>CM037878.1:205588281-208459531 GCA_021292165.1 Shinisaurus crocodilurus | reverse complement strand
ACAACTGAATTACCCCACACCCATTACAGGAATGAATTTTAATCTCCACCGAGATGTGTGTCCTTAGTCCATGGCATATATTTATATTCTTGGATGTGGCATTTAGCTGCTGTGAGTTATTTATTTTTCCGATGACAACTACAAGTAAACCAAAGTTTACTACTCTGTATTTTGTAGTAAGCTCTGGAAAAGCAGCTAGTCTGGTTAACACAGTAACATCATATCCGGGTATACTGTGAGAATGGGAGGTAAGGCAACTACTCTGCTTTTATTGCAGAAAAGCTAATGTGTACAAAAAAGGATGGACATTAAGGATTAATAACAGTGATTTAGGCATTGTTAATGGCCAGAGCCATTTCAGGAAGCCATTACTTGGTGTTTTGACAGTGCTTCTCGCTTGATTCTGGGTTTTGGAGCACTTTCATTACTATTCTTCAATTACATAAACTCTCACGATACTTTTGATTTTTTATTGGCATTCCAGTGCTGAAACATTCCACATTTCTTACTTTTAAGGGCAAAATATGTGTGAGTATTCTTCTATTCTCTCTATTTGTATTTGTGCTATAATAATTCATTGAAGAAATTGGGGTTACAACCAGCTAGTAAAGGAATACATGTGAAAGTCAAGTATCTGCAGTACATCAAAGGGACATGTCTTTGTGTAAAAAGAAATGTATTTTGAATTTCTTCAACACACAAAAAGAGACCTCTCTTTTCATATGCATTCCAAATGAGTCTCAGCTTGACATTCCCATGGTGGATGCATTCAGCTCGGAGCCAAGAAAATTAAGATTGAAGCTTTCAAGGAGTCAGAGCCTTGTAATCCTATTTGCATCAATTTAACAGTACAGGTCTGAAGTTTGATATTAAAATAAACACTGTTAACCTTAGGGAGTAGCCAGCATGGGATGTCACTCATTAAAGCTCACATCACAAGATCCTGGGAAAGGAAAGGGAAGGAAATCCTATATATAGTCATTCCATAAAACAGATGTTGGGGTCTATGCAGTATTTCACTGAAAAATATGTGACTATTGACCCGTACAGAAGGAAGGAAGATTGTAAAGCAACAGGTTTTTTTTTGTAAACAAGACATATTTGTAACAAGTGAAAACCTAGCAGTGAGATCTACCAAAACACCATTTGTCATGTGTGTTTATATATAAAGCAGATCAGAGAGATCAAAGGAATGGTCCAAGGTGTGGGCCTAGGTGCGGTGGCAGACTACTTGGGAACGTGTGGAGCTGGTCAGATGAAAGGTAAATAATACCCGACCTACAAAACTAGAGCCCTGTGGCCACAAAACTGCATAATATGATGTTCATACTGAGCAAAGAGACAACAGACCTTTTCAGGCATTAAAAAAAGAAATGAATGTGCAATGAGGAGGTCATCTTCATGGTGTGCTGCGCCCCCAACACAAGCATATGAATTAGAATGCCTGCAGAAGGCTCCAGTGCATACAGTTGTATGCACATGGCCCTCTACTGATGTTCTAATCAACCTGCATAGGTTGGGGCAGAGCCTGCTGCTGAAATGTCCTTCATGTGCATTTGTCATCACCTTGAATGCTTGTAAAGGCTACTGGCCCACAGCGGCACACGCTCGGATGGGACAGGCCAGTTTTGTAGCTCTTCCCACCCTTCATGTAAGGAAAAGAATGCTGAGTGGATTTAGTGGGAGAAAAGAGAAGGCCATTTTATGTTCCTGGAGCTTGAGAATCCAGGGATGTTGCTGTTGCATTGACAATTTGATGTTGCTTTGGGAATAGCATCACCTTCCTGTGTGGGCATGTCTACTTCCTATTAACACCACTTGTATATTTGTTAAGAAACAGATATTACAAAAAACACCAATGGCTCCAGTACTCCTTCATCCAAAAGAAAGCTAACTATATGAAAGGATGGCCCAGTACCTAGAATTCTCTTTTTCCCCTTAAGGAAGTGAACTGTAGACATATATACATCATGAACAGCAAGAACAGCCCCCTTGGAGCCCAAATGATTCAACTGTTAGTTCTTGCTTTCTGATTTTAGTGTTCAGAAAATAAATTGAACAGACCCAAATAACTGGCTGCTTCGCATCTTGAATTATTCAAGGATTTAATGCACTACGAAATAACCATTTTTAAATGCTCAGCTCTTTGCTACTGGATTTAACCTCAGCCTGCCCCCCCCCCCCGCCCCTGGAGCATGGAAAACTTGGAGAGTTTTGCTCCTTTCACATTACTGGATTCTAAATTAACTGTAACCACTCAGGAAAAAGACCTGAACATCATCTTGTAGAATTCAATAAAGAAAGCCCATGGTTTAAAAATGTTGGGATGCATGAAGAACAGAATAACAAATCACACTGAAGAGAAATGTAATGCTATTGGTATTACTTTAAACAATAATAAGGTGCTGCCTGGAATGCAATGTTTAGTTTTTCTCAGCTTATCTTAAAAGACTTATTCCTGAAATAGGAGACAGACAAAGAGAGGAAGCAGAAATAATTGGTTAAAAAACTGATTTTAGATATTTAAATTGCAGGGGGCAACATAGGTACATATTATGTAAATTGAAAAATGGTCCTTGAAACCATTTATTTTTCATATTCATACGGATCTCGCTTTTCTGTTTTGCAGGATGTAACTTACTCAGAGCTTGGTAGTAAAAGAAAAGATTAGATGCGCTGGTGATTATCCACCAGTGATGAAACTGAAAAGGAAATTAGGCTACTATTGACACAGGGCACAAACTATTCTACAGCTGATTATGGATTACAGTACGCAAGAAGATTCCAATATTTCATAAAATATTGCTTATCATATACTTGAACTACTAATTAATTGTTGTTGCTATAGTAGTGCCTAGATGCCACTGGTGTTGAGCACAATGAAAAACAAATCTATACTCAACATCCATTGCTTTGCTTGTTAATCAAAGACTACATATACCTGACCATAGATGCAATTCTTTTAGTAGTAAAACAACCACTTGTCTGTCCCTGAAAAAGTAAAACCAATTGCTAAGGGATTCTGTCCAATACTCTGCCTCCGGTGTCCCAAATGCCACAGGTAGTAATTGTGAGGAATATAAAATGCTTCTATAGCAAGCTCTTTTGCTTAGTAAGCCATAAATAAATATGCATGTGTCAAAGACAATTAGAACATTGCATTGTTACCATCAATATATTGGTAGTATCTTTTTACTTGTGTTAGTATTTGTATCTCTGAAATGGAAACTAAAGAGAGCATGTTTGGGTACAAATGTGAATAAAAAAATTACAAGGGAGATGTTCACATATGTCAACGGATTCCTTTCTTTCTCTGTGATCATTCATCCAATGTTTGCAGAGATTGCAGAGTGAAATCTTGATAGGAATAACTGACTATTATGGAGATAACCTGTAACCTTTTTGACAATCTCAGTGGCCCCAAAAGCTGTTATCCTGATCCCAGCAATGGCTATGGTCTGTTTGTGTACCTCTCATTTCACATTGGCATTTCTTCATATGATCCCTTAGACATTAAATGTGTAAACTGGATCCTAGAAGGAATTATCGGCATTATCAGTCCTTATCACTAGTAACGTGTTGGCTGCTATTATACTAGTCAGCTATAATAGCAGCAGGCACATGGCAAAATGAACAGATTCCCATGCTAATGAAGTCAAAAAGTATATTGAACTCATACCTAGAATGTACAGAATCGTCCTTGGCTTTGTTCCTCTGCCACTTTCTTGATTGTTCTCATTTTTTCCAGAAGAATTTACATTGTAGCCCTATACATGTCTACTCAGAAGGAAGTCTAAATGAGTTCAATGGGGCTTTCTCCCAGGGAAAGTTCAATGGGTATAGAATTGCAGCCTTACTGTCCTTCCTAAACTCATCCTTCCAGTATCTATCCGGCTATCTTTCTCCTTGTCTTTGCCTGTTCTGCTCTATATTCCAGTCTGACTATACTCATCGCTCTAGATCACCCTTTTGGAAGCCTTTGAGAAGTGTTCAGGCTCCTATATACTTTACCTGTTCCAAGCTGTCCTGTGATAAGAGATCTTTTCCAGAGATGTAAGTAAGCAGAGAAGCCAAGTGACTTCACTTCTCGGAGAGAGACTGAAACGACAGGCATATTCTTAGGTAACAACCTGTTTTGCATGCTGCTGTCATCTTTTCTGAAGTTGTTCAAGATTAGATTCGAAGAAGTGCAAAAAGGCACAGGGCAGACACCCAGCCACTGCTTTGAACTGTATATATCAGATTGACTCCCCTGTCAGATATTATTAAACTAGAGAATAGCCAGTGGATGATAGTGATATGGGATTTCTTTCCCTTTTTAAATCTTTCATCATCTTGACCCTGCTTAGCTTTCCACGCTCAGACAAGGAGAGTATGCATTGGGCCAGATAACATGATGCAGCCCAATCTCACTACAGTCTACTCTCATTTTTGCTACTGATTGCATCACTGTGGATGACTTGTTTCTGGTCTCTCTTGCAGCTCTGTGGTATTTAATTTCTTTTGTGGCTATCCAACAGGAGTTCATCCTTTAGCTTCTGGCATTGAGGCTGGAATTAATTACAGGGTCATCTTACAAACAAACTCAACAATATAATTGGGCTCCATTGCAGTTCAGTTAACAATGTCGGCATATGTTTCTACTTTTATTTTCTCAATGCTAGATTTCATGCTCTTACATTACTTATGGGTTCTCTTATAGATTTTGAACATTTTAAAAAAAAATTATTCTGGCCTAGGGACTTGATTTTGTTTCATTTGTTTTTGTCCACATTAGGAGCATCTCTTCTCTTGGTTCAGTTTTGTTCATTACAGTGGAGGGAGAAGGAGCAGGCTTTATTTTATTTTTGCTTAATTGGCCAGCTTGTGCTAATGATAGCTGTGGCTCTTTTCTTTTAACCTTAGCACATTGCCATTCCTCCAGCGGAAGCTCAAGGCTTCTTCCTTTTATACTAGTTGAGACTGTACTTTCAGTTTGTCCTTCCTTACAGTTTCTGGTGCACTGGTTTTAATAGGAGAGAATGTGAGGGTGGAAGGAGTTCTGAAATGATCGAAAACAACTGAACAGCAGTTGGCATTTCTATACAGGCCTGTGGCTCACGCTGGCTCAGTTTGTCTGAGCGTGGAAAGCTAAGCAGGGTCAAGCCTGGTTATTACTTGGATGGGAGACCCCTCCTCTAGTTTCCTGCATTGAGCAGGGGGGTTGGACTTGATGGCCTTGTAGGCCTCTTCCAACTCTATGATCCTATGTACACAAGGATCCCCCCCCCAACCCTGATTCAGCTTGTCTTGTTGTTATAACAGTGGGCATATTATTTGTTGAGCAGCTCTGGTGCTGGCAACTAGTCATGTGCAGTCCAAAGCAGTACAGGCAGTCCCCGAGTTAAGAACGTCCGACTTACAGACAACCCATACTTAAGAACAGACTCCTGGGTTCCCCGGCGCTATGTCATTTACGTAGAGTGCATAGCATAGTATAGTACACAATTTGCATAATTTACACAATTTCCATAAATGCCGATTTTCACGTATAGAACACTATGCTGTTCTGACTTACATACAAGTTCAACTTAAAGACATTCTCCAGAACATAACTCAGTCATTCGTAACCCGGGGACTGCCTGTATATGTAGTTGGCTTCCTTATTTCTGAGTCCATTGGGGCTCAGGACAGCCCTGATTTGATTTTGAACTTGGCACGTATTTTAGATAGGTTCTCCTGGTCACCATTGTACACCAGCTCCTTGCTGCCCATATGGTGGCTTACAAACATTTAATTCAAAGATCCTGATGCATTTTAAATTTGTAATTGCCTCAAAATGTCTCAGTGAAGCATATAAGGTGGTATTCCCATGGCATAAGTGGAATAATAAACCACTTGGTTTGAAGATACAGTCATGCCTTGGATTGAGAGCACAATTCGTTCCGGAAACGTGCTTGTAATCCAAAACACTCTTATATCAAAACGAAATCCCCCAAAAAATATTTGTACAGAGATTTTTAATTTAAGCTGTACTACAGTACTTGTATTGCAAGACGTCGCTTGTATATCAAGTAAAATAAAATAAAATAAATATTTAAAAATTTTCTTGTCTTGCAAAACGCTCTCAAACCAAGTTACTTGCAATCCAAGGTATTACTGTATTAAAATGGGAATGGAATGTTGGGCATGGCAGATCTGATTAGATTCAAGCCATGATTGGCTTCTCTGACCAATCATGATTATTCAAATCTAGACTATTTTGGATCAAACACTGACATTTGCCAAATATCTGGAACACGTTATTAAATTATCATGGTTTTTTTGCCAATAAAACAGCCTTTCTTTTCTTTGTAAAGCTAGCAGCAAGATAATTTCAACACTTCACCTAAAATAGTAGGAACTTCACTTTATAGTGTCTTGAGGCTTGATATTTTTGTGTGTAGAACTACTACAACTTCCATCATCCCCATGATGGGGAAGATGGGAGTTGTAGTTCAACACATCTGGAGGGCGCCAGGATGGGGAAAGCTCAGCTAGGAAAATGTAAAATTTCAATGGGTGTGTGTATATTAAGAAATGTATTTTTTCCTTCTAGAACATTCCCAGAAACTTGAATCTTGGTCGATTTTCACAATAGCTGATTGCTTGCCATTTTCCATTTTTTGATAGCATCCAAGGATGTCTTTGGAAAGTATATCTCTGTTTTTCACTGGAAAAACCTTGCAATTGGTAAGGTTGTGGCATCTGCCAGTTCTACTGACCAACCAAAGTGGTTCTTCTCCCATTACATTCCATAATCTCCAATATAAACCTTGTCTTATTTGGTAGAACCAGCGGCTAGCAGAGGCTGATCCATGGGGCCCAGAGGAGGTTGCAGGCAGGTCTTTATTGAGAGTGAAACAGCTGATTGAACAGCAGCTGAGAAAACAGAACTGGTATGAATGTTGATAGATAATATGAAAGCTTCAGGTATTCACAAATGTCACCTGAGGACAGGCATATCAGACTCACCCCTGGGAAATGACTTAAAATACAGAAGCTCTAAACAGACTGGGATTTGACATAGGACCTTAAAACTATGCAGTTAATAACAGCTTCAAAGCCTGCACTAGCTACAGACTTTCAAATGCTGCTCAAGACGTTTTATCTTAGTAAATATAATTAGACAATGCTGATTGCTGTTGGGCTGTGGGCTGCTAAGAGGTCAGGGGGCATGGAGGAAGTTGTCCCCTAGCATTTTTGTTTTCAAAGAAAATTATTTAATTAAAGGATGCTGTGAGCATTGACACTGGAGTAATCCCGACGCATCTCACATGCACCAGGAAACCTTAGGGGCTAGAAAGATCAGGCTAATTAAATTCTTGATCTACATGTTACTATATCACATGAAGAGAGTATACCTGGAAATCACTTGTGTAAAAAGATTATGTGGGAAAGGATAGGGGGGGAATGTCTTGGCTTGGGAGGGTGGCCAGATGCAGAAGAGACCAGTGAGAGCCAGTGTGGCTTAGTGGTGAGAGTGTTGGACTTGGACTCGGGAGATCCGGGTTCTAGTCCCCACTCGGCCATGAAACTCACTGGGTGACTTTGGGCCAGTCACTTGACTCTCAGCCTAACCTACCTCACAGGGTTGTTGTGAGGATAAAAATGGAGAGGAGGAGGAGGATTATGTAAGCCGCCTTGGGTTCCTTGCAGGAAAAAAGGTGGGGTATAAATATAAGAAAGAAAGAAGAAAGACCAAGGTGCCTGTACCTTTTAGCAGTTGTATCAGAGGGAATTTTCAGGTGTAATTTGACATACATGGGTGTCAAGTTAACAGTACACCCATAGGTGTCAAAGCAACACTGTCTTCTGTATTGTTAATGGTACAGGAGTCCTTTTGGATCTTGAACCTATTTGCCCTAGATCTGACATATCAGTGGTACTGTCATGGTGTGGGGAAACACTCAGGTACTCCATGCACAATACCAATTTCAGAAAACAACTTTAGGTGCTCCTGAAGTATGTGAGCAAAATGTGTTTCTCTGTGAGCAAAGTGATTACATGGTACCCCCTTAATTTACTTCTAAGAAAGCCATGCATAATGGTGAGTCACTCCTGGTATAATGGTTCACACAGCTCTTAAAAATAGCTATTTTTCTAATGCAGTACCATTTTATTTAGTCTTTGAATCCAGCCTTTTCTTTAAAACACACACAAAAAACCACTCTTCCAGATATTTTAAAAGCACAGCTTAAAAATCAAAACAGACTTACAAACCACCATGAGCCAGCCACCCTCCTACCCATTCTGAGAATGGGTAAATCTTGATTGAAAACAAACCAACTAGTTTCTCATACATCCCTAGATTTCCTCTTTCTGCTGCTGTTGCTGTCACTGCTATTGTACCTTAGAGGGGGAAATGCCCTTTATTCTTTATAAATATCATGCAAAATAATTCAGTTTTTAAACTGCCTGTGGGAGTGACTGACCAGAAGGGTTAACTAGCAGGCATAGTTTCTTCTCTACATTTGGAATTCAAGCCATCTGGTGATTTCAGTTGTTGTTTTTCTTCAATGTTCCCATCCTTTATTTTTCAGGGTGAATTAAGCTCCAGATGAGGAACAGTTAGGTTAAACATCCAGCTTTCATGTTAGGTCACAGAAACCTTAAATGTCAAATTACCTGAAGAAGGAGGTTAGAAGAAATTGTGCTAAGCATAGAGTAATAATCGTTGAAACTGTATTTGTCCACACACACTCCTCCCCTTCCTCCCCTAGAGAATCATTCTAGGTACACACTTGGCAGGTGGTGACTTACTATAGTGCTATTTCAACTCCTTTATGCAGAACATTCAGCTTTTAATAGGTGGGGATGTGGAGTGAGAGCCAATACTGTGTTTAAGCTTGTCTTATGGCAGGCTGTCAGAGAATTATAACATTACTTCCATGTACGGCCAATTGCACCATATAAAATGATGATGATTAATTAAACCACAGTTCTGCTGCATTAGTTGAAACATTCAGAATAAAGTGAGTACCTGGCTTGGCTTTGCAAAGGATAAAGGGCTGGATATAATATGCAAAGTTTCCCTTGCCTTGCCTTAAGCCACTTATGTAGGCACTTCTACATAAAAACATACACGCACACCCCCATGAGAGGAAGGAGGAAGATGTTAAAGACAATACAAATCTGTTTATGAAATTATTCTAATTAAGGGAATTCTGCATTCAGGCTAACAAATGGGATGCTGTTGCACTTACAAAATACTTTAGTAGGTAGAGGGTTCGGTGTGCCAGTCCTAACATCCTAATTACAAGTGGGAAGTGGAATATTTAATTGCAGGTTCAGCGTTAATGGGCATATGAAATGGTAAAAACAGATAATACCTAATAATGGCTGGTCAGTTTTCAGGCATAATGGTTTGATAGCTGTTTTGAAATATATGTCATGAGTGCATCTTAACACCCATTTCCTGTACGGGTGGCTGTGGCTAGCACAACCATTTTCCTTTTTAGTGCAGGCAGAGAAGAAGTATTGTCATGGCAGCATCAACAATTAAAATCTTTGGAAAGGAAGCTTTCTAATAGTGTGAGGGGGAAATATTATGACTGCTCTTTTCAAGTGCACTTGTTCTCCTCCCCTCCACAAAAAATAATCCTCAATTTCTTTTGGGGACGGGGAGTAGATTCCCCAACCACTCTGTGCTTATTTTGCCATGGTTAATATGAGGGTTCTCTAATGGATTCAGATGGTACTGCAGCATTGCTGGCTGGGGCATGCTGGGAGTTGTAAGCCTTTTTTCTGTCTAAATATGCAAAGGATTGCGCCCTAAATCACTGTTTTGTCAGAGGGACTAGCCCTGTGCAGATGACTAATCTGGAAGGAGTAATCAGTGCATGGAGGAGGAGAGCTGTACATGTGACTGTCACCTTACAAAAATGCAGGATGTATGGATTGGACAGAGAGAGACTGTGTGGATATTCTGGGGCATGGGCGGCTGGTGTCTAGGATGGGAATGCCGGGTCCAGCGATGATGGAGACCCAGGGCTGAGCTAGGTGAATATTGTAATGGCTACGCAGTGTGGCTGGAACCAGAAGCGAGGAAGTGCTGAGCACGAGCGAGCAGTCAGATACTAGCAAGGCGTGGAGGAGCAGTAGGTAGGGTTCGAGCGAGGGTGGGCTAGAGTCAGAGACCAGCAAGGCGTAGGCAGGACCAGAGGTGGTGGCAGTGTTGAGGGCAGGCGAAGGGTCGGAGACTGGCAAGGCGTAGACAGGGTGAAGGCGAGAGCCTGAACACAAAGCAACCACCATGATGACTTGTGTTGCTGTGGCAAAGGTGAGCAGGAACAGGAAGCCTCTTATAGGGCTTCCTGTGGCTCCCGCTGGTCTTCATGAGTGGCCAGCACTGAGCCTGCGAACACGTATGAGTTTGGTACCTGCTGCGAGTCTTTGCAGGTGGACTTGCCTGCCTTCTCCATCGGGCCACCAGATGGACCTTCGGTGCTGTGCTGTGCTGGTTGAGCAAATCCTGACAGAAGTGCTGAGGGTAAGGGTGGGGCCAGTGGGCACATTCATGTTTCCCCTTCCACATGCTGATTATCTCCAGATTGGTCGTCATCGGGCTGATTACTAGTCAAATTATATGAAGGTACTGTAGGGGTGTAGGTAGTTTCCCAGCTTTTGTGCAGTTTTTGTTTGTTTGTTTGTTTGTTTGCAGTAAGAGCTTTAAGCTAAAATATGCTGGCATTTTTTGTATTTTGGTGCCACCCCTTTTGCCTTCAGCCCTGCCCACCACTGGAATGGGCTGAAAGAAATTCAACACCCCTGGCATAGTACTGCTCTCTCTATAGTAAGATATAAGTAGGGGCAAAGATTAACTTCCACTGCATGTTAGCGGTCAAAGGCCACAATCAAGCTAAAGCTAACTATGCTTAAATCCCATTGAAATGATTGGGATAGGTTTAATCTTGACTAATTTAAGTTTTATTGATTTGGACCCCTGCATCAGTATTGTTGTGCATCTCAAAAAGGCATTCGTGATTTGAGGTATAGAACAGGGGTAGCAGTAATTTTGGATTTCTTCCATAACAAAGAGTGTGATGTTGGGAGGTTAGCCTAGAAAATCTAAGCAAGGTGCTGTATTCAGTATACATTTTAAGGATATTTGTATGCTGCAGCGTCTAGACACAGTTCCTTGTCTTTATTTTTTGTTTGTTTGTTTTTTGTTTTGTTTTTACCCAGCAACGGTATTAATTTTCATATCCTTCTGCTCTGAATGGGCAACTATCCAATGACCTACCAAAAAAAATATCTGCCATGTACTATAGATTGGTTGCTGTCAGTGCTTATGTCTATTCTTTGCAGCTTGGACTGATCAGGTGGTGTCAGGTTAGTTTTTCCATCTAAGATTGTGTCAGGCCTGGCTTTGAAGCAAGGTGAAGTCTCCTTTTATCAGAGCCAAAGAGAGCAGATGTGTCACTGAAGTGACTTGCTTGGTCACAGAAGGGAGCTATTGCTGTTCTTCAGGACTTAGTGATTGACCAAAGTGATCTTGATTAAGTGACTGAAGCCTCACAAACGTGTCTAGACTTAACTCTCTCTTTATGTTTTATTTCCAAGTAAGGCTTTGATCTAGCAATGCCCACACAAATATACTGTTTCAGCTTTTATTGTCAACAGTGCTATTTGCACTGATTCACAACAGTACAAAAACAATCTACCGGTATTTGGTGTTTTAAGGGGTCTAGGCTGGGTAACAACAACAACACTTGAAATGCCCCAATAACTTTTTTAAAAAAACACATTCAAATACACAGATCTATATATTTCATAACAGAATTATAATGATGTCATATCTGCTTAACTCAAGCCATTTAAAGTTGCACAAAAGGAATATGTATTACAAATAATATTCACAAATTTGATTATGGATGTGCACACATGGGCACTAGGAATGCCTACTGATCTTTTAAAAAAGTCTGGTCTGGTCTGCTCTTGTGCCTGTAGCTGGCTGATATGCAGAAATCAGCAGGTAAGCATGGAGATAATCAGTATTTTTATTTATTTATTTATTATATTTATACCCCACTTTTTTTCCTGCAAGGAACCCAAGGTGGCTTACATAATCCTCCTCTCCATTTTATCCTCACAACAACCCTGTGAGGTAGGTTAGGCTGAGAGTCAGTGACTGGCCCAAAGTCACCCAGTGAGTTTCATGGCCAAGCGGGGACTAGAACCTGGATCTCCCAAGTCCCAGTCCAACACTCTCACCACTACGCCACACTGGCTCTCATATTATCTACTATGGCTGTAGCTTGACCCAATCTTAAAAAAAAAATTAGATCCTGCTAAAGGCATGGGAGCATAGGCTGTTTAAAAATGTTGGCAACCCCATCAGGAACCTTTATTTATTTGTGCGAAAAGTCTGTGGAACAAAGATGGGAAACTTCATCACTGTGGTTATCATGTCCCCCCTGGAGGAGTCCTCTTCAGATGATGATCTGGAATCTTCTGAGCCAGATGTCCCCAGGGAACAAGACACTTCCCAGAGCTGACTGAGAAAGTCCTGGGCCCTCAGGAGAGGGGGCTTCAGATCTTCCCCCTCAAAGAGTGGAAACCTCTACTTCTGAGTCAGAAAGGGATGCTGAGCCACCACCCAGCCCCCAAGGCCAGGCAAAGGAGTGCCTGCTTGCAGAAAAGGCCTACATGGGAGCAAGGCCCTCCTCACAAGTAGGACTTTTACCAGCGGGCCTGTAACACACTGCAGCGGAGCCCTGAGTGGGGCTCAGGAAGCTCTGGCAATATAATCCCTTGGTTTCAGTCTAGCCGAAACAGACCGCTAATGCACTAACAGTTCCTAAAATAAGCACAGAAATGAGTGGCAATGCTCATTTCCAGAATGGGGAAGGTCAGCAGAGCTCCCTTTTGGGAACTCCATTCTCCTGCCCTGTTCTGGAAATGAGCATTGCCACTCATTTCTGTGCTCATTTTAGGAACCACTAGTTCCTGTTGCGCTAGCAATTAATTTAAAAAAAACAAACAGGTTTGGACTTACTAAGACTACAAAGCACTGATACAGTGCTTTCTAGGTGTTCAAATTGCTTCATGCGTATTATCAGTTGTCCTTTCAACAAGCATTTAAAGTAGGTGGTATTATCCCCATATTGTAGATCAGGGGCTGAGGATGAGAGACAATGGCTTGCCTAAAGCTACCTAGTGTGTTCACAGCTAAAGTAGAAATTCAACTTGGGCTTTTCTGGCTCACAGCTCTCACCTGTAGCTATGTTGGTTTCTTTAATAATCTTTTTAGATCATTATATTACCATCATGTTTCATGCTTCGGGATCACCTACCTGGGAAATGAGCCTTTATCTGCCTAAATGTACACCATAAACCTACTGTTCAGTGTGCTGGCCACTAATGAATTGAAACTAGTCACGGTTGATTAAGTGGCCCATTGAAAGCCATAGGGAGATGGTGAAGAGCTTGGGCACAAAGTATGGACTATTTCTAAAGTAGTACGCACCTGGCGAGAGGCCAACATATGGTACACTCACTCCACTTTAGATAAACAGAAATATGTAATAGGGGGAAAGTGCTCTGACCTTCAGGTTGGTGGAACTGAGACATATAGTTTTTGCTTCCTTCTCATTTTTGTAATGTATGTGTCCTTCAGAGATGTAAATGTAAATCCCAATGTGAGGGATTGAGGCCTACACAGGATTGGGTTTGTTGAGGCCTACACAGGCTTCAGTTTGTTGAAGCCTGAAGGCCCAAACAATTCCCTCGAGTAGCGAAGCCTGAAGGCCCAAACACATGGATGGGAGGGGGAGTTTGAGAGTTTTAAGTTACCCAATAGAAGTTAAGAATTAGATATCCTATTCAAGGTCACATGATTATAACCTTCCATTCCTAGGAAGGCTATATATGTGGGGTGTGGTCAGCTAGCAGTTAGTGTGTGCTGGGAGAGAACTAGAAGCAGAAGCACAGAAACAGCAGAGAGAAGCAGAGAAAGAGAAAGAGAAACTGGTTGCATAGGATATAGGTAGTCTGAAGTTAACTAGAGAACATTGGATTGTTTGTTTGTTTGTTTTATTTTATTATACTTGCTTTTGGATTATAACCACTCTATTAAGTAAAAACCCTAATATTAATAGTAAAGTGTTGTTGTTTACCCTGGAGTTTGGAGTGACTTATTCACCACGTCTACAGCCTACACCCACGTTACTGGAAGTAGGCAAAGGACTTGATAACCTAGAGAGGGAGAGGCTTTGAGAAGAGGCAGAGATCTCCCAAAGGCAGATCAAGGGGTCCCTGTAGTAGCGGAACCTTGACACCCAAATTGCATCATTATCAAGTATGCAGTTTCCTCTAGTTCTTTTCAAGAGTAACCTGTCCTTTCACTTCCTGTACATTTCCTTTTTGACTTCTTGGATCATAAAAATGACCCCTATACAGCTGTATCTGTTTTTTACTTTGCTTTCTGCTCTATTTCCACACAGTGGTGGGTTTTCAATTGTGCTTCCAGTCCAACTTCTTTCAGGGATGTATGTGAATTTTGTTTCTACTTGCACAATATGCAAACATGCCCTGTTCACTAGTGTGAACACAAGCAGGATAACGGGTTTTCTGTAAATGTTCACAAATTCTTGAATAGGTGCTAGCATATGAAAAATACACAAATTTGACAAGAAAAAAGTTTGCAATTCCACAATTTTAAATATGCGTCATTTCATCCTTTAGTCTATAGTGGAAATTTGCACAAATTTGAGATTTTTCCGTGCAACTTTTAGGTTTGATTACGTTCATTTTACACAATTCACCCATTCATGCAAAACAAACAGCAATCACAAACAAGATAACAAATCAAGGAGAAACAATAATCGATTGATGTTTGGAGAATCTTGGTGAACTCTAACATTGCTTGTTCACCCATATAATTTAAATACTGTAATAGACTTAACATCATTTGATAGATAATTGTGATGGATTACAAATTGATACATTATTTTTTTAGGATATGAATCAGCAGGTACAGAAGAATGGCTAGCTGTTGCAAACAGCATGTACACAATGCTGTGTACAAATTTGAAATAAACAATGGATCAAAAGTTTCTAATGCATCAGTTCCACTTTGGAAACAATACCCAAGTAGTTTAGAACTCCAAAATAAAGGGACAATGTCAGACATAGCCCTTTGGGAATTGTCCAATTCTTCCCAAATATACCTTTCCGTAAAGCAAGGAAAGAAACTTTCCCAACTAAAGTAAACCTTGATTATCCAGAAAATAGGAACTTGGGTAATTTGCAGTCAATCTTGATTCAACATCCTGTAAAACTTTTCTCACAAACAAACTAGAAACTTTTGGTTTGAGATCAGACTCATGCCAGCCGAGTCAGAAGTCACACACATCTTTGATATCAAATATAAAATATGAATATAAGGCAAAAGATTATAAACAAGGGGAGGACAACATCCAGCCCATGCAGGGACCAAATCCAGCCCATGGAAGGTTGAGCACCCTCTGTGAGCTCTGCCCTCCCCAAGCTCCACCCCAAGGGGTGAGTGGCACAAACGGGAATCCCTTTGTTATCTCTGCTCAGAGAGATCTCCTGGATCACTTCCTGCACCTCTTGCATCCCCGTAAGGGTGCAAATGGCATGGGAAGAGGCAGTCTGTTTTGGCCGGGGCTTGCAGAAGTCCTTTTTTCCATGTGGAGAGAAGTATGGAGTTCTAGGGGGTTTGGGTGTGAGGGTCTGTCCCCTGACACCCCATTGGCTTGGTTGGGGGGGTAACCCAGCCCCTGGATCAAAAGATGTTGCCCTCCCCTGGTATGAACCCAGATCCACACATTTGCATTACCTTCATATAATAAGTGGCTTCAAGTGGTTTACTGTGGCTTGATAAACATCAAAGAAGACTCACCACCACCATCATGGTAAGCCCTTCTGTTACCTTTGCATGTTGAGTGTGAAGGTCTGAAAAGGGCTTTGTAAGAATGATTGGCTGAAAGCACTTAACAGAGCTTACCGTACCTTATCAGGTATTGCCCTACCTTATCACTTCCTGATCACGGGAGCCCTGGAAGTGCATTTCACTGATTGTGCTTACAGAGTCCTTTTCCAAGGAAGCTGGGTGTGCAGGGAGGTTAGGGACTGAGCCAAAGGCAGACACATACCCATGTCTGCCTTTGGCATTAGCCCTACACATGAGCAGGTGAATACCTGCATAGAGTTTTACTTATATGAACTTGAGAGAAATAACTTGAGGATCAAACAGCAAACCTTAGCTGCAGTGCAAGTGAGTTCTGGAATATGCCTGAGAGAGGCAATGTGCAGAAACTTTTGGAATTTACTGTACTGATTCATCATGAGATAGTTACCACTGTGCCATCTCTTCCACCACTCTGTCCCCCCAGTTACGGCTGAGTAAATAATGCTATCCTGGCTGCCATAGTTAGCCATCTCTGTCTTTGACTCCTAGTATACTGAGTGGGACTCAGTCTTCTGCGAGCCATCCTAAATTCACCGCAGGCCAAGAGCCCTAGAGCTGTCGCCCGTCAACTTGTTCCAGAATCTCACACCTGTACCAAGTTGCAAAGCTTAAATACCTGTAGGGGAAGGTGGAGCAGATATGTACTCAGAAGCTGACACTTCCACTCTGCTGACTGCCACTCCCTCCAATTTAGTCCACATTCACCACATGAAATAGATTTAGCAAAATCATTGGTGACCTTGCTACATGGGAACATATACAGAGTACTATGGCAACCATAGTCAACAGTTTCAGTGACTGAGGCTGGGACTTCTTTCTTTCTCTTACTGATTTTATACCAGTATATTCAATATAATAAGAAAGTGCTTCATGTGAAAAAATAAAAGGTTTTTTTTTTTAAAGGCCTTGGTCTCTGAAGCAAAGAAATGTAATTTAAAATAATTTTATTCAAAAGCAGAAGGCTTAATAAGGTAATTCAGTACTTCTGTACTTGGAGAGAATGTAAGCCCCAAAAGGTTAAATGAAAAGTAAAGAGCCAAATAAAGAAGCAGCATTTCATAATAATCTTGTATATGTGCAAAATTAAATGGACAAACTGAAGGGTGATGTAATACTTTCACAAAGTAGATTTGTGCTGCTTTTCATCCCATATCAAAATTAACCAGAAGAGTGCTAATGCAAAAGCAAATAGCCTGGATGAATGCAAGCATCTGCCAGCTTAATATTTTAAGTTGTTTTTTTAATTTATGGAAGGTTTTAACATAATAAATAGTAATTGAAAGTTCTCTATTAAAGTTTTGACTTGTGCTTTAAACAATGCTTAAAGTTTAAGCATTTGACTAAACTACAAGGCTTCCTTTGACTTTTAGAGCTTTCCAAAGCTGGCTAACTGGCAAACATTTGGTTCCTGCAACCTCCTTGTCCACTTCCTTCTGCACTAGTTGAACGTGAAAGGGAGAATTTATCACCTGACAGGTGCCTCCTTGAAAGGGGAATTTGAGCCTATTTGAGTGGCACCTTGACTGCTGATTTTTGGCCTAGTCAGCGCTTGGACTATAGTTCAGAGGTAGAGCGTATGTTTTTTATGGGAAAGGTGCCAGGTTCATTCTGTGCCATGCCCAGATTGGCTGGGGGGGGGGGGGAATCCCTGTCTGAAACCCTGGACAGCCACTGCCATTTAGAAACTGCTTAGCTTAGTATTGTCTACAAGGTTGCTCAGGAAGCTGCACTAGCAGTTCAAAAGCAACATGGTGTTGCTTCTGGCTCTCAACATGGAATGGGATACCCCATTGATCATCTTCCTTAGGGAATTTGCTGGTTGGTACTAAAACCTCATATGAAGCATGGCTTCTTGTTCTTGCTTGGCTGGAGAGCATCCCTGCCACTGGGTAATGGCATGTCAGGGGCCTCTGGGATGAACTTCCATCTTCCATCTATTGGGAGGAGTATTTGCCAAGCGAAGTGGCTTGGGAGGTTCTGAAAAGCCAGACTCTCTCTGGCCAAGTTGCTCTCAAGATGGCTATGGAGAATCTGGGACCCCAAACTGTAGAAGGTGGCCATCAATGTGCTTAGCTGGGACAGCCAGGTTCAAATCCATATACAGCCATGAAGATTACTGTGTGGCCTTGGGCCAGTCAATATCTACTGCACAGCAGGGTTGTTCTGAGGATCAAATGGGGGTGGGAGTGGGGCCTTGAGCTCCTTGGAGGAAAGGCAGAATATTACTGAGGTAAATAAATAAATAACATGTTATTGTTACTATGTTGAATTATTTGCAAGATGACTGGTAAGTTTTGGTTTATTTGAAATTAAATCTCAACTATGGTTGAGATAATCACCAAATAAATTAACTGTAGCTGACAAATACTAATAGTAAGGAGCATTTGCATTTTATTCATGTGTGCTTACTGCTTACGGCTTCTGTATGAATAGTTCACTTCACTTTGTATCTGGCATGTCTGTGGGACAAAATGCAAGCATATCATCCATAATAATGTCCTGAAGGTAGTGCAGCCCTGTTTTAGTTCAGGTTGAACTGACCCACATTAAAGACTGATGCACACACTTCCAGAAAATTATGTATGTTCACCTTCAAGTGGAGGAACAAAACATTTAGGACTAAACCAAGCCTCATAGGTCTGAATTATGGAAAAGTCATCATGCAGCTTTAGGCACGAGCTACATTCCTGAAAACCCATTATATTTCCTTCCTGAAGTAAAGAAATCTCTGACGTTCCTGGAATCCGGGCAAATCTTAAATCCCCTTTTCAGGATTACTTTTGTAGTAATCTACTTTCCCTTCCCCCCCTTTTTTTAAGGATAGGAAAAATCTACTTCCACAGTCGCTTTAACCATTATATTAGTGATATATTAATGAAATGTAGTTGCTGCAAGGTCTCACTTCCAGATGCAGCCAGATGGCTGCTGAAGTATCTGGCCTAATTGTCTCAAGATACAACTGTCAGTTCCTTTGACTCTTTTCTCCCTCCCTCCCCCTTCATCAATTTCTTGCATAATTATTGGGAGACTAATTGCCTGTCCTTTAAAGCATGCCTTACCTGATCTGTGCCTGCTAATAAAGGCATCTGGCACTGGAACTGAGGCCTTCCTTACCCAACACTGCTTCTGGCTCTCAGGTGGTAATATATTCCATGAGCAGTATCACTATACCATGGAGCTGTTGCAGTGTCATCCATGGAAAAAGCCCACTGATCTGAAGAAGATGGAAGGGGAAAGCAAGAAATCCAGGGTTTCTTCACAGGGACATATACATATATACATGTATATGCATATGTCCCTGTGAAAAATCTCTTAGCCCTGTCAAAAACCCAATTTTAAAGGAAGCCTGAGTTTTGACAGCTCCTGTAAATGGGGTGGCTCACACTTTTCCACTTTCCTGAGCACCTAGACTAGAGGCTTGGGAAATGGTGGAAAAGGCACAGGACACTGAGAATTGTCAGGTCCACATATAAAAACTGGAGGGTCTCATTATGAAGGGGATGATTTACTGGCCACCCTTTTTCATGAGCAAAGATCCATTCCTGACTTTGCTTCACTTGACAACTTTCACTTCACTTTGCCTTTTGACAGCTGTCAGGGGAAAGCAAAGCAACAATTTAATGCATTTGTAGCCTTGTTTTCCCGACGTTCCTAGATGGTGCCTCCTGCACTTTGACAGGAGACACTTCCTAGGATATTGACGAGGCAAGCCTTTTCATTTTGGACCCCTGAAGTGCTCAGGTGCGTACTTGTGAAATACCTTTTTGTTTTGCTTTGTTTTAAAAGTTGCAAATTGTGCAAATTTCAAGACCAAGTAAAAAAATATATGAGCAAATTGCTGCCAGAAAAAAACCTCTGGAAATCTATGTGCTGGCTCAACTTGTTGGCACAAATCAAGTCGACACCAGTGGGGGGTAGGGAGAAACAGAACTCTGGGGGAACCAAACCAGAAAAATCCATGAGATAATTTCCCGCAAATGGAATGATCACACATCCCTAATTATTCAGACCTTCTTTCTAAACAAAGGTGAGGAGACAAATCTGGGGACATTGGCATGCGTGGAGTGGAATTCTCAAGACTTTCAGGTACTGGGGCAGAGCGGGTAGTAGTAGTACTTGCAAATTTAAAGGAGAATTTCTGTAAACTAATTTGGAGATGGTACTTAACTCCAGTAAGATTAAATAGAATAGATAATAATTGCTCTGCATTTTGTTGGAGAGGATGTCAGGAAAAAGGGACACATGCTCATATGTGGTGGAGTTGTAAAAATGTACTGGTTTTTTTTACAGAAATATCGGAAATTATTGGTATTAACTTAGAGGTCTGTCCAAAACTAGCATTGTTATCAATAACGGAGAAACTTATTTGCGACCAAAATACGAAGGAATTAATTGTAAACTTGTTTACTGCAGCTAGGCTAATGATAGTGAGAAAATGGAAAGTACAACATGAATAACTGACTGGTATAAGGAAGTTTGGGATATAGCCCTAAATGATAAACTAACTTGTAGTATCAAATGCAAAAAAGGACTGTTAAAGAAGAATAATTTTATGGATATATGGAATCAATTATTAGACTATGTATTAATAAAGGGGAAGGGGAGTATGCCTTGTCAGGATATGTTATATTTTTGGAATTTGGAATTCATTTGATCAAGGGGATGGAAGTATATAAATTGGTCCCTAGGAGGGTGTGTGTGGGGGGCTGCACTTTATGATTTATTGTATGTAGTTTAAGTTATATTTTTGTGTTATTCTTGTATTTTGTTATATTTTGTTTTGAAAAGTAATTTAAAAAAAAAAAAGTAGTACTTGCAAATTGCTTTATGAGTTGGTCTGTCTGAGGGCTTATTCCTTTTTCTTTGCCTTCTTTTCCCCCCCTACACTTTAAAAGTGCTGGTATGGCTTTCTGCTGCCCAACCGCCTCTTTTTTTCTACACTTGAAAAGTGCTGCTGCAGTTTTAAAGACCTGCTTTTAGAACTGGTTTGTTGCTTTAAGGCAGCCTTCCCCAACCTGGTGCTCTCCAGATGTTTTGAACTTCAACTCCCATCAGCCCCAGCCAGCATGGGCAACGGTTAGGAATGCTGGGCATTGTAGTCCAAAACATCTGGAGGACACTATGCTGGGAAAGGCTGCCTTAAGCTAAGCACTGTTCATAAAGTCTAGGCTTGTAATGCAATAGTACTTCTTCATGCCATTTCCTAATTGGATTTCCCCCCCTTATATTTTGGACATTTTATATTTAATTATTTAATTTTCTGGATTACTATTTTGTGCATTGAATGAAGGAAAACAAGGTGTATTTCTTTTTTTAAAAATCCTGTTTAGTGGGAAGTGTTTGAATGTCAAGTTAGAACAATTGTTTCACCCGTGGAGCCTCTTCCCTTCCCACCCTGCCTCGTGTTGTCAGTATCCTACTAAAAAGCTCCAACTTAATTTTGATCAAAATCATAGCAAGCAGCTATCAGATTTATTGTTTCTGATTATTTTCTGCATCACCCTGTAATATCCTAAGAGAACTTTTACTGTTACAAGTGCCATTGATTCTAGTTTCACAATTTGACATGGGTTTATATGACTCCATTGACCTTGAAGTATGACATAAAACTGAAGTAACCCAGAGAAGAGAATCATTTTTTGAGTAAGCAGGCAAACATAATAGGCTATAATCCTGAAACCTCTTATTTGGAAGTAGGCTGGTGGGTTTTGTGGGATTTCCTGTCATAAAGTAATTTCAGAGTGGCAGCTGTAACCTTTCAGATTGTTCACTCACTTATTCCAATGATAAAGTGTATCTCTCTGGATAGTGGCAATATCTTCCAGGCTAACTCCCACAAAATGCCTCACTGAGTCTTCAGGGGAAGAGAATTAAGTTGAAAAGGAATTCAGACACAGGGACAAAAGCAGTATTCATTATGATGCCAGTCATAAGGTACCAGTCAGCATATTAGTAAAAGTGAGATCTTGGGGAATTATCTTTTTCCTGAGGGAAAAAAATGCAGATAATTGCAAATTAGGCCTCTTTGGGGAAAATTGTTCTATACTGGTAGCCTATACATTCAAGCATATCAGAGAACAAGATGTACTTGTATCATCATCATCATCATCATCATCATCATCATCATCATCATCTCAGTATTTCTGGATCCACCATTGTATACAGCGTTTACTAAGTAGAACAGTAAACTGAGCTTGGTTTTATTGCATTGCTAGTAGTGGTATTGTTATCTTATGTACTACAAATATTTTAAGACATCATTTCACCATAACAGATATCAGGACAGCCTATAAGAGGCATGAAAAGTCTAAAACATACCAGAAATATAATACAGTAAAGCAGTAAAACAATATTGTAATTATAAAAAAAAACCCTAGAGGCATGAGAGCCAGTGTGGCGTAGTGGTGAGAGTGTTGGACTGGGACTCGGGAAATCCGGGTTCTAGTCCCTGCTCAGCCATGAAACTCACTGGGTGACTTTGGGCCAGTCACTGACTCTCAGCCTAACCTACCTCACAGGGTTGTTGTGAGGATAAAATGGAGAGGAGGAGGATTATGTAAGCCGCCTTGGGTTCCTTGAAGGAAAAAAGGTGGGGTATAAATATAATAAATACATACATACATACATTCAGAGCAGCATTTGCATGAAGAAAATTTAAAAAATTAAGATGCCTGGACAAATAAATTTTAACCTCGGACCAGAATGATAGTAATCTTGGCACCAATCTCAGCTGCCCTTCTATGGCAGGGGTGGACAACCTGTGGCCCTCCAGATGTTTTTGCCTTCAACTCACCACCAGCCCTAGCCAGCATAGCCAATGGTGAAGATTGATGTAGACCAAAACATCTGGAAGGTCATAAGTTGTCCACCCCTGTTCTATGGGGAGAACATTCCTAAGATGGGACACTGAGAAAGCCCTCAGCATTTCATATGCTCAAGTAGAGTCAGTGTGTTAACCGGATTGCAAGCGATATAACTAGCTGTTGGTGGGTTACACAATGCAGTAACAGTGCATTGAAGTGAAAGCAACTCCTGCCAGTTATCCTCCAGCCAGTTATTGAATATAAATGTCTAATTGTGGGTGTTAATGTTTCAGAATTAAAATAGGGAACAAAATTGTCCAGAAACCCCCCCCCCAAATAATTCCAGTGCAATTATAATGTCAAAGTGTCTGTATTCACCTTTTCAAAATTATTATCCCTATACTTAACAATTAAATACCATGACTGTGGTACTGTACCTCAGAACAGCAAAGTGCAGATAAGTGGCTATGAGTGTGAAACAGGCAGGCAGTAAGATCTGCACCATCCATTATTTGATTTATACTGACACACCTAGGTAGTCCCATATTAGTACAGAAAGAAATCTGTATTGAATCATTTTTCAGGGACTCTAATTGTAAGCCCCCTTTTTTTTGGCCAACTATATTGTAATGGTGCTGCGTCAGTGAAACCTCTGTCATAAGACTGGCTCGGCTGCTATGATGGCATTCAAAATGCTCAGGAAACAAAGCTGTTGGTTGGACTGGCTCAACAATATGATCACAGAATTCACACAGCAAAATTAAACAGGCCCATTGAGTGGGACCACATTTCAAATTATCTCTTTGTGTCCTGGAGAAGGAAGAAGGGGCCTCATCATGAGCCCAAGGACACAGTTGGATGTTGGAACTGGACATCATCTTAGCTTCACCAGGCACTTGACGATGGCCTCATACCAGCAAGGGGTCTACTGCCGGCTCCAAGAGGTCCCTGTCTCTGCTCTTCCTGGTTCTCCTGCCCTCTCCAAGTATACAAACAGTGGCAAGAACAAGGAGAAGGGGCGGCAGTGTCCGTCTGCCTTGCCCTCTCCTCCTGAGTGGTGGTACCAATTGGGCTGGAGTGAGAGGGCAAGCAAATGGGTTGTGGTTTGGTGATAGCTGCAGGAAGTGAGCTGACTCAGGGGGCCACCTTCATCAAAAACTGGAGCTAACACTGAGTGGAGGGAGACAAGCTAGAGTGTGTCTGTATATACAGCTGTAGTTGAGAAGTGTAAGATTCCAAGTAGCCTTTGCAGCTAGCCATATTGCCCTCTGGGCCTCTACATTGAGAGCTTGCAGTGCAGGCTTATTCAGTATCTGTGCCAGCTTAAAACCTTCCTGCATTGCTATAAAAATTCAACTGTTTAAATGTTTTTGCATCTTGGCCTATTTCATGAAAGAGGTGATGGAATATAGAATATGTGGAATAATTCACTGGAAGCAAAACATGTGAAACCTAGTATAATGATAGATGGTAGTATACATTAGAAATAACGATGAAATCAGTGTTTCAGTCACTTTGTCTACCATATTAGAGAATTATTCTTAAAATAAAAGGGATCAGCAAGTGATGAAAATGAATACTGTTTAGCGCAGTAATACCAATTCTGTAGGTAATCGAAGCGTAGTCTATGAAGAAATTTAATTACCTAGATTTAATTTTGCATGCCTGATGACACAGGAAACCTTTTACATTATATTTACTTATGCTGAATGTTACGTTTTTATACTACATGTATTGTTTTCTTCTCTTCTCACTGTTGTTTCTGCTTGATTCCCCCTCACAAGAGAATGAGCCGCAATGATGCACTGAACAAACATTTCATTCTTATCTCTACTTTGTTATTTAAAAGGAACTTTGATACATCAATAATATGCATAACGATTTACCTTGGCTCTATCTAGTCTTTCATGAATCATTAGGACTGCATAGATCTTCTTTCTTCTCTGCATTAAAACATGTCACTCCATTTTAGGCCCTAGCCCTTAGAAAATGTGAATGCATTACAGGGGCAGGATATAAATCTATAGATAGATAGATAGATAGATAACATGGACATATTTGCAGAGTTGAACCTTGAGATGCTTGAAAAATTTAATCTTTGCACATTCCTATATGAAGTGACCTGATCTGCACATCTCAGACTAATGTGCAGATAGGAACTTCGCTATCCTCGAGTTTTCATAGTTTTCATCTTCTCTGAATGTTGAGCTGCAGTTCTTGGCAGTTTAAATATATCAAATGTTTAAAATGTATTGAGAGAAAATACACATTTAAATCCAAATTTTGAGAGAAAACACACACACACACATAATTTGAAGATAAATGCATATTAAAGATACATATTTTGGGGAGAATCCTTTCAAATTTCAAATTAATGTGGAAATGAATAATATGGAACAATGGGTAGAAGCATGGGAAGACGTATATGGAATATAGGCAGATTAGTTCTTTTCTAGTTGGACCCAGGGCCAACTCTCCCATAAGGCAGGGTGAATCCCCCACCTCAGCTGGCAGAGCAGGAGAAGCGCAAATTGCACTCTTCCTCCTCCACCAGGAGGGATCCTTGCTAGCCGCTCTTCTAGTGTGGCATTTGCCACAGCAGGAGAGCAGTGCCGATGGAGCTCTCTGGAGCTCCCGCCTGGTCAACAGCACTACAGCAGGTGCTCCAGAGAGCCCCATCAGCCCTGCTCCCCCACTGTGGCAAATGTTGGCCATAGTTGGAGAGCCCCCAGTGGAGCTCTCCAGAGCAACCACCCACCCTCTGGCTCACAAAAAGGATTGTGGGACAGGTGGCGATCTCCAGGGATGGTGGCCTGTGGAGATCTCCAGGAACATCTCTCCCACAGTGCCTAGCTCTGAGGAAGGACCCCCTCAGAGCCAGGCGTTTGGGCCGGGCCACTCTCTGGAGAGCCACACTAGAAAAGCAGTTGGTGCAGCTCTCTTCAGAGAGCCTTTTCTGGCTGATACAATTATTCAGAGAGCTCACCCAGCCACCAGCTCACTCTGAGGGCAAGCAGAGGCAGCAGTGGAGGTGGAGAGGAGGAGATGCAACAGCAATGGGGGGGAAGCCAATGTCACAGCAGCAACAATGGAGGAAATACACGGCAGCATACACGTGCTCTCCCACCTCAGGTGGTGGGAGAGCTTGCACCGGCCCTGGTTGGACCTAGGGATATACAGATTTTGTTAAATCCAATCTGTTTCTCAGATTGTTAGTTGTCTTTCGTTCCATCATCTGCTCATTTACAGAATTGGATGTTTTTACCAGAATTTCATTCTATTTGCACTAACACACATTAGTGCTAATCCCCTCCAAAAGTGAAAAAAACAACCCACAAGTTCATGGAATCCGTGTGACTCTGAAACAACCAGTACTCTTCCAGTACCTGAAGGGTTGTCACACAGAGGAGGGCCAGGATCTCTTCTCGATCATCCCAGTTTGCAGGACACGGAATAATGGGCTCAAGTTATAGGAACCCAGATTCCACCTAAACATCAGGAGAAATTTCCTGACTGTTAGAGCAATAAGACAATGGAACCAACTACCGTATTTTTCCATCTATAAAACGCCACCATGTATAAGACGCCCCCCACTGGGCAGTTTCGCAACCACACGGTTCTCTCCTTGGCTTACTTCCATGTATAAGACGACCCTCAATTTTTAGTCTAACAATTTTAGGAAAAAGTATAGTCTTATACATGGAAAAATACTGTACCTAGGGAGGTGGTGGGGTCTCCCACTCTGGAGGCATTCAAGGTGCAGCTGGACAGCCATCTGTCAGGGATGCTTTGACCAGGATTCCTGCATTGAGCAGGGGGTTGGACTCAATGGCCTTGTAGGCCCCTTCCAACTCTACTTTTCTATGATTCTATGAACCAGTCCACTGCAGAATCTGCACATCAGATTCATAGAAATCTGAACTCATTTAGGTTGAAGATTTCTCCAGCATCCCGAGTTCGACCCTGCATGTTCCCTCATTCCATGTACTGCTGATAATTACTTCCATATAGATTGAGTCAATGCAAAAATTTGCTTTAAATCATTATGGCTCTCCAATAAGCTCTAAATTATTGAATTTGACAAAACAGAGATAAACCACTGTATCTCTAATCATCTTGACAAGTTATCATTTGTCAAGATGATTAGAGATAACTCTGGGTGCTTATAATTCCAGTCAGACGGATTATTTTACAGAAAAAGCTTATATTCATGGAAACTGCAAATATCCACTTCATGCTAGAATTGGATAACACATTGTAAGCAAGTGTTTGCTTACACGAATGCAAGCTTTTTCTGGGAAAGAGTCAGTCAGATTGGAATTGTCCTGCGTGTTCTTTAAGGTCATCCGCAGAGCCCCTTCTTCAAGTATGCCTTCATTCTGAGGCTCAGAGGATGGCAACAAGAGAAAGGGCTTTTTCGGTAGTGACCCCCAGCTCTTGAATGTTCTTCCAAGGGAATCTTGCCTGGCACCCACACTACTACCTTTAAGTATTTTAAAAAGAATTTTTAACTATTTTTGCATTTTATTCTCTTAGTCCCTGTAATGTGGTTTATTACCATAGTCCCTGCAATGCGATTTTGTATTTTATGCTGTGTTGCCATGTTTATTAGCTTTATATTATTGATTTTATTGTAAAACACCTAGAGAAATATATTTGATGAGGTGTTTAATAAATGTAATTTTTTTTTAAGTGTTAATTTTCTCATATTCCTTTTTTAATGATAGGCAATCATTTGTGTATGGACTATACAAGGGATTTTAAATTTGTCAAATATAAATTACATTTCACTAGTTAAAATGTAGATATTATGGAGAGAAAAAACATTTAAATATTAAACTGAAATAGTTTCCTTTCATTATTTTTACACAGTTATTTTCTTTTCCAAAAAATAACAGAAGTCCATCTTGTATTAAAAGTATTGATTTATTTGTCCTCTTAACTGTTCTATATCTTACATCACATAGTTTGGCTGCTTAAGCAGCCTATGTGCAGAATGAGAGCCTTGGACATTTAAAACAGTGATGGCAGAATTGGGACATAACAATGAATTATGGTTTATCATTATGTGAACAAGCCTTGGACTTACAGATTTTCATAGATTATAGAGTTGGAAGGAGCCTACAAGGCCGTCGAGTCCAACCCCCTGCTCAATGCAGGAAACTAAAGGAGGGGTCTCCCATCCAAGTAATAACCAGGCCTGACCCTGTTTAGCTTTCCACGCTCAGACAAGCTGAGCCAGCATATGCCACAAGCCCATCTTGTCAGTTTCCACCTCCCTTCTTCTCCAGTGCAGCTGTAAAGAGAAAGAACAGAAGTGTTCACTTCTGTTTTTAACTAACTGCAGTTTAGCATTATGTGTGAACCTGGATAAATTGTAGTTAGTCTTATCTATGGTTTACTGAAACAAGCCAATCTCAAACCATGGTTTAGGCAACTGGCTTGTTTCAATAAACCATAATTAACATTATACACAGTCTAGAGTTCAGATGTAACACTAAATTGTGGTTAATTAAAAATGGAAGTGAGAGCTTCCAATATCTTCACTAGACATGGATGGATATCATGGATATCTTCACTAGACATTTGATTTCACAGACCAGGCTGGGCCTTAAGAGATTGTTGTGTGGTTTTTCTGCTATTGTACTGAAAATCTCCTCACAATTAACCACAGAAAGTCCAAAGTGTTGGTCTTTTCTAAGCGTAAGGTCAGACTACCATGGTTTATGGGAGGCTCTAGAATTGAGCAAGTGAACACCTTCAAATAGTTGGGTGAACGTGGGTGCAATAACTCGCTTTTTTTTCTCCAGGGGTGGGAAATTCCTTCCAGCCACTGTCCAGGTTTTTAATGCAAAAATTATCTCACAGATACTATATGGGCCCCCGCTGTGGTTCCCGGGCTGTAAATGCCCACTTGAGAGCATTCAATCGCTTTTCCTTAGGGTATTATTTGGTGTCCCCAGATGTGTATCTGGAGCTGCAATAAAATTAGAAGCTGGACTGCATTCGATAAATTGCCTAGCCTGGACCCAAGTCATTCACTTTTGGCTTCGCTGCAGACTGGCTCTCCCGACAGACTCCCTGGTTTATACAATCTGGTCGGGCTCTTTCGATTCTCCCTGGTCAAAGGCTGTGATGAACAAAATCATCTCGGTAGGGCTTTCCCCAGATATGTTACTATCTAGAGGATTAGTTAGCGCTAAATCAATTGTAAAACAGAGGCTGTTGGACATTGATCTACAAGAATTATAGGGAGCCCCAGGGGCCCCTGTTCTCCTCTATCCTTGGGTCTACCAGCTGTTTTTAGCAAGGAGGGGCTGCCTTATCTTCGATGGTTGACAATCCCTCAATTTAGGAGAGCATTTTCATTAGCTAGATTTAATTCTCTCCCTTCTAAACTGCTGGATGGTAGATATAGCAGAATCCCACTTTCTGAAAGATGCTGCTCATGTAACGACTCTGAGGTGGAATCTATACAGCATGTCTTATTGTTTTGTAGCTTTTACCACAAGGCCAGGAATGATCTGATTTATTCCATTTTACAGTCTTTTTCTGGGCACCCTACGGAATTTTTTTTTTGTTTAATTTTTTTTTATTTCTATATAAAACAAACACATAATATCAAACATGTAACAATTAACAAAACAAAATAGACCTCCGATTTTCTTTCTACAGCAAATATAGGTAACAATAATTTTTCTTACTCAATAATCAGAATGAGAAATCTCTTTCTTCCCATTGTCCTAAATTCACTTATTATTCCATAAATCCACAAACAAACAAATCATTATTTTCCACTCTCTGCAAAAAGTCAATTAGAGGTTTCCACTAACTAGCACCCTATGGAATTTGTAATAACTTTATTACTTAGCAGCTCTGATAAGTTGGTCACTGAACAAGTGGCCAAATTTCTGAACCAGGCTATCTCCACTAGACTATATTTGATTTCTCACTCTCATGTATCCAATTAACTAGTTGTACTGTATGTATGTATTATATTGTGTGAATGGTCTATTGACTGCAATAAAAGGATTGATTGATGGATGGGGAAAGGCAGAATGCATGATCCCAAGACTTGTACACATAAAGATTAATCATAGTTTACTGATGCATCTGAATGTAGTCATTGACTCAAAGTGTTATTCACGACTTTCTCACTTGGAGCTCTCTACTATCTTTCATATTAAAAATAATGGGCAGCAGATATGATTTCTGAGAAGACAAAGCTCCTACTGTAGTGTCCACTTCCAATCCAAGTTAATATCTTTCTTCACTTCAGAATTTTGAGTTGACTTTTAAATTGATGAAATAGCACTCTGCTAACAAGCAAGATGCAATGGCATAGTGCCAGATGTCATTCAGGGTCTATTAATATTGTGTACAGTTTTAAAATTCTGCTGTCAAGCTTACCAACTACCAATTAGAGCTATACTTCCATTCTGTAATCTTTGTATGGTGGTAGTGTGTGTTTTGAGTCATTTGGTGTTCAAGTCTGTTATTCTACCTTCATTTTAAAACTAACTGGAGATTTCATCAATCCATAAAAATCTTATGTTTTTACATGTCTTGTTACTTAAAAGAAGGAAAACTGTATTTCCTGCACATAATGGCTAGCACTGAAGAGGCTTGCATTACTTGTACAGAGATAATATTGTTCTCTTTTTATGACTCAAGACTAAATTGATTTCCAAGCTTATGGGTAAAGCTGGAGGAAGGTGCAAATTCATGCACCTTCATTCCATCTGCTTCTATGGATTTGAGAGTTATTTACTTTTCTCCTCCGATAATGAGACACAATGACAGCAGGTCCTCATTGTATAAGTTCTGTTTCTATTAATAATCATTGTTGGGCTGGGCTAATAGAAACTTTCAAATCATACCTCCTAATGTCATAGTCCTAATTTTTACATGAATCTGAAATATTGCATTCATCAACTATCTCCTAGCATATTAGCTCTTAAGATTCAGACATGCAACTGTCTTAACAGATTTTGCAATACAGTTCTTTTTCATCCTTAAATTAGAAGTATGGTGGAGAAGACAAGAAAACTTTATTCACCAGCCCTAGGGAGTTTTGACACATTTCTTCTCTTCTGAAAGTTTATTATTTTCCTACCCACCAAAGATGATTTTTTTTGGCCTTAAATCACACCAGACAGTCTTAATACACTAAGTTAAAGATTACAGCTACTGATGGTCCAAATGAACATATTTAGGAATGAAGAAGGTGGGTAACATTACAACTCAGCAACTCAAGGTAGGGATGTGTGAGGACTGGAATTTGATGGGGAGTGAAAAACCAACAGATTTTTATGATTCAGCCCCTTGGATTCTGGTTCACCAGCCCTGAGCTGGCGCTGACTCGCTAACAACAACAACAACAATAATAATAATAATAATAATAATAATAATAATAATAATAAATGTTATTTCTTACCCACCTCTCCGTCTAGATCGAGGCGGGGAACAGCAAAAATATAAAATACATAAACTAAACAAAACACAATACATACTATTAAAACATCTTTAAAACATCATTAAAAACATCATTAAAAACATCATTAAAACATCTTAAAATATGTTTTTTTTTATTTTTATGATGCAAGTTGAGCCAGCTTGTGAACTTACATCTCTAAGATGGGCTGCAATTTGTGTAATTTTAAAAGAAAAATCTGCTAAGGATATTTGTGCATATTTATGCAATTTGCACATGTCAGCACCCGAAAAGCACGTGGTCCTCAATCATGTGAATTGTGCAAATTGGCTGCTTTTATGCAAAGTGCACTAGATCCATGTGCTTTTTGGGTTCGGATTAGTGCAAAATGCACAAAATACTGCTATTGGTGCAATTTGCATAAATTGGTGCAATTTGCATAATTTTGTGCTAATTGCACAAATAGCACAATTTATGCAAATTTCCTTAGCATTTTTTTAAAAAATTGCAAACCGCAGCCCGTCTTAAAGACAGAAGTCTGGGAAAAGCCCCCCCCCCATCAGAATGGAAGCAAGCAGGAAGTCCATCAAGCTCAAATCTAGACTTCCCACCATCAGCACATCCCTTACTCAAGGTTATTTACTTTTGAAAGCTGCCAGCACACTGAGCAAGGTAATGAACAGATACAAGAATAGAAAAGTCATGTTTATACAGAGGAGACTAATGAAAGAACCTATCCTGCTCCTCTTGCTTCTCAAAATGAGGTTTTCAGTGTCAATGACAACCATTTGAAATCAGTAATGGAGCAGACCAAAGTGGAGCACAAGCAGTTTTTGAGTCAAGGTGCAAAATAAAATACCTACCTTGACTCGAAGATTCTCAGGGGAGCCAATTCTCACATTATGTTTTTTAGGCATGGAAATTAATCATCATGTCAGGAAAGGCATGTACAAAATATCAGGGAAATGACTCAACTGATTTTCTCCCAACATGTCCATTGGAAAGCAGAAGTCTTCATTAGAGACTCATTGGATAGTTCTTCTTATTTCTATCAATGGTACTTCAGTGGTTGTTTTAATAAAGTTGTGCTGTATGAAGCACTTTGGTCATTAAAATGCTATAGAAATAAAGTAGATGTTACTTATATGCCTTTTTTTTTTTAGCAGTGATGTTTAAAATCAAATGTTTATAATGTTCAATATGTGATCTTTTGCTGTGGCACAATTGTTTAGTGCCATATTTCCAATTAACATAGGGAACTCATTCTGTTTTTGCTCAATGGACTTTTGACAACACTTTGGCCAAAAGCGTGCCAAGTTGGGGGGGGGGGGAGGTCAGCTTCTGTGAAATTGTTCAAAATATTTGGGCAAATTTGGAGCTGAGAACTGCTTAATTCTCTAGCTTAATTTATGCAAATCAGGGCTGACTCATTAGATTTGAGTCACTGCTGCTGTTCTTGTTGTTGTTCTAGCATTTAATATGAGAAGTATGGGAGCATCCTCCTCTCACTGCATCTGCACACTCTCCACCTTGGCCACCTTGAATTTTCTGACAGTTAATTTCAGATTTGTGCAAAATTTGGGCCTCCGCTCTGCAATTTGCGCAAATTATCGGAGTTGAGGCCCACAATTTACGCAAATTTCCCTGGCTTAAAAAAAAAAATTATGCAGATCGCAGCCTGCTTTAACAATGGAAGTCTGTGTGCTGGCTCGACTCGTGTCAGATTAAGTTGGCACCAGTGCAGGGTTGACAGAACAAAAGCTGCGGGGCCAAGTCAAGAAATGGATTTTCACCTCCATATCAGATTCTGCACACATCCTTAAATTATATAAGAACTTAATACGAATGCTTACAGAGGTTGTTGCAGAATTTCAGCCTAATAAGGCCTGTCAGTCTTTTGACCTCATTGGAATTTCTTTGCAGTTAGCAGTTTGGGAACTGTGTAGCAAATGTAATAGTATTCAGATAATTTGTTTTTCCTAATCACTAGAAGTGTACAAAGACTTTTCAGATGAGTGGCTTGTGAAATGATTGTCTTGTGACATTTAGACCTTTTTAGTAAAATACAAGAACATGAGTTTTCATCTACATTCTGGATACAGAAGCACTATAGGGCTGATTTTAAGGGCTCCAGGAAGTCCCTCACCTAGCTCATTGTGCACAAGCCAGGGGAACTTCCCAGGATGTATAAAGGATGATTTGGTTGGGAAGGGTTTCTACACTTGGTTATCATAGGCTCATTCACAAACTGCCTAGCAACCTAGAGCCTTGCAGTGAGCCCTTGAGGAGTAGTGTGTAGCTCTCCCAGTGGTTGGAGATGAAAAATAGAGAAAATGGTTGAAGAAGCTGGAGAAGCACATGGAAAAGCAAAGGTGGTTTTTGGACAACAGCAAAAATAAAAAATGAAGCTAAATCATTTTAGGTCAGATTCAGCTCTGGTTTTAATTATTCAAAGAAATATGTGGAAGTATTAGCAACCAGTGTAAATATCCTAATGTTATGCATATTTAAACAGAAAAAAGTCCTACATGGCTGGCTGGGGAATGATGGGAGTTGTAGAACTTCTTTCTGTCTAAACATGCTATAGCAGTGGCTTCCAACCTTGGGTCCCCAGATGTTTTTGGCCTACAACTCTGTAATGGGAGTCGCAGAAGATGGCGAGGAATACAGGAGTGTTGTACAGAGTTCTGCCTCTATGCTCTGGGTTTGCTTTAAGAAAGTAGGTTTGCTTTAAGAATCAGCAACCGGCCTTGATTACTTGGCTGCTTGCCAAGCTGATGCAATGAAGGAGCAACTCACCTGTGGCTGATCTGGCTGCTGGCCAGAGGGATGACACTGCAAACAGCACAGGTGCTAACAATGAAGCAAGTGCAGACTGAGGTGGTGGTTGGTGGTGGTTGTTAGTGGTCGGTTGTGTGTGGAGTACTGAAGAACTGGAAGGAGCGAGGAGGAGCAGAGGACGCTGTGTAGAGAGCCTTGCAGAAGCCCAACGTGGAAACCCAATACCCAGGCGGAGAGCTGCTGGACTTAGCATTCGGGTTGGTTGAACAGTGACTGTGCAGCTAAGGGGTGGGATTTCCATCAGGGAACTGGGAGTAGCATTGTTGTACTTCAGGCTCGGCTTTACAATAAACATGTTTGGCTTTGACTTCCTGGAGGAGTATTTATTATGGGCAGAAAATCCCTCGAAGAACCTTTGCCAATCCTTTTTGGGGATCCTGTGGCAAAACAAACTCCCAGCATGCCCCAGCCAGCATAGCTGGCTGGGGCATGCTGGGAGTTGTAGGCCAAAAACATCTGGGGACCCAAGGTTGGAGAACACTGTGCTATAGGATTGTGCCCTAAGAGTAGGGTAGGCAGATACAAGTCAAACCGACAGAGTATTGTGTGGTGGTAGAATTTTTGGAATAACTGAGTACTGAGCACCTTTAAAAAATGTTAGCTGCATCAATTTGCAAGTGAAAATACTTACCTTTTTCCTAGACCAAAGCTTTGCCTCAACAACTAGACATAACTATTTTGTTTTAAAATGTCTAACACTAGATCTCATGTACCAGGGGAAACTTCGCACAGCAGTGACTATGGAACTGATATTTAAAGAACTTGGCTGCAGTGTCACAAGTTAAGCCAACAGATGTCAATCTAAATTCTTCAGAGAAAAGCAAGCTAACAATTCAGAGAAACATGCTGGTTCTGTGTACTGTCCAGACTCTGGAACATGCCAGAGTTCTTTTATGAGAAAATGTAATTCTACAAAAGCACAACATTCCAGATGTTTCTTTTGATTTGTAAAGAAATTAAGAGGTTTAGCAGCAAGCAGAATGAAACATGCCATTGGGTGAGAACAATTATTAAATGGTGATATTCCTGATAAGGAGAATATATTCTTCCTCCATTAATGGGTGCTGCATTCAAGCACTATCTTGGATACCAGGGCTGGGCAACCTGTGGTCATCCAGATGTTTTGGCCAACTCCCATCATCCTTTACCATTGGCTATGCTGGCTAGGGCTGATGGGAGTTGTAGGCCAAAACATCTGTAGGGTCACAGGTAGCCCCAATCCTGGTGTAGACAGTACTGAGCCAGATGAGTCAGTGGTGTGATTCAGTATTAGGCAGCTTCCAACATTCCACTGGAATTTCCTCAGTGCACCTCAGTTTCAAACGTATCCAGGAGACATGCCCTGATTTAAAGAATCCCTCTGGCATGTGATTAGCATTGCGGGAGGTAGGCACAAGATGACATATGTCCATCCACAATATTGTGTATCTCTAATATCCGTCAAAATGAATTTGCAACAATTTGCCAATAAGCTATGGACTCTGCATATTACTTTGGCAGTGTGCATAATTTTATCAGCGCAGCAGATACACAGTAGCTACACAGTTCATTTAAAACTTGATTTAATTTTCTGCAATAGTATGCTTTTCATCAGGGACATTGTAATATGTTTCGGGGCCCAGCCTTAGTGTTGCCATGGGTCTATTAGTATTAGTCAGAATTTGATCAGAAGTGGTCTAGCAGGGTTTAGGGCTGTGGAATGGCAAGGCCTGTGCAAGGGGAACTCTGTCAGTGTTCTCAGGTGAAAGCAAGTGGGAGTCGGGGCACTCCCCCTCATCCAGATGCAGGGTCGACCTTCACAGACATGAGAAGCTGGCAGCTTCTTTGGGAACTTAGTAGAAGGGGTGGTGGTGGCATAGGTGCATGTCACTCAGGTTGAAGCCCCTCCCCTTCAGGGTAGAAGGGAAAGTCCCAGGTTAGATAGAGACCTCATGGTAGGCTAAATTTCCTGTCAATTAGTTGTGTGGCAGGAGGGCTACTATAGCCACTCCCTGCTTGAACAGCAGCTGCTTAGCCTGAGCAACATTGCTAGGAACGTCTCGTCCTCTCAGCCTGCATCATTATGTTTGCATTCATCACTGTTTGAGGCCTAAGAAAGATTTCTGCATATGAACTCTCTACCTATTTGGACCCTTTGCTCCTCTGGATGTTTTGCAATGAACCTGCAAATACTGTGATGTTTTTTATTAGGCCTTTTTTCCCTGTGGACTATGGTTTATGTGCCTTCCATGACTTGACCCCCTGGCTGGGCCAGGGTCAATCTAGAAACTTGGACTTTCTGGTGCCTGGGCCCATACAGCGTAGAGATCCCAAAACTGGGGAGCTTTGGGCACCAAGATCTCTGCATGTGGGAACTTCCATTGACTTGCTTGATGTCTTGGATTTGCTAAGCCTGGACTCGCATCACACAGAGGTTCCAACACTATGTGCAAAGCTGATACTAACCTCTGAGAGGGTGTGCAGATTAGTTCAGGACTCTCCCTTGAACCCTTGTCTTTGATTGCCTGGGATATATATCCTAAGGAATCATTCTACCCCTGACCTGTATTTCCTGAGCTGCAAAGGTAATAACTGGAAAAACCATTTTCTAGGTCTCTGACGGCTGTAGTAGTTATTGGCCTTGAAATGTCGTGAGAATAATGTTAAAGCCTATAGCAACTGTCACCTGCTATAAGTGTTTTTGAAGACTGTAACCATTAAGCTTTTGCCATGAGATTCCTCCTAATATATGTAGTCTTGCTGATTGAGTATCCTGCGTCAGATTGGCAGAGTCTGGGGTTGCAGATCCAAGATCCTGACAATACGTCCGCTTCTATAGGATCAGATGGGTTCTCTCTCCTTTTCCCTCTCTCTTTGGTAAATTAGTCTTTCAAACATTTAAATATTCAAACATTTTAATAGAGCCATTTGTGTGTCTGCACAATAATCATGTGGGGGGAACCTCTAGTACTTCTGAGACTAATCTTGTACATTTCCTTTGCTATATCACCATTAGCACCTGTTGATGATAACAGTCACTGTCACAACCTTTTGGCATAGAGTGGTATCCCAGCCCAGCAGAAGACACAGTCAAGTATGGTACCCCATCCCAGTAATAGCCAGTGTGGGTAGAAATAAATAAGGAACTGGGTGTGGGCACTCCACAGTAAGCTTCGGGCCATCCCAAAAGCCTGAAAGTGCCTTCCACCCAAAACAAGTTGGACTGGCCACAATTCACTGCCATCTTGTAGAGGACAGGGCCGGTGCAAGGCAGTTTGGTGCCCTAGGGAAGATCAGATATTTAGCGGGGGGGCCTTCCCAATTGAGCCCTCCCTCCTATGCCCATTATGAAATAAATTTCCCTCCCTGGGAACTGCCGAGCCCCATAGAAAAACTTTGTGGACTTTGAGACTTTTCCTTTGTGTTCACGCGGAAAGCAAAGAGGCAACCTGTGGCTTACGCTGGCTCAGCTTGTCTGAGTGTGGAAAGCTAAGCAGGGTCAGGCCTGGTTATTACTTGGATGGGAGACCCCTCTTCTAGTTTCCTGCATTGAGCAGGGGGTTGGACTCGATAGCCTTGTAGGCTCCTTCCAACTCTATGATCTATGAAACATCAGCCCAGCTATGCCAGGAACTCCCAAGGGCCTTCTCCTACTCCATATATATATATATATATATATATGTAAAGGCCTGTCTCCTCCTGCGGGCAGCACAAGGGATATGAAAAAAGGATGTGAGAGAGGTGTGGTGGCGCTACCTGTGAGGAATAGAGACAAAAGGGCGTTTGCAGCCTGTCCTACCTCGCAGGGTGGAGGTGAAGAGACACCGGTTTGACTCATACACTTTCTGGGTTGCAGGAATGCATGTAGTAGAAACATAGCAAAGAGAGCCCATGGATCATCTGGTTCAAATTTCTGCTTCCCCTCCTCTCTCTATCACTTTGTTGCAATATTTCTTTATCAGAATAATGAATATTATCCTGTCTTTCCCTTTACCAGCCTAGTGCTCAAGGCAGACAACAATATTCAAAGTACAGTAAAGCAAACATCAACAGCTCAGGGCATGATCCTAAACACGTTGAGGCAGAAAAAAGCCCCGCAACTCCCAGCATTCCCCAGCCTGCATGGCTGGCTGTTGGAATGCTGGGAGTTGCTGGGAGTTGTAGGACTCCCCCGTCCAAACACGCCCAAACACGCGCAGGATTGCATCCTAAAAGCATTTAAAACCAAAACACAGAAACAGCATGGTAAATAATTAAAACATTGGAGCCCCAGTTAACTTAAAATACCTTTCCCTCCCTCCCTGGTTGCCTGAAATAACTGCTTTCAGGGGACGTTGAGCTGAGGAACCTGAGGCATGAGCTGGAGGGAGGGAAGGCGATTGAGGTGTTTGCAGGTGCATCCTCCAACCTGTTTGCAGGTGCATCCTCCAACCTGTTGCCTTCTCTGCCTCTTTTGATGCTGGTTGTGAGAAGGAGCCTGCCTGAAGCTTCAGCGTGCAGCAGTGGTGCCAGCAGCAGCTGCTGCTCCTGGTAACGGTGGCGAGGCTTGAGCCCAGAGGTGGAGGAGAGGGGCGGGCGGGCAGGTAAAATACGCATTTTAATACAGCAGTGCTGTATTTTTTTCCCAAGGTGTTTCTGGCGCCCCCTAGAGCCCGGCGCTCTAGGCAGTCACCTAGTTCACCTAATGGAAGCACCGGCCCTGGTAGAGGATACTCTCCTGGAGGTGTGGGTGTATGATTTGGGGTGGCCCAAAGCTTATTGTACGCTGCACATCCTCAGTTTCTTATCCATTTCCATATACAGTGACTGTTATTGGCATGGGGGTGCCATGTTTGACAGTGTCTTGTGCATCAACAGTTCATTTCCTGTTTGGGTTAGCACATGACTCCTGCCCTGTATAGAGCCTGGCGTTAGCAACCACATGGTGCTTTTCAAGACCCTGCAGGAGGCCTAAACTGCCCAGAGTTGTTGCCTGTATCTGTCCTCTAATAAGCCTGGGGATGGGGGGGGGGGATGTTTTGCATTGAGCTAGACATTTCAACTTTTAGTATGTTGTTTCTTATGCTAATCTGGGTTGTTTTGTCAAAAATAATTTCTTTTGCAATTATTTTAAAGTTTGCATGTATTTTATTTTGTTTTATTTTGCTATCTTTGCTGGATTAATTTGGGGGAGAGAGGCTATCAAAGAAGGATGGCTTTTAAACTTGAACCACATGGACATAGTCAAGACAATAAAATACGTTTGGTTCACATTAAACTTCCACCCCGCCCCACACTAATACTGTAGTTGTCCTTCAGTTAAAAGTCATGCATTTTAAAAGTGCAATTAGAAACTGAAAGATGCTAGCATAAATTTCTGAAGAATACGCTCAGTATAATACAAGAACTTTATGAGCCAATCAGTGGTAATGCATGTATTTTCTTTGATTTAATCACAACACTGACTGTAAAGAATATTCAAATAATAATGCCATAATTAATGGAAATGAAGATGCTTCTATAACTTAACATAGCCTTTGCTGCTCACTTGAAGGGATAGCTAAGCTAGCATACAGCATGATGGTAACAAACATCTAAAAGAGGATGACCACCATATAAATCCTATGGGGGACTGCAGAGTGTGCACAGACCTCAAGGGCTGCTCCATTCTCATCAATGTCAGAAACAGTTCACCACTGGAGCTCCTGCTTTGCCCCATTCAGGGCAATATAACCCATCCCCAGTGTGGCTGGATGATGGCACTTTACTGCCATGTCACTTGTCCATGTTATGGCAAGCATATCAACCCATTGTTCATCCAGCAGATCTGATGGGAGTGGGGTTTAGGTGCAGACCAGAGGTTGAACATCTCTAATCTGTGCCATAAATTGGAGGTCCAGGCTAGTTTCCAGCCAGTGTCTTCCTTCCACTGCTGGCACCATACATGGGGACAGACCATAGCTTAGTGGTAGAGCACTTGTTTTGCATATAGAAGGTCTCTTGTTCAATACCTGGCATCTTCAATTAAAAGGATTAGGTAGAAGGTAATGGAAAATACTATCTGAGACCCCAGACAGCTGATGCCAGTCAGAATAGATGATACTGAACTAGAGGGACAAGTAAGCCCTATCCAGGCATTCAGTCTACACATGTGAAGACAAAAAAGAGGGCAAGGGCACACCCACAAGTCCCACCCCTAAATTGAAGGAACAGGATCTTCCCTGTTCCTTCCTTGCCCCATTGAGTAGCAAGGTTTGAAGAGGGCTTTTACTTGCATTCACTTGAATGTGACTAGAACCTTCCATGCAATCAGGAGCCCTGATCAGAGTTTCCAATCCTGTGGAGCAGGGCTCTCCAACCTTGGGTCCCCAGATGTTGCTGGCTATGGCTAATGGCAAGGGATTCTGGGAGCTGTAGTTCAGCAACATCTGGGGACCCAAGGTTGGAGAGCCCTGTTGTGGAGGTTTCTTGCTCCCATTCATGCAAATACCAGGAGAAGCCCCTTTCAAACGTTGCTGCTCAGTATGGCAAGGTTGGGAAAGAGAGGGTGGGGTCAGCGTGGGTGGATGGGTACATCATGTGTCCTCATCTCCCCCTCCTTTTAGCCCTTACATGTGCAAGCTGAACACCTGCATAGGGCTACAGTATGACTTTGTATAAAGCAGATTGCTCTGAACATAGTAGAAGCAGAAATGTAGTGGTGGAGCCCAAATGCTTCTTCGCTTCTTGGTCGTGCTATTCACTTATGAGTTCTCCCTCCCCTCTAGTGTCATTTGTGCTTGATAATTTAGCTCGCAATGAAGCTTGTTCTCAGGTGAATGTTAGAAAACATTTACAATCTGCTTCAGAACCGGAACACCCCAGGCTCGTTATATCAGTGCAGTAAATGACACTGTGTAAAAACACATCAGATCCTTCAGAATTAGATGACAGGATGACAGTACTTTACTCACAGTTCAGATTACTGTGATAGGAAATGTAATGAGCCATAATGCCATTATTTTTCACTTTAGAATTTTAATATTATGTTTTCTATGGCTCTTAAAATATCATGCATAAAACATTTTATTGAAAACCTCACTGAGTTATGTGTCTGTAATGTCGTTAGGGAGTGCCAAAAAAATTGAAACTTCCAGTCCCCACTCAGCCATGAAGCTTACTGGGTGAATTTGGGCCAGTCACTGACTCTCAGCCTAACCTACCTCACAGGGTTGTTGTGAGGATAAAATGGAGAGGAGGATGAGGATTATGTAAGCCATTTTGGGTTCCTTGCAGGAAAAAAGGTGGGATATAGATGATGATGATGATGATGGTATCACTGCTAGGGATGGACAGATTTGTCAGTTTTGGTTTCTCCCACATTCATGGTTTTTACATCTATTTCGTTGCATCCTGTTTATTTGCATATTTTGGTATGTTCTTATATAAAAAATAACCAAACAAAATTCTCTTTATCCCTATATGTGGTATGATTTCCTCCAAGTTAAGCAAGCCCCATTGATTTCAAAGGGGGAATTAAGCATGTATGAAGAGAGAGATATCTCTGTTGAGGGAACTGGGTGAATGAGCCTATCTCTCTGTTCAGTGTGATAAATACAGGTTTGTGACCTTGGCTGCTGATTCTCTCATGCAAATCAGTGTGTGTATGTGTGCAATTATTGGTGGAGGAAAACAGCACATGGGGGTTGCATCATCATCATCATAATCATCATCATCTCTAAAACATTTCCAAAATATTTTGCTATGTTTTTATTTCATTGTTTTATTTTCTGATTTTTCTGTAAACAACCTTGGTTGGCTTCAGAAAGGTGGTCTATAAATACCACAAATTGAAAATTCAAATAAATAACACAATTAAAAAAAAAATCAAATAAAAACAAAGCACTGTAAATAAATAGAATTAAAAATGGCCCTACCTGTGGGCTTACAGTATAATAGACAAAGAAAAATAGGGAAGGAGAATAAAAAGGAAAAAGGACAGCTGTAAAACTCTAGCTGCTGTTCTGCACTTGCTGCAGAATACATGCTCCACCTGTCATTGGGTTCAATCCTCATCTCCCCTGTGTGTCTGTACATGTATACTCATGTTTACCCCTGACTCTTATAAAGATGTCTGAACTTGGCAGGTAAAGTGTTTGTGTGAATCCTAGAACTCATGGGAGGGCAGCGTGCAGCCCATGGGCCATATGCAGCCCATGCCATACGCATGCCACCAAATTCAGTGGTAGGGGAGAATCAGTGGATTTAAAGGTCAAATTTAACTTCTTCAAATTTAACTCATTATTTTATGGTATAGATTTATTTATTTATTACATTTATACCCCGCCTTTTTTCCTACAAGGAACTCAAGGCGGCTTACATAATCCTCCTCCTCCTCTCCATTTTATCCTCACAACAACCCTGTGAGGTAGGTTAGGCTGAGAGGCAGTGACTGGCCCAAAGTCACCCAGTGAGTTTCATGGCCGAGCGGGGATTTGAACCCAGGTCTCCCGAGTCCCAGTCCAACACTCTCACCACTACGCCACACTGGCTCTCATGAAAATGATGTTGGAATTAGATTGCTTGAAAGCAACAGATAATGTCCTTGCTTCTCCAGAACATCAAAGCCATTGGCTGATGCAGGCCTGGTCCCTTTGTCTGGCTCTCTTTTTCTCCTCCACATAGTATTCCACACTTAACAGATTGGCACCCAGAGGCGCAAAGCAATAAAAACTTGGCAGATCTCCCAACCTACATTTCAGCAAGTATTCTAAAGCAATTAGAAAAGGAGATGGGGTAATATACTCTTTGCTTATTTTAAGGGAATATCAATCTTCAATAGTAGATGCAGGGGCTACATACAAGCAGTCAGGAACATATTTTAATGTGCTTGGTTCCCAAACCCTTGACCTATATTTCCAAGATGGTAGTATTTCTACTACTAGACAAATTTAGTAGATGGAAATTTGGCTGCTAGTTCTGACACTACTAAATGAATAAGTGTTTATTGTACAAATGTATGAGAAATTCGTTTCCGTTCATTTTTTAAATCAGGATTTACCCAGTTTGCACCTTCTGAAGCAAACACAGACTCGAATGATATCTGTGATCAAAGTTCAATGACTTAGGGATGTGTGCGGAGCTCGATTGGGGGGGTGGAAGTCTGGCGAGCTTGCCGGGCTCAACCCCCCGAGCTCCGCTTGCCGTACCTGCTTCCCTGGCTCGACTCGCGTTCTCGCGAGCCAAGCTGGGCAAGTTACGCAAATCGTGGCCGCTTTTAACGTATCTCACACCATTTTCTATGTAAACAACGTAGCGTCGGGAACCTGGATGTTCAGTGAGCACCTCAGCTGGCACTCACTTTCAGCCCAGCTCGGCAGGCACAGTGGCAGCGCTTGCCCAGCACGCGGCAAGTCGGGTGGTGGGTGGATCACCCACCCCTAATTAGTCCATACATTTCTGAGCTTGCAATGTGATTTGTGGACCCCCCAAAAAATTGTTCAGAAGCATGCATACATGTAAAAATGTGCATGAGAGAAATATGTACTTTAGAAAAATGTGCATCAATACACTTTAATCAATGGGAGAAGAATGTGCACATTTCGAAGTTGCACACAATTGATTTGTTCATGGGAGAATGAAACTATGCATGAATTTTCATGTGAGAAAAAAAAAAAGCTCACAATCTGATATGGACTTTTTAAAAATATGTTTTATTAAATTTTTCAAATCTTACAGCTACTAATGAATACAACAAAAATACAACATAAACATTGTGCACCCCCCGCCCACCTCTTGGGACCAAGTTATATTTCTCCCCTTCACTGGTCCTTTCCATTTTCTCAATTTTCATACTTGGGAATGGATGGAGGACTGACAGGGAAGGATGGGTAGTTTGCAGCAAGCCATTATGAGTCATTCCTAAACTTCAGAGGATGGGGGTTGGGGTTTAGCTTGTAAAGGACCTGGGGAGTTTGCTTCTAAACCTCCCTTCCCAACTTCCAAAATTCGTCACCATCATTAGTTCAAACTGGAATACTATTCTATACACAAGGCATAAAGCTTGTGTAAAAATTGTATTGGCATCCTGACTCGTGTGTGTCACGTTGAAGGGTCCTATTGATTTCACTGGAGCTTACTCCTATGTAAGGATGCTTTAGAAATGGGATGTTTATAAGTATAAACTGTGTATGGTGGGATACAGTATCTTTCAAGAGTTTAACCCCTTTTCCAATTATGAGCCACCTGAATAAAGGCACTATTAGAATAGAACAGTTCAGCTAGAATGCCTATTTTATATTGCTAAATTGCTGAGCATTCTTTCTGTATGTAAAATAAAGACATTGGTACAATTCATAAGGAATGTCTGCATAATTTACTTTGAAATTAATGGGAGTTGTTGAAGCAGTTTCTGTTCATTCAAGTGGAAATAGTGCAGATGTTTCTGATGCAGCATGACCACTATTCTTTCTTTTCTCCAGTCACCACCACCAGTGCCATACTGTTCAGTTTATTCCTGGTGCAACATCTCCAATATTAGTGGTGATGGCACAAAGAAACCAGCAGAGAGACTTAGGTCAGTCCTTGGTACTCTGCCAGTAGAAGTTGTGCTGCTGCTCTTGCTCTTCCAGTTCAAATAAGTAAACTGGTAGAAATTGTTTCAAGTTTTAAATAATAGGAAAATCTCATGTCAAGTAGCATCTTTTCAAAAGGAGGAACCCTAATCCATATGTTGGTAGGATTTTGTCTATTGCCTTCATTGAGATTAGAGGGCTGCAGTCTTCAGCTCAGGGATAATACTGTAAGACTGGAGACAAAAACAGTTATTATGGGAGCTTCCATATTTGTATATACATCTTTTTATTCTGTGACTGCCTCTGATCAAACAGGTTTTGCAAGCTTGTAAAACACCTACAAAATCCTCTGAAACCTGTTTAATGATCAAAGGCAAAAGTCAAATGAGTGGTCACACCAAGATCCTGCTTCCAAACCACTTTCAGTTTTCATCAGTCATATTCTGAACTATTTAAATCCCTATTACAAGTGATAATATGGAGATAGTGGACTACTTTCCACCACAGTATTGTGGGTACATGATTGACAGTTTTTTCAGGGAAGCTCACAGCAGAGTCAGATCAGTGTTGCCTGTTCCATTTCATGGTTCTTGTGCTGGCTTCCTCTTTTGTCTACAGTTGTCTGTATCTCCCTTAATACACTGGCATTAATGCCAAATGTTTTTATATTGTTAGTGAGCGATACGGAATACATTTTTTATTGCAAAGTGTAAAAGTAGAGTATTAAAAGGTTCAACAACTACGGTAGGTATGTTGGAAGGCTGTAATTGATACTGAGCTTTGGCTGATGAGTATTTAATAAGAAATGTATTTGTTCAGCTGGATAATATTTGTGATATCTTTTGTGTGTGGAGGATTTATGTAAGCACAGTGTACTTGCTAAATGTTTTAAGAATAAAACAAATCTGAATGTGTATCTGAAGAAAAGCAACCAGGTATTTCTCTAGCAGTCGACACTTTATGTTCAAAATATCTGGGGTCTTTTTTTTAAAAAGTAGTTATCACCAAGTTCATGCATAGGTGATAAATACCTTATGTGCTGCGAAAATAAGATTTTGAGGCACACTGTAAGAGTCAAAGTACAAAGCTTGAAGGTCACCTCTCTCAGTGCAGCTATTTTGGTAATGAAAACATTTTAGGAGAAAAAAAAATGAAATGCAAACTAAAATGCAAACACCAACTGGCTTCCCAGACTTCTGTTAGATTATTAATTTTCTTCCCTGCAGCATATGGCAGTTTTAAGCAGCTAGGGCCTATGCCCACCTGTTAAGTTGCACTCCCCGGGGTACACAACAAGGGAAGGCAATAGGTGATTTAATGATGAAAGATAACTGTACATTTCACATCCTTGCCAAGTAATAAATCAAATACTGTATTTTAAACAGCCTAATATGATGTTTATTTCATACTGTAATATTTAAGTTTGAAACATTGTTGAGAAATGTCAATATTTAATTAAATTAATTAGATCAGTCTGTCTTACTACTGCCAGAGAAGTTGCAAAGGTTTGTGGGAATAAACGTTCTTTCCCTCCAAAAAAAAAGGGGTGAGGGGGAGAACCCCCTGAGACTCAGTTATCAGAGCCAAACTAAGGTACTTTCTTGTTCTGGTTTGTAGCAGAAAGATATGCATTAGACATGCATGCAGAGAGATCGTTCGAAGTCACTCCTAAATACCCTATGCATAGGGACCACATGTCTCCAGTATCACAGGAAGTATGTCTATGCACACCAGTTGCTGGGGAACATGGGTGAGAGGGTGTTGTTTCACTCACATCCTGGGCAGCTGGTTGGCCACTGTGTGAACAGAATGCTGGACTAGATGGATCCTTGGTCTGATCCAGCATGGCTCCTCTTATGTTATGTTCAAAATGTCTTCTTGTCATGAACCCATCAGTTACTGCATTTATAAAGATAAATTCAGTTGTGTCACATGAAATGCAGAGTGGGATGTGAGATGGAATATGAAGGTGTCCTGGAACAGGGATCAGCAGAGACTAACCATCATCCTCATGAGCATGTGCTTTAATTTTTGTACAACACTTTGGAATGTTAAAGGCTTTCTAAATAAAGTATGGTATAAATCAGGGGTGAGCAACTTGTGGCCCTCCAGATTCTGCTGGATTTCAACTCCCATCACCCCTACCCAGCACAACCAATAGTGAGGGATGATGGGAGTTACAGTCCAACAACATTTGGAGAGTAACGTTATAAATTCATTTATAACCCCTGTTATAAATGAAGTACTCATGGTGCCTTCCATGAATAGCTAACAAGGGAGTGTCATCAGTGAATGCACACCATCATGATTGCGGAATTGATAGGATTCTTTCCATGGTTGTCACATGCTGTATGAGCATGTGTTTCTGCAGTTGTCTTACTAGTTCAGCATATGATCTTGACTAAATCATACTGGCCCTGACTAGACCTGAGCCCAAAATGGTTTTGTCATCTGTTCTAGCAAAAGGGGGCTTTTCAGGGAGGGAGAGAAAATATAGCAATTTTCAGATGCTGGGGGGATTACTGGGAATGGCAGTGTTGTTGTTTTCTTCCACAAAAAAAATGGTTTATGTAGCCACCGCAAGCTGCAGCCAAGTTGCTATTGGAGGCCCTTGAAACAACATGGCGAAGGAATGATGGCTGCCGGGCTGCCAATAGTATCTCTGCTGCTACTAGTGGCATACCAAACTGTGTTTTTAAAGAGAGAGAGAGAGAGAGAGAGAGAGAGAGAGACTGCTACCACTTTTCCTAGTAAAGCCCCTGAAAATTGCTAGGTTTTCTCCCTCTCTCCAAAAGGTACAAGGGTTTTTTGCCCTTTTCACACATTTTCCAGCCCCCTTTTTGATGGAAAAGATGGTGTTCCCTACATTGCTAGTATTTTTCTCCTCCAATACCATCAAAATGCTCCCTTCCAAATTTGCTGCCTCCAAATGCCCATTTCCCCCCTGTTCAGCTCTGCCCTGGCAAAGTGACCACCTGGAGTATTGGGACCATTGGATCCCCTGCAATCCTATGCATATGTACCAGACAATGAGCCCTACTGGTCACCGTGGGAGTTTCTTCTCAGTAAATACGCCTAGTGTAGGCTGAACAGGATACACCTTCTGAAAAATAATCCATAAAGAGGAGTTCTGTGTGTCTAATCTAATTTCAATTTCTCTGCATTACCTTTCAGTAAGCAGACAAATAATAAATTGTTAAATGATAGGACAACTAAACCATGCATTTCATTTAGAAAGCGAAATACAACATGTAGCTTGAGTGAGATTTGTATTTATTTTTTAGTTCAAATCCTGGATATTGATTTTCATCTCCTGGCCATTTCCCCCCCATTACATTAAAATGTGCAGTCTTCTTAAATACAAAAGATAACAACCTAAATGTGTATAATGGGTTCATTTGTTGTTGTAACAACCTATATGCCTCAACTAGTTAATATAATATGTGTGTTGATTTTGAATTGCTGGAAATTTTGTGATCAGGTTGTTATCCAGCTAAAGGGACTAAAAAAATAATAATACTTGAATTTGTGACAATCCTCATCAGAGCTCCATGTGCAGAATTCTGTATGTCTTTGAACCAAAAGATGGGGAGGTGGGAATCACCCTACATAGTATCTCCCCCCCCCCCCCCCGAGCACCACTGATGTCTACAGTTGAGGCTGGGAACTGGTTTTCCCCTCAGCTGCACTTGTGAGATCAGTGAGGGATGGCGAGCCAGCCCTTCCCCTGCGCCCCCCACCCACCCACGTAGCCTACTGACAAGGATGTCTTCTTCTATGTTTGCTTCTTTCATCATGAGCAGAACCAGAGCCTCTCTTTTGGGAAGAGGAGAGTGTAATAACTGAAGTCTCTGACTCCCTGTCACAACCGTTCTAAGATATAGGAATTCAAGCTGACTGGAGTTGTTGAGGCCAGACTGCTATTGAATAGATGGTTTTCACTGGTTGGAAATTTGTGGCATGTCATTTCAAAAGACATTTCCAGTGAGACAATTCAAAAGTTGGGTTCACATCGCATGATAACACACCCAGCCTCTCCCCAGGTTTGTGCGTTCAACCCTCCCCTCTCCTCCTCCTGTGCAGCTGTGAGGAGATAAGATAAGGAGGGGTAGCCATATTAAAACAACAGAGAGTTTTGTGGCACCTTAAAGACTAACACATTTATTCTGACATACTCTTTTGTGTACTATAATCCACTTCATTAGATGCATGAAGTGTTACAAAGAGTTTTAGGTGTATATACAGTATATATTTGTGTGTGTGTGTGTGTGTGAGACAGAGAGAGAGAGAGAGAGAGGTGTAAACAGTGAGGTCAGAAGGAAATTAAATGTAGAAAGTACTGACAGTAACATTCACATTATTATCAGTGGCCATTCACAAAACAGTTGCTACTGGTAACACAAACATCCTGGAACTGTATACACCAATTAATACATGTAGTGTGATATTTTTTTAAAAAATCCGTTATCCTGATTCAAACCTCTGGCAATAGAATCAAACCTGCTGATGAATTCTAACTCAGCAGTCTCTCGCTTTAATCTCCCTTTGAGGTTTCTGTGCTCCACAATGGCTACTTTAAGGTCAATGACAGTGTGTCCTGGGAGGCTGAAGTGTTCTCCCATTATGGTTAATCTTAACTATGATTTGAAACAAGCAACTTTATACACCACAGTTTGAAGTTATTTTAAACAAACCATAGTTGAGAAGATTAACCACACTTTGTTGGGTTTGAACAACATGGCAAGCTGTGATTAATCAAAAATGGAAGCCTTCCAAACTCCTCTTCAGAGTTGCACTGGAGTGGGAGGGGAGAGTTTGTGACTGTGAGCCTGGGAGGCTAGGCTCATACCTGTCATGATAAACCATGGTTTATCATGTTGAGTGAGAGAAGCATAAACACTGTTTTCTCCCCATACCTGTAAGGCAGGGATGCCCTAAAGGCATCCAAAAATAGTTTGTGTTTAGCAAGCTGTGGGCAATATTGCAGACTTCTGCAGGCAAATTTGCCCAACTGGCTGTGTCCTGCTCTATAATGGATTCCATTGACCCAGCAAGATGACAGCTCAGGCAAGAGGTCACACACTTGTCTGGAACAGATCAGGAGCAGAGCAGTTTCAGGACCCTGAACAGTACTGCAGGTACTGGCCCAGCAATTCTTGGCTTGGATTCAGGACTGTGGCTAGCAATCATGCAGCTAAGGTATGTATGAGACAAATCCCAGCAAGTGCCATGGTTTTATAGCTCCACCTACTTGAGTGCTGCATCTAGCTTCAGTAAAGGACTAGCTCCTTTGTGCGTGTAAGGGCGAGATAAAGAAGAGGCAGACACAGGGTATATGGTTTCAAATCAGGGCCACATTTATTGAATTGAAGATCTGTGAAGGGTGAAGTGCGGTTCTAACCTAGCCCGGCCCTTGGCCGGGAAAAAAGACCAATATTTGGCGAATGCATCCTAACTGAACCGGAGGCGGGATGGCCCGCCACCGGCCAGTTGCCCTCCATGTGGAGCTGGAGGGCCTTACCATCGTCACCTTACTTTGGCGCCTCCAGGCTCCCAAAATAGGTGAGAAAGGTAAAACCCCAAAGGCGTCCCAATCTCCCTCGTGCCAAGCCTCCTGGCGTTGGCGAGGGCAGCCTTGGGTAAACGTCAGTCACCTTGAAAGGTGCCACTGGATGATCACCATAACCCTAATTGTTCCTGCCTAAACCTGCACTTCCCGCCAATGCGACCAATTTAGCTAAGATCCCCCTGGCAGGATCACAATCGAATTCAAAAATTCCCATACCCTGCTTCACAGTGTAGAGTAGGCGAAACACGTCCAATGCCCCGGCCAATTGGGACAATGAGCCAAAATTCCTACTCGGCCCCCAGGAAACGGGCGGCCAGAGGAGCCTACACTGCTCAGAGGGCGGGAGTGGAGGGAGCTGGAAAAACACAGGAGCAAAGAGACTGAAGGCGGGAACCCAGGAGCTTAAATAAGCTCTTACCTGGGTCCCCGCCCTTCTGAGCCATTGGCTCTTCCCGTGACCCACCAGACCAGGTGCTTGCCTCCTCTCTCCTCCCCCACGCGCAAGCCTTCTCCCTGTTTCCACATAGGGGCCATTGGAAGTTCTTTTCCTAAGGTCACTGGCTTCTCAGGAATAACGACCTGCTTGGGGAATTCTCCTTCCTGCTCACTGAAGGAGTTCAAAGTCCACTCCTTGAAGTCAGAGGGCAATGACACCTGCCCACGCTTTAGCAGAAGGATCTAAAGTGAAGGCCCTAGCTGAGAGAGAATGGGGACTGGGTCTGACTTCTCCTGAGAGCAGCAGCTGCTGCTGGAGGACTCAGTCTCTGAGAATTCTCGGTCTAAGGCCAGGCCATGACAGGCAGACTGTTCCCAAAAGCGAGATGTGGTTATGATGCATTTCATACCACACAGCTGAATACAACTGAGGAATCAATCTGTATTAAACATTATCAGTCTGATGGCAATGATGGAGTGCTAAATTTCATTAAGGTGTAGCCCATCTTTCCCCAACCTGGTGCCCTCCAGATGTTTTGGACTTCAGTGTTCAGCATTCCTGACCACTCGCAATGCTGGCTGGGGCCGGTGGGCACTGAAATCCAAAACATCTGGAGAGCACCAGGTTGGGGAAAGTAGCCATATTTTCTAAAATGGAAAAAAAAAAGATGGTTAAAAAAATAGGTTGATGCTATTTCTGTGGATGGGATAGCAGGAGATATCAGTGGGATGCCCTTTAACTTCTGCAACTCATTGGCGTCCTCCTCAAAAGGAACTTTTTTTGAGTTCTGGACATGGACATGGGCAGAGTATTTTCATCTTCCACTAGCTCCCTGCTACAGCCAGTTTCTGGGTAATTATATGAGAGCAGACAAGCTGGAGACAGGTAGATTTAAGGCCAGCTGCACAGATTGCTTTGCACAGTACAGGAGTAAGGAAAGATAAACGCTTGTGTTTTTTTTTTATTAGCGAAGGAAACAGCTGTCTTCTCTTTGCCACCCAGTTGTTGCCTTAGTTGGTACTGGCTTAGGGAAGAGTATGAACTAGTGCCAGGATACACATAGCGTGAGTAGGAATTAGCTGGTTGTAGGTTTGATATTTTCTTGGCTGCCTGTTAACTGATTTTGTTTGGAACTGGGAAGGCTATTTCTATTCTTAGGGAACAGTTTGCATCATGTGTATGATCTCCTTTTTTGGACAGCCCTCCAAATATATCCTGTGTGTCTGGCATCATGTCAGTGATTTGGCTGCCTGATTTGCTTGCAGCAGAACAGAAACTTTCCTGCATGGAAATGAATCACTTTGGGGATGTGTATGACACTGTTAGCCAAATTTGGTTTGAAACTGGGTAGAGTTCCATACGTAAGAGATTTTTTAGCAGTTAGTAAACCACTTATCTTAGCAGAGTGGCCAGAAGACGTAGGTACTAGTTACGATAGTTTAATGAGTGTCTGTGTCTGTTTATGTTTATGTGTCTATGTGTGTGTCCATGGGAGGAGAAGGTAGGGCATGAAATTTCACAGCAGATTCATGGTCCTTTAAGAGTGCATCTGCAAAGGCTGCTATTGAGAATCAAATATGTGCATTATGTTCATGCAAGTGATATGCACTTTCAGCTGAGTTCAAGTTCCCTGCCTATCAGATGTGGATGATATGCCAAGATTCCACATGGGCACTGCTATCTAGCACAACCATGCAATACCGTACTTAATTTTCTAGGGAACCTCTCTTTCACTTTAAGACTTGAGCCCTAAATCAGGCCTAGGAGAAGTTTTTGTGCATATAGGATCCTGAGAAGTACAAAACAAATATATGCTGAGTTCATGTGATTACCAGATGGCTAGCTGTTCTGTATCAAACAGGATGGCTATCTGTTAACATATTGCATATGCACATTCTTGGATAGGAGTCAACATAGCTGAATGTAAATACAGTAAATTTTCCCACGCTAAGCTGCACACCATAAAAATGACTGGACAGTTTTGTCCCATAGTTTGACAGATATGAGACATGCTTTAATTTTCTAGTTTCAATAATTTAGAAGATGTCTGTTACTATGAAGTAACAGCTCAAGCTTTTCTCCATCATATCTTCGTTTATATAATTTAAATGTCCTTAAAACAAGTTCTGAATTGTTTTTAATCTACCCTTTATTAGATTCTTACTGGTTTGCATACCTCCACAAGACAGTAGGGTTCATACATCTTTCTTCTTCTGTGCCTGCTTTTTCTGCACATGAGTTTGATACCAAGGGCTTGTTCACACCTATATATTCATGACTGAATTAAGAGGTGATTTACATATGTGAATAAGGCATTCCATATCTAACACCATAGAGCAGGGGTCTTCAAACTACGGCCCGCGGGACACACCCGGCCCGGTGGGTCCTTTCATCCGGCCCGGCGGCCGATCTAGCCTACTCTAAAGGAGAAAAGAATTGCCTCGGGCAAAAGTTGCTGCCGCTTCGCTACAGGAGTAGCGCCTCAGCCTGACGCTCCTGCTAGGGGGAAGAGGGAGGAGAATGGGGAGGGGGCATGAGATCAGCAGGAGCCCATGTGAGTGACTTGAGGAGGAGGAGGAGGAGGAGGAGGAGGAGGAGGAGGGGCCCAGGTTGTGGTGGTGGCGGCAGCAGCAGGCAGCAGCTCTAATTTGAGAAAGTCATTCATTGATCATTATCCAGGTAGGCAGAGTTTTCGGAGGAGGAGAGGCAGCCAATCGTGAGGAGAATCTGCTTCCAGAGCCTTGATGTCTGCTTTCTGCCCCGCCTCCATTCACGTGCTCTGGCCAGTGGGTTTCCAAGGGGCATCCATCTTTCTCCCTCACGATTGTTTCCCTCTCCTCCTCCCCCACAGCCCCCGCCCACGACGTCCCAGGGAGTGGGCGCCAGGCAAGGGAGTCACCTTCCCCGCCAACCAGAGCAAGGCGCGCAGGCAAGGCTTTGGGTTCTCCCCCACCTCCTTCCAAAGGGAAGAAGGAGCCGCCAGTCACTCTCCGCCCCTCTCTCGGCTTGTCCGGGGTCTCGCTCCGCCACTCTGAGGGAGACCCCTGCATGCTGCTCAAGCAGCTGGTGGTGGCCAGGGCGAGAGCCCTGCTGCTTCCCCTCCCTCTCCTGTCTACACCGCGTGCCTCCTTAGTGCGCCTGAAGCGCAGCAGAGGCGGCTAGCCCCTGGAGGCTTCCCCTCCAGAGCGCGGTGTCGTGCGCCGTGGGCTTATTGGGGAGCTTCCGAAAAAGTTTTGGGGGACAGGGAGGAGCAGTTTCGAGCAAAGCAGACTAGTAGATAACGGTGTTGTTGTTTGCTACCCCCTCCCCTGAAATGTATTGATGCTTGGCCCCCGTCTGCTTTGGGGGCTACAGAGATTGCGCAATGCTTGGGAAACCGAAAGGAGTTTCGAGTGTTCCAAACAGCATCGCTTACGTTGAGTTTCCTAAAAGTTAGCGGGGGAGAGGGGGGCTTCTTAAGCAAACCACTTGAGTGTTTTTCTTTCTCTGTTGTGATCGTGTGTCCCCCCTCCGAATGTGGTGTCTCTCCCCCCCCCCATGGGACTACTCATGAAAAGCAGCATGCACCTTTAAAAAGCCAGGCGTTCAGATTAATAATGTATCCAGAGCAAAAAAAAAGTATGCTAGTCACCAATGACTTTAAGACGTGGCTGCGGTTTACTTTCTTAGTGGTTTGACAGCGCAATCCTATGCTTGTCTACTCTGGAATAAAGACTACTGTGTTCAGTATTTATTTATTTATTTATTTATACCCCGCCTTTTTTCCTCCAAGGAACCCAAGGCGGCTTACATAATCCTCCTCCCCCTCTCCATTTTATCCTCACAACAACCCTGTGAGGTAGGTTAGGCTTTTCTCCGAGGAAAGTGCATAGGATTGCAACCTAAGAGTAATGAAACTATGCAAGACGTTTCCATCTCTCGGTATAACTGCATTGTGTTGTCCACTTTAGTGCAATCCTATACTTGTCTACTCAGAAGTAAGTCCTATTGAGTTCAATGGGGCTTACTCCCAGGTAGGTGGGCATAGGATTTATTTTTATTTATTTTATTTATGCCCCACCTTGTTTCCTGCAAGGAATCCAAGGCGGCTTACATAATCCTCCTCCTCTCCATTTTATCCTCACAACAACCCTGTGAGGTAGGTTAGGCTGAGAGTCAGTGACTGGCCCAAAGTCACCCAGTGAGTTTCATGGCCGAGCGGGGAATAGAACCTGGATCTCCCGAGTCCCAGTCCAACACTCTCACCACTAAGGATTGTAGCCTTAATCCTGCTGTGATATTTGGGAGTTCATCTAACTTTGAGATGTTAGGTAGTGTTTTATGGCTTAAAAAGATTAAAGTTGCATATACTTCCAAACTGCCTAGAGAATTTGATTTCTGCCTCTGTATTTGTGTTTGGGTCCTTTTTTTTTACTTGATCCATTTGTTCATATTTTTTTCAAACTATAGTCCGGCCCCCCAACAGTCTGAGGGACAATGAACTAGCCCCTGTTTAAAAAGTTTGAGGACCCCTGCCATAGAGAATAATTTCATATCCTCTCAGATTCAATGTTTTTTTTTTAGTAAAGTTTCCTAAAGTTCACCAGCTGCCAGATATAAAATAGTAAGACATCCAGAAATGTGCCATGCATGTGTGCACCAGCCTAAACTCTTTTTACCTTTTGTGGAAGGTTTAGGATTGACATTCCTATAATCCCACCAAGTTCCAACAACATTGTGGCAAAAAACCGTTTAGATATTTTAAATTCTTTACTTTAACCTTGCTAATACGTTCCTGCTGCCATGAGCATACATTACAATAAGCACTCCCTTGATTTCATGTTTTGTAATAGCCTGGTTAATATAGCATAGGCCTGAGATTGACCCACAACTGAGACAAAGCTTCAACAAGAACAAAAATAATATATGTACGGTATGGATTTGTATATGTATAAATGGGATTTATTTATGGGTTGCAGAGGGACAACCACACCCGCAGCCACTGCCAGTAATCTGCAGCTCACCTCAGTCTCTGCAATTTGCTTTTGTTTGTTTGTTTGTTTATTTAATAACATAAACACATCAAATACAATCAAACCCGTGCTCCCATCACCTTGGGACCAATATGATAAACAGTTACTACTTATCTATACCATGAAACATACATTCCAAAAATACATCAAATCTTGACATGGTGTGTAGTCCCCTTTCCCTCAAAACATAGTCGAAAAATAATCCCCATATATCCTTAAAATTGTTTTTCTTTAATTGTCCCCTTTTACATTTGATATTACAAGTCAACATATCATTTAATACCTTATACCTTCCTTATACCAGTCAGTAATAGAGAAAACTTGATGAACTTTCCATTTTCTTGCTATCGTCTCTGCAATTTGTATTCCCCCCCCAGAGTACACTCTAGGAGTGGGACTTCTGGAATAGGAACCATAGAGCTTCCAGTAGGATGCTCTAGGAACAGAACTTCTATGAGAGGAATCATAAAGCCCTGTTAGAGTGGCTTCCAGAGTGGCTTTTTAAGATGTAAGAAAACAACCGAGTGTGGGGGCATTGAATCTTCTCGGTGTTTAGTGGTCTAATCAGATACACTTTTTCCTCATGTTTCATTTTAAGCTGAGGTATTTTTTATCCATATGACAAAATTGATAACAAATCAAAACTCTGAACACCTGTCCTTTTACATTAAATAATAATAAACACTAAATGGTTTCTTTACACCCTTTGCTAATACCCAATGTTTGTTGAAATCCCTCAAATAACATTTAAGGGAAAGGGAAGCTATGGACAACCTCTACGTTTCTTTCATTGGCTGTCTCGCTAAAAACTATGTTCTCTGCTCCATCTTTCACAAGATAAACATGCCTCAAGCAGTATGAACATCTCACTTGAGAAGGTCCATGACATTTGGCATGGGAAAGAATATCTGCAGTGGTGACCCTGTCTCAATAAGTAATGCAAAGTATATGGTTTAAAGGTAGAAATCATAAGAGCCATAGATGGTGCAATTATTTTTGTCATATCCGCATCTTCAACCACATGGCTAGTTTTGGACTGTTCTAAGCACATACTATAAGTTTGCCAGTGTTGGCTTCTGCTTGCCCAGTATCACCAAAGAAAGAACAAAAGAAAATATTATAGAAATGTTTCTCCATAATACTCTTGTTTATGTCTGAGTTCAGGAGGATATATATAGTGCTGCAGCTAGGGCTGGGCCTTGGGTCCGATGTCCAGGGCCTCATAGCACAGGGGTAGCCCAAATGACAACCCAGAGAACAGAAGGTGATGGGGCAGAGGCAAAGAGGCCTGGTGTCAGCCCTTGGGCCAGCATGTGCGTAAAAGGGCCCACCAGGTCTGTCACTGCTCACCACAGCTCCTTTCTTCTTTTATTTATTTATTTATTTATTTTATTTTTTCACTTTTTTATTACTATAAAAAACAAAAAACAACACAGAACATATAACAATAATTAACAATTAACAAAACTAAAATGGACTTCCGAATTTTTCTACAGCAAATATAGGTGAAAAATAATTTCTCTACTCGATAATCAAAAAAAGAAAAGCTCTCTTTTTTCTGTTGTCATAAATTTATCTTCTTATTTTTTTTCCATTTTCAGTTCATCCTATTATTTTCCACAAAACCACAGATAAACAAATCATTGTTTTCTAACCCCTGCAAAAAGTCAATTAGAGGTTTCCACTCCGCAATAAACGTAGATATATACATGGTTACAGATGCACAATTTATTATTTTCACTTTAAAAGGTATTATTTTCAACAACAAAATGCTGCTTCTATTCCTGTAATTATGATGGTTCTGATATAAGTGAGTTTAAAATGCAAAACTAGACATGCTCAGAATATCTCTTTTTAGTCAGGGTTGACAGGTAGGCTTTGTTTCAGTTTTGTACTTTTACTTTAACATATCAGTAATGTAGAAACAGCTGTAAATAATGGAAAGGCAGTGGGGGGTAGGGAGAAGAAATATGTTAATTGTGTGCTTCACAACTGAAGTAATACCATGGCCATCTAAAGCAGGCCCCCATAAGACCATGAAGTCCAGGGCCTAAAATTGCCTAGCCGTACCACTGGATGTAGTGGTACCACTACTGGATGTAGTGGTACCACCACTACTCATGTAATTCAACTTCCAGAAAGTCTGTCCTCAGAGTCAGGAATCAGGAAATAGCACTGATATGTCAACAAAACATCAGCCTTTATTTCAGCCACATGGCTGACCAAGATTGTCAAACATGTGAGAATACCCTTCCCCCACCAACGTGTAGCTGTTGGTGGGAGGACTATTTGCGTGCATGAAGGAATGAGAGGCAAAGTTGTTTAATTCTAAAACCACCTATGGGCTTAAGGTGGGGGGAGGAGTGGCAGAGGCCTTTATTAGGCAGCGTCACTCCACCCTCTGCCTCTTTTCTTCAAAAGCAGCTCCCCCCTCCCTCCCAATTCACAGTGTGGGACTTCTGGTCGCCGGTTGACGGGACCGAGTAGGAATTTTGGCTCACCATTGCTGATTGGCCTGGTGGTGGTGTGCGTGTTTCACCTACTCTGCACGGTGTTCTTGGGTTGGGTGCTTTTTTGTTTTGCGTAGTTTATCCAATTCAGTCACATTGGCGGTAAGTGCGAGTTTAGGCAGTGGGCTGAGGTTTGGTGATCATCCCATGGCATCTTTTCAGGTGACTGGCGATACCTGAGACTTCCCTGAGCCCGGTTTCACGGCTCGACCAGGGGAGATAGGGTTCACCTTTGAGGCCAATTCCTCTCACCCGCATGGTGTTTCACAGCCCCGTGAGGAGGTGACATGGAGAGAAGGCCTTCCAACACCACATGGTGTAAAACTGGGGAGTGGCGAGTTACAGCACCACTCCTCGGGTTGGGATGCTTCGCCCATTTAAGGGTATACTGGCCGAGGGCCGGTTTAGCTAGCACCTGCACTAGTCCCTTCACAGATCCTCGAATTAATAAATGTGGCCCTAATTTGCACCATCATTATGTTTTTCGGCTCTTATTTCCTTCTTTGTGTGCGGAAAACAGGAAGTGGGTTTCTTAAAGAAACACTCATATATATCACATTTTCACTTTCTGAGTCACCTTTTCCTATGCTACAAAATCTATAGTGGGATCATTTAATAATCCATATTATGGTCAATAAGTGTGGAGGATTTCATCCTCAGACTATCTTTAAGCTCAGTAAAAGAGAAGAGGACCAATCATTGCTGAACTGAAGTCAATTGTAATTACTAAAAACAGAATGAAAAGCATTATAGCATCAACACAGTTTTACTATGTTTCTTGGCAGTTGTTACTGAACCATTATACTTGAAAAATCAATTGAAGAATAATGCTCAGATTTTGTCTACTCATAGCTAAAATCAGGGTTTGATTCATGCTATAAACAGGTATTGCCTTGAGAATGTGAAAATAATCCACCTCATAATGTTTTCAATGAACTGTATATAGGTACACCTTCAATGACTCAGGAGATCCAGGTTCTAGTCCCCGCTCAGCCATGAAAACTCACTGGGTGACTTTGGGCCAGTCACTGACTCTCACAGGGTTGTTGTGAGGATAAAATGGAGAGGAGAATTATGTAAGCCGCCTTGGGTTCCTAGAAGGAAAAAAGGCAGGGTATAAATATAATAAATAAATAAATAAATAAATAAATATTTAGTTTGTTCAGTTTGTTCATTCAACTGGAATGTTGTAACAACAACTGTTTTCCCTACTTATGTTGATTACCAAAAAAACCCCACACTCCCTTAATTCTGGGTAAATATTCATGGAGTCTCATAAGATGATAAGGAAAAAGGGAATATCAAAGCATTACTTGAGCTTTGCTTTGGTTTTATATTATATATGGCCACATTGCAACTTGCACTTGTAATGGCCTTTGTGCTATGGACAAACAATAAACATAAGATGAGAAGAAAAAAGGGAATATCAAAGCAGCTCACCTGAATCCTAAACCAGCACTCCATCTGGCAGAACTCTTCCCAGAGGAACAAACATTACTCCACCAAATTCAGTTTAATGTATTATAGGGGATAGTTGTACTAAGGGAAACATTTTAACTTGTCAATTATTTCATAAATGTCTTGTACGTGCTTGGCCCTGCAGCCTTAGTTTTTAAGGCATAAAGATGTGCATGCTTTTGTAAAAATTGTTTCAATTTCCAAGTAGAGTAGATCTACTCAAAGCCACATGATTAGGTTTCTGTCAATTAGCACTCACATAGAACAAAAGATAAAAATAGCAAATTTTAAAATGCATAAATAGTAGGAAAAAGAGAGCGTGTGGAGTCACAACTTTACATCTTGCTCTGAGTGAAGTTAATGTACAGATACTTTCTTTCTCTCACAGTATGGATCACTGAGAATCTTTCAGAGCTGATAAATAAATCATTTCTGAAGCAGTTATTTATTTATTTATTACATTTCTATACCGCCCAATAGCAAAGCTCTCTGGGCGATTCACAACAATTAAAACCATAAAATACAAGATGATAAAATACAATATAAAAAGTTTAAAACTACAGTATAAAATATAAAATGAAGAACCAAATAGAACCTAGCAGTAGTGCAAAGATTTAAAATACAGTACGAGATTTAAAACAGAAGATTAAAAACTAAAATGCCTGGGAAAATAAAAGTCTTTATTTGGCGCCGAAGAGAGCACAATGTAGCCACTAGGTGAGCCTATCTGGGAAGCTCATTCCACAACTAGGGTGACATAGCAGAAAAGGCCCTCTTCTTAGTAGCCATCCACCTCACTTGCTATGACAGGGGCTCCTGGAAAAGGACCAGTGAAGATGATCTTCGGGCCTGAGCAGGGTGTATATGGGAGGAGATTATTCTTCAGGTAACCTGACCCCAAGCCGTTTAGGGCTTTGAATGTTCATACCAGCACTTTGAATCAGGACTGGCAGCCAATGCAGATGGAAAAGCATGGCATAATATGATCAGATTTGCCAGTCCCTGTTAACAATCTTGCTGCCCAATTTTGGACCAGCTGAAGTTTCTGGACCATTTTCAAAGGCAGCCACATTACAGTAGAGGTTATCAGAACATGGATAACTGTAACTGGGCTATCTCTGTCTAGATAAGGATGCAGTTGGTATATCAGCCTAAGCTGATAAAAGGTGCTCCATGCCATTGAGTCCATCAGGGCCTCTAGTGACAATGCTAGATCCAAGGGCACCCGAAACTATGAACTTGACCCTTTAGGGGGAATGCAACCCCCTCCAGAACTGGTTGAACATCACTCAGCCAGGCAGATGAACCGCTCACCAACAGTATATATGTCATGTCTGGATTGAGTCTCAGTTTATTGGGCCTCATCCAGTCCTTTACTGCATCTAGGCACTGGTTCAGAATGCCCACTGAAGCATCTGGATTTGATGAAAAGGAGAGAAAGAGCTGGGTGTTATCCACATATTAAACAAGCTATGTTATGTGCATTTGACTTTATGTGTAGAATTGCTTAAGCTATTAATAGTAATGGAGATTTAATATATTTTATAATGACATATGGTGCCATTTAATTTCATCTAAAAGAAAATGCAAAGCAAATTTGAACTATCCAAGTGAAACATCCATAATGGATCTCCAAAGACAATCCAAAGATACTTCAAAGATAGTGATTACTATTGGGAAGGATATAACCATGTTCTCTCCTTTCAGACCAGACCTCTCTTGCTGTATAATTTGGTAGTAACAATCAGTGAACCACTCATTTGATTCCTGTCCCCAAGGTATACAATGGGAAATTGACTTTACCTGGCACAAGGTATTGTCCAGCTATATGACTGGAAGGAGCTCTCTGGGGTCTCAGGCAGAGGTCTTTCACATCACCTACTGCGTAACCCTTTTAACTGGAGATGGCAGGGATTTAAACCAGAACGTTCCGTTTGCAAAGCATGTGTCTTACCATGCCTACCACATGGTCCCTTCCAATTGTAGAGGAGAATAAAGAAAGTATCAGATGTATAAGTAAAGATTATGATAATAACATCCCAGTGATAGCAGTGGTTACCGTAAGTGCTAACTTCAGCTAGACTGGGATCTGTGTCTTTCAATTTTGAATGAGCATTGTCAAGGTTCCACTACTGCAGGGACCCCTTAACCTGCCTTTGGGAGATCTCTGCCTCTCCTCAAAGCCCCTCCCGTTCCAGGAGATCAACTCCTTTTACAGCTTCGAATAGCATGGGTGTAGGCTGTAGACGTGGTGAATAAGTCACTCCAAACTTTCAGGGTAAACAACAGCACTTTACTTATAATATTAGGGTATTTACTTAATAGAGTGGTTATAATCCAAAAGCAAGTATGAAAAAAACAAACAAACAATCCAACGTTCTCTAATTTAACTTCAGACTACCTATCTCCTATGCAGCCAGTCTCTCCCTCTCTGCTTCTCTCTCTGCTCTTTCTGCTTCTGCAGTCAGGCTCCCACTGCTGCTAGCTGACCACACCCCACACATATATAGCCTTTCCCAGGAATGGAAGGTTATAACCATGTGACCTTGCACAGGAGAACTAATTCTTAACTTCTATTGGGTGAACTAAAACTCTCAAACTCCCCCTCCCATCCAAGTGTTTGGGCCTTCAGGCTTCAACTAATCGAGGGAAGTGTTTGGGCCTTCAGGCTTCAACAAACTCAAGCCTGAGTAGGCCTCAATCCCTCACAAGCATAAAGACATTTCTTGCATGAACTTATTTTTGCCACAGAAAGCATGGGAGATGCACTCATGATATGCTGCTTTGCTGCTGATATGTTAGTAAATTTTGGCAACATGAAAGTCTGCTGCTGCAAAATGACACATTTTTAAAAAAAATAATAATCCATTTTTAATCCTTTTTTTGGGCAGGGGGCGGAACTGACTCTGCAGACAGGTGCCAGTGCAAAAGATCCATATTGAAGGACCACCTTCACCTCTATCAGCCTGCCTACACTTTAAGATCAGCAACAGAGGGTCTTCTCACTTGCCCATCTTTGAGGGCAGTTAGGTTGACAAGTACAAAGGAAGAGGGCCTATTCCATGCCACTAGAATGGGTTTCCAGCTGGCATCCACCAAGCCCCATAACTACAGGCTTTGGGGAAAGCTCAGAAGTTGAATCTGTTTTATTTGGCCTTCTCTTGATGGTGTTTTATTGGACTGTTCTTGGTTTTTAGCTACAATTGCTTGTTAGATTATAGTACTGTCCAGGCTGGATGTTTGTTACTATGGATGGTGTTCACTGATTGTATTAATTGTTGCTATTTTATTATTGTGTGGGATTTTATAATGTAAGCCACTTTGAGAGGGTTTTTGCCTTTAAAAGTGGCCTAGAATAAAATATGAACTTTTGTTCTGGTACTAGGGAATGTTATCATACGTACAGCTGTGCCATCTCAGCAACCCACAGGGCCATTGTTAGTTTTGCTTATCTGTACCTTGCATAGAGGTGGTTTAGAAAATAATAATATCTTCAACACACAAAAAAAAACCCAAACATAGAAGAAAGCAAATTCAAATTGATTCTGTTCCTTTGCTGATGAATTCTGGGAATACAATTAACCTCTTGTTGTTCTTACACTGTATGAATTTAATTGCACAGGCTAGACCTAAACGGATGCTATGTTCGCTTGATAGCGCAGTCACTTCTATTTCTTCGTACCTTTGCTGATGTTAACCTTATTAAGACTAAAGTCTAAAATTTAAAACCTTTTGAATAATAAGCTGGTAAATTTAAGTCATCGATTTACAAATGAGGCACGGAAAGAATGGATATATGCTACTAACATTAAGGAAAGCACTAACAGCTGATAAAGGCAAAGAAATGTAAAGTCATGTCAACAACCTTTTCTGTTGGTGCCTCAGGTGACAATCTTAAAAATGGTTTAAATAGGAAAAATTATACTTGATTATATATTTCTGCAAAGACTGTCAATGAGGTCTATGAGTAGCTTTTCCAGTTTTAAAAAAAATGTTCACAGGAATGATAGGCATCTGTAAAATGACTACATGTATTTGTAGGGTTGTTCTTGAGTGGTTGTCGATTTCTGGAAGGATGGTCCCCAAGGGATTCCCTATAGGATCTTGCTGTAGGGTCAACTTGGACAGTGGGGAAGATTTCCATTATTTATGATGCTTGACAAATCAATTAGGAGACAAATTTATCTAGGCTCTTAAAACAGGAAGTGTAGCAGCTATGCAAGTAATGTTTCATTGGACTAGTTCACACATAAAGGCAAACCATGGTTTGGCTATTTGTGCTTGAGCTTCAGACTTGCACACTTCCCCTTTCCTTCTTCCCTCATTCACTCCAATTCCTTCCTTCACTTCCTTGTTCGGGCAAGCATGGGTTCCAATTCTAGTTTGAAAGGCAAGCACAAACCATAGTTGTAAAGATGTAAAGCAAATTAGATGTAAAGCAAACAAGAAAGCGAGGGAGAGCATTGAAATACATAAACGGAGGAGGGAGAAAGAAGTGAATGAGACTGAGGTTTGAGTAGTTTGCCATTATTTCCCCTAAAATATGTTAGCATATTTTACATTTCTTTGTGGAGAAGGGAGCAAAAAGTGAGACATTATCAAGATAAATTGCTACCTGATGGGGAAAAAAAACAATATTGCTAGTCTATTTTTTGTGATAACTCTCCTTGTTTTGCATAGTTTACTATCTCAAAGGCAAATGTTTATTTATTTTTTTAAAATCATCATGTTTTAAATAAGAAATTCACAACAATAAACTCACAACAAAATAATGTTTTCATTTTTCTTCCTGTTCTAGATGGATAGAAATCATATGTTTGCAGTGTAAAGGTCACATACTACCTACCCAGTTTGAAATATAATTTCAGTCATAAGTGTTTCTTGTTTGCCAGTATAATTGCCAGGAAGTAGAATATCACAGGTGCAGCCAGAAAAGTAGATGGACGGTACAATTTTACACCTGTAGTTTTATGTGAAAATGTATAAAATGATAGGATTTTAAAATGATGCATATGTAACAGAGAACTTCTATAGCGTAAGCAGCTAAGAGACTAAGGACCAAATTAGACAAGACAAGATTTGAGAGATCTGTGAATAGGCTCTCCCACAAGGTTTTTTTTAAGGTACACAGGAATCTGCTTTATACTGAGTAAGACCATTTGTCCATCATCTGGTTGAGTGAATTAGACAAGATTTGAGAGATCTGTGAATAGGCTCTCCCACAAGGTTTTTTTTAAGGTACACAGGAATCTGCTTTATACTGAGTAAGACCATTTGTCCATCATCTGGTTGAGTATTTTCTATACTGACTGGTGGCAAATCAGTTTGGGCAGGCGGCGTTTCCAGCCATACCTGGAGATATCAGAGATTGAACCTTGGATGTTTTGCATGCAAAGCAGGTACCGTACCACTGAACTATGGCCCTTCCCTATATAGTTCTAATAAATGTAGTGAGTAAGAACTCCTAGGCCTCACAGGATCTCACGTAGCAGTTGTAGGAGAAGGGTTGATTTTGACTGGGTCTGTTTTGCCAGAGGAAAGGGTTAACTCACTAACTGGCAACGTGATGAGTATCTTATATATAGATGTGCATGACCCCTTACATATTCGGTAAAATAAGTTCTGAATTAGGCCACACTGACATGCCATGAAAAGAGCTGTTGCTGGGCCATGAGAAGTAAATTCATGCAATCATTAATAACACCTGTGAGCCCAAAGTATTCATCCATTGAGGAGTCTTCTGCATCCCTGCATGAGTCCTTAACTTCCAATAGCTTTCCACAGGAGGCAAGTAATTCTTCCATGTTTCTGTAGAGGATGTGACTGGATAATTCACTCATACAGAACCAAACTGTATGGGATTCTCTGAGGCCACATAGTCGGTGATCATGGCATATACTAGAAGTCAGTAAGTGTGCCTTCAATTTTAATTGAGCAAAATGGTGTGCCCCAGTTGCTAAAAATGTGAGGAACACTGAGTTAAGGGTGTATAATCTAAAATTAAATATATTTAAATGTATTGGGAGCAGTGGTCCTTAGCTCAAGACAGTGTTTAAAGCTGATATCAATGGGGATTCAGCTTACCTAACATTCTCCATCTGAATTGTATCGGTAGTCATTACCATACATGGGGGGAATATTACTATTCAGATGTATGCTATGATAGGAAATGGATTCTACCACAAGGGCTGCTCTTCCTTTGGAGAGGACCGTTACATCTGTCATCGGGGTTTTAGACTTAATGCTGTAGCCTTCAGTAAGGCTATTAACCAATTAGCAACAAACATTGGAAACTGCATGCTGGCATGGTTAAAACTGCTACCAGTTGCATCATCTGCACCATCCAACTCTGTGTTTTCATGTCCTTGTATATGTCGCTAATAATGAGAAAATATGCTTAGCGAAGATGTAATTTGCAAGAGTATTTTCATATGCTGGCTAGTATGCTATAACCATTAAGCGACAATTCAGTTACACTAGGACAACAACACAATCAAGCATAGTAATAATTCACACTGAGTGTTCGAACTGCTTTGCATACAACAACTCTGTAAGGTAGGTCTTTATTGTATCAAAGGGTGATGCTAAGAGAATAGTGGTTTACTTCCCACAGGTAAGATCTGAGCTAGGAACTTCCTGGATCACAGCTCCAATTGCAGCCACTATGCTATGCCATTAAAATATGCACTAGCAACTGGAGATTATCCAAATGTATGAAATAGTTTCCAAGGCCATTAAGATAAATGAGGTGGTTCAATCTACTATTTGTACAGCACTCTGTTTTAATTTTTCTTACAGAATTCTAAAATATAGGTGCAGGGTTCATTAATACCCCTCTCTGTTTTTTTTTTAACTTGGATTTGCATTGCTTTTAGTTTTGTCTGTTTTATGGAGATTCATTTTTATACTTTTATCCTTAGCATATTTTTGTAATTATTTCCCTGCATTTAAATTTTTCTACATTTGCAGCTTCACCATTTTGTGATCATCCTGACATTTATAATGACAACTCTGCAGGCTTGCATTAACCTCATTTTGCCATCAGTTTGATGTGCCAAACTCTACTATAAACCTGCACAGAAATAATTTAGCATTCATCATAGCATGTGCAGTAATGTCTCATTAGACTTGAACTAACAGAATTTTGTCTTCATAATTTGCCATCATAATAACCAGGTCTTCGCAGATTTAATGTGACAATCTTTTGCCTCTCGTACTAAAGCTGTGTAATCATTGTGATCCTGGGAGAGTTCAAATGAAGTCAATGTAATTAAAAGGTAGTTTTCTTTAAGTATGCCGGAATATAATAATATATGTCAAAATAATAGATTTACAGTACAATCCTATGGTCCCTAGACAGTGTCTAGAGGGCCATAGGATTATTCCGTGTACCAGCTCTGACGTCGGAACTTGGACTCCACACTTGGAGTGCCCTCCCCTCCCCCACCCCGCACAGCCAGCACAGAAAGAACTGCGCCGGCTGCTTCTCCGAGATCGCAAAAGAAACCCTTCTTATCTTGGAGAAGGGGCTTAGGGGGTGGGGAGGGGAAGAGACCAGTGCCACCAAGATAGGACATATCCTGGTGGTGCCTCAGCCTCCTTGCCTCTCCCACTGAAATGCTGCTGTTAGATGGCTGAAATCAGCTGTCTGGGTGATTTGCAGGCCAGGAGGAGTGCGGAGGTGATCTTTGCCTCCGTGCTCCTCCCGTCCCGCATAGGATGTTCTTAATCCTCCAAGTTCGGAGGGTTACGAGCCTCGCCATAGGAATGAGCCCTTAGCCCATTGTTCCTTGGTTCAGTATATGAAGCTGCCTTATACTGAATTAGATTATTGGTCCACATAGCCCATTCCAGTCTACTCCTACTGCCTGCAGTTCTTCCAGACAGGATTCTTTCCTGTCTCTCTCCTAGCTGAGATTATTTTAACTGGAGATGCCATTGGGATATTCTGTAGGCGGCATGTGCTATACCACTGAGCGTATGATGACCATTTATTTCCAGGGTACTCTGCCTTTTGGAAATAAACATGTGGAAAGATGATTTCAGAAAGTATGATTGGCTTCTATAAATAATGGCATTATGGGCAAGGGTGGCTATGTGTCCTCTTTTATAGAGAATTATCCTCTATTATCCTCTATTTGAAGAATTATCCTCTACTTGAAGGCATCTTCTTTTTGGAGGCCTGTCCAGCTCAAGTCTGGTTTAAAAATAAAGACCCATAAGAAGGGAGATCAAGGGTGTCCATCAATAGTTAGCACCTGGGCAGAGGACTGGTCACCCAATCACAGTCTTCCCCATGATGGTGATATTTATTCTATTTTCATTTAAATGATATATTACATTTCTATACTGTCCATTAGCCAAAGCTCTTTTTAGTTATTATTTCTAAATTTGCATTAATGCCAATAAATTAACATATGCACATTTTATGTAGATCTTGTCCTCTTTTGTCCTCTTTTTTGGTGATGTGTAAGTGGCATTGTGAACTCACAAACCAGCATTATGTTTACGTGTTTCTAAAGCCTAGCTATGCCGTGGAATCTTCTGTATAAAAATGTACAGCATAGATCATTTTTGGGGTCATTAAACTAGCAATACACTAGCAATAGCAGAGTTTCTTAGTGTTACTTCTAGCTGGCATTAAAAAAAACTCTGCTTATATAATATGGCAACTCAGAAATCATGAGTAGCTGGCCAGATAAATTAAACTTGAGTGAGTTTTGTTATATCCAGGCCCGGTGCAAGGCAATTTGGTGCCCTAGGCAAGATCAGATATTTAGCGCCCCCCCTTCCCACTTGAGCCCTCCCTCCCTCCAGCCATATGCCCATTATGAAATAAATTTCCCTCCCTGGGAACTGCCGAGCCCCATAGAAAAACTTTGTGGACTTTGAGACTTTTCCTTTGTGTTCACGAGGAAAGCAAAGAGGCAACATCAGCCCAGCTATGCCAGGAACTCCCAAGGGCCTTCTCCTACTCCATATATATGTAAAAGCCTGTCTCCTCCTGCAGGCAGCACAAGGGATATGAAAAAAGGATGTGAGAGAGGTGTGGTGGCGCTACCTGTGAGGAATAGAGACAAAAGGGCGTCTTGCAGCCTGTCCTACCTCGCAGGGTGGAGGTGCAGAGACACCGGTTTGACTCGTACACCTTCTGGGTTGCAGGGGGGGGGTGCATGTAGTAGAAACATAGCAAAGAGAGAGCCTGAGGCAGAAAAAAGCCTGGCTGGCTGTTGGAACGCTGGGAGTTGTGGGGCTTTTTTCTACCTCAACGTGCATAGGATTGCGCATGGCTGGCTGGGGAATGCTGGGAGTTGTAGGATTTCCCCCCCCTCCAAACACGCATAGGATTGCATCCTAAAACCATTTAAAACCAAAACACAGAAACAGCATGGTAAATAATTAAAACATTGGAGCCCCAGCTAGCTTAAAATACCTTTCCCTCCCTCCCTGGTTGCTGGAAATAACTGCTTTCAGGGGACCTTGAGCTGAGGAACCTGAGGCTCACGCGAGGGAGGGAAGGCGAAGGAGGGGTTTGCAGGTGCATCCTTGAGAGGGAAGGCGAAGGAGGGGTTTGCAGGTGCATCCTTGAGAGGGAAGGCGAAGGAGGGGTTTGCAGGTGCATCCTTGAGAGGGAAGGCGAAGGAGGGGTTTGCAGGCCGCCCACCAGCCTCCCATCATTGGCCCCTGCCCGCCTCCCCTCCTCCAGTCTGTAGCCTTCTCTGCCTCTTTTGATGCTGGTTGTGAGGAGGAGCCTGCCTGCTGCTGTTCCTGGTAACGAGTTGGAGGAGAGAGAGGGAGGGGTGCGCTTCTTTCACCTTCCCTTCCCCGCCACAGGACATGATTGGTAAAACAAACTTGGTAAAATACGTGATGTATTTTTTTCCCCCCAAGGCATTTCTGGCGCCTCCTTTAGCCCTGCGCCCTAGGCAGCCGCCTAGTTGGCCTAATGGTAGCACCGGCCCTGGTTATATCTTACCATTTATAACATATAGGTATAAAACTGCCAGATCAAAGGCCAGGTCTTCCTATCACCCAGTAGGGCATTCATTTGTACTGGCCATTCCTGCCTGGACTGCATGGAAAATCCTGCTGGACCCACACTGTAAGGCATTGCAGTATGAAGCTCTCGTTGTGAGGGTCAGTGGGTGAGCTGTGTTGGCATTCCCATTGCAGAGGACCATGTCTCACTAGGAGTCATAGTCCAGTCAGGCCACATTCCAAGTTCTGGGAGGGAGCTGAAATGAGCAAGGTAATTGTCAGGATGGGGCCTCCTAGACTCTGGCTCTCTTCCCATAGTCATGATGTATCTTAATGAGTTCCTGTCCTTTAAAAGATTCAGAGTGGTGATGACTCAAGCTTGCAAGGCTTCCTGCTCTCCTGGGCAGTCACTGGCATGGGCCTTGTTATGAAGGATATTGCTTTACTGTATTTGTGTTTTGTACTATGGTAAACAGCTCTGGAGTCCATTGGGTGAAAAGTGATCTTGAGATGTTTTAAATAAATAAACAAAATATAAAGGAGGTAAATAAAGGAACTAGATGCCCCATGTTAGTCCTTCAAAGATTCACAAGCCAATTTGCCCCTTCAAATTTCAAAGCTATCATGCCTAAAGAATTAATGACGGTAGAGATAGCGGTGACTTAATATGAAAAATACACACACACACACACAGCCTGATGATGATCAAGAATTCAAGAAGGAGAAAGCATTTTCCTTTTCTTTCTTTTCCCTCCTCCTTTCTTCAGATCAGCCTCTACTTGGAAATGCACTTTTAAAAAGGTAGTATAAGTAGCTTTCCTAAATTATAAGCAAAAATGGCATGCAGATCAAAACCAGGAGAGTTTTAGTTCCAACTAAATGTTGTCATATAGATGTGGTAGAATGGGCCTTTTTCACCATTATATAAAATATGTTTTCATAGAATGACAGGCACTGCTTGTTTTTTAACCCAACTAGCTAGCTGAGAGGATGTTTGAGGAGATAGAAGTGGAGGTTTTCTGAGAGGCTTTTGTGTGAAAGGGAAGGGGGCTTTTAGAAAGAACAGCCTGCATTGGTGAGAGGAAGCTCTGAGGCAGTTGCATATAAAAAGGATGTTGCTTTATTGTAAATTGTGAGATGTTAAGGACCATTCATTTAGCTGTAGGTAAGAGCAGTGTGTGGAGCGGAGGTGGGGTGGAATCTTGTGCATATTTGAAATGGGGGAAAGCTTTGTGTGTGTGTGTATACTCGAGAGTGCGGGACAAGGGGAAAGTCTGTGTGTGTGTGTGTGTGAGAGAGAGAGAGAGAGAGAGAATGAAAATGAAAATGAAAATGAATGTGTGGGGGTGAGATGTCATGACCCTAAAGTCCAGCAGTGACCTGGACATGGAATCAGTGGCTGAGGAACTGATGGTGCCAACGGTGCCCCACCCACAAGGCTAGCTCCAGCATTGGAGCAGCACATCCATCTGCAACACACTTGGCATGAGGTCTTGGAGAGATGGAATTCTAGGCCAAAGGCCTGTCCCTGTAAGGCTTCCACTTTGTGGGAAGTGGAGGAGTCTGAGAAGGGGTTTCTGGGCTGTAGCATAAAAGGCTTCAGTCTGGTCTCAGATCCTCATTGGAACAAGTTGCTCACTAGGAGCTGCAGCATCGGAACTGCTTTTCCACCCTGAAACTCTTGGGCTCCTGCTTCAGACATGAGGGGGATGCTTGCCATTCCCACCATTAGACAGGACCTACCCACCACTACCTTTCCTGCAACCACCAGTAGCATGTAGTGTAGCCCTGAAAGGCAAAAGGTTGTCCAGCCCTTGTGTAGAAGAATGGGCAGGATTGTCCTACTCCCAGGCCAGCAAGTGACCAGTCACAGCTTGGATAGGTTCAGGACATAACAAAAGAAAGCAACCAGGTCAGTCCAGAGTCTTAAAGGAGAGCTTAGCAGGAGAGAGCAGAGGTAAGGTCAATGTGTTCCAGAGTTTGGTGCACAGGAGTCAGTTGTGTCAAGGTCAATCAGAGGGAGTCCGAAAGCATAGTCCAAAGGAGCAGCCAAAGGTTTAAGAGTCTGTCCAGTCTGGTGTAATCAAGGTGAAGCACAAGGTTTGAACACTGTTGTCTGCAGTGTCAGGCTGACCTCAGCTGGGCCAATTTATAGCAGGCCGTAAATCAGCACAGCTGGTTAATTAGGTCAGTGTGTTGCTTTTAAGGCAGGCCCTATGCAGGAGGTTCCCTTTGTTCTTTTGCTGCATGCATCTGAGCCTATGCCATTCAGAAGGATGAATTATCTATTTGGGGGAGTTCAGGCACTACAGGGAGGGACCAGGTTGCTCTTCTGATGGCTCCAGGGGAAGGCTGTCAGCCGAAGCCTCTAGTCCCTCGCCTGGCTCTGGCTGGGACCTGTTATGCTGGCTCTACCCCTACTGTTCTTAATCCGAAGAATCCTCCTCAAGGTTTGGCTTGATGTCAGTGCATTTAAAGCAGTGTTCTCCAACCGTGGGTCCCCAAGTGTAGCTGGCTGGCTGGGGCATGCTGGGAGTTGTAGGCCAAAAACATCTGGGGACCCAAGGTTGGAGAACACTGCTTTAAAGGCTTGGCACAGTCTTCAGGCAGGAATTATTAACCTTATTTACAATGGAGTCATACAAATGAAATGAAATTTGGGGGAATCTTCATCAGGATCTTGAGGGAGATAAAAGTTAAACCTCTCCTCCCCCTACAGCTCCTACTCCCCAACTTTCCTCTCCTTGCTTGGAGAGGACAGATGGCTGCTCTAGCCCACCTTACTCCATAGTTTCTCTCTCAAGAATAATATTGAAAAGGGCAGAGAGATGTTATCCTTGAGAGACCAACCATGGAGTATGGTGAGCTAGAGCAGCAAAAAGGGTCTGTTTAAGGCACCAGAGGTACAGAAAGAGAGGTTTGAGGGGGTGTTGTGGGTTAGGGCTTCCATGGACCACAGGGCTCCCATGGATCATGGACTCCAAGGTCCACATTCAGCCTGTGGGCTGCAGGTTGCCCACACATGATCTAGAGAAATGGTGAAACCGACCAGCTTTATACCTGCTACCTCTGCAGTGCGTCTGGAGAAACCCTGTTCATTGCAGTGAAGTAACGTTTCTACAATAGCTGCAGAGGCTGGGAAAAAGTTTGTCTATTTCACTACACAAGTTTCCAAGCTTCTGCAAGATGTTGCACATGCAGCTGCATCAATATATTTTTTTCCAGAGAAATATGCACAAGAATTTGCACATCTAGCCATTCATATATATTTTAAAATCATATAGAATTGGGCATAAGGTGAGTCCAAGATATTTGTTTGGATCAGTGGAACTACCATATATATATTTTTTCTGGAAATCAAACCTGGAAAATTACCATAGCATTCCTATTAAACATCAAACTCTTTAATTTATTGCCATGTTTGGATACAAAGTTCAAGATAATAAGTGCAGGATTGATTAACTCTCCGAAGAGATTGACTATAATTTGGGAAGCTTAAAACGTAGGAAAATATGTTGTATTTGTGGGTGATAGCTCTTACTCCCATTACATTTCTGATATGAAACACCCCAGTGGAGAGTTCAATATCATTCATTCAACAGGCTTAATCTCCATTGTTAAGCTTTCCAACTCTTTCTCAGACTATCAAATAGGCTGTATTAGGCCAGGTTAAAAATGTAAATAAAAACAATAAAAATATATGGCTACACTTTTGTTATCTTGCGGTATCTGACAATTAAAGTCTACCAGAGCTCCCCACATCTTTCTTTATTCAAGCCCCTAATAATAATTTGCATTGGAGAAGACTAGTGCTAGCATTGCCACTCGCTGCATTAAACAAAATATATTCATAAAGCTGTTTTTCCCCTACCTGAAAAGGAAAAGTGTTACTTCCTCAGCCAAGTGAGAGTGCAGGGTTAGTCAAAAATAAATCCCACTGAATACCATGGGACTTGGGACACACTCCTATGCATGTTTAGACAGAAGTCCTACAACTCCCAGCATGCCCTAGCCAGCCATGGTGACTGGGGCATGCTGGGAGTTGTAGGACTTTTTTCTGTCTAAATATGCATAGGATTGCATCCTTTCTGGCTTTGGATTGCAGCCTGATTTTGTTTTGCTCCATTACTACTAAGTGATGTAATGTTGACTTACTAATTTACTGTGCAGTTCTATGTATGTCCCCGCAGAGGTTCAATGGGACTTACTCCTAGGTAAGTATATGGGATGGAAGCCTTAAATGATGTATTATGAAGTATCCTATGATTAGACAGCAGGGCTAATACTATTTTTTGTGTCTGTTTATTACACGGATACTTCGGTTTTCCTTTTATATGGGTCTTCCAGTCAGTCTTCTATCCAGGGCACTGACCAGGATGAGACCTGCTAAGCTTTATCAATGTAACAGGATCGTGTGTTTTCAGTTAATTCTAAGGATAGGTAACAAACATTCATACCTGTCTTACTGCAACTATGGAGGAAGAACAAGGGCTTTTTTACATGAGGCTTTTAACCTGCCACTTTTTTTCCCAGCGGTGAGTGGGTTCTCTGCCTTTCTATATGTCCCATTACACAACCACTAGGTGGCACCATGGTACAGTGGAATTGCGCAAATACACAAGGGATATTCCAGGCTTTCCTAGTTAGAAAAAAAATGCTAAAATGGTTGCAAAGCACAGGTGAGGCTCTGGAGGATACGACATCATGTGAAGCACCTGCAAACTACCATGAATGAGGAATCACAAGTGCACAATAAATGCCTCGTATAGAAAGGCTCCAAGACACTGTAGGGCACTCTTCTGCACTGGATTGACAGGCTTGGCAAGTGCAAGTATACCGGAGGTGTTGGCAGTAAAAGCTGAATGGGAGATGTGTTAATAACTCACCTTCATCTGCACACTGCGCCAGTTACATCTGTGTTCCATTACAGTTGAGGTAGTGGAGTTTTTGTTATAAGAAGCTCATTTCCTATCTGATTCAAGCTTTAAGAATAGGCAGAAAAAGCTTGGCTGTGGACAATTGGTTTGGTTAAAAGAATCTGGAGGGTCTCTTGAGGGTCTGGAAATTGGTAAGAGAATGTTATCTTGTGAAACCTTTCTTCATATTTCACAAGTGGGGTTGTATGTAATAAGCAATTCCTTCACTTAGGGGTCCTAGTTTTCTCAACCATCCTTGCTCTCAAATCCTCTAAGCATTGGTACCATCACTCTCTGTTCTCTTGACACTGTGCTTCAAATTATTTTCAACATCAGTGCATAACTTTTGGACCCTGTAGGTTGCAAATTAATCCTTTATAGACAGCCAAGGCACTCACTCACTGAGGCTTTGTCAGGAATTAATTTGGCTATCAGTATGGAAAATTATAGGAGTTCTAAAGAATGAAGGATATATTAAAATAAAAACCAGAATGTTATTAAGGCTGTGTTTAGATACTCAACCAAGCAATTGTTTATTAATTTTAATTAAATACAGATACCGGACTAAAAAATGCATCTCAAACCACAACACAATGATCAAAATAAATGAGAAAAACAGCCTGGAAATAAAAGCTAATCACTTTGAATAGATTTACAACAGTACGTAGGGATCATGTCTGCGAATCTTGATCAGGGTGGAAGTGGGGGTGAACTCACCCGTGCTCGACCCCCCCCCGAGCCCCACGGCACTTACCTTTTCCCCGGCTCGGCACACCTCCCCAGAGAGGAGCCAGGGAGAGGTATTTCTGGATTCCCAGCACTGCGTTTTTAATGTAAATACCATAGAAAACCACCTTAAAATGGCCATGTGGCCGTTTTAAGGTGGTTTTCTATGGTATTTATGTTAAAAACGCAGTGCCGGGGACCCGGAAGTGACACGACGGGTCCCGGCGCTATGCCAGGAACTGACGCGATGGGACCCCAGCACTGCTGTTTTCAGGATACCGGCCTGATCCCTGACAGGAGGCCTGGGCTAACTAGGCCCCAGGCACAGAGTAAAAAGGCTGTGTTCGTTAAGGCAGGCCAGGAGGCCCAAACAACATAAACGGGGGGGGGGGCATGCAATCAACAAGCGGGAACTAACAAAAACATATTGGAAAAGGCCTGGTGGACGGTAAGCTTCAATCCTTTGTGGAGAGAAGGAAGGGGGGTGAGGGCCATGCCCAAAAACAGGTCCTGGCACACAAAGACACCCACGAGAATGCCCAGAATGTATTCTGGGGTGGGAAGAAACCCACCCCAGAAGGTGACACAACGGGCCTTGGGCGGGAGCTGGCCTCACCCGCAATGCACAGGGAGCAGCTAGAAGCCGCTGGTAACGGCACTGGAAGGCCTGCTGCTGAGGTAAGTGCTCTTTACATGGGCCTGTAAAGGCCAAAGGATCCCCGATGGCAAGCGAGCCCAGGGCAGGCTGCAGGGCTGCAGCTAACGGGCTATTGCAGGGGAAAGACAGGGCCCGCAGAGGCTGAACAATCCCCCAGGGGAAGAGGCAGGAAAAGATTCCCACACCCCTTTGTAATAGGGGTGTTCATCCTACCTTTTGGGGGTGCTCACCTTTGCCCAGCAAACACCCCCCCCGAAGGCCCAAATCCCCGTGCCACTCGATCCACCTCACCGGCAGCATGGGGTCCCGTCGCGTCATTTCCGGACATCGCGCTACGCTTTTAGCGGAAAAACCAGGGCAGTTTAAAACAGCTGAGACTTCCATGCCTTACCAGTGGGCAGGTAAGGTGCGTGAGTCTCTGGGGGCCCAAGCGGGGCCGATTTCAGCCTCACTTCAGCCCCCCGAGACTCGCGGTTATTCTTGGATACATCCCTACTTTGTAATCAAACCAGTCAGTCGTCCTTAAGAGCTTCTGAATGTGTAGCTGTTTGGTGATCCTTCTTTCTCTGCAGCTGCAAAAGAAAGAGGCAGAGGGTGGGGGCATACAGACCTAATATCGGCCCTTGAGGCCCCACCCCTCTGTAACCCGATTGGAGGGTGAGATCAGCCCATAGTGGTCTCACTCTCCTTTCCCCGTCTGCAAAATTCTCCCTGCCCACAGTTCCACGTGGCCTGAGGAAGGGAATTCTGATTATAGAAGCCAAAAATATATCTTGACTTTGTCCAAATAAATATTATCAAAAGAATCCCTTTGAATGTTGCCTTATTGGTGTTTACGATGCAATCTTATGAGTAGTGGGATATACTGAACATATGAACGAATCTGCCATGGAGTCAGACCGTTGGTCCATCCTCCTCAGTATTGTCTACCCTGGCTGGCAGCAGCTCTCCAAAGTGTCAGAGACCTTTCCCAGGTCTACCTGGCGAAACCAGGGATTGAACCTCAGGCCTTCTGCATGCAAAGCATGTGCTCTACCACTGAGCTACAAGTGGGGAGGGGGGAAGAAATAGTGCATGTGTTTTAACAGGTTACTATTGTAAGAACTTTAATTCTTTACAATAATACAGATAGCTGCTTCATTATCAATAAGCTTCTGAATAAACAAGGTTGAATGTGAGTTTAGTACTAACTTTGAGGGAATATATGCTTTGAAATGTTTCATATATTATGCAAAGCTTTGTTTCCCTCTTTAACCTGTGTTTATCTCCCCACTGTTGGATTTCATTAAGAAACAGCAAGGATCTCTAATTCTTATGCAAATGAACATGAGTAGTAGCAAGGGGCTGAAGCAAAGGAGACTGGCTCAAAGCCTAGGAGGACAATAATGGCATAGGACGAGCAAATGGAATTTTGTTACAGGGCTTATGCCGTGAAAAGGGGCAAAGGGTTATGATAGAAGAAGTCCCAGTCATTCACTATGACATTCTTGACTCCACTATTGCCAATTACTGTCAGGCTCCATAGATAAATAATGTATGTGGGGCGAAAAATGTGTGATGCATGCAGCATGGAAAAAAGGAGCCAGTGAGGCTTGGCAAACTTCCTGTGTGTGTGTGTGTGTGTGTGTGTGTAATTCAAGCAACTGGCAGGCCATGCACCTGCAAAATATTTCTGTTTGTTTCACCAGGATTGGCTGAAGGTAATTTGAGACAATGCGGGGTGGTGGTGGTCTCCCCTTCAACCCTCTGTGAAGTAAATGTAACAGGTATCACATGTTGAGAAGTCCAGTGGACCTATACTGTTTTGAATGCGATATAATTTGTTAGCATTTAACAATAATGCTCTGTTTCAGATGTTTGCCTCTCAATAATGCATTGTGGGTAAATACATTTCCCAGCGGTTGTAGTGATCAGTAGTGCGCCCAAGGGATGGCCATGCCTCAGAACTGCCCTGTTGCTGGTCATCTCCTCGCCCTGCACTTTGCTCAGCGTGAGAGTTTATACTGCTGCCATTTGTTCACAGTGCAATACCACCATTTTATTCATTTATTTTGATACTGGGAATAAGCGACTCCCTCTTCCAGCTCGATTTTCTTTCTTTCTTTACTAGCTAAAATCAGCAAGGCCCTGGAATGCTTCTTACCATGTGATGCCTTGTTCAGAGAAGGAGAACTGGACTGGGTTCCTTGAATCTAATTTGAGAGCCAATCAATACAAATTACTTTCCCCACCCCCTTTGTTTACATTTTCACATTAACACAGATTGTCTTTTTTTGGGTGGATTTGGGAATGATGGTTCCGCATCAACATTCCCATGCATGTCCAGTCCAGAGTGTGACTTACGATATCCTGAACAATCTTTTGTAAACTTAATTAAATTGGGACACAGTAGCTATAACATACTGAGGCAGTTATTACTTGACTTGTTCAATTATTTATTATTTATTTATTATATTTTTGAATCGCCCATCTGGCCAGTCATCCAGCCACTCTGAGCGATGTACAGTCCAATAAAATATAAGAAAAAACAGAGTGTAAAACTCAATTTAAAACAGTACAAAACTTAAAAATCCTAACCCACCCCATATTTCCGCCTGAAAAGCAACGTTTTTAATGCACGGCAGAAGCTAATCAAGGAAGGGGCATGGCGGAGGTCACTGGGGAGAGAGTTCCATAAATTGGGGGCTGCCACAGAAAAGGCCCTCCTCCTAGTCCCCACCAGCCTGGTTTCTCTGGCTGATGGGACAGGGGGAAGGCCATCCGTGGCAGATCTTGTTGAGCGGCCTACTTGATGTTGCTGGAGGCGCTCCTTGAGATAAACTGGACCGGAGCCGTACAGGGTTTTAAAGGTCAACGCCAACACTTTGGATTCGGCTCGGCAAAGAACTGGTAGCCAGTGCAACTCTTTGAGCACTGGAGGATGTGATCACGCCAGCGGCAGCCTTTAACCAGGCGAGCCGCTGCATTCTGTACCAGCTGTAACTTCCGAACCATCTTCCAGGGTAACCCCACGTAGAGCGCATTACAGTAGTCTAGGCGAGAGGAGACTAAGGCATGAACCACTGATGGGAGCAGATGATTAGGAAGGTAGGGGCGCAACTGCTGCATCAGGTGGAGCTGATACAGCACCGCCCAGCTCACAGCTGACACTTGAGCCTCCATGGACAGCTGGGAGTCTAGAATGACTCCCAAGCTGCAGACCTGGTCCTTCAGGGGTAGATGTACTCCATTCAGCACCAGGTCAACATCCATAAATTTGCAGGAAAGATGTTTTAAAACGGCATGCACCTTCAGGTTTGTTTGATTTTTATTCAGCTTGTTAGCTTGATATGCATTTCACAGGTTGTGGAAGTGGGAGTTTCTGCACTGAACAGCTTTCCTGAGTGGTGAGGTTAAATTAGATTATGGCTGAGGCCCTTCTAACTCTGGCACTCTTACAACAGTTAAATATATTAATGGGGGGATTTTGGTGGGAGCTGAAATGCTCCCCCACCAAAGTTGCAAATAAAATACAAAATATAAAATGAATAAGTAAATGAAATTCAAATGAGTGCAAACTTGATGCTGATAACTTGGAACCCATAATTACTATCGGAAAGGGGTTTTTTTTCCAGCACACAAAGCCTTCTCATCTTCAAGTTAAGCACAATCTGTTCTGCAGGGCATGCCGAGCAATTTACAAGAGAGCAGTACTGTGTGTACCATAGAGTTGTTTTGAATGTTATCCAGAAAGCTGCTACACATCACTTAAATCCATTATACATGCCATCCTGAAAACAGAGCCTTATATGTAGAGTTCATCAGCGGTCCTATTATGGGAAGCCAACTTGTTTTGAGGGAAGCATGTGTTATTGCTTCTGCGCAGGTCCTGGAATTTGAAACATCTCGGGGCCTCAACAGAACTCTGGCATCAGTTGCGACGATGTCAGCTTAGTGCAAGTTAGAATCATGGTTTTTTTCCCCTTACAGGATCCATATCTGAGATGCAGCTGATTGCATGCTGAAATTAACAAGGGAATATTAAAGAGATGAATTGGATTTTTGTTTGAAATGCTGAGGCTTCTTGAGTAGCAGGTATCATTCTGTGGCAGCCAGCAGAATATTGCCTTTTTAAAATGGCATTGGAACAGTGACACTGGATTGTGGTACTCTGAGAAAATCTTTTTGGGGTATTTGCCTTGGAAATTGTTTTATGCTTACATGCTGTGGTATGAGGAAGAGGAAGAATGTAAGTACAGACAGTCTACAATACTTATCATTGTTCCTAACTCTGACATAATTCTGCTGAGGTCGCCAGGAAAGCTCTTTAACAGTATGCATTCTGGAATAGTTTCTTTCCAGTGATACAGAGGAAGAATACCAGAAGGCAAGAACTAGTGCATGTGTTTAATTTTTGCTAAAACAAGTTTAAATAAAATGTCATAAAAATAAAATACTGCTATATGACAACACAAATGGCATTTCTAAGATTCAGTATTTGTTAAGGGTTCTTTGGTAGGGAGAACTCCCGGAGAAGAGGAAAGTGACCTGGATAAAAATAGATCTTTTGTTATTATTTTTAATAATCTGGCAACAGTTCAAAGGACTAATCAGTTCTTTGAACTATAGTGGCATATGCTGTTTTGCTCCCTGGTTATACATGGAATGAGATCTTGCTCATTAGTAGTGAAGTAGTTGAACTGTCACCACACCCTCCCCCCCCCCCCTCAAGAAAAAAGGTCTAGCATTGCTTGGTGTTTTTGTTTTTCTTCTGTGTGTTCTTTGTCGTTTTACTTGACTTAAATAAGAAGTCATAAAGAGTTACTGTAATTGGCATAAGTTTAATGGTACCATTTTAAAGACTTATTTTTGATTTAATACATAGGCTTAATATATTCTTCATATTCAGGTAAGGAAATCTTTTAATGATTGGCTGAGCACTCCGGCAAAAAAAGAATGGTATTTTTGGCTTTTCTCTTTCTTTCTTTTTTAAGCGGACCTGCACAACTCGTGAAAATCAACCTACCTGCCATCTCTTTTTCCCATCCAGGTGCTTAGTAACTCTGATGTTTTTGTAGCCCAAGGCAGCAAAAATAGGAGTTTTCCAAGCCAGCATCAGAAGTAGGCACTGGCAATATTGGGCACCCCTGCAGCAGGCCCACTGTCAACCTCTGCAGCTTCCTGACCCTGTGGCTCCCTGCTCACCTGCCCTCCCTGAGCATGGAAACAGTGATGAGAATGAGGAGGTGGAAAGGCATTTTCCACTAACCTTGTACTGTCCTTCAGAGCAGATTGGACCCAGAGGGAGAGAGCATGTGAATGGGCAGTGGGTAGAAATCTGGAAGAGCTAGGCCCATTGAAGGCTTCTTCCCCAAGCACCCTCCAAAAGCTGGGGCTGACACTGGGAGTTTTATTAAGGGGGTGAGGATGTGTTTAGGCTGAGGTCAGCCTGGTTGGGCACAGGTTGAGTACTCTTCCTTTGACTTTTTCCTTACATGGTCCCTTTTCTTTTACTTCTCATTCCACAAATACTTCAGGCATAGTGTTTCTTGTTCACTAATGATGCTCTTGCCACATATGTATGATACAATCTGGACAACATTGTCTATCCTGGGTGGCTTTGGAAGATTAAGGACAAGATGAATTATGTCCTAACAGCCCTTCTGTCTTGTGTGTCTGAGGGAGATAATGACGGTGGGCAGACAGTGTAAAACTCAGCATACTCCGCACATAAAGAAGAGATCCGGCTTATGGCAGGCAGCAGGCCACACCCTAATTATCAATCCTCACAGATCACATAGAGGGTTTTTTTGCACACACAAGGGTTCTGTGCACAAGGAATCATCAATACCTGAAGGTCACGGGAGGGGCCAGCAGGCATGATTCCAGTTACCCCTCCACACATTGATTTTACCCAGATTATAGCATCTGCACAGGGCTAATGCATATCCTCTTGTGTTTAATACCATACCCTACGAAATAATCATTGTAGACTTAGTGTGGGATCTATAAATGCAGGATTTAAATGGTCCAGTGGTAGAAGAAGTATGTTTTCCAGTGCTACCTTATAGACGTGTATGTCTATAACAAGCCATTAGCTGCATTTATAACACTCCATAACTTCTGAAACTTTGTTTATTCTTGCAACAAATTTAATCCCATTGAAATATTCCGTGCTACATCCTGACTTTTTGTCCAATATGTTCATTGCTTGAACTGCTGTGCTTGAACTTTCTTGCCAATTCTTCAGGGTCAAAGCCACCTATCTGGATAGGCTTGTACAGTGTCACAAGCCTAATCTCTGTATGCACAGCAAAGCAATTTACAAAATGAGTTACCGTACATACTTAATGTTTTTAAAATTCAGCTAAGATTACTGTAGCTTTCAGTCTAGGATATCTCTAATAAGACATTCAGCCTCTTTTACTATCTGTGTAACAATATAGAATGCAGCTCTGATTTTGATAGTTTCTCAAATGTGTAGGTTCATAATGAAAAGAAGTTGCTGCATCCATCTATATGGCCACAAAATGCTATTTGTTACCAAAGATTTGGAAGTGGACCCTAACTAGTATTAAACAAGTTAGAGCAAGTTTTGAACCATATTTTTAGCGAACAGAATGACCATTGGCAAGAATCCACCTTCATTATCTACTAGCCCTGTGCATATATCTATCAAATCAGGGAATGGGGGTTTGGAAGGTCATTGGGAGAGCACCACTAGGTCTTGGGTCTGTGCACTTTCAAATGGGAATGTAGATTCCTTTTAGGAGTACTGATGACAACACACTCCAATCGCTCAAATTATGTCACTCAGCAGTTTCATGTAGATGTTAAAGAGAATGGGGGATAAGATGGAATTCCATGGGACCCCAAAGGAAAGATGCCAAAAGGATGAGCAGAAATCCCCCAGCACCACATTCTGGAAATATAAGGTATGAGCAGAACAACTGCAAAGCAGTCGCACCCACCCCCAACTCAGACAGCTGCTCCAGAAGAATACCGTGGTTGGGTGGTATATTGAAAGCTGCTGAGAAATAAAGGAGAATTAATATTGTAAGCTGCCTTGGGAGGAATGCAGTCTGGAAAGGCAGCTAAGACATCCATTAAAGAAATAAAATAAGAAATAAGAGGGTATCATTTCCCCTGTCTCTTTCCCAATAGAAGTCAAAACCAGATCTAAACCTCAAAATCCGTCTCATCCAAGAGAGTCTGAATCTTTTCTGCCGCCACCCAATTCTTCAGCATCTTGTCCAAGAATTTAGCCTTAGTGAAAGTGTATTTTACTATTTAACATGATTTTCCTTTTAAATTAAATGTTGCATGACTTGCATTGTTGTAAGACTGTCAGGCACTGCTGCCTCTAATGTTTTGAGGGCCCTTGGGCCAGGCACCCTCTATGGGCCTCCTCACTCAGTTCATCTCCCTTCTCATCGCCATTGTCAACAGCTGCTACTGCTCCACATCCTCTTTCTCATCATTGCTACCATTTGCTTGCAAGACAGGCAGTGAGCCCGTGAGCAAGTAGGCAGTACCATCTCCTTCTCCCTTCTTCTCAGCACAGCACCACTGTTGTGTGGGCTAGAGCAAGAGGCAAGTGAATTAATAGGTTGCAATGGTGAGGAGAAGGAGCAAGTCCAGGGGGCTCTTGAAAGTGGGCTCCTGCTGGAATTTGGGCCCTTGGTAGGTGCCCAATGAAAATGATGCCTAGCGTTGGTGCCAGCCCTGCTGTCAGGACAGCCTAAAGAGGTAGACAGAACATGTAAATTGTGGAAGCTCTGTTGGGTTGTGGTGTGGGTCACTCATTGTTGGGATGTCTGGTACAGAATACATAAAACTTGGCCTTCTTGGTAGTGGCACCAAAACTTTGAAACCCCCTTTCTCATTGTACAGATTTAGACATTTTTATTTCAACAATAGTTTAGCATGCAGGTTTGCTTTAGTCATCTGACTGCTTTGCTTGTGTTTTTTGTCATTATGCTTTGGTAATGAGTCTTACAACTTTATTTTTAAAATTATTATTTTATCCAGTTACTGTTTTACACTTTTATAGTATTTTCTTGTTTTATTGTACATCATTTTGTGGAAAAGCAGTTTATACATTTTAAAATAAGTAGTTTGGAGAAGACATTTATTTATTTATTTATTCCATATATTTTTTTTGGTGTTCATTTACTTACACTATTTATATTATCCTACCTTTCAATTGTAATTCACAAACCAGATTTCACCTCTTTAACCAGCCATTATTTTACAAAACATGATCAGGCATAGCTAATAGAGGGAAATATAGTTTATATTCCTAAATGTAAACCAAATAAAATGTGCTTCTAATGAGCAGACCTTTCCCCTCAAAATCTTATCCATATTGCACAAAAATTAATTTGGGGGGGGGGAGGAAACTCGAACAATGTTTATATCTGAGCCTGCTCAATAAACCACACAGAGGTACCTCAGTGTCTGAGCATTTGTATGGCCCATTCTAAAATTGAAAATGGGCTGCGATCCTATCCTATACACCCCCGAGAGTAATTCCTACTGGACTCATTGGGGCTTATTCGTGAGTAGACATGCATAAGATTGTGCTGTTATTTGTTTTGTTTAGAAATAAAGTAAGAAGTGGTAGAGGAAACTAATCAATCCTTTACTGGGATCCTATGGCTTTGCATGTAGGAAACTGAAAGATCTTAAAGATAGTTGGAATTGGACATTTTTGTAATTTTGTTTTAAATTCTGAAAGGTGTTTTGATTAAACTGTTGGGGAATGTCAGCTAATGGAGGCCGTGCTGCTATTTCAGATACACAGGCTAAGCAATTTGAAGGCAAGCCAAAGCACAATGAGAAGAAATAATGATGACCTTGGTTTATTTTTTGCTCAGTACATTCAGGTTTTGATTGGTTTCTGAACAAGGCAACAGTTTACTCTCCCAGAAAGCATTGCCACAGTCCTTGGAGGCTTTGTGTTTTTGTTATCAAAGCAGCTGGTTCATATTGGAGCATTTTCTTGTGAAGGTCATGGGCTGCAGTGTGGGAAAAAAAGAAAGATTTCCTTATTGAACCCAACCAAGTATAAGCTTTCCATGAGAACATTTTGGCGCAGAGACCTATTAGCCTGTTGACCTGCCTAGCATACTACTGATGATACATAAAAAAGCCTTCTACTGAACCAGGGTGTTTTTGGTTGGCTCTTTTGTTTTTGCCCCTTCTCTTTGATGTTGCTCTTGCTAATGCATGTTATTTCATCCAATGAAATAAGAGTGCCTTTGAAAGAACTTTGACTTGAAAAGAAAAAAGAAATGTTATCCAGGAATGCCTATATGATAGAAAGAGAGGGCAATGATTATATTATTCAGTGTATGTTCATTGTGGTTTCAGTTGATAGTTATTATTTTCCACTACCTTTCCACCTACCTTGTGTAGCCATAAACCACATGAACTCAACATCTTTCTAGGACCAGATTCACTGCTGGTACAAATGTGCACCTAAACCTCTTCGATGGAATCATATGCAAGTTTAGACAGAAAAACGGCCTACAACTCCCAGCAAGCTGGAAGTTGTAGGCCTTTTTTCTGTCTAAACTTGCATTTTCTGCATTAAACTTGCCTTTAATAAATTAATATACACATTTTTTCTCATGGGAACATGAGCATACCTGGAATTTTTTTTAAAGGGAATCTTGATAAATGCTTCACGAACCTCAGACTTTCTTGTTTTTAGTGGTATAGAAGTTACCACAGACAAAAAAAGGCTCTTAGACAAACACTGAAGCATAATCCTGTTTATTTAGAAATAAGAGCCATTGATTTTTGTGTAATTTACTTCTAGGTAAGCATGTGATTGCAGCCTAAAAGAATCGGTCATAAATTTTATAGGGGAAATTATTCGTTTTTTGAGAATATTCTCATCTGCACCCTTAGTTAGTAATTGTATGAAATAGTTTCATATAGCATGTCTTCATAACCCAAAAACTACTCAAGATTCAGCAGAAAGAAACTAGCTTTCTGGGCCAGCCAATTAGTCCTTAGTGGGTGGTTTTAAATACCTTGGTTTAACCATTAAATATATTAAGCTATATGGGCAGTATCCAAGTCTGCACACATGCCAACAGGACCCACCGCTAGTGCAATAGGGAGCTAGTGATTGAAAAAGCAACCAAAAATGAGCAGAAATGCTCATTTCCGGAATGGCACAGGTCAGTGGAGCTTGCAGAAGGAAGCTCCGTTGACCTGTCCTGACTGATTGCTTGTTTCCAGGGTTGCTTTTGGAACCACTAGCTTTCTGTTGCGGCATGAGCAGTGGCAGTACTGGATACTGCCCAATATAAAACATAATATCTACCTTTTTAAAAAGAATCTACCTTTAAAAAAAAATCTTGCATAATTTTTTTTAAAAAAATAACAAATATGTTCCAAAATTACACCATATCCATCCATATTCTGAATAAGAACATAAGATCTTCGAGAGTCCCTGCCAAAGGAAGTGAGGCAGGTGGCTACCAGAAGGATGGCCTTCTCTGCTGTGGCACCCCGGTTGTGGAATGAGCTCCCCAAAGAGGTTCGCCTGGCACCTACATTGTACTCTTTTCCGGTGCCAGGTGAAGACCTTTCTATTCTCCCAGGCATTTTAATCATCTTAATCATGTTAATCTTGTAGTTGTTTTTAACTCTGTTATTGTTATTTGAACTGCTGCTGCTAGCTTTGCTGTTTGTTTTTGATCTGTGGTTTTAAATTTTATATTTATATTATATTGTATTTTATGGTTTTAACTGTTGTAAACTGCCCAGAGAGCTTCGGCTATTGGGCGGTATAAAAATGTATTAAATAAATAAATAAATAAATAGAGCCATGCTGGTTCAGACCAAGGGTCCATCTAATCCAGCATTCTGTTCACACAGTGGCCAACCATCTGCCTGTGGGAAACCCACAAGTAGGACATGAGTGCAACAGCACCCTCCCGACCATGTTCCCCAGCAACTTTGTACATAAGACATTTGAAAGTTGTCACCATCGTACTTTTGACATGTAGGTCAAAAGTATGCTGGGTTTATTATACAGATAGTAATATAGAACCGTGGAACATACTTTTTCACAAGTGACAGATTTACTGAAGAAAAGAAAGTTTGTAAAGAAGATAGATTACTAAACATTTCAAAGAATGAATATTCATCTCCATTACCTAACTTGAATATGGCATAGAAACAATCAACATTAATCTGGTTTGAAAACTGGTCAGATCATATGACGCTGGTAGAATGACAGACTGAAAGACCTAGTACACTCATTTGCTCTCTGTTTCTAATTCTGTGACTAACCATGCTTTGGGATTTAAACAGGAAGTGTCATTTTTAGCTTGATCATTTATCTTCCCTCTTTCTGCTTCTATGAATCTGTGATGTCCAGAAAGGATTTGATAAAAAGATTAAACTTTACACTAATAAACCCATTAGTTGAGCTGTAATTTGAGAGATGGTGTCTAAGGTCACTTGCGCAGTTATCCATGTCTGTGATGCTAAACTGAGACAGTATATTTGGATGTAAGTAATTTTAGGGAACACAATGTGATGAGGACTTCTCTAGTCTGTCCACCCACCCCACCCCAATCTTAAAAGAAAGGGTGATGCATATTCATTCTATTGATCAAATCCCGTTCATCTGAATATCTGAATAAGGTTTATATATGAAAGTATTCCATGAGGCTTTGTTTGTAAAACATGTTTGTAAAACTGGTTGATATGGTCCCCTGATTACTCTCCTATGGTAGAACATAGTAGGGAAGTGAGATCATGCCTTCCCTCCCCACCCACCTAGTGTACCTGTTCCATCTCCAAGTCACTGGACATCCACTTAGAATCATAGAATCATAGAAAAGTAGAGTTGGAAGGGGCCTACAAGGCCATCGAGTCCAACCCCCTGCTCAATGCAGGAATCCCGGTCAAAGCATCCCTGACAGATGGCTGTCCAGCTGCACCTTGAATGCCTCCAGATTGGGAGAGCCCACCACGTCCCTAGGTAGTTGATTCCATTGTCTTATTGCTCTGACAGTCAGGAAATTTTTCCTGATATTTAGGTGGAATCTAGGTTCCTGTAACTTGAGCCCATTATTCCGTGTCCTGCAAACTGGGATGATCGAGAAGAGATCCTGGCCCTCCTCTGTGTGACATCCCTTCAAGTACTGGAAGAGTGCTATCATATCTCCCCTCAGTCTCCTCTTCTAAAGGCTAAACATGCCCAGTTCTTTCAGTCTCTCCTCATAGGGCCTTGTTTCCAGTCCCTTTATCATCCTTGTTGCATCTTCTGAACCCTCTCCAGTTTGTCTACGTCCTTCTTAAAGTGTGGTGCCCAGAACTGGACGCAGTACTCAAGATGAGGCCTAACCAGTGCTGAGTAAAGGAGAATTATTACTTCCCGCGATTTGGAAGCTATACTTCTATTAATGCAGCCCAAAATTGCATTTGCCTTCTTTGCAGCCACATCGCATTGCTGGCTCATATTCAGTTTGTGATCTACCACAATTCCAAGATCCTTCTCACTTGTAGTATTGTTGAGCCAAGTGTCCCCCATTCTGTAACTCTGCATTTGGTTTCCTCTCCCTAGGTAAAGCACTTGACATTTATCCCTATTAAATTTCATTCTGTTGTTTTCGGCCCAGCGCTCCAGCCTATCGAGGTCACTTTGGATTTTGTTTCTGTCTTCCAGAGTATTAGCTGTTCCACCCAACTTTGTGTCATCTGCAAATTTGATAAGCATTCCCTGCACCTCCTCATCCAAGTCATTAATAAAAATGTTGAAGAGCACCGGGCACTTGTTGGCAGAATGTTCAAGTAGGGCATCTATACATTAAAACCCCATGTGTGTGCACCTGAATAGTGCAACTCATATCTCAGATAAAATCTGTGAACTGGTGATCACTCATTCTGGTCCTGTACACATTAGGTGCACGTACACCCGAATGAAATGTTATGTTCCACATGGAAGTCTGTTGGCTGCAAAGTCAGGAAAATAGCTTGTTTGCTTCCCCACCATGTGCAGGGGAGCATTAGGTGGAGCATATAGATTAAATGGCCAAGGTGTTCTGGGAACCGAGTGACATCCCTGTGTAACTCTATTGTAAATATCCAGTATTCTGGTATCAGACAATATTAGCAGTCTGGTTTTTTTGGAGGTCAGGTTTGACTGAAAGGATACAAGTGTTGAGACAATGGGTATTGCTTATGCACGTAAAGCTCAGCCCATTTCTTGGGAGAAGGTAAAGTTTACACTATGACTTTCTAAAATACATCACCAAGGACCACATGTAAGTGTGTCTAATCAAATAAGCATTTGAGATTAAATATGCATTAGAATGTTCAATCAATTCCTTCTTTTAAGCATTTTAGATACTACTATAGCAAAAGATCAGTAGTAAAAATCTGTTTCGTGTTGTTGAGATTCAGCACTCATTAGAGAAGTAACCAGTGTTCCTAAGGAACTATTAGTAAATTGATTTTTCATAAATTTACACTTCCAAGAAATTTTACAAGAGGCTTGTGAGCAATTTACTGAAAAGATGAAAAGGGAATTGTTCTACTAATGATAGTTCAACATGTTCCAACGCTTTAATTTTGAAGATTTTCTATTTTCATTAATATGCTGAATGGCCATCATCTATAATGAAACTGTATGAAAGCTGGACAGCCATCTGTAAGGGATGCTTTGACCTGGATTCCTGCATTGAGCAGGGGGTTGAACTCTATGGCCTTGTGCGCCCCTTCCAACTCTACTTCTCTATGATTCTATGATTAAATATGCTTGATGACCAAAATTTGATATATGTGTTAATTGATAATCCTGTTGGACTTCTGTGCATTTCCATCTCTATACCTTCATATGGTTTTGTTTATCCTATTAAGACCATAGACATTACATTTTCTTAAGCTGTTTTCAAGAGCTTTGATCTTAGCAACATGTGTTTATTTGTCTGTAGCTTCTTTATATATAGGGTGAAATACAATGTCATACGAGTGGACCTCCACTCATACAATGTGACTTTCCCCTCCTTTGCTTCTCCCTGCAGCCCACCACACCTCCTAAAGCAGGGGTGGGTGACTTTTGACCCTCCAGATATTTTGGCCTACAACTCCCATCAGCCCTAGTCAGCATAGCCAATGGTGAGGGATGATAGGAGTTGTAGACCAAAACTTCTGGAGGGTCAAAAGTTAGTCATCCCTGCCATAAAATCTGCTCTGGAAGGTCCCCCAATTCTTTTTGTTCTGCTGATCAAAACTGTTCCATCAGTGGGAAGGCGTAATTAGATACAACCCGTAATGTTTCAGGTATACACCGAAGGGTTTTTTAAACAGTGTGTTCCTAAAGGTTCAAAAATCAAAAGCTCAAAAAACGTATGCATATATTCCCCCCCATGCATTTACATGGACAGGGAGTGCACCCACTGATGCCCCCCACTGTTGCCGCACATTCAGAGTTCATCTGAAAGGGACTCTACATGTGTAGGTTCCTCTCTACACAATCAAGAATCTAGTGGCAATCAGAGTTCCCGATCGCCTAGATAAACCCACAAGTGTACAGCCCCTTTAATACCAATGCTGAACATATGAATGTTGGGGGTGGGGCCAGCAAGTGCTATCCTGTTCCCCTTCCACACATTCAGTATGTGCACTGGGGGCGGGCGGGTGGGTCTGCATACACTGGCTGTACACATTTTCCAAGTATACCTTACAGGAACCCTTTGAGTCGAGAACTTTGATTAGTCTCCAGATTACAAATGGAAAGCTAAGGCTGAGAGAGAGCAGGCTTCCAGCTTTCATGGCTGAGCTGAAGTGGCGGCAGCAGGGAAAAAAATATGGGGCAGAACCAAGAGAGTCAAATTATATTTGGCGCCGGGAGTTTTGTCCCTCATGAAAGCTGCATGTCTAATGGGTCCTGTTGCCTTCCTCCCTGCTCCCACTGGCTCCTCCCAGGCCGAGCTGAGATTTTATGTGGTGGGCTGGGTGAGACTTCTCACTGCAAAAAAAATTATATACTTAAGCATTACAAGCAGAAGTGTTCCCCATATTCTGGGTCCCTCCCCCCACCGCCTGCATTTCAAGCTGCAAAGCAGAGCTCTTTTATCTCTCCCCTGCTTGCACAGGATGCAATTTCAGCTGCTGTGAAAGAAGCAGAAGCCTGCATGATAACAGCTTTTTTGGTACCATCAGTATACATATGGATTACATACATTAAAAGTACACAGAAATAAAGATATACATCTCCCCTCCTCTTTTATGTCATTGTGGAAATTGTGTTCTGAAGGACATGAGCTGGCAGTGCTATAGTTCACAGCTCTGTCATAGATCATAGAGTTGGAAGGAGCCTACAAGGCTATCGAGTCCAACCCCCTGCTCAATGCAGGAAACTAGAGGAGAGGTCTCCCATCCAAGTAATAACCAGGCTTGACCCTGCTTAGCTTTCCACGCCCAGACAAGCTGAGCCAGCATAAGCCACAGCTCTTACAGAAGGACTAAAAAGAAATCTGAAAGAAGAGAAATATTTCTAACTTTACAAATTAAAGCAAATTAAAAGGAAATGTCATTTTAACTCTGTTTTATTAATACAGTTAACATGCCAAACTGGCAAAGATCGGCTCATAATTATGTTAGAATGAGCAAAGCTATAAATTCTCTATATAATAGGAGAGTTCAGAAATTTACTACTTCACTTCTATTTAATGTAAAAAGAATTCCATAACATTTTACATTAAACACAGTGTGAATGAGGTTTAAAAAGCTTTTCCTTGGCTGTATTTCAAAAAATGTGTCCAGTTTCATCTTCCCTCTGATTAGTAAAATAGACGCCTGGCATGTGGATGCTTTGGGCGCCAAAATGGGAGAAGTGACAGGCTTTGGGATACAGATGGGAGGAATCTCCAACCCTGCTATTAGAGTGGGGTAGCCATGCCCTCTAACCTTCGAAAATTGGTGGGAAATGAGGCTGTTCTTGTGTACTAGCTTCATGCTGCCATGAAGGTTGGCAGCAGAGAGGGTAGCATAGACCTCCCTTGTCAGAGCTGGGAGTTTGGTCTTGTGCTCTTGCATTTTAAAGAACTGCAAGTAAATCAGACATGCATCTAAATGTCATCCAAGTGTAGCAATCTATTGAAAGTAGTACAATGCAGATGATAGACAGTATCTGCACATGGATGCACATCCAATGTAGTACTTGATCGAGCAAGTGATATGCATGTGGATCTCTTTAGTTGGATAAGGTGAGGAAGCATGTTTAGAGTGTGAAGTGGAGGAGATAAAAGAAAGGAAGATGTCCTCCTTTTTGCCTAGCCCCTCTTCTACTTTAGGTGTGGTATGTAACAACAGTGAATAAGAGTACTCCAACAACAATACGACCGGCCACTACAGAGGCTTCTGCTAGTGCTGCCGCATTGGGAAAGCCTTTTAGTCCAAACGGACATACCGTCAGACTTGAGTCTCTGTTGGTGCAGGAGTTAGCACCGGCTCTGGATGCAATCCAAGATTCGATGGAACCTCGGCCTCAGGCTACGAGACCGACAGTCCAGTCGGTCTCTGACGGCAAGATTGTGGATTCTCCAACTGTTTCTTGCCAGTTACCGCAACAGCCAGCACGAGATCGATCACGCTCTCGATCCCATACTCAGTCTCGAGGATCCTCACGACGTCGAGAAACATTATCTCCTCGACGTAGTCCAGCCAGTACAAGCTGCTACAACAGGCTGCGCCATCGATCCCGATCTCCAGTCTACAGAGAGGGTTCAATATATTCGGTAGCCTCTACTTCGAGGTCCTACCATTCTAGATATACCTACGACGATCCTCGGCGCTGCTCTACCAGCTGCACCACATACTATTATCGGCACCAGCAATCACTTCGACACCGAGAAAGGTCGAGTCACCTTCTCCACGCCGTCAATCTCGATCGCCAAGTTATAGGCACCATTCTTCTCCATCTCGACCGGCACCAACAGAAACTGGACCCACACAGGTTCCGGAGCACTCCACAACCGAAATCCCGGCATCTCAAACTGCCACAACAACAGTGGAACGTACACAAGCAAAATCATTGTCAGACACAAACTATTCAACCGATTCTGAATCTATAGTATCGGAATTGACACATTCGGTTTCGCCAGACGCCCAGGTCGAGTCTAAGGCATCTGCTTCACCATCTGAAGACATGGGGTCCTTTGCCGAACACATTTTGAGAATGACCTCCGCTCTGGGTATAGAGTTTTTAGAGACCAAAATAGAGGAACTGAAGACCAAGGACCCAGTATTTTGTATCCTTCAGGACACTCAAACATCTAAGACACTGGTACCTTTTTTTACCTACCTTGTCTGACACAGAACAGGCAACATGGAAAACTGCAGCCTCAGTGCATCCAACTGCAAAAAAGTTGGAGTCCATGTACAGGGTACGAGAGGAGGATGCCAAATTTCTTTTTTCGCATCCGACAGCAAATTCAATAATTGTAAAGTCTGCCCAGTCGCGTGGAGGACGGCAACACTCGACCCCATTGGACAGAGAGGTTAAGAAATTAGACTCCTACGGCCATAGGTTCTATTCCTCCAGCTCCATGGGACTAAAAATCGCAAACTACCAAGCCATTATGGCCAGATACCAAATGTTTATTTCAGAAAAAATCGGAAACCTTTGTGATTATTTGCCAGATGAAAAACGAGAACTGGCACGAGTTTGAATTCAGAAACTTGCATCTGTTGTTTCTTTCCTATTTTAAAAAATGGAACTCATAAATCATGAAAGGAATCTGGAAAGCTTGGCAAACCAGAGGATTGTGCAGGGGGTGGGAGATCACACCATGAAAAGTAAATTGGGGGTTCCTGCTTTTTCATGGTTCCCAGATAATCCTGAAACACTTATGCTCCTCCTGTCCTATCTAGAGTATTTCATTTTTCTCCCTAGTGTTCCAGCCACAGTAGCTACAACAAATGGTTCTCTGTCAAAATGATCCCTCTTATCTCTCGGCACCACCTAAGAGGGATCAGCCTGAAAGTTATTGTCCAAATTGCTGGAGCATGATGGGTTGCCATTGGCTTTTGGGATAGAAGTTCATTCTGGCATTGAGGATAGAGTTTGTAGAACAGTTTCTCACACTGGGCTGCTTTGGAAGTAAGAATAAACCATGGTTTAACATTACAAGAATGAGCCTAAGCAAGTCTTAAGCTCACATGCCTCTCCTACTGTGGAGCAGATGTGAGGAGAAGTTTGGAAGTTTTTGCTCTCATTATCGATTTACCATGGCTAGCCATGACATTCAAACACTATTTACTTGGCTTTTGGAGAATGTGAAATGCTGTTCCTATTATTTAAGAAGAAAATAAACACATTTTTACTGATCCATTGTGGCTTGGGTGAAGTCAGTACCCATGTGAATTAGAGCTGGCAGCTTAAACAGCAGCAATAAAGTTACCCTCATATACTTGAGCATACAGAGTAACAGAAGGAACATTCCTCAAGTGATGACAGCAGGATGGTAATACCAGAAATAAACATGTTACTCCTTCAGGGTGAGGCATCATAAATATTAGTTATCTTACTGGATTTTTTTTTTAAACAAGCCAACTTTAAACTACAGTTTTGGAATCTGGCTTATTTCAAAAAATCAGAGTTAAGATTAACCTCAGTTTAGGGTTCTGACATCACACTAAACTTTGAATAATGTAAAATGGAAGTAGAAGATTTTGATCTTGCAGCCACTCATAAGAAGAAGAGTAGAAGGCAAGGGCAAGTGCCTGGAGCTCAGTCACTGCAGCTCGCCTGTGTGATGTAAAACTCTCCCACTGTGTTCACATTGGCCCTTTTGTGGAAGGAGGATGGAATAACCAGGGATGCTCACCAAGATTCTTCAAACTCTACTTCAAAGTTTGGTTCACCTTGCTTGTTTCCATTCTAGTTTGCGATCTGTTTTTCATTTCATTTGAACAGGAAATGTACACATTTCAAACAGAAAAGTGCATATTCCTGCACTCATTTTTCAAAAGAGTGCACTATTCCCCCTTGACCAAAGCATTAAAAATACACATTTTAAAATGCACATTTCCCCCCCCCATGTATTTTTTAAATTATTCTTTTGAGTGTGATCGCAACAAGTTCAGAAAAATGCACAAACGGGGCATGTTCTGATGACTTGCAAAGAGAACTGAAATTCTCATACATAATTTAGTCAGCTTTAACATCAGTTGTATCCCCAATACATAATTCAGCGGTGTGTGCGAGCTTGCAGTTCCATGGCCTCCCTGAATTCTGGAGAGAAATTACCTAGAATTGTCACCAAAAGTTTACCTAAACTGAAATTTGAGGTGAATTTCTGGATCATTCCTCAGGCAAAATATCTATGAAATGTCCATCAGAACTGAAAACAGAGTTTCAATAAAACTAAGAAAATTTCTTAGGGACAGAGGTTCTCACCTCTCCATTTCCATCCCACCTGGCCTTTAATTTTCTATGTATATAGGGTCTCACAGAGCTTTTTTTCTGCTTCCTGTTGCTTCGGAAGTGTAACACCTGAAGGCACAGTCTTAGTTTGTACCTGTGATATATGTTTTAAAGCACCATCTGAATATCTCAAAACAATCTCCTGCCATCTAATTGTCTTTTCCATGCACACTGCCCATTTCTCCAATATAGCCAGGGATGTGTGCTCCGATACATTTAGTGCAGGACAGGAGAAACATATTAGGATTTGGAAATAGCGGTGAAACATGCTACGTTAATCCCAACTATTTACAAATGAAATCAATTAAAGAGGCATGGAAATATGTAAAGGAAATAGTCGGAATAAAAGTGAAGATTATTCTGGTTAAATAATAGCAAATTATTTAAACTCCCTTGTTGATTCCCAAGACTGACATTTTCTACAAATTCACTACCAAACTGGGAATAATCCATAAGGGCTAGGTTACTTTAATAGCTGCTCTTCCAAATTCTGTTTTGACCTTTCGACTATAAAAGGCAATTCCTTGGAGTTTCTAAAGGTACAGTTCATTGATCTTTGGGTAAGAGCTACAATACACTCCTGCATTTCAGTAATAGACCTTATTTGACTGCTTTTTCCTTGTGCAGAAGGTTTTCTAAAGATTTTTTTCTAAAAAATCTGATAAAAGTTTAAATATATCTTAGATTGCCAGGGTTAATTTCTATTAGTTATATTAGTTGAGCAAGTACTAATTGGGGTTGTGATTCTACTGTTTTTATAGTGCCACTCATTTGATTTTGATCAAAATGCTTTATCTTCTTTCCAAATGTACTGGCTTGTTTCACTTCAATAAGCCCAAGGAAGTATGCATAGGATTGCAGCCTTATTTCCCTGAAGACAGGGTATGGTGTAATTTTCAGACAATTATTGAGGTGGGGGTGCAGGTGATTGTCAGCTACTATACTGCATTGGTTATGCAAGCCTGGCTTAAAGCAAAAGAGAAGATGCTGGGGCTCACACTTCACTCGCCTTTAGATCGGTAAAGAGAGGATTAACTTTTAACTGCCTGCCAGCAGAAGTCTTTGGGGGTTCAGAAGGGAAGCAGAACTTTCCAGCAGCTCGAGACCACAAGACTTTCACTGAAGCTGAGAAAGAAAGGGAGGGGAAGCTGTACAGACTACAAGTTTAATTTAGGATGGGCAATTTGTCTAAGCGCCAATTCTCCTTCTACTTGCTCTCCATTGTGTGGTCCAGATCTTAGGTGCTCTCTACTCCATGCACAATTTCTGTAAAGTGAAACTCAGCTGGAGGCTGAACTAATCTAAGAAGCAGGTGCTCCTACTTTTTAATGTGAAATTACAGGCCACCATACCTCTCATCCATGTGACTGTTGACACAAACCCTAAGAAATTGGTACAAACAGGAAGCAAGGATCAACAAAAACACTGTCAGAATAGACAGAAATAAAAGCTGCTAAAGACAGGGAAAGAGACCTGCTTGGAATTTTGTGAAAGAGGATATGAGGCTTTACATAACAAAACTCATATACAGTACAATCCTATGAATATCTGTCCCACTGAGTTCAGTGGGACCGACTCCCAGGTAAATGGGTATAGGATTGCAGCCTTAGAGACCTCAAGCTTAGTTTTTCAGAGCAGAATTCTATGTACATTTATTTAGAAGTAGTCTTACAATGTTTGTGGTACTTCCCATGCACCAGTGTGCACAGGATTGCAGCCTCAGCATTTTACTCTAATTTATTTGTTAACACTGTATCTATTTAAATGCCATAGTGTTGACCTGCTCCTCTTTTATATATGTGTTTCCTCCATTTTTGCGTTAGACCAAAGAAGTCAAATACTTCATTAAACTTTAGCAGTGGAAGTCATGAAAATCTATTTCCTTCAATGAAGCTATGATTGTTTTATATTGTATAATATATGGGAAGCTGGGTTATATATATAAACTCCATTGATTGCACAACAATGTGCTACAGGAGTACTGTAAAATGAATGCATGCTCTGTAGCTAAAAAGTAACCCATGACTTTTAAGGAATGAGTAGTAGACAATGTTAACTTATTTGAGGACTTGATAAACATTTCTAAATAGGCATTTCATGCTAACATTCCTAAGCCTACAAGGACATTTTGGTATGAATTGGCACACTGTTTTCATCAGCATTGGCTCAGAAGGCTCTAATGTAGTACTAAAATTGTATGGAGTATGTAAGAGAAATAAGGAATATTGATAAATCATAAGCTGGGTTACTAACTAGAAAAGAGGATGACACACATACAGAATTCACATGCTGAATACCTTGTGTTTGAATAAAGTTCTAAATTACATATTAGCTTTGCCCAAAACAGGGAATTATTATCTTGGATTATTATATGGAAAATGCTGTGTTGGAGTTTTAAATCAACATATGTAGGATACTGCATTTGCGTGTGTAGAGGAGAAATAATGACTCAGACACGGTTGTAGGGTACAATTGGTGGTAAAATGAAGGGCTACATTTATTGAATAACATCAATTGGAGATCTACCAAGGGATAAAAGTGTGGGTGCTAATTACACTGGCTATCTGCCGGTCACCACTGCTATAGGGTGAAACATCCAGCAAAGGAGGGTGATGGCATCAAAACCATCCCATCCTTGCTTAACACCAGACGGTGCTGGAAGGTCTTTCCTGCAGTCAGCCTTGCACAGGCCGTGAGGCGCTGATACAGGTAAGGAAGGAACACCTCAGAGACATGCCTTATCTCCCCAAAGCCGAGCTGTGAGTAGGGGTGTACACATACCTGGGGGGGCTGCCCCACCTTGCCTCTCCGCAGTGCCCCCCTGCTGCTCGATTCTCAGCGGCGTGGAGTGATTCTCCATGCCACTCGAGCTGCCCGTGTGAGCTGCACCAGGGCCCCGCGCGGGCCCGCCGGGACCCCGCGCTGCATCTTTTCCGTAGAAACCAGGGCAACAGGGCTGTTTTAAGCCCTGTTGCCCTGGTTTCTGTGAGAAAGATGCAGCGCGGGGTCCCGGCGCGCCGGCGCGGGGTGCCAGCGCGGGGTCCCGGCGCGCCCAGCTCGAGCAGCGTGGAGAGGCAAGCAGGGCCCGGTAAGGCCCGCTAGCCTCGGGTGGGCATGAGCGGGGCCGATTTTGGCCCGCTACACCTGCTCGAGGCGAGCGGTTACATCTCTAGCTGTGAGGCATCGGTGGTGGGAGCCTCGGGTACACCTCTCACCTAAAAGGTGCCATAGGATGATCAGGTACGGGCTGGCTTCCTGCATTTAGGCTTATCCCTATCCTTGTCCTTTGACTTTTCCTTGTCCTCCTCCACCTCTCTATTCAGGAGGGCAAATAAGTCAATAAATTCTCCCTTCAAAATCTTCAGAATAAAGGAACATCCCTGTTGCCCTGGTTTCTACGTAAAATACGTAGAATTGGGGTCCTGCAAGTGGCCAGCCGGAAGTGATGCGACTGGACCGGCGCAAGCGGCTTGCCGCGGAGAGGCGAGCGGCCGCTGGATCCCAGTAAGGCCCACTCGCCTCTTGCGGGCGTGAGCGGGGCCGATTTCGGCTCCGCTACGCCCGCTTGAGGCAAGCGGATACATCCCTAATTAGATCATTATAGTCCGATTATCATTCTCCCCGCCTGCAAATTTGCCCCCCCCACAGCTACGCATGGCAAGGGAGGGGCTTTCCACCTGCCAGCATGAATGCTGAGGGTGATACATTTTGTATCTATCTAGATATAGATATATTCAGGGTCCCCTCTAATTGCTGGTCATGTAGAGCTCTATTGGACACTTTCCCCAGTAAGTCCATTTGTAGTCCCTTTCTGTGGCCATGCCCACCAGTTCTTATCCATGCATTGTTAATTTAAAATCCATATAGAATTTCAATTCTGGTGTATATTTTTCATGAGTGATCTTCTATAGAAGTGTTATTGCCATGGAGAATAGTCTTATATAAGATGAGACCCACTTCTCACTGAGTAGGGCCACAAGCTTGAGTGTGTGTGGTCTAATGATTCCAGGCATGTTTGCATGTTTCTTCCCTTGCATTCAACCAACTTCAAACTCAATGGTACTCTTAGGATGGAAAATCAGTGGTTTACACATGAAAAATCACCACATTTTATGGAGATGTCAGTTTCATTCAATATAAATCCAGAAAGTATGAGAGGATTGCATCATGTTATGGAAGTTGCATAGAAACACGTTTTTCTGAATTCTTAGCTTGGCCAATACTAGGACAAAAAGGATGCCACTTCCTCCCAGTGCTAATCATATCATATACATTCCATTCACTGTATTCGACTGAACCCAAATGAAGATATATTACAGAAGTGCTTTTCTCAGGGATATTTCTTTAGGCAAGAGCCTTGAAAGAAATAGTTTAGATAAGCTGACTATTCTTTGCCCTGATGATGAGTACCGGTACTTGCTTTTTGTACAGTAATTCAGTGTGAGTAACAGCAGGAAAATGGGGATGCAGGTGGGAATCCCAGTAAGTTACAAACTGGGACCCTAATTTGAATTAATTGAATTAATTGGAAAAAGTTGAATTAAATGGAAAAAGTTTGGATCAGTGCTGAAAGGGGTTTCGAGCTTGGTAACATGGACTTCCAGCCAAAAATAGTTTTTTTCTTAGGCTTGGAAAATGTTTTGGATAATGTCACATTGTTCCGTTCATGGGAGAACAAGAAGAATAGATAACAGTAATTTTCACGAATGTATAAGATAATATGCAACAGCATGTTTACTTCTCATGCTATATGAAGGAATTTTCCTCAGGTCTCCCTAGCTGGTAATCCAGGTCCCATCCATCACAGGTGATCCTGAGCAAATGCACAAACCTGTGGCGTGTGGAATGGAAGATCAAGTTCACATCCTGGGACTGCTCCTGGATTCTTAGATAGCAGCAGTGGAAACATGTTTCTTTTTATCAGTTATTTCTAATTAGAGATGGATGGATCAATCTGTTTCCAGATTGTTTCCAGCCCACGTTAGCCTAACAAATGTTCATTCATAAGTACATCCCATCCCATTTCCATATCAATCTGCAATTGAAATTCTAATACACTGAGCAGGGCCGGCGCTACCACTAGGCGGACCTAGGCGGCTGCCTAGGGCGCGTGGCGGCGTGGCGGAAGAGGGCACAGAAACGCTGCGCTCCTTCCTCGCCGCCAGCACGCTCCTGCCCCGCCTGGCCGCCTCACCGACAAAGGCACCACAACCACCAGGTCAGTGCGGGGGGTGATTGCGGGCGCCGGCCGGGCTCGCGGTCGCGCTCGGCTTTCCTCTGTGGCGCTGAACCCATAAAACAAGTTAGCCCTCCTTTTTCCCACCTCTTCCACTATCTTTCCCCCCTCCCGCCCCCCCCACAACCCTCATTATGTTACTTTTTACTGTTTTATGAGCGTAAACTTTTGCACCTCTCAATTGCTTTATCGCTTAATTACCCTGAAAGGAAGCCTTTTTCTCCTGAATGGGGAGAACCGGACTTCTCTCTCCCCCCCCCGCTCCCCACCTTTCAATGGGAGAAGCTTCCCTTAAAGTCTGCGCCCGGAGCTAGGCTGGGTCAGGAGCGCGCGTGGCGGCGGCGGCGGCGGCGACCAGTTGGCAGCGGGGAAAGCGGCTGCTGGAGGCGGCGGGCGGGCGGGCGGGCAGCGGGGGCGCTGGGCAAGCAGGCATTTCCCGGCTGCTTTGCTCCGGAGCCCCCCCCCCGGCACGAGAGAGGGGGCGCTAAATATAACCTAGCCTAGGGCGCCAAACTGCCCTGCACTGGTCCTGACACTAAGATGAACCAGTCCTGGAGGCAGGTACATTGCCACCATCTTGCACCTCCAGGGTTGATAACTATAATGTGCTCGACATGCCACTTTCCTAGAAACTAGAGCTGGTGCAGAATGCTGCAGTCCAATTACTGACTGGGACTGGTAACTGGGAACACAACATTCTTCAGCAACCACAATAGCTTCCTGTTCGTTTTTGAACACAATTCAAGTTGCAGGTTGTTACATGTAAGGCCCTTTATAGCTTAGGCTCCCTGCCTATTAGGCAGCTCTTTTCCTTGTATAAATCTCCTTGCACTTTGAGATTGGTAAGCGAAGCTCTGTTCTGTATGCCTTTGTGCCATAATGAAAATCTGCTGAAATGCCCTCCCCAATTTAGAGCCCCAGATTGTTTATTTTGTCAGACAAATTAAGACTTTTCATTCTGGACAGATTTTTCTAGCATTTTATTGTTTGGATTTGTTATAAAATACCTCATTTAATAGTTGTTAATTTTAATTAATTTTATTTAAAACACTTATATCCCATCGTTTGACAGCTCCCAACAATTATTAAAATGCATTGCAACATAAAACAACAATAAAACAATATACCTAAACGGAGCATAGAATCCACAATAGTGCCAGGAAAAACAACAACAGAGAAGCAGGTGTAATTGTGAGTCACATTATGAGATATACTATGATAAGACTGGTTCGGCTATAAATTATGTAAATAAGTAAACACAGTGGAGATGAGGCGAGGGGATTAATTTACAGTGTGAACGTGATTTAATGCTTGGAGAATTCTGCCCTAGGGCAGAGGTTTAAACCAGCTGAGTTTTGCTTGGACTGCTTCCAACTGTGTGCCTGCATGTGAATGAAAAAGGAAGATTCTATGAAACACAGGAATAGAGGGCATTATGTCTGTAGAAATGAACTATAGGTTGTTAAATGATGTAATGCTAGCAACCCTTTTTCTATTCTATTTGTTTTTAGTTGTTCAGTTGCTGATTACATGTAAATGTCTGTTTTTGTTCATTATGGAATGCTGTATGGTTCAGTATCATTGTTGTGCAAATGAAAATTCTTAAAGTGTATTTTTTAAACCAAGTAATCCTGGTACCCCTGCAAGTGGCAAGTAGTTCACAAATGTGTGTATGTCAAGTTAGTTATAACTAATCTTCTCCTTAAAGTAATATATACTGTCTGTCTTCCAAGAACTACTTGACCTTTCCAACTGAGCACATTTCCAGCATCCCCCCACTGGTCCTTTTCATGGTTTGCTATATTTGTATTCATTCTACATTCACACCCAGTTTCTGTCACATGGGGTAAAGCGATGGGATAGTCAGCAAGATGAAGCAGGGCAAATGCAGTGTCTTGCAGATAAAACAACTGTATAGCCCCTATATTGCTCTGACCCTGGCAGAACCTAACCTGGAGGCTTCAATGGGGTCAGAGAGTGTCTCCTGACCTGCTTTGATCTACTGTTGTTATTCTTTTACTGGCCACTCCTCTGTGGCCAGAGATGTTGGATTGAATCTTACATCCTAAATGCAGGACCTCCTTGTGGGCTCATGCTGTCTAGCCTGAGAAAGCATTCTGTTGTTAAATGAAACCTCCACTCATTTATCTTATAGTGTTCCTCAATATTTGCAATAAAAGCTATGTCTCCTCTGCCAATTTTGAAAATGTGACTTGGGTATAAAGCAGGGATTCTCTCATACAGTCACAGCAAACCTCCAGACTTCACCACCACCACTGGACAAAAACACTGGGAGGACAGGAATGACTGGAGAAGTATTTATCTGACCCTTTTGTGAGTCATCCCACTGCACATACTCTGAAGGTCTTATTGTTGTTGTTGTTGTTGTTGTATCCCGCCTTTTTCCCAACACTGGAACCCAAGGGAGCTCACAACCTTAGAGTAAATGACACGTTACTCTAAATGTGTAATGTTAACAGCTATGTATTTGTAGCTATAATTTTCTTCAATTACAGGCTGCAATCAGGAGGAAAATTGGGATGATCCCATGTGGCTATGAGGCCTTCAGCTGAATGTACTTACAAGCCCCTACTCAGATCTTCATGCTCAATGCGTGAAGGTCTATGAAGTAGCCGGGGATGCAGTGACATTTGAGGCAAGGCATGAGTGAGTGCTCACACACATCCCATCCCCAGTTTAGCCCTAAGTTACTTAATGAGTAGGATCAGAGACATGGTTGGTTAGAAGGCAGAGTCAGTTCACTCAGAAGTGGGAGCTGAGTGGGTTAGTTGGTTAGGACAGGGAGAGGAGTTAGTAAGAACAGAGATGTCAGGTTTTTAGAACCATTATTTGTTATTCTTTATCAGATGGCTACCTGTTCTAGATGTTATCTTTCATAAATATTCTTAATGTTTTAAGTACCTGAGTTCTGGTCTGGATTCTAATATTGGTATATCTCACTCCATGGCTTTGATATATACAAGAATAAAAATTAAAGTCCTACTGCTCTCTGTAATTCACTAAGTGGTGGCAGCGGGTTATTTTGGAGGATATTGGGAACTCTGGAGTAAGAAGACCAGCTGAATGATGAACTCTAGGGACCAGAACTTTGTAGGGGACTCCTAGATATATCACAACCACAATTAGCATAACATGTAGTTTAACCCCCTGATTCAGAAGTTGGTGCAACCCTGTGTTGACTTCATCTAGTAGTGCATGCAGAAAGGGCAAGAACAGGCAGCCCTAGGCCCACGGGCTCTATCTAGTCTCTGCAGCCTTACACTGCCACCGTGGGGCAACTGGCACGATGACTGTTCTTTTGGGAGACGGTTTTATGGGCCAGATATGCTCCTCAGGCCTTACATTATCTATAACTCTAAACTGGGATTAGCTTTGCAAAGCTAATCCAACTTCCAGTTGGAACATTCCAACTTCCTTCCCTGACCAGGACTGGATATGTTTTGTGTTACAGCAGCTCAAGTGGGTTAATGGGATCAGGTGTTAATCTATAATCCAGAAATGAAGCAAACAAGAGTGCCTTTATTTAAGTCAACAGTTCTGTTGGCTTAAATTGAGCTAAATTGGCTTAAATTCAAATAATCTGATTCACTTGGCATATAGATCATACTCTGTCTGGCTTTGTTTCATTTCATACAGTCTTTAAAAAAAAAAAATATGCCCCGTAATATTAACTGAATATTTATTAAATGTTATCCTTTACATATAAATTGCCTTGGAAAGAAAAATGGCAACTTGAATAAAAGCCTTTCACCAGTCTGAGACATTCAAGAGATTGGGAAAGGATTGATAGAAGTGGTTATATTAGTTCCTCTTTCTCTTCTTGTTTAGAAAGAAATACCCAAAGGCACATGCTAGAATGAGAGATTGAATTTATCATATGCCCTTTTAAAATATTAAACATTGAGGAGATTTTTAGTATCTTTTTCATTCTCACAAAGAGACTTTTACTGCATTCAATAAATTGAGTGTATCCCCTCCCCCCCCCCCCCCAGTGACACTCCATAGCTCCCATTTGGTCAAAACTCAGTTTGGTAAAAGTAAATTCATCATACTATAACTGAGATCCAGTTCAAAAATTCTGGAAGGATTGCGCTATTCATTACATTTGAAATGCTCATAATACACACAGCTTTATAGGGGCATGAACTTTTCTCTTCAAGAGTTGGTCTGAAAGCCACATAATTCTGAATAATAATAAGAATTTTCTAAAGTGGTTTTGAGGAGTATGGTTTAAAGTTCTGAGGCTATGATGATCAAATCAACACAGCCAAAACTTTGACCTACATGGAGTTGTATTGGTTTGTGTATCCATTTTGCTGGACTAGCTTTGCCATAGGACAAATTTGTTACCCTGGCAGTCACCTGCTGCGTATTCCTGTAGCTCTTTTTGCTATTTTGCTACATCTAGGAATCAAGCTTGTTTCTGTAATCCTTATTGCAGCAGTTATTGAACACTTCACAATGTTCTGTACCTGGTGAAGTATGGAATAACCTTATGCATATTCACCAGCTGATGTACAAAAATATTAACAAAGCTGTCTAAAATAAGTAAACCTCAACTGGTGTCATCCCACTGAAATGAGCATTGGTCTTTCCCATTCCAGCTTTTCAACTTCCTTTCTCATTCATTTAGATGTCATCAGCCCTATTTAAAATATATTAGAAAAGCAAACAAAACAATGAAATAAAATGCATGAATAAAATGAAACAGATGCTAAACCCTTCCTGCTTTAACTCTTCCCCACCATACACACACCAAACCTCCTAAAGCTATTCCAAACAAAAAAGGCTTGCAGTTTCTAAAAATCAAAACTCTCTTCTTCCTGTCTTGGCAAGATGAAAGGATCCAACAATGTATAGAAAACTAAAGGTCTTATCCCATGCCCCTGAGACATACAGGTGGCATTGTGGGCAAAGACAAAGTCCTGGTTCACACAACACAACAGCCTATCGTGGGTAACTAGGCAAGGTGGGTTGTTGTTTTTTAATAAATTTTATTTAGTTATTATAAACTACATACAAAACTATAAAACACAAACATACAACTAAAACATACAACATACATGCACCCCCCACCCGCCTAGGGAACAACTAATATACATCCATCCCCTTAATCAATTAGATTCCACATTCCAAAAATATAACATATCCTGACAAGGCATACTCCCCTTCCCCTTTATTAATACATAGTCTAATAATTTATTCCATATATCCATACAATTATTCTTCTTTAACTGTCTCTTTTTGCATTTGATACTACAAGTTAGTTTATCATTTAGGGCTATATCCCAAACTTCCTTATACCAATCAGTTATTAGAAAAACATGTTGTACTTTCCATTTCCTCGCTATCATTAGCCTAGCCGCAATTAACAAGTTTACAATTAGTTCCTTCATATTTTGGGCACAAGTGACTTTATCAGTTATTGATAACAAAGCAAGTTGAGGACAGACCTCTAGATTAATACCAATAATTTCTGATATTTCTGTAAAAAAAGGTGGGTTGTTGTGTTGTCCGAACACAGACTGATTCCCTCAGGGTGGCTTGATTTTTTCCCCACAACAAGCCACCCTGAGAACCCATGGGCTGTGAGGGGTCATTCAACCCAGATGGGTTGTCGTGTCATCCGAACCCAGGTGACCAATCCCAGTATGGGTTGTGGGAAGCGGTGAACAAGGTGCTTGGGAAGAGTGGCAAAAAAAACCCTTGCCATTCTTGGTGATCTCACTCATGCCACCACCAGTGACAGACCCTCCAAAGTGCCCAAACAGCATATTGGAGGGGCTGTCACTGGTTGGCCACCTCTTTTTTAAAAAAAAAATGTGCCCTAAATGTGTGAAAACATTTTTTGTAATTTTTAAAAACTTGTTTTTAGTTGGAGTTGTGCAACTGCAGAGGTGCACAGTTCCAAAAATGGGAAGCCTTGCCTGGGCAAGACTTTGACTTGACAGCTTGCCTTTTGACCAGAGAGATGGTGTCAGGGGGCAGCCCACTAGGGCTGGAGTCCCGATTGTTTCATTTGGAGCCCCGGATCTCAGGGAGGCCATCTGCCCCACCACCCTGCTGTCCACGGACACTTGCTAAAATAAAGGTACAGGGGCTCTGATGATCTCTGTTGCATTTGATGCCCCTGGATTAGCTGGCTTTTTGCCCACATGTTCTTCACTTCCTGCTGCCCGCTCCTTGAATCTTTCTGCCTGAGGTTTTTCTGAAATCAATGCCCTCCTCTTCCCCATCCATACATCCCTTTTTACAAATAGGGGTGTCCTTAGGAGACAGGACACCTTTACAGATTTTAGAGCATATGTAAATTAGCATATGCGAATTTGTGCATTTTTTTTAATCCTGTGGGCCTGAGCCCTGGATCTTTTTGATACCTAGCACTACCCCTGATTTTGACAGCTGCCGGGGGGGAAACCCCATTTGGAGCCTCTCTGGGTCAATGTCCATTGTTGGTACCTGTTGCACTTTGATGGCTGGTACCCCCAAGTGAGGCTTCCCATTTTTGGACCTGCAGAACTGTGTACCTCCACAGCTGCACAAGTCTGTTTAAAAAAATAGTTAACAAAATTATGAAAAAAATTGCATACATTTGGGTCGCAATTTTTTATTTTTTTAAAAGGTGTCTAACCAGTGACAGATGCTCCAATATACCACTTGGGTACTTTGGAAGGGCTGTCACAGGCTGTCAGTTCAGAGATCGCTGTTCACAATCTCCAAAAAGAAAAAAAAGGGAAAGGGGGGAGCTGCAGCAAGCAAAAAAGGGCTTGCGATTGCAGCAGGGAGAGGAGACAAGGCGCTTTCAGCTGCCAAGTCCCCTGGGATATTGTCTTGAGGACCAAGGGAGAAGGAGGACGAGAAGAACCGATGGTGAGCCTGATCATCTGTCGGGAGCACTGTGGGTTGTTTGCACGACAACCAACACACCATGGCTTATTACCAGGATGGGTTAGTGTGACATGTGAACCTGCCCAAAGAAATGATATAGAGTGAAGAAGTGGGAAGGAGCAATGTAGCAATGAGTGGAAGCGGATGTTTGAAGTACTGTATGTATGATAAAAGAAGAATGGGGAAGAGAAAGCATGCTTGCTCTCAACAATGACCGTGGAAACAACACAGTCCAGGACAAAGTGTCAACTCTCCATTAATGTGAAGTGAACCTTCATTTCTGATTGCATATATTTTCTCATGCAACAGAACACAAACTGCTCAGAGATAACAGAAAGGTCTACACAGTAATGACTACATTATGACTACAGAAGGGAAAGTGTAGCTCCTTGATCTAGGGTTTTCCTAATTATAGATCTGTCTTCATGCAAAGTCAAGGGAATAATATTTGCTACATAGAGAAGGAGCTGTAAGTAGGAGAACCACTGTCAGAGGGAGATGTCTGCAGAGATCTGCAAATACCAGTTTGAGGGTTACCATAGTAAACAGTGAGTATGGGAGGAAGTTTAGACAAGGTGGGCATTATTCTGTTTTGACCCAAGACACTTAACAGTGCAATCTTATACTCAGACATAACCCCACTGAATTCAATGAGACTTACTTCCAGCCAGGTAATTGTGTATAGGACTGCCACTTCAGGCGTATCTGGGTGAAAGTCCCATTGAACTTAGTGGGTTTTACTTCTGAGTAGACACCTATAGGATTGCAATGTTAAAAACTTAGCTTCCCAAACAGTGTACCTTAAAGGTATTCATTCATCTCAAAGCATGAGCTTTTGATGCTTATCTTGCATAGCTTTTTACATACTGTGAGGGACTGCCAAGCCAACCAGTCCTTTTCTCAAGACCAGAGATCAAAGGTGCAAAACTGCCAGCCTTAGCTCTGCCGTCTTGACTTGATTCTCTCAGGGCCTTGCCCTTGGTCTATACACTGGATTTAGCACTGAACCACAGAAGAACCACTGGGGTAAAACCAGGAAAGTTTATTTAAGGTAAACAGATTACAATAAAAGGTGGGGAATGAGGGAAGAGGGAGAAAGGTGGGGAGACACTTTGGTACATACAGTAGAGCTACAAAATAACAAAAACTAGTTCCTTTACCATATAAATACCTAGGCAGCACTTACTCTTCTTTGCCTAGGGGTTAGTCTTCTCAGGGTTTGCCTTAGCAAAAACCCTCCTCCGCGTGAAGCGTGCAGACAACAATGCAAACCAGAAGCCACAGCAGCAGTATAGATCCTTCCCCCCACCCCTCCTTTCAGTAGCCCAGGTGTCTTGCCAATCAGGATGAACTTCATCTGGGCCAGGCAGGGAAGGGGTGGTTCTTTGCCGCATTTGCATGCAAATAGCTGTGGCACCGGCCATCAAAGACATGGGAGACTCTGCGGCGTCAGGAGCCATCAGAGAAACTATGTACATTTTGCATTTCCCAGCCCCCAGCTGGAATTATACGTGTTTACACGTGTGGAGGTGTGTGTGTGTGGTGCAGGAAACTCTGCCACTTTTTCTCCACACATACTTTCAAAGCATCCAAGGTAAAACATCCTCTGATCATGCTTCAATAATCTTCTAAAGGCAATGTATTCATATACCTTGTAATTCAGTGCTTCAGATTGCTCTTTTATTTTTGTAAATTGTGTTGTGATTATAATTTAAGCCAGCAATCATTGATAAAGAGCAAAATTATTTTCTTTGTGCTTCAACGAGCTAAGGCATTTGTCATTGAGCTATGTTTTGATTTGATTCATTGAAGTAGAGATAATAATGTTTTGTAATGTTATTAGCGGACATTAACAACCATTAGCCCATATGTATCTAATACTTTTGTTGGATGCCTTCTGTCATGTAATAGAGATGGTAGGTGATGATAGTCAACAGTGTCCCAAATAATGCAAAGTGTATGAAGACAATCTAATTGGTTAACATAACCAAAGCGGTTTTTCGCCCCTTCTACATATCCCTCTCATATCTGCATTTCTTTCATGAAAAAGCATTTTAATTGTAAATCCTTCAGTTAGATTTGAAGTAGGCAGGCTGCATGATAAAATTCTGAAAAAAGTTTCTTTTGTGGGTGGTTACGCCCACCACTAGGGATACAGGTGTATAGGAGGAGGAGGCAGCTAAACGTGAGGAGAATTTGTACAGTTGCCAATTCCTGTAACCGGATGATATGTCTCTTTGGTAACATGCGAATACAACAAAAACAACAGTGATGATGAGGCTCACGCTGGCTCAGCTTGTCTGAGCGTGGAAAGCTAAGCAGGGTCAGGCCTGGTTATTACTTGGATGGGAGACCCCTCCTCTAGTTTCCTACATTGAGCAGTGGGTTGGACTCGATGGCCTTCTAGGCCTCTTCCAACTCTATAATCTATGGATGATGATGATGATGATGATGATGATGATGATGATGATGATGATGATGATGTAGTAAGATGCAGATTGCGTGTGAGGTTCCCATATCAAGACTGGTGCCAGTTACCAAGAGCAGAATGCAAGCAGCAGGGTGCACTAACCCCTAGTTCATTAACAATAGGAGCAGTTCTTGATAGGAAAAAAAAGAGCAGTTGATGTTGACTTAGCGTAAGGTAGCTTACAAACCCAGAAGGTATCATCTTGACAAGGGAGCACTGCTTTGGGTTATCTCTGTGGCAAGAGAGCAATACATTGGCTGATGGGATAGTATGCTCTCCACTACTTTGACACCTAGTGGAAAAGAGTTATTTAGCCAGCTTGTCAACTTATCCATCTTGCTGAGTGTAGCTAATTGGTTTATCAGATGGGCCTCAGATGACTCTGAATAAGGTACAGATTGTGTTAGCAATGATTCAGGATGCTTTTGGCTTCTTGGAATGGGCTTGGCTGACTCAGGGGCAGGCAAAGGGTGTACATCTGGGCCTTAATAAAGGAAGAATTATGACTAAACATTGGGCTGAGTTGTCAATGAGGAGTTTGGAGAGTACTTGTCTGATTTTTATTCCACACTATAAAGGTGGGTGGGTAGAAGAAAGAGAACTACATAACAAAATAACAAAACATTCAGCTTTCAATTTCCATCTTGATAGCTCAGAGGCACAAGACAGTTTACTGTAGCCATGTAGGTTGGATAAAAAATGTTGAAATAATTTCTAAGTAGAAGTCTTTGTACAAGCATTTATTTATTTATTTATTTCATTTTTATACCACCCAATAGCTGAAGCTCTCTGGGCGGTTTACAGCAATTAACAAGACAGTCCCTGCCCGCAGGCTTACAGTCTAAAAAGACACGACACACAAGGAAAAAGGAATGGGGAGGGCAGAAGGGGGGATTGCCTTTGTTCCTTTTTGGATAACTACATCTTCCTAAAGCACCAGGCACATCTGGCTTTAAGAGGAATTCAACATGTTTATTTAGTGCACTTGGTAAAAAGCCTCCTTTGCAGAAATTTTAACTGTTATTTCCAGTCAAGACCCCACCACTGGAAAACCCTGTTTAAAATTCATAAGCATAAGCACCATAGTACATCTTACAGTCCCAAATTCTGCTTGAACTTCATTTTTATGCTTATTGTAGGGTTTCAATATATATAACACTTAAGAATGGCTGTCAGAGAAATAAAAAAAAAATCTCAGAAGAGATCAAAATAAGTCTTGTTATCTGGGAGGTGATGTTTCTATAATGGCTTACTTATCCCCAGGCCTGTAAACTACAAAGTGTTCTGGAAATTTAACCTAGAGAAAAAGAATTCAGAATGTCCTGTCCAGGTTCAGTACTTTTAAGTATTTGACTTACCTGCCCTTCTGTTCCATCTACAATATAAATGTATTGTATAAGAGGGAATTTTTTTTTTTAATGGTCTATTTTTCATATTTCTATCAGATCGTTAAGTATTAGCAACCTGGGACAACTTGTACATCATCATAGTTTTCTTATATATGAAGATTTAAAATCTTTTTTTTATATTTCCAACAAAGGTCAAATAAATTCTGCTTTTAATCCCACTTGTGAACATAATACTATCTGGTTTGCAATAAAATCAGGGCTCCATCTGTTTCAAGCAGAATCGTGAAGTGCATTTGGCATTATGCCTGGGCTATTAGAGAGACAGAATACTGTGCACCTAGTTCTGCCTGAAGGGACACCCGCACAAGCAATGGTGGATCATAACTTGAATACACCCCACTCCCAAGTATTTCTAGGAAGCAATTTAGAACCCTGGGAATTGGCTTTTATATAAAGGGATGGGAGAGGAACTTGGTTGCTTCACATTTTAATATGAAATGACCTAATTTTTATTTATTAATTAATTACATTTCTATACTGCCCATTAGTTGAAGTGCACTTCCCAAACTACTATACAAGGCAGAACACAATTATCCTTTGCCCTTTGCACTTCTCCGAATTTTGTGATGCAGTTATCTCATTAAAAAATGCATACAACTATGCATACATTCGGGAATTAATGCATATAATAGGGGGGAAATGCATACAAAAATGCATATGAATTTCCATGTGAATGAAAATGCATATTTTTTTTGTGCAAACTGATGCTGAAATAGGATAGAATGAACTTGTGCTTGAAAAATGTGCACATTGTAGAAAGCAAAACAGACAGATTCAGCCATCTGTCGTACAGCACCACAAAAGTTAGCAGGCAGCACTGGAAAGGCTGCAATCCATGAGGGCCTTCTCCTAGGAAAGTCCCACTGCAATCTGGAATGTTTAGGCATACACTCTAAAATTGTGAAAGGGATTTGAAACGCAAGGAGGGTCTTTGTAATGTCCATTGTTTTACTGCTAGTTTCTCATATTAGTTATAAAAGGATACTATTAAGCAACATATCTTGGTATCACTGAAATTTTAATCTGGAATATATGGCTTTGGATGATGACAAAATGTTTTCCTCACCAATAAACTACTAATATAGACTTTGATCCAAATGGTCTTTTCCTCCAATGGCAGGAGTCCTTCCATGAGATCCAACACACAGAATGTCTACAAAATGACCCAGTCCCTAAAAAAGACAATCCTTGCTCAGTGCACAATAGTGTTAAGTTAGAGCCTGCTGAAACCAACTGAAATAATACTATTGACATTACTGAGTTTTGGATTGAGACCTGACATTTTAGAAATGGTATTTGACAAACCCTTACTCTTATGGAAAGGGCACTGCAATCTTTACTGCTCATGCAGAATAGACAAAAGATTCACATTCTCTAACTCACTTTTCAGAAATCCCATTTTGCTAAACTCTGTTTATCTAATAGCTGACAGAAAGCAAACTGGGTTATCTCAACTGGGAGTTGGAACTGTGATGATATCCGTATGAAGCACTAAGCTATTCCTTGTTTCTTTCATTTAGAAATAAAATCCTGGCAGCTTAGAAATCAGTGGAAACAATTATCAATATTGGGCTGGGGGCTTCTTTCCTTGTTCTCTCTGTTGAAAATGCTTCTGGTTTTCTGTTGCTTTTCAAAGTAATCTATAAATCTTTAAAAAGAATACGTGATCCAGTTGAAGCTAACTCTAGTATTTTTGCAAGTGATTTTAGCATTACTTTGCCATTGGCATGCATTAAAAGTGTCTCCTGTCACTACGTTGCTTTAAGTTGGTCCCAGATCAGCCATGGTTAGCTATACCCCCATTGAATCAAAGAGATTAAGCTGATAGCTGCAACCATTTGCCTATTGGTAAGCATTTGGTAGCAACACCTTCAGAACAGACTCTCACCTAGAAAAATTAATTAAACAGAGTTGATTGACTAGCAGATTTGATATCAGTTGGGCCTTTACTTTCCTGTGGCTGTGGCATTCCTTGATCTGGTATTGTTGTTCATGTGTTCCAAGTTGACTTGTTTTTCAATAAAACTGAAAATATGCAATAGGACCGGTGACGACCACCCCTCACCCTATACACAGGTGGGGGTGTTGCCGCCTCACCTAATGACCAAGGATACCTGTCTCCCCTCAGGATCTGCCCTGCCACCCAGGTGCACCTCCCAGATAGCCAGTGCCTATCACCACACCGCTATTGGGATGGCTACCACTGCCGGAGCTTTCCTGCCACCCAGCCTGGTAAACTTACTAGATACTGGCTCTTTCCCACTTATTTTCCCCACCTATTGTGGGTATGCTGCCACCAAACCCCTAAGTAGCGTGTGTCCCTTGCAAGGCATGTGGGGTTAACTAAAGCCTTATCTATCAATATAAATAGAAAACAGGCTGTTTACACGCACACACACAAACCACGATTTGTTTTGGGAACACAGGTAGGATATCAGGGTCAGGGAACATAAGGGATTCAGGGATCAAATATAGGTTTTAGACAATAACAGGCAAGTAAATATTTTTCTGGATATCGCACGTTTTCACTCTTCCAACAGACTTCTCTCTAGTACCTTCCTATCTCCTTACCTCCCACCTCCCTCCTTCCAAGTCCAGCCCCTTCTACCTGTCTAGCTGTCTCTCTCCCTCTAATTGCCCCCTTCTCTTTTTCAAATCCAGTCACTCCTTCCTCAGCCAGTCACATGCAAGCTCCATCTGAACATTCCATTCCAGCTGTCAATCATATACTACCACAGGCACACTATCTACAAACCTCAGTAGGTATTTCCCCTTTAAATAAAACCAAAGTCATCACAGGACCCACGCACTCATACACACAATCACCAACAACAAAAGAAACAATGTGCATCCCTAAAAAAAACCAAAACAAAGCCAGATGGGGTGGGCTTTGGGGATATCACAATGGATGTGTGAACTAGTCAGGAGTTGTACAAATCAAGAAACTGGGGAAACAAATCAGGGCAAGAGCATTGCTAGGCACTTCAAAGATTTGAGGCCCAGGCCCATAACATACAAACCTGTATAAAATGTGCATATGCTAATAATATCTATATATGCACATTTATAAATAATTACTAGGGTTCATTTAAATTTCACAGAAGGCAAAGCCAGCCAATTAATTTTCAATTCAAACCACTTGCAATAAAATAAATTCTTCAATTAATTTGAACCCTGCCCAGATCATTCCAACTCAGTCGTTCCTCTTCAATTACAATTAATTTGCAATGGTGTGAAAAAATGCAAGAAAAAGACAGTGGCTGGTAGTCTTTTTCATGAGCCCCCCCCCCCCCTCAGGTACATACACATGGCAACTTTTGCACCAAAATGGAGTTTCAAAAATTAGGCAGAGTGCTAATCCAAAAGCAAGCATATGGTGAATCAGCGGTTCATCCACAATTAATTTTCCAATTCGCACCTAGACTAGACCCTGCTTCAAAATTTAAGCAGTTTCCCTTCAATTAATTACCTGATGCATTGATCATCATCGCCTCCATAAATTAAATTCAAAATGAAATAAAGTGATGCACAATTCCGTTCGGAGTGTTCAAAATGGTTGGAGGGATGGGGGATGGGGAGGTAGAGAAGAGGGGGAAAGGAAGAAGATTAGGAAGGAGGGTAGGGGAGAGGCAGGCAGGCAGGAACAGGTAGGTTTGGGGGTGGGGATCTGAAGATGGGAAGGATGGAGGAGACTGAGAGCCTGGAGAGAGAAAGGGAAATAGAAGACAGAGGTTGTGGGGGTGTGAGGGGTGACTCTCTCCTTTCTCTGCTCTGCAGTTTCTGGGAATGTCTCTCAATGTGGTGGGAATTCTTTCCCCCAACCCTCACACATACATGTAGACACACACTATGAAGCAAAGCAGGCTAGGAAGACCCACACTAAGTACCACCTCTGTATGTGCCACAATACAGGGCATGAGGCAAACAAAGATCAAGAGGAGTCAATCTATATACACATCCACAGTCTAATACACTCTTGGGATAGCTAGAGAAGTTCTTCCTGCTTAGATTGTTTAAACTTTTAGGAGGGCAATAAACACATTTTTCCTCTTTCCTCCCCACTCATGTCTCCCTATGCCTTCCCTCACTTCTCCACCCACCTACCCCCACCATTCCCTCCTGGAGGAAAAGTGCCTCCACCCCAAGTAATTAAGATTGGGGGGGGGGACCTTTCATTGGCACCAATGGAAGGTGTTTTTTCTAAGCTTAATTGACATGTGGGGGGAATGGATGTGAGCACAGTGCACAAGGAGGGGACTTAACCTTTCTCTCCCAAATTGCAATCCCCCATTTGGCAATTAAGCTGATGGGGGGACGACGACGACGACAGGACTCCCATTGGAATCAATTGAAGCATTTTTCTAAACTTAATTGAAGTAGAGGACTTGAGTGGGTGGGTGGGTGGGTTGCAGCATGTGGGGAGGGAGGGGAGGGTTAACCCTTCCTTCTTCAGCTGCAATCTCCCTTGAAAATTGCTCCCTGCATGGGAATCAAGCTGAGAAAAAACTGTTGGCACTAATGGACACTCAGTCAGGGCTCAGGTGAACAGATCTGGGCCCCTGCAAAATATATTCAGGGATAGGGCCCCAATGGGTCCAGGCTTAGCAACACCCCTAAGGTTGTTTTCATGGTGGCTCTTTACAAATCCACAGAAAAGAAACAAAATGGAAAAGGGTGGGGGAGGCTCTGATAGTAAAGGACCAGTGGGTGAATGGGCAGGTATGTGCAAATTCCACTTTTTCAAAAGGGAAAGTGCTCCTATAAAGAGAGAGGAGATGGAAGAGTGGTCAGAATGAGGGGAGGGCATCACATGCCATCTCTCTTAGTATACGCAAAAACATTATGGGAAGATGAGTATCGCTTTAGTGAGATACAGTACTAATTTTCACACTGGGGAAAATTACAAGGCTGTCAAAGAAAAAGAAAGAAAGAAAGAAAGCATAGGATTACACTATGTAACTCGTATTTCACTTAATTCTGAAACCTTGAATTAAATCAAAAGGCTATTCTAGAATAGAAGACAGTAATATGGTGGGCAAAACAGACCATTAAAAGAAAGGGATGAGCATATCATTCTTCAGAATAACCTGCAATGCTAATTCTATTGATACTTAGTTCAGCTTCTCAGACCCAGTGATCAATCTTGAAATGATCACCTTAGCATGATAACTGTTTGGAGAAATGTTCCCTTTATTATTTTAAAATAGTGAAGGGATACTCAAAGGGATTGTCTGGGAAAAGAATGATAGCAACTGTCTGGTATTTTCAGGAATGTTTGAAAAAATTAACTGTTCCTCAGTGATTTCCCTCCCTTTAAATTCTATTTTTACATTTACTCATTTATATTGTCAAAAATATAAAACTTTGCTAATATTACATGTCAGCATTATTAGTGTCTTTGTTTATGTTCTTGTGTCATAGGATGAGTTTTGGGATTTAAAGAGCTTGATAGGTAGGAACTTTCATCTTAATTTAAAAGGCCGTTTTTCCACACTTGACTGTGCTATATATTTTTCACAAGTGTAAAACCAGTGTGAAAAAAATAAATCCTCTAATGTCACTTGCTTCAAGTGGTAAGCTACATCTGGGACTTGTCCTATATTCAAAGCTAGCAAGTCTGGAATTAGAATAGAAAACAAATTTTGAAAGGTAGAAATAACAGCCCTCAGCAACCCAAAGTTCCAGGTTTGGACATCACATCAAACAACCCAGGAACAGGGCATTCCTAGGATGTTTACAAAAGTGGATGCAAAGTGGAAGCAGCAAGTGTATGGGAAGCAGCATGCTTGCTCAATCCAGTGCAGCCCCAATTAACTAGGTTATGTGTGAACCGGGCCATTGTATGTTCTTTGATAGATGCATAGTGTAAACCATGGTATCTGAAGCAGCTTCACTTTTCATTTTCATGATGTGTATTTGCGAGTGTATGGGTGAGATAAAGAAGAGTCAGACACAGAGTATATGGTTTCAAATCAGGGCCACATTTATTGAATTGAAGATCTGTGAAGGGCGAAGTGCGGTACTAACCTAGCCCGGCCATTGGCCGGGAAAAAACCAATATTTGGGCGAATACATCCTAACCGCACCGGAGGCGGGTTGGTCCGCCCCCAGCCAGTTGCCCTCCATGTGGAGCTGGAGGGCTTTACCATCGTCGCCTTACTTTGACGCCTCCAGGCACCCAATGTAGGCGAGAAAGGCAAAACCCCAAAGACGTCCCAATCTCCCTCCTGGCAAGCCTCAGGGCATTAGCGAGGGCAGCCTTGGGTAAACGTCAGTCACCTTGAAAGGTGCCACTGGATGATCACCATAAGCTTAAGCCATACTGCCTAATCCCGCACTTCCCGCCACAGAGAGAGACAAGCTATCGCTTAGTCGAATCTCCCCCACCTGCCCGATAAACAAGCGAGCAGGGTCCTTCGCAGATCTCCAATATTATTCTCATTATCTACACCGGATAGGTGAACCCCATCCAGGCGAACCCCATCTGGGTGATACAGCTCCCTCCGGGCCAAGGATATTGTGGGATGGGGAATACAAAACCCAATCCCTCCTACGGCCCTACAAATCTCGCCGTTCACTTTTCTAACCGCTCTGTTCAAGGCCTTGGGCCAACTGAAACACGGTATCATGAACGACCAAGGATCAGGACTCCCAGCCATCGTTGCCGTATGTATACCATATCACATGACACCTGCAAAATCAGGGCCTTGCCTTTTGACAAGCCCAAATCATTCCCCCCCAAATGGGGACCAGGACATCTGGGGGGAAGAACACTGGTCAGTCCAGAACAAAGTGTGGAGGAGGTTCTGCCATCTCATGCCGCAGCGACCCATCTATTGGACGTCCGCCAAAGGCTCAACCTCCAGGAACTCCCAGCTGTATGTATGCCATATTGCATGACACCTGCAAAATCAGGGCCTTGCCTTTCGACAAGCCCAATACTTCCCCCAGAATGGGTACCAGGCTATCTGGGGGGAAGAACACTGGTCAGTCCGGAACAAAGTGTGAAGGAGGTTCTGCCATCTCATGCTCAGGTGACCCATCCACTGGACGTCCGCTGAAGGCTCAACAGCCAGGAAGCCCGACATGGCAGTTCGTCCTGCCGCCCAGTAAATCATACTGTGCCCACAGATCAACACACGGACAGTCCTGCCTCCACCCCGGTGACCTGGAAGAGAAACACAGCCCACGGCAGTACCATCAAGGCAATTTTTGACGTACCATTAAGGAAATTTTCGCACCTAGGACCAGTATGACTGGGACCTCAGAAAAACCCCAGTTTGCCCACAGTGGGTGCGACACCAATCTGTATGGAGTGGGCTCAGAAACCCAAATGTGCCAGGCCCAAGTCCGCGAGAGCAGACCTCGTCACCGAACCAAAGTGACTTAGTCAATGGCTAGCCGTCTTGACGACAAAACAGCCTACCCTCAGCGAGTCCACAGCCAGCCACAAATGTGTGCAAAGGGGCAAGGCATCCTGCTGACAAAACAGACTGCCTTCAGCAAGTCCGCATCCCACCATGAATAGGTGTAGAGCCCTGCCATGACATAGCTCTGTTATTGATCCCGCATGTAACAGGATGATAGACCCTCTACCCAACTGGTCATGAAATAAGACCGTCTGGCAAGGAGAATGGTAAACTGTAGGCCCACGGGGCAGGGCCCGACATCTCTGCATCGCCCCCAGGCTCTGAGCAGAATATTGTGCTTTAAAGCGTGCAACGTAAGCGCCCAGACAAGGATAGAACTCTGGAGTTCTTAGGACATAGTGTTCAGTATCTGCACCAAGCCTGATTGTCACAAATTGGACAACCGAGTCAGCCAAGAGGTCTGCCAAGAGTGCACAATCAGGGGCAATAACCCTGCCAGCACAATTTGAGATGGCCAACCAGGCCTTGTAATTGGCGTAGAAATACGCCTAATTAGGTCTACTATTTTTCGCTAGAGAGGTGGGAATACTGCTGCACTGAATCCCAACTCTATATAGGAAAAACAGAGTGTAGAAACAGGCCATGGTACCAACTCCATATAGGAAAAACTGAGTGTAGGAACAGGCAATGGTACCCCCAAATCAAACACCAATTCACAAAAGGCCTTCGAACAAACCATCTAATAGTGGACAACCTGTTCGAGGCCCATCCCCTTCCGTCAGGCCAATTAAATGATAAATTTTTTGCCCTGGAAACAGAACCCAAGAAGGTCAAAATCTTCTGAGTGGACAGGCAGCAGCTTAAATGCTGGTTTAATATGGCATTCTTCCATCAAGACCCCGGGACCACAGGAACGGATCATGCGAAACTCACCCATGGCCTTCTTTGGGAAATATTCCCAAAGGCGATATGCGCAGGGAGGGGATGGGCCATAAGGAAATGGGCCCAAACCCTTCCCGCTGCCACTTCTTTATCAATTTCAGATTGGACTATGTACTCTGCCTCAATTACCAGCCCTTTAGGAGGTGGGTGCTGGCCTGTATGGACACTCAGCACAAGCCACCCCTAATGGGAGATGCGATATGGGGGGGGAGACTTCAGTGTCTCTCGCACTACACACACACACACACCCTGGGGGCCTGTAAATGCGAAATGTACATAACTCAGACTGCGCCTCAGAGGCTCCCCATCTTGATGTCTACGTGCCCCAGCAATTCGTATGAAATTACAATGCAAATGCAAGCATAGCCATGAGCCACCCCTCTCGTCTGCCTGGGCTAAGCGAAGTTCATCATGACTGGCCACTGGAGGGGGGGGGGAAGAATCCACACTGCTGCTGTGGCTTCTGGTTTCTGTTGTTGTTGGGTTTTGCACATAAAGAAGCACGGGCCAGGGCTACCTGCTGAAGCAAGCCCTGGATAAAACCCAGGCACAGAGTGAGTAACTGTGTAGTCAAGGAACCAGCCTTGTTATTTTGTAACTCTACTGTGTAGGAGCCAAAGTGTCTTTTTTAACTCTCAATGGTGAGCCTGTTTGTGTGAATGGCATGCTGTTTGTGTGTTGGCATGCTATTGTGTGGGTAGTACTCACCACTCTCTGGGGAACCGCCCACATTGCTGGATATATCCGCAAATGCCTAGTCACAGGGCCGAGAAATCTAAGCAAATTCCTGGTCTTAAGGCAGTGAAGGTGATTCAACTGCATGCTCCCTAGAAAAATTGGCTGGTGCTGGGCTTTGGTAGGACCATGGCACTAATGGTGGCTTCCATTTCTTCTAAGCATGCTGAAAATGAATGCATAACATTATAGTATGATCCACTACGCGTAGAGAGGCCCTGCCTGACCGCCTCTTTTTGGCAACGCTTGAAGCGTCAAGGTCCTCTTCATCTGAAGAGGAAACACAAGTCGGTGGTGGGCACTTTGCTGGTTGCCTAGGGGCCCTTCTTTTGACCTCCTTGCCACCCTGATTTTTCTTGGGAGGCATCTGAACCGGGACTTCAACTGGAATATCAAGAGAAATTGATGAGAGTAACGAGCAAAATTACAGAAGTAGCACGCTGCTTAACTCTCACGCTCAGACCAGCTGTGCCAGAACAATAATGCACAGTAACATTAAAACGAGAGAGAGAGAAAAAGGGGGTTTTAAGTTAACTGATTCAATTTTATTTATTTATTTATTTATTATATTTATACCCTGCCTTTTTCCTGCAAGGAACCCAAGGCAGCTTACATAATCTTCCTCCTCTCCATTTTATCCTCACAACAACCCTGTGAGGTAGGCAAGGCCGAGAGTCAGTGACTGGCCCGAAGTCACCCAGTGAGCCCCATGGCTGAGCAGGGACTACAACCCGGATCTCCCGAGTCCCAGTCCAACACTCTAACCACTACCCCACACTTTACCACAATTGATTAAACTGATTAAAATTAAATTGATTAAAATTGATTTAAGTTAATGGAATAAATTGATTAAACTGATTAGAATTGATTTAAATTGTCTGAATAAATTGATAACTTTGATTTAAATTATCTTTCCATGCTCAGACAAGCTGATCCAGCATCAGCCACAGGCCTGTTCAGCATTAATTAATTCAATAATATTAAATTTTATTTAATAATAAAATTAAATTAAATAACATTAATTAATTAATTTAATATCATTAATTAGTTCAATCTTATTAAATTTTATTTAATAATAAAATTAAATTAAATAACATCCATTAATCAACTCAATTTCATTAATTAATTTAATATCATTAATTCAATAATATTACATTTCATTTAATAATAAAATTAAATTAAATAACATTCAATTAAATGAATAAAATTGCCGCGACTGAGGGGCGCTGGTGATGAACAGCTGCTCAACATCCTGGCTAAGGCCAGGCGGCAGTGCAATGGCCAGAGAGGCGGACGGCCACTTGGTGCAGCGGCCAGGCCCGGTCAGACACTAATGGTGCCACCCCACCACAAAAAAGGCGTAGCGAACACTCACAGCTGAAAGGCGGCCGCTGAAGATCAGCTCTTCTGCGCCGAAGATAACAGCTATTCGACACAAATGGCTGGACACGTGGCGCCGCGGCGGCAAAGCCTCAGCCAAGCGCCAATGGCGCCGCAACCACTCGCCCGCCAATCAGCTGTTTCAAGCGCCAATGGCGCCTCAACCACTCGCCCGCCAATCAGCTGTTCCAAGCGCAGATGCCGCCGCAACCCCTCGCCGAGCTACATCCCACCCGCAAATCAGCTGATGAACCCGAAGCGGGGGGCGACCGGTAGACAAAGCGAGGTGCCCTCCGCAGAGCACGGAGCAATTGGCAGAGCACGGAGCCCCACAACAGTAATGTGTGGGGGGGAGGGAAGCCTTGGCAATTTAAAGGAGGCGAGTCGCGGCTGCAGGGAGCACACCAGGCAATCGGCCGCTTGTGCGGCGGGACGCAGCCACAAAAACTACCCCTGAAAACGAAGCGATCCCGGAAGCCTGAATTCTGCCCAGCCCCGCAGAATTCAGCGCTGGCGCCGGCTGGGCTTGAACCTGCGGCCTTCTGCGCACAGAACAGGTACTCCCCTGGGCTAAAAGGCGGCCGCTGTATTAAACGCTGCTCGTCCCAGCCACAGCAAGCCCCACTGAAAAAGGCGAGCGGTCGCCAACAGCTGAGAGCCGATATTTAAACAGCTGTTAGGCGCGGGGGGGGAGGGGATTCTCCTCAGCCCAGGTACAACAAAGGGCGACCATCCATGTGGCGCCGCGGCAGCCAGCGCTGCTCAACCGAAGCGGCGCCTTGAAAGGCAGGGAGAGGGGCCGCCAACAGCTGAGGGGTGGCCGCTGTAGCGGACATCAAGCCTCCGTGCGGGGGGGGGGAGCCAAAACTGAGCAGCCACCACACCAGTCACCCTCAGGTAACTAAACTTTTAAAACTAAAACTTTTAAAACTAACTGCAGAGCCCTGGCCCCGGTAAACAGCTGAGCCCCAGTTGAAATGGGGGCGAAAATGAAGTCCCCCGATCCTCTTAAATAACTTAAAACAGCTGAGCCCCAATCATACTTTTAAATAAATTGGAAGTAAGCACAATCACAGCACCCCCCTCTTCGATTGGAACACTCGCACACACACACACGCATACACAAAAGGAACAATACCACGAGGACGAGGCACCACGAGGACGAGGCAGCACGAGGAAGAGGGATCAGGGAGGACGATGTGTAGTCAGCCGGAAAACAGCAGCCAAAGAGGCCGTGGGCGGGAACCCAGGTGCCTAAATAAGCCCTTTCCTGTGTCCCCGCCCTAGTTGAGCCATTGGCTCAGTACCTGTGACCAACCTGACCTGTTACCTGACTCCTCTCTCCTCCCCCACTCGCAAATCTTCTCCCCGGCCCCAGGTGAGGGGCCAGTGGAAGTCTGATGTGCTGGGAAGTGAGCCAAGGAAAATGACGTGTAAACACATCGGTGCCACCAGTGAATATAACCCATTCAGATATTGTGTGCAGTACAGTGTTAACTTAGTGGGCAATCTTAATCAGTTAATGTGCATAGCAGCACTTAGAGATGTTAGGAACACCACTGCCAGAGATGGATATGACACATTAGGGCAGGGATCTCACTGGAAACAGGAATGGAAAGCACGCAACACACCCCTTGCATATGCTATATTACGTTTATATGCAATTTTTCATTAGGTAGAGAGCTTCTCCTTAGGCTGTTTACTCTAGTTTTCCCACAAGCATATCCATGATATAGCAAGGATTATAGTAGTCAGTCCATGAAAGCTTCTGCCATACTCTTTTTTTTAATGGTCTATAATGTGCCACAAGACACTTTATTTCTTAGTGATCTTGTTTTATTTTTATATGTTGCCTGTGCTTTTAAATTGATTTCAAAATAAAATAAAATTTCCATGGGGGGAGGGGAAATGCAAAGGAATTTGTGCAACTGGTGTGCATACTTAATGCATACGTATTAATTGTTTATAACATGAGTCACTCAGGATACATAACCAGTGAGTTGGCCAGAATTATAGGAGCTTGATGTAGAGTGACCACCTGTGGTGTGAAACAGTGAAGGGGTGCTGATGAGCCTTGGTGTCCCTGGTTGAGCATTGAGACCAACAGCAACACCAGTGGCAGAAACTTGAGAAACACAAGGAAAAGCTAGACAGCAGAAACATCATTTATATTTTGTGTATCCATCCTAGTTAAGGTTGCTGAACACTACTTAGAATGGAGATTACTGTCTTTCTAGTAATCTAGAGAAGATGCTCTTTCAGGCTCAGTAGTGGCCAACACTGATTCAGAAGAGTTCTACACCTCTTCAAGCCGCACATTCCTCACACTTAGGCAGGTGGCTGAACAAAAAGGATTATATTCCTTACTGCCCTATCTAAGCCCTGTGGTAGCTCTTGCATGCTAAATGCAGTGCAAGAGCAGGGACTTTAATAATATGTAATGTTCTTTCTCTATGCATATTTTTCTTTGAAATAATGGGGGGGAAAGATTTCATTCACAGCTGACTGGTTCTATATCAAAACAGAATGCCTACTGGACACAAGGGAACTATCTTGGCCAGGATCCAAAGCTCTACACATCTAATTCCACATATCCGAAAGGGTTTTAGACTTTCCCCCCAAATAGCAGCCTCCTATGCAAACAGCAGCTTCCTATTTTGAAACAGCGGGAACGTTCATTTCAAAGCAGTCTCTGATAAGGCATGGGCATCTCACGTTCAAACAAAACAAGTTTTTAAAATCCCACTGAGCATGCCGAGTGGACGTGCTTAATGTAGCTCTTTGGATTCTGGCCTTGTCTTTAGCTCCTTAATGAAATATTAAAAAATCAGTAGTGTCTGCCAATTTTTCTCCAAATTCTTTAATGTGCACTACCTAAAGTACAATGGGAAAAGTGAGTGAGCTGTAACTTCTGAAGACTGTAATTTCAATCAATCTCTTGAGAGCTTTGGGGAAGGAAGAGGGGTCACTTCCGATGTTAATGTCCTTAAGTGCCCAGTGTATTTATTTTCATACCTATTATCTAAAAAGAAATCCCTTAACAGACCCTGTTCTCCAGTGATCGATCCACTTAAAAGGGCACCACTGACTTGGTATTCTGTGAGATCTTCCAGGAAGTTTGCTTCAAGTTAAAAATGACAAGCGAAGAATGTTCTTTTAAATTTCTATGTACTAGTTGATACATTCATATATATTTTTTAAAGGACAGCACTGAATTTTAATAGCATACTGTGTATGCTGAGTACACAGTTAGAGAGGGAAAAGGTGGTAAACCTATGGAAATTTAAAAAAAACTTCAGAGATTTATTTAGTATGAGCGGTATGTAGTTATTCAATTATTTCTTGGACTTTAAGAGTCCTAATGGCATCAGCACTTAGCATGTTTCAAGAGTTGATGCTGCAGGAATTATGTTTGACTTCTTAGCCATTGGTGCATGTCAGTCCTCAGGGTTTGATCTTGTCCCCATGCTATTTATCTACTGCTATTTAATATCTATATGGAACCACTGGGAGAGATCTTCCAGGGATTTGGGATGCATGTTGCATGCAGCTCTATTTCTCCTTTTCATCCAGTACTAGGGAAACTGTTGATTATCTGAATCGGTGTCTGGATGGTGGTAATGGCTTGGATGAGAGCTAATAAATTGAGACTTAATCCAAGGAAGACAGAATGCTCCTGGTCAGGAGACAGATGGACCCTGGAATCAGGGCCGGCGCTACCGCTAGGCCAACTAGGCGGTTGCCTAGGGCGCGCGGCTGAAGAGGGCGCGCGGCTGAAGAGGGCGCGAAACGCTGCGCTCCTCTTCGCTGCCGCTGCGCCGTCCCCGCCAGGCCTCCGCCTCCCCACCCTCCTGCCTGCCGCCGCCGCCGCGCCTCCACCCACCCGCTCGCTCGCCCGCTCGCCCGCCGCTGCGCCTCCCACCGCCATCGCCACCCCCCCAACCCCCCCGTCACCCCCCCGTCACCTACCTTCGTCGCAGCAGCCGCAGCAGCAGCCGCCGCCGCCGCCGCCGCAGCCAGGGCGGGGGGGGGAAGGTAGGTTGGTGGTGGCGGCGCAGGGTTTTTGTTTTTTTTTGCTTTGGAGAGGGGGGGCGCTAACTATTTTTTCGCCTGGGGCGCCAAACTGCCCTGCACCGGTCCTGCCTGGAATATTAATAAAATATGTTTTGTATGAGGTAGTACTTCCCTTGAAGAATGAAGTTCACAGCTTGGGGGTGCTTCTGGACCCAGCTTTGCACCTGCATGTCCAGGTGGTAGCTGTAGCCAGTGTTTTTGCCCTGGTTAGGTTCATATGCCAACTACAGTATGTCCATTTCTGATGAAGTCAGGCCCGGCAACAGTGATATTTGCCTCTGCTTTGGTTTAATCATTGTTAGGGTTGCACAAATGCAAACACCAGGTCACCCTTGGCAATAAGGAATCTCTTCCTGGGGACTCAAATAAAAATATAAAGTTGTTACAATGTTTTTGTTCTTTTATTTAAACTAAGATTGAGTTAGGAGTTGCTTGAAAGATTTTTTTTCCCAAAGGTCATTTTGCAAAGACAGTAGAGGGAAGGGAATTCTAGGCAAAGGCAGAAACAAGTGGAAAGGAGCAATGATTAGAAATAGAAGGGGAAATCCAAGAATAAACAAAAGAAATAAGAGAATCGGACACTGTGGAATGACAGATGGACAAAAGAAACTGAAGAAGAAACTAAAGAAGAAAACTAAAAAGTCAGCACATTAAGATAATTTAAACTGAACGTGAAAACCAGTTGGCTGTGAATAATAAAGATTATAAAGACTCGTAAAGATGTAATCAAACCAATAAGAAGCAGAGTTCGAAACAGAAATTAGATACATAAAGGAAGAAAGGGGAAAGCTAGTCTGTCCTCTAAGGTATTTCCCACCCGCAGCTGGAGTTGAACCTGGCAGTCTGAAGATCATGTGGTTTGGCCCCTTCTGTAATGAGTGCTGTAACCCACATTCAATAGTACCAGATTTTCTCCCATCTGGGTTCATTTCAATATCTTACTGCAGGGAAATAAGCCACAGGTGGAAGATTCATAGGGATGGGTGGATCATTTTCTACTGCAACCAAATCAGAAAAACAAACAGTGTTTTGTTGTTGTTGTTGTTTTTACTAAAATCATATCACCATGCTTTCTTATACAAATCCCCACTTCACCCAGAGACACACATTGAAACAAGGTGGGGAGCAAGGTTCCAATACTGTCTGTACCCTTTAACTACTCCAGTTGGGGGTATGATGGTTATATTACTATAGCCAAATCTGTTCAAAGTGTGAGAGTAAACTAGAGTAAAAGCTTTGCCCGCTTAACTCTTCGTATTACGCACGGAAGGAAGAAAGCGAAAACAACATATTGATAGTAAAGTGTTTATTCAGTTGTAAGACTCTTACGAGATTAAGGCGTGTCACACGCAGAAGAGAGGTTCTTGAAGATGATAGCACAACACCGTGCTCACCCCTACTTTATAGTATTTAACTATAAACAATAGGAGGGTTATACAACGGTTACGCAACAATTACATAACATGTTGACTTGCAAACTTGTTGACTTGCATGTGTCACCAGACCATGACGTATAGTCACCTTGAATCTAAGCCAGGAGATATTTTACACTCCATTCACTTCTGCACCTCCACTAAACCTAACATCCCCCTGCGTTTAGTGTAGGTGTAGAACGTGGTATCCATCTAATACAACAGCAACAGTTTTGTCAGCTTCTGGTGCTGTTCTCTTCCAATTGGCTTTGACAAGAGATCTGCTGGGATATCTCTACCAGCCAGGAGCTGAACTCACATCAGACCACTTCTGATGTATTCCTTTGCATGACTCAATTTTATCTGCAAATACTTTGTTCTTTGTCTATTGCTATCTGTTTTCAAAATAGCAATGCTGGCTTGGTTGTCCTGAAAAACTGTGATAGGTTTTTCCACATCAATTCCAACATCTTTAAACAATTGCAATAACCATTCAAGATTTACAATGGCATAATTCAATGCATTCAGTTCAGCTTCAGTTGAACTAAAACTTACAGTAGGTTGTTTCTTGCAAGCCCAATCAAACAATGCATTATTATAACAGAGGTGCTTTTGTTGTCCTTACTATCACTACCAAAACTGGCATCTGCGTGAATCTGTAAGCCACCTGTGCTTTGAGATGTGAAACGTAGTCTGAAGTGTAATGTTCCCTTCAGATAATGCACAACTCTTTTCAGAGCTTTCCAAGCATGTTCTGTGGGGTTAACAGTTTGCCTACTCAATAGGTTCACACTGACAGCAATATCAGGCCTTGTTGCATGTGCAATGAAACTCAGCTGTCCCAATATGCTTCTGTACAGTGTTGCATCCTCAAACTGTTTTCCATCAGCATGTGCTTGAAAATCAACAACCATTGGAGTATCTACCGAGTTAGCATGCTCCAAATGCAGCTTTTCAATCACATCACATCCATGATTTTCCTGGTTTGATGAAGCAAAATACTGCTTTCTTTATCTCTTTCCACTTCAATTGAGAGATAGTTGGTCACATTGCCAAGCAATTTCAATTCAAAATGAAATTTCAAATCCAGTATCAGTTTATCATATTGCCTTTTATCTTCCCAGAAAAGCAATAGATCATCAACATAACAAAGTACTTACAGTTTATGTCCCTGTTCCTGTTTAACAAACAAACATTGATCTGCCACTCCCTGTGCAAATCCCAAATCCAGCAATGTTTGAGTTAAAACAGAATTCCAGCATCTTGCTGATTGCTTAAGTCCATACAAAGACTTCTGTAAATGACAAACCACGTCTTTTTTCACAGCAACACCATCCGGTGGTTGCATGTAAATGTCCTCAGACAATTTACCATACAAAAACGCTGTGGTAACATCCAAATGTGAAATATTCAGATTTCTCTCAGCAGCAATCTTAAACATCAGTCTGATTGTTTCAAAGCGAATTGTAGGTGCAAACACCTTGTGGTAATCCAAACCTTCAATTTGCGCAAAACCACGTGCAACTAATCTCGCTTTGTGACGTGCCACCTTTCCGGTGTGGTCAATTTTCACTTTAAAAATCCATCTGCTATCAATTATTTTCATGGATGGCTGTTTCTTTACCAGCTTCCATGTTTTGTTCTTATTCAAAAAATTTAACTCAGCTTGCATAGCCTGAAGCCATGGTGTAGCTTCCTTAGCAGACAATTCTTCTACCTCCTTGTAACTCTGAGGTTCAAAAATGGCTTTTCCTGCAAATTCATCCTGATATCTCACAAGTTTTAGTAGGATGTTTTGATCTACGCAACCTTTTCCTTTCCTCATCAGAACTATCAGTTTCCTGTTTCAATGAACTTGCACCAATGGTGAACAATGGTTTCTGTTCAGTTTCATCCTCTGAACCATGTGGTGTTTCAGTATCAGAGGAGTCAGATTCACCTGACTGTCTTGGAGTACTCTTAATGCTTTTGTATTCTGATTCTGTCTCTGACTCTGAACCTGAATCCTCAGGAACAGTAGTGCCCACAGAATAGGGTTGAAGAATCCCAACCTTTTCCCAATTAGCATTATACTCAACACTTCTAGACAACCTTACAGTCTGGGTGTCAGACATGAGAACACAATCTGCACCTTTCTCATATCCTAGAAAAATCCCATGCAAGCCTCTTTTTCCTAGCTTCTGACTCTGAGGTGTGTGCACCCACATAATATCAGACCCAAAAATCTTGAAGTGTTTCACAGTAGGTTTCTTGTTATACAGCTTCTCATAAGATGTACAATTCAACACAGAACTGAAACTTCTATTGTGTACATAATTGAAACAATTCAGTGCTTCTGCCCAAAACACAAATTAGCATCAGTTAAAAGACATTTCAATCCATGTAACAGTGTCTGATTTTGTCTTTCGCACAATCCATTTTGCCATGGTGAGCGTGGACTGGCTACCATGTGTTCAATACCACGTTTTGTTAGAAATGCGTCAAATTGCGCTGAGTTGAACTCCCCTCCCATATCTGTAAACAAACAGGTGATATGGGTATTATACTTGTTTTCCACCCAAGCACAATATTCCTGGAATCTGTCCAATGCTTCAGCTTTATTTGCTAGCATGTAAACAAACGTGTATCTCGTGTACTGATCAACCAACACCATGAAATAGCGTGCCCCTCCTCTGGAAACTGTCAGAGGACCCATTAGATCACCATGAACAAACTGAAATGGTTTTTCAGCATGTCTCCCAGTTTGCTTACCTTTGGGTGCTTGCTTTACCTTGTGTTGCACACAAGAAATACATTTCATGTGAAAATTGCACTTTTGCAAATGCATACCTTCAACCATTGTTTGCATTTTCTTCACAGCCTGAAAATTCAAGTGACCATACATTCTATGATATGCATGAATACCGTTATCATGTACAGGAGCATTGACCCTTGAAGTAGAAACTTTACTACCTTCTATTTCTTCTACATCATTACAAACCCTGTATGATAAAAGAAACAAACCATCTTGTAGCTTTCCAAACAAAAATACTTTCCCATCTTTCAGTATTTCACATTTAGCTACAGAGAATTTTACAATAAACCCTTGATTAGTCAGTTGAGAAATGCTCAGTAAATTTTCTGATAAGTCAGGGTCAAATAACGCATTCTTGATTGTTGTATTCAAACTCTCAAGAAACACAGTTCCAAAACCATGACTGTCAAATACCTGACCATTGGCAAGATGAATCTTCCCCTTTTGTTGTAAACAAAGATCTATCTCTGCACATGTGTCGGGTAGCTCCGCTGTCAAAAACAAAGTAAGAGTTCCCCTTTGTTTTGCCTGTTTCAATAAACAATGCTTTCGCCCCAGAGGTAGGCTTAGAAGCCCCCTGCTGTTTTCCAGCTTTTTTCTTCTTTTTGCAATCTTTTTAAAAATGTCCTATCTTCCCACAAGAAAAGCATCGTTTCGCTTTTAAAGCTGCCGCTGATTCTTCAGCTGAAGTCACACCCCTGCTGATTGGTACAGCTTTCTGTTCCTCTCCATGGTAACTGGCAGCGATACGGCGATCCACTTCCGCCATAAGCCTTGCCTGAATCAGTTCCACGGTCAGCTGTGCTGCTGGGATGGCTGCCAGCTGAGAAGCGATGCCTTCAAAGGAAACATCCAAACTGCTGAGAACAACATAACAGAACTGTAGATCCGGTATCTCAACTCCTCAAGATAACAATTCGTCACGCAGCAACCTCAGATGCCGTAAATGAGCACATACGTCACCATCCGTGGTTAGCTCAGCCCGATATAACTTCTTAAAGAAAACAACTGTAGATCCAGTCTCCCGCCGGAGATGAATAGCTCGTAGTGCCTCCTCCCACTTGAGTTTAGCAGTTCGTGGTGCTCGAACATTCACCAGTTGCTCATCAGAGACACCCATAGTTATTAGAGCACTTGCTTTTTGATTAGCAGTTGTCCATGCAGCCGTCACTGCTGCTGGTGGATCATCTGTTACAGCATGCCATATATTGTCCATGCGTAGCTGTGCTTGCATACGCTGAGACCATATTGAGAAATTATGATCTGTCAACTGTGGAAAATTGAAGCCTCTGTCTCTGCGTTCCTCTGCCATTCTGCTGTACTCTCAGTCAGAGAAGTGCTGTAATCCGAGCCGCTGTTATCAAAGCTCTAGCATTCCAAACAGCACAAACAGCACTCAGTAATCATAAACATTTACTATAAACATTGCTTTTCTTATCTTTCCTGGGCCCATAACCGATGTGAGAGTAAACTAGAGTAAAAGCTTTGCCCGCTTAACTCTTCGTATTACGCACAGAAGGAAGAAAGCGAAAGCAACGTATTGATAGTAAAGTGTTTATTCAGTTGTAAGACTCTTACGAGATTAAGGCGTGTCACACGCAGAAGAGAGGTTCTTGAAGATGGTAGCACAACACCGTGCTCACCCCTACTTTATAGTATTTAACTATAAACAATAGGAGGGTTATACAACGGTTATGCAACAATTACATAACATGTTGACTTGCGAACTTGTTGACTTGCATGTGTCACCAGACCGTGATGTATAGTCACCTTGAATCTAAGTCAGGAGATATGTTGCACTCCATTCACTTCTGCACCCCCACTAAACCTAACACAAAGAACCAACTAATCCTACATCCATGGTCTTTTGCATGCATCCTTTTAATACTTCTTTCTGTTAAATGAAAATATACCAATATTGGTATTTAAGATTTGCTACTGTTCTGATAAGCCAGTAAATCTTTTTTTTTTTTTAATCCTAAGGGAGGGGGACTCAAAAACAACCCAATGAGGACTAAGTATGCTCAGTGGGCATGGAATATTTTACTGACTTGGGGTGGTGGTGGGGATGGGAGGAAATGGAAAACTGGGAGTGAAGGACAGAATGAAGTATCCTGCGAAAGGACATGGCTGGGAAGGTGAAACCCTGAATGGGAGCACGTCACACATTAAGGTTCTCTGTTGCAAGGTCTCTCTTGTAAGCTAGAATTCAGGATAGCACTTTGAGGATCTTTTTTGCTTACACCATTTATAAATTTTAACTATCCGGTGGACACACACACACACACACACACACACACAACAAATGTGCACTTTTCTTCTGATGTACAGAGGTATGTGTGACTTCTGAAGTTAATAACTTACTCCCCCATTCTCCAGTTCTGAACTTCCAGTCACTAATACGAGGTAGAATCCTCCTTTCATTTAGCAGTGTGCATTGAAAATGGAATAAATGCCTCCTTTTACTGTCTTGTTTTTAATCTGAGTATTTAAGGGGAATAACAAGATAATTAATCTGTACAGTGTAATCTTCAGTATGTACGTTTTGTATGTTGCCAGATTGATTTGTCTGTGATGCTCTTTCTATTACCTATCTCCTGTGATGTGTATTGAGCCAGAAGGCAAATTGATTCCTATCTTTAGTTGCTTGGCTTTTGTATGAACTTAACATGGCTAGTTTTAGGGTGCAATCCTATGCAGGTTTAGACAGAAAAAAGTCCTACAACTCTCAGCATTCCCAAGCCAGCATGCACCCTTAGTCATTAACCATCAGGGGTAATAGAAAGATGGTTGTGAAACTTGGCAAGTAAATTATTATGCTACCACTTTGTTTTTGTGTAGCTCATATAGTACTTCTTGTGCTTTGCAAATAAATCCACAAACGTTTCCAGCACCCCCCTTACACACACACACACACACACACACTTTTACTAGCCTGCCCATCCACACATACTAATGTTACTCAGTGGGAAATCCATTGATATGGCAAGAATGAGTTAAAAAAAATTAAGGTCCACACTGCCTTAGTATAATGAAGGTGTATTTGAGAGTGTTAGAGCACAATCCTACTGGACTGATACTCTTTAGATAGAGAACTCTGAGATCAGAGCCTTCCACCCATCCAAAGCCTTGACAGCATGAGCCAGGCAGGGCTGGTGAAACAACAGAGGCAATTTTGCCTCCCGTTTCACCTTAAACATAATTTTCTGCTAGACTGGCTTCTCAGCCTGTCTTGCTGACTTACTTGGCCATGGGCAGGATGGGCAATGGAAAACCTTGTGGATCTAGCAGATCCATATATCTCTCCCCCTCTCTCCCCACTGTCACCCCCTTTCCTCTCTCCTCTTCTAAGGTTGCAACAGCGACCTTGGAAGAGGGGCCACTACGGAGCTTTCCAGGGTGGCTGGGAGGGATGGGGGGGGCAGAATCCCTGCTTAGGTTCCCCCTCCAAGCCGTGTCTACAGCCTCTGGTGGGCGGGGAACCCACACCATCCCCTGGTCCCTGGGACACCCTCCCAGGGACCATAGGATTGCTCACTATTTTTTAAAAAAAAGATTTTTAACTTATTTACTGTCTGTAACTGGTTTGGCTTGGTTATGTTTTCTGAGCTTGTTTTTATAACCTAGACTCAGTTTTACACAAAAAATGATTATATATATATATATATATATATATATATATATCTCAGACCTAGTCAGGCAAACATAATTTTTTCCTTCCAAAAAATCTCTCTCTCTAAACACCAAGCAGGGAGCGACTACCAGCATATATCGTTATTTTCCATTTAGAGGTTTCAGCCTCATCTTCCCAATATCCCTTACTACTGATGTAGTCCAGAGATCAAGTCAGTGATGGGATTTCAAGTGTTATATTTGTTCTCCATTATAGATTATTAATAAACTTTTAAAAAGTAATCTTATATCCTAAAATGAAAATCAAACTAAAATGGGTAGTGGAGCTTCATAATAACTAAAGCACCCTAGAAGGTGAATATATGCCTTTGGGAAATGTCTTCTAAGATGTACGTAACCCTTGCAAAGGAAATTAACTTTAGCTCAGTGCCTCTGCTGACTAAAGTACTGGGAGCTGTATGTGTTCCTGAGATCCCAGTGAAGTATTTGTAATTGCCAACTGTGCACAAGCTCCAGGTAAACTGAAGCTTTCTTATTACTGCAGTCCAGTAAAATCTCTGTACAATATTGAACCAACCCTTCAAATCCCTGCTCATGACCAAAGTTGGTGTGGCAGCAGAGAGCTGAGGTGAAAACTCTAGTTATTGTTGCAGCCTTGAGGGAAATTGTGTGAGCTCATGTGCACTATATATCAGGGCTCAAAATCTCATTTCTTCTTGTTTTTGTGTTTTCCAGATATAGCAACACTTTTCCTTCTAATTTACCTCCATAGAAATGGTAGTCTGTTTTCAGCATACTGTTATAGACTTTCATTCCTCGTCTATGTGAAAAAGTGAAAATACCAATTAGATATTCAATAGGGTTATCTTTCCAGGCACCCTGAGGTTTAGAACCTCAGTCTGAGGCTGGAGCCTAAATGTTGAATGACAGTTCCTGGCAGATGAGTGGAGTAGGGTCGGAGAGGGGGTGGCAGTAAGAACAGAAGCTATTAGTGACTGGGGCAGTAGTGGATGATGCCCTGCTATGTCAGGGTAAGAGCTTGATGGACATGGGGCTGGTGTGGGTGAATAGCAGAAAAGTTCCCAAGTCCCTCTGCCTGAGGTTCCATTGCTCTCCAAGGGGGGGTGACACAGACTTTCTAACCACATGAGAGTTCCTTACTGTTTACAACAGCATTTTGCCCCTGGAGGAGAAGGCTAAAACATGGAAACTCTCTCTGCAGGTCAAACCCCTAGACCTGGAATGGAAATGCTAACATCCAAGCAGCTTCTATGGGCAATATACACTAAGGTGCAATCCTATACACACTTATGTGGGAGTATGTCCAATGGACGTCAGTGGAGCTTACTTCTGAGTACACGTGACTTATGGTTAGAAATCACTCAACTGATTCAGTGTTTTGGGCCAGAAAGAGATTCTTGAAGAACCATCTAACTGAATGCGCAAAACTGCTTAGTTTTAAGTAGAGCTGAGCCAACATTTCTCAGAAGACATTTCTGAGAAGAGATTTTTCTCCACCCCTGCCCCCAGAAAAAAAGGAGGCCACTTTGCAGAATTTCCAACAATATTATCCACCATTTCTTGTGGGGGCTGCCAGTCCTGTCCCACCCGTGATGCTGGGTCCAGGGCATTTTGGAGGATGCAAAATAATGGCTAGGCTGCCAACACACAAGTTGTTGCTGCTACCAATTGCTGCTGCAGCAGCAAAACAAACAAACTTTAGAGGGAAAAGAAGCTGTGCTATTGCAACTCCCAGTGCCAAGCATGACCTCCAAAAACTGTTGGAGAATTTTTCCTGCATCTGGAGGAATTCAGTGAAATGGTCCACCTAATTTCTCTGTCCACAAATACTGTATGATGGAGAATTTCAAGAGACCATTTGCATATAGCTCTAGTATTAAATCCAGACTCCTTTTTACTCAATTATATCTGTGCTGGAAGCTAAAATCTGGAAGAATATACTGCACCAAGAAGAGTATGCCTCAGTAATGAGATGGAAAGCAATCATTATCATAGGTGAAGATAGATATTTTAGAAAGAAAACACTTGATAAATTGGTTTGAATTTCACAGTTGCTTTTGCAATATTTAAAGATAATACTCTGAACCACTCAATAAGATTTCTGAAGGACTTAGCATAGTTTCAACAAGCCTGGCAAAACAGGATTAGCCTCTCTCAAAAGTACAGATTCACATAGTATATTACAGTGTTTTAAATTAAGGACTGACTATCCAAGTGCTTTCAGGTGTTGCTGTTTTTTCCTCCCTTCACTTACTCCACTCCTTACATAGCACTCCTAGTTTGTTGCTGCTGCCTTGCAAAACTAACTCCTGTTCATACAGGAGGTTCAGCAGTTGCAGAGAAAACAAAGATTACTGATTAGAAAAGAACATAATCAGGTAGATTGACACTGTGTTGGAAGAAACCATTGCTCTCCAAGGGGGGGTGACACAGACTTTCTAACCACATGAGAGTTCCTTACTGTTTACAACAGCATCAGAGGATGTAATATTCCTGTAGGCAGCTAAAAGGATTGTGCTATTTTCTGTCTCTTGAAAATTGCACAGAGTATATGTGCAGGCATTATCTTCACTGTGTTAGAGAAGAACCAACTGGGATTTAAAAAAAAGTGTTCTCATGGAAGTAGCAAAACAGGACAGTATCTGAAATGTCTGGTGACTCATCTGGTAAGTTGAAAAACCCCTGTAGATAAATATGACAAACATTGAGGAGAGTTAACATTTTAACAGTGTCATTCCTTCAAGTTAGCATTTGGGTCAGTTTGCCTTGTCTTCCGATATGTTTGTATTACTACTGTGTACTGACCTTAAAAGGTAGCATTTTAACAACTTTGAAGAAAAAAGGAATTAGAATGTTTGAATATGGTGGCAACAGTAGCATTTATTTCATAGTTGTATTGTTTAATTTTGATAACATTGGGTTGATTATGGAGAGTGAAAGCCTGGATATAGTAACACAGACTAAATTACTTTGAGTTCTAATGAACTGAACCCATGGAATATTTGCAAGCCTTTCCACAAAGTAATAGATGTTTGTAAAGATATAGCTAACATACGGTAGATAGTGTTTGGTGTATTTCTCCATACTATGGAGTTATGTTTAAATGTAAGGCCTTCATAAACAAACAAATGCATCATGACCTGATTCCATTAATATTTACTCAGATGTAAGTCCTATTGTGTTGAGTACTTGCTTCCAAGTAAATGTGTATTCTATAAAGTTACTGCATATGGCTTGTTGGACTAGTAAAGAAACTGGGTCACTGGGTTAAAAACCTTCTATGTGTGGTCTACCGTTATTTGTGACTAGTGGTTCTGAATGCAAGCATTCATTGTGAGTGGTGACTGTAGGGCTCTCCAAGACTTTATATGCATTTGTAAATGACAAAACATGATGTTAAGTATGCTATATGAATTAATCTGGACATTGTTAATACAGAGGGATTAACTGATTATTTATCTGTGTGTGTGTGTGTGTGTGTGTATAATTGCACAAAGGGCATAGGTTAGGAAAAGTATATTGGAACTATTAAATTGTTTTCAAAGGAACATGCATGCTTTATACTTTGTTCAATGGGACTTACTCCAATGTAACTATAATTACAGTCTTTGCTACTAACTTTTGCTATCCAGTCTGTTACCATTTTCTGAAGAATAATGAAGGCTGTTGCAAGGATTCCTTTATTATTTTATATGTTGGCCTTTCACAAAGGTTCCATGGACTTTGAAGAAGCCCGAGTGCAAGGTGAAAGGGAGAAACGTGCTAAGCGAAAAGCACGTCAAATGAATCCTTTACAGGACCATCTTCTGTCTGGTAACCTGTGTCCTCACTGTGGGAAGCTGTGTGGATCTAGAATTGGCCTCCACAGTCAGTTACGGACCCATCGCTAGAGTCTACACAATCTTCTTTAGAATTTCCTCCTTTTATCCCGGAAGACAATCTTACTCGGTTACGAGTGATCGCCTGATGATGATGATATGATCCCCACCCCATCACTGTTTCTCCATGCTCTCAATTCATAAGAATCTCTGGAAAACTAAGATTGACAGTTAATAGTTTCTCTGAGTTCAAGCAGAGATTAATATAGCTAGACTTCTATCTTGCTTGACATTGGTGATTTGAAATGTTTATGAACCTTTTTTGAACCTTCCAAACTTGAAACATGCCACAAAGTTGGTTGAAAAGGCTGCATTCTATCTCTCAGTACTTGTGCCATCCTGGAAAGCAAATTCTAGACAAAATGTGATGGTGTTAGTTTTCAGCTTCAACAACAAAAGCCCCCAGTTTAGAATGAGCGATATATGACTGCTAACTGCATGCAATGGTCTTAGGAGGGTACTCAGCAAAGAAACTGATGGGACTTACACATTTATTTGCATTATGCAGAGATTATACACTGAATGGCTTGTATCTATCTACACTCCGGCCAATTTATCTCTTATTAATTGAACTTATACATCCGGGTTCTAGTCCCCGCTCAGCCATGAAACCCACTGGGTGACTTTGGGCCAGTCACTGACTCTCAGCCTAACCTACCTCACAGGGTTGTTGTGAGGATAAAATGGAGAGGATGATGATTATGTAAGCCGCCTTGGGTTCCTTGCAGGAAAAAAAGGTGGGGTATAAATATAATTAATAAATAAAATAATAAAAAAGAGCCAATGCATGGCTTTGTGTACCTGGTTAAGGATTCAGCCTATGAAGACATGCTAAAATCACAGCTTTTTTGGCCTTTCAAATGCCACAGGACTCAACTCAAATTAACATGGCTGCTTCTGTAGAATAAATTGAAAAAAGTATTCCAATCAGATTTTATCAAAAAATCTTACATTGTAAAAACTGGGGCTTTCAAAGATAGAAAGAACATGCACAGCTATACAGGCCTGTGGCTTATGCTGGCTCAGCTTGTCTGAGTGTGGAAAGCTAAGCAGGGTCAGGCCTGGTTATTACTTGGATGGGAGACCCCTCCTCTAGTTTCCTGCATTGAGCAGGGGGTTGGACTCGATAGCCTTGCAGGCTCCTTCCAACTCTATGATCTATGAAATCTATGAAGCTCTCTGAGTCCTGCATATATGACTTCACTTGCAGTTATCCCTGCAGTGGTTTCCTTTCTTCTGCCAAAGAGTATGAATGAGGAGAGTGTCAGCTTTTTAAGCTAAACTATTAAGAATGAAATAAACTGAAGTGTAAGCATTGCAGTGAAATGAACAGATTATGAGTGTCAAATATACTGTGCTGTTATATTTTAAAAGCCCCCTTGCTATGGTGAAGTAAAATGACATACTTATTCTGAGTTTAGCCTCCATCTTGAGATATAATAACTATAAAAAACTTACTACACTTATGAAACACGATTCTAAAATATCAATTTACCACCATCTGGCTTTATACAGTGTCTTGTGGATGCTCATTTAAAGATATATGGAGAGGATTGGGCACCATCTGATTCTAGTCAAACCTTTGTTTCCATTATTAATCCATTACTGAAAGCCATCTGAACAAGTATTTCGTACAGAAGTTATATACTGTACCAGTTTATTTCCTAACTGCTTTGTGGCTTTAATCAGGGAAGTGAGGGGTGCAGCCTTTTGAAACTGCAAGGCTTATGAGTTGAGTGTAGAAAAACAAATCCTGAAACAATTCCCAATTGTATATGAATGTTTACAGTGACAATCATCTGCATATTGAAAGAAGTTTCTCTTTCTACCTGCAGATCCACATGTAGGTGTGCAACTAGTTGCTGGATAGGGTGGGGATAAAGTTTATATCCGGGAACCTTGCATGTTCATCAAAGATAACTATCCAGGAAGTTCATCTCAGTACTGTCTAATAACACATCCACCCTGATAAATTCTCAGATGTGAGCAAGAGGAATGGGGTGAATGCACTTTGTACCCATCTAACAAATGATTGGTTCTGTGATGGCTTTTAAGAAAACATCCCAGCACTGATTTGCTGTTAGAAAGAAGGAAGGGTGGGGTAGAGCTCATGGGTGGACCCTCCTCTCTCCTGTTATTACCATGCATGAGACTTGAATTGGGCTGTAATATTCTGTAGCCCAAATATTTCTGTAAAGATTTCAAGTATAGCAGGCACTCTGGGTTCTCTTAGTTGGGGCCATGGCTTGATCAGAAGAGTGAATCAACAAATCCTGGATTAAAAGTAGCAGGTTTTTTATCCAAGTGAAAGAAAACCATGGAACGTTAGGGATAGATGAATCTGTCAGTTTTGGTTTCTCTCAGTTTGGGATTCTTCTTACATTTATTCTATCCTGTTTCCACATCAGTTTGCGATTTGACTTAATTTTTTAAAATGTCTACATGGAAATTTGTATGCATTTTTGCAAGCAATGCATTTTTGTACATTTTCACTAATATATGCAGTTTTGGGGTATACTTTCCCCTAATATATGCATTTTTACACAATTTTTGATTGGAGATCTACATTGCAAATTTTTTAAAAAAGGTGGATACTGCCTTCAAAACTATGTTTCAGTTCACATATTGGTTTGGGAAGTGCAAATTGGGTAGGTTCACATTAAAATGCAGACCAAATAAATTTTACTCCCATCCTTAAGTAGCAATGTGGGCTACTTAAAAAAAAAAAAGTATTGATGAGCACAAAAATTAAAATACATTTGCTAACAGAAGATGAATCATAACTGCATTGCCAGAATTCTGAATTAGTTACATTTAAAAAAAGGTATTATGTGTCCTCTAAGGGCTCAGATGGATGTTTTGGTCTCCTAATAAACCTATGAGATAGCTTGAACTAAAAGATAGTGAGTTGTCCAAATCTACCCACAGGTCTTCATAGTGGAGAATGGAAATATGAACCCAGGTTTCCCATCTTCAAAACCAATATTGTAGCCTATATGACATACTGTACAACATACTATATTAGAACGGACTTCTAACCATATTAATCCCTCTGTGAACAGGTTTACAGAACAGGTTTAGTGCTTAATTTTTGCACTAAGTCTCAATCCCTCTTGGTTACTTAGATGAATTACTAACATTTTTATAAGTAGGATTTCTAGAATATAAATATTTGGCAGGATAGTACCATCTGCCAATGATAGCACAAATGTGGATATTTATTTTAATGGCTAATTGGCTAACTCCTTTTGAATAAAGTTCCATTGCACTAAAGTAGATACAGACAGTGGAAAATGACCCATATATGCATACTGCTAATGGGAGATACATTGAGGCACTTTGCAACAATAAGAGTTCAATGAATTCTTCCTTGATCAACCTTTTCTCAATATATACAAGGAAATAGCACATCTTTCCTACCCTAGAGCAAAGAATTCATTGTTTATTATGGATTTTATACGAACAAGAGAAACAGTAGTAGTAATTGGATGCTGAAAGCTCTAATAGTTTGTTGGCCAGAAAATGTACCAAGAGCTAAAACTTTAAATTAAGGCTTAAGATTCTTATTTATGTGACTTTTTTTGCACATGCAGGTTGAGATTGGATTGCTACATAAGCATTCTGTGTCCTTGGTGAGTAACTAGCTTTACTGAAAAGCTGGTTTGAGGGAAGCAGTTGGAGCAAATCTGTCCTCGCCACTTACTCAAAATTGCTGGCTGTCCAGGTCTTCTTCTCCAACTGCTGGTGTAATGGTGTATAGTGGTGTAATGGTGTATAGTGGTGTAATGGTGTATAGTAGTAATGCCTGTTTTATTGATTGATTGTTTCCTTGTTTTTAATGTTATTGTTGGTTCTGGTCAATGACCGTAATAAATATTCATTCATTCATTCTTCTCCAACTCCTTATCTCTGCCCTGATTTTTCTAGAAGGGAAAGACGAAGAACTGCAGTATAGGCAGAATGGCTCTCAGTCTTCACTCTCCTACTGCTTACCTTTAACGGTAGGAACATATGTGAAGCCATTGTCTAAAACTCTGTTGTCTATAAATATTTCCCCTCCTCTCCCTGGACTGGAAGCTGTTTGCTAGATCCAGTGAGCAGGAAGAGCTCCTTTAGCCTTCAACTGGAATCAGGGCCGGCGCTACCGCTAGGCAAACTAGGCGGTTGCCTAGAGCGCGTGGCTGAAGAGGGCGCAGAAACGCTACGCTCCTCTTCGCTGCCGGCGCACTCCTGCCCCGCCTGGGCGCCTCGCCAACAAAGGCACCACCAGGTCAGTGCGGGGGGATTGTGCCCGGAGGTAGTGGTGGGGCCGAGCCTGGGCGCTGCTGCTGCCGCCCCCCGCAGCCGCTGGACCCCCCTGCTGCTGCCGCCACCCCCCCAGCTGCCGGACCCCCCCAGCTGCCGGACCCCCCTGCCACCTACCTTCTCTGTGCCACTTCCGGAGCCCCGCCCGCACTCTGTTTTGGCGGGAGGAACCAGGGCAACAGGGCTTAAACAGCCCTGTTGCCCTTGTTTCCCCGGCCAAAAACAGAGCGCAGGGGTCCCGTCGCGTCACTTCCTCCTCAGAGGTGGCGGCGGCGGCCAGGGCGGGGGGAAGGTAGTTGGCGGGGGGCTGCGGGGGGGTGGCGGGGGTCCAACGGCTGCGGGGGGTGGCGGGGGGGTCCAGCGGCTGCGGGGGGCTTGCAGAGCAGGGCTGCTTTGCTCCGGAGCCCCCCCATGGCACAAGAGGGGGGCGCTAAATATAATTTCGCCTAGGGCACCAAATTGCCCTGCACCGGTCCTGACTGGAATCAGTCCTTGTACAAAACTATTGGCAGGGAGAGGTGCCCCAGCTCAGTGGTTAAGTTGGCTGACAGGAATGCAATTGTGGGGATTTACTCAGGAGTAAGTATTTGCTATTTCAAATGGAAAGCTTGCAGAGGGGAATTTCCTTGTGGTGTCTAGAACTATCGCAGCTATTGAAATAACTGTTTTTGGCTGGTGAGAAACAAATATTTCAATAGCAAGGAGAGGACCATGTTTGTATATGTATGTGATACATTTTCAGAGGAGAGAGAGAATGAGAGAAGTAGGCAAGATAAAATTTCCCTCTTCCCTTCTTGACTAGATGAGGGGTAGGCAACCTGATGTAACTCTCACTGACCACTGTCTCAGTTACTAGCTGGGGCTTATGGTGGTTGGAGTCCAAAACATCTGAAGGGCACCATATTGCCTACCCCTGTACTAGATGGACACTTGGACTGATCCAGCAGGGCTCATCTTACATTTTTGCCTGTCTCATAGGATCATAGAGTTGGAAGGGGCCTACAATGCCATCGAGTCCAACCCCCTGCTCAATGCAGGAAACTAGAGGAGGGGTCTCCCATCCAAGTAATAACCAGGCCTGACCCTGCTTAGCTTTCCACACTCAGACAGGCTGAGCCAGCGTGAGCCACAGGCCTCATTCTGACACCTATCAGTTCTGGGGCTGAAAGCTGTGTGTGTGTGTGTGTGTGTGTGTGTATGTGTTTGAGAGAGACAGACAGACAGAGAGAGACAAGCAGTGGGAAGCAGTGAGCCTCTCCTTTACCAAAAACTCTGAGTTACCCCATTCATAACCCAGATATGCTTGTCTGTTTTCATGTAGTACACTTAATATAATATTAATAAACATAAGAAACTACATTTATTCCTTCTCTTAAACACACACACACACACGTGCACGCACATGGAGTCCCACATATTAGGCCCCAACCTAATGGGGAGAAATAGGAGTGGGCCTTACTGCCTGCATCTTAATCTTAGGTGCTTAGTAAAATCTCCAAAGTCTTCGCCTTCAAACTTTCCTTTAGTGAAAGCAAAGGATGTAACATTGCTCAACTCTAAAGCACTTTAGAATAAACCTGTTACGGAAGTGATAGCAAGTCTGCATCTTTTAATTTTTGTTACCTAGCAGCTGGTCCTTAGTCAGTCTAATTGCATTATAATGGTACTGTGTTACACCAGCTGCTAGGGGATAACACTTTCATTCCTGGAATAAAAATATCTTCTGTGTAAGGTCAGGAATATTTGTTTTCCACTAGCCAACACATAAAGCAAAAGCACTGCAAACCCAACTGGGTGTATAGATTTAAGTCTAAAAGGGACCCAGTGGTTATCTAGTTCAACTTACTGCTTTAAGGCAGAACTTTGCATGCATTGATATGCATCCACACAATACATTTACTCACTTCATCCTGCCCATAGCGTGACATGAGATGATGGAGGAAAGAAGTTTTCCCATGTCAATGAGTCCTGTCCAGATCAAGGAGTATTGAATTGAAACAATACTCGACATGGCTGTAGCAATCTGAATGTCTGTCCTGTCACCTAATGGCTTTGGAAAATAGTGGTAGCATGTGCTGCAAGAGGAGTACATGACTGATATCTAGCTGATGCATTATGGGAGTGCTGCTCCTATAAAATGCTATAAAAACAGCCCAATTCGCAAGTCGCAACAACCCACAGGACGGGGGCAGGCTGGGCACATTGTCCAGTCAGAGCAGGAACGGTTGGGCAGTGTGCCCCAGCATGCTCATTCATTCACAGCAACCCAGAGTTGTTGGTTTTTTTTAAAAAAGTTAGGTTGCTGTGATGTGTGAACCAAGCCACTGTGACATAACCTATTGGTCTTAATGGATGTTACTTATTACATTTTCACCCCCTGTATGCTTTTATTATTACATTTTCACCCCTTTATCCTTTTATAGATATATTCTAATATCTGTAATAGCTCTAATGGTAAACATACATATATTGGCTAGCCTTCTTACCACAAACCTAGTTTAAGCTCAGGTAATTGGAATATTATGAAGCTAATCATAATACAGACAAGCTTGCGGGAGGAGAGTATTCCCTAAGGCTCATCCTCTAGAGCCTAAGCATTGAAAGCAAAAAGCAGAAATCTTCTAGCATGTTTTCCCCCCTTTTAAATATTGTTCAAAATGTGAAACCTGAACATTTTATGTTTATACATCAGATTAAATAGTGGTTTTAATATATTGAGAATTTAGCATTAATAGAAAAAATAAATGTTGCAATATTTCATTAAATATGGTTTCTCTAAGCATCCTGTTTATTTCGTTTCCATTAAGCTAAGCCTGCTTTATTTAGTCTCTTTTGGTAAGAAAGTACAGTAATACCTTGGATTGCAAGCATAATTTGTTCCGGAACCGTGCTTGTAATCTAAAACACTCTTATAACAAAGCGAATCTCTGTTGGGCGTGAGCGGAGCTGATCTTGGCCTGCTACGCCCGCTCGAGGCGAGCGGTTACATCCCTACGACTACTTGTCTTGCAAGACCTTGCTTGTTTATCAAGTCAAAAATTTTAAAATGCTTGTCTTGCAAAACGCTCTCAGACCAAGTTACTTCAATCCAAGGTATTACTGTAGTATCATTGGAGTGGCATAGCAGGTTAATTTGTTATGTTGTGTGGAATAAAGTTTTATATGAGAAGGAAACAGTTTGTCTTTATGGTAATTGTAGGGGCATTCATAACTCATGAAGACTGTGATCAGATTATAATATGACCATCCCCAGCAAGCATTGCCAGGATCTTATTAAAGGAAAATCTCAAGAGGTCTTCTAATTATGCTGCAGATTTATTGTTAATGAATATAGTTATTTCATTTGTAGGTTTTTTTTTCCATGTAGGTTTTTGCTTCACCTGAGACAAAGCATTGTAACATAAGTATCTTCCAGATCATTTTGCATATGGTAATGAGTAGAAAAGGTGGCTGCATCTGCATGCAGTAACAGAAATCGCCATGTTGGACTTGGACCAGGAAAAGTTTCATTCCAATCCCTTCCAGTCCAAGCTTTGTCTAACTGGCCTTGGGCAAGTCTCTACTATTAAGCTTTATTGCCCCATCTGTAAGATGAGTGAAATAGCTAACTTACAAAGCTCCTGTGCAGAGAAGAGTTGTGGATCAACAGTGTCTTAATTAAGAAATCATTATAATGAGTAAGTAGGATATAATTGTTGGGAGTTTCCAATGGTGTCTTTATTGGCAATTAATGCAGTGAGAATATTCCTAACCATTATAATGTAGAATTATAATGGAGTCTCAATGGCTTCTTGCTCTATGAAATAATCGACATAACATTACTGCTGGAGTCTCACTGGCAAAGTAATATAGCTGTTAACATAAATGCTACGCCAGCCTACCCTAGCCTGGTGCTCTCCACATGTGTTCGACTACAGCTCCCAGAATCTCCAGCCAGCATGGTCAGTAGCCAGGAATGCTTGGAGTTGTAGCACCAGGTTGCAGAAGGCTGTGCTATGCTATGGTTTGTTTCTTTTTTCTTCTTCTTAATTTTCTTTAACCTAAACTTGAAAGAGTACTTTATTTTGCTTCACCTAAAAATGACTTCTTCTTTTTCTTTTTTTTTAACATAACCCCTGACATGAAAGACTTTCATAGATCATAGAGTTGGAAGGAGCCTACAAGGCTATCGAGTCCAACCCCCTGCTCAATGCAGGAAACTAGAGGAGGGTCTCCCATCCAAGTAATAACCAGGCCTGACCCTGCTTAGCTTTCCACGCTCAGTCAAGCTGAGCCAGCTAACTTTTGTTGTTACTAAGGCAGTTGGGCATTATTAATAGCCTATTGAACACTGAGTCATGATCCAATTTCATTTTGTAATGGTGGCTAAATGTTTGTTTTTCTGTGTTGCCTTCTGACTGTATCAGACCAAGTCATCGATAAGGCAAAATATCTGCCTATGGGAACTAAGCATGCATTTTCCTGGCATGTTAAATTTAGAGCATAAAGTATGTGTTCACTTTGACATCTGAATTAATATTTTTTTCAACCTGACTGTATTTTTTTAAAAAAAGAAATTGTGCCAGAAGGCTGTACTTTGTAGGGAAGATTGTTAGCAGTGGGCAAGCTATCTCTCAAGGCTTGTTTGCAGAGCCTCTCACTGAGGAACCCTTGATAACATTTGGGATCTGCAAGTGGTAGGCTGGAAGGGCCAGAGGTAAATGCATAGTCCTAGTCATGCCAAAGTCAGGGTCCAGGAATGGGTGCATATTCAGGTCCAGGACCAGAGACAAGTATGTAGACAAGGTCAGGCAGATGGTCCATAAGGTGGCAGTGAGACAAGGCAAGATACAGGAGGCTGTACTTTTTGATCACCTGCTAAGACTGAGGAACCAAGCAACAGATTTTACTGAAGGCCAGCCAGACCCTTACTGGTTCCCAAGATCACCTGGTATGGCTAGGCTGATGAACTGTAGTGTCCCTCTCTGGCCATCATCCAGACCAGGGCTCTCCGACATTGGGTCCCCAGATGTTGCTGGCCTACAGCTCCCAGCATACACAGCCAGCATGGTCAATGGCAAGGGATTCTGGGAGCTGTAGTCCAGCAACATCTGGGGACCCAAGCTTGGAGAGCCCTGATCTAGGTGGTGCTATGGCACAATAAAGATCAGGCCAGCTGTGCAAGAAATAAGGCACCTGGACCCTGCTACCCTTGAAGCCTCTGAAGGGACAGAACTGTCTTACTTTTTTTGTGTATGGTTTGCTTTTTGGATTAAGGTTAAACCAGTGATTGCGAACCTATGGCACGGGTGCCACAGCTGGCACGCAGGGACCTCTCTGTGGGCACTTGAGCCATTGGTCACCAGATCGCGAAAAGACTGTCCCCTTCTGCAAAACACTAATGATTTTGTTCTTTCTCACAGTGTGGAACAGAATGATTTTATTCTAGAATTCCTGTTACAGAATTCTTTTCTACATTGTTATCACATTTAAAAGATTTTGAAGAATGATGCACAGAGCATGGCTTGGATGTAAAGCCCTAACAGTTGACCTGAGTGCTGCATGTGTTGCTCTCAAACTAACAGAGTATGAGCCAAGGTTTGACAAATTATCAGCATGCATGCAATAGCAAAAATCACATTAATTGTGCAAAAGCATGCCCAATGCAAACTTTTACCTAATGCAGTGTTTGCAGTCCAAGACATAAAGTGTTTAAAATGTGTTATGCACGTTTAGTTTTCTTGTTTATCTTGCTCATCCTAGTACAGGTTGACTTTTACTTTTACTAATCCGACACCTGTAGAAGCAGGGAAAGGACCCGGGGTAAAGCTTGCCCCATACAATTTCAGTCAGGCATATAATCATATTACAACCTGGAATTCCTTATCCAAAAATACATGTGCCTAATTATTTTAAAAGTTTGTATAAATTCCCTTCAGGCTATGTGTACAATGTAGTACTATAATACTTTTTTGAGTTGATTTTTTTTCCAACAAAAAACTGTTTGTATCATTGAAAGCTCTGTTATTGTGTTTTTCTTTTAAGACAAAAGATGTTAATTAGTTCAGACAACTGTATGAGTTGTTTTTCTAAAACTAAAACTTCGGTATTCAGGTTTAATTGCAGTGTTGGCACTTTGAAATAAATAAGTTGGTTTTGTGTTGCAGTTTGGGCACTCGGGCTCAAAAAGGTTCGCCATCACTGGGTTAAACCCTTTTGTGTGTGTGGGGGGGGGTATGTTTGCTGGTCAGTAGCAGCCGAAAGGTCAAAAGTTTATTGGAATCAGAATGTTGGCTCAGGAAGTCAAGGGTTTGCAGGAGGTTCACAGAGCCAGAGAGTCTGCAGAAGAAGAGAGAAGTGGGCAGGAGGTTCAACAGAAAGTCAGAGAGAGAACAAGGTTTGCGAAAGGCATTACTTGGGTTGAGATGCCATACTGTCTGCAGAGGAAGAAGGGGGAAAACGTTTTGCAGCAAGCAGCTGAAGGTCAGGGGAAGAATTTAGGGCAAAGGTGAAAAAGAAACTACCCTCCAGATTGGTTGCAGAGAGGAGAGAACAGGATGTTTTTAAGATATAAAAGCCTGGCTGAAACAACAGGACAGAAAAATAGAGAGAAGGAACAGAAAGATCAGAGAGAAGCCCAGAGTCCAAGAGGAAGGAAGGAGCTGTTGCAACTAGAAAACTGGAAGAAAATGCTTGAACTGACAGTAATATATTACTGGGAAGAAATCTGGAGGAAACAGTCTAGTTAGGTTAGCTGGATATATTTATCACTGGTTATCCTATTACACTATTTCTCATATGTTTAGTGTGTGTGTGTTCTAGCAAGGAAAATTTTGCACGTGGGGGGGGGAATTGGAGTCAGACCACATGGCGTGATGTGCTCGTACCAATGAGGCTCTTTCAGGGCAGGGCGCCAGGGGTGATATTAGGCCCAGCTGCCCCACCTGTAGAGTCTTTCGCTTGTGGCTCCCTCCCTCCCTGTTAGCAGTGTGGGCTCTGCTGGTCACCTGTTTGGGGGCCAAGTAGGAATTTTGGCTCATTGCCTCAATTGGCCTAAGGGACATTGTGCGTGTTTTGCCCACTCTACACTGTGATGCAGGGTCTGGGATTGAATTGCACTGCTTTTGGTTAATTTGGACGCATTTGGCTGGTAAATGTGGGAATAGGCAATGGTGTTCATGAACCTTTGGGGGGTCTTGCCTCTCCGCCACCTTGCCTCTCCACAGTGGCGGCCTCCCCACCTCGTTCTTCTGAGCGGCGCGGAGCATTCTCCGCGCCGCTCAAGCTGCCGGCGGCGCCCGCGCTGGTCCCGTCCCATCACTTCTGGCGTGCCGGAAGTGATGTGATGGGACCCTGCTCCGGCGCGCTGGATCCCCGCGCTATGTTTTTGGCAGGGAAACCAGGGCAACAGGGCTGTTTAAGCCCTGTTGCCCTGGTTTCCCCGCCAAATAAATAGCGCGGGGGTCCAGCGCGCCGGAGCAGGGTCCCGTCGTGTCACTTCCGGCGCATCAGAAGTGACGTGATGGGACAAGCGTGGGCGCCGCCGGCGGCTTGCCTCTCCGTGGCCAGCCGTCTCCAGGAAAAGGTAGGCCCACGCGAGCCTTGCGTGGACGTTAGCGGGGCCGATTTCGGCCCGCTATGCCTGCGCGAGGTGAACGGTCACATCACTAGGAATAGGCAGCGGGATTAGGGTTGGTGAACATCCGATGGCACCTTTCAGGTGACTGGCGAGACCCGAGGCTCCCCGCTCAGGGTTTCATGGCCCAGTGTGGGAGATCAGGATCACCTTTGAGGCTGACTCACCTGAGTCACCTCGTCCGCTCTGAGTTTTGCGGCTCTGTGAGGTGACATTGGGAAAGCCTCCCAGTACCAGGATGGTGTAAAACGGGGGGGGGGTGATTTGCAGGCACTGCCCCTCCGGATTGGATGTGTCTAAGGGTGTACCGCTCGACCTCCAGGTGGGTATAGCAGGCCGAAATTGGTCCTGCTCATGCCCGCCGGAGGCTCGCGGTGCCTTACCGGGTCCCGGCACGGCTCGCCTTTTCGCGGCGAGCCTCCTGCGCCGCCTGCGCTGGTCCCGGCGTGTCACTTCCAGCCGGCTGGAAGTGATGCGATGGCACCCTGCGCAGGTGTGCTGGGCCCCTGCGCTGTGTATTTTGACCCAGCGCGCCTGTGCAGGGTCCTGTTGCATCACTTCCAGGACCAGTTTGGCCAGTGCAGCGGGCTCGAGTGGCATGGAGAAATGCTCCGCGCCGCTCAGAAAATTGAGACGGGGGGCACCGCCACGGAGAGACGAGGCAGTGGCAAGACGGGCCCCCCCCTGAACACCTCTAGATGTGTCACCCGAAAGACCTCTACTGGCTGGAATAGTTAGTGACCCGTACTTCTTCCCTTCGCAGATTTTGATTATACAATAAACGTGGCCCTAATTTATACCATATTTACTGTCTCGACTCCTTATTTCCCTTTTTACACATGCAAAAACCGTTTTCCTATCAGCGTTTTCCCCAGAAAACAGTTAAAGTTTGCTCTTTGAAAATTTGTGTTTCTTTTCTTGTTGGGTTAGCCACTACACATCTGATAGCCAACCCCCACACTACCTTAAAATGGATACTGGAGAACCAGATGGCTGTTCTGCTGGTTTGATTGAGGCAGCTAAAGAAAAAAAGATTTCTACCTGGTAGCAGCGGAAAAGGCCAGAGGAAGGGAAAGGCAAGGAGGAGTGGGACATTTGCCTGGTTTCCTTCCTACACACATAACGGGGTGTCACTGGTCCATAAAGGTACCTTACCATAAACTCCACCAGATTACGGTTTGAAAACGACTGCTCTATAGACACTGTTTCCTGTACACAGTCTAAGAGCTCTTAAGGTGGAAAATCTACAGATGCAACTTCTTTCATTAAAACCTTGCAAATGGGTGGGAAGGTACCTGTTTCATCATACCCTTCTGTGAAGCTCTTGAAAGTGGTAGAAGTCTTATCCTAGGTAGAGAAAAGATAATATTTTGCTTCCCTTCAGGAGACTCAGAGTGGATGTTACACATAGAGGTCATCATAAAACATTTTTATTAGGTCTCTTGCATAAAAGGCTTTACACAATGAACCCATCGACACAATTTTAAAGCAAGGGTAGGATGAATATTCAGAAGTTTCCCTGGCCTTTCCCAATCTCGGAGAGCAACTGGTGCGGTTCTTTCTGCGCTTGCTGTTAGGGGGAGGGTGGTCAGAGCTCTGATTCCCAACTCTGAGGTTGGAGTACTGTCTCCACCTTCTGATCTGGGAATCCGAAATATCCTATGGCTCCGCAGATGCTGTCTGGGGCCATAGGATAGCTCCCTAAAGTGTACATTCTTCTTAGCTTTTTTAACAAATTAACTGAAGGGTATTTCTCTGAGTGGCACTGAATTTAGTCAGAAGTAATCTGGAACTAATCTAGAACTTCCTCTTTGGTTTCAGTGCTAGGTTAATTGCTGCTTTAGTTTATACTACAAGACGAGCAATAAGAAGAATAAATATATTTTGGCTCCAGAATCTGCTCTGTGACTCTTATTTACCTGTGTCATGTTATACTATACAAAAGTAATGTGTTGTTTTTTTAAGGGCTAGTTTATTTTTTTTTCCCCTGAAATGCTTTCTTTGAATAATAATAATAATAAACGTTTATTTATAACGCCCCTTATACCAAAGGGCGGGACAAATAACATATACAGTAAACATAACAATACAATAAAATAACCAACACCAACCACTTACTATGCAGTATCAAATCCCAGCAACCACCACATTAGCCCAACCACTCATTCTGGCTGACTAAAAAGATAAGTCTTTAATCCCGTTCGAAAGCGGGAAAGATCCTCCTCCAATCGGAGGTCCATGGGAAGCCTGTTCTACAAAAGTGGAACCAGGTCCTGAAAGGTTCGCAGCCTTGACAAGGCAGAGCGTGTCGGTGGGACCGCTAATAATCCCTGGCCCACTGATCTTAAATTCCTACCAGGAACATCCCAGGAAAGCCTAGATGATAAGTAATGAGGGACATTAGAGCGCAAAGCCTTGAAGGCAAGAACCAATAATTTAAATTGGGCCCTAGTCCGAATGGGTAGCCAATGAAGATTCCTATGGGCCATAGTAATATGGGAGTATCGGGGCAAGTTCAGAACAACACGAACAGCGCTGTTCTGAACCAGAACCAGTGGAAGAAGCACAGAAGAGGGCAAGCCAGCTATTAAGCTATTACAATAGTCCAAGCGGGATACCACCAAAGCCTGAACAAGCAGATGGGCTGTTTCAGGAGACAAAAACTTGCGAATCCTGCGAATGTTCAAAAGGTGAAAATTACATGCCTTAGCAGTCCTATTAATAAAAGGACGCAAGGACAAACGATCATCCAGCAAAACACCAAGGCTCTTGGCAGCTGAAACCGGGGCCACCACTGAGCCCTGGATATGGAAAGAAGGACATAATAAGGGAGCTGACACACGATCAGGTTGAAATACCAGAATTTCAGTCTTATCCATGTTCAATTTCAGATGATGTGTGGTCATCCATGAGGAAACGCCTGACAGGCATTCCGTCACGGACTGCCACACTGCAGTATCAATGGATGCAAAGCTTCGATATATCTGTGTATCATCTGCATAGGTGTGATACTGAAAACCCCGATCAGAAACCAAACGTCCAAGAGGACAAGTATACAATGAAAAAAGAAGAGGACCCAAGACTGAACCCTGTGGAACTCCCACTAATAACGGGAAAACATCTGAAACTGAACCCTGAAACAAAACAGAACAAGAGCGATTAGAAAGGAAGGAACCAAACCAAGATAAAGCATTGCCCTTGATTCCCAGTGATGCCAACCTTAAAAGCAAAATATGGTGGTCGAGTGTGTCAAAAGCTGCCGTAAGATCCAGCAGAATCAACACAGATGTTTGACGCTGAGCTTTCGCCACTAAGATATCATTCATCACATAAGTTAAGGCTGTTTCTGTGGAGTGGCCTGAACGAAACCCTGATTGAAAAGAATCTAGGAGATTAAATCTAATTAAATAAGTCATCAATTGGGAGAGAACTACTCTTTCTAAAATCTTAGAAAGAAAAGGAAGAAGTGAAATAGGGCGGTAATTAACACAAGCTGAAGGGTCTAAATTAGGCTTTTTTAACAAGGGGCGTACAGAAGCATGCTTGAAACATTCCGGAAAAATACCCAGTGAAACTGAAGAATTCATCAGATAAGTTATATGAGGCAAAAACAAAGGTAAAAGCGTCAAATAAAGAAAGGACGGGAAAGGGTCAGCAGGACATGAGGTAGGAGGAGAAGAGGAAATAAACTGTGCCACAGTTGACTCAGGAAAGAAATAGGAAAGAAAGCAGAACCCCATTAATAACATCTCATTTTGCTTTCATGCATCTTTAGGCCCTGGAGATGCAGCTATAAGATCTGACAAACGGGCATATGAAACTGCCTTTTCACACTGAAACTGCATGCATCTTTATTAATGGGGGATGTAATTTCTCTCAAGTGGCCATTTCAGTGTGTTTCCTTCTCCCCTCCCCTTGACTAGTTACTTCAGTTCCAAACGGAGATTTACTGATATGAATTTAAGTCTCGTTAATTACATATCATTATGTTTTCACATGCCTTTTAAGTCCTAGTGATGCAACTATTTGGACACAATAACACAGGAACCAGATTTTCATACCAGAATTACACACATCTTCACTAATGTGGAAAATAAAATAGTTTTACAAGAATCCAGATCATTTTGAGTTTTCAATATCATGCTTTACTATTTAAAGTATTCTTTCTTCATCATAATATAATCAGGATAACAGAATTAACTTCCCCCGGCCCCGCCTTCTGGGGTCGGGGAGAAGTTTACGCGTGGGGGAGGGATGGGGAGTCAGACCCCTACGAGGCCACGCCGGCTGAGCCAATGGGCTGCAGTGGGGCGGGGAGCTGGGACCCTCTTTTAAGACCCTGTCTCCCCACCCTTGGCCTAGGCAGCGGGGCTTAGGGTTCTGGTGATCATCCAGTGGCACCTTTCAAGGTGACTGGCAGTTACTCAAGGCTTCCCTCGCTAATGTCTTGAGGCTTGGCAGGAGGGAGATTGGGCCGCCTTTGGGGTACTACCTTTTCTCACCTACATTGGCTGTTCCGTGGCACCAATGGGAGGTGACACTGGTAAGGCCCTCCAGCTCCACATGGAGTGCAACTGGACGGTGGCGGGGCATCCCGCCTCTGATTCGGACTTACGATGTTTTGCTCAAACTTGGTTTTTCCCCCAGCCAAGGTCCGGAGTAGATTAGTACTGCACTTCGCCCTTCCCAGATCTTCAATTCAATAAATGTGGCCCTGATTTTAAACCATATATACTTGTGTCTGACTCTTCATTATCTCACCCATACACATGCAGTGTTTTGTTTCATGTTGCCTGCGATCTTTTGCTCTATTTTCTTTCCACTTTGTGGCATTCCACAGGGGATAAAGATACAGAAATTGTTTCTTTAGAATTAATCTAGCTGACACAAAGATATTGCTGAGATATTATAGGCTATTACATGACATCTAACATGGGAAGAGGTTGCTTGCTGCTTCAGTTGTTTGTTTGTTTTTTCATGGTGGTTATTCTTTGGCCATTGGGTTGACACTAGGTGAATGTTAGAAAGAGCTAAATCTGTCTGTAGCCTTACACTGAAACTTGCTTTCAATATATAGGACAAGAGGTTAATCCTATTAAATTCCGTGCTGCAGGCTTTAAATCAGCTGTTGACAGTTGCTTGTCCTCTTGACTTGATATATTGTCTATTAGCAAATATAGTTTTAATGTGCCCTGTAATATTCATGATTCTTAATTACCTTTGTTAGTTAAGAAGCACTCGGATATAGCCTGTTTGACAGGTAAGCAACATTAGCTTCTGAATGAACTGGCGCCTTTCCAGGCTGAAGTAAGCTAGTGACATACAACAGATCATACCAACAGATTTCACAAGAATTTTAACTGTAATAGACAGTCTAGTCCATTGGTACAAATTGTATTTGTGTCAATGGTCCTTATGGTGTAATAGGATTTATTGAATCAGACTTCTAATATTGTTAGAACATTTGAATGAATTGATTTGGTGGACTTCAAGAGAGAAATTATGTACTTAAGAGAAAAAAAGCACGCTAGAATGATTTATGTGAAGCATGGGAGCATCAAACTAGCTTGTATTCTGTACCGGCCCAGCAGTTTGTGGACTCATGCTTGCTGGGTACGTAACAGTGTCAGTGTGAATCATATGTTCTGTGACTGTTATGTACACTCACCCTATGATATCACACATCTACTACATAATCGCCCTTTATATGTTACGAGCTTTAGCACCTAGTATACATGGTTAATATTGATGTGTTGTGGTCGCAACGATTGAGCAGCATAAGGTGATGCTGGGACAATCTTCCTCCTGTAGCTGTGGTTAAGATTATGTATGGTGCCACTGTGTACCCTCGTTCTGCACAACTAACATTCCAAGACCTGGAATAGTGCACCCCGCATCCTTAGTTCTTGCATCTCCTTACTGTGGTGGGATTCCATTGATACAGCACACTACTTGGGCCACTGTATGAACATCTGTTAGGGTTGGTTTAATTGTGGGAAATCCTTGGGTACTCCTAGCAGTATAATCCTAGACTGGATTAATGCTGTCTAGGGGTAGGAGAAAGAAAACACATTACCATATCTTTCTCTAAAAGACTTATCAAAATAAAGTAATACCAAGCCTAAAATGTTATTAAAAATATATAGTTTCTTTTTTGTTCTTGTTTTTTTATGGGATCAGTGCTTTTTTATTTTCAATATGACTTATGTGATCATGGTAATTATATGATATCAAATAACATTTTCTACCTACCAAAGCACAAGTGTACTACTAGTGAAAGTGGTAGTGAACTATCTATATGGATAGATTGTTAGTAGAGTCTGATAATTCAGACAACCTACCTGACAGGGTTGTTGTGAGGATAAAATGGAGGAGTGGAGGAGGAGGATTATGTAAGCCGCCTTGGGTTCCTTGCAGGAAAAAAAGGGGTATAAATATAAATAAATAATTCTATGCCCCATTTATTATTAGCGTGTGAGCTGAGCTGAGTGCCCGCTGAGGCACTTGCCAGACTTCCAGGTCCCCAGCTCTATGTTGTCTAACCTACCTCACAGGGTTGTTGTGAGGATAAAATGGAGAGGAGGAGGAGGATTATGTAAGCCGCCTTGGGTTCCTTGCAGGAAAAAAGGCGGGGTATAAATATAATAAATAAATAAATAAATAAATAATAAAATAAATTTGACTGTAATTTGTGCAAATTTGGCCGATTTCTACGTAAACACCATAGTGCTAGAACCCGGAAGTCACTTTCCCTGGCTCAGCTCATGAGAACGCAAGTCGAGCTGGGCTGGGGAAAAGGTAGGGCAAGCAGAGCTCGGGGGATTGAATCCGGTGAGTTTGCAGGACTTCCACCCCCCAATCGAACTCCATGCACATCCCTAGAATTTTGTTTGGGCTGCATTTTTAAGCAAACTGACCTAATTCACACTTCCCTGATTAACATGTGGATTGGAACACAAACACAGTTATCCTTCACACTGTATATTTCTCCAAATTTTGTGATGTAGTTCTCGGCTCAAAAATTGCATACAATAATGTGTATATTTGGGAAAGCTGCGTAAAAAAGATATATGTTAGGGAAAGTTGCATATACAAATAAATGTGAATTTCATGCATTTTCTCATTTTTTTCTGATGCGAAATCAGAATGTACGAACTTACAATTGAATAAAACTGACATGGACTAGATATAGACTGCTTCATCTGTCCCCACTGCCATAGTGCACTCAGCAACTTCTTACTCAAACCATCTGTGATGGAATCCTGTATACTTTGGGCCCCAAATAGATGCAAGTGTGGCAGATTCATGTATTTAAACCCAGATGTGTTGCAATGTGCATCTCTGGTTTGATTTAATGAACAACAGAAGCACATGGGTGAGGACTGCAGGACTCTCTCCCTGGACTTCCTCTCCCTAGGCATTCACACTTTCCCAGATGAGGCGCTTGGCTGAGTTTGTGGGGAAATAAGCCGTAGGAAAGAGGAAGTTTCAGCTCCCATCACCTGCATACCCTTATACTCCGTATATCAAGGCCTATCTCAATTTCTATGTGACTCTTTTAAACACAGAAATCTACCACCATCATGTCTAATTTGGCCCCTAGATACTTTTACATGATACTGTTGAATAAAACACAATAATATTGCTATAATTTGCTAAGAGTTCCTAAACATCCCAATAGTTCATTGATTTGTGCTGTAGAAGGGAACACACACATCTCAAACTGTTAGGAATCTGAAAACTTGGAAGATAGTTTAAAGTATGTGTGCATGTGTCCATACTGGATGACAATTAAATCTCTCACATGAGGGAAATAATGTAAATATTTATTTTATTTTCAAATAGTTTTCCATTAAGCAGTACATTTATGTCAATGTTTCAGTAAACTTGGATTTTGAAAGATGCATTTGTTTATTCAAGCTGTGAACACCCAGTGCCATAAGTAATTGTTCTAGGGTATAAATTTAAACCAAGTCTGTCTTAGAAATTAGTCAAATTTCCTTTGAGTAAAGGTCTTTTGTGTAGGAATGTTCACTACTTAATCTCTAAGCATGCATTCTGTAAAAGAGAAGGCAAGAATCCAGTTTTGCCTCTTTTAAACATATGCGCAAACAGGTGTACAAGAATGAAGAGAGAAAGAGAGTGAAAAGCCAGTCAATGGTTCAGTCTGCAGATTGATTTCAGAATGAAAATGAAATAAATCAGAGGGTGTGAATAAAGGTATTCTGGTTGGAAGTGATAACATTCATTAAATCATTTGGAATGAAGAAGTGGCTGTTTAGACCTCTGTTAATTTGAAAATAGACATGAATGCAGAGCCTTTAATCTTGGCAGAGTTAAGTACTCAGATGTCCTAGGACTTGATTAGATTTAGAGGTAATGAACTTAAATGTGAAGGTCAATTAGTGTGGGTTGGCAGTTTTGAGGTTATTTGAACTAGAATGTTATTTTACCGTATTTTTCCGTGTATAAGACGCCACCATGTATAAAACGCCCCCCACATTTCTGACCCAAAATTCAGAAATCAATATTTTAAACATTAAACAGAACACGTTTTTTTAAATCAATATTTTAAAAAAATAACAGAACACATTTTTATTTAATGATTAGGCAACATTTACATACCAGTACTATGATATTACGGTATGCATCACAAGGGAACAATGGGCCGCTTCCTCAGTCCAAGCCCCTCTTCAGCCTGAGCTGAGCTTGAAGGAAGAAAGCGAGACAAGACTCGCCTTAGCGGCGGCGGCGGCCTTTTCCTTCCACCCCCTCCCTGTCACCCTTTGACTCTCCGAGGTGCGCTGGGGGGGTGGAGGCTGGAAGAGACGCTGCCCGGGCAGCACCGGGAGGGACGGGAGCGGCAACGTGGTCCGGGCCGGCTTCTTGGTTCTCTCTTCCTTTGCACCACCGCCATGGTTGCTGCTCTCCTTCCCGGGGCCTCCTCTCACGCCACCTGCCTGGCTCTGCTGTTTGGCTCCCTGGTCTTACGCAGGGCTCTCGCGTGGGCTGAGGAGACGGAAGAGGAGGCAGCAGGCGCCAGGCACCGAGACGGACCCTCACGCGCGGCACCTTGACTACGCCGAGATGCTTCGCCATCGCGTCCAGAGCGCACCGCTCTTCATGTTCTTTGCCCCATTGTGAGCAGCAGCCTGTAAAAGGACAAGGGGTGCACCGGGCTCTCCTCTGCTTCTCCTCCTGACGTGGCAGCCAGAGGGAGGCCCGGTGAGGGAGGCTGGGAAGGGGCCCGGACCGGAGGCGAAGTCAAGCGAGAGGGGCTCACTGTTACACATGTTCCCCATCTCCGTTCATTATCCCCCCCCCCATCCATACACCCGAGGCTGTACATGCAAATTGTCCTCATTTTAAAGGGGTTTAGGGCGCAGTCCTGTTGCATGTTTGGTTTGTTTAAAGCCCTACAATTCTCAGCATTCCCCAGGGATGCTGGGAGTTGCAGGACTTGTTCCTGATTCTCTCCTCGGCTTACCGTACTTCCGTGTATAAGACGACCCTCAATTTTTAGGCTAACGATTTTAGGAAAAAGTATCGTCTTATACACGGAAAAATACGGTACCTTTTCTTGTCAATATGGTTGTTAGGATAAGGAGCCTAAATTAGAATTTATGTATAATTTCATAGATTTCATAGATCATAGAGTTGGAAGGAGCCTCCAAGGCTATCGAGTCCAACCCCCTGCTCAGTGCAGGAAACTAGAGGAGGGGTCTCCCATCCATGTAACAACCAGGCTTGACCCTGCTTAGCTTTCCACGCTCAGACAAGCTAAGCCAGCGTAAGCCACAGGCCTGTATAATGTAAGGCTGCTTATGGAAGTGAGCATTTCTTTGGCTTACTGGACATAGGGTATAATAATATACATATGCTTATAACCTTTATGTCTACATCTTATATATTTTAAAGTGTATATCTAAAAACAGTAAATTTAATACTGGTAAATCTTTGTGAAACACTCATAAGATGAACCAGAGCACCTAAGGCAATGGGTGCCCCAAGAGAATTGCTCAATGTTTTGCCACCCACCAAAGCCTTTTCCGCCTGCCCAATCACATTTTTCATTCTCTTTGCTTGGTCTGTTTTGCCAGAATGTTACCCATCACAGCCCATGACCAATAATCCAATGTGACCATAGGGATGGGCAACCTGCCTGGCACTCGACTCATGGCATACAAGCTGAGCTGAGCGTCAGCTGAGGCACTCACAGGACTTCCAGGTCTCCGGTGCTATGTTGTTTACGTAGAAAATGGCCTAATTTGCGCAAATTAGGCCATAATTTATGCAAATTAGGCTGTTTTCTACATAAACCACGTAGCACCAGAACCCAGAAGTCACTTTCCACAGCTCAGCTTGTGAGAACGCAAGTTGAGCTGGGTAAAAGGTAGAGTGAGCGGAACTTGGGGGGGGGGTTGAGCCCGGTGTTTGCCAGACTTCCACCCCCCCAATTGAGCTCCATGCACATCTCTATGGTTGGGAATAATCTTTCAGGTGGGAAGTTCATGGTTCAATCAATCAAAAGAAGCAATGGGGAAGAGAATCCTACGCCACTGCAGTAATATATAAGGGGTCATAAGGTCCAAGCTGTGACTGGGACCTGTGATTTGCAAACAGACCTGGCTCTTGTACAGAAGGTGCTGACTGATAAGAATATATCAGCCGGCTCTTGTGCCTTTACCAGCAGCCTGATCTGCAGATATCAAGAAACAAAATGTTCATGGCATAAAGTGTTACCACTTGCTAATATTTGTAATTCACACACACTTAAAGGCACAAGAGTAGGAGCTGATAAAATAAGCTGTCAACCCTGGTCAACTCGCCCATTCCAAAAATTATCATGGAGGCAAGAGGCCACCACAAGGAGGCAGCTGCCGCACCACTCCAATAGCATAAAAACCCAGGTAACCAAACATTGTGGGTTAATTGATCTTCATTAAGTGATCTTGAATATATGGCCTGTATGTGCAGGGGACAATACACATTTTAAAAATAAACTGATCCTGATGACATGGCATATAATGTTTATCTTTATAGTTTTTCAGCCCAAGAAGATAATGGATAAGCCTTGTTTTAGAACTTATAACTGATACCTTCATAGAGAATTGTATGAAATGTGGAATATAATAAACAAATATGTGAATGTTCCTTTACAAATCAAGCACTACAGAGAAGACTTCCATTATCCTATAACCTCAGTGGTTTTCAACGGTGCCTGTTTATATATTTGGGTTAGAGTCCAGTCTTGAGTCATTAAGTGACAAGCAATTAAACAAAGTGCATGTATGTGTGAACCACACCCCTGGATGGCTGACATCTTGAACAGTTTGTTCATAAACCAATACACCACTATGTACACTTAGATTCTATTGAAATCATAAGTGGCAGGTTGAATCATGGAGTCTGGTTAATACAGTTTCAGAACAATTCAAATCTAGAGTTGTGAAATATGTGCTTTATCTTAGAGAAGGTATCTTTATAAAAACTACATGTAGTTTCAAATAGAGATTTGAAAACAACAAATTAGCTATATACTTTAGAGCCAATGATCAAGATTATGGTATTCGAATATGTTTAAATAAGCAACCTTCCTGTTGAGAAATGTTAGTTCTATCTTTGCAATACTTGACATAGCTTTACGATTCTATTTGAAAGAGACTGAATTTAGAATTAATCAATACATGATATATTGAATAAATATGAATTTGATTAATCAGATTGCTTGATTCAAATGGATGTCCTGCTTGTAGACGAGTCTGTGTATTGTTGTGGGTGAGGACCCAAAATCCTCATATCAAATTCCATGGCTGCCTGCAAAGGAGCCTTGGCAAGAGTGGCAAATTAACCCTAAATGAAACCCAGTCATATTAGTAGATGTAGCAACACATCTAACCAGAAACAGAACCTGGCTCCCCCCACAGAGATAGATACTTTATTTTGGAAAACTTGCTCCACTCATATGGTGTTATACTTTCAAAAAATGGCAAAAAAGGTGCCCAAGTATTATAAAATGCTTGGGCTGAGCCAAGCCAAAAGCAAACGCCACCTGAGCCACTCGACTGACTTCCAGGTTCCCGGCAGTATGCTTTTTATGTAGAAAATGGCATAAGATACGGTAAAAGCGGCCATAATTTGTGTAACTTGCGCAAATTGCAACCGTTTTGGGGGTATCTTATGCCATTTTCTATGTAAAAAGTGTACCACTGGGAACCCGGAAGTCACTTCCCTGGCTCGGCTTGGGAGAACGCGAGTCGAGCCGGGAAAACAGGTAGGAAGGACGGAGTTCAGGGGGTTGAGCCCAGCGAGTTCGCCAGACTTCCACCCCCTGAACAAAATCCTCACACATCCCTAGCACAGTCCTGTAAGTGTTTAGTCATAATTTTTGTTGTATAGGCAGTCCCAAGGTTACAAACGTCCTGACTTACAGACAACTCATACTTAAGAACAGACCACCATAGATGTAAAACTCTGAGTTAAATACAATGGTTCGTACTTACGAACACATGCACTATACTTTTGCGACACTTTGAAAACATTGTGTGGCTTCTGTTCCGACTGCATACACATTCGACTTAAAGACAGCCTTATGAATGTATCTCGTTCATAACCTGGGGACTGCCTGTATTTGAATTTTACTTAAAGGTACATTTGCATCTGCATCTAGAGCAGACAATCATGTGGGGTAGAGCAAGTGCCTGTGAGGTCAGGGCTCACATTGGCAGCTAGCATCACTTGGGCAACTGCCCATGCCCCAGTGCACCAGCCTTAGGCCCCACTTTTTTATATGTAAATTTAAAAAATCTGGTGCTCTGAACCACCCTGAATGGCTGAGTCTAGCCAGCATTTTAATTTCCCACAATGCCTTCACTATGAGGCACTGGCAGAAATTAAAATGGTGCCTAGGCCACAGTATTTGAAGTGCTGCTGCCCACGCCTGCCAGGACCCACAAACTGGGGAGAGGCCCATCAAAGGGAGCTAGTCCTGTGTGGGGTGAATGCAGCTAGAGAGTCAAATATGATAGGGGGAAAGCCTACAGGGGGTGAAAGCCCACAGAGAAAGAGCTAAGTGCTCCTTTCACCCATTGTGACCTCTGCTCCAGATTGTAGTTTGTTTCCCATGGCTAATTTAGGCAAACAACAAAAAACAATGAAAAACATTCATGAGCATCACATACTGTATGTAAATTTTTACTGAAGAGAAACCAAGACATTATTTCTTGAGTTTTTTGGCCTGTGGAGGGGCATATCTAAGCTTATTTCTGAGCCAATCTGATTGGAGCCCAGGGAATCTAATTATCATTATATTGTGTCCAAATAACCTTTCAGACGTCTCTTGGAAAGAGATTCAGGATGCCTGGAAGCATTACCTCATAAGACCTGACAAAGAACAGCTGACAGCTGGTAACATTCTGGTGAATGAGAGCTAGGATGGCCCAAGACAGAGATGATGGATGTGGATTACTCATCTTCTCTGCACCAGATGAGGGAAGAGAGGGATTGTGGTCTTTCTGTGTAGCAGGAAGTTAGGCAGAAAAGAAAGTAGGAAATTCCATAGCACATGGGCTCCCCTGTATATCTGATGGGGAGCAGAAGTCTGTGGGAGTGTTAATGTTGTGAACCCTCATGTTATGCTCATCCTGAATATATGTGTAAATGAACCTTATAGTACAGAAACACCATAAGTCTCCAGCAGTTTCCTTCTAAGGAAACTGGACACTCAGTACCCTGTGGTTCACACATGAAACAATATTTTACTTTGAAAAGAACTTCATCTCGGACCTTGCTACAATCCATTCTATGTTTGCAATCAGGAATACATTAATACCTTGGATTGCAAGTAACTTGGTCTGAGAGCGTTTTGCAAGACAAGCAAAAATGTTTAAAATTTTTTGACTTGATAAACAAGCAAGGTCTTGCAAAACAAGGTAGGGATGTAACCACTCGCCTCGAGCAGGCATAGCAGACCAAAACCGGCCCTGCTCACGCCCACCAGAGACTCATTTTGATATAAGTGTGTTTTGGATTACAAGCACGGTTCCGGAATGAATTATGCTTGCAATCCAAGGTATTACCGTATGCATTTTCTTTTACACTTTTTTCCATTGTTAATCTTTCTTTTTAAAAAAGTATAATTAAATAAAATCCAAGACATATCAATCAAATATCCATAAATAAAGCCTAAACATTCTTAGGGCACAATCGTATGACCACTAGATGCTGTCTAGACAGCCATAGAATAAGTCGGAGTCCCAGCTCCAAATTGAGAAATGCATTCCAAGGTCGGAGCTGGGACCCCGACCGCAGAGTGCCCTCCCTTGCAATCGGCACGGTTCTTTCCACGTTGGCTGCTGCTCCGAAGTTGCAAGTGCAACTTTGGAGAAGGTGCTGGGGGGGCATTCCAGGGGGCATGGAGGGGAGGAGTGAGGTTCTGCCGAGATACAATGTATCCTGGTGGTGCCTCAGCCCCTTCTCACGAGCGGGGCAAAAGATATAGATGGCCGAAATCAGCCATCTGTGTCTTTTGCCGGGCTAGGGAAGTGCGGAGGAAATTCTTGCCTCCGTGCTCCTTCCCTCCTCAATTGGATGCCTCCGAGTTTAGAGGATTGCGGGCAGACACATTGGATGGTGCTGCCCGTACATTAACCCCCCCCATCTCATCTTCAAACCAGTACTCAGTAAATCATTTTCATACGTCAGTAAAGAGTGCATATTTTCTTCCTGTGGAAGAACGGGAAGCTCTATCGTAAGATACAGTGTTCAAAACATAAATGTTGTTCAATTTCTCCTCAAGGATTTGCCCATCTCTAGGAAGAAATACTCGCTCAAATAACTTCCAATTCTCATATAATATATACCTTTTGGCAAGGTATGAGATATAAATCTCATTGTCCTGGTCCCGATCGCTATGGAGTAATTATATTCATATTGCCAAAGCTCTGCTAGAACTGAAGCAAAACATCATATACCTTCAAAACCTAGCAAACATCTAGTAGTAAATGTATGAATTTTGAGGTGTGGATTTCCATGTTGAAATGTGAAGATTTTAATTATGAATTCTCTCTCTCTTCACCCCTCCTCCCCCCAATTGCTTTATTTTGTTAGGATGCTGGAATACCTAGCAAGAAATGGCCCTTTCGGTGTAGCTTTCGCAGTTATTGTGATGTTCTATCCATGTGGAATAACTGCAGTGTCTGAATGAATGCATTCAGGGCAAGGCCTGAAGCTGGGAGCCTGCTGTACATATGATTGATAAACCTGGCTCCCCACTTCAGACTTTCACCTTCCAACACGTGGAAGGTGGCTATGGGTTGAAAAGGGGGCTGGGGCACTGCTCTCCCCCCTCACCCAGTTGGAATCGCATAAGGAGAACACCTGACTTCCATCTCTTTGCATTCTACCTCATGTTGTCAATTCTTTATAAACCTGTCTGGCTATTAAGATTCACCTCAGGGGCCCTGTTCTGTGTTCCCTCATGATTTGATGGTGACGGGACAGGACCTTTTCAGTTGCAGCATTGCATGTATGGAACTTCCTTTCCAGAGAGGTTTGTATGGTTCTCGCTTGAATCCAACATTGTCCTAATGGAAATCTGCTAGCGTGATGTGATTTTCTCCCTCTATCCTCCCCCTTGCAGTCCTTTGTGCTTTCCCAGCACTCCAGACCTCTCCAAAGTAGTGTAGTAGACCTCTCTGCTGTGGGCTGCAGAGGAGAGGAGGTATCCCCCGCTCCCGGTTCTGCTGATGGAACGGTTCCTGTTAGCGGAATGTCACAATTGGATTCAACCCTCTGTCTTCATTTTTATTATAGTGCCAGATGAAAACTGGGCAGTATCCTATTTGACACTAGCACTGATGTAAATTACATTGTGCTACTGTAAGTAACCTCTAGCACAGTGCCAATAGCATTTGCTGGGCTGACAGATTTTCTAGGAAAACCCAGTGTCAAATAGGATACTACCCTTTATTTACTCAGGCTTCTTAGTTTTCTGTTCATTCCATGCTGGATTTTAACTGCCTGATGAAATTTGTTGTTGCTGGATTTTATGGTATTTTTATGTCTTTTAAAAACATTTTTTTAAAAAATCAGAGAGAGCCAGGGTTGAAGAATGGCTGTTACAAAGTGACCTAGCAGGCTTGGTAGCGAGGCATGAGGAGCTGTCTGTCAAGGAGGCTCCTCCCCCATGATAGAATCGGGAGGGGAGGGGGAGGAGCACAGCTTTACTGACAATTAGGATTTGCCAGTTAGGAGAAAGTGGTTAGCCTGTGAGAGAGAAGGTGGTGGATTCGATCTAAGCCTGCCCTTGTCTTGCACATATATAGTTGTATTACTCTCTAAATCAGGAGTGGGCAACAAGTAGAACTCCAGGTGTTTTGGACTACAACTCCCAGAAGCCCCTGTCAGCATGGCCAATGATTGGAAATGCTGGGAGTTGAAGTCCAAAACATCTGGAGAACTTCCTTCTACCCACCCCTGTTTTAAATGACCCCATGGGTTAGAGTTAGTGTAGTGTAGCTAGAGTCTAGCAAGTCTGCTTCTTTTGCTCTTAATATATGTTGATCCTTGTTTTCCATCTGCAAACCCTTCCTTTTAGACTATGAATACCTTTCAGCTTGATTTTGGAGATTCCTTCCTTGCATACCTCTCCCATGAGCCTTATCCTTCACCCTGTCTACTGGGTCTGGAATGATAAAGATCAAAGGTGCTCCCACTCAACCAGGGTAATATGGTAGACTGTAGGTATACTTATTTATTAATATTGGGGTGCCTCCTAAGCCATAGGGAGGTGGTGCTACACATGACAGTGGCTAATATGTTTTTAAAAAATAAATTATTACATTTTGTTCCTGAAACATCAGTACATTTTAATTGGTGACCATGCAGTAAGTGTTATCTGTCTTCAGGCTTGAAGTGTTATCTGTTTCCATTGCAGAGCACAGATTTGAACAATATTTTTTCATACTTCTTTTCCAAGTTCAAAAGACAGCCTTTTCCTATATTCTAAACCTGAAAGAGGATTTAATTATGAAATTAAGTTAATTTCTAAGGCAGGAGAGCAGAAAGTGAAAAATGTTAAGAACTCATGCACCGTCTAGCATAATCCTTGAAAATAACAGCAAATCCGGTCATTTTGCTGGGCTGCTATGATATGGATTTTCCTTCTGGAATGTGAAGTAAATCCATAGAAGCTAATTCCTAGGAAACAAAGGGCCTTGTTCTTTTTATTTATTTATTTTTCAACAATGATCCACCTAAACATACACACACAGCAATGTGCCTGTTGGAGTTTCATGAAACTTGTTCCGCAGATACAGATACACCTTGGATTTCAAGCATAATTCGTTCCGGAACCGTGCTTGTAATCCAAAACACTCTTATATCAAAGTGAGTCTCTGGCAGGCGTGAGTGGGGCCGATTTCGGCCCGCTACACCTGTTCGAGGCGAGCGGTTACATCCCTACAGTGCAAGACCTTGCTCGTTTATCAAGTCAAAATTTTTAAAAAAAATTTGCTTGTCTTGCTAAACGCTCTCAGACCAAGTTACTTGCAATCCAAGGTATTACTGTATCTATCAGTAAAGCTAGAATAGTATTAACTCTGGTGACAGCTGTTACAGTACCATATGCTTTCTGTATGTTGGCCAAGTACAGGAAGAACCAATATAGGATAACTGTGGCTCCCCCCCCCCCTTTGTGCTTGTATGCTGAATCAAAGCCTGACTTGGTATTACCAAGTATCAGAACTGAGTAGTTATTGTCTATTAAAAAGGCTATAGCTTCTATGAGAACTTATTGCGGAGGGAGAAGGAAGGCGGGTATAAAGACACGGACACCAAACCTATTCCCTGACAATTCCTGCACATCCCTGCCACAAAACCAATCAACCTAAACCTGGCCCCATCTCTAAAAAACAAATTGTACCCAGTGTGGAGTAGGCGAAAAAAAAACAGACACTAAGCCAATCCACGACAGGTAAAAATTCCTACTCAGCCCTCCTAAGGGAGTGACTAGCTAATCCCAAACTGGATATAGGGAGGGTGGAGGGAGCTGGAAAGAAAGGGGCCAGAATTTGGGGGCAGAACTGGCTTTTAAGTCCCTTGACTCTGCCCCATCATCTCACAGGTGTATGAAGTATGCACTGTGTTGTGATTTCCTTCCCAGCTCCTCTCTACCTGCAAATGCCATTCCCCACCCAAGCCGTTCCAGCAGGGTGATGGGGGAACAGGCTTCTCTTTAAGATCAAAATGGTAGGCTTTTTGCATTTGTCATATGTATGCCAGAGTGAGACATGTAGAGAGAGATTCTCCTCCGACTGCCACCTCTAAGGGAGGCTCAGTTGGTGGCAACAAGAAGGAGGGCCTTTTCAGTGGTAGCCCCCCAATTTTGGAATAAGCTCCCCACTGGGGCCCGCCTGGCGCCAAACTTACTACCTTTTCGGCGCCAGGTTAAGACTTCCCTCTATGCCAAGGCATTTGATATTTAATGTGTTCAATATAGCACATGGGAGGGGGTGGGAGGTGACCTGTAGACTTAGTTGTATTAACCTTTACTATTGTATATTTTAAACTGCGTTTTTAATTTTGGTTTTAAAATTTTTAATTATGATGCTGTTTTTATTGTTGGTTTTATCTTGATTTTATTGTATGGACTGTTGTGAATTGCCCAGAGAGCTTCAGCTGTGGGGCAGCATAGAAATAAATAAATAAAAATAAAAAGCTGTTCCCTAGCGCACCAAAGATCAACCCTGAACTCTTTCAGGCCTTTATATTTGGCTTACATTTAAGGTGCAGTCCTATGCATGTTTAGATTGAAAAGAGTCCTACAACTGCCAGCATTCCCCAGCCAGCCATGCTGGCTGAGAATTGAAATGCTGGCAGTTGTAGGAATTTTCTCTATCTAAACATGCATAGAATTGTGCCTTGATGGCAGCCAGACTGGTTACTGGTACACCTAGGGGTGCCCACATCACACCAGTTTTAAAAGCACTCCACTGGCTGCCAATCAGTTTCCGGATGAAGTATAAAGTGTTATTACCTTTAAAGCCCTACATGGTTTGGGTCCAGGCTACCTACGGGATCGCCTTCTCCCATACAATCCGCCCTGCACACTCAGGTCCTTTGGGAAGAATCTACTTCAGTCAGCCAAAACTAGGCTGACAGATATTACCCAGAGGACCTTTTCTTTTGCTGCTCCCAGATTATGGAATGGCCTGTCGGAGGAGATTCGTCAAGTTGCCAGTCTCTTGGAATTTAAAAAAGCCATAAAGACTGAACTCTTCCAGCAGTCCTATCCGGTGGAATTTTAGGATGCCTTTAAGATGTTTTGAAGATGTTTTAAGATGTTTTGAAGATGTTTTAAGATGTTTTAATAGTATGCGTTGTGTTTTGATTAGTTTATGTGTTTTATATTTTTTTGCTGTTCCCCGCCTCGATCTAGACAGAGAGGCGGGTAAGAATTATTATTATTATTATTATTATTATTATTATTATTATTATTATTATTATTATTATTATTTTCTTCTATGGAAGGTGCCATCTTAGTATTCTTAATGTGTTTTATTTTATTAGCATAACAAAATACTGTGTTCCAAATAATTATGGCCTGTTCTGTGCCTTTTGGGGAGGATGAGATGGCCATTTAAATAAGGAAATGCATTATATGATCAGATTTTATCTTTTGGGCTCAACTAGGCATTTCCAGATTTTGTGGAATCCATTCTTTGTATGTTTCACAGATTGTCAGGCATCGTTCATTCCATTGTCCATTCAAATGGAATTGCATTTTTTTCCACTGCAGAAAAGTACACAAAAAATTCCACAAATTCACAGCAATGTCTAATGTGAATATCTTGGGGGAAAGACTTCTTTGATCCAGGTTTCAATGTTTGCAGCTTGTACTAAAGATAGATTCACATGTTGTCATTTCACTCATTCAAATTAGGATTGTCAAGTGTGGATTTCAAAGTACTGTCCCCCCGGGTGAGGCAAGGAAAGAAGCATGATGGGCCCCTGATCAAACATGGTAGAATCAAGGGTGGAGCAGCTGGATCCAAGGCTACAACAACTGGCTTTTTTTTACTTTAGAAAAAAAAAGTTTTTCTCTCCCTGCCATAAAGCTAGAATCCAATCAAACCGATTGGCAGGAAATTCAGGCCAGACAAATGGAAGTACTTATTCACACAGTGCATAATTATGGAATTTCCTGCCACATGATGTGGTAATAATTTGAAGTTTAGATTTTATTTATTTATTTATTTATTTATTATATTTATACCCCGCCTTTTTTCCTGCAAGAAACCCAAGGTGGCTTACATAATCCTCTTCCTCTCCATTTTTATCCTCACAACAACCCTGTGAGGTAGGTTAGGCTGGGAGTCAGTGACTGGCCCAAAGTCACCCAGTGAGTTTCATGGCCGAGCGGGGACTAGAACCCGGATCTCCCGAGTCCCAGTCCAACACTCTCACCGCTACACCACACTGGCTCTCAGAAGGATGGCTTCAGAAGGAGATTAGAAACATTAATTGGGAAAGTCTATCAATGGCTACTAGGCCTGGCTTTATCAGAGGCTGTATGTCTCTCAGTCAGTACCAATTACTGGTGTACAATAGCAGGGGAAGGCTATTCCCCTCCTGTGCTGCTTGTGGGCTTCCCAGAGGCATCTGTTTTGCCACTATAGAAAACAGGATGCTGGACTGGAGAGACCTTTGGTCTAATCCAGTAAGGCTGCTCTGATGTTAACCTGGCCTGAAGGTTTGCTGACCTGAAAGGTTTGCCAGATGGAAAGCAAAAGAATATCAAGTCTCCTGGCGTTCTGTGATGCTTCAGAACTGGATGCATGTTGCATGTTGAACTATATGATTGGTGGTGTTCCCCAGCATTTGAAGTGTGACTGAAAATTTTGGTGCGTTACAAAAAAGATAGAAAGTATGAGTGAAATGAGTTAAGCATTTTAAGCACTGTTGTGAACAATTTCTAAGATAACTTTTGCTGTCACATTTTTACGTGTTCCAATTTGTATGGCTTCAAAAGCTTTAATCTCTGAAAAAACCAATAGAAGGGAGCTTAGTGCTCTGAAAAGCCAAGTCAGCTTAATAAAGACAGGCATAGGCTGGCAAGAACTGTTATTTCCTAGAATCTCTTGCTGCAGATTCTGTTGCTTCCTGCAGCTTTTCTGTATAGAATAGATGCTATCAAAAATCATGATAAAAAGGGGGGGGGAACAAATTTGGAATACTCCCGCCACCCTCCACACATCAAACAATGGATGCCAGCAGCTGTGGTAGTTTAAGTCAAACTGACGGAAGGCAACAATGATGTGAATCAGCCTTTTTACCTAGTAGAGATGTGTGTATCTAAGCATGCACACGTGCTTGTACTAAAGGTGAGCTCACATGTTGTCATTTCACAGTTTTGAATTGGTTCAAAGTGGGATTGTGGATTTTAGAATGGTAGATTTCAGAAATGCTACCCCCCACCCGTTTCACGAGAGAAGCCTGGTGGGGGACCCTGATCAGACATGGTAGTGTCAGGGATGGAGTCAAGGCTACAACATGTGTGTGTGTTTTAATTTTTAAACTATTAAGTATATAAGCTTATTTTCCTTTTGGGGTTTTCTCGAAAAAAAATTGGCAGGTGGAAGGAAAATATATTGGCAGGTGATGATATGACTAATATAACTTACATATCATGCTGAAATGACTAACATTCTTAAAAGTTGAATGTGTTTATTCATAATATAGCTGCATGCATGTTGGCATAACTTGTAGATGCACAGGTTAATGGTTGGTGGTTCGTTAAGGAGGAAGGGACACAGCAGTACAATGGCAGTGGGACCATTTGCACATAACTCTAAACATGATGGGGCTCATGTGCTTCCCCCTCCTCTCTCCTCCTCCTGTGTGATATGACCATGAAGAAGAATAAACCAGAATTCAGTTTACTTCAGCAGATTCCTGGCTTGTCATTATGTGGTCTAAAAGAAACTCTAGTCAATTGCTAAATAAGCCATCAACAAAAACGGAGTTATTATGCTGGCTTGTTTAACTAGTTTAAACCAGTTAATGAGTTTATTTGAAATTATAATTCCAGGTTTGCACATAAGGGTGCTGGTTGCCGGCCAGATGGGCGATTAATAAATGTAAATAATAATAATAATAATAATAATAATAATAATAATAATAATAGGCTCCTTTCTACTCATGCACATGGCACAAAATTGTGCTTTAGTGCCATGTGCACAAGCAGTCAGTTATTCCTCTGACTCGTTGTATGCAATACTTGTGTACTGTAGCTTTCCAGGCTAGAAAATGATAGCTGAAATCTGTTATTAAGATCTGATCATGCCTATAGAGGCGGAAACAGTGGGCAAGGCATGAGGCAGGTAATGGAAGTAGGCTGCAGCCCTTATTTCTCAGACCAGACAAATGAGCCTGACCTCGAAGTTTTGATAGGGGACAGACTTTAATATATTTAATACATGACATGCTTTATTCAATTGCTGCTGAAGCGTATTTTGTGGGGTAGGGCTGGTCTGAGTTGATTAGTTATGCCATAGTCAGTATAGCATAGTGTTCCTCTTCTGGCTAAAGCTTGGTGGTGGTGCACAGGCTGAATCGTAGGCAGACTCACTTCATTTAAAAGGTTCATGATCTACTGTAGGCCCATGTCTTCACACAACAGTCAGGAATGAATTTATATTAATATAGAAATGAAGGTTCATCCGGCATGGTTTGTGGACATAAAGGAAACTGTGAAAGGATATATATTGCAGTACATGTAATTTAAAAGGAAATTCTCAACAAGTTCTTGCAGACCACTGATAACATAGTTGCTCTGGTAACATTTGAAGGAAGCAGGTTATGACTTATGAGAGGGTTTGCATATAACAGTAAATCATGGTTTGGTGTTATGAGAATGAGACACAGTGATCTTCCTCGGGCTTCCCCCCCTCCCTTCAGCATGACTGCGAAGAGAATAGGAAGTGTCTGCTTTTAGATTAACCACAGTTTACATACAGATCTGAACCCTTAACTGTGGTTCATCTTAACTATGTTTTTGAGAAACAAGCCAGCTTCTTAAACAATGATTTGAAGTTGGCTTGTTTCATCAAACCATAGTTATGATTAATCACAGTTTGTCAAGTTCAGATGACATGGCATGTTGTGATGAATAAAAAATGGAAGTGAAAATGACCAAATTCCTCTTTGTGGCTGCACTAGAGGGAGGAGTACAGGAACCCAAGGCTCATCTAGGCTTGTTCTTGTATCACTTAGGTTTGGTTTGGATGCAACACCATGTGGTCAGGTCCAGTTTATTTCTTATTCAAGGATAGCTCTGCCCTTAGAGGTGAATGCTCAGGTAGGACATAACCATGTCACCAGCTCCTGCCCAAGTGAACAGTTCAAACTGTTCATTCAAACTTTACTGGTGCAGCCATACCACAGTGGCTATCACACCTCTGATGGTAATACATGGGCCTCAGAGATCAGTGTCTGTTCTGATACAGAAGGAATCCTGGGCTGCAGAGGGGGGGGCATTTGCACACCTACGTTGCTACAACCTTTCTCCTATCTGTCTCTTTCAAATACTTTTGTAAGGTCAACATTGGTCCTTAGATTTGACGAAGACAATACAAGGAAACCATCAAACAGCAAATGCCTGTCAAGATAGGACATGATTTGTGGGCTAGGAACAGTAATCACTCCAAATTATTGCATCCATTGGCTATCCAATTGTTACCTTGGCGTCTTTTTTGTTGTGTAGGTTGTCAAATATTTGCCTTTTGCCATGGTTATTGACACAAGAGGAGGAAATCATTTAGGTGGTGTGCAGGTGAAAATCAATTTGGTCTTGACTAAATGTGCTGTGTTTTGTATCCTTTACTGAAATATGCCCAAGGTGCTGTATTTGTTAATCGCTGTACATCATATTGTTCCCACACATGCCAATATTTATGCTTGGCTTCTCAGTAACTGGTTTGGGGAAGGTATTTAATTTTGTTCATTTTTATTTCTAGCTGCTTTGTCGCCTTTTAAAGCTCTCAGGTGTCATTAACTATGTTGAGTTTGGGTTTGTGGTTTTTGCTTTTTAAATTTCTCGTGAGCTTTTATATTCCCCTGCATGTCTTATATTCAAGGGAATAAGCCAGATTGATTGGAACATGAGACGCTGTGCAGAGGCTTCTGTGGGAATGTCACAGGTGATGAGACTTCTCTAATGAATTGTTCTAAAGGAAGCATTTGGCTGAAGGAGCAAACCCACCTGATTGTACTCTAATTGTTACAGGTGACACAAGCTAATTAGCAAGGCCTGCTATAATGTCAGAGACTGATGTTTCTGACCTAGTCCGAAGACATCTCAGTAATTTCCATTCTACTGTTAGAACAAACTGTTACTGCTGAAGATGTAGCAGCTAATCAGAACGCTTCATGTCTTTAATTAGATTGGATATCAAAACACCAGCTACTTTCCATAGCTACTGTGTGAGTTTGTATGCTATCCCCATCCCTAGATCCTATAGGTCTGAACTTCTGGATATACAGTGATTTAGGAAATTGTGGTAAAGTTTCCCTATGAAGTATTTAGATTTGCTAGATCCACCTTTGAAAATTGCATAGAATATACACATCTCAGCTAGCACCACCACCCTACTTATCAAAGTACAGAACATCTTAACCATACCTCTTAAGAGAGAAGGCATGAAGGCATTGGTATAACAGGAACACTATGATTGACTGAGCGCTGGGATGGGAAGAGCAAAGAACTGTCACATGCTTTCTCTTCCTTCCTCCCAGGACTATGATTTTGCGGTACCAGGTATGAGTTGGAGAGGAGTAATACAACCCTGCTGATCTTGCTGGATCTCTGTGACTTTTGATATACTGAATCACTAATTTTCACTGAGAATTATCCTAATTTTCAGAGTTGGCTCTCAGAATCGATCATCTTTCCTGTGGCTTCACTGGGCGGTCACTGGGAATTCTACCTAGATCAGTGTCTGGAAGCAGTGGTCAGGTGGATATGGGTGAGCAGATTGATTCCAGAAAAGCTGGGGGGGGGATGCTTGTGGGATCTTCTCAGATTTGTGAAAGGGAAGATTTACCTGTAATGGGGTGGGAATTTACTGATCTCAGTTGGAACATGTGTAGTGTCTGGGAGTTTGCACTGCTCTTTGATAAGCAAAATACTACAGTAGCTAGGAGTTTTTTCAGTCAGTTCACTACTGGTCCCATGGCAGACCTGAACATATACAGCTAGTGTTATATCAACTTCCAGTTAATACTTCTGGGCCTCTAGGGGCTCGGAGAAGTGCGAGCCCTGAAATCTGTATATGCCATACCTCCTACCTATAGTGCAATGGATTGAGAACCTAACAACGCTTTCAACATTTGAACAGGTGGTATATAGACGCCACTTGTGAATGGATACACATATATGGATATTTGGTCTGCCTTTGTTGAAGTTTATGTATAATTCTATTTTCATATATATATATACACACACACACACACACACTTCATATGTGTGTATTGAAACTGATATATTCAAATCTATGTAGTTTTCCCCTTTGCTTTTGTTACGTTGAAAAATAAAACACAAATTAAAAATGTGAGGGGGAAGGGGGATGCACTCATTCGCCCCACCCACTCTGTTTCATCCCTGTGCCCACTCTACAGCTCTCTCCACAGCAACTGCTGTACTCAAGCCTGTTGTCCTTGACTGGGCTTCCCATTCGATCGATTTAGAAACATGCATAATTATTGGCCATTGGTTATTTTGTAGGAAGATTGTAAATTACTGGTGATTTTCAATATGGTTTTGGCCCACTTTACATATTATCCTATTTGCATGGGCGATGGTTACTTCTGTACAGCTTCCATACAATGGGGAGAATAGTCAGATAGTAGGCGATCACTCGTGACCGAGTAAGATTGTCTTCCAGGAGAAAATTACAAAAATAAAATTATAAAAGGAGGAAATTCTAAAAAATTGTGTAGACTCTAGCGATGGGTCCGTAAGTGACTGTGGAGGCCAATTCTAGATCCACACAGCTTCCCACAGTGAGGACACAGGTTACCAGATGGAACAAATGCTGGAAAATGGATTTTTAGGTGTCAGACATTAAGGGAAGAAAGAAGACAGTGAGCTCTTCTGTCCTTCATGATGTGAGGAAAGAATGGGAGTTGATGGGTAGTACTTTGCATATCTCTGGCTATCATAAGTCCAGGTAGACTAGATAGCCATGGGGACACAATATTGGGTTTTCAGGGTTTCACAGCTTTAAAATACATTGACTGGGTTCACACAACATGATAAGGCATGGTGGCTTATAAGCCATGTTTGTTTCAGAGTGGCAAGTTGTCATGTTGTCTGAACCTGGCCGGAGTGACTTGTGCGTGGTTAACAAACCATACTGCTGGGTTCAAACAACACGACAAGCCATTCTGAAACAAACATGGCTTATAAGCCACCATGGCTTATCGTGTTGTGTGAACCCAGAGCCATAGGTTTTGGGGTGGTTTTGAAGCCACCCCCACCACACACCTTGCCGGGTTTGGATAACACGGGAAGCCACGTGACACGTAGGTAATTATGCAAATCGCGTGGCACGCAACCAGCATGTGCGGGGTGGGGAAAAGAAGCCATGGTGTCTTCTTTTTCATGCCGATCATGCCATTGAATTCTTTATTTTTCCTTCTATTTGGCTGAAACAAGAAGGCTAGAAAATATTTCATGGTGGGGGCTTCTGTGGTTGTAGTCCTGAGGCAAGAGGTCCATACGAATTTTTCTTGTTTGTTTGTTTTGTTCTTCTAACACACACTTAAAGACCAGGGGGACTCTGTTGTTAACCTTCAGGGAAGGCAGGACAAGGCACAGGCCATTCCAGTACAAAAAGAAAAACGGAATAGAGAACTATGGACAGAAAAGGTTCTCCAGTGATGGTGACCTGCAATGTTTGTGCAATTTTGGTTTCCTGCCTGAGATCAACATGGCCTACACGTGCAACAAGTGCAAGCTGGTTTCGCTGTTGGAAGAAAAAGTGATAGGACTGGAGAAGCAAGTCTCACCCCTCAGGAGTATAAGAGAAAGTGAAGAGTTCTTGGACAGAACGGTAGAACTACAACAGCAAAGCGAAGTACAGGAGGCAGAAGAGCATAGTGGTGCCCACAAACCTGTAAGAGGGGGCGCCTCACTGCTGCCTCTCCTCTCTGCGGCAGCGCCCCCGCCACCTCAATCTTCTGAGCGGCACGGAGCTGTTCTCCGCGCCGCTCGAGCCGCCCTCACCGGCTGCACTGGTCCTGTCGTGTCACTTCCGGCAGGCCGGAAGTGACGCGACGGGAAAACAGCCCTGTTGCCCTGGTTTCTCCGCAAAAAATGTAGCGTGGGGGGTCCAGCACGCCAGCGCAGGGTCCTGTCACATCAATTCCGGCGTGCCAGAAGTGACGCGACAGGACCAGTGCAGGCGGCTCGCCACGGAGAGGCGAGCCGCCCGGGGGACACGGTAAGTCCCCGCGAGCCTCGCACAGGCCGATTTCAGCCCACTACCGAGACAGTACACCCCTAGAAGAGCAACAGCAAGCTGAGACAGAATCGGAGAATGCTGAGGCGAGGAAAAATGAAGTAGAGGAAACTCCCTGGAAAAGGATGACTTTTAGGAGCAGAAGACATTCTGCACCAGTGGAACTATGGAACCACTTTCAGGTACTTGAGGATGAGACCGGAGGACAGCCTGCAGAGGAAGAATTATGGGTCACCCCACATGACAGTTAGCAAGAGGCTGAAGGTCAGTCAAGCAGAGGCAATCAAACCGAGGCCTACAACAAGAGGAAGAGTACTAGTTGTGGGAGACTCCCTCCTGTGGAGGATTGAAACCAAAGTATGTTGCGAAGACCCATGGACTCACCACAGATTCAAGATGTGACGGAACGGTTGCCAAGGCTCATAATGCCCACTGACACATATCCCTTTCTTCTCATCCACATGGGAACAAATGATACTGCGAAGCAGAATTATGAAGAAATCACAGACTTCGAAGATTTGGGAAGGGAAGAACTTTGGGGACCAGATAGTTCTCTCATCCATCCTTCCAGTACTTGGAAGAGGAATAGAAAGAGAAAGAAAAATCCTCCAGGTGAATGACTGGCTATGAAGATGGTGCCAACATGAGAGATTTGGATTCTGGGACCACGGGCTACACTTCCTGGAAGATGGACTGCTGGCAAGGGATCGGTTGCACCTCACAAGGACTGGGAAATATGGGTTTGGCCACAGCATGAGGAACTTAATCAAGAGGGTTTTAAACTGAATCCAATGGGGGAGGGAGACGTAAGCTCGGGGGTAATAATGGACGAAGGCCTATGCACCGCAACAGAGAGAACAGCTCCAACAGCGCCCAATAATAGTCTGCCACAAAATGTAGGAAGAAAGCCAGACTATAAAGCACATGGTCCTTGATGTCTATATATTAATGCCCAGAGTATGGGCAACAAACAGAATGAACTTGAAACTCTTAATACATGAGGGCAAATACGACTTGATAAGTGTGATTGAAACTTGGTGGGATGACTCCCATTACTGGAATACAGTAATTGAAGGATATAAATTGTTCAAAAAGAACAGAAGGAACAGAAAGGGAAGTGGAGTAAAAAAATTGTTAAAAATACATATCTCTGCACAGAAATACAGGAGGGTGAGCTTGGTAACCCCATCGAGAGCATCTGGAGTAAAATAAATGGGGTAAAGAATAAAATGAACATGGCAGTTGGAGTCTACTACCGACAACCCAATCAAAGAGAAGATGAGGATGAAACTTTTGAAAAGCAAATTGCCTTTGTTTCAAGGAGGCATGATGTGTAGTGATGGGGGACTTCAATTTCCCCGATATCTGTTGGGAGACAAATTCTGCCAAACATGGCCCCTCCAAGAAATTCCTGACTTGTGTCGCTGATAATTTGCTCCTACAGAAAGTGGAGGAAGGAACTAGAGGATCAGCTAGCCTGGACTTGATTCTAACCAACAGATATGACTTAGTTGATAAAGTGGCAGTTACGGGAACTCTGGGGGAAATTGACTGACCATGTTATACTTGAGTTTTTGATTCTAATGCAGGACTCTCCAACCTTGAGTCCCCAGATGTTGCTGGACTACAGCTCCCAGAATCCCTTGCCATTAGCCATGCTGGCTGGGTATGCTGGGAGCTGTAGGCCAGCAACATCTGGGGACCCAAGGTTGGACAGCCCTGTTCTAATGGAAGCAAAAGCTGAGTGTAGCCAAACACGTCCCCTGGATTTTGGGAAAGCCAATTTTAATAAACTCAGAACAGTGATAAGTAAGGTCCCATGGCAAGTGGGCTAGATGGAACAACTATCAGGTGGATCCACAGTTGGCTACAGAATCAGACTCAAACAGGGCGTATCAATGGTACCTTCTCAAACTGGGGAGAGGAAACAAGTGGGGTACTGCAGGGCTCAGTCCTGGGCTCAGTGCTCTTCAACATTTTTATTAATGACTTGGATGAGGAGGTGCAGGGAATGCTTATCAAATTTGCAGATGACACAAAATTGGATGGAACAGCTAATACTCTGGAAGACAGAAACAAAATTCAAAGTGATCTCGATAGGCTGGAACACTGGGCTGAAAACAACAGAATGAAATTTAATAGGGATAAATACCAAGTGCTGCACCTAGGAAAAATAAACCAAATGCACAGTTACAGGATGGGGGATACTTGGCTCAACAATACTACAAGTGAGAAGGATCTTGGAATTGTTGTAGATCACAAGCTGAATATGAGCCAGCAATGTGATGTGGCCACAAAAATGGCAAATGCAATTTTGGGCTGCATTAATAGAAGTATAGCTTCCAAATCGCGGGAAGTACTAGTTCCCCTCTACTCAGCACTGTTTAGGCCTCATCTTGAGTACTGTGTCCAGTTCTGGGCACCACACTTTAAGAAGGATGTGGACAAACTGGAAAGGGTTCAGAGGAGGGCAACAAAGATGAGAAAGGGACTGGAAACAAAGCCCTATGAGGAGAGACTTAAAGAACTGGGCATGTTTAGCCTTCAGAAGAGAAGACTGAGGGGAGATACGATTGCACTCATCAGGTACTTTAAAGGTTGTCACACAGAGGAGGGCCAGCACCTCTTCTCGATCATCTCAGATTGCAGGACACAGAATAATGGGCTCAAGTTACAAGAAACCAGATTCCACCTGGACATCAGGAAAAAGTTCCTGACTGTTAGAGCAATATGGCAATGGAACCATATAGGGAGGTAGTGGGCTCTCCCACACTGGAGGCATTCAAGATGCAGCTGGACAGCCATTTGTCAGGGATGCTTTAACCTGGATTCCTGCATTGAGCAGGGGGTTGGACGTGATGGCCTTATACACCCCTTCCAACTCTACTATTCTATGATTCTAAGATCTAAAATTTGCAAGTGTTAACACCAAGGAATTAAGGCAATCAGAGCACAATGGTTGGCCAGAAAGTTGTATGCAAGACGTCTACAGCTCTCCTTGGGATGTGCAAGGCTTCAATATCCTATGGGACCTTCTTTTTCTGTTCTTCTCCAAGTCTAAAAACCCTAGTCCCCTGCTAGATATAGGCCTCTTCTTCCCAAAACAGCAGAATTTGCGGGAGCTTCATAACAAAGGGTTGTTTCCTTTTCTGCATTATGTGTATTCTGAAGGACTGCCAACCCGTCCTTGTTTACACATGTGGAGGTGGAGAGAAGGGTCGGCTTTTCTTCACATGTATAGTAAGCCCCCCAAATATTCCTATAAAATAGCATTTGCTAGGTGATAGAAAGAGAGGGAATGAATTAAAATTCAGGCCCATATGGCTTCATTTTTACTAATTCTGTGGCTGTTGTCAGCTCTGATTTTTTCTTAGCACATTTCCTAGTCTTAAAAAAACAACAACACCATGCCTAATTGATAGATAACTTTAGCCTTTCAAAATGCTTCGCTTTTTGAAAAAAGGACATTGAAGTCAATAGTTGGTTCTAGAGACTTTAGAAATTGCTGTGGAATTGTGCATATGTTTCTATGGAAACTTTCATTTTTCATATACAAGAGATTCTTTAATTCTTTTAATGAGGTTAAGTTGAAGAGATTATGAGATGCAAAATGTATTCTGTTTCATAATGCAGAGACCTTTGTTTACACTTGTAATTTTTTTTTTTTAACAAGGAAGGGCCAGAAAGCCTTTTGGTAACCTTTAATGAATTACGAAAGTTAATATATTTTAATTTCCCTGTAAACATAGAGTTACTTTTAAAATATGTCAATCAGTACATAAATCTGTTAAAGAAGCAATGAAAGAAATAAGAATACCACTGGCCTGTTCAGTGTAGCTTAGCAATATCAGCCTCCTTTTATAAATGGTGAAACAGTGGCACATCATGGTGAACAGAGGGTGAAATCCGACATTGCACAAATTGACATACACTTGCACATCAGGACTTCATTGTTCTCAACCCCTGCAGCCCTTCACGTGCCTCCAAAATCTGCTCTGGAGGATCCCCCAACCCTCCCGAGAAGATTTGGGGGTAGCACAAGGGGCTGCAGGTGGAGGGAGGATCCATACCACTGATGGGCTGCCTTTCCGTCACAATTAGATTTCGCTTCAAGTACTTCATGGGATAGCAGTGGCAACTTCCTTCCAGGAAGGAATCCGGATGGCATGTTCCTGAATGTAGTTAATGAAAAAGCAGCGTCTCCTAAACCACTTTCTTCCTGAAAGTAATCAAAGGAAAAGAAACAGAATGGTCATTTCAATGTACAAGTATTGGCATTAACGTGTCGAACTAATACAGCACATCCTAGATCAGGATTCTTTCAGGGTTACAAAAAATTTTTTTTAAAAATGCTCTACTTAGTTATTCTGGCTATCTTTTCTGTCAATCTTGATCTGACATTTGCAATCATTTATTGCACCGTTCTTTTCTGCATTTCGTGTGGAGCCTGTGCTCTTTGCACACAGAGATAAACCTTGCAGATGACAGCAATTCACTTTGAGGCAGTATGTGTTGCCTTTTAAGGTGCTGAAATAAAGAACACTGTAATTCTTGCTGAGGTTTCTAAAAAAAATCATGTCAACTGTTTGCATAGATATGATTTTAAATTATTAGCCCTGAACCAGCTGCTGGAGCCTAATAGTATAATACAGAAGGAATATGATTTATCAGCCATAATATTTAGTATGTCCACGCTCTTTGCTTAAGATACTTAGCCCTTGGATTTGTGCTTTACATAGTAAAGTATTTTTTTCAACTTAATAGAAAGCTTTCATTAAAATTAGTGTCAGTGTAGTAGTTTAGCTCCCTTTGCTGGGTTCATTTTTTTTATTGCTTCTTTGTTTGCATTTGGTTTTCAAGCAAGAAGCTTTGTTCAATCTGTTGATGCAATTAGTGTCACATAACATGAGAGAATTCATACAGATTGAAATATAGATTCATTAAGTCAATTGGTAGCATATACACTGGCAAATAAATACTCTTTCTGATTAGTTCCCCCCCCCTTTGTGATGCTAAGTTTATCATTAGGGCACAGGAAGTGGCAGCAATTCAGTGAAGGACTTTATGGATGGGCTTATTCACTTAGGTAATTTGTAACAATTTGACTCCAGAGCTGCTACTGTTTGGAAGCAACAGCCATGCAGATTTGGCCTTAAGTCATGCAGCTTTGTTGGCTGATAGATTTATAGATAGATTTCATAGATCATAGAGTTGGAAGGAGCCTACAAGGCTATCGAGTCCAACCCCCTGCTCAATGCAGGAAACTAGAGGAGGGGTCTCCCATCCAAGTAATAACCAGGCTTGACCCTGCTTAGCTTTCCACACTCAAGACAAGCTGAGCCAGCATAAGCCACAGCTTACTTTTTTACTTTGTTAACTGCCTTAAGATGTGTAACATGTTACATGGAAATCCATGTGTAGCTGCTGCCTGCTGGTAATATGTGACATCTTGCACGCAGGTGTTTTGCTGTGTTTACACATGCTTGAAGGGTGTGATTGGCCAGATGGATGGTGATAAGATCTCATTTCTAGAAGCAATTGGCTGTTAACAGACAAATTTTGCTGAGAGGTTCCTAGATGATAATAAAGCTATTTTATTCTTACAGACACTTTAAACTTTATGTTATAGCTGTATAATACTAAAATTAAAAGTAGCAACACATACTAGTTTCTAGGATGAGCAGATTGGCCAATTTTGTACAAAGTTTTGGGTCAAAGTTTTCTTTTTACATAAACTTAGAGTACTAATTAAACAACAACTATTTGTAGCAAACATCTGTGTACCTTGATGGTCTGTTTCAAGTAGAACAGTTAATTTGCAGCATTATATTGGTTATTTCTAGCACTAATTTCTATTTCATTTTGAAGTGTCTGATGTTTCCCAACTCAATGCAAAGTTTAATGAGCTCCTGCATTTTTAATTAGCATTAATTAAACCAGTATTAATTTTACAAACATCACTTAGGGGACATAATCCCTGTAGGCTGCAGTTTAAAGAGACTAAAACAGAGAAAGATTCAAGTGACTAGGATGAAAGTGTTGCATAGCAAGTATTTTGAGGACCATTGGTGCTTGTCATTAATGTCACTGATGAGAGCTCAATAGCAAAACTGATGGCACTCATTAAAATATGGATGTTTCCCCCTAAGAATATCAGATGAATGGATACTCTACTGTCCATGTATGTTAAATAATGCTGTACAGGATTTATTTTTATTTTTTTAAAGAAAAGCATGTATGTGTGAGCTCACTATTTATAACTTAGTTAAACTTACTTGGTAGAGCAGCCAAATACCATCAGTTATATGAACAGATATGCAAATTGTTTCCATAAAACTATTATTGTCAATTCTTCTGCATCAAATTTTTTTACATTTCAGTATCAGAAGCATTATGAAGATCATACATTAAAAAAAAATAGAATATGATAAAGGTTTCAACCAACCTTCTTGAGTCATTCCCATTAACTTTATTCTGGGATAAATTCTTATCTTGGCCTGGCTATGGGGGTGAAACTGCCTTGGCTGCTCTGGTGGATGACCTTCACTAGGATTGGGTTCAGAGTTCAGACAACATGATAATAACCCACACTCAAGGGTGGAGTATGGGTTTACAGTGGTTTGTCACTGAACTGTGGGTTGTTGTTGAAACATGGGTAATAGTGTTGTCTGAACCCAGATGAGATAAGAAACCATGGTGAACAACCCACATTTCACAGCCCAGCAACAAACTATGGCTTCTCTTCATGGGTTGTTCAATAACCCACAGTTCAACAACAACCCACAGTTCAACAACAACCCAGACAAGAGGTTAGGAGAGCATGGATAACTGTAGCTAGGTTATCTCTGTTCAGATAAGGAGGTAGTTCGTAGTTATATCAGCCTAAGCTGATAAAAGGTGCTGTGTGCCATCAAGTCCATCTGTGCCTCTGGTGTCAATGCTGGATTCAAGAGCACTCCCAAGCTATGAACCTGATCCTTTAGGGGGAGTGCAACCCCTCCAGAACAGGTTGAACATCACTTAGCAAGGCAGACGAACTACCCATGAACTCTGTCCTGTCTGGATGGAGTCTCAGTTTATTGGCCATCATCCAGTCCATTACTGTGTCCAGGTACTGATTCAGAACACCTACTGCCTTACCTGGATTTTATGAAAAAGAGAGATAGAGCTGGGTGTCATCCACATATTGATGACAGTTCAGCCTACACCTTTACATAAGTTAACCTCCCCCAGCAGTTTCATGTAGTTGTTGAACAGCATGGGGAATAGAAGTGCCCTGTGGTACCCCATAGCATAGTGGCTAAGGCACAAAGCAATAATCCCCCAGCACCAGCTTCTGGAATCGGCCATCCAAGTAGAAGTGGGACCATTGCAATGCAGTGCCTTCAACTCCCAACCCGGACAACCTATCCAGAAGGCTACCATGGTTGATGGTATTAAAAGCCACCGAGAGGTCCAAGAGCATCAACAGGGTCACATTTCCCCCTGTCCCTCTCTTGGCAAAGGTCATCTCACAGGGTGACCAAAGCAGTTTCTGTTCCAAAACCAGGCCTGAAGCCCAATTAAAATACGTAGGTCTACATAATCAGTTTCTTTCAAGAGTACCTGGAGTTGACAGGCAACCACTTGCTCAAGCCCAGGAAAGGAATGTTGGCTACCGGTCTGTCAACATCATCCAGGTCCAGGTTAGGCTTTTTCAGGAGTGGCCTAATTACCGCCTCCTTTAAGGAGGCTGGTGCCACACCCTCTCAAGCTTTTGATACTATTGACCATGGTATCCTTCTGGTCCGCCTTGCTAGAGTGGGGCTTGGAGGCAGAGTATTATGGTGGCTCCAGTCCTTTTTGAAGTAATGGTCCCAGAAGGTGCTGCTGGAGGAACTTCCATTTCACCCCATGGCTGTTGGCCTTTGTGGTGCCTCAGGATTCTAGCCTGTCTCATATGCATTTTTAATCTACGCAAGCTGCTGGGAGGGATCATCCATGTGTTTGGAGGTCTATCTCTCTCTTCCACTTACTAATTTCAAGGAGGCAGTGGAAACCTTAAACAGGGCTCAGAAGTACTGTTAGACAGGGAAACTGCTGATCTAGATATTAGTTTACAACCAGTTTTGGATGTTGTTACTCTCCTCATGAAGTATCAGGAATGCAGTTGTGGGGGACTCCTAGACCAGTGTTATATATGGATTCTAGGATTTTACCAGCTTAGGCACTTAGGTTTGCCAACTACGACCCTATCTGGAGAAAGCACACTTGGCCTCAGTTACACCTGCACTTCCCGAAGAGCCTCTCTGGAAGGTTAGGGATCCCTCCTGAACAATGTGGAATGGGGTGTGAGGAGCTGCTATGGGACAAAGATAACAAAACCTTCCTTTTGTGAATTTCCATAAGCTAACTGTGTCTTATGATCCAAGCCCAATTTTGGGTGATCCTCCCCCAGCAGCCCTATATCACATTGTTCAGAAGGGTTCTCTGATAACCCCCCCCCTCTCATGGAGGCTTTTCTGAGGCATCAGATGGCGGGAGGAGGGAGGAAGCAGTAGGAAATTTACCTTCCATGCATTTCCTTAAGTTACAATTTCCAAAAGAGGAGCTATTAACAAATTTATTCTGGCATAAGCTTTCGTGGATACTGTCCAGTTCAACAGATAAAACAGATTAAGTGAACAGTCTCCACAAAAGCTTATGCCAGAATAAATTTGCCACAAGACTCCTTGTTGTTTTTCCTTAAATTAATTTATCTTAGGATCCAAGCCATTGTGTTTGCATCTATTTTATTAAAGTAACGTAGAGAGTGGAATATCTTCCTAGCAGTTTGTGGACATTCACAAAGGTGATCATTGATCAACACAATACTGTTTTTGTGTGTGGTGGTGGTGGTGGTGGTGGTTTCTTGTTTAAATCAGGAATATATTTAAATATTATCAGTAAATAAAGTAAAAGCACCAATATCATAAATGTGTTAAATATGTGCCTTACGTTTGCTCTCCAAGTCTTTCTTAAAGAGGCAAGAAAGGTAATGACTCTCTTTTTACTTTCACTAATTGCAAGCACAGTTGTTTAAAGTTTGAGGCTGGAAATTTTTTGCATGAGCTAAATAATTGTCACAGGTTGAGAGAGAATTCTGGATATTATTCAACAAAAGGAGTTAATGAGTTGCAAAAATAAAAAAAATACATCAGAGCTCAAAGCCTACATTCAAAGAATTGACTGGTTATTTAAAATCAATATGTGAAATGTAGTCACACCACCACTCGCTGCTTCTTGGCCTTGGTTGTTCTCTTAGGGTTGCTCAATTGCAATGCTGTAGTGACTGTAGAAGGCAAAAGTAGCCTCTCAGTACAGCTGTTTTCATGATCTACGGTGCCACAAGGGAGATGCCATTCTCTAAATTTGTTACATTAAGGTTGTCAAGCAAACGTCTGTCACGGCACTACTTAGTTCGTAGTATGTTTACGTTTTTAAATATTTTTATTGTATCTTTGATTTTTGTATTGTAAGCTGCCTTGGAAATGAATTCTAAGGGGGGATTATAATTTCCATAAATAAATAAAATAAAGAATAATAATTCTAACATGGCACAATCTAGACATAATGGAACATCCACAAATTAATTCTAAATTGTATTTATTTCAAATCCTGTTGAAATTTTGCTTTAATGTTATGTACTATAAAATACTATATTTGACATTTAGGGCAGCCTCAGGTATGCATTTTTAGAAAGTCTTTTAGCCTTTTCCCAGAAATCTCGCAGTCTAGTGTTCAGACGTCATACCCAATCCATGGTTTTACATTATGTGAACGATCAATCGGAGGTTAGGCTGATGAGCTGTTCTCTTCCTTCATGAGCAATTATCTGCCTCCCAACTTTGTTTTGAAGCAAAGTACAGTTTGCTATTTTATCCAAAACAGCAAGCTATGGTTTGAGCTTGTCATGCAAAGCAGAATTGGAAATCAAGGAAACCAACTCTAGTTTGCAGGATAAGTGCAAAAAATGATTTGTCCATTCAGATGAGTCAGCAGACAATGGATTTCCCCATGCATAATAGGAGAAAGGGAATCACTGCGTGCAGGGGTGGTGTGCAACAAGACTTGTTTATGTAGCACCAACCATGATTTGGTGTTACATCACTTAACCACCCTTTGTTTGGATTCTGGTGCTGCAGCTTTAAAAGTGGATTGGACAAATTCATGCAGGATAAGGTTATAACTGGCTACTAGTCCTGATGGCTATATGCTACTTCCAGTACCAGAGACAGTATGTCTGTGTACACCAGTTGCTGGGGAACATGGGCAGGAGGCTGCTGTTGCACTCATGTCCTGCTTGTGGGTTTCCCATGGGCAGCTGGTTGGCCACTGTGTGAACAAAATGCTGGACTAGATGGACCCGTCATCTGATCCAGCATGGCTCTTCTTATGTTCTTATGACAGCTAAAGCACTTCTAGAGTATTCTGATTTGCTTTAAAACAAAGCAAGTAAACTAACTTGACAGTTGTTGTCCTAGAGGCTCTGTGTGTGGAGAATAAATGATTAATAGTATATTAACATTTCATATTTTCCTTATCTGTAGGGCATCTTTGTCTGGATTATAAAACTTCTTCGGGCCTAAGAGAACAGATTGGTGGAACATGGTTCAAACCAGAATAAGACAAACACCATAAGTAGTGTTAACATTTCCATGAAAAGGGAGCAGATTAGGTGTTAGTATGTTGCTATAACAGCGCAACAGGTAGCTTCAGCTACAGCGAGACTAGAGAGAATATACTTAGCATAGCAAAATTGCTTGTAATATGTAATATTACAAAATCTTGTTATGTTTTATTATTATTACTTTTATTGTTAAGCTTGGGCTGAGGAGAAGTAAATAGCAAAAGAGGTAAAGCTTCTGTAAGAAATGCAACACTGATTTTTTGTTTAAGGAATGTTCTCATTGAAAGTTACCAATGTTATTAATTGGTCTTCTTAGGAACTTTAGAAGCAAATATTGAATGCTGCTCTCTGTCACGCAAGTGTTTGAAATATTGATTGAAAGAACAAAACTCCTGAATGAAAGGTAAAAAAAAAAGTCAGTTTTCTTTCCATGCCAGCTGTGAGGCTGGAGGATCCAAGAGTGGATCCCCAGCACCGAGGCTGGAGTGATTTTCTGACCTTGCAGCTGGGAGTCTGAACAGTCCTATGGCCCCCTAGACACTTTCTAGGGGGCCACAGTATTTCTTTGTTAAGCTGCAATCCTATACAGACTTTCTTAGGATAAAGCCCATCAAGCTCAATTAGCCTTACTTCTGAGTAGACATGCATAAGATTGCACTGTTAATGTACCATTGTATATTGTTTTTATTGGAAAATAAGGGAATATTTTTATTTATCTTAATGGGTTAATATTTATAAATGCAATTGTGATTCATCACTTTAAAAGTCAGACATTTAATAGACTAAAATATTTTTAATTGGAAGGCAATCCTCATTGTTTCACAAAATGTAATGAGGACTCTAACTTTCCACCTCTGTGTGAAATAATGAACAATAATATAATTATATATGGATTTTTAAAATGTGTAGATAAAATTCCAAAATTGGTACATTAAGGAACATCTATTCTAAAGCTTAGTGAATCTATTATAAACTCCAGAGGTTGACAACATGAAATGGGCCACTCTAGTAATCTTCTGTGCTACTAATGCCTTTAGAATGGGCCACTTATTGGAAATTGGGCTAAGTGAGCATAAGTGATCAGACAGGCTGCTATTATGTTCTGAAGTATATAAGACAAATGAGAAATGCACTGAGCAACACCATGGTAGAACAGCATAGAGTCTATGGTTCAAGATGCATTGAACACTGCTTAATAATTGGTAAATGGCTTTAATTCTGTTTATTATTTTTGCCTAGTGTTTTAAGAGCTGCTTTAGCACATATAAATGGCTTGCATGCACTAACAAAGTAAAAGGAATTATTGGTTTGGATTGCTTGTGCTTAGGTTCCACTGATCAATGTGAAAAGTTAGTCATGATTTCAGTCCCATTGATTTCTGGATCCAGCCCATTGACATTTTTACTTTGAACAGCAGATCACTGTGCCTTATCACAAATTGCTTTGGGAACTCCCTTCAGTTTCAGAGCAGCTACAATGTCTTTTAGCATTCAGGAATGCAATTTGTTTAAATTTTTTTTTAAAAAAGTCTGAAATTTTCTTGGGTTCATGAAATCAGAGCCACTTCACAAAAATAGCTTGCCATGTCAAACCACCACCTCTCTGTTGGGTTTAGGTAGAACAGTCAGGTCTAGGCAGGCAAGGTAGATCTGATCAAGGTAAGTGCATCAGGCACAGCAAACTAGGTAACGGCAGAAGCCCTTTTGTAAAAAGGCAGCTGCAATAGGACCATGGACAGCTGAGGAAGGGAGGAGACGAGGAGGCAGCAAAAGGGTGCTGAGCAGTCTAGATCTTGTAGCTGATAACATAATTCACATCATGGGGGCAAGAGCTGTGTGAGTGGGCGAGTTCTGTGAACTCTGTGTAGTGTGGTTCTGACTTTCTAAGAGCTGCTTAATAAAATAATAGATTGCAAAGTTTGGACAAGAAATCCTATTTACTCAGTTCTATAAGAGGGTTGGAGCTTTGGAATTTCCCAGTTTGGGGCTTCTGGGTGTCTGGTATTTTATATATCAAATCACTAATGTCCATAAAGTTATTTGGCATATCCATTTTGGTCATCCAGTCATCTTACAGGGTTGCCACTTTTGGGAAAGTCAGGGAAATTGTGATTAAGATATACTCATATAATGGATTTTTTGAGATGCTGCTGCAAGAAGACAGTCTGCACTTGAGGCAGTTGGAGTAGAGACGTGGCAGAAACAAAGTGTAATGTAATGATGCACACATATTCCATGATACAATTACATGATTTTGAAAATATTTATTGGCTGATGGTTGTTAACAGTTAAACAGAATAAAAAGAACCTGCATGTGATAGCATTATTTTCTTATGGAGAAGCTGACTGGCTTCATGCAACTGGGTAATTTATATGCTTAAACAAACTGGAATCAGTTTCAGTTGATTTGAAGATATGAATATTTTGAGAGGGGTCAGCAAATTGTGGCTGGCTGGACTTAGTAACCAGCCATTGTTTCTTCTAGCCCACACTGTAAAGTTCAGTCCTACCACATTTTGTCTCCCAGCATGTGTACCTGCCAAAAATGAAAATTGTAGCACTTTGCAAAACCCACTTTGCAAGTGCTGGGGAAAAATGAGGTTGGGGGTATAGGAAAGGCCCTTAGCAGCAGAATCTTTGGGGTTTGGGGGCAGTGCTCATGTGCCCATAGGCTACCCTCACTTTTCCAAGTGTGGATAAACCAGGGGCACATGAGGTCCCTGTGACGATAACGTGGCTGGTTATTTAAATTTTATTTATCTCCCTACCACCTGGCTGTTAGTTCACATTCACTAACCCCGTGGCTGAGATATGTTGCTCCAGGGCATCAGTTCCCTCTCTGTCACAAGATTACCCTCTCTCATCAGACAAACCTGAGTGGACAATCTGTCTGTGGGAGATTAACTCTCGAAATACCAGGGCTGGTTATAGTGGTGTTTATTTTCGTAAGTAAACATTTCTCTAAGCAGGTACAACTTCTTTTCTCTAACACTCTAAACCCTCAACTAAAACTTTCTCTCACACACACAGGCACATATAAATATAGAGCTCCCCCTCCCATCAGAACCCTCTCCATGCGAGCCCCGATAGGTTGTTGGGTGCATCTACTCTGCCTGGCAACGCTAACTGTTAACCCATTCATCACAGTCCCTCCCAAAAAAACTCCCCAAAAAACACGACAACCCAACGTGGGTCAAACAGACCCTACTACAAGCCATGGCTTTTCAGGGTGACTTATAACCCAAAAAGAAGCCACCCTGACAAACCCATCCTGGGTTCACATGACATGTGGTGGGTTATAAGCCATGGTGGGTTGTCGTGCCGTGCAAATGCAGTCACAATGTTTAAAGAGGCTCATATTGAAGCTCCTATCTTGACAAAAAGATGCCTTTCAGTACTTGTGTAGCTTTAACCATTTAATAACACTGTTATTTAATGTAATGTAACCTATGTATTCTTTTAACTTGGGGTTATTTTTTAATGGTGATCAGGGAAATTGACAAAAGTTGGTCAGGGAAAGTCAAGGAAATGGACAATGAAATTTTAGTGGCAACCCTGTCTTAAACTATTTGAACATTATTTGGGGGTTACTTAAGTTTAAAAAAATAGACAATGTGTTATCTAAGTATTGCAGGAAAACTCATACTATATGTGCATTTACTATATTGGTTTACTGTAGATGTAAGTTCATTTTAGTTCAGACAGGTCTACATCTATGATCTATGGAAAAGGTTGAGGATTAAAATTTGGTACCTTTGCTATTGCACCCTTATGTTGTAATCATTTGCACAGTTAGATCCCGAAGTCAATGCATTGAAGCAGTTAAACCATATTCAGGATTGCTCTCTTAGTCTTTTGCTTTTCTGCATATGTGCAACGTACAGGTAGTCCTGTTGATTTTAATATAAAGTACTACAATTATGAGCAAGGAGCCTTGGGAGGATTAAAGCCCAATATTAATAAAGATATTTAAATATTTTAGTATTTCCTTTGTGTGCATTTTTTTTCTTTCCTGAGGCTGTGGCTCTTATCAACTTATTCATCCCTCTTGAAAGGAACTAATTGCAGCTATGCTTCATTATGAGAGTTTGCACTGCATTGCTTTGCCATTACTAGGGCAACTAAAAAAACAATATTGCAAGTATAATTACATCTACATTTTAGCTTGATCAGTAGCTAATGCTCATTGTCTTTTTGGTAATGGTATATTATGATGTGCTGTAGATGGGAAAGAATTTGAGTCCTTCAAGCATTATTCATTTTTCAAAGGCACTTCCCCCCCCCCCCATTACTCAGAAATTGCAGCAATACAAAAAGGAAATGGAAATGGGCTTCATTTATTCTCTGTGTTGGTTGTGGCAAGGGACTAGATATAGTCACTTTCAAAATGTCTTATTTATGACTTAGAAGCAGTTCAAGTTCAAGATATTTAGTTAGGAATATAATCTGCCCAATTTCCCATAGATAAGACTGTAACAGTTCCACTCAAATAAACCTTATTCAGAATTACTCATTGTTCAACTATAAGGTTCCACATTTAGAATAGCACATTATTTACCTGCTCTCTATGTGACCAGATTCTTTGGGCCTTTTAATTACTTTTTTTATTAATGGTCCTTAATGTTCTGTCTCAGTAGTAACCATGGGAGTTTCAGGTGTCTTCACAAGATGAGTTGCTAGTTTAAGAGTGCAATCCTATGGGTTGCACCCTTGATGATTGCAAGCCCCCGAACCTGAAGGCTTATGGTCATCCTATGCAGAGCAGGAGAGGTGAACTCAGATGCTGTGTAGGGGCCATAGGGTCGTTTCCTCCATGTAGTTATTACATTCAAACGTGATCTGAAGATCATTGCATTTAAGAAGGAAAGTTAAAGTACATATTAATGCTCAGAATCCCTGTTGTTGTTGTTGTTTTTAAAGTAAGAATTGGAATATAAATTGAAATGAAATGAGTTATCACCTAGATAACCCAAAGGAGGTGGTTAAGAAATGAGCTTAAGCTTAAGGTACTGGGAAGCAGCTACCAGGAAGTCTCAAGCAGAATGTACAATTTCTGAATCTTATTGGGAACTCTAAGGGGAAGCTCCACATTGTCAAGGCTCAATCTAAACCTATTCTAACCAAATTGCAGTGTCTCCAGGGTCTCCAATAATGGTTTCTAAAGTGCCAAATTGGGGTGATGCTTCAGGATTCGGCCATTTTTCCTGCCATGGCTTTTGACTGGTGATTTCAAAGGTACCCTCATTTCAAAGCTACCCTCGTAGATTAGTTGGCTGGGTGGTGGCATAGCAATCTGGCAGTCATTTGCATGTTTCCATGGTTATAGGTAACAGTGATCTTTAATCAAATAGGAAGCAAGTATTATATTCTATTGCTCCTGTGCCTCTGTGGCAATTCTAGAAGCTTAACAAAGTTCTTGGCAGCTTTTAAACCAAGGTATTATTTTTATGTTACATATTTGAGCTATATAACAAGTTGTTGTTGTTTTTAATTTTTGAAGGCATAAAGTTGACTTTATTTTGTCTTATTTTTACTACATTACATATCCCAATTTGTCAGTTTTTTGTTTTCTGGGATACATTTCCTTTTGTGGTTTCTTCTGCCAAGGTGTTGGGGTAATCCATAGCATACAAAACACGTGTCAAGGAACTAGCATGTCTAAAGCTTCTGTAACAATGGTGTCAAAAGGGTATTGTTCTAATGGAGTCCAAAGGACTTCCACAAATACTCATGATAGTCCTGTCCAATGGTTCTTTGACTAAGGCACTCAGTTCTGAGGACAGTTAATGACATATAGAGGTCCAAAGTCAATTTATTTCTTATATTTCTTATATTTATATTTATTAATCGCCCATCTGGCCGGTCACCCGGCCACCCTGTTTATTTATTTTATTTATTTATTATATTTATACCCCGCCTTTTTCCCTGCAAGGAACCCAAGGCGGCTTACATAATCATCCTCCTCCTCTCCATTTTATCCTCACAACAACCCTGTTGGTTGTGTTAATGTATATATGCTAACCAAAAGAAACAACTGAAGTGCAACATGGAATGTATGATGTATGCAATAATGTATTATATTCTGAACATAAAGAGGAATCAGACAGTTTTGAATAGCTGGCATAAAAAAAATGAGCAAGGAGTGGCTCACAGAAGGATGAAATAAACCCCTTCAGAAAGTGCATGAATTTAAATACCTTGGGTCTGTGATATAATAGAAGAGGTTAAGGAGGAGACAGAGCTTAAGAAAGACTGCAAAAGGCATACTTTTTAACTTGAGAAGATATTCTGGAGGTTGTGTGATAAGAGGTTGTCAATAAAGTTGAGGACTTAAAGTTTGGAACAGGTGTGCCCTGTTAAGTCCGGGATATGGAAGAGGTCGTGCAGGGAAATTTACAACATGATGCTACATCACATTATGAGAGTTGATACAAATTCATGTTTGGGAGTTAGAGATTTTGCCATGGGATGCCACAATCCATGACAAAACTATGCAGAGCCCTCCCTTTAAGTAGACTGTGTTAGGGAAGAAGTTGCCATGATTCTTCCTTTTTGTATGTATGCTAAGAAACAGAAGTGTGAAGTAGCCTCTATTGGGCAAGCACTGTCAGGGTATATGGAATGGAACTCCTCTTCACATTCTGAGGTGTCTGCGTAATGGAAGTATGTAGCTAGGTTGTGTAAAAGATTCTACAATACTTCTCACAACTAGCACAGCCATATATTAATGACCTCCGACCATTCTTCATTGCTGAGGTCGCTGGGTGAAGCCATCATGCTTGGATATGTGCAAAAGGCTCTTGAATAAACCTAGCAGTCTGTCATGGTCCCAGATGTCATGCCTCCTCTGTAGGAATCCTTTTCGGAGAAAGAGCTAGAGCCCCTGGAAGTAAACCACAGCAATGAGCAGCCCATGCCAGGAGACCAGAAGATGGACCAGGAGGAGCCTAGGCTCTTGGGGGAGATGTCTGTGGCCCCATCCCTGTAAGAGGAGGAGAGGTCCACTTCTGAGATGGAGGCTGAGCAACAACCCAGCCCTAGTGGCAGCATCAAGAGACATGCCAAAACCATCTCTGTGAGAAGTTGCAGAGCAAGGCTTCTCGTGAGTAAAGGGCTCCCTCTTCATGAGGAGGACTTCTTCCAGGTGCTTCTGATGTGCTTCAGCTGTACCTGGCTGTAGGCTAGGAGCCTTGGCTATATACCCCTTCAGTTGAGACCTGCTAGCTGCTGGAATAACACTTTTATCCTAGCACCTTGAAATCGGTCTTCCTTGATGTTGTTTCTTCTTGGACTGGTATTTTTGCTCCTGACTCCTGCTAAGATCCTGCTTATGGATTGCCCTTTTTTCTTGGACTGGTACTTTGACCTTTTGCTTGCTTACTGACTTTGCTAAGCAGATTTGCCCCTGGTTTGTCCCAGGGCTGAGCCTAATCCATCCATAGCAAGACACAGTCATGGGTTGTGATTCGGTAAACAAAGGAAACAGAGTAGGAGTAAACTCACAGTTCACACAATGCTGGTAAGTAAGAAGCAGGTTTCTCCAAGGATCTATATTAGGACCACTGTTATTTAACTTGTTAGTAAATCACCGGGAATTAGGGTTCAGCGGTAAAGTGGCCAGATTTGCAGATGACACCGAATAATTCAGAATGGTGAAAACCCAAGCAGACTGTGAAGAGCTCCACATGATCGACTCATACTTGCTGGGTGGGCAAAAGATAGTAAATGAGCTTTAATGTCAGTGAGTATAAAGTAAGTACATTTGGGCAAAACATACTAATTTCATGTATACACCAGCTGTGACTAACCAGACAATAGAGCTTGTGGTGCACCCTTTGTAGGTAAATCAATGAGATGCTGTTAAGATTCCCTGTAATACAGTACAGTCCTTCAGTGCTATGGCTCTTGTAGTACACTCTGGATCCTCCCATATGGGCTTAGAAAGATGTACAGGTTTCCACTGCCATGGCTCCTCCATTAGCATGTTTAATACTGTTCAAGTGGCACCCAGCCTCTCAGAGAGTACATGTACATCAGCATCAGGCGATCACTCGTGACTGAGTAAGATTGTCTTCCGGGATAAAAGGAGGAAATTCTAAAGAAGATTGTGTAGACTCTAGCGATGGGTCCGTAAGTGACTGTGGAGGCCAATTCTAGATCCACACAGCTTCCCACAGTGAGGACACAGGTTACCAGATAGAAGATGGTCCTGTAAAGGATTCATTTGACGTGCTTTTCGCTTAGCACGTTTCTCCCTTTCACCTTGCACTCGGGCTTCTTCAAAGTCCATGGAACCTTTGTGAAAGGCCAACCTCCATTTAGATCGTTCATGGGCCAGAGCTTCCCAGTTTTCGATGTTTATATTGCATTTTTTTAGATTAGCCTTATGAACATCTTTAAACCTCTTATATTGACCACCGATATTCCGCTTTCCATCCTTGAGTTGTGAGTAAAGTAACTGCTTTGGGAGACGGCAGTCAGGCATTCGAACAACATGACCGGTCCACTGAAGTTGGCGTTGAAGGATCATTTTTTCAATGCTAGTAGTCTTTGCTTCTTCCAGTACACTGACATTTGTTCGCCTATCTTCCCAAGTAATTTGCAGGATTTTCCGGAGGCAACGTTGATGAAACCTTTCAAGGAGGTGGAAGTGACGTTTATAGATAGTCCATGTTTCGCAGGCATACAATAAAGTTGGTAATACAATGGCTTCATAAACCAGTGTTTTGGTCTTCTTACAAATATCCCGATCCTCGAACACTCTATGTTTCATTCGAGAAAATGCGGCACTTGCGGAGCTCAGACGATGCTGGATTTCACTGTCAATGTTAGCTGTAACAGAAAGATAGCTACCAAGATAGAGAAAATGATCGACATTTTCCAGTATTGTCCCGCCAAGCTGGATAGATGGCATCACCAAAGGATTGGCTTGCACTTGCTGATGAAGCACTTTGGTTTTTTTGATGTTAAGTGAGAGACCAAGTTTTTCGTATGCTTCTGCAAAAGCATTTAGGATAGTTTGGAGATCATCCTCTGAATGTGCGGAGACCACATTATCATCAGCATACTGAAGTTCCACAACGGAGGTTGTAATTACCTTACTTTTTGCTGAAAGAGTACATGTACATCACTTGTGTGTTTTGTAAACATGCTGTTGGGAGCAACCATGTAGGTATAAGCTTCTCATTTTCCTGGACCATCATGGGAGCAACTGTGAAAGCTGACATAGCTTTGCCAGTAAGACAAAGCAAAAAACCAAGCCTATTGAAGAAAGGCCTCTGGGAGGAAGCAGATCAAGCAAAAGATGTTGAGCTGATGGCAAAAATACACAGAAAGGAGCCGCCTCCAGCCCAGGATCAACAACCAGAGACTGGAGGACAACAGCAGTCCAAGACAGAGCCTTCAATACCCTCATATCCCAGGGAGCTGACAAATTGCTCCAGTGGATTCCTAGTTGCAACTTAGTCAAATGCTCGCTCCTTCAGCTTGACTGCCCCTCTCAGGCTCTGCCCCCTGAAAGGGATGGTCCTCTGACCGAGGCACTCTTATTCCTCTCTGGAGTCATGGCTTAGTTTGGAGGGCTCTGGCTCAAGGAGCTTCTGGCTGTAAGATTTGGGTTTGTATTAGGGCTGGCGTCCAATGCCTTTATAGCTGAATGTGTGTGTGCATGTGTTTCTGATAATCTGATTTTGATTGGGAAACAGTGCGAGGGAAAAGGATTAAAAGATGTGTGGTTTGTCATAGTCATCAGAGCCCCATCTACGTCTGGATTTAGTAAATGAGTTCAGATTTCTATGAATCCAACCAGTGGATTCTGCAGCAGACTGGCTTTTCCCAAGTCTCAAAGATTCCACTGACTTGTGAACTGTTTTTTTTTACTTCCCATAATTTTACACAAATTTTGTTGTAGGGGGGAAAAAGACCAAAAATGTGCATTTCCCCACATAGACTAAAGTGGGGAAATGCACATTTTGTTGGGATTTGCACATTTTTGAAAGTGTGAATTTGCACACATGCGTATGAATGCATTTGCGCAAAATCCAATTCTGTCAATGAGCAGACAGCAAAATGAAAGGCACCTGAAAATCTGTAAAACACAGACAGAATGAATTTAACAAAGTCTGTACATTATATGATTAAACACAGAAGTGGATTTTTTTAAAGTGTGAGAAGAAGTGTGACTCCGAGTAGTATGTGTTTAAGAAAGAAAACTCTTATCTCCCCCCCCCAGTGTTCCCATATGTTGAATGTATTGATTTTACAGGTGAAGTGAATTTCTCAGTTTCTTTTCATTAGTAGCCTTGTTTATGAGTTAACGAAAAGAATTTAAATACCTACTGTGTTCTGTTCTTCACTTCTAGCACAACTGAAGTTGAAATGTGAAGGTATAATAACTGAAAATGAGAGTAAATTGTTGCTCCCCAACTTGAATTGCAAAATGAGGTGCTGTAGAATATTAAACCTGACATTATTTTAGGAAACACACAATTTGTTATGAAAAAGCACAAATTTCAGAAGCCTGAGATCAGTAGAATTTAACAAAACCAAGTAAGAATTAGGCTCCTTATGTACTCACATACTTAACCTAACCTATGATCTGGTTGTGACAGTGCCAGGTCCAAGGTTTGGGGGCCCTTGGACCAGGATGCTCTCGGCAAACTCATCCCTCTGATTCAGTGTTCTCCAGCCTTGGGTCCCCAGATGTTTTTGGCTACGCTGGCTGGGGCATGCTGGGAGTTGTAGGCAGTGCTTTTTTTCTGGAGAAAAGGGTACCGGAACTCTTGGATTACATTTCCTCGGGAGTAGATGGCGATTAAATTGTAATGCAATTAATAGAAGAAAAGGTGCTGGAACTCAGTTCTGGTGAGTTCCACCAGAAAAAAAGCCCTGGTTGTAGGCCAAAAACATCTGGGGACCCAAGGTTGGAGAACACTGCTCTGAGTGGTCCTACCTCCTTCTCACCATTATCACTGTTGCCCACTCACTTACTGTCTCCCTCTGGGTTCAATTTGCATAACTGCCCAGAGTGAGAGCACAAGGATGCTGCTCTGTTTACTCTGTGTACTTACTCATTTTACACCATTCATGTTAGAGGGGGCAGGTGAATAGGCAGGAAGAGCAGGGCCAGAAGGCTCAGGTTGTAGGCAGGGATGTGAGCCTCAGCTGGTGCGCCAATGCCAACACTTGGACAAGAGATTCTTTTTGAGGTATTCCTTGACTCTCAGACTCCTTGATACAACCTTCCCCCAGCCTGGCGCTCTCCCGGTGTGTTGGACTGCAACTCCCAATATTCCCAGCCAGCATGGCCATTGGCTGTGGTTGCAGTGATTACTACACCATGGCCATGCTGGTTTGGAATGCTGGGAGTTGCAGTCCAACACACCTGGAGGGTGTCCAGTTGGAAAAGGATGCCTTAGTAAATGAAATGTTCCTCCACCAAAACCTCCTACCATCTCCATCCCACATCTTGGTATTCACATAACAGGTTGCATCTTTCCTCTGTTACCTCTCCTAATTTTGTTCCAGATCTCCCCACTCTATCACCATCCAGTGTCTCCAAAAGTAGGGAACTATATATCTGTTTCTGGGCACTTGCAAAATTAACCTGTGATTGTCAGCATTCATAGAAGAATGAATGTTGGGGAAATGGAAGGGAGTGTGACTCTGAAACCTTTCAGAATGGCCAAACCATAATTTGGTTTACATCTGAACCTATTCATTTTCAAGCTCAATTTAAAGTGTTGCTATTAAAGTATACCAGGGACAGGGCCTTTTCATGGTTGTCCCACATCTCTGGAACTCCCTGCCCCCAAACCCTAGCTGGCCCCCCTCTTTGGTGGTTTTTAAATAGACCCTAAAACTTTTTTTTTATTCTGCTAAGCTTTCTGTGATATTTTGTTGTCCTTGCTGGTGTTCTATTTTGTTGATGCTGTGTTATGGATTGGTTTAGTACAGAAATAGTGAACCTTTTTTTAGCCCAGGGGCTGAATTCCAATTCAGGAAGTGCCTTGGAGCCTACATTCCGGCAGTGGGTGGGGCTAAGGGCACAGGGAGCATGGCCAAGGACAGAATGGGTGGGGCCTAAGCAAAGTGGGTGGGGCAGATATAATTAGTACCAGTTTGGACATTTTCCCACCAAACATACATGTCACAGCCCAACTCCATGCCTTTCTACTCAGGAGTAAGTCCCAGTGCAACAACATTCAGGCCTACAAAGGACAGCTCAATTCTATGCATATCCACTTAGAAGTAAGCCCTAGTGCAACAGCTTTAGGCATGGAAAGTACAACTCAATTATAAAATGTAAAGATATATAAACTTTACAGTACCCAGCAGACTTGTTAATGTGCAAATGCCTTCATATCACTGTTACCTATTATTGGAAATAAGAGTGGGGGCTTCCTGCATAGAGCTGGAGGGAAAAGGGGTGGAGCCTGTGGAAGAAGCTCACGGGCCAGATGAGGACCCTCACAGGCTGGAGGTTCCTCATCCCTAGTTTAGTGTAATGTCTCTACTGTAAGGTTCTTCATTCTAATTCTTATTTTACAAGCTGCCTTGTGATAACTGGGCCAATAATGAAAATTATCACAAAGGATGATAGCATAGCACAGTAAATTATTATTTTTTTCCTATCCCACAACCACTATTGCTAGAATTTTCTTTCATATTGAAACAAGTCATGAAGATCAAATTGTTTGTTACCGTATTCTATTAAGATACATTAAGCATTTCTCCCCTCCCTCCCTCCCTCTTCCATTTTTCATTGTTTCAAATTCACCAATGTAGGCTTGTGATAGAGTTAATTATGAAGGCTATGGCAGCATCCAAAGAAGTTGATTGAATGAAAATAATAACTAATAACTTAAAGCTTTCTATACATTTTCCATTTTAGAAAGTCCTTTAGACATTCTTATTTAATTTAAAGCACAGGGAATGAGATTTAACAATGCACACAAAATACAGGTAGGCCTGAATTGGAAATAATTTAAGGTTTCATATGATAAGTAAATGAGAACTTTGGAGAATGACCCCAACATAAAACTATTACTGACTATACTTTCAGAAGAAGGTATTGTAAATGATTCATCTTTTGTCAGTGAATGAGCCCCTAGGTAGCTGTTATATGATGAAAATGGGTCTTTGGAAATGGAATTTATGAAGAAATTTCAGTGGCATAGTAAAAAGAAAAAGAAGCAATCGTAAGTAATCCATAGTTAAATTGAAAAGACAGAAAGTATGTTGTTTCAGGATTTCAGGTTTAAGCTATAATGTAATACATACTTACCTCAGAGTACATCCCATTGACCTCAGTGGGGCTTACTTCTGAATAGGTATGTATAGTATTGCACTGTTAGGGCTACAGTTCTGCCATTTTTAAAAAATAAATAAATAAGGGAACTGTTAAGCAATTTGCTATGCATTCAAATTTGCTATGTTTTCAAATTTTGCCAGTATAAATTACTTCATATTGTCTTTTTTTTTTAAGTCATTAAGAGAGCATTCCTGTAGCCCATAGACATTGTCTGAGGGACCATAGGATACCTTGGATTTCCAGATCCGAGGTTGGAAACAGAGCCCCATCCTTGGAGCTGGGAATCCACTCTCTGATCCCACTCCCCTCACAGCCAGCTGCCCCTCTGAGATGGGGAACTCAACCTTGGAGAGGGTATAAAGGGGGCATTCCAGGGGCAGCGGAGGAGACTACTGTGGCCAGGATATGACATATGCTGTGTCCTCTGCAGCCTACCTCCCGCCTCCTCCCTCTCCAAACCGTCCTGGCTATATTGCTGAAAATGGCCATCTAGTGGAAATGCAGAACACGAAGAGCGGGGAGGCCAAGATTGCCTCTGCCACTCCTCCCACTCTGCATAGGATGCTCATAAGCTTCCAGGTTTGGGGGCTTATGAGCGTCAAGGGCACAACTCATAGGATTGTGCCCTAAGGGTGTAATCATATGCACGTTTGGACAGAAAAAAGTCCTACAACTCCCAGTATTCCCCAGCCAGCATGCTGGGGAATGTAGGACTTTTGTTGTCTAAACATGCATAAGATTGCATCCTAAACATAACAATGTGAGAAATGCCACACTGCTTGCCCATTTCTATTCATCCCCTATGGTTGGATTTCATATAATAGGTATGAATTGTTATTCTGCGTTGATTCATCCTCTGCTCTGGTATTATATTCTTGTTAACTTATTACTATTCTTTCACACTTGTTGGCTTACAAATGTATATAAAATCCTTTGTAAATTTGAAAACACACGACCTGTTTTTATGGCAAGTTATACTGGACATTTATATTGTACATGGAATAATTTTAATCTCCATGTACGGTATGTCTCTGTTAACATACATGAAGAATCACCATCCATAGTAGGTTTGAATAATGCATCTTTGCAATGTAACATATCCTTAAAAATTTGAAGGAGCATTGTAAAGGTATGACTATGAAATTATGACAGGTGCCTTTTGACTCTCTGAAATTAAAAAAAGAAAAAAGAAACTTCACTGTAGGACAGCTAACATAACCTTGCCTAATTCAATACAATTTTTAATTGGGGCATTATGTGGTGTTTCTGGAAGTCCTGAAGCATAATAGACATTTCATGAAACAGACTTGCTGTTTTCAATGTGAACTGAATATTTTAAGTATCTGAAGTGTAAAAAATTATGTGAGTCCAGCATGGAAAAGTTTTCCAACAGTGCAAGCAAGGGTACGTAATGTATATGAGTAGTCAGAAAGAAAGCTTTATTTGGTGGTGGTTGATTACTTTACGTTTTATAGTTGTTTTTACTATCTGAATTGTCTTAGCTTCTGATTGCAAGTCTTTGAGGTAACTGTACTGGGAGTCGCAGAAGATGGCGAGGAGTACAGGAGTGTTGTACAGAGTTCTGCCTCTATGCTCTACGTTTGCTTTAAGAAAGCTAATCAGCAAATGGCCTTGGCTACTTGGCTGCTTGCCAAGCTGATGCAATCAAGAGCAACTCACCGGCATGTGACCTGGCTGCTGGCCAGAGGGATGACAATGCAAACAGCATAGGTGCTAGCAATGAAGCACGAGATCTGCAATCCAAGAAACTTGGTGCTATTTAAGAAGAGCAAGTGCAGACGGAGAGTGGCGGTGGTCGTTGGTGGGAGTGCGGTGGTCGTTAGTGGTGGTTGGTTGGTTGCATGTGAAGCACTGAAGAACTGGAAGGAGCGAGGAGGAGCAGAGGACGCTGTGCAGAGAGTCTTGCAGAAGCCCAATGTGGAAACCCAGTACCCAGGTGGAGAGCTGCTGGACTTAGCATTCGGGTTGGTTGAACAGTGACTGTGCAGCTAAGGGGTGGGATTTCCACCAGGGAACTGGAGCATTGTTGTACTTCTGGCTTAGCTTTGCAATAAACATGTTTGGCTTTGACTTCCTGGAGGGGTATTTATTATGGTCAAAATATCCCCCAAAGAACCTTTGCCAATCCCTTTTGGGGAACCTGTGGCAAAACAGTAACCAATGGTTAAACAGGGATGGGCAACTTGTGGCATTCCAGATGGTTTGACCTACAACTCCCATAATCCCTCACCACTGGGTATGTTGGCTATTGGTGATGGGAGTTGTAGACCAAAACATCTGGAGGATCACAAGTTGCCCACCCCTGGGTCTAAACAATAAACATTTAATTGAACTGGTGGTGCCGGTTCTCATTAATTTCTAAGGTGTCTAACATTTCTAGGATTAAAAAAAAACATACTCTGCATGCGGACTCATAACTTAAGGTAAGATTGGATTTATAAGGGGAGGGGAAGGGAAGAGTAGTGGAGAAGGAATCAATTCAAAATGCAAGAGGGAAAAGATGAGATGTTAATAAATGTTTAAGATCTGGAACAGAAGGAGCAAGCAGAAGGTCAGGACTCAGGAGGCAAAGCATTCAGGAGCTGTACCTTCAAATGAGTGACAGAATTATCTGTGTGTGTGTGTGTGTGTGTGTGTGAGAGAGAGAGAGAGAGAGAGAGATTAGCCTTAAGTTCAGTTTTAAGGCTCTATTCATTCATTGGGGCTCTTGGTACATCAGCATGATTTTATGTATGTTACAAGACTATATTTAGCTTAGAGTCCTTGCTGCCCTCTGGAATATATTGTATTTTTATTTTATACTCATTGAGAGGAACTCAAAGGCATATTGCTGAAACTTAAGGGAAAACCCAATTTGATTTTCCCTCTAAGTTTCCCCTGAAGATAAATGACTGTGTTAACTTGACAGTAAATGCTCTGTAGGAGTATTGGAAATGAAAACCAAGACTGGATTTCTTTTTACATGCTGTTTTTAATGAGGGGTTTGTTGTACATTGAGATTGTGATGTGCTTGCAAAATGAGGTTGTTATCTCAGCATTACAAAGGACACATTGTGAAAGTAAAGGGTTGTCTCACTTATCAAATTTGTATTGAAGTGATATAACAGTGTTTTCTTCCATGGAGATCTTCTTGATATGGTCCTGCAAAGGGAGTGAAATCAATTTTCATTGTAGCTCACTATCAAAAGACTAATATTTTCTTAATAAACTTGGGGTGAGTAATAGAGGTATGTCCTGACTTCATGGAAACACTGAGGCCTAGGGTCATACTAGACATGATGGCAGTAACTCTGTCTGTTTAAAGAAGTGCCCGCCTGATGCTTCCAAATTATTTTGGCGAAGGAGGCAAGCATTCTCTGCAGGGAAGTAAGGCAGGGGAAGGAATCTATACTCCTCAGGAGGGTATCAAAGCACTGAAGGAGAGGTGCTCTCATAAAGGTATTCACTACAATTCTGTGAACTGCTTCTACTTTATCCTGCCTGAAAGCAAGCGGCAGAGAAAATCATAGTTGGCGATCCTAGAACCCAGTGTAACATCTTTTATTACCTGACACTGGGACTATCTGGAGGTCCTCTTCCCAGCTGGGATGATGTGTTCAGTGTCAGTTTCCTGCTAGAGATGCTGGGACTTGTAGTCACAGTTGCCAGAAAATACATTCTGCTGGTTGTGGGAATTCCCCCTACTGCCACTGCCTTTTTCCTAAGGCAAAGTATATGTCTCCTAAATAAGTAAATATGTTTCATGGCCTTGGGAGAGGAAACATGATGGCCGTGTCATCTTCTTGAGCGCCCTCAAGGCCATCACATTTAAACTGGCAACTTTTTATTTATTTACATTTCTATACCACCCAATAGCCGAAGCTCTCTGGGCAGTTCACAAAATTTAAAACCATAAAATACAACAATATGATAAAAGTTTAAAAGTTGAAAACAGAATGAAGCCAAAGTAAAAACCATAGCAAAAGCCAGAAGCAATGTAAATAACATATTAAATATTATATGTTAACAGTATCTTAACAATAATATGTTAACAATAACATATTTTAAAAAATGAAAACTTGAATGGCTAAATAATGCTTGGAGAGAAGAAAGGTGCATTAAAATTGTTTGTGCGGAACCCATCTTGCCATCCTGTCGTTGATATTTGTTGTAGGAATCAAAGTGGGAGGTCAGGGGCTTGTTCACGGGCTTTTACATAGGCCATGTGTCCTCTTCTAGAAAGGATAGTCCTAGGGTTGTGTGAGAATTTTTCAGGAACGTGCGTTCTCCTTTTGCTCAGACCAGCTCACCATTCATGAATGCAAAAAAAACAGAACAGGACATCCCTAGATAGTCCCCAATTTGAAGGGCTGCCAGTGGACTGTGCTCTATTTGAAGACATCCTCTATTTGAAGGGCTGCCCTCTCTAAGTCCAGTTTAAAGATAAAGAGCCATAATAATTTCTAAATTTGTACATATACATCTAAATTAGCATATGTAATTTTTCTGCAACTCATCCTCTTTTGTCTTCTTTTATGGTGATGCATTTCCTCTTTTCTTTTCTTTTTTTTTGGTGATGCGTAAGTGCCGACCCTATTTATCATGTTCCTTTTGACATTGTAAGTTCTCAAAAATTGGAACTCATAAAGAAAATAACTATTTTCCATTTATCCATATGAACCATGTCTACTTTTAATCAAGCTGAGGGGACTTCACACACCACTAAATGAGAGAATAATTTATCATAAGCATAGGACCCCAGTCCTGACACCTTCAAAAGGTTTGGGGAGAATATTTTCAATCATATAAGTAGTAAAGATTTGCTAATATCATTCTGATATCTGTCTTTTCCCCAACCCTGTTTTTCTTTCATTTCCCCCCTTTATTTTGTCTTACATAATAATTTTAGGGTTGGAGTAGGGAATGAGTTGCAGGAACCGTAATTTGTGTTTGCAGGATAAAGATTAATGGGACATTTTGTATTATTATTTTTTGATGAAAATGTCTTAATGAAGAGTTTATGAAATAATCAAGAATTGTGAATGATGGGAAAACCTCAAAAGATTCATCTAAGGTAGCTTTTCCTATATTCACTTGGATTAGAAACAGACAGGTCTTCTTAAGTCCTTCTTTAATAGGGCAGTCCTATTACATGGGATGTGCAAATCAGCAAAACTCAAGCTCACTGAAGTCCTCAGAGTTCCATCTCGGACCACCTCTCAAGTCCGTATCAGATTGCAAGAAGGATTTTTTTTCTTTTCACATGAAAATCCATGCGTATTTTCATGTGTATTGTTCCAAATGTATCCATCAATTGTGCACGTTTGAAATATACACATTTTTCTGCCATTGCATTTGTGTACATTTTTCAAAAGTGCATTTTTCATGCACATTTTTCAAATTTACACAAGCTGTTGAATGCATTTTTTTTTTTTTTTGGTCCACAAATCACATTACAAGCTCTGTAATGAATGGAGTTTGACCACAGATCACAGTTTGTGTTCAGTCAGGAAGGTGTGAACTGGGTAAATTCTGTTCCAAAATGAACTGAAATGAATTTCTCATACATCCCTAGGCCTGGACTACAGCCTAAAGCATGTATAAGAGATTCTCTTAAAGTCTAAGTGATCACATAAAGAAAACACATATGCTTGTATCAAATACATTTCCTTCTACATTTTCTCACCTTTTCAGTTTGGCCTAGTTTCTGAGCTGTTATTTTAAGATTATATGAAAATAGAGGTTCATTTTCCTCCTTCAGCATCATCAGACATAGATTGAATCCAAAATTCAGATCAAACACGATCCTCTGTCCAGGCTAGAATGTGAGAAAAGAGCACTTATGCATTGTTCAAAGCAAAAATATACTTTGCGATTTACTGTGTATACATATATCCTCATTAATAACACATTTTTTTCTACTGATATGTGTCACAGCTGCTGATCAAATTAAGTAGCAAAACTAATTGGGTCACACGAAATAAAAATAGGGAGTCAATCCAGCAGACTAAAATTGTCTTTGTGCTAATTAGTTTAGATAGGAACACAGGAAACCAAATTATTTGGAAAAATACTGACTTGTATTAGCTACTAGTTTATTCACAATAATTACATTCTCTCAAGATTGTGTGTTTTCCTCTTAGGATCCAGACTGGCATGGAAAACAATTTTCTTTTTACCCCAGGTCTTCAGAAGCTTTAAATTAAAAAAGAAGCTAACACTCTTGCTGTTTTCTTAATTCAAATACTATGTTAAATGTTATAACAGCTGTTGCATAATCAAATTATTTTATGTTTCAGACAAGAGTTAAAGTGAACACGATCTTTATTCAAGGAGAATTGATAAATTTAATCTCTTGAATTCCTTTTCACATTTCAGAAGCCATTGCATTCTGTCAACAGAATGACAGAAGGCTCTTTTGTACTCTACTAGTGTATGAATGATTGTAACACATGCATTTTGGCTTTTTCTAGTGATAAAGACTAGAAGTTTCCAATGTCTAGATGAGCAGTCCAGTTTTGAGTCTTTTGACCCATTGGAGTTTGCTTCTCTTAAGTGTCTTTTTTTTAAAAAAAAAATGTCTCTGGGGAAAGGCATCAGATTTAAATGCAAAATCCCCTGGTCTGGCATTATTATTTTTATTCCTCACTTGTTTAGTTCTGCATTGCTCTTGCAAGTTAAATCTTTTTTCAAAGTGCTGTCACCGTTTTCCAGTTATGATTATAATTAAGTGAATGGTATAATTTAATTTGGCCTTTTGGAGAGTGCTTAATTTGTAGTTGTAGATTCTAGCCCAGAGCACCATGTAGCTTCATCAAGCAGTTCAGGCTTGGTCAGGAAATGGATTTGAAGAGGAGCCTCTGATGGTCCCCTATAAATGTTATTTTAAAGATGTAAAATGTTTAGAACATGAAGTCTTATAATTTTGAAATATAATTGAGCCCTATAGCATAGTTCAGTTGAGCACATAACATAGAACAGTGTGGTGGAGTGGACAGAATGCTAGGTATGGACCTGGGCAATGCAGGCTTAAGACAGATATAAAACTTAAAGAATGGCTAGGCCAGTTGGAAAGCCCCTTCACCACATACAGTAATACCATACTTTCCCCTGCCCTGCGATGTGCTGTCATGCTCATGACCCTAACCCTGAGCAGCAGCCAGGACTTTGACACAGAGGAGGAGAAACCAGCTGGATCAGGAAATCAGTGGTGCTGATCCCAGACTCTGAGCCTGAGCTGCACTTGTCAGCCAGGAGCTCCCTGAGCCAGAACTCCCCAAACGGAGGTCCCCAGAGACAGCTTCTCCTGAGCCAGATTCCGCTGAAGGACTGCCCCCCTTTACACCAGCGGCCTCATGCTCTCTGTTGCCTGTTCCACCAGCACAGGAAATGTGCAAGGTGAGAGCTGATGGAGAGGTGGCAGAGTGCAAAGCTATCCCTCTAAATCTCCACTTGTCAGGAAGGGGTAACATACGCTCAAAGGAATGCACTATCCCAAGATGGGTAAAGTGCCTCAGTTATGCTCCAAACCTTGTCAACTCCAAGCAGGTAACTTGCTTATCAAAGGTCTTGTTATCCAGTCTGACTTTGCTGCATGCCTGCTTACCTAAGCCACCCTCAGGCATCCATTGTGCCCCACACACTCCCAGTTGTGGTCAGGACAGAACAAAAGTATGGTTCAAAATGAAACAGAACAATCTAGCTGTAGAGATTGCTTATTGACTAGCACCTAGATCTTCCCGAAGCACCTCTTCCCCTAGCTCTAGAGCAGTTTTGCTACTGTGTTTGCAATTTTTATAGCAACATGAAGGCTATATCTGTCTATATAGCTACAATCCTAAACATGTTTGCTAGGTAGTAAGCCCTGTTGAACACAGTGGAAGTTAACTGTGTTTGTTAATATAAAATTGGTGCATATATAAAACAACAGCCCAATATTGAAGTGAAATGCACAGCTGACAACTTTGCCAGCATTCAACTTGCAGTGAAATATGTGTGTAAAACAAAGTGCAAAACTGAGATCATGCTGTAGGTGGAAGTTTGAGCTACTGTTACTTCCATCTTCACCTGCAATTTCAGACTTTGGCTCTACCTTAGAGGGTGGGAGAATGAACCATTATGTCAATTCTGTAACTTGATTGGAGGTTCCACAGGATATGAGGAGGCTCACTATGACAGTGCCAGCTCCAGGTTTCTTAGGGCCCTTGGGAAGACACCATCAATGGCCCATTCCCTCATTGAGTCTATCTTCCCATTGCCATAATCACTAGCTGTTACTGCTTCTCATCATGGCTACCTCTTGCTTGACAGGCAGATAGCCAGTGAGCAATTAGGCAGTGGCATCTACTCCTTGGTCTCACCAGCACCATTGTCTGGGCTAGAGGGGGGTGGGCAAGTTGCAGTGGTGAAGAGGAGGACCAATTCCAGGGGCTCTTATCAGTGGGCCCTCCTGCTGTGTGTGGGCCCTTGGCAGATGCCCAACCATGTCTCCCCTTGATGCCAGCCTTGACTTAGAGCTCACCCAGAGAGCTGCCAATTGCATGACGAATGCTTTTTGGTGTTACTAGCTTCTCAGATATGATTTATCTTGTATAAACAAACTGTATCTACTCAGTATAGATGATAATTGAAATAAATTAAATTTCTTACAGCCAGTGATAAAATGCAGCTCATATATTAACTGAAACATTATGCATGTTGCTACAGAAATGCCTGTGCTTATCTGTAGTCTTTCTAAATTAAGAAACTTAAATTAATAATCTTTGAAATGCATTCCTGAATGTAAATTTTAGAGTAATCTTAAAATTGAGAGCAACTTCAAGATGATGTGTGATCGTAAGATTTAAAAAATCCAGTATGAAATAAAACTCAGAGGATATTTAAAAGTAATTTTAATTAATAGACTTACTTGTCCTGTAAATTTAGTTTGTACTTAGAGAATGAGTGGTTGTAAAATTGGAGAAGACTCATGGTGTCAGCCATGCATATAAAAGAAAGCTACGCATTGCTTTCTTTTATATGTGAATCCCCGAACTAACACACCACTGGATCTAATATAAAGCCTCAGTAATCACCTAAACAGAGAGTGCCACAAACACTGCATTAAAAATCAATCCATCAAAATAAGAAATTGCAAGATGGATTTTCCATATACACTTTCTTGACATGACAAGACTAGCAAAATCAATAGTTTTCTTTCACTCCTCACTAACTTTGACTTCCTTTGTGTTTCTTGTGGTGAATATTCAAGATGATATTTTTTTAGGCATTGTGAAAACATAATTTGGATGTAGTGATAATCAGATTTCATTTTAAAATGCATGTTTGTCAGATTTGTTGACAGTGATAAAATGTTGGGTCGTTCTATCTATATACTTTTTTCTTTATTTTCCTTCATCATTTGTCTTACTGGACTACTCCATGAACACATGAGTTGAACTTGGAATGCAGTCCTTTCCACCAAGAAACTATACTGGAACAATTGGTACTGTCATCCCACTGACGTTGTTACTGCTTCTGCCAAACTGTTCCTAATATGATAGTGTGGCATGAAAGGAGGTCTTAAACAGTATTATTTTCTTTAGGTTCCAGCTGCCATTATGTGTATACTTAATTCCCCCAAATAGGGAATTAAAGATATTCAGGTTTTTACATAATATTGGAGCCTAAGTATTGCTACCATGAAGCCTCATTTACACAAAATATGCTAATGAGCACAAATGAGTAGTTGATACTGTTGATGGCAGTAGAATGAGATGCAGGTAAAAGAATAAATGATTATTAAATACCCAAAGGTAAATATAACATACCTTTTTGTTTTAAGTACATGTATGTAGTAACAAGGCCCCTTCAGCTTTTACAAACAAGAAATCAATAATATCATGACAACTCAGAAGGATGAGAAGCTCTTTTCCCCTCAGAGTCAGAGTGAATCCGACATTCTTTTCCCTCCTCTAACCTTGCCATAGTGTGGCTTAAAAGTTTTATAAAGCTGGAATGAACCAAAATATTATCTAGTTCACCTCCTGTCATTAGACAAGAGCTCCCATCCACCAACCTTCCAGAGAACAACCTACTTAATCCTGACCAAAGTGTACCATAAGTAGGGAAACCTTGCTAGGAATGATGATGTGACTATGCTTGAAATCCTGGGACACTGTGGGCTTCTTATTGATATAGAATTGACTCTTCAGCATCCCATCATGTAACTGTTGAGTGAGTTCATCTGGAGATTTTGGGTGAACTCTTGTCACCCAGGTCTACTTTTCTCCTTTATCAGATTGAGATAAAGCAGTGGAGGTACTGAACTGGTGTTTGCAATCAGTAATAGACTGGAGGACCAATGAATTGAAGCTCAATCCAGATAAAATGAAGGTATCATTCCTAGGGCATTCATCTGGACCTTTCCTGGTCAGAGATAGCCACATGTATCCATGCCCTGGTAATGTTCAGATTCGACTATTGCAATGCATTGTATGTGGGTTTGCCATTGAAGACGTTCCAGAAACTTCAGTTAGTATAAAATACTTTATCCAGGTTACTAATTGGGACTAGTTATGTGGATCATGTTTTTCCAGTTCTAAAAGACTTACACTGGCGGCCTCTCCATATCTGAGAATAGTTCAAAGTGCTGCTAATTGCCTATGAAATGCTAATAAGTTTAGGATAGGAGTACTTGAAGACCACTTTCTATGACACATGAGCTTCTCCAAGCATGTTTCCCTGCCATTTGAAGTGAGATGGGTGGTGAATGGGAGATGGCCATTTTGGTTGTGGTTCCCCCATCTGTGGAATGCTCTAGTGTAAACTCAGATATACTTTTGGTTCCAGGTGAAGATCTTTTTATTTGCCTAGGCATTTCAGCATGTAGTGTAAGCTGGTCTATAGGGGTTTGTTTTTTTTAATATATAATTTCTGCTGAATTTGATGGGTTGTATTTAGTTATTGCTGTTTTCCTCAATGTTATTTGTTATACTTTTATTTTATTTTTTTATCATATTCTGTGCATCATCCTAGATGTCTTTACAGAAGAGCAACATAAAATATATTATACAGACATATATTAAATAATAAAAGGGATATGTAGATGCTCTCATGGTGACTAGAAGTTGCTGAACTTTGGAGGTAGTACATCTAACATGGTGGATTCCCACCATCCCAAAACCCAGGGTAGAAATGGTGTGGTCATGATTAAGAGACTGTGAGTGGATGGTGAATTTTTGCTCTGCCTCTCCCTATTTCTTTCTTCTCCTCTCTTTCCTTTATTTTGATTAAACATGATTTAGTGCTTAAACTATGCATCAGCACTGACCATGGTTAATGCTAACCAGATGATTACCTTTAAAACCTGCTTCAGAACTTTGTTTCAAAGCCTAGCTCAGCCTTCCCCAATTTGGTGTCCTCCCAGATGTTTAGGACTGCAACTCAAATCAGCCCAGCCAGCATGGCCAATGGTCAAGAATGCTGGAAGTTGTAGTCCAAAACATCTGGAGGGCACCCGGTTGGGGAAGGCTCTCTCAGCTAATATGGGAACCCTTATATTAACCACGGTTAGCAATGGGGCATATGTGTGGTTAAAGCTGACAAGTAAAGGGCTGGAGAATTCACTCCAGAGAAGCAAGGAGAAGAGAGTGGACAGGTGCTCACCAGCTCACATCCTGTTTATGATCTCTTAAATATGTTTAAGAGATCAGTGGTGATTTCCTGTTGGTTTCTATGGAAGACTCCCCCCACCCACCCACCCCACTTTGTCTAAAGTAGTTTATTCAAGAGATAATTATAGTGTATTTTCAGGGCTTGAGGAAAACATGAAGATTTTACAATGAGGTTGAAAGGTTACAAATGTAAAATACTACATATCTATGAACATTGTCTGGTAGCCACTCTTCATTAATTCTTGACGTACTGGATGCTGATTGCATATTACTAAGTATCCTCATCTTGGCCACTTGTGCATCCTCTATGCTATATCCTCTCTGATTAACTCTCTGAATCATGCCTTCCCTCTGTGATTAGCTCCATTAGCTTGATGCTATCTTGTCTTTCCTAGAGAAAAATCTCTATGAACTGTGACCTGGAAAGATTTTGTTTTCTAATGTAACATTCAGCTTAGAAAACCCCCAAGAGATTTTAAAATATTGTCTTGAATATCGGGAGCCTAAAACTGAAGCATTGGTCAAATATTTGAAAAGCTTGAATTGGTGAACTTATAAAAGGGCAACCTGTTGAAATTGGAAGCAATCCATTGCATGGGGACATGGGCCAGGATCCAAAGAAGTGCTCAGCTAGACGCAAGGATGATATAGGAGATGCTGCAATTATAGGTTTTTGCAGGTCACTAAAGCTACTATTTTATATGGATTAATTCTTAGTTGTTCAATGCTTTTCATAATAAGTGCCTTTATTTTTATTTTGTTGTTGTTGTACATCACTTTGAGTACTATTTTGGGGATTAGGGAACATAGTGTATTAAAAATAAGTATCACCTTTCTCTTTTTACATTCAAACACTTTTTAAAGCCCGTGTTAGATATACCATCTATTTAACACATAGTGTTAAAATACTTTTCTTGCTATATGCAGAGAATGAGTTTGTGTGAAGGAATCTATAGTGTACTGGGTCAAATGCATGTTAGGGTGGAGATGCACCATGGTGTGCCAACAATCCAGCTCTTCAGCTGCTTGACCAACTGTTGGGATACTGTGTATAGCAGTGTTATGCTGGCTGGGGCATGCTGGGAGTTGTGGGCCAAAAACATCTGGGGACCCAAGGTTGGAGAACACTGGTGTATAGGAATGAGTATCCTTGCCAGAGAGACCCTTCTGCTATTGTCCATAGCAGGGGCTTAATAGCACTTATTGTTCCTATTGTGCTTATGTTCAGTTAAAGCCCTGGTGAATTAGTGGTACTCGTGTGATTACACTCGTCTTCCCTTAACCCCAAAACCCTAGGTGTTCCTTCACATGAGGCCTCTATCATTGGGTTAGGCCACTAGTTTTGTAATGAACTTAGATTTTGTTTTCTCTTGTCTTGAAAGTAAGAAAGCAACTCTTCCAGAATGTCTATGGTAGAAAAAGCTAATGCTGTTTTTATTTATAAGGCTACATTGTTATAGTGAGAAAATATTTTTTCAAAGGACACTAAATGTCAGTTACTTGAGCAAGGTTTTCAGAACAAAAGCTGCATTTGTATCAAAAGGTTTGCCTAGCATGTGTCACATGAAAAGAAGTAGAGCACGCTATTAAAATTTTGGATTTCAGGTGTAGTTTATCTACATGTTTCTCATAGACAATTAAACTCTGTTGAACATTTATTTTTAAATCAATCTAACTTTATATGTCTGGTGATTTTTTCCTCTCTCTCAAAAAGCTTGGGGTTTGGTAGTTGTGACTTCAAAACATCCTGAGTCTCCAAACTGTAAATTGTTTTTGAAAACCAGAACCCCTCCTCGCTTTTCTGATATGTGAAATTCACAGGCTGCTGCCAGTATGTTTAGTTTCTGTGATAACAAGGATCCTGAGACTATGGGTTGCAAGCCAAAGTCTTGATATGTCAAGAGATGCAAGTTTTTCTCTCTCTAATAATTTCCCACATTAACTGCCACTTTTCCTTTCACCGGCCACTTCACAGATCCTGTGAGCATGTTTCTCTGCTCTTGACAACAGTCTCTGCTGTTTTTTTCTGCTTCCACTCTCCTTTCCCCCCCTTAGGGATGTGTGAGGAATCTGATAGAGGGTGAAAATCTGACGGATTTTCATGATTCATTCAGCCATCCAGTTTGCCAACCTTGCGCTGCTGCTGACTTGCTATGATGCGAGTTATGCCAGCACATGGACTTCCGTCTCTACGATGGGCTGCAGTTTGCAAAATAAATAAATAAATAAATAAATAAACGCCAAGGGAATTTGCACAACTTGCATAAGGTTATGCAATTTGCGTAACTATACACAATTTGCATAAATCAGAATATTTTGTATGTTTTGCACAAATAAACACCCAAAAAGCACGAGGATCTAGTGTGATTTGCATAAAATCAGCCAATGTTATTCAAATCAGAGCCCAGCCCAGAAGTCGGAACTAAAGGGCAAACTAGAAGTCAGGGCCAAAGAAGGAGGAGAAGTGCTGAAGTGCAGTGACAAAGTCCATGCTTTGCATGCCAAAGTCTCAGGTTCCACCCCTGGCATCTCAAGTTAGGGCTAGAAAAGAATCCTCTCTGAAACCTTGGTGAGCTATTGCCAGTAAGTGTAGACAGTACTGAACTGGATGGACCAGTGGTCTGTATAAGGCAGCTTCTTATGACAAACTGGGAGGTAGGATGTCACTTTCAAAGAGTAGGTTAGGACTAAAGGACAAACCAGGTGGTAGGTCTGACCTTATTGCCCAGGCAAGCCTTACCTGAAACATGAAGCCATTTTCATTTAGGAAGGTCCAATGGCAGTCTGGGCAGGCAGAACTAGTCCAGGTCTTGAGAGTACTCTGTGTCTAGGACAGGGTTAGGCAACACATGGTGCTTGGGCCACATGCAGCCCCCCACTTTGGGCCCCTGCCACCAATGAATTTACAGGCATGATGATGGTGGCAAAAATTGCAGTGATTTTGCAGGGAAGTAAGGTGCATAGGCAGTGTGGACCTTGTTTGCAAGTAGAATCACACTCTTGGAAGCCTCCCCCAGATGTTGCCAGGCTCTGGTCTAGGCAGATGCTCCAAGCTATACTTTTGTTGGTCACCACACAAGGCAGCCGTACACAGATCTGAAGGGCTCCAGTTCAATACCTAGCAGGATCAGAAGCGCTCCTGCCCCACCTATTCCCTGCTCAATCACATTCAATTTAGGCCATGATATTCCACAACCAAAATGAAAGTGCACTGCCACCAGAACTGCTTACAGAGCTCTAGCTTACAATAAATTGGCTGCTACTCCATACACTGCTTCAGTATATTCGTTGATTTTTTTCCCAGAGTAATAAAAAGCTATCCTGAATATCAATTTTAAATATGAACTTAGTGTTTTCTTGAATAATGTGAGGTCCATCGTTCCAGATGTTTGGATACTATGGCTTACTTGAAGTCTCAAGCTTTGGAAGCTTAAGTTAAGTGTAAAAAGGCTGTATACAAATATTACTTGATAAGCACCTTCAAACATTATTAGCTGTGTAGAGGTGGGGCAGGAGGCATGCGTGACTTGAACTTCTCTGCATTTTTGTGTGTGCAGAACTTATGCAGAGCCACCACATCTGCTCCTGCAGATAAATATGTATGCTATTGGAGTTCCACCATGTAAGCCGCCTTGGGTTCTTTGCAGGAGAAAAGGCGGGATATAAATATAATAAAATAAATAAATAAATAGTTCCTACAATGCAGGTGAAGGATCTTGCTACAGGGAAGATGAGCATGTTTAGATGTTGTTGTTGTTGTTGTTGTTGTTAATAACAACAACAACAAGCTAATCTTCCCCGTAGCAAGATCCTTCACCTGCATTGTAGGAACTATTTATTTAATAAATAATAATAATAATAATAATAATAATAATAATAATAATAATAATTTTAAATGCATGAATATATCTTTCCCAGCCTTTGCCATCTTGTAATATCTGAAATCTGAAACTTCCTGGAATAGAAAGGTGTTTCAAACCTTATTAGAAATCTGGTTCCAGTGGCAAACATTTTCTGCTTTTAGAGAACACTCACTGTTCTTTGGTGAGCCTACAATAACAGCTTTCTGAGTCATATACTTGCTTCTTAATATGTCCTAGGAAGCCACTCTCTCCATTTTTCTTAAGCTACCCCTAGTGGCCAGTAATGTAGTCGTAGTGTTTTAAGATAGCTAGGATAAATTCTGTGTGTTATGCCAGCATTTGTGTCATCTACAAGGTATCCAGTGTTTTGCATTTTTAATAGACCAAGCTTCAGACAAATGGCTTTGAGAATACTTGCCAGTGACTAAACTATCTTAAAAAAGAACAATAAAATAGTGGTTATGAAAGTAAAAAATATATAGTTACAAACCAGTATTCACAAGATAATACTTAATAATCTTCTTTTAATCTTCAATGAATATGTTTACTTAAGGGAAGCGATTTATTTTTTAAATTAAAGATAATGTCTTGTATTCTAAGATACTGGTGTTATGGGTTCATTTTGAATCATTCCTGTAGCCTACTGAGAAGAGCATTACAAGTTCCTCTCCTTCCTACCTGAACTTTTCTGAATATCACACACATTCTTAGCCCTTGGCCATTCACTACACTCCAAAAACCATCTATACATACACCTCCTTAAACTGCAACAAAACCAGTTATGCTACTTTTAGCAAGACTAACACACAAAAGCCTCCTCCTTTCAAAATGAAGAGTTTCTAAAGTGGTTTATTTGCAATTGTGTCATTGACAATTCAGTCCTATGCATGCCAATCAAACTTAGTCACTTCAGTTCAGTTCAGGTAAGTGTGCATAGGATTGCAGCTTTAATTGTTTTGTGAGTTTATTATAAAATAAATACAGAGAGCCACAGTTTGAATTAGGATTTTAAACATTCTAAAAAAATATTATTTGCATCCTTGTAACCCAGCCTTCCCCAACCTGGTGACTTCCAGATGTTTTGGACTTCAACTCTCATCAGCCCCAGTCAGCATGGGCAATGGTCAGCAGTGCTGGGGGTTGTAGCCCCAAACTCTAGAGGGCACCAGGTTGGGAAAGGCTGCTGTAACATGTTGCAAGAAATAATATTGGTCCACAACCAAATACAGGGTAAAACTTCAGTTAGTAACTAAATAACTGTACTTTCTGTTTTACAGATGAAAGGGAAGATGTTCAAAAGAAAACATTCACCAAATGGGTAAATGCACAGCTTGCTAAGGTAAGAATATTCCTCTGTTTTGCATTAACAATCAAATGGTTGATCATTTTATCAAGTTACCATTTTAAGAATAACCTTTCAAATGTGTTTGCCACCTAGATTAAATTTACCTTTAAGCTCATGGAATGTAGGGTGGCTAAGTTTTGGATGGTTGGTTTCTTCACTTGAATAACTGATTTGGAAAGTGGCTGGAAGGATGCTATGGTACTGAAGGAAGAAACAGTGGAACTCCTCTGAAGAAGCTACGGCCAGGTTCAGACGACACGCCGTAGCTCATTATGGGTTATTTAATCCACAATGAGCTGTGGTGCCTCGGGTATCAAGTTTCATATGCAACCCCCAAATGGGAGTTGTCATGTCATGTGAACCTGGGTTATGCGAGGGTTAAACAACCCTCACATAACCCATGATCTATTTCAGGGTTATGCAAGGGTTGAACCCTCGCATAACCCATGCTTGTCAGGTTGACATGACACAACCATCCCCAAGTGGGGGTTGCATATGCAACATGGTAGCCGCATGTGCCGCACATGCGCCACAGCAACACTGCAGTGAAGGTGTGCTGTCATGTCATGTGAACAGCCCCTATTTATTTATTTATTTATTTATTATACTTATTAATCGCCCATCTGGCCGGTCACCCGGCCACCCTGGGCGATGTACAATTAAAATACAGTAAAAACACAATAAAATATAATGATTAAAACAATAAAACAATTCTTATTAAAAACCTAACCCACCCCATATTCCCGCCTGAACAGCCATGTTTTTAATGCACGGCGGAAGCTCATCACGGAGGGGGCATGGCGAAGGTCACTAGGGAGGGAGTTCCATAATGTGGGGGCCGCCACAGAGAAGGCCCTCTTCCTAGTCCCCACCAGCCTGGCTGCTCTGGCTGATGGGATAAGGAGAAGGCCATCCGTGGCAGACCTTGTTGAGCGGCCCACTTGATGTTGCTGGAGGCGCTCCTTGAGATAAACTGGGCCGGAGCCGTGTAGGGTTTTAAAGGTCAAAACCAACACCTTGAATTCGGCTCGGCAAGCAACTGGTAGCCAGTGCAACTCATTAAGCACTGGCATGATGTGATCACCCCTATGTTTTGCAGGTGATCAGCCAATCTCTCATACAGCATTCCTTGGGAAGGAGGATAGTGTGGTTGCTATGCAATACCAGGAACTGCTGGATTAAACTGGATTTATGGATCCTGTTTACCTTTAGACTAGGTTTGGGAAATGAAACTATTCGTGACCCTGTTCATGGTCTTCAGCTATTAGGATTTGTTGGAAATATGCAGTTTCTCCCCAGAGTGGTCACTCTTTCCTATTTTGTAATAGTGTCTCATTTAGATGATGATGATTCAGTACTGCTAATGTGCAAAAAGGCTCATGATAGGGTGGTCAATAATTTGTCTTTGTTTGCAGAAGATTATGTATGAATATTTTAAATGAATAGCCTTGATTGTAGAATTGAGTCAGATGGCTGGTGTGGTTTCAGAAATGTTTCTTGGTAGGATTAGCCTAAAGGGTTATTGTAAACAGATGGTAAAATATATGATGTCACCCTGATCTTGGAACAAAATAGAGTATATTTATGAAGAGTGAAATAAAAAAATTAAAGGATGACTGAATTGTTTGGAGAAAAAGAAAGCTTTGTATAGGCGGTAAGAAACTTGTTTCAGAAGTCATTATTTTTATCCCTAGAGAAAACCAGACCTTCATACAGGAGTTCGCAGTAACTTCTCTGTAACTGACTTACCAGCAGTAATGAAAATATTCTGTGCAATGTTAATTAGGTTTGAGCTGAGCATTCATTAGATCCAAATTCTGCTTAACAATATGAGAAATCAGCCATATTTTACACATGTATTCAGCTCCATTTTTATCAGTATTACTGTTTTACAGAGTTCTTGCTATGGAGGGAAGGGATTTTTAAGACACCTGCACAATACACCACCAATCGTCTGGAGGCTGGTCATTATATTAAAAAAAAACACCACAAATTTGATTTCATGTAGGACTATCTTTAGCTGTATTTCCTCCTCTGAAAAGTTGGACTGGTCCCCTATTGAGTTAAGCCTGACACCTTCGCGTCCTCATTCTCTTGCTTCCTTCACTTTCCCTTCCTAACTTAGTAGGCAGCAGTGATAGAGTAGCCTCAGGTGAGGCCTTCTTATGAATGGTGATGCTATCATGGGAACATCCTGGCTGAAAGGATCTGTAGGAGATCAGTGCCAGCTCCAGGTTTTGGAGGTCCCTTGGTGTGACACCCTCAATGGCCACTCTCCCTCAGTAAGTCTACCTTCTCACCAGCATTTTTTTTCCTCCTGCTGCACCTCTTCCTCATCACTACTAACATCTGCTTGCTTGCCAGGCAAAGAGCCAGTGAGCGTGTAGGCAGTGGCATGTACTGCTCCTCCTCACCCCACTGTTGTCTGGGCCAGAGTGAGAGGCGAGTGAAGTAGCAGGTTGCAATGGTGAAGAGGAGGAGCAGGTCTGGGGACTCCTGTCAGTGGACCCTCTGCTGGGATGTGAGCCCTCAGTAGGTGTCCAACCATACCAAACATATCAGTGGGGCTTGCAGAAAGGACCTTCGCTGACCTGTCCTGTTCCGGAAATGAGTATTTCAGCTCATTTCCACAGTTGATCTAGGAATTGCTAGCTTCCTGTTGTGCCAGCGATGCGTCCTGCTGGTGCAATACAATCAGCAGACGGGAAGGGGCAGCATTGGATATGTGCAATATATTTTATGTTTTTAGCATGTATAATTCAGGTGCTAAAAATGTGATGTGTCAAGCAACCATCTCTGTTTTGCTATTTTCTCATCATTTATTTCTGAAAGTCTTGCGAACATAAAAAGTAAACAGGAACATAGTGGGCCAGTTCACATGATCACCATGGCTTAAACAAGCGGTGGCTTGTTTATGTGATGGCTTGTTTAAACAAGCCACGGTGGCTTGTTTAAGCCGCAGCACATGCCCTGTTATTCTGTCCAAACCAAGGCAGCATGGCTAGTTGGAGGGTTAAATAAACCTACAACAGCCCATTAGGGTTGTTTAAGCCTCCAACAAGCAATGCAGCCCAGGTTCAGGAGACATGACAAGCTGCAGTGCAGCCAGGCAGTGATTACTCAAATCGCACCCAGCACAGATTAAACAAGCCACCATGCCTTGTTTAAGCCATAGTGATTACCTGGACCAGATCAGTGTCTTGCACAGTTATAGCTTAGCTTCCAATCTACATTTGTAGGTTTTTTAAAGAAGAGATGGAAAATCTACAAATCGGTTTCCAATCTACATTTGTAGATTGGAAGCTGATTTGTAGATTTTCCATCTCTTCTTAAAAAAAAAACACAACCCACACAACTCATTGTCTTGGAAGAACACACACAAATAGTCTCTATTTTCTTTGGAATGGTTGGCCACTACTATTCTCAATTGAATTTATCTATATATATGAGATAATGAATCAAAATTCAAAGATAGCAATATTAGTGACTTTCCAGGCTGGTTGCATACTTAACTTGCACACAAGCACAAATCCAAACACCAAATGGCTTTAGGCTACATTTTTAAACAATTCAAAAATTCCATTTATTTTCAATCAGAGCTTTTGGGGATCATTAGATATATGCACTGATGATGAAGTAAAGAGAAAGTATAAAATATAGATATAATACTGAAGAGAAAAATTATCCTTCCAAAGAAAGTCATAACTGGATTTTATAAACTGTATTATGCATTGTGACTAATGCTCTTCACAGTCACATTAGACATGCCATCCTACTTAGTTTCGCTGCACTACAATTAGTAAAAATATTTGAAATTTAAAACTAGGGGTGGCAGATGAGCTAGAAAATCGCATTCAGAAAAGAACTCCTATTGAACATGAACCTGTTGCCAAGCCAAACATATTGTCATGTTTGATGGATGATGGCTGAGAAAAAAAACACCCCAGATGAGAATTTAAGTGATTCAGCTCCATGTGCTCCAATTCCAAGGAAAGCTGTCTGTTCTTCTGATATTGTGGAGCCAGGAGGAGCTTAATACAAAAATATATTGGTTACCTTGACTCTCATGCATCATGATTATCAACATGACTCGGCAGCACATGAGGATTCCAAGATGTAGGTCAAAATACAAAACTTTGATAGCTTTGGGATATAATTTCAGCTCTTTCTCTGCTTATTTGGTATATAAGTTTACACTTTTCTAAACTTCAGTAGCTTTAGCCCTTATAATAAAAAGACCCATCCATTTTTACGCTTTTACAAAGGAGACAGAATTTTCTTTTCCAATATTTTGTGCTAGCTTTTTGTTTTGTATTTGCCTTACGAAATATATTTCCACAAGCATCTTTTTTTAATTCAAAGGATTCTCCAAATTTATGCCATACCTACAATCTAAAGGTGTAGCGTCATTTAAAAGAATGCAGTCTTATATCTTGTTTTATGATGAGTTAGTAAATATATTCCAACTGATGCTTCTGAGAAAAGAGGGAGGTGCTAGGGATGTGCACGGAGCTTGATTGGGAGGTGGAAGTCCGGCAAACTTGCCTGGTTCGACCCCCCCTCCGAGTGAACTCTGCTTGCCCTACCTTTCCCCCGGCTCGACTCGTGTTCTTGTGAGCCGAGCCAGGGAAGCAACTTCTGGGTTCCCGGTACTATGTTGTTTACATAGGAAACAGCCCAATTTGCGCAAATTATGGCCTAATGTGTGCAAATTAGGCTGTAATTTGCACAGATTAGGCCATTTTCTATGTAAACAATATAGCGCTGTGAACCTGGAAGTCCAGCGAGTGCCTCAGCTCGCGCGGTGGGAGCGCTCGGCTCTTGTGCTGCAAGTCGAGTGCTGAGAAGCCAGTCGCCCGTCCCTATTTGGTTGCTACACTAAAGTGCAACTATGCCAGGACATGTGATGGGACTGCTAGGGTGATTATGTGTCCTTCTTTACAGAGGATAGTCCTGCATTTGAAGGTGTACCCTATTTCAAGGGCTATCTCTAGTCCAAGTCCAGTTAAAAGATAAAGAACCATAAGGAGGGAGAGGCACAGGGGCCTTGAAGGTGCACATCAGCAGTTAACACCTGGACAGGAGACTGAGCAAGCATACAGATCACTTGAACAGCATGGTGAGATGTATTGCATTTCTATTTAAATTATAGTAATTATTTTAAATTTATATCTAAACATATAAATCAATATATACAAATGGTATTCAAATTAGTGTCCTCTTTTATAGTAATACATTTCCTTTTTTTTGGCAGTACAAGTGGTCACCTTTCTCCTTGCCGTTCTTTAAAAATACACCTGGTTCAGATCTAATGCTAAACCATAATTTAGCATTATGTGATTAAGCTTCAGGCTGGTGTGTGCCCTGTTCCTATTCGCTCCTCCAGCATGGCCCCAAAGAGGAGAGTAGAAATATCCACTTTCTGTTTCATGCTAACTACGGCTTATTACATCCAGAAAGGACAAACTGTTTAGTGTAAACTAAAGGTTTATTAACAAGCCAGGATCATAAACCACAGTTTGGTCTTGGCTTGTTTCAAAAAACATACTTGAAACTAACCATAGTTTGTCTTTTTCAGATGTAATAATGATAAACTTTGTTTAGTGTTAAACAGGAGAGAAGTTCTTCTGATCTCTTTGTGGCCATGCTGGAGAAGGAGGAAGGAGAGTTTGAGCAAGCTTGTTTATAGAACACTAAACTATGGGTAAACATCTGAAGCAGACCATACACTTGAAAGTGCAAGATGCCTACCAAAGTCACAAACATATTATGGTTATTGCATCTTTGTGTGGATGTTAATAAGTGTTTTGTTACATCATCATCATCGTCATTATTATTATCAACATTATCATCATCATCAACTTGTGAATGGACCCTGGCCGTAGGTTGGAATGGCTCACAGTTTGATAAAGCAAAGCCCTCAAGCAAACTTACACAGCTGTCTAGCTATGGGCTGGCTAGGGAATCTTCAGTGACTGAAGATGGTATTGCAGGCTTCAAACACAAGGGCACATTAAAATTAATTAAAATTAATTAATGCATTTTAAAAAACAAAATAACTCCAAGGAGCACACCCTAGGTGCACACCGTAGGAGGGGCTGTAGGGGGATTGGCTAATAGTAAGACTGATGATAAATAGGTGAGATTCATTTCATTTGCCTCATTTTTCCCAGCTGTTGCTCTTTATTCAGTGGCATAATAAAAGCCTTCATAGATTTCCTGCCATCTCCCAATGTGCGCTTTCATTCTGACAGAATTTTTATCTTCAGAATATTGAATATGTGCCCTTTTTTCCAAACCACAGTGATTTATAAATATCTTGGAGAAACAAGCTTAATATAGCACTGTGATATTGGTTTCAGTGGTGCATATGTCTGGCTTGCTGATTTGTAAACATTGCCATATTTGCATGATTGTTGCTGGCAGAAGATATCATTGCTGCTGTGATTAGAGCTCATTGTCTCTAAATCCAGCCATCTTCAAAACCTTTAAAGCAAGAGAAAACTGTAAGAAAATACACACAACCAATTTATGCCCTAGTAGAGTTATCTTCTATATGTAGGGTGGTCAGGCATCCTACTTTACAGAGGACAGCCCTCTGTTTTGGAGAGTTGGTAGAGAACAAGCCTCTATTGAAGGCGTCCTCTGTTTGATGGGCTGTCCAGTCCTAGTCAAAGAACCATAAGAAGGGGAGAGCAAGGGTCTTGAAGTTGCCAATCAGCAGTTAGCGCCTGGACATCAGACTGAGCAAACACAAAGGTCACCTGGTCAGTCTTCTCTACAATGGTGAATTGTCTTGTATTTCTATTTAAATAAAATGTATTATTTATAAATTTGCAATTATACATACGTTATACAAATTGGTATCCTCTTGCATCCCTTTTTTGTTTTGGTGATGCATTTCCTCATTTTGGGTGATGAATAAGTGGGCACTTTATCCATATGGATAGAAAAAAGCCTGTTTTTAAATACATATGGTTTGAACTGCATCCATGCAAAGACAACAAGAAACACAGATCTGAGATACAACTATCTTACTGTAGTGCATCAGTGCCAAATAATCTTAAAATGGGATTAGGGACATCCCATGCAAAAAATGTGACTGAGATCCAGGTCCTGAGTTTCAAGAACTATTTGAGTTTCCAGGCACTGTGGGTTTTACTTTTCCTATTACTTTTCTCATTACTTTTCGCCAATCTTCCAAACAACAATAGGTAGGAATAGAAGGCATCCTATTGAATACGTTTAACATATCTAGGTCATTTGAGCTGACTACAGGTCACCTCGTGTGAGGGTGGCTTTGCAAGTTATATACACTAGCTAGCCTCCTCTTTTTGTGTAATGTCCAAAGTGGCAACTCACACATCTCCCCATGGAAGTTGTATGAGTTCCAAATGAGTATGGAGCTACCCAAATAATAGATAGTTTTGGCCCCTGCCATGTTCTGTTTAAACTGATGCATGCTGGTTTGTCTAAGTTTCTCTGCATATAACATCAAATATCCTCAGTATGCAATACACCTATTCTTTCTGGAAGTAACACCTCGTCCCATATATGCCTGCCCGAACCCTGAGATCCTCTTCGGAGGTCCTTCTCAGAGAGCCCCCTCTAAAGGAAGTTAGGAGGGTTGCTACTCCCTAGGGACTTCTCAATTGTGGCACCCCATTTGTGGAATCAGCTCCACAAAGAGGTGCGCCTGGCACCCATTCTGTATTCTTTTAGGCACCAGGTGAAAACCTTTTTATTTGCCCAATATTTTAATGGTTGCTTTTTTATTCATTTTTATTATACTGCTGTACCTCCAGACTGATTCTTTGCGCGTGTAAAGGCGAGATAAAGAAGAGGCAGACACAGGGTATATGGTTTCAAATCAGGGCCACATTTATTGAATTGAAGATCTGTGAAGGGTGAAGTGCGGTTCTAACCTAGCCCGGCCCTTGGCCAGGAAAAAAGACCAATATTTGGTGAATGCATCCTAACTGAACCGGAGGCGGGATGGCCCACCACCGGCCAGTTGCCCTCCATGTGGAGCTGGAGGGCCTTACCATCGTCACCTTACTTTGGCACCTCCAGGCTCCCAAAGTAGGTGAGAAAGGTAAAACCCCAAAGCCTTGAAAGGTGCCACTGGATGATCACCATAACCCTAATTGTTCCTGCCTAAACCCGCACTTCCCGCCACAGGGAGAGACAAGCTATTGCTTAGTCGAATCTCCCCCACCTGCACGATAAAAGAGCGAGCAGGGCCCTTCGCAGATCTCCAATAAAAATATCATTGCCAATGTCGGATAGGTGGACCCCATCCGGCCGATACAGCTCCCTCCGGGCCAAGGTTATATTGGGATGGGGAATACAAAACCCAATTCCACCTATGGCCCTACAAATTTCGCCGTTCACCTTCCTAACCGCCCTATTCAAGGCCTTAAGCCAACTGAGGCGCGGTATGATGAACGACCAAAATATCCGAACCCCCGGCCACCGGTGTCGGATGGATGCTATGTCGCATAGCACCTGAAGAATCAGGGCCTTGCCTTTCAGCAAGCCCAAGTCATTCCCCCCCCAAATGCAGTACGAGGACATCTGGGGGGGACGAAAACTGGTCCGTCCGGAACAAACTGTGGAGGAGGTGCTGCCATCTCATGCCTCGGCGACCCATCCAATGGACGTCAGCCGAACGCTCGACCGCCAGGTGAGATCCAAAGTCCGTATTGGTGGCTCGTCTTGCTGCCCAGTACACCATACTGTGCCCGCAAATCAGCACACGGACAGTACTTCCTCCACTCCGGTGACCTGGAAGAAAAAACACAGCCCACAACAGTACCTTCAAGGCAGCTCTCGCACATAGGCCCGGTAAGACCGGGACTTCCAACGACCCATTGCTTGAACCTTTTCCTGAGAGAACCCCAATTCTACCGCAGTAGATGCAGCACCGATCCGGAAGGAGTGGGTTCCAAAGTGCAAATAGGCCCAACCCGCCGCCACCAGGGCGGACTTCGTTACTGACCAAAATTGAAACTTGGTTAATGGCGCACCATCTTGATGGCAAAACAAACTGCCATCAGCAATACCCAGTATAGCCACAAATGCATGTAGGGCCTTAACAGGACACAGCTCTGTCATTGATCCTGTGTGTAGCAATATGATAGACCCTTTACCCAACTGGTCAGTCTTGGATCTTCTCACTTTTATTGTCGCCCACAAGGCGTGCAGGGAAAGGTCTAAAAATTGTAGGGCGCGTGCAGATCCATCCAAGCGGGATTGCACCACCAATTCAGAGATGCGAAGAGCGCCGAAAAATGCCGTCAGGGCTGTTGCATGAAATAAAACCGCCTCATAAGGAGAACGGCAGACTGTAGGCCATTGTTCGTGGAGCTTGAGTAAAACCTCGGGTGACACCGGGGTCCTTGAGTCAGGTGGACGAAGGCACACCCTGGACCATCCTGCCAGGATTCTTTTTACCCTAAAATCATTTGAGTTATCGTGAATACCCTGTGCCTTGGCCAAAAAGGACAAGGCAGCTAATTTCCCTTGAACAGTCTTAACTGATGACCCACTCTGCAATTTGGAAATGCAGAACTGCATAAGGTGTTCGACCGGCACCGGCCACAACATTGGGAGGCGGACAGCCGCTCTAAAGGCAGCGAAATCCCTACCTGAACGCATATAGGCCTCCTGCGTGCTTGGGGCTATTGAACACCAAATTGCTTGTGAAGCAGCTGTTCGCCAATCTGCCAAAGATAATCTGGCATCAAGACAGGGGACTGCTGGGCCCATGGGGCAAGGGCCCGAAATCTCTGCATCTGGTTCCTGGACAAGGCGTCTGCGATGCCATTGTCGAGGCCGGGTGTGTGTCGCGCCCTGAGCAAAATATTGCACTTCAAAGTATGCAGTATAAGTGCTCTGACTAAAGACATAACTCTGGGGTTCTTTGAAGACATAGTGTTCACTATCTGCACTGTAGCTTGATTGTCACACCAAAAATGTACAACTGAGTTACCCCAAAGGTCTTCCCATAAATGGACGGCCACGTAAATTGGAAACAGCTCTAGAAAAGTAATGTCTTTACATAACCTGGAACCCAGCCATGCCCCGGGCCATGGCGCTGCGCACCATTGATCTTGAAAAATAACTCCGAATCCCATAGCACCGGAAGCGTCTGACTGAACCTGAAAATTTGCCTGGAGCAACAGCTCTCGCCTCCAAAAAGAAACACCATTGAATTGAGTTAAAATTTTTAACCAAACATGAAGGTCATCTCGCATTGCAGCCGATACACGAATTCTGTGGAATGGGCGTTTCAGACCCCGCATGGCTGCACATAAACGGCGTAAAAATGCCCGCCCTGGAGCGACCACTCTGCATGCAAAATTGAGATGACCAACAATGCTCTGTAAATTGCGTAACGTAATTTTTGAATGTTGCAATACCACGGAAATACGCTCAATTATATCGACTAGTTTTTCTCTTGGGAGGCAGGAACACTGCTGCACTGAATCTAATTCTATTCCAAGAAAACTGAGTGTGGAAACGGGACCCTCAGTCTTCTCGACTGCCAACGGAACACCCAGCTCAGAGGCCAAGTTATTAAACTGGTCCATCAAGAATGCACATTGCTCAGAGCAGGCTGGGCCTGCGAACAAAAAATCATCCAAATAGTGGACAACCTGTTCGAGGCCTGTCCTGTTCCTCAAGGCCCAATCAAGAAAAGAGCTAAAACGTTCAAAAGCAGAGCACGATATGGAGCAGCCCATGGGAATAGAATTTCCCCCTGAAACAGAACCCAAGAAGGTCAAAATCATCCGGGTGGACAGGCAGCAATCTAAATGCTGATTTAATATCGCACTTTCCCATGAGGGCTCCAGTACCGCAGGAACGAATCATATCAACCGCGGAGTCAAATGACGCATACCGGACAGAACAAAGGTGTTCCGGTATAGCCTCATTCACTGAGGCCCCCATGGGAAAGGACAAGTTATGAATCATGCGAAACTCACCCGGGGCCTTCTTAGGAACTATTCCCAAAGGCGATATGCGTAGGGAGGGCATGGGTAACGAAGTAAATGGGCCCAAAACCCTCCCTGCACGCACTTCTTTATCAATTTTGGTTTGGACTATGTACTCTGCCTCGATTACTGATTTTTGATTACGGGACATCATGCGCACATGAGGACCTTGATATGGAATTCTGAAACCATATCTGAAACCACTTAGCAAGTAATTGGCATCGGGCTTGTTGGGGTATGTAGACAGTAATGCAGCTAGCGTGTGTAATCTAATTGGGCTGGGGCCCTTTTGTCGAAGGGTGTTGACCAGTCCCGTGTTGCCGCTTGGGCCCTGCACCCTTGAAACCACCCCTTGAGCCCCGCAAACGGAAACAGGATGCTGATGTGTGGGAGCCTCCACAGACTGCACATGCATGCTTGTATGGACACTCCATGCGCCCACAGTGCCCTTTGTAGGCATAATCCCAGCACGCCTGCCCCGTGGAAGCACGGGGGTTGAGGGCAGGCGCTCCCTTGGACAAAACATGACCACTCTCAGACCTCTCACCTGAAATAGGCCTGGCAGGGACCATGTATTCTAACCACAAATCATGATCTTTCTTGTCCCATCTTATGTCATCATGGAAGGCAGCCTTTTTCCTAAACCCTTCATCATATGCTAACCAAGCACCACCCTCAAAGCCAGAATAAGCCCGATAAATAATATCTAGGTATTTGGTAATGGTAGCTGCTCGATCAGGAAACTGCTGCTGAATGATACCCATATAAATGATAAACCCGGGCAACCAGTTGGCCCAATTGCGGGCTGGTTTTTTGCGCTTTACTGCCTCTTGGTCTTTATCACTGGTTTTATCATTATCAGCAGTTTCATTTTCCCTTGTCAGGAGGGAGAAAATATCAATATATTCACCACGGATTATTTTCTCCTTGTTTGCAGGGGCCAAATGGTATCCCAACGGAAAGGAGGGGGCGCCAGAGGGCATGGCGCCCGCTCCTACGCGAGGGTAATGATCCACCATATCAACTGTGGACTGCCTTTTAGACTCGGTCACAGTATGGCCCAGCGGGCCAGACCACATTTTTACACATGCTTTCTTCACCTGAGAAGACTCCTCGTCACTATCTACCCTGCCTGCGTGATGAGTCTTTGGTGCTCTTCTGGAACGTGAAGGGGATCTTGTAGGTGAAGAAGGCGGCTGACCCCAATAATACGGCCACCCCGGTGGGGGTGGCACAGCTGGGCCTTGATAATAATGGTTGAATCCACGTGGTGGACTTGTGTGCCTATACGGCCATGATGCCCTGCCCTTGTGTGGGTAATACTCACCCCTCTCTGGTGCATCTGTTTCATCAAATTCTTGGTCCCACGCCCGTGGAGGTGATTCCACCGCATGCTCCCTAGAAAAACAGCTAGTGCTGGGCTTTGACGGGGCCATGGCATTAATAGTGGCTGCCATTTCTTCTAATTGAGCTGAAAAAGAATGCAGAACATTATCTTTTGATCTGCCACGCATGGAGAGGCCCTGCCCTGCCCGCCCTTTCTTGGCGACCCTTGAAGCATCAAGGTCCTCTTCATCTGATGAGGAAACACGAGCCGGTGGTGGACGTTTTGCTGGTTGCCTAGGAGCACGTCCTTTGCCCTTCTTGCCACCCTGATTTTTCTTGGGAGGCATCTGGAGCAGAACCTCAAACTGAAACACTAAAAGAAATTGATGAATAACAACAAGATTAAAGTAGAACACTGATTAAATTCCACGCCCAGACTAGCTGTGCCAGAACCATAACGCACAGTAAAATTACGAAAGGAGAATAAAATTGTGGGGGGGGGGGAGAATTAAATTAATTAATTCGGTTAGTTGATCAGATTGATTTCAGTTTATTTGAGTAGCAGGGAAAGAAAATTTTGGGGGAGTAGTAAATCAATTGATTTAATAGATTGATCAAACTGATTCAAGTTTATTTAAATTAATCCGAAAATTGATTAAATTGATTAATTAATTAAATGTTGATTTAAATTGTTTATGATCAAATTGACTAGCTTCTTGCTAAACACAATGGCGCAGCCTCCCTCCTCTAAACAAAAGGCAGCTAAGCACAATGGCGCCGCAACCCAGCCGCCCCTAAGCGAGAAGCACCAGGGACTAGCTGTTCTGCGAGAAGGAAATGAACAAATTCCGTTGCTAAGCAATGCCGAGAATCAGCTGGAGCTGGAACTACGGGAACGTAAATAAAGCTGCTGGGAACAGCTGACGTGCGGCTGGCCACGCGGCGCACAGGCAGGAAGTAGCCTACTCCATGTAAGCGACGGGGCAGAATTAATCTGAGGCGGCTCTAAAGCTAAGCCTCTGTAACAGCTGATCGGCGGGGCAAGACAACTGATAATCTGAGGCAGCTCCGAAACGAAGCCTCTGCAACAGCTGAGCGGTGGGGGCAAAAACAACTGAAAGAACTTTCAGGCAAGCGGGGCAAAAGCAACGAAAAGAACTATAAGGCAAGTAAAATAAAGGTGAAGGGCAATAAAATAAAGGTGAAGGGCTGTGCCGAAGCCGCGAGGTGGCAGACCACGTGGTGCTGAAACGGTATCACCCCCCCACACACACAAAACAACCTTACAGCAGCAGTAGGAACAAAATGCAATGAAAAGAACTCTAAGGCAAATAAAATAAAGGTGAAGGGCAATAAAATAAATGTGAAGGGCTGTGCCGAAGCCGCGAGGTAGCGGACCACGTGGCGCTGCAACGATATCACCCCCACACACACACCAAACAACCATACAGCAGCAGTAGGAACAAAATTTACTTATAAATCCCCAGTACCTCCACTATTCAGCACTCTTTATTTTGCCAGCCAACAAACACACCCGATCCTTTCCCCAAGCACCCATGCACACGCACACCCACACACAAACAAAGGAACGATACCAGAGGACGATCGAGGAGGAGCTTAAATAAGCTCTTACCTGGGTCCGCGCCCTTCTGAGCCTCTGGCTCAATTCCCGTGAACCACCAGACCAGATGCTTGCCTCCTCTCTCCTCCCCCACGCGCAAGCCTTCTCCCTGTTCCCACGTAAGGGGCCATTGGAAGTTCTTTTTGGCTGCTTGGTTTTATTGTGTGATTTTATATTGCTCTGCATTTTATTTTATGTTCTTTTGTTTTTAAGATGACTGTTTTTATCTTGTTTCTCTTTGTAAACCGCCCAGGGAGCCTTTTGACTGATGGGCGGTGAACAAGTATACTAAATAAATAATAAAACAAATTGATAGCTTTATCATTTAGCACAAATTCCATATCTCTCTCCTAAGCGGCTAGTTCACTTATACCAGTTTTTATACATCTTTATACCAGCTAGCTATTTTTAGCTCTTTGCTTGTGTTCATCTTCTGGAGAATTAGCCTTTTAGCAATTAAACTCCCTTTCATTAATTTTTTTTCTTGACTTTATAGATGTGCTGTGCATATTTTAAGTATCCAAGGACAAAGAATAACTTGGATCATTGGGTAAATCTATGCTTATGATCATCATAATTCCTTTTATTTAGAGAATAATACAGACCACTTTCTAGATTTAATCTGTATTTCCATCTAAAAATGGAACCTAGCTGGTCATAACAACTTTAAATTAGCTTCAGCTAAAATCCAATGTAGATTTGATTCATCTGTTTTTTTTTCTAAAGCCTTGTATTCTCAAGAGGGCAAGATGGGACATCTGGAAAGGGGCACCAAGTTCAAATAAGATAGCAGATCCTGAGGCGGGAGAGTCTTTCTTGCCCCACTAACCAAAAAACTGATGAGTTGAAAGCCCCCTGGGAAAAAGCCTTCATTGATCCATATTGGATTTGTAAAAGAGACTTCTTCTCTACTTGCTTCATCATCCTACCCTGGTCTTGAAAGAAGGGAGCTGAAGAATAATTGGTCTGAAGAAGCATTGGTCTCATTGATCCATGTGGTTTTAGGAGGACTTCTTCCTCCAGTTTGATATGATGGGTTGGATACAGTTGCACTTATGTCTCACTGAAATCAGTGAGAAAAGTTAGCCATAGCTGGTTTAGTTCCCACTGGTTTCAATGGGCACTAAGAAAGACTAACTTATTCTGGATCCAACCTGATGTCTGGATCCAACTTGATCCAACCACTTTGGGGCAATGTCCAGGGTTGGTACCTGCTGTGCCATGACAGCAGGTGCTTCCAGGACATTGGTCCAGTTGAGGCTTCAAATTCCCACACTTGTGCAACTGCAAACATCCACAGTGGCACAAGTGTGGCCAATTTTTTTTAAAAAATAACCTATTTACGCATATATTTTTGTGCAAAAAATATAAATAAATAAAAAGATCTACCGGCAGTAGGAAAATTTTTATAAACTAATTTGGAGATGGTATTTAACCTCAGTAAGATTAAATAGAATAGATAATAATTGTTCTGCATTTTGTTGGAGAGGATGTCAGGAAAAAGGGACATATGCTCATATGTGGTGGAGTTGTAAAAATGTATTGGTGTTTTGGCGAGAGGTTTTTACAGAAATATCGAAAATTATTGGTACTAATTTAGAGGTCTGTCCAAAATTAGCATTGTTATCAATAACAGAGAAGGTTATTTGTGACCAAAATACGAAGGAGTTAATTGTAAACTTGTTAACTGCGGCCAGGCTAATGATAGCGAGAAATTGGAAAGTACAACATGTTTTCCTAATAACAGACTGGTATAAGGAAGTTTGGGACATAGCCCTAAATGATAAACTAACTAGTAGTATCAAATGCAAAAAAGGATTGCTAAAGAAGAATAATTTTATGGAGATATGGAATCAATTACTAGATTATGTATTAATAAAGGGGAAGGGTAACATGCCTTGTCAAGATATGTTATATTTTTGGAATTAGACTTTATTTGATCAAGAGGATGGAAGTATATTAATTGGTCCCTTAGAGGGTGGGGGGGAGCACTTCATGATTTATTGTATGTTGTTTATGTTATATTTTTGTGATATTCTTGTATTCTGTTATATATTTTTTTGTTATAATTTGTTTTGAAAAGTAAATAAAATATATATTTTTTTAAAAAAAAAGATCTACCAGCTACAGACAGCCACTCCAGGGCGCCATTTGGAAAAATGGAGGGGGGACTTTAAAGTGCAAAAAGCTGCAGGGAGCCTAAATGGCTCTTGATCATGGTGGGGAAGGAGAGATGTCTTGGTCCTGCCACGTCCCACGGTGTCCCGTGGGGTACTGTCTGAAGGACCAAGGGGGAAGGAGGGGTAGGGAGCAAACAACCCACGGTGAGCCTGATTGTCCGTCGGGTGCAACATGGGTTGTTCGCAGAATAACCAATCCACCATGGGTTATTGCCAGGGTGGGTTGTCGTGATGTGTGGACCTGCCCAGTGTCTGGGTCATTGTGAGTGGGAAATGATGACCACCACAAAAAGAAATGGTGGTGAATTTCAGGAGAAAATTCCATGAAATGACCTTCTTCTAGGGAGGGGCTGAGAAAAAGCAAAATCTCAGAAACATTCTCAGCATAATGTCTTCTAAGAGAATTTGACCCAGCTCTCTTTATTAGCAGAGAGCACTACTTTCTGTTTGTTTAGCTACTGTATGCCATAGCACTAGAGATTTTACTACTAGTTTTCTCAAAATATTTGCTCTCCTCAAATTTCCTCTGTTTCATTGGAGGAGAACTTGCAATTTATTATATTTTCACATTTTGATTTAGGCAATATTAAGAGACATCTAAGGAAAGAACTGGTTTCCCCACCCTCTGAGAAATTTCCCTAGGCTTATAGAAAGTAACTATCCTGGCTTCTCTTGAAATTTCTGAGATATTTCCCAGAACTAGAAGAAGGATCCTCCAAATTTACTTTGCCTTTTGCTTTTGGCCAACCTTGCCCAACCTGATGCCTTTGAACTCCCCACTCCCAGAATTCCTGATCACTGGCCATGCTGGCTGATGGGAACTGAAGTCCAAAACATCTGGAGGGCACCAGGTGGTGGAAAGCTGCTTTAGGCAAATATTTCAATTGAAACCCAACATAGCGTTCAGTTTAGCTAACTGGAGGTGATGGAGGAAAGTAGACAAAATTATGAAACGCTCAAGTCCTCAGTCCTGTATGAAAGCAATACAGGTGAGCAGGAGAAGAGAAGACACAGCTGACTAATGATGTTCTAGTAGTTCTTCTTTACTGCTACAGTAGAGTCCTACTGAGCAGTGTGGGCTGGTGTGTGTGTAAAACTTCCCATCCCCTTTGATCCTGGTATGTGTATATGTGTGTGTATGAATGAAAGGGAGATGGGGATCTGAAATAGAGAGAAATGGAGTGTCCCCTGCCACTTTCAGCTCTGGCTCTACCCATCACCCAGCCCACCATCCACCGGTATGAAGCCTTCAGTTGCTTTCCCCTAAGGAAATGTGGCCTTCAATTTTCTTTTAAAAGCTCTCCATTTCTGCTCTATAGGGTAACCAAGAAATGGTAGAGAACTCTGCAACTCATTCGTGTGATTTAGTGTGAGTTTCTCCCCACTCCCTTGTATGGACCTTGGCCTTCATCTGACTAGAACAGGGGTCCTCAAACTATAGCCCGTGGGCCACATCTGGCCTGCCGGGTCTTTTCATCCGGCCCGGCGGCCGATCTAGAGTTGTGAGGGAAGAGGGGTGGCTGAGCCGGCGGGGGGGCATGGGCTGCCCACCCGCCCACCCGCCTGCCCTGCATCTCCTGCAGGGGGGGAAGGGGAGGAGGGGCGGCTTAGCCAGTAGCGGGGCGCGGACAGCGCCCATCCTCCTCCCTTCTCGTCCACCTGCGCAGGCTTTACTTTATCCGCCTCGCCGCCCGCTGGTCCTGTCGCGTCACTTCCGTCGCGGCGGAAGTGATGCGACGGGACCCTGCTCCGTCGCGTCCATCCTAGACCCCGCCTGCGCTGTTTTTCAAAACTGAGTGCGGGCGGAGTCCAGGATGGACATGACGGAGCAGCGCCGGCGGACTCGGGCGGTGGCGGAGGCCAGGTAGGACGGCGGCGGGGATGAAGGCGGGGGGCGGCGGGTTACGGTGGGGGGGCGGGTTACGGTGGGGGACGGGGGAGCTTTACCTCATCCGCCTTACTGCCCGCTGGCCCCGTCGCGTCACTTCCAGCACGGCGGAAGTGACGCGACGGGACCCTGCTCCGTCGCGTCCATCCTGAACCCTGCCCACGCTGTTTTTCAAAACTGAGCGCGGGCAGAGTCCAGGATGGATGCGACGGAGTGGCGGCCTCGAGCGAGGCTGTGGCGGAGGCAGCAGCAGCAGCGCGCAGGGGACCAGGTAGGATGGCGGCAGCGGGGGGGAGTTATGGTGGCGGGTGGGGGCGGCGGCGGGGGGAGTTATGGGGGCGGGTGGGGCGGGGGGGTGGGTTATGGGGGCGGGGGGGTCCTGCGGGGGTGGCAGCAGCGGGGGGGCGGGGGGGTCCTGCGGCAGCGGCGGGGGGCGGGGTCCTGCGGTGGCGGTGGGGGGGGCAGCATAAAGGAGGCGGCACAGGAGTCCCAGTGAGTCCGGCCCCCCAACAGGCTGAGGGACAATGAACTGGCCCCCCGTGTAAAAAGTTTGAGGACCCCTGGACTAGAATAAAGAGAGAATTCTGAGAGAAGCACAATCGAAACTTAAAATAGTCATTTAAATTTTAACTTTCTGCTTTACAGTCAGGTGGTTGCATTAAAATCTATGCTGATGTATCAAAGTGCATTATTGCATGGCACATCTCTGTCTGCATCTGTGAATTTCTCTGTAAATCCTTGGCATTATACAATTTAGTGTTTTGTGTAATTGCATTTTGCCTCTTTCTTCATGCCACAGATGTTAACAGGTGGAATATTGATACCAGTTAGAGGATGCACAAATTTTGAATCATTGGAAGTCATTGAACTGGTTCTAAAATAAATAATTCTAAAGTATGCTACATCAATAAATGCAAATTATACTTCTGTACCATTGATTTATTACAATGAAATGATATCAGTTCATACTCAAATCTGTTGCAATTTACATATTCCCTCTGTAAGACTGTAACACTTTAAAATGCTTAAAATGTTCTTTAATAGCAGGTATTGAGCTTTAAAGCACCTGCACTTAAAATGTTAAATTGGAGACATCAGACATTAGATTCTTTTTGTATGTAAAAGAAAAGGATTCACACAATGTGATATTTAATATCATTTTAATCTTTAGATTTCAATACAGATTCCTTTACATCTTTCATAATTTAAAGAGTGGGTCACACTTTTAATGTTGGGAGGGGGGGAAAGTAAGAATATAGAAAATAAGATAAAAATGCTTTAAGCTCTGACAGTTTTCCCTATCCACCTTTGTTAGTTATATGAAATGTACCTAGCTTTGATACACATAACTCAGTCTATGGATTACTGTGCAAGGCAAACTATGCAAAGACTCTTGTACCAATGCAATATTGACAGGAGCCCTGTCCTGTGCAAACAAACAATCTGGCTGGATATTGTTGTACTAGTGCAGCAACTTCTAATGGTGCAACTGTACCATGTCAGGCCTTGTGTCTGTCAGGTTTGGGAAGAGAAGGAGTATCGGTGAGAGGACAAGGACCTCTTGATTTTGAAGCACAATCCTGTTAACAGAACCAGATCCGCCCACCCTCTCCTACTGTAGTGCACTGTTACAGTTGCAATACATGAGTATTCAAGTCAACATGTATTGGGAGTTCCATGAGAGCTGAACTCTCTCATGGTAGCTGATTTGGGGTAGAAATACTGTTAGTATGAAAGAGTTAAACATTGTTCTCCCTGCTACTTCTCTGTTCAAGGCCACCCCATCCCAAAAGCTGGTTTTGGCTAAATAAAAGGACACAAGCAGAATGTTGGATGCATTTTTGTGTAACATCTAATCTGGCCCTTATACTTCTGAAAGCACTGGTGCAGCTGCAGGACTGGATAGAATTGGATAGAATTGGACTTTGCCTTCATACCGATAAGAAAATAGGAAACAGATCTGAAATTAAGAAGACCAAAGCTTTACTGGTAACCTGAAAAATGGAATAACTTTGTACTGTATATGCAATTCCAACTAAGTGCAGAATCTATCAGCGTGTACTGGAATGGGTGGTAGCCCAATGGGCCTTCTCCCTTGCACGTGGACATTCCTATCCTGGCTAGAATGTTAGAGTGGAGGAAGATTTCCTCATCCCACACATACCTTTATAGCCACACTTGTAAAAGTAGTGTAGAGTCCCTCCCAAGTGTCCTTGAATTGGTAAACTCTAAGGTACCTGGGGAAAGGCAGACCAAAATGAGCCACCCAGGCAACTCCCCCACCCCAAACTGCTCAAGCCACATGAGAAGTGTCAAAGAGATCACACACACACACACACACACACCTGGGGAATGTCTCAAGGTGGTGACATGTCAAAATGGAGCCAACTCAGACACCTTTTCAGAGCAAAGGTTTATCAGCTGGCAGGCTTACACAGAATAGGCTTCCAAAACCATTAAGGGAACTATACCTTACTGTTGGCATGTGTTCTATGGGGGGGGGGAGAAAATCCTATTCTCCCCCTCCCTGGTCAGCCAGTGATAGCCTGAAAACGATGGAGAGCGAGGGAGAGCATCTAAAATTCTGACACAAAGTGAAAATGGGTCATGTGAATCAAGTCCTTGAAAGGAAGAAGTGTAGCACAAGCCACATGACCTGTTGTCATGCACCAATGCCTGTGCAACATTCAAACAGCAGGCTGCATTCCTCCTGCCTTCTGGGATTGAAAAAAATATGGGTGCATCTGCCTAACAGGCTCTATTAACTTAGGATCAAACAGCACATCAGATAAGTTGGTTCTGGATCCTGAAATGATGTGGCTAATCACTAAAAACATATTTATTACAGTGACCAACACAATGGAAAATTAAAGTCCTAAACCAAAATTTATTTATTTATTTATATTTATACCCCGCCTTTTTTCCTGCAAGGAACCCAAGGTGGCTTACATAATCCTCCTCTCTCCATTTTATCCTCACAACAACCCTGTGAGGTAGGTTAGGCTGAGAGTCAGTGATTGTCCCACCTCTGCCCTCCCCAGCAACTCCAATGCAAACCAAAGGGAATTGCAGCCCAAGGGCTTTTCTGATCAGTGTGCTACATCCCAAATGGTTGAAACCAAAGCCTTGCTACCCTCCCACATGGTAAATTATTGTATTTGTAAAATCCTATGGTTGGTCTAGCTGATGAAACGTGCAACAGCTGCCTATTCTTTAGAAGATGTCTTGAAGCATTCATGTTACTGAACTAGTAAGGAAAAATGGCCAATTTAAGCAACAGCAAAATCAGTTAAAGTTTAGTCAAGTGTGGTATACAGTCAACTTTCTAAAACAGAATTGCTTGAGCTTGACAGGCTGAAAATGAGCAATACTGTTGATGTGTAAAGGTGATTGCAAAGGGGATTCTGGAGTCCTTTGAGAATGATTGATTAATCCCATCCTCTCCCTCCCTCCTCCCCCCAATACTTGCAACATTCTTGTAATGTGATAGTACTCACTATTAAAATAAAAATGGAAGAATTCCCTCTATACGTTGAGTTCGTTGTCAGCTAGGGTTGTGCAACACTGGGAATTTCATTCTGTTTAAGCCTGACTGGATTCCACACAGTGTTTCCATTGCGGTAAGTGGTGGTGGACTGTAGTGGATTTTTTAAAAATTCCAAGCAGTTTTGCACATTTGTGGGGGAGGGGTCCAACATTTTCACAAACGGTAATTTGCACAATTTGGGTGGGGGATCTTGAAATTTGCTCAAATGGTGTCATAATTTTTTTGAAATATTTTTTATTGGCCAGCTTGCACAAGTGTACACGATCGGAAGATTGCCTGTCCACTATGCAACCCGACGGAGGCATATTTCCCTCTTGTAAATATCCTTTTCAGTTTCATCCGCTCCACCCGCTACTTTGCTTAGCCCAGAAGAGCCATATTCTGTACTTGTCAAAGAACTTGTCAATTTCTTCCTGCACTTTAGCACTTCCTGAGTGAAGCGGGGCAGAGAATATTTACAAGAGGGGAATATGTCTTTGTGGGGCTGCATAGTGGACAGGTGTATTTGTGATTGTGTGCAGTTGTGCAAGATCACCGACAAAGAATTTAAAAATAAATAAATTCCGACACCGTTTGCATAAATTTCAGGGGGGGGGGAATTGTGCAAATTTCTGCCATTAAAAAAACTGGAGTCCACACATTGGCTTGACTCACTACAGATGGAGTCAACATCAGTGGGACCGAACAGGAAAAATCTGTCAGGTTTTCACCCCACAAACAGAATTCTCATACAATGTCGGCTAGTTTCATATATCAAGTAGAGCTTTTGTCTGACTTCTTTGGAATACAATTACTGTATGTTGCTGTCAAGCCCTAACTATTCTCTCTCACACATTTGGTATAAGATGCATATGGTAGGGAAAGAAAGAGGCAGACACGGACAGTTGGAATTAAAGAGGCCACAACTTTATTGAAAGAAAGTACCAGCTAAGCTGAGTGTGTGTGAGTCCTGATCAGGCACCTGCACTGTCCCCCTGGCACCACTAAGCCCAGCCTAAACTACACCTGATAGGTAGTAATCCATTCCCCTTGTGGGGAGAGACATGTAAAGAAGGTTCTGCATATGAATCTCTGAAAGCAAATATGGGAAGTCTTCAGGTAGTTTTTTACTAGTACCCTGAGGTCCACTAATTGAAGCTAAATGAGGTAATATTGTGGCTTGGGGGACAGATATAAGATGGTGGCTTTGGGGTGGAGCCAGTTACCTACTGCTCCCCGCCCTGACCCATACACTGGGATTATCTGCATCTGAGTTACTACAGATCAGGGTACTAATAGCCTAACTGAAGGGGGATGAACGCCTTGTTGTTGTCTTAAATGAATAGGAGTTGGAAACCATGGCCGATCCACTGCAAATCACCCAGACAGTAGCACAGCTAGGGCTGGATCTTGGAGCCAGAGTCCAGGCCCCCACAGCCCAAGGGACCCCCAAATGACCCCCCAGAGAGCAGCAGGTGATGAGGACATCAGGGCTGCAGATCAGAAGCAAACTGCATTTTATTCTTCTAGTTATGATGATGCTATGATTTCAGTGAGTTTAAAATGAGAAATTGCACATGCTCAGAGTATTTCTTTTTAAAAAGAAGCATGGTTGGCAAACTGCCTTTTGGTTTTTGCTTTAGCAGATCAGGAATGTAGAAGCAATGGTAAAGCAAGGAGTGGTGGCTGGAGCAAAGAGAAACATTAGTTGTGTGTTTTGCAACTGCAGTAATACCCATGGCCATCTAAAGAGACCCCTCACAGGGCCATTTAAGTCCAGGATCTAAAATTCCCTAGCTCCACTACTGCGGCCAGAGGTCTACCAGTAGATCCTAATTGACTATCTGCCCAGCCCTGCCCTAAAACTCTGCAAGTAGTATCCTATTCTTACAAGCCTACCTATTCCCACAACCTTAGACTGTATTTTATTTATTTATTTATTTTTATTTATTTAATACATTTTTATACCGCCCAATAGCCAAAGCTCTCTGGGCGGTATACCATCTCATGAGCCACTCCAGATTTGTGTCATGCCCCACTGAAAGTTTGAGACAGTTGTGCAGTGATAAATTTGGCAATTGTTTACCCTGTCTCCACACAGTTATCCTGCATCTTAATTTATTTTCTAGTATAAACCAAAGCAACCTGAGTGTTTGTAACAAAACAAAACAAAAAGCAGGGATGGGGACTCGGACTCGAGGACTCGACTCGTGAGTCGGACTGAGTCCCTCCTCTGACTCGACTCGGACTCGAGTCCCAATATTTTTAATGGGACTCGAGACTCGACTCGGGACTCGAGACCAAGGACTCTTCAACATCCCTGGGCTGTGCCAGGAGTGGAGAGGAGCGTGATTGCCGGCGAAGAGCGCATGGAAGCGAGGTGTGCCGCTGCTCGGCCACCATGGACGGCTACCAGGAGTGTAGCCCCAACAGTGTGTCAAGATTTATTTTGATTGATGTGTTGCGTACTTGGGAGAGGCAGAAGAAGGACTTGAGATTACTCTGTGTGGCTGCTCTGAGTGTGTTTCTGGTTCCAGTGGAGCGGGTGTTCAGTGAGGGTGGAATTGTGATGAGATCTCACCATTCCAGAATGGGGGCCAAACATTTCGAAAAAAATCATGTTCCTCAAATGCAACATGGATAAGTTTTAGGAAGTACAGCAAGTTTATTTTTTAAAATCATTTTTCTAAAATGCAACCTTTCAGACATTTTGGGTTTGGCTGCCTCTGCCTGCCTGTCTGGGGTTCCCAGCCTCCTCTGCCTGCCTGGTCTCTTCTTGACCAGTTCAACAGTTGAATTGTCCAAGACAAAGGCCTCTGCCTGCCTGCTTTGGGGTTCCCTGCCTCCTCTGCCTGCCTGGTTATTTTGGGTTTTTCTGCCTGGTCTGTTCTTGCCAAAATCAGATGCAGTTTTGAAATAAGAAGGCACACTTGTGCCTAGAATTAATTTAAGCCACACATCTGAAGTAGCCTTATTTTGTTGGGAAAAACCCCCATTGATTTTAATAGGGACTCGTGATCAGTCCCATCGTGGAGTCAGCTTTGGGAGTGACTTGTGACTCGTGACTCGTGAGTCACCATTTTGGACCAAGGACTCGGACTCGGACTCGAGACTCGGGTCCAAAGACTCGTGACTCGACTCGTGACTCGAGACCAAGGACTCTTCAACATCCCTGACAAAAAGTAGAAGTAGAAGCCAGGAAATGGTTTTGGACAAATATGGGAAGGGAAACTGCCCTATATGATGCTAAGGTCATTTTCCTTTGAAAGGAAATATTTCAGTTATACCCAAAGGTAAATATTGCAGCAGGGAAATTCAGCTGAATTTTTGGAGATGTCTGATAAGTGTCTGTCATTAAAGGCTCTTAAATGCTAAGGGATTTGTGGAATAAACAGCATGAGCACCAAATATGTTACTGAAACCCACTCTGTTTTAGTATAGTAATCTGTGGTATTAAAAGTGGCAACACTGCAGCAGATGGCAAACTATGGGTCACAAGTTGATAGTGTATTCATTGTGAATAAATGTCACATCATGCAAACTTAAACTAATTTTAAGCATATCTAGTAATAGTTTGATATAAATTACCTGTTGCTACTCCAAAAGGATTTCAGAATATTTATAGATAGCTTCCTAAATGCATCAATCAGGAAGGCAAATAGAATGTTGTTACCTCCTGTCAAAAACAGGATAGAAAATAATTTCAACCACATTAATAACCCATTAGTAATGCATTTATAACCGATGGATGGTGAACATACTTTATATGAAGAGAGGTTTAATTATTTTTCCAGTTTAGTCAGAAGTTAGCATATATAATTTTTTTAAGCAACCTAGGAAATAGTGTATGTTAGACTTAAATAAAAGATAATTCCAACTTAAACAGCAGAATTTTTAGTCCTCTATGTAGGAGTGGCCAACTGTATAAGAGAGAGAAAAAAAAATAAAAATAAAAAAAATCTCAAGCAAAGGCTCATATACAGTAAGAATGAAGCTGGCTATTAACTAAGAATGAAGGCTGCTATTAACTAAGATTGTCAGCTATAAATATTCACACTCAAAGCAAACAAGATTGTCAGACCATGAATATTCATACTTAAAGCTCACTAAATCTTCAGCTGTTGGAACAGAACATAGAATAATTCAATATTGCTGTTTGCTATTTTGTCTTCTGTAGAATGTGGATCAGGCCAATATTAAAAGGCAGTTACTGGAACAGGATTGACCATGCTAAGTGATTTATGGGCCACAGTTGCTTTCAATTTTTGTTCGCACATTGACACAACCAGAACCCTTACAGAAGAGGATGAGGAAACCTCTCTGTGTGTGTAGTTTCATGTGTTTTTAATTTTTCTGGATTGCTGTCTTGAATGTGCTTCTGAGTAAATGTTCCAGGATTTTCATACTGCCAACCTATTTGAACCCCCTTTGATTGTATTCAGTGGAAACAAGTTGGAGTTATTTGGATCGATGCCATCTTTTCATTGATTAAAGAAAGCTGATACAAATGAAGCTATGCCAACCTGGGATCCTTCCTGATAGATGGTTTCTGTCACTAATGATCAAAAGGCATTGTGCAGCTATTCCATCCTTTATTTCTTAATGGATCTTTGTGAGATCTGCTGACCTGCTTGATTCTAAAATTAGTGTTCCTGTTTGTTTCCAGTTGCTTCAAGAACTGCAAGCTGCCCGTTGCACTAGCAGGTGATCCTGCTGGTGCGTAGGCAGCAAAGAATAGTGTCCATTCTCTGTGCTCTGTGTCTTGAGTCAGCTACTGGTTCATTTTATTATTTTGAGGCAAAAGTGTTCATAACAGTTTTGTTTAACTCCTGAAAGGTACAGAATTCTCCCAGGACCTTAGTAAGCATGAAAGAGTTGATATTATGAGGCTAGTTCTACTCAATGGCTGGAAGGGAAAAAAAACTGAATTAATAACATAGTTTAGTTAGCCTCTATGCAAACTTAATGCAGTACTTTCATGGATGGCAGATCTGATCTGTGGTTATTATGACACATTCATATATCTAGGCTAGCAACTACAGTTTCTTTTCTGCTTTTGGAAGCTGGCTCATCTTTGTGGAGCTGGTGATTTTTCTCATGCAAGAACTTTGCATTTTGAGATACACCTTGCCTTTTGCCAAAGCAGATTCACACAGTAAGCTGAGTGACTGGCGAGTCATAACTCTGGGAAAACAGTGGGATAGAAGAAAAACATGAATAAAATTACTTGTTTTTGCTTCCAAATCACTATGTACCGTAATATAGGTGATCTTCCATATTCCTATGCACTGTAGGCATTGGCTTAAAAAACAGTTTGCAATATTAAAGAACAGGGACAGCAGTACAACAAAAGAATGCTGCTAGGCAGGAGACACTAGCATAGTTCTTTTTCAGCAGTCTTCCTGGATTATTTTTAGCTTCTGGCAGAATTTCAGCTAACATGGGAAAATGAGTCCAAAAATAATATTTATCCAGGGTTTTTTGTTTCTAGTAACTCAAGCCATAGGTAATAATTTTATATCTTTTTGTGGCTTCCATCTGTGTGTGGACTACTGAGCACACAAACAGGTATTGAGCAAGGCAGAAAAGTGTTTCCACTGATAGGAGACGAGCTCTATTCTGTTGCCAAAACCAGTGCCAGCTCCAGGTTTCTGAGAGCCCTTGGCCATGGCAACCTCAATGGGACCCCTTCCTCAATGAGTCTAGCTTTTCACAGCCATTGTCACCAGCTGCTATTGCTCCTCATACTGATTCTTATCATTGCTTCCACACTTGTTTGACAGGCAGAGAGCTCGCGAACAAGTAGGCAGCGGCATCTACTGCTCCTCCTCCTTACCAACTCCATTGCCTGGGCCAGACTGAGAGGCAGGTGAATAAGCAGGTTATAATGGTGAAGAGGTGGAACAACTGTAGGAGGGTCTTCTCAGTGGGTCCCTGCTGGGCTATGGGCCCTCGGCAGATGCCCAACTGTGCCTGCCCTTGACACCAGCCAAAACAGAAAACCCAGGCAGGATCAAAGTGACTGAGTATCTAAGCCCTCTGAAACCTGAAAGGATGCCTGGTTCCATACCAATCTGCCCATTCATTGAGGTCCTCCTCCTAGGTGCCAATGCTGTTGACATGAAGTGGGTGGTGACTAGAGAGTTTCCTCAGTAGTGGTACCCTGTTTTTTGAATTCCCTCACCAGAAAGGCCTGGCTTGCTGGCACCAGCATTGTTATCATTTTGGTGTCAGGCAAAGATGTTTTATTCTCCCAAGTTCTTTTTTTAATGTATGTTATTTTCTCTCTCTTAACATGCAAGTTATATTTTTAAATGTATTATCTTTCATAGATTTCATAGAGTTGGAAGGAGCCTACAAGGCTATCGAGTCCAAACGCCTGATCAGTGCAGGAAACTAGAGGAGGGGTCTCCCATTCAAGTAATAACCAGGCTTGACCCTGCTTAGCTTTCCACGCTCAGACAAGCTGAGCCAGTGTAAGCCACAGGCCTGTTTTTATAAACCACCGTGGTAGCTCTGCTGAGGTGTGCTATATAAATCTTTTAACTAAAAAAAATTAATAAGAAAAAATAAACTAAGGTTGTCAACGCATGCCTGCTGCTGATGAACCATTGGAGGAATGCCTCCAGATTAGCGGTTGAGAGATACATATGCTGGCACAAATATCTGGTCTGTGCAGGGATTGAGAAAGCAGTTAAGCTGAAGGGGAGTGAGTGGGCATGACTGGCCAGCTGCTTGTTTTCACTCCGCCTGACACAGATTACTAATGATCACTTTGTGGGCTGAGGTCAGCTAAATTTAAATTTCAATCTAGGTAAATTAATTGTTAAGTATACATTTAATGATGGTCAGCTCCTCTTCTGTGTGACTCTGTGAATTCTCATACACAACTATATTTTAGCATTTATAGAGCATTCACTTCTAAAAGTCAGTCCTCAACTGGATGCTCAGTAGTAGAGACTGATTCTAAGGGGACTGGTTGGTGTCTTCTATTCTGCTCATCTCTGGCAAGCTTACCCTTAAAAGAGACCCTTTGGCTTCATCTTCTATAACATTGCTTTCACCCAGGTTGAATGTGGCAGATTGACAGAAATAAATGGTTTACAATTATTGCGGTAAGGAGAAGACTGATGTGACATGGGATGCTTTCATGCACTTGTCCCATTTAATCTGTTGCAAGCCTTGATAATAATGTTGAGGCTTGTTCTAGCAATAAGGATGCCTGCGGTTTTCATCTGGCTGCAGCAGTGAAGAACTGCTTTACTTACAGTGTGTTTCGGGAAAACTTGACACCTCTTCTGCCTGTTCTCCTAGTGCCAACTACAGTGCAATAGGTGCTGTGCAGATAAGGCAGATCTGATCTGTGGAGCTCTGTATTAGACTACTAATAATTCTGATGAAAGACTAGTATTATTGGCTTCCTTTTCTCCAGCTAGGGAAGATTAGAGCTACATCTATGCCCTGTGACACCAACCATTGCCTGGTGTTAGTTTTAGGATACAGGCAGTCCCCAGGTTACGAAAGAGTTCCGTTCTTAACAATGTCTTTAAGTCGAATTTGTATGTGAGTCGGAACAGCATAGCCTTCTATACGTTAAAATCAGCATTTACGTAAATTGTGTAAGTTACGCAAATTGCGTAGTATACTATGCTAGGTACTCTACATAAACAAAGTAGCGCCGGGGAACCCAGAAGTCCGTTCTTAAGTATGGGTTGTTGTCTGTAAGTCAGACGTTCTTAACTCGGGGACTGCCTCTATATAGAAAATGTGTATGCTTGGCTATGGGAGTTTCTTGCAGCATTCTCTTACATATTTATTCCATAAGTGATTCAGTACAATAAGGATTGCAAAATTGTGCAGTGCAAAATTCCTACAAAATGAATGGAAAGGGATTTTAAAAATATTATTTTTTATACTCTATTCTCTACCTTAAAGAGTATACCGCTGGTGAAATTTTCCTCACTAATTCATTAGTGTTCTTGGAATCTTCTTTACTCAGGTTTCCCCCCCTTAGTTTGTCCTTGAGATATGCTGCTGACAGCTGTGGGAAAATAGACAGTTTCTAATCTGTTTGTCTTGAGTGCTGCTCTTGCAAATTGTGTGGGATAAAAAGAAGAGAAGAATGTAATGGATTCAGTATTCTCAAGCCTTCATGAATCAGTTTGTGAATCAAATGTCTTGAAACAAGCCTTAGGCGATTATACTATTTGAGGATGCCATGTTGAACCAGTGCCATTTTGTATATAAAGGCAAGCATTTTCCAGTTTTTCATAGACAATGGGATTGGAATGGGCTTTTAAAATAGAACCTTTGAACTTTTTTGCCACACAGATTTAAAAGGTCAAGGATAAACGTTACTTGCAAAAATGCATTTTTTCTCTCTTTCTATAGAGTCTGAGAAAGTTACCACAGACTAGAAATAGAATTATACATTTCTTTAATTTTCTGGTTAAGGGGCGTTATTTCTGATAGGATAAAAAAAATATGTTTCAGATCATGCAAAACCTTTTTAAAATACTTTTCTTCGTGCAGTATGTTGAAACTCTGTAGACCTTTTACTGAAGACACACGTGCACACACAGAATAGCCCAGTATTCTGCTCATTCACTAATTAGCTTTAAGCATATGTTAAGCCAGTACTCGCAGCCCACATATCTAGCCATCAATTAATTTATTTTTCATATTAAAATGTTTAGATTTTACTGTGAGTAAACAATAAATGTTGAGCAGAATGGTGGTGTACTAATACTAAAATTTCAGCATGAGCAGTGAACTCCACTATGCTGATTTATTTATTTTTTAAATTTTATTTAATTTTTATAAACTTAATACAACACAATATAACAAAAACACACAACTAAACCTATATACACAAAATCATAAAGTGTACCCCCCACCCTCCTAGGGACCAATTACTATACTTCCATCCCGTTAATCAATTACATTCCATATTCCAAAAATATAACATATCCTGACAAGGCATACTCCCCTTCCCCTTAATTAATACGTACTCTAATAATTGATTCCAAATATCCATAAAATTATTTTTTCTTTTAACTGTCCCTTTTTGCATTTGATATTACAGGTTAATTTATCATTTAGGGCTATATCCCATACTTCGTTATACCAATCAGTAATTAAAAAGACATGTTGTACTTTCCATTTTCTCTCTATCATTAGCCTAGCCACAGTTAACAAGTTTACAATTAATTCCTTCGTATTTTGGTCACAAATAACTTACTCCTTTATTGATAACCACTATGCTGATTTATATGGTAATTTATTTATTTCTTTTTTAAGGATGGACACTACCTAAGATACAGCTTTTATGAGTATGGGTATAGTTGATAAAATGACAAAGGCTAGTTGACCTAATTTAGGCCAGTTTCCTTAGAGTGTAACTCAGTATTGTCTAATCTGGATCTTACCAAAGAGATAATTCCCATGCACAACCTCTTCCCCAACCTGTTTTCTCCCAGCTAGGGTGGTGATGAGAATTCAGTACCCTAACCCATCTGTTTCTTCTCCACTTGCAATTGTTCGCCCATTTTCACACAGAAGAGGGCCGCAACTTGTTTTCTATCATTCACAAAATAACAGGCTTAAGTCACAGGAAGGCAGATTTTGGCTGAACATCAGAAAGAGCTTCCTAATGGTCAGAGTAGTCAGACAATGGAACCAATTCTAATTCTATGAAGTGACCTTGAACAGAAAGAAACTTCTTTTTTATTTAACAGTTCTTATTTATTTATTTATTTATTTATTTAAAACATGCTTACCCTGCCTTTCCCCAACAAGCCCAAGGCTGCTAACAACCTAAGTTGCTTGATGATGGTTATGTATCATTTCCCCTCCTGCTCAACTGTTTATCAAAGTATCAGGATTTTCCTCATGGGATGCAAGCCATCCAAAGGTGCTGGGTATTATCAAACCATTTCTTACCTGCGTTGTGTATGTGTGGAACAGCTTTCCTAGGCAGTTTCAAAGAAAATGGAGTAAGGCTGCAAGCTAAACACTTACCTGGGAGTAAGAACCATCAAACTCAGCGAGGCTCACTGCTGAATAGACATGTATAGGTTTATGCTACACATAGCCCTTTCCTACCAATAGGAACCTTAGAGCTATTGGACATCAGAAGGCCAAAAGCTCTTCCTTTCTATATAGAAACAATTACTTACTGCCTAAGAGCCTAAGAGCCAGTGTGGCGTAGTGGTTAGAGTGTTGGACTGGGACTTGGGAGATCCGGGTTCAAATCCCTGCTCAGCCATGAAACTCACTGGGTGACTTTGGGCCAGTCACTGACTCTCAGCCTAACCTACCTCACAGGGTTGTTGTGAGGGTAAAATAGAGAAGAGGATGATGATTATGTAAGCCGCCTTGGGTTCCTTTCAGGAAAAAAGGCAGGGTATAAATATAATAAATAAATAAATAAACCCAGATCAACAGTGGGTTCATGGTTTTTAGGCATTAGTTTCTTTTTGCTTGACTTTAAAATACAACTTATTTTGCTGTTACATTCAAATTATGAGTAATGTTTTATATTAATTCTTAACCCTTCAAATGGTAGTTTCAAACTGTTCAGATCTATGTCCTTAAACTGAACAGTGTCCAAGCGCTGCCCTGAAGGACTATGTCATTAGCCTGTAATTGTATATTGCACCAAATGCGATGTTTTCATTACTTAGAGAAAGAGCATAATGACTTTGCAATTGACTCCCACATTTAACATTTTCATCTGAGCTGAACACATTAAACATAACTGCCTGCCTTGATCACATATGGAGTCACAAAGCATTGTGCTCCAGTTAAATCTAATTCACTTTCAGGCCAGTGGACTTAATAGTAATTGGTGACTTACCAAATAAAAAGCTAAAGTTAAACACAGGTCAAGATCATGATCTCTATAATGGGGATTGCTGCCCTGTGGCTTGAAAATGGCACTGAGATTAATTGCAATATTCATTCCGCCACACTGCAGGAAACTTCTGATAGCCAACAGAATATATTGTTAATTTGTATGTAAAAGGTTTCTGTGCCGCCAATGAACTGTTTCGTTAAACACACAAGTGGGAAAATACACAACCTCTCAACCTCCTTTTCCCTTCCTGAAGAAAACCATCTTAAGCATGAAACATTTTTAAATTTCAAATTCCTACTGTAAGTTTTGTTTTGACCATCCTACTTAAAAAGAAAGTTCTGTTTTCATTGGTTCCCAGAAACAGGGAGAGACCCATGTACCAAAAGGTAATTAGGGATGCAAGCTGTAACCATTTAAAACCTTTACAGTGCAATCCTATGCATACCTACTCAGACTTAAGCCCCATTGAGTCCAATGGGATTTACTTCCAGGTAAATGGGCATAGGATTGCAGTTAATGTGGATTAACTGGTTGCGGTTTATTTTAATCTGTGGGATTCCAAATTAAGAAAACATTTGTTTTTTTCTTTCTTTTTAAGGATATTTTGCTTCTGATGTGTTCCTATATAACTGTATCTATATACCATATATACCATATATATATATATATATATATCTGTATCTCCTACATCTGTTTTTATAGCATTTTTATTTCTTGTAGTGTTTTTAATTGTATGCCATCTTGACAAGGTTATATTGTTAAAGGCGGCCTGAAAGTCATGTTAAGTATTTTAAATAAAATATAAAATGGAAAGTGTTAATGGTAGTTGTTCCATCTAATGAGTGATAGTGCTTGTTTACGAAACTGTAAGTCATCTTATTTTTTGAGATAATTTGAAGGACGTGTACCTCAATATACTGACAATTTTGGTAACATGCAAATTTATTTTAATAGTTGGCCAGTTAATTGGTGGGCTTAGTAGCAATAGTATCACTGAATGCTCTACACAAAGGAAGAACCATGAGAACTCGTAGATTTATCAAAGGACAAACCAGTGCTATAAGGTGCTTCAATTTTGCATGGGCCCACCATGAAGCTGAGTCTATAGTAGACTTCCCCAACCTACACCACCCTCCAGATGGATTGGACTACAGCTCCCAGGATTTCTGACCATTGGCTATGCTGGCTGGAGCTGATGGGAATTGGTCTGAAACATCCAGAGGGCAAAAGATTGGTGAAGGCTGGTCTATAGGGACTTAAACCAGGACATTTTACATTATAAATTGGTTATAGGTGAACCCCAATGATGGCATTCCTGTTTATTTTGTTTTGCACCAGATGGGATCAGAATTGCTAATGGGTGGCATGGGGCAGATCTAAGAATGTGGATGTACACTTATAAGAAACAATGGAGTTTAGCCATAGAAGTACATTTTTCTTATTATGAATTACTGTTCCCCCCCCCCTTTTTTATTGGCACCCATTCAGTTGGGGATTTAGTATCCCAGGACTCCTTCTATGGTGGAATGCTCCTAAAAGGTCCAGAGAGTGACACTTTTCTGCATGGTATTCAGCAGGAACATAAACACTTATCTGCTTTTCCTGTTTTTATATGTTGTTTTTATTTATTGCATTTTCTTTTTGAAAATTTAGTGTTATTTTTATGATTTTATTTTGCTCTTATTTAATTGTTGAAAGCCATCTTGTAAATTCTTAGAATGTAAAAGGTAGGATGCATATATGTTTTTAATACATAATTTTTAAAATAAGGAAGTAGCAGTTTCCATTTTACAAGTATCTTCATGCTAGTTGCAGCTTGAAAAACAATAAGAAAAGTATTAATTGAGAACATATGTGGTTCTCCCTTTTTTCCTCTATATCTCTAACCTATGTGGACTATTAGACAGAAAAGAAACATACCTGGAGAGGAATGATGTGACTCAGAATCTGTTTATATGAGCTTTATCGATCTGAGGGATGTTCATGAAACTCAGTTGCACAGTGAAAGCCCCTGTAAACCCTTTTTACTTTCTAAAATAAAACATAAAGCCAGAAACTTCATCTAAGGCATCCAGGTCATACATTGTTCCATTGATTGACTGTGTGTGTGTGTGTGTGTGTGTGTGTGTGTGTTCGTTCTTAGGAATTGCCTAGGCAATCTGTGTCATTGTCTGAAACATCACCAAGGGCAGGCTGACAGTCACGATGAAATGGATTGAGTAGAATAGAATCTGAAGCATAGGCAGACCAAGAAAAACAACATCCCAAAAGCTTATGTACATGTAATATTGTGCCATCAGTTAGAGTAAATTGGGGTCATCATCATTGCAGGGAAGCCAAGACCCTTCCCAGCTGAGGGTTTTATTGCACAAGAATGTGCAGACAGTTTCAATGCCCAAAAATCTTTAATCAAGGTAGTTTGTGGGGAAATTGCATGTTACCAGTATTAATTTCAAAAATGAATGTGTCTTGGAAAATGCTATCTCTGCACATTTTGCTTCATGCACCCTTTTCACCATATGTCAGAATGTCATTCCCCCCTTTCCAAGATTGTCTGACTTAATCTGTGCCATACAATAAGGTGTGATGTCCTGTGTAGATTATGTACAATCTGTAGAATTGTACTTTGTAGAAAGATCAGTATTCCAATAGTTTGAGTCTGTGGTTCCAAATCCCCCCCCCCGAAACCCTAAAATTTCCCCCCTGGTTGAGAACCCCTGTTCTATAACATCTTCTGACAAGATTTTTGGAGGAGCACCTACTATGTGCATGCACAAGCCTTGTCTTTCCTGGCTTGTGAAGTCTGCCAGGGTGGGGCTAGCCCGTTAGATGATGGAAACTGTTAATGCCTTCCTGAGGGAGGTTGCTGTGCCATATTTATTAAGGGAGGCAATGGTATAGCTTGGCTGAAGGAACCCTTGTTAGGATCTCCCAGAACTGAATACTTATTTGCCATTCTTGAACATTCCATGTTTAGGCAAGGTGTTTGAGCCCAGCAGCTCCAGGCTTTCTGGCTAGAGGAAACGTAGGGAAGGATCTAATGATGTCTGGCCACTAGTATGATTAACATTGCATTAGCAGAAAGCAATGCTAGGAAGCATGTCACACTAAGAAGTGCTATTGACATTATGCAAGTGTTGGTTTCTGCTAGTGCAACATAATTAGTGCTAGCAGCCAGGTACCATTGGATTCTTCCCTAATTTTCTGGATCCATTTTTCAATCTGATTTTTAGCCTGGTTTTAATACTACTACTTTGGTTGCCATAGTGGTCTTCTCTATGGCTTTTAGTACCATTGACTATAGTCTCCTTCTGGCAGTCATTCCCAGAGGGGATATCTGAGAAGGGTGCTGGGAGACTGCCTCTTAACCCTATGGCCTGTGGACTACAGGGTGCCAGAAGGTTCCACCTTGTCTCCCATGGTGTCCAATATTTACATAAAATTGCTGGGGGAGTTTTTCCAGAGATTTAAGCATGCTAACGATGTCCAACTTTAGCTCTCCTTTTTATATCCAAATTCTTATATACAGGCCTGTGGCTCACACTGGCTCAGCTTGTCTGAGTGTGGAAAGCTAAGCAGGGTCAGACCTGGTTATTACTTGGATGGGAGACCCCTCCTCTAGTTTCCTGCATTGAGCCGGGGGTATGGACTTGATAGCCTTGTAGGCTCCTTCCAACTCTATGAAATCTAATAACTCTCTTTTTTCCCCTTCTTTCTGATATGCAAGACTGTGCTGAAGTGCACAGGGACTGTTTGAATAAATTTAAACAACATGTCAATAGTGGATCATTTGCAGCATGGCTGGTTTTTTCCTCTAACAAGGTCAACTTCTAACAAGGTGAATCAGAGGCAGGATGCCCCACCATCATCTAGTTGCACTCCATGTGGAGCTGGAGGGTCTTACCAGTGTCGCCTCCCATTGGCGCCATGGGACAGCCAACGTAGGCGAGAAAGGTAGAACCCTAAAGGCGGCCCAATCTCTCTCTTGCCAAGCAGCAAGACATTAGCGAGGGAAGCCCCGCCCCGCTTAAGCCCATTGGCTTAGCCGGCGTGGCCTGGCTGTATTCTGACTCTCCATTCCTCCACCATGAGCAAACTTCTCCCCGACCCAAGAAGGCAGGGCTGGGAGAAGTCCATTCTACAGTAATACCTTGGATTGCAAGTAACTTGGTCTGAGAGCATTTTGCAAGACAAGCAAAAAAAAATTAAAAATTTGACTTGATAAACAAGCAAGGTTTTGCAAGACAAGTAGTGTAGGGATGTAACCACTCGCCTCAAGCGGGCGTAGCGGGCCGAAATCGGCCCCACTCACGCCCGCCAGAGACTCGCTTTGATATAAGAGTGGTTTGGATTACAAGCATGGTTCCGGAACGAATTATGCTTGCAATCCAAGGTATTACTGTACAAGTGGAGTTAATTTTGAAATGTAACCATTCAAGGATGGGAGGCCCTGTTGACTATTCCTGTACCACCTGAAATTTGACATGTGAGAACATGAAACAGGGCTTTATTTGTTGTCTTTAGCTGGTAGACTGTGGAATGTCCTTCTTTGGGAGACCATACAGTTGCCTTTAACTTTTGGCAGACAAATAAAATGTGGCTTTTTAAAGAAATTGTTTGCCCTGAATTAATTTTATTTGCTGTTCATGTAAATTTTCTTTAAGCAATTTTTTCCCCCCTCCTTGTTGATATTGTTAACTAGTGGAGAGGGAGAAAGAGAAACCATCTGCCCAGGAAGAATGTGAGAATGAGCTTTTTTCCATCTGTTTGCCTGCTTACCTGTGATCTTCGTGATAGCAAGCCAATAAGCATGTGCTTATGAGCTTTTTCCCTTCTGCTTGCCTGCTTACCTGTGACCTTCTTGATAGCAAGCCAATATAAGCACTTGCTTATATTGCTTAATGGTTAATCCAGGGCTGGATGTAGTTTAACTTTTCTTGTCTGACACTTTAGTATGGGGTGTCAAATAGCCCTTCTATGATCTAAAGTAATATTCTGCATGTAGAAATGAATGTGCCTCTGAACACAGCCCAATATGTTGGTGTGTATGTTATAATGCAGGAACATACATTCCTGCATTAATGTGAATGTTTCTAACGCTTAATGTGAATGTTTCTAACTCTAGAAAACCCATTGTATAATATGGCCGTATATAAACTGTTAGAGAATTGGCATTGTGGCTAATAAAATGAAACATTTCTTATAGGCAATAAAAATGAAACTATAACAGAAAAACAAAATTGAATACACTAGCTTGTGTCTATAAAATGTGTTTGTTTTCTCCCCCTAAATTACTTGAATGTGTACTTGGATTTCAAGTCATATCTATTGAGGTCTCCATATGTTTGTGTAGTACAGATGCTCCTTAAAATCTTGAAGGGAATAAATACACTGAAGAATAACATATAATATATGAAGGTTTATATAGTGAAATTGGACTTCCCCCAGCCCCGCCTTCTGGGGTCGGGGAGAAGTTTGCACATGGGGGAGGGATGGGGAGTCAGAGCCCCACCAGCCCACACCAGCTGAGCCAATGGGCTGCAGTGGGGCGGGGAGCTGGGAGCCTCTTTTAAGACCCTGTCGCCCTGCCCTTGGCCTCTTTAGTTTTTGGCTCCCTCCCGCCCCGCCCTGTTAGCAGTGTAGGCTTCTCCAGTCACCCGTTTGGGGGCCGAGTAGGAATTTTGGTCCATTGTCTTTATTGGCTTAGGCAATGGGCATATTTTGCCTACTCTACACTGTGAGTCATGGTGGGGGACAAAGAATTTTGACTGAGGGATTTTCGATTCGCTCAATTGGATCGTAGCTAAATTGGTCGCATTTTGCGGGAAGTGCGGAATTAGGCAGCAGGACTTAGGGTTCTGGTGATCATCCAGTGGCACCTTTCAAGGTGATTGGCGGTTACCCGAGGCTTCCCTCGCTAATGTCTTGAGGTTTGGCAGGAGGGAGTTTGGGCCGCCTTTGGGGTACTACCGCTCTCACCTACATTGGCTGTCTCATGGCGCCAATGAGAGGCGACACTGGTAAGGCCCTCCAGCTCCACATGGAGTGCAACTGGACGGTGGCGGGGCTTCGGCTGATACGCCAGCTGCGCCCCTTCCTAGAGTTGGAAGACCTAAAGACGGTAGTGCACGCACTGGTAACTTCGAGGCTCGACTTCTGTAATGCGCTGTACATAGGGCTACCTTTATACCTAGTCCGGAAACTTCAATTAGTGCAAAATATGGCAGCCAGACTGGTTGCTGGTACACCTAGGGGTGCCCACATCACACCAGTTTTAAAAGCACTCCACTGGCTGCCAATCAGTTTCCGGGCGAAGTATAAAGTGTTGGTTATTACCTTTAAAGCCCTACATGGTTTGGGTCCAGGCTACCTACGGGATCGCCTTCTCCCGTACAATCCACCCCGCACACTTAGGTCCTCTGGGAAGAATCTGCTTCAGTCAGCCAAAACTAGGCTGACTAGCATTACCCAGAGGACCTTCTCTTCTGCTGCTCCCAGATTATGGAATGGCCTGCCGGAGGAGATACGTCAACTTGTCAGTCTTTTGGACTTTAAAAAAGCCATAAAGACTGAACTCTTCCGGCAGGCCTATCCGGCGGAATTTTAGGATGTTTTAAAGATGTTTTTAAGATGTTTTAAGGATGTTTTTAAGATGTTTTAAGATGTTTTTAGGATGTTTTAAGATGTTTAATAGTATATATTGTGTTGTTTTAGTTTAGGTATTTTATATTTTCTGTTGTTCCCCGCCTCGATCTAGATGGAGAGGCGGGTAATAAATAAAATATTATTATTATTATTATTATTATCCCGCCTCCGATTCGGTTAGGATGGCTTCGCTCAAATCTTGGTTTTCCCAGCCAGTGGCCAGGAGTAGATTAGTACTGCACTTTGCCCTTCCCAGATATTTAATTAAATAAATTTGGCCCTGATTTTAAACCATATATACTTATTTTATTTATTTATTTATTACATTTATACCCAGCCTTTTTTTCCAACAAGGAACTCAAGGCGGCTTACATAATCCTCCTCCTCCTTTCCATTTTGTCTGACTCTTCATTATCTCACCTATACACACGCAAAGAAATAAATATGGAAGTGAATATAGCGCATGTGCTTACAAATAGTGTCTGCAAAGGTAAACAAAATAAGGAGTGAATCCTGCCTGGCAAGCTAAAATGTTACTCTTTTAAATAATTTATTTATTTCTTTTCATTTCTACACCGCCCAATAACCGAAGCTCTCTGGGCGGTTCACAACCATTCAGAAAAACACTGGCTTCTCCGTGGACCTGCATCCCCTCTCATCAACCAGGGTCGGGGGGGCAGCCCAGCTGCAGCAGGCCCTGATGTAATAAGCATTTAGAAAATGACCTGGACTTAATTTAGATTGCCCTTGTTTTTTAGCAAATATGTTTTCTAATGTGGACTAAAGTGAAGCCTTTTCAGCTTAACATGTTCACACTGATCAGCATCAGTATTGTATCTAACAGTGTAATCCTGTACTTGTCTACTCAAAAGTAAATTTCATTATGTTCAGTAGGGCTTACTCCCAGGTAAGTGGGTGTAAGATTGCAGCCTGTTCTCCATATTGCTTATTAACTTACTGCAGCTGTATAAATGTTGGACATAATTAGCCTTCTTAATAAGGGTGAAGACTTTCGTGAGTTTTGATATTTAGCACCTCAAAATGTGGTAAGCTAGTCTTGCTGCATTTGGGAGCCCTCTTGATCATCCTGCTGAGCGGGGGCCCAGAATTCTGTCCTAAAGTCATACTCTGATGGCATCACTGGGCTGAAGTATAGTGCCTAAGATGCCACCTAGCAAGTTCATGATTAAGGTGAGATTTGAATGAGGGAGTACTTGGCTCATGTTCTTAGCCAATAATACCTCAGCATCAGCTCTCTTGCACATAATGCTATAGGATAACCTCCTCTGAATCTTAGTTGTGTGGTGAACAGCATGGAGATTGTGAGTTGCCTGATATCAGTTCTCATTGTACTTTTGAATGAAATAGCAGAAATTGGGCTTTACTTTGGCCTGTTAATTTGGATACATTGAGAGAGTTTGAGGTTTAGAATAGATAAAGAAGAAAATATTAATTTGAAGATAGAGATCAGCTAGTAATTCCTCAAATGGGCTCTTTATACCCTTCCTCCCCAAAAAGCAGCACAAGAGACAGTCTTGGAATAAAGTAGGGAGTTGTGTGGTGGGTATGTCCAGTGGTTTTAGCATAGAAATTCAAATGGGAAAGGCATTTTTTCTGGTTGCCTGTTCAGTGAAGCTCAAGTGTTAACACAGAAGGCAAGAATTCTTCTTTCTCTATGGTTGATTAGTCTTAATGATAACATAGCTATAGTATTTCTCACTTCAGTCCAGTAAATGGCTGATGTTCTAATTAGTAGTCCCACTGGAATGTACATCTGTAAAAAAAAATTGCTGTAGATGGCAGAATTTACCACACTTCTGATACAATGTAGAAAAGGAATGTGGAAGTTGTTTCTTCTACATTTGGATCATGTACACCTCCCTCACCGTTCAAGTTCAAACATTCCATTGGGTACATAGTAAGATGAAACCACTCATCTGTGTTTCATTTCGTGCTACTTCTGAAGAATGTTTGGAACCATTCGTATCTTTTCAAATAGACCAGTCTCAAGTCAATTCAGTGTTACATTCATTTTATGATTATTGCAAGATCATTCCCCCCACCCAACCCCAGAAATCTCTCTTTTACAATTTGTGGACTAATTATTTGGTCAAATGCTATATATCTTCTCTGTTTTGCTAAAGGTTATTTCCTTCCTAGTGAAAGCTTTTCAAATGTATGTTACAATGTATTTGAATAAATGTAATTAAATAATTATCAGTAAGATAGCTATGCCTCCTCTTCTGTGACCTTTAGTAGTTTTTATATCCCCTTTTCTGGTTTTTAATAATCTTAGAGTACACAGTAGGATGGTTGTGGTCGTTAAGATTTGTGGCTTTTCCGACACTATCTCAAAGCAGAACTACTAGATTTTGAATAGGTTTCATTTTAAGAGGTTAGGAAAGTGACAAGAAGTAAGAAAAATGACATGAGGCTTTATTATCTCAATGTTATTTCAGTGCTTTACGAATTACAAGTGCTACAGATTGTCCTCTGCTATCCAATGTTCTGTTTAATCAGAAAGTCTTTAAGAAATATCTCAATGAGTTTCTCTAATTGCACTTCAAAAAAGAAGAAAACTTCTTGAAAAGTCAAAAAAATGCCTAAAACTCCTTAAAATATCACTGCACAGCTTCTCTGTTCTATGTGCAGTCGTATCTCATGAGTAAGATGTCCCTAAAGAGACATACACATGTTCCAGGAAGCTAAGAGATTTCCTAAGCGGTTGATGGGCAATGACGAACATGATTTCATTGAAATTGTCTGAAATGGAAAGCAAGCCATCTGAATTGCTCTCCAGAGGAGAAGCTGGACTTATGCATGCTGCCACAAACCTGATAAAGATGAGTCCAGTAGAGCATTCAAAATTGCAGCTGCTTCTTGTGGTGAGCAAGTCTTAGTCACAAGCTGAAAGAAAATCTGAGATACCATAAACAAGTGGCCATGTGCATTGCCCCCAGGGATGCACAAACATCTCTGAATTTGGCTCAGCAATGATTAGGGCTGCATGCATTTCCATTCAGAACTTGTAAAAGTTCAAGAGCTTTTGTGAATACTTAGAAGGGGAGAAATGCTCACCAAACCCAGATTTTTACTGTGCACTACCCATTTTTGGAGCTGCAGCAGTGCCTTTAACTGCCTATTGAAATCAGTGGAGAGATTAAGTTTCTATTGAGCTGAATCAGCATAGTTAAAGATCGTGCAGTTCCAAAAAAAATTTAGAAGATCCTTGCTGAAGATCCTTGGGAAAAGAGGGTCTTCAGTGGGTGGTTGCTTTGTGCCCTGCACCAGCCATTTTTAGATCTGCAGGATTTATAGCCTGAAATCATGGGTACTGAGACCATTTTCAAAAGACAGTTAGATCCATGCAATCTTGAGGAAGAGAGATTTGCCAGGGATGGCATGCAAGCAGACTTGAGGTGGAGGGCCTGTCCGAGGTGGACTGTGCCTACTTCAGTTCTGCTCACCTTCATTTGAACAGGCTAGCTCACATATTGAGCACCTCTTGCTTCAAATGCTCACCCTGTCCCTGATTAGCCCTGATTCTGAAATATGTGAACGAAGATCCACCACACTGAACATTGTGCTCCCTGTCACCCATGAAGAAAATTGATGTAATCCAATTATTTCTTTTACCAATATCCTTACTTGTCTACACATAATTCTTGCCGTGCAGATGCCATAAGAACAGTATCTATATGATGAGTTTTCCAGCTCCTGCTGTAACTCATTGTGTGGCTTGGGGCCATCACATAGTGAGTCTCCATGTACCATCAGTGGTTGCAATGGAGCTTGGAGTTGGAATTCATGACATGATCATGCAAGTGAGCATTGCTTCTTGTTACAGGATGGAAAACTGGCCATGGGGATGTGTGTGTTTTTGGTAGCATCTGCATTGTGAGAATAACATTTCGGTCAGCTCTTAATCTCCTTTGGGGGTGGGGTAGGAGTGGGGGGGGAGAGACTGTGATCATGCAGACTACAGAATGCATTCCTAAAATTAGTGGGTGTTGCACAGAGCAACACACACTAATTACATTATTGCAATTGGAATTGTTATTAAATTGATATTTCCCACCATTAGAATGCATGAATATAGTTTCATGATGAGTGTGCTTTTATTCATTATTTTATTTATGACATGATTCAGGCACAAATGCCCTCCCAAGGGGGTGTACAAAATTCAATAAAGGCATAATAGTATACAAAATCAAGACAAGATCAGGATGTGTGGTTTTACCTGTTCAGCTAGGCTAGCTGCTAAAGTAAAGGCTTGAATCCTGTGTGCCTTATGTGATAATAATGGTGAGAGCAAGCAATAGAAGTAACCCAAAGATGGTATGTTAATTGCATGATACAAGTAAATAAACAGCTTGAGAAAGCTACAGAGAAAGATTAAAGTCTTGGATTCACTATGGTTAAAAGAAAGAAAAAACCTAGCTCCCCAAACCATGAATACTTTGGAAGGACCCATTGATTGATTGAGAGAATAGAATGCCTTAACTCGATATCACGTGCCCAGTCTAAACTGCATGTAATGTCCCTTTCTAGCCATCCCTTATGTCTCAGAGAATGATAAAATGTATTGCAAGGAAGAGGGGGAGATCCTTCCCACAATGTAAATATACCATTGCCAATCATTAAAACCCTTATGCCAAAGCACATATAAAATTATCTGTCTCCGTTGTAAAGTTTATGATACATCTGTTTTTCACAACTGTTTTAGAAGGATTTTGTAGTTCGTTATACTTTCTCATGGGGCATGGGTCTGATTTCAGCACCATTTTTGTATTAAGAGTATTTACGTACTTTTTTCCACTGGTCTCTAGGGACTTTACCACCTTTGGCATAAGCATTGTGTCTTGATGAAGATACTTTTAATAATTTCTGCCTTTAAAATACTTTGGTTGACATCATCATTTATTTATTTATTTACAGCATTTGTATACTGCTCCATATCTAGAAAGATTCTGGAGCAGTGAACAATAAAAAGATAAACCAGATAAAAGAATAAAAACAATGCATTGAAAACAGAGTAACATTAAAACCATGGGTGGTCAGCAAGGAAGGCAAGGAAAACAAGATGTCTTAATGCTGCTTGTGCTAGTTTTAGGGTTATACATATTAATTATTGGAATATGTCAATTTCTGCAAAATAACAGTGAGAGAGCTGGTTCTCTCATGTCCTGCTTGTGGGCTTCCCCTTGGCATCTGCGGCAAATGGGATGCTGGACTAGATGGGCATTTGGTCTGCATCCTGCAGAGCTCATCTTATGTTCTTGTTCAGTCACTCATACCTCTTTCCCATGCCTCTCCCCTTTTTATATGCTAGTTGTACTGCGTGACAAATTTATTTCCAAAAGGGTGCACGTGCACCAGAATTCAGTGGCCTTTCCTGACCTGTGCGCTGTCAGGTTTCATTTTTCCTTAGTGCTGTATAATCTGGGGTGGGTTAAGATTTAAAAATTTTATACTGTTTTAAATGTATTTTATATTTTATCATGTTGTACATCGCCCAGCGTGGTCGGTTTGCCGGCCAGATGGGTGATTCATAAATACAATAAATAAATAAATAAATAAATAAATCATCTGGTGCATCTTTTCTGTTTGCAAAGACAACAAAAATTCTTACAATTAATAAATTTAGATGTTATCATGGGAAAGCAAGCAATTGGTGACAGAGCAGCCATTACTATGACACTGATCTTTGCATCTGTCAAACTTATTTTTAGGGAAGATTGTGATCTTTATTGTGTTCTTTGGAATTTATTAAGCTTGCCTTTCAGGACAAAAAGTCTATGTTGATCTGCTTTGATGCAACTAAACAGTTCCTTAACCTTTTTTTAGTATGTGCAATTTTGATCGTTTTTTGAGGAATCTTCAATTGAGGCTTTGAAATTGTTATTTGCTCCCTTCCCTCTCCTCCTCTTCATTCATCCATTAATTCTCTCTCACCCACACATCCCCCCTCTCACATCCAGATATTCTCACACATACTCACGTGCACATCCTTGCTCTGTTACACACACACACACACACACCCTTCCCACATCATCTCAGTGTGCAGAGATGGGGAGGTTTAAATCCCTTTTTCTGCACACCGAGATCCTAGCACACACACACACCCATCAGCAATCAGCTGGGCAGAAAAGTGCATGCAGTTTAAATGGGGAGGACAGTGTGTGTGGGGATGAGTCTCTCCATGTACCATCCTCTGCACTTAAATTGCACTCCCACAAGCCTGATAAACAGCTCTTCGGGTTTACATGATGAGTGCAGTTGTGCTGGAGAAGGCAGCATGCAGGGATGGCTCTCCGCATGCCATCAATACCCCAGCACAATCCCACCAGCCCATCAAAGAGCTGAGTGGCAGGCTTCGGTGAACATAAACTTCATGGGGATGGTGGGAGGGTGGGGTACAATTTGGCAGTGTAGACTTAGGCATACACACCCATGGTGGGTTGTCCACATGTAGCTTAGGCAGTAGTCTAGCCTGCTTCTGCTTGTTCTCTATGCCCACTGATTTAAGTGTGGGAAAGAGCAGATACATGCAGAATGTAAAAAAATAAAATAAAAATAACTATTTAAAACATATGGTTATAGGATATTCAAGCACCTCTTCCGTTTGTCCTGGAAAGTCTGAGAAAGAAAAGTTAGGGGAACGTTAAATCCTATCATATGCTATGAAAAGCAAATGATCCTGTGACCAGGTAATTTAGTTAAAAAGAATCCCATATCATTATGTGAACAATTGTTCTTTTGCTGCTCCTAATGTACTGTCATTAGGGGAGTAATGTGTTATTCGGATATAATGACCTCAGTAAATATGTTCTCAAAGTACCATGTGGTTAATATTCACCAAAGCAGCAGAAACTCATATTCCTCTGAAAAAAGCATTCTTCTATCCTATGTATGATGAAATGCCAGGCATGTAAGTTGCTTAACCATAATGGTGAAACAGTTTTTGTTGTAAGTTTAGCTTGGAAGCGTTCTTGGGGATCTAGTAGCAAGACAGCTTCAGTCTCTGATTTAGCAGAAGTATCAAAATATAATTTAAAAAAGCTCTTAACGCTTATATAGTGCTTTTCATCCTGAATAAGTTTCTCAGTGTTTTACAAGATGAGGTATATATTGGAACCACATCACCAGTCCCTGATATGTAATCACCTAAAAACTGCAACAATTTAACACTGCACAAAAAGCGCTCACACAAAAAAAACAATATACATCATTTTGGGAAGTTTATGATGCTCATAAACATTATAGAACCTTTTCAAAGGATTCAGCAACTGGTCTCTTCCTGTTTTCACTGACAAAATGCCTCTAACTCAAAGAAGTAGGGATTTATAAAAGCTAAGAACAGCAACATGTAAGAGGGAAGGATGTTGTGTCACTGTTGCTGGCATAAGGCTTACAAAGAAAGGAGATGACTTGTTTTTCAAAATAAGGAGATTTAGACCTGATGGACCACTTACTGTAACTAATTAAGGAACTTAACAAATATAATAAGTCTTATTCTCACTTGTACTTTTTGAAACCACAAGGTTATATTAGCATATCAGTTTGGGGAGAGTAGTTGCTTAAAATCTAGTTTTCAGTTTTTTTCACTGACATGGTTAAATGCCAGTTCTTATCACATGAGGCTCCACTGGAATAAAATAGTCACCATGAGTGTCAACATTAACTTGGGCAAAAAATGCCAAGTTTTGCTTGGTGTACATGCCAATCCATGCTTAATACATACAGCAATAAACCCAAATTCATACAGGGATTCAACCTCTGCTGGATTCGACCTTACACTCTCCCTGAAGACTCAGGCTTGCAGTTTGGGTGTACTTCTGGACTCGGCCTTAAACCTGGATGCCCAGGTTTCAGGAGTGGCCAGGAGTGTGTTTGTGCAACTGTGGCTAGTGTGCCAACTGCACCCATTCCTAGAAATGTCTGATCTGGCCACGGTCACACATATCCTGTTTGGGCTACTGTAACACATTCTATGTGGGGCTGCCTTTGAAAACTGTTCAGAAACTTCAGCTGGTCCAGAATGCTGCAGCCAGACTTTTGGCAAGGGCTGGTTACAGGGAGCATGTGACTCCCTTGTTAGTACAGCTTTACTGGCTAACAGGCAGAATTCAAAGTGCTGGTTAGGATGTATAAAACCCTTAGGGCTTGGGACCTGGCTACCTGAAAGACCTCCTTCTCCCATACGAGCCTGCCCAGGTCCTAAGGTCTTTTGGAGAGGCCCTTATTTTGAGACTGTCACCTTCAGAGGTGTGTTTGGTGGGAACGCGATATAGGGCCTTCTTGCTGGCTGCTCCCTGGCCATGGAACTCCCTGATGAGGGAGGCTAGGTTTGCTCCTTCTTTGTTATCCTTCTGCCACCAGGCAAATACCTTTTTATTCAAGCAGGCCTTTGGAGTGTGTAAGCGGGTATGTTGGGTTAGATGCTGTTTTTACTCTGTTCTTGTGTTTTTAATTGTGTTTTAATTCGTGGTGGCCCCATTCAAAGGGCTCTCCATGCAGCGCCCTGCCATCCCACTCCACTCCCACTCCCCCACCTGTACCTTTAAAAAAATAAAACTCCTTTGACAAGCCACTGCCAACTTCTCTCTGATGGCTGGCTGCTGCTGCTGAACTACCATGCTGGAACTCCTGGTCTGGTGCAGCAGCTTCAGTTTTAAAGCTGCGCATGTACAAACAAACGTATGCTCATGTGCAGAGTGTAACAGAGCCTTTCCCTGGAGTGGAAAGGCTCTTAGTATGCCTGGAGCCCAGTGCCCTGTGGTGCAAACACCCCTCATTAAGAGGGGAAATAGAACAAAAAATGGGCTCGGCTCAGGCTCAGGCCTGAGCTAGCCAATCATGGTAGATCCTTCTTTTCCCAAGGGATGGGTCATTTTAGGTGAGGTTGAGGTGCCCAGCAGCCTGCATATGTGCACCAGTCTGCCTTTGTAAATTTGTTAGAGCAGCAGGCACATGCTAGAGGTCAGAGCAGCTTCTCCAGCTCCATTCAGGGTTTTTTTCTTGATGACATCATCAATTTTATTACCAGTATGCTCTGGGGGTTTTGTGTGTGCATGTGTGGATGATTTTGGGGGGTGAATGAGGTGGGTGCCTGTGTGTGTGCATCTGTGTGTGTGATGGGGGTGTCTGTGTGTTTTGCAATGGGTTCCTACTCCCAAGGGATATCATCATCATCATCATCATCATCATCATCATCATCATCATCACATGCAAAGTGATGGACTGTGGATGCACACAGAACTTGCCATTAATGGTGAATTTCGTACCTTTGGGGGGGCGTATCAGACTTTCACACTGTGGAATGATTTGTAAATAACCTAATTCAAGTTTAAAACATTTTAAAATCTTCAGCTTCTGGTGGGGAAAATGGCAATCTGACACCTTCAGCAATAGCTGAGGGCACAACCCTGCGTAAAAATCAGCTGGGAGTGATCCCAGTCTACATATATCTTCCTGGATAAGGGAAGATGCTTTGAGATATGCCTTTCATAATCTAAAGGTCAGTTCTTCATGAGTCATCTGCTGTCCCTACAATTTTTCTCGTGGGAGGTGCCTGGAGTGAAGGATTTACATCTTGCTCGAACACCATGTTGGAGATCTGAATGGTCTTTAAGGTCTGCCTACCCCCATTTATTTAATATTTATTTACAGTAACTGTTTAGGAACGAAGAGAGGTTTTCTCAACAACAAAGCTGACTCTTCTTACCAGGAATACAGATTTTTTTCTGTGACTACAAGAGATTTTGGAAACTCTTCTAAAACTAAGAATTGAGGTTAAAAGCTTCACAGAGTGAAAAAGTTTGAAAACGGGAAAGAAAGAGGCTTTTAAATCCTATTATTCTTATTTCTGCTGAAGGTATAGATGGGCAAAGCTGCCAGACAGTTACGCAACGTGAGACTGCTTTCTGTTTAGGCTCGCAGGGAGAACAGAAAGATAAAGCTGAGTAAAAATGGCCACGTTGGATTTGGTATACAATTTGAATTTACTTAATCAAATTGAGGAGAAAATGGTAGTCAGGACTGATGCCTTGGAGAAAAGAATGGTTGAGAGGTTGGTTGATACCAAGAAATATTACAAGAATTTAAAAATATAAAGCAAACACTTGTAAAAGTGAAACAGAACAAAGGCTGAAACCTCACGGGATAAAATACAAACACGAAATAGAGAGTTTGAAGGAGAACAAGTTTTGGCTCTATTGGTTTTGGAGGGAAAAATGCTCGTGGGAAGAAGAAGAAAAGTGCCTGAGATCTGGAATTATTTCAGAGCCTGATGAAATAAGGGCTCAACTGGTTCCTTTTGTGGGAAGCGAAACAATAGATCAAGTTCCTCGGCAATATTTATTTACTAAAAAGGATATGGCTGTTTATTTATTTATTTATTTATTTATTATTTTTATACCCCGCCTTTTTTCCTGCAAGGAACCCAAGGCGGCTTACATAATCCTCATCCTCCTCTCCATTTTACCCTCACAACAACCCTGTGAGGTAGGTTAGGCTGAGAGTCAGTGACTGGCCCAAAGTCACCCAGTGAGTTTCATGGCCGAGCAGGGACTAGAACTTGGATCTCCCGAGTCCCAGTCCAACACTCTAACCACTATGTCACACTGGCTCTCGTTTTGAAGGAGATGTCAATTGCTATGTGTAATAGGAGAGATTGTGTCCTCTCTATTCTAATGCTGAAGTTGGAAAAGATTGTCTTCGATAGAGGAAGAGGATTTTGGCAAGAAAAATGGTTGGTGAGTCTGGCAAAGATGGCGTATGATTAATTGAAGAAAAGTTAACATCTATCCTTATTGCTGAGTGGAATCCTTTAATTGACTTTCTTAAAAAGAAAAAAAAAGAAATAAAAAAGGATCTGTTTATCTGTGGGTGGGGGGAATAAGATAGAAAAATTCTTGGAGATGTCTTTTTTCTTTTCTTGGGACTACAAAATAAGAATATATGAAAGAATGAATGGGCCTAAAATCTAGGTTATAATGTTTTAATGGATTACTGGAAAATATGTGCTTAAAAGGTTAAAGAAAATTTCTTTTATAAGGGGAGGTAATGTGGGTTTATGTTATTGGGAATTGACTAACATGTATAAAGGCATTTGGGTGGTTGGATACATGAATAACAAAAAGGGAATGTGTATTCTGAATGGTGGGAATTCCCTTCCCCCGGCCACGTGCAACTGTGGGCGGGGAGAATTTTGCGCGCGAAGGAAAGGAGAGAGAGACCACTATGGGGTGATCTCACCCTCCAATGAGATGCAAGGGTGGAGCGTGCAGGACCGTTATTAGGCCCGCATGCCCACACTCTGGGCTTTTTCTTTTGCAGCTCCCTCCCTCCCTCCCTGTTCTCAGTGTGGGCATTGCTGGCTGCCATTTCTAGAGGCCGAGTAGGAATTTTGGCTCATTGCCCTGATTGGCTGGGGGCAATGGGCGTGTTTCGCCTACTCTACACTGTGTTGCAGGGTTGGGTGTTTTTTATTTTGGGTTTTCCGTGTGATTTGGTCCAATCTGGTCACATTTGGCTAGTAAGTGCGGGAATAGGCAGTGGGGTTAGGGTTTTTGGTGATCATCCAATGGCACTGTTCAGGTGGCTGGCGAGACCTGTATCTCAGCGCTTGCTGAGTTTAGTGGCTCAGTGGGGGGAAATACGGTTCGCCAGTGAGGATGGCTTACATCACACGGATCGGTGTTCCGTGGCACCGTGAGGTGGCGATTGTGAGAAAGCCTCCCAACACCCAAGAGGGTGTAAAACTGGGGGGGGGGTGGCGAAGTGCTGCGCCACCCCCCGGGTTTGGATGTATCTGCCCGGGATACCTCACTGGCCAATGGCCAGTTTTAGTTAGTACCCGCACTTTCACCCTTCTCAGATCTTGATTAATAAAATGTGGCCCTTTATTTACACCATATACTTGTGTCTCGCCTCTTCTTTTCCCCTTTTACCCGCGCAATAGACTTCACCTGGCCCCGCCTCCTGGGGCCAGGGAGAACTTTGCACGTGGGGGACGGGGAGAGTCAGAGACACACCTGGGACCACTGGCTAAGCCAATGGGCTGGGCTGGGTGGGGAGATTGGGCTGCTCTTAAGGCCCGGAATTCCCGCCCTCAGCCTCTTCCGTCACCCCAATCTTGGTTTTCCCGGCCAGTGGCCGGGGGTAGATTAGTACCGCCCTTCTCCCTTCTCAGATCTTAGATTCAATAAATGTGGCCCTGATTTAAAACCATACATACTTGTGTCTGACTCTTCATTCTCTCACCAATACGTGCAATTGTATTCTTGAGGGGTATGGATTTCTTTTTATTTGTGGGTTTGGAGGGAGGACTACCTTGAAATGTGTGACCTTTATTTTTAAGGGAAAGGGAATTAAACTGAATTTATTTTTAAAAGGTGAGGGATCTAGCAGAAAGATTTAAAAGAGAATTCTAGTAGTGGGAAGGATTTTTGAATTTCTATTGGGTTTGGCAATGTAATTAGTTTATCCTTATAGGCTTAGTACTGTTTATCATATAGAAGTGGGATGGGGGAAGATATTTGCAGTAGTATTAATTAACCTATGCTATTAGATTGTTAAATGGAAACCTCTAATAGATTATGTGTAGAGAAAAACGTTTTGTTTATCTGTGGGCTAAATGAATTATAAGAAGATTTTTTTGGACAATAGAAAGGGAACTGTTTTGTATTTTTGGAGTAAGAGAAAGTATTGTTACTTATATTTGTTTTAGAGAAAATCAGAAGTCCTTTTTAGTTTGTGTGTGTGTGGTGTTTGTTGCTGAAATAAATAATTTTAAAAAAACCTTACATGGTAAGCTAACCCACAACACTAAGTAATCTAATGTTTTCTACAATAATACTGGAACACTGTGATAATCCATGGTGTCCCTGTCTTTAAAAGCCAACAGTGTGATCTTTGGAATTGTAAAGGAAGTGTGCTGAAACAAAATTTAAAGACATAAATTCCTGTAACTGTGAACTGACAGTAAGATTATTTTTAAAAAATGTATTCAGGACATCAGCTCAGGAAAATGTTGTCTATGGAATCTGTTACAGTTCATTATTTGAGTAAGCTAAGTATCATGAGATATACAGTAATACCTTGGATTGCAAGTAACTTGGTCTGAGACCGTTTTGCAAGACAAGCAAAATTTTTAAATAAATTTTGACTTGATAAACAAGCAACATCTTGCAATACAAGTAGTGTAGGGATGTAACCGCTTGCCTCGAGTGGGCGTAGCAGGCTGAAATTGGCCCCGCTCACACACACACCACAGAGACTCGCTTTGATATAAGAGTGTTTTGGATTACAAGCACGGTTCCGGAACGAATTATGCTTGCAATCCAAGGTATTACTGTAATTAGTTTGCAAACGTGAAAATTATTTTAGAACATTCCTTGCAGGGGTCTAGTAAAGAAATTAAACAGTGACAAGATGAGCAGCAACATACTGGCCGAACTGAGCCATTTGTATGAGAATCTTGAGTTTCAGCCATAAAAGGTGATCAATAAAAAAGATTCAGTTTCCCAGAGCTCAGTCACTCTGCAGGGAATATGTAGATGAGAGAGCTCTGCAGAGCAGTCTTTGTGCACACACTAGCCAGGTGTAAGCAACTGGGAAATGACTTACCTATGCAAACATTCATCTTATGGAACTCCCTACTCTTTGCATGGAGACTCTTTCTTGGAGCCCATGATATGGCATGAGAAGGGATATCCGTGACTGTATTTTCTGGGGGATGAGACAGACATGTGTGTCGTATGTTTTCTTTTGTTAAGCAATTCAGCAGATAAAAAACCCCCAGCAAGACCTTGTTGCCAGATCAGCTGCTGTGATGCAGTGTAGAGGCCAATAGACTGAATTACTATTCAGGAAGTCCCTGGATTGAATCTCTGCTTTCATGGCAGAGGCCATAGGCTAGCCACTCTCTCTCAGCTTCAGTCCCCCCCAGCTTCAGTTTGAGAAAATTTGATTGGTGGTTTGAAAAAAATGCAAATTGTGTCCATCTTACCGTTGGAGGTCTGTGAAAAAACCTTGACTCGGCCCACTTCCAATCATTGGATCGGAAGCAGGCAGACAATCTGGCAAACTCAAATAAGCTGGATTTCCCTGTTTTGGTACATCCCTACATGTGCCCTTTGATGTATTATTGCTATCATCTGAATAAAGCTATTCTTATTTTTCATCCCAATTAGTTAATTCACATAGCAATTGTACAGAAACAACGAGACTTTCAAAGCATATAATATATTCATTTTGGCCATTAAGGCAGATCGGAATATAAATTTATGGATTTGGATGCATTTTTAATAATTTGGATTTCCCATCTTTCTAATGTCTGACTAACACAGCATAGAAAACAATTTCTCCTAGTTGAATCCTTATGCTGGGCCTGCTCAGTCCATCTAGCCCTGGGTCCAGTACTGTCAACACTTGCTGACAGTAGTATTGTTTCTTACTCATCTTATCTCCTGTCTGATAAATTGTCAGCAGAGTTAAAATACAAATTGGGAGCCTCATGCTGAAAAATCTCCGGGAAATCAGGTCCCATAATCTCTAATGAGGTTATGATGCCATTTAATCTTATATTTATGCTGCCAAGCATAGCATGTTATTGATGTTGCAATAAGGGTCCATTTACAGAATCTGGAATTTTTACTCTGACATCATCCAGAGGCTCCTCTGGGTGGGCATATAATCTCAACTGTTCCAGGGAGATTTTATTTTTTAAAAATATTTTATTTACTTTTCAAAACAAAATATAACAAAATACAAGAATATCCAGGGAGATTTTAAACTCTCACAAATTAAGGCAGATTTATCTGTTACTGGCAGTGGCGTGGGAGCTGCTTCCCCAAGACTTCTTTCAATGCCGCTGCAGCTGTACCTCCGTCCTATAATCTGCTGAGACTAAGCTTTTCTGCAGGCTCTGCAATGAGTAAATGTATTAAATTCTACCATTTTAATATTGAAATTAATTATTAACAGAATTCCACTTCATTTGCCTTTGCAAAATTTTATTTGGTAGTTATGATATACCATTAAACTAAGTCCTCCAGATGCACTTCAGATCTTCAGAAGCAAAAGGGTGCATGTGCAGGTATTACTCAGTTCCAGTTTAAACAAATTCTCTTTAAGTCACTTTATTTTCAAAATATACATGAAAACGGTAAGTCAGTCTGATATATGATATGCTTTGCTCCCTCTAATGAGCACATCCAGAGTGACCAATTGCTTATGTTGTGTCAAGCTATGAATGCAATTTGAATATTGAGTCATATCTCTAGCCATTAATTTTGATATTAAAGGCCTCTCCAGTATCCAGTTAGTGATCAACTTTCTTAATTATGAGTGTGTATCAGCAATTTATCAACCAAAGTTAATTTTATTTCTACTATGCTGCCAGACCAACATAGTGTGTTCCTTCACTTCAAGCTAGGTCAGCACAACAATAGACTTCATATTGTGCAAATGTAGTTTGTCTTGTTGACCTCACTTCAACCAAGAATGCTGGTATATTAAAGGGACAGGAAGTGAAAAGGAGTCAAACACCAAAAGACACAGAGGTGGTTTGTTTACAAAATGCAATTCCATATGCATACAAAACTGATTAAAATCCACAATAAAATCCAAGAACAAAAATCACAATGGAAAAGACCCCAATTAGTAGAATACAGCATCATCATCATCAGGCGATCACTCGTGACCGAGTAAGATTATCTTCCGGGATAAAAGGAGGAAATTCTAAAGAAGATTGTGTAGACTCTAGCGATGGGTCCGTAAGTGACTGTGGAGGCCAATTCTAGATCCACACAGCTTCCCACAGTGAGGACACAGGTTACCAGACAGAAGATGGTCCTGTAAAGGATTCATTTGACGTGCTTTTCGCTTAGCACGTTTCTCCCTTTCACCTTGCACTCGGGCTTCTTCAAAGTCCATGGAACCTTTGTGAAAGGCCAACCTCCATTTAGATCGTTCATGGGCCAGAGCTTCCCAGTTTTCGATGTTTATATTGCATTTTTTTAGATTAGCCTTATGAACATCTTTAAACCTCTTATATTGACCACCGATATTCCGCTTTCCATCCTTGAGTTGGGAGTAAAGTAACTGCTTTGGGAGACGGCAGTCAGGCATTCGAACAACATGACCGGTCCACTGAAGTTGGCGTTGAAGGATCATTTTTTCAATGCTAGTAGTCTTTGCTTCTTCCAGTACACTGACATTTGTTCGCCTATCTTCCCAAGTAATTCGCAGGATTTTCCGGAGGCAACGCTGATGAAACCTTTCAAGGAGGTGGAAGTGACGTTTATAGATAGTCCATGTTTCGCAGGCATACAATAAAGTTGGTAATACAATGGCTTCATAAACCAGTGTTTTGGTCTTCTTACAAATATCCCGATCCTCGAACACTCTATGTTTCATTCGAGAAAATGCGGCACTTGCGGAGCTCAGACGATGCTGGATTTCACTGTCGATGTTAGCTGTAACAGAAAGATAGCTGCCAAGATAGAGAAAATGATCGACATTTTCCAGTATTGTCCCGCCAAGCTGGATAGATGGCATCACCAAAGGATTGGCTTGCACTTGCTGATGAAGCACTTTGGTTTTTTTGATGTTAAGTGAGAGACCAAGTTTTTCGTATGCTTCTGCAAAAGCATTTAGGATAGTTTGGAGATCATCCTCTGAATGTGCGGAGACCACATTATCATCAGCATACTGAAGTTCCACAACGGAGGTTGTAGTTACCTTACTTTTTGCTTTCAGCCTGCTGAGATTAAAAAGCTTTCCATCTGTTCGATATATAATTCCCACACCGGTGGGAAGTTTCCCCTTGACAAGATGTAGAACCATGGCGATGAAAATGGCAAATAATGTTGGGGCGATAACACATCCCTGTTTAACACCTGATCCCACTTTAAATGGAGCACCATGAGAGCCGTTGTTGTCCAAAACCGTTGCCGTCATGTTGTCATGGAGAAGTCGCAAGATATTCACAAATTTATTGGGGCATCCAATTTTCATAAGGATAGTCCAGAGAGCTGTTCAGTCTCCAGTATCAAAGGCCTTAGCCAAATCGATAAATGCCATATAAAGGGGTTGATTTTGCTCCCGGCATTTTTCTTGGAGCTGACGTGCAGTAAAAATCATGTCTACTGTCCCTCTAGAGGGGCGGAAACCATATTGAGTTTCAGGGAGGATCTCTTCTGAAATAGATAGAAGACGGTTTGCGAGAATCCTAGCAAATATTTTACCTGCGGTTGCTAAGAGAGAAATGCCCCGATAGTTTCCACAGTCTGTTCTATCACCCTTCTTAAAGAGGGTGATAATTATGGCATCCCTGAAGTCTTCTGGGATCTCTTCTCTTATCCAGATTTTTTCGATGAGTTTATGAAGATGTTGTACAAGTTCGAGGCCCCCTTCTTTAAAGATTTCAGCAGGAATCCCATCTGGTCCACTAGCTTTGTTGTTCTTCATTTGATTAATGGCTTTTTTTACTTCATCCAAAGTGGGGAGTATTGCAAGTTCCTCTTTAATTTGTTTTTGCGGGATTTGCGAAAAATCTCATTATCCACCTTAGATTTACGATTTAAAAGGTCATAATAATGCTCTTTCCAACGCAATGCAATAGACTCTTTGTCTTTTAAGAGTTTGGTGCCATCTTTTGATTGTAAAGAATACAGCAACCACTCCTAAATCCTAAGGCCTTCTGATAACTGAGTCCTACTGCTGCAAAGAGTAGGAAGCGGCTGGCATGGATCTTCAGAGATCTGGCCAGACCAAAAATGCCTGGCTCTAAGGAAATCCTTAGCCAGAGCCAAGCATTATGGTGTCCCTGTGCAGGTGATCTCCTGGGACACCCCTCCCATGCCTGGTCTGAAGAAGACCCCCCTCAGAGCCAGGCATTTTGGATAGCTCTCTGAAGAGCTATGCCGGCCACTTCCTCTGTCTGACACAGCGCTCCTTAGAGCCTGGCTTATATTGTAGCTGTAGAGGGGTAGGGAGAGGGACATGGCGCAGCAGCAGAAAGGGGAAGCAGTGGGGCACATTGTGGCAGTGGGAAGGGAGGGTGTTGCATGACGCAGCAGCAGGAAGGGGAAGGGGCAAGAGGCGAAGGGGGTGCGATGCATCCGCGAGAAGCAGGGGCAGGATGTGGTGGCGATACGTGTGCTCTCCCACCTCAGATGGCAGGAGAGCTTTGGCCAGGGCTGCTTTCTCTGTTGCACGCTCTCTCTGTGTGTGTGTTTAGTGAATTCTTCTATTTGGATTCTTACTCTACTCTATTTTGCAAGATGACTGAGACTTTGAATGGTTTCTATTTTTATTTTGATACATACCAGTGATATTTATTGATCAGCTGAAACCCAATATCATTGTGAAGGATGAGATGAAACAAGCCATGATGTTGATTAATGTGGCTTGATTGGCTGTTGAATAAGGTGCTGGTTGCTAATCTTTGTTTCCCCAACTGAGGTTTGGCCTGTTCCTGACTGGTTCTGGATCAGTTTATAAGTGGTATTGTAGCATACTCTTATTTGTGACTGAAGCTGGCATTATATGCCAAAACTTTTCATATTTTAAAATCTTATTTTAAATTCTATAAATGCATAAACTGGAGGTGCTATCATCGGTCATTTTGTTTTGTTTTGGTGTGCTGTGTCATGTGCATCACGTTGCCTACATATTGATTTTGCTACTATTGAGCCTGGGATCCAATGAATGGAAATCCATGTTCCTCACTATGTGAACTATATTTCCAGCTGTAGGTTTGTTTTCTCTTTTTGTCTTAGCAGTTCCTGCTGCCAGATACACTAGATGGTTTTTAAACTTGCCATTTGTCGAATAACTTCTTTAGTAAATGGAGACTGCAAAGTTTGGGTTGTGAGCATGAGCTGTGTGCATGCAATTTATTTAGATGCCGATCTTAATCGTTACTCAAGAAACCTTTTGTAGTGGGTGCCATTATTGAATGTAATGAGAGCCAGTGTGGTGTAGTGGTGAGAGTGTAGGGCTGGGACTCTGGGAGATCCGGGTTCTAGTCCCCGCTCTGCCATGAAACTCACTGGGTGACTTTGGGCCAGTCACTGACTCTCAGCGTAACCTACCTCACAGGGTTGTTGTGAGGATAAAATGGAGAGGAGGAGGATTATGTAAGCTGCCTTGGGTTCCTTGCCGGAAAAAAGGCGGGGTATAAATATAATAAATAAATAAATAAATTGTTTTTATGTTTGGAAAATCAAGAAATCTGAAGTAAAATATTGTTTAAAAGTTATATAAATGTAAAAACTTGAATATGTTATCGAATGGAATATTGTTGTACTGTGAGAGACAAACAGTGAGAGGCAAAGGGTTATGTAACTGAAAAATAGCCAGGTGTTACTTTGCATATAAGACTTACAGTTGGCAAGCTACAACTACAGTTACCAAGGAAATTGTTTATAGCCCTTAGTGGTTCACAGTTAATTCAGTCCGTTGATATACTGGATAGGAGGATAAAGAAGGCCAGATTTCGATAGACCAGTTGACAGATACTCTGGTTCCTATCCTTGGCTCATAAATGTAGGTCAGTGGGCTGGCAGATATAAAGATGGTAGACCATCATTTGAAAAATAGCCAGAGAGAAAGTAACACTGAGGGGGAATAAAAGAGGAGGTCCCAATGATGTTGGAGGTCAGTATGGTCAACTCGAGAAGAGAAGAGCCTGCGGCAGAGGGAAGCAGCAGCAGAGCCTAGGCAAGAGGCTGATGAAGAAGAAGAGTGGTGGAATCAATGAAGGCAGAAGCTGTGAGAGTCAGCAAGGAGATCCCAAAAGTCGTTCTCCAGAAAAGCATCTGGCAAGATTGGCAGTGGAATGCAGTTAGCCTCGGGAAGCGACTGAGTACAGTAATACCTTGGATTGCAAGTAACTTGGTTTGAGAGCGTTTTGCAAGACAAGCAAATTTTTAAATATTTATTTAAATATTTATTTTTTACTTGATATACAAGCGACGTCTTGTAATACAAGTACTGTAGTACGGCTTAAATTAATAATCTCTGTACAATTTTTTTGGGGGGGGCTTTCGTTTTGATATAAGAGTGTTTTGGATTACAAGCACGTTTCTGGAATGAATTATGCTCTCAATCCAAGGCATGACTGTATTGCCATAGAAGATTTCAGGGGAAGCTGAAGGTGGGAGCCACTGTGAGAGACAGCTGAAAGACGTTGTTCAATCCTGTATCCTTCCAGTGAATTCTTGTGGTCTTGTCCTCTGAGTCATCCTGGGAGAGCTAACTTGAGTAGAGGTAGGAAAAAGTTAATTGGAACTGAGTTTTAATTTTTAATTAGGGAAATGAACTTGGCTAACATAGCAGTTTCCTTAAAGAAAAGGTACCTATCTAAGTAAGGAACTAGTAAAGTAGGAACTATTATTGATAACATTTAGTCGTATAACTTCATTATATGTAATTGTAAATAAGATGTAAATAAATATAAATATACTAGTTTCAATTTTCAAATCATGTCTGTCTATCCCATACCTATAGCCTCACTATTATATGATTAATAGTGTGCTAAGGGTATACGGTTTTATTAAAACTTTAATGGGGGTAGCAGAAATTTAAGGGATAAAAATTATATATATGGTAGGATTTGTGATATTTCACATTTGGTGGGATATAATTTCTTGTTCCTCCACAGTTTGGTGGAACAAACCTCCACAATGTATTTCAAAAGTTTCATAAAGCAATAAATACTTAGTTGTAATCATTGTTTTTCTTTCATGGGACTATATATGGGAAAACATAATGTCAGCATGTGTTCAGAAATCACAGTGTTTTGACAGACAAAGTTTCTGTGATAAATTGCAAGAATGCACACAGCTGACAAAGCTCAGTTGTTTTCATTTGATGGGGGAAACATTTTATAAACACTAGTGGTAATACAAAGGGATTTTCTGTAATTAATAGTGGCTGGCAAACCACCTGGAAAGCTAATTACCAGCAGTAGCAAGTATATTATAGAAAATAGGTCTTTTTATTACTAGTTTGCTATATTCTTCATGCTAATTTTCAGTTTGCATCCAAAGACCTTTGACTTTTTTAATCCTAAAAGGTTTAGATTGTGGGCTTCACCGAAACGTTTTGTTGGCAACTGTGGGAAACAGGATGCTGGACTAGACGGGCCATTTGTCTGCTCCGGCAGGACTGATCTTTTCTTATGTAACCCAATATTAGAAGAACATTTGAAAGATTTAAAAGAATCCCCCTAGGGTGTGTTTTTTGGGCAGTTACTATTCAGAATCTAGTGAATGTACCCAGCTTCACATGGGTTGGAGTAGCCCTTTGTTTGATACACTGAAGCCTTCAAGCAAAGATATGCAGGTGACAGAGTTGGACACATTGTCCCTGCCTCATCTGAGTGAAGCCCCGGCCACTGGCATGCTATGCATGGCCCCTACCATGGTGCACGCCTGTAGCTCCCTGTGGGATGGTTCTGCCCACTCCCTTCCCCTGAGGGGGGCTGCCCGAAAGCAGGGGGAAGTGAGCAGCTGTATAACTCTTATCCTTTGACTACTCCCCACTGGCTTCAAATTATTATAGACTGCAAAGCTATGCACTGGTTAGGGAAGTCTGCCACCTAATGACTGAAAGTAGTCATGCAGCCTTAAAACACATGGACACATTTAAATTAATTGAAATTAATTAATGCGTTTTAAGAACCCCATAACTCCAAGGTGCATGCCCCTATGGTCTCCTTAGTATGCATGCCAAGTTTCACGTGTCTAGCTTTCATGATTGTGGAGCTATGGTGCAGACAGACAGACAGACACACACACACACACACACACACATCCAATCTTATCTCCATAGATATGCAGCAGGTCTACATTTTATAGGCCAGTATCCATCATAGGTGCTGCAGATATGTTAAGGTGGGGCCAGGGGTTTGACAGATGCAGGAGTGCCTGTGAACTTGACTTTGACCTAGTCAGACTCGTACTCCCAGTATGCCTCTCCTGCACAGCTCAGTAGGCTAGAAGGAAAGTTACAAGACATGAAGGGCTACATGCATACTCTAGGCTAGCACATGATGGAGTGGCACTATCTGGTACTTTGGACTTGGCTTGCGGCTCAGTCACCTCACCAAAAGCTGGCCTAGCCCTGATCTAAAGTTATTGTAAATATGCAAAAAAAGAAGAAAAAAATCAAAATCCAGTGTGCAAATGGTGCTTCCATCAGCAGGAGTTGCTGCTGATTTTACACTTTTGTAAAATAACACTTTAAAAACAGATGCCAGTCCATTATTAATGAAAATAACTTGGTTAAGATTAGAGAATTATGCATTTTAGTATAGTTATTAAGAGAAAATAATTTTGGAAAAGTAAAGCAGGGAACACTTTTGATGATACAGCTCATTTGTCAATCATTTTGTAATTATCTGGGAAATTAATAATGGAAGAAATTGCCATCTGAAACTTAACCATAAGACTTTACTTTTTAGAGTTTCCCTTAATACATTTAACAGATCTTCATTGCTGCCACTTTCCCTGTCTCGCCTTTGTCTTTTGCAGAGCATATCAGTGTTGTCCGTGGCTATTTGTTTAATCAGCTGTCAAATTATCAGGCTGCAGAAGAAAAAGGGCAGTACTATTCAACTACATTCAACTCTATGGCATGTTAGTGTTTATTATTGCAGCATCATACAGCCTGCTTCTTATAAATATGCATGATAGTAATAATGATTTGATGAATTTCAAATGGTGTTGCTCTTTGTGTATCAGATAAAGCTGTTATGTGGCAATTACGGTGAAGCTCAACTTCTGGATAAAAACTGTTATTGTGAAAAAAGACAGTGATTAATGTGGACAACTAAGTGAGTGTCATTCAAAAAGGGTCTTTACCTACACTGGGATTTCTGCCCCCCAAAATATGTTAAAATAATTATAACAAAAATGTGGTAGAATATTTATAAAAGCCATATTTATTGTCTAAATGCAAATGACTTAGAGGAATACTCTCTTATTTTTGTAAGTTAATTATCAGAAGCAAGCTTTCTGTTTTGTTTGATTTTGGATTCAATACAATGAATCAATGTTTTGTGGGATAGTGTGGAAGACTTCAAGCCAAATGAGCACTCCTGTTGAAAAAGCAAGGATATTCCAAACACTTCCAAACACAAGTTAAAAGGAACAAGTTAAGTGGTACATTACTTGATGATTGGTCTAACTGATTTCATTGAAACTTATTTACAAACAAGTGTGACTGCAATCTTGGGAAGCAGGATTTTAAAAAGCAACATGTTCTGCAACATGAAGGGGTTGTATTGCAGAACTGATATAAAAAAAGTTTGGTTTCATATCCAGAAACATACATATATACAAGTGCTGTCTCTCGCATGGCCTTCATTTTATAGTTACAATGAAATATAAATAACAGAAACAAACCAGTATCTTCCCTTGTCACATTATGTCTTCTCTTTCTAATCTTTATTATTCATACAATGCATTATATCTGTGAAAACAGAAAACTTTATTTTGGCAATTTTGAGGCGTTGGGTGAAAGGGCAATCAGTGAGTATCATTAGTTTTGGTGGAGGATGAAATCTACTAATTTGGGGGTGGGGAAGGTTTACAACCTGTTTACCCAAAAAACAAACAAACAAACAAAAAACCCTCTTTGCTGCTTCTCATAGCAGTTGTGTGGAGGATATTGGAAGCTTTCACTGCCATTTTCAGTTTTAACTATTGTTTAGAGTTCCAAATGCTAAACTCTGGTTAATCTTAATTATGGTTTATTGGAGCAAGCTAGCTTCATAAACCACAGTTTGAAGTTTGCTTGTTTCAGTAAATGTAGTTAATACCAGCCACAGTTTGTCCAGGTCTGGATAGAACACTAAACTGCAGTGACTTAAAAATGGAAGCAGAAACTTCCAGTCTCCTCACAAAAGTGTCAGAGGAGGAGAGGGAAGGAGGAACAAATGAGCCTGAGCCTCATTCACATACCCATGATTTAGAGTCCAAATAAGGTCCCAGTGGAGAGCTAAAGCTGTCCCCAGGATCTTACACAAGGTTTTCGCTGTAAATGCACTGTGAAATAAAAAGAAGTATTCTCCTTGCTTTTTACAGAGATCACCATAAATGCACATGGTGGCTTCACTCTTTGTGTAACATGTGAAGAGGCTTTATATTTGTGATGCACATGCAAGATTTTGTTACATATGAATATTTCTCCTGAAGAGTTACATTGGTACTCGTGTTCCTTTCATTGAGTTTTCTCTTATGTGTCAAGTTAGTACATACATTTTAGTACAATCACATCCATCTGCTCTCTGTCTGATCAAATATTTACGGTATAGTACTTGACCTGGAAAGTTTAAATGTTTTTATCTGACAATATATTTAAAAGAACTCTTTCACCCATTTTGGTCTAGGCTCACTGAATCTAACAAGCTAGCTTGAGTTGAAGCTAAAGCTGGGGCATTCTTCCTCTTCCTGTTAGGAATAATAAAATACACAGGGCAAATCCAGCTCTTTTATGTTACTTGAGCTTTGTGGATATCAGAGCCCAACTGATTTGCATGAAAAAACCTGATTGTAGAACTTATTGATCCATGTCACTCACATAGCAATGAAGGTGAAGATTAGTAGATCTCAAGAGACCAGATAAAGAAACAGGGCTTTATGTTGAATTGTTTATTGAACAAGATTGTGGTCTGTTTCCTTTCAGTTGATATACCAACTCTTTCTCAAGGAATTGTCATGAGTTGATTTATTTTTATCGAATTGTAAGGCTGAAAGCTAATCCTTAAGAACTGCAGGTGCAAGATGAGCGAATAAAAGGAAGATGTCTTTTCATTTGATCCCATTCTCTATTGTGCACCTGTGCAAAGGGCAGCAGAGTTTTAGGGAAGGAGATTCCAGTTCTCTTTCAGGTAAAACATCTTTGGGGCTCTGATGCCCCTTCCACAAGCATTTCCTTTTCTGAACAAATTTTCTGAACGATTGCATAAAAAAGGCAATTCCTCCCCTGAAGTTCTTTTACATCCTCCCTTTCTGCCCGTATTCCCTCCCTTGAGAAACTGTCTGTGTCAGTGGAGGAAACTCAACAACTTGTGACTGAATCATGACATCTACATTTTGTTGCCAGTGTTTGTGTGCAACTCCAGTGGAAGTCTATCCAGGGAGGGCTCCAGTGAAAGGACACCATGTAGACCAAAGGCAGTATCCAATGGTGTTATTCTGCAAGCTCAAATAGTACTAGCAGAGCTCCACTGAAGCACTCCATTGCGCAATTGCTTGTGGATTATGCATGCACAATTGTAATTTTAGTTTGATTCTCCTATTGCACATTGTTCGGAACCTAGATTCCGAACAATCATTAACATCATTTGCACTAGCAGAATGACATAGTTGGATACTGCCCCAAGATTCAAAAAACATTCATGGTCAGGCTATGCAGCCCTCAAATAATTTCCTGAGGGGTGTTCTCAATGAAAGGTAGGCTAATGTAATGCTTCTTTACAATGTGAGAGTATCTAATAGTTTAACTAAATATTGTCTATGTATTATGGGATAGTTTTGCTTTTTTCTGTTCAATTCTGCCCCTGTCCTTCATAACGGGCTAATATGAATTTAAAAATCTTGAACTGCCTAACCTCTACAATGTTAGATAATAGATATACTGTAAGAGATTCCTTAAAGATAATGGGTCCTAAGCTGAGCACAGCAAGAACAACATAATGAATTTGAGTTTAAAACAGCCTTGGAGTCTCACGTTTAAAGGAACAAGAAGCATTGTTTGTCATTTAAGGCAGCTCCATGAAATTAGGTTATAATTAAAAAGTACCTGGCTAGTAAATTATATAGAATCTGCCAGGACAAATGCAGTGTGTTCTCACTAATCACATTTAGTTCTGCTGGCTGTGGAAAACATTGAGCTTACGGCTTTGCATCTTTTAAAAGCCCATACCACAGCAGTTCTATAGACTTAGTTGCTTTCTGGTATAAACCACAGGACACATGCTAGAGAGGAAGCGGAAACTGTTTTCCAGCTGTTGTTATATGCTTAATACATGGTGTTCTAGCGTTACGCTAGAGGGAACTTTAATTAGTGACAAAAGATCAAAGGAGAACTTTTATTTTGGAGAAATTGTACTTTAAAATTACATCTATTCTGCCTCGTATGGGCTTCATTGTTTCCACTGAGTTTCCCCTCCGCTAGCCACATTTTACAGCTGTTTTATTTTTTTTAAGGAAAACATGTTTCCTTCTGCTTCCCTTTACTGTGAAGCTTATAACACCAAAATTGTGGGATCACACAAGATTCCATTGCAGTACATAATGAAATAATAAACAAACTAACCTTTTCAAGACACAACGTTTGAGGAGGAGAAATGTTGTTTAGAATGATTGCAGTCTTAATTGGATAAAATCTTTAACAGGTTTTATATATTAAAAGTTACAGATCTTACTAGACTCAAAGATGGTACACAAGACAATAGGAGTTTTATTGAAAAATTGGGCTCTCTTTGTTATGTTTTGGAAAATGAGGTGCAGGATAAGTACAACCATATGATTTACTGGAAATATTATGAAATAGAGAATACAATGTTTATTAGACTAGTTCTTTACCTGAAATTGTATCAAGTGAAGTGTGTGTGTGTGTGTGTGTGTGTATTTTATAGACAGAATAAATTTCTTAATACCCAGGAGATTATGAATTATTTTTATTGAACCATTATATAATGAAAGTTTCAATGATCATTTTTAGAGTATGTAATATATCATAGAAGTTTCAATGAGCAGTATAGGGCAGTTATTTCAGAATAAATATCTATTTAATCAAATAGGACAAAAACAATTTTTATTCATTTTACTTCTGGACCTGAATCAGAACATATTTTAGCAGCATAGTTTAAAAAAATCTCAATACTGAAAGTTTCTTTTTTATGGGTGAAGTCCAACTAGTGTTCCTTCATCAACAGAGCAGGGAAGGGACAATTCCTCCTGCCTCTGCAGCTTCCTCAGATCTGCTCTGCAGGGTTGAGGAACCCTGCAGAGCAGATTTAGGGACAGAGGCTGCAGAAGGGAAGAGAAAATTCTGTTGAATGAGTGGAAGTCTGCTTACGTAATGTTGGATGGAACCTCAGTATAAAATATTTTTATTTAAAAAAAAACAACCTTTCAGGGTCCCAGTATCAGTCTATTTGACAAGAAGGAGAATTTTGACAGTAATATATGGCTGATCAAACAACAAGTGCACAGTGGACAAGAGTTGAGCAAGGACTTCCTAGATCTCCTGAAGTATCTGTAAGATAAAAGCTCCATCTGAAGAACATTTGGATGTGGCTTCTAGCCCCACACGTGAGCTAATTCGTAATGTATGGTAAATATCGAACCATATTCTCCTGGCTTAGTCAGGATGTATTTATATAGGCAAAACCATCATGTATATACTAATAAAATTCCCTTCTGATTTAAGAATGCTAGCAGTTTCAACAAATTGACCGTTCAAGTGATGGAATGGGAAGCAGTACTGGGGAAGGCTACAGGCAGTTCACATTTTGAAATGTAGATCTTGCAAGGAAGACAAATGTGTGTTTAGAAACAAGTGTATCCATGGAGGTTCAATCGTCAGAGAGCTAGAATTGAGTGCAGTTCCTTCTCAAGTATCCACTCCATTTTGAAATACCTTTGGTAACATGTACACTGGACCTTTTCCATGTTATATTATAAAAACATTACACTTGGGAATGTTACAATGCTCTAATCTCATGCATGCAAGTTTATAGATGTATGTGAGGTATACTCACCATGAAGCAGAAACATGACCGGTTTTGTCTGAAGTACTGGATGTGAAAGGGGATCTCCTGCTCACCTGAGTCACCTCAGTGGGGAAGAGGAAATTCCTCATATGATAGGCATTGCTAACTCCTAGATGTAAACAGGGCAGGAGTAGAATGAGAAGTTGAATAGGTGTGGTCTGTTTTCTTACTGTAGTGGTCTTGCTCAAGAAGCTATGTGTAATAGGTTTCTCTCCTCTACAAGCAGCTGTTACAGACAGAGGAGACTCTTTTTGAACCCTTTGGTAGAGTAGCAACTCTACAAAAGAAAACTATTGTTTTGGAAGAAATAGGACACCCATTACTATATGTAGGTTTTATAGTAGCCCATATAGTCTAGAAAACATATTTCATTCAGGAATGTTTCCTTAAGCAATATATAATATGAAAACATGGCCTATTGTGCTTACTGAGGGTACTAACATGATACCTTGTTGATGGGACTTTTTGATGGGACTTGACTTTTTAAAACATGTTCCACAATTGAATTAAATCTTATACCTGTGTAGTTGTAATGGTTATACTGCATTTATATCCCCCAATCCCACATCCAAAAGTGGTATGTCTTATTTTGGAGAATACTACAGAGCTGTATATAATATTTTATGGCATCTATTTTTGAAATTGGTGAGTTCTATGATACACTCTCCTTGAAGCAGCTATTATTTCTATTTCCTTTAGGCTATGTTTGTTTTACTGAACTCTGGAACAAGCATATTTAGCAGCAATGTTCCATTGGCATGTGTGTCTTGCCAAATATGCAGAGATAAATACACTGAACTTGGGAAAATTATTGAAGTTTTTTTTTAATTTAATGGCCTCCAGTGTAATTTACATAAAATACAAAATCCATAGTTGTGCTATAGAATTACCAGTAGTTCCTAAGTTGCTAATGCCTATGTTAAATAATATAGGCATACTTTCTAGCCCATCTGATCTTCTCACTACAATAGTTGTTGTGTGTATATTTCTATAACCTTTCTCAAATTTCGCTCAATTTCTCAAAATAAAGGTGCTCCTAGGTGTTAGCAAGCTTCCTTTCATGGTGTAACTTCAGAAATATGATTGTCTACATCATCTATTAAAATTGGCTAAAGCAAAAGTAAGAAAGAAGGAAATTTCCAGCTGGTTTGTATCCAGTTGTACCCTTCTACTCACAGAATACTGTTTGATCCAGAAGAAGCTTTCATGAACAGAAGTGGGAGGGAGGAGATCTTTGCAAATTCTCCCTTTCTCCTTCAACCCCCCACACCAACTCCACCCTATTCCAAAGAGTTCCCCTACAGTATGGAGCATATTTGGGGGGCTGCAGAGTGAAGGGGGAATCAGCGAAAATTACTGCCTTTTGGTTCACAGAAACCTCCATTGGATCAAAAGCCTTCTGTTAGCAGAAGGACACAAGTGAATATAACCCAGCATAATTTGTCCACTTTATTCCAAAAGCAGTAACCCACACATTTCCCTATATAGCATAACCTATATAATTCTGAGTGACTTAAGCTGCAGCACTTAGCAAACTTACTAGGAAGTAAGCTCCAATGAACACACAGCATGCTGCAACAGAGGCACCTTAAGAATATAGCAACACATATTTGTTGGTGAATATTTACCTGCCTTGAGTGGCATATTTTGGTAGAAAGGTGGGGTACAAATGAAATAAATAAGTCAGTGTCAAAGCATGTTTTCATTACAGACAACTTTCTCCATGTTTTCTTTTTCATACCAAATCCTCATGTTACTAATCCCATTTTATACGTAAATCTACTGCTTCTCCACTTTGAAGCTTGGTTCGCCTCACTCCTTGTTCTCATTTGCAACCTGTTTTTCTTTTTGTTCGAATGGGGAAAGTGTTCATTTCTGTGTACATTTTTTTAAAATGCGCACTTTTCTCCCATTGACTAAAGCATGAAAAAATGTGTGTGTTTATTTAAAATGTGCATTTTAAAGTGTATATTTTTCAAAAAAACCCCACATTTTTCAAATGTGATCACAAGTTCGGGAATGTGCGAGCTTCTTTGGAAAATGTGCTCGTGCTCAGAGTTACAAACGGCAAATTCTCATGATTTGCGAACAGAAACAAAATAACTAGGAATGATAGCTTAAAATGAGCTAGGTTGAACCAGTCATTCATAACTCTCTCTTGATATGTGTGTGGGATTTCTTTTCCCCACTATTGCCACCCGCTATGGTGAAACTGCTCATTTACTGGGCAGTCCCACCTATGGGGCTTCTTATTTATAGCAAATGCTTATAATTTCTGGGCCTAAGGAACTATCTGACACAATCTGACTAGAACTCAAAATTCCACAAGCTGACCCTTTCCTGCTGCCACCAATTCTGTTAAAACCTCCTCATAGCTATTGTAAGAGGCTGAGGCATGAGATGGGCACCAACACTAGAGACTAGTTGAACAATTAAACAAGTAATTTATTAAAGGGATATTCTGCACATAAGGGATTACTAATATTTACTTTGGGGTTTTCAAAAAACTACTTAGTGACAGTTATTTAGGACTCAAGAGACACTGTTGCTGTTACAAGCCTCTAAGGACTTCTTTTACCTCAGGCCAAATTCCCTAAACCTCCATTCTAGTCCTTTTCAAACACCCCACATTACCCAGCAGACCTTCTCCCTCTCTCTTAACAGACTAATCTCTGACTAAACTCTTGTCAACTTTCATACCTTAACTGTCATTTCCCAACCATTATTTTCCACCTCTCTAGAGACTCCCCTGCCAATCAGAATTGAATTTCTTTTATGATCCAGGCCCTATCTAACAATATTCAAAGCTATTGTTATTTATTTATTTTTATTTATTTATGTATTTATTTGTTTATTATATTTATACCCCGCCTTTTTTCCTGCAAGGGACCCACGGCGACTTACATAATCCTCCTCCTTCTCCTCTCCATTTTATCCTCACAACCACCCTGTGAGGTAGGTTAGGCTGAGAGTCAGTGACTGGCCCAAAGTCACCCAGTAAGCTTCATGACCGAGCGAGCAGGGACTAGAACCCTGATCTCCCGAGTCCCAGGCCGACATTCTAACCACTATGCCGCACTGGCTTATCTTGTTATGGGGGCTCTGACCTCTGCCTCTTTCTTCCAAGCTCCATGATTGACCAGAGCCCCCTAATGTCTGACAAAATGCCACTGAGTTGGCTCTTAGTAAAGTCACCTTGGGCCAGCCTGTAGTTCCTTCTCCATGCCTGAACCTGGCTTTGCTGAACAACAGAAGCTATGGGTCCAGCCTGGTACTTTATTTGCTTTTTTCAACACCTACAAGCTCATTTAGTGACTTGGCTTCTCTTATACTTATGCATAAACGTTCCCTTTGTTTGGGTAAAGCTTGCCTTGTTGCATGCCATTATGTTCACATCATACTTGCACCCACATAAAGGCCTTGTCTACGCCTTTCTTGTACAGCAAAGGAATGTATTACTGTGGCATTTATATATTATGCATACTTTCTTTTTCTCTCTTGTCAGCAGAAAAAGTAGAACTCTGCCACTCACATTCCTGTTGTTACAATGGTTAATGTATCCCTGTCAAAGTACATTTCGCAAGAAAGTCATCTTCCTGTGAAACATTAACTGGGATAGAGTCATATTGTACAAAACAGATTCCCTGTGGAATAACTTAAAACTGTGTCATATGCCCATTTGAAATTGGAAAGAACAGCTGACATAACTGGTTACTACAGTAATTAAACTTCTGAGCTATGACCCTGGACATCCACAAATAATCTATGAACTCAGGCCATTGTGACACATTTTCAGCACCCCATTTAATATGAGAATAATAATACTGGCCTGCCTTTAAGGGCTGTTGAAGGAGTTTCTGAAAGATGTGAAGTCTTTTCAGTACTTAGGAAATGGATTATATGAATACTAAATATATACGCTACTTGTTGCATCTTCACTGGATGGGCAATTTATTTTCAGTACAGTCTGCTGAAAGCTTGCAATCCTTTATACAATCCTAAGGCTGCAAACCTTGATACACGTACCAGGAATATACACATACCAGGAATTAAGTCCCACTGAACTAAATGGAACTTAATTCTGAGTAGACACATAAGTTACTGTATGTAACTCCCTTATTAGCACAACTCATCTCTGGTTAAAGTCAGTGTTACACTTTTGAGAACACATCATTCATTTGTTTAAGTCCTATTCATCCTGCTGTATATTAGGTTTCCCCCCCCCTTAGATGTGTCCTTTAAGAACAGGGGTTAATAATATATGTTTACTTCTATTATAGCAGTGGTTCTTAACCTTTTTGGTGTCACACCTCCCTTGTGAAAAATCTTTTGACCCACGCCTCCCATGTATTATTTTAACGGCCCAAAATTTAGGCTTAGGCAGGACGAGTTTGCATTTTTTAGTTTATGCTCTGTCTCTGGACTAAAAAAAATGCATATTCAATTAAATGAATGGTGTAGCTCCCAAGATTAGTAGAAAGAAATAAGGTTGGGCCAACCACCAAGCTGCGCTGCTATGTACTTATAAAATAAACAATTTATAGTTGAGGGGCTACTCACACCTCTCCTGGAGTCAGTCCAAACCTCCCCTGGGGAGGCGTACCCCACAGGTTAAGAACCCCTGTATTATAGTGTTTATCATACTTAATAAAATTGTACCAATCACTTTCTAAATGTCCCAAATCATAAGCTCCATCTGGTTCTTAACATGCATTTTGCACAACCTCTGGCTTTTGACTCCGCTAGCTCCCTTTCCTATGCCATTTTTTTGCCTGAAACAACTAGGTCTTAAGTAGTCAGGAATGCAAGATCTTAATTAAGACTCTGATTCTTTGACTAATTTGTGAAAATCTTGCAGAACCTGGAAGCCACATTTAGGACCATCATTATAGGCAAAGTACAGGTACCTTCTGCTATATATTTTGGCTACAATCCTATGCACACTTAATGTATATCATTAAGACAATTTCCAATCTTGCTCTACAATCCATACTTTAAGCAGTAGCAGACCTGTTTACATGCTCGCTTTGATTGGTAAGTATCAAATTTACTTTTGACTTTTATTTAATCATCTTTGTTGTTGTGTTTATATATGGCTTAATCTTCCAGTCCCAACTTCTGACACTTTTTTGCTTTTCTGTTTTGCTATAAATCTATTTTTTATGCCATACCATGATATTATGGCACACTCATCATAACAAATAAAGAAATAAATGTGAGGGGACAAACACATCCCAAAAAATTGCAGAAGCAAACACAACATGCACTTAGTCCATTGCATTTGTGATGGGCAGGGAGTTAATTCTTTCTGTAACTAAACCTGAAAACTGCTAAATGCCAGACTATAAATCCAAGAGGTTTTAAGTGATCCATTTTTGCTTGCCTTCTTATTCTTATATAGCCAGTATGTTTTGCCATTTAAAAAGTAACAGCATATACATGCCAGGTTGTAAAAAGGGCGCCTTGAGTTAACAAACATTATAGGCACACTTTTGTAGATCATATACATCATAAGGTATGTCATCTAATTTCATTGACTGTGCATTTCTTGCAAGATATAAAGAATAGGCAAATAGTAATACAGAACTTAACTTTGCTTTCAGTTCAGTTTGAGGGGATTCAGGGCATTCTTCTTCATTGAAAGCTGCAAACAAATGAAACTGTACAATGTCAGGTCAGGTTATCTGTTTTACTTTCATAAAAAGTCTTATTTTTCATCCTGTATGTATCATTTCCCTCTGTGATCCTGTTATGATTCTTCAGGAAATTTAACTGAAGGTCAGTCAAGGACATTTTAAACATTGAACAAATTTGTATCTCAGGATTTCCTCAGGTTTTGAGTTTCAAAGCAACATGAACCTTTTGAAAGACAAGACCTCCCATATGGAAAACATACAGCTTCTCAAGGAGAAATAGTAGAGATGTATGGAGATATTTGAGCTGATTTTACTGGAGTACTCATGTGTGTTTTAGCAAATGGGTAACACCATAGCTTTAAAAAATAAAATCTGATATTTCAACTGCTTAAAGTTCAATTTGCGATGCAAAGTTTTTAAACAGATCATCAAGACAGTTAGCACAGTGTGCTTATCACAGATTTTTTTGAGATGCTTTAAACAAATACAGTATGCACTGATGCTCATTTTACAACTTTGCCAATATGAAAGAAAATGTGGTCCTTGCACCTCTGCATTTTCTGAATATGTCCAGCAAGTATTTCATCTGCTGTTATGAGTCCAGCCCTCTCTGAATTTCACCTGGGCTCATACTGGCTTGGCACCTGTCTTCTTCTCTGCCAGTTTCCCTCCAAATCTCCTTCTCACACCTCTACAAATTTACTAAAGCCCTGTTCAAGCATTCACCTGAACACATGACGGCTTAAAGTGTGTAGAAGATCGGGGCCGTGCGTGCTCCCTACGTCTCCAGGCATGCAGGCCCCATTGCCCTGAATTCAGACCTTGCCGTGTTGACTCGACAACGTCTGAAAGGCAGTTCTACTCACGTTTTCTTGAACACAAATAGAACTTTCTGCATGATCAGGAACCCTGATGAGGCATGTCTGTGATTGTATGAAGAAGTTCTACTTGTGTTTAATACCTCTGAAACTTGATCTTTGAAGAATTCTTCAGAAAAGCCCAAGCCCAAAAATAAGATTCTTCAAAAAGGCTTAGAAAGACTGAGCCATTTCAAGATGAGCAGACATAATCTGTCATGGGTTGCACTGTGCAATTAGGCTGTTCTTATCACTGGCAACTTCTTGAAAGCCATGTATATTATGACTAATCATTCTTACTAGTAGGCCTTCAGTGACTGGGAGGTATCTCTTGGTACAGCATTGATGTAGTAAACTATAATATATGAATGAATATTTTATTTATGGTCTAAATGCATAAAACAGTACAAACAAGATACACCAGCTCTTAATTATACACTCAAAGTAAAAACCTAAAAAATGAAAACAGAATCAGACAAGCATAAAAGGTCTAGTCACAATAGCAACATTCAAAAATTTTGCAACTTTCTTGGTAATTGAGCTATTTGAGCCATCAAGGAGAGTGGACAGAAGAAACTCTAAGGATCGTCCAGGAAAAGTCTGGGTGATTGGATGTATTAGGTTTTCTCTAGCCCCTCGATAAAAGCTGCAGTTAAAAAGAACATGCACAACTATAATATATTTTTCTTTCATCATCCTCTGCCCACACCCATGTAAGTTATCTCTTCAATAGGAAATTGTTTTCTTCTTCCTTCCCAATAATTAGTTTTGTTTTTGAAACAAAGCTATATATGGTGGATATTAGCATAAGAGCATTAAGGGCACAATCCTATGCATGTTTAGACAGGAAAAGAAAAGTTCTATAACTCCCAGCATCCTTCCAGCTGGTTATTGGCTGCTGCTTATGGGAAAGTTTCAGTCATGAGCAGCAGCAATGGGTGGCAACAAACCACCAGTATTTCTTTCTCCAGTATGATGAGGCATTATTTACTTGGAAACTGGTTCCTGAAGGAAGACAGGACAAGAAAAATGCAATTTTTTTGATATGTGCCAAACTGAGGCCTGATTCACATAATGGTGGGCTCATGTTGAGCTTTCAGTCCACACATCCAAGCAGATCATCTTTTCACAGCATGTCCAATTCCCAGTTCATCCTGTACTTAATGGAGATGTGGCTCACCATAAAATAAAGACTCAATGTTTGCCATTGTTATGAGTTCAGAGTGTGTGTGAATCAGTCCTAAGTAGCTGGTCAATATCCAATCAGCCTGTCCTCCAGTTTGTGCCTAGCACAAACAATGTATTTAAATTCTTGGAGGCAAATATTTTTATGAACATTTAAATGCAGAGAATGTCTAAGGCAAAGGGGCTTCATCTTTCTTATCTAAATAGCACATGCTCCCTTACCTCTTGTTTTTAATCAAACGCATATGGATATTTTCAGAATGAGGGTTCAGTTTTAGCCCTGAAACTGCTAGAAAACCTCAGGGTCATTTTAAATAATGAATTTCAGAATGAGCTTACCTTTGCACACACTAATTCAAAAACGGTTTTTGAATGTTAACCTAAAATAAACGCTATACACATATTTTACACTAGAAAAAAATAATTAAGCAATTTAACTATTGTGAAATGCTGAATATAATAGTAATGGGAAACAGGTAAATTATTTATTGATATGATGCCATCAGCATGCATGGTGCTTTACACAGTGCAAGAGAACAGGTCCCTGTCCTGAGGATCTTACAGTCCAAAATTCAACACAGGGGAAACAAGAGAAGAAGGGGAGGCAGGAGTAAGAGGGAAAGGATACATAGCTTTTTAGTTAGACATCCTTTGTGTGGAGAAAGCCTGAGCACACACAGTGGGGTGAACCCTGACATAATTTCCCCTGTAGCTGACACCCCGCATTCCCCCATCTTTCTACATAATCCCCACCCTGAGGCAGGAGACACAGTTCTGAGTATACTGGTTGTATGTGGTCACATCTGCATACTCTCAATAGGGTATGAACATTCCAAAGGTGGGAAGCAGTCTCAAAGAGCTGCGAAGTACCCCAAAATATCCAGGAGGTGCCAGCCCCAAGAGGTGCCACCACCCCACAGGGCGGAGACAGCCCACCTGGTCATTGAGGGCGGGGAGGGGGCTGAGGGAGGGTAGAAAACCAAGTCCTCGAAAACAAGTTGGTTGAACTTGTTGGGAACATGGTGCAGGCTTGCACGGATCCGGTCCCTGACTCCAGTCAGGACCCAGCAATCTCCAACCCTGGACGCGACACCTGGAGACTGGCTTCACAGACCGCTACGCTAGATCAGTGAGTCAGAGTCTCTGATGTAAGGTTACCCCTCTGCATTGAGCTAAGCCTACCCTGTATGTGAATTGAAGCCTTCCACTTCTGTTATCTTTATTGACTTCCATGTTGTGAATTCCTGTAGTCTATTAGTTCCGCTCCATTAAACTCCTTTGAAACTAACTAGCTTGTAGTTTCCATGCATTATGTGATTCAGTGTCAATATCCTTAGCGGCTAGAATTAAAGTCCTTGGGAGCAGCGTACGGGGCACTTCTTCTGTGCCGGTTAACCCCTAAAGTGCCAAACCCACATAACAGGCCAGGGTCGGTCTGCCACACTTTGAATATATGCTTATGCCTAGTGACAGATTTAACTGCAGTAGGGTATGGGAAGTAGGGGGTTGAACCTAAGGCTTAATGGAAAAATGTAGGTTTTGAGCAGGGATATGAGGTAAGAGAGGTGGCATCATGCATATGTGTTCTGGGCAGCAGTTACAAGGATATGAAGCAGCAAGAGAGAAAGGGCAGTGTCATTTGAGGGAGCAGGAGACCTTTCAGTAGCTGAAGTTGATGAAATCAGAGGAATGAAAGTCACAAGAAGGGATTATTGGAATAAGAGCAGAGAGATGGAGGTGATCAAGGCCATGGAGGGCTTTGAAGGAAATGACAGTGAGCTTTTGCTGGATCCATTAACAGACAGGAAGTCAGTATAGGGATTTAAGGAGGCACATCATGTGACCAGAGAGGTGAATGATTGGGGCAGCAGAGTGCAGGATAGACGTGAGAGGATCAGTGTGAAACTATGGAAGACCAAGACCAGAGTAGTCTAGGCAATCTAGTCTAGGGTGTGGACCAGAGTTTTTGCTAAGAGGACAGAGAAGAAGGCCTGTGTGCATGGGTTGGATCTGGCTCTCAAAGCAAATTTATCTGCTTTATATAGCAAGCAAGATGTTGCAACTATAGCAGTTTTATTTATTTATTAATGCAATAGCTTTTGTAAATATTAGCATAACAAACCTTGTTCTCCCTGATCACTGTATAAGAGAAAAAAGTGGTCCCTTACAACAAATAAATTGATCTTCACTGTTATGAAGTGAAGTACTGGTATATTTTCATTGTTAGCTGGAATAAATTCACACTCTGATGAGATGCGAGGTATTTTCTCCCCAGCACATAGTCATCTTAGAAACTTTATTCATACAGATCTGGTAGCTTCTTTGTAGTGTTGCAGCTTTTACTTTTAGTGATTTAGATGTCAAAGTATTTTTAGATGCAAGCCATAAGACCTTCATCATTGGGTAATTATAGCCTCGTTGATTGACAAGTAGTGTTGTGTTCAATGAAAACCATGTTTCACTGTACTGATCCTAGTTTTAGTCTTGAAGATTGACTGACTGCTCAGATCTAAATTCTCATGAGGGAAGAATAAATTAAAATGGTTTTACATAGTATGGCACAGTAGGCAGTATCTTTTTATAACATCGAAAGGGTTGTCTAGCTCTAAACTTTGCTGTTGTCTGTTCCTTCTGTCTACCTAATGTAAAAATAAAACCAATTATAAAGTAACAATAACTGATTATCAAATACACTTTCAAATACACTCAAATATACTTCCAGTTAAGAAAACTATGTTAACAATATAGTACAATTAAGTAGATTTATCAAAAGCATATTTCATAACTCATCTGTGACCACAAAAAGCTGCAAAAGATGAAAACTTTTTTTTACATGCAGGTTAAGGTGTAGAGAGGATTGCCTGGCAAATCTCTCCAGATGGAGAATTCCAGCTTGTGGGTGTTTGTTTTTTATGTTCAGTGCCTAGCCTTCTAAACATGTTTAATATAATTATATATTACTTCTAAAGGAAAGAAAAGGAATCACAAACTGATTTGGTACATTTCAAAATCAGTGTATACAGCTCTAATAAGTAATCCCTTCCATACTGAAGATGTTACCCCAATCCTAAACATGTTCATGTTGATCCAGCAAGGGTGATCCGTGAATGGCAACAGATCCACATACACTGTTGTTCTGGATCCAATCCCATTGTGCAGAAGACTACACACTAGGTGGCTGCATTCACCTTCTTCTGCATTGCATGAATTCTATAAATCCAACGTTATGCTAGGTGAAGTTCATTAGGCAATGGGACTTTATCCCTTTCTCTTCTCCCCTGTGCTATCCAAAAATCTGCTCGAGAGTGGCAATCGTCCCCCTCCAAGTTCTGCTGACAGAAGCAGTTTCATTATTAGAATGACACCACTGGATTCAATCCCATACTATTTGCAAAATAGGTTTATATTCCTATACCATAAACAGTGATGCAACTAGAGCTAGAACTTGGGGCCAGAGCCACACAACCCAGCCCAGCCCAGCCCAGCCCCCCCCCCCAATGAACACTAAGGAAGTGGCAGTGTCAAGTCCAGGACATAAGCAGTTGGTGTCTTTGACTAGAACACTGGGGCCAGGGGTGATGGAGGTGGATGGAGACCCAAGGCTTACTCAGGCATGGGTCAAGTATCAGCAAGGCATGGCAGGACCAGAGGCAAAGGCAGCATCAGCAACAGGCAAGGTCAAGTATCTACAAGGCATGGCAGGGCCAGAGGCAACATCAGAAACAGGCAAGGGTCAAATACCAGCAAAGCATAGCAAGACTGGAGGCAGGAGCCAAGGTACAGTACTGTCTACACAAAGACCCAGGCTGTCATGGCAAAGCTGAGCAGGAACAGGAAGCCTTTTATAGGGCTTCCTGTGGCTCACAGTTAGTCTGGATGAGTGGACTGGCTCTAATCCTGTGAGCACCTACAGGTCCAGTGCTAATCCTGCAAGTATTTGCAAACTGGACCTGTCTGCCTACTCAATCAGGCCAGCAGGGGAAGCTGCAGTGCTGTGCAGGCTGAGCAGATCCTGACAGGCAGGTGCTGACTCAAACTCCATTTTATTCTGGTAGTCATGATGATGCTATGATTTAAGTGAATTTAAAATGCAAAACTCCACATACTCAGAGGGTTTTTTTAAAAAAATAAGGGTTAGCAAATTGGATTTTTTTTTTGTTTTGTTTATCAGGAATGTAGAGACAGTTTTAAAGCATGGAATGGCAGTTGGAGGTGAGGGAAAGAAAAATGTTAGTTGTGTACTTCACAACTTAAGTAATATACATGGCTATCCCTTAAGACTGTTAAGTATAGTGTCTAAAGTTACCTAGCTGCACCACTGACCATAAAATGTGTAATGCAATAATGTTAAAGTAATGCAATAATATTAAAGCAAGTTAAGGGATATCTTTCCTAGCTGGCATTGAGAACCATGTGAAGTATGCAGGATTTTAAGAGACATGAGTTCATGATTCAGTACAAAGGCATTCTGCCATACTGCTGCCAACTTATATAGAAGAGTCATGGACTTAAGACAGAACTCTTCACCATGATAAGACGAACAGGACTGGAGGAGAGTTTCCTTAACCAGCAAGTAGGGACAGAAATAGGATGTGTAATAATATAAGCCACTTCTTGCCATAGTGTGTCTACCATAGACCAATATGTTTCGATAAAATAGTCAATTTTTTTGGCCTCCTCCTCCTATTGTAATGCACAAAAGACCCACAGAGATGACATACCTTATGGTACACAAAAGTTTTAATTCCTGGATCCGTAGAGAGATTAAAAACATAATTTCATAGCATTATAATATAACTCCATCTGTCCATCACCTCAGCTATCATGCTAAAAAAGTGAGAATCTCATGGTTCAAACCTATTTCTTCTGATACATTATTTTTTTCTTTCATAATTACACTTATGGGTTCTATTGCACTATTGGGGCTATTTTAATAATTTCTAATATTATTAATAAAACTTGCCATATTCCTGTTAAATGTTTGATGTCTAAATGGAGGAGATAAATGTTAATTTCATGCTGTGTATTTTCCTTACCAGCATTTCTCACTCCCATTTATTTGTATGCATATTCAAAGAAAGAGGTAACGTTTAACTAATATGATTTCTACATCAACTGTAAAAGGAGATTCCCTTTATTTTAATCCTGTAACCATAGGACAGGACAGGAAGATGGTTGGGTACAAAAGGTCTAGCTAGGCCACAGCTAGAGATCAATCAAACACCATATAGATGCTATATCAAATCTATTCTGTCACACTCAGGATATTAGGTGTTGTCCTTGAAAGTCTGCTCCAGAGTTAGCAGCATAAAGCAAAAGGTTTATTACATAGAGGTATCCAGAAAGGAAGAGAAGCATAATACAGGCAGGGGAAAAGCTAATGATCAAATATTTAAACAAATATAATGAGTCTCTAGTGAAAATTCCAAATGTCAAGTTTGCCAACTGATGCACCTTGAAAGGAACAACATACTTAAGGAATGTTACAGCTATGAAAAAAGTTATCAGCAATGCTGTTATTTATCTAGTTTGAATACAGCTCTTGAATTAATTCACTTGTGCATCACGGCTGCAACAAGCTAAGATGTTAATCTGCTCTATATTTCCCAATGATCCCAAGGGTGAGTTATTTGATACCATAGTGCTAAACTTCTAAGGAAAACAGAGTGCTCCAAGCCAAATTTGCCATAATGCACAGGTGAATTAATTCAAAGGCTTGCATTGAACTTTTTACCTTGTGTGGAATCATCACACCTGAATTTTAGCAAGTTGCCAGTAGTTTATGTTCCCATCAATGGGGCATTGAGGTATTTTGAGTAGAAGACATTTTGCTGCCTGATGCAGAACTCAATTGTCACCCTTCTCTCCTGCTAGGCTGCACCATACAACACTGGGAAATCCATTTCATTTGAGCCCAACAGACTTCTTCCGCAGCGTTTCTGTGTTTTGTGGTCACAGATGAGTTATGAAATATGCTTTTGATAAATCTACTTAATTGTACTATATTGTTAACATAGTTTTCTTAACTGGAAGTATATTTGAGTGTATTTGAAAGTGTATTTGATAATCAGTTATTGTTACTTTATAATTGGTTTTATTTTTACATTGGGTAGACAGAAGGACAGACAGTGCCTGATTTAATTTTTCAGGTTCTGGAAATGTGCATAGTGAGAACCGAGATCTGCATATATGTAGCATGATTTGCGCAAATAATGATTTGCGCAAATCGGGACTTTTGCACATATGGTGTCTGAAACTTTAAATTTGTGGAAATGGGTTTGTGCTTTTTTAATCATTCATCCATTCGCAAGCCCATTATGCAACCCAGCGTATTCCCTTGGTAAATATCCTTGTCAGTTTCATCCTCTCTACTACTTCCTTGTTAGTTTGCCATATTCCCCACTTCATTATTTTTCAGTTCCCATGATTTGTGCAAACGATGTCATGGTTTTTAGTAAGATTCCAGTTAATGAACAGATATGTCTCTGTGGTACTGGAGTAATATAATTGGTTGGACATGTTCTTCTCCTATATTGTAATTTTTACAGGGAATGCAGAGATAAGTTAATTTCCCCACTATTAACAGACTTTTCCAGAAGTAACCCACCACCTTGGTATCAATTTGTTTAAGGGATGTATCTTCCTATGTCGCTGGAAGGGGTGCCAGATTTTTTATGATTTTAATGCAAATTAGGAAAAAATGTTGTTATCCTTTTGAGAGAAGGAATCCTATAAATTGTATTCTGTTATAATAGTTTTGATTGTGTTCTATACTATACGTTTTACATCAATTTTGCTGGTCTGTGACTGTAATAAATGGAAATGTAATGTAATGTTTTTTAGTCTCCCCCCCCTGCTGTTCTTTCCACCAATATTATGCGTGTGTGGGGGGGCTTAAGCTCAGGAAATTTGTGCAAATTTTGGGCTCAGTAATTTCCACACATTTCAGGCTCCTCAATTTGCTCAAACAAATTTCCTGAGCTTTAAAAAAAGAAGAGAGAAACTAATGCATAATATTGGTGGGAAGAATGAGGGATGGGGGAACACCAGGTTTGCACCAATCATGGGAGCTGAAAAATTATGTCGTATCTTCATTGCACTTTTGCTGATACAGGTAGGTTTAAAGAAGGGACATTAATTATCATGAAGAAATTAAGCTTTGTTGACTGTATGAACAAGTGACAGTAGTTCAACTTCATGACAGAAAGAAAGTACATCAGGATGAATTACTATGGTAGTTCTTATCTTACCCAGAATTAGGGCCATTACTAGAGGCTTTGTTGGTATTTTATGATAGAGCTGAGGGAGATGGTAGACATGGAAAACTTGTGGATTATACATTATGAGCCTTAGGTCAATGAACGTCTCTTCATGCTCTGTTCGTGAGTTGATGTCAATACATAATATATTCAGTGTTAAAGAGAGCATTTTCGAAGGCAGATGGCACCCATATATATTTGTACATCCTAGGAGGAAGCCACTTATGGTTAAAGCAGGTTTCAGTATTTTAGTCTAGATGTAGAAACATAAATTAAGCACAATCTGTATGTTACGCTTCATGTGTAATCCCAAGCAGCACACATATAATACTATTAAGTGAATATAATTGTTTGCAATATGACCTTTAAAACCTTGTACGGCTCCGGTCCAGTATATCTCAAGGAGCGCCTCCAGCAACATCAAGTAGGCCGCTCAACAAGATCTGCTACGGATGGCCTTCTCCCTGTCCCATCAGCCAGAGAAACCAGGCTGGTGGGGACTAGGAGGAGGGCCTTCTCTGTGGCAGCCCCCAATTTATGGAACTCTCTCCCCAGTGACCTCTGCCATGCCCCTTCCTTGATTAGCTTCCGCCGGGCATTAAAAACGTGGCTTTTCAGACGGGAATATGGGGTAGGTTAGGATTTTTAAGTTTTGTACTGTTTTTAATTGTGTTTTATACTGTGTGTGTGTGTGTGTGTGTGTGTGTGTGTGTCCCTTGTGTTTTATTGGACTGTACATTGCTCAGAGTGGCCGGATGTCTGGCCAGATGGGCGATTCATAAATATAATAAATAAATAAATATGCAATTAGAGAGTAGAATTTCATGAGGCTTCAAATAAGCCCTGAAAATGTGTTTAACTACTTTGCAGGAACAAACCAAGGCAAACAAACCAGGACTAGATTTGCCACTGAAATTTTGAAGTTCTGAGTTTTGAGGAGAAACTGCTTTCCTTAAGCAAAACCTCTGTGGGCTTGTAGAAATGAGGAAAGTTAAAAGAAATGTTGATAAGACTTGCTAGGGTTCTGTTTGCATTTACAAAAACCAAAATAGCTTGTCTCTAAATTTCAGAAAACCCCTAAATATTACATGCAGGAAACCCATCCACATGGAAGGAGAGTAAAACAAACCAGGGTCAAGTGACATTTGTGACTACAGGAACTCTCCCTCTCCATGTGCACAACACAGACACATATACAAAGGAAAAAGCAAAAGCAAGGCACTTTAAAACAATGTTTGGTGTCCCTTTGAAGTGACTTGGACAGGTTTTGCTTTGCTTCAAGCTGCTTCTTTTATTTCTATGGATTAATATATAGTAATAAGATGGAAAGCTCACGTCACTGAATATGCAGTAAAGTAGAACTTAAAATTTTCTGGGGCAGTAGGCTGTCATCTGGGAACTGTATTAGTGGTCATTTTTCTCCATTGTTTAATATCACATGAATTTCCCCTATTTTAAAGATATTTGAAGGATCAAGTGAATTAACCAGTTATGCTTTTGCAATACATGTGAAAATGGCATTGGAATAGAGTAGTGAGTAAGTACAGTCAAGTGCGTGGCTTAGGATATTTATTTACTGCATACTTATGAAATGGTCATCACTTTGCAAAAGAAAACATTTTCACCTTCTCTTTCTACCCTTGGTTATATGGAAATGTGCATTTCCCCCCTGTATTTTTCTCATTAGCTCTGGGGGGGGGGGGATATATAGCTCTGCTATGAATTTGTCCCACAATTAATTGGCTACATAAGAAGACCAAAATAAAATACTTATTATTTTATAATTTGTCAAGTCTAAATAGTGGTGGCTGTTTCTCTTAACACAGCATGATCCCTGCAGCCATTCTTATGGCCTGAACTAATAAATGTCAGTCTATTACATTCCTTACTCTTAAATGCAATCTTTTATTTCCCTTACTGTAGTAGTGGGCAATTTGTGGCTGTCCAGATGATTTGGCCTACAACATGGATCAGCCATAGACTGCATAGTCAGTGGTGAGGGATGATGGGAGTTGTAGGCCAGAACATCTGGTTGGCCACAAGTTGCCCTCCTCTGCCTTATTGGCTGTAGATTTATATAAAACATATAATACCAAATATTATTTGTATAGCGCTTGGTACATTATTATGGGAACTGTTCAAAATTTGCATCACTTTGCTTCGCTGTGACCCATGTCTTCTCATGTGCCTTTTATTATTACATTTGAATATGTATCTTCTATACTCTGGTGAGTAATGGTGATAGATTTAAAGGAAACCAGTATGCCATGACAATTGGCTGCTTTGATACACTTAAATTTACAGCATGGAAGACTATGAATGTTGGCTAATTAGAAGTTCACTGTTGAGTCACTTCTGCTGTCCTATAATACAGTTCAGATAACTTTTAATTTACATTGTCTAGACATTGTTCAGTAACTATTGGTGTAAAGTATTTAGCCAGCATGTATCCGTCATTCTTTGTAGACTCACATTTTCACTTCTTGTTTCTGTGTTTTTGTTTCTTCTTTGCCTTTTCTCTGTTGAATGCTTTTACTTCTGACTTTTTTCACAGACTGCACAAAGAAGTCTGATTTTAAACAAACCCATAAGAGACACCTTCATTTTGCTTTATCTCTACACCATATAGCATTGTCTTAAAGGTGCATGGTTTGTCTTGTGTATGAAATGTGGAAATGAATTTGCATATAGAATCTATGAGTTTTAGGAGATCAGAATGTCATGAAACGGTGTATCAGATCACTCTCAGCTCTCCCAAACCTGGGATTCTGCACCGCACTCAAGTTTACCATCTTTATAAGCTTGTCCTTTTGATATTTAACGTTGGTTGAGCTATTTTGACCTCATTCTCTTCATTTCTGTACTCAGTGTCAAACTACACATCACTTTTAATATATAGCAGGCAGCTATGTGTATTCTTTTTCCTTACTAAAAAGAAAGTGTGAGAAACCCAATCAGGATCTACCATTCAGCATGGTCCAGATCTGGATTGAGTCCTCCATGTCTGCAATTTGCATATAAAAAAGCTCCCATGTAAGAAAATAGGTGCTTTCCCCCCTGTCCATAATGCATAGGCATCTGGACTGGGATCATGGTGGGGCAGACACTTAAAGTTTCCCTGCCCCCCCACCCACACTAGGGTCCTGATCTAGATTTCATCCCCATGCATATTTTTGAGTAAGGAAAAAGAACAGGCGTAGCTGCATGCTACATATTAAAGGTAAGGTAATGACCACATTTGGATGTCACTGTAATCCAGTTTTCCTTACAAAAAAAATTCTTACCAAGTAATCATGGTGGTTAACACTGCTATATTGCTCTTGCTTGGATACTCCTGCCAGCAGGAACAGCTGAACAAGCCAAGGACTCTATGTGTGGCTTCTTTAGCATGATATCTGAACTGGGAACTCTGGCTTTTTGCAATCCTAGCAAATTATGACAAATCCTGGTTTATGACTGTGACTTCTTGGGAGAAGAAGAAGCCAGAGTTCCTGATTCAGACATCATGCTAAAGAAACCATGGAAAGAGGAGTCCTTGGCTTGTTTAGCTGCTGCTCCCACTGGCAGCAGGAGCCAAGCAGGAGTGACTCTAGCGAGCAAGCAACACACACCAGCACATCTCCTTGTTCACAGTAAACCAGAATTTATTTATTTTTAAAAATCTGGTTAAAGGAGCCACTGGAATGTCCCTTCTATTGGTGAATCATTGTTGAAAATGTGCCCCTGAAGGAGGATTTCCAAAATGCATTGGGCCTACAAATAAATCTTCTTTTGGCATCTGGAGTTCCTCCCTCTTTTTTCTTACCATAACTTCCGAATATGGCCAACGTGCAGTTTGACCTTTAGACTGACTTCTATCTCACTTCAGTGTTAAATTTTAATCATAAAAATGTCTGTGTGGAAGACAGATACAATATAAAAAAGAAGCTCATAGCAGTGTGAATATGCTGTCAGTTCCCTTTTTATATTAAAATCTGTTAACAACTGATCACTGATAATGTCATTATTGCTACTCCCTGCTAAGCAGCTATTGCTTCTATTTCTGCACAATGCACATTATCTGGCTGGGAAGAGAGAGGTCCACTCTGGGGTGCCTGCAATGATCAGGTAACAGAGGGATGTACAATAATTTAGTTCATGTGAACATGCCCCATTTGCAGCCCTGAATGCAAGCAGGAACGCAATTCTCAGGAAATTTTCACAATTTCCTGAACTTGTGTTCACATTCGAAAGTGTGCACATGCACAAATGCACAAAATGTGAATTTTCACGCTTTGGCCCATGGGGGGAAATGTGCATTTTCATTTTGGGGGAAATGTGCTAATTTTTACATGCACATTTTTCAATTCTGAAAAATTGTGCACTTTTAAAAATACACATTTTTCCCGGTCAAAAATGTGCATTTTTCCCGATTGGAAATAAAATAGATGCTCATGTTCGGGAACATGTTCACCATCCCTACTTCTGTGGGACCTTGCCCCAGTCCAGGGGTGGGGAGAGCTATAGCCTGTGACACCAGTTCTGAGTCAGAGGGGGAAGCTGTAGAATCAGGCCCAGCTGTTAGAAGCCACATGCCTGAGTCTTTCCATGCCTCCCACTGACTGATGAGCTGGGAAGAGGTGAGATGCAGGATGCTGATACAGCCTACCTTCCACAGCTGGGAGCCTTAACCTTGATGGAGGACCCTGCTTCTTGACCAGGGTGTCTTCCATGGGAGCAGCAGGAGGTCTCTGCAGGAGAGGGGTTTTTGGGGCGTCTCCTTTGGTGCATTGTCAACTAAAGAGGGTGGGGCAGAGGTGTCTGGTGAGGTGCAGCAACCACCTGAGAACCAGGTTTCCCTGCCAGGATCAGATGTCTGATAGTTATCTTTAACAGCCACTCCCTGTATTTAAGCCAGAGCAACCTGCAGTGGACTTTGCTGGAAACAATGCATTGGTAACCCGAAAGGCTTCCTGCTTTCTCTGGAATTGTGAACTTATTGGGACTCGCTCGGTGTGCTGAACCCAGGGAAAGTTGGGTCTCCTTTTGTGATGCTCATGAACTGATTCTTGTCCAGCAACTTGGTTGTGATCTGTTAACTGTGGATCTTTATTGGGTCTGTCAAGTCTTATAGCTAATTACTGGAATTACTGCAGTAAAATGTTTTATTGAGACCTCTGTCTTGGCTCCGGGAAGTCAGGTTCCAACAACCTGGCATCAGTAGTAGTGACCACTCATGGAGGGGCAAGAATGACATATTAGCATTCAGTTTCCTAATATACTAGAGGCATATGGTGATATAAAAAGGAAGATAAATGCTCCCTTTTTATCTTATGCTTGGTTGTGTTATGTTGTTTGCCCTTACTTGGATGAAAGGCCTGAATCATATATAACAATAGCAGTGCAATAGCTGCTTAAAAAAGGAAGCACTTGGGTGCAGTTTCACATGGAGAGCTGAGTAATTGTGTAAATTGGCTCTCTGTGTGTAAATTGGCTCTCTGTATAGTTGTAACAGTTTCAAGCATGCTACCAATACCCCTTTTCTTCATTTGCCCTGAGGAACATTGGACTATACAATATATCTGCTTTCTGTAATTCATGCTGTTTTGTAAACATAGATTATTTTGGGGCCCTACTCTTGGAAGCCCACATCTTGCACACAAAATGTTTGCAAGTAGCTTAGCAAAGTGACATAATGACATATTTTTACTGGGGTTGTATTTTATGTATTTTTTTTACTCAAACAGCTCAAATTATTATTATGACATTTAAATTGCTCTGGGCTGGAACTTGGCAGATGCAGTTGTGAGCCAGGACCAATTTACTTTTCCCATTTTTACACAAATTGGTTTGGAGGTTTTTGTTAAACCAAGCACAGAGTCTTTTTGTTGTTGTTGTTTTAGCCTCAGTATGGTATCAGGTTATTAAAATCACTCTTCAAAATGAAGAGATGATATATTGTGCATCACCACCAGTAGCTTTGATTCAGAAATAAACAATAATGGCTAGACAGAGATCTTTGCTCCCCTCTTCAATATTGTTTCAGTATTGTTATTGTAGTCTGTGTACAGTATTTGCTGTAATGGGAATAGCCCTAGAAAATTTACTGTGGTACAAAATATCCATCAAAGTTGTGAATGCATATTGAAGAAAAGAGGGACTTCACAACCTGGAGCTTAAACTTTCTTAAAGCAGATACTTAAAATTTTGCTTTTTAATCCAAATGTTTTTAAGAGGTATGATAATTTTAGAAGGATTACATAAATCATAACTAGACCATTGTGGTTTAGTTAATATATGCTGTTGGGTTTAAGCTGTGAAGCCCAAATCAAAGTCCTTGTTCAGTCAGGATATTCACTGCATGGCCTTGGACAAATTAGTCTTTCAGCTAAAGCCATAGCAAAAGATGAGTATCTATTAAGAATCCTTGAGATATGAACCGTTGAGATATGAGGGAAAGTAATGTAAATAAATTACTCAACAGCTCTGTTACAACTTTGTGGACTGTTTCACACTTGGCTCATTCTTACGTTGTTTCCCTTCCTTCTGCTACATGCTCTTCAGATTGGTCTTGGTAATCTCATTCACAGTTGGAAAGAGATATGTCAATGTTAATATGTGTTAATGTATTGGTTGACATTGAGGGCTAATGCATATAGCCCCTTTATGGGATGTTTACAGACACTATGAGTTGACTTTGGGGGAAGGTTTGAATGTGTCTAGTGTGCAGTCTCAACACAAACACTTATTAAAACTTTTGCCAGAAAGTTAGCAATTCTATAATATGGTCTAATAGCCCCTGAGTGGTAACTAGATTTGCCGGAGAGCTACTTGGAGAAATAGTGGGAGTTGGAGACTTCAAACTCCCAATATCCCAAGCAAATTCTATGCAGTTCTCATTGGCACAGTTGCTGCTCCCTCCACGTGACAGTTGAGCATCCCTTTGTGGTGCCACTAGTTCCTGGGCCTCATGCTACAGACTGGGCATAATATCCTTCCACCATACTAATGGCAGGAGCTTCCCCTGTGACACAGAGATCTGGGCTGAAGGTGAAGAATGGAAGATGGCGGCAGGGCTCCATCTGACCCATGTGTGTGGCAACCTACCAGCCCCTTGAACCAAGTGGCAGGCTAAATGCAGCACAACCCTGCGTGCCTATTAGATTAGAGTTAGTAATGAGGTACAACAGTGATGCTTGTCTCAGCAGAAAGAAGAACCAGATGACTATGTTCCTCCTGCCTGCTGTAAAGTGCCACAGTTAGCAGTTAGCTCAGGTTACACTGAAAGTTCAAGTAGTTCACAAAATATTTTGGGGGGGGAGAAAGCAAAGCCGGTGGGAAATGACTCATTATTGTGTTATTGTGACAGCCTCTCACACTGATAGATGCTGCCTTCAAACAGCAACAGCATCCTGTTCTTGCAATGCTATAGAAATGCTGATGTTCTGGCATTTTATGCACTCTCCTTGAGATCAGGTAGCTCTAAAAACACTTGAAAGCAGCCCATATTTATTTATTTATTTATTATTAATATTTATTTATCGCCCATCTGGCCGGCAACCGGCCACCCTGGGCGATGTACAACAATAAAATACATAAATACAATAAAATACATTAAAACAATATAAAAAATTTAAAATCTTAACCCACCCCATATTCCCGCCTGAACAACCAGGTTTTTAATGAGCGACGGAAGCTCATCAGAGAGGGGGCATGGCGGAGGTCGCTCGGGAGAGAGTTCCACAGTATGGGGGCCGCCACAGAAAAGGCCCTCTTCCTCGTCCCCACCAGTCTAGCTGCTCTGGCTGAAGGGACAAGGAGAAGGCCATCCGTGGCAGATCTTGTTGAGCGGCCCACTTGGTGTTGCTGGAGACGCTCCTTGAGATAAACTGGACCAGAGCCGTATAGGGTTTTAAAGGTCAAAACCAACACCTTGAATTCGGCTCGGCAAGCAACTGGTAGCCAGTGCAAATCCTTCATCACTGGCGTGATGTGATCCCGCCGGCGGCTGCCTTTAACCAGGCGAGCCGCCGCGTTCTGTACCAGCTGCAGCTTCCGAACCGTCTTCAAGGGTAACCCCACGTAGAGCGCATTACAGTAGTCTAGGCGAGAGGAGACCAAGGCATGAACCACTGATGGGAGCAGGTGATTAGGAAGGTAGGGGCGCAGCTGCCGTATCAGATGGAGTTGATACAGCGCTGCCCGGCTCACAGCTGCCACCTGAGCCTCCATGGACAGCTGGGAGTCTAGAATGACCCCCAAGCTGCGGACCTGGTCCTTCAGGGGTAGATGTACCCCATTCAGCACCAGGTCAACATCCCCTAACCTCCCCTTGTCCCCCACCAGCAGTACCTCGGTCTTGTCGGGGTTCAGCTTCAGCATGTTCCTTCCCATCCAGCCAGCCACTGCCTCCAGGCACTTGGACAGGGTCTCAACGGCCAACCTCGGTGAGGACTTGAAACAGAGGTAGAGCTGTGTGTCATCCGCATACTGATGACACCGCACCCCAAACCTCCTGATGATAGCTCCCAGCGGCTTGAGGTAGATGTTGAATAACATCGGGGAGAGGATGGAACCCTGCGGCACCCCACAAGTGAGCAGCCGAGGGTCCGAAGCCTCCTCCCCGAGAACTACCCTCTGGTACCTTCCAGAGAGGAAGGACCAGAACCACTGCAATACAGTGCCTCCCAAGCCCAACCCCTCCAGGCGGTCCAGGAGGATACCGTGGTCAACGGTATCAAAAGCCACTGAGAGATCGAGGAGGACTAGAAAGGAGCATTCGCCCCTATCCAAAGCCCTCCTCATATCATCCACCAAGGTGACCAAGGCCGTCTCCGTCCCATGTCCAGACCTGAAGCCCGACTGGCACGGATCTAAATAATCGGCTTCATCCAAGTGTGCCTTCAACTGAGCACCCACCACCCGCTCGATCACCTTGCCCAGAAATGGTAAATTGGAGACTGGGCGAAAGTTGTTTAAATCCTGGGGATCCAAGGAGGGCTTCTTTAGAAGCGGTCATTACTGCCTCCTTGAGGGCTGATGGCATAACTCCCTCCTCGAGGGAGGCATTCACCACCGCCTTGATCCCCTCACTCAGTCTCTCCCTGCAGCTCATTATGAGCCAGGACGGGCAAGGATCAAGCAAGCAGGTGGTCGGCCTCACAGATGAAAGCACCTTGTCCACTTCATCAGAAGGAAGAAGCCGAAACCGATCCCACAAAACCGGTCTGCCATTGGCCTCCTCCCGCTCACTCCCTGTATCCACGACGCACGATATCCCACTCCTAATCCGATCGATTTTATCTGCGAAGTGCTTCGCTAAACCCTCACAGGAGGCTCTAGACTGTTCCAATGGGTCCGGAGCGACTGGACCGACCAGACTCCGGACCACTTGGAACAGCCTCTTGGGGCAGCACTCCGCAGACGCAATGGAGGCAGCATAGAAATTCTTTTTTGCTGCCTTCACCGCCACCCGGTAGGCTGAAGATGCAGCTCTAACCAGTGTTCGATTGTCTTCGGAGCAGGAATTTCGCCATCGGCGCTCTAGCCTTCTCACCTCTTGTTTCAGAGCACGCAGCGACGGAGTGAACCATGGCGCCGCGCGCGCTCTGTTTAGCCGAAGAGGGCGCTTCGGAGCAACTCGGTCTAATGCCCTGGTGATTGCAGCATTCCAGTCGTCCACCAGGGTCTCGACCGAGCTACCGTTTGTGTGCTCCAATTCCCCAAGCGCGTTCAGGAATCCATCCGGATCCATAAGACGCCTGGGGTGGACCATCCTAATAGGTCCCTCACCCCTGCAGAGGGGTTGTGGCATCGAGAAATCCAACCCCACCAGATAGTGATCTGACCATGACAAGGGGGTGGCGGATATACCCCCGATTTCCAGATCATTTCCCCCCTCTCCAGAAACAAAAACCAAGTCCAGTGCATGACCGGCTACATGGGTAGGTCCAGTTAATACAGGGTGCAGCTCCCAGGAAGCCATGGTCTCCATGAAGTCCCGAGGTGCCCCCGTGAGGACAGCCCCCGAATGCATATTGAAGTCCCCCAGCACCAATAGCCTGGGGGACAACACACGCACATCAGAGACCACCTCCAGCACCTCGGCCAGGGAGTCTGTCGTGCAGCGGGGTGGATGGTACACGAGCAGAATCCTCAGACTGCCCTTGGGACCCAACCTCCAGTACATGCACTCAATAAACTTGGTCTCCCGGAGAGGGAGTCTGGTGAGGACCAAGGACTCCTGATAGATAACAGCCACTCCCCCTCCCCGTCCCCCAACCCTTGGCTGCTGGGCATACGAGAAACCACCCGGACACAAGGCCGCCAGAGTTGGAGCAGCGGCCTCGTCCAGCCAGGTTTCCGTAATACATGCCAGGTCCGCACCCTCATCCAGGATCAAGTCATGGATGAGAGATGTTTTCTGGGTAACGGACCTGGCATTGCACAACAGCAAACGCAAGGTATGGGGAGGAGCCACACATCCCCCAGTTATCCCTTGGCTCTGGGCAGGCCCGGGACAAGGGATAGGTATTAAGCATCGATCCCTTGTCCCCCGCAGTTGGCGTGGCCTGCCCCTAGCGTTCTGCCAGCGCCTGCCGCTCAACAGTGGTATATTTTGCCCCCCAGAACTCCCTCCATCATCTCCCTGGGAGAGGCACATGCCCCCTCGCTTCCGTCGATCAGGCGGGAGACCCACCCCTAAAATCAACCCCTAAAACCCCCAAGCCCTTCAAAAAGCAGGGCCTCTAAAAAACCCCAACCCCACCTATATCCCCATCAACACGGGGGCAGGCCCTCGCCCTCGTGCCACCCCCGAAGTGGCTCCCCCAAAGGGGCAACCCCCTTTGGTGTCGCCCCTTCGGCGGCGACCCCACCGGCGGCGGACCCGACCCCGCTGGGGCCGGATCTTTATGGCCCCACAGTTGCAGGTGAGGCGGGGTGGCTCCTGGCTGGGCCCGGTCCTGCAGCGGCAGCCAGCAGTCCCACCGGTGGTGCGGGTGGTCCCTCCCAGGCAGCAGGCAGCAGGCAGCAAGCAGCAAGCAGCAAGCAGCAAAGCTGGGCTACTTGCCTGGCTTGGCCCTCTCCAGAGAGGCGATGGCAGATGAAGCCCAGCTGCCTGGGGCCGGATCTTTATGGCCCCACAGTTGCAGGTGAGGCGGGGTGGCTCCTGGCTGGGCCCGGTCCTGCAGCGGCAGCCAGCAGTCCCACCGGTGGTGCGGGTGGTCCCTCCCAGGCAGCAGGCAGCAGGCAGCAAGCAGCAAAGCTGGGCTACTTGCCTGGCTTGGCCCTCTCCAGAGAGGCGATGGCAGATCAAGCATGGAAAAACCTTGATTTGGCTTGTAGCAGGAAATGACATTGGCAGATTGGTTCAGTTTTTCATTATGAGCCATACTTTAAGGGAAATCTTAACTTTCAATAGATTTCACATTCCGAGGCATTTGCACTTCGATTAAATTAAATCTGTATTTAACTTCTGCTCTGCTCCATAAAGTGTGAGCACTTTAAGGCACCCTTCCCCAACTTAGAGCCCATCAGCCCATGACATCTGGACTCTGGAGGGCACCAACTTCCATCATCTCCAAACACCATGGTCATTATTGTAAGTCTGCTTTGAGCAATAGACTTGAATGTATGTCAAAACATGCAGTAGGGATGCTTACAAAACTTTTCCTTGCCAGATTTCTCTCCAGATATTGGGCTTCCAGATTATCAGAACAGAATTTATAATATTGGAATCCATGGTTCTTTCACTATTGCATTTCTAAGGTGCACACTAAAAAGAAGCAAAAATAAAATAAAAGAAACATGAATAAGCTTGCAATTCTACACTCACTTACCTGGCAGTAGGTCCCATTGAACTCAGTAGAACTTACTTCTGAGTAGACATGCATAAGAATGACAGTTAATTTATGTATTGTTCCTTTGTTGTACAGGAGTGTTAATGCACTCCTGCAGGAATTTAAAAAGTGTTCTTTTTCATTTTTATTCTGTTTTGCTGGGTTTTTTAATGTCATATTGGAGAACAGGTGAGGAAAAACAATATCATTTTTCTTTAAGGGGAACTATTTTTAATCTTTAAAATATTGATAAATCTCAAAGGAATATTTATAAATGACAAATGATATTTTCCTGCACAAAACCCATTACCAACATTCCAAAACATAGCTACTTTTATTTGTTTGCTGTAAAGCAACCAGAGCAGAAGCCAAGGCAAAATGGAATTGTGGAAGAGTAACAGAGCAGAACTGATGGAATCAGCTCATCCCTAAAACAGTTACCTGGTTCGCACAATCATTGTAGACTAAACAAGCCATGGGGGCTTGTTTAAGCCACGGTGCATGTTGGGTGCAATTTCCATAATCACCCACCCTCTGCAGCTTGTCACATCTGAACCCAGGTGGAATGACTTGTTTGAGGGGGAGACAATCCATGGGTTATTTGAGGGTTGTTTGTTTCCTCCTCAAACAAGCTATGCCACCTGGTTTCAGATGACACAACAAGCTGCACCCAGATGGGTGATTATGCAAATCGCGCTTGGCATATGCCACAGTTTAAACAAGATACTGTGGCTTAGTCTATGATGATCAAGGGAACCAGAAGATTAATGGGAGCAAGACAGAAACATAGCATTGCTTTTGTACATGGAACATTATTTTCTAATGAACTATGCTTTTCTGTAAACAGATAACATTTGCTAAGCACTACATTTTCTGTAAGCAGAGAACATTCCCACAACAAATCTTACTCTCCAAACCAATTAATTTCTGGATCTTCAGGTTTGCTCACAGTATCAGTTCTCCATCTCCTCCACCTTCCTCCTAGCTCTGGCAGCAAGAAGGAAGAGACACAGGAATGTACTGGATAGAAAAGATCACAATTCTGTTGATAAGCCTTAAGAAGTACGTAACTGACTGCTGCATAAACATATCATGTAGTATTATCACATCAAGCTGTGTACTATCAAACTGCATTTTTTCAAACCAGTTATATCACAACATTTTTATATGTTGCATTTTCCCCACCATATATATTTCTGTGTGTGTGTGTGTGTGTGTGTGTGAGAGAGAGAGAGAGAGAGAGAGAGAGAGAGAGAGAGAGAGAGAGAGAGAGTCAGCGGAGTGCTTGATGGGTGTGAGGGTTTTTTGCATGGGGGCTACTCTGATGTAAGTCTCGGTTCTCTCTATGGGTGTTACTCCTATGCAAGGGCAGATCATTCCCTGGCAACTGGCGGTGTGGCTTCTCCTCTCTCTCTTCAGAGTAGGCTTTTTTCTTTGGCACGTTCAGCAGGAGGAGGAGGAGGAGGGAGGAGGTGTTGGGGGCAAGTTTGCCAGAGAGAGATGTGTCTGTGTAAATGTGTAAATTATCATTATCATCATCTATCAGTGTCTCCTTTTGCACGGGTTGCTGCTGGGTTCCAAAGACTGCTTTTCTGTGTGGTTGCTCTGAGGATACTATTATCCTCATAATCATTTTGTGTAACTTTGTGGATTTGCACCCCCACTTATAAATATAATAAATAAATAAATAAATAAAATATGTAACATGTCCCTAAGATCAGCCTCTGTAGGCACTTCTAGATAAGATGATGATGTGATCAGATCACTGCCAGTGCCTCTCCTGATTTTCAGCTTTTAAAATCTATTCAAGACCATCGTGTTATCCTAGTATTTTGCATTAGCCTTGCTTTAGTTTTGTTTTTATTTATATATCTGCTTGCTGTGCTTTGGAGGACAGTTTGATCATGGCTACACCAAAAGTGAAGAAAGGGTCAGGAATTCTACTGACTCCTCCACAGCCTCCTCTGGCTGAAATTTCTAAAGTGGAGCCTGAAGGAGAAGATACTGTCGTTCTGCTGAAAAACATGTCATTACAGTTCTATCAGCAGTCTAAACAGCTTGAGCAGTTGCAGTTGATACAGGATTCTTTCAAAACTCTCCAGGGATCCATCAATTCAATTGATAATTGCCTTAAACTGATGGAGTCAAAAGTTAATATGTTGGAGGATCAGGTTATAGCTCACGAGTCAGCAATGACAGCTTCTCACTGTAATATCTGCTCATGTCATGATACTCTTCTGGAAACTTTTTCTTGGAGAGTTAATTTGCATTCCTTGGACTTCAGGAACAGTCTATGCAATCTACAAAGGTCTGTTTGGCAGAGTATAGGGATACATTTTTGCATTAGTTGTAGCATTGCCACCAGATTTTCAGCTTAATATTGCATGAGCCTATTAAGTGCTTGGTTCCACACGAAGGTCCGGGGCAGGGCCTGTTATTGTTCAGTTTTTATGGGATTCAACTAAAATATTAGAGACAGCCAGGCGGGGGGGGGGGGGGCTTCAGTAGGGTTCTGCCAATGATAAGATCATGCTTTATCCGGAGTACACCAAGGAGGTTTCAGAACAGAGAAGACAATTTACTAGGGCAAAAATCTTGGCTAAACAGAACGGTTTGCACTATCATATCCATTATCAGGCATTTTTTGGTGTTACCTATCAAGATCAACTAAAGAAATTTCAATCTCCTAAAGCAGCATACTTATTTCTGCTTCTGCTGTTGTTACTTAAGAAGTTGGATTTGGCCTTCAGCTATACAGCCCATGCATATCAGGTCCTGCTTAAGACTCAGGGTCTTAAGCAGGAGAGGAATAGGGAATTGGATTGTCCCATTTTGCCTAATCAATGGATTGGTGCTTTAATGTCTGTATCTGAAGCATCTCTGGATCTCAGGTTATGTTTTATTTGGCAAAAAAAATTGTTCTGTGTCATTAGATTATTCCACAACCTCTCTTTAGTAAGGGTTTGTCTAACTCAGCTAATTGCTGGAGGTGTGACAGCTAATGCTTCTTTTAATCATTTGTTTTTGCAATGCTCAATAGTTGCCTTTTGGGGGGAGGAGGTTATTATACAGATAAACTTTGTATTGGAATGCTCCAGAATATTTACTGGTGTACATGTCCTCTTAAATTATCTGTCTGTGTCCTGGAAGTTAATGCTTGGTCAGCGCAAATGGATTCCCACACCCTTTTGACAGCTAAAAGACTGATATTCCAACATTGGAAGGATAAAATGCTCGCATTGTATAATGTAATGGATTGAGGACCTAATGACACATTTGAATGGGTGGTATTGTATATAGACGCCACTTGCAACATTTGAATGGGTGGTATATAGACACCAGTTGCAACATTTGAATGGGTGGTATATAGATGCCACTTGCAAATGGATACATATATGGATATTTAGTCTACCTTTGTTGGAGTTTAGGTATAATTCTTAGAAAGCTGTATTTTCATACACACACACACACTTCATATGCATGTATTGAAATTGATATATACATATCTATGTAGTTACAGGGTTTTTTTGTCTTTTCTTCTTTACGGTTTTGTTTTGTTGAAATTTTATAATAAAAAAAATTATTAAAAAATTATTAATTAGTTATCCAGTCCTCCAGTACTGAAGGACTGGAGAATGGCCAATGTAACACCATTTTTTTAAAAAATGGATCCAGGGGAGATCCAGGAAATTACAGGCCAGTTAGCTTAACATCAGTTCTGGGTAAATTGGTTGAAAGTATTATTAAATATAAAATTAGTAACCATATAGAAGGACAAGCCGTGCTGGAAAAGAATCAACATGGCTTCCGCAAAAGTAAGTGCTGTCTCAATAACCTTTTGCAGTTCATTGAGAGTGTCAGTAAACATGTAGACAGGATTGATCTGTCAGACACTGTTTACTTGGATTTCCAAAAGGCTTTTGACAAAGTATGCTTTTCAACTTATTCATAAATTATCTGGAATTAGGAGTGAGCACTGAAGTGGCCAAGTTTGCCGATGACACCAAATTATTTAGGGTCGTTAAAACAAAAAGAGATTACGAGGAGCTCCAAAAGGATCTCTCCAAACCGGGAGAATGGGCATCAAAATGGCAAATGCAGTTCAGTGTAAGCAAGTGTAAAGTGTAAAGACAAAAAATCCCAACTTCAAATATAATCTGATGGGATCTGAGCTAGCAGTGACTGACCAAGAAAGAGATCTTGCAGTTGTGGTGGGCAGCTTGATGAAAATATCGACCCAGCGTGTGGCTGCTGTGAAAATGGCAAATTCCATGTTGGGCATAATTAGGAAAAGAATTGAAAATAAAACTGCTAAAATCATATTTCCATTACACAAATCTATGGTGTGACCGCACTTAGAATACTGTGTACAGTTTTGGTCACCACACCTAAAAAAGGATATTGTAGAGTTAGAAAAAGTGCAGAAAAGGTCAATTAAAATTATCAAGGGACTGGAGCAACTCCCGTATTAAGAAAGCTTGCAACAGCTGGGATTGTTTAGCTTAGAAAAAAGGCAAGTAAGGGGAGACATGATAGTGGTGAACAAAATTATGCACGGTGTGGAGGAAGTGGATAGGGAGACATTTTTCTCCCTCATAATACTAGAACCCGAGGTCATCTCATAAGATTGATTGATGGGAAATTCAGGACAGATAAAAGGAAGTACTTCTTCACACAGTGCATAGTTAAACTATGGAATTCACTTCCACAAGATGTAGTGATGGCCACCAATCTGGATGGCTTTAAAAGAGCCAGTGTGGTGTAGTAGTTAGAGTGTTGGACTGGGACTCTGGAGATCTGGGTTCTAGTCCCCACTCAGCCATGAAGCTCACTGGGTGACTTTGGGCCAGTCACTGACTGTCAGCCTAACTAGAGATGTAACCGCTCGCCTCGCATGGGCGTAGCGGGGCTGAAATCGGCTCCGCTCACGCCCGCCCAAGACTCGCGGGGCCTTACCAGTCTGGGCTCGCCGCCTCGAGCCCACCGCGCTGGTCCCATCGCGTCATTTCTGGCTGGCCAGAAATGACGCGACAGGACCAGCGCGGACCGGCGTGGCGGGCTCGAGGAGGCGCGGATAACTGCTCTGCGCCACCCAGAAGAACGAGTCGGGGGGGCGCTGCCATGGAGAGTCGAGGCGGTGGCGAGGCAGCCGCCCCCAGGTACGTGGACACCCCTAAGCCTAACCTACCTCACAGGGTTGTTGTGAAGATAAAATAGAGAGTAGGAGGATCATGTAAGCCACCTTGGGTTCCTTGCAGGAAAAAAGACAGGATATAAATGTAATAATAAAATAAAATAAATAAAAAGGGGATTGGACAAATTCATGGAGGATAAGGCTATCAATGGCTGCTAGTCCAGTATCAGAGGCAGTATGCTTATGTACACAGTTGCTGAGGAACTTGGGCAGGAGAGTGTTGTAGCACTCATGTTCTGCTTATGGGTTTCCTGTGGGCAGCTGGTTGGCTACTGTGTGAAAGGAATGCTGGACTAGATGGACCTTGGTCTGATCCAGCATGGCTCTTCTTATGTTTGTGTGTATTCCCCATATAAACAAAAAGTAAAAATGAGAAAGTGGATCCCATGTTGCATGTTAGGAAACAGAGATGGGTCTTGGGTCTGGACAGGCTGACCACCACTTATTTAAAGTATACTGTGTTCCAATCAAATGTTTAAAACACCTAATAGTACAGTGACATGGACAAATGTTTCCATTTTAAAGAATGAAATTGAAAATAGAAGATATCAATATCCCAGGAAACTCATGATTTTTCTTCCCTCCATGAATGCATTTTATGCTGTTCAGGAACTAATAGTGGTAGTTTGGGGAGGGTGCCAAAACTGTACCTCACAGCCCTGAGATTGGGTACAACAGCCTCGGTCACTCACCAGGCTTGATGATGTAGGCAGGTCTACTTGAGAGTCAGCAGGTCTCCTCAGGTGTAAAGAGAAAGCAGGAGTACAGTCCCTCATTCCTTTGCTGAGACTGCTCTTGTCTTTTCAAATACAGCTTCAGTCATTCCTGTCTGTAATAATAGGACAAGGAAGCACAGTCATTGGCTTAGGCAATGTGAGAATTATTAATTCTATGGTGTAGAAATGTCTTACGCCTCTACGATTTGTATTTTTTAAATTATTCCTGGTCTGAAGCCCTTGCATTCAGCAATAAGCTTGTCATTACAGTACAAGTGTTTCCAGTGTCAGAGGTTTAGATTTATGACTATGCTATGGCGGCCTCCATTATTTATTAATGTAATGATTTTTGGTATATAAGACTTGTGAACACTCCATTTTTGAAGGCATTATTTGGTTGTCCCTTAGTTTTATAAATAATAAGCAAAGATTATGATTGGTATTCTAACAGGAAGGCTAAGACCCTAAATCAAAGGCCCTGAGAAATCTGAAATCTCAGGTGAGCAGCAGAATTTTCAAAAGCAGCAAGTAGACCCATGAACATTCACTAAGAATTCCTTCTTTTCACTTGATTAAGAGCCTGAATATATAGATCAGCTGCAATAACACCACTTCAGAATGTTCTTTGTTGTGTGGAGGCTGTTTCTTCTTAGCTTCAGAAAATCAATGAGTGTATCTGGGGTAGAGTTCACAGATGTTATACATCTCTGTCCCAAATACAAGGTTTCTAAAATAAGAGCAGTTTTTAGGTTAGAATCAAAATAGTTTTCTATGCTGTTTGAAATTTTGTTTCAGAGGATTCATTTCTTATCTCAGATTGTTTAACTGTCCATTTCTGTTTATAGAAAACACAAGAAGCAGCCTATCTTATATATCTTGGGAGATATAGGCAAGTGTGCAGTCATGACATCCAAATTGATATTATTTGAGCTGAAATGAATGTGCTCCCCCGCATTCTAAAACTTCACCTTTTTAAAGATGCATGAGAAATTTATTTCAGTTCATATTTTTTTTAGGATTCACACAGTTCACACCTTCCGGACCTAACACAGACTGGAACACAATCTGCAGTCAAAGTCTGTACACTTCCAAGCTTCCAATGTGATTTGCAGACCAAAAAAATGTTTGACAGCATGCATACATTATAAAAATGTGCTTGAAAAAATGCGTACTTTTTAAAAATGCACACAAACATGCTTTAAGCAATAGGGGAACAATGCATACATTTCAAAGATGCGCACAATTGATATGTACATTTGGAACAATACGCATCAAAAATGCAGAAGGATTTTCATACGAAAAGAAAAAATAAAGCTCAAAATCTGATATGGATTTGAGTTGGAACAAACTTCAAGATGGAATTTGTAGAACTTCAGTTAGCTTGAGTTTTGATGACAAATATTCTCCAGATATTGTGTACTAGTGAGCACACCCAGCTTCGCTTGTTTTGGAATACTGCACTGCTATACCCCCCCCCCAAGGTAACGGCCTGTCCATTCCATTCCTCTGAGAGGGGCTTCCCTACAGTGGGGGGGGGGGGTTGAGCTGTAAAACCCTTGTATTACTGCCCCTAGCTTCAAAGTATATCACCTACAAAGCTATGTGTTCGTTAGGGAGATCAGTAACTAGTGATTGAAGATGGTACTGCAGTCTTCAAATACACAGACACATTAAATTAATTAAAATTAATTAATGCATTTTAACCAAATAACCCTGAGGAGAACACCCTTGGGTCCACTTAGTATTTATTTATTTATTATTATATTATTATATTTATACCCCACCTTTTTCCTGAAAGGAACCCAAGGCGGCTTACGTAATGCTCCTCCTCCTCTCCATTTTATCCTCACAACAACCCTGTGAGGTAGGTTAGGCTGAGAGTCAGTGACTGGCCCAAAGTCACCCAGTGAGTTTCATGGCTGAGCGGGGACTAGAACCCGGATCTCCCGAGTCCCAGTCCAACACTCTAACCACTACGCCACATTTCAAATGTCTGGGTTTCACAGGCTTGGGGCTCTGTGGTCCATTTGGACAGACCTACACACGTTCTCTTTTATTATTATAGATTAGCAGTTGACAGCTTACAAACTTTTTATATCTGAACCCCACCATTTACATAAGACAATAATAAATAAATGCCAACAACTCTAAAGAATTCAGATGTTGAGATAAAATTGTGAGATTTGAAATGTGAATTTACATTTCTTGTTAGAAATTTTGAATGACAAAATGGCAAAAATCTGTGAATTTTGTACATTTGAGAATATTTGCTTCAGCTCTAGTATAGTCCATAAATGAATTATGTGTAAAAAAAAAACCTTTCCTTTAGCAATACAAGCCTAAAAATTGGCGGAGTTGTTCTAATCTAGACATTATGAACAATCTGAGACATAGAGGCATGATCAGTACTGATTATTTCTATTCATTTTTAAAATGGCTGTCAAATTGAATTCCCTGAAAAGGAAAATTAATATCGCATCAAATGTACAACATATGAAGAAGTCATTTTGGTATCCAAGGCAATGGAAAGAAAGAGTTTTCTTACTATCTGAACACGTATATCATGTATTAAAGTCCTGAAGTGTGTGTGTGTGTGTGTGTGTGTGTATAAAGAATTTATAACCATATATAATATATGCAAGAGTTTCTCATAAAAGATTAAATTTGACCCTGCGTGTTCTACTTGAACATATAGAAGAGATGGCAAGTCAGCCAACTGAAGAAGGCAATATATTCTTTTTCTTCTGCCACTTTTTTCTGATTCATCAAAGGCTGGTCCCATGATTCATTGTACCATGAACCTCGTTAAGAAAGATGTTGAATTTCTGAATCTATAGAATCAAGCAACATCCAAGTTCAAGGCTAACTGTACTTTATTCAACTGTCTCTGTGTCATTTTTGTCATGCAAAGGTGATACTGATTAATATTTCAAGCATGAGAGCCAGCCCCCCTCTCTTTCACTCTACAAACCAGAGAACTGCATCTTGAAACCAAATCTGAACTGCAGCTTGCCTAGATTATGTCCTGTCCTTCAGCAGAATGGTTAACCTGGATGAGGTAGCCATAATCAGCATGTTAAAACCAAGTTCAGCGAAGACTTTTGAAGAGTATGCCTTTGGTGTTACGTTTCCTTACATTTTGTAAGCAGCTGCAGTATGCTAATAGAATTTATGTTGTGTAGGACACATACAAGAAAGACAGCTTAAAAGCAACAGCAAAGGTGGAAAAGAGGCAGAAGGGTTCACAGAAAGGTTGATGCATCAATACATATTATCCAGGCTAACTGGTCAGCAGCTATAGGAAGTTCTGCAACAAAACCAAATTATTTTGCTGCTTCTCAAAGATTACTGGTGAGCAGCTGGTAAAAGGGAAGCAGGTAATAAGGACAGAAAGTAATCTGCAGCTCCTCTGTGCCCAGTACCTTGTGGCTGTCTACATGCACTTATGAAGAGGCAGACACAAGGATATTCGTGCATCTGGCAGATTCAACAAACGGTTACAGAAGGATAGTAATAGTTTGCTCTGTTGACACTGAAGTTGTGGCTTTGGCTAGAGCTTGATGAGCTTTGGCACTGTTGGTTTACCACACACCCCACCAAAATTCCTTCAGCATTTCAAAAAGGCAGCATATCAGGCTAGGCATCTCTGGGGACAAGGAGTCATCACATCGATCGATTGATTGATTGAGAGCTCTAATCTAAAAAAAAGATTCTGAAGCAGTGAATAATGGGGGAAAATGTCAAAATGCAAATGAATAAAAACATTTAAAATCAAATTATACCAAAGTGTGGCTGGTCTTTTACTCAGGGGAGGCTTATTTAAATAAAAAGCAACGTTGGCTCTTGCCTGACATTAACTGGCAGGGAATTCCAGAGAGGGAGCCAGTACAGTCAAAGCTCTACTCCAAGTGGACTCCAAACAGACCTCAGGCCTGTGAGGAACTACCAGGCATGCCTGGTAAGATTACCTAGCCTTCTCTTCAGTTCAGGCACTGTTCCAAGGGCCAAGTCCATTGCAAGATCTGAAAGGTGACAACAGCACCATAGTGTAATGAATCCATGACCAACATAATCTTCAACAAACTTCCAGAGTCCAGTATTTCAACTGGTATATTGGCAACTACACCATCTGTTTTAGTACCAACTCGGAATTGAAAGGAGACACCAGTAAACTGAAGTACTTTTACCACAGCTTCCGGCAGACCTCCTGGTCCTGCTTTTGGGGGCTGAAAATCACTCCAATAAAGGCTTATTGAATCTCAGCATGTTTATCTTTCAGGATGTACTAAACACAACAAATTTATTTATCTTTATTTTGTTGATCTGCATTTCCATCAACTTGAAGAGTGACACAAATATCTGTGGCCAGTCACCAATTATGTGTAACATCCCACGGTAAACAACTTGATTTCTGTAATGTAGTGCTGATCTGAAGCAACAGGCATTGCCAATTTCACCTTTCCATTTGGACTGAGTGCAGTGGAGGCAGACTGGCCCAATGTAAGTGCACAGCATCCTTGGAGAAATGGCAGAGGGCCACCATAGCTGACCCCAGCACCCATTTATTTCTTTATTTTAAAACATGTTTATAGCTTGGCCATGCAGTTGCAGCCACCACCATCTTACTTCCCCCCACAATGCTTCTAGTTGCCTTTTGTTTCATTGTTGTATCACAAAACAGGAAATGTGGTGTATATTGCCTCCACTGTCTTGAAGAATGAGTAAGCAGCCCTTTAGTTGCCATGAATTCATAGTTAATATATGAAACCATATTGTGAGCAGTGGTGTGCTTCTTCACATATTTTCAACCTCCTCTTTTGCCTGTATATAGCCACACAGTTACACTAAACCACTTCTGTGTATAATTACACTGGGTGCACTCAAAATTTGCCTTTCTCCATATAGTAAGCTCTGACTAATGTCACAGAAATCATAATAGAATTACTGATGGGTTGTACAGTGTACCATTGGACAGAAATAGTATGCTTGTGCTATTGGTTTTATTGCTGGAACTACTGTGGGATATGTCCCTACTGCTGTAGAATTTGCATCTGATTAACTACTGGGGTTTGTTCAACTACCGTTAGAAGATCCACCATTAACTTACCGCTGTTTCCCCTGAGATGCTTAAAAGAAATTATGCAGACAGTTTGGCAGCAAAGTGCAATTTATTCTGTCCTACTGGGCAGAAATTTGGTAGAGCTGGAAAGGATTCCCTTTTCAAAGAAAGTGTTTCCTTTTACACCCTTATTTAATACATCTGGGTTTGGAATAGCCACTAATTTTCTTCTTGAGGAAATTAATTTGATATAATCATGGAAGCAGTACAGAAGTGAGTTATTTTACTGTTGAAGTCAACACAGGCATAAATTATTCCTATTTGAAAAGTTAGGTGCCAACATAATTAGATTTGAATTACAATGCATGTTTCATTCTGACCTCATTCTCAGTTTTTGGCTTATATGCCAAAAATATATCTCTCATTTTCAGCAACAACATGATAGACCTTTAGCCCTCCCATTGAGCTGGAAAAAAAATATTGTTAGGTTTCTTCTAGCAGATAGCCTCTACTGAAGCTGCCTTACTCTTACAGCTATTTCAGGCTATGGAGTGGGGGAAAGCAGCATATCAAACCTCCCTTTAATGCCACCTCTTAAAATAAATTCTCCCCCTCTCGTGTTTAGCTTACATGCCTCTATTGAAAACTTCAGACTTTTGATTGTGCAGGTTTGCTCTATGCCTTGCTGAGGGCAATAGGAGAATTGATACCAGCAACCTTTGAAACCAATTCCTTCCCCCCACCCCCGCCCTTAAGCTTGCTTTGAACTCATGTTATGGAGGATTGACAGGCACTTATACAGACCATGGATACATAAATGATCCCCATTTGAATTCCTTGAGCCCCCCCACGAGATTTTGACATTCCAAATTTAACTGATCTTGTTTACAGAGCAACATTGATTTGTTGGTCATCAAACCGTTTCCAGTTTAGTTTCTAGACTTTGTTCAGGTGACTGGACATGCACAGGGTTTGCAGTTCACATCTTTTTCTCCCTTCAGATTACCATTACCAATATACATGTGCACAGATTAAACCATGGCACAAATAAATCCTGAACTAGGGGTGTGAAATAAGCAAAAATCCGTGTGCGTCCGCACATTCACGTTCGCCAGCCCTACCTTTGTTTACCGGGTTTTTTTTCGCGATCTCCCCCCATCCATGATCACCCCTCCTCACATCTTCTGTTCCCCCGCAATTTCCCGGGAACCAGAAGTGATGCTGCGGAGCTCCCGTCGCGTCACTTCCTGGTCCTGGTGCTGCACTGCACTTTTAACGTAGATACCCGGGCAGCTCACGGCCGTTTTAGGGTCAGTGCTGGACCCGGGAATTCCTGCGTTGCCGGGTGGGAGCGAAGGTAGGTGGGGGCGGACGGAAGGTGGGGGTTCACGGCGGGCGCTCACAGGCACACGGGGGGGAGAGGTGGTTCATGGGCGGGTTCAATAAGACAAACGGGGTGTGTTCGTCCACTTGAACCCCCCCTTTCGAAATTCTCGCACATACCTTGCCCAGAAATGGAATATTGTAGACTGGCCAGTAATTATACAATATTGTGGGGCCCAGGGAGGGCTTTTTAACAGGGGACTCACCATCGCCTTGTTCAGGCAGACTGGAACCCTGCCTTGACAAAGAGAGGCACTAACCACTCCAGTTACCCACTTGACCAGTCTGCCTCTGGTTGTTTTTATAAGCCAGGAAGGATAAGGATCTAGAACACATGTGGTGGCTCTCACCTCTCCAAGGATCCTGTCCACATCGTCAGGCTGTACATATTGAAAAATATCCAATAACACTGGACAAGCAGGAGCCAAAGTTACATCCACAGGGTTTAGGGGTAGGCAAACTAAAAAACATACATACATCATGTTTACATTAAAAAAAAACACAGCACCGGTGACTTGGGAGTACCTTTCCCCGGCTCCTCTCATGGGGACTTGTGCCGAGCCAAGGAAAGGTAAGTTGCGTGGAGCTCGGGGGGTTGAGCAGGGCGAGTTCACCCCACTTCCACCCCCCGATCGAGATCCGTGCACATCCCTAGTCAACTATAGTGTCCAAGTCAGAGCGGATCCGAGTGACTTTGTCTGCAAAGTGCTGAGCAAATTGTTCACAATTGTGAACTTCTCCTCTTGTGGTCTGGTGTGTAAAAGACCTCTGACCACCCAAAACAGCTACACAGGGTGGCTCTTTTCAGACACAATAGTGGCAGAAAGATATATATATATATATTTTTGCTGCTCGTATTGCCACAGAGTAGGCCTTCAAATAGCTCATGTTTGATCAGATTCACTCTGAGTTTTCCGCCAACAACACTCTAGTCGCCGTCTCACTCATTTCATTGCCTCCAGCTCCCTAGAAAACCAGGGTGCTGATGTGGCTCCACTTCATGAGAGAGGATGCTCAGGAACTATTCTGTCTGCCGCCCTGGTCATTTCTCTGTTCTAGAGATCAGCCAGGGCTACGACAGAATCGCCTGCTGAGGCAACAGGAAAATCCCCAAGAACCATCAGGAAACCATTCGGATCCATCAGCTTCCTGGGGTGGACCATCTTAATCGGACCTCCACCCCTGCAGAGGTTCTGAGTGCCAGCAAGTCTAAACCCCACCAGGTAGTGATCTGTCCATAACAACAGAACTACAGAGAGTTCCACCACTCTCAGATCACTATCACCCCACCCAGCACAGAACATGAGGTCCAGAGTGTGCCCAGCAACATGGATGGGGCTAGATACCATTTGGGACAGACCTATGGTTGTCATGGCGGACACGAAGTTCTGAGCCACTCCTGACAGGGCAGTCTCAGCATGGATGTTGAAATCCCCCAACACAACAAGCCAAGGGTCTCCGACACCAACCCCAAGACATACCAGCTAGCTCAGGAAGGGAGACTGTTGAGCAGCGGGGTGGACGGTACACCAACAGAATCCCTATTCTGTCCCGGGCACCCACCTTCAAATACACACACTTGAACCCAGCAGACTGTGGGATAGGGCACCTGGTCAGGTGTCTAGAATCCCAGTAGACCACTGCCACTCCACCTCCTCACCTCCCAGGTCTTGCCTGCTGCTGGACAGAGAACCTTGGAGGGCAGAGCTGAGAGAGATTAACCCCCCCACACACACCTCATCCAACCAGGTCTCTGTAATGCAGGTCAGGTCGGCATGCTCATCCAGGATCAAGTCCTGGATAGCAGTTGTTCACCAACAGGTCATTCATGAGCAGCAGTACTATCAAGCCAGGGGGTCTGTTGCCAGGGCCATCCAGGTTATTTGAGTTGGGGGACAATGTAGGGAGGCAGCCAACACCCTATTGTTGTACTGTCTCTCATTACAGCGTAATTGTCTTCCCACACCGTGTCTCCCTCTGTCCTGTATAACTGTGATGGTTGCCCCATGACTCCAAACACCATGTCTCCTCCTTTCTTTGAAAAACACATATTTCATATTATAGAATGGCATTACCCTCACATGGTACTTAATGCAAGCAGTCCTGCAGGCCCCAATTTGAGCAAGCAGTCCCCTCCCTCTTATCAAGCCGGGAGATAGGCCCTCGCCCTTGTGTACCCCCTTTGGTGTCACCCCCACCAGCGGCAGTCCCACCCCTGCTGGGGCCTGATCTTTATGCCCCAGTTCCTAAAGTTGTTGCAGCTGGGAGTGGGGTGTCACTATGTCATTGACATAGATGAGGACATTTAAAATGCTGAAATGGTGTGTTCACAAATGTTCTGCGCTGATCTGAAATCTCAAACACCGTGAGTGTGCATAGTGCAACATACATGAAAACTCCTATATTGTATTTTTATTGTTTGGTGGTGGTATTACTATCTTTGTGTGCTTTTTCTGAGTAATATCATGTTTTCTGTAGGAAAGCTGTGACACCAAGTGGTGTTATGGTGCTTTTTACAAATGATTCATTTTATAAGATTAGGACCTAACTTCAAGGTTTTTGAGAAGGAGATTGTCTTGTCTGACAACTGTGAAGTATGGAGCACTTATGACTTGGAGCACTGTAAAGTGTTATCATCATCCAAGGATAAAGTACAGTGTGTGATTATTTTTGGCTTTACCACGAGACTTTAATCATGCTGCCTTGAAAGTTGTGAGAATTGATCGTAACAATTACAAGCAATTTCAGTCATGTTAAGAAGCTGCATAAATTATTTCACATAAGTTTGAACACCACAAATTTTGAATGGTGTTGAAATGAATTCAAAGGCAGTCAATTACTACTTCCCAAAACTCTCCTGAGATACAGCTGTTCCAAAATGTCTGTGAACCAAAAAAGTGAGGGCAGAAAAGTAGCTGTTTGCATTTATAGCAATCTATTACTCAAAACCTTTCCCCAAAGAGTATAAGATACTTCGTAGTGACATAAAAACCACTGATTTCTTTTTCTTACACATACATTTGAACTAATTAAAAACTATAAAAAGATGGGAGGCCTTTAAAGTGCTAACCCACAATTCTGACGTGAAGGACTTTTTGTGCTGAAACATTTGCCTTTTTATCTTTCCTTTTTACTGTGTGTATCAAAGAAAATTATGCAGCCAAAGAGGCTGTTTTGATAGATGTTATTTAGTGTTCTGCTGCAGTAGTATTCGCTTCATCACAAGATGGCAATTCCTCGGTGAACAATACAAACTATCCATCAATCATCTGGGTGTGTCGGCCACTTCAAAACTCATTGGACGACAGCTCTAACTAAATGTGATGCTGGCTATCAGTCACATATGGAGTAAGGACTAACACCATACTCCTTCAACTACTGATGAGTCTGGAAACATGAAGAACATTGTAACTAGCAGTTTACCATGGAACCAGGGGGCACAGCTGACCACCAGGTTAGACCTGCCTCATGATAAACTCCCTGCCTGCAAAGGCTCTTTGGATCTGGAGCAATATTGTAGTTACTATAATTTAGGGCACAATCCTATACATGCGTAGACAGAAAAATGCCTACAACTCCCAGCATGGCTGGGGCACGCTATGAGTTGTAGGCCCTTTTTCTGTCTAAACATGCATAGAGTTGCACCTTTAAGCAAAGTACTGCACAAGGATTTTATTTTAATTTAAAATCACTGCAGTGAGGCTTTTCAACAAAAATAGTTATTTGATGAGTGATCTGTAGCCTCTTGAAGTCCATAGAAAGATGGCCTTTGACACTAATAGCATTTTGAATCGCATGTGTGGGACTTGTCTCTAATCTGTCTTATTGAAATCCTTTACAAGCCACAGAACAAAGACTGCTGATGTTGGTATATTCCGTTTTTAGAACAAAATGTTGATACTTCCCTCCTCCTAATTTATTTTGCTCTTTTTCCTTTGTATCTTATGCTGCTCATTTGCCATTTTTTACAAACCCCCGAGATCCATCATGTGAATTGGTGCTTCCTCCTATGTGACTAATGCTATCAATGTATGCTTCATCACACTTTTTAAAATACCTAATGACATGGGCAAGCAGGACCCTTATCTCACACTGGTTTAAATCACTAGTAAAATACATAATTCAGCTTGGGAGCTTGATAAAAACACGATAAAGATACTTTTCCTAATAAAATACAAAAACTGGAAATAATGAAATACAACATAAATGACATGTTTTATTATATCTTGTAAACTGCCCTAGGAATATTGTTGATGGGTGGTATAATAATACCTATGAGAAATACAATAAATAATCATATTTTAGGGTGGAAATAAACTAAAAGCATGCTAGCATAAAAGTCACCCATGCATGAACCTTAGTCTGTTGTGAACTCAACACACTAACTTGGTTTGGACACACGGCAACCCATCGTGGGTAAGTAGCCATGGTTGGTTGTCATATTGTCTGTACCCTGCCCACTTTACCCATGGTGGCTTGTTTGGTGGGATTTTTTTTCAAACAAGCCACCCTAAGAACCCATAGGTTATTGTAGGGTTTGTTTTACGCATAGTGGGTTGTCATGTTGTGTGAACCCAGACAACTGATCCCACTGTCGGTAAAGTCCAGCAGCGAGTGGGGCGTAAGTCAAGAGCAGCAAAAAGCCCTTGCCTCTCTTGGTGATCTTGCCTGTGCCACCGCCAGTGACAGTCCCTTCAAAGTGCCCAAGTGGCACATTGGAGAGGCTGTCACTGGTTGGCCACCCCTTTTTTAAAAAAATAAAAATAAAATCCACCCCATTATATGCATTATTTTTCAGTGAAGGTGCGCATTATTTTCCAGTAAGTATTTTTAATATTTCTTTTAATAGTCGAACTTGCATGGGTCCAAAAAAAGAAGCCTCGCCTGGGCAATGTCCTAGGGGGTACCTGCTGTCAAAGTGCAGCAGGTACCAACCAACCCTTGACATTGACCCAGAGAGGATCCAAATAAGGTTTTTTTCCCCCTGCCTTTGCTTTCCCCGAAAGCTGTCAAAAGCTGAGCTGTCAAGAGAAAGCAAAGCTGCAAGTGATCTTTGCTTGCAAAAGGGGGATAGTAGGATTCACATACCTTCACAGGGGTATCCTCATGCTTTTCTTTTTTGCCCTGATAGTCCTCAAAGTGATGCACATTTTGCACTTTTTCCTGAGGCTAGGTGCTTGGGAAAGTGCAAAAGTGCATCCCATCTCCTTTTTGGGAAAAGGGAGTTTTGATAGCTAGCTGTCAAAAACTCTTTGGGAAAAAGGAGTTTCAACAGGGCAATGGGTGCTTTTTGTCAGGGACATATTGCAGTATTTCTCCTATGAAGAACCATAGTAACTAGCTAGCTGTCAAAACTCATTTTCCCCAGAAAAAGGGGTTGGGGATGCACTTTTGCACTTTCCTGAGCAACTAGAGTCTTGGGGGAAAGTGCAGAACCCCCCAAACTCCAGGTAATCTCTCCCAGCAGTTTCACATATAAGTTAAATTGCATGGGGGATAAAATTGAACCCTGAGGGACACCACAGGCTAATGGCCTCGGCATCAAACAGGAAGCCCCCAGCACCATCTTCTGAAATTGCCCCTTCAAGAAAGACTGGAGCCACTGCATAACAATGCTTCCCTGTCCCATCACAGATTGATACAAATCCCCGGAAGGATACCATGGTCATTTGTATCAAAAGCTGCGAAGAGATCTAGCAGAACCAACAGGGATTCCCCTTGTCCAGTTTCCAGCGTACATTGTCCACCAAGGTGACCAAAGCAGTCTCTGTCCCATAACCAAGCCTGAAGCCAGATTGAAATGGATCTAGATAATCCACCTCATCCAGAAACCCATGGAGCTGAGAAGCCACCACATGTTCCAACACTTTGCCCAAGGATGAAATATTGGAGACCAGCCAGAAATTAACCAATACGTTGGGGTTCAGGGAAGATTTTTTTTTACAGAAGTCTTACCACAACCTCTTTTAGACACCTTGCCATAAAGAGACATTCACCACTATCTTTATCCACTGAGCCAGTCCCCCCACCACCCCACCGGGTGCTTTTATAAGCCCGGAAGGGCAAGGGTTCAGCACACAAGTGATAGGCCTCACCTCTCCAAGGATCTTGTCCATATCTTCAGGCTGATGTGGACAAGTTGAAAAGTATCCATTGTAACTGGACAAGCATGGCCCAAATTTACATCCACTGGACTGGACCTGTATCAACTATGGCATCCAAGTCGGCTCAGATACAGTCGATTTTATCTACTTTACCAATATTGACTCATATGGCAAACTACTGACCCTACTTAAGTGACTCTACAGAAGTTGGATTAGGTTCTCCACTGAAATTCTTGCATTCCTTTTTTGTATCATGTTCATACCCTCAAACCGGCAGAATGCTGCTGCATACTGTGGTGACAGCACTAGACTGATTATAAATCCACCCAGATTTGTTTTGTTTATTTCTTGTAGTATGCCAACACATCTCAATTTGTTTAGCATAGTCTAAAGGAGGAGAAATATGGTATATAAACATGGTAGTGAACTAGGTGATAAGTATATTCATTGTGAAATAAACAGAAATCTATCAAATTACATCTGTTTATTATTTCATTTATGTGTAATGGACCTTTGCTGAACAATTCTATTTTCCATGATTTGAGTGTATTAAATTTTACTAATTTACTAGTAATTTTTAAAGTAATTTTTAAAGTAAAAATTAGTAAAAGTTTTACTAATTTTACTCTTCACTAATGTTCTAGTAGCTAGAAAATCTGTAGGCTGGAACCTGCTTTTCCATGCTAGCAGGAACACTGCCTCACCCTCAAGATGCTTTGGACAACAGGAAGGGTGAGGCAATCATCACCAATTTTCCCCTTGCACTGCAGGCAGCTACCAGCACCATCTCCCATGCTGTTCTGGAGGGTTCCCCAACCCTCCAGAGTAGAATTTCAGGCAACATAGAGGACTGCAGCGGGGGGGGGGGGGGAGAGAAGTAATCAGCAAAGATTGCCGCCTCACCTGTTCCACCAGTGGAAAAACTCTGCTGGCTCAAAAGTCTTCTGTAATCTGTGCACAAAAACAACAACAACACTTATGTGTTTGGGAGAACAGTTCTGGCTCCTCTGAGCTGTACAGGTCTCCAGAATTTAAGACGTGGATCAGTTTACTCTCCTTTAGTCCACTGAGATCTTCAGGGTGATCGTACCGAAGGTGCTTAGGCTGCAGTCGTATACACACTTTCAAGGGAGTAAGTTCCATTGAAGTCAGTACAGCTTAATTCTGAGTAAAAATGCAGAGGACGGGCAGCAGTGTTAAACCTCATCATACAGCTATGTGGCCAGCATTCCAAGAACCATGCAAATATTTCCATGGGAGCTTTGAACATGTGTTTTGTCTCAAACATCAGTCTCCCTCTCTGTCCTGTATGGGAAACAGTTGTGGCAAATAGCTTTTGTGTCTGCAGTCCTAGAAGTAAGCCTGATTGAACTCAGTGGGACTCCTCACTTTTGACTAGGTATGTTATAGGATTGTGCTGTGAATTTGATCCTGAGGGGAGTTTGCAAAGCAGTTTGAGATATGGCATGGAAGTCTGCCACTCAAAGGAAGAACATTTTTAAACATGCACCAGTGCATTGTAGGTCTTGGATCCCTGCCTGTTTCCAAGCATTGCGTTTTGCTTTACAAAAAAACAAAAATAAAACCCTGATATGAAACTCCTACTGAGTGAACCATTTTTTAAAAATGTCTCTTGCAGAGAACTTCCATAAGAACAACTTAGTGTAGAACAACTTACAGCATAGGAATAAGATGTCAACCACTCACCCTGTACCAGACAACAGTCTCTTGTAGGCACTCAGGATTTGGCTGCCAGAGGGATGGGTGAGAATTTCATTCAGTTCATTTTTAAAAAAATAAGAGCTTATCAATATTTGAAATTTTTTTCATAAACAAGATGGAGCTTGAGATTTTACAACAACCTTTTGTTCAGTACTATTAAATTGATACATGGTGTCCTCCAATGCTTGAAGGATACAAAGTATCAACTTAATGGTACCAAACAATGGAGTGTTGTAAAATCCAATATTATTCATATTGTGCATATTGCTCATGATACATGTTTTTGAGTATTTGGGTGTATGTACACTATATATCCATTTGAAGCAAAGGTTTTTATCTTTTGATTATTCATTGGTGTGTACATTTATGCACTTCTGTTTTTGTACAATATCATTAGTCCCACGTTCCATTGATTAGTTTTGTTTGTGGCTGAATTAGGGCTGCCACTTCTTTTCCCCCTCAATGCTGAGTATAGCTGTACCCATGGAATTTTGCTGGTACGGGTGGGTGAGAATTTAGTTTGGTGTGTGTGTGTATGGGGGGGTGTTAATAAGAACTTACCAACTTCAAAAATGTCTTCATAAATAGGATGGAAAGAATTTCAGATTCCAAAAAGAAGAAGAGGAAGAAAAAGATTGTGGGGAAAGCAAAAAAATAGGTCTCTCCATCCCTATCAGGAACCCAGAATAAATAATGTCATCTGTAACTAATCTTCCAAAATAAATATAAACCTGTACAATGAATTAACCCTTTCAGACATAATTGTGTGGGGTTATTGGGCTTTTCCAAGATATATGTATTTGAAATATTTGAAGAGGTGTGTTTCAAATTCCCAGCAACATCAGTTCCAGAAGCAGTACTAACTGGACTTGCTTGGTTTCCTTTGGAGAAAAGAGCTCAAGAAGAGTTACTTTTACACACTCCCTATTTCCCCAATCAATGAGTAATCCAGGAGCAGTACTACAGGATCTAGGGTGAAGTCCAAAACAAATTTACTAGAGAATAGGCCCCATTGAACACAGTAGAATATGCTTCCAAGTAAGGACTGCATTGCAAGTTTCCTTTAGATGATACATATGTAGTCCTTGAAATCTATTTATAATCACAAATTAGCAAGCAGGAACGTATTATAAACAGTTATAAACAGTTTCCACAGCCTAGGTCTGCGCCAAAACTAGTTTCACATAGTTTCACATTTGGAAATTTGATAGAAAAGAGATTGCTTTCTAAAAACATTTTTGAAGGAAATTTTTCTCTGAGTGTCTGGTGGGCGGACGTGGGGCTCTTGCACTTCCCTTAGGGTGCAATCCTACAGTCCCTGGAGAGTGTCCCAAGGACCATAGGCTTTTTCAGGTCCCCCCTCCCAAACCTACAGACACTGCTGTGACCGGGAGGGGGACTCCAAAATCCTGTCCCTCATGGCCGCTGTGGAAAGAACCATGGTTCCTGCTTTCCAAGGTTGCAAAACCCGCCTTGGAAGACCTCATAGAGGTCAAAAAGGGGGCATTCGAGTGGGAGCGGAGAGGTCAGGATACAAAAATTCCTATGGACTCTCCAGCACCAGCCCCGCCCTCAGCAGCTTGCCTCTTCTAGATGGCAGCAGCCTAGCAGGGCATTAGATACACAGAAGCCTTCTAATAGAGCCCTTGGTCACATGGGGGCTCAGGGGTGTCTGTGAGTGCCCTGCCTTGCATTGTACAATCATCTCTCCAGTGGTCTACAACTTCCCTGGCTTCCTGTGCTTCAGTTAAACTCAGGGGGAACACAACATGTTCCTCCCATGAGGCTTTTTCAGGTCAGGAAGTGGGAGAAGTCGGGGACGCTGCTGAGCGGTGAAGAAAAAAATGAACAGCACCCCTAGGCCCACCTCCAATGATAGGGTAAGCTCAAAAACACCGCAAAGAGAAATTCAAAAGAAATTCTAAAGTGCTCTGGGAATGAGACAGAGAAACAGCAGCTCTTTTTTCAGGGAAAGAAAACTTTCAAGAAATTGTAGGACAGATTTCAGCACATCGCTTCACTAGTACAGCCACTTATCCTGCATCAGGTTCCCAATCAGTTCCTGACTGCCCATTAGTTTATAAAAGGTCCATTCAAAGTAATCAAGAAAGCCAAACTCATAACAATATCATGTTTTACAAATTGTCTGCTTTTAATCTAATTTACCTCTTATTAAAAATGAATACACTGAAACTGTAAAAGATCATTTGTAATAGCATTTTCCTCTAGTACAGTGGTGTTAGATATGCTATTAAGATAGATTGTATAATTAAAATGAATGCATTTGATTGAATTATTTCTTAATTATACAAAAGCAGTTCCACCTTTTCACTTCAGATACTTAATTGAATAGTAACAGGCTTATGAATGAATATGATTGGCTGTGCTTTAATTTCATGGCAGGAAAGTGAATTCCACTTCAGAAACATGTATTTTACAGATTCAGGACAACATCAAAAAGGGTGAGGGAAGAAGAGGAAGATACAGAATATTTAATTCCTATAGTCTGGAAAAAATAGGATGGTCCAGGATTAAGATGTTTTCTTAAGGCTCTAATAGACATAAGCTCTCAAGAGGAGTTTAAATATTGAGCTCGCAGTAACACACTATCTAATGCTCACCAACCAATGCTCCCACAAATTGAGGTCCCACGTATTACATTTAGATTATCCAACTTCATTCATTAATAAACTATATACAATTTTTTTCAATGAAATATTTTAGTTAAACCCCTAACTGTGCAATTCAATGCATGTCTGCTCAGAAGAAAATCATATTAAGTACAATGGGAATTACTCCCAGGTAAGTGGATATAGAACTGCAGCCTAAATCATTTAAAATCTAGTTAACATAAGGCCTTAAGTATTTTAGGATGTTTTAAACTTTCACCCTCCATCAATGGTTGGGGTCAAGTGTTGAAATTCTGGCAAAAAAAATACCATAAAATCTATGCAGGTCTTCCACAGTTCCATATTCCAAGTGTTTCCTCTATGTTTGAATTGCCATGTGGTGTTCCAGCCTGTCTCCCCACCCACCCCAATCTAGCGGGGAAGTGATGTGTTTTCTCTAACAGCCTTTTTTTTCTTTTTCTTTTTTGCAATTCTCCCCTTATTGAAATGACTGAGCAAACTGAAAAACCATGCACATAAGGTGCTAGGAGTCAAAGTGACCCTGCAAAATGCTGTTTAAATTTTTAATTAGTCTTCATGTCTACAAAAGTTTAGGCCATAACCTGTCCTTTCCATTTATTGTGATAAAGGAGTAAAAAGAAGGTGAAAAAACAAAATTTTATCTATTTCCATAATATACTGATTATTACTAGAAATGGTATTAGGGGTCAGTAGTATCCCACAGGTTTACAACACTCCTTTACAATCTTGACTAATTTAAACTTATTTTTCAGTTAGAAGAACCTTCCTTGTGACCTTTGCACAAAACAGATTTTTATTTTATTTTAATTTTAGCATAGCTATTTGCAGAGTTCATATTGAGCATTACTTACTAATTCTGATATTGGGATCATTTTCCTTTCCCACAAATTCAGAGGTGTGGACAGTAGCATTTTTGGTTTTCAAAAAGATTTGGTGCTTGTTAGCTAGGTACCAAAGAAAGGAAGGACAGTGATTCTCCTGTCTTCAATGCATGAAGATGCAGCACTCTCAGACTACAAATCTAAGGCTTTGATCACTTTTTATTACAATAAAACTAAAGGTGGTGGAGATAAACACTTTTGGCCAGAAGGTCTCCATGTACAATTACAAACACTTGATACAATGTTGGCCAATGGTGTGCGTTTCAAATATGGTCAGCATTGCCTATTTAAAAGCCCATTTCTGTAGGTGACAGAAAATTGCAGCTATGATGTGCTTCATGTAACCACTTTGTCCAACTCATGCAGTTGTGAAATGTGGTAAATGTGCATACGCTGCTTAAGTAGCATGTGCTATGGTTACAAGTTCTTTGAAATTTGTTGTTGTTACAGGTAATACACAATTCATGGTTGCTGCACCGATATAGCTATTATAATTACATTATATGTATGTTAATGGCACAATATCATTTATGTTTAAGAAAAACTCTGGAGTAACTAAAAAGCATACTCCATTCTTGCAGGTGTTGTATACATTGTAGGGTACTGACCCTAATGTATTTCCAACTATATTGTTTTACTGAAAAATGAATTTTCTCAATAAAGGTGTAGTTCAAAAAACAAACAAACTACTACCTAATATTACACTCCTGACTTGTTAGCAATGTAGCTTCTTTAAAGGAGCTGCATTGATACAAACACAGCAGTTCTGTTAGCATCGGACATTTCTGATTTGTTAGCATTGGACAGGAAAGGTAGTACTTTACAGGAATTTAGAAGTCCTAGTGAACATTAATACACAGAGTTACCCCATTCGAAAGTGCTTATACCAGAAACAAAAGCCACATATTCTGAAATATATATTATTCCTTCACTTATTTTATGTACTATAAAATAAAGGAAGGAATAATTTTGAATCTGAAAAATCACTTGATTTGGCAGTGGCGGTGGACAAATGTTAAAAGTAATAAATGCAACATAGCTACAGCAAAGACCTAAGACATATTTGCAATCCCTCTTTTATTAAAGCTGACTTAAAAGCTATGCTGAGCTCAACAGAATGTAATATCCTTATTTTTCCATAAAAAATAAGGCTCTTCAGTGCTCCTTGTTCATACTAGGCATCAGTTTCAGTGAACCCTTGATGAAGATGCCTACCTGATTAGCTGAAAATATGTAAAACTTTCTAAAAAAAACGTAGACCTTTTTCTTACTGTAGGTAAACTCCCAGCATTTAGGTTTTAATTTGGTATGTTTCCGATTTGGCTGAATCTCGAACCAAATCATGCTGATTCAGGAGATGTCTGAATTAAAGGAGGACTCCTCCAAAACCGACCAAATCCAAATCTGAACCTTCCCAAGACTTTGTTAGCAATTCAGATTTAGAGGAACACAGAGACACAGACATATCTTCAAAAAAATTATTAATTTCTCCCCAAGTTCTCCATATACAGTATATATAGGGGAAATGCCATAGTGTGGAGAGGGAGAGGAGGGGATGTAGTTTTTATGACTGACAATTCTAGTTTCTAATAACAATGGATGATTTATCAGGGCTCTCCAGTCCCAGTGCTTTGGGACAGGGGTGTTGAAGTAATATATTGTAGGGCTGTTTAAGTGTTCAGTGCTCTTTGTTCATTCTCTCTCCCAGAAGCAGGACTGTTAAAAGAGTTTTTGTGGAGTCTGTGGGACCTGGGAGGGTGTAGCATTGGGTGGTTGTTTTAAAAATTCTGGATGTCTACCTCAGGAGACTTGATGGATCCAGATAGTTTTCTGATGGCTTTTGGAGATGTTCCTGTCAACAAGCTGGCAATCCTGATGCTTGAACTTTGAATGTCTAAATGGCCTGGGTGGCTGACACCACGACCGCTCCTGGATGTCCTCTCCCTGGATGTGGAACGGAACTAGCTCCTTGGTGTCTGAGAAGCTGATAGTAATGAAATGGCAAGGAAGATGACTAAAGTGATGGTGGCAGAAGACATGATAGATATTACTGAACACAGGTTAAAGCTCATTTTAGAGCTTACTGTATCACAGTGATTGTGGCAAAGAAATCTTACTTTTCCACTACCATTGCATCTGCTCAGAGCCAGCAAGAGAAACTGTTCCAAGTAGTTAGAGGTCTTTTATATCTTAGCTCAGTAGCCTACTGTGACCAATTTACAAGACAATGCAGATGAAGTCACTCATATCTATTCCAATTTAGATGCTGCAGTTAGAGCAGTACCCATAGATGTATACCTTTGGCACCTGCTTATCCTGTTAAATTGCATATGAGCCTTGGTTGGCTTGTTTGATTATCTAGGCCAGTGATTAGACAGGTGGAATGCATCCCTGTAGGTTCTCCTGAACCTTCTTCAGCTTTTAATACTATCAACTGTGGTATCCTTCTGGACCAGTTCACAGAGATGAGACTTAGTTGGGACTCTAATTTGTTATTTTGTTTTTAATATGCACTCGTCAACTTTATTCTTTAACTGAGATAGTGATTTATCATCGAATTACTAACATTGCAGCACACTAAGCAATTCATACTTGGTAGTTACATTTTTTACATTGTCTTAGGTGGGACTCTATTGACTTTAATAAAGGTGGGGACAAAAGTCCCTTGCCATTAAATAGCTGAAGGTGAGAATCCAGAAAGGGGAACACGGAAAGTGAGAATGCAGAAAGGAGGGGCACTTCCAACATTTTCACACACACACACAGCAATTTGTGGTGGCGCCTGAGATACTTTTCAAAATGTCAAATCTGCCTGTGGGCTCATTGCCTACCACTGTTTCATTTCAGTGTGGGAAATAAAATGTGCTTTAATTTTTTGTACAATTGCCATACAGTAATACCTTGGATTGCAAGTAACTTGGTTCGAGAGTGTTTTGCAAGAAAAGCAAATTTTTTAATATTTATTATTATTTTTTTGACTTGATATATAAGCGACATCTTGCAATACAAGTACTGTACTATGGCTTAAATTAAAAATCTCTGTACAAATTTTTTTGGGGGGATTTCGTTTTGATATAAGAGTGTTTTGGATTACAAACACGTTTCCGGAACGAATTATGCTCTCAATCCAAGACATGACTGTGTCTGCATTTCAGAGTCTGAGGTTCAGAGGGACAGTAAATAGTTACAAACAAATCAAAAAGAGACTCTAGCCAAATGCATATGTATTAAATGTGGGGCGGGGGATCACCCACATAAGTAGTAATGGCCAAAACTGAATTCCATCATGGAAATTGGGATGAGTTAAGTGACAATTGCTCCCATCTTCCATATTCAGGCTTCCTTTTTGCATTCACTGAGCTGTGGGGAAGGCTGTGTCACTTCTTTGGGGTTCTCTTTGTGAGAATATTGGAACCATGAGGCAAGTCCAAATGCATGGGTCTTTCCCACCTGTCTGACATCCCACTGAAAGGCAGGATAAGAATGAGATGGGAAAGATCCATGCAGTCAGCTCCACCAACATGGTTGTAGTGTTCAGAAGCATACCTCTGTGTTTCCCAGTAATACCGTGGTCCGTGGCAATGTGGGAGTGATTGTGTGAAGGAGTGATTGTGTGAAGGAGTACTCAAAAGAGAAGGAAAATGAAATTACTTCCAGATCTACAGTATTCAAATGAGGCAAGGCATGGAATTTCATTTCATTTTAAAAAATCCATTATAGTCACTATAAAATCAAAATATGCTTATGTGTCATTAGCTCTGTGAACTGTGGCCCTTTGTAGTATGCCTAGAACATAGCCCTTTTTCACCAATAAGAGTTGGCATAGGGCTGTCTGAGGAAAACACAAGAAGCAGGGTGGGCTTCCCATAGGCATCTGGTTGGCCATTATGGAAACAGAATGCTGGACTAGATAGCCCTTTGTTCTGATCCAGCATAGTTCATCTTATGAAACTGTGAGAGAGCTGAGGGCATTATAATTAACAGAGGGAGAATTGACAACTTGAAAGAAGAAAGAGAGACTGAGACTACAAAGATGGTTAATCGAAGGTAGGGCTGATATGAATGTTCACTCATTAACCATATGGGAGTCAAGAAGTTTGACTGTTTAAGGGCAAAGTCAGTCTGAAGGCTGTTAGCCTGATGGTGCAAAGAGAGGACCTGGTGGCCTAGCCTTCCTCAGGAACAGGTTGGACAGATTGGTGTCACCTGTATTCCCAGGCCACCAGCTGGGGTTTGAACCCACTAGCTGGTATTGTCTATAATTCTCTTCAGCTCCAGTGGCTCCCAGGAAGCTAATGTCAGAAGCCACTAGGATTCAACTCTGAGGCCTGTGGATCAAACATAATATTGTTGGGATAGCTTAAAATGCAGACATTTTCACAATGACAAGTTGTGTCTTTCTACAGATATGTGTGACCTGACTCTAGAATTTCTAGGGAAAGTCATATTTATTGTTGGGTAAGATGATTTGCACATTCCCTTGCGAGGTATAGCAATTTTGGTAAGGGTTCTTTAGGCAGAGTTTACATTTCCTTCAGTCTATGGAAGAGCTTAAAGTTTAATTTCATCTCTATCAGATATCTTATCTCTGTTGTTTGTTGCATCTTTACAGCTGTGTTTTTCTTCTTTTTAAATCCTTTTGGAAGATTTTTTCAGCTTTCCTTGTATCATGTAAAGATTAGTAATCTCAGCCACCAGCCATAGCAGTGAAAGCAACAAAAGTGTCTGTGATTTGACCTTTATTCAGTAGAAAGGAGATTGCATTACAGCAGTGTTTACCTTATTGTGGTACCGAAAACCCTGTGTTCTCTTTAAATCAAGAGGTTTGTGCCAGGACAGGAGTGCAAAACTTATTTCAGATATGTTTATTTGATATCTTTGAGCTTCTGTGTAAATGTGTTTCACATGTCAATTTCTTCCTTCATTGGAGTCTTTGCCTACCTTACTACTAAATCTTAAACTGCCTGTGTCTTTCTCACTCTGTCTGTTTCAGTGTTGTTTACTTATTCTGATATTGAAAACCTGTTTTATTCAAGACTGGAAACATGCAAAAAAAGGAAGAAAGAAAAGAAACCTGCAGGGGTGCTTACATGCTTTGCATGTAACTGGTCCCATGTTCAATCCCTGGCATCACCAGGACAAATATCTCAGGCAACAGGGCTGGGAAAGAGTTTGGGAGCCACTATCAGTGAAAGATGGACCCTGGGATATGACTCAGGATAAGATACTGTCATATGTTCTAAGCAAAATGTGCCTTATTCATTTGAACTCTTCTGGCAATGTTGGGACTGACAGTACCAATACAAATTATTATTGTACTATGCTGACTGTTTTGTAGCCGTGGGCTACCTTCTGACTGAAACAAAGTATTTTGGATTATTTTAGAATCGGGTGAGACCTCTAAGGTTATGGAGGACCATTTCCAGGTCCTAAAGGCCCTCCCAGCAGACACTCAACATGAATGGGTCCCTACCTGCCATCACCATGCAATTTTTGTATTACTACTAGATATAGGTCAGGAACTAAAGGGTGCAGAATGTAGAGAGGCCTCAGGTGCTCCCATCCATGTGCGGGATGCCTGAAGCATCAAGACATCATTGAAATTATAACCAAGTTAAAAGTAACATCCATATTATTTAAATTTTGCAATGGTAAATTTAACTTAATATTTATATTGCAAAGCACATAATGAAAAAATATAATTGTATCTATCTTCTTGAAGGCTACTGCAAATAAAGTTGATGCTGGATGTGTCTGGAATTAAAAATGGCATTTCAATATATTAGTTTGTTCTTCCAAAAGCTTCTCACATCTTAATGCACACTTTTCCAATGACCTTGGAAATGCCACATATTTCTTGCCATCTTTCCCAATCCTTTGTTCTAAAGACTTATTGCAATGTCGATCCACTGAAGACATTCAATCTGTTTCTGAAAGGCAACTTAATTACCTCACCACCAGACAAATAGCAAGCTCTTCTTCAGGTTAGAACGTGTGGCAGCGGCATAGGGAACCTTCTGTAATATTTAGTTGATGATTAATAGAAGGTTGCCTTTCAAGCTCCTAAAAATCATTTTAAAAAGGCTTACTTGCAATACAATTGGAATTAAAATGTCCTTCTGAAGTTGCTTCCATCCTGTGTTTTTATTCCCCCTCTGAAATTAACCTCCCATATAATGTTGTTTTGCTTAGGATCAGTTTTAACCGAACATTTTATTTTTATTTTTTTTTATAAAAGGTGTGTTAGGGTGCTAGACTGAAATCCTATGCATGTTTATACAGAAAAAAGTCTTAAAACTCCCTGCATTCCTCAGCCATGGCTGGCCAGGGAATGTTATCAGTTGCAGGACTTTCTTCTGTCTAAACATGCATAGGATAATGGCATGCCCTTAAAGGAAAAGAGAGAGACTATTTCTAGTGCCTAAAATTATTTATTTATTTATTATATTTATACCCCACCTTTTTTCCTACAAGGAACCCAAGGCGGCTTACATAATCCTCCTCCTCCTCCTCCTCCTCTCCATTTTATCCTCACAACAACCCTGTGTAGGTTAGGCTGAGAGTCAGTGACTGGCCCAAAGTCATCCAGTGAGTTTCATGGCTGAGCGGGGACTAGAACCCGAATCTCCTGAGTCCCAGTCCAATACTCTCACCACTACGCTACACTCAAAATTCTGAAAGTCACTCTTGTTTCAGGAAAAACTGCTACAGGAGAGTGTAATTTCAACAGAGAAATGGGCTGGGGCTTAACTTGTGCTGTGCCATGCCTTGTGTTGTGCACCTGCCATGTTTTGTGAAGCTGGCTATTTTTCTTTGCTCACAGTGCAGTGGTGTGACAATGTACAGGACATTGGCAGGCAAACCCAAGATGGTAACTGCAAGCTGCAAGAAATATAAAATTGGCCCAGGGCAGGCATCAGGAGTGGGACAGAGGACCACTGATAGGAGAGGGACCCACAGATGGTATTTTGCTGAAGGCCCCCTCAATCCTGGTGCTAGCCATGATTAGGGTCTATTCAGAGCTAGCCAACAGAATGCTATGCATGCATTTTATTGTGTTCATAACTTTCTGTATATCGCTAAGCTTTCAAATTAAAGCTTTGTAGGCATGGGTGAACAAGCAATTTTTTCAATCGTCCACATTCTCTGAACACCACCTTGAAGCTTGGATTGCCTCATTTCCCATTTTCATTTGTGTTCTTTTTTCGTTTCATTTGAATGGGCAAAGTGGCAGTGCATCTTTTGAATGGGGAAAATGTGTATTTTAAAGAAAAGTGCACTGAAATGCACACTCCCCCCCCTGAGTAAGCCGTGAAAGTGTGCATTTAAAAGAAATACATTTCTAAAGTGTGCATTTTAAAAAATGCACATTTTCCAAATGCGAATGCAAGTTCAAGAATATGTGAACATTTTCAGAGAACATGCTCTGCTGTTCGCGTTTGTATTATATATATATATATATATATATATATTTATTACGGTCACAGACCAGCAAAATTGATGTGAAATATAAGACCAGTTAAAACTGTTATAGCAACAGATTGCAGAATACAGTATATAGGATTCATTCTCTCAGGAGGATAACAACATTTTTTTCCTAATTTGCATTAAAATCATAAAAAATCTGGCAACTCTTCCAGTAACATAAGAAGATACATCCCTTAAACAGATTGATACCAGGGTGGTAGGATTACTTCCAGAAAAGTCAGTTAATAGTGGGGAAATTAACTTATCTCTACATTCCTTATAAAAAATACAATGTAGAAGGACATGTTCAACTGATTCTATTACTCTAGCACCACATGGACATAACCGTTCATTAACTGGAATGTTATTAAATCGTCCTTTTAATAATGCTGATGGCAGCACGTTAAAGCGAGCAAGAGTGAATGCTCTTCTGTACTTTGGAATAGTTAATGAGTACAGGTATGGGGCTACAGTAACACCATAGTTATTACAATTATCACAGTTAGTATAGACTAATGGAGAGCAAGATTTATTAGCGGCAGTTCTCAAATGCTGCAGATCTAAGTCTATTAATCTTTGAACCACAAGAAACTGGGCCTTCACAAGCCCATAATTGCCCACAACTTCCACAGAGAAGCCAAGCTTATGCAACTTCTTCTCCATCTCTCTCATCCAGCGGGTGACGTAGGTATCTGTGAGCAGTAAGGAAAGGTAGCTACCAGGAACTGCTAAAAAGTGTAAACGTAGCCACCATTTGAAGGCGTTAATCCATGCCTTACACTCAACTGATCGGATACCCACTTCCAGATAAATAGCTGCCTTCCCCGCACAGGAAGGAAGGCCCAATAACTTCCTAAGAAACTTCTCTGTTCGCGTTTGTGTTCATGGTTGCAAATGGGACATGTTAACATGATTTGTGAACATAAACAAAAATCTTGTGCTTCCCTATTAAATGTCTGGGCCAGAAAATGGCTGGAAGAAACATGGTAAGTTCTTTCACTTCAGCAATTGCACATCTGGCCCAGAGGTGGATGGGAGACTATCTAGGAGCCATCTGTGACTGTGAGCAACTATAAAATCAGTGTGGAATTCACCACCTCTATTGTAGAATACAGAACAATAGTTATTCTTCCTTCTTTCAGCCTACCCCATTCAAATAAAATAACTCTGCAGCAGCAATGTTTGGTGAATTTTCCAAAATCTTAACAACAAAATCAAGTGTTCTGTCCAAAAGGAATGATTAATTTGAAAAGCAGGTAAAAGGTTTTTTGACTCCCCCCCCCTTGGTTTTCATCTGAGGAACAGGCATGATGTAATAAGAACATTAGCATGCAATCTACAGTTCTCTGTTTTAATAAACTTCCCTTTATTTCATTCTAGTTTGGTACACATCCTATAGAAGATCTCTTCAATGATTTTCGAGATGGACGAAGACTTCTGGAGCTCCTGGAAGGTTTTACAGGCCAAAAACTTGTATGTATATTTGTTTTTTCCCCAGCAGATATCCAAGAAATCTTACATTCCCACAATGCCTAGCTGTATTTGACTTTGAAAGTGCAGAAACCATATTGTAGAATTGTTATTCACAGACCTGATACCTAAAATCCTATTTTCTCTTTGTGAAGCACCTTGAATTTGCAGATTATATGAACATGCATAGAATGATAGGGCTGGACATGTCATGAAAAGTGCCTAATTTAATCTTCTGTAACAAAGTTTTAACCTCTGTATTGCGTCCTATGGCAACTTGTGAATGAGGCTGGAGGTTTTTGTTTTTAAGAATGTCCTTTCTCTTCTCCAGCATATCTACATAGCCAGTATGTAAACAAACCTTCCTACCCTTAAGATCTGGATGGCAGTAGTAGAAATGAGATGATTTTCCCCATCCCATCACTTTATTGTTGGGATTGTACAATGAACAAAAGGGTACATGTGCATCAATGAAACACCTGAGAATAGGAATCTTGATGTAATCATATGTTCAATCCCATCAAGATTTCTTGTTTGCAATGTTTTATCAATGTGAACATTCACATTGAGTAATGTAGGAAGTGGAAGACATGAATGAACTGAAAGCTACAGCAAACTGTGAAGTAGTATGTGAAAAATTCATAATAAAATAAAACACATTTCCAAATGTATCAGTAGCACTTCAGAAACAAGACCAGATTCTTTGGAATTCCAAGATCTGGGGAAAAATTCGACAAGGAAAATTTTCAACTATCTCTACTTCACATTCAAACTTCAGACTGACTCCAAATCATTTGTCTGCCCCTTAATAAACTCAACCTGTGTGTAAATGCATGCCCATAAAATTAACAGCAATAGTTCTCATCATGGTTAACTGTCATTTTACCTGTTTGTCCATGGCTTTTAAAAATGTAATAAGTGTCTTCATCTTCTCCTTTTTAAAAAACATTTGTCCCTTGAACGGATTGAAAAGATACATTATGCTTCTATGCCTCATGTAGAAAATAAGACCTTTCCTTTTCCTATTCAGAATGTTTTTAGTATTCAAAATATAATTGACTTAAACTTTTGAAGGCCAGCATTGTAGGTTTTCTAGAAGGGTGGAACTGTTTGCATAAATTCATTAAGAGAATGCAAGGCAGTCTTCCCTATTTCAGATCAAAAGTGAAACAGGCTGTAGGAGCTAAAGAGTATAACTCTACAATTCAAAACCATATTTCTTAATAAAATGGTAGAAATATACTTTTCGTCCATTTCACCAGATCTGACATTTAAACCCAGGTATGACCATTAAGTAAATGTAACTGAGTTTTCATTGGAAGTGTTAATCTGGGACTTCTTGTTTCCCCTCACCCCCTGCTTGTTCTCTCACTTTACTTTTACTTTTTCTTACAATGAAATGTTCTCATACAATAAACTTTTTCACATTCAGCCAATAATGCGCTCTATGTGGGGTTACCCTTGAAGACGGTTTGGAAGCTACAGCTGGTACAGAATGCGGCGCCTGGTTAAAGGCAGCCGCCGGCGGGATCACATCACGCCAGTGCTGAAGGATTTGCACTGGCTACCAGTTGCTTGCCGAGCCGAATTCAAGGTGTTGGTTTTGACCAGGGGTCTTCAAACTAAGGCCCGTGGGCCACATCCGGCCTGCCTTGCCTTTTTATCCGGCCTGGCGGCCGATCGGCAGAAGCAGACTTTTTTTTAACTCTTTCGCTTCAAGCGCCGATTCTTTTTTTTTTTTTAATATATAACATAATCAACATACAATAAATCATAAAGTGCTCCCCCCCACCCTCCAAGGGACCAATTAATATACTTCTATCCTCTTGATCAAATAAAGTCTAAATTCCAAAAATATAACATATCCTGACAAGGCATGTTACCCTTCCCCTTTATTAATACATAGTCTAGTAATTGATTCCATATCTCCATAAAATTATTCTTCTTTAGCAATCCTTTTTTGCATTTGATACTACTAGTTAGTTTATCATTTAGGGCTATGTCCCAAACTTCCTTATACCAGTCTGTTATTAGGAAAATATGTTGTACTTTCCAATTTCTCGCTATCATTAGCCTGGCCGCAGTTAACAAGTTTACAATTAACTCCTTCGTATTTTGATCACAAATAAGCTTCTCAGTTATTGATAACAATGCTAATTTTGGACAGACCTCTAAATTAGTACCAATAATTTTCGATATTTCTGTAAAAACCTCTCGCCAAAACACCAATACATTTTTACAACTCCACCACATATGAGCATATGTCCCTTTTTCCTGACATCCTCTCCAACATAATGCAGAACAATTATTATCTATTCTATTTAATCTTACTGGAGTTAAATACCATCTCCAAATTAGTTTATAAAAATTTTCCTTTATCCTAATTGACATCATTTTCACAATCCGTCTATCCCATATATTGTTCCACCCCACCTTCGAGGTCACCTCTTCAAATTCATTATCCCATACTGCCTTAAGCTGATCCTCTTGTTCTTTTGCTTTTTGAATCAATCTATATAAATCCCTTGTTATACCTCTTGTTGATGCATTACCTGGTAGGCCGTCTCTAGACATGACCATCTTTTCAAAATTAGTTAAATCTCTCTCGTACTCAGTTTTCCTTTTCCATTTCTTCGACCACTGTTCTAACTGTACTAAATTTAACCACGATAATCTTCTTCTCCCAACAGTTTCCATTATTCGATCTCTAGTCCCCATCTTTTCCACCCAATCGGTCAATCTAATAACCCTTTCTTCTCTTAGTTTACCCTCCAGCTCTGATCTTAAGTTTTCAGGAAAATCCTTAAGAGCTACCACCGGAGTTAATGGAGATATCCCTGGTATAAATATGCTCTTCGTAGTACCCCAAATCATTAACAAATTTCTTAGAAAAGGGTTGTCTATATTTTTTATCAATTTATTATTATTTTTTTGAAAAAAAATATTCCCCAAAGGGTTTGCAAGATCAAAGCTTGTTTCTGGAGTATGCTTTAGAATAAATAAATACGTAGTTCACCTGTTTCTAACTCCAACCACATTATTTCTTTAGGGCGTGCTATAATATCCACTATATGTCTTAATTGATTCGCTATATAATACCATTTTAAATTCGGCAAACCCAAACCCCCTACTTTTTGTGCTTTATACCATCTTGTTTTAGTAATCCTAGATTTTTTCCCTCCATTACAATATGTATTAATAATTGATTGCCAATCTTTAAGTTCCTTATCTGATATCGCACTTGGTATCATCCGAAATAAAAAATTTATCTTTGGCAAAATCTTCATTTTAATCAAAGCAATTCTACCAAACCAGGAAATTCCAATTTTTTTATACTCCTCTATTTTATTCTTTACCTCATTCTTTAATTTCCTATAATTCTGGTCTCCCAATTTATCTATATCTTTTGGAATTACAATTCCTAAATATTTAATTACATTATTAATCTTATAATTACTTTTTTTTTACACATTTCAATCTCTTCTCTTTTACTGTAGTTAAACAACAAAAATTTAGATTTATCCCAATTAATCTGTAGCCCCGTTACTTCCCCGAACTCCTTTAAATGATTCTCCACTCTATCCATATTTTCCATAGGGTTTTCGATTGTCAAAAGAGTATCATCTGCAAAAAGATTTATTTTTATCTTCTCCCTAATCCCTATCCCACCTACATTTCTATCTTCTCTAAATACATTTGCTAAAATCTCCATTACCAATGCAAACAAAATAGGCGAAAGGGGACATCCTTGTCTAGTTCCTCGACCTAGGTAAATTTGCTCTGTTAAACCATCATTTACTACAACTGATGAAACATTTTTTGAATACAATTGATTAACTACTCCTCTAAATCTTTCTCCAAACCACATAATTTTAATTAAACTTTGTAATGCTGGCCATTCCACTCAGTCAAAGGCTTTGAAAATATCTAACGCTATTACCCCTGCTCTCAATTTATTTTTCTTTATTAAATATATTATATTTAAAACTCTTCTTGTTAAATCTGCCATTTGTCTTCCTTGCATAAAACCACATTGGTCTATCCCGACATATTTAGTAATAAACTTGTTCATCCTTCTCGCTAATATTGCTGTCATCAGTTTTGCATCTTGATTTATTAAGGAAATGGGTCTATAGGAACCTGGCTCCATTAAGTCCTTCTCTGGCTTCGGGATTAAAATAATCTTAGATTGCTTCCATGAAGAGGGGATCTCTCCCCCCTCCAAAAAAATATCATTAAATAACCTCTTTAGTCTTGGAACCAACATTTTCTTAAAAACCTTGTAGTATTCAGCCCCTAAACCATCCAGTCCAGGGGTCTTACCCTCTTTCAGTTTATTTATTGCACTTTTAATTCTTTTCCATAATATGGAAAAATTAGTGGTGGTGTTTTACCTCTTATGTATGAGCTGATGTAGCTAAGTCAGATTTCTAATGTTTCAAAAATGCTACTTTGGATTGAAGCAGAGTATGCTCATTTGTGTGATGGCAAAAACAAAAGTATATTTGTGTTAGGCATGAAACAATTGTGCAACTATATATGTAAATACCACCAGCCCTGCCAGGAGTATTCATTAATATTCCCTCTTCTTCCCTCCCCATTCCTTTTTCCTTGTGTGTCGTGTCTTTTTAGATTGTAAGCCTGCGGGCAGGGACTGTCTTGTTAATTGCTGTAAACCGCCCAGAGAGCTTCGGCTATTGGGCGGTATAAAAATGAAATAAATAAATAAATGAATGAAATAACTTTCCATTTAAGGGGGGGAAAAATCACCCCTATCAAGTAAAAAAAAGGACCCGGGTCCATTTTTTTTACTTGATCCATTCGTTCATATTTTTTTCAAACTATAGTCCGGCCCCCCAACAGTCTGAGGGACAGTGAACTGGCCCCCTGTTTAAAAAGTATGAGGACCCCTGGTTTTGACCTTTAAAACCCTATACGGCTCCGGTCCAGTCTATCTCAAAGAGCATCTCCAGCAACACCAAGTGGGCTGCTCAACAAGATCTGCCATGGATGGCCTTCTCCTTGTCCCTTCAGCCAGAGCAGCTAGACTGGTGGGGACGAGGAAGAGGGCCTTTTCTGTGGCGGCCCCCGTACTGTGGAACTCTCTCCCGAGTGACCTCCGCCATGCCCCCTCTCTCCTGAGCTTCCGTCGCTCATTAAAAACCTGGTTGTTCAGGCGGGAATATGGGGTGGGTTAAGATTTTAAAATTTTTATATTGTTTTAAATGTATTTTATTGCTTTTATTTTGTGTACATCGCCCAGGGTGGCCAGTTGCCGGCCAGTTGGGCGATAAATAAATATAAATAATAAATAAATAATAAATAAATAAATAATAATAAAACTGTTAGTAGGACCCAAATGCCAGGGAAGATTTACTTACAGATATCATACATGTTTGATGCCATGGTAACATTCCTAAATTGATCTGAAAGGGAACTATTCATGACAACAACAACCTGAATTTGTCTCATTGTTGCCCTCACAGAATATGGTCACTGAAAAATGCCATAGAGAAATATATTACTGAAGTAAGGATTTACATTGTTTAGTACTTTAGGCTCTGTTCTGGTGTGCTGTTACAAAGACAGTTCTCTGTCATAAAGAGAGATGTTTTTAATCTTAATGCGGAGTATTTTCTTGCTCTTCATCATTGGTAACTGCTGTATATATTTATAGGGGAAAGAAAAGGGCTCCACAAGAGTTCACGCCTTGAACAACGTCAATAAAGCACTACAAGTCCTGCAGAAAAATAATGTAAGTAATCAGTTGCATGGGTTCATAATGCACACAGAGGGTTTGCAAGATCAAAGCTTGTTTCTGGAGTATGCTTTAGAATAAATTATAAGATCCTGTATAATCTCTTGCAACATGGGAGACCAAAGTGCAAGGCCCACATCTGCCATGGGTTCAATAACTAGCCTTGAAGAAGCTATTATCTCTAAGCCTTGGTTTCTATCTGTAAAATTGCATTGCCTGCACAAGCCATAAAAATGTGATCTTTTTCTCACTCAGATTTAATAATTTACTGAAATATCCATAGGTACTGGTGAGAATATGAGAATAAAGATGTTCCCAGTTTCAAAATCCTATTGCATTTTTGAAAGGGTTACCTGGTCAATATCCTATCTATAATGTTCAAAGTCTTCCTCATACAACCATCTGTTTTAACTAGAGCTTTTCAATAGATATGTAATTATAATATACTGCTTACTCTTGAAAGAAAAATTAAAATATATCATGACTTGCATTTAGATCTAAAAGGAAGCTGTAGAGGAAAACAATAATGCACATTACATTGAATATCTAAAGTGCACACTATTTTTTTCAGTTAATGAGTTCAGATGGAGTAAACTCATTGCTTTTTATAAATATAAAGGAAGAGTTGCTTACCTGAATTTATTTATTCATGTATTTAAACTACTTATATACCACTTGATATCATAAGATCTCGAAGCAGTTTACATAAGGAATTCATAAAATACAATATAAAAGCCAATATAAAATAATAAATACCTTAATGCTTGTGTATAATTGATACAGAGTAGAAGTAACTAATTCATATCCCGGAAGTAACTAATTCACACCCATGTTGGATGGGCAAAACAACAGTGAGGATCAGGATGACAAGCTTGTTGCAGGTATGGGGTAAGGAAGAATGAGGTGGCAATGGACCTGCTGACAAGTTAGTGTAACGGTGTTTCAAGAAAAGTTTTATGTGTGGGTCCTTTGGAGGAACTTTAAGCAGGAGGTATAGGCTTGACACATATACAGGAAGGGATCTCTTTCAGACAGAGGAACAGAGAAAGCTGCCTTATACCGAGTCAGACCATTGGTCCATCTATTGTCGACACTGTATCTGTATCTGTGTGAATAAAGGGAAAGCTCTGTGTGGGTTGAGGGTGGAGATGCTGGCTCTGATTTTGGGGAAATGACATAGGAGCTCTAAAGTGGTTTTAGATGAAGGTTGAGGCATTCCATTCATAGGGAGAGAGATGCAGTTATCAAAGATATTCTGAATCAGCCAAAAACTTGTCTTGTGAGACAGTACATGCAAATTAATTAATTTAATTAATTTCAAATATTTTAATACAGCCTTTCAAGGTATTGACAAGATCAAATTATAAAACAATAAAAACTAGATACAATTAGCTGAAACAGCAGCATAAAGCATTTCATATGAGAAGGTCAAAACTCCCAATTTGTAAAATAAAGATAAGCATCCATTCATTTAAAAGCAGACTAGAATATTTAGGTCTTAATGTCCAGGAAGGAACCGTGTGCACCTCCCATTGTAAGGTATTCTATAAGGATGGGGTCACCACAGGAAAAGCCCTGTCTCTTGTACCTTCCAGCCTAATTCAACTTACAAGTGGGCACATGAGCAGGACTTCCATGGTTGATCTTTGCTCAGGTAGGTTCATAAAGGTGCAGGCGGTCGTTCAAATAATCTGGTCCTAAGCCATTTAGGGCTTTAAAGTGATTACTAGCACTTGAAATTGGGTCACAAAGCACACTGACATCTAGTGCAACTGGTCATGATCCACCTCACAAGCAGGAGGGTGTTATTGTCCTCATACTGGCTTCCCACAGGCAGCTGGTTGGCCACTGTGCAAACAGAGTATTGGACTAGATAGTCCTTTGGTCTGATTCAGAATGGCTCTTATGTTTCTACCACGATGTACTACAGAGATAAAATGTTGGGTCTTAGGTATGTAGAATAGAAAGAGTAAATGGAGAGCCGCGTAGCATAGTGTTTAAAGTGTTGGACTGAGACTTGGGAGATCCAGATTCTAGTCCCCACTAGGACATGAAGCTCACTGGGTGACATTGGGCCAGTCACTGACTCTCAGCCTAACCTACCTCACAGGGTTGTTGTGAGGATAAAATGGAGAAGAAGAGGATTATGTAAGCTGCTTTGGGTTTCCTTGCAGGAAAAAGGCGGGATATAAATACAATACAATAACATAAATAAATAAAATAAATAAACTTTAAAACAAAAATTGCAAGACTACGAGAGCCAAACAACTAATTGGCTTGTATCCTAAAGTAAGTTAACTTAAGGAAGTTAATGGAAGGCAAGTTTTCCATTCCCTTTTCCCTGCAGCCATCTGTACCTTCCAAGGGACAATCTGGAAGAACAATAGGGGGAAAGAAAGACATGGGAGATGCTGGGGGTGGGGGTAAATTGCTCAAACTCAGGCCTGGATCATAAGATAAGTTGGGTTAATTTAATGGATGTTCGCAGAAGTAACATTTCCATCTCCCCTCCCCAACCCTCTGGAGATGATTTTCAGGGGTCACAAGTGGATGCAGGGGAGAGGAGGGGATGGGGAACTTTCCTTCTAGTAACCTCTTTAAGCTAACTTACCATAGAATCCAGGCCATTATGTTCTTCATGCAGAAGCCACCAAAAACATCCTGATGGCTTTCCCCAACAGCAACCATAGCATGTAGGATCGTCACCACATGCATCTTCACACCAGCATCAAGTGGAGCATCTTCACATCAGTACCACATATTCCTGGTGGTAGCCAGCACATTCCTGGTAGCATAGAGAAGAATGTTATGTGGATGCAACAGTTCTGTCCATTACATGTTGGCCAGCTTTATAATTATAACCCATGGTGGGGTGGGGTAATTCATTGCATGGAAAGATTAAAATAAGGTCCTGCATGGTGTGTAATGTACAAATCAGCCCTGAGATAGACAAAATAATAGTCTCCAATAGTGAGAGGATGGCTGGTAGTGAGAAGGTAAGTGCTTTGAGTTGGCTGGAGTGTTGGCAGGCTACTTTTTCAATTTGGCGTATTAGCAGGTTATCCAGGAGGAAACGTGAGCAAAACCACCTGTGGAAACCTTGTTTAGACATTGATAAGAGGTCAAAGAATAAACTAGTTAAATATTAGAGTCATCAGTATAAACTAGGGATGTGTGAGGAATCTGATTAGGGGGTGAAAATCTGTTGAATTTCCCCGGCTCGGCTTCCCAAACTTCCTCTAGCCATGCGCACCCTGGCCTCAAGTTGCTCCAGCCGAGTTGAGTCCACACGCATGCACTCTAAACCACTGTTTGTGCATTTTTTTAACATCCCCAGCTTGATTGGTTGCGCACGCGGGAGCTCAATTGCCATCTGGCAAGTCCGCAAATGGGGGAGGGAAGTTTGGCGAGCCGATGGAGCTGAATTCCGGAAGCTCGACAAATCGCTAGCTATAAACACCATCACAGAATACACAAGAATGAATGAGATCATACAGATTTCCAGTATACAAAACAAAGAAAAAAGTGGCAGCATGTGGTATATTTTGTCATGGCAAAAAAGATGCTATCAGTTATTGGATGGCATGGGGAAAAACGTTTCTTGTTTACTTTAAAATGTTATATTCTGCCTGGAGTTCCTGGATATATTATTTTCTGTTCCCTCCCTACCCGCCACTCCACCACCTCATGCTGCCCCTTTACTCAGTTTGCAGCTTAATATTACTGGATATTTTTCTAAGGAATTTGAAGGGGTTAAATTTGAGCAGAGTGTGTGCGAGTTGGGAGATTTAATAATCCTGTTATTTCAGGCTCTGTGTGCTAACAGAGCCTGAAATTCCACACACAGATCTTCCAGATCTCACCTCCCCCCGCGCAGCGTGCAGCGTGTTGTGCCAGCAAGACCAGCCCAGTCGGCCTTGTCAGACTGCTTCCAGCTTCCCCGTTGCAGATTAATCCATGGAGTCAGGAAACACTCTGTAACACCACAGGTCTAATTCTACCTGTTTATTCACTTAGCAAGTAAAGTTCTACAGAGTATACATTTCCTAGTTACAGTCCATGTGCAGAGTATAAATGCATAGCAAGCATTACATCCAGTGGAGTAAGCTGAGCTTCACTCCACCTCAGCAAAGACGTTACATTGTTGCAGTAACAAAGTCCAACAAGAAGAAACAAAGGAGAAGAGAGAAAGCAGTCCTCCTTCTCTCTAAGATGGCTTCAGACAGAAAACAAGTTAGCATGTCATCAGAACATACAAACCATGTGACTAGCTCATATTGCTCCCACGGTCTAGCTTCCCATGCGAAAAACACGGGAATCTAGAAAGACATAACAAACTTGTTTACAGCCATTCTGTTCCTTTCCATGTGTAAACAATGTGCTTCAGCTGGTGAAGTGATACATATCACAACAGAATTGTATACTTATAAAAACAATTACAAATGTAGTTATTGTTGCTAGAACCTAACTGTATAATATTTTGTTTTTCTACTAAAACATTTTATTAACAAGAGGAGAGTATTTAATTATTAAAGAATAAATTTATTTGGTAATATAATGTTGCAGCCTTGCTAATTGCATTTTCCTAAAATGCATGTACTGTTTGCTTTTTATCAAACAATTATTTGTCCTGTTTATCAAATATGCTCTGGATGTTTACTTGCCTCTAAAGCTAAATGGTAGATTAATATGCAAACAAAACCACACAGCCCTGACTTGATGTATTTATAAAATGTGTTGGTTTTAACAGGTCTGCTTATATTTAATTCAGCAAGGATTTCTTTGCCTATTGTGCTGGAAATGTAAACTCAATTACTTCTGTTTTAATATGTTTATTTTGCAAAATAATGGCATTGTCTACATAATTTTTATCTAATATCTTATTTTGTTTTATTTTGCTCTGGTAGGTAGATCTGGTGAATATTGGCAGTACAGATATCGTGGATGGAAATCACAAACTGACCCTTGGATTGATCTGGAGTATAATTCTCCACTGGCAGGTGAAAGTCAGTCATTTGCAGAACATTTTTAGGATGTATCCCTAATAGCCAAAGAACATTGGCACAGCTACTGTGTGTGTGTTTTCAGCAGGATTTGGGTAGACAATGTTTTAGCCCTGTCCTAATGTCTCAATGAGTGATAGAGAGAAAGAAAGGGAGTGTTCCCTACTTATTTTTAGTGTTGGGATGGAAATATGGTAGAAGGCAGGAAGTTGAATGCCCTCTCTAGGCTTTAGGCAGTGATTTCTTTGCAGTGCAAAAAGGTCTTTTAAATAAATACCCCAATTTAGTATTCCTCTTAAAGATAACTTAGTGTAATGAAAACAACAAAGAGTCCTGTAGCAACTTTAAACCTAATACATTTATTATGGCAATAGCTTTCATGGACTAGAGTCTATTTAATTAGAGACATGGAGTGTTATCTTCAGTTGGTATATATACATGTGGATACAGAGGAAGTAGGGGAAAGAAGTGAACAGTGACTTCAGGTATCAAGAAATGCAAAATGTCCAGCCTTTGACAATTCAACTGAAGGCTAAGTGTAGTAGCTTAAGAAAAGTTTATGTTTAATCCTTCAAAAGAAATGCATCTTGCTCTTTGCTAACAAAACCCCAGCAATATTTGAACAGCATTACCTATTTTCAGCTTGTACTTTGGACAATGTTGAGAATGCAAAATAATGTAAAGGAGTCTCTATATCCAGCTCGTTTGAGGCACAGGGAAATGAATGATTGGAAAAGTTCATGATTAGAAAAGTGAAAAACCCATGAGAAAAATAAGATAAAATACACAAATGTTTCTGTTTCACCTTCTTCCTTCTCTCTCTCTCCATCATGTGACTCACCCTTAAATGCAAAACTAGATACAGGATTACGGTACCCAGTATTTGCTACCAATTCATTTATATCTTCCTATGGGCTGGATCCTAATGTCACCTTCCATGAATAGAAGGGCTTCTTCAATCCATGGAAGGCTTTTGATCCAGAAGAAAGATCCCGCTGGTGGGAGATGATTTTTGCCAGTTGCCTCCTGCCCCAGCAGCACCTTCCACACTGTTCCAGATTCCCCCCCCCCATACTTTCAGAGCATATTTTCAGAGGGCACAACAGGCTGCCAGCAGAAGGGAATTAAGAAAAGTCGCCTCCTCCCCCCATTTTGCCAGTGAGAGTCTATAATTATATCTATAACCTATTAAATCTGTATTTAATAGATATATTAACCTATTTTGTTAACACAAAAGGGCATTATTATCTTACAACTGTCTGAATTTCAGCTGACTTGCAGCAAGTATTTTAGCTGGTTTGATCTACAACAATGCAATATGCTTATTGGCTTTCATATTTTAATAAAGAAAGAAGAAAGTGGTGGTAAGGAGAACAGTGGTCCCTTCTTTTTTCTATTAAAACTGCTTTCCTACACAAAGTGCCCCCCCCAAATCCTTTCATTTGTTAATTATGATGTCAGAGTTCACTGTGCTGAATATCTGTTCCTTACAGCGAAGCAAAGGAATCTGGGTTTGACAGTGACTTATAGGAGGAAAATGTTGGAGTTAGCCTTCACTAACTAAACTCACTGAAGAAATTCTGTCTTCTGCCACAGGTCAAAGATGTAATGAAAAACATCATGGCCGGACTGCAACAGACAAACAGTGAAAAGATCTTGTTGAGCTGGGTTCGTCAATCGACTCAGAACTATCCACAGGTCAATGTTATTAATTTCACCAGTAGCTGGTCTGATGGCTTGGCTTTCAATGCACTTATCCACAGTCACAGGTAGGAAACATGTTACAAATTCAACAACAAAATGCAGTTTGTTTGTTGTTTGTTTGTTTGTTTGTTTGAATCATGCTTGCTCATCTCCTATCACATAAAATGGATAATAGCTTGAATCGGATTGGCAGAGGCATAGGGGTGTGGATCCTGTCATTGGGCAGCCTGCCTGCTGGCTGATTCTCTCTTCTGGCTCGCATACCAGCAACGATGGTGGTGGATGGCAAAGGTCAGGTACTCTCCATGGCGCAGACCGCTGACATGATGAGCCCTTTCCCCTGGAATTAGCAAGCTTGCAGCCCCCCCCCCCCCGGGCTGATTATAGTGCCACATCCCCAAGATCCCTTAAGCGGATCCCCAACATGGGAGAGTGGGAAGCCCAATCCTGTTCACTCTCACAAATGGATCCAGACCAATGCCTACATAGTTTTGACATGAAATATGATCAAATGAAGCTTCCACAAAGAGTTAACATACAGTACAGATCCACTTATTTACAACAGAAACAATCCTGCAATGAGGAAGACAAAAATCGTGCATCCTATTACCAATTGGAATGCAGCTAAAATTCCTTCCCAGCCCTGTTAACCAGTGACTAACTTCTGTCCCCAGCAAGACCTATTACTAACATGAGTGTGCGGGGGGGGGGGGAGTCAGCAACAGCAATGTCGACATAATGGCAGAGGTCTGTTGATGTAGGACTTAAGCGGATCAGAGAGGGAAAGTTCTCCCTCTGGTTTGCCTTATAGTCCCACCTCATTGAGCCAGTTTGAGCCCCGATTGGCTCAGTGGGCCTCCCCATCACCCCAGAAGGCTGGGCAGCCACTTCTACTAGCCTCCTTCCTCCATAGCCACCAGCCCTGTGTGCCTGCACACATTTGCCCTCCCCCAGTAAGTGGGGAGTTCTGCTTCACAAGATAATTATGCATTGCTGTAAAAATCACTTCTTGTTTGTTTGACATGGATGAACTTAAGTTCTAGTATTGTTAGAACTCCACTGACTCTCTTTATGCCATTCATAATATTAAATTGCTCTATCATGTCATGAGAGTTTTGGACTGAGACTCGGGATATCTGGGTTCTAGTCCCTGCTTGGCTATGAAACTCACTGGGTGACTTTGGACCAGTCACTGACTCTCTGCCTAACCTACCTCACAGGGTTGTTGTGAGGATAAAATGGAGAGGAGAAGGAGGATTATGTAAGCCGCTTTGGGTTCCTTGCAGGAAAAAAGGTGGGGTATAAATATAATAAATAAACTGAAGCATCTTCAACCTCTTTGACACTGTTCAATGATGTTCACTAAGCCTTCCTTTCCCCCTCATTCTTGGGCAGTCGCAGCCAATTTAGATCCCATCATCATATGTGTGAAAATATTTTCTCATGCACAGCACTTTGAAGCACAGGAGAAGAGCCTAGTACGAGCTCCAGTCTAAGGTCACAGGCTCTGGACAAAAGGAAATCAAAGGGTCATGATGTTTTCCTGAATTTGAGAGCCTTCTTTACAGGGTGGCACATCAGTGCAGTTTTAAAGTAATGCCTTGTTCTTGTCTTGCCCTACTCCATCTGCTCTTGCAATACAGTTGTCCTCAATCTATTGTAAAATAAATGCTTTTTAAGTTGGAAAGAATGGGGGGAAATTCATTGTTCAAGCTGCTTCAGGGAATGTGGAGAGATGTTCCTGGCCATTTAACAGCCACCCCTGTGTTCCTACATAATAGCAACAAGCATTAGCTGATAGCTTGCAAGACAGTTAATAACAGTGTGGTGTTTTAATTACACACCTTCAGAGCAGCAACACAGCAGGACTTAATTTATTATTTAGGTATTTGAAGCTGGCAACAGTGACCTTAAGCCTAGCCTGAGAGAAGCACCTAGCATTATGTGGCAGCCTACATAATATAGCACTAATTTGACTACATTGTTGCAAAATTGCTATTATCTCTGTGGTTAGTAGAACCGGATTGCAGTCCTCCAAGCACTTACTTTTCAGAGCAGACAGTTAAATGTCAGAATAATTACTTTACCATAAGTAGTGCAAAAATTCCCACTGATAAATTTTTCTTTGGCTCCGTTTTTGGAAAAAGTAAAAGACAGATGCTTCTACCGGAACATGAAGGGAACAAAAAAATAGCACAGGAATCCTTTTCTAAATGGGTGCCTTTTCTAAAATTGTTAGAATAATTGTGACAACTCTCCTCTGTTCTCTACTTGGTTCCGGTAGGTGTCCCTGGAAATTGTGTTCAGTAATTGCCCTTGGGGGTGATGCACAACTATGAGATAACACTTAAAACAATAACAAGAATGCCCCAGAGCTGTAGGTGGGGCTGTTGCAATCCCATCACAACACCATGGCTTGTGATGCTTTCTTTATTTAGCATTAGGTACATCCCCTCTTAAGATTCTATTTTCTGCCACAGTATTTCTTAGTTCTGTACCATCTGTTAAGAATGCTATCAGGCTATTAATTCAAACTAATGCCAACTTCCATATGAATGATATTTAAAAAGCCTGGTGCCACCTGAGTTCTGAAGTGCATTTTCAGTCATGAGTGAAGTCCAGTTCTACTCATGCAAGTTTTCAGCCTACTCATATGAGTGCTGCTTGCACTCATGTCTCCATTCCCTGAGTTCCTGATCTTCCCATGTTGACCAGGAAGATCTGAAGGCTGCTTCTATTCACATTGTTCCTTATTATCCCTGCATTAGAAGTAATCTTTGTTACAGTTCCCTTGATACATATAAATTGTCCATAAGGTAAATCAGCCTTCCCTAACCTGGTACCCTCCAGATGTTTTGGACTATAATTCCCAGGATTCCTGACCATTGGCCATGATGGCTGGGGCTGATGGAAGTTGAAATCCAAAACATCCAGAAGGCACCAGGTTGGGGAAAGCTGGTAAATTATTTCTTCTATATTGAGCATAGAAACTATTCATAACTGAGGAATTTGTTTTTACCTGTGGGTTAGCTATACACAGATCTTACTACTCTATGCTGTCTTATTTTGTTAAAATGTCTAGAATAATTCATTTCCCAATTTATTTCCCATTAGAAATTTGGTAAGTACATTGGGAAGGATTACACACATACAGCTCTTAATCCAAACATAATTAATCATGCTTAAGTCCTATTGAAGTTAACCAGGCTTAAGTTAGTTGTGAGTAGGAATGGGCAACCTGCCCGGCACTCGACTCGCAATACCCGAGCTGAGCGTGAGTGCCAGCTGAGGTGCTTGCCGGACTTCCGGGTCCCCAGCTCTACATTGTTTACGTAGAAAACGGCCAAATTTGCACAAATTATGGCCACATTTGCGCAAATATGGCCATAATTTGTGCAAATTTGGCCGTTTTCTACATAAACAATGTAGCACCACATCCCAGAAGTCGCTTTCTCTGGCTTGGCTCGCAAGAACATGAGTCGAGCTGGGGAAAAAGTACGGCGAGCAGAGCTTGGGAAGTCAAGCCCAGCGAGTTCGCTGGATTTCCACCACCCAATCAAACTCTGCGCACATCCCTATGAGTAGTTTGATTTCATTGAAACATAAGCATGAAGATCTTTTGCTGGATTAGGGCCATCAATTTTAGAAGATTAGAGGATAGCTGTCTTTCCATTCACGGAAGGCACTTCTTCAAGCCAGTAGAAGGCACTTCAATACACCAGAGGCTTCTGTAAACAGAAGGTGCAGGGGTGATTTCCACAAATTTTCCATTCTCTCTGCAGCCTCCTGCACACCTCAAAAATCTGCTCCAGAGGGTCAGGGGACACTCCTGGAGCAGCATGGAAGATGGCACAAGGGGCTGCAAAAAAAAGGGGAGGATTTGTAAAAATCGCCTCTCTCCCTCTTCCATTCATGGAAGCCTCTAAATTAAATACCTTTCCATGAACAGGATGGGATTCAATACCTCCTCCTCCTCCCTCCTCCTCCTCCTCCTCCTCCTCCTCATTTCTGAATCGCCCTCTAGCCAGAGCTCTCAGGGTGACATACATAATAAAAACAATTCGTAGACACTGCTGTGACTTTGAGAGAGGGATTCCAAAATCCAATTCTTCCTTCCACCCCCTCAGCCGCCACAGAAAGAACTGAAGTGCCTGCTTTCTGAGGTCACAAAAGTGGCCTTGAAAGACCTTGTAGAGGTCTGAAATGGGCCGCTCCAGTCGGCGGGGAGCAGAGGGGAGAGGAGAGGCCAGGTTACAAAGAATCCTATGGCCTCTCCAGCCCTGCCTCTGTGAGCACACGTCCTCTCAGAGAGGCCTGTCTAGAAGTAAAAGAAACAACAGGAGAAAATTGCCTGTTGTTCCTCCAACCCTGCCAGCAGCAGCCTGGTAGGGCACTGGATACTCAGAAGCCTCTGAGTTCACAGGCTTCCACCTAACGGGCATAATCCTGTGCATGCAGCTAAATGCAGCTAAAAAAATGAAAACGTTTGTGTGTGTGTTTTTTTTTTTTAATATTTATGAATCGCCCATCTGGCCGGCAAACCGGCCACTCTGGGCGATGTACAACATAATAAAATATAAAATTCATTTAAAAAAGTATAAAATTTTGAAATCTTAACCCACCCCATATTCCTGCCTGAATAGCCATGTTTTTAGTGAGCAGCGGAAACTCAGCAGAGAGGGGGCATGGCGGAGGTCACTAGGGAGAGAGTTCCACAGTATGGGGGCTGCCACAGAAAAGGCCCTCTTCCCCACCAGTCTAGCAGCTCTGGCTGAAGGGACAAGGAGAAGGCCGTCTGTGGCAGATCTTGTTGAGCGGCCTACTTGGTGTTGCTGGAGACGCTCCTTGAGATAAACTGGACCAGAGCCATATAGGGTTTTAAAGGTCAAAACCAACACCTTGAATTCGGCTCGGCAAGCAACTGGTAGCCAGTGCAGCTCCTTGAGCACTGGAGTGATGTGATCCCGCCGGCGGCTGCCTTTAACCAGGCGAGCCGCCGCGTTCTGTACCAGCTGTAGCTTCTGAACCGTCTTCCAGGGTAACCCCACGTAGAGCGCATTACAGTAGTCTAGGCGAGAGGAGACCAAGGCATGAACCACTGATGGGAGCAGATGATTAGGAAGGTAGGGGCGCAGCTGCCGTATCAGATGGAGTTGATATAGCTCCACCCGGCTCACAGCTGACACCTGAGCCTCCATGGACAGCTGGGAGTCTAGAATAACTCCCAAGTTGCGGGCCTGATCTTTCCGGGGTAGATGTCCATTCAGCACCAGGTCAACATCCCCTAACCTCCCCTTGTCCCCCACCAGAAGTACCTCGGTCTTGTCGGGGTTCAGCTTCAGCATGTGCTTATTGAGTGTGTGGGGGGGGGAATAAAAAAAAAATGTTTGCCAACCACTGACAGTCCCTCCAATGTGCTGCTTGGGCACTTTGAAGGGGCTGTCAGTGGCTGTCCAAATGGAGATTGTGAAAGCCAGCTGCAAGCCGGACTTTGGGAACTTCAAAAAAGGAAAGGGAAAGGGGGGGAAAAAGATGCAGCAAGCTCACAATCAGCTCACAATCATGGCAGGTTGCACCCAGCCAGTGCCAGTTGCCCCCAAGTGCTGCTTGGGCACTTGTGGGGCAGCTAGCAGTGGTCAGGGCAAGTTGGCAAGAGTGGCGAGCGGCTCGTTCACCCATTATGGGGTCAGTTGCCCAGGTTCAACCCATTGTGTGTGAAATAACCCCTAGAGCGAGCTATGAGTTGCCAGGGTGGCTTGTTGCCCTCAAACAAACCACCCTGTGGGAATCAGTCTTTGTTCACACAACATAACAACCCATCGTGGGTAACAACCCATGATGTGTTATTGTGTCGTGCAAATCCAGTCACTAAGAACATATTGTACCATTGGTCCCCAAAGTTCTCATGCAATGCAATCCTATGCAATGCATATCTACTCAGGAGCAAGTCACATTGAGCTGAATGAGACTGTGGCAGAACAAGCTGTGAGTTACAACCTATGTCCTCAGATGTGGAAAAACCATGTATGTTTTCCTGTTGCTGTTCCCTTTTTAAAACTTGGAGACAGGTATATGCAACTCCCTGCCAGACAAGGCTGTCTCAGCTGCAGTCTTTCTCTGCCTCCAGCTTTTTCTGTTGCCTCTGAGTTCTAGGATGGTTCCAATTCAGAAACTATTTGCTGAAGTCTTCGCTGGCCTGACCTCTCTCTGAAACCTTCTGGTGCTGGGCTCTGCTACCTGCTTGAAGCTTTACCACAGCTTCATATCACAGCTTCCTGCTCCCCTTTTGCCACCAGCTCTGGTATTCAGACCTTCGAGTCCAATTCTCTCAGATTGGGCTTCCTCTTTCTCCAGCTCTGAGCACTCTCCCTTCAGCCAATAATCACTATCTCTCTTCCACTTTCTTTCAGCAACTAACTCTAATCTCTTGGCCAATCATGTTCCTTATAGAAATTCTAATTGCCAGTAGCCTTTGTTGACCCACCTGATTAGTCCAAGGTAGGTTCTCCCTTTTAGGCCTTTTCAAACTTGGTTTGAAGCCTCCCTTCATAGCAACTGTAACCAAGGCTGTCACATCGGTTTTAGGCCCAATGTGAAGTATCAAAACCAGGCTTCTGGTCTACTCAGTCACATTATAATTTCCCTCAGATTTAACTCAAAGAGTAGAAAAAATACCCCCCAAAAAACCCCAAACAGGTGAAAACACAGTATTTCTTCACAGAGGCTTATTCCCAGTTGTTTATAGAATTGCAGGCTTAACAATGGAAATCCTAGGAGGTACTTTGAGGTAAGCAATCTGTTTGACCATTTGCATTAAACCCCATTCTTTTAGGATCCATTCACTTGTAGATGGATTTGTACAAGTTTTCCTGAACAGCATATATTCACTACATTTAGTATATCCTATAAACTTGCTAGTACTAAGTACTGTAATTGATTTATAGAGCCATCCTGTGGCTTCTCAGACAGCATCTGAAGAGCCACAGGATGGTGAAGATTCCCTCCCCCAAGCCATAAACACAGCTATAGCCTCAGGGGTGGGCATCTGAGTAGGTGTTTTTTCCACCCCCCACCCCTTACAGCCACCATGGAAACCATGGCAGCTTCTCTTCTGATGGTGGCGAGGGAAGGGAGAGGCCTGGATCTACTTCATCCAAGAGTCTCTCTCCATTGCCATTCCCACCCAGTATCTTTTAACTCAGTTCAATGTGCTCAGAGGCCCATGTAGCTGGGGAAAAAATAAACAGAAGAACGAGAAATTGTAAAAGATTGGAGACCTCCATCTATCGAGCATCAGTCCCTTAGGACTAAGGTCTTAAAGACTTAGGACAGTAATCCAAGGTGACACTACCACTGATGTAAATTACGTTGAGCTGGCATAAATGACCTCTAGCACAAGCATCAGCAATCGCTATTTGGTGTTGCGCTACAGGTCATTTGTTATGTAATTTATGTTAGTGGTAGTGTCACATTGGATACTGAAATGATAACTGTATATTGAAAGTACCAAATCACATATCACCATCATCATCATCATCATCATCATCATCATCATCATCATCATCAATTTATTTCTTACCCGCCTCTCCGTCTAGATCGAGGCGGGGAATAACAAAAATATAAAATACATAAACTAAATAAAACACAACACGTACTATTAAAACATCTTAAAACTACTTAAAAACATTATAAAACGTCTTAAAACATCTTAAAAACATCTTAAAAGCATCCTAAAATTCCTCCGGATAGGCCTGCCGGAAGAGATCAGTCTTTATGGCTTTTTTAAATTCTAAGATACTGCTAAGTTGACGAATCTCCTCCGGCAGGCCATCATCCTTTTTTTCTGCTTTCAAAAACATGTCTATCACATATAAAAAAATTGATATGGCTTTATTATAGTGGGGGGAAATAAAAATTTTCTATGTGGTTAATAATGGATTACAGTACAATCCTATGAGGGTGCCTGGAATGCTCCAAACCTGGAGGATTGCGGGCATCCTATGCAGGATGGGAGAAGCACGATGGGCAGGATATCATCTATGCTACCTTTACCGTCAAAAACATCTAGATGGCTGATTTCAGCCATCTAGATGTCATTCATCTCCTCACAAGGAGGAGAGACTGAGTTGCCGTCTGGATTCCTTGGAATCCGGCAGAGCCTCGCTGCTCCCCTTCCCACCCCCAGGAACACCCACACACACACACACAGGGGAACCGAAGATGGAAGACCGTCTTCAGTTCCCTGCCAGTGTGGAAAGAACCGCGCTAGCTGTGAGGTGGGTGTGGGTGCTCCATGGCACTGTGGCGACCACAGTGCTCCATGGCGACCTCAGAAAAAAAATTTCTGAGGTGGCAGGGGCTTTCTGCCCCAATCCTATGTCCCCCCAAACAAGGTCGGAGGGACATAGGATTGCACCCTTAATAGCTTCCACGAAGAAAGGTTCCATTGATTAGCCATTTTACAAGTTTTCTCTTATCTTTAAACATCTTGAAAATAGCAAAACTTTTGTAAATAAAAAATATCATAAGTATTCATATATTCTGAGCCCAATCCTTTCCCCATTTTCTCATAGATTTGCAGTAATTCCCAGAAAAAGTTGTTTTCTTTTCTGAACTTGCAACGTTTTTTTTTCAAGATAGGTTCTTTAACCTAACTTCTCTGCATGTTGACATACACACACACACACACATATATTCATTCCAGATTTGGAAATACTCACTCGGCTTTTTTATTATAGACCAACCACAATGCCCATGCACAAAAACCCTACTGCAAAGATAAGAGCCTGCTGAAATAGCATTTCATTTTAAAATAGCACTGAAAGGAAGAACATCATATTATAATCTTCATTCTAGTGAATGAAATTTAAGTATCAGCCATAAAGCAAAATTTGAATAAGGAGATTCCATCTCTCCAATTTCTCATGCAGAGTGTTAACATGGCACAATTTGTAGAACTCTACATACCATATAGCCAGTACATCCCTGTTTAAGGGCTGATTTGCATTAAATTCTATTAGTTGTGCTCTCCTGAGAAAGCCATTTCCTAAAAAGCTACAACAGTGGGAATTTAAGATTATTCACTTCCTTCTTTCAGAGAAAACAATGGTGCCTGATCTCCTACAGAGGGAAAGATTATTGTGCAGATTAACTAATATGTCTGGTAATGCAACCTATGAAAACGTTTGGCATATATACAAATCAAAATGGTCTACTGAACTTCAAAGCATTTTATAATATGCAGATAAGTATACTGTGTGGATAATGTATGTATAAAGTTAATGATGGAATACATTTTCCTGTGTTGTGATTCATGGTTATCCTTTTGCGTGCGTAGAGGAGATATAACGAGTCAGACACGGTTGTAGGGTACAATTGGTGGTAAAATGAAGGGCCACATTTATTGAATAACATCAATTGGAGATCTACGAAGGGATAAAAAGTGTGGGTGCTAATTACACCGGCTATCAGCCGGTCACCATTGCTATAGGGCAGTGATGGCGAACCTTTTTGAGCCCGAGTGCCCAAAATGCAACACAAAACCAACTTATTTATTTCAGAGTGCCAACACTGCAATTAAACCTGAATGCCGAGGTTTTAGTTTAGAGTTGAATCGCACAAGCCACCACAGCTTAAATCACACCACCTCCAAGCTGCCAGTGCGTCTTTTGAGCCCAACCCAGCAAGGGCTGTCTCCTGACTCCTCCACATCACCCCCCCCACATCATCACCCCCATGGGCAGAGTGAGTGAGCCCGCGAAGCGGAGATTTAAAGCGGCAGCCCAGCCACCCCTTCTCAGGCAGGCAGGCAGGCAGGCAAGGCTGGAGGAGGAGGAGGGCGCGCGAGAAGGAGGTAGGCAGAGAGTGAGCGCGTGAGGTGGAGAGCAGCCAACCGAGCATTTAAAGCGGCAGCTGCCCTCCCCGCCTCTCCTCTCTTCTCCCTGCTTGCTCTCCCACCCCTCGAGGGAATCCTTGTGGCAGGAGGCGCCCGGGACCCCTGCCTGATCTCACTCCTCTTGCGTGCCCACAGAGAGGTCCCTGCGTGCCAGCTGTGGCACGCGTGCCGTAGGTTCGCCATCACTGCTATAGGGCAAAACATCCAGCAAGGAGGGTGACGGCATCCAAGTCATCCCCTCCTTGCTTAACACCACACGGTGCTGGAAGGTCTTTCCTGTAGTCAGCTTCTACCGGACCGTGAGGTACTGGCAGGTACACAGTAGGAAGACCTCAGAGATGTGCCTTATCTCCGCAGTCCCAAGCCGTGAGGCAGTCGGCGGCAGGAGCCTCGGGCACGCCTCTCACCTGAAAGGTGCCATAGGATGATCACCGAGCCCCTAAAACTGCCTAATCCCGCACTTAACCGCCACAGAGAGAGACAAGGTTACTTAGTCTCCTCTCCCCCACCTGCCGGAAGAAATCCAAGCAGGGCCCTTCGCAGATCCTCCAAGAAGATGTCCAGCCCAACATTCGACAGGTGAACCCCATCCTTTCTATACAGCTCCCTCCTGGCCAAGGAAATGCCGGGATGAGGTATCGTAAAGCCTCTCCCCTACCTATCTGCCCATTCACCTTGCACACTACCTTGTGCAGCTACTGGTGAGACATGGCATAACACCAATGAAAACGTGGCCGCATGTTAGACCAGAGCACCCAGACTCCTGGCCAACGATACTGCACCACAGCAAGGTTTGTCAACACTTGCTCAATCCAGGCCCTGCTCTTCAGCAAGCCTGCACTACAGCAAGGTCTGTCAACACTTGCTTAATCAAGGCCAGCAAGCCTAAATCATTCCCGCCCAAATGCACGATCAGTACATGAGGGGGCTGGCGCACCAAGCCAGAGCTGAACAGCAATGGGAGAAGGCCGTGCTACCGCAAGCCACGCCGACTCAGCCATTGGATGTCGGCCACGTTTCTGATGCACAAGTTAGGTCCCGAACCAGACGTAACTGCTCTCCGGGCCAACCAGAAGACAAAGCTGTGTCCACAGACCAATATTCGAGCACGCCTCTGTCCCCAGCTGGCACCTGAAAAACAAGGAAGGAAGCAGCAGTACCTCATGGTAGCTTTCGGACATAGACTCGATATGCCCATGAATGCCACCTTCCCACTGCCTGGACCTGTGTCACAGGCAAACCCAAGGCAACTGCCGTGGAAGCAGTTCCTATCCGGAATGAATGCGTCCCAAAGCATAGGTGCCCCAAGCCCAAGGCTTTCAATACACCCGCTGTCACAATCTAGTACTGGAATTTTGTAAGAGGGAACGCATCCCCATGAATGAATAAGAGGCCGGGAGTGGACCCCCGCAACCTCACATAAGCATTCAGAGCTGACACAGGGCTCAACTCATCTATCGCTGCTGTGGCGAAAGAGACCAAAGAGCCCCAGGCGGCCTGGTCAGACTTGGATTGCCGCAGATGCAATGAAACTGCGGCAGGTAACAGAGACGGATCAGAAAATTGAAGGGCATGGCCAGCCGGTCAAACTTCAACCTTGCCATGAGTTTGGATACCCGAAATGACCCAAAAAGGCCGTCAACGTGGCCGCCTGAAACAAAACAGCATCATATGTCATATGGCACAGCACAGGCCATTGGTCGTGAAGACCAAGCAAAATGTCAGGCAATACAGGAATGCGGGAGTCAGGAATGGGTGGGCGGTTACTACGTTCCCAGCCCAGCAACATCCGACGAACCCTGAAATCTCCCGTAAATTCCACGCAGCCTTTGGCCTAAGACAAAAAGGCCAAGGCAGCCAACTTACCACGAATGGTCCTGACTGACCTTCCTTGCTCATGGGAAAAGACACAATAGTGGAGGAGGTGCTCCACCGGGATGGGCCAGATGCCGGGCAGCTCACGCGCCAAACGGAAATAATAGAATTCCCTCCCTGCTCTTGTGTAGGCCAGGCGCGTAGCAGGAGCTAAAGACTGCTAGATGGCTCAGTCAGCTGCCAGCCGCCAATCTGCCAAAGACAACCCAGCATCACCACCTGATGCTGGCATGCCCTGGGCCAGGGCATGAAATCTATCTAGTTGGTTACGAGACAAAGCATCGGCGATGCTGTTGTCCATACCGGAGACGTGACATGCCCTGAGCAAAATGTTATGGCGGAGGCACAACAAAGTCATAATGCGAACAAGCCTCATGACTCTTGTCATTCCGAGAATACAGAGCATTCACCACTTGGACCGTTGCCTGATTATCGCACCAAAAGTGCACCACGGCATCAGAGAGCTCTTGCGTCCACAGGTGGACTATTCACACAGAATCTAGTTCAATCCCCCAAAAATGTCAGCCGAACGGATGGACCTTCGGTCTTCTCACCAGCTAAAGGGACACCTAACTCATCAGCCAGAGCCTGAAATTGGTCCATCAGGTATCACAATGACCCGAAGGGGTTGTTCCAGCGAACAAGAAAGCATCTAGGTGATGCACAACCTGGGAAAGTCCAATCCTTTAGGGATGTAACTGTTCGCCTCGTGCGGGCATAGCAGGCCGAAATCGGCCCCGCTCATGCCCGTGTGGGCCTACCTGAATCCAGCGGTGGCTTGCCTCTCCGCGGCGAGCCGCCCGCACCACCCGCACTGGTCCCGTCGCGTCACTTCCAGCGCGGCGGAAGTGACGCGATGGGACCAGCGCACCCGGCGGCGGCGGCTCGAGCGGCGCGGAGAACGCTCCGTGCCACTCGGAAGAAGCAAGCCCCCCCACAGGTACATGAACACCGCTACAATCCTTGCACAGAGAGCACAATCCAAAAATATACTAGAACACTCAAATGCCGAACAGGAAATTGAACATCCCATCGGCATTACCCTATCAACATAGAATTGTCCTTGAAAGACAAAACCTAACAAGTCTACAACATCCAGATGAACCTGGAAGCAGGCGGAAAGCCGCCTTGATATCACACCTCCCCATGAGAGTGCCAGGCCCACGGGTGCGGACCATAGCAACAACAGAATGAAATGATGCGTAACGCACTGAGCAGAGATGCTCAGGATAGCATCATTGACTGACTCACCCCTAGGGAAAGGTAAATTATGTACAAGGCAGAATTCAGGTGCCTTCTCTGGGACAGCACCCAAAAGAGAAAACCTTGAGATTGGGGATAGGCAAAGCCGGAAAGGGTCCCAGGGCCCAGTTGGCCTCCTCCTCCTCAGAATTTTTTGAAGGACAACGGAGTGAAAGGCAGCCACAGAAGACTGGTTCCAAGCCATCTTGTGCAGTCTGGGGCCTTGATAGGGAATATGAAAACCAAAATGAAACCCCTCATGGAGACATACTGCATCTTCGTGACGTGGGTATTTGCCAACAATCGATCTAAGTATAGTAAATTAATTGGGGTGGGCCCCTTTTGATGGAGCTGAACCAAAAGCTCCCTGTGTATTTCCAGCCCCAGCACCTGTTCTAGGCCGACCCCTGGATCCTCACACCCAGTTGCAAGAGGCGGCGGGGTGATTTCCATTACAGACCGCACAGGCGTGTCTGAAATTACAATCTGGCTTACTGCAGGATTCTTTAGACAAGAATTCCCAACAAGCCGATCGGGGTTGAACTGACCGGCCCGCTCCAGCCTTAGCTGCAGGAGAAGGTGGTGGGCGCAACAACAAGTGGCCACTATCCGACCTGTCACGGGATGCGCAGGGCTCATGAACTCCATCCAGAGTTCATCATCCTTAAAATCCCAACGAAGGGAGTGGTCAAATGTGGCCTTCTTCTGGAAGGCCTCGTCGTATGTGAGCCAGGCACTTCCCACAAAACAGGAATAGGCACGGTAAAATATGTCCAAGTACTTAGTTAACACAATGCCCTAGTCATGAAATTCCTGCTGGATAATCCCCATGTATATGAGGTAACTAGGAAGCCAATTAGGCCAAGTACGGGCTGGTTTCCTGCGCTTTGTCTTATCACTACCCTTATCTTTAGACTTCTCCTTGCTTGTCCTCTTTCACTTCTCTATTCAGGAGGGAAAATATGTCAATAAATTCCCCTTTTAAAAAAAAAGAAGAAAAGAGTCCTTCGTAGAAGGAGCCAGATCATGGTATCCAAGGGGGAACGATGTAGCCCCCTGCGGAATTGTGTTAGGTCCGCCTCCGGGTAATTGTCCACCTTAGCGGATGAGAGAGTCAGCGGGGGCAGAAGCCACTCAGCCTGCTGGGCCAGGCCAGACCGAAGCACAAGCCTGCATCGCAGTGAACACCATGGTAGTAGTGGAAGGACTGGACAATGAAGGAGAAGTAACAACACCAGCCCCTGTTGTCACGTTACTCACGGGTGAAACTGTCACCCCCCCCTAGGGGCGCCCCTGTAGTGGTCACCAGCCCAACTCCTGGTGAAATAGTGCTCAAAGACATAGGGAGTTGTTGTTGGAACCCCTGTAAAGCGGGAGAAGCACCAAGGATGGCTGCTCCCGCTGTAGAATGTGGAAACAGCGGGAAGGTACCCACCTGGGTGCAAGCAACCCAGGCAAGTAGCCCCATGGATAACCCCTCCACTGGGTGTGGTACAACAGCATACCCCAAGGAGTAGCCGGGATAGACTCACAACTCTGAGGGGGAACCAGCGTTGCTGAAACCGCTGGGACAGATGAAACAGCAGACTGATGTTATACTGCAGGGGTCTCTGGAGCTCCCTCAAGAAGGGGGGATTTCTGTGGGTCGACCTGGGGGATGACGCTCTCGCTGTGGTGACCAGTGGGACCGAACTCGCACCCGCTTCCAAGGCGTCCAACCGCGCTGAAACGGAAAACCAGAAATTACATCCAGCTACACACTTGGAACGTGTCCTGCATACAGCCGGTGTCTGCGCTGCATCGCCTGGTGATGGGACATGTCCAGAAGCCCTCTCAGCTGCGGCAAGACGATCGAGGATGGCCGTGACATCGGTGGCTTCATCCTCAGAGGAAGAAACAGGAGGCGGCAAAGGACACTAAGCAACAGGCCTGGAAGCAGGTCCTTTGCCTTTCTTACCACCCCTGCCTTTCTTAATCAGCATAATGACCTAAGATAATAATTGAACAATTAGTGATATAAAAAGCGGAGTCAAATAGGGAGAAACCCCCCTCCCTACCAGAGAAAGCGAGTAAATTCCAAATGCCCTGCTGAAATTTCCAATCAAGGCCAGCAGGGGGCCAGCAAGTAAGATTCAAAGGGGGAAAAAACCCCTCCCTACCAGAGAAAGCAAATAAATTCCAAATGCCCTGCTGCAATACCCAATTTAGACCAGCAGGGGGCCAGTAAGCAAGGAATTAGGTTGTTTTTTCATAGATTCACAGATCATAGAGTTGGAAGGGGCCTACAAGGCCATCGAGTCCAACCCCCTGCTCAATGCAGGAAACTAGAGGGGTCTCCCATCCAAGTAATAACCAGGCCTGCCCTGACCCTGCTTAGCTTTCCACACTCAGACAAGCTGAGCCAGCATGAGCCACAGGCCTCCTGTAAAACAATAGAAGTATATGTCCCAGAAAGAAAAGGGCCTAACCAGGCCTGCCCTGGCCCTGCTTAGCTTTCCGCATTCAGACAAGCTGAGCCAGCATGTCCCAGAAAGAAAAGGGCCTACTTATCCAAGTAATAACCAAGCCTGACAATGGGGGAGTTGTGGTGATAACATGGGGGGGGGGGACAGAGGCCCTCCTCGGAAGAGCTCCAGAGGAAGGAGAGCCGGGTCACTCTGGAGGGAAGGAGCAAGGCCCGGCTGGGAGCGCTGCAGCGAGCGGATTACAGTGTGGGCCTACGCAAACCGACGGGCAGCGCAAAGACGAGGGAAGGCCCAGTCACTGTCAGGAGCGGAATCGCCGGCAAGATGCCCCGCAGCAAGCAGAGGCTTGCTGTAGAGGCAGCCTGAAATCATGGCAAGCAGAACTAAAAGTACACCCCTCCTCTATCACTCACACACACACACACACACACACACACACAGCGCAACACTAAAAAAGGGCAAAGGAAAAGAAAATGGAGTGAATGTAAATGAAAGGGAAAGCAATCTCTCTCCCCCTTCTCGCACACACACACTCAACACAACTATCCAAGTTGGGCAACTTAGCCAGAAGCAACAACTCAGTGCAGGTCTCTCCTCCGCAGCCGCTTTAGAAAGGAGGCAGAAAATGGTGGGTGCAAGCCTAATATCGGCTCTGCCACCCCACCCACTCTGCCTCCTGATTGGTGGATAGTAATCAGACCATTATGGTCTGATCGTCATTCTCCCCGCCCGCAAATTCCCCCCCCCCGCCACAGCTACGCGTGGCAAGGGAGGGGCTATCTCTCTGTACTAGCACATCATGGCCTGGGCTTGAGTGCAGTGTCAGAACTCCTTAAATTACTGATAAAGGGTTGGATTCAGTTGTGCTGTTCTGCCAGCAGAAGGGAAGCCACTAGCAGAATGGATTTTCCCTTCCCCCACTGCCCCAAATCTGCTCTGGAGGGTTGGGGACCCTCCAGAGCAGATTTGGGGCAGTGGGGGAAGGGAAAGTCCATTCTGAGTGAGTTGCGGACCCTCCAGAGCAGATTCGGGGTGTGTGTGCAGGGGGCTGCAGCAGGGCGGAGAGGACATGGAAGTTCTGGTGCATGAGCTGATTTATGCTGACGCGTCATTGGATCCAACCCAAAATTTTGGGCAGAAGTGGAACTGCTTACAGTTATTTCAGACTGCTCTGTTTATCTAGACCAGGGATGGGGCACCTCAGGCCTGGGGGCCAAATACAGTCCTCCGGGAATCCCCAGATGGCCATGCCCTTTTCCCCCAGCCATCAATCATTGGGTGGTTTTCTGACTTTTGTGCCATTTTTTCTCAATTCTAAAAGGTTGAAAGGCTTAGTGACTGGCAGTAAGAGCTTTAACCTACAATATGCTAGTATTTTTTGCATTTTGTCCCCACCCCTTTTGTCTTCATCCCTTCCCTTTGCCCCAGCCCACCACTGAAATGTGGCCCCCGAGAGCTTCTCCAGAATTAAATTCTGCCCTTGCTTTCCCACCCCTGATCTAGACCCAAGATTCTAGAAAATAAAGATGTTATATTCTTGGGTTGCTGCCAGAGCTGTAAATGTATATGCTCGAAAATTGTAAGGAGGGTTATTTTTTATCAAACCACGTTCTCTGTTTATCTGAAGCTGTTCTACTTTTCCAGTCTGTCTCACAGGGGTTGTGTATACCACCTTAACTATTTTCCTTCCCTATAATCGATATATGCCAGAATAAGTCCTTTAGTATTCAATCTTATTTGTCCCTATCTCCTCTTTGAGGAACTTTGTGTGTCTTCCTCTTGTGTTTCTAATTAGAATTAACCCATTTCAGCACAACACTACTCAGTCCAGTTGGCAACTTAGCAATTCATCTACTTGTGCACTTAAAGTTTATTTATGGCATATTGTTACATATATTGGGTTGTCTTTTGACAAGTTAAGGTGGGATATAATTTTTTTAATAGATAAATAATAAAAATACATTTTCACTGAACAATTCATGTCTCATGATATTATCATGTTTAATTTTGAAGATAATAGAGGGATTAAGTTGAAAAAATGCATCAAATGTCTTTTTATAGGATAAGGGCAGTGTAGTGTAATGGTTAGAGTGATCTTGATGTGGGAAACCCATGAAGCTCAAAGTGTGACTTTGAAGAACAAGTTTCTCTCAGGTTAATATGCCTCACTGGGTTGCTGTACAGTTTTTAGCTCCTTGGAAGAAGGTTGATTTAGAGCATTGCATTCCCGACTCACAAATAATGTGTTTCCTTTCCCCATGGTACTTGCATGGGCGTGTCTGCTAGGATGGGGTGCAGATAGATCTCTATTGAGCCTATGGTGATCCTGCATGTGTAGGTACTGCAGCTTCTCTGGACTAGATCATGCACACATTTTATTAAATCTAAGTAAAGTTCCTCATTCTGTAGCCTTGAAAACAAATTTACTTGTCCTAAAGGATAACTCCTAGCTAAAATGATGGTGTCACAAATTAATAGAATTATTTATACTGCAAACACTGTTACTAATAGTATGAGGCCCCAGATTGTTTATCTAAACTGTAATTCCATCCCTGCTTATAAAACATTTAAGACTGGCCTGTTGCATTTCACTGATACCAGCTGAATTTCTTGTTTGAATGTTTAATTTTGTATTAGGAAGAGAATAATCTATTCTGTGTATAAGGGTCTCCCTGCCCCCTCCCATGCAGTTGTCTAGCACTTGGAATATAGAATTGAAGATAGATGGGAGTATAATTGCATAAGTAACTTTTTGGTATTTTTTTCGCTTTTTAGACCAGATCTATTTGATTGGGACAGTGTGGTTTGCCAACAGTCACCTGTACAGCGATTAGACCATGCATTCAACATAGCCAAACGACACCTGGGAATTGAGAAACTCCTTGATCCTGAAGGTTAGTGCAAATCAGGTTCTGTTTGTAAGTGGAAAATCATTTTTGTTCCACACAGATGATTTTAAAAAGTGGGTTATCCCTTTGGCACTAGGTTGTCCAGTGTACCACACACGGGTTTTAATTTAGTTTACTGAGACTTCAGAGTTCAATTTGCTCTTTAGTAATGCAGCATAATAAATTCCCGAAGACTTAAAGAATTTGAGCCAACACTTCTGGATTTACAGCCAACAAGTGTATGCTCTTTCTTATGCACCAAGATAAAATAGTTGTTTCTTGCTTAGATTTGCAGTTCTTGCTGCTTACAATAGAAGTAGCAGTTACTCGACTCTTCTGAAATTGTGGCCTAAATAGGGATATAAGGAGCTGGTTTTCGGTTCTTCATAGATAATGATTCATGAACTCTTCTTTATTATTTTTTATACTAATTTCACTTGTTTATATGCATAGATGAAATTATTTTAACTAAGGCTTGGAGCTCTTACTTTGTCCAGGTTCAACGTGAATTATTTTTTATTTTTGAGGTTCCTCTTTTTGCTTCTGACAAGTTGTGAGGTAATAATTCAAGCACAAAGTGAGTCCAAAGTGACAGGGTTTGCTGATATTTTTAAATTTAACCATTGTTTTATTACTAATAAATAATGTACAGTAGTTACTGATTATGTAAAATACACAGGGAAAATAGAACCTTCTTGATTTGAAATCCTGTCCTGCTTCTTTCTCCAATACTGAAGAGGATCCAAGTGGTTGTTTATTAGTAAAGAAGGGCACTTTGCATATGATAGAGGCACCTCTTCATGTTTGGCAGGACTTAGAATTCATTTCCAGTGACAGGACTAAGTATTTATTGCAATTCACTTCAAGTGTGTGTGCGTGCGTGTGTGTGTGTACACATACCCGTACATTCTTGCATTATATTCACCAGTTATATACCCTATCTATCTATGTTACATAAGCAGTCTAAAATGATTTCATACAGTTCAAAACTGTCTATTGTGTTCACTGCTAGAACAAACTTGTGTTTCTTTCTTTTGAGTATTTTTACTCATTCTAGAAGGATCCCCAAAGCAACATACATTACAAATAAATCAAATACAATCACTTTGGGAGTGCTCCTATTCTCTCCAGCACCTGACAGTAGTGCATTCTTTTTCCAGAACACAGTTGTCATTAGGTACATGTGGCTGTTCTCATCAACCTTACCCCATCACACTCCTCCAAATACTGACAATTGGTGGGTCTGTCACCTGGCTATGTGATCCTTACTCCCTTGCTGTTCCTTTCAATGTGTCCTAGCAAATAAATAAATAAATAAATAATAACAACTGCAGGAAATTTTGTGGAGAACTTTTAACCCAAAGTCTGGAGAGTTAGTGCCTACAAAAGAGATTACAAACTTCCCAGCAGGCTGCCATGAAACAACACAGTAATGGGCCTAGTCTTGTGACCTAAATATATCTTCAGCTTGCATGGTCCCACTCACTTAAAAACAACACAGAGTTTTATATTAATAAAGACTTGTGGAGGCACAGAAACCATACAGCAGTTCCCCACCTGGTTAACTACTGAAAAATGATGCCTCTGCAGCCGGTTGAAACATAAGGAGTGCCTTATATACGGGAGACATGCATACCAGGGAGCAATTTTATCTGAGAAATATGGTAAGTAGAGAAACTAGATTTTCAAAATACAGTAATACCTTGGATTACGAGCATAATTTGTTCCAGAACCATGCTTGTCGTAATCCAAAACACTCGTATATCAAAGCGAGTTTTCTCATAAGAAATAATGGAAACTCAGCAGGGAGCCACACTATGCCTCCACAGGGCTCCCTGCCAGGGAGCCGGCTTGCTTTGCCTTTAGACAGAGTATCTCAAAGCAGCTAATGAAAATTTGAGAGAGAGAGAGAAAGAGAGAGAGAGAGAAAAGGGGGAGAGAAGGAGAGAGATGTGGAGGATCAACAACCTGCAGAGTGAGCGGCGGCTCCCTGCCCTTAGGCAAAGCAGTGGGAGGTGACGGCAGAGCGTGTGGCTCGTGTTGCGAGATTTGCTCGTCTTTCAAATTTAAATTTATGCTAAAAAATTTCTCGTCTTAGGAGAAGCTCGCATACCGGGTTACTCGCAATCCGAGGTATTACTGTACCCAAAATATTGTGCCTCTTAATTCTTGTTCAGAGTTCTTCCCACAGGCCGTGCAACATGTCCCACCAGCTGAGGTGGAAGGAAATGTGCCCCACTCAGTGCCACTCTCTAAGGCAGGGCTCTCCAACCTTGGGTCCCCAGATGTTGCTGGCCTACAGCTTCCAGCATACTCAGCCAGCATGGCTAATGACAAGGGATTCTGGGAGCTGTAGTCCAGCAACATCTGGGGACCCAAGGTTGGAGAGCCCTGCTCTAAGGGGTCCTTCCTCAGGTGAGTTACTCACAGAGGCTGCCTGTGCCACAGTGGAAGAGGTGCTCTCTAGGGCCACAATGCCTTGCTTTGAGAAAGGACCCCCTCAAAAGGATATATTTGGCTTGGCAGGCTCACTGGAGACGGAGAGCCACACCGGCCCACCCACTGGTACTTCTTATATTCTAATAGGCTGCAGAGGCATCATTCTTCAATAGCTAACCAGATGGGAAAGTGTGCTGCTTTGGTCCAATATTTTGCATACAAATTAAGAATTGTCTAATATATAAATCCAATTTTTAAAAGAGGAAGTAGATGGAATCTACCGTGACCCTTATCCATGACACCTCTAGGCCATTCTGCCCGTTGGAGCAATAAATACTGTCACAATCAACTTCAATTTATAGTAAGAATGTAGGAAAGGAAGGGGGTATACGAAAGTATTCATAAAGTAATAAAGAGGATTCAGCTGCAATATATTTAGCTCATCAAAGGATAAGCATATATCATATACTCCTTCAAATGTGCCTGTGGTGCTTATACTCACATGGGAAAGTTTCCACTGGTCCATTTCAAGGTGTGGTTGTGTCCTAATTTTATACTGCAGTGAAGCAATATTGCTGATTCCAAATACCTGAGTTGTAGCCTGGGACTATGTGGCTGCAAGGATTAGAACAGTACTGGACCATCTTTCACTTTGCTTCTGAATTATAGTGCAACCTCTGTCCTTTTCGTCACATCTGAGCAGCAGGAGAAGGATGTGGAGATACAGCCTCAGCGGATTAGTTTTAAGTCCACTTGGAATATTAAAAAATAAATTTGTAAATCAAGGCTGCATTCTAAATAGTAAGCCCCATTGAACATAGTGGGAGTTATTTCTGAGTAAACGTGCATAGAATGTAATAGTACTATATGCAATATATTGCTCTTAGTGGTTTTTTCCCAGTTGCTTGGATATTATTCATTTGTTTATTAAAATTATAAACTCCCCTTCATCCACAAGAGATCCCTGGTGATAGGGATCTGTAAAATGATACACAACATTTTAAAAACAAATCCAATATAAAAACCACACAATTACAAATCAAAGGGCAAAAAACAACAATTTTCAGCCAGCAAACCAAAGAAAAACACAACAATCAATTATGTTTAAAAAATTAAATTAAATTTAAAATGTTAAAATTCTAAAAACTTAAAATGTCTAGGCAAAAAGGAATGTTTAAATTTGGCTTGGAAAAGAAAACAAAGTCAGTGCAAATGGTATCTCCTTTGGGAGGAGGTGCCACCACAGAGAAGGCTCTCTCCTTTGTAAATGCATACTGCATTTCTCCCAATGATGGTATTCAGATAAGGACCGCCTCTGAATATCTTAATGCATGGTCAGGATAGTATGGGAAGACCTAGTCCTTCATATATTTGGGTCCGAAGCCATTTAGGACTTTAAAGAGGATAATCCAACACCTTGAATTGGGCTTAGATAGGAATAAATAGTGTAATTCCTTATGAATTGTTGAAATATGGCTCCATTGAGATGAACCAGTCAGAATCCTGGCTGCTGAATTTTGTAAGAGTTGAAGCTTCTGGACCTGTTTCAAGAACAGCCCCACATATAATGTGTTACAGTAATCCAACCTGGATGTTACCAAAACATGAATCACTGTGGCAAAGCTATCTCTATGCACCAGGAAAGGCCACAGCTGGCAAACCAGCTGAAGCTGGTAAACGGTACTCTGTAGCACTGTGGCCACTTGGGTCTCTCGTGACAATGTAGAGTCAAGAGGCACCCCCAAGGTGCACATCTGCTCCTTCAGGGGGAGTGCAACCTTATCCAGAACAGGATGAACACCAACTTCCCGCACACAATGCCTCCATCTCATCAGGATGCAGTTTCAGTTTATTCAATGTCATCCATCCCATAATTATGTGAGGCATCAGTTAAATATGCCAAATATACAATTAAATGCTGTTTGGGAACATTGTTCCATAATTAAAGAAATGAGCAATTGTATAATAGTGATAACTGTTTGTTTTCACTAAATTCCTCCTCCTCCTTTTTGGTCCAAGACTTACATATATTATTGTAACAATAATTACCTCTTAGAGTGAAGTAACAAAAAAAATATCAAAACAAGAAATTGGTTATTGACAATAGAGCATTCTTAAATATGGTGTCCATATTCAGCCAACATTCCACTGCTCAAACCTCTATGGCAGGCTTTAATCAATCATACTGAAGTAACTACAGTAGTTGCCTATTTTGGAGAATTAACTTTTTTGTGTCTCACATTTTTTAGGGATTTGGACTAATAGATATAACCCCAATACACTGTGTTGTTATTTAAATAACATCTTCCAGTAGCTGTTTATCCAGCTAGATGAAACAGCATGGAATGAAATACCCTCTTTAAAGGACCTGTTTCAAGCCCCATTGGCAGATAGAAATAATTGTACCCAACCCAATAAGACAGAAGTAAATCTAAATGCCCATACATCTAAATGCCCAAGAGCTATTTCAGCTATATCCATGAGGTAATATGATCTATTCTGAGCAAAGTGGGAAGTACATAGACTCTTTAGGTATGTTTGCAAGTTGAGGCCCTATTCAGATGTTCCAAATCAGATAAGTAAATACATGATGAGGGAGAGTGCGCTAAACCCACCCCCTCTGTCATCATTTTCATTGTCCTCTGCACATGGAGGGTGACTTTGTGAAGACAAGAGCCTCCTGTATCTGTGGGGTTCTCCATAAAATCTGGAATGCCGGAAAATCAGCATTCTGAATAAAATCAGAAATAAAATTTGCCACCATTATGCTAAACTCTATACTCTCATGTGTTTGAATGCTCATGGCAGTGTGCTACATCCAGTGTCATATGAATGGACTTCCTCTTCCTTTACTACCCCCTGTACCCCATATGTGCTACCCAAATCTGCTCTAGAGGGTCCTTCAAAACTCTGGAACAGATTTAGGTCACATAGTGGGGGGACGCAGGGGAGAAGGGAAAATCTGTTCCACCAGCACTGACTGTTCTGCGGTGGACAGACACCATTGGATTCAACTCATTAGGTTTACAAGCAGTGACTCATAAAGTAAACACAGCTTTCTGTAGTTCCCCAGCCAGGAGAACCAATGATTGGAAAACTATGCATATTTGAGATTCATCATTCATGTTCTAGGGGGCACAATGGCCAGAATAAGAATATTGGTGGATTTACAACACAAATGCACACATTAGTGTCAACTTTTTGATTGTGTTATGATAAAGAGTGCTACGTTCTATTGAATAACTTTCCAAATTAAAATGCATATTTTTAAAGGCTCCACTGTTCCCGGTACGAAGGTCCCAGTTTTTTGACATCATCGTATTAATGCAATACCCTCCAAGTAACTTAATTTGTCTATTAAAACCTCCAATAGTTACTTACTATGAAGTACTTTATACATAATTAAGTTGCTAACAGGTCAATTGGGTGATAATAAATCGACTCATAAATATGGAAAAGGAAATGTTTTTAAATGAAACTTCAGCTGTAGCGGAGCGACTATTTTTCCTATCCTTTTTCTTTTGTTCCTCAGAGCATTTGCTGCTTTATTGCTCCATTTTTCAAAGTGATCATTACAGTCAGTACAGTTTGCAATTGGTTGCTTCTGAAGAAATTATCACAATATTTTTATGATTGCTCCTTAATAGTATGAAAGTGTTCCAATAAACGTGGAGTTGATTTTTAATATCTGAATGTATCTGAGGTTTCATGAGTTGGTTGCTTAGCTTTCACAGACAGGCAAGATCCACATTCTTTCCTCTCTCTTTGCCAGCTCTTGGTCAGGATATTTATTTAGTCTAGAGGCTCAGCCTCATGAACCAGCAACACATTTCCTAGAAAATTCCTTTATAATTCCCAAAACAGGTGATCAGTGAATCCCCACTAACTCTAAAGCATCTATGGACTATTGAATAGATTGGCATTATTGGATAGATTTCTTACTGCCACCTTACAAGAATTCTAAGTGTTGTGGCTGACCCCTAATCATGACTAGTCATGGGTGAGCTTCCCAGCTCACCTTATAGTCATAATATATTTTTAAAAAGAAAACTCCCTGAATAAAACAAATATAGGGGGCATATAAAGTACTCCACTGGAGTAGGGGAGACTAACGTAATGGGCTGACTAGCCCAAATGGTTTGAGTACCAGTTGTAATGGGTTATGGATTTCCAAGCTGGAGACACTTGTGTTCTGATCCCCCTGTTCCTAAATTCATTTCTATCGCTACTGATAATAGTGTTAACATTGCTCTCATTTATTTGGTTTCCATAATAACTTTTATTATGAGCACAACTTTAATAAACCTTAAACTTAGAGTGTTAAAATTACTAGATCCAATTCAAAATGAATACTTACACATTCAGACATTTAATGTATGAATCTGAAACTTAGATGGTTTAAAATCTAAGTTAACAAACTCAGAACAATGATTAGTAAGATCCCATGGCAAGCGACTCTCATGAGAAAGGGAGCCCAGGAGGGGTGGGAGTTTTTAAAAAAGGAAATTTTAAAGGCACAATTGCAAACAATTCCCACAAGGAAAAAAGGCAGAGGGCAACAGAAGAAGCCAATGTGGCTTCACAATAAACTCAAAAGATGACCTGAAAACAAAAAAGGACATGTATAGGAAGTGGAAGGAAGGACAGGCTACAAGGGAAGAGTACAGGCAGGCAGCACAGAACTGCAGGGATAGTGTCAGGAAGGCTAAAGCTGAGAATGAGCTAAGGTTAGCGAGGAATGCTAAAAGCAACAAAAAAGCTTTCTTCAGATACATGCACAGTAAAAGACAGAAGAAAGAACTGGTGGTTCAACTACGCAATGAGGATGGCAAATTGATAACAGAAGACAAAGAAAAGGCAGAAGTGTTCAATTCCTACTTCGGCTCGGTCTTCTCCCAAAAGAGGGTCTATGACCCCCCTGGCAAACCTGAAGTGCAGGCTGAAGGGGCAGGATTGCAGCTTGAGATTGAGAGGCAAATGGTCAAGGAGCACCTGATTGCTCTGAACGAGTTTAAATCTCCAGGGCCTGATGAGCTGCATCCTAGAGTAATAAAGGAACTGGCAGAAGAACTCTCAGAACCACTGTCTACTATCTTTGAGAAATCATGGAGGACAGGTGAAGTGCCAGACGACTGGAGGAGGGCAAATGTTGTTCCCATCTTCAAAAAGGGCAAGAAGGAGGAACCTGGGAACTATAGGCCAGTCAGTCTGACATCAATCCCCGGGAAGATTTTGGAGCAGATTATAAAGAAGTCAGTCTGCAAGCACCTTGAAAACAATGCAGTGATTACTAGAAGCCAGCATGGATTTGTCAAGAACAAATCCTGTCAGACTAATCTGATCTCATTTTTTGATCGGGTAACTTCCCTTGTGGACTGTGGGAATGCTGTGGACATTATATATCTGGACTTCAGCAAAGATTTCGACAAAGTGCCTCATGATATCCTGATTAGTAAGCTAGCTAAGAGTGGACTGGATGGAACAACTATCAGGTGGATCCACAATTGGCTACAGAATCGGACTCAAAGAGTGCTCATCAATGGTTCCTTCTCAAACTGGGGAGAGGTAACAAGCGGGGTACCACAGGGCTCGGTCCTGGGCCCGGTGCTCTTCAACATTTTTATTAATGACTTGGATCAGGAGGTACAGGGAATGCTTATCAAATTTGCAGATGACACAAAGTTGGGTGGAACAGCTAATACTCTGGAAGACAGAAACAAAATTCAAAGTGACCTCGATAGGCTGGAGCGCTTGGCCGAAAACAACAGAATGAAATTTAATAGGGATAAATGCCAAGTGCTGCACCTAGGGAGAGGAAACCAAATGCAGAGTTACAGAATGGGGGACACTTGGCTCAACAATACTACAAGTGAGGAGGATCTTGGAATTGTGGTAGATCACAAACTGAATATGAGCCAGCAATGCAATGTGGCTGCAAAGAAGGCAAATGCAATTTTGGGCTGTATTAATTAATAGAAGTATAGCTTCCAAATCGCGGGAAGTGATAATTCCCCTTTACTCGGCACTGGTTAGGCCTCATCTTGAGTACTGCGTCCAGTTCTGGGCACCTCACTTTAAGAAGGACATAGACAAACTGGAGAGGGTTCAGAGGAGGGCAACAAGGATGATAAAGGGACTAGAAACAAGGCCCTATGAGGAGAGACTGAAAGAACTGGGCATGTTTAGCCTTCAGAAGAGGAGACTGAGGGGAGATATGATCGCACTCTTCCAGTATTTGAAGGGATGTCACACAGAGGAGGGCCAGGATCTCTTCTCGATCATCCCAGTTTGCAGGACACGGAATAATGGGCTCAAGTTACAGGAACCTAGATTCCACCTAAACATCAGGAAGAATTTCCGGACTGTCAGAGCAATAAGACAATGGAATCAACTACCTAGGGAGATGGTGGGCTCTCCCACTCTGGAGGCATTCAAGGTGCAGCTGGACAGACATCTGTCAGAGATGCTTTGACCTGGATTCCTGCATTGAGCAGGGGGTTGGACTCGATGGCCTTGTAGGCCCCTTCCAACTCTACTTTTCTATGATTCTATGAAAATGGTTTGTTTTAACATTCTAACTAGATGTAGCAGAGGGAGAATCACTTAGAAGTGACATGCAATTGAAGCGGTACCAAAAATTGAACCAAGGAAAAGGAGATACATTGGAGAATAGAAGTAGGGAAAGGTTAGCAACATCACTTAGAGTGCAATGAAAATTCGTGTGTATTTTCCTAAATGTACTCATCAATTTGGTGCATCTTTTAAATTCTTCTCCTATTTATTGAAGCATGTTTCTGTGCATTTCCCCAAAGTATGTATTTTTTCACATGCATTTTCCAGATTATGCATTTTTCCAGCACATTTTTTGTTCTGTGAATCGCATCAGAAGCTCAGAAATGTACAGACTTTGACTGCAGATTGCTTTTAAGTCCATGTTCAGTCCAGACTATTAATTTCTCATACATCTCCAGCAAAATCCAGAACTCCCTTTTCATGTTTTCTGTTGGAATTTGATTATGGTACTTTTCTCGAATATGGACAAACCTCACCTAATAAAAAGCCCATGATAGAAACCACATTCTCCTCAGGTTTCCCTAAAAAAAAAACAACCAAAAGAAAGTGTCACTGTAACATGCAGTGTGCATTGATGAAACAACAAAAGCAAATATTTTTTTTCTCCAAAGTAATGATTTTGAGCTGAAGCTCTTCATTACGTGTAGTATATATAGTATGTTTCCTATACAGTGTTACTTCAGTGGTTCTTAAAGTGAAGACTATTTTAGACTTAAGATTATAAATTAATTTATTACCTTCACTGTTTCACTTGGCATTTAACTGTGTGTCTCATTCTGTGAAAGCACTGATTAATATGTTATCTTCACTGGCTCTCTTATTAAACTGCTTGATGTGGGTAGACCATGTGAGTTGTCTACTCATAGATTTCATAGATAGAGTTAGAAGGAGCCTACAAGGCTATCGGGTCCAACCCCCTGCTCAATGCAGGAAACTAGAGGAGGGGTCTCCCATCCAAGTAATAACCAGGCCTGACCCTGCTTAGCTTTCCACGCTCAAACAAGCTGAGCCAGCATAAGCCACAGGCCTGTGTTAACTCATTTGAGCAGTGTAATGTTGTAGGAGATAATTTAATGAAAACTGTTGTTCAGCAGAACCTTTGGGTTTGGAGAGCATCCCACTCCAGCATGAGGAAGCATATCAATGAACCGCTTCCATCCTCTGGCAATACACTGCTCACATTTATTTATTTATTTTATTTATTATATTTATACCCCGCCTTTTTTCCTGCAGGGAACCCAAGGCGGCTTACATAATCCTCCTCCTCCTCTCCATTTTATCCTCAATAAAATGAGTCAATCACTAACAGAGAAGTGACACAGTGATGTCCATTCCATTGCCTCAGCTGATGCCAACTGAAATTTGGTTCCTCCTTTCAGGATTCTCTCAGGAACCATTCCATCTGGCCAATTTACTAAGTATACTACATTACACATGACCTGGTACCTGAATTTCCCTATCCCTTTGTATTGTGTATATTAGATTGTTAACTTATGGGCAAGGCCTGTTTGTTTTTTGTTTTTTAAGTGTATAACACCTAGAAATTTTAGGAATTTTATCAATACAGCACTCATGTGAGCAGCTAAATGCTTAAGGGCACAATCCTATGCACATTTAGACAGAAAAAAGCCCTACAACTCCCAGCATTCTTCAGGCAGCATGGTGGGAGTTGTAGGACTTTTTTTTTCTGTCCTAACATGCATAGGATTTTGTGCCCTAAGAGTAACAAAGTTAACATATATATAATGGCTTATAGTGGCTTTCAGGACCTGTGCCAGATGAATGGATTACGAAGTGCTGTTGCTGCCACCTCTGCTAGGGATAGGGGAGAAATTTGTTGGATTCACATTTGAGTGTGAGTTTACCTAGTTTGCACTTCCCAGAACTGAATGTGAACCCAAAAGCCATCTGCAATCCAGAATCTGTACATTTCCAAGTTTTGCAATGCCAAAAAAAAAAAAAAAGACAGGATGTACAGAGCTGAAAAATGCACATGGGAAAATGCATATATTTTAATCAAATAAATAGATAAATTTCTAAAAAGTTCACAAACACGCTTTAGTCACTGGCTGTATGCATACAAAAATGTATGCATCTGAAAAATGTGCACAAATTGCATACTAATTTTGCACAGAACTGGGGTTGATTAAGCCTACTGGTGGAAAACTGAGAACTTGAATGAGATCAAGCTTGACGTATTCACCCATCTTCAGCCCCTACTGCCATTGGAGCCCCTGCCCAGTGCTGCTGCTTGCTGCCATCAGTCATTCACACACCAGATGTGTTCACCCTGCAGGTAGTAGCACATTTGAATGGACGTCGTACTCTCCATGGTGCTCTCTTGTTGCTGTGGTGGGCGTGCTCACTGCTGAGCATGATGGTGCTGAGGGCTCCAAACCTCAAGAATGCCTGCCTGAAGGAAGGCCCCACAAGTTTCTTTGAGAGGAGTGGGGAGAAGAGAAAAGAGGGAGCAGAGAAAAGGGAAGGAAAGAAACCAATGGTGCATGTGAGGAAAAGAGGAGAAAGAAAGGGAAGGAGGGAGTCAGAAGGGATGGACATATTGAAGGAGATGAAAACTAAAAGAGCTCAGGGCTGCTGGTGCACCTTCTCCCCTTCTGCTTAAAACACATTCACACACACACACACACACACACACACCTTCTTTTACTCCCAATCTCCTACTAAGCCAGAAAGCCTCTCCTGAGTGTCTCTGTGGCAAGAGATAGAAGAGCAACGTCTCCACCTCAAAAGAAGAGCAACTGCGGAGTTACTCAGGAGAGGTTTCCTAGCATGGCAGGAGACTGGGACGGAAGTCCCAGTGTGTGAAGCTGAGTTTCAAGGAATCACTTTCCTCTCTCTGCCTGCTGCTTCTCCCTTTCAACCTGGGATTGGGCAGTGGCATCAGGAAATGGGATAAGGTGGGTGTGAGACAAAGAAATTTGCAAGTCCCTTTAAGAGGTCTTCATCCTCTGTAGCACCCTTCCCCAACCTGGTGTCCTCCCAGAATTCCCTGTGAGTATGACCAGTGACCATACTGGCTGAGAATTGTGGGAGTCGAACTGCAACAGCTGGAGGGCACCAGGTTGGGGAAGGTTGCTCTGAGGGGGAGAGAGAGAGCAGGGGCACCAGGCTGTGTGTGTGTGTGTGTGTGTGTGTGTGTGTGTGCGCGTGCGTGCGTGCGTGCGTGCGCCCAGATGGGGGCCTGCTGGATAAACATGTCTGGGACGAGGGGTGAGTGTCCAGTGTAGCAGCAAGCAGCCACACTGGACAAGCCCCCCATTGGCCCTGGCAATGCTGGCAGGGGGGAATGGTGATTTGATTTATGATAACTGGTGATCAGCAGGTTTGGCAGTGGGCCTTTCGGAGCCCTGGAGCTGTCAGCAGGTGCATGACCATGCTGTGGCTTTTATAAAATGAGGCAAAGTGCAAGTAAGATTATAACTTTTATTGGATCAGCTAGTCTTTACTATAGAGGAAACTATCAAATTAATGTTACTAATCATTTCTAACAGTGACAGAATAGGGTAGGACATATGTCTCAAGGGTAATAAAAAGGATCTAATTCCATTCTTTGAGAATAATTAAGGAACAATAAATACAAAAAGGCAGAGTTGTGAAAAATCTCTCTTTATAATGGTTGCCAGACCAGTATACATGATTGCCAATTAAAAAAAATAACATAATAGGGAGGACATCTGTTCATAAAACATGTCAAATATTTGTAGAGACCATATGTTTTTATTTTTTTCTTCTCTTTTTTAATGTTCCAAAGCTGTGATGATGGAGGCAGCTTTGGGGTACTTATTTTAGCAACATAGCTTGAATGAGTATTGAGAAGCCCCTTGTTGAGATTTGTGTTAAAGAAAATGCTTAAATATTAAAAAAATTTTTTTACAGTGCTCCAGCTGAAATTTGGACAATAGCTGACTTTTTTTTTTAATGCAGACTGTTTATCAGTCAGCAAGGTTATTTGCTTGGAGAGTAAACTCTGTATTTGAATGACATGGAAGCGACGATATTAATTTATGTTTAATAAATGTAACTCTGAATGCATATAAATCCATACATAAACTTTTCTCCTCACAGAATTCTGATTCAACAGTGCTGTGCTGTCAGCTATTAAAACTTAATAATAGATCAGAGATTTACACTGCGGTCTTATTCATACTCTCTTGGGAGTAAGTTCCATTAAACCCAGTGGAGCTTATCTCTGAGTGAACATCCATAGATTGGGCTATGCTGGACCTCATCTACAGAAGAGAGACATGTACTGTACTAATTTTCTTAAATTATGTTCTATAACACAGCATGTTTTAGAAATGGTTTAATGCAATTTCTGTGACTGGCTTGTCTGTTTCATTCCCTTCCCCCGTGCAGCCCTCCATGCATCCCCATATCTGCTCTAGAGAGTTGGGGGACCTTCTGGAGCAGATTGGGGGTGCGAGGAGGCAGGAGAAGAAGGGGAGTTTCTGTCACGCAAACATACATCTAGTCATACAACGCTGGATGTCGCCCTTTGTTTTTGTAGGCTCTGGTTTGTATTCCTCGGTTAGAGTGCTACTGTATGGATTATGTGATGTGTTTGACATATTCCTTAAAAGGGCTTTCCCCCCAGTAGAGCAAAAGCTTAATGTTTCTAAAAAGTTTTAAGTCTTTTGATCAGTTCTGTAGATCTTAAAGTTGCCATCAAATTTCATCCTAAGCAAAATTTAAACTTAATTGGGGGTTCCTCCTCAGGCAAAACATTTGTTTTGATTCTAACAGGAGGAAATTAAGAGCAGCCTAGCCAAACGCTTTCCAGAGCCAAAGGAGAAAACCAGATTCAAGGAGCAGCTAAGCAGGATATGAGCTCTGCCTGAAGCCTTCCAATAACTGAAATGGAATTGTCAAGAAAGATTATAATGTAGTTGGTTCTTCCTTGCTCTTCCACTTTCATCCTCATTATACATTAGCCTTATGTTTCAAATAGTTGATGATACCACAGAAAGCTATTGCTAAGGGTAATATAATAAACTTTCTTCTTATTATATTGACTTACATGGTAATCCAATACATTTCTGCTCAGAAGTAAGACTCATTGAGTTCAATGGGAAGTAGTGAATACTTACTTTTTTGTCTGAAGAGCATGATAAAAATGCTTTAAATAAATAAGTTCCATTGAATTCAGTGGGATTTGCTTCTGAGTAAATATTCTTAAATGCTGTAAAGGCTTTACCTATTCTTTCTTTACTTTTAATTCCCCCCCTGTTTTCTATACCTATAAAATAATGCTTAACTGAATTCCTATGTTGCATATAACTAGTGACATTAAAATACTGTAAGATGCATTGCTTTGGGATTATTAAGATTAACCTATTGGCACCTTCTAGCATTGGGACCATTAATCTTTAGATCTCACTTTCTTTTGTTGCTTTCCTTAAGGCAGATAGATAAGAGCTTATTGTTTATCTCTTTTGTGACATAGAGCTTGGACTGTTGTAAGAAATGACATTAAAAATTAAAATTTGTGGGGGCAGGAGAAGAGAATCCCGCATATCTGTGCTGCTGCTGTTATATGCCTAGTTGTGGCATTTATAGCATTTCTTCACAGTTTTTAATTAACCTATTGCTACATGCTCTGAGGCTAAGCATGAATAAATTGCAATCCATATAATCCATTTAACTTCTGTTTGTTGTATAGGCATTGTAAATATGTTAGATCTTTGTGCTTTCCATCCCACTGTAAAATCTAAATGTATTAATAAATGTTTCAAAAGAAAAGAAACATTAATGGGCTATATCTACCTTTTCGGACTGCCAACATGAGCCTCAAACTTGGATTCTTCTTGGAGCTGGACTTGGAGTCTTGCTTTCTGAACCCATTACCTCTCCTTTTGTAAGGAACCATTATCTTTCCTTAGAAAAAAACGAGTATGACAGAGATGTTGAAACTGAACCCTGACAAGACCGAGGTACTTCTGGTGGGAGACAAGGGAAGGTTAGGGAATGTTGACCTGGTGCTGAATGGGGTACATCTCCCCCTGAAGGATCAGGTCCACAGCTTGGGGGTCATTCTAGACTCCCAGCTGTCCATGGAGGCTCAGGTGGCAGCTGTGAGCCGGGCAGCGCTGTATCAACTCCATCTGATACGGCAGCTGCGCCCCTACCTTCTTTCCTAATCACCTGCTCCCATCAGTGGCTCATGCCTTGGTCTCCTCTCGCCTAGACTACTGTAATGCACTCTACGTGGGGTTACCCTGGAAGATGGTTCGGAAGCTTCAGCTGGTACAGAACGCGGCGGCTCGCCTGATTAAGGGCAGCCGCCGGCGTGATCACATCACGCCAGTGCTTAAGGAGTTGCACTGGCTACTAGTTGCTTGCCGAGCCAAATTCAAGGTGTTGGATTTGACCTTTAAAAGCCTACACGGCTCCAGCCCAGTTTATCTCAAGGAGCGCCTCCAGCAACACCAAGTAGGCCGCTCAACAAGATCTGCCACAGACGGCCTTCTCCTTATCCCATCAGCCAGGCTGGTGGGGACTAGGAAGAGGGCCTTCTCTGTGGCGGCCCCCACGTTATGGAACTCCCTCCCTAGTGACCTTCGCCATGCCCCCTCCGTGATGAGCTTCCGCCGTGCATTAAAAACATGGCTGTTCAGGCGGGAATATGGGGTGGGTTAGGATTTTAAAAGAAATTTCTATACTGTTTTATCATATTTTATTGTATTGTTTTACAGTATTATTTTAATTGTACATCGCCCAGGGTGGCCGGCCAGATGGGCGATTAATAAATATAATAAATAAATAAATAAATAAATATGTATAAAATTATGCATGCTATGGAGAAATGGGATAGGTGTTTCTTTCCCACTTTCATAATATACTGGAACCCAATAAAGTTGAATGGAGAGAGATTCAGGACAGACAAAAGACAGTACTGCACACAGCGCGTATTTAAACTAGTAATGCCTGCCAACTTGTACAGCTTGAAAAAGGCATTAGATGAATCCATGGAGGATAAGGCTATCAGTGTCTACTAGTCCAGTATGGGAGGCAGTATGCCTCTGAATGCCTACTGTTGGGGAATATAATCAGAAGGGTGATATTACATTCATGTCCTGCTTGTGGCTTTCTAAATGTTGGCCCAATCCAACAGGACTATTATCCTTCCTTATTAGCCCCTTGTTTTTACTGTAGTCTGCACCTGACCTTGATGATTGGTCACTGTCTTCCTAATTTCTAAAGAAATTCCTATTCATGCCTATCTCCCATTTGTTGGTTACACAAAGCAACTCTTAGAAACAACCGTGTTTGCTTCCAGGCCTAGTATCTTGCTGCTGCTTCCTTGCTCCCTAATCCTGCTTGAGCTCTTTCTCCTCTCCAACCCTGCCAGCTTCATGAGTTACCCCTTGGATTGTCATAGAATCACCTGCCTATCTGACACAAAGCTGTATATTCTCATAAGACTTGGTCTGGCCTTCTTGCCTACATCTGGGTGTGAAACCTTTCTGTCTTATTACTGTTCCCCACTTTGCTTTCTCTCTACAGGGCCAGCCCTTGCAGGGAGGCACTGGAATCACTGAAAGAGTGAGGGCACCTGACCTGACTGCTTCTGCTCTGTGCTGCTTTGCTTCAGCTACCTTGCAGGTGGCAGCTACTGTCCTGCATTACTTACTGTGTGGTTTTAAAATCTGTGCTTCGCAGAACATTCGTCACCACCTCCCCTTTTTTAGTTTTACTTTATTGCATTATCAGATCACTATGCTGATGAGCTTTAGTCTGATGTTTATTTATCATACGGTATGCTGACAAGTAGTAGAGCCCATCTTCACAGTTACGAGGATTTGAAGTAGGCAAATAGTTACTTTTAGAGACTTAAATGCTATTGTGTGTGAGAGAGTGAGTGAGTGAGATACAGGATTTGTTCTTGTTTGTTTGTTTAAAATTATTATTGACTATCAAATATAAATGTAAATGTATGTAGGAGTTTTTAAACTATAATTTAAAAAATATGATAGATCTAAATTCTAGTTGAAAGGAGTGATTAAAATGTCTAAAAACCAATTCTTAGCTGAAATCCAAACTCAATTCCTTCTTAAGAAAAATATGTAATGTTAATGTAAATGTGCAACAAATTGAGACTTAAAATAATACCAAAATAACTGAACTATACAGACCATGTACTAATTGCACTTCCAATCCATTCAGATGAAGAGTTACCTTAAATCCGTATTTTTCGCTCCATAAGACGCACGAGACCATAAGACGCACTTACCATATGGTACCAAAAAAAAAAATTTTTTTTTTTAATCAGCTGTTCCGTGGGGAATCAGCTGAGAGGCGCCCTGCCCAGGAGGCCTCCGCTCTTCCGGACCAGAAGAGGAAAGTAAAAAAATAAAAATAAAATAAAATAATAATAATAATTTTATTTTTTTTAAAATCAGCTGTTCCACGGGGAATCAGCTGAGAGGCGGGGGCTTCCCCCGCCATGCCCAGGAGTCCTCCGCTCTTCCGGACCACCAGAGGAAAGTAAAAAAAATAATAATAATAAAATAATAATAATAATAATAATAATTTTTTAAAAAAAAAATCAGCTGTTCCACGGGGAATCAGCTGAGAGGCAGGGGCTTCCCCCACCCTGCCCAGGAGTCCTCCGATCTTCCAGACCAGCAGAGGAAAGTTAAAAAATAAAAATAAAATAAAATAATAATAATAATAATAATAATAATTTTATTTTTTAAAAAATCAGCTGTTCCACGGGGAATCAGCTGAGAGGTGGGGGCTTCCCCCGCCATGCCCAGGAGTCCTCCGCTCTTCCGGACCAGAAGAGGAAAGTAAAAAAATAAAAATAAAATAAAATAATAATAATAATAATAATAATTTTATTTTTTTAAAAATCAGCTGTTCCACGGGGAATCAGCTGAGAGGCGGGGGCTTCCCCCACCATGCCCAGGAGTCCTCCGCTCTTCCGGACCACCAGAGGAAAGTTAAAATAATAATAATAATAAAATATTAATAATAATAATAATTTTATTTTTTTTAAAATCAACTGTTCCACGGGGAATCATAGAATCATAGAATCATAGAAAAGTAGAGTTGGAAGGGGCCTACAAGGCCATCGAGTCCAACCCCCTGCTCAATGCAGGAATCTAGGTCAAAGCATCTCTGACAGATGTCTGTCCAGCTGCACCTTGAATGCCTCCAGAGTGGGAGAGCCCACGACCTCAGCTGAGAGACAGGGCTTCCCCCGCCATGCCCAGGAGTCCTCCGCTCTTCCGGACCACCAGAGGAAAGTAAATAATAATAATAATAATAATAATAATAATTTTATTTTTAAAGAAATCAGCTGTTCCACGGGAATCAGCTGTTTGGCGGGGGCTTCCCCCGCCCTGCCCATGAGTCCTCCGCTCTGGACCAGCAGAGGAAAGTTAATTTTTTTTTTAAATTTTTTTTTTTACTGTATTCACTCCATAGGACGCACAGACATTTCCACCTAGTTTTTTTTGGGGGGGAGTGCGTCTTATGGAGCGAAAAATACGGTATATCTTCTGGTTTTTTGCATTCTTACTCTACGGTAGATACAGAGAGCCCAATCCAGATCTTAAAAGCCTTCCTGCTCACCCTACACAAGGGTCCTAATCCAGTTTGGGGTCCCTGCATCCATGAATGTTAATAATTTACAGATGTAAAGAGCAGGATGTGACATAATGGAGGGGGGAATTACATTTCAGTTTGAGCTGTAAACTGGACTATGTTCAGTGCGGTGCAGTTCATACAATCAGGGCCTCCACATGCTCCTGGACTATGATCTTATTGGCTGCTCTGCCCACTTGTAGAGGTGATAATATATGGCACTCGGATGTATAAATCAATTCATAGTGTTCTGAGTTAATTTCCTGGATTACCATAAATATTCATTTACAAATTTGTAAAGCAGAAGATGCCAGACATTTGAATGCTATTTGTCTTCTAAACATCCAGAATTCATATTATTTTGAAACATCATCACTCTCATCAAAATTAGTCCTGATTTGCTGACAATCTATAATTATAACAATATAGCATTTCTACAAGTAATATGCAATTCATAACTATTTTGATATCAGTATTTTATACTGGTTCTTAAGTGCCCTGTGAATATACATGCAAAGAAGAAGTGTCCTGATATAATATGATAGCTTTACCAGTGTCATATTTTATCATTGAACATTGCTGTATATCTTGTTACAATAAAACCCTGTGATTTGTTCCCTTGTATTGAACTGAAACCATAATACTATAATATAAACTTGTATTTTTAAGATCATATCGCAGAATTTACCTGGAGGGCTTTTATACACCTTCTGAGTGAACTATTGAATCACATCTAATAAGGTCACAAAATCAGTTTTGGGTTTTATGTAAGTATCTTTTGAATTCTGAATATAAATCAGCTTCTTTTTTTTCTTTCAAATTATACTAGCGTTTATGTTCAGGTTCAAGAGAGCAATTTGGATTACATTAAATAAATTCCAAAGGGTGAATGTAAATGTAAAGTTGTATGAGTTATTCAAAAAACTTCCTTTGAGTCAGCATATCTATTGGATTGTCAGGGTGCTGAGCCACATGAGTAGCCTTAGAATAGACAGCACAGTGCAAGTAGGTTGTGATAATCCTTCAGCCAGTACACAAATTGCTTGGAGCAAAGCAGGCACAGTAATAGTACTTCTTGCCCAAGAAAAGTCCCATTCCATCTCATCTTGATAACCTACAGATCAGGGGGCGTCAATAGGCAGCCTGGATTGGCAGTGTAATTTCAGAACCTGACAACACAGCATAACCAGGGAATCTTCAGACCTTCAGCCCTGGATGGTTCACCTAATAAAGCAGCCTCTATGGTATTTTATAGCAATGAAATAGAACACAGCAACGGGCTATGAGGCCCTCATATATGTGGATCAATGGCTACTAATCATTAGAGCCCGACCAAGCTGTTGCACCACCTCCTCCATCTCCCCCATTTTTAAAAAATCTGTTCCTACATTAGCAGTGGCAGCATGGGCAATCTCACCCATCAGTACCTCACTCTGAAGGATCCTTCTTCAGAGCAAGGCCTTGGCCCTGGCAGCCACTCTGGAGAGCCACATTGGCACAGCAGGAAAGTAACTGGCATGGCTCTCTAAAGTGCTCGCCCAATGCCTCACCCCGAGGAAGGATATTAGAGTTAGGCATTGGGCCTCTTTGGTGCTCCAAGGACCCCATTGGCTGCTTTGCTGCTGCCACATTACCACAGTAGGAAAGCAACTGACACCCACCCAGTGTCTCGCTCCTCCAGGATCCTTGAGCCTGACAGCCACAGTGGAGAGCCCTACTGGCTGCTTTCCTGCTGCAGCAAATAGCACAACGATAAGCAGTGGTATTTTGCTGTAGGTGGGCAGGCACAGCAGCTGCCCTGCAACCAGCCAGGAAAATATGGCCAGTTGCAGTAGCAGTCCTCTGGATAGTGAATGGAGGACATGCAATTTGCTGCCCCTCATGATCCACTGCGTGAGGTCTCACCCTGCCTCATGGCATAGCTGGCCCTGCTAGTCATGATGGCTATATGCTACCTCCAGTATCAAAAACAACATGCTTCTGAATTCCAATTGCTGGGGAATAAGAGTGGGAAGAGTCATTGCTTTCATGTTATGCTTGTAGACTTCCCAGGGGATCTAATTGGCCACTGTGAGAAACTGGAAGCTGGACTATATAGACCTTTGGTTTGATCTAGCAAGGCTGTTCTTATGGATTTCCAGGTTCTTGACTGTCACTTGGCTCAATGTAGTTCAAAGATATAGGAAAGCACGATATATTAGCTCATAAGACAGGCTGACTAAACCAAGTTGTAAAGAATCAGAGTATACTAGAAATCCTTGGTATCCAAATGAAGAAATATGAACAAATTACTGCCTTGTGTATACCTTATTTTGTGTGCTGGTGCTATGTATTCTTTTTATTACTTATCCACAAGTTCTAGTTGAATATATTCACTATCTAAATGCTTACTAATGGACAGGACAAGGTAATTTCTTCCCTTAGCAGATACGGAGTTTTTTGTTAGGCATAAAGTATTGCATGGGGTTTAACTTTTGCTATTGCAGTGTAAATTGATTGTAATAGTAGTTGCTAAATAGGTGGATTCAAATTTGTTTCTACACTTAATTGATGTAGTTGGCAGTTGCTAAAAGGACATTTGTCAGCTTGGGCTATGGAATACAAAGCAAGCATCTACAGAATATTAATAAACTATTTGACTTCACTCAGTGCATCTGAATGACAGTTAAGTGTGTTGACCAATTGCAAAGCTGTTTGCCTTTTTAATTTAAAGATTAGGTTTGTTGATTATGGTACAGTGAAGAAAAAATAATTATTTTGCTCCACTGGAGCAGTTAATGTACTACAGAATGAACTGGTATCCCTTCCCCTTTTGTGAAATGGCCTTTCCTTTCCATTCAGGCACATTTAGTGACTTCATTACTTGCAAAATTTAGTGGAAGGTTAATTGAACAAATGGAAGTATGTTGTGGGAACTGACGCAAAACTCAAATCATGATAAATTATTTTTATAATAATTCAGCTCAAGACTTTGCATTTTTGCACTTAATCTCAAGAGTGTATTTAGGCTTGTGGGACATAAATAGGAGGAAACCAGTCACAATTTGCAAATAACATTAAGAGTGTCAATGAATGTGGGACTATTATGATGTCTTAGGGGAAATACAGCATTGAAATTCCTTGGAGCAGATTGTTAAAGCTTTACTCAATAAGATTTACAAGAAATTAAACTTACCAAAAAAGAAACAGGTGGGTTTTGAAAATAAAGCAACCATCGTATTAGTTGTCAGAAAAGTATTCTTACATTGGTCAGCAACACATGAACACATGTGTTAAAATGAAAAAAATAAAATGGGATGACCTTGAGAATTAGGCAGATAATAAATCAGGGGTATGTAATGTGGTACCTGTGGGCATCTTTCTTGGTGCCTGCCAGGGTGCTCTACCTTCCCACTTTTTAACCAAAAAATTAAACATTTTCTTACCAGGAGCTGGGTTTGCTGTGAAACAGATTTCTATTGGTGCAGAAAACTGTTCAAATGATTTTTTTTTAGCATGCTGTGGCTCAGACCCCACCTCTTCCTTGTACTCAGACTTTTCGGCAGATTACTTGTTTTGCCATGCCTCCCATGGCATTCATTTTGTGGTGATGCCCTGGACAGTTGCTCAAATTGCCAGATGTGCCTATGGCCCAAAAAAGTTGCCTACCCCTGGACATTTTTAGATGTCTATAGTAAAATTATAGCGTTAGAAGTAACTTACACTAATATACTTTATATGACCCATCTGGTAGTGCTACTATGTTTTTAGTGTAATGAATTAAAAAAAAAATCAGTAGATGGTAAATAAAATATGAACTAAAATAAACACAACATATTTTGGGCTGGAAACATTTTATATATCTTTGTCACAAATTATGCTGATCCAGCTACATGTAGTTCATATATTATAGCACATTCCTAATATAAGTACTTGATTGTACTTTATGGTAATGGTGTCTGGGATGAATAAAAGACGACTCTCCCAACCGCTATCTACCCGGACACTATGCTCAACATCTGGGGCCCTCCTCCGACTGCCACCTCCAAGAGAGGCTCGGTTGGTGGCAACGAGGAGGAGGGCCTTCTCGGTGGTAGCCCCCCAGTTATGGAATCAGCTCCCCACTGAGACCCGCCTGGCGCCAACCTTACTATCTTTTCGGCGCCAGTAAGACTTCCCTCTATGCCAAGGCATTTAGTTAGGAGCTTGGAATAGCACGGAGGGGATTGTCACCTGTAGGCTCAGTTTTATTGGCTTTTGTATTGTTATTTTAAACTGTGTTTTTAAATTTGGTTTTTAATTTTTTAAACAATTTTGTATGTTTTTTATTGTTGTTTTTATGTATAGAGTGTTGTGAACCGCCCAGAGAGCTTCGGCTGTGGGGCGGTATATAAATGAAATAAATGAAATGAAATGAAATGAAATCTAAGATAGTGGTCTTAGTTTCAAGGCCTGCTCTTCTGCTTGGCCTAATTGGCGTGTTAACTGTAATCAGATCAACTAAGCACATTTTAAACATTTGCGTCACAACTAGGGATGGAAAGATCTGTTAATCTGTCTTGCTCAGATTGTTGGGTTTTTTGAGACAAGCTTGTTCCATCCCGTTTCTGCAAAAACATGTAGATTTTAAAAATGTATGGAAATTCATAGGGTTTTTTTTTAAATGTATGCATTTATGTATGTATGTATTTATTTATTTATTATATTATATTAATGCCCCGCCTTTTTTCCTGCAAGAAACCCAAGGCGGTTTACGTAATCCTCCTCTCCATTTTATTTTATTTATTTATTTATTTATTACATTTATACCCCGCCTTTTTTCCTACAAGGAACTCAAGGCGGCTTATATGATCCTCCTCCTCTCCATTTTATCCTCACAACAACCCTGTGAGGTAGGTTAGGCTGAGAGGCAGTGACTGGCCCAAAGTCACCCAGTGAGTTTCATGGCCAAGCGGGGACTAGAACCCGGATCTCCCGAGTCCCAGTCCAACACTCTAACCACTACGCCACACTGGCTCTCAATTTTATCCTCACAACAACCCTGTGAGGTAGGTTAGGCATTATTAAATGTATACATTTTTGGACTCATGCCCCTACTGATTAAATTGTGTTTGTGCATATTTTGGAAATGTACACATTTTTCTTTGCATAATTTTCAAATGTGTGCCTGTCGTTGATTGCAATTTTGTTTTATGTTGAGGAATCCACTATAAGCTCAGAAATGTACAGATTTTCTACTGCAAATTACATTTGGGTCCATGTTCAAGCCCAGGAAGTGTGAATTGGGTAAATCCATTAAAAAAAAACTTGATGGAGCAAATTTCTCACCACATCCCTAATTAGAAAATGAAACCTGGACACTTATTTGTTTGCACTAGCTGAATGCTGTTTCTGGATAATGCTTTTCCTTTCTGCCCTGCCAAATCCTACCCTGTACCTCCTAAACTTGCACATACCACCACCTTTCTATCCCCCCCTCAAATGCACATCACATTATCACACACCTGTTCATTCCATCCCGCTCCTCTATCTCTGCCTTCTGCTGCATGCAAGTTGGCTCTGGTCCCATCAGCCAAAGATCTGGTGGGTGGGCTATTGCTGATATACTGGTTATGATGTTCCCTGAATCCAAATCCCAGCATTGCCACAAGTAGGATTCAAATTTGGATGAATCATGTGCCATCCCAATCAGGGGAGCCCTTGACATCCTTTTCTATACCCATGGCGCCCCCCTTGTCCTTAGGCCTTAAGGACAACTCTCCTGAGGCCTCCCCTGTTTCACATCCATGCAGGAGCATGAGGCTGTAGAATCAGCCATGGCTCCTTTAAGGATTACAGACAGCTCTTCCAAAGGAGGTGGAGCCACTTTAAGGGGAGGCTCTGCCCACCATTTTAAGGCTTCAGATGACTCCAGTCTGGCACTGTGACAACCTGTTTTTACAATTCAACTAGAAGAGTGCACTGATAATCCAAACCCAGGTGGCATGGCTTGTTTCAGGGAGAAACAACGCTCAAATAACCCAACAACAGCCCATGCGTTATTTGATGATCGTGCAAACTGGAGAGTCAGAAGGGGAAACTGTATGGGATTAAGAGAAAGCACAGAGATGGGAGAAGCACAGCATAAAGAGCTAAGATACAGGATAGAAGCCCATGCAGTGGACATGAGAGATGGGAGCAAACAGAGTACAAGTCCGGTTAATAGGGAAGATAGGGAAGAACAACTGTAATCAAGGCAAGGTGGTCACTACATTCTGAGCAGGAATCTTCCTGGAGAAAAGTAGAAGAGGCAGGAAGGGGGGAAGAAAAGAGAAGCTGGCAGGAGCAGAGTGCTAGGGTGGTGTAGCGGAGTGACAGGCCCAGGGAGGGGCCAACCTGAACATTCCAGAGGCTCTGATTGGTTGAAGGAGAGCATAGAACCCCAGGGAGTTGACAGTTAAGGGAGTTGGTTGTCAGTTGGGGAAGAGAGTGGGTTGGAGTGAGAGAGGGAGTGCAAGGTTAGTAGAGTAGGTAGGGAAAGGTGGTACTGAAGAGAAGAGTTCAGACACGAAATCTAGTACTAAGTTGTGAGAAAGCAAACGTGAAAGTGTTAGTGTAGAACAATTCACAGGAGTCTCCACTTAGGGAGTGAAGGACCTTCTGTCTGAGGAAGAAGGAGAAACTCTGGACTAGTGTGAGGGACAGTTAAATTCCCTAGTCTGATACTGTAACATTCAAGTAACCAAGCCAAATTAATACAAAGAGCGCCGTATAACATCTGCCTGCCTTTAACCTGAATCTAAGCAAAGAACAAGTTTGAATTAACTGTTGAAAATCCAAGTTACCTGTGCCTGAGTTGAATATCAGTTTTGAGACTTTGTTAGAACAATAAATCTTTTTATTCAAAGTTCTAATTCTCCAGAGTCTGACTGGTGACAGGAAAGTAAGAAGTGAATTAACAGAGGGGCACCCTACTTCAAGTAATCAAATAAAACAAACTGCTCTTAATAAAGACAAACAAACGTGGGTGAACAGCTACATATAAGACCTAAGACATATAAACAGCTAACGCAGTTTAAGAAGACAGCCTCAAGTCTGAAGTGACCCATACAAGGGGGTACTTGGTGAGAGCGAAGTACCCATTGAGGGTGTGGGCTTTGGAGTAAGGGGTCCCATCCGCTACAACCTGAAAAACCATCAAGAGTGTTACAGGTCTGGAAGGTTAAAGAGGCATTAAAGCAAGAGGTGTTAGCAAATGACAAAAAGTTAATGGGACTTAGAGATACAGGAGCTGAGGTGACCCTAATCCAGCCAGAGTTTGTGAACAAAGAACAGTACTTACCTGGTAGATTTTATAAGATCAAAGGCATTAGTGGTCTTGAATTTGAAGTAAAGCTTAGCTAGCAAGGATTCCCCTCCAGTACAGAGACTTTCAAGGAGACATTATTATGGGAGTCTGGAAAGAAATCGGAGTACCCATATTGCTTGGGAACGATTTGGCCAAGCAAGCTACTTCAGTAAAAATAATAACAAGGAGTAGGCCTCAGGCCTCAGAAAGCTAGACAGAAGTAGCGGAGCTGCAGACCAGCTTAGCTGAAGAGAGAGACCAAGATGCAGTGGAACTAGGGCAAGGGATACAACTCCATGAAACAGAGTTTCAAAATGAGCAGGAGCAAGATGTATCCTTAGCCGATCTCTGGGAACAAGCTAGAAGAATCATTCACAGGAGCAAACTTCCAGTCAAGGAGATGTCTCGCTGACCTAGGGACCCATCTCTCTGCTACTTAGCTGTGCTACCAAAGGAGATCTCCTTCTGTTCCCAGGGCAAGAGGCAAGGGCATAAATAGTACCCTTAACCCTTAAGTTCAGTTTCATAAGCCATCCTAACTGAGAAGATTGGCAAGTCCTAAACATACATACTTGACTCAGTTCCAACCAAGCCAAGGTCAAGTGCTAGGGTCTGAAAGAAGATCCTTGGTACCCTAAGGGAGATGGGGGAAGATCTGTAATAATAAAAACACCTGGAGGAAGTAACACTGAAGTGCTGTTAAACTATTAGTTTATCAATGAATTTCTGTTCTTCTGAATGATGTAATGCCTGTCATGTGGTCATTTAACAATGAAAACGATGGAGCAGGGTCAGTGGGCTTGAGCTGCCACTATCTCCTGAAGAGATCACACATGACTTTTTAATTAATTGATGTACCGGTATGCTCTGCCAAAATTTGAATAGAAACTTTTTAGCAAATATACCTGTTTTATACAAAATTATATCTAAACAGATTTATAGTATCAAAATGCAGTTTTAGTGGGAAATGACAAGCTTAGCTTTTTCTGTTTCAGATTTTTAAATAATTTTTAAATGGTAAGAAAATCAGCTGTGACTTCATTGTGTGGTACGAACTTTACCAGTTGACTCTTACTTCCCCTGATAAGATGAGCATACAGGCTTGAACATTAATTCTGCTGTTCTTTTTACAAGAGAATTAGTTGGTTTTATGACAGCCAATCTTAGCTTCCCCCCACTCCAAATTGCCTAAATTTCTATATAGGAAAAAGAGTATGTTTTTCTCCATTCTGTAACCTCCAAAGCTCCTCTAACCATTTAGATGTGCATTTGTTATCGATCTTTCTTGTACTGACTAATTAACAGGACTGGCAAAAAAAAAAAAAAAAAGCCTCTCTATTCATCATATGGTGTGTACACAAACCAATGAAATGCTGACATGTTTCACAATCATGCATGGTATTCATGCACAGCTTTGTTTGCTTGAGACCTATTTGAGGAAACATCACCTGTTCATTTAATTATTTTGCCCAAGAGAAAATCAATTCTGAAAACTAACAAATGCAAGGACATTTTAAGGATACACAGTCTTTCAAAGTGCCAGACAAATTCTAGGCCCAAACTAAAAAAATGGAAATACACAATATAAAATATTTTCTTGTGTTTAAGAGTTGAGGTTATGGTAAAGATGCGGAATAAACATGGAGGACACTAAAAGGGCATTTAAAGAGAACGCTAGAGGTTGGAGAGGAAACCCAGTATAGAACAATATGTTACCGGTAATTTGAACATGGTCAAAATCTCTTTTGTTCCCTTACCCCCAAAAAGTATTTTTAGGGATTGCCAAGATTAATTTCTTCTTATGCTTTGAGTACTAACAGCTTTGAGGAAAATAGACTTTAAACTGCAAGGAAGAATACATCCTCTTAGAACATGCATACCAAAGATGGGCTTGTATGGACTTAGATTAAAAATAGCCACCCCCTAGATGGAAGCCTCTGATGGGGGGGGGGGGGTTGTAGTCCAACATCATCTGGGTGGTTGTGACCTAAGGTTGTGAACCAGTGAACTTTCATAACTTTAACACCACAAGTTTAATACTTTTAATTCAAGACAGTTTTAAGTTGTCATAGCTTACTTTGCAGTTAAAATATTTCTTTTAATAATTCTGTGAACTGTAAAATTGACATAGTTTCACACTGAGAAAATCCTTGAAATGTTGTAGCATATATATATAAAAGAGATAATTATGTCATGTGTTGTAACCTTGGGCAGTATCCAACAGGGCTGCTCTGGATTGGGACACATCACCAGAGTTCCCTTCTGCAAGCTCCTTTGACCTGTCCCATTCCAGAAATGAGTGTTTTCACTTGTTTGGGGTTAGTTTTAGAACTACAAAAGCCTTGTCACACAAGCAGTGGTTCCCAGGAGCACACAGGCAAAGTTGGATACTACCACTGGATTGGAAAAGGAAGGAATATTCTTTTGGATATTCCTTTTTGCTTCTGTGGTTTCTGGGCTTGCTGGAGGAACTCAACATCATCGGGCTACATGATTGGAGAACCTCAAAGTAGGTAACATGAGATGAGGCATGCATTTCCAACACAGCTGCATTTTCTTTCACTGAAACCATCTGAGTTTGGGTTATTGCCAATCTTAACCTTGTTAACATGGTTGTCTTTTACAGCAATGAATGGTGCCTTTCTTAGTGCCCCTTTGCTATTCACTGCTACTCAACATCCTTATGTTTTAGCTGGATGTCTCAGTACAATACTGTTGTAGCTACCTACCTCTGTTCTCATAGCCTCTTGCTCTTCCTTGGGACCAACTAACAGTGGCCTCAGCACTTCTGTACCACTCTTGAATATGTGGCCTGGTACATTCTCACTGCCACTCTTCTGCCTCTCACTCCTCTACTGTATCAACCCTCACTACTACTCCTTCCTCTCTCTGCTGCAGCCTCTTAATGATGCACCCACTGGCTCCACCACCCCATCCTGACTTGTTTCCCTCTGTCAACCCCTTCTGTGTCCTTTCACTCATCCATTGCTAGGCCTGTCATGGTCCCATGTCTTCCACCTCAACATCTCCTGATGACTCTTCTGCTGCTTTGGGGGCACTCCTTTGTCTCATTTTGCTGTCTAAGCTTCCATCCAACATGCTTTAAATGTTCTATGTTAACTCTCTGACCAGGTTCACACTATCACCACAGCCCACCGTGGCTTATTTAAGCCACGATGTGTTGTGGTGCATGCTAGCTAGTTTCTGAATATTCAAACAGTGGCAGGTGGTCACCATGGCTTATCATGTCATGTGAACCCAGTGAGGGTGCCTTATGCAAGGGTTAAACAACCCTTGCATGGTTTGGAAGAGGGCAGGATGTATTTTATTTGAAATGTTTATACCCTGCCTACTAACTAAAGTTCATGAAGTGACTTACAGAAGCACCAGGGGTGGGCGAATAGAATACAAGTCTTCTCCTAGGCCTTCAGATGTTCCAAGTGCCATTGGAATAATGTTATTTGGTATAAAAATTGAAAAGAAAAAAAGTGAGGAAATGGGTAATAAAAGCAAAGCCTGTCCTTCCCTGTCCTGTGAAAACAGAAACCAACATTGGGACAATTAAGAGAGACTATTCAACAGGTAATTAAGGGACTCCTCCTCCTCCTCCTCTTCATCATCATCATCATCATCAATAATAATAATAATAATAATAATAATAATAATAATAATTTTATTTATATACCGCCCAACAGCCGAAGCTCTCTGGGTGGTTTACAACAATCAGTAAAATACACAATGACACAATATAAAATATACACAATAAAAGCATTATTAAAATTAAAAACCAAGTTTAAAATGACACAAATAGCTAAAACAAATTAATGCAACGTGACCCATAAAAAAGATTAAAAATAACCACCCCACCATGCAAAATTTAAAGTTGTTAAAAGCCTCAACATAGAGGGCAGCCTTAAAGGATTGTAGAGTTGGTGCCAGGCAGGCCTGAGGGGGGGAGCTTGTTCCAGAGTTGGGGGGCTACCACAGAGAAGGCCCACCCTCTGGTCGCCATTGTCACAGACAGGCACCGGTTCAGCACATCCACAGCTTCACCTACTGAAGGTTAATAATTCATTATTAACCTCCCAGCTGCAATAAACAGGAAGTCATAAAAGTGGCAAAATCTGCAAGCAGGAAACTTTCAAATTAAAAGCAATATAATTATGCCTGTGATCCACATTAGACAGACTGGTGCTGCAATTGCTTTTTCTTGCCCCCCCCCCCTCCAATTGCCACATATCAGGTATCAGGTCTGCAAAAGCACAGAAGAATAACAGAATTTACAATTTGGCAGAGATATAAACCGGGTTAGCATGATTCTCGCCCCCGCACACATGCCATTCTTGTGCCATGGAGATTTCCATAATCACCTTCGGCCGTGCAGCTTGTTGTGTTATGCAAACCTAGCCAGGGAGGCTTGTTGCTATGGATAACAAGCCATCCAGAACCCATGGGCTGTTGTAGGGTTCTGGGTGGTTTGTTACCCACAGCAACAAGTCATCCTTCCTGTCCAAGATCGCACTACATGACAAGCTGCACTGTTCAGAAAAATTATGCAAATCGCGCCCAGCATGCAGCCGACATGCATGCAGGGTGGGGTGGGTGGGTGAAATAAGCCACCATGCAAACTGGGCCAACTGGGTGATCTGTAAAAAGGAGTGAATGAAGGATGGCAATTCCAGAGCAAAATGCTGCTGTGGAAATAACAAGCAACCCCCTAATCACTTTTATATCCCAATGGGAGAGTGCTTAATTTTCCCCATAGAAATAAATGGTTATTTAAAGTGTCCGAATTTATTATTTATTTATTCATTTCATTTTATTTTTCATTTCATTTCTGCCAATAGCCGAAGCTCCAATTCACAAAACACAATACAATAAAAATAGCATAAAAACAAAACAAAAAATCAATATACAAAATTTAAAAAATAGTGTAACAGCTAAAACAATTTTAGTACAACTAAACCTGTTAAAAGTGGCTGACATAAGTGCCCTGTCATGCCATTAAATACCCTTAAGTGCCATGCCCCCTCTCTGCTGAGCTTCTGCCGCTCATTAAAAACCTGGCTGTTCAGGCGGGAATATGGGGTGGGTTAAGATTTTTAAATTTTTTAATACTGTTTTAAATGTATTTTATCTTGTTTTAAATGTATTTTATATTGTTAAATGTATTTTATTTTGTACATCGCCCAGGGTGGCCGGTTGCCGGCCAGATGAGCGATTAATAAATGTAAATAAATAAATAAATAAATAAAATGCCTGAGAGAGGAGGGCAGTCTTAACCTGGCACTGAAAAGATGACAGAGTTGGGAGATCATTCCATAAATGAGGGGGGGCACCACTGAGAAGGCCTTCTCTTGTTGCCACCCTCCAAGCCTCCCTCAGAGGTGGCACTCAGAGGAAGGACTCAGATTCCCGTAGTGTAGACTCAGGTTGAGAGGTGCTCCATCAGAATCCTAAATAATTGAAGTATGGTTTTAATCGGAAGCAACTACCTTGAGGAGATTTACCTGTATAGGGCATCTACAAGTGGAGAGAAAGTGAAAGCTTCAGGTCAGACAATGGGGGAGAGGGAAAGGGCATTGTTGAAGGGGTGAGATAGATCAACTGTGTGGTGAAATAAAAGCTTAGAAATAAAAGGCAGGAATATGGCAGTTGTGTGTCTAATATTAACCTTATTTGGCAAGTAAAGTGGAGGAGGCAGGAAACATAAGGAAAATACACGGAATACATATAAAACAGTTGACAATCTTGAAAACCTTGGCAGGTGTAGTTTGCAAGTATATTTTCTGACTGTACTTGACAGTTTGATTAAAGGAAAAGGAAACGCTAGCAAATCATCCTAGCAGATAAACTCTTTTATGTCAGCTGAATACCCTACCAGTATGTGGTCCAATGTTTGAAGCATGGCACTTAGTACATAGAAAAGAGCTTTTTAAAAATCTAATTCAAGCTCTTTCTTTGATTTATTGTACGTGACCTTGGAAAATATTATTATATTGTTAAATGTATGTTGAATAATAAATGCCATATATAGCACTTAAATTATCAGCCTTTTTTTCTGTGTTATTCTCTTATTCTATACACACACACACACACACACACACACACCTGTCTGTGACTGTAATTACCAGACAACCTTAGGCTAACCTTTATTGCGAGTGTATGGGTGAGATAAAGAAGAGTCAGACACAGAGTATATGGTTTCAAATCAGGGCCACATTTATGGAATTGAAGATCTGTGAAGGGCGAAGTGCGGTACTAACCTAGCCCGGCCATTGGCCGGGAAAAAACCAATATTTGGGCGAATACATCCGCACTGCACCGGAGGCAGGTTGGTCCGCCCCCGGCCAGTTGCCCTCCATGTGGAGCTGGAGGGCTTTACCATCGTCGCCTTACCTTGACGCCTCCAGGCACCCAATGTAGGCGAGAAAGGCAAAACCCCAAAGACGTCCCAATCTCCCTCCTGGCAAGCCTCAGGGCATTAGCGAGGGCAGCCTTGGGTAAACGTCAGTCACCTTGAAAGGTGCCACTGGATGATCACCATAAGCTTAAGCCATACTGCCTAATCCCGCACTTCCCGCAAATGCGACCAATTTAGCTATGATCCCCCTGGTGGGATCAAGATCAAATTCAAAAATTTCCCTACCCTGATTCACAGTGTAGAGTAGGCGAAACCCGCCCATTGCCCCGGCCAATTGAGACAATGAGCCAAAATTCCTACTCGGCCCCCGTTAATGGGCGACCAGAGGAGCCTACACTGCTAACAGGGCGGGATGGGAGGGAGCCGGAAAACAGCAGCAAAAGAGGCCGTGGGCGGGAACCCAGGTGCCTAGATAAGCCCTTTCCTGTGTCCCCGCCCTAGTTGAGCCATTGGCTCAGTATCTGTGACCAACCTGACCTGTTACCTGACTCCCCTTTCCTCCCCCACTCGCAAATCTTCTCCCCAGCCCCAGATGAGGGGCCAGTGGAAGTCTGTTGCGAGTGTATGGGTGAGATAAAGAAGAGTCAGACACATAGTATATGGTTTCAAATCTGGGCCACATTTATTGAATTGAAGATCTGTGAAGGGCGAAGTGCGGTACTAACCTAGCCCGGCCATTGGCCGGGAAAAAACCAATATTTGGGCGAATACATCCGCACTGCACCGGAGGCAGGTTGGTCCGCCCCCGGCCAGTTGCCCTCCATGTGGAGCTGGAGGGCTTTACCATCGTCGCCTTACCTTGACACCTCCAGGCACCCAATGTAGGCGAGAAAGGCAAAACCCCAAAGACGTCCCAATCTCCCTCCTGGCAAGCCTCAGGGCATTAGCGAGGGCAGCCTTGGGTAAACGTCAGTCACCTTGAAAGGTGCCACTGGATGATCACCATAAGCTTAAGCCATACTGCCTAATCCCGCACTTCCCGCCACAGAGAGAGACAAGCTATCGCTTAGTCGAATCTCCCCCACCTGCCCGATAAACAAGCGAGCAGGGCCCTTCGCAGATCTCCAATATTATTCTCATTATCTACACCGGATAGGTGAACCCCATCCAGGCGAACCCCATCTGGGCGATACAGCTCCCTCCGGGCCAAGGATATTGTGGGATGGGGAATATAAAACCCAATCCCTCCTACGGCCCTACAAATCTCGTCGTTCACTTTTCTAACCGCTCTGTTCAAGGCCTTGGGCCAACTGAAACGCGGTATCATGAACGACCAAGGATCAGGACTCCCGGCCATCGTTGCCGTATGTATGCCATATCACATGACACCTGCAAAATCAGGGCCTTGCCTTTTGACAAGCCCAAATCATTCCCCGCCAAATGGAGACCAGGACATCTGGGGGGAAGAACACTGGTCAGTCCAGAACAAAGTGTGGAGGAGGTTCTGCCATCTCATGCCGCGGCAACCCATCCATTGGACGTCCGCCGAAAGCTCAATCGCCAGGAACACCCCATCGGTGCCGTATGTATGCCATATCGCATGACACCTCCCAGATCAGGGCCTTGCCTTTCAACAAGCCCGGAACAAAGTGTGGAGGAGGTTCTGCCATCTCATGCTCCGGCGACCCATCCACTGGACGTCCGCTGAAGGCTCAACCACCAGGAAGCCCGACATGGCAGTTAGTCCTGCCACCCAGTAAATCATACTGTGCCCACAAATCAGCACACGGACAGTCCTGCCTCCACCCTGGTGACCTGGAAGAGAAACACAGCCCACGGCAGTACCATCAAGGCAATTTTGACATACCATTAAGGAAATTTTCGCACCTAGGACCAGTATGACTGGGACCTCAGAGAAAACCCCAGTTTGCCCACAGTGGATGCGACACCAATCTGTATGGAGTGGGCTCGGAAACCCAAATGTGCCAGGCCATGGAGTGGGCTCAGAAACCCAAATGTGCCAGGCTCAAGTCCGCGAGAGCAGACCTCGTCACCGAACAAAAGCGACACTTAGTCAATGGCTAGCCGTCTTGACGACAAAACAGCCTACCCTCAGCGAGTCCACGGTCAGCCACAAATGTGTGCAAATGGGCGAGGCATCCTGCTGACAAAACAGACTGCCTTCAGCAAGTCCACATCCTGCCATGAATAGGTGTAGAGCCCTGCCAGGACATAGCTCTGTCATTGATCCCGCATGTAGCAGGATGATAGACCCTCTACCCAACAGGTCATGAAATAAGACCGTCTGGCAAAGAGAATGGCAAACTGTAGGCCCACGGGGCAGGGCCCGACATCTCTACATCTGCCCCCAGGCTCTGAGCAGAATATTGTGCTTTAAAGTGTGCAACGTAAGCGCCCAGACAAGCACATAACTCTGGAGTTCTTAGAGGACATAGTGTTCAGTATCTGCACTGTAGCCTGATTGTCACACAAAAATTGGACAACCTAGTCAGCCAAGTGGTCTGCCAAGAATGCACGACCAGGGGCAATAACCCTGCCAGCACAATTTGAGATGGCCAACCAGGCCTTGTAATTGGCGTAGAAATAGTAGCCTAATTAGGGCTACTATTTTTTGCTAGAGATGTGGGAATACTGCTGCACTGAATCCCAACTCTATATAGGAAAACTGAGTGTAGAAACAGGCCATGGTACCAGCTCTATACAGGAAAAAATTAAGTGTAGAAACAGGCAATGGTACCCCCAATCAAACGCCAATTCACAAAAAGGCCTTCGAACAAATAATCTAATAGTGGACAACCTGTTCGAGGCCCGTCCCCTTCCGTCAGGCCAATTGAATGATAAATTTTTTGCCCCGGAAACAGAACCCAAGAAGGTCAAAATCCTCTGGGTGGACAGGCAGCAGCTTAAATGCTGGTTTAATATGGCATTTTTTCCTCAAGACCCCGGGACCACAGGAACGGATCATGTGAAACTCACATTTCTTGCTGCCATTTCTTTATCAATTTCAGATTGGGCCATGTACTCTGCCTAGATTACTAGCCTGGGCAAATTAACAGGGCTGGGGCCATTTAGGAGGTGGGTGCTGGCCTGTATGGACGCTCAGCACAAGCATGCGTGTGCGGTGCAGGAAAAACTCAGAACCCTCCCCCGATGGGAGATGGGAGGAAAAAACCTCAAAGTCTCCTGCACCACACACACACACACCTCTTCAGGCACAAACAAGTATAATCGCAGCTGGGGACCTGGAAATGCGAAATGTACATATCTCAGATGGCGCCTCAGAGGCTCCCCATCTTGATGTCTATGTGCCCCAGCAATTCGTATGAAAATGCCATGCAAATGCAAGCATAGCCATGAGCCACCATCTTGATGTCTACGTGCCTCAGCAATTCATATGAAAGTGCAATGCAAATGCAAGCATAGCCATGAGCCACCCCTCCCCTCTGCCTGTGCCAAGTGAAGTTCATCCTGACTGGCCAAAGACAGCTGGGCCACTGGAGGGGGGGGGAAAGAATCTACACTGCTGCTGTGGCTTCTGGTTTCTGTTGTTGTTGGGTTTTGCACATGAAGAAGCCCGGGCTAGGGCTACCTGCTGAGGCAAGCCTTGGAGAGGACTAAGCAAGGAACCAGCCTTGTTATTTTGTAGCTCTACTGTGTAGGAACAAAAGTGTCTTCTTAATGCTCAATGGTGAGCCTGTTTGCGTGAATGGCCATGTTGCCATGCTGTTGTGTGGGTAGCACTCACCACTCTCTGGGGAACCCCCCCACATTGTTGGATGCATCTGCATCTGCCTGGTCACAGGGCCGTGAAGATCTAAGCATGCTGAAAATGAATGCAGAACATTATCTTGTGATCTGCTACACATGGAGAGGCCCTGCCCAGCCCACCCCTTCTTGGCAACCCTTGAAGCATCCAGGTCCTCTTCATCTGAAGAGGAAACACGAGTCGGGTGACGGATGCTTTGCTGGTTGCCTAGGGGCACGTCCTTTGCTCTTCCTGCCACCTTGATCTTTCTTGGGAGGCGTCTGGACTGGGACTTCAAGCTGTAATACTAAAAGAACTTGATGAGAGTAATGAGCAAAATTGAGCAAAATTACAGTAGCACACTGCTTAACTTTCACGCTCAGACCAGCTGTGCCAGAACAATAAGGCACAGGGGAAAGAGGGGGGGAAGGTGGGGGGGATTAAGTCAATTGCTTTAATCAATTGGTAAAAGGTTCATATCCACCTTTCTACATTATCTGCATGGCACACAGAAACCTATCTTATACTGAGCTGATCTAACTCAAGTCAGACCCTTGATCCATCTGGCCCAGTAATGTCGGCACTGACAGCCATCCATTGCTCTCCAGGGTTTCAGACAGGAGTTCTTCTCAGCCCTACCTGGGGATGCCCGGGATCGAACCTGGGACCCTCTGCATGCCATACATTTTCATAGGCCTGGTTTCATAGATTTCATAGATCATAGAGTTGGAAGGGGCCTAGAAGGCCATCGAGTCCAACCCCCTGCTCAATGCAGGAAACTAGAGGAGAGGGTCTCCCATCAAAGTAATAACCAGGCCTGACCCTGCTTAGCTTTCCACGCTCAGACAAGCTGAGCCAGCGTGAGCCACAGAGACAGGCAAGCAGCTGCTCTATCACACTGAGCCACAGTCCCTCACTTAAGTTGATCGGGAGGCTCCCCCCTTTTTTTTTTTTTTTTTTTTTTTTATGGTCAGCTGTGCCAGAACAATAATGCACAGTAACATTAAAACGAGAGAGAGAGAAAAGGGGGGTTTAAGTTAACTGATTCAATTTATTTTATTTATTTATTTATTTATTATATTTATACACCGCCTTTTTCCTGCAAGGAACCCAAGGCGGCTTACATAATCATCCTCCTCTCCATTTTATCGTCACAACAACCCTGTGAGGTAAGTAAGGCTGAGTCAGTGACTGGCCCAAAGTCACCCAGTGAGTTTCATGGCCGAGCGGGGACTATAACCTGGATCTCCCGAGTCCCAGTCCAACACTCTAACCACTGCACCACACTTTACCACAATTGATTAAACTGATTAAAATTAAATTGATTAAAATTGATTTAAGTTAATGGAATAAATTGATTAAACTGATTAGAATTGATTTAAATTGTCTGAATAAATTGATAACTTTGATTTAAATTATCTTTCCATGCTCAGACAAGCTGATCCAGCATCAGCCACAGGCATGTTCAACATTAATTAATTAGTTTAAAAAAAAAAAAAAAAAAAAAGGAGAGAGAGAGATTAGCAATAACTTTAATTGATTGATTGAATAATTAATGGCAGCAGGCAAACGAACAGCTGTGGCCCACGTGGCGCCCCGGCAGGAAGCCCCCGGCAAGCCGCAACAGCAAAGATCAGCTGTTTGGCGCGAAACTCCAAAGGCGGTCAACAACAAAGAGGGCAGCCAGCTGATAAGCGGCCAGACACGTGGCGCAGCAAAGGCAAAGCCCTGGCCATGCACCAGTGGCACCGCAACCACTCGCTGCTCCCTCTACAATTTGGCTGAGTTGCCTCCCCTGTTCCCTTGGCATGGACCCGGTTCCTGTGTCCCATGGCTTCAATACAGTCGAGATATGTACCTTGCTCATAGAGATTGTGCCCTGTCTGCTTAGTCACACAACCAGTCGTTATCCCCAAGGAAGCAATACGTTAAAACAGTGAGGGGTTAAAACAGTGAGGGGGGGGAGGGAAGCCTGGCTCCGACAAATTTAAAGGAGGCGAGGAGCAGCCCCGCGATGCGGCTGCAGGAAGCACCGGGCAATCAGCAGCAGCCACAAATTTAAAGGCTGCGAGGAATCAGCTGCTTTAGGTGATATCAGCTGCTTGATGCTTTAAAGGGTGGCAACAGGAGAGGGACATGGCCGCAGAAACACTGGGGAATCAAACAGCTGCTTGGGATCAGGAGCAAATAACAACAGCGGCGCAGCAAAAAGTAAGCAAGGGAGGCAACTGGAGTGAAGCAGCGCTGCAGATTCTAATCAGGGCAAGTCCACCTTAAATAAACAATGCAGCCGGCTTAATGGAGGGGGAAAGAAGCTCTGCTGGCCGGGGGAAAAAGGCAGCAGCCACAGCCCGTCCCACAGCAACCGAAAGTCCATTTTAAATAACAAATGCAGCCGGCTTAATAGAAGGGAAGGGAAGGGAAGGGGAGGGAAGCTTTGCTGAGGGAAAAACCGTGGCGACCAAAGCCCAGCCCACAACAACAAAACTTAGTAACTGATTCTCCCTAATCCCCTCAATTAATTAAATTAAAGACACAATTAAGCTAATTAACATGAACAATTAATTTAAACGTAACTAGGTTTAACGTAACTATAAAGCAAACACACACACAGTACTCCCTCCCAGATTTAAACACACACACATGCCCCAGGAACGATACCACGAGGAGATGAATCAGCAAGGACGATGGATGTGGGTTCAGCCGGAAAACAGCAGCAAAAGAGGCCGTGGGCGGGAACCCAGGTGCCTAGATAAGCCCTTTCCTGTGTCCCCGCCCTAGTTGAGCCATTGGCTCAGTATCTGTGACCAACCTGACCTGTTACCTGACTCCCCTTTCCTCCCCCACTCGCAAATCTTCTCCCCAGCCCCAGATGAGGGGCCAGTGGAAGTCTGTTCTCTCAGTTTTAGTATTACACCAAATATAGAATATGTGGATAATTATGCTGGCCTACCTTGCAGATTTGTTGTACGGAGAATGATGATGTTATTTAAACACTCAAAACTGTTTCATAAATGGTATTATTGCCTATGTAAGATACTGTCACTTTCTGCTGGATTCCGGAGGTCAGGAATTCTGTGGAGGCTGCAGAGATTGCTGGATCCTCCCATTGCCCTGACAGGGAGCAGATGTGTGAAAATGAATGAATGCACAAATGTATTGACTTTAGAGATGGACATACTCCCTGCAAGTTCTTCATGGGCAGAACAGGAAATGACCTGTTTTGTTTCCAGAAACAAATACGTTCATTTCCCTGGTCAGTCCAAGGGGCTTGGGAAATAAATGCCACTTTCCCTGTCAGTCTGCCGGCCCCAAAAGCATCCTCCCTTTACTCTTCCCTTTACCTATCTCAGGGGTGGGCAACTTGTGGCTCTCCGGATGTTTTGTCCTAAAACTCCCATCAGCCCTAGCCAGCATAGTCAATGGTGAGGGATGATGGGAGTTGTAAGACAAAACATCTGGAGGTCCCCAAATTGCCCACCCCTGACTTACCTCCATGCATGGGGATGGTGGTGGTAGGAACAACCTTGCCTCTTTGTGGTTTTGCTGTAGCCCTTAGGCAACACCCTGTGAGGCCTAACAAATTCGACAGCATGTCAGGGTGACAAAGAGGGAGTCTTCCTAATTGACTTCATCCATTGAAGAGATAGTTGGCATGCCGGAGATCTGTATGTGTGCCTATTGAGCTTCTGGGTCTGGAACAGATTACTGGGATTAGAGCATGCATCTTTGAAACTGTCAAGTGCCTATTGCAACACATTTTGCAAAGTATGCTTTCAATTTCTGATGATCACAGTATTCACTAAGATATATTTGTATTTGTATTATATTTCTCTAGCCACCTTTTATCTGTTCTGCTTAACGACCAATTTCACTTTAAATTAAAAGCTTTACAGATTTTACTGTAGGGATTCCTCCGCCTCCTAGCATTGCTACGTCACTTTCTCCTTAACAAATGCTTTTATATTCTCCGTATTAGCTCACTTAGCAGGAAGGCAGCAGAGCCTTTCTGCCAATCTGATCCAAAAGTTATTATGCGGTTATCTACCCCATCTGCCTCTATAATCCATGTAATTAACTGTATAAAATGCCAACTTTTGTAATTTGAGTTGTCCTCTTGATTAACTACTTAATTAATTGGCATTGCAAAGCAGTTGTCATGCTGTATGCCATTGATTATGCTTTATTTTGTAGCTATCTGTTCTAATTTATCAATGTAGGCTCTGTAGTACTATTTCACAATTCTTCTTGTCTTTCATCTTGTAAAATATCTTATCCAGCAAACATTTCTTTTGTATTAGTTAACATCGATAATAACATCCCTGATCTTTGAAGGGCCTCTTCCCGTTACCATTATCACTGCCATGTTATAGTACGATCGTATAGCTGGGCTTTAATGTCTGATATAGTATATAGAGCAGTCATCTTGAAATTTGAATATTGGAACTCCTATTGAAATGTTCACTATGCCTATGAACCTAAGCATGTCATTCTGCCATATGAGAATATCTGTTTACATCTCAAATGGCAAAGGCTAACACTGGCTGCTTCCACTTTCTTGTCCGCTAATACATATTCAGTAGCCAACAAAAAGAGGATACTTTTCAAATTACCAATTTTTTCCACATTAGCTCAATTTACAATTATTCTCACAGAGGTGTTTCCCCCTTCATTTTGTTCCCAAAATTTCAAGCTCTCCCTTGGCTTTAATGTATGGTTAATGTATGCCATTAAATAAATTTGATGGTACCAGAATTTTGCTACAATTAGCACATTCACTGCATTATTTAAAATTCAATTTTGAATTCAGCCCATGTATTAAAGAATAGAGTCATGTATAAAAGAACTGGCAGATTCACTCTTGCATTCAGTTTAAGATGAGCAAGTTTATCACCGTGAACAGCATGGCTCCCATCACTAGGAGGACTACCTAAGGTGAAAGCTATCAGTGATCGATGGTGACTCGTCACAATGTACTCGACGGCAGTAGCTTATCACATATATTATTAAGAGGAATAACAAAGTTCAACCTGAGTGATGTATATCCAGAATTGTACTTTTAGTTGTACTTTTGAAAATGGGGATCTACTGTTACAGAGAAGTTGTGAGATGTACAGGTCTCTTTCCTATACATGTTTACTTAGAATTAAGTGTCGCTGTCACTGGGATGGCTCAAAGATCATTTGAAATAATAGTTTGATGTGTCTGAGCCCTGGGGTCATGCTATCTTTCTTCTCACTTCCTTCTCCCTTTGCATGCCACATTTCCTCCTTCCTTTCTGATTTGAAGAAACAGTTTTTTATCTGAATCAGCAAACTACAGTTTGCAGTTACCCTGCAGTACAATGAGGAACTGAGTTCAATGGGAAGTATCCCCAAGCCTTATGCATAGGGTTTCATAAGCTTTCAGAGGTAGCTATGTTAGTCTGTTGTAGCAAAACCAACAAGGAGTCTTGTGGCATCTTAAAGACTAACACACTTATCTTGGCATAAGCTTTTGTGGACACTGTCCACTTCATCAGATTCATGAAGTGTTAATCTCAAATTGGCATTTATATACACATGCTTGTGGCGTAGTGGTGAGAGTGTTGGACTGGAACACGGGAGATCCGGGTTCTAGTCCCCACTCAGCCATGAAACTCACTGGTTGACTTTGGGCCAGTCACCGACTCTCATCCTAACCTACCTCACAGGGTTGTTGTGAGGATAAAATGGAGAGGAGGATGAGGATTATGTAAGCCACCTTGGGTTCCTTGAAGGAAAAAAGGCGGGGTATAAATATAATAAATAAATAAATAAATAAAATACCATCAGCTCACCATTGCAATGATGTCTGCGTTATGACTGAACAACATTTTGTGAAAGGCCACTCGTAAGGTAATTATCATTGCCTGTACTTTCTGCATTTCAGTTCCTTCTGACACAGTTTACATCTCACCAACCCCCTGTATTCTTATGCCAGAATACATTTGTTAATCTTTAAGGTGCCATAAGACTCTTTGTTGTTTTATCCATAAGCTGTAGTGCTAAACACAGTTACCTGGAAGAAAGTCCCACTGAAAGTAGGACTTCCTTCCATGAATAGGATTCACAGTTACTGTAACTTAAGGAAATAATTTATTTATTTTTATATCCAACAACTGTCCATACTGATTGCCATTAGGTTTACTATTATTTAGCAAAGTTATTAAGTAATGGTGCAAGTCTAATAGACACATAAAATTCATCACTGATTAGAAATACATCATGATGGTGGCAATAACTGTTTTATAATTATTTTTGTTAGGCTTTTCAAATAGTAACGATGAACAACAAACAAATAATTTTAGGCCTTTGATTACAGTAGTAGTGGCAATAAAATTTGGGGCTCTGTTTTATTTTGTTTTGCTTTCATTGCAATGGAACATTGTTTTCCTTTCCATCTGATAAGGGAGCTTTATGTGAAAACAGATTGCCTTGTCTTTCTGTTTTTCTGATTTCCTTTTCCACTGACATATATTTTAATCACATTTTATTAGCTAATTTGGCATAATTGGTTTGATTCAGCACAGTCTTCTTTATTATAGATTGACAAGCAATGAAATTCACTTTTTCTAGTTTGCCACTGACAGATTCACAATTTGATATAGTCACTAGTTCCTAAATTTGAAAACATCTCACATTTCCTTTATGTATAAATGACTTATGTAAGAAATATGTTGTCATAATTGATATAAAAAATATAGTAATATACTTTTTAAAAGTTATTGTATTAAGACAGATTGCCCATTGTTTCACAAATGATCAATGCCAAAATATATGTTGTGTGCAAAATTGCTGTCTTGACTGAATGTTACAATCTTATAAATGCTTCTATGGACTATGGACTATAGTATTCCAGGTCCTTCTCCCCCCCCCCCCTTTTTTAAACTTTCTTGTCTTTCATTTGAGATGGCTTCTAGCTAAAAGCAAATACTAGGTCAGATGTAACAACGGCTTCTGAAGCAGGGCTGTCTCCCAATTTCCCAAGGAAATATTATTCTATAAATTGTACACATTTTGATTAATTAACCAATTAAACTTGCATGTGCATAGTCCTGAAGAGAAACAACATGGTTTCTGGATCAGGCTACATTGAAGAAAGTCTCTTTGATTTCTATGTGGCTTTCCTCCAAAGAAATCTTCAGATTTCAGTCTTATATGAATGAGTGACCAGTATGATTTCTTTCCTTCTTGATAAGGGGGAAGGAGGGGTAGACTCTGCTGAAGAAGGGGCATGCCCAACACTGTCTCCCAGGCAATGCCAATGGCTGAAAAGGGAGGAGGAAAGGCACTCCATGAGACACAGTTCTCGACTTCAGGCTAAAATGCCCTGAAGGGTTAGATTGACAAGCAAAGAACTCTCGTCGCCCAGCCCCTGCTTAAAAGCTGGAGCAGGGGCACAAGAGCTTGTGGATACAAAGTCACCAACCCCAGACACTCCCTTTGCAGGACTATTCTTGAACTTTTGCATGCCTTGAATGCATGCCTTGGGACTCTGCATTGGATTATACCACTGAACTTTAAGATTCTGTTTCTGGCTCCTGTTTGGATAATCTGGGTTTTATTTGAACTTGGTTCAAGAAGGACAATGATCTGTGGACTTTGGTGAAGTGCTTGTGTTTGAGTCCTGCTGTAATAAAGGAGTTCAGTGTTTCTTTAACAAGTGTTTGCTTGCTGTCGTGAGGAAGCTGTGCTTGAAAGATGTGTAGATGGAAATGAGAGGCAGAGCTGAGTATCATCTGCATACTGATAACACTTCAACCCAAACCTCCAAATGACTTTCCCCAGCAGTTTCATGTAGATCAAGATGTGGAATGTGTGACTCTCCAGATGTTGTTGGACTACAACTCCCATCAGTCCCAGTCAGCATAGCCATTGACCAAAAAATGGCATCCAATTGGGCATGGACATGAGGGACCTATCCACAAAATGTCCAGCAGACTGGTCACAGAGGGTCTTTGAGGGTTCAAGCTGTTGTATTCCAGAGCTTACACTCGGGAAGCTGTAACCATCTGAAAATCTCCACTGGATGACACAGCAGATGCAATGGTGGCAGAGAAGTAAGGTGGTAAGGTGGTACCTTTGCCACTATCACAGCCACAGAATAAGATCCCAATTGAATTCTTATCTTATGAAATGGATTATTTACAGGTCTTCTGCCATTTGTGCTTTAATTATTGACACATTTTATCATCCTCAGCTCCTTCAAATTAATGTGGTGCTGAAAATTTCAAGCCTGCTGTTTTTGGCAACGTGAGAGTGTTGGGGTGAAATGAATACTCTAGTGAAAGAACTGGGGGAGATGGAGAATTTCAAAGAATTTTCTCACTGGGGAGTGGAGTGTAGAAGTTGGCCAAGGCATTTTGCTGCTGCTGCTGCTGCTTTAACTCTAAGAACACCCTGTGCACTATCACAGCTTTGCAGGGCTCTTCGCACAGAAGCTTTCAGATGGCAATGCTTCCTGGAATACCCAAGGGACGGAGATGGAGATCACATAGTCTCCTGAGCATTCAGGAACTGCTGCCAGGCTGAAAGCCTCTCTACTAAGAGCCCCAAGATGCTGTGAGCAAGAACAGGGCTTTTAGAGCGTTCCCCACCCCAAAGCTCTAAAAGCCCTGTTCTTGTTCACAGCGTTGTGGGGCTCTTAGCACAGAGGCTTTCAGCCTGCAGCAGTTCCTGAATGATCAGCAGACTCTGTGCAATGTCACATCTTAATTGTCTTTACAAATGGTCCAAGCTCTCTGACCTGACAAATTTTGAATGGCAAAAAGTACCACAGATGGTGGGGTCACAACTGGAAAAGCTCTAACAGCTGTTGATGGTGATCTAATCTCAAGTCAACTGTATATGCCCCAGTTCTTGCAATGGCAGTAATGCAAAAAGCATTTATATAGTACGCAAAGCAAAAAGCTGTGTCACATAAATAGTGACCCCACACAAGCTCCTTCATAATGCTAGCACAGGGGCAACTCCTCTTGCTCCTGAGGCAATTATATTTATGAAGTGGCGTTGCCTTGTGTTTGAAATCGCCCTGCATCTGTAACGTATACACAACTGAATTTGGTTTAGTATGTCCCAGGGATGTTGAAGAGTCTTTGGTCTCGAGTCACGAGTCGAGTCACGAGTCTTTGGACCCGAGTCTCGAGTCCGAGTCCGAGTCCTTGGTCCAAAATGGTGACTCACGAGTCACGAGTCCTGAGTCACTCCCAAAACTGACTCCACGAGTCCCTATTAAAATCAATGAGGTTTCCCCCCAACAAAATAAGGCTACTTCAGATGTGTGGCTTAAATAAATTCTAGGCACAAGTGTGCCTTTTTATTTCAAAACTCTGCAACTGATTTTGGCAAGAACAGACCATGCAGACAAACCCAAAATAACCAGGCAGGCAGAGGAGGCAGGGAACCCCAAACAGGCAGGCAGAGGCAGCCAAACCCAAAATGTCTGACCGTAACCCAAACCCCCCACAACAACACATCAATCAAAATAAATCTCAACACATCGTTGGGGCTGCGCTCCTGGTAGCTGTCCATAGTGGCCGAGCAGCGGCGCGCCTCGCTTCCATGCGCTCTTCACCGGTGATCGCGTTCCTTCTGGCACAGCCAGAAGACTCGTCAACAGCCCAGGGATGTTGACGAGTCCTTGGTCTCGAGTCCCGAGTCGAGTCTCGAGTCCCATTAAAAATATTGGGACTCGAGTCCGAGTCGAGTCAGAGGGGGGACTCAGTCCGACTCACGAGTCGAGTCCTCGAGTCCAAGTCCCCATCCCTGGTATGTCCTGTATTCTTTTTCTTTTCCCACCCTCTTTATTCTTCTTTACAGGTTTCCAGAATAAGGGTTTGGTGTTTTTTTTAAAGCAAAGTTTCTGTTTCTTTTTTTAATTGTTGTGCTTGAATTCTGCCTGGGTTGATTGATGAAAGACATGCTTCCTAGCAGTATTGCAAGCAGGATATTTGGTTTCAACTTGATTCATGTGTTTGAAAATGCCATCTCATCGAGCTAAACTCTGCTTCAGAAATTATTTCTCACTAAAAGTGCAAAACTATGCATGTTTAGACAGAAAAACATCCTACAACTGCCAGCATTCCCCAGGCAGCTTTGTTGGCTAGGGAATGCTGGGAGTTGTAGGACATTTTTTTCTGTCTAAACATGCATAGGATTGCACCCTTAACTGTTTTATTTTGTTATACAGACACTGAAGGAGAGAGAGTGTGTGAATGTATCTGCTTGAAAAGAGATGTGAGACAGTCATCTGAGGAGTAGAAAAACTCAACAGCAGTTTTACAAGTTTCCTGGTATAGCATGCATCAGGGATGTTGAAGAGTCCTTGGTCTCGAGTCACGAGTCGAGTCATGAGTCTTTGGACCCGAGTCTCGAGTCCGAGTCCTTGGTCCAAAATGGTGGCTCACGAGTCCCGAGTCCTGAGTCACTCCCAAAGCTGACTCTACGAGTCCCTATTAAAATCAATGGGGGTTTTCCCCAACAAAATAAGGCTACTTCAGATGTGTGGCTTAAATAAATTCTAGGCACAAGTGTGCCTTTTTATTTCAAAACTCTGCAACTGATTTTGGCAAGAACAGACCAGGCAGACAAACCCAAAATAACCAGGCAGGCAGAGGAGGCAGGGAACCCCAAAGCAGGCAGGCAGAGGCAGCCAAACCCAAAATGTCTGAAAGGTTGCATTTTAGAAAAATGATTTAAAAAAATAAACTTGCTGTACTTCCTAAAACCTATCCATGTTGCATTTGAGGAACACGGTTTTTTCTAAATGTTTGGCCCCCATTCTGGAACGGTGAGGTCTCATCACAATTCCACCCTCACTGAACACCCGCTCCACTGGTGATGAACTTGCTGGAACCAGAAACACACTCAGAGCAGCCACACAGAGTAATCTCAGGTCCTTCCTCTGCCTCTCCCAAGTACGCAACACATCAATCAAAATAAATCTCGACACACTGTTGGGGCTGCGCTCCTGGTAGCCGTCCATAGTGGCCCAGCAGCGGTGCGCCTCGCTTCCATGCGCTCTTTGCCGGCGATCACGCTCCTCTCCACTCCTTCTGGCACAGCCCAGGGATGTTGAAGAGTCCTTGGTCTCGAGTCCTGAGTCAAGTCTCGAGTCCCATTAAAAATATTGGGATTCGAGTCTGACTCGAGTCAGAGGGGGAACTCAGTCCGACTCACGAGTTGAGTCCTGGAGTCCGAGTCCCCATCCCTGGCATGCATGGACATCTTGCATAGGGTTTGAAGGATCAAAAGTAGTGATAATTAACTACGGTAAGGCCCCATCTCAATGATCGCAATGATCAGTCATCTAATACAACTCAACCTGGGCGGGGCTTCTAGCCGAATGGAGTTGGAAGGATATTGAGAGAGCTCCGGTCGGAAAAGATATGAAAGAATAAATCTCCCCTGAAATAATAAGGATCCTGTGAGTTACATTCTGCATTCAAACTTGAATAAGGCAAAGGGCTGTGATTTTTTCCCCCCGGAATTGTTTTCCAAACTTTCTTTCGTATTTCTGGGCTGGTTGCCAAATGTCTAGAGATCGTAAATATAAAATTCCATCGGTCTGGGAGAGAAAGAAAACCCATCCTAGTGATATCAGAGTGTCACGGCTGGATAGGGTACAGCTTGAAAAAGAAATTAATTCTAAAAACAATACGGAGATCAAAAAAGATAAGATCAGCCGTAGTGCTGAATCACTTAGAGCAGGAAGTGCTCGTATAATCCCGGAAATTCCATCTCAGCAGAAGGTGGGATCTGCTGTTGCTGTAGTGATACCAAAAACCCCCGAAAGAAAGCATGTCGACTCTAATGATGGCACAGTTCCAGAAGCTTTTAAAAGAAAATAACGAAGAGATAAAAAACCAGATGAAGACCGAGATGAAGGCAAACAATAAACAAATTGTAGCGGAGGTGGTTGTGGAGTTACAAAAATCAATTGCTGAAATAAAAACAGAATTAAAATCTGTGAATTTGAAAATGTCTGAGATGGAAAAAGGGATAACGGCAAATAAGTCTGAAATACAAGATCACAATATTAGGTTTGATCAGATTGAACTGAAATTGATTGACTTGCAAGATCGGGAATGCAGATCTAACATATGCCTTCGCGGGTTTCCAGAACAGAGTGGTGAAACTTCTAAAAGTTTGAAAGATAGAGTGCTTGAATGGCTAAAGAGCCTTGCTCCTGGTATTACATGGGAGCAAGAGGATATTGAAAGGATCCACAGAGTCACTTTCAAAAGAGGAGGAATGAGTCCCAGAGACATTGTTATAAAATTTACATACTACAATAAGAAGGAGTTTTTTATGGGTGCAATCAGGCAAATTCCGGGACGACTGATGTTTTTTTCAACACCAGTCCAAGTTTTCAACGATTTGTGTGCTCAAACGATAAATTGGCGGCGGAGTGTGAAACCCTGCACAGCGATTTTGAAGAAAAATGGGATTTCTTACACTTGGGGTTACCCAGTTTTTTAAAGATTTTTTATTGGAAAAAAATTCTACAATATAACATCTTTGGAGCAAGGCATGCAGTTGCTGCAAGAATTGGGCTTGCAGGGAGAAGATGGAGCAGCTGGACAAGGAATGCCCGGGCCGATCAGATTTACAGACATACAAGAAACCCTTGGTGCAGTTGGAGGAAAGGACAAATAACTCTTTTCTTTTGTCTCTTATTCTTTTATAAAATCTTTCTCTTTCTCTTTCTCTCTCTATAATTACTATTTGTTTTTTCCCTTTTTAATTTTATTTTATTTTATGTTTTTTTTCTTTGTTTGTTTGGTTTTTTAATTTCCTGCTCGGCTGAAGAAAAGGGGAGATAGTGGTTTTTTGTTATTGTTTTTTTGTTGTTATTTGTTTTTTTTTTTTTTTTTTTTTTTTTGGTAAAAAGAGACCGGAAGGAAGTAAATGATTGGAGTTCGTAGGCAGAAGTCTCAACCTCCCCCCCCTTTCAAAGGCTCTAGAAGCTGTGTGGGGGGTGATTATCCCTGGGATAAGAGAGGGGGGAATGGAATTAAATGTGTGGGTGGGGGGTGGGGGGTTGTGGTGATATTTATGTTCATGCACAGGGACCAAAGTTGGTTGAGCAACAACAAAATAAGATGGACCCTAAGTTAAGAGTTTCAACGTTGAATGTCAAAGGTCTGGGATCTATTCTGAAAAGAAGACGGATTGAAGCACTTCTAAATAAAGATAAGGTGGACATAATATTTCTACAAGAAACACATCAATCAAAAGAGGGAGTAAACGAACTTAAACCAAGATGGTCTATGATATACGAGAAAGCATATGGTTCCACCAAGTCAAGAGGTGTGGCAATTATTATTTCTAAAAAATGTGGTTTTATTGTGAGTAAAGTTAAAAAGGATACTAGGGGGAGATATATAATGGTATATGGGGCATTAGGAGGGGAAGAATATATATTAGTTAATGTATATGCCCCAAATGTAAATCAAGCAGAATTTTATCAAGAAGTATTAAAGGAAATGGGTTCAAAACAAAATGAGTTAGTTATTATAGCTGGTGATTTCAACATGGTGATGGACAAAAAGATAGATAGATCTAATCCCACAGTAGAAGAGAGGAAAAATAATATAACGGCATTAAATACAGTAATTAACAAAGAGGGAATGGTAGATGTATGGAGGGGTGTAAAAGGAGATGAAAGAAGTTATACATATTATTCACCTGTTACAAAGAATTTTTCTAGGATTGATTATATATTTGTTTCTAAAAATTTGATTTCAAGAGTAATGAACACGGAAATTGGTATTATAAAAGTGTCGGATCATGCAATACATAATATGGATGTTAAGATAAATAAGGATTATAAAGAAGCTAAAAGATGGAGGCTGAGCGGTAATATTTTTCAGTACAAACATATAAGAGACAAGATAGAGAAGGAATTAAGAGAGATTTGGGAGATTAATGATACAGGAGTTTGTAGCGATGCAGTAGTTTGGGACACAATGAAAGCTGTTATGAGGGGCATTAGTATAAGAGAAGCATGTATATTAAGGAAACAACAGGAGGAATTTAATAAAAAGCTTGAAGAGGAGATAAAGGAGTTAGAAGCTAAATTTTTAAAGGAAAGGGGAAAGCAGATTTATGCAGAACTACAAGCTAAGAGGAAAGAGTTAGAAAACAAGGATATTGAAAGGACACAGAGAAATTTGATTTATATGAAAAGAGCTTACTTTGAAAATAGTAACAAGAATTCTAAAATGTTAGCTAGATCCACACAAAAAAAACGGGGGAAAAATATAGTTGGAATAATAAAGGATAAAAAAGGGAAAGGGCATAATTTGATGAAGGAAAAATTAAAAAAATTTCAAGAATTTTATACAGAATTATATAAAGCAGGAATAGGTGAGGAAGATAGGATTAAAGAATATATTGAAAAACATATGAAAATGAGAATACAAGAAGAAGATAGAGAGACGATGGAGCAACCATTCTCAGATTTGGAGATAGATTTTGCTATAAATAAATTAAAAGAGGGCAAGACCCCAGGAGTAGATGGATTAGGGGTGGAATATTACAAGGTTTTTAAACATATGTTAATTCCAAGGTTGAAGTCATTATATAATAATATAATGGAAGGGGGAGAAATCCCCCCTTCATGGAAACAATCTATGATTATAGTAATTCCAAAACCAGGAAAGGATTTAACAGAACCAGATTCATATAGACCCATTTCGTTAATAAATCAAGATGCAAAATTATTTACTGCAATACTAGCAAGACGAATGAATAGGTTTATGAGTAAATATGTAGGGATGGACCAATGTGGATTTATTGCAGGTCGACAAATGGCCGACTTAACTAGAAGAGTATTAAATATAATATATAGTATAAAGAAAAATAATGTTAAAGCGGGTGTATTAGCATTAGATATTTTCAAGGCTTTTGATTGCGTGGAATGGCCTACGTTAAAAATGATAATAAAAAATATGGGGTTTGGAGCAAGATTTAAAGGAGTAATTAATCAATTATATGCCCATAATATTACAAATGTAGTGGTAAATGATGGTATTACGGAACAAATTTCCTTAGACCGAGGAACTAGACAAGGATGTCCCCTTTCCCCTATTTTGTTTGCATTAGTGATGGAAATATTAGCAAATGTAGTAAGAGAAGATAGAAATATTATAGGGATGGGGGTTGGATCAAATTAAAATAAATTTATTTGCAGATGATACTTTATTAACAATTAAAAACCCAATTGAAACAATGGATAGGTTGGAGAACCACTTGAAAGAATTTGGAGAAATAACTGGGCTACAGATGAATTGGGGTAAATCCAAGATTTTATTGTTTAATTATAGTAAAAAAGAGGAGAGTGAAATGTTGAAGAAAAAATATAACATTAAAATTACAAATGTAATTAAATATTTAGGAATAGAAATTACACAAGATATTGATAAAGTAGGAGAACAAAACTTTAGAAAGTTAAAGATAGAGGTTAAAAATAAAATAGAGGAGTATAAAAAAATTGGACTTTCTTGGTTTGGTAGAATAGTGTTGGTAAAAATGAAGATATTGCCTAAAATAAACTTTTTGTTTAGGATGTTACCAGTAAAGATTACAGAAAAAGAAATTAAAGATTGGCAATCAATTATTAATGAATATTGTAATGGAAGGAAAAGATCAAGGATTAATAAATATAGTTGGTATAAAGCGCAAAAAATAGGTGGTTTAGGTCTTCCTAATATAAAGTGGTATTATTTAGCCAACCAAGTAAGACATATTTTGGACATTATAGCAGGGAAAGATAAAATGTGGTTGGAATTAGAATCACGAGAATTAGGAAACATGATGGTGAATATATTATTTAAGAAAAATATAAATAATATTATAAAAGGACTAGAAAATCCCTTTTTGAGGAGTATGTTAGAGAGTTGGAATAGTACGAGGAAAATTTTTACACCAGAGGTATCCCCGTTAACTCCGGTAGTGGTCATGGAGGACTTTCCAGAAAATGTAAGACATCTAGAAGCTATATTAAGGAGAAAAAAGGTGATTAAATTAATGGATTGGGTGGAAAAATTGAAGACTAGAGAACATATAATAGAAATAGTAGGAAGAGAGAGAATATCATGGTTAAATTCAATGTAATTGGAACTGTGGTTAAAGAAGTGGAGGATAAGAATGGACAGCGAAAGAGAACTAACCAATTTTGAAAAGATAGTTTTGACTAGAGAAGCTATAGAAGGTAATGTTTCAACAAGAGGCACAACAAAGGCTTTATATACGATGTTACAAAAAGAAGAAGAGCATAAAGATTCTCTTAAAGTGTTATGGGATAATGAATTTGATGAGGAAATATCGAAACAAAGTTGGAAAAATATTTGGGATAGACGTATTGTAAGAGTTATGTCAACTAGGATAAAAGAGAATTTTTATAAAGTGGTATGGAGATGGTATTTAACTCCAGTAAGATTAAATCAGATAGATAAAAATTGCTCCGCATTGTGTTGGAGAGGATGTAATGTAAAACGTAAGTATGCCCACATGTGGTGGAGCTGTAAAAATGTTCTGGAATTTTGGCAGAAAGTATTTGCAGAAATATCAGAAATAATTGGAATGGAATTAGAAGTCTGCCCAAAATTAGCATTGTTAACAATTACAGAAAAGTTAGCTTGTTTAAAAAATACAAAAGAATTGATTGTGAATTTGTTAACAGCAGCAAAATTAATGATAGCTAGGAATTGGAAGGTTCAACATGTGTTTTCAATTAATGAATGGTATGGAGAGGTATGGGATATCGCGTTAAATGATAACTTAACTTGTAATATTAAGTGTCAAAAAGGACAATTGGAGAAAGACACCTTTGTGAACATTTGGGGTAAATTTTTGGATTATGTGTTGGTAAAGGGGAGGGGGAACAAACCTTGTCAAGATTTGTTATATTTTTGGAATATAGAATAATATCTTGTATATATACAAAAAAAAAAAAAAAAAAATTGGGGTGAGAAATATAACTTGGTCCCAAGAGGTGGGGGGGTGCACAATGTTTATGTTGTATTTTTTGTTGTTGTTGTATTCATTAGTAGTTGTAAGATGTGAAAAATTAAAAATTTAAATAAAACAAACAAACAAACAACTCAACCTTTTTCTATCTGAAGAAGGTTGGATTGTATTAGATCAGGGCTCTCCAACCTTGGGTCCCCAGATGTTGCTGGACTACAGCTCCCAAAATCCCTTGCCATTAGCCATGCTGGCTGTGTATGTTGGGAGCTGTAGGCCACCAACATCTGGGGACCCAAGGTTGGAGAGCCCTGTATTAGATGATTGATCTTTTTTTAGTTAATGAGCTGGCTGCTCATAAGATTCCATGGTCTCTGGAATGGAACACTCTTTAATTCAGAATTAATCCTATTACACCTTTTATCACAATGATTTAGGTAATTTTTTATCAGTTATCCAGTTATCTATAGACTTACAAGATGTACTCTGCTAGTGGATGTAGACCTTAGTATGAAAACTTTTATTTGTTTCTATAAACATTTTCTGTAATATCCTGTCTAAAGTGAAATGTGCTAGTATAAAAATACTGTCTACTCTAGAAAATTTCACTCACTTTTAACCAGCTCCAGCTGTAGGTATTGTATTTAGATTGTATTTATTGTATTTTTAAATCACCCATCTAGACGGTACCCGGCCACTCTGGGCGAAGCTTAGTTCCAGCTAATATAAGATTTCCTATGGTTGTGTTATATGTACATAATTTAAGTCATGGAGAACTCTGGAGTGTCATCACTTTGCATTAGACAGGCCCTATTTAGAATGAAGTATCTCATGTTTACTTTCATTTCCTAGCATTTCTGATTATAAACAATGTACATATCCTCATTTTATCTGAAGGAAAAGGAAACTGTAGCAGGGTGAATTGATTTGGATCAAGGCGATTTAAGTCAGCAAGTAAAAAGGCCAATCTAAACCCTTGATTTAAATCAAGTTTCCCTCTGATATTTCTTCACATATTTCCTAAACAATGGTGCAAATCTGACTACTAACCCATGTTAATTTAAAACTAAATACAGTATTATTTACACTGTTTCATTCTTACAAGACCTTGAATCTATTTGTTACACTGGATAGATTTAGCATGTTTTCTTTCTTTCCTTATAGAGGAAATGTCCTTAAAATATTTCCATATAGGGTCTTATTTATTACCAGCAACCAGGACAGTTTGTAAAGTTAAGTATGGAAATACAGGAACCAGAACACTGGGCAACTTTCCATTACTTCTTTCCAGTGTTTCTTCTTTCTGCTTCACTCTGAGCCAAATTACACATTACACTAATTGTGTAGCATGTAGCTGAAGCTGGCCTTAGTTTTTTAATCTCATAAGCATGTGTGGTCCCAATTCAGATTGGGACCATGGTACTCTAGGAGGGGATACCACCCTCTACCCCACTCCATTTCACAAATTATTTAGCAAATTAAAATGAAATGGCCATGACTGATAGGTAGAAGTAAGTTCTGAGAGTTACTGGACAAACTACAGCAGTTTTTCAGATGAAAATGAAATGCCTTTGTCTGGTACCTAGAGTGTAAATATTCATATATGAGAAATGATCAAATTGCTTCTTCATTTATTTTTTATCCACTCTGCACTGTAGGACACAGCATCATTATTTGAATGCAAAGGACCTGGTAGTATCAGGATCTTTTCCCACTTGTTTTCCCTATCATTACCATGCTTAGATGTACAGCAGCAGGCAGATAGAGTAGTAAGCAGAGCAGACTTGAGCTCTCAGCGACTACAGTTTTGCCTTAGTCTTCCCAGAAGTTGGCCATCAACAGCAACAAGGCTTGAACAGACAACATAAGTAATGAAACCACTGCAGGATGATTTATTTTTAAAGGTGTCATGCAGGCAAATATTATTTTTACCATGATGATTTTTTTTAAAGGTGTCATGCAGGCAAATAACAAGTCCAGAGCTTGTCAATAATCAGTCATCAAATAAGTGGATTGAGCTGCTATTTCTCAAGAGCCATTTTAATCAGTGGAAGGTGCTTTTATGATCTCTGCCTTAATTTTCTTATATTCCTGTTTTCTACCTCCAGAAGCTAAAGGGAACTAGAACGTAGACTATATCCCCTATACATGAGCTCTCTTGGCTCTTGCAAATTTAAGTTAGGATTGGATGCTTTGATTATTTTGCCTGCATTAGGAGATTTGTTCTATGATCTGCCATTGCATTCCCTTAGTTCACAAATCTATCAGATTAAATTACTTTGAGTAAATCATGATCTGAGCTAAATTGTAACTGAAACCTATGTCTTCATTACTAATGATCCAAACCATTTAGTTCTACTATTTACACTGGTTTAAGCAGCAAAGGGACTCAAGCATCACTGCTGTACAATTTTCATTTATTTCAGAGAATTTCATTGAAATGAATGGCCGTTGTGCCATGGTATAGTGCTTGGTCAATTGAGCCTGAAGTCTCTTGACTGTAGTGAAGGCTCACTTGATCAGAAGGTTTTCACACTTGGTAGTGATACTTAAGAACAAATTTTATCAGCACCTGAATAACAAATAAAGTGCAAAGAAAAGTTTTATATGCTAAAGTAGATGATACTCCAGACTGAATTAATCCAGCCTTAAATATTAAAGTTATATGAAGTTGTCATACTTCAATATTTTCAGAAACCTAACATCACAAAAATATTGCAATTCAATGTTTCTTATCTATAAAATATAAAATTTGTTATTGTTCCTATACTATTTTAATAGGTAAGGGGAAACAGAATCCATCCACTCCTCACATGCAGCTGCTCATAGAAAAGGAGGGGATCATCATAGAGCTTAGTGCAACTCTTTTTCTTCCCTCCCTTTCCCCACAAGTCTTTTGGTGAGACTCACATGCACCACAGTGCACTGGCTTCGACTTGAGCTGCCTGAGATCATCTTCGGCCATGCTGTTTGTTCAGGTTTATTTTTGCTGGGTTGATATACAAACCATTTTTGTGTAAACAATTTGTTTCTGCTTTGGATGATTTTATTTTTCCTTAGGAAAGCTGCAATATTGACTAGTCTGCACGTTGTTTCTCGGGGGTATAGCCATTTAGTTCAGTTACTCATGAAGTAGCCCACATCTTGTTTGCTCAGAGATTTGATCATCTAAAATGACCAGCTTCCTTAGAATTTTGAATACCGTAATATTTCCTCAGCTCCTTGATCCAATCTCATCTGGACCAGCAAATGAGTAATTTTTTGTCAATGTGTTTTTGTATGTTTCAGTTTTCCTATGATTTTTAGAAATGGAATAAGTATTGTAAACAATAGAAAGAAAGGGTTGCTTTATTTTGTCTATGCTTTGTGACTTTTGAAACATCCTGAGGCATTCTTATTACCATTTTGATGACTTCAGTTATTGAGCTGATGATGTCAATAAGCAATTACTCTGAAATCTTTCTGAATGGAAATTAATAGTTCAGAGCCCACGTCTACAAATATATAACTGTGATTGTTTTACAAGCATTACTTTGAACCTATCTTCAATGAGATTCATCAGTCATTTGAATACTCTTTCTAAGTATTTGAGATAATTTTACACCATCTGCTTAATGAAGTTTGAATAATCTAGTATCTCCGCATGAAGGAAAAATTATTAATTAACATATTAGACTACACAACGCCAAATGTATGTTATGTTACATCAGCATTGCAATTAAGCCCCCAAAAGCTACCAGCCTTCCTGCTCACACCCCTCCAAGCTATTTGTGGCATATAAGTAGTCTAAAAGGAAATAAAAGGAACTAACTTTCAGTTGATTGGAACCTCCATGCCTAGAGGCCACAATCAAATAGGAAAGTGGTTGTATAAAAGCCTATACTACATATATTCACAGTTGCAAATGACATTCTGTACTGTTGCCTTGAAATTAATTTACAAAGCTGGAAATGGTCTCCCTTGTTCAGTGCCCCATCCCATAGTCTTCCAGTTTCGAGAGTGTGTGTATATTGAAGTTCCTATTCAAGATAGAATAGGAATTCTGTTGGTGAACCAGCTGCCCAGCTGCTCAACTGTCTTCCTTCCTGAACTAGCCGAGGTGGTCTCAGGGTTGGTGCTGGAGTCTCCACGGCTTGTTGTGGAGACATACACCATGTTAACATTCATGCTGAGGCCACTTTGTTGGGATTGGCTCAGGAATTCATGGCAACCATGGGTCTATCCCAATTAGTATCTGGGGGCTCTGGGCCCACTCATTTATCAGGGCACACTTTGGATCTCATCATGGTGGAATGATGGTAATCTGAGGGTGGAGGAACTTTAGTTCCATTGTCATGGACAAATCATTACCTGGTGGGGTATTAGACTTGTTGGAACTTGGAGCCTCTGTGTGTGTGAGGTGGTGGTGGTTAAGATGGTCCACCCCAGAGACTGGTGGATTTGGATGGCTTTCCAGTGGCTTTGGGGGATTTTCCTATCACCCTGGCGGGCAATCCTGTCAAAGCCCTGGTTGATGTCTGCAATGGAAAAATCACCCTGGTGGTTGACACATTCAGTCTTGAGAGTCCTCTCCCACAGAATGGAGCCCCCCTGGTTTTCCAAGGTAGTGCAGGCAATGAAACAAGTGGGGCATCAACTAGACCGATGTTAGTGGAAAACTCAGAACGAGTCCAATCGAACATAGGCTAGAGCTCATTTAACAGGCTACTCCATGGTAATGAGGGTGTCGAAGAAATCGTACTTCTCTACAATTATTGCATCTGCTCAGAGTCACACGGTGGAGCTTTTTTTGGGTGGTCAGAGGCCTATTATGCTCTGGCCCACAAGAAGAAGAGGTGGACCACTTAATAGTCTGCTGTGACCAATTTTTGCAACACTTTGCAGATAAAATCAATTGTATCCATGCTGACTTGGATGCCATAGTTGATTCAGGTCCAGTGGATGTAACTTTGACTCCTGCTTGTCCAGTTACAATGGATACTTTTCAATTTGTACAACCCAAGGATGTGGACAGGACCCTTGTGTGCTGGACCCTTGCTCTTCCTGGCTTATAAAAGCAGTCTGGGGGAGGGGGATGGCTGAGTGGGTAAGGGTAGGGGTGAAAGTCTCTTTATGGCAAGGTGTGATTTCGTCTTGCCTAAAGAAGGCAGTGGAAAGACCTTTGTGTTGTTGTTGTTGTTGTTGTTGTTGTTGTTTTAAAAAAAACCTCACTGAATCCCAGTGTATTGAATAATTTGCAGCTGGTCTCCAGTATTCCATTTTTGGGCAAGATGCAAGATGTGGTGACTTCTCCACTCCCGGGATTTTTGAATGAGATGGATTACCTAGAGATCCATTTCAATCTGGCTTTAGACCTGGTGATGTGACAGAGACTAGTTTCATTGCCTTGCTGGATGATCTACGCCGGAAAATGGACAAGGGGAGTGTGTCCCTGTTGGTTCTGCTGGACCTTTCGGCAGCTTTCAATACCATCAACCATTAATATCCTTCTGAAGTGTCTGTCTGAGAGGGGACTGGGAGGCACTGTTATATGGTGGCTCTGGTCCTTCTTGGAGAGGCGATCTCAGTCAGAAGGTGGTGTTGGAGATTCCTGTTCAATGCCATGGCTATTGGCCTGTGGTGTCCCTCAAGGTTCCTTCTTGTCTCCCAAACACTTTTACATGTACATGAAACCGCTGGAAGTGATTGCCTGGAGTTTTGGGGTTTGGTGCTGATGACACCCAACTCTATCTCTCCTCTCCATCTAAATCCAAGTAAGCTGTTCTAGTTCTAAATCAGTGCCTGATGTCGGTAATGTACTTGATGAGGGCAAACAAGTTCATGCTTAATCCAGACAAGACAGAGCTACTCCTGGTTAGTCAAAAGGCAGATCAGGGAATAGGGACTCTAACTGTGCTGAATGGGTTACACTCCCCCTGAAGACTCAGGCTCACAGTTTGAGTGTACTCCTGGACTTGGCCCTGAACCTGGATCCCCAGGTCTCGATAGTGGCCAGGAGTGTGCTTGCACAGCTGAGGCTAGTGCGCCAACTGCATCCATTCCTAGAGATGTCTGATCTGGCCATTGTCATGCATGATCTGGCCTTAGTTACATCCCATTTGGACTACTGTAATGCTCTCTAAGTGGGACTGCCTTCAAAAATTGTTCAGAAACTTCAGCTGGTCCAGAATGCTGCAGCCAGACTGTTGGCTGGGGCTGGTTACAGGGAGCACATGACCCCCTTGTTACAGCAGCTTCACTGGCTATTGGTCTGTGTCCAGGCAGAATTCAAAGTGCTGATTATGACCTATATTCAGCTTGGGACCGGGCTACCTGAAAAGGCTGCCTCTCCCATACGAGCCTGCCAAACTCTTAAGATCTTTGTGAGAACCCCTTCTTTTGAGACCACCTCTTTCATAGGCATGTTTGGTGGTGAGCAAAGCGAGGGCCTTTTCAGTGGCTGTTCCCAGGCTGTGCAAGTCCCTCCCAAGGGAAGCTAAGTTCACTCCCTCTCTGCTGTCCTTCCACTGGCAAGGAAAGCCCACTTTATTCAAGAAGGCCTTTGGCCTGTCTGTGGTTCTGCTGGGTTGGGTGCTGCTTTTATTTTTTTATTCTGTAATTGTTAAGTTGTTATTGTATTTTAATGTACTTTATTGTTTTAATCAATTTTAATTATGCCTGTAAGCTGCCTTGGGTGCCATTTTTTTGGTAGAAAGGCAGGGTACAAATAAAATAAATAGATGTCCTTTTTGAAAGGGTGATGCTTCTGGATATATGTGAAACCTTATTTAATCCATACAACTCTCTGCCTCTCTGTCAGATACATTATAATCATGTCCTAAGTTAATGCTATTCTTCTGTGAGTAGAAGTATGCTTCAAAACAAGATCCTCTTGTTTAGGCAATGCATTTTTCCCCCACAGGGGCAAAGCCATTAATTAAAAGGAGTACCTGAGGAAGAGCCATGTGATACAGCAGACGGCAGACAGTTAAACCTAGCTCTGGAAAAGACTCATACAGTATTTGGGATCAGTTATGTTCTCCAGATAATTAGCATGAGCCTTTGGAAGGTCACAAGGCAAGCCTAAGTTGAGAACAGGTTTTCTAGGCTGCAGACATATAGTACTGTTTGTCCACATCCATAATCCAGCATTTAACAATAGATTTTTCCTGACGGGACCCTGCGTAAACAGAAAAAATACCGACAAGCCTAAGAGTTGTTATTTATTGCTAAAGGCTTTGCACCATGAGTTGGCATATTGGTCCTTAAGAATGTCAAGGTTGTCACAGGCTTCTAGCTAATAAGACAGTAATGGGCCTGAGAATAACAGTGATAATAATTCTTTTTGAAAGCAATAATGGCATAATCCAGTTCACAGCTCCCCCCCACCATCTATTTCATATTAAGCTTAGGGTATGTACATAAAAATTGTTATCTAGAAATGTCATCATTATTTTTGTATTCCATTTACCCTAAAACCTGGGAGGTGGGGATAATACTGAGTAGTCGTCATAATAATAATGAGTATATATCAACTAGCAGAATCTTACACTGAGGTGGGGGGAGGGTTAGTTGTCTGTTGTTGTTTTTTATTTAATAGATTTAATGGTGTCTACCCTCACAGGGCAGCTTGCAGTAACCAATTCAATCATCAAAACAATGAAATATAAAATATATAACCATATGAGAGAGTGATCTTATGGCCCCTAGACATCATCGGGGGGGGGGGGGGATAGGATAATTTAGATTCCCAGATCTGAGGTTGGAGACACAGCATCGATCTCAGAGCTGGGAATCCACACTCCAATCCCTCTGCCCCCTCTCATAGCCGACGTGGAAAGAACTGTACTGGCTGCCTCTCTGAGGTCAGGAAATGGACCTCAGAGAGGGGGTAAAGGGGGAATTCCGGTGGGTGGGGAGGGGAGGAGGCTGGGCCTGCCAGGGTACGATGTATCCTGACTGTGCTCCAGCTTCCTTCCCTCCCCATCCAAAGCCCCTCAGCCAGATGGCTTAAAATGGCCGTCTAGCTAAAATGCAGAGCAAGAGGTGTGGGGAGGCAGAGATCACCTCCACTGCTCCTCCCACTTTGCATTGGATGCTTGTAAGCCTCCAAGTTCAGGTGCTTATGAGCATCGAGGGCACAAGCAATAGGATTGTGCCCTAAAACAACATCTGCTGATAAAATAGTTATAAGAAGGACCCTAAAATGGTCAATAGGTGACTGGAATAAAAAATATTTAGGGTGCTCCTAAAAACCACTAGAGAGGGGGCCATCCATATATCCCTGGGGAAAGAGTCACAAAGAGTTCTCTGGTTCCAAATTGTCTCACTACTAGCCTAATAGCTCTTGCTGAAGGACCAGACAGCAGGGTCTCAGAAGCCCAGTGCAAGGCTTGGGTGGGTTGATATGAGGGTGCTCCTTTGGATAATCTGGTCCCAAACTATTTAGCATGTTAAAGGCTAAAGCCAGCACCTTAAATTAGGATGGAAATGCAGTGGGCACAAAAAGAATGTAGCATAATCAGAAAACATAGCTCCTAGAATTGCTCTTGCTGCCATATTCTGCACCAGTTGAAGTTCCCAACCATCTTTAAGGGCAGTCCCATGTAGAGTACAATGTAGCCTGGAGGAAACCAAGGCATGTGTTTCAGAAGAAGCAAGATCTGGTTTCTCTAAATAAGGATGCAACTGGCAAACTAACTGAAGCTGGAAAAAAGCACTTTGCTTATACCTGTTCTTCCATAGAGATTGCTGAATCCAGGAACACTCCCAACCTGGCCGTTTTGGGGGAGTGAACAGACACTTTCAGTAGAGGTTAGCCCATCCGGTGTCAAGGGTGTGGGACAGTTTTCCCCACTGAAAACTGTCCCTATGTGCAGTGCTTTACTTTTCTGATAGGAGTAGATGCTCCTTTCTAATAGGTCTTCAAGACTTTTGATGCATGACATGACCCTTCTGGCACAGGTTGGGGTTACTTGTCATGATGCGAATGGGACACTCTTGGATGGCTTAGGAGGGCAGGGATTGTCCAGCCCACACTGGGAAACATGAAGCAGGTATGGAAGCCTCTAGGCTCAAGGCACGGTAGAAGAAAAGCCAGAGTACTAGATCCTTTCAGCCACATAGGAGATATCTGAAGATTTCAAACTAATGTCTGAAATAGGCCCAAAATTACCTGAATCCTCAATTATTATTTTTTTTAAAAGCTGTAGTTCATCAGTTATTTTATACATGGCTGCAGGCCATCTGTGTTAGATAAGGCTCACCTACTGTCACTGACTGCGACCTGTTAGCTTGAGTTCAGGTGATTTTCATCTACAAGTCTCCTCATACCATATGCTGTTATGATCTGCTTCCTTTCCTTTCCTGCTTGTCTAGGACACATAAGAGACATAGGCATGTTGAGCCAAAAGATCTTTATCTGCTCTACAAATGCATAGAAAATTAATGTGAAATGTCTGTTTTTATGCATTTATAACTTTAGGAGAGGGGAATCAAATGTCACTATGCCTCTGATCTTGCAGATCTTAGCAAGGCTGGGGTTGATTTATTATAAAAAAAACCTCCTTGCTGCGAATAGCTTTTGGCTTTCTGCCAGTGCTTATGTTTAAGCACTTATGGGATTAATGATAAATTCTTATACAACAACCTCTTTACATCTTGATTCAGTTTGGTGAGTACTTGAGGTAAATTTAAATGCCCAGCAACAAAATAATTATTTGAAACCAATGCTGCATAACTTACATTTTCACACATTGTTATTGACTTGAAATGTTGGCCTCAGTCAACTTTTTCTTGGTGGCGTGCAGTAGCTGCATTCATAGTGGAGGCACTAGGAGGCAACACCTGGGAGGAGGAGGGAGCAAAGGCAGCCGCCTGAACACCACCTTCCCCCGCCCTCTGAGAGACCTGAAGGCAGCCACAGCCAGCTGAGCAGCAGCCCCGAGGAGGCAACACCTGGGAGGAGGAGGGAGCAAAGGCAGCCGTCTGAACACCACCTTCCCCCGCCCTCTGAGAGACCTGAAGGCAACCTGTTGCCAGCAGGGCATAATGTGTGTGGGAGCAGAAATATGTGTTGTGCGGGGCAGAGGGAGATATGGCGATGGCAGGGCGAAATGCCATTACAGGGGAAGGAGAGATAGATATATAATACCTATCTTACCTTCCGATCGTCCTGCCAACCTGGGGAACTTGGAGAACGAACCAGACCACCCACAGAACCTCTCCTTGCTCCTATGCAATGCCAGGTCAGTTAAAAACAAAACTAATATAATCTATGACCTCCTTTTGGATGAGGAGGCAGACCTGGCATGCTTCACAGAGACCTGGCTGGGAGATGACAGTGGCCCGACATGGGCCCAGGCCCTCCCAGCTGGGTACTGTGTTAGTGAGCAGGTGAGGGAAAGTGGGCGGGGGGGTGGAGTAGCTGTGGTTTATAAAGATAATCTTAACCTGACCAGAGTTCCTGTTCGGGAATTGAATCACATTGAGTGTGTATACCTGAGTCTGAAGACCAAGGATAGACTAGGGATTCTGTTGGTGTACCGGCCACCCCGCTGCCTAACAGACTCCCTGGCCGAGCTCACGGAACTGGTCTCGGAGCTGGTGTTGGACTCGCCCAGGCTCTTGGTCCTGGGCGACTTCAACATCCCATTTGGGACCAGTTTGTCAGGTGCAGCTCGGGAGTTCATGGCATCCATGACAAACATGGGCCTATCCCAATTGGTCTCTGGACCCACCCATTTAGCAGGTCACACCCTCGATGCTGTTTTCAGTTCTGAACAGACAGATCTGTGGGCAGAGGTCATCAATACCTCTGCATTGTCATGGACAGATCATTTTCTGGTTAGGGTTAGTATCGCAGCTACTATCCGCCCCTGCAGGGGTGGCGGACCTATTAAGATGGTCCGCCCTCGAAGGCTAATGGATCCTCTTGGATTCCAGAGAGCCTTGGAGGGGTCTATGGCTGGTACCGTCGACGAACCTGTTGAAGCCCTGGTTGACAGATGGAATCAAGATCTAACCAGGGCTATCGACATGATCGCCCCCAAACGTCCTCTCCGGCCCGCTTCTAATCGGGCACCCTGGTTTACCGAAGATCTCAGGGAACTGAAGCGGAAAGGACGACGACTGGAGCGCCGATGGCGAAAAACTCGACTCATATCCGATAAGACACGTCATAGAGAGCATCTTCGCTCCTATGGGGTGGCAATACGTGCAGCGAAGAAAGTTTTCTTCTCTGCACGCATTGCGTCTGCGAATTCGCGTCCAGCAGAACTGTTCAGGGTGGTGAGGGGTCTAACGCAGACACCTTCCCCCCTGAACCCGATTTTAGAGCCTACGGTTGCTCGCTGTGATGCCTTTAACAATCATTTCACAGATAAAATCTCTCGGATAAGAGCCGACTTAGACGCCCTCATTGTAGCAGAAGCAGACAATGGAGTGTCCAGCAACTCCGCAAGTAGGATTACACTGGATCAGTTTCAGTTGGTGAGTACCGAGGACGTGGACAAGCTGCTTGGCCGAGTGAAGAGGACTACCTGCCCTCTCGATCCCTGTCCTTCCTGGTTGGTTGTCCAAGGAGGAGATGCAGTTGGACTACAAGTACAGCGTATTGTTAATGCATCTCTCCAGGGAGGGAATTTTCCATCATGTTTGAAAGAAGCGGTGGTGCGGCCGCTTCTGAAAAGGCCCTCCCTGGATCCCTTGGACCTTAACAATTATAGACCAGTGTCCAATCTTCCATTTTTGGGCAAGGTGATCGAGAGGGCGGTTGCCTTCCAACTCCAAGCAGTTTTGGATGACACCGATTTTCTAGACCCATTTCAAACTGGCTTCAGAGCAGGACACGGAGTTGAGACTGCTATGGTCGCCTTAGTAGATGATCTGCGCCTGAGTACCGACAGGGGGAGTGTGTCCCTGTTGGTGCTTCTGGACCTCTCAGCGGCTTTCGATACCATCGACCATGGTATCCTTCTGGAACGCCTGAGGGGACTGGGAATCGGGGGCACTGTGCTTCAGTGGTTCCGGTCCTACCTCTCGGGTAGGTTCCAGATGGTGATGCTTGGGGATAGCTGCTCCTCCAAAAAGGAGCTGCTATGTGGCGTGCCACAAGGAGCTATTCTTTCCCCAATGCTATTTAATATCTACATGAAACCGCTGGGAGAGATCATCCGGAGGCATGGGGCGGGGTGCTATCAGTATGCTGATGACACCCAAATATATTTCTCTATGCCTTCGTCAACAGCATCAGCTAAGGATAGTGTGTCTCCTCTGAATAAATGCCTGGAGGCAGTAATGGGCTGGATGAGGGAAAATAAACTGAAATTGAATCCAGACAAGACGGAGGTGCTTGCTGTCAAAGGCCACAACCTGGGTTTGGAGGTATGTCAACCAGTTCTGGATGGGGTTACACTCCCCCTGAAAGACTGTGTTCGCAGCTTAGGGGTGCTCCTGGATCCGTCGCTCCAAATGACATCCCAGATAGATGCGACGGCTAGGAGTGCCTATTATCAGCTTCGGCTGATACGCCAGCTGCGCCCCTTCCTAGAGTTGGAAGACCTAAAGACGGTAGTGCACGCACTGGTAACTTCGAGGCTCGACTTCTGTAATGCGCTGTACATAGGGCTACCTTTATACCTAGTCCGGAAACTTCAATTAGTGCAAAATATGGCAGCCAGACTGGTTGCTGGTACACCTAGGGGTGCTCACATCACACCAGTTTTAAAAGCACTCCACTGGCTGCCAATCAGTTTCCGGGCGAAGTATAAAGTGTTGGTTATTACCTTTAAAGCCCTACATGGTTTGGGTCCAGGCTACCTACGGGATCGCCTTCTCCCGTACAATCCACCCCGCACACTTAGGTCCTCTGGGAAGAATCTGCTTCAGTCAGCCAAAACTAGGCTGACTAGCATTACCCAGAGGACCTTCTCTTCTGCTGCTCCCAGATTATGGAATGGCCTGCCGGAGGAGATACGTCAACTTGTCAGTCTTTTGGACTTTAAAAAAGCCATAAAGACTGAACTCTTCCGGCAGGCCTATCCGGCGGAATTTTAGGATGTTTTAAAGATGTTTTTAAGATGTTTTAAGGATGTTTTTAAGATGTTTTAAGATGTTTTTAGGATGTTTTAAGATGTTTAATAGTATATATTGTGTTGTTTTAGTTTAGGTATTTTATATTTTCTGTTGTTCCCCGCCTCGATCTAGATGGAGAGGCGGGTAATAAATAAAATATTATTATTATTATTATTATAGTGCAGTTCAGAAGTAAGCCACATTTAATTCAATGGGACTTACTCCAGCCAGGTAAGTGTGTATTTGTGCAAGTGGCAGAACCCCCCCCCAAAGTGCTTTTTTTTTTCGGAATAGGAGGGAAAAGAACTGATACAGTCCACCACTGCTTACCAGAACAGAAATGTTGTGGAATCCAGTCAGTCTTAAACGGAACAGAATTCCCAGGCATCACAGATCCCTAACTACATGCAGCCTCAGAAAGCTTTTTATATTCATGAAAACGGTATTTAAATCTCAGGTTAGAAGACACATACAATCTTAATAGATTTGTATTGTCACATATAAAAACAACTGGGGAGGAACTTGAAGGTTTCTGCTTCTCTAGAATATATTTAATGGACAGCACCTTAATTTCAGTTAAGATCTGAATTTTGTTTATTTTTGAATGGGAAGGAAATAAAAGTGGCTGATAGTCATTTGCATTTGGCTAAATGACTTTATAAGAGGACGTGAGTGTAGTTTTTTCCCCAGAGCTTCTTTGTTTTTAGATTCATTTTTAAGTGATACCATGAGTACATACACAGAGCATTGGTTATCCATCTGGTTTAACTGGAGACAAACCCATGAGCACAACCTACCTACATGAATTCCAAGTTCCTGCTCGTGCAATCAGCTTGGAAAAGGCAGTTAGATAATGCAGTTTTGAAGCATCTTTTATGCACTAGCTATATTGCTTCAAGAAGTTAGAGACAATTGATACATCCAAAGCAGCCTGGTATAACTACTTTGGTCAGTAAGCTCTCTATATATAGAGAGGTTAATGCATATGCATATATATTGTAGTAGTAACATATCCTAAAATAAAATGAAGCTATTTTATGGGTATGTCTCTTTTGTTTGGTAAGTCTTTATTAAGATCCTTAATTCTTAATTCACCGTGTTTGCATTTAAATACAAGAAATATTAGCAAGAAATATTCATAAGAATTAAGAAACTAGTTTCAATTTTACCTCTTCCTCTGGAACTTTTGCTCTTTCTCATTTGTATTCAAGTTTGGTATGAAAGCTTGCAGTTGATGATTGTAATACTTTAATTAGTCTCCAGTGGCTTATATGGACAATGGACTGCTCATTAGCCCATTTGCTTTCTACAAAGTCTTGCAAACTGCCTAATGTTGTGTGTGCTTAATATTCTTTTCCAGACGTTGCAACTGCTTATCCTGATAAGAAGTCCATCTTGATGTATGTGACATCGCTTTTCCAAGTCCTGCCCCAGCAAGTTACTCTAGAAGCTATCCAGGAAGTGGAAACATTGCCACGGCGATCAAAGCACATAAGAGAAGAGCATGTCCAGTTACATCAACAGCGCTTTTCTCAACAGGTGAGTCCTGTGAATTTTTACTCTCATTTTGATGGCCAATGAAGAATAGGACCTTGTAGTTCTATCATAAGAGAGAGAGAGAGAGACTATGTTTATTGAAGTGGTCTTCTTTGCATGATTTATAGTGTTAATTGCTCTGCATGAGGTAATGGGCTGTTTTTAAAATGTAGCAATATATGTGAATTAAATGGTGAAGAGCAGGCTTCAGTAGCATGCTAAACTTCTTTACTTAAAGCAAAAGAACATATGGTAAGTTTTTGTGTCTCGAAGTACTTATTTCGAAATTAGTAAGCCTTTCGCAATCTGATGCTTTAAGAGTTGCAGACATTATTTACTAAAATGCTACTGCTTTGCTCTCTTCATCATCTTTCGAATCTTCCATCAAGTAATACATGGCTCAAAACCCATTCATTTCTCACAGATCTTCTACTAAAATATTTCATATATTGAATGTTTAATATGTGTTGGGTAATGTCTGGGTTCAGCCACCTGCACCATACAATTTATTCATTTATTTACAGCATTTATACCTGCCCTTTAGCCAAAAAGGCTCCCAGAGTAGCTTACAAAGATAAGTAGCCTGACAGTCCCTGCCTTCAGGCTTGCAATCCAAATTTAAGACATGACACACAAGGAAAAAGGGATGGTGAGGGATGAGGTAAAAAGCAAGTTCAGGTTACAGTTCTTATACTGACCAGCTGGAAAGAAAACAGTTCAGGTAGCTTGCTGGAATGGCTGCCACTAGGTGACAGTTGAGGGAAAACCAAAGGCTCTCCTGTCTCTCAGGAGAGACAATGGAATAGTCCAGCTGTGTGTATCATTGCATACACAAAGAAACATTCTGTTGAGCCTGCTATAGCAGCTTCTATGTGCAATCCTGTGTCCCAGATAAGCATTGTTCAATGATTTTTAATCCCATACCCTCCTGCTTTTATAAAGTTTCACAAGCCTTATGCAGATGTTGAATAGTTCAGTAAAACATGGAAAACAAACAAAAAAGAGTTCATTATCCCATATGACCTGGGAGATACCATCTCCATTATTCAAATGTGGTTGAGCATGTAGCATCTGCCAAGCCTTTCTGAGAAAATATTTCCTTGGCCTTCAACCAGCAGTTCACCCCATGCAGTGTCCAGTATATTTCCATTTGTGGCAATCCTTGGCACATCAAAAGGAAGATATAAGGTGGGAAACCTAGGTCCTGGGTAAGCAAAACTTTTTCCAAACTCAAGTCAGGTACTGACGCAGTGGGTTAAAAACTGTTATAATACTACACTGAGATTTTAATTAACTAAGATGGTGTGCTCTGATTATTCTTCTATAGCACTAGCTATAGGTGTGTTTTTTTTCTTTTTCTTTCCTGGGATCCCACCTTTGGGACACTAAGACAGAGGTTTATGTGGCTCCACTATTACTTCCTTTCGCCCATGGATCTGCCAGACTCCATGCCTGAACAAGAATGCTTTTCCAGGTTATTTTTCTTAGAATGAGTTCATACAGGGAAATGTCACCATGAAAACCTCTGTAGCTCTTCTTTGGGTACTCATTCCTATAACTTCATCTCTTATGGTGATACAGGAGATAAGCCACTTGAATTTCTTCTTCCAAAAATTAGCTGTATTTCTGTGGTTGTATCTCTCTTTTTTAAGCCTCGAGGGTAACAGTCATACAAATTATTAATGATGTAGAATTAATGTTTATTAATAGCATCATTTCCTTGTTAAAAAAATGGCTAGGGTAACTCAAAGTTAGATTTGGATAGAAATTCTCAAACCATTTGTTTCTTTATTTGGGTAGACAGACCATGACAACTGAACTCAAGTCCTAGAGAGACTAGCCATCCTCAGAATTATATTGGCTCAAGTTATTAGAAATTCCAAGGCCAGAAGTATTAATTAGCTGACTTTTTTATGGGGCGTTTGATCATTTTTAGACTTGTTGATTTGATGACTGCTTGCTTACAGCTGAGCACATTTATTCAGAACTTACTACAAGTTCTTGCTACTTTGCTTTCTGAGTGTACTGAATTACAGAGGTCCTTTACTGATTGTAGGTATCATGTCAGGCATAATTAGCTGGCACTTCAAGGAGTCTTTCTACTTCTCATGAAAGAATGTCATATTAATGAGAGTGATTATATTGTCTACATATCTTTTGATTGCTTAATACCTTTTTTTTGTTTTGTTTTACAAGATAGAGCTAAACTGCTGGTATCCTCCCTTGAAAATAATACATTTCATCCATTCTATTTCACGCACTCATAAGTATATGTCTGCTTTTCTTCCTAATTTCTTCTCCTTAGATCAAAGTCAGTGTAGCACAGGGCCCTGTGCGCACCCCTTCACTTCCACCTAAACCTCGCTTCAAAAGCTATGCGTATACACAAGCTGCTTATGTCATGTCCCCTGACCAAAAAGGGAGGATGTTCCCTCCACAGGTCTGTCAACATTACTGTTTGCTGTGAATATTATTCTATTCTAATATGCCTATGCTTGCTGTGGAAAATCCGTGCAGTTTGAGGATTCTTTTATTTGTGTTCATTTTAATGTTCAGCAATGCCCTTTTCAGTTGTTGTTGTTGTTGTTGCTGCTGCTGCTGTTGCTGCTGCTGCTGCTGTTTTAGTCAATTCTTTCTGCTATATACCTTACTTTTCTTGACAAAATCAGGTCACACCTACTTTTGTGCATTAGATAAATATGGAAAAAATGTGTTTTTTTATATTGGGTTTCCTCCAAATATGAGTCAACTGTATAAACTACGGTAGTTATAATCACAGGCCTGGATCCAAAAAAGTGTAGGATGACTCTGCATGCTCAAGGGAGATTCTCAGAGAGCATTCTCCTGTGCCACATGCACAACTTTTTTGAAACTGGAAGAAGTTTCATAAGAAGTATGTGGTACAGCATGGGGGTTGGACATACTTAAAGTACGTTTCTTGATCCAGGACATAGCTTGGTATTTCGGTTTGTGGTATACTCTCTCTCTTTCTCTCTCTTTATTGATTTAAGCTGCTTTGGGGAAAAATAATTGTCAGAGAAATGGGATCAAAATGCAATAAATAAATAATAATGTTTCAGGTTAACAGATTTTTCTCCTCCGCTCTGCAGCCCTATGAGCTTCCTAAAAAGCCTCTTAGAGTCCTTTCCATGCACTGTGGGCTGTGTCATGAGAGGGCATAATCACCCAAAATTGGGCAGATGAATTTTGCACAGTGGATGCAGCTGTCTTCCTGCTCACATGAGCTAAGGTGCTGTCTAACTGTAGACAGCACCTTCGCTTGTGATACTGTGTCCCTTTGAGCTGATATATAAAATGTGTAGAAATAAATTTTGCTAGATACATTTGTCAGATTCTCCTCCCATCATTACTTTAAACATTTGTTTAGCTGTCAGCAGTGTGCAGTGAAGTGTAACCTCAATCTGCAGTATAAACTCTGCAATGTAACCTTACTGTATGAGTGGACTCAGCAACAGCTTCTGTAAATACATTAATATTCCATCTCTTTCTTCTTACTCACATCTACCTCTTTTCTCCTCTTATCTTCTCTAACCATTCCTCCTTGTTGGTAGGTGCCTTGACCTACTGACAGGAAACTAGATCAGGATTCCTTTTGCTTTATTAACCTGCCCACACTGTAGTGGTAATCTACCTGGGATTTGAACCCATCTGGTCAAGGTCAAAGTGCCACATAGTCTCCATAGGGATACTACCAGTTTTCTATATTCAGAAATCACAAAATTAATAAGGGTAGATTGAAATTACTCAAATTCCCCTGTATAGGTTTTTAGAGCAAATATCAACACTACAATTCAGTTAAATTGTAGCATCCACCAGTTCTGTTGAACAGTTCTTTTAAAGGCAGCTTGATAGACCAAAACTAATTGAAATGGACAATTGATCTTTGTCCACAACCTAGGAAAAGTATCAACCACAGAAAGAAAACAAAATGCCCAACTGCAGGAGATGGAATAAATCCAGATAACTAAATGGTACTTTAGCAACCAAGTTAAGTGAAAATGCCCACATTCCTTAGGGTAGTTAACTATTAACACTTTCTATTTTTTCTGGAGTCATCTTAAAGACTTTAAACTCAGTTTGCAGAATTACATTTGCAGAAAGCAAATGTAAAAATCATACCCACATTATATTTTTGTGTCTTTTTACTAGCAAATGTTGGTTTTGGAAGCTTTCTTTGTAGCCCCATCACCAAACTGAATTTTGTGCCTTGGTCTCCTCTCGCCTAGACTACTGTAATGCGCTCTACGTGGGGTTATCCTAGAAGATGGTTCGGAAGCTACAGCTGGTACAGAACGCAGCGGCTCTCCTGGTTAAGGGCAGCCGCCAGCGTGATCACATCACTTCAGTGCTTAAGGAGTTGCACTGACTACCAGTTGCTTGCTGAACCGAACTCAAGGTGTTGGTTTTGACCTTTAAAACCCTGTATGGCTCCACCCCAGTTTATCTTAAGGAGCACCTCCAGCAACATCAAGTAGGCCGCTCTACAAGATCTGCCACGGATGGCCTTCTCCTTATCCCATCAGCCAGAGCGGCCAGGCTGGTGGGGACTAGGAAGAGGGCCTTTTCTGTGTTGGCCCCCAAGTTATGGACCTCCCTCCCCAGTGACCTTCGCTATGCCCCCTCTTTGATGAGCTTCCACCGTGCATTAAAAACATGGTATTTCAGGTGGGAATATGGGGTGGATTAGGATTTTTTTTTAAAAATTATATTGTTTTAACTGTATTTAAATTCTGTTTTATTATTGTATTTTATTGGATTGTACATTGCCCAGGGTGGCCGGGTGACTGGCCAGATGGGCGATTTAAAAATGTAATAAATAAATAAAGAAAATGGATATCTAACAAAATATTAGTTAACTAATATCAAGCAAACCTCTTCAGAATCTTATTTGTTACCATACATTGCATAGCAATTTGCGTTAAAGAGTTGTTAACATACTCTGCATTTAACCTGTTTCAAATTGAGGAGTAACCTGCTGTTCTTATTTGGTTGATATCCATCATGTAAGATATAATTCATATACAAGGTGTCAGGCTATTTTTCTCAGGTTTTTTTTATTAAAAAAACATCCATTGGAATATATTGCATAGGAGAAGGCATACACTGTGGTTATGTTATGATGGGATATAGTTATGATCATTTGGTTGTGGCTATAAGCTCATAAGGAAGTCCTCAGCAAGGCCCCAATAACTTGGGTAAGTGAGGGTTCAGGAGAAAGGAGCCGCCTTCAACAACCAGGCAGCACAGGTCATGACTGAAAGTTTGAATGGTGAGTGATTGAGGCTTAAAGGCATTAATGGGCAACAGATGGAGGCTTGCAGTGATTAGATTTAATATGCACATTGCCAAAGGCACAGGAGGATTCTCCTGAAAAGAAATGGCTCCCCCACCCCACTGGGCAGACTCAACAAGATGCTTCAACTGATCAAGTAGGCAGGCTAAACTCCTCACATAAGACAGGCTAACTCATCATGTAGGCAGACCAACAAAAGGTTTTCCTGATGACACCCATCAAGAGCCATCAAAACACAAAGAGTAGGGCCATCAGCAGAGATTCATGGCATAGGGAACAGAGATCGGCCGCCCTGGTCTCATATCTCCAAGAAGGCAGGAGAAAGGGTATAAAACCCAAGAGTTTTTAGCAATGGTGTGTGTGTGTGTGGGGGGGGGAAGCCAAGAGAGTCATCCTAAGTCAGTGATGGCGAACCTTTTTGAGCCCGAGTGCCCAAACTGCAACACAAAACCAACTTATTTATTTCAAAGTGCCAACACTGCAATTAAACCTGAATACCGAGGTTTTAGTTTTAGAAAAACAACTCATACAGTTGTCCGAATTAATTAACATCTTTTGTCTTAAAAGAAAAACACAATAACAGAGCTTTCAATGATACAGTTTTTTGTTGGGAAAAAAATCAACTCAAAAAATTATTATAGTACTACATTGTACACGTAGCCTGAAGGGAATTTATACAAACTTTTTAAATAATTAGGCACATGTATTTTTGGATAAGGGATTCTCAACTTGTAATATGATTATATGCCAGACTGAAATTGTATGGGGCAAGCTTTACTCCGGGTCCTTTTCCTGCTTCTACAGGTGTCTGATTAGTAAAAGTCAACCTGTACTAGGATGAGCAAGATAAACAAGAAAACTAAACGTGCTTAACACATTTTAAACACTTTATGTCTTGTACTGCAAACACTGCATTAGGTAAAAGTTTGCATTGGGCATGGTTTTGCACAATTAATGTGATTTTTGCTATTGCATGCATGCTGATAATTTGTCAAACCTTGGCTCATACTCCGTTAGTTTGAGAGCAACACATGCAGCACTCAGGTCAACTGTCTGTTAGGGGTTTACATCCAAGCCATGCTCTGTGCATCATTCTTCAAAATCTTTTAAATTTGATAACAATGTAGAAAAGAATTCTGTAACAGGAATTTTAGAATAAAATCATTCTGTTCCACACTGTGAGAAAGAACAAGATCATTAGTGTTTTGCAGAAGGGGACGGTCTTTTTGTGATCTGGTGACCAATGGCTCGAGTGCCCACAGAGAGGTCCCTGCGTGCCAGCTGTGGCACCCGTGCCATAGGTTCGCCATCACTGGCCTAAGTCATCCAACTGAGCTTAGAAGGTAGACCTCTCAAGCACCTTCCACCTCCACTGGAGCTACAGCTGGAGATTCACTGCAGGGAACCTCAGCGGATAGGTAGTAACTGGAGCTTCTTTCTATCCCTTTAGATGGAAGCCTTTCTTCCACCCCTTTTCCCACCATTCTGAGCTCTGTGTCTCTTCATGCACCCATTTATTGATTTATTTTATTTTATTTCTATACCGCCCCATAGCCAAAGCTCTCTGGGTGGTTTACAACAATTCATAAAAACCATAATACTCACAATAAAATACAAATAACAATAAAAACATTCAATTTCATAACAAAGGTTTAAAAACAAATTAAAAACCCAATATAAAATGGCAAATAACTAAACAAGGTATTCATTTATGTTATTGAGAACACAATGAGTCTTCCCTAGATGCCCCTCCCCATGCCACCTGCACTTTTCAACTTAAAATTACCTGTTGGTGATGGTGACAGAACCTTCTAGTAGCAGCATTGTGGGTGTCAAGACCCCCTGAGAAGCCCTTTGGACAACTCAGAATGGGGGTTGATTATGCAACAAAAATACATTGGACTTGTTTGTATGGCAAATGGAAGGGCTTGGGTAGTCAAGGCTGAGTAATCTGTTAGCGTCCCACATACACACACCCTTTGGTCCCATTAATGGACAGACTCAACAAAGAGAAAGATAGTTCCCTGTAGCTGAAAATTTCCAAGCTACATTCTGTGATTGTCCATTTATACTTCTTAACCAGCCTCCTCTTTACTTTAAGCTTTTTTGATCAAATCAGCCATAAAACATCCTTGAGTAAGGTGCCTGCCTGCTGCTAAAATCTGCAGCTGTAGAAATTAGTTCCTGAAATAAGGGGAGGCAATTCTTTTATTCGAGATATTTGTTGCTCATTTGGCTAGATTGTTTTTCATTGGGGAAAAAGTTGGCAGAGCACATAATTTAGCTCCTAAATAACAAAGGGTAAAAAGATGCTTATGTTTGAAATATCAAAAATACAAGTTAGATAAGGTTCTTTAAATGTTTCTTAATACATCATCCCTGAGCTCACTATTGCATTAAAAATAGTTTTATTCTAATTCAGTCTTGGCTAACCTTAACAGAAGGTCCTAGAATTGTCTGCAGACAGTTAGACTTACCATGAGATTTGTATAAAAGCAAGACGTTCTATTAGAACCCTTGCATTTCTTCACTTTAAAGATAATGGAAGGGTCGATAAAATGTTGCTTGAAATAGTGCTTAAAATAATTGGAGGATGATTTTCCATCGTATGTAAATCCAATCTGGTTCTCTAAGCAAATAGCTCTTGGGTTATATGTTTGGATACATTCAATTTCATTTAATGCTCTTATTTTATTGGGAATTCATAACAAGGTAAATTACTTACAGTAAACAGATTAGTGTATGCCTTGTCACTGGGAAATAAAGCTACAATTGATGCAAGTGCCATTAATTATCTAAGTCAATTTGGTCAAGTCTGAATTGCAGTTGCACAGATTTATTAATCTCTGGATTCACTCTGGAAATGTGAAGTCTTACACTGTATCTGATCTCTTTATCTACTAGTGGGCTTTGGATCTGATTATACTCTCTGTGTTTTTGAGAAGGCATATTACATTTAGGCTGAAGAAGATCGAGTTTCAAATACCTTTTCAGCCGCTTCTCACTTGGTAGCTTTGGACAAACTGTCCAACCTATGATCTATTGTGGGCTGGCAATAAAACAAACATAAGATGTACTGAAAAGATTGCACCTCCCCCCACGCGTAGCTGTGGTGGTGGGGGGAACAATTTGCATGCGGGGGAGAGGACGAGTCGGACTACAATGGTCTGATATCAGAACAACCAATCACAGGGCAGAAGGGGAGGGGCAGTAGAGCCATTATTAGGTTTGCTCGCCTCTCCTCCTGGTTCTTTCCTAGCGTGGCTCCCTCCCTCCCATCCCTGTCTGCAGTGTAGGTTTTACTGGTCGCCTGTTTCCAGGGGCCGAGTAAGAATTTTGGTTCATTGTCCTAATTGGCCGGGGGCAATGTGCGTGTTTCGCCTACTCTACACTGTATTTCAGGGTTTGGGTGCTTAGTGGCATTGTCAATTCGGTCACATTGGTGGTTAAGTGCGGGATTAGGCAGTTTTAGGGGCTCGGTGATCATCCTATGGCACCTTTCAGGTGAGAGGCGTGCCTGAGGTTCCTTCCACCAACTGTCTCACGGCTCGGGACTGCGGAGACAAGGCCGTCTCTGAGGTCTTCTTGCTTCACCTACCAGTACCTCACAGTCTGGTCGAGGCTGACTACAGGAAAGACCTTCCAGCACCGTGTGGTGTTAAGCAAGGCGGGGATGACCTGGCGGCCGTCACCCTCCTTGCTGGATGTTTCGCCCTATCGCAATAGTGACCGGCTGATAGCCGGTGTAATTAGTACCCGCACTTTTTCCCTTCGTAGATCCCCTATTGATGATTCAATAAATGTGGCCCATTACTTTTACCACAATTTGTACCCTACAATTGTGTCTCTGAGTCGTTATTTCTCCTCTACGCGCGCAAAGTATTGCTGGTATAAGGGGACAGATTCTTTCCTTGCTCTGATGGTTTTCACTTGGGTCTCTGTGTATATGCTATTTATTTATTTATTTATTTATTATATTTATACCCCGCCTTTTTTTCCTTCAAGGAACCCAAGGCGGCTTACATAATCCTCCTCCTTCTCTCCATTTTATCCTCACAACAACCCTGTGAGGTAGGTTAGGCTGAGAGTCAGTGACTGGCCCAAAGTCACCCAGTCAGTTTCATGGCTGAGCGGGGACTAGAACCCGGATCTCCCAAGTCCCAGTCCAACACTCTCACCACTACACCACACTGCTACATACATCAGTATCAGTGAAAAAACCCAGTGAGCTAGCTTGGGGGCAGGAAAGCTAGAGAGTTAGGATGGGCCGATGACAGCTCTTAATTAAATATTTTAAAGGTATTATGTCTTCCAAGCACCTGAAAAATATGCTCTTGGAAGGGAGCTTAAATGCTAGAGGCTGTGTTTATTCTGCCTTGCATAGGATGCTGTTTTAGCTGAAGCAGCACCAGCTTCTGTTGTGTGTCTTCAGCTGAAACAGCCACATGGGAGCTGGCTGTCCATGTTACTAAACTCCATTCTTTTTTTGTTCGGCCTTGAGAGATTTGCTTCAAATTATTACAGTGGTTGCTGCTCCTGCATTTAAGATTGCTGGTCCTTTCATCTTATGCTGATTTCCTTAAAGAAAACAATACCCCATGGTATACTATGCCGAGTTTTAGAAAATGAAACTCTGAGCATCTCGCTTTTTTCACAATGTCCCAATAATCTCCATGCTGAACAAGATACAATACAAATCTAACATGTATTCATGTTCACCCTCACCTTCTTCCCACTGAAGTTTGTTGATTTGGCCTGAAGACAGAGCGGAATCGGACTGCTTCGGTCTGGTTGTGTTGGTTCCTGAGGTGAAGAGGACTTTCCTCTGAAACCAACAAAAATGAAGCCATTCCCGAATGAGGCTTCATTAACAATCCATGTTTTAGGAACACACTGCTTTGTCTCCTGCAAATATCATATTTTGGTTTTGTTTGTGCGTGTATTGGTGAGAAAATGAAGAGCCAGACAAAAGTATATATGGTTTAAAATCAGGGCCACATTTATTGAATTAAAGATCTGAGAAGTGAGAAGTGCGGTACTAATTGTCTGGCTTCAGGCTGGCCGGCAGCCAGCAGCTGGGCTGGCTTCTGGGAGCGCTGCCAAAAGTCCAGCTGTAACGAGATAAAGGAGCTGTGTTTGCTGCAGAGTAGAAAAAGTGTGGTCTTATAGTCCTAGGAATCAAGCCGAGAGTGTCAAACCAAAGTCCAAGGGTCGAGCAGAGGCGTAGTCAGGGTGAGTCCGGGGTCCAAGGCAAGGTTCAGGAGCAGGGTCAGGGATCAGGAACAAGAGTCAAGGAGGACGTTGTTTCCCGATATCCAGGCTACAGTGACTGAGCGAGCGTTTTTATACAGCCTGCTGCTTGGGCCCGCCCGTCTCGCAGCTGGAGCTCCTAAGCAGGCTGATTATAAAAGCCTCACAAGGCCGACGTCCTGGTTTGCAGCCGGACGCTGCGTCGAGGGGCCTGCATCTGTTCCTGCCATCTCATCTTCCTCCTCTGTCTGGGACTTGGGGCCTGCACCATCTCCACTTCTGATTCTGACTCCTCCTGGGCTGCGGAACTCCCATGGGTCATGCCAGAGGGGCCTGCCAGCTCTTCAGCTGCCCGGTCGGCCCTGTCTGGAGCAGCAGTGTCTGAACTCTGCTCCTGAGGAGTGTCCAGGGCCCTGGGTGAGACACACTCGTCCTCAGAGGAGGATTCCTGGAGGGGGGTCATGACACTAATCTACTCCCGGCCAAGAAAACCAAGATTTGAGCAAAGCCATCCTAACCAAATCGGAGGCGGGATGGCCTGCCACCGTCTGGTTCCACTCCATGTGGAGCTGGAGGGCCTTACCAGTGTCACCTTCCATTGGCGCCATGAGACAGCCAATGTAGGTGAGGAAGGTAGTACCCCAAAGGCGGCCCGATCTCCCTCCTGCCAAGCCTCAAGACATTAGCAAGGGAAGCCTCGGGTAAATTTTAGGGATGTGGCCGAGCAGCCCGTCGGACAGGAGCAAGGCCCGAACTGGTCCTGCTCGTGTCCGTGCGGGCTCTCAGCCACCCGCGCGGGCTTTACCTGCAGGCTCTCCGCAGAGCGGAGAGCCTGTCTTGTTGTCCGCTGCTCCCGTTGCGTCACTTCCGGCGCGGCGGAAGTGACGCGACAGGACCCTGCTCCGTTGCGCTGGACCCCCACGCTCTGTTTTTGGCGGGGAAAACCAGGGCAACAGGGCTGTTGAAGCCCTGTTGCCCTGGTTCCCCCTGCCAAAACTGAGCACGGGCGGGGTCCAGGCTGGATGCGACGGAGCAGCTCCGGCGGTGGCGGACTTGGGCGGAGGCTGTGGCGGCGGCAGAGGCAGCAGCGTGCAGGGGACCGACCAGGTAGGACGGCGGTGGTGGCAGTGGTGAGGGCCTGCAGCAGTGGCAGCAGCGGCATGGGGGGGATGGGGGGTCCTCTGGCGGCAGCGGAGGCTCGAGCAGCGCGGAGAATGCTCTGCGCCGCTCTGAAGAGCGGGATCGGGCCGCCGCCGCTGCGGAGGGCCGAGACGCGGAGAACTTCAGGCTCAGGTAGGGCCCGAAGTACATCCCTATTTACATTTATTTAAATTATCGCCCATCTGGCCGGCAAACCGGCCACCCTGGGCGATGTACACAAGATAAAACAGGATAAAATACATTTAAAACAGTATAAAATTTTAAAATCTTAGCCCACCCCATATTCCCACCTGAACAGCCAAGTTTTTAGTGAGCGGCGGAAGCTCAGCAGAGAGGGGGCATGGCGGAGGTCACTCGGGAGAGAGTTCCACAGTACGGGGGCTGCCACAGAAAAGGTCCTCTTCCTAGTCCCCACCAGTCTAGCTGCTCTGGCTGAACGGACAAGGTGAAGGCCGTCTGTGGCAGATCTTGTTGAGTGGAGGTTACCAATTACAATCAATAAAAATAAAACTTCTTTAACATTTTTGGATTGATTCGGAATATTTGTTCTGGAAGGAATGTGTTGTCTTCTCTGCTTCTTCTTCGTGGTCTCTGTGCATCACACATATGGGCTCTGCGCCTGCGCGGAGACCGTTCGGGAAGATTTTATAGCTGAGGCAAATTTAGGTGGGAACCCCTCCCCCTACACGTCTCCTTTAGTGGGTTCCCGCCCTCTCCCTCAGTTCCTCTTCGACCGCCATCGCGTATGGTTGTACTTTGAGAGGTTCTATCTTCTCTTCAAGAGAATTTGTTGTATTTCTGAGGATTGTTCAAAATTATTCTCCCCCCCGTTCGTCATGGGATCACTGATTCGTTGCCCGGATTATGGCTCCAAAGGCTCCCTTTCGCAAGTGCGTTAGGTGTAGCACAAAGCTCCCCCCGGCAGACGGGCATTCACTCTGTCTGGTCTGCCTTGGTGAGGGACATAACGTAGATGCATGCCACCATTGTCAGGCGTTTACAAAGCAGGCTAGAAGGCACCGGGCTGACAAGTTGACCGCCATCTTGTACAAGAAAGCTCTTCAGCCTCCCGCGGAACGGCCTCACCCTTCGGTACAGCCCAGTACGCCACCCTCCCACACCGTGTCCTCGGCAGCCACCCAGGACACATATATGGAGACCATGATCTCTAAGAGCAAGCTTAAAAAGGCTCGAAGAGAAAAGGAGGAAGCGAAACGAAAGAGCAAGGAAAGGAAGGACAAAGCCAGGAAACTAGCTAAGAAATTAGCCTCGTCCCTCTTGGGCTTGAGATCGATGTTGGCTCCGGAACAGACAGATGTCGTTCCTACTGAAGGCCCGGCTGGGCAAAAGTCTCCTGCTGCTGCGGCTCCCTCGGGCTCGAGGGACCCAATACCTTCCTCTCCGCCAAGAACTTCTTCGGGCTCGAAGAACCCTGTTATAGCTCTTTCGATCTTGGAAGGGGAGATACTGGACTTCCCACCGGACCCAAGGCCTCGGGAACGAGCTCCAGTTCCCCCGCCGGCTCTCAGCTCTCCAGTCCGTAGTGTACGGGCTCGTACTCCTCGGACTCGATCTAGATCCCTCGAGATTGAAGAGGTTTTAATTACCCAGGATTGGGCATCCTCTAGATCTACTGACTCGCATCAACCTTGGGATCGCCAGCACTACAGAGAGCGTTCCCATGACTCAAGGGATTCGAGGTACTCTTCAGTATCTCGATATGGGTCTCGCCGAGGACGGTCACCAGTATCGGAATACAGATACCAATCAAGAGGCTACCACTCCCGGGATAGGTCCCCGGCCCGGAGACAATCTCCTCGTAGAGATTACAGGCGAGAAGTAGCACGACCGAGTCCAGGAGGCCTTCTCCGCCAGTTAGGCCTCCTGTCCCTCCTGCAGAAGTTCGCGAAAGAGATGACCAGCTCACTTTGGTATCGATGACTGCTGTGTCTCGATCTCACAGATCATCGACTCCAGGGTCCCCATTATCTGGCTCGGACTCGATACGATTTCTATCCCCATCTTCAACGTCTCCAGACCAGAACGTCTCCACGCAGGCCGCCGTTTCGCCTTCTGAGGACATGGGCACGTTCCAGGACCAGGTCCTCCGAATGGCCCAGGCACTGGGTCTCAAGACTGCGGTGGAAGAGAAGAAAACGGCCGATCCTCTCTTCGACGCAGTTTCCAAATTGTCTGCGGGTCCTACACTACTGCTAATCACCCCTACGATGTTAGAGACAGTTCAAGGCTCATGGAGATCACCATCCACAGCCCCTCCTGCAGCAAAGCGCCTGGATGCACTTTATAAAATTCGTCCGGACACAGCCAAGTTCCTTTTCTCCCATCCGGCCCCCAACTTGGTGATAGTGGAGTCGGCCCAATCCAGATCAGGGAAACATCACTCCACCCCCTCTGATCCTGAAGGGAAGCGCCTGGACAACTTCGGAAGAAGAGTCTACACCTCAAGCACCCTGGGGATCCGGGTTGCCGGATACCAAGCTACCATGGCCAGGTATCAGCTTTTCCTTTGGGAGAAGATGGGAGGATTGATTGACTATCTGCTGGACGAGAAAAGGGACTTGGCTCGAGTTTTCCAGGCCGAGGCGACGAATACATCCAGGCAGCAAATTCATACTGCCAGGCACCAAGGAGGCTGTCATGGGTGATCATTGGTGAGTGCCGTCGCCTTATGCCGTCACGCTTGGCTTCGCTCTTCCACTTTGACTACAGAAACCAAAGCCAAGATCGAAAACTTACCCTTCAACGGAATCGGGACTGTTTAACGACAAGACGGACGATTCCCTCGATGCGGTACAAAAGGCACGGGTAAACGTGAGGAAGATAGGTCTGCTCCCACTGCCTTCTTCTAAACCCTTCAGACGCCGCAGGTGGGCTCCATATCCGGCCGCTGTAGCGTCTACCCAGCAGACTCAGCAACATCAGCAGTGGCAGGACAGTCGTGCTCGTCCACAGCAGCCCCGGGTACCGAGCCGTCAGTACCAGCAACAACGGTACTGGGGCTCCCGTAAAGGAGGCGACTTTCAAAGGCAGCGCGTTTGACTCGTGCGAAGGCCTGACCGACATCTCTGCACCGATCCTCCCGGCTCGACCTCAGTTTGGAACTCGGCTATCCCTCTTCCTACCATCCTGGAAGAAAATTACCACCGATCAATGGGTTCTAGACATTATCCAACATGGATACAGGATCGAGTTCGACGCCTTCCCACCTTTTGTTGGCATCCGCACCACGCAGCCATCCCTTACGCTGCGGGAGGAGGTCGCGTCCCTGCTGCACAAGGGAGCCATCCAACGGGTCCCCCTTCACCTGGCACAGGGCGGCCTCTACTCCAGGTATTTCACGGTGTCAAAGAAGGATGGAGGGCTTTGACCGATCCTGGATCTACGAGCATTCAACTTCTTCATTCCACCCAAGAAGTTTCGGATGGTCACTCTCCAGTCGATCTTGCCTCTGCTTCGCAAGACCGACTGGTTTGCATCCATCACCATCGATCTCCAAGATGCCTATTTTCATATAGGAATTCATCGAGACAGCCAGAAATACCTGAGGTTCCGGATCGGCCCCGATACTTACCAATTTCAAGTTCTTCCATTCGGCCTTTCGACGGCTCCGAGAGTATTCACCAAATACATGGCCGTAGTATGCGCAGCCCTTCGGATTCAGGGAGTAACACTCTTTCCTTACCTGGACGATTGGCTCATAGTAGCACTGTCTGCTCAGCTGCTACAGAACTCTCTCCAATTGACTCTCAACATGCTGGATTCTCTCGGACTCTGTCTCAATGTGAAAAAGTCCACCCTTCACCCTACTCAAAAGATACAGTTCATCGGGGCATTACTGGATGCTACCGTTGGTCTCGCCTTCCTACCAAAGGACAGGATTACAAAGATACTTACCTTTGCGCTGAAACTTCGAAAAGCGACTTCATGTACAGCGCATGCGATACAATGCCTGCTCGGGCTCATGGCATCTTTGATAGCAGTCGTCCCATTTGCTCGGCTCCGTATGCGTCAACTTCAAAACTGGTTTGTAAGGTCGTTCGATTTCGAAATGAACGCTCACCGGACTCGATTATCTATCCCAGCCAGCATCAAGCATTCCCTGAACTGGTGGATCAATTTGAAGAACCTGGAGAAAAGTCTTCCATTTCAACCAGCGTCTCCGTCGCTCACTCTCACGACAGATGCCTCTCTTCTGGGTTGGGGGGCACACTGCGGCCCTCACAACGTGCAAGGCTCCTGGCCCCCACAACATCGTGGGAAACACATCAATGTTCTGGAGCTTCAGGCGGTCTGGAATGCGACGAGTTCTCTTGAATCCATACTACAGGGGAATCGAATACAAGTAGTTACAGACAATACAACAGTGGTGGCCTATCTAAACAAGGAAGGTGGCACCCGCTCTCTTCGGCTGACCAACCTCACCATTCGCATGTTTGACTGGATGATTCCCCGTCGTATAGGAGTGAGAGCCATACATATTGCCGGAAAAGACAACACCCTGGCGGACATCCTCAGCAGGGTTTCCATCAGCTCCCACGAGTGGCAACTCGAACATCGGGTTCGTCAACACTTATTCCACCAGTGGGGCACTCCGACAGTAGACCTATTCGCCACTTCGGAGAACGCAGCTTGCACGACATTCTGCAGCAGAGCAGGCCAGGACAAAGAGTCGATAGGAGATGCGTTCCTCATCGATTGGTCGGGGACACTATTCTACATGTTCCCACCGACTCCGTTGCTAACCAAGGTAGTCTCGAAGATCCAGTCCGACCATACAAACTGCATTCTGATCACCCCTTGGTGGCCGAGACAATCATGGTTCGCTCCTCTCCTCCGCCTGTCAGAAGGAGAACACCTTCGCCTGCCAAACATGGGAACAATACTCTCCCAAGCTCGAGGCACGTTTCTTCACCCGAATCCGACCATCCTGAAACTTACGGCATGGCGCATTCGATACCGAGTTCCCTTCCTCCGGAGCTGAAGCTAGTTTTGCGAGAAGCATTGAAACCTTCCACTAGGATGTCCTATGCTAGGAAGTGGAAGGCATTCTGTGATTACCTGGGAAAGATCGAAGTGCCTTATCCTAGCGCCTCTATCCCTCAAGTTCTCAAATTCCTTCTTCATTTACAAAATAAAGGACTAACAATCAGTTCCCTGAAAGTGTACCTAGCAGCTTTATCGGCTTACCATATTGGCAAAGACGGATTTACTTTGTTTTCATACCCCTTGGTGAAACAATTCATGAAAGGATTAAGAAACATTGCACCTCCAATTAAGCCAATCACTCCGGTTTGGCACCTCCAACTGGTCCTACGGGTGCTCATGTTGAAACCTTTCGAGCCCATGGCTACCGCAGATCTTCGACTAGTCTCATTTAAGACTGCATTCCTCGTAGCGATCACTTCTGCTCGGAGAGCCTCTGAGCTGGCGGCGTTAAGGATAGATCCACCATACCTTAACTTTCACAAGGACAAGGTGGTGTTATGCCCAGACCTGATGTTCCTTCCTAAAGTGGTCTCTAATTTTCACTTAAATCAAGACATCATCTTGCCAGCGTTTTTTCCAGCTCCAACGTCCTCATTGGAGCAACAACTGCACATGCTGGATGTCAGGAGGGCCCTTGCATTCTACAAGGCGAGAACTGAGTCCCTCAGGAAGTCACCCCGTCTTTTTGTCTGTTACGGCGGCTCCTCAAAGGGCACTCCGTCTCCGATCTCCAGTCAGAGGATCTCTTCTTGGATCGTGAGTTGCATTAAATTGGCATACGAACTCAAAAGACTGCCAATGCCTGTTTCAATACGAGCTCACTCCACCAGAGCGGTTTCAACCTCCACGGCTTTCGCAAGAGGCGTTTCCATGTCTGATGTTTGTAAGGCGGCTACTTGGTCCAAGCCTTTGACATTCGTGACTCACTACCAGGTCGATGTCCGATCCCGAAGGGACAATGCCTTTGGCAGAGCTGTCCTTTCCTCAGTCCTACAGTGACTACGACACTGACCCTCCACCGGTAAGTCAGCTTGCTACTCTGCCCATATGTGTGATGCACAGAGACCACGAAGAAGAAGGACAGATTGCTTACCTGTAACTGTGGTTCTTCGAGTGGTCATCTGTGCAGTCAACACAACCCGCCCATCCATCCCCGCATCGGTGTCACCATCGAGTTCGATGGTGTACTGAACCGGGAACCTTGGGCACACGATGGTCGATACCGTGTAACACCATCGAGTTCGACTTTCGGTATTGATGTCTTAGATTCGGGGTCTCGGGGAAAACTTTTCCTATAGATTCTCCCTTAACTCTGGGATCGCGATGGCGGTCTCAGGGGACTGAGGGAGAGGGCGGGAACCCGCTAAAGGAGACGCGCAGAGCCCATATGTGTGACTGCACAGATGACCACTCGAAGAACCACAGTTACAGGTAAGCAACCTGTCCTTCTATACCCAGCCACTTATGCATAATAGCACCAGAGTGCAGTAAATGTGCTGGGAAATGGAGGGAAGAGGATTCAGTCCCCTACCATTCTTCAAACACCTCACATTAGGGGTCAAAGCAGGTTGGAAGGAAGTCATACAATGCAATCTTCCTGTGTTAATCGCACTGTTTAGTGGAGTCTATTCCTAGGTAATATGGCTTGGATAGCACAGCAATCTAAACCGCATTACTTAATCTCTTGATGACATTCTGGCCCTTTTTTGAAATTCCTGATTAACTACCATGTGTCCTACCAGCGTAATCCTCTGCATGGTTACTCAGAAGTAAGTCCCTGCCAGTACATTCAGTGGGGTTTACTCCCAGGTGAGGCTTCTTAGCACAGCCAGAATCTTTTAAGAGTGTTTGTTGGCATCACTTTTAAAATGCCTCATAATGTAACTATGGCAATGTTATCCACACAGGGCAGCCCCTCTCTTTTTTAAAAAAGGAGAGGGATCTGTTCCTTGGGCATCTATGCCTACTGCTTTGACTCATTTTGATGATTATATCAGTAGTTTACTTGGGTGTATAGAAATAATGTCATGTAGAAAACCAGTGAGTTGGCCGGAAATATAGGTGGTCCTTAGATAGATAGATAGATAGATAGATAGATAGATAGATAGATAATCTCATGGGGCAACTGCTGTAGCGGATGGGACCCCTTAACTCCAAAGCCCACACCCTCGATATGTACTTCGCTCTCACCAAGTGGCACCTTGTATTGGTCACTTCAGACTTTCAGCTGTCTTTTAAAGTTTTGTTAGCCAATTATGTGTCTTAGGTCTGATATGTACCTGTTCACCCACGTTTGTTTGTCTTTATTAAGCAGTTTGTTTTATTTGATTACTTGAAGTAGGGTGCCCCTCCGTTAATTCACTTCTTACTTTCCTGTCACCAGTCAGACTCTGGAGAATTAGAACTTTGAATAAAAAGGTTGATTTATTGTTCTAACAAAGTCTCTAAACTGATATTCAACTCAGGAACAGATAACTTGGAATTTTCAACAGTTAATTCAAACTTGTTCTTTGCTTAGATTCAGGTTAAAGGCAGGCAGATGTTATACAGTGCTCTTTGTATCAATTTGGCTTGGTTACTTGAAAGTTACAGTATCAGACCAGGGAACTTAACTGTCCCTCACACTAGTCCAGAGTTTCTCCTTCTTCCTCAGACAGAAGGTCCTTCACTCCCTAAGTGAATTGTTCTATACTAACACCTTCACATTTGCTTTCTCACAACTTAGTCACTAGATTTCCTGTCTGAACTCTTCTCTTCAGTACCACCTTTCCCTACCTACGCTATTAACCTTCCACTCCCTCTCTCACTCCAACCCACTCTCTTCCCCAACTGACAACCAACAACCCTTAACTGTCAACTCCCTGGGGTTCTATGCTCTCCTTCAACCAATCAGAGCCTCTGGAATGTTCAGGTTGGCCCCTCCCTGGGCTTCTGCCTGTCACTCCGCCACAACTGCTTCTGAAATTAAGCCCAAAATCCAATCTACTGTCCCATTCACTTGAAGTGCTAGTGTTGATTATTTACTTCTATCCCATCTAAAAAGGGAATGATTTGCTTCAGGATGATCAGCAGCAAAGTTGCTTGATCTTAAATTGATAATGCAGTCAGAGGAAACATATAAGTGCAAACTAGCATATTGTGAATGTCAAAGTCACAGTGTTCCCCTTCCCCATTATAGTGAGATGTATTTAAATTATAGTTTTATTTCTAAATACACAGCTATCCATATAAATTTGCATTTGCAAATTTTATTCAAATTTCTCTCTTGTAGCTGGCATAGAGGTGCATGCTCCGAATATTTAAGTATCCAGCAATGCCCCTGGTTGTAATGTTAAATTAAAAATAGAAGAAATCAATATCCAAGGAAACTTATGGTTTCCCCCCCCCTCCCATAAACCCATTTTATGTTTTCCAGGAGCTGTGGGGGTGGGGGCAAAATTGTACCTCATCTAGAGCTCCAAAATACCTTGAGATAGCCCTGGACGCACATGTGTATTACTAGGGGATAAAGGGTTCTCCTTGGTATAATCCTGTGGAACAAGAGTAGCATAGGATTGGTGGGGGATTCCCTTAGGTCTGACTGGCCTCATAAGTGTTATGTTGATCTAGTCTGTGAAAGCACTCTTCACAGGATAACAGGGACTGAAGAATGGCTAGCTCCTTCACCAGATCTGTGGAATTCATTTAATTTTGATATCCCCTACTTTTGATTAACACAATACCCACAAATGTTGTTGTTGTTGTTTTGTTTTAAAAATGAAATACAAACTATTTTTAACTTTTCCAGTTCTTATGGTAATCCTGCTTATTACCCTGCTCTGCTTCTGAGTGACTTCCCCAGCTCCTCTTCCTTGAACTCCCAGCTTCACACACACACACACTGATGTTAGGAACCTATAACCCTTTCCCCCAGTTCTCCAAAGATATGAAGACACTGCTCTGTCTTTTTTTGTTTTCTGCTTCCTTGCCATTTTTGCTTTGCTCCCCTCTTCCTTGCCCCTGCCTATTCAAATCACCTTTTAAATTTATTCATTTTTTTATACTTGAACTATTCTAACACCGCCTTGCCATTGCTTGGAACTCATAACTCACTTGCTCTAGAACATTGACAGGCTCAATTTTCTAGAAGTGTAAATTGCAACTTAAATAAGGATTGGGGAATTAATTTAGCCCGCTATTACACATCTGTAAACTGAAATTAAAAATATTTTATATTGCATTTGTGCAGCTTTGTTTGCATGCAGATATAATGCAATTTCTTGGACAAGGCAGAACAAGAAATTAAGGAACTGAGCTTTACATCATTCATGAAAAATAGATTTTTGTGTGGACTTTTAATTTCTTGCATTTATAACTGGAGTTGTGCATTAAGAATGACTGATAGTTCATTTCATATTTATCAGTGCTTCCTTTACAGTCCTTTTGTTTAGCGACTTTTCAAAGAATGGTCTGTGTGCTACACCAGGTCTACTCATTCCTAAGGATTTTTATGCCAAAAGGAAACTATTATGAAGAATTAACATGACTTCATTCTAGTTAATGAAGAACTATTTGAGCACAAATTAATTGGATAGTGCCCAAAATTCCTATTTTTATTTATTTTAGCAGCATTTAGAAGGCCATGAACAGCAGTTATTTGCCACTTCACCGATGGATACAGAAGTAGATCTGGAAAGCTACCAAACTGCATTAGAAGAAGTACTCTCATGGCTTCTTTCTACTGAAGATTCATTGCAAGCACAAGGAGATATATCCACTGATGTAGAGGAAGTTAAAGAACAGTTTCACACCCATGAGGTATGTGTGAACAACACAGATTGTAACAGCCAACACAAACACTTCACCATCTGCTAATTGCTGTTCTTCTATCTGTGTGGTGTGTATTAAGGCCAAAGCTTGAATTTCAAGTGGTATTTTGGGCCTTTTTATTTTGTTTTGTTTTCATTTTTGCTTAATACATTGTGTTGTAGTCCCTGGGCGGTATCCAATCGGGCACTTACTCTCCTGCCAATTCTGTTGCATCCCGCTGATTCTGTTGCACAAGTGGGGTCCACTGCTTGAGCAACAGAGATTTAACACTTCCTTTCCTCTAGAAATGAGCAGAAATGCTCATTTCTGGATTGGGACAGATCAGCAGAATTCCGTTATGCGAGCTCCGCTGACCTGCCCCATTCTAGAAACGAGTGTTTCTGCTTGTTTCTGGTTGCCCCCCAGAAACGCTAAATCTTCGTTCTGCAAGCTGTGGACGCTGCTTGCAGGAGGGGATCTGTGCTGCAGAACAGAATCAGCAGGAGCGTAAAGGCCCATTGGATACTGCCCCATGTTCCCAAATGTCTGAATCAAAGGGCTAAAATTTCTTTTTAAATTTTTTATTAAATAAAAATTTAGAGGTTTCAATAAAAGCTGTAACTTCACATCTTCATTCTCTTTTGGTAATCTTTGTTAAAAATCATTTTTGAAGGGTTTTATGATGGAATTAACAGCTCACCAGGGACGTGTTGGTGATGTTTTGCAAGTAGGCAGCCAACTTCTTTCACTTGGGAAGCTTTCAGAAGAAGAAGAAAATGAAATACAAGAACAAATGAATCTTCTGAATTCACGATGGGAAAATCTCAGGGTCACAAGTATGGAAAAACAGAACAAGTGAGTAAATATAAATATTTGACAAGCACTTTTGTAGTTATTGCAAACACTGTTGCAATGTGCTATTTGTATTTTATGTTGTATTTAATCTCTTTTTATTGCGATTTCATAAGTGTTAGAATTGATTGTTCGTAATGTATTTATTTCATTTATAGCCCGCCTTTTCCTTCAAGGAACCCCAGGTAGCATACATGATTCTCCTTTCCATTTTACCCTCACAGTAACCCTGTGAGATAAGTTAGGCTGAGAGACAGTGACTGGCCCAAAGTCACCCAGTGAGCTTCATGGCATAGTGGGGACTAGAACCTGCATTTCCACATATCTGAAAGTTAGCATTTTAAAACAAAGCCTTATTTGATGAAACTTTTATTCATATTTTAGACAAAATTTATTCCCTTGAACAAGGCTGCAGAACCTCAGGCTCGAGGGCCAAATCAGGTCTTTCAAGGTTTTTGGGATGGCCCCACCTCCTTTCTACCAACCACTAATCGCTGGGTGGTTTCCCAATTTATGTGCAATTTTTTCTCCATCCTAAAAGGTTGAAATGCCTCCTAAGGCATAGTTACTGGCAGTAACAGCTTTAAGCTACATTATGCTGATATTTTGGCCCCAGACCTTTTGCTCCATCCACCACTGGAATACAGCTCTAACAACCTTCTCTGAAATGGAATTCAGCCCTTGGGCTGCAAGGGGTTCTCCACCCTTGCCCTAGAATATGACTTTCCCCCCTCATTATGTTTTTATAGGAATGGAAGATGAACCTTTCAAGTCCTCACTGTTTCATTCAACACAAAACAGAGTTGATAGTTTATAACAGGTAGTCTGATGCTCAAAAAAGGGGTTGTATTTCTTCATTTAGCATGACAGTGCCTTTATGGATCCTGGAATCTTCCGATTTGACACAACTGCTTCAAGCTAAAACCGTGGAGTTGTGAGGTCTTGGGTCCACAGAAATATGTATGCTGGTGCCTCAGAGGGCTAGTGAGAAGGGAGAGTCTGGCTCATAGTCATCCGTGGACCATTCACTTGAGTGGGGGGGAAAAGAAGAGTTATAGTACAATAAGTGATGATAATATCAAGAGTAAGATTATAAAGGGCATATTGGGGAACATAAAAAGCTACCTTATGCTGAGTCAGACCATTGGTCCATCTAGCTCAGTATTGTCTACACCAAGCTTCCTCAGCCTGGTGCCCTCCATATGTTTTGGCCTTCAATTCCCAGACGGCCAGCATGGCCAATGGTCAGGAATGCTGGTAGTTGTAGTTGTAGTCCAAAATATTTGGAGGGCCCCAGGTTGGGTAACGTTGGTCTACCCTGACCGCCATTGGCTCTCCAAGGTTTCAGAATGAAGCCTTTCCCAGTCCTACCTGAAGATGCCCTCCCTCAAAATGGAAAGAATTACGGTAGTAGCTGAAGAAAGCAAGAATATTTGTTTAGGAAAGTGAAATGCAGGTTTCTTAACATATTCAAGTATTTTTTCCTTGCTCATATTGTTTCTGAATATGGTCCCTTTTTAGGGATGGGTGAGAGTTTTGTCTGTTTTGCTATTGATAAGAACTCACCAAAATTCACAAATTTATTTATAAACAAGATGGAAAGAACTTGATTTAAAAAAAAAAAAAGTGAATGTGGGAAAAACCCAAACTGACAGATTTGGCCATCCTGTATGGCATGCTTTAGTCTAAGATGTTTTTATACATTTGTATGGCTAGGAACAGTTTGTTACAGCAGTAGAGTAAGGAAGAAACAAGGAGAGAAAGAAACAGATTAAGTGTTGAAAAGCATTATGGACTTTCAGTTGGATTTTCTGTTTCTTAAATTTAAGGAATTTTCAGAGAAGGTATATGCGTTTATTACTTTCTTTCAGATTTGGAGTCAGGAAATTATTGAATACTTTTTCAGTTATGCCTTAAATGGGCTTCTTCCCTTTCCCTTCAACTTTTCAAATTCTTACCGTGTAATGATATGCAAATCGGGGATGTTGCATACATAATTTGATGACATTGGTAGTGATAAGGATAACTTCTGGCTTAAAGATATATGATTAAGGGAGCAATCCTATGGCCCCTAGACAGCATCTGAGGCGCGATAGGATAGTTCGGATTCCCAGATCTGAGGTCAGAGACAGTGCTCCAACCTCAGAGCTGGGAATTAGACCTCCTAGCCCCCACTCCCTCGCAGCTGGCACAGAAGGAACCAGGAAAGCGACTTCAGAGAGGGGGAGAAGGGGGAATTTCGGGGACAGGGAGGGGAGGAGTCTAGAGAGGCCAGGATATGAGCTATCCTGATGCCTCAGTCTCTAGCCTCCTTCCCTCCCCCTCTGAGACACTCCACCCATGGGCATAAAGTCTTTTTAGCAGAAAATATAGGGCGGAGGACAAGGAGGCACAAATCACCTCTGCCAATCCTCCCCCCGTTCTGCATTGGATGAATGTGAGCCACCCTAAAGCTGTTTCTAGTTCAGTTCAATTGAAATTTGTCCACTTTCAGTGCAGCACATTGCAAGGATATCTGACAGAAAACAACCTAGAACTGTGCAATGATAAGCTGCCATTAAATTATTTAACTATTAGCAGATTTATGGCATAATTATCCTTCATGGTAGAGCTAGATTAATAGAGCTCCCATGAGAGATGTGAGAATTAGTCATATATTTGTTGATTTCTTTTTAAAAGCAACTGCATTTGAGTACAATTAAGTTTGATTATATCATTTGAAGTGGGTGTACAATTTCCTACTCATCTTCCAAAACTAATTTCCTGATCTCTCCTTACCTTTTGTTAAGGAAAGGAAACATTACAATTTTAAAAAATGAAACCCCTGCTTATTCTATTGTTTCCAATGTGTTGGGGATCACAATCCTATCGCCATGCCTCATGTCCTGCATTTCATCTAGATCGCCTTTTTTGGCAGTCTAGATGAAGCTCTTCAGAGCTCTTCTAGATGAAGCTCTTCCACTCCTGCCATGCCCCTTTTCCTTCTCTTTGAGGCCGATTTGCAATCTCAGGGAGGCAGCCAGCTCCGAGGGGGTGGGGTGGGGGCTCAGCTTTTGGTGTCCCAGGTTAGAGCTCACAGGACCTTGGAGCGGGAGCTCTGAATAATCCTATGCCCCCCCAGGCAAGGTCAGAGGGCAATAGCATTGCACCCTAAGTCATTTTAGGATTGCATGGATTGATGAAAAATACTGCTATCTTAAATATGGAACAGCCTTAGTTACATACTAAGAAAATAGGCATGTGGTGTGTGAATGTATTTGAAATATTGCTAACTTAAAAAGAGAGAGAGAGAGAGAGAGAAATCAGTATGTTAGCAGTGTTGTAGGGCAAATTAACATTAAGGATTTTATAACAAAAAAAAGTGTGTTTAGAAAACAATATTATACTGTCCTTTCCTCGAATGTTAACCATGTTTGGAAAGATTTGGATGTGGCAAGTTTATATTTGAACAGGAGAATGCAGCTTGTTTCCTGATACTTCATCTTCCAAACGCACAAGGTCAAAGAAATTATATATGTTTCCAACTCCCTAGTAGAAATTGAGTTCTTCATATGGATTGAATGTGTTTTATTTTATAAACAAAAAGAGCCCTACTGGATCAGACCATATTTTGGCTATTATTCCGTTTCCAACTAGATGGCTCTTGAAAGCCCTCAAGCTGAGCATGAATGCAAGAGCCCTCCTCTGGGGTTGCCTCCTCAACAACTGTTGGTGGCATACTACTTCTGATGCATGTTCCAGTTAACTGTCATGGCCTATAGCTATTAAAAGATCTGTCCTCCATGAATCTGTCTAATCTCTTTTTAAAGCCACCTAAACAAGTGGCCATCACCATCTTCTGGCTGCTAAGTCCATAAATTAAATATATATATAGTTTGAAAAAGTACTTTGCATTGTCTCTCCTGAATTTATTGCTGATCAATTTTATTGCATGATTCTATGTTCTAGTATTACAGAAGAAGGAGAGAGAACATTTATACAAAATGTATATCTCTCTATCATGTCTCTTCCTCACTCATCATTTTTTTCTGAACTAAAATGCCCCAAATGCTTTAGGCTGCAATCCTTACCTAGGAGTAAGTCTCACTGAACTTACTTCTGAGTAGACCAATTCAATTCAATATTTATTGTGCGGTCAGAGACCCATAAAAAACAACACAAACAAGGCAATAAAAACAACAACCATAATTGTTAAAACCTGCACATATTTAAAATACCATTTTAAAAAAGAGAAGTTAGAATTTGAAATTTATTTTGGTCACAGACCAGTACAACACAAAAACAACAATAAAAATGTTGGTAAAATACATAAGATCATTGTGATGAGCACAACAGTTCCAAACTATGTCTAAAAATATTATTCAATAAAACCATTCAGCATCAATTTTCTTTGGCTTATGGCAGCCGCACAAAAGCTAGCCACTTTTAGGGTAACTTGAGAATCCTGATCCAACAGAAGGTACTTTAAATAATATTCATTGGATCTACCAGGGATCTGTTGTATAATAGGGGTAATAAATGCATGGCGCAAATCCTGATAGAAAGAGCAGTACAGCAGAACATGGCCTATGGTTTCCACTGCTATCATCCCACAGGGACATATGCATTCTTGGTAAGGGATACTGCCAAACCTTCCAGCCCGTAGGGCTGAAGGCAGAACATTAAACCTTGGCAGGGTGAAAGCTTTCCTAAATTTGGGAATATTCAGATCAGCCAGATAATTTGCATGCACAAATGCCCTCCCATTGTCTCTAAAGTCAGGATACATTAAAGCCAGACTCAGGTGATATTGTAGTTCCACATCCCTGATACGCTGCTGGATTATTATTTTAGCTTTTTCATAGCCCAGAGGTACTAGGGCATTTGGTGAAAAGCCCAGATTTTTCATACAGGGTGGATTTCCATTTTGTCTGGCAATTATCAATTAGAGTCAATGGGGCTAAACCCACAGGGGAGAAAATCAGCTTCAGCCAGTAATGAATCCTAAGAATCCATGCACGGGCCTCCACTGAAATTTGCCCTGCTTCTAAACGAACAATTGCATTGGGAACACAACTTGGAACTCCCAACACTGCCCACAAAAACTTAGTCTGGGTGACCTCAAAGGGGGCAAAGCTTTTATATGCACACAACTGAGCACCATATAACAGTCAGTCAGTCAGGCAATCATTCGTAACCGAGTAAGATTGTCTTCCAGGATAAAAAGAAAATTTAGAAAAAGGAGATTTTTAAAAGGAGAATTCTAAAGAAAATTGTGTAGACTCTAGCGATGGGTCCGTAAGTGACTGTGGAGGCCAATTCTAGATCCACACAGCTTCCCACAGTGAGGACACAGGTTACCAGATGGAAGATGGTCTTGTAAAGGATTCATTTGACGTGCTTTTCGCTTAGCACGTTTCTCCCTTTCACCTTGCACTCAAGCTTCTTCAAAGTCCATAGAACCTTTGTGAAAGACCAACCTCCAGTTAGATCGTTCATGGGCCAGAGCTTCCCAGTTTTTGATGTTTATATTGCATTTTTTTAGATTAGCCTTAAGAACATCTTTAAACCTCTTATATTGACCACCGATATTCCGCTTTCCATCCTTGAGTTGGGAATAAAGTAACTGCTTTGGGAGACGGCAGTCAGGCATTCGAACAACATGACCGGTCCACTGAAGTTGGCGTTGAAGGATCATTTTTTCAATGCTAGTAGTCTTTGCTTCTTCCAGTACACTGACATTTGTTCGCCTATCTTCCCAAGTAATTCGCAGGATTTTCCGGAGGCAACGTTGATGAAATCTTTCAAAGAGTTGGAGGTGACGTTTATAGATAGTCCATGTTTCGCAGGCATACAATAAAGTTGGTAATACAATGGCTTCATAAACCAGTGTTTTGGTCTTCTTACAAATATCCCGATCCTCGAACACTCGTATGTTTCATTCGAGAAAACGCGGCACTTGCGAAGCTCAGACAATGCTGGATTTCACTGTCAATGTTAGCTGTAACAGAAAGATAGCTGCCAAGATAGAGAAAATGATCGACATTTTCCAGTATTGTCCCGCCTAGCTGATAGATGGCATCACCAAAAGGTTAGCTTGCACTTGCTGATGAAGCACTTTGGTTTTTTTGATGTTAAGTGAGAGACCAAGTATTCCGTATGCTTCTGCAAAAGCATTTAGGATAGTTTGGATATCAAATGTGCGGAGACCACATTATCATCAGCATACTGAAGTTCCACAACGGAGGTTGTAATTACCTTACTTTTTGCTTTCAGCCTGCTGAGATTAAAAAGCTTTCCATCTGTTTGATATATAATTCCCACACCAGTGGGAAGTTTCCCCTCGACAAGATGTAAAATCATGGCGATGAAAATAGCAAATAATGTTGGGGCGATAACACATCCCTGTTTAACACCTGATCCCACTTTAAATGGAGCACCATGAGAGCCGTTGTTGTCCAAGACCATAGCCATCATGTTGTCATGGAGAAGTCGCAAGATATTCACAAATTTATTGGGGCATCCAATTTTCATAAGGATAGTCCAGAGAGCTGTTCAGTCTACAGTATCAAAGGCCTTAGCAAGATCAATAAATGCCATATAAAGGGGTTGATTTTGCTCCCGGCATTTTTCTTGGAGCTGACGTGCAGTAAAAATCATGTCTACTGTCCCTCTAGAGGGGCGGAAACCATATTGAGTTTCAGGGAGGATCTCTTCTGAAATAGAAGACTGTTTGCGAGAATCCTGGCATCCTCCCATATAACATCTGGGAGATGACCTTCGCATTGAATACCTGGATGGCTGAAGGGATATGTTGGCCTCCTTTTGTGTAAAAGAAGCGGAGAAGAGCCTTAACACTTCTTTGGGAATTCTCAATGGCATTTTTAGTTTGCAAGCTCCATAAACCAAAAGAGTGAAAGGTTATGCCTAAATATCTGAATGAGGCAACTGGTGGTTGTTAATCTGCCATTTATGTTTTTCTGAGTAGCAGACATATGTAGGATTGTACAGTTCATCTTTTTTGTTAGTTTTTCTCAGAAAACAGATTGTTTTATGGTGATTAATATTTTATTGTTTTTAATCTTGTAAGCCACTTCTTGTGTCCATGGACAGAAAAATGGGATAAAAATAATAAATGAAATCCAGAATCATTTTGGTTTTCTATACCTTTTCTAGCTCTGTGACATCCTTTTTAAAAAAACTGGACAATCAAATTGTACGCTATATTCCAGATGGGGCCTCAACATAGATTTATATAAAGGCATTATGATATTGACCATCTTATTTTCAATTCCTTTTCTACTAAGGACCACCCCCTCCCTTGTGAATCTGCCCATATGCTGCATGTGGCAAAGAAAAAGGGAGAGTTCCAAACAGACAAGTAGATAAGGCACAAGGCACAGGAACCCTAATAAGTGAATGAATAGTCACGGACCAAGGAATTAACTCGTTATGCAAATGCATGACTTGTGGATATAATTCTTTTTATTCAGCACTTACATAATTAATTCCTCGGTCCGTGACTGTTCATTCACTTATCAGGGTTCATATACTGCATGTGCCATTGCTTTTTGAGGCAAAGTTAGTGGCAACGTGCAGCACCCCATATACTGTATGGAAGGTCCTACCCTGATAGAATAGACTTTCTTCCGTCTGTTCTGTATTTCACTGGCATTTGAAGACATTTCATTTCAAACAGGCTTTTGATTTTATTGCTGTTTAGACTGTGATGTGTGTGTTTTTAACTCTGTCTCTCTTGGTTTGTTTTAGCTCTGTCTCTCTTGGTTTTAAATCAACTTTGTTGATTTACTGAAATATTGTGCTGTCCACCACTACTCCCCAAGAACTCTTTTTCAGTAGTTAGGTTCAGCATATTAGTTTAGGATGTATTCATTTTTTTATTTTATTTTTTTGATTCAATGTGCAGCAGTGGCTTTAAATGACAAGTCCCCGACAGTATGAATGGTGTCAAGATAATCAGTTTTGCCCTTGAAATAAATAAATGCTGGAGGACAATCACAATGTAATACTGTATTATTTTCTTCTCCTTGAGTAAACTATAATTATTTTGATTGAAAAAAGAATCCGACAAAAATAAGATTACTTTGCATGACCAGAAGAATCTGTAAAGACAAGCATTGCAAAGTTCATTGTATTATTGTAATGAAAGCAAAAACAAATACATGGGAGAGCAGTATAACCTGCTCTTCTAAAGAACAAAAATGTGCCCTGCATTGTCAGCTTTGAACCGGAGACATTGCTGCCTGTGCTACCAGGGCAGCTGGTCACAGGAGGGAATTGTGTATAGTTCCAGCTGTGACATTCATACCAAAGCCTATAATTCTCTTGAACTGGAATATAATGTGACACCAGAGGGCAGATCTGGTGCCACTGGATGATATAAAGCTTCCAGTGTTGCTGCCTTCTTGCACTCTGGACAGCTTGCAACTGAAAGACAAGTTTATTAACCACAATTATTAGAAGGAAAGGTTGTCTTTTAATATTTTATTTTTATTCCTCACTCAGTACAGTAATACACCAAACCACAATAATCTAAAAATAAATAAACAAGTGTGCATGTAATTCTAATTCCCTGATGCTGATGGTTGGAGTTAGGATTGTACATTGTTTCGGGATGGGCGAATGAGCAATGTTTGAGATCGCTAGGATTTTGCAAACATCATCTTGAAGCTTGCTTTGTGCCTGATTCCTGTTTGGATTTGTGATCACTGCTGGCTCTGCATGAATGGGAAAAATGTGCAAAGTGAGCAGCGATCAAACATGAAATTTGCGCAAATTTCCTCCATAGACTAAAGTAGGGCTTTCATTCTCCTCTTTCATTCTCCTCTTCCTTCCCTAGTCCACATTGCCCTGCCAAATATTATTCTTAGCTTTGATTAACCAGTTTGAACTAGTAATTAGAAGAATTCTATCCACCACCTTGTTCTTTAATCTCATGATCTGTATTATTCACCCAATTTGACAAGAATAAAGCATTGCAGAACAGGTGGAAAAACATATGTCTCCACAATTGATCAGGAAGCCCATGCTCCCCAAAATCTACCCATACAATGGCAAGAATCAGCCTAAAGTCCCCAAGTAGAGAGTGGGTGGCCATGCTATCTGACCATTGCAACTGGCCACATACAACCAATTTTATTAAGGAACTAGGCATGGCTTTCTCTACTGCATTGTCATCACTGTAAAAGTCCACATACAACATTCAAATGCTTGGCCCTTCCCACTCCTATTACCTATAGGAGTGCCTAACCTACCTCACAGGGTTGTTGTGAGGATAAAATGGAGAGGAGGAGGAGGATTATGTAAGCCGCCTTGGGTTCCTTACAGGAAAAAAGGCGGGGTATAAATATAATAAATAAATAAGAGACAGACAAATACCAGCACAGTGGACATGATGTACAGCCAGTTCAGGAAGGCTGCTCACAGCATATATTTTTTTTTGCTGCTCCCTCTAATGTAATAGATTATCTCATAAACTTTGTGTATGAATGTTGAATTTGTGTGCGGCATTCAGTGGCTAGTATTCATCACACATGTGAATATAATCTAGCCCACATTCAAATCTGTGCTTGACTATAAATATTTGTGAGAGCTTGCTAACAGCCTGATCCCATATAGAGTTCAGCATGTCTAAGTCATATAGAGTTCAGCATTTAAGAGGTCCTATTTCTCCATAGTATTTGGCTATTAGTTAGCTAGTGGCTAGCAAGAGGAATGTTTTGTTTAACCTATTTTAAATATCGAATAGCCTTCCTATAAAACATGCTTAAAATTGTATACTCTTGAATCTGTGCACATTTCCCTAATTATGAAAAAAAAGCCACATTGATGCAGAAATTATCACAGCTGCTGATTTACTAAGAAATTATTCTTCATAGTGACAGCAGCAGATGCACATAGGCTGCTGTGCTGAGCTCTCAAGCAGTAGTGCATTTTGACACCCAATTTTCTTCACCAGCATGAGAAGCTGCTCACAGGACAGCAACAGCTACTGGTATTGCTTAGCTGGGGATGAAGAAATGTGCTCATGCAACACAGGAAAACACCACTAGGCTGAGATCCTGAAATCTGTAAGCCTTTTCACAAGCTATGCGCACTAGCTACAGTCATGTGAAAAAGAAAGTACACCCTTCTCGAGTTCCATGGTTCCACGTATCAGGACAGAAGAAAAATAATCGGGCCCGTAGCAGGTCTCAAAATTAGGTAAAGACAACCTCTGATGAACAACAACACATGACAGAGTACAGCTTGTCAGGCTTGCATTGACTTTGAACATTAAGGGCTTGCAGCACTCACCTCAGCTAAAAGGTGAGCATTAGGAGCTCTTGTAGTGTTCTCCTGCTCACATTAAAATCTGGTCAGGAGAATTTACACCCTGTTTCCAAATGCAGGAGGCTCTGCAGATTATAGCTGTGGGGTTTTTTTGTAGGGATAGCGGGGAAGTGGAAGATGGAACTGAGCCAACTTGTCTCATATTCTTGTCATAATCCCATCCCATTAGTATTGATGCAAAATCACACTGGGAAATTTTAAATTTTATAGGGATGTGCAAGTCAGCAGAACTCAGGCTTGTTGAGGTTATCTGATTTCCACCTTGAAGCGCATTCCGACTTGTGTCCGTATCAGATTGAGAGCTTTGAGGTTTTGTCCACATGAACATTTGTGTACATTTTCCCAAATGTATGCCTCAGTTGTGCACATTTTTGAAATAAACAATTTTCCTCCCATTCACTAAAGTGTGTTTGTGTGCATTTTTCAGATGTATGCATTTTTAACACATTTTTAGTGCAACACATTACAAGCTTGGCCGTGTGCTTAAACTGTAGACTGTAGATTTGTATTTGGGTCTGGGGGGTGCAAACTGGGCAAATTCTGGTCACAAACAGAAGCAAATTTCTCATCCATTCATAGGCATGGTAGGGGTAAAGATCTCAGCAGTGCTGCCACAGTTGTCTCAGTTGTCACAGGATGCAGCTATTTGTGCTGTAGCAGCTATAGCAGGGAATTCAATCTATATCTGGATTTGTCCTTTCTCAGAAATCCAAAGAGTTGCTTCTTTGTTATATCTAGGGAAATCACTTAGTACTGTGAAAGTCTACCATTTCCAAATGAATTTGACATTTAAGTTAGGATAATTTGGTTCATTTCTCTTCACATTTTCTAACTAAGCCCTAAAGAGGCTCTCTGGATCATGGCTGTAATCTGTAAATCTTCCAGGAAAGCGGTGTTTCTTCTGTGTTATGTACAGTGACTATCATTCTGCTTGTGCCACATGTTTAGGGGAAGTAAAATATAGCAGAGCTTGTTGTTCTTCAGAGATCAAGATTTGGAAATGTGTTTTGTGTGTCTCATTTGTACTACATAATTCACTTTGCATCTTCATTTTTAAAAGAAGGGTGATTTTTCTCATTGCCATCTGCAGCAAGAGGCATTCCCCCCCCCCCTTCCAATATAAAGTCAGCAGATATATTTCTATTGGCTTTAGTAAATCCTAAACTGGTTCTTTAATCAAGAATACAACACTTTGGACATTTTCACAAATAAAACCATACTGAAACTGTGTGTGTATTGCCCATACTCCACGTTTACCTCTCTTGAAGTAGTTCAATCTAAATTTTTCATAGATTTCATAGATCATAGAGTTGGAAGGAGCCTACAAGGCTATCGAGTCCAACCCCCTGCTCAATGCAGGAAACTAGAGGAGGGGTCTCCCATCCAAGTAATAACCAGGCCTGACCCTGCTTAGCTTTCCACACTCAGACAAGCTGAGCCAGCACAAGCCACAGGCCTGTATGGCCATCCTCCAAGCGCCATGCTGCCTTTCTAATGTGGCCTTGCGCCTTGAGGCTGGACTTCAAAAGGTTGAAACAGGGGTTTGGCTTGCTATCTTTAACATCTGGTTGAAGTTTATCTTCTTCCCAGTTGGCCTAGCTCCGCTAATTCTTCAGGATGGTTTCAAATCTACATGGTCCAATAATAAATTATATCAAAAGTTGCAGTTCTATGGCCTCTCTCCTGCCAACCTCATTCTGATGAAATATGAGGTGGCCAGGGCACTATTTAGACAATGCCTTGCCAATGTGGAACATCAGCAGTACCTTGGGTCAATCCGCAATTCCAGTTTATTTGACAGAGTGTCCTGGTCTTCTAATGCAGCAAATTACCTTGTCTCACTTACTTTCAGCTCAAAGATATCTTAGAGCCTTTACAGTAGCCCATGCCCCATTGTAATTCCCTCCCCTCAGCCACACTTGAAGGTAGATACAGGAAAATTCCCTATAATGAACATTGTGAGTCAGGGGAAATCGAAACAATCTCATGTTCTCCTATATACTGTTCCTTTTACCGCAGTCCGCAACATACATAAAGGTCTTATTGAACCAATTTTGTCTAATTTGCCAGGACGTTCAGATACCTTTTATGTTTGTTTGCTGTTTTCTGATGTTAAAGCATATATCACTTTAAATGTTGCTAAATTTTGTACAGCAGCGATAAAATACACCAGACCTAAATTTAAGGTTTCACCAATGTAATTCTACGTTATGTGCTTTTTTGGTCCAACAATTGTTCTTTGTATCTTGTTTTATGCTGTTAGGTTATATGCTGGTCAATTGACCGTAATAAAATTTATCTATCTATCTATCTGTGTGTGTATTTTAAAGTACTTTCTCTATCCATTGTGATAGGAATGGGTCTTAAAGATAAATTGTTTTGGTTTCTACTGGTGTTGATTAAAAATGTATTAATTTTTATGGGAAGTCCAGGTGACATAGTTGAGAAATCATTGCATTCTGATGTTTTTCTGTATTATCCACCCATGTTTTTCTAGACTTGATTTGTGATGCAATTTTGGTGTTATCCTTCCTGTCCAGTTTGGATTGGAAAAGTGCTATTGGGGCTTTTCAGGGCTTCTCTGTCTTTAATTACATTTTCTGCTTGCAGTTTCCCTTTTATTGCTTCCTGTTGAATGTGGTAGAAGGCTTACTGATGACTATTCTCATAATTGCCCCTTGAATAGCGACTTATAGTTGCCTCTAATGGGTAGTCTCCATTCTTGTTGGTGTAGAACAAAAATTACCAATAAGGGACAACTAAGCAAAGCAATTAAATGGACAATTAACATACTATTCATCAGTATTGCTACAAAGCAGGAAACATTTAATTAACATGGAAAAGCTAGGACTGGGTAGAAACACTGTTTTGACCAAACATTTGTGATCCATTTATTGGAGGTGAAATGGTGTCATGAAATCCCTCACCAACTTTGTTTCACTGATTCGTTTTGCTCGGAAGTAAGTCATACATATGGGAGTAAGTCCTGTTTAACTCAGTAGGGCTTACACGGTACGATAAGATTGCACTATTAATCTCTGATTCTCACTAGAGAGTTCTCCAAATTCCACCTTGAAACTCGTTCCATCTTGTGTCCATATCAGATTGCGAGCTTTGTTTTTTCTTTTCGCATGAAAATTCATGTGTATTTTCATGCCTATATTTCCAAATGTATGCATCAATTGTGCACATCTTTTGAAATGTGCACGTTCTTCTCCCATTGATTAAATGAGTTTCTGTACACTTTTCAAAAGTATGATTGTTTTTCATGTGCATTTTTCAAATGCACGTATGTTGTCAAATGCATTTTTTTTTCTCCACCTGCAAATCACATTGCAAGTTCGGAAATATGGATTTTGACCACAAATTACATTAAGGTCTGTGCTCAGTCTGGGATGTGCAAACTGGTTAAGTCCTGATAAAAAATGAACCAAAACTAATTTCTTTTACATCCCTAGGCCCGCCCTCCCGCAAAGAAATATCACATGGAAAAGGTCTGCTTTGTGTCTGCTTTCATATAAATCAGGGGTGCATAACCTTTTCATATATTTTTTTTACTTTACTTTTTACTTCAAATACTATAGAAGGACATTGGTCATGGGGAATGTGTGCTACATTAAGTACTGTGTGGAACTTCCATTTTAATTCTGTTCCAGCTGATTACAAAAACAACCCCAGTTTCTTAGCAGTTTTAAAGGGATTTAGTGTGGAAGCAAACTCATCCTGCTCTACCGTTTCTTTAATTGTGAAAGTTTTTCCAGTCAATATGTAGGCTGGTATGGTTAACATGCATTTATGGCCTATGGTACGCAAGGGACTGATGCATCTATCTGCCTGATTTTAACTCACTGTGGTTATTTTTTCTTTATTGTTTTCAGTTTACACCGAGTTCTAATGGACTTACAAAATCAGCAGCTACATCAGCTGTCTGACTGGTTAGCTAAAACAGAAGAAAGAACAAGAAAGATTGAGTCAGAACCCTTGGGTCCTGATCTGGAGAACTTAAAGAGGCAGGTGGAAGAACATAAGGTAAGCTACAATATATTTCTTGAGTCCATTAGTTTCCAGGGTCCATATAGATAAAGCGTTTATATTCCTTTTTGAGAAAATGTCAGCAGAGTACTATATTATATGAAAAAATGAAACATGTTAACATATGCAAATCTAGATAGAAAAATGAACAAAACCTTCAGAACAGAACACAGAGATTTTGGATTTCCTATTAATAAGATCAGGATTGTTGTCATTTTCTTTCACACAGTCATTATTCACAGAATAAAAAGTGGGCTGGGATGATAAGGAAAAAGGGAATTGCAATATGCTATTTACTGCAAAATACAATAATAACGTTTCAGATTTTATTATTCCATGGTTTTTTCTTTTGCTATCTTGTGCTTTCCTTCTAGAGTACTCTAGTAGCAAATCGACACTATTAGTTATTATAATTGGGATTTCTAATCTCATTAGCAGTGCTGGGACTCTGAGCATGCAGCCCCAAGCACTGTAAAGTATTCAAACTGAGTGCCTGCCTTTGTATGGGAAAAGATGTGGAGTGTTTTTGAAAAATGAATTTAATTATAAAAACAACAAGCCAGCACATAATGAACAAAAGTATTGGGTAAGACTGTCTTTTTGTTGTGCTCTAAGAAGTTTTCTGTTATAAGAACAAAGACCACTTTATGAAGGCTTCTTCTAAATATGTAGAAACCTAAATCCAATTTGCAGGCCTGCATGTACTGCTATTGGCGTCAGATAAAATATCTAGGTGAAATCAGTAATGGGAAATAAGGAGTGGTGCTGACATCATATTAGCTGCCCATTTGAATTAAAACATCAGGAACAGGCTACAGGATCAGACACTCCCACTCCAACCCTTCGTCTTCCTCTCTTGTACGTGAATTTTCCCTCCTATCCCTTTTAACCTCATTAGGCATTGTGTTTGCCAAATATTGGCATCTGGAGGGCCACATGTTCTCTCTACCCCTTGTTTGGTTTTTGCCATTAGCCATGCTGGCTGGGTATGCTGGGAGCTGTAGGCCAGCAACATCTGGGAACCCAAGGTTGGAAAGCCCTGGTATAGAGAGTCAATGCACAGGATATACATTATCTGAAATAAATAATAACTAAAACATGTCTGATGTCTGAATGATTCGGCGATTTTTATCCCACAGCTCTGACCATATTCTCTGCAGTCTGCACCCTTGAAATTTCAGTGGGAAAATGCCATCCAAAGGTAGCCTTTGAAACAGTGTGTGCAACTTGGTGGGTACACTTTGGATCCCTGAATTGCTTTAGGTTATGGATAGTGCCATTTATGCTCAAAGAAAGATGTAAGCAAGAAATGCCTATTTCTCCCTGGGTCTGTTATCTGTTCCCATCATCATAATTATTTTCCTTTGCTTCCCCTTGATGTGTTTTGTAACCTTTTATTTTCTTCCTGAAAAGGATGATTAATTTTTTTGTCCTTGAAAGTAAATGTTGCATTAATGGTTACTTTTAGTCTGCATTATTTGCCTCATCTGTCAAATTTTACACTTGGCTCAGTTTCTAATGTTTCATTTCTCTTTCTTAACCCAGATAGAGGAAATAGGCCACTAAAATAGTGATAATTCAGTTAAATAAACTGGGATCTACCAGATAGTTCATTGCTGAGCCCAGGAACACAACATTAATTTTAGCATTCCAATACTACAGAACAGCGCCAGCACAAGCTCTCCCATTTCTGCTGCCACCATCACATCCCCTATCCTTCTTGCTATTGCCGTCAGGCCCTTCCATCACACTCCCACCCCCACCTCCATTGCTGCTGTCATCATTGTTGCCATTGCAGGCCCAAATGCCTGGCTCTGAGGCTTTCTCAGAAGCAGGCATTGTCTGGCTGGAAAGATATCCCAAGAGGTTGCCTGTGCTGCAGGCAATCTCCCAGGACACTTTTCCTTCAGAGCAGCCACCCATCCTCTGTTAGCTCTTGCTAAACAGAGGCCCAAGCAGCTGTTCCAGAGGACAGGTGTCCTGGAGCAGTGTTCTCCAACCTTGGGTCCCCAGATGTTTTTGGCCTACAACTCCCAGCATGCTGGGAGTTGTAGGCCAAAAACATTTGGGGACCCAAGGTTAGAGAACACTGTCCTGGACGATCACTAGGCATTTGAGCCTGGCTGGCTCTCTGAAGAGCCACACTGGCCACTCCCTGACTCATGCTTAGAGGAAAAACAGAGGATGGGTGACAGCTCCAGAGTGTCCCATTGACTGCTCTCTCACTGGGGCATTTGCCACAGTGGGAGAGTGGAACCGGCAGGGCTCTCCTGAACAGCCACTACTGTTGCCGAGCAGTCAGCTGCTCCAGAAAGCCTGACTAGCCCTGCTCTACCACTGCAGCAAATGCCATGGCAGGAGAATAGCCAGCCCAGCTGTCTAGATCATCCTTTCATTGGTGGCAATGGACTCTCTTCGCGGGAGTGGGAGGAGTGCACAATTTGACACTCCTCCCTCTCTGCCGTCTGAGGTGGGGCACTATCCTGGTACAGAAGGAAGCGTATTCAGGACCCTGTGAGATGGCATGGATGTGCAGTTACCTAAAATGTCAATAGTAAATAACAATGGGTCAGATAGAATACCTTATGTATGAGGTGTATTTTTCTCCATTTTTGATTTGTTGTCAAAGGTGGTAGTCTTGGCTTGCCTTCAAGATATGTCTTATAAAGTAGTTAAATCTTAACATTTCCTACCAACATTATTTTTTTCCCTTTCCATGCTGGTGTCTAGTACTGAGTGGGTGAGATTTTCTAGAAGTTGTTGACTCTTCTAACTCAGTCTGATACACCGATTTACATGTTTTGTAAACAAATCTATCATCAAATGAGTTCAGGGGTTATCATTCTTGGGTATTGCATTGTGCAACCAGGTCATGTGCATATGTGTGATATTATAAACCATCTTAAGTGTATGAGACTAGGTTATTCTTTCTTTCTGGTAAAGGATGATGCCATTAACTTTATTTCCTCAGGACATAATAAATATGAATATTTCCTATAGATTCAAATATGGTACACTATATTTGAAAACAGTCCCTTTGATGATGTTCTCTGCATGGATGGGGACTCGGACTCCAGGACTCGACTCGTGAGTCCCCCCCTCTGACTCGAGTCAGACTCGAGTCCCAATATTTTTATTGGACCAAGGACTCGTGTTCCAAAATTGTGTTCCTCAAATGCAACATGGATAGGTTTTAGGAAGTACAGCAAGTTTATTTTTTAAAATCATTTTCCTAAAATGCAACCTTTCAGACATTTTGGGTTTGGCTGCCTCTGCCTGCCTGTCTGGGGTTCCCAGCCTCCTCTGCCTGCCTGGTCTCTTCTTGACCAGTTCAACAGTTGAATTGTCCAAGACAAAGGCCTCTGCCTGCCTGCTTTGGGGCTCCCTGCCTCCTCTGCCTGCCTGGTCTCTTCTTAACCAGTTCCACAGTTTGAATTATCCAAGACAAAGGCCTCTGCCTGCCTGTTTTGGGGTTCCCTGCCTCCTCTGCCTGTCTGGTTATTTTGGGTTTGTCTGCCTGGTCTGTTCTTGCCAAAATCAGTTGCAGAGTTTTGAAATAAAAAGGCACACTTGTGCCTAGAATTTATTTAAGCCACACATCTGAAATAGCCTTATTTTGTTGGGGGGGGAAACCCATTGATTTTAATAGGGACTCGTGGAGTCAGCTTTGGGAGTGACTCCGGACTCGGGACTCGTGAGCCACCATTTTGGTCCAAGGACTCGGACTCGAGTCCAAAGACTCGTGACTCGACTCATTACTCGACTCGTGACTCGAAACCAAGGACTCTTCAACATCCCTGGTTCTCTGGCATATCATCTTGCATTGCATCCCAGTGAACATACTGGTTTCTTTAGTATGTGCTGAATCTTGCAAAATAAGAACAAAATAACATCTGAATAGTTACATTAGCATAGTCATTATTATTATTATTAGATTATTATTAGTATTAGTATTAGTATTATTAGTATTATTTGCATGGTTTACCTTCCTTTGATGCATTACATCCATGATGAGCTACTGTGGGAAAGAGACCTTTTTTTTCTGGTCCTGGAAGAATGTATTACAGTAATACCTTGGATTGCAAGTAACTTGGTTTGAGAGTGTTTTGCAAGACAAGCAAAATTTTAAATATTTATTTAATTTTTTTTTACTTGATATACAAGCAACGTCTTGCAATACAAGTACTGTAGTACGGCTTGAATTAAAAATCTCTGTACAAATTTTTTTTGGGGGGATTTCACTTTGATATAAGAGTGTTTTGGATTACAAGCACGTTTCCGGAACGAATTATGCTCTCAATCCAAGGCATGACTGTATTTGATTATGCATTAATTTGCTATTTTTTGTGCTGTGATTTTTACCAACAGCAGTGGGAAGACAGTTCCTTTATGAATTCCTTCATGATGCAGGCTGATGGCTCTGTTGTAACCTAGTTTGGTGGGAGGAGACGTAAGGGGATTGGAGGGGAGGTAGAACCATAGAGCTTGCTCCGGACACCTGCCATCTACCCAGGCAACTATTTCTTAGTAGCTTCTACCAGGATTACTACCATCTCTGCTAGAAATGAGGCATCATGGGAGTGACCCAGCTCCTTCCAGCCTTATAAAATGGGTTTCTGTTCTGCCCACTAGCAGCTGCCAAAGTGCACCAGCTGGTTGGGAAGCTCTTGATTTTAATGTATGCATGTTCTCAATTGCTTTGAAGATGAAGATTTTGAGAGTGTAACTCACAAGATAGCAGAAACGTGTGGGCATTAAACTGTTTTTACTGGCACCTGAGACTTCTTTTTCTTTTATTTTCATTTATACATTGGTGCCTTCCCCTCCTGTTCTTCTATCAAAACATCTGGAGTGACACAAGTTGCCCACCTCTGCCTTAATGACTATAGAAGGGACTCCGTCCTATTCTGCAGTATTCTTTAAAGTTAAATTTGTGACTGCTCAGTTTTGCTGTGATATCTCAGTATGGTTTGGGTTGTTTTACAAATTCTTCAGTAAAGGCTTTCTGCCAGTTCTATTCACAATAAGTAATACTTGTTTTACTCCAGTTGTTCATCAAAGAGGCAAAGCAAGCTACCCTTGGGCTTAATTTTTAAGGACACATAAGTGGTTATGTTTGTTTGTTTTTTCATCATAGGCCCTTCAAGAAGACCTAGAGCAGGAACAAGTCAAAGTTAATTCACTCACTCATATGGTTGTTGTAGTTGATGAAGCTAGTGGAGACAAAGCAACAGCTGTGTTAGAACATCAACTTCAGGTAATTATAAACAGGTGTATTTGTGGTAAAATACCATACATTCTACAGGAAACAGTTTTGTGATAATAAAATTTGCATCTTGATTTTCAAACTAGATACAAATACTTCAGTTGTTGTTGTTGTTGTTGTTGTTGTTGTTACTATTATTATTATTATTATTATTATTATTATTATTATTATTATTATTTCCATTTCTATACTGCCCAATAGCCGAAGCTCTCTGGGCAGTTTACAACAATTATAAAATTACATAATAAAATACAATTATACAATAAAAATACAATTTTACAATAAAATACAGTATATATTTTAAAAAATTACTCAAACATTTTAAAAACACTGTTAAAATTAAGTAAATAGCTAAGACAGATGTAAAAAATAGACTGGATAAAAAGATGACACAACCACCACCTCATGTGCTATTTGCAGCTATTAAATTTCTCAGCATAGAGGGCAGTTTTAACCTGGCGCCGAAAGGATAGTAAAATTGGCACCAGGCGGGCGTAAGTGGGGAGGTTGTTCCACAGTTGTGGGGCTTCCACAGAAAAGGCCCTCCCCCTTGTTGTTGCCACCTTCCGAGCCTCCCTCTGGGGCAGCAGTTGGAGGAAGGCCTCAGATGCTGAGCATAGTGTCCGGGTAGATTGTGGTTGGGAGAGGCATTCCATCAGGTATTGTGGTCCCAAGCTGTGTAGGGCTTTATAGGTTAAAACCAGCACCTTGAATCAGGCTTGGTAGCATATAGGCAGCCAATGCAAGTGGGCCAGAACAGGTGTTATATGTTCAGACCTCTTGGTCCCAGTTATTAGTCTGGCTGCCGCATTTTGCACCAGCTGCAGCTTCTGAACAGTCTTCAAGGGCAGCCCCATGTAGAGTTCATTGCAGTAGTCAAGCTTTGAGATTACCAGAGCATAGATTACTCTAGTTAAATATTTAAATAATTTGTGTCATGAAACAAAATAATACAAGGTAAATTGCCGCCATCTTTTCTTATACATGAAAAGTATACATGAAAAGTATAAAATCTTCATTTTTAATGCTTATATAGCATGTTGATTGAGTTACTGTGCTATACATTGGGCATATTGAACGCATGCGCATGTCCCTTTGAATGAGAACTTGAAAAGTGAAACAGTAATATAAGTGATGATCAAATCGGCCTGTCTAGAATTGCTGACGTTCCAGAGAGATCTCGCAACCCAGTAAGAGTCTTGGGAAAACTATCTATCACCACCACCACTACCCCAGGGAAAAAGTATCAAACAGGGCCATGTCATCTTTCTTTGAATACAGTATATGCCTGTCTGCCCAATCTGTTCCTGAGAAGAATGCAGGCCCACCAACAGTGGTTTGCATATTTGAGAATCTACCCAGGTCCACACATCAGGAGAAGACCCACCAGCCACTGGAGTCCCTGAAATCTCTGGGTCTATCACTGCTGACACTGGGCCTGTCACTAATGGACACATGGAAGACAGGTGGCACTGCTGAGGAAGAGCAGCAGCAGCTGCTTCTACCATTGCTTCTGCCTCCTGAGCACCACTGCCAATATTCCAATTGCAGCCTGTCCCACAGAGATTTTGAAAGCCCACTTACAGCCTTTTCCAGGAAAACTCTGATCTCCTCATCCCTAGCACTGTTCCAGACCATTACCCATTCAACCCACCACTCATTCAACAAAGCTTCCACTAGTCTGCTCAGGCTGATGCTCCTTTTCACCATCCAGCCCTTCCCCTCTGGATGGAAATGAGGAGGAGGAGCCAATGCTGGGCAGGGCAGGCTTTGGTACCCCACCCACTCTTTTATCAAGGAGGACCTTAGTGGACTTGGATCTGAAAAATATGGGAATGGATGAGACAGGGATATTTTGCATATCTTTCCAATAAATGTCACTGAGCCCTGTTCATTCATTCATTTATCTCTTTCATGAGGGTTGGGGAGGGCCATGCACCCAATACCCATACTGTGTTGAGAGTGTTTCCAAGAAATGAAATCCTGGACAGGCTCCTTAACTAGAGTTCTTGCATGACAATTGTGACCTTTAATAGTCTTGCTAAAAATTGCATGAAACTGCTATGGGAGAACACGTGGAGATTTGGAATCTGTTACCATACGTATGAGGATAAAACACAGTTTCCATCCTGTTTGGGGAAGACAGTGAAGTTGTGAACCAGTGTCTGAGACTACTGATGGGGACTGCATGTAGACTTATAAATTCACATTGAATCCAGACAAGAGAGAAGTAATCTTGGTCAGGAGACCTCCTGATTCAGACAGGGTTTCAGCCTGTCTTAGATGTGATTGCATTACCCTTGATAGTCAAGTTCACAGTTTAGGTCTGCTGTTGGACCTCTCCTTGCTCCTGGATTTCCAGGTGTCAGCCATGGGCCAAGTGTATACCGTATGTCCAGTGTCAGTTGGTGTGCCAACTGCACCAGTTTCTAGATAGGCCTGATCTGGCCATGGTCTCACACATGCCTTCGTTACATCAGAATTAGAGTATTTGTCTGGCCTTGACTTCTGAATGATATTATTTGGCTCTTTCCTGCAGGTTTTTTGTTTTCAGGATTACTTTGGCAGCTTTTATTGCCTGCTGTTCTTGTTTTTAAAGAGTTTTTAATTAGGTGTTGTTTTTTTGTACTGTATAGTTAGCTGTTTTGAGTAGTCTAGGTTCTGGACCAGAAATATAGGGTATATATACCTTTGTTAGTAAATAAATAATGCTAGGGGGCAGCAGACACTTCCCCTCCAAAATCTAAATTGTGCAAATATTAACTTTACTCCATTCCTATTCACTGTCAGCATTTTTTCTACCTGCTGCTGCTTCTGCACCATTTTTCTCCTCTAATTACTAGGTTGTCTTCTTCCTGAAACAGTCATATGGGCAATACAAGCTGAGCAGGGATCACATCATGAATGTAATGATATTAACATCTTATGTATTCAATCAGGTTTAGCAACATGGCATCACTGATGGCGAATGAAACCGATTGAGTGTTGGGACAATGGTCCCTGGATCACTCACATAAGTGATCTCAATGAATCTGGAAATGTAGTGAACAGAATGTTTGGTTATGGACAGTGTGTCATGATGTCAGATTTGGCTATGTGCAGACATCCCTGAAGCCAGTTTAGCCTAATGAAATCTATTTAGAAAGCATTGCCCTCACCTTGATAGCAAACACTTTCAATGCCTTTGATGAAAAATTGCTTGAGGAGAGATGCACTTTGATGCTGCCGAAAATGGTTTCAAAACACTCCTTTACTTTCAGCTAAGGCTTAATATTTATTTTTTCTAAAACTGCCATTAACAATTGCTACTCCCAGTTGTAATTCTCTGTCAGGATAGCTATTCGATCATTCTAGTTGATTCAACACGTGCATCTTGTCAAACTGTTGATATGTGATTATCAAAGCAGCGTAATTCTTACTTCTCTTTGAAGTAATGCTAATTTTCAAATACACTTTTTCATCTTGTTTTGATTTGGTGTAGCATGTCAAACTTCTTCCAGCATGCAAATTGGGAAATATCGTATCAAAGGAAGTGCAAGTCTAAGTATCATTTGACTTGGTGCTGGCTACTAGATTAATGGAGAACAGTTCTAAAGATAGATTTCATTTCATAGATCACAGGGCTTGTAGGCAGAAGTGTGGAGCTCTTACTGCAAATGCTAAGAACAAAGAATATATTTTTTTCCTTTAGGAAGTGGAATCAATTCAAATATTTTTTTAAAAAAAACTTTTTCAGAGGGGACTGCAATAGACATGAATTGCCAAAATATAAAAAGCAGGGCAAAGAAATGGATTTTATAGGACAATCTTAATACAACTTGAAACATACCATGCAACTGCAATACAGTAGGGAGACATGCAAAATATGTCCATCACTTGAGTTCTCCATACTTCAGTTCTCCATATTTGATTAGTGTACACTTGATTACTGGTAACTGAATGTATGAATTGACTCTGTTGCAAACATTATGTTATGAGGATGATGTAAAGTGATAACTTAAAGTTTGTCAATGGTATTAGACCTTTCTTGGCCCAATCAATTGTACAAGTAATAGCATGTCATGAAATGGTGAACCACACATCTGTAAACCAGCCCTTTATAGCCAGGAAAGACCTAAAAGAGCATCCATATGGTCAGCAGCCTCTGGCTAAAGGCTTCTGACAAGTGCTGTAAGCTGGAAAAAATTCCATCTTTTCTTCATATCACTGCCCTCCCAAAGTGAAGGGATTCTTTGTTCAGTACCCGAGAGTTACAAGGAAGTCACAGCAATATCCTTCTTGTTGTCTTGTGTTGCCTCCACTGCCAGACAGTGAGCAGGCAGGCAGGCGGCTGTGCAGAAGTAGCTGAAATAGGGTTCTTTGGCTGGCTGTAGCATATTGTAGAATCAATAGCTGTTACAAGCAGCTGGAGACTTCTGATCATATGGCAGGTCTGTTTAGGCCCCCTCTGTAAACCAGATATCAGTGTTCTCATAATACCCCACTGAAGTATTATAAATGTTTCTGGTATAAAAATTGCAAACTCACTATAGTTTTTAGTTTAGTGATCAGAACGTGTTGTAGAGGTATTTACAAGTCATTCATATTTTGAAATTTTCTAAAATTTTGAGGGTTATAAAAAGAGGATAAACTTATAAAATAGATACAATTAACTGGGAGACAGTTAGGTATCTTTTTTTCTTGAGGTTTTCAACATTCTAGAGTTTATCAGCCATCATATTTTTATGTATATAATTTAATAGACTTCATAGATTTCTAACTATACTTAACATTAAAATTACTGTTCTTTGTAATTTTATTACTTTATAATTGCAATTCTGCACTGTGCTTCATCGAACAATAATGTTATGAGTTCAAGAACATCTGTGAAATATTTCATAGTCTTGAAGTAGGCCCTAAAATGTTAATGGAAAGGTTACATCTTATTTTCTGAACAGTATTCAATGTCAGATAACAATATTTGGAATTTAAGTCAATATCATAATATATTTACTACTCACTATTTTTTTTAGCATTTAGGAAACCGCTGGGCAACCATTTGCAGATGGACAGAAGATCGCTGGTTCCTTCTCCAAGATGTTCTTCGAAAATGGCTGCAATTTACTGATGAGCAAGTGAGAAATACTTGCAGTACCCATTTGTTGTTTGCTCCAAAATCCTTTCATGTATGGTTTTGCTAAACAATATTCTTATTTTTAGGGTCTTTTTGATACATGGCTTACTGAAAAGGAGGATGCTGTGAATAATATTCATACCACTGATTTCAAAGATCAGAATGAAATGTTGGAAAATCTACAGAAGTTGGCTGTAGGTGTTTTACAATTTTTATTATTTCTCTGTGTTTGCATATTTAAGTATTTTAAGTATTTGTAGCTCACCTTTCAGCATTATACAGAAAGCACCTCACAACATAAGTTAAGAACAATATATCCCAAAATAAAACAATGGACAGTATCCAACAAGGTGCAACCATTAATGTAAATTACATTGTATTAGCATGAACTACTCTAGCGCAATGCCAATAGCATTAACTGGCACACTGATTTCCCTGGAAAATTGACACGCCAGCTAACGCTATTGACGTTGCACTTGAGTTGCTTATGCTAGCGCAATGTAATTTACATTAGCAGCTGCACCCCATTTGATACTGCCCATTCCAGTATTTTAAAAAAGGAACATAGTAAAAGCAATCACCAGGGAACATGGCCACCAGTTATAAAGCATCAGCAGGATTAAATTAAGCAATCACATTAATGGATATTAAATGGTCAGCTGAGTAGAACTGTTTTTACTTGGTGCCTAATTATTATCAAGGTAGATGCCAGTCTAATGGATATTTTGAGGGAGTTCCTCAAATGAGGAGCCATTACTACTATCTGTGATAGCCACTCAGCCACTAATGTGGTGTGTGTGTCATTGTGAGTTATTGTTTGATATTCCTAAGGAAAATAATTTGTACAAACTTTGCTGACTGCCCTTTTGTTCAAGATCTAATAGTCATATGCTTATTTTTGAAAGTCAAAGAACTTCCATAGTTTGCCACTGCGACAGTGAAAGAGTTAATCTCAAAGTTACCTGTAATGTTCCTTTAGAAGTAACTTAGTCATATGTCACCTTTGGCATGTACTGGTCTCTTTGGAGACTACTTGAACTAGATACCTGCCTGTTTTTGTTTTCTTTGGTTTCCAAAATTCTTTTTCAACTCTGCATAAAGAAGAGAAAATAAGAGATGAATTAAGCTGAGACTTCATTTGTTGGAGAACTTGTGGAGGTGTTTGTATGTTTTTGAACTTCAGATAGCTTCAAACTGCTTTTACTGATCAATTAATACAGATGTCTAGCCCTCCCATCCTCTAATCCTCATGCCATTTATGTATTCAGCAGACAATCTTGCCTCAGCCACTGTAGGCCTAATACGAAAGGGGTGTATCCCAAATGCTTCTGGGCTGATATAATCTGCTGCACTTATAATGCTTCTAATACTGAAATGTGGCTTTGTGAATACTGAATATTCGGTATTCAGTGCAGGACACTGAATACCGACCATCTTCCAAGTAATCCCCTAGGGCTAAGACACCTTAGTTAGTTGGGATGCCAAGACATACCTGTTGCCCTCACCTTCTTTGATTCATTTCAGAATCTGAATTATCATTTCCAGAGAAGCAGTAATGAAGGCTATATCCCCAAATACCTATGTTCTGCCATTTTAATCAAATTTAGATTTAGGTAACTTCCATAATTTTGAGTACTACAAAGAAACGGTCAAGGTGAAATGCCACACTCAACAAAACCAACTCAAACCTGGATAACCAAACATTAAGTTGGCATGCCAAGAACATGTCAGGAGATACAATTTGCTGCCTTTAAAGACACAGCTTGAATTTCACACCCAGCTCTGTGTGTCTTCCTACCAGTGCCAAAGCAGGTGTTGAAATTTGTGTCACACAGTGAGACTGGTAGTAGGAGGCCTCTTTTGGTTATCTAACAATGTTATAAATATAATTATTGTCAATTTGCTCTATGTTGTGGAAGTTAAAAAAAAATACTGTGGCCTTAAATCTATACAAATTGTTTGAAATTATTATAGTAAGTTCTTTTATTAATTTTCATATAATCAGACCTGAAAATGTAAATTTTGCTGTAAATAAATCAAGAAGATTATATATTTTAAAGATCTTGCCATTTGATTGTTCAAACTAATTAACAGGTAGCTGACAGCTGGTTTAAAATTGCTGCTAAATGTCCCTGCTGACTCGCACAGTGACTACAAATTTAATGTTCATTAAAATATGTCACAATTAGAGATCAAAAACTGTGACCATCTGTCAGCATAACCTTAAGCATACGTTGCTTTCGATAAACTGTGCCCAACCCTATGACCTGAGTAAATTTCTATAGGCTAAAATATACGCACATCCATATCAATCTTCAAAGCTGTAGATGAACAAAAGCCCTGTGAAAGTGAAAAGGGCAAATACTGGCAGAGTTTGAAAACTATATCTCAGTGTTATTAAAGTGAGTCTTTAATAATAATTACAAAAAGTTCTAGATGGTATTCTTTGTGCTTATAAATCTTCTACTTTTACTAAAGCTTAGATTTTTAGAAAAACTGAAGATGTGAAAAAGATGAAGAAGTGTTGCAAAGCCCTCCTCTTCAAAATGGAGGGAGCATAAACTAGGACCACTGTGTGATGCCTGACTGCATTTGGTCCATTTGGTCTTCACCCAACTTTTTTAAGGGGAAAGAAACATGCAAACTGGGTATCCTTGTGATAAGGGCCCAGCCCAGTTCATTCTGTAGGAAAACTACACTGCAGGCTCATAGTGCTTCTCTACTGTGCTATTCCAGCACCCCAATGGAGTGAGACTGTATGAACCAATACATAATTTGCATTTCATATGAACCACCATTGTATTTAGTTTCCCCAGTAGATTATTAACTTAACTAAATGCTAAGTAACCCATCATACAGAAGACCTGATCCCCACCCCCGATCCTCTTGCCTTCTCTATTTTTCAAAGCCTCTGCTTTTGACTTACAAATAGCCTTTAACACAAGAGCTGGCCCAGAAATTAGCGTGTTTCTCATAATACACAGGGCCATAGCGTTAGGAATATCATTGCAGGATATGAGTGCTCTCATAAAGTACCCTGGAAGAAGTAAAAGACATGAGATCCTAGCTTTTTTTTTTTACGGAGTTTTATTGGAAAAGTAAAGCAAAAGGCAATTTACAGGTTAACTATGGGAGGTTGCTACAGAGTGTATGGGGTTGATGAGAGGGAGTGAGAAGATATGCTTTAGCATATAGGAGAAAAGGGGAATCGTGGAACCTTGAAAAATGACCAGGGAAAGAGGAAGTTAGTAAGTTATATCTTTCGTTCCTTATGATCTGTCCAAGAATATGTCCAGGGGAAGGGCAGTGAAAGTCCTTAGTGTCAGTGTAAATCCAAAAGAAGGTAGCAAGAGCAAATGTTCCCTGGAAACAGCAAGGCTTTACCAGGAAATTGCTGCATTAAGGGGGTGTAAAGATGGGTACTGAAAGCCAGGATTTTCAGGAGTTAAGACTAGCTGTAGCCTTAGAAAGACAAACTAAGGGTTTGATCGCATGCCTTCTTGCAGGCACAGTTCATTGTGTTCTATTTTTTCTTTAAATGTGGAATCTTAAGGTATCTATCACACTGCTGAAGTTTTTTTCCCTGTCTTCCGGTATGTAACGCAATCTCCCATCTGCATACCTACCTTTCATCCCTCCCCCTGCCACCTCTTCCCCACCCTCACTACCATTTCCGTTCTCCTACTTCTGTCTCCCTCTGTGGGCATGTGCTCAGGTGAGTCAATTCACCTGTGCGCACACCTTTTTTGAAATGAGGAGGAGGAATTATTGTGCAAGACTGTTATGATGAAAGCTTTCAAATGTGCAGGGGGTAGAGTCAGAAGTGCACAATTACTGCACCATCAAAATAAAACGGGGGGGGGGACAGCCATGTTTGTATTACACCAAACGGAATTGAAATTATACAAAGGGGAGCAAAATTGTGCTACATTGACACGCCCATTCAGAAACATCATACTAAACGTCACAATCACATCCCACAGAAATGCCACAAGGTCCCAAAAACAGAGATCACACCAATGGTTCTTTGTGGTACTTAACAGATTTTCCTCATTGTGAAAAAATATGGGCAAAGCAGGGGGAAATCACTGGGTGGCTGAAGGACCATGACATCATGTGGACAGCTCTCAAAATCAGGAAAGCAGAACAAGGCGATAGCACATTAAAATACTCATCTGATCAAGCCCAACAGAAATTACTAGAGTGGCAACTGAAAAGAAGATTTCATGGCGAACAAAAGGGGAAGATGAATGTCTGTCTATCCTCCTTGACAAAGGGGGATGCTTGACTATAGATGGGTTATAAGCAATGCAGTGTGGACTTGATTTAGGAAGTAGAGAACATTTAGCTTTTGTGTGTACAAGAGTTCATAAGCCAGCATGTAGAGGGGTGGGAGAGTTTTTTCCATTTCAATAGAAGATGTTGACAAGTACTGCAAAATGTATTGTTTCTTAATTTGTTAGCCCTTTCCAGCTAATATCTCCAGACAAAATAGAGAAGTTTGAGTCAAGGTGATAGTATGGGGATCTAACATGTAGGTGAACTGGTTTATCTGGCAAAACTGCACACTCCAAAATGCTGAATAATTTCTCTCAACAGTTTTGTATAGATGTTGAAAAGTACCTGGAACAAGATGGAAACTTGCAGCACCCTTCACACCCTTTCTAAAAGCCAAGAGAGTGGGGGCCAATCATAGTTATTGAGAGAGTGCATTCCATAGCTTGGGAGCAACACAGGAGAAAGCATTGTCCCCACTTCTATCCATAATTGGGAGTCTATAATCAGCATTCCTTCCTATACCTAAATATTAGGTCCTGTACAGGTGAAAAATCTTGATTCAAAACATTTTTCCTGTCAACTTTGGTTAACTCATTAGACTGACTGCTAGTATCAAGTTGCTGTTGACTAACATAATATGTTTTCTATTTCCCACATATTCTGCAACTTTATTACAAATTCTGATCAAGTGTAAAGAATTTGTGGAGTTTGTTCTCTCAGCACTGTACTTAGTGCTTTTCTAATTGGCTGTGATTTAATGCCAAGGGTTTTAGGAACATCTAAACATCCTGGACTGCATATAAGAGTATTTGAGGTCTATAGCTTTCTTTCTTAATAAATTTCATGAAAACAAGTATTTGGAATAAGCATATATAACATCCCATCTTTTATGTCATAAAGCAATTTTAAGGCTGGAAATTATAGCAGTGTAAATAAGCTCTTTTTCTAGATAAAATAATATCTGGAACATTAAGCCAAAACAGTTGATACTTGTGTACACTACGATTTACACTCTGTTTCTTGTGATTTGTAGTATGGGTTGCAATTTAATATATTGATTGAACTCATACCTTTTGGGGTTAGATTGTTACCAAAACAACCAGTAGCCACCTTCCTTATAATAAGAGGAGGGGGGTGTTGTAACACATACTTTATTCCATATTAACATTTAAAAGTTTGTTTCGTTTGTCTTTCAGATCTCTTTTGGGACCCAATTAGTTTAAAGGTCATGTAGGAAAAGCTGCTTTAGAGTTTGCTGCTTTGCATGTAGATTAGTGAGGTATTTGCATTACCTTATTTGTAATGTTAGCAGTACAATGCACTCTTTACCAGTCTGATACATTTATACATGAAAACATGTTGGTCATAATTTCTAATTATCTCACTCTAACAACATCTGTCTTTATGCTAAAGTACTCTGTGTTATACTAAAGTCAAATCATTCATAGTTTGCTGCTTCAAGATAGGCCCCAAGTTATGTTGTCATTTATATGAAAAAAATCTTTAGGAGCCATGGGCATCCGCAGGAAGGGGCATGAATGAGCCATAATTCCCAGATTCCCAGCTTTCTTTAAAACAAAAAACAAAAACAAGTCTCCAGCAGCCCTTGTAGAACCTGAGATATGAGGCAAAATGCACAGCCACTATTACTTCTGCTAAAAAAAATTCTAAGCAAAAATAGCCTTTAGCCAATGAAGTCATCACAAATTTGACACACACACTGTGTGGAGAAGTAACTTCCTGGTTCATTGTAAACGCCTTTTGGAGGACCTTTCCTGTTGGGAAGTAATTGCTGTTTCCAAAAACCAGTTCAGAAATCCAGGATTTTAATGCACCTCAGATCGGACAGTTGTGTGTCTATCCAAAAGGAAAGGTAGGAGCAAAGACAGGAGTTCATGATCTTTCTAACTCAGGTTTTGATCATAATTTTTTTCCTGAGTTTGTAAATATTTAAAAAATTACCCTGACAATGCATGTGGATAAAGTTCATCGTCACTATATCTACATTATAGGAGACATGACTGTGACTGAGGGAGTGTGGTTACATCAGTCCTGCAAAGTAACCTAGTGTTGTTATTCCCATTATTTCCATTTTACAGCCGGGTGTGTGTGTTAGAGTAGTGTATGACAACTCTGCAGTGTAGTCCAGTGGTGTCATCTAGTCTCATGGTGTCTGGGTTGTTTTACAGACATTTAGTGGGGGGGGGGCACTGTGAAGTTGATTATAGCAGCCGTGCAATTTATTAAGATCTACAGGGGGTTGTTGAGATGTGTGTATGCATAGCTTTACAAGAACATGCAAGTTTTAGTTCTTTCAGGAAGCATATGTGGGGCATCTTCCTCTATCTTTTAGTGTAGACATCGGAGCGGAGACAAGGAGCCATGCAGCTCCTCAGAAGTTAGTGTTTCCTCATGAATTGTATTAATGAATCATGTTGTGAAGGTAATTGTGTTTATTGTGGTTGATTGAAGAGCAGAGCCTAGGAGTGAACTGCACCCCCACCTCCAATATTAACCATGCCCTTCATGTAGGGGTGAAGGGAGTGAGGGAAAGAATTGAGGGTGTTAACTATAGGTGGAAAGACATTGTCTGGACACCAGGTCTACCTATGGAGAAACAACAGATATCTCAAAGGGGAGATTTGCAGTCTAAATGAATTAATCAGTAGTAGTTATTACGGGTGTCAGATTGTACCTAACAATGCATTTTGGGAAGGAGAAGTAAAGACTGATCTCCATTTCTGAGAATACTAAGGCCAGCTGAAACTAATCTGCCTCCTGCCTTTGGTGAAACACACAAGTTCCCAAGGCAGCATAAAGCAGAAGTGCAGAGAAACATGACAGTCTTTAAATTAACAAAGCTGGAGATTAATTTTAGGTGGTGCACTAGGTTAAAAAAAAAAAAAAGGCAATTGAAACCAAACTGTGAGTATTACCTAGTGGTTGGTGGAGATGGAATCCTAAGTGCAAAGTTTCTCTTCAGATGGTAGAAAATCCCCCTCTGGTTCCATTCCTACCACTGATTAATTCATTCAGACTGAAAATGTCCATTTTGAGACTGGGTCTATTGCAGACCAGGGGAAAATATATAATTCCAAAAAAGAAACATTGTTGCTATTCAAAACTCAAGCCATGCAAACATTGCATTATGTTGATGTAAAAAAGAGTGATATCAATATGAAAAGTAAAGTGAGTAGCCCAGGCTCCTGTAGAAACCTAAACCTTGATCAATCATACCCATTTATCCTCTCCCTGCCAAAATCTCTCTGAACAAACTCCACTACTAGCATGTCCACCAATGTTTCTAAGATGAAGGAAATCATTCTAGGAGGACAACTCATGAAGTTGTCAATGTTATAAGGACAGTGATACCATAAAATATCCTTAAGATTGCTATTCTGTGTTTCTGTATCTGTTTTTCCCTCTTGTTTTTAGTTGGGCTTTTTTAATATCCCTCACTCCAAATAAAGTTTAGTTGGAGCTCATGATGCCCCTTAATAACATAAGAAGAGCCACAATGGATCAGACCAAGGAGCCATCTAGTCCAATGTTCTGTTCACACAGTGGCCAATCAGCTGTCTGTGAGAAACCCATAAGTAGAGTGCAATAGCACCATCTCACTAGTGTTCCCCTGCAACTGGTGTACATAGGCATACTGCTTCTGATACTGGAGGTAGCATATAGCTTTCCTGACTACTAACCATTGATAGCCTTCTGCTCCATGAATTTGTCTAATCCCCTTTTAAAGCCATCCAAATTGGTAGCCATCGCTACATCTTGTGGTAATAAATTCCATAGTATAACTATGCATTGTGTGAAAGAAGTACTGCCTTTATCTGTCCTGAATCTCCCACCATCCAGCTTCATGGGATGATCCCGTGTTCCAGTATTATGAGAAAGGGAGAAAAATGTCTCACTAACCATTTTCTCCACATCATGCATAATTTGGTACATCTCTATCATATCACCCCTTACTCACCTTTTTTCTAAGCTAAACAGTCTGAGACATTGTAACTTTTCCTCACAGGGGACTTGCTTCAGCTCCTTCATCATTTTAATTGCCCTTTTCTGCACTTTTTCCAACTCTACAATATCATTGTTTAGGTGTGATGACCAGAACTGTACACAGTGGTCATACCATAGATTTGTATAAGAGTAATATGATATAAGCAGTGCATGGTTGGAAGCCATGTTGATTTTTTCCCAGCAAGGCTTGTCCTGCCATATGCTTATTAATTTTATCTTTAATAATGCTTTCCACCAGTTTACCTTTGAACAGATGTTAAGCTAACCAGCCTGTAATTTCCTGGATGCCCCTAGATTCCTTTTTAAAAATTGACATTACACTGGTCATTCTCCAGTCCTGTGGTACAGAAGCTGATCTTAGGGACATCTAACATATTTTTGTTAGATCAGCAATTTCTTTAGGTACTTTAGAATGGATATCATCTGGGCCTGGTGCTTAGTTATCTTTCAATTGTCAATAAGATCAAGAACTTAATCTCATGTCACCACTATTTGCCTCAGTTCCTCACACACACTCCCTTCCTGAACAAATCAGTTCAGGACTTCAGGCACAGGTATCTGCCCTATGTCTTTTGCAGTGAAGACAGATGAAAAGAATTCAGCTTCTCTGCAATCTCCTTATGCTCCTTTAACTCAGTTGTCATCCAATGGTCCAACTGTCTCCCTAATCAGTGGTTTCCTGATTCTGATACATTTAAATAATTCTTTATTGTTGGCCTTGATGTTATTAGTGATGCGTCCCTCAAAATGCTTTTTTTGCATCTCAGATTGTCTGCTTGCATTTGCGTTGTACAAGTTTGTGTTCCTTTTTGTTCTTATTTGGGCAAGACTTCCATATTTATATTTTTTAAGGAAGCCTTCTTTTCTCGAATAGCTTCCTTGACACTGCTCTTTAACTATGTAGGTGAGCTCTTAGACTTGGTGCTACCCTTCCTGACCTGCAGTATACATTTTAGCTGAGCTTTTATTATTATGGTTTTGAATAACCTCCAAGTATTCTGGAGAGTTTTAACCCTCTTGCCTCCCTCTTTCAACTTCCTTTTTACCAGTCTCCTCATTTTAGAGTTTTCTCTTTTGAAATCAAATGTAACTGTGTGGGACTTCCTTGGCAAATTATTCCTTATTAAAACTGATAGCACTGTGGTCACTATTTCCAACTGGTTTGACAACACTCACACCTCACACTAGGTCCTGGGTAGCACCACTTAGGATTAAGGCCAGGTTCGCCTCCCCTCTGGTCTGTTCCATGATCAACTGTTCTAGAGCACAGCTGTTTAGGGCATTATACCCTGCCTTTTTTCCTGCAAGGAACCCAAGGCAGCTTACATAATCCTCCTCCTCCATTTTATCCTCACAACAACCCTGTTAGGTAGGTTAAGAAATGTAATCTCTTTATCATGACTGGAACATGCATTAATCCAGTCAATATCGGGGTAATTAATTATCCCCAGCCAATATGGTTGTATGGGAGCAATCCTATATTGAGGGGACATAGGATAGTGGGGTTAGGGATGTACACGGATCTCGATCAGGGGGTGGAAGTGGGGCAAACTCGCCCCGCTCAACCCCCCGAGCTCCACACGGCTTACCTTTCCCTGGCTCGGCACAAGCCCCACGAGAGGAGCCAGGGCAAGGTATTTCCAGGTCCCCAGAGCTGCATCTTTTACGTAAATACCATAGAAAACCACCTTAAAACGGCCGCAATTTGCTATTCACGGCCATTTTAAGGTGGTTTTCCATGGTATTTACATAAAAAATGCAGCACCAGGGACCCGGAAGTGACGTGCCGGGCACCCAGAAGTCTGCTGAGCGCCTCGCCAAGCGCCTCAGCTGGTGCTCGGCAGATCACGCTGTGGGGGTGCTCGATGAGGGGATTCTCCCCTCTGAGGTCGGAGACAGCGCTCCCAACCTCGGAAGAGGGAGACAGCGCTCCCAACCTCGGGAGGGGGAGACAGCACTCCAGCTTTGCGAGGGGGGAGACAGCACTCCAGCCTTGCGAGGGGGGAGACAGCACTCCAGCCTTGCGAGGGGGAGTCAGAGATCCAACCCCGCCTCCCCCACCCCCTCACAGCCAGCATGGAAAGAACTGTGCTGGCTGGCTATGAGGTCAGAAAATTGACCTTGGAGAAGGGGAAAAGGGAGCAAACCAGTGGGTGGAGAGGAGAGCTATCCTGAGCCTCTTCCAGCCTCCTCCTTCCAAAGCACCATTGGTAGACAGGCAAAAAAGCCCATCTAGCAAAAATCAGAGGACGGGAAGGCCTCTACCACTCCTCCTGTCCTGCCAGCTTCAGCCCAGCAGGGCACTGGATACATGGAAACCTACAAGTTCAGAGGCTTCCATCTCACGAGGGCACAACCCATAAGATTGTGCTCTAAGTCACCCATTATTATAGCACTTCCTCATTTAGATGCCTCCCTGATTTCATTTTCCATTAACCCAGTACTAAACTACTATTTGAACTTCGTATTGTCACCCACAATACTTCTGTGCCTTCTTTAATGTACAAAGTGACACCACCTCCAGTATATCCTTTCCTAGAGTTTATATCCAGAGATTACCGTATCCCACTGCTTCTCTCCATTCCATTAGGTTTCCGTTATGCCCACTATATCTAGGTTCTCCTTTAAAACCAGGCATTCCAACTTTCATGTTGATGTATGACTCTTGTGTGAACCTTAACTAGAATACTCTTCTGCATTAGTGCTGTCAAATTCCCAGGATTTCCTGCTACTCTGTGTATGCTTCTAAATGTAATGGAATATGACTCTAACCAACAAAGCCTGTGCAGACAAACAAGGAAAATGCACAGGTGTGTTGTAGCAGTGCATGCTATACATGCAAATTACGATCACACACCACTGTGCAGCTTTGCCTCCCCCTTGGAAAAATTCCTGCTGATGCAAATGTTAGGAGCCCCAAAAAATACTGCAAAGAGGCAGGGATCATCAGGATCCAGGTGTTTGTATAGCTTCTCTACCAATACTACACAATTTGGTTCTGACTTCTATTATATCATGTTTTTCACCAGCTCTTGCTTTGCTCAAAATGCAACAGTACTTCTCTTCTGTTAATTAATAACAAGTTTTCTTGATGGCTTTGTCTGTTTTAACAGATCCTGAAAGGAGAACTGGAAATCAAGAGACAGACTATGGATAAACTGAACTCACTCAGCCAAGACCTCCTTTCAGCTGTAAAAAGTAAACCACTATCTCAAAAGCTGGAAGGGTGGCTGGAAAAGGTTTCTCGGCGCTGGGATAGTTTGACACAGAAGCTGGAAAGCAGCTCTAAGCAGGTTTGTCATAACTATTACCCTGTCAATTTATGACAGTTAAATCATATGCCACTGAAGTGAAATTGATGCAGTTTTAAATATCTTGCAGTCTGAGTTTGTTTTAGACATTGCCTTTTTCTTGACTAGATATAGGGATGGGCGAAACCAGTCCCTTTATTTCCAGAGTTTTCCACTTTGTATCCCCAAGCTTTCAGATATCCACAGAAAGTCTGTGAACTATCATTATGTTTCCAAACCACTTTTGCACAGATTAAGTTCTTGTGTTTTTCTGTGGCTTTTTTTTGGGGGGGGGAGGGTAACTCTGATATAGCAGTTGTGCCAACTGATGTGCATTATAGACTGGCACATGCATATTGATGTTTTATATGAACAATGCAGACAGGAATCAGTGATAGCTGGTGTGCTGGGCTCTCTAGGTTAAGAATTAAGCGGAAGGATGGGGGAGTTGGTGGCAACTGAATAATTGGGAACCTGCAGTTGGAGGGAGGGGAGAGAGAGGTGGAGACTGGAGAGCACATGTTTGCCTTTTTAAAATTACTGAGATACTTGCACAATAACACAAGAGTGTCCATTTTTTATTATTATTTGGAAGGATGAGGAAGCAGTTTGCATTTTTTTTTAATGGCAGTGTGAAGGGACAACCTGTGGACTGTCCAACCTATGTCCCCAAATGTGGAAAAACCATGTAGGGTTTCCCACCACTATTCCCTTTTTAAAACTTTTAGACTGGGTTTATAGAACTCACTGCCACAAGGCTGTCTCCACTATGAAACCTGTGCTGCTGCCATCTAAAATCAACCCTATGTTCCTTTTTGAAATTAAGTAGCCTGGTTCCTATGTTATAGGCAGGGGATTAACACCACCACTAGAGACAAAAGGAAGAAAAGGAAGATATTTATTAAGGGAATTATATACACAAGGCAACAGTGTTTTTTTTCTTCAAGTAATAGGATGAGACTGCTTAAATGTACTTAAAAATTAAATAACCTTCCTTGGTTACCATTCCAAATAGGTAAGATAGTTTCCACCTGCTAATAAGTTCTCAATAGCATTTCCCACAGACTAGATTTCCCTAACCTCCACCCCAGTCAATATTCTCACAAGACTTCCAGTTGGGTTCCTCAGACTGGGCTTTTTCCTTCTCCAGCTCTGAACGCTCATCCCTCAGCCAAAAAACATTTTCTCCTGCACTCTCAGCAACCCACTGTAACCGAGTTTTAACTTACCTTTTTAAAATCCCCATGCCAAACATGTTCCTTATGGAACTTCTAACTGCCAATCACCTTTGTTGACCCACCTGACCAATCCAAACAAAGGTAGCTTCTCTCCCTCTAGAGGTGGTCAAACTCAAATGAAGCCTTCATTTGTAACCGAGGCAGCCACAACTGTTCCAGGCCCAATGTAGAGTATCAAAGCCAGACTTTAGTTACATTATTAAATCCCTCAGAGCTTACTCAAAGATTATAAACATTACAAAACATAAACAAACAGGTGAAAATACAGTGTTTCTTCACAGGCAAGGAGACTAATTAGCTGCACTCTCTGGTCAGGAACTCAGCCCACCCTGGCCCCACACTGTGGAGGAGCCAAGAGGGAGGAAGGTATGAGGGAAGAGAAGGATGGCTGTCAGCTCTAACCCTGAATGTCTAGCCCACCCTGCCTCCAGGTGGAAGACAAGTCACTGATTCTTAATTCTGAACAATTGGCTTTTATTATGTAAAAAGGCACAAGCAAGCCAGTCTTGCTTCAGGCTACACAGTAGGTCATGTTACAATCAGTGGCTACAAAAGAGTCAAGCTGTTTTTGCAGCTGAGGAAACCAGCTTCTTAATCTAAAATGGCAAGTTAGAGAGAGATGATACCAAACTATTGGGAAATTGGATCCAGCTCTCCTGTTCAGGCTAGGCTAGGCTAGGCTAGGCATGCTAACAAAGCCCTGCCTTCAAAGCAGATCCTTGCCTTGAGGAGTCTCTTGGGTGGCAAATCACTTTGACCAGCTTACTACTCTATACTGCTTCTCCAGCCTCATTTGACAGCTGACCCTGGGATCCCTAATGCAAACAACAGTTCTTGCTAGGTCTTGCCTCAAGCTTGTAATGCAGATGTGCTTAGAACACCTTTCTAATCTTGAAAAAATAATTAATTATGCTGAATGATAACGATCAGAGCTAACTCGAAGGGGGGAAAAAATCGCGCCACGCGTCCCTATAATTGTGGGCCTATTTTCTGCTAGGGGCCTGGGGCTGCCGCTCCAACAGCCCCTATCTTAATCCGGCCCTGGCTGCCTGCCCTCAGTTTAAAAAGAAAAGAAAAAAAGATTAAATTTCAATGAGCTCCACCCATTCTCAGAATAAGTCCATAGCCAACTACTCTGACATAGCCTCTCCACCATTTTGTGTGTGTGTGTGTGTGTGTGTGTGTGTGTGTGAGAGAGAGAGAAGGAATATCTGACAACTGCAGTTGTCTCCCAAGCATTACACTTTTTTAGAAATCTGGGGGGGGGGGGAATGGAGGGAGAAGGAGGGGAAGGAAGGTAAATTGTTCCTTCTCTATCCACAGAGCTATGCCCTACATACAAAAAACACGAAAATGCTAAATCCCTGAGAGTGTGGAGAATCCATTGCAATTCCACTTATAGTTTATAGTGGAAGATCAATGATTTTGTAGCGTTAGAAGCTCCCCATATTGAAACACTTGAGGTTGATTCTCCTAGAACTTTGAGGGTTAACAGGATAAAGAGTAATTTTAAAAATGAGGATTCAAAAGTGAGGAAAATAAAACTAATAATCACTTAGCTGGGAATAAGTCCCATTGAATACAATGGGACTTTCTTCTGACATGTATCAGACTGCACTCTTCTGAATTGTAGTAGGCAGCTTATGGTGTGAGAATATCTGTCTCCAAATAATTTCAGCTTGATAATTAAATCATATTTGTAAAATGCAGTTATGTAGCCAAAAAGTATGCCTCTTTCATTCAGTCTTCTTTAATATTTCATCCAATTTGGCTGGCATTGGTAGAATTCATTTGGAGGTGGGGTAAATAATGAACAGGAAATAAATGAAAGGGAGGAACAGTCATAGTTGCAGTGGGCAGCTAGTCATCAGTTTGGCAAAATGTAGTGAAAGTGGTCATTTGTACTTCACAGGGGATGCAATTATAGGAGATGAGAAATAATTTTGCTCTGGTTTGTTTAATTAAGGACTAATTCTATCATTTTCACTGAGGCAAATGTCATCATACAGTTTGCTCCAAAAGCATGGCTTTGTATCTGGGGCAATATAGTCTAAGACAATTGCAGTAAGTATTACAGCACAGTCCTAGAAATGTCTACTTAAAAGTAAGTCCCATTGAGTTCAGTGGGGATTACTCCCTGATACATGGGTATGGGATTGCAGCCTTAAGAAACTTTTCTTCTTGGAGATTTTGCTTTCTAGAGTATTTACAAAGCACAACACTTGGAGAAGGAAGAAATACTGTCATTTTCTCCCTTTAATGTGTATTAAACCCTCTTTCTCAAGCTAAATACAGTACTATTATTACTGCTGAATCAAAGGTATGCTATGTGATGCCACACCATGTTAGTGATAGAAAATGGGATAGAGATTTATAGCCTGTCCAATAAATTAGCCTTCCCCAATCTGGTGCTCTCCAGATCTGCTGGACTACAACTCCCAGCTTTCCAGCTAGCCATGCTAGCTGGGGATGCTGGGACTTTTAGTCCATCACATCTGGAGGGCACCAAGTTGGGGAAGTTTGAAATAATTTTCTGGACAATTAATTTAAGGTTTGGCAGCAATTAAATAAAATAATGTGCATTTTCTTATGTATACTCCTATCGAAATATTAATTGAATGAGATTAATGTTGGTTAAATTAAATAGGGGTAAAAACCACCACCTGAGATATTTTACTAGTACTATTGAAACTTTTTTCATATTTTGTATGAGAAAATATCTCCAAATTCACTACAAATTTTGCTTCAGGTGAAATGTGGTGCCAACATAGGGATGCTCAGAACTGCACTCACAGTTTTCATTAAATTCAGCAATCTAATGGAGCAACTCTGGGCTGAGTTGTATTTGGAACTGAGGATCACATGCACTGACATACCCAGCTACAAAGGCAACCCACCTTAGCCTCTGAGACCGCTGCAGGGAGTCACCCAGACCAGAGTGGGCTGGCTGTTTTTGCAAAAAGCAGCAATCCTGCATGGCTCAGGCAAGTCCCACCAGGGCTCCCTGAAATGGACTGGCCTAGTTGTTCTTTGATAGCTTAACATGGCTAGGAGTTCTCCAGCATGTCAAACACTCCAGACTCAGAATATAAACAGGCTATGTTGCCTTTTGTGACTTGGTCTGCAAAGGGCAGTGAGTAGGCTTTGTCTCTTTCCTTCCTGTGTGAAGCCTTTGGCAGCCAGGAAACATGGGAATTTCAAACCTCCACATTTGCTGGCTGTCAAGGCTTTCCATGGCCAGGAGAAAGCTGTGTTGTTGAATTCTGACTGGAATGGATGTGAGCTGAGCCAGTTTCTGATCTTTCTTTTTTATTTTTAGTTAATAGCTCAGCTTTCCAGGCTAATCTGAGTTGAGCCTTTGGTAGTTTACTGATCTCTAAAATTTTTATAGATTATTTATGCTCCTAAAGCTGTTTCTGTCTCTGAACTACATTTCACAATTTCAATAATAAGACAAATATTGCCTTGAAATTAATGGCCAAGTTTTCTTTTGAGGCACATTATATTGCTTTTCTCTTTTTCTTAGCTGAGCTATAAATTATTTTTTACTGTTCTGAAATATAAATAAGCCTCAGCATTCTGTTCACTATGATTTGACACATCTGACATATGTTGATTGGAATACATGCCAGAAGAAGCCAGATGGAGAACCCCTGCAGGATAGAGGTTCCCCAGCCTGACACAGAGTAATAACAAGCCCTCGTTTAGGCTACAGTTGACAAGTTGTCAGAAAAGGTGTAGAAAAAAAGCATATTTTATTTGAGATCTTCATAAAGTCTATTTACATCAGGGATGCAGAACCAAAACTGGGTGGGGGGTCAAATTGTCCCCCATCATGCCCTCCTGGATGATGTCAGTGTGTGTGGCTGTACCCAGTGACATCATCATCCCACTCCTCCATCCTGCCCATGTTGCCTTTCTCTGTTCTCGAGGCATGGAGTTTCATGCCTCTCAGCATGAAGAAAGGGATGCAGCCAGCACTGAGAGGAGCAGCTGCTTCTTCCATCACCAGTCAAGTTCCTGCCTTCACACAGGGCATCCCATCCACAAGAGCTTGGCTGCAGTTATTCCTCCCAGCATTGGTTGAGTCTGTTTCCGTGCAGTGCATGAGGCCACTCAACTGGTGCTGGAAAGAGCACCCACTCCTCCCAGTGCCAGTTGGGTCCCCATCTTTACACAGTGTCCTCAGGAGGGCAGTGCACACCACAAAAGCCGCTTCTCCCCATACCAGTCGAATCCCCTGCTGCCAGCATCTGCTGTTGGGAAAAGGGAGCAGCACACAGGGGAATCCCTGTAGTTGGAGGCAGGATTACTGGCTTACATATTCAGTGTGTCCTATCAGTTTCATTGTGCAGGGGGTTGGACTCGATGGCCTTATAGGCCCCTTGCAACTCTACTTTTCTATGCTTCTATGATCTATGAACATGTGGTCACATAGGGAGAATGTTACATAGCGCCAGGTTGGGGGATGGATGCCATCTTTAAGGGGTGGGAACTCACTGGAGCTCTTGCATCTCTGATTGACTTGCAGCCCTCCATTTAGATTTTTGCAGAATGCCCCATTTGGAGAACCATTTGAGTTGATAAATGGTAGTCACTGCACCAAAAAAAAAATTAAAAAATTAAATGTGGTGGCCAAAAGCCAGGAAATGTTTGTTCATGAAGAATTTTTTCATACCTAGGCTCACAGTGATAACCAGTCTTCGTAGCACCTCCTTTCTGGAGTCCCCTGCCCCATTTTTCTTTCTATACAGAGATACAGCCTCAGTAATTCCCATGATCATGATTGTGCCATGATTATGGAAATTGCTGCCAAATGTATCCTTGTATTCCCTCTTACTGTTTATACTAACATTTTCCCATGTAAAGGTGGAGATGCAGCTGCTCAGATGGAATTGGATCTGACTGTATAAACTAGGCCAGAATCTCCCCAACTGATATGTCATGGTAGTGGGGTTGCCAGGAAAGCATCAGAAAGACCATATTCCTGGAACATTTGCATTTATGGCAATAAGAGCTTTGGATTGTTTTTAACTTTTTTTGTGATCAGGACAGCTTTGACTAGCAAGAGGGCTGTAGAAAGAACCCTTTCATGTTCTACCACAGTGACATATCTGGTTGACTTCATTTTTGTGGAAGTGGAACAGGAAAATGTTGTTGCTCTCGTTATAGGAAGAAGAGTCATTAATGCAATCAAGAATGCTCAGTTTTCATTAGTAAAAATGTGCACAGGTCATTTTGGAAACACACAGAATAAATTGAATGCTTGTAAAAAAGTAATAGTTTCTTTTTTTATTTCAATTAGTTTTCTTTGCTGAAGTAACCAGCTTATGAAGCAAAGAATATGAATACATACATACATATTCTGTAATTTGTTTCACAAAGCTGAACATCAGGGTTTTCACCTTTGTTTGCTTGACTTGATATAAAAAATTCCATAAATACATTCTATTTAGGCTTCCTCCTGATTTTGATATTGACTTTTTCATATGTCTTATTCACCTACCATGAGTCAGATAAAACAATTTGGTTTGAGTTCAATACAGTGTTGTTTTGTTCTGAAGGTCAACCTGTGAACAAGGAAGAGCAGTTTCTCATTATTTTCTATTGCCACTCCAAACAGTCTTTATTAAAGTCTTTCAAGCAATGTGTGACCTCTGTTTCAATACTTCTCACAGATTTCACAGGCTGTTGCTACCACTCAGACATCACTAACACAGACAACAGTAATGGAAACTGTAACTATGGTGACCACCAGAGAACAAATCCTGGTTAAGCATGCTAAAGAGGAGCTCCCACCACCTCCACCCCACAAGAAGAGGCAAATTGTTGTGGATTCAGAAATTAGGAAAAGGTGAGAACTGGAAAAGTGAGACTGAGCTTGAAGAGAATATTTGGATCAAAATTAACTGAATGTGTGTAAATGTTTAGGATTATCTTTAAGTCATTATTGTGCTATTATCAGTATAGCAGGGTTTGTTTGTTTAATGCTATGTAAGTCTTTATGGTAAGGATGGGAATGTTGAAGAGGATGCAAAAAAGGGATTTTGTCCTCCCAGTTCACAAATTTTCTCTGAAAAACACCAACACGTACCTACCTTATTTTACACCAGTTTGCTCCTATTTGTTGCTCATCTTGTCAGCTGATTCAGTACTATTTTAACAGCATCTTTCTTGTTTGGCTAAATGATCCAGTCAATAGAGAATCACAAAGCCAGAATGATGACATCAAGTTACAATCACATTTTGTTGCTGTCAACAACGCCAAATAAGAGTAAGGGCAGAAACCATTACCCCCAATCTGTGTGGGCTAATGTTTCACTCCATTTCAAAGGCCTTTCCCAAACAACTGCAGAGATGGGGATGCACCTTTTGCAGGGATAAAACATTTTGCAAGATGTTTCTATGTCTGCTCTGCTCTACTACATGATTTATAATTTTGTTGTATTTGAAAAGCTGAAGAACAGATGAATATTAACAGACTGAATGATAATCTTATATTTTATTAATATTATTGACATTTTGTCTTTGTATCCCCAGGAAAGTTTTGTTCAAAATATACCAGTCTTTATAGTTCAGAAAGAGCCTGTAGGATGCTGGTGAGCAGGCTTCCTAGAGTAACTCATTCTTCCTGGTGTCACAGCAGGTGTGGTTGAATCCTAGCACTGTGACAATTAGAGCAGTTGCATCTTTGTGCTGGCGTTCTGACTCTTCAGCCAAGTCCTATGGTCCGCTATATCCATGTTATCATAACGTTTCATATATAGTTAAGCAACAACAGCTTTGTTTCAAGCTTTTTCCTATAACTGTTCTAATTCAAAATATTCCAAATGTATAGGACTTTGCACAACACCTCTGTGCAGATACAAAATTCCACCTCTTGCCATAGTTTAAGGCAGGGGTCGGGAACCTCTTTCAGCCTGAGGACCAGATTCAATTTAAGAGAAGCTCTCGGGCTGCATTCCAGTAATGAAAGGGCCCAAAGGCAAAGGGGGCAGGCCAAACATACAAAAAAATACCAGCATATTGTAGCTTAAAGTTCTCACTGCCAGTAACTAAGCCTTAGGAGAGGCATTTCAGTGTTTTAGAATGGAAAAAAAAGCTGCACAAAAGCCAGGGAGAAACCAAATGATCCCTGGTTGGGGAAAATGGGGTAGGGCCAGGGGAAGGGGTTATAGCTGCCCAGGAATCCCTAGAGGGCCAGATTGGGACCCCAGGAGAGCCAAATTTGGTTCCCCACCCATGGTATAAGGTTTTGTACTGCCATAGCATGCTAAATTTGGACATTACATAAAGAATCATCAGCTGAATGCAAAGTGAGTTTCACATTCAGCTATCAGCTTTACTTGGTAATACACCTGAAGGAAGACCTGCATGGGGGAAATGTGCTGGTTTTGGAGATGGATAGAGCCTCTAAAATTCCCCTTTACAATTTACCCTCAAACGTTACAGGAAGTGCCACAATCAGAAAATAGAAATATATTAGGCCAACACATCTTCTTTACTAACATCTGCTACCATTCTTAGTGGGTGAGGAAGAGAGGTTGTTGCAGTAGTTGGTCCCATGGCAGGGTCTGAAAGCACATGATGCAGTAATGTTGCTGAAGCTAAGAGGTCTGGATCTGCCTAGTGCCTGACTGCAAGACCACCTGGGAGCCCTGTGTTTGTTGCCTTGAGTTTCACAATGAAAGAAGGTGTGATATGTAATAAACAAATTAAGGAAAGAAAGATTTTGTACTGTGCCAGGCCATTTGTTTTTCTTAAGGTCATTGCAAAAAGATATGGCTGGGATCAGGCCAGAAACAATGTTGATAGCCTATAAGTTACTGTGTACCAAGCTCCTTTGCAATACTCTTGGGAAAACCTGTCCCACATCCTCAGTTTTATGGATAAAGCTGGTGCAGTGAGACCCAAGTTTCCCTCCTCAAGTGGAGGAGGACAGCTAACATGGGGGAAAGGCCCTTCCTCCACATCTCAAAGGCAGTCTCCACAGAAGAAGGGGCTTCTCCCTCAGCCCCTAGATGACTTCCTGCCTTTATGTGGGCACGTGAACTCCGGCAGGGCTCATTACTTCCAAGAGCCCAATGGAAAAGAAGGGAGGAGGAGGAGGAGGAGAAAGGCCGTGTCAATACATGGAGCAAAGTAGAGAGAGAGAGAGACTGGCACACAAACCGACTGACTAAGGCAGGGGGAGGAATTGTTTCTTTCAGGTTGCCTTGATTAGTCCCACAGCACAAGTGCTGGTGGGATCTGAGCATGCTAAGGGCTACTGCTGCATAGGTACTAACATGCTTGTCAGCAGTAGCATCGCGGTGGCTTTGGAGCTTGCAGCCTATTTTCCAGTCAGCAGGACACACGGTCCTTGCACATGGAATCTTGACAGCCACGGCTGCACAGAGGCATGAGTAATCAACAGAAGGAACACCTACTACTTTCCCTATGGATCAGGGAGAGATTCCTAGTCTTTCTGCTTCCACATATTCTATAGCTTCTAGAGCAAACAAGGAGGATAAACATTCCCCAACTCCTCCACTTCTTGAGGGAGAGCATTTATCCTGAGTTTGTTATATGGATATGGATTAAATCTACCATTTGATCACTGCCTAGAGTACACATTTCTACTCCCCGAGCTGAAAGTAATGCCTCTAGAGATAGATCCCCTTTCAGGGATATGAGCAGTTCTTCCTATACCTGTTTCAGGAATAGTCACAACCATAGCAGTGATGATAAATCTTGCTCCCCCTCTCCTCATAGTCACAGGGAATGCTGCAGATCCAGGAGCTGCCAACATTCTCACTTCTGCTCTTGATCCCACTCAAGAAGCCATGCTCATTTTATCCCAGTCTCTCCTCTAGGTCCAAATACAGGAGACTTGGCATAGAAACATTCCCCTTCATCCAGCACAGCCAACTTACCTCAGGCACATGTATCTCCATCAAGTCACAAAATGGTCAGGTCTGTTTTTTCTGACCCATCCTCCACAAGCCACTCAGGTCAAAAGAAACCCAGATATGGTGGGGGGGGGGGGTCGGGTCCTGCTGAGATGTCAGGTGTCTCTCTGAGCCCTTCAGAATCCCAGGCTTCTTCTCCAAATGGTTTGGATTCTTCTGACAGTCAGGGTGGTGAGCTTGCTGAGGATGATAGCATTAAGGAAAAACCAGCCAATTGCACTTCCTCTCAAAGCCAGATCCCTGCCCTCCAGTGTGGTAGCCTGATGGGATCTCTACATAGATGGCTATGTAGTGTGTGTGTCAATATCAAGTCTAATGCAAAGTTGGCCTGTGCCCCTTTCTCTGGGAGACACCTCTTTGTGGACCTGCGAAAGGCTGTCCTTATAGAAACCAAGGACAACCACAAGAAGAAAGCTATGCCTAAACCATATTTTAAAAAGAAAAGAATGCTCCCACCCATCCTCATTCCTTTTGTCCCTACAAGACCACCTACCCCACCAAACTGCCCTCTAGAGACTCCAAGTCCAGATAGCAACAGCAGCCAAAGCCAAGCCCAGATGCTCATCTCACCAGGCCAAAAAGAAGGTGTATATGACAATTATCACCTCAACTTCGTTGTTGGTACTTCTTGAAGGTTTGGAGGCACTCCATGACCAGTGGGTCTTAGCAGATGGTGGAAAATTGGTATTCTCTGGAATTTCACAAGCTTTTCAGGAACAAGTTCTTCCCTGTTCAGCAACTCCAATATCTGAGGTTCTCATTAGCAATCCAATACCACCTGCAAATAAAGGCCATTGAACTGGTACCCACAGTTGAGGAGAGGGGTATTTTCTGTCTTTTTTGTAGTCCCAGAAAAAGAACAGGGGCATCTTTTCCATATTGGACTCAAAAGGGTCAACTGCCATTTCCAAAAGCACAAAATTTTCATGGAGACCTTATGCTCCATTATGATCTGCCTCAGACAAGAAGGATCATCTGACATTAACAACTCTTAACAGGGGCCTACTTGCATCTCCCCATCACAGCAGCATACTCTGGGCACCTGAATTTCAGCTATGGGGAAGAACAGTTCTAGTTCTGAGCCCTTGTGTCCAACACTCCTCCACCGGGTCTTCTCCAAAATCCTGATGGACCTAGTGGCACTTCTCAAATCCAGAGGCATGAATTTCTATCCATATCTGAATTATGTCCTAGTCTGCTTCCCCTTCCCATTACCAGTGCTGCCAGGACAAAGTTTTTGCCATCTCGACACTACAACAACATGGTTTTATCATCAACTAGCTGTTGCCCGCGGCTTCGCTCGCGTGGATTTTAGGATTTGGTACAAATGGCCACCTGAAAGATTTTGCGTAAAACGTAACCATTCTACAGGGTTACCTTCGTTATCGAATTTTTTCACGATTACGAAACTTCGAAAACTAATTCGAGAAGCTGTCCACCTGCTGTGTCAACTCGCACAAACCACCATAAGCAGGGCCGGCGCTACTGCTAGGCAAACTAGGCGGTTGCCTAGGGCGCGTGGCTGAAGAGGGCGCAGAAACGCTGCACTCCTCTTCGCCGCCGCCGCCACGCTGCCCCCGCCGGGCCTCCCACCCGCCGAAGCCACCGCCGGGCCTCCCCCGCCCGTCCGCCGCCACCACCGCACCTCCCCCCACCCCCCTGTGCCTCCCCCCCACCCCCAGCCACCTACTCTGCGTTGCTTCCGGAGCCCCACCCGCGTTATTTCCCTGGCAAAAAACAGAGCGCGGGGGTCCCATCGCGTCACTTCCTCCTTGGAGGAGGCGGCGGCAGCCAGGGCGGGGGGAAGGTAGGTAGGTAGGTAGGTGGCGGCGGCACGGGGGGGGGTTTGCAGAGCAGGGCTGCTTTGCTCCGGAGCCCCCCCCACGGCACGAGAGGGGGGGCGCTAAATATAATTTTGCCTAGAGCGCCAAACTGCCCTGCACCGGTCCTGACCATAGGTATGGGGTTGTGACATGTAGGGTTGTAGAATCGATCCTCGTCAGGCAAAACGAGGCCAAAATTGGCCCCGCTCACGCCCGGCGAAGCCTTACCTTATGTCTTTGGGGCGGCTCGCCTCTCCGCGGCGAGCTGCCTGCGCAGCCCATTCCGTCCCATCCCGTCGCGCCACTTCCGGGACCGGAAATGATGTGACGGAACCCTGCTCAGGCGCGCTGGACCCCTGTGGTGCGTTCTGCACCTGCGCAGGGTCCCGTCGTGTCATTTCCGGTCTCGGAAGTGACAGACGGGGCTGGAGACGTTCAATCGAGTGCCGCTCAGAAGATCAGGTCGGGCGGCCGCCCCCACATAGAATCGAGTCGGGGGCGTGACCAGGTATGGATCCATCGCTAGGGACATGTTGTCAAAGTATGCATCGGCACTCGCATAGTTGTTTGCATCACTGTCGTGGGACATTATAAAGAATTCATCCCAGTTTTGAATGAAATGATCAACTATTTGTTCATGTACCTCCCTACCTAGATTTTGACTGCCATATATAACGAAAGATAGTGCCCAGAATAGGCACGCTCCATCACCTACAATTGATACGACTGTGTGTGGTATCATCACACCATTTACATTTAAATTTTCAATTTGCATTTTGATTTTTTTTTATGGAGAAGAAAAATTAAAAAAAACCAGGTTTAAAAATAAAAAGGGTCCCCCCCCCCCTTTTGAAGGCCTGCGAGAGCTGTATGGAAAAGATACAGTGTCTCTGACTGAAAGTGTAACGTTTAGGCTGGGTGCTGGCAGCAGAAATCTTTTCTGACAGAAATATCTGATCTTAAAGAAAAATCAGGTTAATCCTGGGAGTCTACAGGTGAGAGAGTGACCGTCCCAAGTTTGGGGTAGATCCTTCAAAACGTGATGGAGCCTATGCGACGACACCCCACACATAACAGTAATTCAGTCAGTCAGTCATTTAAAAAGTTTCCCTCCCTTTTCACCCCCTTAGAGAACATTCTAAATGGTCTAGGGGAGATTTGCATACCCACTCCTATTGGCCCCTGCAGGAATTCATACGAATATTCTAAGTATCGTATGGGCTATTTGCATAACTGCTCCTATTGGCTCCTGCAGCAATTATGAGGTGAGGCCGATTTGCATAACTGCTCCCCTATTGTTTTGCCCATAGGAGATATGAGAGTGGGGCGATTTTGCCCCGCTTTTCACCCCCTTAGGGGTGGAATTTCCAAAAATCCTTCCTTAGTGGGTGTCTACATCATAAAAACAATGTTCCTTCAAAATTTCACGTTCCTAGATTACACAGTTTGAGCCGGGCGTTGATGAGTCAGTCAGTCAATCAGGACTTCTTCTTGTATATAGATTACAAGAGCACCCTGATTCACTCACAGGCACTTCTCTACCTGGGGATGATCCTCAACATAAAGACAGAGTGTTCACATCCTCTGTGAAGATCTTAGCAGAGTGTCTGTAGAAGAAGCATAATCCCAGCTACAGTCACTGTCCAGGTTTCTTCTGGGAATAATGACAGCCTGTCTAGATTCCATTTCATTGGCAAGATTTCACTCCAGACTGCGACAGACATTCCTCCTGGGATACCAGCTACAAATCAACAATCTCAATTACTGGTTATAATCTGCCCAGAGAACATTAGTTATTGAGTGGATTCGAAATGTACTAAATAAATAAATAATTCCGAAATCACAGCCCCATCCAAGGTATGAAGATCCCCCAGATGGTGGGCATTGTCACCACATCATTATATCTGTTGTTTCTCTCACTATTCTCCCTTTAGGTAAAGGTGGTTCAGCTTCAGTTATGTGTGGGGAGATCAATTTCTCTCACCACTCTGCACTTCCTTGATGTTGTTTTTACCTTGAATGACTATTCCCCAGCACCACTTCCTGTTTTGAAAGGACTGGGATTGTACATTCTATCCTTCTTTGTCCAATTAGGTTTTGTTTCTTCTATTAGTTACTGTAGAAGGCTTCAGTCCTGGGTTAATTTTTTCAGCCTCTGCTTGTTAGGTTCATTTGTGCTGTTATTTTTCCTCTACCCATTTTTCTTGTGTGGGAGGAGGGGGTATTTTATTTTTCTCTACATGCTTCATCAGTTGAAGTGTCTGAGGGTTTAGTGGGAGGAACATCCTCCAGCAGAAGTGGCTGGAGACTGCCTTCCTGGCCCCAGTGTGGGGGCCTTTCCCCCATGCTAGCTGTCTTCCTTCTCTCAAGAAGAACAGAAATATACTGGTAAGTACAGAATTTCAGTTTCTCCACTTAGGACATCGCAGAAACTGCCCATGACAGAAGCTGCCTGTTTATACTGCATAATCTAGCATACATAGGTTGCCGAAGTCTCTACATTCTAATGTTTACAACATGTAAAATACTTGTGAGAAATGAATGTTTTAAAAGACAGAGTTCTAAACATTTAATTCCCTTTTACAATCACAACTAAAAATGATTTGTATCTATACTATTCCATGTCACTGTACAAAGCTTGTCAGAATAAAAGGATGTGAAGCTGCTTGTCTATCCTGCTATAAAAGGAAAAGCACATTGAAGCAGGATAGGTGCTCCATCTAGTGTCTTCACTTAGTGTATTTTAGATAAATCTAACCATCTAAAAATAAGCAGCTGATTTAACAACAGTTATAGTCGAAGTTACTGTTAAATATTAAAACAAAGGTCACGGATTTACTTAGGATATACTGAATTTTTGCTTCTCAGCTCCCACTGAAATCCTGTAGCAATATTTCTGCTCTTTTTATATAATACCACTGGGCTCAAAACAAAACAATAAATAGTAGCTGACAGCCAAGCTCTGACTGTTTGGGTTGGGAACAGTCTAGTAGAAGATTGTAGCTGCTGACAACTGCATATGATCCATGATTCATACATTATTATAAGGATGGTTGATAATTTATTTTCTGTTTAGTTTTGATAAGAATTTACTAAAATTTGCAAAGTTCTCCGTATTTGGGACAAAAAGAATTTGAGATTTAAAAACATAGAATGTGCTGTGGGAGAAACCAAAACTGACAGATTCATCTATCCAGGGCTTGAGTGCTGAGCTCATAAAAGTCTGCGTTTGAATCCCTGTGTATTCAACCATGTTAGTGCTAAATTAGGATTGCCACCTCTTTTTTTCTGACAAACCCTTAACCTTTATCAGCTACTTGGCAGGCAGATACAGTATGGTCTTCTCCGTACTGGGTATACCTGTACCTATTGAACTTGGCCATTACAGACAGGTGAGGATTCAGTTTCAGTTCATTTATCATAAGAATTTACCAAAATTTGCAAAGGTCTTCAAGAACTTGAGATTTAAAATACTCAAATGCAAGAGAAAGGGAAACTGACCGTTTTGCCCGTACCTACATTGTTGCAGCAGCATTAAAGCTGTTCTGCTGTAATCCTGTTTCATATTTCTCTAGTCACATCAAGATGGAGAAACCATGTGGATGGGGGTGATATTGTGGTTCCTTGCCACACCAATGTCCGTCTCCTGGGTGGAAGGGCTAGGTCTTTTTTCTTTGAAATGTATGTCCCTCTCTTTGATGGGGAAGGGGTAGGGTTTTTTCACTGTCCCTAGCCTAGAGGACTGCAGTAGAAAGGAAGAAGGTAAGGAGAAAAGTCAGAGAGGAGAGGAGACAATGAAGGGAAGTTAGAAAGGAAACAAACTGTAGGAAGAAAAAGATGAATAAAGTAACAGATTATTTGCACTCAATCCTTGCAAATGCCTTAAGTTGAGTTGGCATAATACAGCCACTTTTGCAATGTTGTTTTTGCACAAAAGTACACCCATTCAAAAGAAAGTGACCTGGTTAATGCTCATGGTTACACAGTGAGCTGTTGTGCATAAATCTCTATTTTTGAATAGGGAATTATCTGTAGGAGCTCACTTTTCCCTTTAAAATATTCTAGGAGTGTCTTTACCAAAATATTTCAAAATAATACTACAGACTTGAATTATTGTGCATGGGTCTCCATTCAAAATAATAGACCATGCTGTTGTGAATCACTTCCCATTTTAAAGCACAAACTAGGATATTTCACATCCTTTCCCATTCTTCAAAGTTGGCTGAATTGCTCAACATCAAGTGTAACATCATTTTTTTCTATGGATCTATGAAAACTTTTTATATCCCTGTTGCTTATTGTATAGACTCGTCCACAAATGCAAATATGTGATTTTTGTTTTAAGAACAGAAGACCATGAACATTTATGCCATCACTACTAGAATCGTATCATCATGCTCCACAGACATCAGTTCTCTTTATTATGCCACAAGACAAGAGTATCCACAAGACAAAAGATGTTTCTACAGGCTTTTGCTAGTCATGTTTATATCCAAGAGTATTTGGTTGGAACAGTGAGAGATGATATTACCGTAACTGAAAGCCACTTATTTAATGTACTAGGGAAAAAAATCATTAACATAAACAAAAAAATTACCTTAAAACTGAAATTCTGCATGTAAACTAGAGTTCAGTTGCATTTATTGTATAAGCGGAACAACCTCTTGAATTCGAATGCATTTGTATATTTATAAGGAGCTGCTACATTGACAGTTTTATGTTATATCTACTGGAATGCAAGCTATTGAGACTCTAAATAGACTCTAAATTTTAGAGCCTTCTGTTTGTTGTGTAGTTTTTAATGGTTTTTCACTTTTAATTCAAACTTCTGATTTAAACATATGGTTTGAGCCTTTACTATAACAGCTACTTCTAGAAGTACTCTGTGTAAAGAAAAGATTTGCTTTTTCTCTTGATCTTAGGTTTGATGTTGATACAACAGAACTTCACAGTTGGATGACCCGCTCAGAAGCTGTACTCCAGAGTCCTGAGTTTGCAATATACAGAAAAGAAGGGAACCTGTCAGACCTCAGAGAAAAAGTTCATGTAGGAAAATATTCATGTACTTAACTATTTGCTTTAGAATTCTGCAACAAGTTTTCTGTCAAATCCTTTTCTTGAAGCACAGCCTGTGCTTGACTACATACCATGAGATGTTAAATAGTTATGTATTGGCTTGCTAGCCTGAGGTTCTGGAGGAAGAATTCTTAAATGGCTCTTTGACATATAGAGAAGCAGGATGACACCATAACATGTTGAAATGTTTACAGTGCTGCTGTCCCACCACATATTTTGGCTTCAGACAGCACCCATATGGTCAGTAGCCTGAGCATGAGCATGTGTCTGAGTCTTTAAGCTGCCTGGTCAATATGTAGCCTATGAATTATGATGGAAAGACACAAAACAGCAGTGATAGTAGGGTATAATAGGCAGCGGTAGTTATTAGCCATTATAAAGATTTCTTAAATATGGGGGAAAGATGTTTCTACAGGCTTTTGCTAGTCATGTTTATATTTATCCTTACGTTTTGCAAATGTTAATTTTTAGCCTTGGCTTTAGGAAATATTCAGTTGGTCTGCCCTATGTACTGCAAAGTATGTTTTTGACTTTTATTGGCTCCTAGTGATTGGACATCTAAATGCTTATTTACAACACTGAGGGGGCAATCCTATGTATGTTTACACAGAAAAAAATAGTTCTACAACTCCCAGCATGCCCCAGGACTTTTTTCTGTCTAAACATGCATAGGACTGCCCCCTGAATTACACATAGATCTCCACTGAGAAGTGAGTACAAAAGCTCACTGCACTGTGGAATGGATGTATCTTTATTAGTGTCTACCAAAAAAATAATAATAAATCTCTACAGGCTATGATATGAAGCATGCTTTTTACCCAACCCTATAATTACTGGGAAACAATAACAGGAAAGAAGAGACCTGGATGTATGGGGGGGGGGGGGAAATAGGAAGCTCTGTAGACTGCAACACTGTGAACCACTGACTTTTTTCCAGATTAGCTCTAAACAATATTCTTTTACTTTTAAAAACATGTTTTTGCAACCATGAGGTCTAGGTGCTTATTTGGCAGGTTATTTTGAAAAGGCTTTCATGTGAAATACTCAACTTTGCTGTCATGTTGCAGGCCATAGAACGAGAAAAGCCTGAGAAGTACAGGAAGCTCCAAGACGCCAGTAGATCAGCTGAGGCCCTGGTGGAACAGATGGTGAATGGTAATTACATAGCAGTTGATTTAGATAATATTCTTGGGGATTTGATAAACACATAGGTTCATATTTATCGCATGATAAGATTAGCAAAGCATTTTGTGAAGGAACCAAGCATTAAAGTACGTTTGTATTTTTTTCATTTATTTTCTGAATGTTATCTTTTAATTAGAATAGGGGAAACACTTGAAATTTAGCACCGTGAACTAAAGCATAGTTCAAAATCCAGTTTTCCTGGTATGGCCCAGGCTATTAACAACCTGCTCTTGATTCTCAAACATTCATTCAGTTTGCAGTCTCATTTTTTGGCCTGAGACTTTAGAATTGAATCTTTTACCATTCTAAAGCTTTGGGAAACGAAAGATTTAAATAATGTGAGAGGGTGTTTGATGAAAAAGAAAACTATTTTTTTATGTGCATCAATTTGATCACATGACTCCTCTATATTGTTTGTTGTGCTGGTCTCTTATCCCATAATGTCCAATTCAAGCTTTTTTATTTCTCTTAAGTGTTTGTTCTCTTATGTTTCCTTCCTTCCTTCCTTCCTTCCTACCTATCTACTTTTATTTTTAAATCTGCCTCTTTCTCTCCACACAACAACCATCAGTAATCTTTAAGCATAGTTTTTACACCCGTCTTCCATCTGTGTACATTTTGCTTCTCTTCCCATTCATTAAGATTGGAATGTCCTCCTTCACAATTAAAAGACTCATCTCTTTGCTCAGGCACTTAACATATGATTTCCTTGCTCTACCCTTTCCTGGACCATATCTGTATGTGTCATGTCTGTTTGATTGTAAGCAGGGATATCATGTTATTTTAAAAAAAATATCTGCAAAGCATCTAGACTGTTTTTAGGCACTAAATAAATATTACCAGTGTTATCCTATATGTGTCTACTAGGAAGTAAGCCCCACTGAATTCATTGGGACTTACTTGGATGTAAATGTCTATAGGATTGCAGCCTAACAGTGCAGTCCTATACATATCTACTCAGAGTAAGTCCCACTGAGTTTAGAATCATAGAATCATAGAAAAGCAGAGTTGGAAGGGGCCTATAAGGCCATCGAGTCCAACCCCCTGCTCAATGCAGGAATCCAAGTCAAAGCATCCCTGACAGATGGCTGTCCAGCTGCACCTTGAACGCCTCCAGAGTGGGAGAGCCCACCACCTCCCTAAGTAGTTGGTTCCATTGTCTTATTGCTCTAACAGTCAGGAATTTTTTCCTGATGTTTAGGTGGAATCTGGGTTCCTGTAACTTGAGCCCATTATTCCGTGTCCTGCAAACTGGGATGGTCGAGAAGAGATCCTGGCCCTCCTCTTTGTGACAACCCTTCAAGTACTGGAAGAGTGCTATCATATATCCCCTCAGTCTCCTCTTCTGAAGGCTAAACATGCCCAGGCAGTTCTTTCAGTCTCTCCTCATAGGACCTTGTTTCCAGTCCCTTTATCATCTTTGTTGCCCTCCTCTGAACCCTCTCCAGTGTGTCTACATCCTTCTTAAAGTGTGGTGCCCAGAACTGGACGCACTACTCAAGATGAGGCCTAACCAGTGCTGAGTAAAGGGGAATTATCACTTCACGTTATTTGGAAGCTATACTTCTATTAATGCAGCCCAAAATAGCATTTGCCTTCTTTGCAGCCACATCGCATTGCTGGCTCATATTCAGTTTGTGATCTACCACAATTCCAAGATCCTTCTCACTTGTAGTATTGTTGAGCCAAGTGTCCCCCATTCTGTAACTCTGCATTTGGTTTCCTTTCCCTAGGAACATTTGTATGCTTCCCCATATTGTAAATTTCTCTGCAAAGCTTACAATATATAAGTATAAAAACAAATTAAAAACAAAATAAGACATAACATTGTACATCAAAACGTTGTAACATTGTACATCCAAACTAGCATAAATACAGCAGCTATTTTGGAAGTTGTCTCACTGAAGAAGTCAATGTGACTATATAGGATGGGGGAGTATTGTCAACATTTCTTCTACACTGAAATCAGCGTAGCAGGTTGTAGAGGTTTAAGTGAATAGTTGGTTGTTATGACAGATTTGGAACAAAGTGCTTGCTGTATTAAAATAAACACTCACTGAACTGATTATGTTGGAAGGCCTCAAAATAAATGTGTAGTGATGCAACACATAATGAGGATGAAATCTGGTACCACAATTGCCATTCCAAATATCCTTGTAAGTCAAGAGCTAAAAAATATTGTTCTACATTGAAGCTATAGCTAATGATAAAACCATTTGACAAGGTATACTTCACATTAAGTAGCAGTTCAGAAGATTGTGTATGTAAGGTGCTGAACAATTAAAAGTATTTTAACACAATTTGTTATGCATAGTACACAGGTAATAAAATTAATGGAGGCACTTCAGGTACTGATCTCTGTGTCCTTTGGGGACAATGTATTTATTCACTGTCGATATAAGGAGTTGTTCTGAATATGAAATGTGAAACAATTTATGAGCCATTAACCTTGAAATTATAATCTATTACCACAGAATGGGAATGGTATTATTCATCATGCCTGGTGTTGATGGCAGGACTTATGCACCTGCTTAACACATGGCAGCACCTTTCTCTAACTTTGTATTCAGAAAGGACTAGTGGTTAATGCAAAGCAAGGTGCAACTCCATTACGTACCATAACTTGCAATAAACCATGACATCTGAATGTGATGCTTAGGTAAACCAGCTTAAACTGAATACTTGTACATTCAGATATTTAAACTGTTATTATACATATACACATTATGCTTCTAGAGCAAGCTTATGCATGTCTACTCAGAAGTAAGTCACCTTGTGTTCAATGGGACTTACTCCCAAGTAAGTGTGTACAGGATTTCATCCTTAATGTACCTTTGGGGGAAGAGAAGTGTGAGAAGGTTTAAGCAAGCATTCCTCAAGCTGACACCTTCTAGATGTGTTGGACTGCAACTCTCATAATTCCCATGCTGGCTGGGAATTATGGGAGCTGCAGTCCAACACATCTGGAGGGTGGCAGGTTGGGAAGCCTGGTTTGAGCTATATGGAAGAAAACGGGGAACATATTGTTTAGAAGATACAGTGTTTAAGCTCTACTTTTATATTTGAAAAGCCAAACATGGAAACAGAACATGAAGCTTTGTAGTGGGTAGCAAGGAGGAGAGGATCATGGCAGTCTTCACTGCAAGCTTATGTTCCTAGAATCCAGAATCTACCAAATGGACAGACTCTGCAGGTTCTATTTTATAGAGGATTTAGCAAAATAATGATTAAATTTGGGTTTTATGTGTTTTATATATAATGCAGCTATCAGAGATTTTTAGAAATACATTGCTAGGATTCCCCCCGCCCACCCCAGTTGTCATCAGGACTCTTAACAGCCAGATTTTATAGATGCTTGCAGAGGGTTTCTGCTGTACTAGTGCTTGCCCTGTTAAATGCTGTCCATCATCCTCTTCCTTGTTGACATCCTGGGATCTCTTGGATCACCTGGCTTCTGCTGTGTGGGCTCTTTGTTCTGTGTGCTTTCTCCTCACTGTCCTTTCTATGACCCTTTTGATTTGTTGTCTGTAAGCATGTAAATTAGTAAATTGTATCTTAATTATCTGGGGCAGTTACTTGGTGTATTGAACTTTTTCAAGATCAGGATAATATTTTTATTTGAAGTACATGTAGTGCTTTGGCATTTTTCAACCTTTTGCTAATAAATGATTGAATATATGTTATTTTACATTTTTAGCCCAGAAAAAAGAAATCTCATTTTTTCTGTGTAATTTCCCATTTCACCCAATTGATTCCATTAGTTCTACATTATCATGTCCTCATGCTTCGTTTTTGCAATGCAGTTCATCTTGACAATATTCCTTCGCTCGACTTTTACAGGGACATTAAAATCCTCTCTCCACTAATGCACAACATCTGTATGTTCAGGATCATTTCTCTGATGATAAATCATTTTCTGGTTTTATGAGATTTCTGATAGAGAAATAAGGTTGTTAAATTTCTTTCCCCTTTTTTTTAATCCACTGTGACCTAAAAATAAATGTGTTAAACTTTTTCCCTCTTTCCTTCCTTCCTTTCTAGAGGGTCTTAATGCTGACAACATCAAACAAGCCTCAGAGCAGTTGAACAATCGCTGGATTGAGTTCTGTCAGTTGCTGAGTGAAAGACTGGCATGGCTGGAGTACCAAAATAACATCATTGCCTTCTACTCCCAGCTGCAGCAATTGGAGCAGACAGTAATTACTGCTGAAAACTGGCTGAAAGCACAACCCACACCAGCAGCAGATCCTGATGCAGTGAAAACACAATTAGCTAAGTGCAAGGTTAGAAATTCAGTCCTGATCTTTGTAGTATTGTGCTGCATACATATTTCTCCAGCTGTTTCAGGTTTAACAGTCCGTTTTCCTGAAGTGTGGGGAAAAGTGTATTTCTTACTTTAGTTTTCAGCTCTGTTGGTTGTCGTATAAGAGGATGAAGAAGGAACACGGGCCCGTTTATGTACGAAACTGCCCATACACAGTTATTTCAGGAGTGTGTGGCATATTGTCAACATGTGCCTGAGCCAGGCAGAGCCAGCGTCAAGGATAGGCATAGTTGGGCACCTGCTGAAGCTCCACATCCCAGCAGGGGCCCACTGACCAGAGTCCCCTGAATGTGCTCATCTTCTTCACCATTGCAACATGCTTGTTCAGCTGCCTCTTGCTCTGGCCCAGACTGTGGTGGTGGTGAGAAGGTACAGCAACAGATGCCACTGCCTACTTGCTCACCATCTCTCTGCCTGCCAAACAAACAAGTGTAGCAGTGATGAGAAAAAGAAGGAGCAAGAGCAACTGGTGACAATGGCAGTGAGAAGGTAGACTCACTGAGAGTGGGGGCCCATTGAGGGTGTCTTGCCCAAGGGCCTTCAAAAATCTGGAACCAGGTTTGCAGGACTGGGTTCACACAACACGCTAAGCCATGGTGGCTAGCCATCCTTGGCTTAGTGTGCTGTGCAAACCCAGTCAGTGTTTCTTAGCCATGGCTCCGAAGCCATCCTTCAAAGCCATGGGTTGTTCTAGGGTTCACTGTAGCCACTGTGGCTTAGTGTGTTGTGCAAACCCGGTCAATGGCAGCTATAGCCATTGTGAAAATTGGGGCACCCAAATATCCCTGACAGCACCTTAACATGAGCACAGCACTCCTATGAGTATTATCATAGAATCATAGAAAAGTAGAGTTGGAAGGGGCCTACAAGGCCATCGAGTCCAACCCCCTGCTCAATGCAGGAATCCAGGTCAAAGCATCCCTGACAGATGGCCGTCCAGCTGCACCTTGAATGCCTTACACATATAGTCATTCTTCTACTTGAGGCATGATACAGCAGTATACTAACTTTATATTTCATTGTTTATATGTGTTTTCCAATATTATTTTTAGATTTAAAATGTTCTTCATAGGAGAATAAGTTAATACATTTAGGGCGCAAACCTGCCTCCCTCCGACCTTGTCTGGGGAGACATAGGATTGGGACTGGAAGGTGCTGTGACCTCGGAAATCCCTTCCAGGGTCGCAGTGCCATGGAGTGATCACCCACCGCACCACGTAGCTGGTGTGGGAACTGAACATGGAAGACTGTGTTCACTTCCCCCAGGGGGGGGCTGTCAAGGTTCCGCTACTGCAGGGACCCCTTAACTTTCCTTTGGGAGATCTCTGCCTCTCCTCAAAGCCCCTCCCGTTCCAGGAGATCAAGTCCTTTTACAGCTTCCAATAGCATGGGTGTAGGCTGTAGACGTGGTGAATAAGTCACTCCAAACTCTCAGGGTAAACAACAACACTTTACTTATAATATTAGGGTTTTTACTTAATAGAGTGGTTATAATCCAAACGCAAGTATGAAAAAATAAAACAAACAAACAAACAATCCAATGTTCTCTAGTTAAACTTCAGACTACCTATTTCCTATGCAGCCAGTTTCTCTTTCTCTCTCTGCTGGTCTCTCTCTGCTCTTTCTCTGCTTCTGCTTCTAGCTCCCTCTCAGCACACTAACTGCTAGCTGACCACACCCCACATATATAGCCTTCCCAGGAATGGAAGGTTATAATCATGTGACCTTGAATAGGAGATCTAATTCTTAACTTCTATTGGGTAAACTAAAACTCTCAAACTCCCCCTCCCATCCAAGTGTTTGGGCCTTCAGGCTTCAACTACTCGAGGGAAGTGTTTGGGCCTTCAGGCTTCAACAAACTCAAGCCTGAGTAGGCCTCAATCCTTTACAAGGGCATTCCAGGGAGCAGGGAGGGGGGAGCAAGGCTCCACCGGTGCTGGATTCTGAGGTATCCAGGCAGCGCCTCAGTCTCTCCTCCATGCGAGGAGAGGTATCCTATTCACTGCACTCCTCCCACCCCCAATAGGATGCCTGTACTCCCCCAGGTTCGGAGGGTTACAGGCAGCCTCATAGGATTGCGCTGCCTGGCTGCTTACTGATGCTCAGTTACAAGTGCTGGAGCCTGTTAGCCTAGTGAAACCAAGTTCATACAACTAAAAACAGGATTCCAGAAATGAATAGGTGCTAGAGACTAATTACTGCAATGGTCAATAGTTGACTTAGGACAAAAACAGACATTGCTTTAAATCTGTGTCTAGCAGATAAATCTTTTCTTTTCTTTTTCATTTTTTTATTCTAGAGTAGGTGCAGGGCCCCCAATCCAGATTGGGAAGAGAGAGAGAGAGAGAGAGAGAGAGAGAGAGAGGGAGGAGTTAGGTGGCTTCTAAGCTCCAGAATGGTCCCGCTACAACGAGAGTTTAAAAAATGAAAAGACACATTGCTGTTAGACAGAGATTAAAGTAATGCCTGTTTGGGCCCTTACTCTGAAGCAAGTGTGTAGTATTTGAGCACAAAGGCCACTGTAATAGTTTATATTCAGCTTTGAGGCATTCAGTCAACGTTGCCAGCTAGTCTAAGATTATGTGCCAGCACATAAGCCAGTTCTGAAGTTGCTGTACCAGTAAGTGTCACCATCTCCTGATAACATTCCAGTGGTCTATATATTGTTATCACGGAAAAGGATGATGAAAGATGTATGTCAAGGTTAAGATCAGAGAGTTGGCAGCCTAGATATTGGTGCATGAAAACTGCCTTCCTTTCTTTCTTACTTCCTTTCCTTCCTTCTTTCCTTCATCATTATTACATTCTGACTTTTAAACAATTCTTATTATGTAGAATGAAGTAGTCCGCTTTTCAGCCCTTCAGCCCCAGATAGAAAAACTGAAGGTTCAAAGCAAAGCACTGAAAGAGAAACAGCAGAGTCCAATGTTTCTGGAAGCAGATCTTGTTGCTTTTACCAACCACTTCAATCAAGTTTATGATGATGTGAAAGCTAGAGAAAAACATCTACAAACAAGTAAGTACAGTAATACCTTAGATTGCAAGTAACTTGGTTTGAGAGCATTTTGCAAGACAAGCAAATTTTTAAATATTTATTTATTTTTGACATGATATACAAGCGACGTCTTGCAATACAAGTACTGTGTACGGCTTACATTAAAAATCTCTGTACAAATTTTTTTGGGGGGATTTCATTTTGATATAAGAGTGTTTTGGATTACAAGCACGTTTCCAGAACAAATTATGCTCTCAATCCAAGGCATGACTGTATGTGTGTGTATATATATATATATATATATATATATAGTCCAGACAATGTGACTCCACCATCTAGTCCTTCCCCCCCCCCCCCCCCCCGCACTTGCCTTGTATAACATCTTGCCTGAAGAAGAGATCTGGGGATCTCAAAAGCTTGCACAATTTTTGAGTGATCTTTTGATTGGCCTGATAAAGGTATTACAGCAACATGGACTTTGCTAATTATATATTATTGTTACCAAGAAATCTCTGCAACAAAGCTGACAGTTTGAAATGTGTGGACCAAATAAGGGAATTTCATATTTCTGTATCAGAAAGAAGGTGCTTCAGGTAAAGTTACTATAGAACAGAAAACAAGTTAATGTCCTCAAATTTCTATGAAATTAACCACAACATTGGTGCTTAGCCAACATCAAGACCACAATGTGAAGACATTCTAGAAGGTAGCTATGTTACAGCTTTTCTACACGAGGCATTCATTGTGCGCTCATGATTCCTTACTCATGCTTGTTTACGGGTTCTTTAGATAATGTCATGATCCTCCGGTTTTGATTCTGTTTCTAAAGACCATTTTCCTGGGGGGGTGGGGTTAATATGGAGAAAATGGAGTATTATTTCTGAAAGCAAAAGAAAAGGTATTTTCTTACTTGTGTAATTGCGCTATTCAACCATAGTGCAGTGCCACTTAGAGGTTATGTAGCAGAAAAGCAGGAAATGAAAAGATCTTTGTTCACACCTCAGTTCTGTGATGAAACCAAAAGTAGATACAGAGATTATAACAGCTTCGTGTAGAAAAGCTTTGTCTGTTGCAACAAACACAGCAGAGTCATGTGTAACCTGAAAGACTAACAAATTTACAATGGCATCAGTTTTGTGGACTGCAGTCTACTTTATCAGTTGTGTAAAGTGTTGTCCAGTTAGTCATACTTGAGTACCACAAAAATTAATGGGACTGAAGTTAGTCACACAAGCAACTTGTCCCATTGATTTCAGTGGGTCTTAAATACGATAAGCAATGCTGAGACTTGGTCTTCTTTAGCAGTAACAATAATGGATAAAGCTAGGGATGGGCGACCTGCCCAGCACTCGACTCACGGCGCACGAGACGAACACACCAAGCCGAGTGCGAGTGCCAGCTGAAGTGCTCACCGGACTTCCAGGTCCCCGGCTCTACATTGTTTACATATAAAATAGCATAACATACATTAAAAATGGCCTAATTTACGCAAGTTAGGCCATAATTTGTGCAAAATAGGCCATAATTTGCGCAAATTAGGCCATTTTCTACATAAAGAATGTAGCGCCGGAACTCAGAAGTCACTTTCCCCGGCTTGGCTCGCGAGAACGTGAGTCGAGCCGGGGAAAAGGTAGGGCAAGCAGAGCTCAGGGTGTCAAACCTGTCGAGTTTGCCTGACTTCCACCCCCAAATCAAGCTCCACGCACATCCCCAGTGGAAGCCTGTTTTTGCCTCTCTTTCTGCTGCTACATATATATTCATATATAAATTTCAATTATTTCTTTGTCTTCCTTCACTTTGTTAGCAAGTGACTTGTCTGTTTTCAGTTCCAAGTTGTTAATTATGCTCCCAGAGAAGTAGGTGATGGAATTAGAATGTTACTTGGAAATTAGGGTTGGCTTACAACTCTACATTTGCTAATTTTTACTTGTGATACCTGTGATATAAAATCTGAAACAGAACTATTTCAAAACCAGTTTGGATGTTTATCCAAAGGAAAGAAAAATGGCCACAGATCTGAGAACAGTAGTGACTAATACAGAACATTTAAATTTCATAGGAAAAAGAAACTTCAAAGGAAGACAGCAGTATCAAATTGCTAAACTAGAATTTGATTCAGTTCATTTAGGCCTGAATTGAGATAATAGTTTCAATTCAATTGTAGTATTATCTATTAGTGGTGTTGTAGTTACGCACGCAGTTGGGTAAAGAATGTGCTTCGCCCTTTAACATTAAACATAGACTTGACAAACTAACACTGAACTTGAGACACAATGTGTTTAGAAGGAAAGAGGAGCAGTTTATTTAAGAAGAAATATAGAACAGGTACAGTGTCTTAGTTCCTCGTCTTTCAATGTTACACTATAACAAATATAATACAGAATAGACTTACTGCATCTCCAGTCTTGCTCTATAATCTAGATAGAAAAGATCCCTGTTGCTATTTTGGTAGTTTATAGACAGCTGGGGGGGGGGGGGAGAGAAGGCCCCCACCCCCCACTGGCAAGGAAAGGAAAGAAGAAGGAAAGAATCCATAGCTATCTGACTTATTGTTGGTCCCGCGCTGGAAGGGGTCCTGCATGGCAGAAGGGAGCAAGAGGTGCGCACATTCCTGCTTGCTGACTTCTACAGGCTAAACTTGAGGCCTTATGCTTTTCTTCTGCACCTCTGGCTACATGGGAGGGGCAAGGGCTGGCTGTCCTTGTCTCCCTGATGTTCTTTAATCACTGTTCTTTTGAGTGCTAATGGTTGCCTTTGTGTGAGGCTGGGGCCCTTGATGAATGTCTTAGGAAAACCTTTTGTGGGTTCTCCTACCTTGATGGGTTTAAGATTCTGGTTGAATCTTTCTGTTGGGGAAGGCCACCCTCTTGCAGGGCTTATTCTAAGGTTCTTTTCAGGAAAGCTTATCCTGTGCCTTAAGGCCATGTGTGTGTTAATCTAATCAGTGCAAGGCTCTCATCTACTGCCCATTCATGCCGCAGCGCTAGATTTCAATCACTCTCTATTCATGCCTTTGTTTGCAATCCTGTGGCCAGTCTGGTGGTAGCTGTTAATTTCTCCCATACCCTCACTTACCCAAACTGCTGTGGTCTTCTTTGTGCTTGACATAAGTATAACTAAATTGTTATTAATTATATCTATCCATAACAGGGCACATTTAGAATTTTCAGAAAGTATCATAGGTGCCATTGCAAAATGGCTGCCATGGGGATAACCATTCACAAAATGGCTGCCATGTGTGGGCAACCAGTCACTAAACACCCATTTCACAGAATGGTAAATGGTTGAGGCTAAAAGGCAAGTAACTTGCCTGAGATACTGAATACATGATGGCAGTGATAGGGTCTGTGTCCCAAAACACAAACCCACTCCTTTAAACCCATAGTTCACTCTCTCATTCAGGATCACACACATACCAAACTTTCTTCCCCACATTCCGAGCCAACAAGATTCACTCACTCAGATCACTCATTTATCTCTGTCTTTCAGCCCTGGTCTCCCTGCTACCAGCCCCTTGGCTCCTTGGGCCAGATGGGAAACTCCGTGGGCCAGTGGTTCCCCTGCCATGGTTTAGTGCAGAGGTGCAGAACCTCAGGCCTGGGGGACAAATCCAGCTGGCTGGTGGTCTTAATCTGGCCCTCCAAGGTTTCTGAGAAAGCTGTGCCTCTCCCCTGTCACACCCCTTTCCTCCAACCACTAATTGTTTGCTGGATTCATGGCTTTTGTATATTCCCCCCCACCCCATTCTAAAAGGTATGCCTCTCCTGAGGCCTAGTTACTGGAAGTAAAAGCTTTAAGCTAAAATATGATGATAATTTTGACTTTGTGGCCCCACCCCTTTTGCCCTGCCCACCACTGGAATGTGGCCCCTGAGAGCTTCTCCAACATTGAATTCAGCCCTTGGGCTGAAAGAGGTTCTAAACCTCTGGTTTAGCATGGTATCTGAACACAGCCTTTTGTTAGCACAAAGAAGATTGAATCCATGCCAGAGAGGCTGGGAATCACCTGTTTCAAACTATTAAGATATGTTTAAAAGTAGACAATGATGCTTAGACTACACATTAGAAATAAGCAAACTTAGAAATCAGGAAAGCAAATACATTATTTTAAAGGGAGATTTCAGTTTTTCTTAAGTATTCTACAGTTATAAGCAGTTCAATATGCTTAATCATAGACAATTTCCTCCTCTTCCCATTTCCAAAATTTCAGTGAAAGTTGTTTCAAGTCTTTAAGCTAGACCTAGACAAATATGAGACCATTAAGGTGCAATCCTATTCATGTTTAGACAGATAAAAGACCTACAGTTCCGAGCATGCTGGCTGGGGCATGCTGGGAGTTATAGGCCTTTTTTCTGTCTAAACAAGTATAGGATCGTGCCCTAAATTGGTACTCATTGGCAAAGTTAAGACAAATGTATTCATGATTGCTTCTCTGAAACACCTTGTTTTTGTATCAGATTAGCATTCTGGAAAAAATAACTATCTTCATTGAAAATATATTTAGAGAGAGTAGTTGTCAGGAGGACTGACATGGCTTGGTTCTACAAGTCCAGGAATGTGGAACCTTATGCCTGTGGGTCAAATCCAGCTCTCTTCAGGTCGAGATTTGGCCTTCTGGGGTTCCCCAGATGGCCACCCACCTTTTTTCCTGACCTCGCCCATTTCTCTTAACCACCAAAATTTTGGTGAGGTTGAAATGCCTCTCCTACTGCTTAGTTACTGGCAGTAAGAGCTTTAAGCTAAAATATGCTGGTATTTTGGGCCCACCCTGTCAAGGTTCCGCTACTGCAGGGACCCCTTAACCTTCCTTTGGGAGATCTCTGCCTCTCCTCAAAGCCCCTCCCGTTCCAGGAGATCAAGTCCTTTTACAGCTTCCAATAGCATGGGTGTAGGCTGTAGACGTGGTGAATAAGTCACTCCAAACTCCAGGGTAAACAACAACACTTTACTTATAATATTTGGGTATTTACTTAATAGAGTGGTTATAATTGAAAAGCAAGTATGATAAAATAAAACAAACAAACAAACAATCCACCGTTCTCTAGTATAACTTCAGACTACCTATCTGCTATGCAGCCAGTTTCTCTTTCTCTCTCCTTCTCTCTGCTGTTTCTCTGCTGCTGCTTCTGGCTCTCTCTCAGCACACTGACTGCTAGCTGACCACACCCCACATATATAGCCTTCCCAGGAATGGAAGGTTATAATCATGTGACCTTGAATAGGATATCTAATTCTTAACTTCTATTGGGTAACTTAAAACTCTCAAACTCCCCCTCCCATCCAAGTGTTTGGGCCTTCAGGCTTCACTACTCGAGGGAAGTGTTTGGGCCTTCAGGCTTCAACAAACTCAAGCCTGAGTAGGCCTCAGTCCCTCACACACCCTTTTTGCCTTTGGCCCTGCCCAACACTGGAATGTGGCCCCTGAGAGCGTCTTCAAAACTGAAATCAGTCATCAGTCTGAAAGTGATTCCCCAACCCTGTACTGCCCCAATTGACACTGGGATCAGAACTGTTGAGAATAAAAAGGCGCCCATGCTACCAATAAGTCAGAATAGAATCTAGGTCTTTTTGCCCTAACTGTTGCTTCCATGCTGATTATTGAACAGTTAATTAAACTTTTCTAAATCTGTAAAATAATACTGAGAAATCAAAAGAAATATTAGGAACTGGTTTATAGAGCAGCCATAACTTTTGTATATATGGTACTTGGCGCATTAACACAAATTCATGTGCCGGTGTGTACTCCTGGTAAATCCTAGAGACTGTGCATGCAAAAGATATGTGACCAAAACAATGGGAAGCTTTTCCTATTTTATTTTTTCATATTCGGAGAACAGATTTCTATCTGGAGAACAGATAGATCTTGAACGTTTTGTATATATTTTAATAGTATTATGTATCTTTGTGAAATAGCATATGGACAATGTGACACTTGGAATGCTGTAGTAAGGATAATTTATACAAACGTACTGTAGGAAAATTAAGAATCTTGTATTGCGTTATTGCTAGCAGTGCAATTTATGCTTGATGCCACAAGCAGTTTCAAACATTATATTTTGCAGCAAGAGTTTGTGTTAACAAATACTGTATGCTCTTTTGAATCAATCTGTTTTATAATAGGATTTTTTGCTGAATTTATCATTTTTTAAAAAAATAATACCTCTTGGCTCCATTGTTAGATATAGATTAGAATGGCTTATATTTTGCTACACAAATATAATCTCATTTTTTGATTAATTATTTTCTCTTCTAAAAAGGGATACCATTTGTGAAATTTGTTAGATATGTTCCTCAGTATGCCTGCTCTATCTTTTTTTCAACTAACATATGCAAACTACCATTTATGAAAAGCTTGCAACAATCATCCAGTACACTATAATAAAGCAATTGATTTTTGTTTTTATATAAATAAATTCCTAGAAAAAATACGATGAATGCTCTTTATGCAACTTCTTCCAATACAGTACTAAATACGATAAGCTTGCTAAATGAGTAGCTGAGCATAGATTATATTATTATATTTATTTGTATCTCGCCTTTCTCCCAACACTGGGACCTATATTTCCTCATTATGATTTCTGAAAGGTGCAGTTTGCTGTGAATATTAGAAATAATTAGTATATATGAACTAACAGAGGAATTATGGGTGGCATAAGCTACAGAAAAGAGAAGCTTATTATGGTTCCAGATATAGAGATGTGCTGACACTGGGAACTCGTTTGAGCTTGACAGACTTCCTGCTCTCTTCCGATCCAATGATCGGAAGTGGGCCAAGTTGGGGGGTTTTCTGTGGACTTCTGTTTATAAGACAGGCTATGGTTTGTGCAATTTTTTTTTGAAAAGCAAAGGAAATTTGCGCAAATTTATGCAATTTGTGCTGTTTGAGCAAATTGGAAGCCAGAAACTACATAGTGTGCAAATCACTCTACAACTGCATAGTATTCTGCTTCCAATTTCCACAAATCACATGATTTGTGCAAGTTTCCTTAGCATTTTTTTAAAAATGCACAAACCACGGCCTATCTTAGAGATGGAAATCTGTGAGCTGGCTCAACTTGTGCAATAGCGAGTTGGCACCAGCACAGGGCTAACAAACTGTAATCTGGAGTGGGGGGGATCATGAACACCCATCAGTTTTCCACACACATCTTATCAGATTCCATGAGGCATACATGCCTATCCAGAAAAGACTTGCTGAAAAAGTGAGTTTTGGAAGAAGAATTTGAAGGAGGAAAGAGATAGACCTGAAGGAAATGGGAAGCCTTTTCCAAGTAGAGATGCACAAAACTAGGGATGGGAGAGAAGAAATTTGTTTCTGTTGAGGTTTTTTTAATACAAATTTACTGAATTTGCACCTCCTGAGCAAATAAGCAAGCTGAGACAGAATTGAGTACTGAAATCTGCATATTTCTTAGCTTGGTGATGCAGTTCATAGAGAAAAAATTGCACAAAAACGTGATATTACTGCATATATTGGAGAAGTGTGCCCAAAACGGCATTATATCAATGGAAAATATTTGGGAAACATGTATATTTGAAAAAAATGCACACAGAAATGTGTGTATTTGGAAAACAATCTGCACAAAAAAGTGTTAATTTCCATGTGGACTTTTAAAATAAATAACCTCACAATAATATACAGAAATGGGATGGAACAAGCTTAAGCCTGAAAATCTCAGTGGGAACGAGATTGACATATCTGTCCATTCCAACACAGACTTTTGCAAGTGCTCCAATTGAATGTTTGCAAAGCCTCAAGAGCTTTGCTTTGCAAGTGTTTGATGTTAATGTTTGCAAAAGTGCCTGTCTCCACATTCCCATGTATCAAGGTCCAGAAACTTACCTGAATCAGAGAAAGCTGGCAGTGGCAGGTGATCCCAGTGGGGCACCTTTTCCTATTGGTGTCTGTGACTACCAGTCTCAGGACTACTGGAAGTAATGCCTTCTAGGGTTGCCTTCTCAGCAGGAATGGAGCGTGGAATGTCAACTTCAAGTTCCTGTTGTAGATTCTGGGACTTGTAGTTGCAGTCACTGGTGAGACAAGATGTTCTGCTGGTGAATTGTCTCCTGCCTTCCCCTGCTTTCCCCGCCCCGAGGTGAGTTCCTGGCCATGAGGTAGGAAGGGGGATGTTCTTGCAATAGCTCCCAGGATCAAGGCAATCATAGGCCTGTTCGCGAGGCTGCTCTCATCTCAGTCCTGCTCATAAGGGTTGGAGTTTATCAGAACCATTGAAGTTTATGCGAGTTATCCTGCTATTCATGGCACTTCTATTTCTAAACAGGCAAGTCTGCCCTAAGGTCTTTTTTTTGCTCTCCTAGGTGAAAATATACACACATGTTTTCGAAGTACTTCCGTTGATGCGATACAGTTTTGTGCACACTTTTCTCTAATATATGCATTTGTGTTCACTTTCCACTAATGTCCCATTTTTGTGTTCATAACCTCTGCCTCTTGTCTTGTATGCTGAGTATAGCAGTACTATACTGCTATAGCAGTATACAGTAAGCAGTACTGTATAGCAGTAAGTAACACATTAAGTGATCCAAGAGTTGACTGGGATAAAAAAATATATATATTCACTTTTAATGTCTGTCACCTCTTTATTTCACTCTTTTACTATAATATCTATGCCCTAAACAGCTAGTGGAGCTGGTGGAGATCAAAGAAGGGCCCTTGCATCCACTGGAATGTATAGCTCAGCCAATAAGCTGCCCTGTGCTCCTCTTCAAAAATGCAGGAAACACCCTTCTCCCTCTTCAACATATTTACATAAATCCAGCAGGCTTCCCTGAAATTTTGACAGCATAGGCAGTTGCCTATTTTGCTTCTATAGTAGGGCCATCCTCGGCATAGTACACGCTATGTGTCCATAGAAAAACAGAAGAGTCAGAACAGAAGGCAGAAAAGTCTGAAAGCCATCTAGGGAACAAACAAGGCAGGGTTAGAGATAGAGAAGGAAGCATGCTATTGCTGAAGCAAGGTTTCAGGGCTCGCTGAAAACTCTTTATAAGGATCCAGATTGGGCAGAATTTATCTTTCAGCAAGTGATGGTAGTTGGATATACTATAGAGAAAAATCCCTCAATATAGTTCCAAGGTTGTGGGTTCAAGGCTAGCAGGTGCTGTGGTGTCAAATATAGTCAATTGATTGGCTCATATTTTAATATGTGGGAGTTTGCCGTTAGGCCTTTTCAGGTGTACACTTTTCAGGTGTAAATGTCCATCTACAGGACATTTGAACCCAAGTGGGGGCCACGCATGCTGGCCTGCCTCAACATACCCATCCTTGCTGCTCGTTACCATACCATGTTGAGTGGCAAAGTCTGAAGGGGACTTTTACTTTAATTTACTTGAATTTTACTTTAAGCATTGTCTGTCCATAGTTCTAATATTTAGGATGCCTTTAGCCGCCCGTTAACTACCTATAACTGATTACTACACTTCAAACAAAGGGTACACCATAAATTGTTTCAGGTGGGTTCAATTTTGGTTTGTGCTAACAGGAATCAGTAAGGGGAAAATCTTTGCGAAAATAAAAAATATGAATAAACCCGACGATAATGATAAATAATTCCTTAGCAATAAGAAATGCATAAGGTTCCAAGATCTTAATAGTTTAACGGAAGATAGCACTTCCTAAAGATTTCCTGTTATCAAAGATTCCAGTCTTAGCAGTGTAAAAGAAAAGTTTTCATCTAATTACCTGGTTTCTTACCCAACTCTGAATAGGCTGTTCAGCTGACAGGTACATAGGCTTGTTGGGCTTCTAGCTGGCAAAGGAGCTCATATGCCCACAACATATTTATAGACTTTCTACAGTATTAATAATTATCTACTATACCATAAATTTGGGCTCACAGTCTTGACTCCCACTAAATTCCTATGAAATTAAAACAAACATAAAGAGTCTTTAAAAATATAAACTCAAAATTTACTACCGAAACTTAACTGTATAAATTTTTCTAGACATCTATATATCAGGTTTTATAGTATATATCTTACACAATATCTACTGTCCATTAATTAGTGACGATTAACTGATAAGCAAAAACTCTAAGTGCATTCTTGATCTTGAATAATAATAAAGCTTTACATTCCAACACTCTTCAAATAAACTTTGACACCAAACATGAACAACTCTTCATTCTTCAAAGAACCCTTGATCCTGAACAATGGACTTTAACACAGCATCCTCTGTTTAGATATCCAGGCCACCTTGCTTTTGAGCTTTTTATATCAGTTACCTAGAATTCATTGTGGACCTGCTTGTCTTAGTGTGTCTTCTCTTTAATGCAGCCATATTTTTACTAAATTACATCTCCAAATTGTTAATCATGTAAGCATTATCAGTTGCTCTTCACTTGACATTTCGTAAGAAGACATCTTTTATTGCTTTGAGAGATGTGGATTAGCAGTTTCAGTAACCTTCCCAGCAATTTCAGTGAAGCTAAAATCAACCGTTCTCCTGAACAGGATACCACATCTTGTGGAGGGTTCTACTTGCAATCAAGAAAATGCAAGTAGAATACCCCCCTTCAGATGTTGCCATTCCATGTAGCAAGGTCAGGAATAGAGCGGGCGGAGCTGGCATGTGCAAGGACATTGGGGACAGGGCTTGTGTGCACACTCTCACCCCCACTACCCTTTTAGCCCTCGCACGTGCATGCTGAACACCAGCACTGGGCTATTGTTTAAAATATATGGTCATTACATATGCTTCTATTTGTTGAAAATATAATCTACAACATTCTGTGAAAAGTCCATTCTACTGAAGAAATTATGTGGGGCTATAAAATATAGTTACAAATCTGCACATTGTGGATATGCTTTTACAATTAATACTGCATGGCCAAATGTCAGAAAGTGGATTATTTCCAACTTCTGTCATCAGCTTCTGCTTTCTCTTGGTGACTACAGTTAGAACTGCTGTGCAAGGCAGAAGGTATCAACTTCGCTTACATGCAAAACACATCCCATTGAAGTCAATGGCAAAATTCTAGTTTATTTGAATGGATCTTTATCTTATACCCTAGTGCCTCCACAGATGTTAACCTATTTAAAGGCATCTGTAATGTCATTCCAATGGGGGCAGTTCAATAAAATGCCGCTTGTATTTCTGCTGTGCTAATGTTCTAATCTAAGCATTTAACAGATGTCCTAAAGAGAACATTTTCTTTACAGATACGCTGAATAGAATAACATGGACCATAAAAAGGGTATTGGCACTTTCAAATAATAGCTTTTTTAAAAACTACATTTCTAAATAACAGGAGATATGAGAATATACATTGGTCTTCTTTGGCCAGTTTTTGATGTTAAAACCAAATTTCTGGGCATGATAATTCATACTAAATCTGAGTCAACATGCTCATCTATTTTCTGCATATTGTCTTGCATTTGTTTGTGTGTCACCTGAATGATGTGTTCATGCTGCAGCATGTTTTTTGGATTTTTGTTTGTTTGTTTTAGCTGACCTTTTCTGTGCAATTTGTGCAAGTGCTTTTGGCACCACAAGGCAAAAACTAATGTTAGCATCTCCTGAAATTTACCTGTTTTCCAGTGATTATTTTAGGATGTATCAGAGGACTATGGGACAAAGAGTTAAGGGTGCATAGAGTTGTCAGGTCCAAAGCTGACATGGCTCTGTACCTTTAAGAAATGCATTGCAGGAAAAATTGCACCCGGTATAGTTTCTTCTGTCATAACTGCAACTTCGTAAGAGAAGTCGGAGAGGGAGAAAAGAGTGTGTGCTAGTGGGAGGGGAGAGGAGGGGCTGTGATATGCAATATCCTATGAGCTCTGCAGTCCCCTACCTGCCCACTAAAGGTAAGTCAGCTAGACAGGATCAAAGGCCCATCTAGCTGCTTTTTGCATTTTAGATGGAGGAACAGAGGTGAAATCGCCTCAGTCCTCCTCTTTCCCTGCCTGGTTCTTGCTGATAGCGCATATAGGATAGGCAGAATGGCTCCGAACATAGAGCCAGTGTGGTGTAGTGGTGAGAGTGTTGGACTGGGACTTGGGAGATCCGGGTTCTAGTCCCTGCTCAGCCATGAAACTCACTGGGTGACTTTGGGCCAGTCACTGACTCTCAGCCTAACCTACCTCACAGGGTTGTTGTGAGGATAAAATGGAGGAGGAGGAGGAGGAGGAGGAGGCTTATGTAAGCCGCCTTGGGTTCCTTGAAGGAAAAAAGGTGGGGTATAAATATAATAAATAAATAAAATAATATAAATAAATAGAGTCCTCTCTCTAGTAGGAGCACAATCCACAGGATGCAACCTTTAATTTATTTAATATATCTTAACCTCTTCCCACTTTATTTTCAAAAAAATAAACATGGCTAACAACCATAAAAAATAACAATTAGCATAAAGCCTTTAAAATATAAAGGAGGAAAAGATGACACACCAGCAGATAATAAAACAATTCAAACAGGAAACTAAAACCTTAACAAACAAAGTACGTAAAACAGCTTAGGAACTCCCATTATTCACAGCAAGAGACCATAAAACCAATATCCATCCAACTCTAAAGGCCTCCTTTAAAAAGTTAGGTGTGTACTACTCAGTAATGGGGCCAGATAGACCTCCCTGGAGATGGCATTCCTGAAGGTTGGTAGCACAACTGTAAAGGCCCTGCTCCCCATAGCTACCTGCTGGACGCCAGCTGGCAGGAGCACAGGGAACAGGACATCAGATGCTGAGCAGGGCATATTGGAGAGCATACATACAAGAGAAGCTGTTTCTTAAGGTAACCAGACCTCACACTGCTTAGGGCTGTAAAGGTAGGAACCAACCCCTTAAATGGAATCCAGATAGATAACTAGTGCAGTGCACTGGAAGGGGATGAGGAACAAGATTGGCATGGTTTATTCTGAGACGTATCATTTCTAAGCTCTTGAGGGAGATAGCAAGGAATCCTGGCTGAATCCAACGTATCTCACTTCCCTTCTTTTGGGGGAGGAATGGGGTGCTACAATCCAAAAACAGGCCATAATTGTAGTCTTAGTCCTCTAGTAACTTGTTAAAAGCATTTCTTGTTCATAGTCCACTTGTTGTGCATATCTGAAAAGAGGGATTTTGATTTTGTGTACACTTTTACATAATTGATTATACGGCATGAAACTATGTAAGTTTCTTCACTTTCCTCACCTTTTATGCAGCATTCGAGAGTTTGCCACCTGTACAGTATAAAGAGACTATGAACACTATTCTTGTGTGGATACAGCAGTCGGAAGCCAAGCTCTCCATACCTCAAGTTATTGTCACAGAATTAGAAATCATGGAGCAAAGGCTCAGGGAGCTAAAGGTAAACACAGAGAGAGTTTTAAAATTAAAATTATTGATAAACACTTGGGTTTAGTATAAGGGATCACTGAATTATACTGACAGATTTCTAAATGTTAAGACATTGTAGTATAATTCTTAGCCTGAATCTGATAAAAGTCAAAAACTCAAAATGTACTATTAATTTTTTATATCACAGGCTTTACAAAGTTCCATGCAAGAGCAACAAAGTGGGCTTGACTATTTAAGCACAACTATGGAAGGAATGTCTAGGAAAGCTCCTACAGAAGTCAGTCAGAAGTACCAAACAGAAATTGAGGGGATCTTTGGCCGATGGAAGAAGCTATCTGCTCAACTGGTGGAGAACAGCCAAAAACTTGAGGAACTGATAACTAAGTTGCAACAGTTCCAGGTTAGTTGGGCTTTTCTTTTCCTCCCTTACTCATAAGATGGCAGCTATGTTGACTTAGAGCAGAATCCTTTGCATGTTGGGAGTTGTAGGACTTTTTTCTGTCTAAACATGCACAGGATTGTGCCCTTAGTGTGATATATTAAATAACATGAATTCCACCACCCCCAACCTCATACCGAAAGTGGTACACAAGGAATAGGATGACACATAGTGCCTAGTGCACAAGTTTCTACATAGGGATGAATACAAGGTAATGCAGAGTTTTGCTTGTGTAATGAGGATGCTGGATGGTACACACAAACACACACAGTTGGCTTTGGGTCACCTGTTACAGCTGATGACGTGCAGAAACCTGCTTCTCCACATTGCTTATGATCTTTCAAATTTGTTATTTTATACACACACATACAAAAATGGTTTCTTGAATTAACCCCCTCTCTCTAGGCTTAAAAAAAAACACACATGGCACTTCATGGTAGAAATGATTAACTTTGATCACAAGTTCAAACTATTGGAATTTATTTCATAATCCACTTGCCTGAGTGGGAACTAATAGAATAGGTTTTGAAATTTCAATATGGGGAGAAGAACAAATATACCCATATTTTTCCGTGTATAAGACGCCCCCATGTATAACGCCCCCCACTGGGCAGTTTCGCAACCGTGCGGTTTTCTCCTCGGCCTACTTCCGTGTATAAGACGACCCTCAATTTTTAGTCTAATGATCTTATGAAAAAGTATAGTCTTATACATGGAAAAATACTGTAGTCTGAGACTGGAGTTTACTAGACAAGATTGCTAAGGTATTTATGGCGGGTGCAAGATGAATGAGTGCTAACTTGCTTGCATTTGCTTAACCTGTACACTTGCAAATAAAAGGTAGCATAACTGTCAAGTATTCTCTGTCCACCGGAAACTGACCTGGTCAAAGGCTGCCCAGAAAGCCTACTGTATGGAGAAATGGACTGTGTGAAAAAAATATACATACATACACTCTATCCATCCATCCGTCTGTCTGTCTGTCTGTCTATCCATCCATCTGTCACATGTTCTCTGTGCAAACACTAGGGATGGCTACTATTATACTGACAGACCAGAATATATACATGTAAAATATTTCACAATATATTTCATTTTTAAAAGATTTAGAAGACACAGTCAGGAAGAACTGTTATTTCCTGAGATGAGAATAAATAAAGGCAGCAATTAGACCAAATGATGAAAAACAATGCCAAATATATTTTTCCTGATTTGCATTTTTTAAAGCTTTTTCAGATGAATTGCTAATCTTAAAATTACTCTTTGTGTTTAGTCATAGTGCCATGCTGAGTTATTTTATCACTGGTAAAGGCTTCACATAACCAAATGCAGTGCTTTTTCAAAAACAGAATGACACTAAAACCCTGAAGAAATGGATGGCTGAAGTGGATGTTTTTCTAAAAGAAGAGTGGCCTGCCCTTGGGGATTCAGAAGCACTTGAAAAACAGCTAGAACAGTGCACAGTAAGTAATGACTTTGTGTTACATTTCACGTCTACAGTTGATCATAGTAAATATCAAGAATCATCCTTATCCATAACCTTTCTACACATGCAATTACCCTCAATCTGCTTTCAGAGACCGTGTGTTTGTTTTAGGAAGCCTTAGGAGTGTGTGATCTTTGATCATTTTAGATTTGGAGACGATAGGGAATAAAAGTCAAAATAGGAGGAATGTTTGGAATACAGATGGAGGGATGTAGATGTTCTTATTTGTTTATTCATCCATCATATGTGAAGCTGCTTTGAGGGCCATATGGCAGGAAGGCAAGGTATATGTTTAAATATAAACAAAGATAAATATATTTGGTCAACAAAAAATTAGAGAATTACTGTAATTGTTTTCAGAAGTATGCACTCCTTAGAAGTTTGTATGGTGCCTTGTTCAGGCAGGAGGGGTGAGTCCATTGGGCGTGAATAAAAATACTAGTACTGGAAGAACTATGAAAATGACACTCGTTAAGTATTTTAACATGATCTTTTTAATTGACTAACTACCTGGGCCATTGTCCTCTTCATGTAGGTTTTGAAAGTAAGGCAATATAGGTTTGACTGGGTGAATTAAATTAGGACTGGAGTGTAGTGTCTGTCACATCAGTGGTTCGGCTGCAAGGGTGTTGACAGAGTAAGGCGGGGTTCTAAAGATTTGGAAAGCTGTTGTTTCAAGGTCTTGTCTGCATGTTCTGTTGCATGGTTGCTCTAGGACAAGGGTAGGCAAGCTTTGTGGACTCATGGGCACATCTGGAATTTGGAGGAGGTGTTGTGGGCACCACCACAAAATTAGCAGCCATGTGGTGCCCATGACATTTCCATGCACCACCATAGCCTTTGAGGATGTGCAGAGAGCCCAGATATAACTCTTCAATCAATATATGTTTTCTAAAACCACTTTCCCCTCTATACTTCTACTTTCTGCTTGAAGAAAGTGCCCTTGAGTGTGTGTATTATGATCCATCCCCACTGTCATGAGTGGAACTTTGCATTTTGTTATCGTCAAGCCTGCTTTTTGGTATTGGGTTACAACTGTATGGATTGTATTTGCAAAAACAGTGGTATGAGGGGTTCAAGCCTGCCAAGAAATCACACACTGCTGTCAAGAAATCATTCTTCTGAATATTCCTGGGTATGGGAAGGTTGATTGTGGTTATTTGTCTGTGTGGGAATATACACTTTGCACAAACTCAGAAGCATTCTCTTATTATTTCTCATATCCAGAACAATGGGGAGGGGGGACTGAAGAATCATTCACAACAAAAACTATGTCTGGGTTCCTCTAACCCTGCTCTGTGCTCACCCCAGGAACTGCTGCTGCTGATCCAACAGTAAAATACTACTGTTAGAGAGCACTAACGGGGCCACCAGCCCCCTCAAACCTTATTGAGACCTATCCCTTCCAGAACACACTTGCACAGCTTCATCTTCTGTTCCTGTGCAGTGCACTTGCATGCTGGTGACATCAATGGAGAACATGCACAGGGAGGGGGAGGCAGCACCATTGCTTTCGGCGAACAGTGGTTTGTTGGGTTGTTGCTTCTCTGTGAAGCTGGGAGTGAGCGAGCATGGAAGCAGGCATGAGGAGCAACAGCTGTTAGGAAGGTAAGTGGGACATTGGTTGCTGCTGTGAGTACTTTACCATAGAAAAAGGAGCTGGCAAAGCAGAGGTGGAGGAGGGGAGAACAAGCAGCAGCAGGAACAGATGTTTGATGGGGAAGTGTTTGATACTGAGCAGTACAGGCAGGAACTGTAGCAGGAAGTAGCAGCAGCAACACTGGACAGAGTGGCAGTAGTGAGTGGAGGAGGACACAGGAGGGGTCTGGCAGGCACGTTAGGGAGTTGCAGTGGGTACAAGTGTGCCCGTGGGTGCCATATTGCCAACCCCTGCTCTAGGGAATCTGGGCAGGAGGAAACAAGCTGTAAATATCCAAAAGAGATCTAAGAAAAAATTGGACCCACTGATAGAGACTACTTACTTAGGAACTCTAAACCGGGCCACAGTGGGTTTAATTTTATCAATAGCTGTTCCTAAGGTGGCACTGGACAGTTCAGCAACTTCAATAAATTTTGGGGAGCAGTCAATTATCATAATGTACCACCTAGATAGAAAATATTAACTTTTGCCAAGATTGACTTGGGAGCACAGGAGGCATAAGTGAGTTTGTTCTCATATAGGCATAGATACCACAGTTTTCAATTTTCAGTTTGCTCAGCCTGCCAAAAGGCACAGTCATTGAAAATTCTGTGTTGTGATGAGGTGGGAATAGCTATATGGATCATTTCAGTAATATACTGTGGAGGAAGGGGGGGCTGGCTGGGCCGCCACACCCCCACCCTTTCCTACTCCAAAGGAACCAAGACCCCCAGAAATCTCAAGGTACCAGATTGCCAGCCTCAGCTGTCTGCAATCCTACTTGGATCTCTGTTGAGGGACTCGCCTTTAATTCTGTAACCTGGATTTAGTTACTGAAGCCACAGAGCAATCCACAAACACCATGTGGGGTAAAACCAGGACAAGCATTTTACAACAAGATTAGGGAAATGAGAGAAGCACACAAAATAAAGAGAGAGACACTTTAGTACACAGTAAAGCTGCAAAACAATAAAACCTGATTCCTTAATATCTCTCAGGCACACACCTGTTACCTGAGGGTGTTCTCTTCAAGGGTTAAATCCAGCACAGCCTCGCTGCCCGAGGGAGATTACCACACCTACCCGAAGGTCTGAGATGGGTAAAACTCCCACAAGGCTTGCCTTTACTAGAGACCTCAATCTAGCTAATTTCACCAGGAGCTGCCTGGGGTCCTTGGCTTACCGCCATTACCACAGCCGGGTAGAACAAAGACCAAAACCCACGCTTTGGGAAATATACCTTCCCCCCCTCCCCTCCTCCTTGTAACTCTGCTGCCTCTCAGCCAATTAGATTGAACTTCACCTGGCCAGGCAGGGGGAAGGGAACTCATGACTCATGGCTTGAACTATTTACATATGAAAGCCCTAGGCCAGCTTCTCCAGGCATCTAGGCGCCATTCATTCAAGAGGAACTATGCACACACACACCCCAGCCTTCACACATGAGGGTGTGTGTGTGTGTGTGTGTGTGTGTGCGCGCGCATGCATGCAGGAACCCCCAAGGGCCCCTTTCTCCACACGCTAACTATGCACACCCCACCCCAGCCGGTTCACACATGAGGTGTGTGTGTGTGAACCCCCCAAAGGCTCTTTTCTTCACACCCTTTCCCTTGGGAAAAGATGAAAAGAGGGGTTAACCCTCTCCTTTCATCTATACTAACTAAAAAACAAAACAAAACAAAGAAAAGAGCTTGGCTAGCATTCTACCACTAGTGTACCTTTCTTCACTTTCACACACACGCAAAAACAGAACAACACAAAAAGCATCAAAACATCAAACACCTTAACTATAGTCTTAACACAGCTTTAACAGCTTAATTCTTAAAATCTTTAAACATCAAAACAGCAAAACAACAAGCAATAACCATCAATCAGAAGTTTACAGGTTTGCATTACACAGAAATATGTGACTCTTCAATTAAAAAACTTTAGGGTTGCTGTTTCTCACACAGCCTGTAGGGGGCAGATTATGGACCGAAATGTGACTCTTCAATTCGCCTTTGTTTGCTTTTAAAGGCCTGCCCCTGCCACTCTGTACCTAACGACGTGAATACCATCACCCCCCCTCCAAAGGCCCGATGGGATGGCTTCCCACCACCCAACGACATGAATGCCTACTCCCTTTCCCCAAGGTTTGCATTTGGCACTTTCTACCCAATGACTTGAATGGGATGACTGTTCTAAAGGTTCGCTGGTGGCGTCCCACCACCCCCCTTTTCCCAAAGGCACCTTCTAGAACACACAGCCTGGCAATCTTCCAGCCTCTTGGGCTTGGCTCCTTTAGCCCACCACCCAAACTTGCACGGGATGACTGTCTCTTTCAGACTCAAATGCTTAGCCATGGAGGCTCCACCCAAGTTTCTAGAACACACAGCATGGCAATCTCTCTTTTAGCCTGCTTTGTTCCCTCGCCTCTGATTTTTTCCTCTGGCAACTCTTCCCTGCCCCCTTGAGGCCCTTTGAACAAATGCAGCAATTATTATTATTATTATCATCATCATTTCAAATTTACCTTTGCACATGACACAAGACAACACAAATAGTTCAGTTGTTTACACTGGGAGCACTGGTCCCCGGTCCCCCAACAACCCAGCAACACAAGACAACACAATTACACCTGAATCCCTGTTCCCTCCCTTTTCCCAGGAACAAGCCATCAACATGTGTTGGCTTTAATCAAACAACCACTTAATCTCAGTCCGTTGTCTTCAGGTGGCAGCAGAAAAACGCCTGAAGGGAAATTCTTTTTCCGTTTCTCTTCGCTGGCTAGGAGAGAAATTCCCTTTTTCTTCTGCACAGGGACAAAGTCTCTTTTTCTGGGGAGCAGTCTCCTTTCAAAGCTCGAAACCATGCCTCCCCCCTTTGCTTGCTGCTGCCCAGCCTGGGCATTCACCATGCCCCCCCCCAAGAGCAAATGGACAGTCTTCTTAAGTTCAAAATCTGAGTCCTTCTCCCGTGGGAGAGATGTAGGGCAGGACTGTGCCCTCCCTCCCCAAAGTCTCGACAATTTCTCTGGGGCACATAGCACAACTAAAATCACTCATCAAACGCTGTTCCAAAACTCAACGTTTTGCTCACCATTCTCTTAGGAGAGGTTTTCTGGTCTTCTCCCTCCTCCTGGAACACACGCGCGTGCGCACACACCACCTCTTCCTCTCTTCCCGGGTTCCTCCAGCCCCCCAAACTTTGGGATCACGCAGCCGCCATCTACTCACCCGCAGACTTCTTGCACGCGATGGGGATGGTAGGATCTGGCTCTGCTTACTCACTGGCAACTGCTACTCCCAGCCTCTGTTGTACTCGATGGGTAGTTTCTTTTGCTTGTCCCCTTGGCCTCTCCACGCCTGGAAAAGGGAACCCGCCCTGCCTTTTCTGCTGGTACAACTCCATCCAGTTGTCTAGCATGGCAGCTTTTTTCCACCAGTCTACAGACATCAAGATTTCTTGCCTTCAACACTCTCTGCTGGGAGCTAGGCTTCCCCAGACTGGGGTAGCCTCTTTCAGCAATCTGAACGTTTTCTTTGAGGCTCAATCTCATCACTTGCTGCCCTTTGCCCACTTGCTGGGCACACAAGCTGTTCTGGAACTCTTCTATAGTTGAAATTTCTTGCCTTCAACGCTCCCCGCTGGCGCTAGGCTTCCACCGACTGGGGCAGCCCCTTTCAGCAATTTGAACGTTTTTCCTAAGGCTCAATCTCACACTTAAATCTCTAAAAAATAAACTCTCTATTCATGCACTAACGTCTCTCTAATTTCTCTCATTTGCCCACGTGCACACACTCTGTGGTTCAGCTTCGAATCCCAGCGCTTGCCACCATGTGGGGGGGGGCTGACTGGCTGGCCCGCCACACCCCCACCCTTTCCTACTCCAAAGGAACCAAGACCCCCAGAGATCTCAAGGTACCAGATTGCCAGCCTCAGCTGTCTGCAATCCTACTTGGATCTCTGTTGAGGGACTCGCCTTTAATTCTGTAACCTGGATTTAGTTACTGAAGCCACAGAGCAATCCACAAACACCATGTGGGGTAAAACCAGGACAAGGTTTATTCTGGTAGCATTTTACAACAAGATTAGGGAAATGAGAGAAGCACACAAAATAAAGAGAGAGACACTTTAGTACACAGTAAAGCTGCAAAACAATAAAACCTGATTCCTTAATATCTCTCAGGCACACACCTGTTACCTGAGGGTGTTCTCTTCAAGAGTTAAATCCAGCACAGCCTCGCTGCCCGAGGGAGATTACCACACCTACCCAAAGGTCCGAGATGGGTAAAACTCCCACAAGGCTTGCCTTTACTAGAGCCCTCAATCCAGCTAATTTCACCAGGAGCTGCCTAGGGTCCTTGGCTTACCGCCATTACCACAGCTGGGTAGAACCCACGCTTTGGGAAATATACCTTTCCCCCCCTCCCCTCCTCCTTGTAACTCTGCTGCCTCTCAGCCAATTAGATTGAACTTCACCTGGCCAGGCAGGGGGAAGGGAACTCATGACTCATGGCTTGAACTATTTACATATGAAAGCCCTAGGCCAGCTTCTCCAGGCATCTAGGCGCCATTCATTCAAGAGGAACTATGCACACACACACCCCAGCCTTCACACATGAGGGGGCGTGTGTGTGTGTGTGTGTGTGTGTGTGTGTGTGTGTGTGTGTGTGTGCATGCATGCAGGAACCCCCAGGGGCCCCTTTCTCCACACGCTAACTATGCACACCCCACCCCAGCCGGTTCACACATGAGGTGTGTGTGTGTGTGTGTGTGTGAACCCCCCAAAGGTTCTTTTCTTCACATATACTATGGTCCAAAACGTAATCTCCAGAGATGACCTTACATGGGTAGACTGGTATGTCTGATTTTGTCTTTGGCAGACAATATTATTTGCAGTAGATGTACATTGTGCAACATAATGTCTCATTGCCCCTTGCATTTTTTCTTGCATTTTAACTTTTGTAGGCTTTTGTGATCAGTAAGTTGCCAGAGTTTCCCTTATAGCATCAGAGCACATACAGAGTACCTCATACAGAGCACATGATGGTTTATTGTTACATATAAATTGTCCAACACATTGCAATAACAATTTTGTCTAGAGATAAAGGGTCTTCATGCAACTTTGTCTAGTACATCTACACCAGCCTTTCCCAACTTGGTGCCTGCCAGATGTTGTTGGCTACAACTCCCATAATCTCTGACCATTGGCCATGCTGGCTGGGGCTGATGGTTGTTGCATTCCAAAATATCTGGAGGGCACCAGGTTGGGGAAGGTTGCTCTAGACTAAGTCACTCAATAAACATTTTTTTTTCAAATACTTCTTGATTTTGAGCACAACACTGAAGTTCTACCACTTCTTTTTCCTGTTTCTTACTGAAATGTTATTTCGTATAGAAAGTCACTGAAGCATTCACAGCCCCATGTTATTGCCTTGCTCCTTTTTTATTTGAGCACTAGCTTTTTTTTACCCAGCGTTGCATGGGTCGTCCTTTTCCTATAGGCACTCTTTGTTCGAAATTCCTTAAGGTAGCTGTCTGCTGTGAAATCCCTGCTCCTACCCCCCCCCAGGACTGCACAATGAAATCCCTGCTTCCCCCCATGACTACGCAATCAAATCCCTGCTTCCCCTCCCCCCTGGGACTATGCAACAATGAATTCCCCCCCCCCGGGACCATACAATGTAATCCCTTCTTTCCCCCCCCTCCGGGACTATGCAATCAAATCCCTGCTTCGCCCCTCCCCCGGGACTGCACAACAATGAATTCCCTGTGCCCCCCCCCCGGTACTACACAATGAAATCCCTGCTTCCCCCCCTGGGACTATGCAACAATGAAATCCCTGCCCCCCCCGGACCACACAATGAAATCCCTGCTTCCCCACCCCCCTGGGACTATGCAATCAAATCCCTGCTTCCCCCCTCCCCCGGGACTGCACAACAATGAATTCCCTGTGCCTCCCCCGGTACTACACAGTGAAATCCCTGCTTTCCCGCCCCTGGGACTATGCAATGAAATCCCTGCTTCCCTCCCCCCTGGGACTATGCAACAATGAAATCCCTGTCGTCGTCCCCCAGGACCACACAATGAAATCCCTGTGTGTCCCCCCGGGACTACACAATCAAATCCCTGCTTCTCCTCCCCCCGGGATTATGCAATCAAATCCCTGCTGTCCCGGCTGTGGTTCATGTGAACATTCTGTTTGGACGCCTCTGATTGGGCCCCTGTGGAGGCAGTGCATACCAACATTCTATGTGCCGGTTGGAGCTATTTGCATAACGCCTCCTGAATGGGCCCTGCGAGCATTCCAAGCGACGCCATTGACTCTCATCTATTTTGGGCCGTACAGGTGCGGCGAGGGTTTTTTTGGAGATTTGAACCCACCAGTCTTTGTCCTTGGATGATGGGGAGTATGCCTGCCAAGTTTGGGGCGGATCCGTCCAACCGGGTAGGAGCCAGTGCGACACGAACCCCCATGATGCGGACCCACATACGTACAAACACGCAAACATTCACATTTATATAATAGATATTGCTATTCAGTAAGAATGAATGCCTGCAAGGCAAGGCATAGGCTGCAGTATATGAGAACTATGGAGTAAGAACTATCCCTGTCTCATATGAGGTGAGACCTCTGTCGAAACCGATGACTTTGTTTGGGTTATTGTAAACTTTGGGGGTTTTTTCTGGTTTTGATCTGACATCATTGCCATGAGTAATCAGGCCAAGGACTTAATTTCTTCTTCGTGGTCTCTGTGCATCACACACATATGGGTTCTCTGCGCCTGCGCTGAGATCGTTCGGGAAACTTCTAAAGCTGAGGTGAATTGGGCGGGAGCCCCTCCCCCCGCGCGTGTCCCTTAGCGCGGCTCCCGCCCATCTCCTCAGTTCCTCTTCGACCGCCATTGCGTGTAGTCGTCGGGTTCTTCTCTCCTCTCTCCGGAGTAGTCTATCAGCTGAGTTAGCCTTTCCTATCACCTTTTTACTTCATAATCTTCTCTCTCTTCCTCTTTCTTCGACTAATCTATCTTCTTTTTTCAAAAAAAAAAAAAAAAAAAAATTATTACAAAAAAACTCTTACTATACCCGTATCTCTCCCCCGATCTCATCCACCTATCTCCTAATCTTTTCTTTATTATTCTAACTATGCCTCTGAAGGCACCTTTTAGAAAATGCCAGCGGTGTGGGACGAAAATCCCACCCGCTGATAAGCACCTGCTGTGTTTGCTTTGCCTGGGGCAAGGCCATAAAATGGAGACCTGCCAGGACTGCCAGGCCTTTACAAAACAGGCCCGAAAACAGCGCCAAACTAAGCTGCGAGCTCTCCTATGGGAGCAGTCTCTATCAGCTAAAGGGCCTGATCCGGAAGAGAGACCTGGGGGATCCCAGTCAGCCAAGAAGCCGGCAAAAGATACTTCTGCGGCGAAGAAATTGGCAAAAAAGGCCCATAAAGATAAGGCACAACGCCTGAGAAAGAAAATGGCGGACAAACCTGGCAAGGACGCTGAGCCTTCTACCTCAGCTGCCATGAAGGTCTCAGAGCGTACGGCTCTACTAATGTCGGCGATGACTGGGGCTCGAGATCGAGCTACGGGACCGATTGCCCCCCAGTCTCCTCCGATCTCGACGACGTCTCCTCGAGATCGAGAATCGGGTTCGAAAACCCCAATAAAGCAACCGCCGACTATAACCACCTCCCTGTCGGAGGGAGAAATTGTGGCCTCGCCATCGATGGAACGACCCTGTTCGGGCTCGAGGGGTCCTCCACCACGTCTCTCGCCTCCAGCAGCATATGCTAGGGAAGAGCGGAGGGCGCACGGTCCATCACGTTCCCCTCGGTACCGAAGCCGCGATTCGCCCTCGAGAGATTCTGCCTCCCGATCCGTCTACTCCCACCGCCGTGATGACAGATCGTGGTCGGGCTCCTATTATTCGGGCTCGAGATCTAGGAGCTACAGATCCCGATCCCGAGACTCACCTGACCGGAGAAGGCGCGATTATTACTACCGGCACCGACGCTCCCCACCTCGAGAGCGCAGGCATAGGTCTAGATCCCCTACGCCAAGGCAGAGTACGGCCGTATTACGGGCACCCGTCGAGACCGTAGTCCAACCGACCGCCTCGACCTCGACTGCCCAGACGATTCTCGCCCCTGTCGTCGCGACTCGTTCGTCGTCGGGATCGGCGTACGTATCGGACTCGGACTCAGTGGCCTCCTCCTCCCATTCCACCTCACCAGATGCACGGGTGGAATCCAAGGAAGCGATCTCCCCTTCGGAAGACATGGGCAGCTTCTCAGAGCATGTCAGCCGGATGGTGACAGCTCTAGGAGTGGAGGCGAAAACCGCGAAAGGAAAAGCAAAGGACGACATCTACGCGGTCCTGAAGTCCACACAGTCCAACCACCTGCTCCTTCCTTTCCTGCCAACACTGCTGGAGACGGTGCAGGAGACCTGGAAAACTCCGGCCTCTACGAAACCAACAGCTAAGAGGCTGGAGTCGATGTACAGAATCCAGGAGGAGGGAGCTAAATTCCTGTTTTCCCATCCGACCCCGAACTCGCTCATAGTTAAGTCAGCGCAGTCTCGTGGGGGAAGACAGCACACAACGCCGGCAGACAAAGAGGGTAAGACATTAGATTCTTACGGCCGTAGGATCTATTCCTCGTCTTCCCTCAGACTGAAGGTATCTAACTATGAGGCGCTACTAGCTAGATACCAGATGTTCATCACAGAGAAGCTGGGAGACCTCTGTGATTATCTGCCGGACGACAAAAGGGACCTGGCGGCACAGTACATCAAGGAAGCAACCAGTATCGGCGCTTTACAGATGAACACTGCCCGCCACCAGGTCGATAGCCACGCTAGGTCGATGATCGGATCCGTGGCTTTGAGGAAACACGCCTGGCTTCGCTCTACCAATCTGACTCCCGATGATAGAGCGAAGATACAAGACCTTCCTTTTGACGGAGAAGGGTTGTTCAACGCCACCACAGATGACTCCCTCGACTCCGCTCAAAAGGCCAAGAAGATGGGACTTGTCCGCCAGCCCCCATCTCAACAATTCAGGCCGAGACGATGGTCCCGATTCCCATACCCCTCCTCACAGTATCAACCAGCTGGACAATATCGGGGTGGGAATCGTCGGCCTCAAGCCCCACAACCTCAGGCACCGCAACGCTCGTACCCTCAACAGCGCTCGAGGGGCTCGCGGAGGGGGGGCGACTTCACTCGACGGCGCCTTTGACTCCGTCACCGGCCCGACCGACTTGTCTCCTCCAGTCCAGCCTGCTCTCGACACCAGCAGACCGATTGCCTCGTCTCCACCACCTCAGGCACCTCTCTTCGGCTCCCGGCTCCACCAACACCTCCGGTCCTGGAGGACCATCACGACGGATCGATGGGTGTTGAGCATAGTAGAACACGGCTACAGGATCGAGTTCGGAGTCCTCCCTCCTTTTCTCGGGATCAAGACCACCCGTCCAACTCGAGTGCTCTTAGAAGAGATGTCAAACCTCCTGCAAAAAGGAGCAATACGTCCGGTTCCCGCAGAAAACTTGGAGGACGGCCTGTACTCCAGGTACTTCATCGTGAAGAAAAAAGGAGGAGGACTCAGACCGATCCTGGACCTTCGCACAGTAAATCTCTTTATCCCACCAAAGAGATTTCGTATGGTCACACTCCAATCGCTTCTTCCACTACTCCGAAGGAACGATTGGTTTGCATCCATCGACCTCAAGGATGCGTACTTCCACATCGCCATCCACGAGGACACCCAAAAATACCTTCGGTTCCGAGTGGGAGACGATACCTTCCAGTTCGTAGTTCTTCCATTCGGACTTTCCACCGCGCCGAGGGTGTTCACGAAGTGTATGGCTGTGGTCTGTGCGAGTCTTCGGGCAAGAGGCATCACCGTCTTCCCGTACCTAGACGACTGGCTAATAGTGGCTCAATCAAAATGGGAGCTCCAGCACGCACTGGAAGAGACCCTGTACCTCCTAGAGGACCTGGGACTCTGCCTGAACGTGGAGAAATCGGTCCTTCAACCAGTAAGGGAGATACAGTACATCGGCGCGAAACTAAACGCCTTCGAAGGTCGGGCTTATCTACCAAGCGACAGTGTGCGTCAAGTAAAGACACTCGCAAAAAGAATTTCGAAGCAGCCAATATGCTCCGCTCATACGATTCAACGCTTACTAGGACATATGGCCTCAACAATTGCGGTCGTACGATATGCGAGACTTCGCATGCGACCTCTTCAGACATGGTTCATCAAGGAGTTCAAACCAGAGAAAGACAAACCATCTGTCCGACTATATCTTCCTCGAGCCGTAAGAGAGTCCTTGAGGTGGTGGCAACAGGAGTCGAATCTGAACGCGGGCATACCGTTCCAGTCTCCGACACCGAACCGCATATTGACAACGGACGCATCGTTGCTGGGATGGGGGGCCCACTCAGGCGATCACGTCGTGCAAGGCACATGGACGTTGACACAAGCTTCCAAGCACATCAACTGGCTAGAACTGATGGCCGTTTGGAAAGCATTACAAGCCCTAGAGCAATATCTCTCGAACTGCCACATCCAAGTCGTGACCGACAACACTACGGTGGTCGCGTACATAAACAAACAGGGCGGCACGAGATCGACGCGCCTCACAAGACTGACCATGCAGCTCTACGAATGGGCTCTACTTCGAGGAATGTCCTTTGTAGCGATCCACATCGCAGGAAAGTCCAATGTACTTGCAGACACTTTGAGTCGCGTGTCGATGCAATCGCACGAATGGACGCTGGACAGGAAGGTGACCAACTCACTGTTCCAACGCTGGGGTCATCCGAGGATAGACCTATTCGCCACCAGCGAAAACACAAGATGCCCCATGTTCTGCAGCAGGGCAGCCTCGGACCCGAATTCGATCACCGATGCTTTCCTGATGACCTGGAGCGGCGACTTCTACTACCTATTCCCCCCAATCCCACTTCTTACACGTGTGATCGCCAAGATAGCTCGGGACGGAACCAATTGCATCCTAGTATGCCCGCGGTGGCCGCGTCAACCTTGGTTTGCACACCTTCTCAACCTCTCACAGGGAGATTATCTCCCATTACCACTACAAGACAATCTACTAACACAACACAAAGGCAAAGTGTTTCACCCCAACCTACGTTCTCTAAACCTAATGGCCTGGAGAATCAGATAGCAGCGGATACAGACCTATCGGACGCAGTGAAGCAGATCCTCTTAGCAGCAAGGAAGCCTTCCACAAGGCTCTCCTACGCCAGGAAATGGACTGCCTTTCTTAATTTCGTCTCACCTTTAGGCAAAGACCCAATGACTTGCTCGATCTCGACCGTTCTCGATTTCCTCCACTCACTAATGACCCGTGGCCTGAAATTCTCATCAATCAAAGTCTATCTAGCAGCTCTGACAGCGCACAGAACTGCCTCAACGGGGACGTCCTTATTCGTACACCCATTAATCAAGCAATTTTTGAAGGGGCTTAAAAATCTTCGCCCTCCAGTCCGCAACATAGTCCCAGGTTGGGATTTACCCTTGGTCCTGAATGCTCTGACAAAGCCACCGTTCGAGCCCATGGCTAAAGCAGACCTGCGACTGGTATCGTTCAAAACACTATTCTTAATAGCGATTACTTCGGCAAGAAGAGTGAGTGAACTGCACGCTCTCCGAGTGGACCCACCTTACACAACCTTCCACAAAGATAAAGTCGTCCTAAGACATGACATAACTTTCTTACCGAAGATGGTGTCAGAATTTCACCTAGGACAGGACATTATTCTACCAACGTTCTTTCCGTCCCCATCGTCAACGATCGAGAGGTCGATGCACAGCCTCGACGTCCGACGGGCCCTACTATTCTACAAAGCCCGTACGGAATCGATAAGGAAGACCAATCAACTTTTTGTGTGCTACGGCCCCCCAAAATCGGGCCTCTCTGTATCCAAGCAAAGACTATCCTCTTGGATAGTAGACACTATCGAACTTGCCTACCAATTAGCTGGACGTTCTCTACCAGGGTCCGTAATAGCCCATTCAACCAGGGCGCTATCGACCTCGACAGCCTTCGGAAAAGGCATTCCTTTACTGGACTTATGTAGGGCGGCGACCTGGTCTACCCCCTCTACTTTCATCCAGCATTACCGCCTCGATGTTCGAGCCAGAGAGCAGAACGCATTCGGCAGAGCGGTCCTGTCTTCGGTCACCATCTGACTACCGACACCGACCCACCTCCGGTAAGTCAGCTTGCTAATCTACCCATATGTGTGTGATGCACAGAGACCACGAAGAAGAAGGACAGGTTGCTTACCTGTAACTGTAGTTCTTCGAGTGGTCATCTGTGCATTCACACAACCCGCCCTCCTTCCCCGCTCGGTGTCTTCATCGAGTTCGATGGATACCAAAAGGGAATGGGTTGGGACACCGTTTTTAACTATCCTACTCGATATCGAAGTGTATGCCGAGTTCGTATTTTCTTTTTATGGTATCAAACGTTTGCAATGTTATCCTCGGTCCCGACGGTCGCAATAGGCGGTCTCAGGGAACTGAGGAGATGGGCGGGAGCCGCGCTAAGGGACACGCGCGGGGGGAGGGGCTCCCGCCCAATTCACCTCAGCTTTAGAAGTTTCCCGAACGATCTCAGCGCAGGCGCAGAGAACCCATATGTGTGTGAATGCACAGATGACCACTCGAAGAACTACAGTTACAGGTAAGCAACCTGTCCTTCCCTTTTAAAAAATTCACCTTTGTCACTGAGTGTGGTACCAGATTCTTCTAGTCATGTTAGTATAGCAAAGCGTCATTGTCATGTGGAAGTTCTGTGGACCCAAATGTATGGTGTTATCCATTTGGCATAAAATAGCTTTGAGAGTTGGGAACTTCATTTGGAAGTGCACAGAAATTAAAGAAATGCTAGATGGCAATTGTTTAAAACAAAACTGTCCAAAAGGCACGATGCTAGTAATGCTGACCCTGCAGCCAGCAAAATCTGCCAAAAAAACCCTGACAGTACATCCAGCTTGGGTTTGTCTCTCCTCCCCACCACCAAAAAACCACAAACCAGTACAGGAACGGTGGTCCAAAAAAAAAAAAAAAAAAAAAAAAGGTATCCCAACATGTACTGTATACAAGGGAATATGAGTCTCGGGGCCTGCTTGCACATCATGATAAGCCACACTGAAAACAAGCCACGGAAAACAAGCAACATTAAGCCATGCTGCTGCCAACAGACTATCAGGCACTCGCTGGCTTGCCATGGTTTATTTCCCCCTTTGTCTTCCCACCCACTCCCAGCATGTATCCCAGGGGGCTTTCTGGCACAACTCGTCTATACTCCTGCCACATTTTAACTGGTGAATATGAAAGGGAAAGAGAAACCAGTACAACATAAGAATGGAGAGACATGAAAAGTGACAAAAAACTTCCAATGGCCCCTTACGTGGGAACAGGGAGAAGGCTTGCGCGTGGGGGAGGAGAGAGGAGGCAGGCACCTGGTCTGGTGGGTCACGAGAAATGAGTCAATGGCTCAAAAGGGCGGGGACCCAGGTAAGAGCTTATTTAAGCTCCTGGGTTCCCGCCTTCAGTCTCTTTGATGAAAAACTGGTACAGAATACCATTGCGATAATCAATTCTAGAAAGAATAAGAGAGTGAACCAATATTTTATCTCCAATCATGGAACTCCCATGTCATGTCTAGTTTGGACCTTTAGCATCTTGGGAACTGGTGGGCTTGTGAGCCACTGAAGAAGAGGCTGAAGTGGTGGGCGCTGGTTGTTTCATTTCTCATACTAACTTGAATTAACTAGAAAAGGTATTTGGTGGTAGGTATCTAGTACTGTATTTGCTTTTTAAAAAATATTGTTTATTTTATCAGCTATCCTATTTCTCTTTTTAAGAATTTCTTGCAGTGTTTGAATGGGATTTGTATGGGCACTCAGTTGTATTTGGCCACTAGGTGGTGGCAAGAGGTAACTCTGTAATATACTGCTGGCTTGGAATTCTCTGTTGTATAGCCTTCACATTATCCATTCCCTATTATTTTGTGTGGTGGTGGCAGTTGAGTCCTTTCTCCTGGTACAGTCTAAGGGTTGTGCTTCTATTGTATTGTATCTCCATAATGCCATCTTTATGTATAATTTTGGTTTTATGCTGCACTGGCACTGCCTCGCTTGTTTAATTAACCTGCCTGTATTACATGGGTTGAGTCTTAAAACTAGTGAGAAACAAACTGTCGACAAGAAAAATATAATGTGCAGACATACTACAGACCTCAGAAATTATCTCACTCAATGTAGCTTCTATATTTTCCTTGAAATTGTCTGGTTTGAAGATTCTATAATAATTCTATTTATACTTCTTGCACTGTACATAATCTATTCCAAAGAAGTATTTTACAAATCTTTTCTCACTCATAATTTACATGCTCCACTGCTTCAGATGGACATGTAAGCTCTGTGAACTGTGCTTTTCTCACAAGGCTTACAAGTTATGTGAGAGGCCCTGTAGAGGCTTAAGACATCACCAAGTATTGATGTATCTGTCACAGGATCTACAAACCATTCTGACTATCCCAACGGAGTTTGTAATTAGCATGAATCTTGTAACCTATAATAATCTATAACTATTTCTCTCACAGAATTCATCAGCTATAAAAAAAATAAATCCTGTTCTTGTTTGTTGTGTAAATTCTGTGAAATATTGTCCCCTAAGGTTTAAAAGTGTCTCAAAAACTGACTTTTTTTTATATAGCACTCCTAATTTACATTAAAATGTTGGAAATTGTACCTGTATAATCTAAAACCTGTATAACACCATTGAATCCAATTGTCAGGACCTTAGGACTCAAGCCTCAGCCCTAATTAGCCCATCTCCGGAAGAGGAGGGGGACAGGATCCCTGTAGTGGCCCCTAGCACAAGTGGTAACCCTGGTGATTTCTACTCCCTGAGACACAGCCAGAGGTACTTCCCCTAGAAGGCACACACACACACACACACCCCGGGGCTCCAAATCTGGGATCCCACTGCCCCTTGTTGGGACATGCATCCCAGCTCTGGATCCTTCCTCATCACCTCTGGGACCACAGGAGGAGTGTCAATCATGATTCTGAGTTACATTACATTGCATAATTTCAGCTTCAGTTCATTGATGTTATATATACAAATCCTGATTAATTGCCTACCTTCTTACCCTTGTCTAATCTGTCCACATACTGCCTTCATCCCATTCTTTCTTGACTTCCATTGTTCATCTCCCCTGCAATTATCCCTCTTCTCTACCACATAATCAAGTTTTGTCTCCCCTCTGGCTCATTCTTTACTGCAGTCTTCCTCAACCTGGTGCCTTCCAGATGTTTTCAGCTGCAACTACCAGGATTCCTGACCATTGGCCATATTGGCTGGGGCTAATGGGAGTTGAAGTCCAAAACATCTGGAGGGCACCTGGTTGGGGAAGGCTACGCTCATCATCAGGCGATCACTCGTGACCGAGTAAGATTGTCTTCCGGGATAAAAGGAGGAGATTCTAAAGAAGATTGTGTAGACTCTAGCGATGGGTCCGTAAGTGACTGTGGAGGCCAATTCTAGATCCACACAGCTTCCCACAGTGAGGACACAGGTTACCAGATAGAAGATGGTCCTGTAAAGGATTCATTTGACGTGCTTTTCGCTTAGCACGTTTCTCCCTTTCACCTTGCACTCGGGCTTCTTCAAAGTCCATGGAACCTTTGTGAAAGGCCAACCTCCATTTAGATCGTTCATGGGCCAGAGCTTCCCAGTTTTCGATGTTTATATTGCATTTTTTTAGATTAGCCTTATGAACATCTTTAAACCTCTTATATTGACCACCGATATTCCGCTTTCCATCCTTGAGTTGGGAGTAAAGTAACTGCTTTGGGAGACGGCAGTCAGGCATTCGAACAACATGACCGGTCCACTGAAGTTGGCGTTGAAGGATCATTTTTTCAATGCTAGTAGTCTTTGCTTCTTCCAGTACACTGACATTTGTTCGCCTATCTTCCCAAGTAATTTGCAGGATTTTCCGGAGGCAACGTTGATGAAACCTTTCAAGGAGGTGGAAGTGACGTTTATAGATAGTCCATGTTTCGCAGGCATACAATAAAGTTGGTAATACAATGGCTTCATAAACCAGTGTTTTGGTCTTCTTACAAATATCCCGATCCTCGAACACTCTATGTTTCATTCGAGAAAATGCGGCACTTGCAGAGCTCAGACGATGCTGGATTTCACTGTCGATGTTAGCTGTAACAGAAAGATAGCTGCCAAGATAGAGAAAATGATCGACATTTTCCAGTATTGTCCCGCCAAGCTGGATAGATGGCATCACCAAAGGATTGGCTTGCACTTGCTGATGAAGCACTTTGGTTTTTTTGATGTTAAGTGAGAGACCAAGTTTTTCGTATGCTTCTGCAAAAGCATTTAGGATAGTTTGGAGATCATCCTCTGAATGTGCGGAGACCACATTATCATCAGCATACTGAAGTTCCACAACGGAGGTTGTAATTACCTTACTTTTTGCTTTCAGCCTGCTGAGATTAAAAAGCTTTCCATCTGTTCGATATATAATTCCCACACCGGTGGGAAGTTTCCCCTCGACAAGATGTAAAACCATGGTGATGAAAATGGCAAATAATGTTGGGGCGATAACACATCCCTGTTTAACACCTGATCCCACTTTAAATGGAGCACCATGAGAGCCGTTGTTGTCCAAAACCGTTGCCGTCGTGTTGTCATGGAGAAGTCGCAAGATATTCACAAATTTATTGGGGCATCCAATTTTCATAAGGATAGTCCAGAGAGCTGTACGGTCTACAGTATCAAAGGCCTTAGCCAAATCGATAAATGCCATATAAAGGGGTTGATTTTGCTCCCGGCATTTTTCTTGGAGCTGACGTGCAGTAAAAATCATGTCTACTGTCCCTCTAGAGGGGCGGAAACCATATTGAGTTTCAGGGAGGATCTCTTCTGAAATAGATAGAAGACGGTTTGCGAGAATCCTAGCAAATATTTTACCTGCGGTTGCTAAGAGAGAAATGCCCCGATAGTTTCCACAGTCTGTTCTATCACCCTTCTTAAAGAGGGTGATAATTATGGCATCCCTGAAGTCTTCTGGGATCTCTTCTCTTATCCAGATTTTTTCGATGAGTTTATGAAGATGTTGTACAAGTTCGGGCCCCCCTTCTTTAAAGATTTCAGCAGGAATCCCATCTGGTCCACTAGCTTTGTTGTTCTTCATTTGATTAATGGCTTTTTTTACTTCATCCAAAGTGGGGAGTATTGCAAGTTCCTCTTTAATTTGTTTTTGCGGGATTTGCGAAAAAATCTCATTATCCACCTTAGACTTACGATTTAAAAGGTCATAATAATGCTCTTTCCAACGCAGTGCAATAGACTCTTTGTCTTTTAAGAGTTTGGTGCCATCTTTTGATTGTAAAGGGTTTGTACCATAGGTTTTTGGTCCATAAATGGCCCTTGTGGCCTTAAAAAAGCCCCGTGCATCATGAGATTCTGCAAGTTGTTGAATTTCTTCAGCTTTCTTTTTCCACCAAGCGTTCTTAAGTTCTCTTGTTCTTCTTTGGACCTCAGCCTTTGCGCTAGCGTAGGTTTTTTTCTTGGCAGCGCAGTTAATATCATTTTGCCATATTTGGAAGGCTTTCCTTTTTTGGTCAATTATATATTTAATCTCATTGTCATTTTCATCAAACCAATCCTGATGTTTCTTAGTTTCATATCCAATAGTTTGTTCACAAGCTGCAGTAATGGAGGTTTTCAGCTTAGACCAATGGTCCTCAATGTTGTCAGGAGGTTCCGTAGGTAGATGTTCCTTAAGAAGTGATTGAAGATGAGTTTGCTTAATAGGATCTTGAAGGACTTGGATGTTCATTTTACGCCTTGGTTTCCTTCCTTGAAGCCTACGTTGGGGAGCAATGTTGATAACCATAGTGGACCGGATTAGTCGGTGGTCTGTCCAGCAGTCGTCGGCACTCACCATGGCCCTAGTAAGAAGTACATCGCGGCGATCTCTAATGGGAGTTGAAGTCCAAAACATCTGGAGGGCACCTGGTTGGGGAAGGCTACGCTACTACTGCATTAACTCATGCCACTGCCTCCCCGATTCTAAATACGTAAAATATAAAAACCCTCTCCCTCCAAACTCTTGGAGGGTGTTGGTTACTTCTGCTGTCTCAACTTTCTGTCTCCCAGGTCACAGTGTTCCTGACTATGGTGAGATGTATTTAACTTATAGTTTTATTTCTATATTCACATCTATTAATATAAATCCACATATGCAAATTGTATGCAAATTTGTCTCTTGTAACTGGCCCTGAATCATTTAAGTACCCAGCAATGCCCCTGGTTGTAATGTTAAAGTAATTAAAAATAGAACAAATCATTATCCCAGGAAACTTGTGGTTTTACCCCCATGAATCCATTTTATGCTGTTCAGGAAGTAACAGTGGTGGTGTGGAGGAACATCAAAACTGTACCTCACCTAGGGCACCACAATACCTTGATACAGTGCTGGCTTTCTGTATTATTTGCTGGTCATATCAAGTTCTGCCCCTTTAGCTGTCCATCCTCTCCTTCACCTCTAATTGCTTCTCTGAAATTTACCCTTGGATGCTTCATCTTGTCTCAGACTCAATATGTCCAAGATCATACTTCTCAGCTTTCCTTCCAAGCCCTGCTCTCATCCACTGATGATGTCACCATCCAACTTGTAGCTTTATCTTTGACTACTCTGTCTCCATCATTCCCTGTGTTCAGTCTGTTGCCAAATCATGTCCCTTCTCCCTTTGCAACATTTCTTCTACTGACCCTGAGCAGCTTGGGGTGGGGGGAAATTTGTGGGGGGGGGGGAAAGGCAAGTCGAAGGGCCAATCGTGTGTCTAACATGCTCCTATGAGGAACTTGGGGGGAGTGGGGCACCAGGGACAATATTAGTCCCAGCAGCCCCCTCCCTCGACCTCTTTCATTTGCGGCTCCCTCCCTCCATCCCTGTTAGCAGTGTTGGCTCTGCTGGTCGCCTGTTAGATGACCGAATAGGAATTTTGGCTCATTGCCTCAATTGGCTGTATGGAACAATGTGTGCATTTTGCCTGCTCTACATGGATGGGATTAATTTTAATTGATAGTTTTGTTTGGTTTAATTCGGTCTCATTTGGCAGGTAAGTGCAGGAATATTCAGTGGGGGTGGGGGTGGTGAGCATCCAATGGCAGTTTTTAGGTGATTGGCGACTCCCAAGTAGGGATGTATCCACTTGCCTCGAGCGGGCGTAGCGGAGCCGAAATCGGCCCCACTCATGCCTGCAAGAGGCGAGCGGGTCTCTTCACGGTGAACCGGCTGCACCGCCCACGCCGGTCCCGTTGCGTCACTTCTGGCTGGCTGGAAGTGACGTGCTGGTACCATGCGCCAGCGCGCCGGGACCCCAATTCTACGTATTTTACGTAGAAAACAGGGCTGTTCTAATACATAGACTTGGAGTCCCGTCGCGCTGGCGCATGGTCTCTCACAGGACCAGCACGGGTGGCTCGAGCGGCACGGAGAATCGCTCCGCGGAGGATCGAGCAGCGGGGGGGCACCGTGGAGAGGCGGGGCACCCCCCCAGGTTTGTGAACACCCCTACTCCCAAGGTTCTCTGCTCAGGGTTTTGCGCCCCAGCTGGGGAGATACAGACCACCTTTGATGCTGACTCAAGTCACACTCAACTCACCTGATCGGAGTTTTGCAGCTCTGTGAGGAGGTGACATTGGGAAGGCCTCCCAGCACCAGGATGGTGTAGCAGTGAGGGGTGATGGTTTACAGATGCCCCCCCTCAAGGATGGATGCATCGCCTGAAAGAACTCTACTGGCCAGTGGCTGGTATAGCCAGGGACCCGCACTTCTTTCCCTTCACAGATCTTGATTATTCAATGAATGTGACCCTAATTTGTACCATATTTACTTGTCTTGACTCATTATTTCCACCCTTTACACACGCAAAACTATTTCTCTCAGCCTCTTTAACAAAATCTCTGGTTCCCACATGGGCTTTCTTATTGCAACCTTCTTTCCCTTGTGTTCTATTGTCTCACCTTGATTCCCTGCATATCTGTCCAGCATTCTGCAACCAAAATATTTATTTAATTTATTTATTATATTTATACCCCACCTTTTTTCCTGCAAGGAACCCAAGGCGGCTTACATAATCCTCCTCCTCTCCATTTTATCCTCACAACAACCCTGTGAGGTAGGTTAGGCTGAGAGTCAGTAACTGGCCCAAAGTCACCCAGTGAGTTTCATGGTCAAGCAGGGACTAGAACCCAGATCTCTTGAGACCCAGTCCAACTCTCTAACCACTATCATTCAAACCGTGCCTTTTTCATAAAGCCTTGGCGCAACCTCTTAGTTTCTATGCCATACTGCAACTAAGTGTGCAACTTAGTATGTGTAACTGAAATGACCACATATTCTTTTCCTATTTACTACTGTCTCCACTCCCCTACCCTTGCTCTGTTCTTTCCCCCATGTCAGATTGTAGATTGCAAGCTCCTCGGGGCAGGGGGGAATTGAAATCTGGAAAGCACTGTGCTCATTGCTTCTGCTACTGCTGAATTACCATCAGGAAATTTCATTTTCCAGATCATTAAACCAGGGATGGGGACTTGGACTCGAGGACTCGACTCGTGAGTCGGACTGAGTCCCCCCTCTGACTCGACTTGGACTCGAGTCCCAATATTTTTAATGGGACTCGAGACTCGACTCGGGACTCGAGACCAAGGACTCTTCAACATCCCTGGGCTGTGCCAGAAGGAGTGGAGAGGAGCGTGATTGCCGGCGAAGAGCGCATGGAAGCGAGGTGTGCCGCTGCTCGGCCACTATGGATGGCTACCAGGAGTGCAGCCCCAACAGTGTGTCAAGATTTATTTTGATTGATGTGTTGCGTACTTGGGAGAGGCAGAAGAAGGACCTGAGATTACTCTGTGTGGCTGCTCTGAGTATGTTTCTGGTTCCAGCAAGCTCATCACCACTGGAGCGGGTGTTCAGTGAGGGTGGAATTGTGATGAGATCTTACCGTTCCAGAATGGGGGCCAAACATTTAGAAAAAATCATGTTCCTCAAATGCAACATGGATAAGTTTTAGGAAGTACAGCAAGTTTATTTTTTAAAATCATTTTTCTAAAATGCAACCTTTCAGACATTTTGGGTTTGGCTGCCTCTGCCTGCCTGTCTGGGGTTCCCAGCCTCCTCTGCCTGCCTGGTCTCTTCTTGACCAGTTCAACAGTTGAATTGTCCAAGACAAAGGCCTCTGCCTGCCTGCTTTGGGGTTCCCTGCCTCCTTTGCCTGCCTGGTTATTTTGGGTTTTTCTGCCTGGTCTGTTCTTGCCAAAATCAGTGGCAGAGTTTTGAAATAAAAAGGCACACTTGTGCCTAGAATTTATTTAAGCCACACATCTGAAGTAGCCTTATTTTGTTGGGAAAAAACCCCATTGATTTTAATAGGGACTCGTGGAGTCAGCTTTGGGAGTGACTCGTGACTCATGACTCGTGAGTCACCATTTTGGACCAAGGACTCGGACTCGGACTCGAGACTCGGGTCCAAAGACTCGTGACTCGACTCGTGACTCGAGACCAAGGACTCTTCAACATCCCTGCATTAAACTAAAACAATTTTAAGCAAGATAAATTTTGGAGGTTTTTTTAAGCTAAGGATTTCTAGCTTAAGATCAAACTTCACACCAATCAGGAAAAAAAAACCCAATTCATAGCAACTCTAATGCAGAATGAGTTGGATTAGGCTTTCCACTTATCCCTTATAAATCATTATGTGTTTTTAAAATATTTCCTGCTATTTCCCTACATGCTGAGAAAGATGTCAAGTTTTATATACATGCATACGGTTTTTAGCTACTGAATAACTTATCAGCAAGCTTCTGTTTGTCAGAACCCATAATTGAAAGGAGTCAATTGCAGAGTGAAATGTTTACCATCCCTTCTTATTATTGCCTAGAAACCATTAATAAGACACGTTTCTGTCTATCAGCCCTTGTGTATTTCACTATTACAATAAGAGAAAGCAATCAAAATGTTTCAACTTTTTAAACTTCTGTTTATTCTATTCAAAGGCTTCTAATCAACCCAAATAATCTTGCCTCATTGTGCCAAAACAAATACTGATCGCTTTTGAGATAATGAGGTTTCCTAAGCTATCCACCTAAGCTAGCTAATCCAATGTACAAGAAGTAGATTTTTCAAAACCAGTTTCTCAGTACATCTGTAAATCTATGTGTTATAGTTGCTTCTATTCTGTTCAGAAACCTTATCTAACTGGGTATCTCTTTCCTGTCAGAGGTCAGTTTCTGTTTATATTCTGGTTCATACTGACTGGAAAATTATTCTCTTGCCTGCTTAATTTATATTTTGTATCACTAACCTCTTCTATAGCAGTTATTAAATGTATATGAGCATATATAATGTATTCATTTACTCCCTGTTTCATCTACTATCTCCAGTTCTGGATTATTTACACCATGGGTAAAATCCAATGTAAGACCAACATGAGTGATTATTAACTTAAGTTTCATTTATTTCAATGGCTCTAAGTAGACTTACATTGGATTTTCCCCCTTGACCATCACCCAGCATATATTTCTACATGTATAAACCCTATTGACTAAAATGAGTTTCAAGTCAGTGTAATTGTGTACTGGCACCAAGTCCAAGAGGGCACCAGCAATGTCAATGTCAAGGAAGCTATTAGAGAAAAGAGGCTTCCTTCAGAAAATGGAAGTCTTGCCCAAATGAGGAAAACAAAAGGGAGCACAAAGGAGATGCAAGCAGATAATAAAAGAAGCAAAAAAGCATTTTGAGGAGCATATTGCTAACAATATCAAGGCCGATAATAAATAATTTTTTAAATATATCAGAAGCAGAAACCAGCTAGGGTGGCAGTTGGACCGTTGGATGACAGTGGAGTTAAAGGAATACTAAAGAAGTATAAGGAGATTGTGGAGAAGCTAAATGAATTCTTTTCATCTGTCTTCACTGCAGAAGATACAGGACAGTCAGATACCTGTGCCTGAACTGACATTTTCAGGAAGGGATTCTGAGGAACTCAGGCAAATAGTGGTGACAAAAGATGAATTTCTCAAACTTATTGACAAAGTGAAAGTTAATAAATTACCAGGTCCAGATGGTATCTAGCCTGGAGTTCTTAAAGAACTCAAATATGAAATGGCTGATCTTCTAATGAAAATATGTAACATGTCCCTAAGATCAACCTCTGTACCGGAGGACTGAAGAATGGCCAATTGTGCATGGTGTGTGGATAGGGAGACATTTTTCTCCCTCTGTCATAATACTAGAACCCGGGATCATCCCATGAAACTGATTGGTGGGAGATTCAGGACAGATAAAAGGAAGTACTGCTTCACACAACACATAGTTAAATTATGGAATTCACTTCCACAAGATGTAGTGATGGTACTCTTTTAAATTATGTAAATCTTAACCCACACTCCACTTTTTTCCCAATCATTTTAACAATGATGCCATTGAGATTGTAAATGGAAACAATAACTATACAAAATGGGGATTTCTCATAAATTTCAAATATCAATGTGTGTCCACAATTAGGTATAGAGTAGTTATAGAAAAAAGAATTGTTTGCTGAATTTGAGTTATGGTTGCTGGCTGCCCATGCCTTTTGTCAGGGAAATTACTTGTTACTGGGCTAGAGTGGCTGGTGGATGTTTCCTTATGGGAGCTAGTTGTTAGAAGTTGGTTTTTTTAATATACATAGACCATTCTGAAATGTTTGGAATGTCCATTGCGTCTTACAAGGGGAGACAGCTGGAAATGGGTGAATCTATCTATCAAGTTCAATTCTGCTTGGTTTCTCATTTTTCTGACTTCAAGTCCATTCCATCCCATTTACACATCAGTTTGCAAGTTTTTTAAAAAGTCCACATGTAAATTAAGATTTCTTTTTTTTATTTATTTATTTTTTAATAATTTTTTTTAAATTAAATTTTAAAACAATACAAAGAAAATAACACACACACACATAACTAATATTGTGCTCCCATCACCATGGGACCAAACAATCCAATAACTCTATAATTGTTCATTATTCCAAAAATACAACATATCTTGACAGGGTAAACTCCCTTTCCCCCTTTTAAACACATATTCCAAAAATAAACCCCAAATATCCTTAAAATTATTTTTCTTTAATTGACCCCTTTTGCATTTAATATTACAAGTCGTCATATCATTCAAAGCCATATCCCATACTTCCTTATACCATTCAGTAATAGTGAAAACTTGCTGGATTTTCCATTTCCTTGCTATCATTAGTCTACCTGCCGTTAACAAATTTATGATTAATTCTTTAACATTTTGAGAACCGATCACCTTTTCCGTTATTGTTAGCAAAGCTAGTTTAGGGCATACCTCTAAATCAGCTCCAACAATTTCTGATATTTCCTCAAAAATCATTTTCCAAAAATCCATTACATTTTTACAACTCCACCACATATGAGCATATGTACCCAATTCCTGACATCCTCGCCAACACATTGGAGAACATTTATTGTCTATTCTATTTAATCTCACTGGAGTCAAATACCATCTCCAAATTAGCTTATAAAAATTCTCTTTAATTCTTATAGACATATTTTTCAATATTCGCCTATCCCAAATCTTATTCCACTCATCCTTTGATATTTCCTCTTCAAACTCTGTATCCCAAACTATTTTAAGATTTTCTGTTTGCTCTACTGATTTCTGCAACATTTTATATAACATCTTTGTAAGACCCCTAGCTGATGCATTTCCTTCTACGAGTTCTCTAGACATAACCACCTGCTCAAATGCAGTGAAATCCCTTTCATGCTCCTGTCTCCTCTTCCATTTCTTACCCCATTGTACTAATTGAATTAAATTTAACCAAGAAATTCTTCCTGCCCCAACCCTATCAATTATTTGCTGTCTTGTCTCCATTTTTTCCAGCCAATCCATTAAAGTTATCACCTTTTTCTCTCTAAAAATTCGTTCTAAATGTCTAACATTCTCGGGAAAATCTTCCATAACCACCACTGGAGTAAGCGGGGATATACCTGGTAAAAATATTTCCTTATTTCTACCCCAAATTTCTAACATATTTTTTAAAAAGGGATTTCTAATCTTTTTGTCATAATATGTCCTTGTTTTGTAAATAAGAATTTATCCACCCTATTACCCAATTCAAATGCTTCTATTTCCCACCACATAAATCTTTTCTAACAATAATATCCATAATATATCTAAGTTGATTAGCTATATAATACCATTTTAAATTAGGGAGACCAAGTCCCCCTACTTTTTGAGCTTTATACCATCTATTCTTAGTAATCCTTGATTTTTTCCCCCCATTACAATAGCTATTTAACATTACTTGCCACTCTTTAATTTCTTTCTCTGATATCTTATATGGTATCATTCTAAATAAAAAATTAAACTTCGGTAAAATCTTCATTTTAATCAAAGCTATCCTACCAAACCACGATAATCCCAATTTTTATAATCCTCTATTTGATTTTTAACTTCATCTTTTAGTTTTTTAAAATTACATTCCCCTATTTTATCCATATCTTTTAATATATCAATACCTAAATATTTAATTATGTTTTTTATCTTTATATCCACTTTCCTTTGTTTAAATCCCCTTTCCTCCACTTTACTATAATTAAATGTCATTATCTCCGATTTATCCCAATTAATTTTTAACCCTGTTACTTCTCTAAATTCATCTAAATGTTTCTCTATCCAATCCCAATTTTCTATAGGCCTTTCCAATGTTAACAAGATATCATCTGCAAAAAGGTTTATCTTACATTTGGTCTCTATTCCTATCCCCAGTAATTTCTTCTCCTGTCTTATCGAATTCGCTAACAATTCCATAACTAACACAAATAATACTGGGGAAAGGGGACAACCCTGTCTAGTTCCCCGGCCTAGGCTAATAGTTTCTGTTATTCCATCATTTACAATTACCGACGTGACATTATGAGTATATAATTGGTTAGTAATACCTATAAATTTTTCTCCAAACCCCATAGTTTTTATTAACATCTTTAATGCAGGCCATTCCACACAATCAAAGGCTTTAAAAATATCCAATGCAAGAACCCCCGCTTTCAAATTATTTTTCTTTATTAAATAAATTATATTCAGAACCCTTCTTGTTAAATCTGCCATTTGTCTTCCTTGTATAAAACCACATTGATCTATCCCTATATACTTATTTAGAAAACTATTCATTCTTCTAGCTAAAATTGCTGTCAATAGTTTAGCATCTTGATTAATTAATGATATTGGTCTATAAGAACCTGGTTCTGCTAAATCCTTCCTTGGTTTCGGGATTAAAATAGTCAAGGACTGTTTCCATGATGGGGGGATCTCTCCCCCCTGTAAAATATCATTAAACAACCGTTTTAACTTTGGAACTAACATTTTTTTAAAGACTTTATAATATTCCGCCCCCAGACCATCCAGTCCTGGCGTTTTCCCCTGTTTTAATTTATTTATAGCACTTTCTATTTCAATTTCTGTGAATGGTTGCTCCATTTTCTCTCTATCTTCATCCTGGATTTTTATTTTTAAATTTTTCTCGATATATTTTCTACTCTCAGCTTCCGACCATTTTCCTGCCTTATATAACTCCGTATAATATTCATGAAAAATTTTCAATTTATCCTTTACTAGATTATATTCTTTACCCCTCTTATCTTTAATCACCCCCACTAAGCTTTTTTCTTTTTTTTTTGTGCTAATCTAGCCAACATTTTAGAATTTTATTACTATTCTCAAAATACTCCCTTTTTGTATAAATCAAATTCCTTTGTACCCTATCCAGTTCTTTATTCTCCAATTCTTTCCTTTTACCCTGTAATTCTGCAAAAATCTTTTTATCCCTCTTCTCTAAATACTTCTTTTCCAAATCCCTAATCTCCCCCTCTAGCTTTTGATAAAAAACTTCTTGTTGTTTCCTCAAATTTATTGCCTCTCTCAATCCTATTCCTCTCATTACACTCTTCATTGTATCCCATATTATCGCTTCAGTACATTCTTCTGTTTGATTAAATTCCCAAATTTCCCTCAATTCCTTCTCTATTTTTTCTGTTAAATGTTTAAAACGAAAAATATTACAATTCAATCTCCATCTTTTCGCTTCTCTATAATCCTTATATATCTTCAAATCCATGTTAACCAAAGCATGATCTGTAACTTTTATCACTCCTATCTCTGTGCCCAGGACCCTTGAAAACAGTGTCCTGGACACAAAAATAAAATCTATCCTCGAATAATTCTTATTTGCTGATGAGTAAAATGTATATCTTTCCTCATTCCCCTTGACCCCTCTCCAAACATCTAGCAACCCTTCCTTACTAATTAACTTATTCAAGATCGTTAGATTATTTCTCTGATCTTCTCTCGTCGGATTGGATTTGTCTTTTCTTCTATCCAATACCATGTTAAAGTCCCCAGCCATAATAACCCTTTGATTTTGAAAATTACCCATTTCTTTAAACACATGTTGATAAAATTCTCCTTGATTTTGATTGGGAGCATAAACATTAACAATAACATATTCTTCCCCTCCCAAGGTCCCATACATTATAATATATCTACCTGTATCATCCTTTTTCACCTTTAAAACATTAAAACCACAATTCTTTGAAATTATAATTGCTACTCCTCGTGATTTAGATGATCCACATGCTATCTCATATATTCTAGACCACCTCAATTTCAATTCATTGACTCCTTTCCTTGCCTGGTGCGTTTCTTGCAAGAATATAATATCTGCCTTATCCTTCTTAAGAAGTGCTTCTATTCGCCTCCTCTTAGTAACTGAACCTAGCCCCTTAACATTTAAAGTTGAAATTCTTAACTTATAATCCATCTATTAACATCATTTTTTCTTTTTTGGTCCCCAAAAGTGAAAATAATACACAATAACATACCCCTTAACCCACCCCCACATTCATCTAAACTATCCCCCCTGCTAAGCCAGGGCAACTTGCCCCACCCTAAACCTACCCACCTATCCCAGGGGGGGGGGAAGGACCCATCACCAACCCGAACAGCAGCCCCTCATTCCCTCCCGGATAACTTCTTTATAAAACATTTTCTATTTCTTTTTTCTTCTCGTGTTGAAACGACCTCTTATACAATTCCTCCGCTGGCTCCTTCTTCTTCCAGTTGACCCATCAATTCTGGACCCTCCGCATCATCATGAAGCCCCAACTCTCCCAGCAGGCCCATGCCTTGATCACATGATGAGATCTTGTATCTCTTACTGTTCCACACAAAAGTAAGAAAGACTGGATAACCCCAATTGTATTGTAATCCCTTTCTGATCAAGACTGCTGTACACGGTTTAACACTTCGCCTCCACTTAATTGTTTGCTGACAAAGATCATTGTAGATTTGCAAAGTAGCCCCCTTAAAAGCTACTTGACCTTTCTTTCTGATCGCTTTCATGAAGACATCCTTCTTGTATAAATTTGCAAATTTCAGTACAACATCTCTGGATGTCATACCACGCCTTAATGCTCCCACTCTATGCACAATCTCAATGTCCATATCATCCCAAAGAATTGTTTCTCCAGAGACAGCTTCATTCATCCATTCCAAAATACTGCCTCTTAACTTATATCCAGTCTCCCCCATCTCCATAGGGAAGCCTCTGATCCGAATGTTGGAACGACGTTGCCTGTCTTGCATGTTGATCATCTGTATTTCCATCTCATTAAATTTCATTTCATACTTTTCAAAACTTTTTTCATCCTTCACCTGGAGTTTTTCCACCTTATCCACTCTAACTTGCAGCTCTTTAACTTGAACCCCCAAATGATCTATGGTCTCTCTCATGTGCTTCATATCATCTTGATGCAGTTTTTGAAATTTCTCAATTGCTTCTGTATGTTTCTGCTGGCCTGCTTCCATAGAGCTTTGAAACTGTAATAAAATTTTCTCCCAATCTGGTGCTGCCCCTTTAAGCTTAGCTGGAGATGTTGACTTTGGCTTGGCACCAGCAGGGAATTTGCCAGCTGAGTCCGCCATTTTTCCGCCCTTCCCCCTCGCTGTCTCGGAACTTTCACTACCTCGTAGCTTCTTATCAGGACCCAGTTGCTCAAATTGATAAGACAATTCAGTATCTTTCGTGTCAAGGATTCTAATTAGCCTTTTCAAACTGTTATCCGAGGGATGCGCCCGATCGCGTTTCCAAAGAGGGGGTAGGGACTTTTTCACCCGTCTGGAGCTCATAAACAATCCAGGGCAAAGCACATCAAAGAAAAGCTATTCTTTTTATTTCTTTATTAGCTCTACATCTGCATACCTTCCAGAAAGCAAACAGCAAAGGAGTTTAAACTCACGATTTGTCTCTCCTGTGTATTTTGCAGATGTTTTCAAATCATTCCGGGAGCTCGGCAGAAAAGCTACTGCTCCATAGCCGGCGAAGGCTCCTCCCCCGTAAATTAAGATTTCAAATTCAAATTCATACATATTTTTGTGCACATGTCTCGTAAGATGTGCTTTCTGGTGTGCACTTTTCCAAATATTTCCCCTAATATACACTTTTTAAAAAAAAATTACACAGTGTACTGCAAAATTCAGAGAAGTACAAATAATCACCAAATTGTCAGAATATTTTCATATATTCAGGTTTGCCTTCGAGGCAGAAAGCTAGCCTTGGAGACAGGTGCAGTTGGGTGTCCAAGGACGTAGCTGATCTTTCACTCTGTGTGCCAGTTAACGTTTTTTCTATTGTGCTCTCAAGGACACATAGATAGGTGGAGACTGGTGATGTATTCAGTTTCTTGCAGGTGTGTTTAACCGCTTGTAATATGAAGGTTCTGTATATATTGTATATAAGTATGTAATGATGATGATGATAGAGGCAGTCAGTCACTCTCTCTGTCTGGCTCTGTATGCTATGCTCTGTTTTTGCTCTCTGTATATGCTCTGTTTATGATCAAGCCAAAATCCTTAGTAAAACCTTTTGCTAAAGAATACTTGGCTTGTTTTTCTCATTTATATGGACTAGCCTAATCCACAGGTCCAATATCCCTGCAACTCTGCTTCCAAGAGGGAATATTATTATTTTATTTCCCTGCATCGACACAAATAACTGTTCTGCGAATTTGTGTGCATGTTTGGGAAATGTGAATTTGTAATGTTCACATTAAAATGCAAGTCAAGTGAATTTCTCACCCATTCTTTAGAGAAAGCCTTCTCAGTTGTGGTGTCCCAACTGTGGAATAACCTCCCCATGGAGGTGTTACTGGGGCCAACTTTGCAATTGTTTCAGCACCAACTCAAAACCCTTTTGCTTATGTGGCATTTTAATTGGTTGATCTTGTCTGCTCTATTGTATTTGCTCCCTTCTTTGCTTTTATTATGATGGTGTGTTTTTTATTGTATTAATTGAGTTATACTTGTAGACTGGCCTAGTATCTTTAAGGATAAAAAGTGGGTTTAAAATGTTTTAATAAATACATAAACGCCATCAGAGTTTGGAGAAGGTGTGTAAAAAAAGAAGCAGTTTTAGGACAGTGAGAGACTAAGAATCAGGGAGGGCTAGGAGTTAACAACTGGAAGCATCTTCTATAACAAGATGCCTTTTTCTGGAGATCTCATGTAAGACAGAAGATCTGCTGCCTGATAAGAGTATATGCTGCTTGCTTTCACCCACATATATTTGTAAATAAAATTATCCTAGAAATATTTTGAATAAGTAAATGAATAAATAAATCAAATATTACAGATGTGTCAGAGGTATCCATTGTTCATGGAGGATAAGGCTATCAATGGCTAATAGTCCTGATGACTATATGCTACCTCTAGTATCAGAAGCAGTATGCCAATGTACACCAGTTGCTCAGGAACATGGGTGGGAGGGTGCTGTTGCATTCATGTCCTGCTCGTAGATTTCCTGCAGGCAGCTGGTTGACCACTGGTGATGGACCTCGGTCTGATCCAGCACGACTCTTCTTATGTTCTCTTCTCCAAAGGAAATCAAAACCCAAGTAGTGCTGATCCTGGAACTTCACTCAGGGAAATGGGGACTGTGAAACAACTATTATAGTTTTCATTACAAAGTTTAGCCAAACATTACCGTTGGCTAAAAAATTCATTCTGGAGAGAAACTGGAAACCCAGCCCTCTATTGGCTTATGGCACATTACTAGTGTTTTCCCTGCTACTGCTTATCAGTCTACAACAACTGTTGAGCTGTAGGGGATGGGTGGAAAGAAATCACTACCTAAATTCAAGCATAATTTCATATCTGGCACCTCTTTGGGGCTTTAATGGAAGTGTCCTAAGGAGAGGGTTGCACACCCACCACCTCCCTCCTCCCACTGTTCAGCAACAAATGTCCTTCTGTTATCTCCTGGTTCACTGACCTGGAGGAATTTCTTCTGCAAAGATAAAGGAGACTATCAAGACCCCACACATATCAAATATACACCTTCCACAGCCTCTCCTTTCATGCAAATCTAGCAATACCTTCTGCTGAATGCTGTTCTTTGCTGGCTTCTGCTCTCCAGGAGTTCCCTCCTGCACATTCCTAGAATTCCTAGATATGTAGGTGGGAGGAAAGAGAGTTTGTCAGTACCCTTATTATCTCATTGTTAAAAGGCCTGCTGTATCAAAACAAGATTTTTGTTGCTTGCAAAACAGCAGCAGATTGATCAAGAAAGACAGGAGGAGGTATAGAGGCTGCATTTGGATGATCATATCTCAGCTTATTAAACCAAGATGTGCACACACCTTTTGCTCATGAATGCAGCCTAAGGATGTAAAATTCCTGGAATTTTTAAAGCCCAGGGGGTGGAGAGAGAGCGAAAGAATTTTGTTGTTTTCTGAGGGGGTGGGAATGGAAATTTGGGTGGGGGCTAATAGAAATATATGCAATACTTTCTTATCAACTCTAAACTAGTTTTACTATTCAAACATCATAAAATGCATAATTTCTAACTTAGGATATAAAATTATAATATTTGCATCTGTATTAAATTTACAGAGAGCGATCCTATGCATGTTTACTTGCAAGACTGATTCTGTTTGATGGAAAGTGCACAAAGGTTTGCAGCCTCAAAATACAAATGCCTTAGTTTTTAGCAGAGTGTCTGTGTCACAGTCATTTGAGAAGTGTGAAAAAGTCAACCACAAGGAAGGAGCCTGGTCAAAATAACAGCAGATGCATGACACTTGCTTCCAGGATCTCCACACTAGGTCAAAGGTCACCAGAGAAAGGGAAGAAGCAATTCACAAGCAACAAATGTCCTGTATGCTTCTCTCCTCATGAAAATTGTATCACTTGATAGGTACAGAAATTGCTCTTCAGTCTGAGTGTTGAATAAGCCTGTATCATGTCTCCCCATACTCACCTTTACCATTTTTCTAAGCTAAACAGTCCCAGACATTGTAACCTTTATATATACAAATCTTGGGATAGGGTTCATAACTTTACTCTAGCCCTTTTCAGGTGTTCGACTTACCATGTTAAAAGAATATGTGAAGAAAGGACCGCCCCAGCCCCTCCATTGTCACATCTGATGCCCTGTACGTGTGTAGGTTAATGGTCTGAAGAGGAACACCTCCTATATCCATGAAGGTGCTCCATGTGACTCCTGATTTTCCAGAGTTCTTAATCACGTGGAGTGCCTCTAGGGATATAGGAAGCGCTCCTCTTCAGTTGGTCAAGCTACATGCGTACAGGGTAATAGATGTGGCAAAGGAGGGAGGCAGAGCTGGAGCGGTCCTCTGTTCACACGTTCTTTCAATGTGGTAAGTAGAACACCTGAAGTGGGCTCATGTAACATTTAAAAGTGTGTGTATTTCTAATACTAATGTATAATAAAGTTTCCTCAATATTTTATTATGGATAACTATGTGCATTCATTCTAAGGCTGCTTATTTTAGAAAGCATTTTGGATACTACTATGTATTAATAGATACATTTTATTTTTAATTCATTGAATCAGGAGCTATATATTTTGGAGCACTAAAACAGAACAGAATTCGTATTATTTTCCCTCCTTTAGGCGCTAGTGAATGATATCCAGACAATCCAGCCCAGTTTGAATAGTGTTAATGAGATTGGAAAGAAAATGAAGAATGAAGCAGAGCCAGAGTTTGCTTCAAAACTACAGATTGAACTAAAAGAACTCAATGCTCAATGGGATCACATTTGCCAACAGGTACTCTATGTCTTGCTGTGCATGGTTCTCCTTTAATTAAATTCCAGATTTCTCATTGGCATAATATTCTTTACTCTGTGCAAAACTACTGAATGTGAGCGGGGAAGCCAGACATTTATAGTTCACACTAATTAACCTTCCATCTTACTAAATTTATCTACCATGTATAAATGCACGCAGTATAGATGAACTTTAGTATGATAGTTCAGTGATTCTATAATATATTATAGTTACAAATCAAACACTGGGCGAAAGATTTATACGATCTGAAGAGAAACCAGAGTATGAACACTGGGCATAAACAGCAATAAATCAATAAAATCTAGGAAGGTACTATATCTAATTAATAGTTTTACCTACATTGGCTTTTGCTTAACTCAACATTTAATATCAGCACTTAAAAACAAGGGGATGATAAAGCACCATTACGACTCAGAGTTAAATAGCTTGGAATTACAAACTATAACATCTGTCAGTCACAAGCATCTATCTGTTGCAAATTTAAAAATGTCTACAAGATAGTTATAGTAAGTAGAAATGCAGTTATACCAGAAAAGGCTAATGTGTAAGGAAAAAATGGGACAATAAAATCTGGATATTTTAAGAATAGAATGCCATAATGTATAAATTAATCTTATATTATTGAATTAAACAGTGCAGATTACAACCTAGTGAAATATGGTAAATTGGCAGGGTTAGGCTGTCTCAGGTTGTATACTGTATATGATATCAGGGTGTGGCGTAGTGGCAAGAGTGTTGGACTGGGACTCGGGAGATCCGGGTTCTATTCCCCGCTCAGCCATGAAACTCACTGGGTGACTGTGGACCAGTCACTGACTCTCAGCCTAACCTACCTCACAGGGTTGTTGTGGGGATAAAATGGAGAGGAGGAGGATTATGTTAGCCGCCTTGGGTTCCTTGCAGGAAAAAAGGCGAGGTATAAATATAATAATAAATAATGCATGCATCAGACTTTTGTCACAAAGGCTGTATCCACTTGGCATCTTTTTTTACTGCTCTTGGTGCCATCTAGTTCTGAACCCAAAGTGTAGAGAAAAGAGATAAAACATTTGGGTATGTATTTGTGCAGTGTTACCTCATTTTAGACTTCCTGAAGTCTATTTTTAAAAGTCCCTTCTCAAGAATCCCCGTAGACAGATTTTGACCCGCAAGACAGTTATATCATAACAGGTTTTTTTAATCTTCAGGGTTATGAACACAACATTGAAAATATGACAGCAACCAGTGCTTTAAAGACTTGGGAACAAGATTTCAACTTTAAAAAATAATTATTTTTCTTGAAGTAGGATTGTTAAGTGCCAGCCATTTACTTTAATATTGAATTCACCTTTGAACTAGTGTTTACTTTTCCTCAGATTATGTTTTATTGTACTGTTCTGGGTTGTAGCTTTAACTGTGTTGTATGTTTTGTATTATGCAGTGTTCATTGTTTTTATGAATGTCTGTTCTTTTATTACCATATCAGTTTTTATTATACAAGTTTTATTGTTGTCAGCCACTTGGGACTTGGGAGGCTCCTGTTCTGAAAGGTGACCTAGAAATATTTTAAATAAATAAAGGTGCAATCTTATACATGTTTAGATAGAAAAAGCTACAACTACCAACATGGCTGGCTGGGCAATGCTAGGACTTGTCTAAACATGCATAGGATTGCACCCTAAATACTTTAAAAAAATATATAAAATTTATGTTTTTCTTTAAGGCCTTTGCTAAGAAGTCAGCACTAAAAAGTGGTTTAGATAAGACTGTGAGTCTTCGAAAGGATTTGTCAGAGATGCATGAATGGATTACACAAGCAGAAGAGGAGTACCTTGAGAGGGATTTTGAATATAAAACACCAGAAGAATTACAGAAAGCTGTTGAGGAACTAAAGGTAACAATGCCAAGTGGATGTGTTTAATTTGTATCCAGTCCTGCTCTTGAAGTTAATGTTGCACACAATCTGTTTGCTCATTTGGAAGAGTTGGCTATTTAAGTGTTACTTGAGAATCTCAAATATGAAGCTTAGGTGGTTTAAAGTAATTTTGTTTCAATTTAGCATCTGTTGTAAGACATCAAATTCTGTAAAGAATTGTATTGCTAGAGGTTTTTTCAGCACTTAATTAAATTAAGTATTGCATTTAGCTGTGTCCTTATTGTTTGGGGGTATCCACATCAAATGTTGCAACTGTTTTCACACCCTCCCACTCTTTTTCCTATGATAATTGCATCATATAGGATAATCCTTGGGCTGCTGTTCCTTCAGATGCAATTCCTCCCAAATTGTACTCTTTCATAAATGGGAGTAGTAAGTTTGTATCCAGCAGCAATTCATTCTATCAGTTAGTTTTCCCACAATGTGTTGCCTTGGTGCATTAACCTATCCCCATAAATTAGAACTATCACATTAATATAACCTCTGATTATTTCATTCCATGTCCATAAGATTACCTCTGCTTTATCCATTATGGTATTGGTTCATGCGACAACACGGTCCCTTACACTTTAGGACCAGGTGCATAAACCCTTCTCAGGCTAAGCATCAACACTTAAAAACCTGAGGGGAGGGTCAAATGAAACCTTTCCCTTACTAATGAGGGAAAAGATTAATACTGGTTATTAAGGATCTATTTTTAAAATTATGATGCTGTGGGTACAAAGGTGTGTGTGTAGATTTAAAAGTAATGCAGGTTAATAACACGAAGCTGACACGTAGGATTTGGGTAGCAAACAAAATAAAAGTAAGTTTATTTTAATTCTCAAAATCTTAGTTCCAGAAAATAACTTAAAACCTGCCTACACCAAACACTTGATAATTAACCTAAGTCCCTATAATTCTAAATACTTTCACTCCTCATACAAGCACTGATTTATCTTAAAACTCCTGACAAGACACGAATAATCCAACTAACCTAACTCCCAAACTCTCTAACACTCTCAACACACTCTAACCACTAACTCTCAACTCACTCAACCACTCCTTATATACTCCTCCCCCCACCCTTTCCAAGACATCACAAACCACACCCACTCAGTTCAACATTCTATACTCACTAAACATACTAATGCAGACATACACCAGGGAACTGAATTGTGGGGTTACGCCATAGTTCATATTGCTAATAGCACAGTATAACAAAATAATATGGCTATCTTTTTGTTCCTTATGTTCCTCTTTTCAGACCGTTGAGGCTTCTGTCTATGGAATTCTCTGCCACAGTGTCTTAATACTTAAGTTATCAGATAGACATTTCAGTTGGGGTATACTGCATTCAGTCTAAAACTTTTAACTGCTGTCACCAAAATAAACTGTCTGTATCTTATAGATGTTGTGATATGTATCACTTTACAAGCTTCAGTACATTGTTTACACATGGAAGGTACAGTGTGGCTCTGTAAACAGGTTTATTATGTCTAGACCACAGAGTCTATTCTGAGGCATGAGAACCATAACTGTGGGAAAGGAACGAGCTAGTCACATGGTTTGTATGTTCTGATGACGTACTGACTTGTCCAGGCAGAAGCCATTTTAAGGGGAAGGTTTTCTTCTCCATCTCCTTCTTGTTCTTTTCCTTTGTTCCTGCAACAATGTAACGCCTTTGCTGAGGTGGAGTGAAGCTCAACTTACTCCACTGGACTTAATGCTTGCATTTATACTCTGCACATGGACTGTAACTGGGAAATGTATACTCTGTAGAACTTTACTTGATAAGTAAATAAACAGGTAGTATTAGAACCTGTGGTGTTGCAGAGTGTTTCCTGACTCCATGGATTAATCTGAAACAGGGAAGCTGGAAGCAAGTGTCATAACAAGGGCAAGCTGGGTTGATAAGGCTGGTTCTGCGCGCTGCATGCTGCAAGGGGAGGTGAGCTCTGCTAAGATCTGTGTGTGGAAATCCAGTCAGTTGATAGCACACAGATTGGATTTTACAAATCTCCCAGCACCACTCCAACAATAGAAAGCCAGTTGCTCAGTTCCTATGGAATTAAGATTAATAGATCTTAATAGATTCATAGATCAAAGAAGTTAGAAAGGCCTACAAGGCCATCGAGTCCAACCCCCTGCTCAATGGAGGAAACTAGAGGAGGGGTCTCGCATCCAAGTAATAACCAGGCCTGACCCTGCTTAGCTTTCCATGCTCAGACAAGCTGATCCAGCATGAGCCACAGGCCATGTTTATTAAGGGAATTATTTACATATAAAGGAAAAAACTTGCTTTTTAGTTGGTAGGATAGGATTGCTTTAGTATACAGCTGTTAGCATCCTGAATAGGTGTGAAGCCCAGGGGAAGTGGACTGAAACATAGCACTCGCTGTCTGTTCCAGATCATGTCAGGCAAGACAGGACTCACATCAGTACCTTGCTCTGCTCGTTATCACTCAGCATACTTAATGATTTTTGCGAGATTAGAAAGGTGTTCTAAGCACATCTGCATTACAAACTTGAGCAAGACAGAGCAAGAGCTGTTGTTCTCAAATTAGCATTTCTCTTAAGCAGGTTTTTCCACCTGCTGTGACAGGCTTTTCATTAGGTTTTTGCATTTCAATCACTGTTGCTACATTTCTTTGTGTGAGAACTTCTTGCTGAAGGACATGGGGAGCTAGCTAGGGTTTATAATATTCAGAGTTAGAAGGGAGCTATCTCTCCAGCCTCAAGCAAAAGATCTTTCTGATTCGCAGCTCAATTGTGTATCGCGTGTCAGGTCTGTGAAGGGGGAGAAGGAAAATCGAACTAGATCGAATGATACTTGGGCAGCCGCTGCAAGGATCTCTCACACCTCTACGAAGGAGAATTGTGATGTATCTAGTGGTCCCTCACAGGGTCCTGGTCCCTAGAGGTCACCAAGTCCAGATTTTCCCTAGGACTCCCCAAAACACCAGCTCCACCACCCATTGATATTTATTTATTTTTTCATTCATACATACATTACTAATCCACCCAATAACTAATGTTCTCTGGGCAGATTTCAAACAGTTCTAGGGATGGGCGAATCTGTCAATCTCACTTTTTCCCACAGTTGAATTTTTAAAATCTCAAGTTCTTTCTCTCCTGAATATGAACTGTGTGAATTTAGGTAAAGCACTCAAAGCCCTGGGGCCTGGATGGACAAATCTGTCAGTTTCTCCCACATTTGATTTTTTTTTAAAAAAAATAAATCTCAAGTACTTTTTGTCTCCAGTAAGGAGATTTTTTTGTAAATTCTTACTAAAACTGAACTGAAATGACATTCTCACCCAAATTTCCTCTTTAGATCCTTAGCTGTGTAATTCAAAGCCAGCCTGTGTAGTGAGATATGCCAACCTTCAAATCCACCCAGACCAGAACATTGGTCTTTCAGGGGCTCTACCCTCTTTTAGATGCTGACTGTAGTTCTTAAAGGGCCAGTGTCTGTTTGTGCAGTCTCATGCTCCTGCATGGCTGAGATACGGGAGAAGCTGCAGGGGAGTCATTGTCGGAGTCAGATGATGGCAGAGCTATATCCTCTAGCCAGGAAGGTATAGAAGGTCTTCTTCTGAAGTGGCTGACCTGTAACCCATTTGAATCTGAGTCCTCCTCAGAGTGATGCAGAACTTCAGAAACAGGAGAGATGACAGTTAAGGGTTAAATATGTGTAATAATTACAATTGTTAGTTACCCCAGCTAAATAAGCTCTGAATGGCTTTTCTGTCAGACCAGATCTCCTGAACCTTCACTTGAGTCTTCCTCTGCCTCAAGATCTTCCTACTGCTTCTAGTTTCCGGGGTGGTCTTCAGGTCTTCCATCAGCAGGAGTCATACAGATTGGCAGGCTTACTCCTTTTTCAGCCCTGGTCTCTTCAGCCACCAGCTCTCTATGGTCTGCAGGTTCTCTTCCAACTGACAGCTGACTGACCTTTTATTTTCTCAGTGCCAGAATCTCTGACCAATCATGTTATTGCCCCTGTCCAGGCCCTCGCCTATTGGTTTTCTTTTAGTGACCAATCAGTGGTTCTATATGGACTTTTTAACCTCCAAATTTGGTTGACCCCCTGACCAATGCAAATTGTTTTTTACTATCTAACTATCCCTATATTAACAAAGGCACCTTTTCCCACTAGTTATTTTCAAAACCCCCCGCCCCAACCATAACAGCTCTTAGTAAGGCAGCTCCAACTATTTTATACCCAATACAAAGTAGCAGAAACAGGCTTCTGGTCCAGGCCCTCGCCTATTGGTTTTCTTTTAGTGACCAATCAGTGGTTCTATATGGACTTTTTAACCTCCAAATTTGGTTGACCCCCTGACCAATGCAAATTGTTTTTTACTATCTAACTATCCCTATATTAACAAAGGCACCTTTTCCCACTAGTTATTTTCAAAACCCCCCGCCCCAACCATAACAGCTCTTAGTAAGGCAGCTCCAACTATTTTATACCCAATACAAAGTAGCAGAAACAGGCTTCTGGTTTACTTGGTTACATTATAAGCTCACTCAGAGGTTACCCACTATATATAAGCATTGCAAACAGAAATAAATCCAGCGTTTCTCTACACCTGAAATGAAGGTGTGGCTCCCTTGTTCACTCTCATTAACTGAGAGGGAGGGACAAGGGTTTGGAAGATCATGAGTAGGTAGGTAGGTAGGAAGGGAAGACGTTTAGGTGCTGAGGAAGTGGAGTGGAGTCACAATGCAACCAGCCCTCCTGGCTGTGCCACATCCTGCAGATGTCCATCCGGTGACAACCAGGAAGAGGACCTCTTCCGTAGTGGCATTCAGTCTCTGGAATAACCTCCTCCAGAAAAAAACACGTGCCAACGTTGTTACAGTTTCGGTGCATGCTGAAAAAGTTTTTATTCGCCTTGGTCTTTGATGATTTACAATGCCTGTCACTATGATTTTTTTTATTTATGGCCTACTGGTTATGTTATATTGTTTTATAACATAAAACAATGTAATATAATATTGCTTCCCCCCCCCCCCATATGATGTATATTTATATTGTCGTACTGCCGCTGGATATGTTGTACATGTCAGGCAGTAGAGAAATACTTTAAAATAAATAAGTAAATGCTTGACTTGTATTTCTATGCATGGAAATATGATTCTCTGCAACATGTCTATGGCTGAAAGATTTCAGTGAAATTGCTTATGTTCTTAACTACTTGATGCCATGTAAAATTAGGAGGGCTATGAATTACATTCTTTTCAAATAATGTAGGTTTTTTACCCGGGTGTTCACCTCTACTTTTCAAGGGTTATAATGCATACTATACATTTCTATATTTGCAGAGAGCAAAAGAAGAGGCCATACAGAAAGAGGTGAAAGTGAAGCTTCTCACAGATTCTGTGAACAATTTTATAGCAAGGGCTCCACCTGCAGCTCATGAGGCATTAAAAAAGGAACTTGATGTTCTAACTAAGAATTACCAGCGACTCTGCAGCAGGCTAAATGGGAAGTGCAAAACACTGGAGGTCAGTTCTTTCTCCAGCTAAAATTAGAACATATCAAACTATAACAGTAAAGGTAACACCTATGGACAGTAGCATTGATAAATGTTTGTCTTCATAAGTCTTTCCTTACTTGGTAATGCTACATAATACTATTTTATTAGATTGAACTTTGCTCACAGACATGACATATCTCAATATGCACTGTACCTCTCAAGAATCTTGAGAAAGCTTTTCATCAGGGAGTTTTTATTTACACATTGGTAGGATAGGAGGCATTAATGTAGTAGTAGAAGTTGAAAAGAACCTTATGCATAAAAACCTTACTCAGATTACTTTATGCAGATAAACAAAGAGTTATTTGTTTTGTTTTTTAATTGTGGAACAAGACCTGCACTTTCTTAACACTTGGATATAAGATCATGGAGCTCAGTCTTGTACACACCGTGTAGTACAATCAAATTCACTGTAAATAGTAAAAATACTGTTAATGCTACTGAAAGTTGTAGCATTTATCTTTTTCATTATTTACACTTCTATTAAGCTTTTCCGTTTTTCTAACAATTATAAAATTAAATGAAGGTTTCCAACAATAAGGACAGGAAACGGGGATGAGAGGCTGGAGAGGTGTGAGTTTTAGTGTATATGTTAATCAGCATCAATTTAAAAAATTTTTTTGCTGAAGTGAATTAAAATATAGACTAGCTAAAGTCAATTAAAATAATAAAGTAGCAAATTATGACAATGTTTCATAGGAAGCTGGTCAATGACTTCCCCCCCACAACCCAGCCCCATAAGTTAGGAGTGCAGTCAAAAACCTTTCTGGTTCTTTTTAAACTTTAATATAGAATTTTCAAATGTCCTGGTTCATCCTAATATGTTGTGTTCATCCTTATATGCCCTGGTAATTGAGTAGAAATCTTATATTTATGTGCTTTTATTTGTTTGCCTTTGGAAACGAAAAAATAAATACGTAAATTTATTCCTAAGTGCAGTTAAAAATTAATTCATTTTCTTTTTTTTACTAATTCATCAGGAGGTATGGGCATGTTGGCATGAATTACTGTTGTACTTGGATGTTGAAAATAAGTGGCTAAATGAGATAGAATCAAAACTCAAGGCAACAGAAAATATTCAGGAAGGCACAGAAGAGATTTCAGAAGCACGAGATGTAAGTACTGATGTTATTTATACATTAATGGTTAGGAACATGTTTACCTTTACAATGGAAAGGCCAATGTTACATTAAAGCATAATATGTTTGGTCAATTTAGTGTCTATTATGATCTATGTACCCACATGGAAGTACGTTATTTGCATTAATTTTGTTCTGTTATCTACAGAGAGGTAAAAGGAAAATATGGAGACATTGGATTCAGATAGGCTACAGAATTATACTAGAATCAGAGCTGTCAAAAAGAATTTATTTATTTCTAAGATTCATTAGTCTAGCTCTCAGGGTGATGTAGAACAAAAACACAGATAACAGAACAAAATCCATATAGAAGTAGAAACAGCACAATCAATTAAGAACAGCAAGGCTAATACAGTCATCATGGAAGAACTAAACATCAGTGAGCTCAACAAAAACTAGCCCACTTCATTCAAATAGTAATTAAATATATGCTTTGCCAGGTGACTGTTCAGCATACTCCATCAGTGAGCTCACACATGTCCTGAGATCCACTTAGCCTCAGGGATGTTCTGTGAGTAAGAAATTTCCACCAGTCTACTGTTTCCTTGGACAACATAAAAGTTCCAAAGCCATGTTATTGCTCTCGTCCAGATTTATTCTATGCATATGGAATAGGGTTTGCTGCTTCCATTTACTGTGGAAGCAAATCTAATGGGGCTTACTCTCATCATGCATAGGATTGCAGTTTTTTGTACTCTGTAACTAGATCCCTTTTTCTTACATTTTCTCATACTTCCCTGATCCTGCTGCAAAGAAGCTGACAGCCCAAAGTAGCTTTTAATAAAAAGCCTAACTACTAGTCCCCAGAGCTACCAAATAAAAAGCATCTGTCAGTATAGTTAGGAATCTGAACTAACTAACTAATAGGCTCATTAGGCCTATTGCTAGTCTCTGTTTATGTGCCTTGTTGCAAAGCAACAAAGAGGACTCAGAATTAGTCAGCTATGAGCAGATATGTCAGTTGATATAAATATTCAGGAGCTGGCATCTAAACTTCAATAATTTCTGATTGCCTATTTTGGTTATTATATTGATGGTCAATTCAACAAGATATCCTCCATTGTAACTACATTATTCATTCTGTTGCTGAGGCATCTTAAGCTTTGTTAATGTTTGCCTAGTCTCATTTCAGCTAATTTGTGGCCAAAGAAAGTATAGTGATAGCTTTGCTCATGAATACTCTTTTATTTTAATGGAAATGTAAAATTTCTTGCTTTTTTATTGTAATGAGAGCTCTGAATGCTCTACTGTTTGGTCTATGGGAAATGGCAAAAACAAATAATACAGTTTATGGATGTTTCAGTCTCTGGAAGCATTAATGCAACACCCAGAAGATAACCGCAATCAAATTCGTGAGCTGGCACAGACTTTAACTGATGGTGGAGTTTTGGATGAACTGATCAATGAGAAACTGGAGAAGTTCAATACTCGGTGGGAAGAGCTGCAACAGGAGGTACATTTTAAGAAATAATTTATCTCCCCTACACTTTTCTTTTAAACACTGTGTTTAGCAGGAATGCTGGCTTCCATATGACCTGCCTTGAAAAATACTGTGTTGTAAAGATGTGAAAAATAATATTAATGCAGGTAGAAACCAGCCAAATTTTTGCAGTGTGAGAGCTTTGAGAAGGATTGGTGAAGCAAGGCAGCACTGCGTGTATGTGTTATGTATATATGTATGTGTGTATAAGAAGCTGGCTTTCTTGGTAATGACTTTTCTAGGAAATCTACTTTTTTGTGCTTCGTTCCGGAGGTCTCAGAGTGAACAAGAAATACACTTTCAGGGTTAAGAAGGATATCGCAGTGTAACTATCAGTTAATGGTCAGACATTTCCTTTACATTTTAGGGATGGAGACAAATTGGTTCTAATGCATTAATTCTAATGCAGACTTGCAACTTGCAATTATATGTCAATATTGATACTTTCTCCAATTTTGCAATGCAGTTCTCCAGTTAAAAATGCATGCAAAAATATGTATGTTAAGGAACTGTGCACACACAAAAATGTATACATTTGTGAAAATAACTTACAAAAATGCATTCTATCAGGAGAAATTGCTGCAAAAATGCATACAATAGAAAAAGGTTTGTAGAAAAATGTGTATATTAGGAGAAAGGCTCACAACAATGCCTACAGATTTTTGTGCAGTTATTTGGAAAAAAATGCAAACTGGAAATGGGACAAAATTAACTTAAGGTTGGAAAAATTAGAGCAAAAACTAAACTGACAAATTGACAGAAAAACTGAGTGAAACGAAAAGTCACAGATTAGTCCATCCCATTCCATAGATTCATCCATTGTGTATGTGCGGGGGGATTTTTGGTGGGAAATTTCACAGAGAGGAAAGAGTTAACTCTCTTCCCACATACTAAAGTCTAGAGCTAGATTGCTGCTTCTTCTGAAAAGGGAAAGTGGCCTGTTCTAAGCATGCTTCTACAGATATGTGTTTAACATATAGTTTGGCTCACATTCTTGAAATCTAGCATTTTGAAGGGCTACTTTCTGATGTTTATAGCATTTCACCCATTGGCATTTGGGGCACATCTATATGATGTACTCTTTAAATGAACAAAAGTGACTGGAAGCTGAGCAAGTGCCTTAATCTTATGTCCCCACACAACCTGGCAGGTCATCTAACAGGATATAGATTACTCCATGTATTATTCCCAAATAATGCATTGTGATTGTTTTCCTTTAATTGAAGATATAGCTAAGCTTTATGTGTTTCCCATTTGAAATCTGCCCAGAGGAAATAAACTGTAGTTTTAGAATTAAATGTCATGTGTAATATTGTCTTACAGATTCATGATCTCCAGGCATGTCAGAAAAATGAAAATTCATGTCATTAAAATTAGTATATAGGAAACATTCAATAAAGAAGATCCTAAAATGAGAATAAAAAATGAAAATTTGCCATCTGAAACAGATCAGACTTCCTTTTTCTTAACATTATATGATTGAAAGCCACCTCAGATTACAGAATGAGAGCCCTGCTATTTTTATCACTTGCACTCTTCAACTATTTCAGAAATGAGAAAAAATACATATTATTTATTTATTTACAGCATTTTTATCCCGCTCTTCAGCCAGAAAAGGCTCCCAGAGTGGCTTACGAAGATTAATATTAGACAGTCCCTGCCCTCAGGCTTACAATCTAAAAGACATGACACAAAAGGAATAGGGATTGGGAGGGAGGAGGAAGAAAGCAAAACTCAGGCATCAGTTCTTAGTTACTAAGAACATATATGGACTGCTGTCACAAAGAGCACACACAAGTAGACAGGGCAGTGCTTGAATTATTAGGGGAAACAAAGGCCCTTAATAAATCCATAGTCCCTACCAATAACTCCCCCCCCCCATTTTAGCCAAAACATGGCCCACAGTGGTTATGCGGGGCATCATAAGTGGCATGAGGCCTGTGGCCCTCCTGTAATTCAAGAACCAAGGTAGGTTTCTTATTTCTAGACATGGAAAGCCAACACTCCACACACATTTTTTTCTCTTTGGAAAGTCATCTCAGTGATTACACACTTCCATTAAAATTTTATTTAAGGTTTTATACACTTTTTTCATTAATTAATAGTCCCTGTTTCATATAATTAACTGATGGGAAGGTTAGTGACAATAGATGGAGGGGTTAGTATCTTGTAAGCACAGTGTGCAGGTGTGACAACACATTTAAAGTGGCTGAAGTTGTGCTGTACCTGTGTTGTCCCAGGATATAAGAAAGAGATACAAGTGCTCACAGCAACACGAAGACCCATGTTTTTTACAACATGCACAGCAAATTGTTGCTATGTGAATGAAGACACTCTCACTATACTCCATTCTGAAATGCTACAAGGGGAAAAATTACAAAAGTCATGTTTGTAGTATTCCCTATTCATGAAAGCTCCTAGAAGAAAATGGTTTCCCCCTTCCACTGATTCTGAATCCTTGACCTCAGACTTGACATACACAGAAATGTTGGGGTTGTAGCCCATTAAATGAATGAAGAACACAGAGGTAATGCAAACATAATACTTAAAACTAAATTCTGACAAGTCAGAAGATGAAAAATTGAGCTAACATCCACTGGTGCCATCTTAAACTATAAAGTATGAGGAGAGAGTTAGAGGCAACAGTACAATCAGTAAAATAAGAGATGTTCTTGACAGCTGTATTAACAAAATAATTTGATTTTTAGATATCATATTAGGGCAGGTTTAGGTGATGTGACTATTAGGAACAGCCTAACTACTGCATTCCTTGGGTGGGTGGGGGGGTGTTTGTAACATTTAGTTGAATGCTGCACTATTAAGAAAGGTTATAAATGAGGTTAGAAGTGAACCATAAAGATTCCAAGGCAAAACATAAGGATCTAAGGGATCCTGTGAGTACTACCACTTAATCCATGCTCTGAGAAACTATTTATATCCTATGTGCCAATTTGTTTTATAAGCAGAACTCTTATCCCTCTCACTTTTATCCCTCTCACTTGTTGCAATGGATTATCTTAAAATGGACTGTGATGACGGTAATTCTGTTCTGACCAAAGGAAATCTCTTGAGATATATAATGAGATCAGGAGCTGCCCGAGGCCTCAGAATGAAAAACTGTTTAAGGAGAATGGTTGAACTTGATTTTGCAGTCTTCTACTCACTATAGAATTCCTCAATATTTGCTTTGGTTCTTTAGGGATTGTTTAAATATTAGACATTTATTTGTGTTTATTTATTTAAAAAGCAAAATGGCCGGCAAAAAGAGACGAAATTTATCTTACAAAAAGGTGGTTGTGTATCGGCTGGAAATTCTAGTTTGTATGAACACCTGTGTTTTTTATTTTAAAATTTCAATGTCTAATCCTTTTTTTCTCACTTTCATTTTAGGCTGTGAGAAGACAAAAGGTTCTTGAACAAAGTATCCATTCTGCCCAGGAGATTGACAAAACCCTTCAGTTAATTCAAGAGTCTCTTGCCTTCATTGATCGACAGTTAACAGGTTACATTGCAGACAGAATTGATGCAGCACAAGTACCTCAAGAAGCACAGGTGAGTCTTATGGATTTAAGAGTCTTAAATAGCATTATCATTCAAGTGGTCCCTAAAATTCCTTTAATTGGTTTGTGTGTGCTTCTTTACCCATTAATGATAATTTCTAGAATTTTCAGTGGTCTGAATTAGGAAGTCTAATTTGCAACCCATATCTTACGTAACTAGTGACTGGAATATGAAAGTGGCACTGTACATAGGCATATTGCCTCCACATATATTTTGCAGTAAATTTATATTTTACATTTATTTTATCTGTCCTTACAATGACATAGAAGAATTTTATGACAAAAAATTAAAAATAATTAAATGTTGGTCGAAGGTTGTGCTGTAACATTGATTTAGCAAAATGAATTCCTTAGCTTCCTATAGTGCTATTTTTATCATGCCATCAGTCACTCACCATCTTTACTACTTTTAGTTGACATCTTAGTAAAGCTGATTGTTACTGAGTTATGCAATTGCAGATATTCTGTTTGATTACTAGGGGCAGTATCCAATGGTGTCTTCTTACTAGTGTTAATGATGCTGTGCTAACATAAACCAATGTTAGCACAGCATCATTAGTGCTTGCTAGGCAAAAGGAAAAAGCTAGGCAAAGGGAAAAACTGCACTGCCAAAATTCAATGGCAAATCATTATTTTTCCCCTTTCCCTAGTGAGCACTAATGACATTGCACTAATGTCACTTTTCACTCGCACAATGTCATTATTGCTAGCACTGTGAAAGCATTGGATACTGCCCTAGGATAGTCACATATATACTCATAATTTCATATAAAAGGAAAGTAATGAAACAATATTGCCATCTCCTTTATTCTTACCAATATTGGCTTAACATTTGAAGGACATTTCTAAACTCTGTAACTTTCATTAATTATATATATTAAAAAAACTACAAGGTCTTATGACCTCGGAGAAGCAGCCAGCATGGTTCTTTCTCCGCTGGCTGTGGGGTGGAGGGCACTCCAAGCACGGAATCCGGATTCCCAGCTACGAGATCAGAGCAATTTTCCGACCTTGTAGCTGGGAATTCAAAAAATGCTATGGTCATCTAGATGCTGTCTAGCAGCCATAGGATTGTGCTGTAACAGTTGAGAAATAAATTCATAAATATGGTTCCAGGTCAGTACCCAAATGTGAAATGTTATAAGACCAATCTGCATTTAACAGTATCTGTTCATTTCCTCAAAATGATGGTTCAGATGCCCCTGCTAATTTTTTTTAAACTCGGTCTCTGCATTAAAAAAGAGAAAAGGAAAAAAAAGTGTCCTAAGATGACCTTGATGATTGGACAGTCTTCTAAAGTTTTCTCAGGATCAGTTTAGTTTCTTTTGCTAAAGATTAATGCTGACAATAGGTTTATTATTTCATATTTGACATCACATCCACCTGGTGGCAGTACTGTGTAATTCAATCATCATAAAAACATCAGAGTCTATATTATTTTAATTTTTTAACTGTTGTTAAATTTTCGTGAAGAAACAAAAATTCAATCAATTGTGGGGAAATAAAGCCAGCTGTTCTTGCCCCATGCAACTTGGGGTGATGCTATTTCAAATCCTTTGAAAACTTAGGATCATTTGAGCTATTTCTAGATCAGTCTGCCTCTCATGTATGGCCTAATTGCTGAAGCAATATTACGATAGAATGGAGACTTCCTACGCTGTGATATTATGTGATATTTTTTTTAATCACAGAAGAGGAGTCTCAAGTGGATGATCAAGCATAATTGATAATGTCAATTTGATATGGATGATTTGGATGACAATGGCTCGACGGAGATAGTAACTAAGATAGTCTCTTAGGTTTGATTTACTGAATGTGTTAACAATTAGAACCATAGGAAGCTGCCTTATGTAGAGTCAGACCATTGGTCCATCTAGCTCAATATTGTCTCTACAGTGACTGGTAACATTTTCTCTGGATGTACTAGGGACTGAGTCTGGGACCTTTTGCAAGCAAAGCATGACCTTTATCACTGAGCTATAGGAGTTCCCTAAAATCAGAAACATTAAACAGAAGCATTAATAATCTCATCATAATGCAGACTTCTATTTATAGCTATGCCCCATATGCAATAAAAGGACTGTAAGGTGAAGAGTCAGTATGATTTCAGAGAACCAGGCTACAACATAATTTCCATAATCACTTGAGTAATATAACAAAGAATCTTGAGGCTCCTTAAAGGCTAACAAATTTATTAGTCTTTGAAGTGCCACAAAACGCTTTGTTGCTTTTGCTGCAATAGACTAACATGCTTACCCCTCTGGAAATATATTTGATGGATCGATGAAGTAGATCCACTTCATGTGATGTCTTCCTCTACTGTCAGGAACCAGTTAATCTATTACCTCCTTCTATTGATACAGCACACTTGCCAATTACATGTCTTGCCCTTTCTTCCTTGAAATATTTTGATTTAAACCATTACATTTGAACTCTTTTTTCTTCAGATATTATTTCTCCCTTTAATGATCTGTTTCTAATGTCAAGGAAGGTGATGTTACTTTTGATCTTTTAAGCAAGGCAATTTTGAAAGGTTCTCCATGGAATCTTCCATAATGCCTCGTTAAGCCTGACCTACTCTGATAAGTAGGCCTTCTCAGTTGTGGCACCCCATTTGTGGAATCAGCTCCCCAAAGAGGTGCGCCTGGTGCCTACCCTCTATACTTTTAGACGCCAGGTGAAAACCTTTTATTCTCCCAATATTTTAACAGTTAGATTTTTATTCCCATTTTTATTATCACTTCTGTACCTCCGGACTGATTCATTTGGCTGCTTTTGTCTTATTGCATTATATTATATTGCGTTTGTATTTTTATATTAATGATACTTTTGGTTTTAAGATGATTGTTTTTATTCTGTTTGTTTTTTCTTGTAAACTGCCCAGGGAGCCTTTTGGCTGATGGGCGGTGTAGAAATATATTAAATAAATAAATGAATAAAATAAGCATTGCCCAATTACGGTATATGTTTTTCAAAATGACTCTGAGAATGAGTCATGAAATATAACAAACTGCATGAAATATACTTTAAAACTAAACCAAAGTTAACTGATGACATATTTGCGGATATAGAAACAAGCAATTCTAGTATTCCACATCCATATTATATACACATTTATATTGCATCCACATATAAACATTTGTTTTAATAGCAATTTAGAATAGTCATAAAGAGATGAGTCTTTTCCCTGATCATTATTAATTTACTTTCACTATATTATATAAGGATTGCAGCCCTGGTCTGTTTTATGTATTTATTTATTTATTTATTTGTTTATTTGATTTGTGCTTCACCTTTCTACCAAGAAGAATGGCACTCAAGGTGGCTTACAATCAAAAATAAAAATTGATAAAAACAATAATAAAACAAGTACATTAAAACACAATTAAAAACACAATAGCATAGTAAAGACAACATCCAACCCAACAGACTCACACACCAAAGGCCCATTTGAATAAAAAGTTCTCCTGCTGGTGGAAGGACAGAGGAAGCAAACTTAGCATCCCTTGGAAGTGAGTTCCACCGCCAGGGAGTGGTCACCAAGAAGACCCTCTTTTGTGTCACCACCAAATGCACCTCTGAAGGTGGCAAACTTGAAAGAAGGACCTCTCTCAAAGATCTTACAACCAGGGCAGGCTCATATGGGAGAAGGGAGCCTTTCAGGTAGCCTGGTCCCAAGCCATATAGTAGGGATGTGTGTGGATCTTGATAGGGGATGGAAGCGGGGCAAACTCTCCCTGCTCAACCCCCCCAAGCGGCAGCAGCGGCGGCGTGCGCAGGGGGTTTCTCCGGCGGTGGCTCGAGCGGCGCAAACGGCACAGAGAACGCTCCGCGCCGCTCTGAAGAGCGAGATCGGGCCGCCGCCGCTCGCGGAGGGCCGAGCCCGGAGCGAGCCTCCAGCCGACTCCAGGCTCGGCCCCACCACTATCAGGTGTTTTAATTGTGTTTTATTGTATTTTATCCTGATTGTACATCGCCCAGGGTACCGGGTGACCGGCCAGATGGGCGATTTAAAAATATAATAAATAAAATAAATAAATAAAATTTATCTTTTTTCCATTCTCTCTCTCAAACTTGATGATTAAAGGATATTACCTGCTACCCTTTTTCACCAGCTCCTACATTGTAGTTACCTCACTTGTGATCCATTTTTTTTATTTTTGAATTTTGAACACAGTAGATTTTTTCACCTACTTTGCTATAACTTACCGTTCTTTCTGTTCATTAATTCCTTGCACCACCACATTGTCATTGTGCATTGATAGAACGTGCAAAAATAATCTTGATTTGATCATACAAATTACTGCATGAGTATTCTTTTTATGCGGTATTTTATTGAAGCAGATGTGCACTTGTGTTGATTGATAAAATACCACACAAAAGCAGTCTTGACATGATTGTATGTTAGTAATGGGTGAGAAATTTGTTGGGTTACATTTTAATGTGATTTAATTTCCTGAACATACACACAAACCAGAATACAGTTATAAAGCAATATTCTCTCTTCTCCAAATTTTACAATGCAGTTTAAAATTTTAAAATGTTCACAAAAATGCAGATAATACACTAAAGTGTGAATCCTTATTTTAGGGGAAAGAACATATATATTAGTATTTATACATATAAAAATATGTCCATTAGGGGAAAGAGTGCACGGAAACACATTATATTATATTGCTTGGGAAAATGTGTATATTTGGAACAGTGCTTATAAAAATGTTAATCCTGAAAGAAATGTCCACAAAAATAAATAAGAATTTTCACATTGACTTTTTACTTAGAAATCACAAACTGATGCAGAAATGAGATGGAACAAGCTTAATGTAGGAAAAATGAGAAACTGAGCAGTTTGATAGACTTGACAGTTTGCCCAAAAACAAACTTGACAGATTGTCAATCCCTATTGTGCATACAGTTGTGTGAAGATTTTGTGTGTGTGGTGATTACCATTGTGCAGAAGTGCGTGTGTGCATTAGTGAAACAGCTACAAAAAATTTAAGAACATACAAAAAGCTTGATGCAATCATACATGCAATCACATCGAAATGTTTTTTTGCAATCAATGCACACACATGAAGTTGGTAACACGGAGAGGTAAGACAAGAGACATGTACAGGGAATAAATCGCGTATATACTCAAGTATAAGTCGACCCTAATATAAGTCGAGGCCCCTAATTTCACCCCAAAAAACTGGGAAAACTTATTGCCTCCAGTATAAGTCTAGGGTGGGAAATGTACGAGGGGAGACTCCCGCCGCCACCCCCAGACACCCCCCGCCACCGTACCTGCACCCGCCGCCGCCGAAGCCCCGCCACTGCCAAAGCTGCGGCGGCGGCGGGTGCAGGTACGGGGGTGGGGGTGGGGTGTCTGGCGGTGGCGGCAGGGGTCCTGGGGGTGGAGGGGGGTGCCTGGCGGTGCCTTGCGGTGGTGGCGGGGGTCCTGGGGGGGCGCTGACCCAAGTATAAGTCGAGGGGGCATTTTTCAGCACAAAAAATGTGCTGAAAAAACTCGACTTATACTTGAGTATATACCTTCTTTCCGTGCTCTTCTGAGTCTCCTGTATTTTCCAGTCTGGAAAGGATCAAGAGTGGAAAGAAACAGAAAGTGAGGCGCATGAAGAAAAGAACTATCTTTATCATGATACACTCTGGCCCAATTTAATTGTGATGGGTGAACAAGCAAGGATAGCTTATTGGTGTGGCATTCCATGTGCCAGCATCTCATTTAAATAGGACCCTCAGCTACTACATATACAGCATTGGCATATCATGGCAATGTCTGCCTAGACAACAGATCTCTGGTATGCTAGTGCTGGACTCTCAGGTGAGTCAACCAGTTTTCAATGAAACACAAGGCCCATAGAACACTGCATGGGTAAATTTTTGCTACATGCCTGACTTCTTGTTTAAATCAGTCCTCTGACTCTATCCACTCTCACCATCCCAAGCTGGGAACCAGCTGGAAGGACAAGGAGGAAGGAGATGGCAGCGGAGGAGCATGAAAAAAGAGTGCTCTCTTCTGTGCACATCCTTTTGTGCTTCCATCCTTTCTAGCCAGGAAATATATCAAGAAAGGAAGCTGGCTGGACTATGTTACCGTAGTGGGAGTGCCTCTTGCTTTTTCTGTGTTCTCCTCTCCTGTCCTCCCCACCCCTGAAACTATTGTATGTAGTGTGAAAGAAAAGAAAAGAAAAGGAGAGGAAGAAGAAGGTGGATTGTCAGCAAGCCACTTCAGGAGAAATTGCTCTGCCACCTACTCCCACTGCATTGTGACCTCTTGGCAAAGCTACTTGAATGAGGCATAAAGTTTTCTTAATATTAAAAGTACAGATGAGAAAGCACAATTTCATACTGTTTCTCATTACCCATTTTGTTCATTTTGAGCTAACTCAAAATCTGTTATGATATTTACAGAAACACATACTTTATATTTTCAGGCACAAGACATGTCCTACTTTAGCAATGTATTTGCTAATTTTCAAGCACAAGAAGACATATCCTACATTAGCAATGTATTTTCTGATTTTCATGCACAAGACATATCCCTCATTAGCAATGTATTTATAGAAAATATGGGGTGGCTGGAATGGTTAAATATTATTCGGTTAAAATCTGAGCTAGAGAAAACGGTGTGACAGATTTTTCTCTCTCATTTTGCAGTAATGTTTCTAATACGCTTCTTGATGAGAAAGAAAGCTGCCAGTTATTTCCTGGTATAGTTGTATTCTTTGGTAATTGTTTCTCAGTTCTGCCACTAGCAGATATTCATTTTCAAACAATTTACACATAAATTGGTTTGAATTGGTCTAAATTAGCTCGTATCAGTGTGCAAGATATGCATTGTTTTCCATGGCATTGCATTGGGCAGTATTGTACAATCCAATTGGTTTTTTTCTTATGAATCCGAACTTTTATGAGGTGTCAAGGGTTGAAATTTGCATTGTAGTAATTTGATCACCCACTGGTTCTTGCTGAAAATAATAGACAGAAATACTTGCTAGAAAATCACTGGGATGATTACATTCAATACCCTTTCATCAGTGCGCTGTTGTGTGTTTGTCCTTTTTAGCAGGGAGCAAGAAAGTTTATGTTGTCCAAACCAAGACCTGTTTTATAATTTTAATGTGTTATTAATATATTAATATGGTGCTGTTTAATGTATACATAGAAAAAATCTGAATGTCAGAAGGATCCTGGACAAGCTGTTTCCAAAAAAAAGGCAAAAAAATAATAATTCTCATATATATTGGGTTTTCCCCCCTAGTTATATTTAATTTTGCTTGGAAGGAGAATTGTAATTCAGACAAGAAAATATGTGGTAATTTAAATGTTCATTTCAAAATGTGGTGTACCTAGAACAAAGTTATACTTTCTGGTTTAATGTTCAAGAGGGCAAAAAAGTTACTTCTATCATTTTAAAGAAATTAGAGGAGTATAACAGCTGCAGCACAAGGCAGTGTCACAATCTTAGTAATCCATCCTATGTTATGCTCACACCTTTCCATTCTTCTTCTGCCTGCCTGCACCGCACACACACACACTAAACCTGCTCTGGAGGGTCTGCCCAACTCTCCGGAGCAGATTTTGGAGATGCACTGGGGTCTGCAGGGGAGAGATGGAATCCATTTTGTCCATTCATTTGACGAATGTATATTGTTGGATTTTACCCTTAATAATTTCATATGATTTCTTCCAAAGGCTAGATATAAAATCTTACATATTTTCCTTTAAAAAATAATTCACTTTGATTCAAACATGTCTGCTTTCTTTCAACAGAAAATTCAATCAGAGTTGACAAGTCATGAGATTAGCCTGGATGAAATTAAAAAACGGAACCGGGGTAAAGACGCTGCCAAAAAGATATTCTCCCAAATCGATATTGCACAGGTTTGTACATTTCACTTTCTTTTACATATTCATTTTAAATCCTTTCTTTAAAATACAGGAGATATAAACAAACAAATTATTGTTAACAAATCGTCTTTACCTCAAAGGGTGCTTTTCTCTAGTTTTTATTCCTGTTTCCTTAGTTTATAACATTTATATTTGGTTTCAGATGAGGCAGAGGGAAAGGTAAGATTTGTTTAATTATTATTTCAGAGTTGACTCAGTTCAAAAGCTCACTCTTTTCTCAATGTAAACTAGCCAAACTGAAACACCTAGTTGTTGTTGTTGTTGCTCATTTTCATTAATACTCCTATGTCACAAAAGTTAATACTTTGACCAAAATATATTTTTTAAAATGTGAAACTAGTTCAGTGATCCCAAGGGATCTTTAAATTTTTTTCCATGATGAGTAGCCATTGATGCCAGATGGCAAACTTCATTTGAAATTGAAGGGGGATTGAAAAGAAGTTTGTAATACGGTATGGCAGTCAGATGTTCAAAAGGGAAAAATCAAAATTCCACTATGCTTGCTCAAGGCATTTTTTTCATCATAAGCTTTTTGTACCCAGCCTTCATGTTTGGGAAAGTGAAAATTCTGAAATATTGTATTAACTTGCCAATAATTAAATGTTGCTAACTTTCCTCAGCATTTTGACTCTTATTTACTATTTAACTTTTACCATTACAATATTAAAAATAGCTTCTGGTGTAGCAGAGAGACCTGCTGCTGTAAAAAAAAAAGAGAGAGAAAAAGCATTACAATTCCTATGGATCTCTAGGGAAGGATTCAGCAGTATGCTACCACTAGCACTATGGAAGTTGTACAAGCTCTAGCAGTAGTGCACCATTGGATCTTTCACCTAGACTAGGATTATTCTTTCCATAATGAATTATTTGGGCTATCCTGAAATCTATTGCATGTCTTATCTCACCCTATCCAAAGAAGATTATCTGAAACTGGTGGTGGAAGGCTCTGCTTCACTGGTTCAAATTATCTGCCTGTGTAGATGACAAAGAGAACTTATTAAAACCCAAGTTTTATTATTGTGACTTTTGTTACCATCTAACAGAAGCTAGCTATATTTTTTAACATTATAGCTGCGACCTACACCTTGTCAGTTGGCCTCTTACAGTGTGTAGGGTTTTTTAGAAGTTCTGCTCTTCTGGCAGGACAGCATTTGCATCCCCAGAGGAGCCTTCTCTCTACCTGTGTAGATATTGGGCCAGTTCGCATGATTGAAGAGCCCACCATAGCTTATTAAAGTCATGGTGGGCTGTAGAACATGCCAGTGTGGGCCAGTGGCCATTTTGAATATTCACTGCCTGGCTGCTGCTTGTCATGTCATATGAACCCGGCAGCAGGGGTTGCGCAAGGCTAGAACAGGTTATGGGTTTGCTTGACATGATAAGCCATGGCTGGGTGGTGAATATTCAAATCCTGCCTGGCATGAGCTGCAGTTACTTTGATTGTGTGAACCAGGTCATACTGTCAGCAGTGTTTCCGTGGTGGTAAGGGGCTAAAGGGGGCATGTCAGAGGTGGGTTGGGAGGAGGCTTGGATCCACCAGATCCGAAGCCCCGTTATTCCCCTGACATGCCCCAGAAAGTGTTAATGGGAAGGGAAAATGAAAAGGCCAAACGGGAAAATTAAAAACCAAAAATTTCACACATGTACATCATGTCATCATACATGCATTCTGCCCTGGCCAAGGTGAGCTGGCAGGGTTTAGAAAGCGGATGCTCCTCTGCTAGAGAATCTTCGTACCACCACCTTAGGATTCCTTTGGCAAATAATTTATCTGTGGAATAATAATTCTTAAAGAAATCCATGCATTGATGTATTTGGCTAATTTTAATGTAGGCAATGAACTGTAACAGCCTTCCCCAACCTGGTGTCCTCCAGATGTGTTGGACTACAACTCCCAAACTCTCCCAGCTAGCATGGCTGACTGGGGGACGCTGGGAGTTGTAATCCAACACATCTGGAGGACACCAGGTTGGGGAAGGCTGAACTATAATCTTGCAGACCATGTATTCTAAGGATATTGAGCTCATTATTGAGCTCCGGGTTAACATTACTACATCTGATTACTTGTATGAAATTTTGGGGAGCTTTCAATCCAAAGAAAGCTACAGGGGAGTGCACAGTGCAATTACTTGCCAGCTTCCTGTATGATTTCCATTTCATGCTGGTTCCTAGCTTTTGGATATTAATAAAAGGGAAATGTGGGGAGCCTTCAGAGACCTGAGTCCTATGCATACTTGCTAAAGAATAGCAAAAGGAAATATCCAAGTTATTTCAAAGCATGTAGAAATAGAACTGCTCTGTGCACCATTTTAAAAATCTACAGAGAACTTTGATTGTATGTAATTGGCATTCATTACTCCAAATACCACAGCACAGTCTTACTCTGCATACTTTGCACCCCTATTTCTCCTGTCTCATATGTTCCTTTCAGAAAAAACTACAAGATATATTCATGAAGTTTCGCTTGTTCCAAAAGCCAGCCAATTTTGAGCAGCGGTTACAGGAATGTAAAAGAATCTTAGATGAGGTAAAATTGCAAGTGCCGAAGTTGGAGTTGAGGAGTGTTGAGCAGGAAGCAGTGCAGTTACAGCTGGATCATTGTATGGTGAGTATTTCCAGTGGAGTAGTTCACAATGTAATCAGATGTACCACATGATTCTTCCAGCATTTTCCAAAAAATCAATGTAATTTTGTTTAAATAAAAACAATGTTTATATTTTCTTTTGTGTTGGCTAGAAATTATATAAAACTCTTAGTGAAGTGAAATCTGAAGTGGAAACAGTAATAAAAACTGGGCGTCAGATTGTACAGAAACAGCAAACTGAGAATCCGAAAGAACTGGATGAAAGACTGACAGCTTTGAAATTACAGTATAATGATTTGGGTGCCAAGGTATGTTCTCCCGCATTCAATGCAAAACTAATTTCTTTGTCTCACTTGTAAAGTGAAAAATTTCTGTTCCCTTAGGTGTAATTCATTTTCTTTTTTCTCTCTTAAATTATTTTGATTTTATTTATGCTTACTTCCTTAGTGAGAGAATATATCCATGCCCATTAGGTGAATATTCAGAGTGGTCAGTTAAATATTCAAGTAATGTAACCAATCTATTTCATTTCATATAAGTTTGAATCTTCTGTAAAATATATTCCATCCTTTTGAAATAACTGGTAACTGCTGTCCTAATCTATTATTCAGATTTAATTGGAAGGCAGTGGGGACCACATCTAACATGAAATATATGTTATGTATGAGTATGACAGATAATAGTAAGAGCGTCTAAATCACTATGTAAGGATCAAACACATGCTCATAGAATATTTTGCACCTGGATGCTTGTATTGGCATCCATGAACCAATATTTTGTGTGGGGTACTTTGTATATTGTATGGTAGAGTTAGGTATATGGAGAACTAACCTCCACCAGCATGTTGGCAGCTATATTCTTGATATTGATGATTTTAGAGTAAATGATTTCATTTACAAAGATGAGATACTTTTCATGAAACAAAATATAAGGCACAGACTGTGCTTTTAAGGCTTACAGTGTAAGACAAGACACACAGGAAGAGAATAAGGAAAAGGGAGATGTGAAAAATTAATTAGAAGAAGAGGCAAAATTTTACCAGGCCTTTAAATGCTCAAATGAAATGAGCCAGAGGGAAAAAGACAGCAAGTGAGAATGGGTTCAGTGAGGGAATGGAGAATGTAATATTTGGTTTACAGAGGAGAAGAGGATTGTAACAGTAAAGAGTACAAAAGGACAGAGATAAAGAGAAGAGCAGAGAGATAAGTAGGAGCAAGGGAATGGAGACATTCTATTTAAATTTAATAGACGTTTTAAAAAAAGATAAGAAAAAAGAGACAGCAATGTAGATAATGATAGTGATGAGCAGAACAAGCTGAAAAGGATTACGAGAAGGTGCAGGAAGGCCCAGCAAAAGAGTGTCACAATAGTCAATGCAAGAGATAATAGGAGTGTGGACAAGATTTTGCATTGCATCAGAAGAGAGAAAGGGATAATTTTGTAGATATTACAAAGATGAAATCACTAGATGATATCCAGTTGTGTGGATATGTGGCCAGATTATCTTTGGAAGAAGAACCAAAGACAATAATAACAGTCACTGATGTTTTATTTATTTATTTATTTATTTATTATATTTATACCCCGCCTTTTTTCCTGCAAGGAACCCAAGGCGGCTTACATAATCCTCCTCCTCCTCCTCTCCGTTTTATCCTCACAACAACCCTGTGAGGTAGCTTAGGCTGAGAGTCAGTGACTGGCCCAATGTCACCCAGTGAGTTTCACGGCTGAATGAGGACTAGAACCCGGATCTCCCGAGTCCCAGTCCAACACTCTAACCACTACGCCACACTGGCTCACCTGGTTCTAGTTGTTCTAGATGTTTTATGGAGCAGTTGTAGCTGATCTAAATGTTGTATGTTTTAATTTTGATAAAAGTCACCTTGAGTCTTTTTTGAGAAAGGTGTATAAGAAATTTAAGAAATAATAAAATAAAATAATAGCAAGGTTGTAACGTGGGGTTTACAGAAAGTAGAGTTGCCTAATAGAAGAGAAAATGGGAGAGTAAGAGTGTGTGAGACAGTTTGCACGCGTAAAGGAGAAATAACGACTCGGACACAGTTGTAGGGTACAAATTGTGGTAAAAGTAATGGGCCACATTTATTGAAACATCAATAGGGAATCTACGAAGGGGAAAAGTGCGGGTACTAATTACACCGGCTATCAGCCGGTCACCATTGCTATAGGGCAAAACATCCAGCAAGGAGGGTGACGGCATCCAAGTCATCCCCTCCTTGCTTAACACCACACGGTGCTGGAAGGTCTTTCCTGCAGTCAGCCTCGCACTGGCCGTGAGGCACCAATACAAGCGAGTTAGGAAGACCTCAGAGATGTGCCTTATCTCGGCACAACCGAGCCGTGAGGCACTCGGTGGCAGGAGCCTCGGGCATGCCTCTCACCTGAAAGGTGCTATAGGATGATCACCGAGCCCCTAAAACTGCCTAATCCCGCACTTAACCGCCAATGTGACTGAATTGACAATGCCACTAAGCACCCAAACCCTGAAATACAGTGCAGAGTAGGCGGAACACGAACATTGCCCCTGGCCAATTAGGACAATGAACCAAAATTCCTACTCGCCGGCCCCTGGAAACAGGCGACCAATAAAACCTACACTGCAGACAGGGATGGGAGGGAGGGAGCCGCGTTCGAAAGGAGGCCGAAAATGGTGGGTGCAAGCCTAATATCGGCTCTACCACTCCGCCCACTCTGCCTCCTGATTGGTAGATTAATATCAGACCATTGTGGTCCGATCCATCATTCCCCCGTGCACAAATTTCCCCCACCACCACAGCTACGCGAGGCTGGGAGGGGCAAAGTGAGAGGAGGAGGAGAAAGGGGTAAGATGGATTGTGTAGTTTTATTAGAACACAGTTTTAAGGAATAAGAAGTCATCTGGGAGGAAATAAAAGTGATGGAAGAAACTCACCATGCAGTTCTGCTACTGCAGGGACCCCTTAACCTGCCTTTGGAAGATCTCTGCCTCTTCTCAAAGCCTCTCCTATTCCAGGAGATCAAATCCTTTGCCTGCTTCCAGTAGCATGGGTGTAGGCTTTAGACGTGGTGAATAAGTCACTCCAAACTCTCAGGGTACATAACAAAACTTTACTTATTATATTAGGGTATTTACTTAATAGAGTGGTTATAATTCAAAAGCAAGTATGATAAAATCAAACAAACAAATAATACAAGGTTCTCTAGCTTAACTTCAGACTACCTCTCTCCTCTGCAGTCAGTCTCTCTCTCCGCCTCTGCTGACCACACCCCACACATATATAGCCTTCCCAGGATTGGAAGGTTATAATCATGTGACTTTGAGCAGGAGATATAATTCTTAACTTCTATTGGGTGAACTAAACTCTCAAACTCCCCCTCCCATCCTGAAGTGTTTGGGCCTTCAGGCTTCAACTAATCTAGGGAAGTGTTTGGGCCTTCAGGCTTCAACAAACTTAAGCCTGTGTAGGCCTCAATCCTTCACACATGCATAGGCTCATTTTTAAAACCTTTTTAAAGAGAATCTCAGGTAAAGTTTGAACATTTTCTGATAATTCTCCAAAGTTCAGAAAGAGCTTTGATCTGATCTTCAGAAGAAAAGGGGGATATTAATTCAGCAAATGATAAAGAAGCCTGTACAAGCCCTAGTTCCAGGTTCATTCCTCTAATGTATGGGAGCAGAATGAGCTTCAGATGGTTCAGATGGAGCAAGGCTAGTCAGAATGAACAGCCCATCAGTTGCTCATTATCCTTTTGTGCAGTTGATAAAAGTCCTGGTTCCAGGCTGATAACCAGTCCTATAGACCCTTCTTGCAGATGTGCTTGTGGTAGGCATTGCCAGATGTGTAGAATGCAGCAGTCTAACCTGTGTTAGAGACCACACATGATAAATCCTGTGGTGGATTCTGCTGCACTTGTGGGCTCCCTGATTTACTACAGTACCAGGCATTATAAATAAGTGATTTCTACAGAGTCTTAGTTATGTGGGCTCAGCATGCATGGTGCTGAAAATATTTATTTATAAAGCAACATATGCTGGCAGAATGCCCTGAAAGGGCTTTCTTGGAATCTGTGTTCCAGCCATCTATCCTTCCATCAATTAAGTGCATGTGTATCATAAATTTCCACCAAGGAATTGTCCTCACAGTATGGTGTAAAGCATGCTAGGCTGTAAGACAGTGACTTGCTCAAGACCACCTGGTGAGGCTTATGGCGGACCAAAGATTTGAAAGCAGGGCTCCCTGACCCAAGTCAATCCACTATAACTACTGCACACTGTGGGACTTTAAGATTTTCAGCCGCATGGAATTCTTTAATATCAATAGTAATCACTGATACTTCTACCTAATTGCTGATTGCAACAATAGAACAACATGAGTTGACATCACTTCTAGAGATGTGAAAGTTTGGGTAAAAAGAGAGGGGAGAAATAGACAAATTGCGGGGGAATTCCCCCCCTAAATCCCCCCAGTAACTTTAAAAATATTTTTCTGTCCCCCACCCCCATTTTTTTTCTGTGTGATTCCCCCCCCCCAGGCCTTCACATCTCTACGTCACCTCCAAACAGTGTTATCATACTGTGTCTCAAACTTTGTGTTACATGGAGCTCTGAGTTTTGTTTTGTTTTCTCATTAAAAAAAACAAAACTAACTAGTCTCTCCTGGCTGCAAGTCAGAAAAACAAAGGGTGAGCAGATGTAAGTTACTTAATCTTTTCCCCTCTGGTTGGTTTTCAGCTCAAATGCTTTTTCACCTGTGGGACTAGTGATGCAGGGAAGATATGAGGATCTTGTATCTTCTCCCTCCCCAAAAGCATCTTTAGAATGGTCATTTTGACTTGATAAATTACTGGAAAGGAAAACAACCTTTAACCACCAGGCTTTCAAGCAACCAGACCAGGGGTGGGCAACTTGTGGCCCTCCATATGTTTGGTCTACAACTTCAGTCAGCTCTAGCCAGCATGGCCAATGATGAGGGATGATGGAAATTGTAGGCCAAAACATTTGAAGAGCCACAGGTTGCCTACTCCTGCTCTAGAGTAATTTTGCTTTGGAAAAAAATATGGAGGACAGAAAAGCAGAGCTCCGTGTAATGTAATGTATCAATTTATCTTGCCCCTGGCTTGCTGGTGGGTGAGATGATGAGCTTTGTCCTTGGCCCCAAAATGAGGAGAGCGTAAAGGCTGGCAGCAAAGCAGAGTGCAAAAGGGTTGGAGCAGGATGTCCTAAGTCATGCTCTGTTCCCGGTGCACCCTCTTTCTGGTGCAATAGTTAGTTTAACTATTGAGAGATTGTATTGAAAGATGATAGGCAGAGCGACTGTGTAAAAAAGAAAGACCTTAAGATGGCAGTATTTCCTATATATATTTTTATAACATTTAAATTAAAAATAAAATGAGAAAAGAATCACATTAGTCCATGATCGTATACAACCCTCCTTAGAATTATTTTAATACTTTCCCCATATAAATAGTGAAAGAAGCAGAACAATGTAAAGTTAAAATTGGATCTATGTTTATTTTTTTATAAACTCAATAAGGTATCACACATACTCTTAACTATTTCAAAAATTAGAATTATAAAAATAAATATTAATATTAAGACAGTTTCTTTTCCCCAAAAGCAAAAGATAGTGTGGCAGTAATCACATACACACTTAACTTGGAAATGAGTTTCACTGAACATGGTAAACATACTCCTGAATAATCATGCATAGGATTGGGCTGTTAGAAGTATACAAAAGGTAGTAGATTTTGCTTTTTGACAATTAAGAAAATTGTTAAAATGATAAAGTTAAATAATCAAGAGTTTTAATACAAAGCATATTTTTTTTTGCAGTATCTGTGGATATATAAAAAAGAATTGAGGGAATAAGCTTTGGTAGCTTAACACTTGGAGAAAGTTTTTAGATAAATTACATTTAAAATAATAAGGCTCCATAGGGCATCTTGTGCATGTCCAATCACGAGGCAGAAATTTACTAGTCTTTTGGCAACAAGCTGGTGAGGGTAAAGGGGAGGTGATTATTTATTAGTAGTAGTAGTAGTAGTAATAATGATGTATTACTTCTAAAATAGCTATTGTCTCTTTGCATTATTCTGATATACAAAATGTAGGGGGCTCTTTTGAATCTGTCTCTCTAAACCTGTCAGTTAAGTTGTAAAGGTTGAGCTTTCAGCAGCAAGTCTTTGTTAATCCAAATTGAGTATTTGCAAATTAACCTTTTCAGAAATGTATAACATGGAAAAATCCACAAGAAATTCCAGTACCAGATGATCACTACCTTTCCAGTGACCTAAATCAAACGTACCATTAGCGGAAGAAATTGCTGCATTTGCAGAGCTCAGCTCCCTTTTCCTATTGTGCAAGCACTAGTAGACCACTTTGTAAGCCTAAGATCTGTAAATGGTTACACAACTGTTTGAACAAGTAGTTGTGCAAGCAGAACTTTAGTTGGATTCTCCCCTTGCACATCGGAACTTGTTTTCTGTTAGTGCAACAGCATTTGTGCTAGTGGAATGAACCCGATGGATACAACCCAATGGGCAGGTTTGCACATCATGCTAACCCGCCAAGGCAATAGAAAAATTACAGACAGTGTGACTGACTGGCATGACTCACAGAAGCACCTTGGGTGGTGCGACGTTTAGAGGCTTGGGCTCTTAATCCCCCCCCCTTCCTCTGCAGGTGACTGAAAAAAAGCAAGAACTAGAAAAATGTTTGAAATTATCTCGGAAACTGAGAAAGGAAATGAATGCTCTGACAGAATGGCTGGCAGTGACAGATTCAGAACTGACAAAGAGATCAGCAGTAGAAGGAATGCCAATCAATTTAGATGCTGAAGTTGCCTGGAGCAAGGTAATAATATATATTTTACTCCATTGTAAACACATATGTTTTCTTGAAGTTGTCTCACTGTCACAACAACACTTCTTCTCCCAAGGTTGTACACAACATATAAATAGTTTCGGTTTTGTCTTTTGCTATCAATAGTATTTAATGGGTAGTGATATATACTGCAAATATAGTGTAACAAGAAAAAATTGGAGCCCAAAATTTAATACATTCATCTTAAGCAAGACAGCAGGATGATTTTCAGGAGTGATACCACACTTCTAAGTTCTTGCAAGGCACAAGGTGGTGTGATCAGAGGAATACTTCAGAACAAAAACTCTTACCATTTTATATTATTTATTGAGAGGTGTTCTTATTTTGACTTCACAGGTTGCTATTTTTTCAAGCTTAAATGGAGGACTTACTATGGTCTCATTATCTGAATCCCTCATAACTGTTTTGTCAGTAAAGATTGCCAAGCACTGGCCTGGTTCACAAGTCATCACAACGTACTTTAAAAAAAAAAAAAAAAAGGGTTATCATGAACTAGCTGATCCAACAACAAACCATTGGTTTGTTCTCTGGCTTGTTGTGGGAGAGAGACAAGTCAGAGTTCTTGGTTTGCATGTAACACTAACCAAACCACATATGGAAGGACCGTAAGTTGTTTAGCCACTTCTGCTTGTAGCAGGAGCAATCAAGCTTGTTCAGGCTTCAGGGTCATTCACAATAACATACAGTTTTTAAAGAAAATGTGGGTTATCGTGGCATGTGAGCCAGACCACTCTGTAATTTTATACCATCATCATCATCATCATCATCATCATCATCATCATCATCATCATCAATTTTATTTCTATGCTGCCCAATAGCTCTCTGGGCAGTTTACAACAATCAATAAAAATACAATAAAATACAATATAAAATACAATAAAAACATGATAAAAAATTTTTAAACCAAATTTAATAATGACTCACATTATACCAGTTAATCCATTAGGTGTGTTACCAAATAAACATTTGTAAGCATGTCATGTATTGTCAGCATTTCCAACATCACTTTTATTTTATAGAACTTGGAAAACCTTAGAAAACTGAATTATTGTATTTCTGAGCTATCGATAGATAGATATGCATTTAAACATACTTAATAGTATTACATGCTTCTTTATAAGTTATTCAGGAGAAGGATGTGCTTTTTTTTAATCTGCCACTTTTAATAAAAGGAATACATCACACAAGGAAGATCACATTCATGTGGTAATATCACATAGTTCTTCTTCGTGGTCTCTGTGCATCACACATATGGGCTCTGCGCCTGCACGGAGACCGTTTCGAGTTGGCGGTTCTGCGGGGGCTTGGAGGGCCTTACTCCATAGCTGGTGCTTCCTGGCCTGCTTTGTGAAAGCCTGACAGTGGTGGCAGGTTTCAACATGATGTGCTTCCCCTAAACAGAAGAGGCATAAGGAGTGTCCGTCTGCTGGGGGCAATTTTGTGCCACACTTTACACATTTGCGAAAGGCCGCTTTCGGCGGCATAATGCCTAGGGCAAAGTCGATCTAAAAGGATCAAATAACGAAATACAAAGCAGAACGAAGACAACAGGGGGGGGGACAAATATAGTTGAAAATAAATTTCTTGAAGTAAATTTCCTCAACGGAGTACTTGCTGTAAGCAAGAGAATCCCAAAACGCTGCCACACGTGATGGCGGTCGAAGGGGAACTGAGGGAAAGGGCGGGAGCCCCTTAGAGGGCTTTGCGTGGGGGGAGGGGCTCCCGCCCAAATCACCTTAGCTATAGAATCTTCCCTAAATGGTCTCTGCGCAGGCGCAGAGCCCATATGTGTGAATGCACAGATGACCACTCGAAGAACTACAGTTACAAGTAAGCAACCTGTCTTTCTGTCTGGCTCTGCTTTCAGTAGTACAAATCTATGGTTCTGTGCCTTTCTCACTTCACTTTTTCTTTTGCCTGTGATAACAGACCACAGACAACCACATGTTTGCCTGTCACAAACTTGTGCTAGCTATAAAAACAATGAGAGGAAATTGTCTATAATTTCCTGCAGCATTGTAAGTTCAGTATGATTACGACCCAGGTTTCAAAGCAGTTGTATGTGCGGATGGATGGAATACTGGACACATAGTCAGAGGGTATAAATGATTAGCTCTCTGCACAATTCAGCCACCATGGAATAAGTTTTTAAGCAGGTACCTTGTGGTTCCTGGTCATGTATTCCCCTTTTCAGACTGGTACTAGATGTGATGCTTATTTATTATTTATTATTAATACTTATATAATGCCTTATCCGCTAAAAAGCCATCAAGGTGGTGAACAAGATTTTAAAACAATAAAATCTTGCAACAATAAAAACAGTAAAAACCTTAAAACCTTAAAAACTACACATTTTAAAGGGCTAATTGAAAAGATGTCACCTTTACACCCTTTCTAAAGGTCAAGAGAGTGGGGGGGCAATTGTAATTCCTGAGGGAGCACATTCTATAGTTTGGGCGCAACACAGGAGAAATAGAGTTGTATAAACGAGCCTCACCGGGCAAAAACGGAGGCCGAAATTGTCCCCGCTCACGCCCGGCGAGGCCTTACCTTTTTCTTCGGGGCGGCTCACCTCTCCGTGGCAAGCCACCTGCGCGGCCTGCTCCGGTCCCGTCCCGTCCCTTCCGGGACCGGAAATGACACGACAGGTGCGTTCTGCGCCTGCGCAGGGTCCCATCACGTCATTTCCGGTCCCGGAAGTGATGCGACGGGACTGGAGAAGGCGGATCGAGTGGCACGGAGAACTTCTCCGCGCCGCTCAGAAGATCGGGTTGGGGGGTGCGCCCCCACGGAGAATCGAGTCGGGGATGTGGAGGTCCCCCGATCCAGGTTGGATCCACCTCTAACTGGAGAAAGCCCTTTCACGTGTGCCCAACAAATGGGACTCTGGGTAATGGTATCCTCAAAAGGGCCTCTCCTGCAGATCTTAATTCTTGGGTAGGTTCTCATATGAGACAGATGGTTCCTTAGATAGTCAGATCCTAAGCCATGTAGGACTTTAAAGGTTAAGACCAACACCTTGAATTGAGCCCAGAATGCAATTGGCTACCAGTGCAGGTCTCTCAGGACAGATGTAATACAATCCCGATACTGTGTACTTCTTAGTAGCCTAGCTGCTGCACTTTTGCACCAATTGAAACTTCATGACACTCTTCAGGGGTATTTCCACATAGAGCAGATTGCAAGAGTCTAAATGTGATGTGTAACCAAGGCATGAATAACTGTTGTCAAGCCACACCAATTCAGTACAGGTTGCAGCTGGCACACCAATTGTAATTGTGCAAATGCACTCTTTGCCACCGCCATCAACTGAAGATCCAGGGACAGCTTAGGATCAAGGAGCACGATCAAGGGATGGACCTGATCCTTCAGGGGGAGTGCAACCCCTTCCAGAACATATTGAATTCCAGTTCCTGGGTTATCATTGAACCTAGGAAAGAGTTTAAACTGCTTCCTTGGTGTTAGGTGACAAAGAACAATAGAGTTGGAGGTTAGCAGCATATTCGTGGCACCCTGCTCTAAAGCTCTGAATGACCTCTCCCAGCAGTTTCAGGTTGCTATAAAAGAACATGGGGACAAGATAGATCCCTGTGGGACACCACAGACCAAAGCATGTGGAGTCTAACAGTAACCCACCCCCCCAGCACCACCTTCTGAACATGACCTGACAGAAAGGACTGGAACTATTGCAGAACAGTGCCCCCAAGGCTGAGACCTGATAGACTGTCCAGAAAGATGCCATGGTTGATGGTAAGCCACCGAGGTATCGAAGCGAACTACTAGGGTCATACTCTCCCCATCCAGTTCCCAGCATAGGTCATTCACCAAGGCGACCAGCGTAGTCTCAGTTGCATATCCCAGCTGAAAGCCTGATTGAAATGGGTCCATATGATGCTTGACAGGGTTTGACTCCTAAAAACAGGTGAAGTTCTTATTCTCTCTATAAAATTTGGACAGACTTGCCCATGCTGTTTCCATGCCCTTGCCAGCAGCAGCCAAAGATGTGGAATGACTGCAGGAAAGTGCATGAGGCAATGATGTCACGATACAGGTACATCTGCCTAAATGTTACAAGGATACTATTTAAAACAAGCCTCTCTTTTTGAGCTCTGTGTCTAGCACTGAATTCAGCTCCATCTTTAGAGTGAATGGAACAGGAATATTATGAAATTATTATGAGGTAACTGTTAATGTAAATATGGTATATATTGTGCTTAGGAACCTCAGTCTTCGGCTGAGTGTCTTGTGCATGCTTAAATGCATATTAAGTGTTTCCTGCCACAACCTTACAGAGCAAACTGATAGCTGTTATGGGATACATATGGTTCTTCTTCGTGGTCGCTGTGCATCACACACATATGGGGTCTCTGCGCCTGCGCTGAGACTGTTTCGGGAAAAATTCTAAATCTGAGGAAAATTGGGCAGGAGCCCCTCCCCCATCATGTGTGCTTCTTAGCACAACTCCCGCCCATTACCTCAGTTCCTCTTTGACCGCCATTGCGACGAGTTGTTTGGGTTCTTCTCTCTCTCTCTCTCTAGAGTTTTCAGCTGAGCTAGTTCCATTTCTCTTCGGATTTCTCTTCAGATTTCTTCGTATTCTTTGTTGTCTGTCTATTTTAACTCTATTTTCTTCTTTCTTAAAAAAATTGTTACTATCTCCTCATCTCTCCCCCATTCTTGTCCCTCTTTGAAAACTTTATTCTTCTAACTATGCCTCCTAAGGCACCTTTTAGAAAATGTGTGCAATGTGGGACTAAAATCCCACCCTCAGATGGGCATTTGTGGTGCCTACTTTGTCTTGGCAGTCTCATGTAATGGAGACTTGCCCGCATTTTCAGGCCTTTACAAAGCAGGCCCGAAAGCACCGCTCAACTGAGGCCCCTCCTATGGGAGCAATCTCTCTCAGTGGTATCTCCTACTCCAGAGGAAAGGCCTGGGGGCTACCGGCCGCGCTCGTCTCCAACACACACTCAAACATCGGAGTCTGTGCAAAAAACTTCTAAGCTGCAGGAGACCTATACAGCAAGAAAACTTGCGAAGAAGGCCCGAAAAACCAAAGCGGAGCTTTACAAAAAGGAAAATGCGGCTAAGAAGAAGAGAGATAAGGAACATTTATCCCGATCTCCGGGTTTCCGGGTGGACATGGCGTTTTGAATGTCTCACAGAAATCTGTGGGGCAGCCGATACAGCGTTTTCTGGCCAGAGAACTTCTCTGGCTGAGGAATCTACTTCTGATGAAAGAAGCTAAGCTTTGATGTTACCCCCAAATTATCTCATAAGGTCATAAATCGCTTTATGTCTGCCCTCTGACGGATAGGTTTGTGGCTTGTGACCTGAGGTGGGGGGAAACGGCGCTGTATTCGGAGACCGGTTTTTACCGATCTTAGGAGCGTACATGCTCATTTCCAAATGAAGGTTTACATCTGGACTGGCTAATCTAAGGAATCTTTCTACAGCATAATAGAATAGGATTTATAATTAACTGTGAGTAGACTATGGGATACATCTGGGAGGCAAAAAAGTTAACGAAGAGATAATTTGAAAGGAGGTCTATTAATCTTTTATGTGTAGCAGTTTGGAAGTGCCTTGGAAAAATATACATAAGGGGAAATGGTTTTGTGGGAAGCATTTATGAAGCTATGGCAGAAATTGGAAAACAAGATTGAAGATTTTTCAAATAGATTGGAAGCTAAAATTGATAATTGGTACGTAAATTTAAAAGTGGATCTACCACATGAACAAGGGAAATTAAACATTTCCTCAGGACCGGCACAGGAGAAGAAAGAAGTAAATAATGATTTTGGAAACTTACCAGAGATTCACAGAGTCTTTGAAGTTTTAATTTGACTGAAGTTGTTCAAAAAGTGGATTCAGAAAATGACTGTGACGCAGTATCTCAGAAAAAAGATGGCTGATGCATTGCAAGCTGAAATGCAGGAATTCACAAAGCAACAGAACAGACTGACTCTACTCCTCATTCAAAAACTGGAACTTAATGATTATCCATTTGACAGAGGAAAGTGATAAGAAAGAGACTAACATGGTTTTTACTGAGAAAAGATAAAGGGTTGTTGTATACTGAATTACTTGTCTAGTTTGAAATATAAATTTTTTTTTTGTTTTGTTTTAAATATTAATGGCAAAGGTAAAGGGATTGCTTATATTACTTATTTGGATTTTAAATATTAATGGTGATGTAAGAGAAATTATGATTATAATCAAGATAAAAATATATTTGGTCTGTTTGGAAATATTTACTTAAATTTTTTAGTATGTTTTCTGCAGGCTTTGAAGCATTAAATGGGAGTCATCTTCTTTTTTTCTTTTAAGTAAAAAGATGGCTTACATGCTTCTTCTGTTTTGTTAGCTGTCACTTATCTCTTAATTTTTAAAATTAAAAGTGAAGGAGTTTCTGTTGGATAGATAGAAAGAAATAATGAGCAACTGTAATAAGACAAATGTGCTGGCTAGATGTTTTGGTACTAGAGAGTTAGGGGAGGAAGTATTAAAAACCTTTGTCATGTGGTTATTTACTAAATAGTTTATAGTTACTTTTTATCCTTGGGATTTTCAATATGCTCTATCTTGGAATTGGAAACAATATTAAATAACATTATAGTTTGTTTGTTTTATCCATAAATGTTGAATTTAAAGTAGTAGATTAAATAGTTGATCTATATTTGGGGTGGGTGGAGACCTCTTGTGTTTGTCCTTTTTTGTTTTTTGCCATAGCTGGAAGTGATCTTTGGTTAATAGAAAATTTTCTAAGAATAACTGTGGTTGCTTATATGCTGTGGAGAAGATTGGAAGTCCATTTTAATTTTGTTTATTGTTTGTTGTATATGTGTCTCTATGGTTTTTTTTTTATGATTAAAAATTCTTTTAAAACATCCCGATCTCCAGCTTTAGCTGCCACTGGCCAGGCCATTACTCCGGCTGTGCCAGTAGAAAAGCATATTCAGGCAATGGGATCCGACTGCGGTCGATCTCCATTAGCCTCGACATCGAGTCGCTGAGAGAGAACAGCCCGATCAAATTCCCCATTGAGGGTATTGGCATTGGTAGCTGCAACATCGTAGTGGTGTTCACGTACCTGTGGGGGGGCTCGCCTCTCCACCACCGTGATTCTCCGCGGTGGCCCCCCCACCTCATTCTTCCGAGCAGCGCGGAGCGTTCTCCATGCCGCTCAAGTTCCCGCCAACGGGCGCGCTGGTCATGTCGCATCACTTCCGGCACGCCAGAAGTGACGCGACAGGACCAGTGCGGGCAGCGCAGGCGGCTCGCCATGGAGAGGCAAGCTGCCGCTGGATCTGGATATAGGTAGGCCCGCGCAAGCGTGTGCAGTGCCAATTTTGGCCTGCTATGCCCGCGCGAGGTGAACGGTTGCATCCCTACAACATCGCTGTCTGAAGGAGAGATTGTCGAATCTCCTGTTCTCCAACAACTTGAAAGGCAGCTGATTCCGATGAATCAATCTCGATCGAGATCCAATGAGTCTCGTCGCGGAGTATCGACCTCGCCAAGGTACTACAGTAGAGTGAAACAGATGGAATCAGTGTCTCGTCGATCTCGATCTCATCGGTATCGAGAACATTTGGTCCTGTCTATGGCGTCGACGTCGAGATCGTATTATTCTCGGTACCGATATGAAGGCCCACGTCGACGTTCATCCTATTATTCCAGGTCTCCTTTGCGAGACCTCTACCACTCTCAATCTCGGGAAGCTCCTCGACATTGAAGGTATTATCGATATTCTCCTCGGTCTCGAGGAGAATCACCCTCTCGGTCTCGACGCCAAGAACTAAGATCAACTTTGCCGTCGACAGTACCAAATCCGGCAATGGAGCAGCGGGATCAAGGAGCAAATGTGCAACTTGGAACCTCTTCCACAATGACTCAGGGACAGGCCTTGGTGCCAATTCCTCCTTTGGCTCCTGTCTGTACTGAGACCTCGTTGGGCTCTCATTATACCACCGACACCGAGTCAGTCATTTCTTCGGCGCACTCCACGTAACCAGATGCGCAGGTGGAATCCAAGGCTGCAATCTCTTCCAAGGACCTGGGGAGTTTTGCAGAACATATCAAAAGGATGGTGAAATCCTTAGGAGTTGAAGCAAAGACTGAAGAGCCTAAAGTAAAGGACCCGATCTTTGACATTATTCGAACGACACAAACATCACAGACACCGATTCCGTCCTTACCAACTCTGCAGGAGACACTGCAAGAAACATGGAAAGCTCCAGCTACCACTCAGCCTACAGCTAGGAAGCTCAAATTCATGTATAAAGTGAGGGAAGAAATGCAAAATTCCTGTTTTCTCATCCACTCCCGAACTCGATAATAGTACAATCTGTTCAATCTCGTGGGGGAAAACAACATAGCACCCCAGCAGATAAGGAAGGAAAGCGATTAGATTCCTATGGCTGTAGGATCTATTCATCGAGTTTGTTGGGTCTAAAAATTTCAAACTATCAGGCAATGATGGCGAGATACTAGATGTTTATCACAGAGAAATTAGGGGATCTCTGTGATTACTTGCCAAATGAGAAGAGGGAATTAGCCTGTGTTTTCCAAAAGGAGGCGACCAGCATGGCTGCACTGCAAATGAACACCGCTCATCATCAGGCTGACAGTCATGCGAGGTCAATGATTGAATCAGTGGCACTCCGAAGACAAGCATGGTTACGTTCTACCACCAACCTGATTTTGGACACCAGATCAAAAATTGAGGACCTCCCATTCGATGGAGAAGGTCTATTTAACAGGTCCACAGATGACTCATTCGACTCTGTACAGAAGGCAGTAGCAAATGCAAAGAAAATGGGACTGGCTCACGTACCTCAGCAACAGGCTTACAAGCTGCAACGCTGGACCAGATTCCCGTCCTCTTCAGCGCCGTACCCATCTTCACGGCTGTTTAGAGAGGGTATCCGTTGGCCTCATGCCTCGTTGGCCTCGTTGGCCTTGGTGTTGCCCCAAGCACCGCAACACTCATTTAATCAGCAACAGTACCGGGGCGAGAGGAGCCGACTTTGGGAAAAGGCATCTTTTGACTTCCTTACTCACCCAATCACTATCTCAGGCCAACATCTTCGGCTCCCGCCTGTGTCGACACCATCGATCCTGGCAAAACATCACAACGGATCACTGGATGTTAAATATCATCAGACACGGCTACCGGATCGAGTTCCAAGTCCTCCCTCCTTTTCTCGGTATCAAGACCACTCGACCAACACCAGTGCTCTTAGAAGAAATGTCATCCCTCCTTCGAAAGGGAGCAAGACAACCAGTTCCCAAAGAAAACATGGAAGACGGTCTCTATTCCAGGAACTTTACGGTACCGAAAAAAGGCAGAGGACTCAGGCCGATCTTGGACCTTCTTTGGACTGTCAACCTCTTTATTTCACCCAAGAGGTTCCGCATGGTCACACTCCAATCGATCTTACCTCTACTCTGCATGACCAATTGGTTTGCATTCATCAACCTCAAGGATGCATATTTCCACATCGCGATCCACAAGGACAGTCAGAAATACCTTCGGTTTTGTGTCAGAGAAGATACTTACTAATTCATGGTTCTGCCATTCGGCCTCTCCACCGCACCAAGGGTATTCATGAAGTGCATGGCTGTTGTGTGTGCCAATCTTCGGGCAAAGGGCATCACCATCTAGCCCTATCTCGACAACTGGCTAGTAGTAGCATCATCAGAGCTCAAACTTCGACAGGCACTGCAGGAAACTCTCTATCTGCTGGACGAGTTGGGACTCTGCTTGAACTCGAAGAGGTCGGTCCTTCAGCCTGTAAGAGAAATTCAGTTCATTGGGGCAAGACTGAATGCGATAGATGGTCGGGCGTATCTGCCAAAGGACAGAGTAATAAAGATTCTTACCTTGGCAAAGAAAGTCTTCAATTTAAAGATTTGTACCACTCACAGTGTCCTACGCCTTCTAGGGCACATAGCATCAACAATAGCAGTTGTGCAGTATGCAAGGCTTAACATGCGACCACTGCAAAATTGGTTAATCCACAATTTCAAACCAGAGAAAGACAAGCCTTCCCTTCGTCTAAAAATCCCTTGGAAGATCAGGGAGTAATTGAGGTGGTGGATGCAAGAAGTAAACCTTGTAAGAGGCATGCCTTTTCATGCACTGATACTGACACGTATGCTTATGACGGATGCATCACTGATAGGGCGGGGTGCCCACTCCGATGATCATGTTGTGCAAGGCACCTGGACTACCAAAGAGTCTTCTATGCACATCAACTGGGTGGAGCTGATGGTGGTTTGGCAAGCTCTAAAAGCTTTGGAAAATCATCTTGCAGGTTGTCACATTCAGATTGCATCAGACAACGCGACAGTCGTTGCATATCTGAACAAAGAGGGAGGCACGAGATCAATGCGCCTGACACGTCTGACATTGCAGATTTACGAATGGTCAATACCTCGACGGATGTCATTCGTGGAGATCCATATCACAGGAAAATCCAACATGCTTGCAAACACACTAAGCAGAGTGTTGGTACAATCACACGAATGGCAGCTAAATCAAAGAGTCCTACTCGCGATTTTTTTCTTCTTCGAGTAACCTCTGTTCACTGATCACACAGCATAATTAACGATCCATTGTGAACTAAAAAGACGTTCATTCCCATCACAGAGAGATCTTCGAGCTCTCTGTGAGCCAGAGCTGTAATACAGGTTTTTGCTTTGAGATTCAAAAAACAGCTTGCATATGCATACTGCCTCTATGCATTGCATTTGAGATTCAAAAAACAGCTTGCATATGCATACTGCCTCTATGCATTTCATTTGCAATTTGCATACTGCCAGGGGCAATCTGGCTGGAGCCTCTCTGGCTGGAGCCTCTCTGGCTGGAGGCTTCCCTCTCAGAGTTGGAAAAGGTTACCTTAAAATCAATTGGCATAATACTGAGCAGGCTTCCCTCTCAGACTCTCAGTCAGAACTAGAAAAAAAGTTACCTTAAAATCAATTAGCACATGCCTATAATCTATAACACAAAATCTATAACACAAAATACTTTTTCATTCTAAGTAGGAATGTAAAGACTATGCCAGCCACAGCCAGAGATGTTGTTCTAATCAGCATAATCCCTGGTGATTTAGGAATTTAGCAGTCAATTAAGACACAAACAAAAGCAAACAAAAGATCTTGCTGTTCATGACTCAGTTGGGTTTGAATTTGCAATAGAAAGGGAGAAAAGAATCGACATACCTGATAGTGATTCGTGAGCAAGAGGCTTCAAAGCCGACTAGATCGAAAAAATTATTAAACAGGCTGCTGCAAGATCGTTCACATATTAGCATAGACTTATTTGCCACCAACAAAAATACAGCTTGCCCTCTGTTCTGCAGCAGAGCAGCCTCAGATCCAATGTCTCTATCCGACGCATTCATGATGAATTGGAGCGGGGACTTCTTCTACCTGTGTCCGCCAACTTTTTTTGACTTGGGTGATAGCGAAGATCTCTCAAGACAGCACGAACTGCATACTGATATCCCTGTGGTGGCCTCGACAACCTTGGTTTTCTCACCTCCTCAGTCTCTCTCATGGCGAATACCTTCCATTACCACTTCAAAGAAATTTGCTAACTCAGCATCAAGGCAAAGTGATGCACCCAGATCTACAATCGCTAAACCTGATGGCTTGGAGAATCAGATAACACAAGATACAGACCTGTCTTCCACCGTTAAGGAAGTTCTGTTAGCAGCTAGAAAACCATCGACACGGATGTCTTATGCACGAAACTGGTCTGCTTTTACTACTTTCGTGACTACAATACACAAAGATCCAAATGACTGTTCAATATCAGTTATTCTGGACTTTCTGCATTCATTGATGGTTTGTGAACTAAAATTCTCCTCCATCAAAGTGTATTTGTCTGCAATATCAGCATACAGAGCAACATCGTCTAAAGAGCCAGTGTGGTGTAGTGGTGAGAGTGTTGGACTGGGAGTCGGAAGATCTGGGTTCTAGTCCCGCTCAGCCATGAAACTCACTGGGTGACTTTGGGCCAGTCACTGACTCTCAGCCTAACCTACCTCACAGGGTTGTTGTGAGGATAAAATGGAGAGGAGGAGGAGGATTATGTAAGCCGCCTTGGGTTCGTTGCAGGAAAAAAGGCAGGGTATAAATATGATAAATAAATAAATAAAAAGGATTGATCTTTACGGACCCATTAGTTAAGCAGTTCTTGAAAAGTCTCAAAAACCTAAGACCTCCAATTCAAAGCTTAATACCAGAATGGGATCTTCTGCTAGTTCTAAAGGCTCTCACTAAGCCACTGTTTGAGCCGATGGCAATAGTGGACTTGAGATTGCTTTAGTTTAAAACAGTTTTTTTGGTGGCAATAACTTCAGCCAGAAAGGCCAGTGAGCAATGTGCCCTACGGATTTATCCTCCCTATACCACTTTTCACAGACATAAAGTTGTGCTTCGGCCAGATATACAGTTCTTACCAAAAGTGGTGTCAGAATTTCATTTGGGACAGGACATTGTTCTTCCTGCCTTTTTTCAATCTCCATCTTCCTTCACCTATTGAAAGAACACTACATGGTCTCGATGTTCGACGGGCCCTCACTTTCTATGAAGCTCGAACGAAATCAGTTAGGAAGACTCAACAACTCTTCATCTGTTATGGGCCTCCTAAAGTAGGCAATCCGGTGTCCAAACAACGACTTGCATCCTGGATTGTGGACACCATTAAACTAGCATATCAACTTGCGAATCGCAGTTTACCAGGGAGTTGTTTACTTTTCTCTTTCTCAATCTGTCCTTTCTTAATTTATCCTTTTGTAATACTTTTGAATATTTATAAGTTTATGCATCATTGTTAGCTGTCCTTCCACTGAAATGGAAGCAAGACATTGGCTGTGTTCAGAAGTAACAATAAACTGATAATAAACAATAAATAATCCATTTTCCTTTTGTGTTGACTGTTGAGTCTTTTCGATGATAAGTCTGATGATAGGGACTGACTTATTATTAATCATAGTAGCTAGCCGCTCTGGTAGCATTTTTTGGCTGAAGAATGGGGTAAAAATGCTGTAAATAAATAAACAAACAATACACTGTTATTGTTAATGAATGAGGTTCAGTGAGCCTTGGGTTCACCCTCTCTTCCTCCAGTGTGGCTTCAACAAGAAGGTTGGAAGCTTCACTCCCATGTTTGATAAACTGCAGTTTAGCGTTACATCTGAACCCTAAACCCTATTTTGAAGTTCTGGAGGAGGAATGCACATTTGCTGCTCTCTAAAGTAGTATGTATTTTTCAGAAACTGCAGTGAGAAGTGTCAGTAAATCTAATTACTTTTCATTTTAAAAAAAATATGTCCCCCCCCCCACTGGTCTCTTTGTTTTGTGCAGAACTTTATATAGCACATCAGCCTGCACACTACTGTGATTGCATTTAATGTTTCAGACAATGGGTCAGATTTTCAAGGAATGGATTACATATTTATGTAGTTATAATACCCCAGAATAATCCTGACAATCACCCAATATGTTTTCCCAAAAGAAATCAAAATAATTCTTTGCTAATCATGAATTATATTTCTACCAAACTACAGATGCAGTCCTGTGCACATTTGTATATGCAGAAAAGCTAGCTTTTGTATACTGAATTATCAGATATGTATACCACAGCTGCAGTTTAAATAGACATGCCTGCCTTAATTGAACCTCATTAATGATTAAACACTGACTTCAGTGCTCCAGAAGTTATGTAATTAATGTGTGAGGTTTGCTGATTAGAGCAGCTATGCAGTAGAATGTTTTTGTTATTGCTCACTCTCACAACAAAAAGGTAATACCCATTTCACTAAGAAAATCAAGGAGGAAAGGAAATTTAATTAAAATTTCACACACATGAGAAATGTGCTAACCTGCCTAGCAAAGGCCTATCCACTTATGTGCATTTTCATGAGTAGAACTGATAATTTCATGATTATAGCAGAGAAATGGTAACAACAAATTGTTTGCTTACAGTCCAAGTTAACAGACTTAGTTAATCAAGTTTTATAAGCTAAATCAACTCAAACTTTGTCAAAATAGGCCTTGCAAACTCCAGAAGAAAAATGAGTCTTCCTGACCTTGGTAGCTTAGCTGAATAATCTTACTTTGGACCTGTGCTTCAGGTTACTAAGGAAATCATCCCATGCCATGAAACCAACATGTCTGTGAACACTAGAGCCTATACTATGACATGAGGCAGAAGGTACTGGTAGCTAACACTGTAAGGAATTGGGGTCAGGTGGGGGAATGGAAGGTCAGCTCAACAGTCCCTGGCCTAACCTTTAAAAAACCCAAATAGCTAGGCAAATGAGTTTCAGGAAGGGGTTTATATCTCTCCTAGAAGTTGGTTCCTCCTTAAACCACCTGGCACAGTACATTGCTACACATGCCACCCAGTCCTCATGCTGTCACCTCCTTCCCCTGCCAATTCGCTTCTACTCTCTTGGGGTCACTTTGAAAGACCATGTTTCACAACTGGCTAACTCTCTTAAAGAAATATTGGCCTGTTCTCAAATTTGGAATACCAGAAGGTGCTCTCAGAAAACGTCTATGTCATTTACTACTGTTATCATATTTGAACTAGAAGTGTACTACTGTTAAATTCTAGCTCACATTATATAATAGTAGCGATGAATATAAAGTCCAGTCAAAAAATAATTTAATTAGTATATCTCCTGTGAGTGGGCAGTCTGCCAGTGTTATACACGTTGTGCTAGCAGGAATGACCACTAGCACAACAGGAAGCTAGCACTTGCTAGCGCAACCCAGGAAACTAGCTGAAACTTCCACTTCCAGACCATTCTAGACTTGTCCCAGGACAAGTCAGCAGAACTCCCTTCTGTGAGTTCTGCTGATCTGACCCATTTTATAAGTGATAGTTTCTATAAGTGGTAGTTTCAGGTGGTTTCTATTCTAGATTCACTCGCCAGCACTAGCTTCCTGTTGTACTAGTGGTCATTCCTGCTAGCACGACGGCAACATTGGAAATTTCCCCATTAGATAAATGAAATAAAGAAGTTAAAAACAGTCATCTTTCATTGCCACCGTGAAAGACAATATTGGTATTTTAAGTAAATAATTACATAATCATCCTTTCTATGAGAATCTATCTATACGCACACACCATTAAACAGTGTGAAATTACACACTCTATTTCAACATTCTGAAATTTTGAAAGCAACTGTAATGATTGATACAATTACAGTTTTATCCTTGGCATCCTTTTAATCAGATTTCCAGTGTGCTTGCAGAAAGCACAAACATTGCTTAATTTGATAACTGGTGGTACTCCTTTATATAAATGAGGCATCTAGTCCCTTAATCATATTGCATATTTTTTTCCCGGTTACTAGGACAGGATTCATTTTTTAAAGGATTACCATGGTTAAAGTTGTCATCTTATTTATTTGAGAATGTGAATATTTCAACGTGTGTGTGTGTGTGTGTATATATATATATATATGGAATTGGGCCAAAAACATGCAGAGTAAGCAAAGTACATTTATACTGAGATGTGCACAGGAAATAGCAAATACTCATTAGGGTTTATCTGTCTTTAGGTTTTTTAAATCCTGTAACAGTTCCTCCTGCCAAATTGAAATCTATATTTTAATGCTCAGGGAAGTGTGAATAACTCCATGGAAATTCAGCAGAGGGGATTGCTAGAGAAATATCCTTGGGTGTGCATGGACACAGTATTATTAACACTGTACAACTGTGACCAGTGTATACATTTATTTATTTGTGTGTGTCTGTGTGTGTCTGTGTGTGATAGTTAATATGGCCTGCAATTCAGTGTAGCATAGCGGTTTATTTACCAAATAAATAAATAAATTTATTTTATTTAAAATAAAACCATTTTTAAAAATCTACTCTACTTCCAAGGAGCTCAGGATGGCATATTAACCAATTATATCCTCACAATAATCCTGTAAAGAGATCAGGATTAGACTGGTGCCTTGGCAGGCTGAGAGCAATTCAGCACTGAGATCCGTTGGGTATCACCTGTATCTACCCACTTCCTCTGCCCTGTCCAAGTAGGTTTGCAGAGGCTTCCAGGGAAGTCCATATTAATCTTGGAAACCGTGTTGCTAACTCAGAACCTCATCCTGGCCCATATACTCACTATTTGATGTCTGAGCCATGGAAACCATTTTAATGTTTTTCATCTTGTCATAACTAACTGGCAAAATTAGTTAGTCATAACTAACTGGGTGGATCAACATGAGATTTGAAATCATGAATGAAGAGACAGGAGAGTGACTCTGTACTGAATGTGTGCAGAGTATGCTTCCCATCATCCTGCTAAATGGGAAGACCTAAAGGAGGAATGAGGCAACACTATAACTCTGGGTTCTAAAAATTCAGGACCTCTAGTTTTCACAGTCAAAGAAAGGGAAATCTGGCAACTTTGTGTTCTAATTTTTATCATCCTTTCAAATACATGAAGCTGAAGGGAGCTTTCTAACTATATCATAAGATATTAGATGATGTGGGACTTCTTAAAACAGGGATATTATTTTTCAGAGGCTTTTAAATCTAAGCAATGTATAAGTGATTACTAAATGTATGAAATTTTTATCATTTGTCCCTTGGTTAGATTTAGTGATCAAAAGTAATAAATTATGCTATAAAAGATGAATACAGATAAATTATGCTATGGAAGATCAATAAAGATTTCTCTATCTTTCAATTCATTATGTATGTTTATGTTGAAATATACTAGATGTTTCCCGGTCCATTGCAATGTAATGCAATGTAGGCATTTCAGAATCTTGTAAACTCTTCCTCCTTACCAATCATTTTGCATATGTTTTCCATAGGCAACACAGCAGGAGATTGAGAAACGTCAGCTTCAGCTGAAGAACATCAGTGATTTGGGAGAGGGACTGAAGATGGTGCTTAAAGGGAAGGAAAGCTTAGTGAATGATAAACTCAGCCTTCAGAGAAGTAACTGGATAGCAGTAACTTCACGAGCTGAGGAATGGTTTAATTTGTTGCTGGTAAGAATTATATTGTTACTTACTCCCCACTTCCCAGATCAGTGAGAAGTCTGGGAACAGCACTATCACTTCAATTTCCTTTAGATGACATATGATGTTTTGTGTGTGTGTGTGTGTGTGTGTGTGTCTGTGTGTGAAGGAATTTTATAATTCCTTCAAATACCAACTCAACTCTGCTTGTGCTTATGTAGCCAAAACCACTCCATCCATATGTAAGAGAGAGGCAGATTCAGGTAACCTCAGGGTTTGTATATGCTAAAACAAACAAACAAACAAACAAACAAAACCCCTTTGGCAAAAACACTGGTGCGGGGGACACACACAGACCCCAAATTACCTCATAAGAACTCAGTGACATGGAATGTAGAGAGACTGAAAGGAAACAAACTGATAACCAGGTGGGGTGGGGAATGATAGGGAGAGGCTGGTAAGTGGGTAGGGAAAGAGAGAGAAACATATATAAAAAGGGTAGAATGAGCTATCTATCTCATTGTCTGGATAAGTCATGACCTGGTTCTAGCGATGCATCCAAGGCCGGGTGGCGCCCCCGACCCGATTTTCCGCGGGGGCGCCGACCCGACTTGATTTTCTGAGCGGCGCGGAGAGGTTCTCCGCGCCGCTCGATCGGGCTTCTCCGGCCCCGTACGTCACTTCCGAGACCGGAAATGACGCGACGGGACCTTGCGCAGGCGCAGAATGCGCCACAGGGGTCCAGCGCGCCTGCGCAGGGTTCAGTCGCGTCATTTCCGGTCCTGGAAGTGATGCGACGGGACGGAACGGACCGCGCGGGCGGCTCGCCGTGGAGAGGGCGAACCACCCCGAAGAACAAGGTAAGGCCTTGCCGGGCGTGAGCGGGGCCAATTTCAGCCTCGTTTTGCCAGGCAAGGCTTGGTTTTACAAGCCTACCTGAACAATCTATTTTAAAATGTTCACAGGAATGGAATTCCAGGAGAGTTGCCCATAGACACCGCTGGAGAAATCAAATATTTTAAAATAGCTGGTAATTCAGCACTGTGCCCACCCAGATGCAGAAAAAAAAAATATCAAGAAAAAAACCTCAGAATGTTTCCAGTAGTGGCCAACCAGGTGCCTATACACAGTACATGAGGGCAATAGCCCTCTCCCACAGTTGTTCTTAGAAACTAGTATACAGAGGCATACTGCCTCTGATACTAGAATGAATATATAGGTATCATGATGACTAATAGCTAGTAATAGCCTTATCCTCCATGAATTCATCTAAACCTCCTTTAAAACCATCTCAGTTGGTAGCCATTAGTTGGTGACTATTGCCATATTTTGTGGTAAAATTCCATAGTTTAACTATGCAATGTGTGAAGAAGTACTTATTTCACCTGCTCGAATTCTCCCACCATTCAGCTTCATTGGATTTTAGTATTGCGCGTGCAAAGAAGAAAATAAGAGCCGAGACACAGAATGATGGTGCAAATTAGGGCCACATTTATTAATTCGAGGATCTGTGAAGGGATGAGTGCGGGTGCTAGCTAAACCGGCCCTCAGCCAGTATACCCTTAAATAGGCGAAGCATCCCAACCTGAGGAGTGGCGCTGTAACTCGCCACTCCCCAGTTTTACACCATGCGGTGTTGGAAGGCCTCTTCCATGTCACCTCCTCACGGGGCCGTGAAACACCATGCGGGTGAGAGGAATTGGCCTCAAAGGCGGACCCTATCTCCCCCGGCCGAGCCATGATACCAGGTTCAGGGAAGCCTCAGGTATCTCCAGTCACCTGAAAAGGTGCCGTGGGATGATCACTGAACCTCACCCCACTGCCTAAACCTGCACTTACCGCCAATGTGACCGAATTGGATAAACTACACAAAACAAAAAAGCACCCAACCCAAGAACACAGTGCAGAGTAGGTGAAACATGCACACCACCACCAGGCCAATCAGCAATGGTGAGCCAAAATTCCTACTCGGCCCCATCAACTGGGGACCAGAAGTCCCACACTGTGAATTGGGAAGGAGGGGGGAGCTGCTTTCAAGAAAAGAGGCAGAGGGTGGAGTGACACTGCTTAATAAAGGCCACTCTCCCCCCCGCCTTAGGTCCATAGGTGGTTTTACAATTAAGCAACTTCGCCTCTTATTCCTTCATGCACGCAAATAGTCTTCCCACCAACAGCTACGCGTTGGTAGGGGAAGGGTATTATGAGAAAAGGAGGGAAATGAAAATAGCCATTTTCCTTACCCTATGCATAATTTTATAAACCTGAATCATGTCATCCCTTACTTGCCTTTTTTCTAAACTAAGAAACCTCGTACATTTCCATCATAGGGGAGTTGCTCCAGCTCCCTAAAAGGCATTAAGAGATCAGCAATATATATATATATATATATATATGATCACTTTCCTAATAATCCCTAATATGGATTGTACGTTTTTCACAGCTGCTGCACACTGTCATCAGGAACCCAAGGTCTCTTTCCTGGTCAGTCCCCACCAGGTCATACCCCTTCAGTGTATATATGAAGTCTTGCTTCAGTGGAGTGTAGTTGGAAGTGGCCATGTGAAGAATGATGTACATTGTTATATGTCAGTAGGGGCATGCTAGAACTCAGTACATGCACAACAACTTGTACATGCAGCTTCCACTTGTAATTTTAGCAGCTTACATTAGCTCAAGCAAGAGACTATCATGCCCAGGAGGTCTAGAGAGATAGGACCTTTCATAAAATCACCCAGAAAATTCGTAACTGAGCTGGAATTTAAACTTCTCTGCTTCATCATTCATATCCTACAACACAATCACTGCACTATACTAGCTCCTGTAAAAGTGTAGGTGTCAATCTATTTGGTTACATTAATGTTCAATTGGTTGAGACTTGAAATATATACACTTAAATTTTAAGTCATCTGTTATGTGTCCATCACTACAGCTCCATGCACTGTTTTTTTAATGAGCTACAAGTAAGACAATAATTTGATTGGCTGTTTGAAATGTCAACTTTATTAGACCTGTTGCTGACCTAATCCCTGTCAGGGCTCAGTTTCTTGGCATCTTCAGTCAAGCAGATACCAATTTGTATTTACAATGAAATACAATTGTATTTATTGTAGTAGATCAGGTAACACAATCAGCTTTCTAGAGGTTCATTGCAGAACTTCTAGCATGTATATCTTTCAACAAAGCAAACAGCTTCTATGAAACCTTTCAATGCACTGCTTAGGTAAATTGCCCACAGTTTCAAGGTTAGCAGTCATTCAGAGTCTTAATCCTAGCAATGAATGGCCCAGCAGAATCGTATATTACAAAATCACAGCAAACAAGAGTTCACAGATTTACAATGAATTCTGGCGAGGAAATATTCTGAGCACTAAAAACATTGATCTCTGTACATCAATTAAAATACAAGGGGAGGGGCTTTCAGAGCCCATCTTCTGACAACCTATCCCAACAGGGATTTCAAGCCCTTAAGCAAGTAGACCATCAAAGAGGGCATTGCTATTCTTCCCTCTTGAGTTGACATCCTGGGAGACATCCCTGAAACACCCTCCTCTTCAGATTCTCCCCCATGCTTGATTCCCACACTCCCAGGCAGTAAATCAGAGGCTTGACTAAAAGTCGTATCTGGCAGTTGTGACAGAAAAGGAGTTCTACTCTCCTTTAGTCTGTAGTCAGTTGGTGCCAAGTTCTCTAGCTTTGAGCTTCCCACAGTTGTACTAGAATCCACATTGTCCTGGTCTGACCCTGGCTCCCAATTAGTAGGGCACACAGTTGCATCTGGGCTAGTCCCACCAATCTCCATGGATCTTTCTTAATTTGTAAATATAGAGGTAAAATACCAGCAGAAGAACAGATATGAATGAACCGGGAGCAAGTTGGGAGATGGTTGTAATTGTGCCAGTTAAATAATACAACAATGAAATATATAGAAATTGCTGCTGCCACTATAATAGCAATCCAGTAATATGACCATCTTCATTTAGCATATGTTCCATCTACTGTACAACAGCTGTTTGATTCTTATAGCTCTATCATTCCGTTTCAACTGTAATAACCATTACATTACGGGCAAAGATAAAAGTTTTGAAAATGTTCTGCCATGATTCCAAAAGGCGTGTTTCTCATGCATTGTTTGTAAACACAATATAGCCTACATATTATGTGCATTGGAGCTCTTCAGTCAGAAAGCAAACTTAGTTTTTATCAATATGGTGTTCTGGCTTTGTATCAGTTTTTACCACTAGAGTAAAATAGAAAGTAGGGGGACTATATTCTGTTAAAAGCCCTGTGGGCAATTTACTTTTATGGTGATTCCAATCCAAATCTTCCAGAGAAATAGAAGCATTGGTGATACTATAAAAATAGATGAAGGTTGAACTAATTTCTAAATGGACTACTCCTGCATCTTTGAAGGAACGAATGGGACACTCCATTTAGACAAGTTGGGATTCCTGAAAAGGTTTCACAAGTGAAGGGGAAAGCGAATTGGCTTTAAAGAAACTGTCTGTGTCCTTCAAGACCAACTTTTCATAGACAAATGCAGTCCCACAAAGTGCAAACAGGCATCTCCCCTTGCAACTTGAAAGACCTGTCGGTGGGGGGTGGGGGAAGGTGATTAATCTCAGAATTTAAGGCTAATTTCCCCTTCGCTGCAGTTCTTTAAACTGTGAGATGGGGGGGGGGGGAGTTCTCCATCTTTGGAGAATGCACAGTTCCATCTTCTAACCCAATCCTCTCCCCAACCCTAATTAAATAAAGCAAGAGACAGACAGCTTGATTTCCATTCCTTCAGCTTTATTTCCAGCTCCAGACAGCTAATACCTCATGCCTGCTAATCCTTCTTGGCTATCAGTGGTTGCTGGCAGCATGAATGCAGTGTGCATGCACAGGTCTCAACCACCCCTGGTCTTGGGGAGGTGGGGGATCACTTAACCCCACCAATACTTTTGCAATGCTGGGAGGTCTCTACAAAGGTAGAAGCTCTCTCTTACCTTGCCACCTCCATTTTGGTTCCCAGTGTGTCAGCATAATTTAGATAGACGGATACAACACCCATTTTGCAAATATGAAGAGGGATTGTTTCTTTTATGAGAGAAAGTTTTTGTTTGTTTGCTTGTTTGTAAAGACTGGAATTGTAAGAATTGCTTTAGCTGCTTTGTGCACACCTAGAAGGATTTTGTAAAAAAAATAGTTCCTTCCCATATCATTATCAGAAATTGCTTCTGCAATTCCTCTCAGTTTGCCCTAAACCATTCAGGGCTACTGTTTGAGGGTCTAAAGCCCTATTGGGTTCATGGAACTCGTTTTATAGTTCTTTGGATCCATCCAATATTAGCAACATTTTTTATAATCATGCTATTTTCTTTTTGTCTCTGCCACTAATTACTTAATAGCATGTTATATGTCCTTTATCTACATGCAGGCATATCAGAAACGCATAGAGTCTTTTGATCAGAATGTTGCTAATATCACCACTTGGATGTATCAGACTGAAATAATCCTGGATGAATCTGAAACCCAAAGACCTCAACAAAGGGAAGAAATTCTTAAGGTAACAAATACATTTTTCTGAAAACCATTTATTATGTAAATTTCATGGGTAGTGCATGTCCAGGGTTTTTGCCCTATAGGTTTCAAATAATCTCTTAGGATTATAGCTGAACATTGTTTTTGTCTTGGCATAAGCATTGTCCAGCAGCTTTTAAATTGCTTAAGAAAACAGACAGAGAGTAAGCCGATTCAGTTGAAAAATCAAATATGTGATTTCAAGGCTTGAGGACTTCATGGTGAGTAGAACACTTATTGCTAAGCCTGTATCTCCTGAGTACTGTTTCTATCTATTTAAAAATGGAACGCCAGCCTTTTTTTTTTTTTAATCAGTTTGCTCCTTTTATCAAATATCTGTTCCTCTGAGAAAGATATTGGCTCTCCAAGCAATGATATCGCTTGACAACATTGTACTAGAATTTGATGTAATCCTTGTGGAAGTGATTTATCATTTGAAGAGGGATGTGTTGTAGCATGTTATAGGAAGGGTTACAAAATGTATGTGTAACTCCTATAGCAAAACTATCTTCATACAAATTAACATCTTACATGGCAATATAAGAGCTTTATCTCCACCTGATTCAAATATGACATGAAAAAGCAATTGTCTATTCAAAAAGTTTATCTTTTCAAAGTCTTGGTCATTCTGATAACATGAAACTTCCCTTTCCAAGGTTCCTATTTTTGGTCCACTGTGCTGTTCTTCAGAAAGATTCCCTGCCTGATACCTTGTCAAGCATCTGTCTTCCATCATTCATATAGAGATATTTCCTCCTCACAGCACTTAGGTTCAGCTCCATTTGCTACTTGCAGGTGTAAAGGGGGAATAAAGAGTCGAAACACAAGAATATGGTGTAAATTAGTGCCACATTTATTGAATGACAAAGATCTGCGAAGGGAAGAAGTGCGGGTAAAAACTAAACTGGTATTTGGCCCATGGAGGTGTTGATGGGAGAAACATCCAAAGCCAAGGGATGGCGCTGCAACTCGCCACCCCCCCAGTTTTACACCATCATGGTGCTGGTAGGTCTTCCCACTGTCACCACATCCCGGGGCCTCATAACTCCGGTGGCTGGTGAGGTGAGTTGTCCTCAAAGGCGAAAAGAGAGAGATCAAGGGAGGGGCCGCCAGGCCTAATATTGGCCCCTTGGACTCCGCCCCCTACAGTTCTCATTGGTAGAATGAGATCACCCCATGGTGGTCTCTCACTCTTATTCCCCCACCCGCAAATTTCTCCCCACCCACAGATACATGTGACTGGGGGAAGGGTATTCTTCAGTAACAATTCAAAGAACAGCAAAAGACCTGGCAGAGAAATCTGTGCAGCTGAACCCTCCACCTTGCTTTCATCAAATCCCCTCATCCATCTTTACCCTCTCTCTATTTCCAATAGCCACTGGCTATTGGGTTAGATCATACTGAACATGTCCTGAGTTCCTATAGATGCCCCCAATTCTCACATTGGTGTCATGGTTACTTCTTTTAATGACTGTATCCCATGCCGCTCTGATAGTGGAAGGGTTGGAATCACATAAGAAGAATAATACTAAAGTTATTCCCCTTGCCCCTCGAATGTACCAGTACATTTTCTTCCACATGATCTGTCCCTTCCATATGGTTTCTACATTCAGCATCAGAACAGCAGGGTAATGGCAGCTAGCTATACTATTCCTGTAATGTAAGAATTGGACTTGCTTCTCATCCTGGAAACTCCCAATAAATTATCAATACTACCACCCTCAACACTGGTCTTAGTCAACTGTTCTGGAAATTGGAAGCACATTCACTTCCTCAAAACACTAGGATATTCTGTTTCCTCATTATGAAACATTCATATATATAAATTAGAAGTATTTCAGAAAGTTAATAATACCTAAAATTATTAATAATACCTAAAATTATATTTATTATATGTTCACTGGTTTCAGATGGTATGGATGCAGGGCCCAATTTAAAAAACAAAACAATTTACTTGTTACCAAATGCTCCCTAAAGTTCCAGTGACAAATCCTCTGAAGAGAGGATGACTGTTAGTAAGGATAGGGGTGAGTGAGGCATAAAGATGGATTCAGGGCTCCAGAAGCATCTCCATTACAGTGCCAATCTTGATTCTATCCTGCTTCTCATACAGAGGTAAAGCTTTTGATATGTAAACTCTCATAAACACAGAAAGTAGGTCTATTTCCTGAATAATTGTTCCAACAATTAGTTTATAAACCAGATGCCATGGCCTAGGATCAGGAGCCCTTGGAGACTGAAGCCACGAGTTACAACACGAGACAAAGGAGACACCAGAATTAGTCCCTGGTCCTTCTGAACTGGGGCCCCCTGCTTCAGTTCTCATAACCTATCCATACGACCCCCAGGAGGTGCCACTGCCCCCTTATTAGAGCCGACCTTAGACTCCTCTAGTGAACAGTGAGACCTTGAGGTCTCCAAATGACTCCTCATCTCTCCAACCCTTCATTCCGCAGGAGAAGCCAACACCTACCAGAAAAGTCTGCTAGCCCTTTAACAGCCAGATTTATTTATTTATTTATTTGATTGATTGATTTGTACCCAGCATTTTTACCAAAAAATGACACTCAAGCAAGATACAGCATCTGAAGTGGTGGAGCCTGACTATAAACCTCTCCTAGTTGTTCCCAGTCCATAGCTCTGAAATTAACTCAAGTCTCAGATGTGATTCAGCTGCCTGTTCCACATCATGCCTCCTCGCCTGAGCCATCGACCAGAGCAGACAACAGAATCACAGATGGAGCAAGTAGGGATGTACGTGTGACTCGATTGGGGGTGGAAGCAAGGCGAACTCGCCTCCCGAGCCCCACGGAACTTACCTTTTCCCCGGCTCGGCACATCTCCTGGAAAGGAGCCAGGGAGAGGTACTTCCAGGTCCCTGGTGCTGCGTTTTTCACGTAAATACCATAGAAAACCACCTTCAAAGGGCTGCAATAGCAAATCGCAGCTGTTTTAAGGTGGTTTTCTATGGTATTTAAGTGAAAAACGCAGCACCAGGGTCCCGTTGCGTCGCTTCCTGGCACAGTGCCGGGAACCGTCGCGTCACTTCCAGGCTCTGGAAAGTCCTCTGGGAGCCTCGCTGTTGCCGCGAGAGGTATCGAGCGGCGGGGGTGCTCACTGAGCACCCGGCGAGCACCCCAAGAGGTATGTGTACATCACTAGGAGCAAGACACCAACACAGTTGATTGTCTCAAAAAAGCTTCATAGCACCTTACATGCATGCACACATAGTACCTATGTACATATGGTTCCATCTGGTTATGGAAAAATTAAATGAATTCATGCCTTACACAGAATTTCATAAATGCAGATAGCAATAAACAATGAACCATGACATCATTATGGTAAACATAAGAACAGCCATGCTGCATCAGTCCAAAATGTAGCATTCTGTTTTCACAGTGGCCAACTAGATGCCAATGGCACATCCATAAGCCAGGACATGAGTGTAATAGCACCCTCCCACTAGTGTTCCCTAACAACTTGTATTCAGAGGCATACTGCCTCTGATACTGCAGATAATATAAAGCCATCATGACTAACATGTAGGTAGCCCATCAGCAAACCTTGGGATTCAGAGAGCTATAGACATAGGGTTGGATCCAGATTTAGGGCTGAGAGAAGCAGACTTTTCTGCCCTCCCCCTCATGGCAGCCCCTTGAGCCACCTGAAAATGCTACAGAGAGGTTTGGGGGACTCTGGTGAATGGGGTGAGCTGTGGAGCAGGAGGGGAGCCTCCCCCCCAAAAAAAATCTGGCAGAGGCACTTTATGTGAGTTCAGCTGTTCTGTCCACAGAAGGCGGATCCTGGATCAAACCCATATAATAGAGACAGATGTTCATGATGGCTAAAGACCTTATTTACTGAAGTAAAAGTACAATTTCAGACACAAACTAGTAGTGACAAACATCATTTTCAGAAGCAGAAATTCTGTACATGGTTCCCACTTTGATCTCAGTTGGATTAAGATGAATTCATCTGGAACAGCTCTATCAGTGTATGATATAAAGTATCATCTGCCTTTCATTTAATAAAGTCTGATATTTTTGTCGAAGCAGGGAAATAAAATAATAATATTCCCTCTTGGAAGCAGAGTTGCAGGGATATTGGACCTGTGGATTAGGCTAGTCCATGTAAATGAGAAAAACAAGCCAAGTATTCTTTAGCAAAAGGTTTTACTAAGGCTTTTGTCTTGATCATAAACAGAGCATATACAGAGAGCAAAAACAGAGCATAGCATACAGAGCCAGACAGATAGAGAGAGTGACTGACAGCCTCTATCATCATCATCATTACATACTTATATACAATATATACAAGACCTTCATATTACAAGAGGTTAAACACACCTGCAAGTAATTGAATACATCACTTATTTACCCGGCATTGCACGGGTTGTCATTTTCCTATACACACTATTTGTTCAAAATTCCTTAAGGTAGCTGATCGCTGTTTTGAATTGCTCCATAGGAAAGGTCCCCCGGGACTACATAATGGAATCTCAGTTCCCAGGAATCCCAGCTCCCCCGGGACTGCACAATGAAATCCCTGCTCCCCCCCCCCCCCGGACTACACAATGAAATCCCTGTTCCTTTTCCCTCGGGACTGCACGATGAAATCCCTGCTCCCCCAGGACTACACAGTGAAATCCCTGCTCCCCCGGGACTACACAGTGAAATCCCTGTTCCCCTCCTCTGGGACTGCAGAATGAAATCCCTGCTCCCCCTCCCCAGGACTGCACAATGAAATCCCTGCTCCCCCCCCAAGACTATGCACTGAAATCCCAGCTAGGGGTGTACCGTCTCGCCTCGTGCAGGCATAGCAGGCCAATATCGGCCCCGCTCATGTCTGCACGAGGCTCGCCTCTCCATAGCGAGCCGCCCGCGCCGCCCACTCTGGTCCAATCGTGTCACTTCTAGCGCGGCGGAAGTGATGCGATAAGACCAGTGCTCCAGTCAGCGGCAGCTTGAGCGGCGCGGAGGACGCTCCGCGCCGCTCGGAAGAACGTGGCGGGGGGCCGCCGCCATGGAGAATCACGGAGAGGTGAGCCCCCCCACAGGTATGTGAACACTGCTATTGGTTCTTCTGACCAGATGGTGGGTGCTCAACCTGTTCTGGATGGGGTTACACTCCCCTGAAAGAGCGAGTTCATAGCTTGGGGGTTCTCCTGGAGCCATCTCTGTCACTTGAGGCTCAAGTGGCCTCAGTGGCATGGAGTGCCTTCTACCAACTTAAGCAACAACAAAAATCATGTCTCATGAATGTACATTTGATACAAGATCTCCTTAAGAGAGCCAAATACATCAGGGTCTCAAACTGGGAACTTTTGTAGCAGGTCTCGGGTGTCTTACTACCCTGGTAGCTTGCAAATACCAGGAACTGATGGCTTTACTAAGCTGAAGTGCTACTATACCTCTGGCTCAGTAACAATAACAAGGAGCCAGGAGGGCCCCATCCAGTCCTATAAAGCTTCTGATGCTAGCTTGGTTCCTTAGTCTGAGGAATTTGTTGGTTAAAAGTGAACAAAATGGCTTTACCTGCTTGGCCAACCATGACCTATTCACCAGTCTAGGCGAGGCCACCAGCCCTGACAATATTGTCATGGGAACTATTTTGTGCAATAAAATTGTCAGAATATTTTCATACTCAGGTTTGCTTTCGAGGCGGAAGGCTAGCCTTGGAGACAGGTGCAGTTGGATGTCCAAGGCCGTAGCTGATCTTTCACTCCTCTGTGTGCCAGTTAACATTTTTTCTATTGTGCTCTCAAGGACACATAGATAGGTGGAGACTGGTGAAATTATGCATGTACTTCGAGCCTTACCTGGGCTCGAAGCTCGGCCCGGCTCGTCTTTCTGCGGCGGCCCGATCCCGCTCTTCTGAGCGGCGCGGAGTGTTCTCCGCGCCGCAGGAGCCACCACCGCAGCTGCAGGAGCTGCCGCCGCTGCAGGAACCGCCGCCACAGGAACCACAGGAGCTGCTGGAGCCGCCGCCGCCACGTCACATCCTGCTGCTCCGGCGCGCTGGACCCCCACGCTCTGTTTTTGGCAAGGGGAACCAGGGCAACAGGGCTTAAACAGCCCTGCTGCCCTGGTTTCCCCCGCCAAAAACAAACCGCGGGGGTTCAGCACACCGGAGCAGGGTCCCGTCGCCTCACTTCCGCCACGCAGGAAGTGAGGCGACGGGACCAGCACGGGCGGCGCGGGCAGCTCTCCGCGGACAGCAAGGAGGCAGGTAGGCCCGTGCTCGCTGCGGAGAGCCCACGCGGGCACGAGTGGGCCGAGTTCAGGCCTCACTCGTGCCCGTGCGGAAATTCTCATACATCCCTAGCTAGGGATGTAGCCGACCAGCCCGTCAGACAGGAGCAAGGCTCGAACTGGGCCTGCTCGCGTCCGAAGGGCTGCTCAGCCACGCGCGGGCTTTACCTGGGCTTTACCTTCTTCCCTGTCTGATGGGTCCCATCGAGTCACTTCCGGCGTGGAGGAAGTGACGCTGACACAACGGGACCCTGCTCCGTCGCGCTGGACCCCCCGCGCTCTGTTTTTGGCTGGGGAAACCAGGGCAAAAGGTCTGTTTAAGCCCTGTTGCCCTGGTTCCTCCCGCCAAAACAGAGCGTGGGTGGGGGTCCAGCGGCGGCGGAGGCAGCTGAGGTGGCGGCACGCAGGACCAGGTAGGCGGCGGGGGGTCCTGGCAGCAGCGGCGGGGGGCGGGGGGGTCTGGTGGTGGCGGCGGAGGGTTTCTCAGGCGGTGGCTCAACTGGTAGCCAGTGCAGCTCCTTGAGCACTGGCATGATGTGATCCCGCCGGCGGCTGCCTTTAACCAAGCGAGCCGCCACGTTCTGTACCAGCTATAGCTTCCGAACCGTCTTCAAGGGTAACCCCACGTAGAGCGCATTACAGTAGTCTTGGCGATAGGAGACCAAGGCATGAACCACTGATGGGAGCAGGTGATTAGGAAGGTGGAGTTGATACAGCGCTGCCCGGCTCACAGCTGACACTTGAGCCTCCATGGACAGCTGGGAGTCTAGAATAACCCCCAAGCTGTGGACCTGGTCCTTCAGGGGTAGATGTATCCCATTCAGCACCAGGTCAACATCCCCTAACCTCCCCTTGTCCCCCACCAGAAGTACCTCGGTCTTGTCGGGGTTCAGCTTCAGCATGTTCCTTCCCATCCAGCCACCCACTGACTCCAGGCACTTGGACAGGGTCTCAACAGCCAACCTTGGGGCGTCAGTGAGGACTTGAAACAGAGGTAGAGCTGTGTGTCATCCGCATACTGATGACATCGCACCCCAAACCTCCTGATGATAGCTCCCAGCGGCTTTAGGTAGATGTTGAATAACATTGGGGACAGGATGGAACCTTGCGGCACCCCACAAGTGAGCGGCCGAGGGTCCAAAGGAAGGACCGGAACCACTGCAATACAGTGCCTCCCAAGCCCAAGCCCTCCAGGCGGTCCAGGAGGATACCGTGGTCAACGGTATCAAAAGCCGCTGAGAGATCGAGGAGGACTAGAAAGGAGCATTCGCCCCTATCCAAAGCCCTCCTCATATCATCCACCAAGGCGACCAAGGCCGTCTCCATCCCATGTCCAGGCCTGAAGCCCGACTGGCATGGATCTAAATAATCGGCTTCATCCAAGTGTGCCTTCAACTGCGCACCCACCACCCGCTCGATCACCTTGCCTAGAAATGGTAAATTGGAGACTGGGCGAAAGTTGTTTAGATCCTGGGGATCCAAGGAGGGCTTCTTTAGAAGCGGTCTTATTACTACCTCCTTAAGGGCTGATGGCATCACTCCCTCCTCGAGGGAGGCATTCACCACCGCCTTGATCCCCTCACCCAGTCTCTCCCTGCAGCTCATGATGAGCCAGGATGGGCAAGGGTCAAGCAAGCAGGTGGTCGGCCTCACAGATGAAAGCACCTTGTCCACTTCATCAGAAGGAAGAAACTGGAACCGATCCCACAAAACCAGTCTGCCATTGGCCTCCTCCCGCTCACTCCCTGTATCCACGACGCACGATATCCCACTCCTAATCCGATCGATTTTATCTGTGAAGTGCTTCGCTAAAGCCTCACAGGAGGCTTTAGACTGTTCCATTGGGTCCGGAGCGGCTGGACCGACCAGACCACTTGGAACAGCCTCCTGGGGCAGCACTCCACAGACACAGTGGAGGCAGCATAGAAATTCTTTTTTGCTGCCTCCACCGCCACCCGGTAGGCTGAAGATGCAGCTCTGACCTGTGTTCGATCGTCTTCGGAGCGGGAATTACGCCATCGGCGCTCTAGCCTTCTCACCTCTTGTTTCAGAGCTCACAGCGATGGAGTGAACCATGGTGCCGTGCGAGCTCTGTTTAGGCGAATAGGGCGCTTCGGCGCAACTCAGTCTAATGCCCTGGTGATTGCAGCATTCCAGTCATCCACCAGGGTCTCGACCGAGCTACCGTTTGTGTGCTCCCCAAGCGCGTTCCCCAAGCGCGTTCAGGAATCCATCCGGATCCATAAGACGCCTGGGGCGGACCATCCTAATAGGTCCCTCACCCCTGCAGAGCAGTTGTGGTATTGAGAAATCCAACCCCACCAGATAGTGATCTGACCATGACAAGGGGGTGGTGGATATACCCCCGATTTCCAGATCATTTCCCCCCTCTCCAGAAACAAAAACCAAGTCCAGTGCATGACCGGCTACATGGGTAGGTCCAGTTAATACAGGGTGCAGCTCCTAGGAAGCCATGGTCTCCATGAAGTCCCGAGGTGCCCCCGTGAGGGCAGCCCCCGAATGCACGTTGAAGTCCCCCAGCACCAATAGCCTGGGGGACAACACACGCACATCAGAGACCACCTCCAGCACCTCGGCCAGGGAGTCTGTCGTGCAGCGGGGTGGACGGTACACGAGCAGAATCCCCAGATTGCCCTTTGGACCCAACCTCCAGTACATTCACTCAATAAACTTGGTCTCCTGGAGAGGGAGTCTGGTAAGGACCAAGGACTCATGGTAGATAACAGCCACTCCCCGTCCCCCAACCCTTGGCTGCTGGGCATACGAGAAACCGGCTGGACACAAGGCCGCCAGAGTTGGAGCAGCGGCCTCGTCCAGCCAGGTTTTCGTAATACATGCCAAGTCCGCACCCTCATCCAGGATCAAGTCATGGATGAGAGATGTTTTTTGGGTAATGGACCTGGCATTGCACAACAGCAAATGCAAGGTGTGGGGAGGAGCCACACATCCCCCAGTTATCCCTTGGCTCTGGGCAGGCCCGGAACAAGGGATAGGTATTAAGCATCGATCCCTTGTCCCCCTTAATCAGCGTGGCCTGCCCCTAGCGTTCTGCCAGTGTCTGCTGCTCAACAGTGGTATACTTTGCCCCCCAGAACTCCCTCCATCATCTCCCTCGGAGAGGCACATGCCCCCTCACTTCCACCAATCAGGCGGGAGACCCACCCCTAAAACCCCCAGCCCTTCAAAAAAGAAGGGCCTCTTAAAACCCTCAACCACACCTATATCCCCATCAGCAGGGGGGGCAAGCCCTCGCCCTCATGCCACCCCCGGTGGCTCCCCCAAAGGGGCAGCCCCCTTCGGTGTTGCCCTTCGGTGGCGACTCCGCCAGCGGCGGACCCGCCCCTGCTGGGGCCAGATCTTTATGACCCCACAGTTGCAGGTGTGGCAGGGTGGCTCCTGGCTGGGCCCGGTCCTGTAAGGGGGCAGCCAGCAGTCCCACAGGCGGTGCTGGTCACACGCAGGCAGCAGCAACAAGCAGCAAGGCTGGGCTACTTGCCTGGCTTGGTCCTCTCCCAGCAGAGGCAGTGGTGGATATAAATAATATAAACCCTGACCCAGCCTCGATATCAGTCTGAGTCCGATTCTGGATCTTGGCATGTGTACCGAGCCAGGAGACACCTGCTACGCCTCCTTCTGCTCACGTGGCTTTCAGCCAGGCATTTCTCCTGGCGTCTTTGGGCCAGCCTCAACCCTGACGAGCCCTCCTCCCCTGAGCCTTCATGGCAGCCCAAGGCCAGCACCTGCAGCTGAGAATCCTCCATCGGCTCTCCCTGCTCCTGTTCCCCAGGGGAGGGGGGACTATTCAAGGTCGACTGGCCTTGGCTGCAATCAGCCACAGGTGTGAGTCCTTCACCCTGTACCAGCTCATCTTCTGTGTCAGAGCTGGCGCTGAAGCAAGACCCCACACTATGTATAAAATCATTAATCTGATTTTTTCAAAAAATATTCCTTATACCGTAGCATGCATACATTTAAAGCATTAGTGATAATTCTAGGTAATATGTGTATACCTGATTCATGCATTAATATATTTTATAGAAAATATATTACAGATATACATATGTATTAGGATATACCTTTAATTTTATGAATACCTCCTTCATTCTATTAATCCAAGAGTTTTTTCCTCAATATATATCTCCAAGTTCATTCTTCTGTTTTTCTGGATGGCTAAGCATTTTACATTAGGCTACTGGGATTCATTTTAAGACAAGGAATACTCCTAGTATGTTTAAAAAAATAATTTCCCTCCATCACATTAATAACTTGGTGTACGTATCAGGTGCCAGAAGAAGGCGCCCACTATCCTGACCATCCTATTTCTTCAGCTGAGAATTGTATTGTTTAAAGAAGAAGCTGAGGGGGAAAAATAGCAAATTTGTTCTCAAGGACACTTTTCCTATTGGTTTAATTAAATTCATCTTCTTTCTTACTGTCTCTATCAGCTTGAAAGTATAAAAAGCTAGTCATGGACTATCCACAGGCATTTGTCTAAAGTTTGTTTTATGGTTTTGCTCCTTATTCCTTTGCACACTCTCTCTTTCTCTCTTTTTCTTCCTTCCTGCATTTATTACTAACTTCAAGCCCTGTCTCTTACTCATGGACTGTAGCGCTTAAAGACTGAGCTGAATGATATGCGTCCAAAGGTGGACTCTGTCCGTGACCAGGCAGTAGACTTGATGACAAACCGTGGAGATTACTGCAGGAAAGTAATAGAGCCTAAACTGGCAGAGCTCAACCAACGATTTGCAGCCATATCAGAAAGAATTAAAAGTGAAAAGGTAGGAAGAAATGCTCTTGTGTGGAGCTACATATTCATGCTAAATAGAGCTTAATAAAGTGAGTATGTTTGTTTTCTGATGGTACATTTTGCAAAATAGAAGCTCGCATGAACAAAGAAACAAGGGGTGTGTGGGAAGCCACAGCATTAAAACTGAAACATGGTGCGCACACGTGTAAGTACTTCTGTCACTTTTCCAGAAGCAAATCAGCTGTTGTGGTGGTGGTGGTTGCTTCTGGTAGATACTAAGTCAAAAATAAACCTACCTAGAAAAAAAGAAAGAAAGAAGGGATCCATCTCTGTTGCACTGGAAGGCATACTGCTATTCCAAAGTAGGGGACATACAAAGAAGCTAGCTCATTGATAGGAGGATCCAGCATGCTTATTTTAAGGCAAATCCACATTGGTGTTTATGTGCAGGAAGCTGCTTGTTAGTTTCAGGTTGATCTGTTTGCATCTTCATGAGATCAACTGGCCAGGTTTGCATGATCATCCCCTGCCACACGTGCTGGTCATGTGCCAGGGGGATTAGCATAATTACCCTCATTAGCTCAGCTTGTTGTGACATGCGAACCCAGCCAAGGTGGCTTGTTGCCACAGGTGACAAGCCACCTGGAACCCATGAGCTGTTTCAGGATTCCGGGTGGCTTGTTACCCACAGCAACAAGCCACCCTGGGCGGGTTTGCATGATATGAGAAGCCACACTGCCAAGAGTAATTATGCTAATGTGACTGGCATGTGCAGGGTGGTTAACAAGCCACCATGGCTTATTAACCACCCTGTGATTGTGCGAACCTGGGACTACAAGCCAGAAGCTATTCGTTTCACCAATTTACTTTGCCCATAAGGTTGCTGAGCCATTCTGAACAAATGCACCCAGGTGTTGTTGTTTTTTAGGTTCTAGGTAACTAGCAACCCTGCTTCCTACTATATAGCTGTATCTAAGGGGGAGTTGGGAAGAGCTTACACACCTGTAAAATAATTGCAGCAAATCTGTTTCTTTTTCTTTTAACTTTCCAAAAATAAGCCTGTCAAAAGCCAGTCAGCTAAGTAGTTAGGCCAGTCTGGACTGCAAGCATCTTATAGCATAACTTACACTACAATCATATGTATGTTTACTCAAAGGCAAGTCCCATTGTTCCCAGTGGGATTTACTTCCTGCTCCCACAATTAAACATTCATTAAGCATCAGTGATGAAGTCAGAATAGACAAGTGGAGTAAATCAGAGCAAACAAGCAGCTTTTGTCAAATTTTCTCAGCTATTCTTGCTCTAGACCAATTAACTCTCTAAGCAGCTTTCTACAATATGCTTGCCCAATGCCATTCTGTTCCAGAGAGATCCCCAATTCTCTGGAACATATTTTCCAGAACATGCATAGGGTTACAGCATTAAGTACTGGGAGGCAACTATAACAGCAAGCTGAGAATGAGCAAGGCTGCCAATACCTAAATGTCCAATATTTCTACTTGAAAGGGAGTGAATAGGCCACTGCTTGACCCTGTGCACCCCATCTAAGTGATGGGACACTGTGTACTCTTACAATTGCAATACCCTCTGAAAGAAGTGCTTTCCTAGAATCCTAGAGTGCACCACATCCTGTCACTCAGATGGAATGACAGAAGAGCTTGGGGAGAGAGAGGGAGAAAGAGAGAGAGATTTCACCACCCCCACCAATCCTCATGGGCCCTGTTAATCAACAGATATGGGGATAGCTTTGGTGATTCTGGGGTTTGCTGGGGTGGGGGCATGATGATGACAGCAGATATGTGTGATTTCCTCTGCTGACTAGTCATATTTTGATCTGAGGAAAGTTTGGAGGTTGGAAGTGTCTTCTTGAGCCCAGGGTTCAGTTCTGAGCCAGGCTTAGACAAGCCTAGTTTCAATGGCTTGGATCTTGCATGGGCACTTCTGCTTGTACAAGGAGATCCACAATTTCTGCTGACTCCCCACTTAATCTGTTGCCCTCCTGACCATGCTATTCCTGTGTGTCCCTTGACCTTTAGGGTCAACTTTTCTGGGGGTACTTGGAAGGGGTGCAGTAGAACATATCTCAAAGCACATCTACTTTCCATTGTACTTGGTGGATATATACACAACCTGTCCCTGCTCCCACAATTAAACATTCATTAAGCATCAGTGATGAAGTCAGAATAGACAAGTGGAGTAAATCAGAGCAAACAAGCAGCTTTTGTCAAATTTTCTCAGCTATTCTTGCTCTAGACCAATTAACTCTCTAAGCAGCTTTCTACAATATGCTTGCCCAATGCCATTCTGTTCCAGAGAGATCCCCAATTCTCTGGAACATATTTTCCAGAACATAGGGGGAAGAAGGGAGGCAGGAAAGTTCCATTCCATTTACAGAAGTTAGGATTCAAGTCAAATAGATTGATCTATGTGGAGAGCTGAATATGTGTTTACAGTGGAGGAATGGACTAGATGGCCTTTTGATCTATTCTAACCTGATGTCTCTATCCCTCAATTTCATGTTTCCTAGCTATGGGTATTAACACCTGTGTGAACCTGTTTCATTGTCACACAGTTGAATAGCTCATTCTGACTTACGTTGTAGGAAGAATTGACTGCTGCTGCTGCAATAATTGAGTAGTTTTATGTCTAACACCTGAAAAACTTTGAAGTAGATTTAATATAAATAAGCTGAAAATTTATTTCATTTTTGGTTTATGAATGATTAAAAATGCAGCACATCAAACAAGTATGATTAAAGTTTACATAAAAGAAACTTTGCTATGTAATAATTTGATCATTTTGCATCTAGGTCTTAGAATGCACTTAAGACTTTACATTAAATTATAAGTACACACTTGTATATTAATTTTTCCCCATGTGGTGCCTAAAGGAAAACAAGTGGAATCTATCTTACTGCAAATCATAAGTAGACCTTAGTCACTCTTAAGATTCTAAATTGAAGGCAGTATTATAAGTGTTATAATTTACATAAATCAGTAACTAAGCCTTCTCCCAAAGCTTTCTAAATCCCTATATTGCTTTTTTAAAAGCACGGCTGATCTCCCCCCCGCCCCTCTTTCTCTTTAAAAGTAGGATATTTTTAATGTAATGTTATAGAAATATTCAGACTTTATTGAATACATTTCTTTGTATTTCTCAATATTTTGCCATGTTTAATAAAAGCACAGTTGTTCAGAGTATACAAACAAAATATACTATATGGAAGATGGCTGGATATAGTGGAAAGATTGCTTCTCAATGTGTGACAGATTTCTCATGCGTCAGGTTTAAATGTTAGGGTTGAGGTTTTTTATTTAATTTTTTTTACAACGCATTAGATGTCCTTTCTACACTTCCACCACGAAACACTTATTAAGGGCACAATCCTATGGATTGAGCTCTCATTGCTTAAGCCTCCAAACTGCTGTTTTCACTAGACGCTTCAGAAAGGGAGGAAGGAGGTTGGAGCACCACCAGGATGCCTTGTATCCTAACAGCCCCCCTCTCCTCCCTTCTCTGTCCCACTCTCCATCCCCTTTACCCCCTTTCCGAGGTCAATTTTCCAGCTGTGGTGGTGGGAGCGGGGATGAAGCACAAATGCCCAACTCTGAACTCAGAGCTCCGTTTCCAACTTTTGATTTCATAGATCATAGAGTTGGAAGGAGCCTACAAGGCTATCGAGTCCAACCCCCTGCTCAATGCAGGAAACTAGAGGAGGGGTCTCCCATCCAAGTAACAACCAGGCTTGACCTTGCTTAGCTTTCCACACTCAGACAAGCTGAGCCAGCGTAAGCCACAGGGCTGTACTGGGGATCCAAAGTATCCTATGGTCCCCTAGGGGCCATAGGATTACTCTCTAAGTGCATCTCTAAGTGCTACTTTTCCAGCCCAAATATATATTCATTAAGCATGTTTGTTTTGTTGGTGCACAAGTTGAGAAAAGGGCAAATATGTTTATATTGATTGACATGTCATGTAATTTTGTTTTTTTTATCTTTTTATGACTTTTGTATAGTTTTAAAAGCTGGGTTTTTCCCATTTTGATTATTTATGATGTTTTTATATAGCTGACAACGTTCTTTTTGTAACACAAAGACACTGGTAGATGAGAACCATAAATAAGATTGATCAAGCAAGGTTGTATCACTAGTTTTGTTACATATAACCTATTTTGTGAAATACTCGAAATGTGTGTGTAATTAACAGTTGGGGACAAAGAAGACATGTCACTTTACTTTATGTCTGTAATGAAGAAGTATGTATTGTGAAATTAACAATATTCCATTCCTCTCCCTCTTTCCCCCTTTCCAACCTTTTTTTAGCCCCTCATTCCTTTGAAGGAACTGGAGCAGTTTAACTTCGATATACAAAAATTGCTTGAACCACTGGAGGCTGAAATTCAGCAGGGGGTGAATCTGAATGAGGAAGACTTCAATAAAGATATGGTAAATTGGTTGTGATGGAAGTATGAATGAACTGGGAATGGAAATGAATAATGCTGGGGCAGAAATTACAAACTTCTATGTTCACATTTGACTCTTTAGACAGTTTATACATACTGTCATTCTCTTGAGCTGTTATACAGTTGTAGTGCTGCATTTAATATTTATAGCTCTGACATCATAGTGTTTTAGCAATATATTTCAAGGTTAACTTTTGTTAAGTAAAATATTTTTATGAGATATTGTCAAAAACAGGCAGAAGGGTACTGTAATAGTGAAATATCTAAATTGTAACTGCAGAAGTAAATGACAGATGTGTTTATTACAGCAGGGGTGGGCAACCTTTTTTCCCTTGAAGGGCACATGCACTGATGGGTGATGGGTCAATGTGCTCATAATAAATGCTTAAATAATTATGCACCCATGGTGAATTTGTATATATAAACAAAGAGCAGGGAGAGGAATTACTTCAAACAGCAGAATTTGATAACTGTACTTTCTGCTGAAATCTTTGATACCTTCAAGTCCTGTCACACTTTTGACATTGATTCAGTCTTCAGCCTCAGATTCAGTGAAAACTTTGTGGCTTCATCCTTTGTATCATCTCTTCAAAAATAAATAAATAAATAAATAACGAAAACCGCATGTTTCTGGATAATGCCAGATTTGCAGATTTTTCCTGGCTTTTCTTTTGGAAGCTCATTCTTCCAGCTTTCACCTAAGATAATGGACATGCTTGTCTCAAACATGGAGTGAACTCTGCCCACATAGCAGAATCTCTTCAGTTTGCTTGCCTTCCATGTATATGTTGTTACTGCACTCATAAGCACTCTTATGTTTTGAGGGTAAGTTAGTGGATGAAATTTTCTCCAGTGTTTCCTATCCCTTTCACTCCTGTCCCTTATAGTTTTCTTGGAATTTCCTATACCTTACAGTGTAATTCTTACACATTCTCAACAGCCACTTCTTCTGTAACAGCCCTCTTGAAAAGGTGGCAGACTTTGGGAAGCTCTGTTCAAATAAGTGCAATTCAGATCTAGTTCCTATCTTGGCATCTCATTCTTTTCTGAAGCACAATAACATTCTCTACGGCTTGTATACCAGCCACTCAATGTCCATATCCAGTTGCCAGTGAATCCTCAACATTAATCATTTCAAAATCACCTACATTGCTACTTCCCCTGTTTCTTTTCATTGGCACTTTTATTATTGTGTTGAAGGGTGAACACCATGATCCAACCTATCAATTTTTAGTTCAGAAGCGTACCAACTGTTTACATTTTAGTGAAATCTCTCAATGGAGAATACTCTGTAAACATTCCACTGAGAAGCAGACATCTAGCTTTCCTTGTAGCACATTTGGATGAGATTAAGCAGTTTTAAGAGCTACAGACCTAGATGCCAAGCCTAATGCATCAGATTACTTAATTACTTTACCATTTAATCTGTAACTGTAAATCAGATTGAAAATTGCTCCTCAAAATCAACTCTTTCTGTGAAACGTTTGTCACAATTCTTTAATCCTCATCTTCTACTGAAAATATTACTAAGTACATGTAAATAAGATGAAATCATGTTCCTCCATTGTTTACCCTTCCCTCCTTTCTCCCCTCCCTCTATTGTTTGCCCTGTGCTGAAGTTTAGACTATAGGTCCTCAGAGCAGGAAACTTTTTGTTATTACTCTGTAAGGCAGGGGTAGAAAGACTTTAGACTTGCAGATATATTTTGGTTTTTTATTAGACTGCTACCAACCAGAGCCAGACACAAAATGGTGGCTCTGGGGTGGAGTCAATTATTTATTATAAATTAACTATTATGAACTATATACTGCAGTACCACAGATCAAGGACTCTAACACACTCCTCTAACCTGGCCAGAAGAACTGATTAAGCACCGGGTCATAAGCAAACAATTAGCATTCCTATTTTACAGATAAGTATACTAAGGCTGAGAAGAAGCAATTTATTTATTTATTTAATACATTTTTATACCACCCAATAGCCGAAGCTCTCTGGACGGTTTACAACAGTTAAAACCATAAAATACAATATAATAAAAATATAAGATTTAAAACCACAGATTAAAAAACAAACAGCAAAGCTGGCAGCAGCAGTTCAAATTACAATAACAGAGTTAAAAACAACTACAAGATTAAAATGAGTAAAATGAGTAAAATGCCTGGGGCTGGGAGAATAGAAAGGTTTTCATAGATCATAGAGTTGGAAGGAGCCTACAAGGCTATCGTCGAGTCCAACTAGTGGTGGGGCCGAGCCTTGAGTCAGCTCGTAGCTCGCTCCTGGCTCGGCCCTCCGCAGCGGCGGCCCGATCTTGCTCTTCAGAGCGGCGCGGAGCGTTCTCCGTGCCGCTCGAGCCGCCACCGCCGGAGGAGCCCCGGAGCCACCGCCGGACCCCACCGCCACCCCCCGCAGCCTACCCCACCGCCAGAACCGCCGCCGGACCCCTCCCCACCCCCACCCCACAGCCTACCTTGTCCACGCTGCCTCCGCCGCTGCCGGAGCCACTGCTCCAGCACGCTGGACCCCCACCCGCCCTCTATTTTGGTGGGAGGAACCAGGGCAACAGGGCTTAAACAGCCCTATTGCCCTTGTTTCCCGCGCCAAAAACAGAGCACGGGGGTCCAGCACGATGGAGCAGGGTCCCGTTGCATCACTTCCTCCGCGCCAGAAGTGACGCGATGGGACCAGTGGACGGGGAGGCAGGCTCTCCGCAGAGCCAGAGAGCTTGCAGGTAAGCCCGCGCGAGTGGCCGAGCAGCCCATCAGACGCGAGCAGGCCCAGTTCGGGCCTTGCTCCTGTCTGACGGGCTGCTCGGCTACATCCCTACGCCCTGCTCAATGCAGGAAACTAGAGGAGGGCTCTCCCATCCAAGTAATAACCAGGCTTGACCCTGATTAGCTTTCCACGCTCAGACAAGCTGAGCCAGCGTAAGCCACAGGGCTGTATTGGGAATCCAAAGTATCCTATGGTCCCCTAGGGGCCATTTGATTACTCTCTAAGTGCATCTCTAAGTGCTACTTTTCCAGCCCAAATATATATTCATTAAGCATGTTTGTTTTGTTGGTGCACAAGTTGAGAAAAGGGCAAATATGTTTATATTGATTGACATGTCATGTAATTTTGGTTTTTTATCTTTTTATGACTTTTGTATAGTTTTAAAAGCTGGGTTTCAAGCTTAGCCAGCGTAAGCCACAGGCCTGTCACCCGAAAGAGTACAATGTAGGCGCCAGGCAGGCCTCTTTGGGGAACTCATTCCACAACCGGAGTGCCACAGCAGAAAAGGCCCTCCTCCTGGTAGCCTCACTTCCTTTGGCAGGGGCTCTCGGAGAAGGACCACTGAAGAAGATCTTAGTATCCGGGCAGGTACATATGGGAGGAGACAATCCTTCAGATAACCTGGCCCCAAGCCGTTTAGGGCTTTGAATGTTAGTACCAGCACTTTGAATTGGGCCCGGAAACAGATTGGCAGCCAGTGCAGATGAGAAAGCACTGGCATAATATGTTCACGTCGGCCAGTCCCCGTTAATGATTTCGCTGCCCTATTTTGGACCAGTTGAAGTTTCCGGACCGTTTTCAAAGGCAGCCCCACGTATAACGCATTGCAGTAATCTAAACGAGAGGTTACCAGAGCATGGATAACTGTAGCTAGGCTATCTCTGTCCAGATAAGAATGTAGTTGGTATATTAGCCTAAGCTGATAAAAGGTGCTCCGTGCCACCGAGTTCACCTGTGCCTCGAGTGACAGTTGTGGATCCAAGAGCACCCCCAAACTACAAACCTGATCCTTCAGGGGGAGTGCAACCCCATCCAGAACTGGAATATAACATAGCCAGGCAGATGAACCACCCACTAATAGTACCTCCATGTTATCTGGATTGAGTCTCAGTTTATTAGTCCTCATCCAGTCCATTACCATGCGCAGGCACTGATTCAGAACAGCCACTGCCTCACCTGGATTGGATGAAAAGGAGAGATAGAGCTGGGTGTCATCTGCATATTGGTGACACCTCAGCCCACACCTCCAGGTAACCTCTCCCAGTGGTTTCATGTAGATGTTAAACAGCATGGGGGATAAAATAGAGCCCTGTGGCACCCCATGGCATCTGCCAAGGGACAGAGCAGTAATCCCCCAGCACCACCTTCTGGAATCAGCTGCCCAAATAGGATCGGAACCACTGCAGCGCAGTGCCTCCAACTCCCAACCCAGACAACCTATCCAGATGGATACCATGGTTGATGGTATCGAAAAATGCTGAGAGATCCAAGAGAATCAACAGGGTCGCACTCCCCCTGTCCCTCTCCTGGAAAAGGTCATCCCACAGGGTGACCAAGGCAGTTTCTGTTCCAAAACCAGGCCTGAAGCCGGATTGAAATGGATCTAGATAGTCCACTTCATCCAAGAGTGCCTGGAGTTGACCAGCAACCACCCGCTCAAGCACCTTGCCCAGGAATGGGATATTAGCTACCGGCCTGTAGTTATTAACATAATCTGGGTCCAAGTTAGGCTTGGAACAGGGCTCTCCAACCTTGGGTCCCCAGATGTTGCTGGCCTACAGCTCCCAGAATCCCTTGCCATTAGACACACTGGCTGGATATGCTGGGAGCTGTAGGCCAGCAACATCTGGGGACCCAAGGTTGGAGAGCCCTGAATTAGAACAAGGCCAGCCATGGCAGACATTTTTTCCCCCTTGTAATTTACCTTGCTCCCATTGAAATATTAGAAGTCAGAAACCCTTAGAGATCTACTGCAAATCTCCCAGAGATCCACCAATAGATCCTGATCTATCTTCTACCAGCCCCTGCTGTAAAGCATCTTGCACATTCATGGTATTGTATAAAGGATGATGATGAAAATAACAATAACAACACTAGTAGTTGTTGTTTGATGTTGTTTTGTTAGTAGAAGTAGTAGTAATAGTATAAAGTGTTTTTTTTAAGGTCCAGAAACAGGTTGAGAAAAATGTTTATTAAATTAATGATTGTTCTTTTTTTTTAAAAAAAAACAAAACAGAGTGAAGATAATGAGGGTACCATAAAAGAACTGCTGCAACGAGGAGATGTGCTTCACCAAACAATCACAGATGAAAGAAAAAGAGAGGAAATAAAAACTAAACAACACCTGTTGCACACTAGACATAATGCTCTCAAGGTACAGGATATAATTTTAAAAACCATGGATTTCGGTCTTTTTTTCTACATGTTGGAGCTTGTGGGTAGGAGGGAGAGTCCAGAGACTCCTAAACATTTCCCCTCAGTTATGTTTCTCTAATTCCATTTTAACCACTGAAGAGAAGGCATGGAAGACAGCAAGTGTGACAGCCAATGAGGTGCTAGCACAGGGTCTATTCCAGTGATGGCGAACCTTTTTGAGCCCGAGTGCCCAAACTGCAACACAAAACCAACTTATTTATTTCAAAGTGCCAACACTGCAATTAAACCTGAATACCGAGGTTTTAATTTTAGTAAAACAACTCATACAGTTGTCCGAACTAATTAACATCTTTTGTCTTTAAAGAAAAATACAACAGAGCTTTCAATGATACAAACAGTTTTTTGTTGAAAAAAAAAATCAACTCAAAAAATTATTATAGTACTACATTGTACACATAGCCTGAAGGGAATTTATACAAACTTTTTAAATAATTAGGCACATGTATTTTTGGATAAGGGATTCTTAACTTGTAATATGATTATATGCCAGACTGAAATTGTATGGGGCAAGCTTTACCCCGGGTCCTTTCCCTGCTTCTACAGGTGTCGGATTAGTAAAAGTAAAAGTCAACCTGTACTAGGATGAGCAAGATAAACAAGAAAACTAAACGTGCTTAACACATTTTAAACACTTTATGTCTTGGACTGCAAACACTGCATTAGGTAAAAGTTTGCATTGGGCATGCTTTTGCACAATTAATGTGATTTTTGCTATTGCATGCATGCTGATAATTTGTCAAACCTTGGCTCATACTCCGTTAGTTTGAGAGCAACACATGCAGCAGCACTCAGATCAACTCAGGTTAGGGCTTTACATCCAAGCCATGCTCTGTGCATCATTCTTCAAAATCTTTTAAATGTGATAACAATGTAGAAAAGAATTCTGTAACAGGAATTCTAGAATAAAATCATTCTGTTCCACACTGTGAGAAAGAACAAGATCATTAGTGTTTTGCAGAAGGTCTTTTCGTGATCTGGTGACCAATGGCTTGAGTGCCCACAGAGAGGTCCCTGCGTGCCAGCTGTGGCACCCGTGCCATAGGTTCGCCATCACTGGTCTATTCCTTCCATGTTTCTACCTTTTTCATGTAGGTATGGTTTAAAGTACCTTTCACAGTGGGTTTTAGATAAAGGTGAGCCATTTAAAGATATATCTATTGTTCACCTTTAATTAGCAGGTGCTGAAAAACAAAAAACAAAACAAACAAACCATGGGTGAGGAAGCTTGACAAACATGTATGTATATGGGCCTGCTGCTGCAATTTTAACATGTAGTGGCCGTGCTTAGGGATGTGGATTTACTTGTTTTCCAGTCGCCCCCGTTTCCACCACCCCCATCGATTTTTGCCGCATCCCTAGTCGTGCTAAGTCTCTCATTCAGACTATGCAGAAGTACAAAGGGGCCTCTTCCAAGAAGACACACCTTTAAATATCCCTTGGAGAATCATCAAATAATACATTTATGGTAATTTATGGAAACCCATAAAAGGCCACAATTACAATTAATCCCATAACACATTGGCCTCTATTCCAAAAAAGTCTGGTGAAAGGAATTCACTCTGTTTTCCTCATCTAAACCAACTATTAATAGGTAACGGTTACCCCACTTTGTTAATCCAACCTACAAATGCCATTAGTTTATGATCAAGCTAAACATTTTTTTCTATACTTAACAGTAAGCACAGGGGACTCAGTCAGGTCCCTCGTGTGTGGGGTGGGACACCACACCACATATTGCTGTGGTCCCATATGGATCAGGTTCTCCACACCTGCAATTGGTCTTGTCAAAAAAGGGTCCTTTCATATTAATTGATCTTTTTTAGCAATGCAAATTGCAAACATGGGGGGAAGGCAGTATGGATTCTGTTTCAGTGATATTTCATAGTCAAGAACCATTCACCCTTGTATAGGGTCGTATCAAGAGAAGCACAAGTGGAGTTCCACTTGCACGGTGGGGATTTCCCACCCCTCCCCCCTCCCCACTACAGCAGGACCCCTTCAGCATGACATAGGATGTGGCACAGTGAATTTCAGCAGGAGGGGAAAGCAACAGAATAGGAGGGCACCTTGTACTTGCAGTAGTACCTTTTGTATCTGCAATCTGAAATAAAAGCATTTGCAATGACATTAACATGAGGCTATTTCCAACAATTCTTGAGTGCTTCCAAAAGTCAGCATTTACTTAAAATGTAAATACTTGCTTAAACATTATTTTTTTTAAAAAAAATTTTTTGAAAATGAGATGTTTATATGCTTCATAGCCTGCTTAAAAAAATAATACTTGGGCTTCATTCAGAAGTATAGACAAAATTTATATATTCACATCATAAAGAATTTTTTAAATTATTGGTTCTTTTTGTATTCTCCATTTTCACCACGACTACCACCCATTATACATATGTTTACATATATTACCTCCATTTATAGTATAATCTTGTAATTGCAATTCTAATAATATCTGCGATGTGAACAGGATCTGAGGTCTCAAAGAAGGAAAAAAGCTTTGGAAATTTCTCATCAGTGGTATCAGTATAAGAGGCAGGCTGATGATCTAATGAAGTGGTTGGATGACATTGAGAAAAAGTTAGCAACTCTACCAGACCCCCAAGATGAACAGAAGCTAAAGGTAATACCATTTTTAAAACCGTATTTCTTTTGGTTTTATAAAGGAAATATAAAAATGTCTATGTGTATGTCTCTTTGTATGTATAACTGTATTAACACATAGAATTGTAGGAGCTCGATAATTAATACTCTTATATCAATAATTTAGATAGTGCTTGTTGAAAGAAACAGATTTATTCTACTCAGATTCTTGTATTCTTGCAAATGTTACATCATATATCATACAAGAAATAAAAATGGAATAAAATCTTATGTTATTTGCGTATATCAAATGTACTGTCTTTAAGAAACTTCAACTGTTTTTTAGGAAGAACATTAATTGATTCTGTATCTTTATTCCAGATGAGCAAATGACTTATCGGTATATGGATGAACTCTTTTTCATGTTAGCACATTCATTTTCATCAGAACATATCCATAAAGCATTGTCAAAATTCTAAAGATTTATTTACATGTTGTCAAAGAATTGCCTTGTTTATTTTGCATCATCTTATTTTGCTTCATTGTCTGTTGAATTCCCTGCAACATTAAAACAAAAACAAACAAAAAACCTCTAGCCATGCAACTGAAAATCACTATAAGTATTTAAGATATGATTCCTGTAAATTACAGTGATCTTTCCAGTTCCCTATCATACTGTGCTAGGAAGAATTAAACAGTTAATATATTGGCCTACTTTGACCACCTTTCCAACATACACTAATCACTTAGATATCTAAAATTAATCAGCTAGAGGACCCACAAGTCACCTATGTTTCTTCTGTCTAAATGTAAACTAAAATTTAAAAATAAGTGTACTTTTTCTTTGTTTGTAACAATAAAATTGGGGGGGAATCTACAGAAGTATTTTGCTAATTCTTAGGAGTTGATTATCTAGTTAGCTAATTGTCCTGGGCCCTGTATTGGTTTTGCTCAATAGGAAATTGATCGAGAATTGGAGAAGAAGAAGGAAGAGCTGAATGCGGTACAGAGGCAAGCTGATCGCTTGTCTAAGGAAGGGGCTGCAAAAGCAGTGGAACCAACCCTGATACAGCTCAGCAAGCGCTGGCGAGATATTGAGAGCAAATTTGCTCAGTTTCGAAGACTCAACTATGCACAAATTGTGAGTTGTTCCTGGCAAACATGTATGTTTGCAAATACTGCTACTAACAGAACCCTACTAACAATGAGAGTTCCCAGTGCTATGCCAACTTGTCTAAAACAGAGTATCTGGTCAGTAAACAGGAAACACTACACAGTACAGTATAGATCTTGGGCTACATGATTTGCTACATAGATCTTGTGCTACGTGATTTGCTCTGAATAATGCCCTTAAATTAAACTAACAAGTGGATAAAAAAGTAGAGTAATACCTTAGCATTAAAGAAAAACAGATCTTGGTTTTTGTTTCCTCATTTTTCCATAACATTTCCAGTTTAAACTTGTCAGTTTGCCATACATTTATTTTGTTCAATAAACATGTGTGAATCAAAAATATTTATTTTCAACCTGCCATCCCATGCAAAATCTAATTAGCTTTTATTTCTCCATAATGTAAAATCTATTAACATGTAGGAAGGGATTGGAGATCCCCCCCCTTTTCTACTATTTATACATGACATAGACTATTTTCTACCGAATAGAACAACTCTCAGGGGGGGAAATGTGTCATTTTTATCAGTTTTTCACTAAAACACATACAGTTCAAATCTTCTCTTTAATAAAATGTATCAGGGAGGGCTCTTTTCACCTTTCAGACAGACCTCTGGTGCTGGAAAGTCTGCCTTATCTGGAATTGTACTTTCAATAAAGAATGTGATCAGATTTGTTGGGTTAAGTTCTTGTCTATTTAAAAAATACACTTGTTACTTCTGGTTTGTATAGACTTGTTTCAAGAATGGTATTTCCCATGAAAAGCTGATTTAAAAAATGTGTTGTGCACACTGAGTAAGGGTTGTACTACATGGAACAATTCACTTAATCACTAGCTCAATATTTCACTTGTAAAGCTAGTGTGAGAGCCAGTGTGGCGTAGTGGTGAGAGTGTTAGACTGGGACTTGGGAGATCCAGGTTCTAGTCCCCGCTCGGCCATGAAACTCACTGGGTGACTTTGGGCCAGTCACTGACTCTCAGCCTAACCTACCTCACAGGGTTGTTGTGAGGATAAAATGGAGAGGAGGAGGAGGCTTATGTAAGCCGTCTTGGGTTCCTTTCAGGAAAAAAGGTGGGGTAAAATATAATAAATATAATAAATAAATAAATAAATAAATAAGTGAATAGAAAATCCCTACCTCACAGGGATGTTGTGAGGATGTATTAATGTATATATACTACTATGAACATTTGTCATGCTTTTTGTAAAATGTACATTTATTTTTTTTAATTGAATCATAAACTGATTTTAGCTACAGAAAATATTTTCATGAACTTTCTATAATAGCACCAATGGCAACCAATGAATTAGGAGGAAATAAAAGATATCAATAAAAGTAAGCATTAATCTAATATAAATCATTTTCACTGCTATGGAAATGAATCGCCAGCAAACTAGTCTTCTTTGCTACATTCTCTAAACATTGCAAGTAGTCTTTTCTTTTTTAAAAAAAAGGCAAAGGGTTTGCTTAATGCCAAGGAATCTCAAGAAGGACACTTATCTGCTTGCACTAGTGTTTCACTGGTACAGCAGTAGTCATTAGCTCTAGAGCCTCTGGGTTACAAAACTGAGAAAAGCTGCTTTTGTTAGAAGACAGTGGAAAGAGATTGGAGGAAAAGACTGTTAGTGATTATTCTTTCTTCTACCATTAATGCATCTTTGAAATGGAAAAGTGGCATTGCATTCTGGTGTGTGTGTGTGTGTGTGCAGGGAGTGGGTTAGGCCTTCTTGAATTTAAATGAGATAGAGCTCCATGGCTTTGCCCCAACTGTCTAGCAGAGGATGGTCTTTTATAAAACAGCTTGCAACATAGTCATTAAAGCCGAAGCATGTTAGACTGTTCCAAAACTAAAGCAACAATTGCTGTTCATCTGCTTGGTTATCCCAGCCATGTCACCCCAATATTTGCAAAGTAGGCTTTCAAAAAGGGTTCATGACATGCTGCCCTTCAGATTCCAGGGTATTACCCAGATTTTCCATTACTGGATAACTTCTTAGAAACCATTTCAACTAAACCTCAGCAAAGCACTTCCTACTATTTGGAGATCCATGTGTGATGTAGTCAACAATGTTTAGAAAGAAATCTGTGGAAATCTTCAATCTCTCCCAGAGAAAAGGAGGGGGGAAATGAAATTCCATTGTTCGGAACTCTGCTGAGAAGAGTTGTTTTAATGGCAATGGAAATAATTCTACAGAAGGAGGCAGTTCTTTTACGGCAGTCAACCACTGTGTAGAAGGAGGATTTGGGATTGGATCCAAAGGAGAGATTCCATGAGGTGAAGCAGCCCTTCCATTAGCAAAAGACTCCTCTGTGAGTGAAAGTGCAGCTTTATACTTTATACTCTAATCCTTTATACCCCAGAAATAGGTCAAAAATTCATCTAGTTCAGCTCTCCATTTCTTAAACTTGCTAGTCATGCACTCTTAGGGAATTTCAAAAAAGGGAAAGATAGTGATAGCAGTTCCCATTTGTCCCCAGCCTTTGGTATTCAGAAATACACTGCCTCACTTCGCAGCATGAATAAAACACTGGATTATGGCAATGGTGTTTGGGATTGTCCTTACACAGTTTTAAAAACTAAGGGATCAACTTCTACACATTCTATTGATCTCTCTATGAATAACCTCATAAACTGAAAGGAAATGTGCTGTACACTAGAAAACACATGCTTTTGATGGAGTAAACTAACTGCTGCACCACTTCAACAACTTTACAAACCATTGCAAAGGTAGAGGAATTTTTATTCAAGTGTTGCAGACATATTTGCTGGCACAGGTATTCAGGACTTAGATGCCTTCATTAGGAACATAGACAAAATATCAATATTTGAGATTATATATAGCCTTCATGTATTATCTAGTCTTCTAATCATGATCTAAGATTTTATCATAAAAATGTGAATGTGGCAATATAGTATGTATTAAGGTAAGTCCACAGATCAGGACTTAGCTTTGACATATTCAACTTCAGGTTGTTCAGAGATGAATTAAATAGGTCTGGTCTTGTCCTGTCTCTAAAAATAATACAGAACTTCTTATGAGAGTACATCCTGGAAAAGTCATTCAATAGAATCTACACAGTATTCTGTGTATTTGTTAGAAGAGGAATAAAAACCAGCCTAACAAAGCATTGTCTGCTTACAGCACAAGTTCAGTGAGATGATATTACTGGTGAAAGCTTGGCCAGGATACAAATTTAGCAATTTGTTTTATAGCAAAAGTGTAACAAGTATATTTACATATTCATATAGCAAATAAGTGAATCTTCACACTAGCTTTCTATAGACACAGGTGTGCAGTCAATATAAGGAAATTGAGCAGCCAAGCAGGTGTATTTGAGTAATCAAGTCACCTCTGTTGGAAACAGTGCCATACAATTTATCTATCCTCTTTCAAATTTGATGTGTTATTAAGCCACAGGAAAGAATTGGATGAAATCTGTTCCCTTCCAGCCGTTCCATTTAGATATGAATGCTTTGCATCACTCTGCCAAATGTAGGATTTTAATTGTTTGATGGTAGGTCTACAGTGTGTTCATACATGCAAAGTGGTGTTATGTGCCAGTGAGGGCTATAATAATAAACTGAATTTAAATGTGTAGCTTCTACATCTGACTGTAATATCTAAGCTTTTAAAGCTATGTAGTTTCCCACCCAAAACTGTGTCTATTAATTCAGCACAAGGTCACAAGGTTATTTTCCTACTCCAAGTAATATTTTAATTTTGATGACTGAATATGTGAGTTGGGCAATGTGCCATGCATTTTTCACATTTCTATTCAATATCATACAGCTTTCTGAATTGCTTTTAACAACTGACTATAGTGCAGTTTGCTTAACAAAGATGCACTGGTGAATAGAAAATGTGAACAATTAACAGAAAGGGCTTCCCTGTGTGTGTGCGTGTGCGTGTGCGTGTGCGTGTGTAGGTGTTTTTTTTTGTTGTTTTTTTAAAGATTGTTTAACTGTCTGTTAGAGTTAGTGACTCTTTCAAAGTTAATAACAGACCTCCTTGCATAAATTGTATAACAAAACAAATATGGTTCCTGTAATGTTTGAGCAGCCATGATCCTGTAGCCTCTACCTGTCTGGCAGAATCTACTATTTGCAGTGAATACATAACTGCAATTGTAATAATGAACACTATAGAATAAAGTATACATGATTGCACTTTCCTTTATTTACACAAATAGCCTCAGTATTGCACCATATCTCATACTGTAATCTTTGCATCGTACAAATGTGTGTTCTTTTTAGTGTATACAGGGCCATGCAAGTGGTATTAGACTTGTCACTTTCACATGTGTTTACCCATACATCTGTTCTGTCCCATTTCTGCATTAATCTGCAATTTTAAAAAATCTGCATGAACATTTGCATTTAAATATGCATTTGTATATGTCATCTTCATCTTCTTCTTCATCATCATTATCATGTATAATCCTGTTTGTCCTAGAATGGAGTAAGAATGGACAAATCTGTCAGTTTTTCTTTCTTCTACATTCAAATATCTCAAATTCTTTCCATCTCATTTATGAAGAAATCTGCAAATGTTCTTATTTCTTTTAAAAGACAAAAAAAACCATGAAATTTTCACCCATCTGCACTGGCTAAATTCTATGGGTACAGCTATACTCAGCATTGAGAGGACCATGTTGTACCTGCCTGCCTTATATCTGTTAAAAATGAGGAGCCTGTCAGACAGAATAGGTGAACCTTATTCTGCAAACATGGTTGAATACACAGGGATTCAAACCCAGACATTTAAGTGCAAAGCACTCAAAGCCTTTGGCCTGGATGGACAAATCTGCCTGTTTTGTTTTCACTCACATTCAGTCTCAATTTTTTTCATTCTCTTTATGAAGACATTTAAGAATTTTCTTAAGGTCTTTAAAAACAACAATGAACTTCCCACCCATCCCTAGAATTGAGTATTGAATATTTGATTTTTAAATAAAAAATATACTCTGATAGGGTACCTTTGGCTGTATATTCAGTCATATTACAAAGTGCTAGCAATAATACTTGCGTTATGCTTTCTTTTCTAAGACGATAGTGTAAGTATGAAGAAAAATGATTTTATTGTATGAGAATTAAATGTCGTCTGGATATACTTCACAGACAGCTATATACAGTTACCTATCAAATCTGGCTTATATAGCTTATTAGAATATGGCATGACTATCAGGATCTGTTGTGTGGTGGGCTAGAACTGCAGTCCAAATGGACATGGAATACACCCTCTCTGTGGAGAGAATGTTTGCATTTCAATCAGTTAGTGAAGGTCACAGCAAGCTGCCACAAGGAAAGTTGCAGCTTACATACCAACTTAGGTAGTAATTTTTTACCAAGAGTATTTTTTTACCAAGTCTTTTATTATTTATTCAAAGGTATAAACATATCAAATGTAGTGACTGATAGCCTAACTCTAAAAATTACAAATATTTTGGTAGTATGTACAAGAAAATGATAATGAAAATCACAAATGTATTTTTTTCTAGATGCAAGCAACAGTTTTCCTTGGAAAAAATCAATGGAAACCTATGGGTTTGCATCTTACATACAAATACACCTTTTTGCACATAAAGATGAATGGAATAGAGAAAGACATTATGTAATGCCATTAGACTTGCTTTCCCCCTGCAAAAACATTTTTAAAGAAATTTTATGATAGAAAAAATTAAACTGTGAAAAAACCCTTCTACAAAATTGATGCCTAAACAAATACTTACACATCAAAACTAAACTGAGGTAAGCAGACTAATTCATTGTAAAATAACTCATTACATTCTCTTGATTGTAATGGTGAATTGAACTATGCATGATCTAGGGCTGGGATGGATCATGCATTAGTTCAATTCACCATTACAATCGAGATCTAAGGGCCAATCTAGGGCCGGGATGGATGGGGAACCTCCAGCCTGTGGGCCTAATCCAACCTGAAGAGGTTCCCCATCTGGCCACAGAGGCTTAGGTTCCCTCTGTAGGCCCTGTCCATTCCCCTCACTTTCTGGCCTGGATGCTACCTGGGGCATGGAGAGGAAACGGGAGAAGAATCCCCTTGTTCTCTCCAACCTGTGATTAGAGATAACAAGGGGATTGCCCTGCATGCCACTGGCAGGGGAATCTCCTTATTTTCAATTACAGACTGAAGATAGGATTCCCCTTACTTAGCATGCCATGTCCTCCCAATTGAGAGGGGGTCAGCACGCTAACTGCCTTGCCTGTCCCCATCATCCCAAATGGGCCATGCCCACTGACCTCATTGAGCCTGTGGAGGGCCCAGTGGAAGGCAATTTGGCAACCCATCAAAAACCTGTCCCCCACCCCTGATCTAGGGGGTAATTTCTAGATATAACCACATATAATTACAAAGCTGCATTTGACTGAGCTAATTCCATTTTGAGAAAAACATTTATATATGCTTAAAATCATTTTATGTGTTTCGTGACATTTAGTAAAATGTGTACACATCTCGTATGGAGCTACATTTTTACAGTACTGAAGGTTTAGAATGTGTCTTCATTCAAGTGTGACAACCTCAAAGTTTGTAGAAATACACTTATCTGTAGTCTTTTCCATTTCCTCAAAGCCAGTTCCTTTGTTATACATAAATGAGAAAAGGAAGCACTTTTGCAGGAAGTAGAACATATGGATTTCACCTATCATGAGGCCTGTGAGTTGTGAGTTATCTATGGCTCATGGATCTCCCCCACAAGTAAGATCTATTAGTCCTACTTCACATATTACAGTGTAAGTTGGGGAAGCAATGCAATGTTTTCCTTTCCCCACTTATATGTAATGTAACTTATGAAATGTCTCTAACAGTGCAAACCTATGACTGATAGACAGTGTCTACTCTAGACATCCATGTGATTTTTTGGAGACCCAGCTATGAGGTTGGAAAATCAGTCCAACCTTGTAGCTGGGTCTCTGCGCTCGGACTGCTCTCCCCACTCCCTGCAGCTGGTGCGAAAAGAACTGTGCCGAGGTATCAGAGATGGAGTTTAGGCGGCAGAGAGGGGAGGAGACCGGCGCTGCTGCCAAGATACAAGGTATCCTGGCAGTGCCTCAGCTTCTTTACCTCCCGCTCTGAAGCTCCTCAGCTAGATGGCTGAAATTAGCCATCTAGCTGAGTTGTAGGGCAGGAGGAGCATGGAGGCAACCTTTGCCTCTACACTTCTCTAGCCCTCCATCAGCTGCCCAAAATCCTCTGAGTTCGGAGTGTTACAGGCATCCCAATGTGATTGTGCCCAATGTTTTATTTAGTACTAGGAAGCCAAGAAGATACAGATGGAGTTCATGTCTTGCAAAATGTTGAGATACATTTCTGCTAATACAGGAAGAATACAATACATATTACAATCCATATAATATTTAATGTAGTTTTGAAACTATGGACTTTAATTCCTATTCTCTCTTTCTTGCAGTAGCTCTGCTATATCAATTTTAATTACTATACCAGAGGATTTATAAATGTTCTAGAATATTTCTGTATTTATATACACTTGATATCCTTGAGATATAGATCAGCAGTCTGCAAAACCATTTCTTTATTTTAGGATCATTCACATTTTGTGAGTGTTTTAAACACATACACAGCATGAACTTATAATGGAAGAATCATAACAGTGTGGTTTAGTTGATAAAAAAAAGACTGATAATTAAACTTGCACGATGCATCCTGACATAGCTTTTATAAAGAAATTACCATTCCAGTATCTTAGCATCTTTGTGCTGACTGTGATTTGAAAAACATAAAATAATTAGGAATCTGCCTTGAATAGGACATTCACCCTGTCAATCTATATATATAAAAGAAGTTGTCCTGACTGACTGACTGACTGACTGACTCATCAATGCCCAGCTCAAACCGTTTAATCTAGGAACATGAAATTTTGGAGGGACATTGCTTTTATGACGTAGACCCCCACTAAGGAAGGATTTTGGGAAATTCCATCCCTAAGGGGGTGAAAAAAGGGGGCAAAATCACCCCACCCCCATATCTGCAGTTCTGCAGATAGGCCTCACCTCGTAATTGCTGCAGGAGCCAATAGCAGCAGTTATGCAAAATAGTCCATACAACACTTAAAATGTTCGTATGAATTCCTGCAGGGGCCAATAGGGCTGGGTATGCAAATCTCCCCTAGGCCATTTAGAATGTTCTCTGAGGGGGTGAAAAGGGAGGGAAACTTTTTACATGACTGACTGACTGTTGTGTGGGGGGCGTCGTTGCATAGGCTCCATCATGTTTAGACAGATATACCCAAAACTTGGCATGCTCACTCTTCATCACCTGTAGACTCTCAGAATTAACCTGATTTTTCTTTAAGAACAGATATTTCTGTCACAAAAGATTTCTGTTGCCAACACCCAGCCTAAACGTTTCACTTTCGGCCAGAGACACTGCATCTTTTCCATACATGTTTCTTTTAAAAACAATTATACCAAATCCTAAAATCCACGCGAGCGCAGCCACGGGCAACAGCAAGTAAGATCATATAATTTCTGATGGCATAATGTATGCTGCTTCTGGAATAGTGGTACACTTGTTTAGATATCTGCATCTACTTGTTCCCCTTGGACCAGTTATTATCTATATGGTGTCCACTTTGGAATTATGTGGAATAGTTCCTCTAGGGCTAGTGTACAAATCTCAATAACTTAACAAAAGCTAATCATGCTCTCTCAGACTTGCAAGTTGAATTAGAGTTTAGGGGTAAGGGTGTGGGATGGTACTCCATTCAAGTGCAGATCCTTTTGCGTGTGTAAAAGGTGGAAATAACGAGTTAAGACAATTATTATGGTGAAAAATAGGGCCATATTTATTACACAATCAAAGCCTGTGAAGGGGAAGAAGTGCAGGTTACTAACTTTACCGGCTGCTAGCCAGTAGAGGTCTTTCAGGCGATGCATCCATCCCACACATCCCAGTTATACACCATCCTGGTGTTGGGAGGCTTTCCCCAAACCACCACATCACGGAGAAGCAAAACTTCGAGTGGGCTTGGTGAGTCAGCCTCAAAGGCAGTCTGTATCTCCCACACTGGTCCGCAAAACCCTCAGCAGGGAGACTCGGGAATTGCCAGTCACCTGAAAGGTGCCATCGGATGCTCACCAACCCTAACCCCATTGCATATTCCCGCACTTACCGCCAAATGTGACCAAAATGAAACTAACATTAATTCAAATTAAATCCCCAAACCCTGCATGCAGAGTACGCAAAACACGCCCATTGCCTTATAGGCCAGTTGAGGCAATGAGCCAAAATTCATGCTCGGCCCCTGAACAGGTGACCAGAGGAGCCTACACTGATACCAGGGAGGGAGGGAGCTAAGAATGAAAGAGGCTGAGGGCGGAATGGCTGGGATCAATATCATCCCTAGCTCTCCGCCCCCCCCAAGGCCTCATGGGTGCGTGAAAGCATGCCACCCATCTCTCTTCTCTCATTCCTCCGCCATACACAGAATTCTCCCCGCCCCCGCTGCACAGGGTCGGGGGAAGGGAATTCTCAACGCACCCCTACAGTACTGGTCCAATACCTTTTGCTATTTGAAGTGAATCTGAAATGATGCTCTCACACTAGAGATAGTACTTTAAAATATCTCGATTCAGATTCCAATTCGTGCCTACATTTATTCCCTGCTTCATGGTGCCACCTGAAGCAGGTTACTTCACCCGGCTGCATGGCAGGGCCCATTCAGTAATGTGGGACTATTATTAGCCTGAACTAACATGAAACATGATACGCTACTAAACTCACTCTGAGGACCCTGATTATACAGACTTTGCATGCTGGAAAGAAATGGTGGAGGGACATAACCCCATGGCCTGCTCCCTAAACACTGGATTAATTTGAAAATCTGAACTGATCTAGGCTAGGCATAGGGCAGATATTAATTAAGGTTCACATTCTAATTTTGTACTTTCGGAGCAATATGCAAACCAAAACTCAGTTATCTTTGGAAATTTACACTTCCCCCAATTTTTCAGTGCAGTTTTTTTAAAAATACATATATTATTGTATTTAATAATATATGTATTTAAATATATGTATTTAAATACATATATTAGGGGAAAGTGGGCATAATGAAAGTTAAACTCACGTTTGAAATTGCATTATATTAAGAAAATGGCTTGCAAAAAATGTGTTAGGCAGAATTGCATTAAAATGCATGTATTAGGAGAAATGCACACAAAAATATGTACAAATGTTCATGCAAACTTTTTACTCAATATTTGAGACAAACCAAATTTAAGATTGGAAAAATGAGAAATGGAGAAAAACAGGGAAGTATCGAACTGTGTCATTCTGCTAGTGCAAACGAGGTTGCGCTAGTGGAAACTAGGTTACCAGCTATGTGCAAGGAGAGGCTCCAACTAAAGTTCCAGTTGCACAACTGCTTGTGCAAGAGGTTTCACAACCACTTTAAAGAGTGGGCCATATGTTCCATTAGCACAGGCTCTGCTAGCGCAATGTGCAACTGCTTGTGCAACTGAAATATTCAGTGATGCTCTGCTAACTCTATTTGAGTTGCAGAATGACACTGTTTGATACTGCCCTCTAAAACTGGGAGATTCGTCCATCCCTAATAGAATATAGGGCCCAGTTTTGGAAGGTACTAAGCCTCTTGTGAGAGAAACTGCACATTCCAAACATTTACATTTTGTTATATTTCTGAATGACTGAATGAATGAAATGAATAAATAATTAGAGAGGAGGGGAATTACTGCCCTTATTAAAATTGTGTTAAGATAATGTGAAAACCACCATCTGCTTTGTCTGTATCATTAATATCCCTAAACTATTCCCAAAGTAAGCTTCTTTCCTTAAGAGTAACACATTATGGAAATCTCAGCCTGTAGCCAATATACTTATGCAGTTGATAACAAATTTATAAATAATCTGCTTTTTTTAACTTTTCATTTCAAATGGCAGATCTGATAGTGTCCAGAATACATCTTAATTCAGATTTTCTCTGTACAGTTTTTAAAATCAATTTCTTCAGTCCATTCTGAATGGGTAAGGATGTTTCATATGCTTATCAACCTAATAGTATAATTTTACCTTAAATGTTAGCCTCACCTTCTCATCAGTCAATTTTAACTAGCTCACTGTTTCATGTTAACATGAAAATATACTATCAATTATCATGTAGATTCAGTCCCAAGAAGCTTATCCTTTACTTCCAGCACTCAATCTAGTATATAGCTAAAATAATGCCCTCCTCAAAAAGAAAGAAAGAAAAAAAGAAAGAAATTAAAACATATTTATGTCCATATCAGTGATTTCAGCAGAACTTGCTCAATGAACAATTGTAAATGGGCACTAAAGTGCTTTAAAGCTCCAGTGAAAAAACTCACACAGATATAAGGTGAAACTCTTGTCAGGTTTGCAAGAGTAGCTCAAATCTGATTAATAAAGAGTGGCCAATATATTTATTTGTCCCAGTTGACACACAACACAAGTTTCTTGAAGTGCACTGCCTGCAAGGGGACATCTGTATTTACATGAGTCACTACTGTATAGTTATGACCTGGATTGTATGGATTATTTCACTGGATTCAGTCAAAGAGAATAGTATTTCTAGGGCATTTTTACAATAAAAAATTGTGAAATACTGAACAACAAAGTTGATGTACACATGAAAAATCATTTTGTCTAAATGGTTGTCCAAATAGATAAGACACAGAACTCCCATTGTTAAATGAATGAACATTTTTCTATTAAATATCCTATTCAAATTATGAGAATTTCACAATATCTTCTCTGCTGCTCAAATGTTGCTTTCCAAAGCCAGCAGGGACACAAATACCCAACCAGCACTCAAGTGGTAAGATAAGAGTATTAGAATAAGCATTTGGAAACCATGCACCTCATATCCCAGGTGCAGGAGAGATGGATGTGGCAAAAGGACTCTGGAAAATATGTGCATAGCTGGGCTTGTGCACTGTGGCTGGTCCTGTTATTCTAATGATGAAAATGATTTGTCTATGAGATGCAGTTGAAGAAAATGACATAGTCTCCCCACAAGCAATTATTATACAAAATATCTAAATAAGAACTTAAGGCTACTGATTCATATTTAACCCACAGGTTAATATTTCTTTTTGATATTTTTGTACTGTCCTTCAGGAAAAAAATTCACGCAACCATTTATACAAGAACAATAGAATATCATTGTAGGTTTAATTATGAGCATGCTCCAAGAAGTAATTGCCAGTCCTAGCACACTGTTAAAGTATCTGTAAAGTCTCCAGTTGCTTGGGACTCCCTTTTCTAAGAGAAATAAGATCCTGTGCAATGAATTCATAGTACATAAATAGTATAACACCAGACAGATGATATGGTGGCAAAGTTTGTTTTCAAATTTTAGAACAAATACATTTAGGGCGCAATCCTATGTCCCACCAACCTTGTCTGGGGGACATAGGAATGGGCCTGGAAGGCGCTGCATCCCCGGAAATCCCTTTCAAGGTTGCAGTGCCATGGAGCGCCCACCACGCTACCTGTTAGCCAGTACGGTTCTTTCTGCTCCAACAGAAAACCAAAGACGGTCTTCCATCTTCAGTTCCCCTGCGGGGGCATTCCTTGGGGCAGGGAGGGGAGGGGAGGGGCAAGGCTCTACCAGATTCTGAGGAATCCAGGCAGTGCCTCAGCCTGTCCTTGTGAGGAGAGGAAAAAAATCTAGACAGCCAAAAATCGGCCATCTAGATGTTTTTGAGGGTGAGGGGAGCACAGTCGTCATCCTATCTGCAGCACTCCTCACCCTGAATAGGATGCCTGCAATCCTCTGGGTTCGGAGGATTCCTTCATCAGATTGTGCTGCCCACTTAACACTAAAAACTTGACACTGAAAATAGGCAATTCTTTGCTGATCTAAAATCAGCCTTGTATGAATATTTTTGCTATTTTTCTTCCTCTAAATAAACTGGTGTGTGTGTGTGTGTGTGTCTGTGAGAGAGAGAGAGAGAGTGAGAGAGAGAGAGAGAGAGTTGTCAGATGGTCCTTTAAATGTGCTCTATAATGATACTTTATTTAGAAAGAGTTTTTCATATGTGAAGCAAGAAATCACAGCTCTTGTCAAAGGTCACCCATATAATTATCACAGTGTAATTCTTCTTCCATGTATATGTGTATACATGTACAGATGGTTTGCAGCTGGACAGCACTGACATGAAGGTGGCATATGGGGACTGTACACATGATTGCTGCTACTTGCACACAATTGCATTAGCACCTCTATATGATCATTGCTAACAGAAGCCTGTCAGGGTCATACACACACTCCTAAGAAACTCGTATGGTCACTGCTGTAAACATAAAACCAGCTCTATGTTTGTTTATGCAAATGCATACCCAGAGGAAGTCAGGACTGTTCATTTGTACTTTAAAATGATGAACTGTAGGAACCAGTCTTTAATGTATGATCAGTATGTAAAGCATAATGTTTAGTCCATAGTTAAAACTTAAAAGGAAATGTTGAACAGATCTTGGTACTCATACAAGTGATTTATGAAAGGCAAAAATTGTGAAATAGATACAAACTCAAATTTTTGAACTAGAGCCAATGGCCATGATTCCAAAGGCTGTGCAGTAACGTTTGGCACATCTATCTGGCACTTTCTGGGGAGCTTTCTCTGACAGCAGTGTGCCATCTAGTTTGCTTGTTCTTTCTTTCTAGGCATACTTCACTGTGCGGGTAGGAAAAGTCCAAAGAAGTCCCAATACTGACAGCTCTCATCTCCATCATCTTGGGACCATGGCCAAGTCATGAATATATCTCATAGTTATTATTAGCGATCACAGACCAAGAACCTGTTTATATTTTGGATAAGAGTGTGATAAAATGGTACACTGCTACAGGATGCATTAAAAATGACAGATTCAAATGAATTAGTAGGAGCTACTTACTATGGTCTTATAGTTTAAGAAGGTATACTGTCTAAGTCAGAGTTAGGCAGAAAAAGTATATATCCAGATGTTTTGGATTCCAGCATTCCTGACCATTGGCCATGCTGGCAAGGACTTCTGGGAGTTGACGTCCCAAACATCGGGAGATCTACTTTCTGTGGATCAAGCATTTGCGAACATCGGGAGATCTACTTTCTGTGGATCAAGCATATCTTGCTATATATCCTCTTTTTAAAGTGCCATGTCCGTTTTAAGAAACTAAAGGAAGAATTCTGTTGTATATCCATACCAGCAAACGGTTTATGAGGAGACAACTGTTGTGATGACTGAAGGTATGACTGTGGAAACCTCTTATGTGCCTTCTGCATACCTGGCAGAGATCCTTCAGCTTCTGCAAGCTTTGTCCGACATGGAAGACCTCCTTAATTCTCCTAGTCTGCAGGGCAGGGACTGTGAGGATCTTATCAGACAAGAAGAGTGCCTCATGGTAAGAGTCGAACCATTTAAACCATTTGAATGTATTGTCTTGTATTCCATGCAACCACCTGGGTAGTTAGTGCTGAGCCAAATTTTTGTGGGTGAATATTTTCAGTGCAAAAAAGGGAATGGGGGGGGATGACACAAAATATTTTCTGACATATACCCCTTCTTTTTCAAAACCATTTCACTCCTGTTCAAATAAAATGCCTCCCCACACAAAAATTATTTTGCCTTTTACACGCCATTTCACTCCTGTTTAATGCCCCTCTCAGCAGCAGCTATGGCACTCTCTCTCTCTCTCTCTCTCTCTCTCTCTCTATCTATCTATCTAAAATATATAATAGAAGGATCTTCTACCTGGCTCTGTGAATGAGCCAAGCGGGAATCATGTAGCTAGCGTAATAACATCATGAGACAATGCATCTTTCCCTCGTTCTGAATGGGAGAACCTTTTCTCTCTGTTTTGTGTACACACGCATACATGCGTGCGCACACACACACACACACTGTATTTTTTACCAAAATAGGGGTACATGTTTTGCAGGAGTTAGCAGCCCTAGTTCTTCTTAAATATTAGGGAACCATTTTAAATGCATTGACTTAGGAACATAGGAACCAGGTCAGAGTATTTCTCTATCCAGCCTAGCATTGTGTGGCGTAGTGGTGAGAGTGTTGGACTGGGACTTGGGAGATCCGGGTTCTAGTCCCCGCTCAGCCATGAAACTCACTGGGTGACTTTGGGCCAGTCACCGACTCTCAGCCTAACCTACCTCACAGGGTTGTTGTGAGGATAAAATAGAGAGGAGGAGGCTTATGTAAGATGCCTTGGGCTCCTTACAGGAAAAAAGGTGGGGTATAAATATAATAAATAAATAAGTAAATGAAGTCTACACTGGCAGTAGCTTTCCACGATGCTACTTAATTCTTTTAACTGGATGCCAGGGATTGAACCTTTGGGCTTTTGCATGCAAAGTATATGCTCTGCCACTGAGCAGTAGTCTCTTAATGGGACCAAGGCTGCAATTAATAGGATTTCCAGGCTTCACATAGAAACTGTTATAGGACCAGGCATAGGTTTATTGGAGACCAAAAGGAATTGAAATAGAATAATAGAAATAAGAAAAAAAACCTTACACCAGAGACTGACATACAGCTCAGATTGCAGCATGTTCAGGACTTTTGTAACTAGAAACCAAGATGAAGGAAGTTTTCTCTCAAGCTACAAAAATCCTTTACTATTACGAAGTGTATTAGCTGTCTGAGACACCTGCTGTGTACCTTGACTAGAATTGAGTTAACTAGGTTGTAGTTAATCTAGGTTGTAGAACAGTGGATGGGGCCAGATTAGTATCCACATTGCCATGAAGTTCTTCCTAGGCTGGGAAGCAGAAGGTGCAGCCTCACCATGCTTCTTGGACTGGTGGCAGAAGCCAGAGTGTGCTTCCCTTCAGCCCTGCAGTCCAAGGGCAAGGTAGGTTACCTTCTAAACTATATATTATGACATTAAACAAATGGCATTGTTGCCATTCTTCATTAAGAGCAATTACTCTCGATTCTGTGGGGGGTTTTGTGAAAAAAAAGTTTGATACCATGCAAATTACTGCTAATAAGCAAATACTTGGCTCTTGTTTGTTATGTCCATACTTTGGTCAGAGCAGCAGTGACCTATCAAAAGGATTAGTAGCAGATGAAAAGATCCCTATTAGTGCTCTTTAATGTCATACATTTGTGCATTTTAGTATGATTTATTTACATAACTAATCACTTGTTCAAACACATGTATTCAGTACTATTGTAGCTGACACCAACTTTAATGATATACATTAACGTGGTTACAAGTAACTACTGCTGTAAGCTTAATTAAACTGTACTATTAAAATGTCAAGAGATGTGTTTGTGGGCACAGTTCCCATCTTCCTCCCAAATAAATCTCTCACAGCAGCCAAATAGATTTTGCAAATTCATATGCTTGAGGAACGAATATAGTTTTGATCTGAGCTTTGTAATGAATGAATATTTATTTCCTTGTAAAATCATTCATCATTGTCATTGTCCTGGAATAAAAATAGAAACATAGTGCATACATATTATAGGTGCTGGTTGGAGAAGGTTTAAAATTAAATTGTAGTTGATTTTATCCCTGAAAGATTTGCATTAATCAAATTTCAAGTCAGTACTAGGTAGAGAAGTGTATTTTAATATGTATTTTGTTAACTCTTTTTTGATCCAAATAATAGACTTTTAATTAAGGGGGAAAACTCTAGTAGACTAAGACAATATGTTTATTGGAAATTGTGTAAACTGACATTTAAAGGTGATTCTTTTTTACTCAGAAAGCTATAACGATATTGATAATATTCAGAAAGTACTCAAATTCTACTTAGATTAAAAGTGTAGCTCACATTAGTAACTACATTTGCTGGATTTGTTTCTAGAATGTTCCTAGAAGCATGGGCATCCACAGGAAGGGGCAAGGGGGGTAGTTGACCTCCACCTGAATAAGCCAGAATCTCCAGATTCCCAACTTTCATTTAAAAAAAACAGCAAGTTGCTAGCCCTTGTAACACCTGAGATATGAGGCAAAATGTGCAGCCACTATTCTGCCTATTCATTTTGTGAGAAACTAGCCTGCTCCCACCTTCAAGCGTTTTTAGCCAATGAATGAAGTCATAGCAATGGTTAACATATCCACCCACATCCACTTCTGGGTGTTAAGCCTTTTTTGGGTCTTCCCTGTTCAGAAGTAATTGCAGCCTCATTTTTTCCTGAGTTTATAAACATTTTTTTAAAAAAATAACCCTGACAATTTGTGCAGAAAAAGTTCATAATTATTATACCCATTTTGCAAGAAGCAGGACTGTGGCTGAGAAATTGTGAGTTACACCAGTCCTTTAAAGTCCTTCCCTTCCACTCCAAAGTGCCGCACTTAGAGGGCCAAAATCAGCTTTCTAAGTGATTTGCAGGGCAGGAGGAGTGCAGAGGCAAGCTTCGCCTCTGCACTTCTCCCACCCTGCATAGGATGCCCAGAGGATTATGGGCATCCCGATTGCATTGTGCCATGAATGAATGAATGAATGAATGAAATATTCACCTCTACTTAAGTTAAGAAGGCTTTTATATAGTTTCCCAAATTTTATGTATATGTTGTTATATTTGAGACTCTATCAGTTTTCAAGTGGGAAAAAATATGGTTATTGTAGAGTTTTGTTCTGAAAACTTATTTTTTTAAATTTTTATATTATAAATAAATAATAAAATAATTTCAAAGTAATTAAAAGTAATTTATAAATAACAAATTACTTATTATTTTATATTCCTCCAAGCTGCTCATGGGGTTTATCCATTATTTCTTCACTACAGTGTGAGGTTTCTCCAAAAGTTTTGTTTGAATGATAGTGGACTGCATCTTTTGGATGCAATCCACTATTCCTCTCACAGTGATTGGCCAAGGGTCACCCAGTAAGTTTTCATAGCTGATGTTTCATAGTAGATATTTGGACACAGTTTTCATAGTTTCATAGCAGATATTTGAACACAGGCATCCCTATTTCAAGTCCAACAGTTATAGTCCAAAAGCTCACGTTATGGTTCTAAGTAAGGCCAGGAAAATGTCAATAATCATTGCTTTCTATAAGGAGAGTTGTCTGACAACATTTGTAGGTGAATAGAAGAGGCCTCTTCTAAAAATGTCCATTCCCACAAAAGTAATTATCCCCCCCCCCTTAGCTGTGATTTTCTTTCCTTAGCCACAAATATTATACATGTAAATCCAGCAGTCCTCCTTAGGAATGCTCACCATTTCTGTTTATGCTAGATGTTCATTAATCACTCTAAACCTTTCATTCTCCCAGTAAGAATGCATTCATAATCCTCTTTAAATGTGCTGGATTTATGAAAGTTGTAGCAAATATTATGATTCATAGTTCTAGTACATATTTAAGACTGTGATTAAGCAATGGATCTTTTTCTGCCATTCATGAATGCCACAAGCTGTGCTTCTTCCATTTATGACATCAATATAAAAACTGAAATATGATTACAGATTTGGTATTCATGCCAGGACAATGCCTCATCCTGTACATATTTGTTTTCCAAAAATTTATTTGCATTTTTGTCAAAGAAATGCACATCTGGATTCTATCGAGTAAGCCTAGGAAAGAACTGAGAAACTCAATTTCACAAATGAGGGCTAAATGGTAAAGTTTAAAATAGTCTTTCCCTTTAGCTGAGCAAAACCCAGTTAAGCACAATCTGTACAACCTGTGTGAATGAAGTCACTTTCCAACTTGATTTGTCAGGAAGAAAATATTTGATAGATGCTTGGCATGCAAATGCCTGAAGAGCTGAATTAGTAGAGAATGTTGTCCATAACTATCAGAGAGAGGCAAATTTTAGATTAAAAAAAATATATGGCCATTGAAAATTCTAGTGCTTTGATTTCACTTAAATGAAATGGATCGAGATCCCAAAGGCTGCTGTCACTTCATCTGCTAATGTCTTCTCTAATCCTTCCTTTTTCATTCTTGAAATTAAAGGAGAGTGCAAAAAAGCACCAGGTTACAAAAGCAGCTTGAAAATCAGTAGTTGTGCAAAAAGAAAAACACAGCTCAGTTTATAAATAGGCAATGTACTTACACACATGTATATACAGAAAGAGAGAAGAAAAAAGAGTTGTACACACACATTCATTCATAGTATCCGAGAAAATTTGGGAAAAAATGGTATTCAGACATTGGACTGCTTTGGACAATAGCATCTTGGCTTAATAAGCTAACAGATAAGTCTGTCTTACTTCCTACATTCTTTACCCTGCTCACTGCTCTCTTCTAGGTTGCTCTTCTTTAATAAGCAAAATAATGTACAGAGTTTTTGAAATGAAAGCTCATAACAAGTTACTTGTCAGGCCTTGAGAGTTGGGGTCCAGTCTAGATGCAGGCAGACAAATATCAGAAGGGCAATAGATAGGTTGGAGGATAGGCACCACATCAGGCGGATGGGGATCAAAAGGCCAGAGACAAGTGTAGAGTCAGAATAAGGCAAAAGGTTGCATTCTAAGGCAGCAATAGAGGGTTGAAGGAGCCAGAAGCAAATGTGAGGTCAAAGACAGACAGAGGTCACAATCTGGGGCATGAATCAGGAAAAGGAAGCAGGAGAGCAGGCGGATTCCTGTGGCTCAGGGCAAATTGCTCAGACTGATAAACTGGCTTGCTTGCAAGGACGTTATGGGGTCTAAATAATGTGTCCTAATAGGCTTGGACAGTCAGCTAACAGTATTTGAGCTGGGGGGTCAGCTGACTGACTCTCTTCAGGCTGGAACTGATGTGCCTTAAAGATATGTATATCATGACGTTTGAAATTGTGAACTTTTACATGTTGAGTTGGAAGGAAAACATGAACATAGTCCTCTACACCTACATTTTTTCCACCCCTAATTCATTTTAGTGTGACTAGCAAAAGAGAAGGGCAGTGGTTCAATGGATTGTGTGTATGACAAGTACGTGTCACTGGCATCAGTGTTTGAGGAATATTTCTGAAGTCCACTCCAAATTGTGCCAAACCTTTTCGTTTGGCTAGCTTGCCAAAGTAGTTGTCAAGGAAAAGTAGGTATGCCAGTGAAGAAATGGAAAATTAAAATTGCATGTTTGAAAGTTAAAACATACTGGGCGCTTGCCCAGCAGAAAGAAGGAAGAGAGAAAGGAAGCTTCGGATGGAGAAATACCAGCATTGGCACTGGCACCACAAATGCCCTTGTGGCATCTCACTTCATTCCTTCAGTTTTTCTAGCTCACCTTTAAGTTTTAATCTGTGTTGCAGATTAATTTTTAGATGATGATGATCACCTTATAGCTGAACTGTCAGGGCAACATACACAGTAAAAACAAACGCAATAAAACTAATAATAAAACCAAATGAATTTAAAAGCAGCAGCAGCAACAACAACAATACTGAAAGCAGTAGATAAGTATCAGAGCAGCTAAAAAATCTGAGCAGTTGAAAACATGGACGTTAATTTTGAAATGCCACTTTAAACATATTATTAAAAATAAAACAAGCAACAGCTAAAAAATTAAGTTAAAAGGCCCAAGAGAATTTTAAAAAACCTCTTCTCCTGGCACCAGAAAGTTAACAAAGTCAGCAGCAGGCATTTCATAATTTGGGGGCCACTACAAAAAAGGAGTAGCCAATCTACTCAGTATGTGAGGGCACTTGGAGCAGGGCCTCAGATGATGATCTCAGGACATGGGCAGGAACATATGGGAAGAGGTGGTCCTTCAGATCTGTAAAGTGCCCTACCCTCACGCACAGAGGTTCAAAATACCAATATGTTATATCATTTTTTGATTTTATTTAGGGCACAATACTATTTCCCTCTGACCTTGTCTGGGGCAACAAAGGATTTGGCCTGGAAGGTGCTGCGACCTTGGAAATCTCTTCTGAGGTTGCAATGCCTCGGAGCGGCCGCCCCCCAACTTTTAGCTGGCACTGTTCTTTCCAGAAGACCGTGCTAGGTTCCCCCATGGGGGCGGCATTCCTGGGGGCAGAGAGGAGAGAGGCTCCGCTGGTTTTTGAGGAATCCAGGTGGCGCCTCAGCCTCGACTCCTCGCTAGGAGAGGAAAAACATCTAGATTACCAAAATTGGCCATCTAGATGTTTTTCAGGTTGAGAGGAGCGTGAAGGATATTCTATCTTCTGTGCTCCTCCTGCCCTGCATAGGATGTCCACAGTACTTTGGATTCAGAGGATTGTGGGCACCCTCATAGGATTGTGCTGCCCTTTATTTATTATATTTCTATACCAGCCTGTAACTGAAATTCTCTGTTAAATAGTTAAGACCATAAAATACAACAATCTCACAAAATCCAGTATAAAAGTTTAAAATCACAGTATAAAACTAAATTACAAGTAAAAACCAGGAGCAGTGTAAAGATGTAAAAATACAGTAACATTTAAAACATTAAAAACTTAAGAACTAGAATGCCTGGGAGAATAAAAAGGACCTCTCCTGGTGCCAAAAACGCTCAACCAGAGGTGCCAGGTGAGTTTCTGCCAGGCATTCCACTACCAGGATGCCACAACTGAAAAGACCTCTCCTTAGTACTCTCCTTATACTTTTTAAAAAGTACAAGTGGGACTTGCAACAAAATGTTGTGGTGTAGAGTGCTCCTGTTCAGATTCAGGCACTCCATTCCATTTTCCCTCCCTGCTGGCTTTCCAACCTCTTCTCCCCGCACTTGAACAGTCAACCAGCATTCTGCGCCAACTGATTGTACTCAGCTGTCATTGCCTCTTTTGATGGGGACAGGGTTTCCCTTAGTGTTTTTTCTATCATTTTTGTTTTTGCACTTCTGCAAATCTTGGGGTTCCTGCAAGCATGTTGTCATATCCCTCTTGTGTGTGGATGGCTACTTAAGGACTGGCATTCTGAGAATTGAGTTTGCTATTAGTATTACAAAATATTAAAATCTACACGTACACTTCAAATGTTAAACAAGTCCTTCCTCTTTTGGCTCTTAGAGAACTTCCACTAAAAAAACCCTCTTTCCATTCCTTTCCCAGGTTCATGCATTTCCCCATACCAGGCAACCATAACTCTCCTCCACCCTGTCCACAGTATGTTTTCTGCCACAACACTCATTACCTCATCTCTCATATAATCTTGGAGTTGAATCACTCTTTATCAAGAGCTAGAAGTATTCTATATCTGTTAAGTATTTTAGACAATAGCTTGCTGCTGCTTTTCAGTTGTACCTAATACATCTTTTCTTTTCTGTTGTTGTTTATTATGGCATTGCAGAAAATTAAAGACAGCCTAGGGAGATACTCAGGTCAGATTGAAGTTATTCGTTGTAAGAAGACAGCAGTTTTGAAAAGTGCCACACCTGGAGAAGCTGCAAGGATACAAGAAAAGCTGACTCAGCTTACTTACCAGTGGGAAAAAGTTAACAAGATGTATCGGGACCGACAGGCGTAAGTAATGCCTTTACATTGGTTTCCTATCTATGACAAGCCTAATTACGTTTGGCTCACAATGTATGGTGGGGTTTTCTCCATGCAAATTATTTTGTTGATTCCAGATTGAATCTGTCTTAATATTTGGACCGTCGAGGTGTTTCCATATGGAACAGTTGATGGATTCATACAATTCTTTGACTAAAAATAGTTCAATACATCTCACTGTTTGTATTGCTGCAATCAAGATAAAATACACACCTCCCTAGATACAGATTAGGCAATTGTTTTCCTGACCTTTAATGTGTGATGTTAGAATCAAAAAGTAGGGCTGGAAGAAAACATTCTGAACAAGTAATTTGGGTCCAGCCTTCACTATTAAGCTACACCAGTTACCTTAGTAGTGGAAACCACTCTGTTACCCCAGTGTGACTAAAAACGCAATCCTATGCATGTTTAGAAAGGGGAAAGGCTCACAACTCCCACCATGGCTGGCTGGGGCATGCTGGGAGTTGTAGGCCCTTTCTCTGTCTAAACATGCATAGGATTGCACCCTGTGTTACTTTATGTATAATTATTTAATTATAGATGTTTTGTTTAGAAACATTGTAAAATATGCACATAACTGCAGGTTCACAAGGATTAGGGGATGTGTTATATCAAGCCAGTAAATACAGTAGGAGTACATTTTGAATGAAGTATATTTTTCTCTACTTTGGATCGTAACATTTGTATTAGGGCTAAATGGATAAATTAAGGGTGGTACCAATATTGAACTGAGGACTCATTATTCCTATTAATCTATATATATAAAAGAAGAAGTCCTGACTGACTGACTGATTTTTGATTGACTTACTCATCAACACCCAGCTCAAACCATTTAATCTAGGAACGTGAAATTTTGAAGGAACATTGCTTTTATGACGTAGAGCCCCACTAAGGAAGGATTTTTGGAAATTCCGTCCCTAAGGGTGTGAAAAAAGTGGGCAAAATCGCCCCACTCTCATATCTCCTATGGGCAAAACAGGGCAGCAGTTGTGCAGTCCCAGGAGGGGGGAGCAGGGATTTCACTGTGTAGTCCCAGGGGAACAGGGATTTCATTGTGTAGTCCCAGGGGAGCAGGGATTTCTTTGTGCAGTCCCGGGGGAAAGGAAACAGGGATTTCATTGTGCAGTCTCGGGGGGGAGCTGGGATTTCATTGTGCAGTCCCGGGGGAGCTGAGATTCCCGGGGGAGCTGGGATTCCATCATGTTTCTTTTAAAAACAATTGTACCAAATCCTAAAATCCATGCGAGCGAAGCCACGGGCAACAGCTAGTGTATATCCATGGATATAAAGATATAGAAGCAAAGAACAGGAGCCAGCATTGCCCACATCCTTCACACATTCATGCATAGACACTGCATTGAGACACCCTGAAAAATTCAGGATCTCTGATAGTGCTGAGAGAGCCAACATATGCAAGTTGTCCACGGGAAGTTACTGTTCACAGCTTTGGAAGTATGTATTGGATATTGGTTGGAAGGGCTAGCAGATGCAGTCTGCTTTTACTTCCACAAATTCATATCCATAGATATGGCATGTAAACAGGGTAATTATTTGGGCTTCTTTGCACTAACATAGACCATGCCATCATGATACTCTTGTGCCATAGCATGAAGTCACACACTGTTCTACTTTGTGGGACCATGATCCAAGGCAGATTAAAATGATTGATTATTTTAAATTTAAAACCGTAACTCTAAAACATGAGTACTATGAATTAAAATGGACGGAATGGATTGAAAAATGAATGGATTATCACTATACTGAGAATAACACAATATAAAAGATTTCATAGATTTCATAGATCATAGAGTTGGAATAGTGGTGGGACCGAGCCTTCAGCAGGCTTGTGGCTCGCTCCGGGCTCGGGGCTCGGCCCTCCGCAGTGCCCGATCTCACTCTATCAGAGCGGCGCAGAGCGTTTTCTGCCCCCTGCCTCGATCTTCAGAGCGGTGCGGAGCAGTTCTCCGCGCCGCTCGAGCCGCCGGCGCTGGTCCCGTCGCGTCACATCCGGCACCAGAAATGGCGCGACGGGACCCTACGCAGGTGCTTGACCCCCGCGCCACGTATTGCACCTGCACAGGGTCCCGTCGTGTCATTTCCGGTGCCGGATGTGACGCAACGGGACCAGCGTGGACGGCGCGGGCAGCTCACAGCGGAGAAAAGATAAGGCCGCGTGAGCCTTGTGTGGGCATGAGCGGGGCCGATTTCAGCCTGCTATGCCCGCACGAGGCAAATCGGTACATCCCTACTCAGACAAGCTGAGCCAGCGTAAGCCACAGGCCTGTATTTCTACAGCAGCAATAGGGTTTCAGTGAAGGAGTGGATTTGCAGTGTAGGAGTGGATTTTCAGAAGTATTTTTGTGTATGCAGTTTGTTGTATGAAACTGATGTATTTTGGAAAACAAAGTTTGTAATCAATTTAGCCATAATAGTAATTAATAGAGTATCTTTATTATTTCACCAATGAAGAACAAAATAAAAGTCTTATTTATGTTAGATGTGTTAAAATGAACTGAGAATTATATTTCACACTCTCGATGACATACATAGATGTATATTTCAACCTGTATTTTTAAGATATGCAATCTGTATCTAGCTCTTTTGTGTTCATTCTTTGATCCTCCTGCCCCCCTTCTTTCTCCCAATCTGATATATTAAACCTTGCATTGGCTTCCTTCAGCCAATTCAGTTTAGCTGAAATTATGGTAGGAATGAGCTGAGAAGATCAGTTGGAACTGGAGTGGAAAGAATAAGTCATTAATCCTCTACATGTCATGGCTGTTTGCCCCCCCCCCCCCGCTTCTAAAGTGTAACTTAGAGACAGATGTATAATCTGGGAAGGTTTCCAGGTTCATTGTTACTGTTTTTTAAATGAGGCAACTCGGCATTGTCTGTATTATGCAGGGTTTTTCTGTTTGTCTCTGTGCCATCTGCAGCAGTGAAAATGAGTTATATTTGTATCACATGGTGAGGTGCTCACAGAGAGAAGAGCAATGTTTTTTCAAAGTTTAGTCTCAGCCAAATGTTTAGTCTCTTTTCAATGGAAAGGAATTCCCTGCATTTTTTTTTAGAATTTTCAGTTTCTTACTAGAATCCCCCCCCCCTTTATATCTCTCCTAAAACAATATTTCCCTGATCCAAGGAATGATTTGCTGTGGTAATAGCTATGGACAATCTACAGTGTGTATGCCATCCTATGATTTCTTCTTGGTATTTCTGTGGATGATCTGTGTATTCTTTTTTGGGGGGGGGGGATTTTTTTTTAAATTTTAAAATCCATAAAAATAAAATACAGAAAACAGAGCAAAACAAAAACCAAACAACATTGAACTAAAAAGGACTTCCAATTTTTCCACAACCAACTATATCAAATCTTCTATATGATCATTGTAAAAGTTGCTTTCTTTTTTTTTCTTAAACCAAATATGTGTATATATATAAGTTCCCCCCTCTCTTATTTATCAACTTCACAAATTCACAAAGCCTTGAAATCCTACAGCACTTTACTCCTAAACATAAATATTAATCAATAATAATAATAATAATAATAATAGTATTAATTTCACATTTTCACATTACTTCACAACCTAGATTTTAATCCACATTTAGTTCCATTAATCATTGTCAGTACTAAATTTCATCCAGACTCAATACATTTTTACCAATAACCAATTATTATTCAGATTCTAATTAAATATTAATCCTTATTCTTATTTTACTCAGCAACTAATCTTTTTTCTAATCCTAACTATGTCCCCTTCAAGATCCAAGCCACCACATTAATGAAAAGTACAAAAAAAAGCCACCTCACTCTGGAGAAGTTCTCCTGTCTATCAAAGGGGTTCCTCTCACCCACCCCCCTTATGTTCAGATTTATGCATGTTCCTTTAAATTTCTCCCACTTGGATTTCTCTCACCAATCCATTTGGGAAACTGAACCTTCTTACTTCTTTCATAAGAACTTCCCCCTTCCACCATTAGTCAGCAATCATCATAATATAAGTCAAACCATCTTTTCCATCCAATAATCAGCAAACAATTTTTTCATAACATGGGTCAAACCATTTATCCCATCCAAAAGTCAACAAACGCTTTTCCCCAATCAAACACAGTGTTAATTAGGGATGTGCTAAAAAAGTCGCGAGTTTTTCTTCTTCGAGTAAGCTCTGCTCGCTGATCACACAGCATAATTAACGAGCATTGTGAACTTTAAAAGAAGTTCTCCCCCATTAACAGAGATATCTTCCGAGCTCTGCGAGCCAGAGCTGTAATACAGGTTTTTCTTTTGAGATTCAAAAAACAGAGCTGTAATACAGGTTTTTCCAAGAGATTCAAAGACTATTGCCACTGCCAGCCACAGCTTGCTGTGTTCAAATCAGCATAATCTCTTAGGAATTTAGCAATTTAGCATATCAGTGGGTTTGCTTCCTTCCCTCTCAGAGTTAGAAAAAAAAAGGTTACCTTAAAATCAATTGGCACATGACATGTCTATAAAACTAAATCTATAAAACATAATACTGAGCAGGCTTCCCTCTCAGACAGTCAGAGTTAGAACTAGAAAAAAAGTTATCTTAAAATCAATTAGCACATGCCTATAAAATCTATAACACAAAATCTATAACACAAAACACTTTTTCATTCTAAGTTGCCAGCCACAGCTTGCTGTTCAAATTAGCATAATCCCTTAGGAATTTAGCAAGAAATTTAGCATATCAGTGGGTTTTCCTCAGTCAGGTCAATTAAGACTTAAGTCAATTAAGAAACACAAACAAAAGCACACAAAAGATCTTGCTGTTCATGATGACTCAGTTGGATTCGAATTTGCAATAGAAAAGGGAGAAAAGAATCGACATGCCTGTAAGATTCGTGAGCAAGGTGCTTCAAACTCGACTAGATAGAAAAAATTCTTAAACCGGCTGCTGCAAGTAACTTTTCCCCCCCCCATATCTGGCTTCCTTCAAATAGCCCGACAGCCATCACCTTCCCAGTTATATGTGAATGACTTCTTGCTTGATTCAATGGCAACCCCCTTTTCTTTCTGTCTCTCTTTGAAGATGCAGTTGTTATCTCATCCAGTATATCAGTCTTCGCCTCGTCCTCCCCATTCTGCTCAAACTTCACAAATCGGTCACCCTTTGTAGTCTCCTGGAATTTTTGATTTATTTGTACATTCCCCAGCAGGTTTTTTCTAAATTCTTCAAACAACAACAAAAGTTCTCCGGCCAGATCCCGGAGTACATCATAAGTAGCCATCTTGTCTGTGACACAGTATAATTTAACAGCCTGTTAATACTGCTTTACACATTTCCAAAATCCAAAGTAAAAGGAGTTACAATACCTCTTTCTTTCTCATTTCAAGGCACATTTGTTGATCTTCTGATTATGCAGTTTTTGAAACTTATTTTCTTTTTAATATTCCCAAGAAAAGGGTATTTAGTTCTGATTGTGGATAAAATTTCTCTTTGTTACTCATTGGCAATAAATCTTTAAGAAATGGAGTTGTCGATCTTCGGGTTCTTAAAAAAAGAACCCCAGACACGACGGCGAGTGATGATGGGCTCTCCCACTCTCTACCCCTCCCCAAGAGAATCTACAGCAGCTCGAGCCACTGTGAAACTCACAGAGAAAGCATTTAGAGATATGCTAGGAATCACATTTAGATCATCCTCTTATTCTGAGGAGAATACCCAGCCAGGATAGCCTCTTGACTGGATTTCACGCCGTGTCGGTCTCCCCCGATTTCAAGGAAGCGTCAGATCTCCATTTTAAACTTCACCGGAAGCGATGATCTATGTATTCTTGAACCAATCACTTAGCCTTCAGTCTACAACTAAACTCCTCTTGACTAACTTGCTTTTAGACTTCATCATTAGAGTCTCTGTATCACAATTTCCTTACATATAAATAGAACAGACTACTTAGTTGCTATATTTAAGCATTCAACCCAGCTAAATGAGAGAAAACCCTACAAAGATTAATGGAAGTGGAATGGAATGGAAGGATGAATGGACGAGTAACTGTATTCCTAAGGATACTTACTCAGTAGTAAGTAACTACTACCATTGAAATTCATTCAGTCTGTCAGGAAGTTTGTTTCAACCCTAGACTGTCATCACAAAATACTGCTCCATCTTTATCTTTAAAAAGAAAATCTTGGTTCATTAAACAGCAAGACACTACTGATCTGTGAAAATATTTTTTTGTAAGATCTCTGTTCAACAGGTAATGTATGACAGGATAAATAATAGCCTCAGTTGTACTATATTAAGCTGCCCTTCCAAATAACTGAAATTACCTTTCCCCCAACTTTGTAGCCTGCAAGTGGGGCAGTTTAGTCTAATCTGTTGTTTGGTCAATAATTTTTACTAGACCTTATTGAGGAGTGCTTCAATCCATCTTCTTTTTAACACTGAACCCAGGCCTTCCACGTTCAAAGTGGTAATTCTCAGCTTTGGATCCATCTCGTATCTTTGTCCATCTTTAATTGTTGGTCCTATCCGTGAAATCAAAAAAGAAAACACACACCCTACCCCTTCCCCACACCCTATTAACCCATCCCCTACATATATAAGCAGTCCCCCCCCTTACCAGCCTCAAAGATTATCTTCATGGCCCCAGCCTGCCACACCAGAAGGGGGGGGAGAGAAGAACCCACCCACCAGGCAACTGACCCATAGATCCCTCCTAAATAATCCTTTGTCCTTATCCATCCAGGTTATTACCTTATTTTAAACATTGTTACCCTAATATGTGCATATATATTAAAATAAAGAAAAAAGTAAAGAAGGAAGAGAGAGAGGAAAGAATGAATAAAAATAAAAAATTGAAGGGGAAAAAAACAACATTAAGAAAAAACTCTTCTTTCACTTCCTTCCGGTTTCTTGCACATTCCCCTTCTCTTCTACTCCTCTCCTTGCCACCACACATCCTTCTTTCTTCCACGTTGTCTTACTTAGATGCTCCCTCCGACTCCTGCTTGTCTGCTTCACTCGAGGTTCCTGCCGTCAATCCCAGTTCTTCCAAAAGATCCATTCCTTGTTTACACGATGTTATCTTGTATCTCTTGTTGTTGATGGTTTAACAGAGCAAATTTACCTAGGTCGGAGAACCAAACAAGGTTGTCCCCTTTCGCCTATTTTGTTTGCATTGGTAATGGAGATTTTAGCAAATGTATTTAGAGAAGATAGGAATATATGTGGGATAGGGATTAGAGAGAAGATTAAAATAAATCTTTTTGCAAATGATACTCTTTTGACAATTGAAAACCCTATAGAAAATATGGATAGAATGGAGAATCACTTAAAGGAGTTCGGGGAAGTAACGGGTAACGGGGCTACAGATTAATTGGGACAAATCTAAGTTTTTGTTGTTTAATCATAGTAAAAGAGAAGAGATGGAAATGTGTAGGGAAAAAAGTAATGTTAAAATTAATAATGTAATTAAATACTTAGGAACTGTAATTCCAAAAGATATAGATAATTTGGGAGAACAGAATTATAGGAAATTAAAGAATGAGGTTAAGAAAAAAATAGAGGAGTATAAAAAAATTGGACTTTCCTAGTTTGGTAGAATTGCTTTGATTAAAATGAAGATTCTGCCCAAGATAATTTTTTTATTTAGGATGATACCAAGTGCAATATCAGATAAGGAACTTAAAGAATGGCAAACAATTATTATATTAACACATATTGTAATGGAGGGAAAAAGTCTAGGATTACCAAAACAAGATGGTATAAAGCGCAAAAAGTAGGGGGGTTATATAGCTAATCAATTAAGACACACAGTGGATATTATAGCACGGCCTAAAGAAATAATGTGGTTGGAGTTAGAAACATCTGAATTACGAAATACTTTGGAGAATATACTTTTTCTTTAAGAAAATAATAAATTGATAAAAAACATAGACAACCCTTTTTAAAGAAGTTTGTTAGAGACTTGGAGTAATATGAGGAACATATTTATACCAGGGATTTCTCCATTAACTCCAGTGGTGGCTCTAAATGATTTTCCCAAAAATTTAAGATTGGATTTGGAGGGTAAACTAAGAGAAGAAAGGGTTATTAGATTATCTGATTGGGTGGAAAAGATGGGGACTAGAGACTAAATATTGGAAATTATGGGGAGAAGGAGAGTGTTGTGGTTAAATTTATTACAGTTAGAACAGTGGTCGAAGTCGTGAAAAAGGAAAACTGAGTATGAGAGAGATTTAACTAAATTTGAAAAGATTGTTACGTCTAGAGATGGTCTACAAGGCAATGCGTCAACAAGAGGTATAACAAGGGATTTATATAGATTGATTCAAAAAGCAGAAGAACAAGATGACCAGCTAAAGACAGTATGGGATAATGAATTTGAAGAGGTGACTTCGAAGGTGGGTTGGAACAACATATGGGATAGACGGATTGTGAAGGTGATGTCAACTAGGATAAAGGAGAATTTCTATAAACTAATTTGGAGATGGTACTTAACTCCAGTAAGATTAAATAGAATAGATAATAATTGCTCTGCATTTTGTTGGAGAGGATGACAGGAAAAAGGGACATATGCTCATATGTGGTGGAGTTGTAAAAATGTACTGGTTTTTTGGCGAGAGGTTTTTACACAAAATATCGGAAATTATTTGTATTAACTTAGAGGTCTGTCCAAAACTAGCATTGTTATCAATAACGGAGAAACTTATTTGCGACCAAAATACAAAGGAATTAATTGTAAACTTGTTAACTGCGGCTAGGCTAATGACAGTGAGAAAATGGAAAGTACAACATGAATAACTGACTGGTATAAGGAAGTTTGGGATATAGCCCTAAACGATAAACTAACTTTATCGAATGCAAAAAAGGACTGTTAAAGAAGAATAATTTTATGGATATATGGAATCAATTATTAGACTATGTATTAATAAATGGGAAGGGGAGTATGCCTTGTCAGGATATGTTATATTTTTGGAATTTGGAATTCATTTGATCAAGGGGATGGAAGGATATAAATTGGTCCCTAGGAGGGTGGGGGGGTGCACTTTATGATTTATTGTATGTAGTTTAAGTTATATTTTTGTGTTATTCTTGTATTTTGTTATATTTTGTTTTGAAAAGTAAATAAAATTTAAAATAATAATAATAATAATAATTTTTACTAGAACATTTTTGATTGCAGGCCCTACCAAATTGCAGGCTTGGTTCACAAAAAGCTCCAAGATTGATTGTACTGATCTGGCAGTTAACAGTTCTATGGTAGATTTGTGACCATTTAAGTTATTGAGATGTGTTTCTCATGGCTTGCACTGCAACTCCCTAGACTCCATTCAGACTTCTCTCTCTCCCTCACTCTCTCTCCCCTCTCCTCTGCCTCCTCTCCCTGTCTGGTTATTTTGGGTTTGTCTGCCTGGTCTGTTCTTGCCAAAATCAGTTGCAGAGTTTTGAAATAAAAAGGCACACTTGTGCCTAGAATTTATTTAAGCCACACATCTGAAATAGCCTTATTTTGTTGGGAAAACCCCCCATTGATTTTAATAAGGACTCGTGGAGTCAGCTTTGGGAGTGACTCGTGACTTGTGAGTCACCATTTTGGACCAAGGACTCGGACTCGCACTCGAGACTCGGGTCCAAAGATTCGTGACTCGACTCGTGACTCGAAACCAAGGACTCTTCAACATCCCTGGTTTTGTGTCATCCGCAAATTTGATAAGCATTCCCTGTACCTCCTCATCTAAGTCATTAATAAAAATGTTGATGAGCACTGGGCCCATGACCGAGCCCTGTGGTACCCCGCTCGTTACCTCTCTCCAGCTTGAGAAGGAACCATTGATGAGCACTCTTTGGGTCCGATTCTGTAGCCAACTGTGTATCCACCTGATAGTTGTTCCATCTAGCCCACTTTTAGCTAGCTTGCTAATCAGGATATTATGAGGCACTTTGTCGAAAGCTTTGCTGAAGTCCAGATATATTATGTCCACAGCATTCCCACAGTGCACAAGGGAGGTGACCCGACCCGATCAAAAAATGAGATCAGATTGGTCTGGCAGGATTTGTTCTTGACAAATCCAAGTTGACTTCTAGTAATCACTGCATTGTTTTCAAGGTGCTTGCATATTGACTGCTTTATAATCTGCTCCAGAATTTTCCCAGGGATTGAAGTCAGACTGACTGGTCTGTAGTTCCCAGGTTCCTCTTTCTTGTCCTTTTTGATGATAGGAACAACATTAACCCTTCTCCAGTCATTTGGCACTTCACCCGTCCTCCATGATTTCTCAAAGATAATAGACAGTGGTTCTCGTAGGGATGTAGCCGCGAGTCTCGAGGGGCTGAAATGATGCCAAAAATCATCCCCGCTCGCCCCCCCGAGACTTGCAGGCCTTACCTGGCTGCCCGCTTGTCCCTCCGCTCGAGCCACCATGCTGGTAGCGCAGGGTCTTGTTGCGTCATTTCCGGATGGCCGGAAGTGACGCGATGGGACCCTGCGCCGACGTGACGGAACCCCGCGCTGCAGTTTTGGCCTAGAAACCAGGGCAACATGGCTTAAAACGGCTGCGATGCCCGTTTTAAGCCATGTTGACCTGGTTTCTAGGCCAAAACTGTGGCGCAGGGTTCCGTCACGTCGGCGCACGGTCCTTTCACGTCACTTCCGGCCAGCTGGAAATGACGCGATGGGACCCTGCGCTGCCGGCGCAGCGGCTCGACTGGCACAGAGAATCGCTCTGCGCCACGGAGAATCCGGGCTTCGGGGGGGCTGTTCTCAGAGGCGAGGTGAGAAGAGCCCCCTCCAAAGGTAGGGACCACACCCCTACTTCTGAGTGTTCTTCTGCCAGTTCCTTTATTATTCTAGGATGCAGTTTGTCAGGACCTGGAGATTTGAACTCGTTCAAAGTAATTTGGTGTTCCCTGACCATTTGCCTATCAATCTGAAGCTGCAATCCTGCCCCTTCAGCTTGTACTTCAGGACAGGTTCACCAGGGGGGACATAGACCCTCTTTTGGAAGACCAAGTCAAAGTAGGAATTGAACACTTCTGCCTTTTCTTTGTCGTCTGTTATCATTTTCCCATCCTCACTGCATAGTTGAACCATCATTTCTTTCCTCTGTCTTTTACTATGCATGTATCTGAAGAAAACTTTTTTGTTGCTTTTAGCTCCTTCGCTAGCCTCAGCTTTAGCCTTCCTGACACTATTCTTGCAGTTCTGTGCTACCTGCCTGTACTCTTCCCTTGTAGCCTGGCCTCCCTTCCACTTCCTATATGTGTCCTTTTTTCTTTTCAGGTCATCTCTGAGTTTTTTGTGAAGCTATGTTAGCTTCTTCTGTTGCCCTTCTGCATTTTTTCCTTGTGGGAATTGTTTGCAATTGTGCCTTTAGGATTTCCTTTTTTAAAAACTCCCACTCATCTGGTGCACACACCAGCCATGCTCCCTGGCTGATGTGTGGTCATCTCACTGAAAAGAGCTGCCTTCTACATGTTTAGGGTTTTCAGTCTGGGGACAGAAACACTGATTGATCAGGATTCCCATCCCCGTGGAGGAAACCCTATGTGTGTAGAGGATGCCCCCCCCACTTCAGATTGAGCTGACTTTGTCTCAGCTGGGGAGTGTGACCAGCATATGTATTGTCGTTGCGGGCGCAAGGCTAGTTGCAGGCGCAAGGGCGCAAGGCTAGTTCCATATGAAGTTCCTCCTTGAAGAGGGCTATTATATCTCCCCTCTCCTTAATTTCTATTTGAGATTACATTAGCATTTCACAACTAACTCTATACAATTAAACAGTAAAGTTTATCCCTGCCCGTGAAAGAAGATGCCGTCTGCTAGTTTGTTTGAACAAAGAATTCCAGGCTTTCTGCCCAAGCCAGTGAGGCTGAGAAGCCCTCAATCAAGGACAGTTTCTTTTGGTGTAAAATATGCTCCATTTTTCTCTAACCAGGCTCCTCCAGCACCAAGAAGGGGAATGGGATTTTTTTCAGGAGACAGTGAGTGACCTCAGCTCAGGCATGAACATGGGGGGAGGGATTCATGGCTCTGCCCCAAATCATCTGCTGCCTGAAGCAGCAAGTGACTTATCTTGCCTAATCATGGGGCTGTCCTAAGTATGGCTAGGACTGGGGTGTAAGGCAGAAATGCCATTCATGCTTTCTTGAAATCTGTATTACAATAAATGGAAATATTCCAAGTAAATATTCTGCATCTTGGGGCACAAGGATATTAGGGGATTGTACAAGATCCTTCCATCAGCACATGAAAGGTGTTTTTTTTGTTGTTGTTTTTTACCAAGATGCAAAGTAGGGCAGAAGGCAACATTTGTTTGGTTTGGGTTTTAATACAAACTGACCTAATACACACTTCCCCAACTAATACACTATTTCCCTTCAGTTTTTACAACTGCTCCAAATTTTGCGATGCAGTTCACTGTTTTTCTAAGACGTGTGCAAAGATGCATACATTGGGGGCAATTAACACTTAAAGATAGCCTAAAAATAATTCTAGATAGATAGAAAAATAAATGTGTACAGAAATGTGTACATTACAGAAAATAGCATACAAAAATGCATATGAATTTCTGTGTGCCTAAAGCTGTGCACAAATGTTCATACAGACTTTGACACAGAAATGGGGTGGACCGAAATTGTGCTTGAAAAAAGGTGGACATTATGGAAAGCGAAACAGACAGATTCATCCAGCCCTAATACAATTATACAAAGCAAACATTGCAGTTTATTTTTTGGTTGCCTGTTGACTTAATAAGCCTGGCTTGCATGGCAACATACCACAAGACCTTAAAGCATGCATTATGTTAAATTGCATGAACTTTTATTTTGTTTTCTGGTTTAATCTTTTTCTTGCCATTGTGTCACTTTTGCTGTCACTATTTCACAGGGCTATTCTGGAACACGGCTGTGTCCCTGAAGCCATCTGTTTTTCTGAGAATCATTTGAGCTGCACAAAAATGCTTGGGAAAGGGGAGATTAAGGCAGACAATATGGCCTCTAGCACTTTGCTTCTAGTTATAAAAAGTGGAAGTATTGTAATATTCTGCCCTTGAGACATGGATCAAGCACCATTGCCAACATGTATTTTTTATGCTGAAACCTGAGGATGGCTTTAGAAGTGATGGAGCTACCTCCCTTGTGCTTTCAAATTCAATTTGTGAGTTAGTCACTTCAGCATGTGTGTGTATTTTTATGTATAGATATAATATTCTGTGTTTAAAAGGAGGCAATTAAAACCTCTTTCAAAGTAGTAATACAAGTTATTTCATTCTGTTGAGCAGAGAAAAGAATAACATCAGGATATCAAATATGAGTGGTAACCAAAGAATTCCTAGTCTGCGTGCTAGTTTATATCATGTGAGTAAATTACCATATACCTAGGCCAATGAATTATTTGTTAATTTTTTATTATTATTATTGAATTTTCCAAAACAACAACAAACATATTTGGCTTCTACCTCATTGTCTGACAAACATTACCAATCCTTATCCAATCTAAGTTTCCTCTATTTTCACAGAAAAAATTTCTATCACCTTACCAATATTCAGAAATCAAAACCCAAAGTTATTAAGTCACTTTCCCTCCTCCCCAAGAAGTCCACCAGAGGTTTCCAGTCTTTCTTGAATGAAGATAGATTTTTTTCTCTAATTAAACAAGTCAATTTTGCCATCTCTGCTAAGTCCAACATTTTCAACAGCCAGTCTTCTATAGTTGGTATTGTTGCTTCTTTCCATTTTTGAGCATAGATTATTCTTGCTGCTGTCATCATATATTGTAATAATGTTCCATAGTCTTTCTCAAGTTGTAAATCCATTATACCCAATAAAAACATTTCTGGTTTCAGCTTAATATTCACTTTTTAAAAATTTTGTATCCATGTGTGTATTTATACCAAATATGTTTTCACTTTTTTACATGTCCACCAAACATGATAAAATATTCCTTCATGATTTTGACATTTCCAACATACATTTGACACATTTTTATACATCTTAGCCAATTTCACAGGTGTTAGGTACCAACGATACATCATCTTGTAAAAATTCTCTCTAAGATCAGAACACAGTGTAAATTTTATACCTTTAGTCCACATGCGTTCCCATTGTTCCATCATTATATTATATCCAAAATTCCTTGCCCATTTAACCATGCAGTCCTTAACTTGTTCTTCTTCTGTCCCAAACTTCAACAGAAATTTATACATTTTTGCAATTACATGGTCATCACCTGTACACAATTGTATTTCAAATTCAGACTTATCCTGTTCTATATCATACATTCTTTTATCCACATTAAATATCTCTGATAGTTGCATGTATGAAAACCAGTGTAAGTTATAACCTTCTGTTACTAAACAATCCCTTGTTTTAATCCAATATGTTCCCTGACGCAATTCCAATATTTCTCGGTATTTTAACCAGTTCTCATTGCTTTTCATTTCCTTCCTGTATAATGCCTCTTGGGGTGATATCCATAAAAGTAATTTTGAGCTTAGCCTAGGCTTATATTTGTTCCAAACTCTTAATAACGCCCTTCTGATATAGTGGTTCTTGAAATCTACATTAACCTTAGCTTTCATACCACAAATATCCATGCCATCCAAACCTTAGGTCATGCCCTTCTAATTCAAGAAGTCTATGATTTCTCAGTGTCACGCATTCCTTCAACCAAACAAAACAACAAGCATTAAAATACAATTTCAGATCAGGTACACCCAATCCACCCCTTTCTTTCGCATCCTGTAGAACTATATGTTCAACACGTGGTTTCTTTCTTTGCCATATAAATTTAGAGAAGTCCTTTTGCTATTCTTTAAAGGGCACATCATTAGTTAAAATCGGCAGTGTTTGAAATAAAAACATAATTCTTGGTAAAACATTCATTTTTATCACAGAAATCCTACCCAACAAAGACAATTTTAATTTCTCCCATTTCAACATATCATTTTTAATTCCTAACCATATCTTAACATAATTGTTTTGAAACAACATGGAATTCGAATTTGTCATTATGATACCAAGGTATTTACTCTTTTTTCAATTTTAAAACCCGATGTTTGCATCAATATCTGTTGGTCTTCCGCTCTCATATTCTTCACCAACATTTTTGTTTTTTTCATGCTTTACCTTAAATCCTGCCAACCCTCCAAACTCATTTAATTTATCCAACAGTTTTCACTCCTTGTAGTGGATTTTCCAAGACTATCATCAAGGCATTTTTCTGCAAAAAGCTCTCAACTTGTTTGATTCTTTTTTAATTTTTATTCCCGGGATTCTTCCGTCTTGCCTAATATCTCTAAGCAAAACTTATAGAACTAAAATAAACAGTAGTGGAGATAATGGACAGTCTTGTCTTGTTCCCTTTTGTATCATGCAAGGCTTTGTCAGTTCACCATTAACAATTATTTGTGCTTTTTGTGTGGAATATATCGATTTTACTCCTTTAATAAAATTCTCTCAAAAATCCATTTCATTCATAACTCCAAATAAAAAACTCCAATTCATGTTGTCAAAGGCTTTTCCAGCATCCAAAAAAATCAGTGCTGCTTGTTTTTCATTATGACAATTTAAATATTCCAATACATCCAACGCAGTTCTAATGTTATCTCTTAATTGTCTTTTAGGCAGAAAACCACATTGATCCTGATGTATAAACTCTTGTAGAATTTTCTTTAATCTTTCAGATAGAATCATTGTAAAATATTTGTAATCATTATTCAGTAATGAAATTGGCCTATAATTTTTAACAGAAGTCAAATCTTGTCCTTCTTTAGGTATCAATGCAATATTAGCCTCTCTCCATGTATCTGGTAACTTCCCATTTTGTAGGATATTATTCATAGTCCTTTGTAGTGGTTGTAACAACTCATCCTCAAAACACTTGTAATAAATTGCTGACAATCCATCAGGGCCCGGTGTTTTCCCTGTTTTAGATTTTTTAATTGCTTCAGATAATTCTTGTATAGTTATAGGGCCATTCATAATTTGTCTTTGATATTCTGTAATCTTTGGTAAATTTTGCCGTTGCAAATAATCTTCTATTCTTTTTTCAGAATTTTTTCCCATTATATAATTGTGAATAAAATTGAAAAAACGCTCTTTTCATACCCGAATTATCTGTTATTTCAGTGTTGTCCTCCAACAGCTTAAGTATTACTCTCTTCTCTCTCTCTTTCCTTAGTTTATATGCCAACCATTTCCCTGGTTTATTAGCAAATTCAAAATTCCTTTGCTTGGCATAACTCAATTTCATTTCCAGTTCTTGCGTCGTCAACATAGATAGCTGCCTCTGCATTGCTTTAATTTGCCATGAAATATTAGTATTATTTGGAGATCTTTCTAATTCCTTCTCTTTCTCTCTAATTTCCAATAAAATCTTTTCTGTCTTTTCTTGTCTCTTTTTTTAAAGAAAGGAGTTATGTATAAATTGTATAAATTGTCCTCTGATGAACGACTTGTATCCCAAACTATTTGTAAGTCCACGCCTTTGTCTTAAGTTATTTTCAAAAAATTCTCTCAGTTTATGCTTAGTCTTGGACCACCCTTTCTTGTTTCAATAGTGTTTCATTAAATCTCCATCTAAATGAATTGAACCCTTCTTCCTTTTGAAAGTCACAGAAACTGGATTATGGTGAGAAAACGTTTTTGGCAATATTTCAGCTTTATAAATTTCCATGGCCATAGCTTTCGACAACCAAATCATATCAAGTCTTGCATGTGATTTATGTCTATCCGAAAAAAATGTAAATTCTCTGGAGTCTCCATTTTTAGTTCTCCAAATGTCCACCAACTCCAGATTTTCTGTTAATTCAAAAAAAAAAAAAATTGGCAATTTTCCCTGGCTTTTTCTTATATCTTTTCCCGAACGTCTATCCTGTATTGGTGACACCACTCCATTCCAATCTCCCATTAAACACCAGTTTTCGTATGTAAATTCCAAAAGTCTATCCATAAGACCTTTATAAAACATAAATTTATTTTCATTTGGTGCATTTACCCCTACTACGAATGTTTTCTTTCCAGAAATATTAACTTCTACTCCAACATATCTACCTTGTTCATCTGAAAAAATCAAAGCTTATTCTTTACATATAAAATCACGCCATTTTTTTTCTTTATACTAGCTGAAATAAATTCTTCTCCAAGTTTCTTTTGTATAAAATATTTTGAATCTCTTTTATTTATATGTGTCTCTTGTAAACAAATCAAATCCAACTTCGATTTATTCAAATAGTGAAATATTTTTCTTCTCTTTTGTGGTGCATTCACACCATTAATATTCCAAGACAAAAATTTGTAATCCATTTTTAATCAGATTAATTTGTAATCCACATAGGAGTTTCTAAACTGCACCTCCAGTCTCATCCCGAGACCCTTGTGGTTTAATTTCCCACTTTTCCACAAAGTTTCTCGCCTCCTCCACCGTACTGAACTTATATCTCCTTTGATTCATGGTGAAGCCGACTCCTGGCAATTCTCATCTATATCGAATATTTTGCTGTTTAAGCTTCTCAGTCAAAAATATATATTATTTTCTTTTTTGCAAAATCCTTGATGGAATTTCCTTCAAAACAATTATTTCCACATCTTTCCCCTCATCATTCAGCATCATTTTCTCCTTGTAGTGTTGTTGAAGAACTTGATCTCTTAAACTTTTCTTGACAGACCAAATCAAGGCATCTCTTGGGACTTTATTTTTGACAGCAAAACGAGAATTAATTCTGTAAACTATCAATTTCTGCTTGCATATCTTTCACTTCCATACTCAAAAATTCTGCTAACAATTCAATAATCCTCTTTGTAATGTCTTCTGATTGTTGTTCTGGAATTGATCTCAGTCTTAAGCAACACTCATTCCGTCTTAACTCCATCAAAACCACATCATTTAAACATTTTTCCAGCTGTTGTTCTGTCTCTTGACATTTGGCTTCTAAGGTCATGACCTTCTGATTTGTGTGACCCAACTCCTGTGAAACTTGTTTATGTGCTGTTTGCATTTTATTTATTGTTACTTCTAAACTTGTCAATCTTTCATCAAGTTTTTTCTCTAAGTTCTCAAAGGATTGTTTTTGTTCATTAAAATTTTTTGTTTGCTCTTCTGAAGACTTTTGACATTGCTCTATCATGTTTGTCATTTTTGCCATCATTAAATTAAAACTCTCAACCATTGTTTGACTTTCTTCCACATGGGAAGATTTCCTTCTTTCCTTCTTTCTTCCAATTGCCTTACGTCCTTTTTTGGTGGCATCATGAAATATACCATATATATTTTTAACACTGCTACAGCTTTTGTCTGACTTACAGCAGCGCCTAATCTTATCTTGTTCTTGACATTTCAAAACAGGCAGAGCTTCTTTCCCATAACGTACCAGCAAAAATAGTTCACTTTTAGCAACCTCCCATTCTACATTAAGTAAAAAAAACAACACAGTCCAATTAATTCTTCTGAAACTCCCCCCAGTATATACTCTTTATTTCTTAATTACTTCTTGACCATTTATTTATTTGGGTTTTGGTTTAAGCAGTTAAGCAGTTTTTTTTCTTCACCCCCCTTCTTCTCCGATACAGAAAATAGACACTGACCTGGAATGGTAAGTCTGCCAGACGCAGGGGTCTTTAAGTCTTAAATTTTTCTTCTTAAAAAGATGTTACAAGGAGGCTTGCAGATCTTGTCTCATAAATCAAAGCATAAGCCCTAATTCAGAGATACGAAACCTGGTCTGTGGACATTTTTAACTCCTCGGGCTCCCCTGCCACTCAGAACTTGCCGGAGGAAGAATCTCTCTATCGAAAAATCCCGCCTCTGACAAGGAGCTTGCACTTACGGAGCATATGAGGTTAATCCTTCAATCTGCCTCTTATCAGAGGCAAATTGGTTACCAGAAATTTTATCTGGTTACCACAGAAACCAGGCTGCTTCTCTTCACTGGGCGAGAGCCCAGCGAAAAAACATCAAACCGCCATTTCCTGTCCTCCGGAAGCCCGCCAATGAATTATTTTTGTTAAATGGCTCCATCCCACTCATCCAAAGAAATGAGGCTAGCTGAAAAACCACCGTGTTACTAAATCAGAAAATGCCATCTTAAGAAGATTGTTGATTTTTTTGGCCACAGATTATTACATTTTTATTGTGCTGCAGGATTTGGATAATGAGCTCAGAGAAAGCCACATAATTTACTAGAGGTGAATTATTACTCAGTCAAATATCACAAAATGTGACAAATAATTAGAAATGTCCCTGAAGTTCAGTTTGTACTCCTTGCTTGAGGTACAAACCTTGGTACAAATATCTAATCCAATGCAAGCATTATGACCTTATAGAGGTATAGTACCTCTCTGGCTTGAATTGTAATTGGAGATGCAGAAGAACTCCTAACTCCCTTCCATCCCACCCCACTTCATTCACCCATGTGTCCTCTACCTTCCCTTGCCTGGTTGTTGTAGCAGTAGCAGCTGTGGAGATGACAAGCAGGCTTCTTTTTCTTTCCTTCTTGCTCCTTCCTTGGTGCATATGAGTCACTACTACAGCAGCAATCCACATGCTGGGCACCTTGGAAAATGTATGAGTATGGGCAAGTTCCATAGGAGTGACCCATCTTCACCGAGGAAGGAAGAGAGGATGTTGTGGATGGGACCAGCAGATGTGGTCCTGTCCCTCTTTCACGTACAGTAATACCTTGGATTGCAAGTAACTTGGTTTGAGAGTGTTTTGCAAGACAAGCAAATTTTTAAATATTTATTTAATTTTTTTGGACTTGATATCATCATCATCATCAGGCGATCACTCGTGACCGAGTAAGATTGTCTTCCGGGATAAAAGGAGGAGATTCTAAAGAAGATTGTGTAGACTCTAGCGATGGGTCCGTAAGTGACTGTGGAGGCCAATTCTAGATCCACACAGCTTCCCACAGTGAGGACACAGGTTACCAGATAGAAGATGGTCCTGTAAAGGATTCATTTGACGTGCTTTTCGCTTAGCACGTTTCTCCCTTTCACCTTGCACTCGGGCTTCTTCAAAGTCCATGGAACCTTTGTGAAAGGCCAACCTCCATTTAGATCGTTCATGGGCCAGAGCTTCCCAGTTTTCGATGTTTATATTGCATTTTTTTAGATTAGCCTTATGAACATCTTTAAACCTCTTATATTGACCACCGATATTCCGCTTTCCATCCTTGAGTTGGGAGTAAAGTAACTGCTTTGGGAGACGGCAGTCAGGCATTCGAACAACATGACCGGTCCACTGAAGTTGGCGTTGAAGGATCATTTTTTCAATGCTAGTAGTCTTTGCTTCTTCCAGTACACTGACATTTGTTCGCCTATCTTCCCAATTAATTTGCAGGATTTTCCGGAGGCAACGTTGATGAAACCTTTCAAGGAGGTGGAAGTGACGTTTATAGATAGTCCATATTTCGCAGGCATACAATAAAGTTGGTAATACAATGGCTTCATAAACCAGTGTTTTGGTCTTCTTACAAATATCCCGATCCTCGAACACTCTATGTTTCATTCAAGAAAATGCGGCACTTGCGGAGCTCAGACGATGCTGGATTTCACTGTCGATGTTAGCTGTAACAGAAAGATAGCTGCCAAGATAGAGAAAATGATCGACATTTTCCAGTATTGTCCTGCCAAGCTGGATAGATGGCATCACCAAAGGATTGGCTTGCACTTGCTGATGAAGCACTTTGGTTTTTTTGATGTTAAGTGAGAGACCAAGTTTTTCGTATGCTTCTGCAAAAGCATTTAGGATAGTTTGGAGATCATCCTCTGAATGTGCGGAGACCACATTATCATCAGCATACTGAAGTTCCACAACGGAGGTTGTAATTACCTTACTTTTTGCTTTCAGCCTGCTGAGATTAAAAAGCTTTCCATCTGTTCGATATATAATTCCCACACCGGTGGGAAGTTTCCCCTCGACAAGATGTAAAACCATGGCGATGAAAATGGCAAATAATGTTGGGACGATAACACATCCCTGTTTAACACCTGATCCCACTTTAAATGGAGCACCATATGAGCCGTTGTTGTCCAAAACCGTTGCCGTCATGTTGTCATGGAGAAGTCGCAAGATATTCACAAATTTATTGGGGCATCCAATTTTCATAAGGATAGTCCAGAGAGCTGTACGGTCTACAGTATCAAAGGCCTTAGCCAAATCGATAAATGCCATATAAAGGGGTTGATTTTGCTCCCGGCATTTTTCTTGGAGCTGACGTGCAGTAAAAATCATGTCTACTGTCCCTCTAGAGGGGCGGAAACCATATTGAGTTTCAGGGAGGATCTCTTCTGAAATAGATAGAAGACGGTTTGCGAGAATCCTAGCAAATATTTTACCTGCGGTTGCTAAGAGAGAAATGCTAAGAGAGAAATTTAAGAAATGCTAAGAGAGAAATTGCAAGCGACGTCTTGCAATATAAGTACTGTAGTACGGCTTAAATTAAAAATCTCTGTACAATTTTTTTGTGGGGGATTTCGTTTTGATATAAGAGTGCTTTGGATTACAAGCATGTTTTCGGAACGAATCATGCTCTCAATCCAAGGCATGACTGTATTTAGTTTCTGCATAACATAACACGTGAAAAATCTTTCCTATTGCGAAGATAACCCCACATGCATTCTTGGCCACTAATTCCATTCAGAACCACCAACCCCAACAATAACCAAGGAAGGATGTGGCTCATCTTCTGCCTTCCTTCCTTAGACCTATGCTGCTGTTCCCTAAGCTGCTTTCATCATCTCTTTCCAGGCAACATTCAGGGAATTAGTGTTCCCCGCATTCCTAGCATCATCCTTTGATGACATCACTTTCTGGCTTGCTTATTGTAGCCAGCCTCCTCAGAGTCCTGCTAACCACTGCTTTCACACAAGATGCTCTGAGGACTAGGGCCAGGATAGTAATTGCTCATCTAGGAAGTTGCTGGTGGTACTACCTCATCACACCAAGTATTATTTATCATAGTCTGAGACAAAGAGGTACAATCTATAAACTAGATGAATTAAGCTTTATTTGAAGCTGCTAATAGGTTGTGTCCAGGAGCAATGATTAGAGATATTTTTTAAAATATGGCCAGTGGTATATAAATCTATTAAATAAATAAAATTATACCAAGTAACATCCTGAGATTCTTTGTGAGTTGGCGTGCAGATGCTCTTAATTGATGGATCAGCTATAACCTATTCCAATTCCTCAAAAGGCTTCTCCTTGCCAACAGACATCATAGTAATCTTAACCGGATTGAGGCTAAGCCATGTGGCTGAATTCCAAGCCATTTTTGTCCATGCCAGAATGGAGAAAGCATGGAAGCAAAAAATTTGATTGTAAATAGGAGCAAATTCATTGATATGCAGTTCGATAGTAATTGTGCCTGAATCATTTATTCAGATACAAATCTGAGGCTTTGGTTCTAATTGTAATGTTAGTACTTGCTTCTACTCATTCATCTCTGACCAATGTGTTTTTCTTTCTAAAACAGACTTTCTAACCTGCAGTATGTAATTTGTTGTATTGCCAAACATCTGGCTTTGCTTTGTTCTTAAAATGCATATTGTTAATGCTAAATGAATATTAAATAATAACAGTTGTATGAAGAAATGCCATGTATATAACTGTTGTTGTTCTGTAATGTTTACATTGCGCCCTCTAAGAGGCTATAATATAGGCCTGAGGCCTTGCTTCGTTACTGTCAAAGGCCTGTGTAGTAGTTCCTTAGTGACATTCTGAAGTGGGAGAGAGAAAGATGATTGCTTTTTGAATATTTTTAGATGGGGCCTGGATCAGGTAAATTCAGTTTTGATTGGCTGGGGATTCTATTTAGGTAGAAAAGAATGGTTGGGAAATGACATTTAAGAAATTGACAGGGACTGAGAGAGTCTGTTCGATATTTGTGAGGGAGGGAGAAGGACTACTGGTTGGTGTGTGGTGTCATAGAAGGGTTAGGAGAAAGCCGAGGAGAAAGTGAATAGCTAAGGCCTTAATGGGTAAGGCATAGTCCTTCTCTGTGGGATAACCATACATGGCTGGTGAAGATCAGGAGTAGGGAGCAGGTGGCTGTGTTATGCCAGGAGGCTGTCCTAAGATCTTGTCAGAAGAAGCTTAAACAAGCAGGCAGTAAAAAAAAAAACCAGGTAAATGGTCCAAGGCAAGTAGCCAGAAATACGAGGAGCTTTGTGAGTGAGAGGAAGACTTTACCCAAGAGCTGACTTGGTGGTGAGTGTATTTGGCTGGAATGGAGGTTTAGGGAATTTGGTCTGAGGTAAAAGAAGCCATTAAGAAGCTTGTAGCAACAAGAGTGCCTCTTGAGTGCAACAAGAGTGATCTTAAGAATGATCAGTAAACAGTCTCTTGAAAACCCCAAAGTAAATATTAGTATTCTTAAGTACAAAATATTAGCAATGTTACTTTTGCCCGCGTGGGCACGAGTGAGGCCTGAACTCGGCCCGCTCGTGCCCGTGTGCAGCTCTCCGCAGCGAGCGTGGGCCTACCTGGCTCCTCGCTGGCTTGCGCTCTCCGCGCCGCCCACACTGGTCCCATCGCGTCACTTCCGGCGCGGCGGAAGTGACGTGACGGTACCCTGCTCCTGCGCGCTGGACCCCCGCGCTGTCTTTTTGGTGGGGAAAACCAGGGCAACAGGGCTGTTTAAGCCCTGTTGCCCTGGTTCGCTCGCGCCAAAAACATAGCGCGGGGGTCCAGCGCGCCGGAGCAGCAGGATGTGACGCTCAGAAGAGCGAGATCAGGCCGCTGCCACCGCGGAAGGACGAGCCTCGGCGAGCCTCGAGCCAAGGTAAGCCTCGATAAGCATCCATACAAAATATTCCTTTAATAAATTAACTTGTTTAATAGTTCATCTTCTAGCTGGTGTTGGTGCCCTCTAGGGATGTGCGTGGAGCTCCAAAGGGGTGTGTGGAAGCTTGGCGAACTCAACAGGCTCGACCCCCCCCCCCCAAGCTCAGCACGACTTACCTTTCCCTGGCTCAGCTCGCATTCTCGTGACCTGAGCCGGGGAAAGCTACTTCCGGGTGCTACATTTTCTACTTAGAAAGTGGCATGGTATACACCGTTAGGGGTGAGTAGGGATGTACAAGTTCATCTCAGGCAGGCGTAGCGGGGCTGAAATCGGCCCCACTCACACCCACCCAAGACTCACGGGGCCTTACAGGTCTGGGGCTCGCTGCCTTGAGCCTGCCGCACTGCTCATGCTGGTCCTGTCGCGTCATTTCCGGCTGGCTGGAACTGACACGATGTCACCCTGCGCTAGTGCGCTGGACCTCCGCGGTGCATATTTTGCGGAGAAACCAGGGCGACAGGGCTAAAACAGCCCTGTTGCCCTGGTTTTTCCACAAAATACGTAGCGCGGGGGCCCAGTGTGCCAGCACAGGGTCCCGTTGCTTCATTTCCGGCTGGCCGGAAATAACGTGACTGGACCAGCGCGGCCGGCTCGACGGGCTCGAGCGGCGCAGAGAACTGCTCCACGCCACTCAGAAAAATGAGTCGGGGGGGCGCCGCTGCGGAGAGTTGAGGCAGCAGTGAGATCTCCCCCCCAAGGTATGTGGACAACCCTAGGTGTGATCGAACTCACCACAACACGACTCTCCGGGCTCTCGCCAAGCACCGTGAGACAGATCGCACAGTGGGTGCTGTGCGATCTGTCCCACGGTGCTTGGCGAGGCGCGAGGCGGACTTCCGGGTCCCCATAGCATCAGTTCCAGGTCCCCGTTGCATCAGTTCCGGGTCCCCAGCGCTGCGTTTTTTACATAAAAACCAAGGCAAACTACCTTAAAATGGCTGCGAATAGCAAATTGTAGCCATTTTAAGGTGGGCTACCTTGGTTTTTACATAAAATACACAGCACCAGGGACTCGGATGTGAAGTGCCGGGGACCTGGAAGTTGCTTTTCCTGGCTCCTGTCCAGGGAGTTGCGCCGAGCCGGGGAAAGGTAAGTCATGTGGAGCTCGGGGGGTGAGAGGGGCAAGGTCACCCCGCTTCCACCCCCCATCGAGTTCTGCACACATCCCTACACTGTTTTATGCTGTTTACGTAGAAAATGGCATAGTATTCATTAAAAATGGCTACAGTTTATGCAAATTGCAGCCATTTTTAATGTATACTATGCCATTTTTTACGTAAACAGCATAGAACCCGGGACCCGGAAGTCCGGTGAGTGCTGGCTGAGGCACTCACTGGAGGCTCAGCTTGGCTCACGTGGTGGGGATGCTCACCAAACGCTCCGCGAGTCAAGTGCTGGGCTCACCACCCATCCCTAGCTGCCCTCTCACTCGTACAACTCTTATACCAGGCTACTAGGAAGTTATAAAATATTCTAAGACAATTGGTGGCAGCAGAAAAGGTCACCTTGGGGAACTGTGAGTTACAGTGGCAGAGTTCCTTAGGTCCCAAAATAAAAGCATTTGCTGGAAATAACGAACTCCATATGTGGGATTGCCCAGTGAAGGAGCAATAGTGGCAGCGCAAGGATAGAAAATCACCCCGTAAGTTCTTTAAAATATTATATGAAGGGATAGCTGGAAATGTGATGATATAATTGTTGCACTCATTTTTTTGTAGCTGAAACTTTTCGGGGCAAAGAATATTAGATCAGCAGAAATCTGTATGGTTTAGTAGACAGTCATTGGTGATTCACAATTTCTTTACTAACATTGGCTATGTTCAGGTGTCATGATAAACTATAGTCAGCAAGCCTAGCCTCTCCATTCCCATTCATCCTTTTGCTTGGCCAAAAACAGAACAAAACTATCAGACTTTAGCATAAAATAGTTTTGCATTGTACCAACACCATTGCAGGATTCCCTGCAATTCTAATTTTCTTTTTTAAGACACACAAAAATCTCACTTACTTCACAGTGATAAATAATAAAAAAAAACCTATCACAAACTTTTTTTTTAGGCGAGGGAGAACTAACTGGCTTTGTTTTAGACATAAATATGAAGCTATAAGAGTTAAAAACGTACTGTGACATTTATGAGTCTCTTACAGTCATAACAGGCGTAGCTGAGAAAAAATGAATGCAGCCTGTGAAATGAACATAAGGTTACAAAATCACTGCATTTTTTTTTGTAAAGTGAAGTTTATCTACAGAGGAAGAAGTATTATTTGCATGTGTAAAGGGGGAAATGAAGAGTCGAGACACAAAGTATTGGTATAAAATTAGGGCCACATTTATTGAATAACAAATATCTGTGAAGGGATGAAGTACAGGTACTAACTAAACTAGCCATTGGCCAGTGGAGGTCTTTTGGGTGATACATCCAGCCCAAGGCTCGGTAACTCGCCACCCCTCAGTTTTACACCATCATGGTGCTGGGAGGTCTTCCCACTGTCACCACCTCACAGGGCCGTGAAACTCTGAGCAGGTGAGGTGAATCGGCCTCAAAGCCGATCCTTATCTCCCACACTGGGCTGCAAAACTGAGTGGGGAGCCTTGGGTCTTGCCAGTCACCTAAAAGGTGCCATCGGATGCTCACCAAACTCTACCGCACTGCCTATTCCTGCACTTACCTGCCACAGAGAGAGACAAGCATCTGCTTAGTCTCCTCTCTCCCATCTGCCAGGAATAAATTCTAGCAGGGCCCTTCACAGATCCTCGAGAAACAAATGGTTCCTGGCATTGGACAAATGCACACCGTCCAGCCGGTACAGCTCCCGGCCAAGGATATCATGGGATGAGGAATCGCAAAACCTATCCCTCCAAGGCCCCTGCAAATTTCTCGGTTAACCTTCCTGTCCGTTCTGTGCAAACCTACTCCTTCTGGGCCAAGGATATCGCGGGATGAGGAATCGCAAAACCTATCCCTCCAAGGCCCCTGCAAATTTCTCTGTTAACCTTCCTGCCCACTCTGTTCAAGCCTCTGGGGTCAGCACCACCCTGCCAACAGAAGTGCAGGAAAATATTTTAAATAAGAGACCAGAGAATCTGAACTCCCAGCCAACACTGCTGTATAATTGCAAGGTCCGAAGATGCTTGCAGAATCAAGGCTTTGCCCTTGAGTAAGCCTAAATAATTTCCCCCAAAATGCAACACCAGCACTTGCACGGGCAGGCCAACCAGGCCAGACCGGAATAAAGTGGGTAGGAGGCTCTGCCACTGCATTCCACACTGATCCAACCACTGGATGTCAGCCAGTTGACCGATCCCAAGCTGAGATCCCAAGCTGAGATCCAAGGCCCAACTTAGCAGTTGTCTGCGCTGTCCAGAAAATCATACTGTGCCTGCACACGAGCACAGGAACCGGCCTCCTTCCACTCCGGGGATCTGGGAAGACAAATAGTAAGCAGCAGCAGGCAGCACCAGTCACGGCAATTTGCGTACATAAGATTGATATGCCTGAGAGTGCCAGAGCAAACACCAGAGCAGCAGCCATCAAAGTAGCACCAATCCGGAAAGAGTGGGTGCCAAAATGCATGTCAGAAAGACCCAAGGCCCGGAAGGCCGACTTAGCAACAGCCCAAAATTGAAATTTTGTCAGGGGGGGAGCCATCCTCATGGCAGAAGAGATGGCCTGCCCTGGTGCCCCAGTTCACAAAGAAATCATGCAAGTCAGTGACAGGGCAGAGTTTCCCGGTGCGGGCAGGGTAAAGAGTTATGTACACTCCCGTCGCAGCCTAGTCGGACTTAGACCTGCGGGAGGCATTAATTATTCCTAAATAGCAGAAACTTGCCTGACTGCATGTTGGAGGCATGGGGCAATGGGCTAATCGTAGAATCATAGAATCATAGAAAAGTAGAGTTGGAAGGGGCCTACAAGGCCATAAAGTGACTCCAACCCCCTGCTCAATGCTTGGAGTAAGGCCCAGCTAGTACTCTCTACCTATATCCGACAGTACTTCCGGTAACCCTTAAATTTACGTAAGTCACTGGAACCATAAATGTATTCAAATACATCCCAGGCTGCTGGCGATGCCATTATCAGGTCCCAGAACAAGCCAAGTAGTAGAAAGTGTGCAGTTGAATTTCTGTCTATTCTGCTTGGAGGTGCAAAGCTATCTATCTAAGGAATTGAAGCAAGTGAAATCAGATAATATCTTGCTTGTGGGCAGATTGTTGGGCCTGGCATAGGGATGTGTACCCAGCCCGGCACCTGACTCGCGGGGTGCTCGGTGAGTGCTCCCGCTGCACAAGCCAAGTCGAGCCTCTGGTGAGCGGCACCGGACTTCTGGGTTCCCCAGCTCTGTGTCATTTACATAGAGTATAGCATAGTATACGTAAAAAATGGCTGCATTTGCATAAATGCAGCTGTTTTTATTTATTTATTTATGTATGTATTATATTTATACCCCGCCTTTTTTCCTGCAAGGAACCCAAGGCGGCTTACATAGTCCTCCTCCTCCTCTCCATTTTATCCTCACAACAACCCTGTGAGGTAGGTTAATATATACCACGCTATATTCGACGTAAACGGCAGCGTATCTTATGCCATTTTCTATGTAAATGACATAGCGCCGGAAGTCACTTTCCCCAGCTTGGCTCGCGAATGAGAGTCGAGCTGGGGAAAGGTAGGTCGAGCGGAGCTTGGGGGGGTGAGCCTGGTGAGTTTGCAGAGCTTCCAACCCCCCCCCTCGAGCTCCGCACACATTCCTAGCTTGGCACAACACCCATTAGTCCCAAACATGTCCCAGTTTGCACGGGTCAGGAGGCATGACAGGACTGGGAAGCCCACCTGACGAATCATCTCTCGCCACCAGACGAGAATGCTGTCGACCTGCACCCACCTGTAACGATGTGGCCTCTAAATCCTGACACCCTGAAGGAACAGCCCATGCCACTAAAGGCAAACAGTGTTAGCCAGCTGAATAACAGTAGGGCAGGTATGAATTGCTCCCATGGACAATGCCACCCAGCTGCAACGTTGCAGTTTCTAAACCCTTTCTTGGCACTACAGCATCAGGGCCATCCAGGAACCAACACCCAACATGCAAATTGAAGTGCCCTGCAAACGCCTGCTCTAGGGTAAACTTATAGGATCATGGTGTATGTCAACTGAGCACCTGGGGCAATGAAGTATAGCTAAAGCTTTCCTCTCTGGGTACCACGACAGACTCATGTCGTCTTCACAGGACAATGGGAGGGGCAAGAACTACCGCAGAGGCATAAGCAGCCTCGTATAAGGGCACCCGACCCAACCAAATGAACAGTACAGAAATCTTGTTCATACCACCCACTCCCATCATACTGTGGACTTCTAATGACTAGTCATATGATGTTCTGGGTCCAAGAAAGAAATCCTGAACAAACCAACCCCCACTAGCTGTTTGGTGTCCTCCCTCTAGGGTGGCACCATGAAGATGCCAATGGCACAAGTTTGTACTGTACCAGGCCCGCTTTGGATTGTGGATTGCCACCTGCCCCCACCAGGCTGGCTGCACCTGGACCATCCATTAGCAGCCCCCCTGCTGATCATGGGGCAGGCAGTAAGGAACATTCTTCTTCATGGTCTCTGTGCATCACACACATATGGGTCTCTGCGCCTGCGCTGAGATCGTTCGGGAAATTTCTATAGCTGAGGTGGATTGGGCGGGAGCCCCTCCCCCTGCGCGTGTCCCTTAGCGCGGCTCCCGCCCATCTCCTCAGTTCCTCTTCGACCGCCATTGCGACTAGTCGTTGGGTTCTTCTCTTCTCCTTCTTCGGATCGTAGCTGAGTTTGTTCTCTTTTAAAATAACTTTAATAGACTCTTTCTCCTCAGAAAATCTTTTTCTATCGATTCTCTTTCATCCTATAACTTCTTAAAAAAAAAAAAAAATCTTCAAAAAAAAATCCTTACTAAATCCTCGTCTCTCCCCCAACCTCGTCCTTCTTGACTATAATCTTTTTTTCCTAACTATGCTTCTTAAGGTGGCCTTTCGAAAATGTCAGCAGTGTGGGACCAAAATCCCACCTGCTGACAAGCACCCGCTGTGCTTGCTTTGCCTGGGGCAAGGCCATAAAATGGAGACCTGCCAACACTGCCAGGCTTTTACGAAGCAGGCCCGGAAAGATCGCCAGACCAAGCTGTGAGCTCTCCTCTGGGAGCAGTCTCTGTCAGCGAAGGGCCCCACTCCGGAGGAGAAACCTGGGGGATCCCAGTCAGCCAAAAAGCCAACGAAAGATACTTCGGCAGCGAAAAAATTGGCTAAAAAGGCCCATAAAGATAAGGCGGAACGCCTGAAAAAGAAAATGGCGGAGAAGGGCGGTGAAGACGCTGGGCCATCAACTTCGACCACTATGAAGGTTTCAGAGCGTACTGCTCTATTCATGTCGGTTGTGACTGAGGCTCGAGATCAAGCTATGGCACCAATTGCCCACCAGTCTCCTCCGGTCTCGACAATGTCTCCTCGAGACCGAGAGTCGGGTTCGAAAACCCCGCTAAAACAGCCGCCAACTATAGCCACCTCTCTGTCGGAGGGAGATATCGTGGCTTCACCACCGATGGAGCGACCTCGTTCGGGCTCGAGAGGTCCCCCACCGTGCCTATCACCTCCTGCAGCATATGCTCGGGAGGAGCGGAGGGAGCATCGACGATCACGGTCTCCTCGATACCGGAGCCGTGATTCAGCTTCTAGAAGATCCACCTCTTGGTCTGTCTACTCGCGCCGCCAACATGACAGATCTTGGTCGAGATCCTACTATTCGGACTCGAGGTCAAGGAGTTACAGATCCAGATCCCGAGGCTCTCCAGACCGGAGAAGGCAGAACTATTATCACCACCACCAACGCTCGCCCCCTCGGGATCGACTCCATGGACGCAGATCCAGGACACCTACACCACGACGGGATACGGATGTGTCCCGAGCACCCGCCGTCACACAACCTACTGCCTCGACATCGACCGCTCAGCCAGTTCTTGTGCCTGCTGCTGCGGTTCGCTCCTCGTCGGGATCGGCGTATGTGTCGGGCTCAGACTCGGTGGTCTCCTCCTCCCATTCCACTTCCCCAGATGCACAAGTGGAATCTAAGGAAGCGATCTCCCCGTCAGAAGATATGGGCAGATTCGCTGAGCATGTCAACCGGATGGTGACAGCTCTGGGAGTTGAGGCGAAAACCTCAAAAGGGAAAGCAAAAGATGACATCTATGCAATCCTGAAGACCACTCAGTCCAACCATTTGCTCCTTCCTTTCTTGCCGACATTACTGGAGATGGTGCAAGAAACCTGGAAGACCCCAGCCTCCACCAAACCAACAGCTAAGAGGCTGGAGTCTATGTACAGGATCCAGGAAGAAGGGGCAAAATTCCTGTTTTCCCATCCGACCCCGAACTCGCTCATAGTCAAATCTGCGCAGTCTCGTGGGGGAAGCAACATACCACGCCGGCAGATAAGGAGGGCAAGACTCTTACGGCCATAGGATCTACTCCTCGTCTTCCCTCGGGCTGAAGGTATCTAACTATGAGGCGTTGCTAGCTAGATACCAGATGTTTATCACAGAGAAGCTGGGAGACCTCTGTGATTATCTGCCGGATGACAAAAGGGACCAGGCGGCGCAATACATCAAGGAAGCAACCAGCATCGGTGCTTTGCAGATGAACACTGCCCTCCACCAGGTCGACAGCCACGCCAGGTCGATGATCGGGTCAGTGGCTCTGAGGAGGCATGCCTGGCTTCGCTTTACCAACTTGACTCCCGATGATAGAGCGAAGATCGAGGACCTCCCATTTGACGGAGAGGGGTTGTTCAACGCCACCACGGACGACTCCCTCGACTCCGCTCAAAAGGCCTTGGCAATGGCCAAGAAGATGGGGCTCGTCCGTCAACTCCCATCACAACAATTTAGACCAAGACGCTGGTCTCGGTTTCCATACCCTTCGTCACACTACCAACCATCCGGACAATATTGGGGTGGAAACCGTCGGCCTCATGCTCCACAGCCGCAAGCGCCGCAGCATTCCTACCCTCAGCAACGCTCCAGGGGCTCGAGGAGAGGCGGCGACTTCGCTCGACGGCGTCTTTGACAGCCCGACCAAATTGTCTCCACTACTCTGACCAGATCTCGACACCACTCTTCCAGTCACCTTGTCTCCACCACCTCAGGCACCTCTCTTCGGTTTTCGACTTCACCAACACCTTCGGTCCTGGAGGACCATCACGACGGATCGCAGGGTGTTAAGCATCGTCGAACACGGCTACAGGATCGAGTTCAGAGTCCTCCCCCCCTTTCTCAGGGATCAAAACCACCCGTCCAACTTGGGTGCTCCTAGAGGAGTGTCAAACCTCCTCCAAAAAGGAGCAATACAGCCGGTTCCCGCAGAAAACTTGGAGGACGGCCTATACTCCAGGTACTTCACCGTGAAGAAGAAGGGAGGAAGACTCAGGCTGATCCTGGACCTTCGGACGGTGAATTTCTTTATCCCACCGAAGAGATTTCACATGGTCACACTCCAATAGATTCTTCCCCTACTTCGAAGGAACGATTGGTTTGCATCCATCGACCTCAAAGAGGCGTACTTCCATCGCCATCCACGAGGACAGCCAGAAATACCTTCGGTTCCGAGTGGGAGACGACACCTTCCAGTTCGTAGTTCTTCCATTCGGACTTTCCACCGCGCCGAGGGTATTCACAAAGTGCATGGCAGTGGTTTGTGCGAATCTACGGGCAAGAGGCATCACCGTCTTCCCGTATCTGGATGATTGGCTGCTAGTGGCTCCATCAAAGTGGGAGCTTCAACACGCACTGGGAGAAACCCTTCACCTCCTAGACGAGTTGGGATAGTTTTTCTACCAAAAATGGTTTCAGAATTTCACCTGGGACAGGACATTATTCTTCCAACTTTCTTTTCGTCCCCTTCGTCACTGGTAGAGAGATCGATGCACAGCCTCGATGTCCGTCGGGTGCTGCTTTTCTACAAAGCCCGCACGGAGTCAATAAGAAAAACTAATCAACTTTTTGTATGCTATGGCCCCCCGAAATCGGGCCATCCTGTATCTAAACAAAGACTGTCCTCTTGGATAGTGGACACTATCGAGCTCGCTTATCAGCTGGCTAGACGCACTTTGCCAGGATCTGTGAGGGCCCATTGTACCAGGGCTCTCTCGACCTTGACAGCTTTCGGAAAAGGGATTCCCTTACTGGACTTATGCAGGGCGGTGACCTGGTCTACCCCCTCCACCTTCATCAGCATTACTGCCTCGACGTTCGAGCCAGAGAGCAGAACGCATTCGGCAGGGCGGTTCTCTCTTCGGTCACAGTCTGACTACTGACACTGACCCACCTCCGGTAAGTCAGTTTGTTAATCTACCCATATGTGTGTGATGCACAGAGACCACAAAGAAGAAGGACAGGTTGCTTACCTGTACCTGTAGTTCTTCGAGTGGTCATCTGTGCATTCACACAACCCGCCCTCCTTCCCCGCTCGGTGTCTTCATTGAGTTCGATGGATACCAAAGAGGAAGTGGGTTGGGAGGTTCTTTAATTTATTTCACTCGATATCGAAGTGTGTGCCGAGTTTGAAGATTTTTTTCTGGTATCAAGACATATGGAATGTCATCCTCGGTCCCGAGGGTCGCAATAGGCGGTCTCAGGGAACTGAGGAGATGGGTGGGAGCTGCGCTAAGGGACACGCGCAGGGGGAGGGGCTCCCGCCCAATCCACCTCAGTGATAGAAATTTCCCGAACGATCTCAGCGCAGAGACCCATATGTGTGTGAATGCACAGATGACCACTAGAAGAACTACAGTTACAGGTAAGCAACCTGTCCTTACTGTCATATAATATATATACCATGAATGTAATCCAAACTTGCAAGTTGCTGGTAAGCCATGCCTTCGAGAATAATCCTGAGCCAGTGGTTGGTGCGATGTGATGGTTTATGTTTTATGTCATCATTATCATCAAAGAGATTTACAACTGTAATTGCTAATCTGCCTGAAACTGGGATAAAACTGAAGAGAGCACTTTGGGGTAATACATAGAGATTTAATCATGAATCCAATCTTAGTGAAAGGCTGCTGCATTGCTTAATCCTCAAGAGAATAGCCCTTGGCACCTGGAAGTAAGGGTGTGAAAGAGGGCTGCCATCTAAATTGAAGAAGTCAACTATGAAGGGTTGCTCTGTCCCATCCATTCTAAAGATGAAGAACCATTACATTGAAAAGCTGGGCTCAATTTTGCCCCATACAAAATCCCAGAGGGTGTCACTGCAGTAACAGATGGAAACTACCCCCCTGTGAATGTGCCATGCCACCTAATTAAGAGGGGCAATAAGCTAGGCAGACTGTTCCCCCACAATCGTCTGTGTGAAATATTGGGTGAAGGCTGGACATGTGTCCCGGGTGTATGTAGGTGGTAGGGAGGCTGACGACTGTCACTGAATAATGAGTATGGGAACCCAGAGGACACCTGACCCAATTGGGACAGAACTCACCTCAACAAATGAACTGACGGGTGCGCCGCTGCAAATCTGGAAATTGTCTTGAAGCGATCGGACAAGCTCGAGCTACCTGGAAGAGCCCATGGCTTGAGAACACTGGGACTCACAATTGCTCATTGAGGCAGTGGATAGATGATGAAAATAGCCACTGTAGACTGAGCCATAGATGGGTCAGGTGTTGTTGGGATCCGAGGTGGTGGAGGAACCAGAGTGGGGAACGCACCTGGCAGACAAAATCTGGAGGTGATGTGATGCTGGGATCTGGGGTTCAGTCTGGCATGGTACTGACTCAACGACAGGAACCGCGGGCTTGGTCAAGGTAGAACTAGAGCTCACTTCGATGGCGTCCAGGCGAGCTGAAGCAGACTATGGGTGAATCATGTACCTTGGGGGGGGCTCGCTGCTCTCCATGGCTCGGTTCTCCGCGCTGGCGGCGGCCCGATCTCGCTCTTCTGAGTGGCGCAGAGCCAAAAACATAGCGCGGGGGTCCAGCGCGCCAGAGCAGGGTCCCGTCGCGTCACTTCCGCTGCGCTGGAAGTGACGCGATGGGACCAGCGTGGGCTGCGCAGCTGGCTCTCCGCGGAGAGCTGAGCCGAGGAGCCACAGGACGCCCGAAGGTAGGTCCGCGCGAGCGGGGCCGAGTTCGACCCCACTCAGCCCGCGCGAGCCAAACGGTAACATCCCTAAAACAGACAACCACAACCTCTGTTGGATCCAGCTCCTAGTTCCCAATACACGCCCTGGCACAATCTCCCCAGAAACCTGCACAGAAGGAGGGAGGCCCCTCCCCCTCTCGACCGCATCCAGATGGGTGAGAATTGCTGAAACATCTGGGGTCTCATCCTCTGATGAAGAGGATGCCATCAGCTGGCGTGTGCGCTTTGCTAGGGGCATCCGCGCATGCCCCTTTCCTTTTTTACCACCCTGTCCCTTCTTGGGCGGCATTGTGGCTACTATGGAATGGAATCAACCACACCGGGTAAGTGAATAGTAATGGAATAGTATTATTGAAGTAATAACAATGATCATATATATATATATATATATATATATGTATAAACAAAAAACCAACCCTTATGTGTAGTACAAGGGCTGCAGACAAAGTAAGTATACTGAGAAAACCAACTTAATATAGGTCTTATCTATTACTATATATAAGAGAATTTGACAAGGAAAGAGAAGGCCAAGGGGGAAAAAAATATTCCCCCCCCCTTTTTATAAAATAGGCTTGCTCAGGTGAGTTGGCTCTGCCCTGCCCAATTGGCTGTACTGTGCTCCGTAATGAGAGGCCAGGGAAAGGAATTGGGCGGGTAGAGCCACGCCCCCCCCCACGGCACTGGTTGGGGGAGCGGGTAGACCCATGCTCCCGCGGAACTGGTTGGGGGAGCGGGTAGACCCACGCTCCCGCGGAACTGGTTGGGGGAGCAGGTAGACCCATGCTCCCTACGGCCCTCCAAAAGGAGAATAAGGTGTGGTGGCAACGACGCATGAGGAGAGCAGGCCGCAGCGGAGAAGCGCAGAAGCGTGAAGTAGCCGCTGGAGGAGCGCAGCGGGGCCCGGATGACCAGTCAGGCCGCACAAGGTAGGTGACCCGGGGGAGGGGGCTGAAGCCACACTAATAAAGCCTCCCCCACTCTGCAACTAATTGCAAGCAGGACAGCAGGGACGCACAAAGCTGCCACCTCAAGGGGGAAGCCCGGCAAACCAGGCCGGCCGCTCAGGGCGAGTAGGCCACAGCCATGGCACACGACACCTAGCCCACCCCAGCCCCACCCAGCAGGGGCTACAGCACAGCAGCAGCTGAGGCACCCCCGCACCACTACACAGACAACCAGACCGTATGAACACCAACCTGGGTCTCGATGAGGCAGAAGAAGGCAAAGCAGGACCACGTGTCTGTCAGTAATGCGGCACGAGGGGCTCTTTCTATCACGAGAGCCACGGGGCAGCTGGGTATAATATCGACCCTGGCACCCCACCCTCCTTCAGCCTCATTGGAGGGTGAGATCACCCCATAGTGGTCTCACTCTCAATTCCCCCTCACACGCAAATTTCTCCCTGCCCACATGTACACATGGTTGGGGGAAGGGTATTACAGTTGAAATATTTTGTAAACAATTTCCAGCCCCATTGATGATGACAACAATTTACTGATTGCCACATAGTTTTTAACTCTTATAGCTTCATATTTATGCCTAAAACAAAGCCAGTCAGTTTTCCATCATCTAAAAATATATCTTTGTAATAGTTTTACATTATTTAACACTGTGAAGTAATTGTGATTTTTGTGTGTCTTCAAAAAAGAAAGTTTTTCCCCATGTGGTACAATGCAAAACTATTTTATGCTGAAGTCTGATAGATTTGTTCTGTTTTTACAGTGAGGTTTCATATTCGATCAGTTTTCTTTTTAATAAAGGTGTTAGCAGATAGGAAACTGTTAAGATTTTTTCAGTATATTGCTCCATACTGGGACTTCCTCAGGGGAAGGATTTCTCCTTGATAGTATTCCATTGTCAAATGGGAATAGTAGCATGTTCTTCAGGCTTAATTTTGATAGGTCTTTTGAGGAAATAAAAAGAAGAACTGCTTTTCACAGTATTTTGCATTCATTAAATAACATTCTATTCAATTTTAGCTACATGTGGTGGATATTGGACGTGGAAGGAGAACTTCCAGTATCATATTTTAAGTTACATAGATTTCATAGATCATAGAGTTGGAAGGAGCCTACAAGGCTATCGAGTCCAACCCCCTGCAGGAAACTAGAGGAGGGGTCTCCCATCTAAGTAATAACCAGGCTTGACCCTGCTTAGCTTTCCACACTCAGACAAGCTGAGCCAGCATAAGCCACAGTAATCATGCAAGTCAGTCCTGTGTATTAAAGCATAATTTAGGAAGGATTTATATACTTCAGTAAAACAATGTACTGATTAATGCAAACCACACCCTTATTTTGCCCCCATGGCCACACAGGGAGAAACTTGAGTGAGTGTGAACCAGCCAATTACATGAACTGTAAATGTGCTGTCTTATGAAAGAGCATCTGTGACCATGAAAGGATTGTGGCACTAACCAGAGGAGCTGCTAATTTACACTGCAGTTTCTTCATGTGGGTGATCATAAGAAGAAAATACAAATGCTTTATTTTTGTGACCATGTCCCATATATGCCTGGAATTTCAGAAGACACTGGCTTGTCAATACTGCTAGTTAGAATTAGGTAGCATTTGAGCCTTTCCTACATTATCTTTTCTAGACACTGGCTTAAAATGTAATAGCTGAAGTGGCCCACTAAATGGTTTTAGGATTGTTAGCTTTACCTCCATATCCACCCCTCCAAATGTGGATTCATGACTATGACTAGGACATGTCTTCAAACTGACATTCTGCCTCAGTGCTAGAGATGCGCACACATCTCAGTGCTGGCCCTAACAGGGGCTTGAACCTCGTTAACACTCACAAATGATCAGTATTTTGCACCTGCACCTGCAAATCACTTATGAGCACTCAAAAGGTCAACTACCACTTCTACATCCCCCTAACCCCCGCCCCCCTCAGGGCTCATAAACCTTATTTGGGGCCAGAAAAAGTGGGAAGCAACAAATGTGGCAGTGGCGACTCAAGCTTATTTATTTCTGCCTGGGAGAAGATCCTTATAAGGCCATCTGCCTGGCGGGAGTTCACATTTGCAAGCAGCCTATGAGCAGGGCCCTATTCATTCACAAATACAGGTGGGCATATAAATATGGGAACTCAAGTTTTTGCGCACCCTTGTTTGCATGCTCATAACATCCACAGTCAGCACTGCAGCTCCCAGCAGCTGATTATCTGGCACGAGGGACCTTAAGGCCTCTGCCGAGAATTTTGCATTGTGAGGTATAAAATATGGATCATATTACATCTCATCATAGATTTTTTTAAAGTATAATTGTAATATAACAATAAAGATTTTTGCTTACTCTAGCACAGTTGGGGTGGACAACATGTGGCCCAGCACCACTGCCAGTGAGCCTCCCCTCCATTATGGCCCTCACCACTCCTATTTTTTTCTTTTTTAAAAAAAAGGTAGATAAAGTCATGGTTTGCTACTGAGATTCAATGGCAAACCACTACAGACAGAGGCTTATATTGGACAAATTTATTGTTTATTTAGTTTATTGTCAAACTAAATTTGTCCTTACTAAGCCTCTGTGGCTGCAGAGGCTTATAATGGACAAAGTTAGCTTGTTTTCCTCCTTTTTTGTGATGTGGGAGTGGCTATAGGAAGAGTGCGACCTGTGATGGGTCCAAGTGGGGGGAATTGACCCCTGGTCTGCCCAAAGATGCCCACCCCTGCTCTAGCACCTTGATCCTAAGATTTGTACTTATGTATGCCTGAACAGGATTTGTGACCTTGAGTATCATTCCTAGTGGTAGGTTTCATTCATTTCACTGAATTGAGAGTGAGCTTAAGTCAAAGGGATGGATCTTCTGTGGAGTATCTCTCTTTTTCACTTCAGGGTTGGATAAAATAACCATGTATTTAATTATATAATTGTTCTGTTTTCACAAAGCACCAGTTTCCTGCCCCTCCTAGGAAATACATTCTTCCCCCTCCCCTATCAGAGAGGCTATATCGGAAACAAAAATACCACAAGAGAAAAGGTTAGGATCTAAAAAACATTTTCGGGTTTTGCTGCTGGCTTAGTAAGGGAAGTTCTATATGACAACTGCAGATCATGGTGTATTTTGTTTCTATCCCTGGCTCTTCACATTTAATATGTTGCTATTGTTGCTTGTGGGAATTCTATTGTATCCTTTACATCTATTTTAGAATAAATAACATCTTTATTATAAACTATAAATGACACATGTAACATTACAGATTCAAAGCAGCCATGTAGCTAAAAATTAACCCAGCCCCCGTATTCTAAATCTCTTCATAAAGATAAAAGCATAATTTAGTTAGATTGTCAGCTCAGACCAAGGAGGAGCCCAATGAAGCTGGTCTTTCCTCAGAGCTGACATAGCAGGCCTTCTTCCCATCTGTGCAGCCTGACAGATTGGGTGCTACCAAGTGACAGGTGAAGGAGAAAGCAGTCAAGTCACTTAGTGATTACAAGTGCAATTGATTCATCAAGTTCACCATTCCCTGTTGCTGAGAGAGAAGAATTTTGGATTTATTCTAACATCAGCATAAAGAGGTTTTATGATAATCCTATTAGTCTATATACTCCTCCTTGTGGAACAATTTCTTTTATTCCTATTATATCTCTTTACAATACTACACTTCTTTACAATACTACTTTTTCTAAGAAAGAGAGGAAAATAAATTCATTTATCCTTGTCTTTACTTGTTCTGCTGTGTAAATAGCTTCATTTAAAGATGCTGTACCAAAATAACTTGAACTTCTGTTAGGATTATTGTCATTGACTTGCCATTGAAATTTGAAGCAGTCTGGAGTAAATAGCTTGTAGTGTGCTGGCCTAACTTTTAGTACCTTAAGTATGATCCTATTTTACAACACAATTATATGCATGTTTACACAGAAGTAAGTCTCATGGTGTTCAGTGCTGTTTACTCACAGGAAAATAGGTATAGAATTTCCAGCTCAGATTATTCAAGCTCACGAGAAAATATATTCTGAATTTAATAATAAAAGCTTTTATTATTTTTTTAAAATTCATTTTTTATTACATTTCCAAAAAACAAAAAAATAAAAAATACATACAACAACAACAGCAACAATAAATAAAATTTAACAATATTAATACATAAACCCACCCCAATCCCTCCCCACTCAATCCACATTAGATTATTATATTTCACTTCTTTATAAACTACTTCTTTTATAAACTACTTCTTTTCATGAATCCCACAATTTTTTATACGCTTCCATCAACATTGATCTTTTCATCTACTCTATGTACTGTTGCCAATCCTTCTTAAAAGTATCTTTTTTCTTTGTTCCTCTATACAATCTTAACTTTTGTGTCAACTTTTCATTGATTGCTATATCCCATATTTTCTTTTCCCAACTAGATAATGTCAGCATTCGAGCTTCCAATTGTTTGCTATTAATTGCCTTGCAGATGTCAACAAATAGCCAATTAACGTTTTCTCTTTTACATCTCTATTTTCATTTACAAGCTTTTATTATAGTTGTCTCAATTAAAAGCTTACTTAATAGGGGTAACATTCTTGGGGACATGTTTACATGTTACCTGTTGAAAATATTCTTGTATGCATCTTATGTGCTACCATGAAGACAGCTTCATAGGGCATGTCTTTTCTACATGAAGAAGTTTACAACTAACCATGCCAGAGTGAAGGTGGGATATATATATGTATGTATATATATATATATATATATAGATATATCCTTATGGCCACTAGAAACTGTCTAGACACCATAGGATAGGTCGGAGTCCCAGCTCTGACCTCGGAAATGCATTCTGAGGTCGGAGCTGGGACTCCAACTGTGGAACGCCTTCCCACTGCCCTCACAGCTGGTGCAGTTCTTTCCACGCCGGCTGTGGTTCCGACATCACAAGTGCAACATTGGAGCTGGCACTGGAGGGCATTTCAGCAGGAAGGGAGGAATGAAGGTCATAGAATCATAGAAAAGTAGAGTTGGAAGGGGCCTACAAGGCCATCGAGTCCAACCCCCTGCTCAATGCAGGAATCCAGGTCAAGCTGGGATACAATTTCTCCTGGCAGGGCCTTAGCCCCTCCTCCTTGCAGGTAGGGCAAAAGACACAGATGACCAAAATTGGCCACCTATGTCTTTTGCAGGGCAATGGAAACATGGAATTAATCCTTGCCTCTGCACTCCTCCCGCGCTCAATTGGATGCCCATAATCCTCCGAGTTCAGAGGGATACGGGCAGCCACATTGGATAGTGCTGCCCATATATTTTTTCCAACCTAAGGTTTCATAGATTTCATAGATCATAGAGTTGGAAGGAGCCTACAAGGCTATCAAGTCCAACCCCCTGCTCAATGCAGGAAACTAGAGGAGGGGTCTCCCATCCAAGTAATAACCAGGCCTGACCCTGCTTAGCTTTCCACGCTCAGACAAGCTGAGCCACTTATTTGTAAAATACTGATACTTATACTAAAATAGCATCCCTTTCTCTGTAGAAGAATAATACTCAAGCAAGAGCTTCCCAGTTTTATTATTTGGTCTTTTTAAAAAAATGTTCAAAAAGTTCCATTAACAATACTTTACAAGCTGTCCAGTTTCCAGTGTCAGGTATCACTTTAAATTTTCATATTCTCTCTCTCTCTCTCTCTCTCTCTCTTTTGCCACCTGCTATATTCATTTACTTGACCCAGAAGCATTCTTAGAGAAAGAAGATGGCAGTCTGTTTGCAGTGTGCTGGGCCACCATCTAAAACTTCTCAAAAGAGAGAGAGCAACAGAGAAAGAGCAGAAAAATGGCACCTGCTGCTGCCTGCCTGCCAAACTCAGCATAGCACAGTCATTCTCTCTCTCTTTTCTGTATATCTTTGAATAAAAAATATCTTTCCCACCCTATATCACACAACAGTCCCCCAACCCAAATTCATCAGAATGTTACCATTTGGGAGCTTTTGTAAGTTTCCCATAATCACAGGGAGGAGTGGGAGACATACTGCAGCTATGTGTGTTTCAGTGCTCTGCACAACCATTTTTTTCCTTGGTGTGATATGCAGCAGGACTCCTGCTTTCTGTATATCTTTGAATAAAAAATGCATGGATCATACAGTACATGAACCTATCCTATAATTTTAGATAAAGGGATAAATTACCTAGCTGCTGTAGAAATGAAGTACGGTAGATCCAGTTCAATTTCTTGCTTCCTCATTGTGCACAAATCTTTGTGGCTTCGAGCTTGATTCCAGAAGGAGCCCTTCTAAAACTATTTTTATTCAAAGATAGATGAAAGCATAACTAGGAAGATTAATTACTGTATCTTGGCGCTTTTAGCACCTTTAAACACGGTACAAATTTCCAGTGGTTGAGCAAAATTTTAAGGTCAGTTTTAAGAAGGAATGATACATAGGTCCCATTGTCGCTGATATGGCATATGGCATTAACACTAAACTGCTAGTTTGCATATTAAGAATCAAGATCCTGAAGCTTTTCAGAAAGAAGGCAGCATCAAAAATGGCAGTGGTGAGGAAAAAAAAGAAGTATTTCAAACTAACGCCAAACAAACTTTATTGAATAAAAATGTTCCACACATTTCAACAAAGTGTTTTACTCAAGTGCAATAATTATATGTCCTCTGGCTTCAGCAAAATGCCACTTGAGACTTCTGGTTTCCATAAGACAGCCTTTTCCAACCTGGTATCCTCTGGATATATTGGACTACAACTTCCATCATCCCCAGCCAGACTTGAGCCAGCATCCTCAGAGGAGGATGAGCAATATACAACAACTTTCCTCCATTGACTGTCAGAAGCCATTGTGAGAGGGGAGAAGCAGGGTCTGTCTCAGGGGCGGCCCTCCTATGAGGTAGGGTCAATCCCCTGCTCAGGAGGTGGATCGGGATGGCTGATGGATCATGCCCCCATCTCCTGTCAGGAGGTGCCCTGTGGGCACTGCCACCACCCCCACCACCCCGCTGCAGCATATGCAGTCCCTAGGGCCATGCCACAATGCTGCACTTTGAGCATGACATTCGGGCCTGGGTGACTCTCTGGAGAGGCCATCTGCCCAATCTCTTGTCTGGAAGAGGAGGGGATGGGGTGGTAGCAGTGGTGGCAGCGGCAACACTCAGGTGGCAGGATATCTTGCACCACTGTTGGTCTGCCTAAATTCCTGAGTGCTCCTATTTGCCCTCCCAGAGTTTGGAATGCCCCCCAAGATGTCTGGATCATCCCTTGAGGTCTGTATGTCCCCAGTTAAGAATAACTGTTAATCTTTATGGTGCTACAACATCCTTTATTGTTCTTAGAGCAGTTCATGATAGATACTCCCCCAAAGAAAAGGAAATGTATACATTTTTGCTCTAAGAACGTATGCTAAAAAGAAAAGATATAATTATGTAGTTTTAAAACCAATTTCATAACCATTTTAGTGATAGTGGATTATGGAGCAGAGCTGTTTAATGCTGTAATTACATTTAATATATAATTCATATTGCAATGCTGCCTCAAAATATGGCTTCTTACAATTTATTTATAGCACATATTATCCCAGTGAGTCATGGTTGCCAAAAATGAGGGGGGGAAACAAAAGCAACCCAAATCTTTAAATATCATTAAAGCAAGTTAACATTCAATTTTCTCTCTCCTTCTATTAGATTAACTAACATAACTTTGGAAAACTAGCCCAGGCAAATATGTCTTATCACTCTTCCCAAAGATGCTCAGGCTTGTACTTTGGTTAGACTGTAAAAAACAACTGAACATTCTGGTGTGCCCTTACTGTCTGAGCCTCAAATATTTTGCAAAAGAATGACACATCTTTCCCACCCTATATCACACAACAGTCCCCCAACCCAAATTCATCAGAATGTTACCATTTGGGAGCTTTTGTAAGTTTCCCATAATCACAGGGAGGAGTGGGAGACATACTGCAGCTATGTGTGTTTCAGTGCTCTGCACAACCATTTTTTTCCTTGGTGTGATATGCAGCAGGACTCCTGCTTTGAGGTGTGGTCTCTCCCCAACTGAGCCCCCACTTCCTTGCAAACTCACGTGTGGTGACTTCTCTATGTAATTCCAGCAGTGAAGTTGAGGTAGTGGTGAGAGTGTTGGGCTGGGACTCCGGAGATCCGGGTTCTAGTCCCCGCTCAGCCATGAAACTCACTGGGTGACTTTGGGCCAGTCACTGACTCTCAGCCTAACCTACCTCACAGGGTTGTTGTGAGGATAAAATGGAGAGGAGGAGGAGGATTATGTAAGCTGCCTTGGGTTCCTTGCAGGAAAAAAGGTGGGGTATAAATATAATTAATAAATAAATGTTTGTGAAGAATAGTGTTTGTTATTTGGGCTCTCTAAATTTATTGTTAAATATAACAAACTTCAGCTGTTCGTGCAATGAGCTCTCTTTGTACTAAGTGCTCCCTTTTACCAGAGTTCCCTCTTGCTGTGATACCTGCTTATGTGTGCCCAGTTTTATAGGCATGGGGGCAGAATGATGTGATCTCATGCTCTTGATCTGTGCTCTCTGTTGTGTTGCTAGGGCATATATACTATTTGTGGAATGTTGTGACTGACTCCTGATTGAATTTAAATCCTCTAATGCAAGGGTGAGCATTAGAGGACTTGTGGCTCTCCAGATGTTTTGGCTTACAATGCTTATCATCCTTACCATTTGCTATGCTGGTTAGGACTGATGGGAACTGTAGGCCAAAACATCTGGAGGGCCACACAGACATCTGGAGGGCCTGCGCTAATATTTATTTTATTATTACATTTATACCCCACCTTTTTTCCTCTTCCAAATAACCCAATACAGCTTGCAAGATCCTCTTCCTCTCCATTTTATCCCCACAACAACCCTGTGAGGTAGGTTAGGCTAAGAGTCCGTGACTGACTCAAAGTCACCCAGTGAGCTTCATGGCCAAGTTGGAACTAGAACCTGGATCTCCCAAGTCCCAGCCCAACTTTTTAACCATTACACTACACTGGCATGATACAATTGAACCCACTGGGAGTGTTTTAACCTTTGCCATTTCTTTGGCAGACATAATGACCTTGTTCACATGACATGACTACCCACTGTGGCTTAATTTACCCATGGAGGCTGCTGTGTCATGCTAGGTGTCCGCAGGTAACCCTCAAATAACCCTAAAACAGGCCATGAGTTATTTGAGGGTTGTCTAACCCTCAAACAACCCCTGCCGCCTGAGGCACGACACAGCAAGCCAGATGCCCATGGGTGTCATGCAAAAATGGTGCCCACTGGTGCCCAGCATAACACAAGAGCCCCCATGAGTAAATTAAGATACGGTGGGCTGTTGTATCATGCAGACCAGGTCAATATTACACTGTAACTGGGTGGAAAGAGGACTGAACTAAACCTACCTTAGTATTCCATCTAAGCTCTGCTTCTCTCCTAACATGCTCTGAATTCAACTGATTTTTACTCCGTACACAGCTGGTTCTCTGTTAATGTTTCATGCTACGAAAGCAATCATAACAATATACTGGAGTAAATCTATTTTGCTGGTGTAATTTTGTGTTAACCAACACACTGTGGCAACACAGCAAATTCAGCAGTATTCCTATTCCTGCCTTGCAGACGTGACTTGTGAGGTGCTCAGTTGGAGTAGTATTGCTCTGTAATTATAACAATATGCCAAGTCTGGAACTATTATGTCTATAATGATATGTGAACAATACATAAGAGCATAGACTTGTAAAAATTGATTATGTCTTTGTTTTGCAATTTAGATGTAGCTATAAAAAAAAGTAACAACTTGCCATATTGCTGTATAATCAACTGTCTTCTATATACAGTATGTGTTTCTTCATTCTCACTTTCTCTTTTGAAAATATGGAAAGAGGGAAAATTAATCTATAATATATACAAATGCAAATTTTCAGATTTTTATATGCAAATCTCCCAGGGTTTTCTAGAGTTTCTATATTTTACTTGAACATTTATAGTAAGTAGAATAAATTAGCTACAGTGTAATGTAGTAGAAGAGCATAATTCCATCAATGTGTTCTGGCAGTTCTATAGAGCCCCCAGGAGTGGAAGCTGGAGTAGTTTGTCATGTAAGGAAGGGAAAACATTCAGTCTTATCCTAAGAGACCATGTTAAAAAGGAAGAAAGTGGGTTTTTTATTATCATTCTTTTCCCAATTGCTTTTTACTGAGCATTTTCTTGGATGCTATGGTAGAACTAGATTTTCTGTCATTGTTCAGACCAATCATGCTGTATGTGTTGACCAGCACATTTATTATGCCATGGTAGATAGTCTCAATGGATGCTACAAGCCATGTGTATTAGCTAAATTAAAGTGGTTTTTATTATTTGTATTTCAAAGTTTCACCACAAATTGCAGATAGAAATTAGGAGATGTGCCACATGAATCTTCCAGTATAGTACCAATGACAAAAGAAGTTATAAGTAAAAAACACATTGTTGTTTTTAGAGATAGCACTAAAGAGGTAATGACCTGGTTCACATGATCAAAATAAGCCACCATGGTTTATTTAAATTGCAGTGTGTGCCAAGTGCATGCGGGGTGCAATTTCCATAATCACCGCCTGAGTGTTGCTTGTTGTGTTGTCTGAACCTGGGCTGCATGGCTTGTAGGAGGGAGAAATAGGCCTCCAATAACCCATGGGCTGTTGTAGGGTGATTATTGGAATTGCACCCCACAAGCACCATGATTTAAATAAGCCACAGTACCGTAACTTACTTTGATTGTGCAAATCAGCCCACTGTCAACCATTCATATGCAAAGGCTTGCCACAAGGATTTGCCAGTTTAGAGCTCTGAAGAAAGGCTAATGATAGCATGGAAAAACATTCCTACTTCATATGGAGCACTCATAAATGACTCATCATATAGAGAAGTCACTATCTTGGCAATCAGTCACTTGAGAGAGCGCCTCCTCCCTTACCAACCTGTCGGGTCACTGAAGTCGTTGGATGGCATGTCCCTGGTGGTTCCATATGGACTTATGGCCTTATTGGAGTCCACCCAGAGAATAGCCTTCAGTGTAGCGACTCCATTTCTTTGAAACTCCCTGCCCCTGGAGGTCAGGCAGGCACCAACATTGTATTGTTTTCGGCGCCTCCTGAAAATACTTACATTTCAGGAAGCCTTCCTGAATTAACCAGCCATGGTTTTATTGATTTTGTTTTTAACATATTGTTTTATTCTTTTACCTGTTTTATCTTTTATTGTACACTGCTCCAAAATCTCCATACTGGAATATGGAGCGGTATACAAATTATGTAAATAAATTTTTAAAAATGTAAATTTTAAGTGGTATCTGCATTAGCCCTCAGGAGATATAGTCTCTGTAGTGTCTGTACAGTAATGAGGGGTTTATTTTTCTCTTAGCTCCCAATAAAATTATGTGATTTTAAACTCCCCTGTTAGCTGCTAGGGACGCACAAACTACTTGCTCCAAAAGGGGTTGGTCTTCTAAAACACCGTTGCACAAGCCATGGGCCACATGAACTGATAAGCTGGGCACTGTGTGTGGGAATGCTGTTCCCTGAAGTAGCCAAGATTCCTGCTTCCTCACCACTTTCCCATCAGGATTGTTCCCTCAATAATGCCAAAGCAGCCTCCCACCCACCCAGTGATCTTGAGCAGTATTGCTGGGATGACAGTGAAGTTAAAGCCTCCCCCTGTTCCCACAGTACTTTTAAGCAGGATTGCTGGGATAGGGGTAGGGTTAAAGCCACCCTCTCCAGCAGTCATGAGCAGAATTCCTGGGATGGGGTGAGGTGAGTGTGTGTGTGTATTATGTGTATGTATATGTGCATGTATGCTTGGGGCTGAAAAAATTGTGCATCTCTTCTCGCTAAGTCTCTGGGCTTTTTGCAAACATTCTACTTGAAGATTCATAAAAATCTTGGAAGACCTTTGCAAAGCACCCATCACTGTTATCACCTGCCTCAAGGCCCTGAAACTAATGTTAGGTCAGGGTAAGAAGGTGGAAGAGGCAGTGGGTAGGGATAGGGATGTCCACGTACCTGTGGGGGGCCCCTCCCTGCCTCATCTTGCCTCTCCATGCCAGCCCCCCCCCGCCGCTCGATCCTCAGCGGCACGGAGCAATTCTCCGCGCCGCTTGAGCCGGCCACGCCGGTCCCGTCGCCTCACTTCCGGCTGGCCGGAAGTGACGCACCAGGACCCTGCGCTGGTGCGCCGGGACCCCAATTCTATGTATTTTCCGTAGAAACCAGGGCAACAGGTGAGCAGAGAGGCGAGCGGGCACCGGGACCCAGTAAGGCCCGCTCACCACGGGCGGGCATGAGCAGGGCCGATTTCGGCCCACTACGCCCGCTCGAGGCGAGCGGTTACATCTCTAGCAGGGATACTATACTGGAAAACTCATTCTATTTGAGCTCAATATAGAACTTCCGATACATTTCTGACAGCCAAAAGCGGGCCAAGTTGGGGGTTGGGGTTGGGGTTGGCTTCTGTGAAATTGCTCAAAATATTTGTGCAGATTTGGAGCCAAGAACTGCGTATCACTAGCAGAATTTGCACAAATCACAGCCAACCCATTAGATTCGAGTCGTTGTTGTTCTTGTTGTGGCATTTAACATGAAAATGGAAACATCCTCCTCTCACTGCATATGTACACACTCCACCTTGGCCAACCTGTATTATCCTGACAGTTAATTTCAGATTTGTGCAAAATTTGGACCTCAGCTGTGCAATTTGCACAAGTTAATGCAATTTGCTCAAATTGTGGAGTGGAGGCCCAGTTTTGCACAAATTTCCCCAGCTTTTTTTTTTTTTTAATGCAAAATGTGGCCCGTTTTAAAAATGGAAGTCCATGTGGTGGCTCGACTCACATCAGATCGAGTCAGCACCAGCGCAGGGTTGATGGAACAGTATCCGTGGGACCAAGTCGGGAAAATCCATTGGATTTTCACCTCCCTATCAGATTCCTCACACATCCCTAGCAGTGGGTAATCCCTAGGCCCTGACAGAACGTCTTTTCCCAGCAGGACTAGAACTGCTATTTCGGCTGGGGAGGTGCCCCACTGAGGTAGTCCCAATCCCTGGCAGAAAATATGCTCTGCTTGGGCCTGAGGAGAGCCCACTATCTTGGCTGCCTTCCCTTGCCCAAAGGTAAGTTTCAGGGCTGTGCGGCAGGAGAAGTGGGAGTGCCCCTACTTCAAAGTTCACAGCACCTCTATTAGCTACCTTCATAGATTTTTAAAGTTTAAATATCAATATAACCTTTTTATTCTCTTTTGCAAAAATTATGTGACTTGTATGTAGTGTGCATGTCGGAATAGTATTGCCAGGCCACTTCAGTTGGAGACAAATGCTAGATACAAATATTTATAGACCCTTCATATGGAAATTCAGATTTTCAGTTGACTTAATTTAGAAAAATCAGTATTTTTCATTTCAACAATGTCAGCAAGTTGTTATGTAATCTGTTGTCTTCAGTCATGGTATACTGCATGCTTTATGTATACCCTGTATAAAGTAAAAGCAATATCTTTAAAGATTGTAGGGAGCTATGCACTTTTAAACAATACTTAGTGCCAATGGTACAATTATATGCTGTTAAAATTGCCTTTTATTATTCATGAAATAAGAACTTCTAGCTATGATAAGCTATAATTAAGACTGGCTGGAGTCTTTTATTATGCACTACTGGAGCACCTTGGGATTTTTTGTAAGACAGTCAATTAAATATTTAAACACTGATAGAAAGCCCTTGTAATTTTGGATCCCTAATATTGAAATTTTGATTAGGAAAAGAAGAAGATAATTTAGGATTTCTAGCTCTATCCTGATAATTGATACTCTATGAACTAACAAATCTGTAACTGCCCATACCATGTAAAATATTATATACTCTTTTGCTAGATTAATAAGTATAGTTGGCATATAAACCTGAGAAATAGGTACAAATCAGTATACTTATGAGAAAAGATGTGCTATATTTATTAAATGGTCAATAACTGACCATTTGGACAGCACATGACCCTGATAGTTCAAAGCTGGTAAAGGGGAATTAAAAATAAGTACAAATAATTATAAAAAAGGAAATATATAAATAGAAATAATCTGTCCACTCAGGTCTCAGTCTCAAAATGCTGGTCCAAATGCTGCTTCTAGAATATATCTAGGCTTATGTTTATTCTCAAGCTATGAACTAATAATGGTCTGTACTCAATAATTTTCTAGATACAGCAGCCTGTGGATGGAGCTATTGAGCCTGTACACTTTAAGTAATGCCAAAACTGTTAGTACCTTTCCCAAGATTGTAGAGATTAAGAAACTGTCTGATCCACCCCAAAGACACTTGCCCCTAATTTGTAAATGGAAATAAATAAGAGTATGTAGTATAGATACAAAACAATAAAGATCTGGCCAAGATTTAAAAATGGTGGGTACATTTTTGTTTGCTTTTGAAAATGTCTTTTAAACACTTAACACTGCCTCCTGGTATTTTGCAGCTGTTGAGTATACAGGCTTGACTGGGAAGCAGTGAGGCAATACAGAGAAAATGCAGACTACTCTTGCTTCTCATAATCACATGAATTCTGATATGAAAGTGATCTTAGTATCATTCCCCAGATTCTGATCTGTTGATGGCAGGTCATTATTTGTTCACTAATGCTTACACCATTGTCATGGCAACTGATAGTCTTCAAGCCCATGATGTTCTTTAGACACAGAAGTGATTGCAGTCAAAAGGGATTTTCAGATGGAATATCTGTGTGTGCGTGCAGTTTTAATAGCATCTGATGAAGTGGGCTCTACCCCATAAAAGCTTATACCAAAGAACATGTGCTGGTCTTTAGGGTACCACAGTTTTTCTGCAACAGACTGACATGACTTACCCCTCTAGAATTTAAAGCAGAGTCACTTGTGACAATGCATGATTCATACGATTGTTTTTGTTGTCTTTTTTTATACATGAGTTGCTCCTCAACATATTGTTCACTTGTTAATTCTTTATGAAGAATGATATAAAATGAAAGCAGAGATCATGATGCTTACTATTTATGTCATTTTGTTCTTATTTACTGCAAAAATTTCATGGGAAAGGGCATGGTAAAGCAGGTTTTACTTCATACTCTACAGAAATCAATAGGATGTATTTGTTTGGTTGGATCATGAACATAATGTATAACTGGGTTAACAACAGAATTTTAAGGGCTACTCACACATGCCACTTTCTCTGTACAAAGAGCAAATACATTTGCATGTGTAAAGGAGGGAATAACAAGTCGAGACAGTAAGTATGGTATAAATTAGGGCCACATTTATTGTGTAATCAAAATCTGTGAAGGGAAGAAGTGCGGGTCACTAACTATACCGGCCAGTGGCCAGTAAAGGTCTTTTGGGCAGCGCATCCAACCCCAAGGGGCAGTGCCTGTAAATCACCCCCACCCCATTTTACACCATCCTGGTGCTGGGAGGCTTTCCCAATGTCACCACCTCATGGAGCCACAAAACTCTGAACGGGCGAGGTGAGTCAGCCTCAAAGGTGATCCATATCTCCCACACTGGGCTGTGAAACCCTGAGCGGGGAGCCTCGGATGTTGCCAGTCACCTGAAAGGTGCCATCGGATGTTCACCAACCCTAACCCCACTGCCTATTCCCGCACTTTCCTGCGACGGTGAGAGACAAGCCTCTGCTTAGTCTCTCATCCCCCATCTGCCGGGAACAAATTCCAGTAGGGCCCTTCGCAGATCAGAAAGAAACAGATCATTTCCAGCCTCTGACAGATGCACACCATCAGCTCCCTCTGGGCCAAGGATATCACAGCATGAGGAACTACTCTATCCTCGGGTCCAAGGTCCCTACACACTTCTCTGTTCATTTTCTTCCCTGTACTGTTCAAGCATTTGGGGTCTACTCCGCCCCTCCAACAGAAGCGCAGCAAAATATGGGACCACATAATGTGAATTCCCGGCCATAACTGCCGTATGAGTGCAAGGTCTGACAATGCTTGCAAAATCAAGGCCTTGCTTTTGAGCAAGTCTAGGTCATTTCCCCCCATATGCAATACCAGCACCTGCAGGGGCAGGCACACCAGGCCAGACTGGAACAAAAGTGGTTAGGAGGCTCTGCCACTGCATACCACACTGACCCAACCACTGGATGTCAGTTAGTCAACCAATCCCAGGTTGAGATCCAAGGATTTTCTGCGCTGCCCAGAAAATCATGCTGTGCCCGTACCAGCCTCCTGCCACTCTGGTGATCCGGGGAAAAAAAAGTAAAGGTAAGCAGCAGCACAAGTCACGGCAATTGCCGCATGTAGGACTGGTATGCCCTTGATTGCCAACTACCTACTGCCTGGACCCTGTCTGCAGGAAAACCCTGTCTGTGGCAGAAGAGATGGCCGGCCTTGGAACTGTGCTCAATAACTAAACTCTTTAAGGCCACAACAGGGCAGAGTTTTTCAGAATCGGCTGGATAAACACGCTCCCCTTGCTGTTTGGTCGGACTTGGACCTATGCAGCTGGAGCTGCAAGCCGGCCTCCAGAAAAGAGATTTTCTTTTTTATTGAAAATAACTAGGAGGAAGAATACTTGATCCTGACCTTCTATATGATATATGAGAATCTCTAAATGCTCTTCTCATCAGCTGGCACTCCTTATCAAACTATGTAGCGCCCTTGGAGTTGTTGGAATCTGAATAAAAAAGGGAAGGATTAGGATAATTTGTTAAAATTTCCTGAAGGGAATTCACTAATTCTTCATATGCCTCAATAATGGCTGCAGCAGGTTGCTTGGACATTATTACTGATCTCAACTGGATCGGTGAATCAGAATTTAGTTTAATATCCACAAAGTTACTTAAATGGGCCGACCATTTGACTCTTACCTTCTGTCGACCTCCAACCAAAAGATTGGTTGATAAGATTGAGTTAACTGCACCTGGTGCCCTGGCATAAGTACATTTATAACCAAGAGTTGATTATCACTATCTGTTCTTAAATCTACATGAAATGATTGAACTAACTAAAAGGCATTTCTGGAGACCAGACAGTAATCCACTGTACTAGAGCTAGTGGTGGGCAATCCACCCACCACCCGACTCGTGAGGCACGTGGTGAGAGCTGCTGCCGAGCCTGCCAAGTCAGGCTGAAAGCGAGCGCCAGCTGAGGTGCTCACCAAACTTCTGGGTTCCTGGTGCTAACCCTTGTTTCTGTATCCATTATGACTGATGAAATATATTGAAGAAAGATATTGCAACTTTTAGAAACAATAGGGTTGTAAATTAGTATTTAATGTTTAAATGTGTATTTAATTTAATACTCCCACTCAAATCAAGTACATGTAGCGTTAAATCCAATGCATAATCTCTTAATCCAGATTTACTCTGGGTTAATCATAACAACATTTCATCATTTTTCCCTTCTAAAAAGAGTGGGATAGGCTGAATGCCACAGTGACAGGAAAAGCAAGTACTGATCTGTGGTTAGATAGATTCCAAGAAACTTAAAGTTATTGTTGGTTCAACAAAAAGAACAGTAAAATAATGTTTTTAAGAATGACAATTATATGATTTTATTTTTATATGAAAAATAAGCTTATTCCGTACAGTCTCCAGCCTTATACAATTCTGAATAAAATTCATGAAATATTTTTAATTTATCCTGCATTAAATTATGTCCTTTCCCTTTTTTATCTTTAATTGCCCCAACTATACTTTTTTTCTTTCTTTTTTTGTGTGGATCTTGCTAACATTTTCGAATTCTTATTACTATTTTCAAAAAACTCTCTTTTCAAATAAATCAAGTTTCTCTGAACTTTTTCCAAATCTTTCTTTTCCAGCTCTTTCCTTTTAGCTTGTAATTCAGCAAAGACCTTGTTCTCCCTTTCCTTCAAAAACTTCATTTCCAAATCCCTAATCTCCCCTTCTAACTTTTTAGTAAACTGTTCTTGTTTTTTCCTTAGTATCACCCTCCCTGATACTTATCCCTCTCATCACTGCCTTCATTGTGTCCCAAACAACAGCTTCAGAACAAACTCCCGAATCATTAAGCAATCAAATCTCTCGCATTTCCTTTTCTATCTTTGCTATAATATATTTATGCTGTAAAATCTTACAATTCAATCTCCAACTCCTTGCTTCTCTTGCTTCCAAAGAAGCAAGGAGTTGGAGAGGATTAATGAGTATATAGGAAAGCATTTTAAAATTAGACTAGTGGATGAAGATAGAGAAATTATGGAACAACCTTTTTCAGAATTGGAAATAGAATATGCGATAAATAAACTGAAAGAGGGTAAGACCCCTGGACTAGATGGTTTAGGGGCTGAATACTACAAGGTTTTTAAGAAAATGTTGGTTCCAAGACTAAAAAGGTTATTTAATGATATTTTTTTGGAGGGGGGAGAGATCTCCTCTTCATGGAAGCAATCTAAGATTATTCTAATCCCGAAGCCAGAGAAGGACTTAATGGAGCCAGGTTCCTATAGACCCATTTCCTTAATAAATCAAGATGCAAAATTGATGACAGCAATATTAGCGAGAAGGATGAACAAGTTTATTACTAAATATGTTGGGATAGACCAATGTGGTTTTATGCAAGGAAGACAAATGGCAGATTTAACAAGAAGAGTTTTAAATATAATATATTTAATAAAGAAAAATAAATTGAGAGCAGGGGTAATAGCATTAGATATTTTCAAAGCCTTTGATTGCGTGGAATGGCCAGCATTAAAAAGTTTAATTAAAATTATGGGGTTTGGAGAAAGATTTAGAGGAGTAGTTAATCAATTGTATTCAAAAAATGTTTCATCAGTTGTAGTAAATGATGGTTTAACAGAGCAAATTTATCTAGGTCGAGGAACTAGACAAGGATGTCCCCTTTCGCCTATTTTGTTTGCATTGGTAATGGAGATTTTAGCAAATGTATTTAGAGAAGATAGAAATATAGGAGGGATAGGGATTAGGGAGAAGAAAAAATAAATCTTTTTGCAGATGATACTCTTTTGACAATCAAAAACCCTATGGAAAATATGGATAGAGTGGAGAATCATTTAAAGGAGTTCGGGGAAGTAACGGGGCTACAGATTAATTGGGATAAATCTAAATTTTTGTTGTTTAACTATAGTAAAAGAGAAGAGATTGAAATGTGTAAAAAAAAAGTAATTATAAGATTAATAATGTAATTAAATATTTAGGAATTGTAATTCCAAGAGATATAGATAAATTGGGAGACCAGAATTATAGGAAATTAAAGAATGAGGTAAAGAATAAAATAGAGGAGTATAAAAAAATTGGAATTTCCTGGTTTGGTAGAATTGCTTTGATTAAAATGAAAATTTTGCCAAAGATAATTTTTTTATTTCGGATGATACCAAGTGCGATATCAGATAAGGAACTTAAAGATTGGCAATCAATTATTAATACATATTGTAATGGAGGGAAAAAGTCTAGGATTACCAAAACAAGATGGTATAAAGCGCAAAAAGTAGGGGGTTCGGGTTTGCCGAATTTAAAATGGTATTATATAGCAAATCAATTAAGACATATAGTGGATATTATAGCACGCCCTAAAGAAATAATGTGGTTGGAGTTAGAAACATGTGAATTACGTAGTACTTTGGGGGATATTTTTTTTCAAAAAAATAATAATAAATTGATAAAAAATATAGACAACCCTTTTCTAAGAAATTTGTTAATGATTTGGGGTACTATGAAGAGCATATTTATACCAGGGATATCTCCATTAACTCCGGTGGTAGCTCTTAAGGATTTTCCTGAAAACTTAAGATCAGAGCTGGAGGGTAAACTAAGAGAAGAAAGGGTTATTAGATTGACCGATTAGGTGGAAAAGATGGGGACTAGAGATCAAATAATGGAAATTGTTGGGAGAAGAAGATTATCGTGGTTAAATTTATTACAGTTAGAACAGTGGTCGAAGAAATGGAAAAGGAAAACTGAGTACGAGAGAGATTTAACTAATTTTGAAAAGATGGTCATGTCTAGAGACGGCCTACCAGGTAATGCATCAACAAGAGGTATAACAAGGGATTTATATAGATTGATTCAAAAAGCAAAAGAACAAGAGGATCAGCTTAAGGCAGTATGGGATAATGAATTTGAAGAGGTGACCTCGAAGGTGGGGTGGGACAATATATGGGATAGACGGATTGTGAAAATGATGTCAATTAGGATAAAGGAAAATTGTTATAAACTAATTTGGAGATGGCATTTAATTCCAGTAAGATTAAATAGAATAGATAATAATTGTTCTGCATTATGTTGGAGAGGATGTCAGGAAAAAGGGACATATGCTCATATGTGGTGGAGTTGTAAAAATGTATTCGTGTTTTGGCGAGAGGTTTTTTACAGAAATATCGAAAATTATTGGTACTAATTTAGAGGTCTGTTCAAAATTAGCATTGTTATCAATAACTGAGAAGCTTATTTGTGATCAAAATACGAAGGAGTTAATTGTAAACTTGTTAACTGCGGCCAGGCTAATGATAGCGAGAAATTGGAAAGTACAACATGTTTTCCTAATAACAGACTGGTATAAGGAAGTTTGGGACATAGCCCTAAATGATAAACTAACTAGTAGTATCAAATGCAAAAAAGGATTGCTAAAGAAGAATAATTTTATGGAGATATGGAATCAATTACTAGATTATGTATTAATAAAGGGGAAGGGTAACATGCCTTGTCAGGATATGTTATATTTTTGGAATTTAGAATTTATTTGATCAAGAGGATAGAAGTATATTAATTGGTCCCTTGGAGGGTGGGTGGGTGCACTTCATGATTTATTGTATGTTGATTATGTTATATTTGTGTGATAATCTTGTATTTTGTTATATATATATATATATTGTTATAATTTGTTAAAATAATAATAATAATAATAATAATAATAATAATAATAAGCTTATTATTAATGATATTGTAGAGCAGGATGGACATCTATATTGACAGATCATATTGAATATGTATAAGCCATTGCCAATCTAAATTGATTGTCCTATTTATGTACAATTCGAATAATTCTGGTATTATATTGGGAGAATAGTTAAAAACCTAATGATGCATTAACTTTCATGGATCTTTATTATCTGTCTAATGTTAACATGATACACACTGCATGGACAACGTTTCCATACCTTTTATATCATCCAGTTTGGCTTGGGTAATGAACTACCTCATTTTGAATGGTTTGTAATGCAAATGTAGGAAATATACTTTAAACTCAGTTGACTAGTGTGTACAGTAGCTGGATAATGTGTATGAATTATTGATATGTTAAAACTACTCAAACATAACCTAAGGACCAATTCCAGAAACTTCCTTTCAGAGGGGTTTGTTTTTGTATGTTAAAGCAGTCAGCTGAAAGATCTGATTAGTGCTCTATTACATGTACATAGAATCAGTTGTGGGGTGCACTTAGTAATGATCAGGTTTCAGATAACCAATTCATCATGGTCACAATCAAATTTTACTGATAACAAAAAAGCAACAAATAATGAAAAATAGGTCAACAAGGGCAGTGGTGTGATTGAATACTAAATATGTTTGGATAATGTGCATATTAGCGGGATAATTTCATTTTGGATGTTAGCCAGCCTAACTTAGATACTGCCAATTCCACTAAAACAATGTTTGTCACAATTTATTAGTGTCCATGTCAGCCAGATATATTAGGAAGAATGCTAGATAGTTCACATTATATTCAACTATATTGTGTGGTATCCAGATATGGACATATTGTGTAGTATCCAGATATGGACATAAACAAAATGAATAATGCACCTTGGTTCTTGAATGCACAATCTCCTGCCTGTTGGAATAGTGATGGTGTTGCAAAAACATGCTAGATCCTAATGTACCCAGTTCAAATCATGCACATTAGGAAGGAGAGAAAGACTGGCAGTGGTCCAACATTGTTTATTCTATAGAATAGTGAGATGTGGGAGTTTAGCACTACAAAGCCGCATCTCAACATGGAGGCTGAAATCTTATCAATTTATACAGTATCTTCTGACGCAATCCCACGCATGCGCCGTACTAACAGAAACTTCTAGCTGTGAATGGAAAAATACAGTAGGGAGAGAAACAGAAATCTTAAACATGCATTCTAAGCAACTGGAACAGAGGTAACTCAGGTCATGCTAACTCCTTCAGTCCCCTTTCACCCACTGTCCTTAGCTAGCTTATCCAAATGTGGTCTCCGCACATTCAGAGGATGATCTCCAAACTATCCTAAATGCTTTTGCAGAAGCATATGGAAAACTTGGTCTCTCACTCAACATAAAAAAACCCAAAGTGCTTCATCAGCAAGTGCAAGCTAACCCTTTGGTGATGCCATCTATCCAGCTTGGCGGGACAATACTAGAAAATGTCGATCATTTTCTCTATCTTGGCAGCTATCTTTCCGTTACAGCTAACATCGACAGTGAAATCCAGCATCGTCTGAGCTCCACAAGTGCCGCGTTTTCTTGAATGAAACATAGAGTGTTCGAGGATTGGGATATTTGTAAGAAGACCAAAACACTGGTTTATGAAGCCATTGTATTACCAACTTTATTGTATGCCTGCGAAACATGGACTATCTATAAACGTCACCTCCAACTCCTTGAAAGATTTCATCAACGTTGCCTCCGGAAAATCCTGCGAATTACTTGGGAAGATAGGCGAACAAATGTCAGTGTACTGGAAGAAGCAAAGACTACTAGCATTGAAAAAATGATCCTTCAACGCCAACTTCAGTGGACCGGTCATGTTGTTCGGATGCCTGACTGCCGTCTCCCAAAGCAGTTACTTTATTCCCAACTCAGGGATGGAAAGCGGAATATCGGTGGTCAATATAAGAGGTTTAAAGATGTTCATAAGGCTAATCTAAAAAAATGCAATATAAACATCAAAAACTGGGAAGCTCAGGCCCATGAACGATCTAAATGGAGGTTGGCCTTTCACAAAGGTTCTATGGACTTTGAAGAAGCTCGAGTGCAAGGTAAAAGGGAGAAACGTGCTAAGCGAAAAGCACGTCAAATAAATTCTTTACAGGACCATCTTCCATCTGGTAACCTGTGTCCTCACTGTGGGAAGCTGTGTGGATCTAGAATTGGCATCCACAGTCACTTACGGACCCATCGCTGGAGTCTACACAATTTTCTTTAGAATTTTCCTCCTTTTAAAATCTCCTTTTTGTAAATTTTCTTTTTTTTTTAATCCTGGAAGACAATCTTACTCGGTCACGAGTGATCGCCTGACTGACTGACTTAGCTAGCTCAAGGAAAGAAGATAGCAGGACAGCAGCATTCCTGGCTCTGTCTCATAGTCTAAACATCAGTCTAAGCAACAAAAGAAAGGAAGAGATAAGCATTTCATTAATTTTAACTCATTAGTTACTGAATTTATACAACAATGGTAAGGGATCATACCAAAAAGGGGTGCAAGCTAAGAGTTTTAAAGCAGTTAGTAAGCACAATAACAAGGGTCACTCAGGTTGCAAAGCTAATTAACAGCTCTGGATGCATCAAAGAGCTTAGAGTGCAAAGGGAAATGTTTCCTAGCAGCCAGGTGGAACCAAATAGATTTCCTTTTTAGCCCAAGTGTCTTCTGTGTAAATGAAATAGCCTGTTCAGTATGTTTTGTAGTAGTGGTGGTTTCATTGTGTTTGAAGCCTAGCTGATTTGCTCTGCTTTTTATACTTCCTGCTGTTTTACGACTCTGTTATGACTCAGTCAAGTTTGCGGACCCCTTCACTCTCTGGATGCAGTCTGCTTTATTCAGCCACTTTTGCTAACACTGCTAACATATAAGAGGGAAAGAAGTGAGTTCCTGGAACCATTTCACTCTATCCTTCTGGCTAGTTACAATCCATGTAATCTTACCCACACATCATATAACCATTACTGGGGCTGGGGGATATATTGAGCAGGTAACCGGTTGGATGGTGTCCATCAAGGTCTCGGTGGAACAGACGTTCCTTCTCTACCATAAAGTGGTGGTTCCAAAATCATTCAAAAGACAGAAAATATTTACCTGAAGCATTGTCATAACATCAACTAATGACACAAAGGCTTTCTAATGCTTGGAATGTTAGACATATCCTAAGGGAGTAAATATTGTAGAAAAGCACAGTTGATAGTCAAGGGAAATGACAACTACAATTTATCATACAGCTCTGCAATTTATCAGTGGAAACACTACCACAATGTAGAAGGTAAATATATATTAGCTTCTGTGCATTTGTGAATTCAGAATATTAGATAACACATAATCATAATTCAGAAGGAGTTATGAACTTTTAATCCTTTATGTCCTAGAAATATTAATTAAGTCTATCATAAACTAAGTCTATGTGATTTTAATGTAAAGTATATGAATTGGGTCTTGCTATATTGTTGGGTTTTTAATAATTGATTTTTGACAAGCTGAAAAAAATTAAAGTTTATTGCCAATGGCATTTATGCCTGTTTGAGGACTAGGGAGTTGTGCTGTGTTGCATTCTTCCATATAATGCATTTAATTAGCTTCATTCTCTATTTTCTCCAGGGAAATGATAACGGATGCTTTTAATTCTGGCATCCAAACAAAATGCTTTCAAGCACATCTCTTTATCATCATCCTGGAATGGGAGGAATGTTTGCTGGAAAATTTGAAATGTGGTGTGTCACTTACTGACGTTATTGTGGGGAGGGGAGTATGAACTATGTTCAATTTGGAAATTAATATAGTCATGATCACCCCGTGACTTGCATGTAACTTTTATTTCAATGACAGAACATAATGAGAACAATGAAGAATGCATTAAATAGCTTACCTTAGTCTGAAGATATAAAAAAAGCACAGTTTTACCCATATCTTTTATGTTAATGTTTATATATATATTTCATTTCCTTCTATATAGGAATCAGCATTCTGCATCTTATCAAGTTTGTCAATGTATGACTCAGGCTCTAGGGATGGAGACTTCTCCACACTGAACAACTTTAAGATACATTTTCCCTTTGTCTGGCAGCAAGAGAAGTCCTACTTTTGCTATGTTAACCCTTTTTAATCCCATTCCCTGACTCTTTGCTGAAGTCTTCCACTCTACCTTTATTGTCATTCCCTCTGTCTTAATTAGGGTGCTTCCCAGGGACAGCCCTATCATGAAACAGACTGAGGCATCCGCATCAGGCGGTGGAGTGGGAGGAGTGGCGAATTGTGCTGCTCTCCTCCCTGCACTCACCAAGAGAGCCACCACTGTCCCACTGCCTCCAGCTGGTGCTCTAGAGTGCCCTTGTCAAGGTTCCGCTACTGCAGGGACCCCTTAACCTGCCTTTGGGAGATCTCTGCCTCTCCTCAAAGCCCCTCCCGTTCCAAGAGATCACGTCCTTTTACAGCTTCCAGTAGCATGGGTGTAGGCTGTAGACGTGGTGAATAAGTCACTCCAAACTCCAGGGTACACAACAACACTTTACTTATAATATTAGGGAAATTACTTAATAGAGTGGTTATAAATCAAAAGCAAGTATGATAAAATAAAACAAACAGTCCAATGTTCTCTAGTTTAACTTCAGACTACCTATCTCCTATGCAGTCAGTCTCTCTCTCTCTGCTGTTTCTCTGCTTCTGCTGCTAGCTCTCTCTCAGCACTAACTGCTAGCTGACCACACCCCACACACATATATAGCCTTCCCAGGAATGGAAGGTTATAATCAATTCAATTCAATTTTATTTGTATGTGCACTAGCCAACCAGGCTGTGGCACGCCCCACTGGGGCCAGCAGTACAGTACAGGTGAATTAAAAGGGAAAAAAGGGTTAAAACATTGGATACCCAAAGTTTAAAAAGCATACATATGCACATACAGACAGGCTAAAACAGTGACGTCATTACAAATATGATTAAAAATTTCACATTTATGGCTGTCAGAGTCCCCTTCACGCATGAATTGCATGAAGGGAGCATCACAACAACAACAACTTTATTGTATCATAGCAATTTGCCATTATACACGATCAAAACTTAGTTAATAGACCTTCAGAAATTAAATAATTTCCCGTATAACATTAGGTTTTTACAGTATACATTTGTAAAACATTTACAAGGAATTTGGATGTTCTATAGGATATATACTTGTCAACATTAGACAACAGGAAACATACCTTTGCAAATGATGACCTTCCCTTCAATGGTTTTATCAATGGAGAAATATATTTAATTCTAAGATCATTATAAATTGAACACTGTAAGAGTATGTGAGTTATATCTTCAACTGATACTGAATTGCAATCACATACTCTATCCTTCTTAGGAATCCCTTTAAGACGGCCCACCCAATCAGCCAAAGGAAAAACATTTAATCTTGCCCGAGTAAAGGCTACCCTCATTTTAATGTTTGGCAAGTCTACCAAATATTTTGGGAGGGATAAATATGATGGGATAAAAGAGGCATAAAAAGTGTTTGACTGACAGACCATAATCCCAGCAATCTGGGATTGCATCTCAGTGTCCTTAAGTCTTTGAATCAATATCACTTTGGCTCTATCATATCCTTGAGTTAAAAGAAAAGAAGTAGAGAATCCCAGACTCATAACAGCCAATTGCATCTTTTGCTTCCATGAGTTTTGACCCATCTCTTCTAATAACCCCAAAATAAATTCTGACACCCGCTTAAAAATGATTTTTAACCAAAAAAGCAAGGCTAATTGAGGGCTTCAGCCTTTATGGTCATTACACCCAGTTCTGCACGAACCAATTCTAGTTTTGTAGAAACAGGAACTGCCAACAGTCTACGCAAAAATTTATTTTGAGCTCTCTCTAGTGGATCTAAATTGGCCATAGCCCATAGTAGAGCTCCATATAATAATTTTGGCAAAACCCTGGTCTTGTATATTTCTAAAATGGGCTGGACCAAATTACCCCCTTTTGTATGATAAAATCGTAATAATCCATTTAATGTTCTTCCAGCTAGCAGGGTGTTTGACTGAACCTGTAGGGACCATGCCCCCGTCCACTGGAAAACCACACCAAGATATTTAAAAGAGGACACTTGCTCCAGTTTGTTCCCATCTAGTGACCAGTTAAGAATTTTCTTGGATTTACCAAATATCATGATTTTTGTTTTTTGGTAGTTGATAGAAAGAAGCTCGTTCCTGCAATATAAATTGAATTGGTTCAACAGTCTACGCAAGCCCACCTGGGTACATGAAATCAAAATGGCATCATCCGCATAAAGGAGGATTGAGTACTTCCGATTTCCCACTTTAACTGGGAAATAACAGTCACCTCTTAAAAACTCTACTACATCATTTAAAAACAAGTTGAAAAGAAGTGGTGCAAGTAAACACCCTTGTCGCACTCCTTTTGTGACTGGTACAAAATCAGATAGATATCCTCCATCAATTCTAACTTGCAGGGATGTCCCAGAATATAAGGTCATTATACATTTTAAAAGCTGTGGGTCAATATCCATTAATTGTAGTTTACTCCAAAGGCGTTCCCGTGAAACAGAATCAAATGCAGCCTTCAAATCAATGAAAGCTACATAAACATGTTTTACAATTCCAGCCAAATACTTATCAATGATGTATTTCAACATAAAACAGTTATCTAAAGTTGACCGACCTGGTCGGAAACCTGCTTGTTCTGGGATGAGCAAAGCATGATCCTCCACCCAGCCCTCCAATTTTTCTAGGAGAAATCTGGCATAGATCTTCCCTGGAACATCCAATAGGTTGATTGGCCTATAGTTTGTTGGATCACTCCTAGGCCCTTTTTTATAGATTGGAACCACAATAGCTGATAACCAACTGGGGGGCACAGTCCCAGTGGTGTTGATTAAGGAGAATAGTGATGCAAATATTGGAGCCCACCAATCAGGGAATGTAGTAAAGATGTCTGGTGGAAGGCCATCTTCTCCAGGGGCTTTGCCGTTTTTTTGTCTTAAAATTAATGATTTGGCCCTATCTATTGAAATATTCTCCCAACAACGTTCCCAATTACATTCGACTAAAGCCCCAGAAGAAGGGCTAGAAGGATTAGACTCATTGAATGTTCTCCTGAAATGGTTTTCCCATTCAGTCTTAGCAATATTTCCTTCCAGAACAGGGGCCGATCTCTTTTCCAATCTTGCAAGTATCTCCCAAAATTTATTTGGGTTCTTTTGCAGGAGTGCCAAACCTAGTTCCTTCCATTGCTCCTCATAATAGATCCTTCCCCCCCCCTGATTAACCTTTTATACTCCCTACGCATTTCATAGAATTGTGGGGGAATTGTGGGGGAACTACTAGTACGATAAGATCTTATTACTTTCCTCATCTGTCTTTTTAAATTCCTACAATCCCCGTCAAACCAGGCATTACCCCTTCTGGTTTGATAGTTGCCTGAAGAAAGTGCCTTTTTTTTTAAAAGGAGGGGTCTAAGGGCATCTATTAGTCCTACATATAACTGTATTGCTGATTCAATATTAGACACTTGGACCAAATCACTTCTTAATTTCAATAATTCTTCTGAATAAAGTTTCTGTTCCAAATCTGCTTGTAATAAGGGATTCCATTTAATCCGCTTATCTGATGTCAATAGTGCTTGGTCAGAATTTGAAAAAGTATCAGAAGTTATAATCACACTATTGGGCCACTGCAAAAGGAATTTAAGAGGCTGGTGGTCGCTACCAACTACTAAATCAATTGAGAAAAACAAAATTGATAGTCGAAACAAATAGGAAATCATCACATAATCAACAATACTTGCACCAAGATTGCTTATGTAGGTATATTCTCCTTGTGAGTTATCAAATTGAGAGCCATTAATTGGTATTAGATTCAATTTAGTAACTAATGCAAAAAGGGCAAGGCCAGAGTCGTTGATCTTTGTATCTTTAGATTTCCGAGTTTCTAGAGCATCCCATAACTCCATTGGACTTCCTAAAAGCTTAACAATGGCCTGATTAGTTGAGCCCATACGTGCATTAAAGTCTCCAGCCACTATTAAAGGAACTGAGGGGAATTCATCCTCAAGTTCTCCTAAATAATTTTCTAATTTGTTCCAACAATCTACATCGTAGTATGGTGAATTCCTAGGGGGAACATAAATATTAACAAAAATATAAGAGTATACTGTATTTTTAATAAGGACTGCCATAGCACATGGAGCCAACCCTTTAAGGTGAGTAGTTGATGCCTGTAAATAAGTAGCTACTAATATAGCCAATCCCCCACTTGGTCTACCTCCTTTAGGGGAATGAAGTGCGGAGCTCGAGTAAGCCACATATCCTGGTAGCCAAATTTCCTGAGTTAACCAGGTTTCTTGCAGCAGCAAAATTTGAAAAGTCATTATATACTGCAAGAAATCATCATCTTCTAATTTATTCCTCCATCCGGCCAAGTTCCAGGATAAACAACTAAGTCCAAGTTTAATTTGTCTTGGTTGTCATTGTTGTGTAGTGTCTTCCATTTCAATGGCCTGCTCTGCGAATACTACTGACCCATTCTTAGGGAGATAGAGATTATGTTGTGGTTGGTGTATTTCCACAAAGGTGGTAAGTTTTCTGTCAACTTTCTCTTCTCCTAATTCGTTAGGCTCCAACCTTCTCATCTGTAACCAGTTGTCCGTAATTTGACGTGATTTATTAAAGACAACATTTCTTTCCCTGGGAGAGACCTCGTGAGAGATCAAATAATCCTTGGACACAGTATTATCATTCCTATCGAGTTTACAAGTAGTGCTTAGTAAGACCTTGGGGTCTAGGTCCGACTCAGCCCTGCTCTGCAAGATTAGTCATTCTCTTAGGCTATCTAGTCTATTTATAATAGCTTTTTGCTCAATTTGGGGCAGTAGGTTGAATGAGTCCATTAGCTGTTCTTCTTCAGTGGCCCTGGAGTTACTATGTAAACTTGGAAGACAGTCTTTCTCCAAATTATTCATTGATGCCAAATGTAGTCTGGAATCTTGATTTTCATTATTAGAGGAAATCAAGGGTATTTCCTTTGGGATCCACTACTTATTTTGGGGTGGCCCAAAATAATAACCTCTCAATCCCTGGAAATTATTTAAGGTCAGAAGTGGTTTCCGCATTGTGTCCAAAAAAACCCTAGTAGGTAACACCCCTAACATAGCCAAGGAGTCTTTTTTCCTAAGTAATAAAGATGGAATTTTATCAGACTTAAATACTAAAATGCATTTTTGCATGTGAGGGGGAGCATACAAAACTTTAATAAATGAAAGATCAATATCCTTCATCGGTAGACATAATAAAACACTGAGATGTTTCAAAACCTGGGTTGTCGTATTCCACAATAATGTACATCCTTTATAGGGATAAACCATTAAAGCTACCTGGTGAGTCTGAAGAAGTAAATTAGAATCCATGAATGGACTCCTTCCAACCCCAATAGTTTCAGAAAATTGATTAAATTCATCCTTATTTGACGCATTAATGCCAACCCGTTTCCCAATGGTGGTCTTGGAAAGGGTAGCAGTATTCTCCCTTGTTATAATAGATATAAGGCCATCTATGTTATTTGAAATTACATTAAGCTGTTTATAAATATCTTGAACTGTTTTAGCCACCAAGTTACATTGCTCTGCTAAAATTACACGATCACTAGGGAGAGTAGTAGTCTCATTAATATTCTCATGGCTATTCCCACTTATATGATTATTAATAATAGCAGTAGAATTTTCTATGTATGGTGACTGAAATTCTAAACTTTCAGTTTCTAAGACATCAAACCTATTGGAAGTAGGAATTGTAAACTTTCTATCATCTAATATGGGCCGCTCAGATCTGAAAAACTCATCAATTTTAAGCTGCTTAGTATGGGGTGGGGAGGATAAATTAGAATTATTACGGGAGCGCTTCCTAGGACCCTTTTCAGTAAGCATTCCAAGTAATAACAGGGATACACCAGCTTTTAAGTGTATAAATACACGTAGTCAACCCCCCCCCCCCAAAAAAACAATGTCCTTTACGTCTTCTTCTTCAAGCCTCTTGAAACCTCTTCAGAATTCCTTCCTGCGTTCCACACCACAGGCTCAGCTCGGTTTTAGCAAGGGAGTATCTGAGCGTTCTAATAGTCTTCACTTGTTATAACTAACATAAATCAACTCCCTCTTCTTTATCAAGGTATAAACTTACTCTTCAAAGACGACAAGCCGTGGTCATTGAATCACAGTTCTCGAGTTTCAAGCAATAGACCTGATCCTGAAATAATAAATAGTTCTGGCAAGTCTTCTTGAAATTCCAGAGGCTCAGAATCTCTGACTTCACGGAGAAGACCTAATTAGGCATTTAATTCCCACATGTCAGTTGGCGTCCTCCTCTTGTTTTAGTCAGATTGAGGCACCAGTGAAGTTCGAAGCCTCTCTTCGTCTCTTTTCCCAGGTCCTGGCAGGTAAATTTTTAATGGTTGCAGTCAAGGAGCAGGAGAGTGGAATGTAAAACTTACACCACCCAAAAAATGCAAATAGCTGTTAATTCTCGTCTTTTCCCTTTTCCCTTTCTTAGTTTTAGCTGCTTGTGCAATCTTAGTTACCGTTGGTTTGTTTTCCCAGCGTCTTTAGCAGCAGAAGAGGAGAAACGGCAAACAGTAATAGGGTGGTTCCAACAGGAACGTGGGCTCACAGTGAATAAATAGATAAAATTTCAAAACACTAGTTAAAACCGCAGTAAAAAGATAAAACCTCACATGCACAAGATAAAACCATATAAAAAAGGGTAAAACATGATATAAAACAAAGGGGGAAGATAAAATCCCCAAAGACTAAAAGAAAACACAGTTTAAAAGGAACTTAAAAGAGAGCATCTAAAACAAGCTGCAGGTCCGTCGCCATCTTCAAACCCAAGTATCGGTTATAATCATGTGACTTTGAATAGGATATCTAATTCTTAACTTCTATTGGGTAACTTAAAACTCTCAAACTCCCCCTCCCATCCAAGTGTTTGGGGCTTCAGGCTTCAACAAACTGAAGCCTGTGTAGGCCTCAACAAACCCAATCCTGTGTAGGCCTCAATCCCTCACATCTTCCCCCCCTTCTCCTCAAGTGGAACAATTTCCCTTTTACAGAAGAGAATTGTGAAACGTTAACCTACACAAAAAGCAACTGTTTTTTGGTTATTTCCTAGACAAAGCATCGGCTATCACATTCTCCTTCCCAGGCACATGTTCAATGTTCATTTGAAATTCCTGCAATTTCCAAGACCATCTCTGAAGCTTGGAGTTGGTATTTTGCATTGTTTGTATCCATTGCAAGGCATGATGATCAGTCCATAAAGTAAATTCTTGCCCAAAAACATAAGGCTTGAGCTTGTCCAGAGCCCACACTACTGCCAGACATTCTTTTTGGATCGTAGACAGGTTTCTCTCCCTGGGTAGAAGCTTCCTACTCAGGTAGGCTACTGGATGTTTAACAGAGTCATAGTCTTGTAACAATACTGCACCTATGCCAGTCTCAGAGGCATCTGTAGCCACAATAAAGGTTTTTTCAAAGTCAGGTGCTCTTAACACAGGCTTTGAGCTTAAAATGTCCTTTAGTCTATCAAAAGCTCTTTGACATTCATCAGACCACACAATTTTGTCAGGTTTACATTTCTTGGTTAAATCAGTCAAAGGTCCAGCAATTTCACCACAATGGGGAACAAATCTCCTGTAATACCCAGCAAATCCCAAGAATGACCTGACCTGTTTCTTGGTTGTAGGTATGTCCCAGGTTCTGATAGCTTCAACCTTGTCCCCTAAGTATACTACCTCTGGCACCTTCTGCACCTGTAAAACTACTCCACTCCTCTCATAGTGTGGCTTCATCATATTTACATGTACTACCTTGGGTCTTTTTTCAGATTTTTCTTTAACCACCACATAGGTTAAATCATCCATTTTCTCTCTGACTGTGTAGGGGCCTTCCCAAGCAGCCTTAAGCTTGTCTTTGCGCAGAGGAAGAAATATCATGACCTGATCCCCTACCTCAAATACTCTAGAGCGTGCCTTTTGATCATACCAGAACTTTTGCACCTCTTGGGCTTTGGTTACATTGGCTTGAACTAGTTTACAGAGTGTATCTAGAGTTTGTCTAAGTTTTAACACATAATCCACCACAGAGGTTTTGTTTTCTACGAGTTTACCTTCCCAGTTTTCCCTCAGGAGATCAAGAGGTCCTCTCACTCTTCTGCCATACAACAGCTCGAAAGGTGAGAATCCCGTTGATTCCTGTGGAACTTCTCTGTAGGCAAAAAGTAGGTGTTGCAGTTTGTCATCCCAGTCATTTGGGGGGGTGTTTACATAAGCTCTAATCATTCCTTTGAGTGTGGCGTTAAATCTTTCCACCATTCCATTGCATTGTGGGTGATAAGGAGTGGTTTTCAAGTGTTTTACTCCGCAACACTTCCACAGACACTCCATTATCTCGGAAAGGAAATTTGACCCACAATCTGTTAAGATTTCAGAGGGAAATCCAGTTCTGAAAAATATAGTTAGCAAAGCCTCAGCTACAGATGGAGCATCTATAGAGGCTAGTGCTACAGCTTCTGGGTATCTTGTGGCAAAATCCACCACTGTAAGGATGTACTTTTTTCCCTTGCGGGTGGGTTTAGTGAAAGGCCCTACAATATCCATGCCCACCCTGAAGAAAGCTTCTCCTATAATAGGCAGAGGCTGCAAAGGGGCTTTACTGTGATGCCCTGCCTTCCCCACACGCTGACAGGTTTCACAAGACCTGCAGTACTCTGCTACTTGCTTAGCAATTCCAGGCCAAAAGAAGTTTGCCATGAGCCTTTGTTTAGTCTTGTTTTTCCCCAAGTGTCCTGCGCATGGCACATCATGGGCTAGTTCTAGCAACCTTAGCCGGAATTGTTTAGGTACTACCAGTTGCTTTAGTGGTTCCCAGGTTAACTCTTGGGTTTTTGGTAACCACAGCCTAAACAGCAATCCTTTCTCTCAAATAATCTGCTCCCTTCTTTCCTCAGAGAAGGGTCTCTCTTGAGGGAGAGCAACTCTTTTCAGAGGCTCCAAACTAGCATCACTGAGGACTTCCTGCTTGAATTCCTCTACTCCTCTTAAATCAGGAAAAGGGGTCTCTAGCGCCTTCTCCTCTACAGAACCACCTGCCTCGGTTGTTTCACTGGCTTTCGGTTGCATGGAGGCTTGTTCTGTTGTTTCGGTTTGGGGAGGGTCTGGGGTTGGTTTTGGACCTTCCGGAATCACTGTGGGTTGTACCTCTAGTACCTTTTCTTTTATCCCATCAGCTTTTACCTGGTCCTGTCTTGAAAGTTCCTCCCTTTCCTTTTGCTTGTGGGTTACCACACATATTTGAGCTTCTGGTCCCATTATATCCTTTCCCACAATGATAGGGGCAAATTGGGTTGGAGGTTCCATCACCCCAACTTCATACAGACCCCTCCATCCCCTCCATTCTATGGATAACCTTGCTACTGGGACTTCAAAGGAGGGACCATTCACTCCCTGAATCTCAATAGACATTCCTGGTACCAAATCTTCAGGTGTCACCAAATCTGCTCGGATCAGAGAAACATCAGCTCCAGAATCCAACATTGCCATAATGGTCTTATCCTTTACATAAACAGGTTCTTTAAACTGATTATTAACCTCTTCCCTGTTGGTGATCACAAATCCACAATTATAAGGGTTTTTTATGCTTGCTACACCTTGTGGCTTGGTTTGTTCGGGTTTAGGACTACCTAGGTTAGCTGGTGTTATTGCTTGTAACTTGGGGCAGCTACTCTTGATGTGGCCTGTCTGACCACACGAATAACAGGCACGGTCTCTGGGGTGAGAAGGATCAAAAGGAGGTTTTTTGAACTCCTTTTTACTTGGGGCTTCCCATTTCCCCCCCTTCTTCTCAGACTCAATCCTGGGGCCTAACCCTTCCCGGTTTTCAATCAATTTGTCAGCCATTTCTGCAGCTTGGTTTACAGTTTCAGGATCTTTATCCTTAACCTTCAGTTTTATTTCTCTGGGCAACCGAAAATAAAACTGATCCAGAGCCATAAGCTCTAGCACCTTTTCCCTGTTGTCAGCTTTTGCTTCATCCACCCATTTTAATAGCAGGTTTTTAAATTTTGTTGCAAACTCTACCATTGATTTACCAGGTTGAGGTGTTAACCCTCTGAACTTTTTCCTAAAGTGCTCAGGGCCTAACCTGAACCTTTTATACACAGTTTCTTTGAATTGAGCATAGGAAACAGCCTCCCCCTCTGGCATGCTATTATAAATCTCTGCCAGCTCCCCTTTGATTAAATTAGGCACAAACCTCATATAATCCCCCTCCTGCAATCCCCACTTCTGTGCTGCCCTTTCAAAAGTGGTCAGGAACACTTGTGGGTCTTCTCCTGGGGTGTATGCTGTGAAGTCCTTAGGGGTAACTCTGACAGGCTGCTCCTGTTTCAATTGCATCATCCTTTCCTCGTGTTTGCGTTGTTCTTCCCGCACCTTTTCCTCGTGTTTGCGTTGTTCTTCCTGGGCTTTAAGTTGCTCCTGCTGCAGCTTTTCCTCATGTCTGCGTTGTTCTTCCCGCACCTTTTCCTCGTGTTTGCGTTGTTCTTCCTGGGCCTTAAGCTGTTCCTGCTGCAGACGAAGCCTTTCCCACTCTAACCTGGTCTCTTCTTCCTTCTGCTTTGCCACTAGCCACAGTTCCTGTTCACGGAGCTCCCATTCTTTTGTTTGGGGTCCTGCTACACTAGGGCTATAGGGCACAGCTCCTTCTATTGCCGCCTGGGAGATCAGCATAACTTTCAGTTCTTCTGCTGTTTTCTCCTCCCATGGCAAATTGTCCTTTTTACACTGCTCAATCAGGGCAGTTTTGTTCATGGAGAGATACTGGCTCATTTTAATTGCCTCACTGGGTCCCTATTCTGCAGTCCTGAAGTTCAAACATACACTGCTTTTGCCAGCTCTATTAGTAAAAAACCTAATCTCTGTTTGGAGTGCTTAATCTCACTGTTCAGGATCGCTCCGCTGCCACCATCTGTCAAGGTTCCGCTACTGCAGGGACCCCTTAACCTGCCTTTGGGAGATCTCTGCCTCTCCTCAAAGCCCCTCCCGTTCCAGGAGATCAAGTCCTTTTACAGCTTCCAGTAGCATGGGTGTAGGCTGTAGACGTGGTGAATAAGTCACTCCAAACTCCAGGGTACACAACAACACTTTACTTATAATATTAGGGAAATTACTTAATAGAGCGGTTATAAATCAAAAGCAAGTATGATAAAATAAAACAAACAGTCCAATGTTCTCTAGTTTAACTTCAGACTACCTATCTCCTATGCAGTCAGTCTCTCTCTCTCTGCTGTTTCTCTGCTTCTGCTGCTAGCTCTCTCTCAGCACTAACTGCTAGCTGACCACACCCCACACACATATATAGCCTTCCCAGGAATGGAAGGTTATAATCATGTGACTTTGAATAGGATATCTAATTCTTAACTTCTATTGGGTAACTTAAAACTCTCAAACTCCCCCTCCCATCCAAGTGTTTGGGCCTTCAGGCTTCAACAAACTGAAGCCTGTGTAGGCCTCAACAAACCCAATCCAGTGTAGGCCTCAATCCCTCACAGCCCTGCGAGCTGCTCTTCCACCATGACATTTGCTGCAGCAAGACACAGGTTGGCAGGACTCTTTGGAGCAACTACCTGTCCTCTCTTTCCTTCACACTGTGTGGCCCCCTTCCCTTTAGCTTTACTATCACTGCAGCTGGAAGAAGCAGCCATGAGGCTCTGGCTGGCTGAGCTCTTGTGAAAACCATCTGGCCAAGCTCTTATGAGAGCCCCACAGCAAAAGAGCTGGTGCAGCGGCAGCAAAGGTAATGGGAAGGGGGGCACAAGGCAGGAATGGGTGTGAGGCAGCAGCAGCAGCGGGGGGGAGCGATGTGAGGCAGCAGTGCTTGTTTTCTCCCACCTCCGGTGGTGAGATACCTGGAGTGGTGCTTCCTAATGGAACTGTTTCCTTTGGATGCAGAATGCGGTAGCAGGTAGCAGAGGGTTCTGGTGGGAAGTGATGCTCCAAGTGCAGTTTCCTACCGATGGTAATTGGGTAGAAAAAAATTAAAGATTTAATCCTTACTTAAGAGAAACTTATAATAAAAGCCTATTCTTTCCTTTGATCTACATAGGTAACAACCAGAATGCTTATTTACAATAATACATCAAGGAAAGAATGGCATAACATAAGAAAGAAAATTACTGCAGGTTACAGGATTGCTTCAGCTTGATAAAAGTAGTCACAATGATTTGGTTGGTAATGGCAGACAATATGATTTCTGTTTTTTAACCACCAATCCTGTATATATATCAGATTCTTATTCAATTTATGTATGCTGTGCATTTTAATTCTATGAAGGCAGCTTTCTCCCTCAATATCTGCCAATGATACTTTTGGGAATAGATATTGGTTCAATGCCTCGCCAGAGTGAATTCTAACTTCATTATATCCCTTTACTCCATATACCAAGTTTAAGTATAAATTAAATACAAATAAAAAATGTAAAAGATTCTGAAAATATCAGACTAATTTAAAACAGGTTAACTTTTTAGTTAAATATATAACAATTTTAGTACATAACTGTGTAAAAGCAAGTTTCCACAGAGTATCTGTTAAAATGACCTTAAATATTACAGCTAACACTTTGGTGCACATAAATAGAATTATTAATATTACTTTGAAGTTTTGTATATTTCTTACAAGGTGCTAATTGTGCTGAATCAAGTTGACAACACTGCATAATTTTTAGGTTAATATTAGCATAATCCTTCAGGACATTGTTTAGAGAAAGTATAGAAATATATTGTACACAGTATTTTGTTGAATGTGAACAAAAAGGCTCTATTTTTGTCAGCTACAATTTCTGTGACAGAAATAATGAATATAAAATTTATTGTTAATCATCAGACATGCTCTTTATAAACTTAACCAGCCTGCTCCTACTATAAATGCCTCTTTTTGAATACTTATTAGACTAATTCTGAATATTAAGTAGATAACAGCATCAGAGTGATTCTTGGTTTTAACCTTTTTAGACTCTAAATATCAATGAGTGTTCCTTATAACTTTTAATTTATATTGAAAAGATACTTTACAGGAAATTAAAATATATTCTGAGTAGCTATCTTTAAATGATTTACCCCTGAATTTTTAGGGTCGCTTTGATTCAAAACAAAAATCTGCCTGATGTATTAGACCTATGATTTGTCTCAAATGAATGTGGACTATGCACAGTCTAAACACTGCACAGTATAGTCCAGTTGTATGGGATCAGTTTCAGTTGTGGTCTGAGGATGGTGAAAGGGTACTTGGAATGGTTTGGCTGACCACCTGTGTAGGCAGGATATGGGCCAATAAACTGACATTGCATCCTGGCAAGATGGAGGTGTGGTAGGTAGAAGGTTCTTGTGTCTGGTAACATAGTATTCAACCTATTCTGGATGGGATTCCCCCTGGGAGATCAGGTTTGCATCTTGGGGGTATTTCTAGATCCAGCACTGTCACTTGGAATGGTTTGGCTGACCAAGTGGCGTCTGTGACAGGTGAACAAGTATATTGCAATGGTGAAGAGGAGGAACAACTCCAGGGGGCTCTTGTCAGTAGGCCTCTGTTGCAGTGTAGACCCTCAACAAGTGCCTGACCATGCCTACCCTTGACACTGGCCCTCAATTTGCGTATTCTTTAAGATTATCTGCCAAAGCCTTTCTCCATGTACCTGTTCCATCAAAGATACGAACATTGTTATAAGAGAAAGGGCTTACTCAGCTGTGTCACCCCAGCTAGGCCTTCTCAAAGGTGCCAATATTGCTATCATTTAGGTGCAACGATCTGATGTTAAGAGAAATGGAAGGCTTCTTCATGCATAATAGTAAACTATAGCACAGCTTTCCCCAACCGGGTGCCCTCCAACCAAGTGTGTTAGACTCCCAGCATCTCCCAACCAGCCGGAGGGCACCCGGTTGGGGACGGCTGTGCTATAGTATAACACAGTATATTTTTAAAAGTATATTTATTTATTTGATGTATACCCTGCCTTTCTCCCTAAAAATGGCACTCAGGAGGATGTATATACACTTATGATGTTGATTCAAGGTAAAAATGTAAAAAGTGGTAGGAGCTTTAAAAATCTAAATTCTAAAACATACTTTATACCAATGGAAATTTGAAAGACATGCAAGAAAACATTCTCTTTGGAGGTACTTATTAAAAAATGTACATCATTTGTCAGAAAAGAAAGAACTGTATATTTAACAATTGTAGTGAAATCTTCTTATGTAACAGCTCAACCACAATTCTGTAGTCAGATGAAAGAAACCTTTCAATGAATTGTGATTAATACATAATAGGATATTTTGATGGTCTCTTGATAAAACGGCTTTAAAAAACAAAAACAAAATATAACCATCTCTTGTACTAATCTCATAGCCAAGACTAGCTTCATTGTCTCTTTTATCTTTCAATGACTTATTTCATAAAAAGGGACAGACTCCCGGATTTGTATTGTTGAGTTCCTGTCTACTCAGGGACCTAGTGCCGTCAATAATAGGTTAGTCTTTCATCTGAGAAAGGCACTCCAGATCTATTCTAGTTCTTTTTTACTCTAACAAATGATGTAGAATCTGACCCACAATGCTCTTTCACTGTAATTGTTCTTGAAAAGGATGGAAGCAAATAAACCTTTCCTGAAGAACGTGGGGCTCAAAACCACAGAATATACAGAAACGGCAATGGAGATCTATTACTTAGTTGAATTTTGTAGATCTGCTGACTGTACAGGCTAACCACGTTACTTCTTTATCAGCGCATTGAAGACATATTTGAGCATATTTGACTATCACTGCCTTGGAGAGTGAACAAGTCTGCTTACGGTAAAATATCAGTGCTGGCATTCATAGGCTATATAGGTCTGTTGCTGCAAGGGACACTTAGATAATTTAACCCAGTCAACAGAAAGGCTCCTGACCCTGTAGCAATGCCTGTAGGACAGGGGAAGGTCAGGGGAGAGAAAGGTGCCACCACTTTGCCCACCCCTTCTCCAACTGTGTGCCAAAAGCACATGGACATCATGTGCCTATGGAAACCTCACATAGTGACTAGAAACTTCTAGTGATCAGAAGAGGCAACAGCAGGATGTCTTCCAAGACTGGGGATTTCCCAGTCTCATGAGATTTAGGGATGAGACTGGTGGGAGGCTATAAGGTAGGGATGGAAATAACACCTGTTTGGATCGTATTTAATACAAATTGACCTAATTTGTACTTTACAAACTAATACAGAAACCAGAATGCAATTCTCCTTTAGTTTGCGTACTTCTCCAAATTTTGTGACAAAGTTCTCTAGTCAAACAAAAAACTGCATATATTAGGGGAAACTACATTAAAATATGTAAATTCGGGAAATAACATCAGAGGAAAGGGCTTGCAAAAATGCAATATTGTGTATTTATGTATGGATTTTTTGTGCATCAAATTTTGCACAAAAATGCATATGAATTGTCCTGCAGACTTTTAAAGAAAACATTTTCAAATTGATGCAGATGCAGAAAAGAACAAACTTGTGCTTTAAAAAATGTGAACATCATAGAAAGTGCAACAGACAGATCCATCCATCCTTAATATAAGGCCCTATCCCATATGGCTTGGCTTCAGTCTGTCCAGGCAGGCACTACAGCACTTTCTTGGGTCATCTCAGGCCTACAACTTGTTGCCCTTTTGGGGGCCAGGAAGGAACTTTTTCATTCCATCCTGATATGGATAGGCATCTTTCCCCCCTTCCTTGAAGTGTCACCTCAGGGATTCTTAAGTAGTTTATACTTCTATAATAATCCTCACAACTTGGCAGGTATAAGGGGGAAAGGGGGTATGGGAAGACTCTAGATAATGGAGTTCTGCACGAGTTCCAATGACCTTTGTGCAGGGGCAGGGAGTCTTCCCCAGAAGGGTGAGAGGCTTAGTAGCACAATGGACCGTTCAACACATTTTGGGCAACTGCTAAGGAGGAGACCTACTCTCAGCCCAACCAGGGAGTGGTCAATGTGTCTTTGCATGAGGGGGTGGTACCTGCTGCTCTTAAAGAGCCAGTAGTTCAATCACTCCTGGAAAAAAAACACCTTAGGCCCAATAATTTGTGACAGTTATCAACCAGTCACGATTACCCCCATTTTTAGGGAAAATACATGAGAGGGTTTTGCCTGGACAACAGCAGACATTCTTGGAGGATACCAGTTATCTAGACCCATTTCAGTTTGGGTGCAGGCCTGGTTCTGGAAACATGTCAGCCTTGGTCAACCCAATGGATTACCTTTTTTAAAAGAGGGATAAGGGGAGTGTGACCTTGCTTCTTCTGCTCAATCTCTCTGTGGCTTTTGATACCATTGACCATAGTATACCCCTAAACTGGTTCTTTAATACATATAAAAAATAACTATGCAGGCATCACAGTGATATGTAAATAAAAATACTTTAAATGTTTGTCTTGCTGCTTACAATCCAACATTGTCCCAAAGTATAGTTCCATGGTTTCTGTTTATTTCCACAGACGATTTGACAGATCAGTGGAGAAATGGAGAAATTTTCATCATGATATGAAGAACTTTAACCACTGGCTAACTGAGGCAGAACAGAATTTAGCTAAAATACGTATCGAGTCTGAGGATCCAGACCTTTCCAAAACTAAGCAATGCATCAAGGTAGGACTCACCTTTATTTTTGTTGTAAGGATTTTCTTGTCTAGATGGCTGACTTTCCTAATCAAATTATTTAGTGTGAAATCATCTTTTTGAAATCTTGAAGTGTATAGCTTGACTGCAAAATATTACTTTGTTAAATCACCATTTTCAGCATTGTTATACAGTAGCTATGAACTAACACCCTCCCCAACTACTATATTGAAACCTTATAAATATGACTGTCAACAGTTGATACCATTTCTGAATGGCTTATCTAAGCTGCAACCCCTGTTTATTACTTTGCAACAATTTATTTTATTTCCAGTCTGCATTTCTAAAGAAAGACAGCTAGAGCTCTGTGGTCACCGATTACATCTTTTAAAATGTTAGCAAATAGCTGCGGGGGTAGGGTGAAGGTTGGATCAGGAATGCCGGTGTAGGGCAAGGAGTTACCGTAATTCTTTCCTTAGTGCTGTTTTTCCAATTATTTATTTTGGCCCAAAGCTGTTATTTGCCAGACCAGGGAAATGTACATGTATAGCCCCTATCTTACATCTTGGACTTTTCTAAAATCCTATAGACTTCCATATATCGGGCATTCACTATCTCCATTTGTAGTTATTTGACTCAATCTTTATACAATGGTGAATTATACATTATACATTGGCATGTCCTATACCTGATCTATGTGTTTGGACTTCTGTAAGTTAAGTGATGTTTTTGAATTTTACTCCTGCATGTTAATTGATGTATGTGTCTTATGGTGAGGTCTGTTGACTGGATCAATAAGTTGATTAAATTGATTGTTTCCATCAATTAGCATATATTAAAATAGTTCATGAAATTAAAGTATGAATATATTGGAGCATGAGGAAACCAAGGAAAAAATCAATGTAAGGCTCTTTTTTGGTTTTGTGGTCCTTCCATATTTTTATTTTGAGAATAGCCTTTAAAACCTCTGTGAAGAAACTGATTTTTGTGAAGTAAAAGTCTCATGTGTTTATATGTATTGTTTGTAAAAACCAGGGCTGAAGATGAAGGAGTTAACAGTTCAAGGGAAAAATGTGTGTGTGTTACTTGAGGTTTGTGCTAAAGGAATGCTATGCTGTAAGCATGGTGTGCTGATGGAGGGACAATTACCATTACTGTTACCATTAAGAAGGTAATATAAGGTTGGATACAAATTGGTACCATTTGACTGGAAGATAGCAAAGCATTCTAATATGTCTACTGGTCCTGAGTTTGAGGTAGTGTGATAGAATGTTGGCCACACCAAAGCTGATTGGCTGGAGGGTTTTGACTGGAGCAAATATAAGGAGCTGTTGAGAGGCATCTTGGGAACTTCATCTGAGAGAGTGTCACCAGAGAAGAGTGCCAGCAGAATAGTGTGTTATTGAGTGTCTTCAGGAGAGGCTGAGGAAGACAGAAGCGAGACCGGGAAGCCAAGTTGGAAATGGGCAATGTGGAAATAGAAGATGACCAGCAAGTATGAAAGAGAGACTCCAAAAGCAGAAATTGCTGAGGCCTGGATAACAGCTGGTAGAGGTCTGAAGGCAGAGCAAGCTGCTGGACCAGATTGAAGACTTCAAGGAAAGTAAATGGTAAATAGCATTAAAGGCCCCAGGTGGTAGTCAAACCTTACCAGAAGCAAGACTACATCTTCCCTTTGTCAGCATAGAGAAGTTCCTGTTCCTCTTCATACTGTTCATGTTTTATTTATAACAATCTATATTCAGAGTTGCTTTTTTAGGGTAGACATCACACCAAATACTCTTCTCACCCTGTCCCAGCCAGCACTTTCCCAAACTATATTGCAACATTAAGCAGTAGAGCTAATTCATTGAAGAATTATGTGTTACCTGTATGTAGGTCATCCATAGTTATGTCATGGTTAAATTTATTTTTAATTTGAAGGATCTAATTTTAATGCAGCATGAACTAACCAAGCCTTCTGGGGCAACAGTGCAGTGTCCATGGCAGCATATTGGTGAGCTGCCTGTTTTGGGCAGTGAATCAGAATATGCCCACACATTATATCCACAGTAGTACTCTTTATTCTTCACATCACAAAATATTGTTGATAACTATTTTAGTGATCAGGTGTTGCATTTATTAAATATAGACAGCCTTCTGATCATGCTGATCTAACTGGAAAGTTTCCAGGAGAGAGAGGGAAGCAAGCAAAGATCACCTCAGTGTCTGCTCCTGCTTGAATGTCCCTCCATCCCTCCACAGGGCTTTCTACCATCAACATCCCTCTGGGAAGGATACTTATGAATTGTTTCATTTTAATATTGTTTATTGTAATTTTATGAATGCATTTTTATATTTATTGCAAACTGCCTCATATGGATGTGCATCCTGAAAGACAGAATATAAATAATTATAATGAATAAATTAAATTAAGAGGCGGGAGATCCAGTCACAGGTCTATATTGTCTCATCTAGTTTCACCTTTAGATTTGCTCTTAGAAAGAGGAATGAGAAGAAAGTTAGGTGAGGAATGAGGCTTAGGAAAAAAAACAGTGAAGAATGGAATTGAACTAAAAATGGGCTAAGCAGTGAGGAGACTAAAGATATTTCATATGGCTTAAGAGCAGGAGATGCTGTATGTTAAGCAGAAAAGATGAGTACTAGGAGGCTAGTCAAGAGACAGGATGGTTAAAGGAAATGAAACAAAGCAGCTAGTTGCTGAAAAGCTGGAACTTAAGGAAACGAAGGCTGCCTTGAAAGACAGAGTCAAAGGAAATGTGGGCAACGGAGAAAATAAGATTGTATACCTATTGTCAGAAAGGGAGTGGACAAACAAGGGTGACTGTGACCAGAGAGCCAAAGGAACATATGGTAGTTAAGTCTGTAGAGCAGGATTGCAAAAAATGCAACTGCATGCAGCCCACCAAGCCATTTCTAGCCTACCATATCCCCTTGCATCTGCTGCCATGACAGCACTGCCTGGGGTTTCCCTTGCTAGCACTAGCAAGGGAATCCCTTGCCATATTTCTGATTTCTACCCTAGTGCAAGGGAAGAAAAACCACAGGGATTCCCTTGCTAGCAGTAGCAAGAGAATCCCCAGGTGTGTGCGTGCGCATGCTTGTACATGTGTGGGCCCCTGTCATTGCCTGATACAGCCCTCTGGTACAAATAAGTTGTGCATCCCTGCTCTCAGAGCCAGCATTGAGGGTGGGCATGGTCAGGCACCTGCTGAGTGCCCACACCTCGTTGGGGCTTACTCAAGGCTGGATTAAGGCCAGCTGATGCCCTAAGCACAGCCCAATAATGATGCCCCCTTGGCCCTTCCATTGCTTAACTGACAAGACATTAAGACTCAATAATTGCTGAAGGTGAAATAAGACATTAAAAACTTAGTTTTCTTCAAGGCCACCCCCCATGTCAGAACACACAACTATATTAAATACAAGCTGCTTTTATTATATTTATTTAACACTAAATAGCAGCAAGCAATATAAGTCAATTACTTACTTATAACTAGGGCAACAGAAAGAAATACAAATTTTCATCACTGTTTTATGCATTTTTTAATAAAACTGTTATAAGGGAAAAATGCAAATTTGTGGTACTCTTTGGTGCCCCCTTCCCTTGGTGCCCTGAGCATGTGCTTATTTATTTATTTATTTTATTTTATTTATACCACACCTTTTTTCCTGCAAGGAACCCAAGGCGGTTTACATAATCCTCCTCCTCCTCTCCATTTTATCCTCACAACAACCCTGTGAGGTAGGTTAGGCTGAGAGTCAGTGACTGGCCCAAAGTCACCCAGTGAGTTCTATGGCCGAGCGGGGACTAGAACCCGGATCTCCCGAGTCCTAGTCCAACACTCTATCCACTATGCTTATATTGCTTAATAGTTAATCCAGGGTTGGGCTTCCTGACAAAAGCCCCCTGCAGTTGGCCATTGCAACCTGATTGATCCCTTGCCTCTTGCGCTGGCCTAGATAACGGTGGTGAGAAGAAGGAGGAACAGTAGATTCCATTGCCTGCTTCCTCACTGGCTCTCAGCCTGTCAAACAAGCAAGTGGTAGCAATGATAGGAAAGAGGAGGAGGAGCAATAGCAGCTGGCAACAGGTGGTGAGAAGATAGATTCACTGAGGAAGGGTGCCTATTCACATGTCTTGCCCAAGAGCCAACACTGCCTGCTCTATGTAGATGGTAGGCCCTGAGATAAGAATTCTGCCAGTCGGGCTCACCATTGGAGTGCCCACCATTTCCCCCCCTCAATACCCCAGAACGGTGGAACATTTGGGGTATTCTGTCAATGGGTGAAAATCGTAGCCACGGAGAAGAACTCTGTCATTGTTGTTGTTAAACATTCTTAAAATAGAGAAGAATACTGTTGTATTGCCACCAATGATAAGCTCTTCTTTAAACACTTTGAAAAATGTGGGCCACTTCTCTAAAGGTACCCTCAGTTCAGGGACTTTTTTCTATTGTCTTCCCCCAAGATTAGAGCTCAAATTTCTCCTTGAAATATTTTGCTCAGATCTTATTTATCAATGTCATACTTAAGACAACTTGCATATATCCACAGAGACTAGAACAACCTTCCCCAGCCTGGTGCCTGCCAGATGTTTTTGACTTCAACTCCCCTCAGCCCCAGCCAGCCTGGTTAATGGTCAGGAATTCTGGAAGTTGTAGTCCAAAACATCTGGAGGGCATCAGGTTGGGGAAAGGTGCATTAGAACAGTGTTCTCCAACCTCAGGTCCCCAGATGTTTTTGGCCTACGCTGGCTGGGGCATGCTGGGAGTTGTAGGCCAAAAACATCTGGGGACCTGAGGTTGGAGAATACTGCATTAGAAGGTACAATCAAACATTTTATGGTATAACTGCTGTAGTGTAGGCTAAGACAACCTATGTTCCAGTGTTCACTAGGCAGTGCTACTAGGCAGGTTTATCATATGGATTCCTTACCTACAATTGATGCTCACTGGTAATGTAATTAATAAGTGCTGCTAGCATGTTAAAATCTATCTTTCTAGTTCATCAAAATATTTATTTGCATGTTTCACTTAAATATATTGTAACAATGAGTGATTTAAAAAAATGACCAAAAATCCTAATATTCTGCCATGTATTATCTTTCTCATAAAAAGTGCAATCTCTCAGATGAAAAGTTGCAAAAAATGGGAAATGCCATTTCTGGTTGTAGTAGCAACAGTATTGCCAACAAGATATGAGAGTAGAATACTACTACTTTGTTTGGCACCCCCTTCTCATAAAATAATGTGGTTTTGTCACCACAATTTATGGAAAATATAAAGCAGTTGCTGACTATTCAGTAAATCCAGTGAAAAAGCTGAACATTTTCCTATGTGCAATCTAAATATACATCTCTAAAGTAAACGTCATTCCAAATTATTCCATGTTCAGTGTGCATACTCTGTATTCAATTATGTATAATTTATTTTGTATAACCACGTGTGTGTCTACCGTACATGCTGTGAGTGATCCTTCACATCTATTAGTGATAACGTTTTTCGGTTTGATGCTGTTGTATAGTTGCTCAATATGTGAATCAAGCAAATGATAGATGCTTAATTTTATATGCTCTGAAACTTAAATATGGTCAGATGATGCCTTAATCTTCTGAAGTGTTTCCCATTTGGTTTCAGTAGAGATATCAAGCTCAGTGGACAAAATATAGACTATTTTAATGTATTTGAACAGGAACTCTCATGTGTTCTCATTATGTAGTTGAATATGTTTTGATGACTGTATAGCTGTCATCTCCAAAATCAAAAGGTTGTTTTAAAAAATATACCAGTTCATTTATCACCTTTTAAACTTTTAGAGGGCATCATTCTTATATTTTCAACTTTTTCTCTGCATTAATAAAGGCTAGAGATATTGCATTCAACTGCAAAACTTACAGAACTGGGAAGAATATAAATGTGTAACTTTGCTGATACAATGCAGTGTGGCTTTCAAGTGCTCCATCAGCCATGCCTGGCCATATTGTCTTCCATCGCCACCTAGACATATATGGAGGCTCTTCTAAAAACTACAATGTAAAGCACATATGAATACTTCGCAGTAATGTATCTGATCTCCTATAGGTTTTCCCCTAAGTAGAAAAGAAGTCCTCCACTCCTCCGTTATCATTGTGAGTTCTGGGTGTGTGGACCATATGATTCACTGAAGTTGGTGGAAGAAAGTTTTTTTAGTTCATAACTTCAGTCCCGTAGTTAACAAATATGGATGTAGTGGCTGTCTTTGTAGCCTAAGGCATTGGTTGCACAGGGGTACCAGAAGACCTCACTAAAAATGAGGTGGTGGAATCCATTCCACCCCATGTTTCCTCTTCCATATGGAGGAGAGACAAAACATTCCAAAAATGTTTGGAATTCCATATCTTATGGGTGCCATTCCAGTGCACTGTTATGAGTTTGCAAAACACATTCCTGATAAAATCACTCAGATTCACTCTGACCTGTACTCCACATTAACAGCAGGTTCTTGGTGGGGTGAGGCCAACCACAGCTGATGCAAGACATTATGCCTCTTCTTCTTTTACTTCTACTACTATGCTACTCCTCTTCTCTGATGTCTTTCCACAGTGCAAGGCATTGTGGGAAAGGTGGCTTCAGAAACTGTCTGCACCGTTCGGTTTGCCATGAAAATGGCAAATACTGTTTAAAGTTTCTCAAAATTTCCAGGGCCATCTTGCCCCTAAGTGCTACACTCTGAGTAAGGGCTCCTTCCTCAGAGCATGGCATATTTGCTCTGAAGAGCCCCATAGGAGTACCTCTGATTGCTCCACAGCTGGTGAGTGCCAGCAGCTGCTGGGTGTGTGTAGATGTGATGGTGATAATGCACTGGCGGCAGCAGCATGCAGCCCTGTGGGCAGTGGATAGAGGCAGGATCTGCCACCTGAGCCACATGGCTCATTGTGGCTCATGGTATAGATGGCCCTGGTTGGACCCATCCATCCTGGCTGGTAAAAGCTGCCAAAGGGGGACTGACCAGATGAGTGGTGGAGAACATAAAATAGGGCTGTGTATCTATGTCTTTAAAGGAAGAAGTAAGAAATCATTGAAGAAATCGTCATTGGATCCTACCATCCTAGATAATTGTTGGGCAGTCTCCAATCTCTCTTTTGAGCCCTAGAATGGATGGTGGCAAATCAACTCCATAGTTTCTTGGATGAAGCTAATTGTTTCGATCCTTTCTAATCTGGAAGCTGGATTGGGGGAGTGTGGCCCTGAATGTGGACCTCGCAGTGGCATTTGATACTTTTAGCATGGTGTTCTAGTCCCTGCTCGGCCGTGGAACTCACTGGGTGACTTTGGGCCAGTCACTGACTCTCAGCCTAACCTACCTCACAGGGTTGTTGGGAGGATGAAATGGAGAGGAGGAGGATTATGTAAGCCGCCTTGGGTTCCCTGCAGGAAAAAAGGTGGGGTATAAATATAATAAATAAATAAATAAATAAATAAATGTTTGGCAGATATGGGAATTGGGGGCACCATTTTGTAGGGGTTCCAGTCCTCTGTGGGTGCACATTCCCAGAAGATGATGCTGGGGAATTATTGTTCATTGTTTACCATTGGCATGCAGTGTTCGTCAGAGCTCTGTTTTATACCTTTCACAACATCTACACGAAGCCCCTATGAGAAGTTATCCATGATATGGAGATTTGGTCCCATTACTATGCTGATGATTCCCAACTCAGTCTCTTCTTTTCAGCCAGTGCCAGGAAGGCTGTGGAAATTCTGAACCGTTGCTTGGATGCAGTCATCATCAGGCGATCACTCGTGACCGAGTAAGATTGTCTTCCGGGATAAAAGGAGGAAATTCTAAAGAAGATTGTGTAGACTCTAGCGATGGGTCCGTAAGTGACTGTGGAGGCCAGTTCTAGATCCACACAGCTTCCCACAGTGAGGACACAGGTTACCAGATAGAAGATGGTCCTGTAAAGGATTCATTTGACGTGCTTTTCGCTTAGCACGTTTCTCCCTTTCACCTTGCACTCGGGCTTCTTCAAAGTCCATGGAACCTTTGTGAAAGGCCAACCTCCATTTAGATCGTTCATGGGCCAGAGCTTCCCAGTTTTCGATGTTTATATTGCATTTTTTTAGATTAGCCTTATGAACATCTTTAAACCTCTTATATTGACCACCGATATTCCGCTTTCCATCCTTGAGTTGGGAGTAAAGTAACTGCTTTGGGAGACGGCAGTCAGGCATTCGAACAACATGACCGGTCCACTGAAGTTGGCGTTGAAGGATCATTTTTTCAATGCTAGTAGTCTTTGCTTCTTCCAGTACACTGACATTTGTTCGCCTATCTTCCCAAGTAATTCGCAGGATTTTCCGGAGGCAACGTTGATGAAACCTTTCAAGGAGGTGGAAGTGACGTTTATAGATAGTCCATGTTTCGCAGGCATACAATAAAGTTGGTAATACAATGGCTTCATAAACCAGTGTTTTGGTTTTCTTACAAATATCCCGATCCTCGAACACTCTATGTTTCATTCGAGAAAATGCGGCACTTGCGGAGCTCAGACGATGCTGGATTTCACTGTCGATGTTAGCTGTAACAGAAAGATAGCTGCCAAGATAGAGAAAATGATCGACATTTTCCAGTATTGTCCCGCCAAGCTGGATAGATGGCATCACCAAAGGGTTAGCTTGCACTTGCTGATGAAGCACTTTGGTTTTTTTGATGTTAAGTGAGAGACCAAGTTTTTCGTATGCTTCTGCAAAAGCATTTAGGATAGTTTGGAGATCATTCTCTGAATGTGCGGAGACCACATTATCATCAGCATACTGAAGTTCCACAACGGAGGTTGTAATTACCTTACTTTTTGCTTTCAGCCTGCTGAGATTAAAAAGCTTTCCATCTGTTCGATATATAATTCCCACACCAGTGGGAAGTTTCCCCTTGACAAGATGTAAAACCATGGTGATGAAAATGGCAAATAATGTTGGGGCGATAACACATCCCTGTTTAACACCTGATCCCACTTTAAATGGAGCACCATGAGAGCCGTTGTTGTCCAAAACCGTTGCCGTCATGTTGTCATGGAGAAGTCGCAAGATATTCACAAATTTATTGGGGCATCCAATTTTCATAAGGATAGTCTAGAGAGCTGTACGGTCTACAGTATCAAAAGCCTTACCCAAATCGATAAATGCCATATAAAGGGGTTGATTTTGCTCCCGGCATTTTTCTTGGAGCTGACGTGCAGTAAAAATCATGTCTACTGTCCCTCTAGAGACATATTGAGTTTCAGGGAGGATCTCTTCTGAAATAGATAGAAGATGGTTTGCGAGAATCCTAGCAAATATTTTACCTGCGGTTGCTAAGAGAGAAATGCCCCGATAGTTTCCACAGTCTGTTCTATCACCCTTATTAAAGAGGGTGATAATTATGGCATCCCTGAAGTCTTCTGGGATCTCTTCTCTTATCCAGATTTTTTCGATGAGTTTATGAAGATGTTGTACAAGTTCGGGGGCCCCTTCTTTAAAGATTTCAGCAGGAATCCCATCTGGTCCACTAGCTTTGTTGTTCTTCATTTGATTAATGGCTTTTTTTACTTCATCCAAAATGGGGAGGATTGCAAGTTCCTCTTTAATTTGTTTTTGTGGGATTTGCGAAAAAAATCTCATTATCCACCTTAGATTTACGATTTAAAAGGTCATAATAATGCTCTTTCCAACGTAATGCAATAGACTCTTTGTCTTTTAAGAGTTTGGTGCCATCTTTTGATTGTAAAGGGTTTGTACCATAGGTTTTTGGTCCATAAATGGCCCTTGTGGCCTTAAAAAAGCCCCGTGCATCATGAGATTCTGCAAGTTGTTGAATTTCTTCAGCTTTCTTTTTCCACCAAGCGTTCTTAAGTTCTCTTGTTCTTCTTTGGACCTCAGCCTTTGCGCTAGCATAGGTTTTTTTCTTGGCAGCGCAGTTAATATCATTTTGCCATATTTGGAAGGCTTTCCTTTTTTGGTCAATTATATATTTAATCTCATTATCATTTTCATCAAACCAGTCCTGATGTTTCTTAGTTTCATATCCAATAGTTTGTTCACAAGCTGCAGTAATGGAGGTTTTCAGCTTAGACCAATGGTCCTCAATGTTGTCAGGAGGTTCCGTAGGTAGATGTTCCTTAAGAAGTGATTGAAGACGAGTTTGCTTAATAGGATCTTGAAGGACTTGGATGTTCATTTTACGCCTTGGTTTCCTTCCTTGAAGCCTACGTTGGGGAGCAATGTTGATAGCCATTGTGGACCGGATTAGTCGGTGGTCTGTCCGTTGCTTGGATGCAGTAATTGATTGGATGTGGGCTAACAATTTGAGACTCAATCCAGACAAGACAGAGTTTCTGATGGTCAGTATGCAGTCTAATCTAGGACTGGGAGTACAGCCTGTTCTGGATGGAATTGCATCAGGTTCACAGCTTGGGGATGCTCCTGAATCCTGCATTACTCCTGGATACTCACATGACTGCTGTGTGTTCTCCTTGTTTTGGCTGTTATGTCAGCATTATCCCTTCCTGGAGAAGATTAATTTGGCCACAATGACACATACCTTAGTTACTTTCAGTTTAGATTACTGCAATGGGGCTACATGGGGCTGCCCTTGAAGGGTGTTCAGAAATTGCACATGGTACAAAAAGCAGCAGCCAGATTGCTTTCTAGTCTTAAATCAATTGCTCTAGCTTCCAGTTTGTTTCTAGGCCCAATTCAAGATGCTGGTGCTTACCTATAAAGCCCTAAATTACCAGGATATTTGAAAGACTGCTTCCTCCCATATAAACCTAAGACATTAGGTTGGTCGGAACATGAGCTTGGGCCTTTTCTGTAGCAGCACCCAGACCCAGATTGTGGACTGGGGCATCTCTGCTTAGTTTCAGGTGGGCAGTAAAAACATGTTTTATTTGATATGGCTTTTAATATTTCTTAATTTGAGACTGAATGTTTCGATTCCATTCTTTATGATTTTAAAGTATTCTGGTTTATTGATTAATTTGGTTTCATTTTTTTGTTTTATTTTAATGTGTGAAAGGCAGGTTATAAATACTCTTAGCAATAAAGAAACTTTGGAAGGAGGCTTTTAGGAAGTTGCATGTGGGCTGTGGCTGCTGCTAGAAAGAGAAGCTTAAACACACACACCCTGCATGAGTGGAGCAACTGCTCACATGTGTTTGGCACCTCAGTAATATGTAATGTGCTACTATCCTCAGAAAAGCAAGGCAGATTATATTGGACTATGGAGTATATGGTTTCCTAACTGAATGTGAATCAGGGCTGCAATATTTAATTAATTAATCAGCTAGATATAATGGATTTTAAAAAAATTGAAACATTTTGATTGACTAAAATGTTGCCCTCTGCAATGAATTGGTCAGCAGTTGATGCTACTGTCTGCAGTTTTTAATGAATATTTGTACTAAAAAAAACCCATTCTATCCATTAAAAACTGCAGACAGTAGCATCATAAAACAAGAGGCATTCCCATTCTCTCTCATATGCCTGCAAGATGTTGTCTGATATATAGGTATGCATTATCTAAGAAAAAAGAAAGAAGCATTTTTTTCTTTAGAAATAGTATTTTTTCTTATATGCAAAATGTTTGCAGATCCAGTTAGTTAATTGGTTAACTCAGACATTTAATTGATTTAGATTTCTTTAATTGGATAGTAGCTCTAATATGAAAGAGTATATTATGTCTACTTTCAATTAACATCTCATGGGTGGGATTCCCATACAAACTGTGCTGTTGTAAATTCAGTACAGTAAATCCTTGGATGGATCTAAAGGTTGCCTTCCTCTGACAGAAGGAGTTGTCCTCCATTGAAGGAACTTTCGTCCATTGGAGCAAGCTCCTTCTATTAGAGGAAGGTTTTTTGGATCTGAATAATTGTTTACGTAGTATAGCTATACTATGTAAACAATTAGTATATAATAATATTGTTGCATTCTCTAGATTATACAGTTATGAGATATTTAATCTCATGTGAAAACCTAAAACTTTACCAGTGAAATATTGAGCTATCACTTGCAATCTCCCAGTGGAAATACAGCACTTTAATGACTAAGAATGAGCACAGAGGTAATCAGCTGTGATATTTCTCTAGGCAGCCAACCAAGATGCACGTTGGAAAAATGTGGGTCAGTGAGAAGATATCTAACTAAATATGGTATCAAAGGAGATTCCAAAAATCTGAGCCACAAAATTACAGAAAGGGGAATATAGAAGTCAGCAGAATATCATGAATGTATGACTGCTCCAGTAAGATATATTAATATCAACAGGCTGAATCCTCATTTTAATATCCTCTCAATATGCCTGTTGGGTCAAAAAAAATGAGGCTTCACACATTTAGTAAGAATAGAACAATTTTTTTATCAGGAAACATTAGGTAACACATTTTAGCAATGTCTAAATTGTTAAACATTTCTCAGGAGCTATAACACAATAATCTAGGGCTCATAGAAAACTTGTGTGTGTGTTTGCATGTGATGAATGTGTGTGTGTGTGTGAGTGAGTGAGTGAGTGAGTGAGAGAGAGAGAGAGAGAGAGAGAGAGAGAGAACTGTTACTGAAATAATTATGGCAAAGGAACTGAGGCAAAGAAACTGAGGCTACAGGAGCTGCTAATATCCTCAGGAATACAAGGGATGCAATCCCATGCAGCCAAAAACAGTATCGGCCTCCACATGTCCAGTACAAGGCTCAAACATTAATGCCCTTACTAATTTCATAATGTAGAAAACCACTGCCCCAATCCAATTCACACGTTCAGTATTCCCCATAGTTGCCTCTTCAAACAAAACCAGGCTGTTAGTATGAAACAGCTTCCCATGTAGTAGTAGCAGCAAGTTCATCCACAGCATTGCAAACTTCCAAGGTGGCTGAAATAGCTGCAACTGCATTGAGAGCTTTACACAACTGACTTCCCACTTAGAGCTGCATCCATATAGTTACTTTCCAAGTATGGACTTCCCCCGGCACCGCCTTCTGGGGGCGGGGAGAAGTTTGCGTGTGGGGGAGGGATGAAGAGTCAGAATACAGCCAGGCCACATCGACCAAGCCAATGGGCTTAAGCGGGGCATGGAGCTGGGACCCTCACTTAAGTCCCTGTCTCCCCGCCCTCTGCCTCTTTTCAATGATTCGTTTTAGTGTTAGTAACATTACTAAAGTTTAGCATGTGTATCTCTCCTACTGATAGAAATAGCAGGCTTGAAAACTATTAATAGTGAGCATTCATTTGTACATCCATAATGATCTCACCTTCGTAAGCTACATACTTAGCCCCATGAAAAGCAATACACCAGACTTACAGGACTGGCCAAGGCACCCAACCATAACTGTCCTTTTTCCATTCCATTGAAAGATTCCCCTCTCTTGCAGTAAGACTTTCAAACCCATTGATTTCAGTGTGTGAGTTAAGCACATACTTAAACTTCTCTCATTGAAATCAGTAGGGTTAAAAGTGTATCACTTTGAGTGGATCATGCCCCCAAATGTTTATTAATGACAATAATAGTGAAAGTCCTAATTTAATGAATCCATTAACTAGACTCAGAATACATTTAAAGACTTGCTGCTTAGCAGTAATTATGGATTTAATCAATGGACTTACAAATACAGTGCAAAACTATTCATTTGTTTCTCCAAGGAATATGATTGTGCTTAATTGAAAACTGAACATCTGCTTCAGTGTTCTTTTGTTTGTGTGCTAAAAGTTTAAAATTGACTTTTATAAACAAGCTAGTGTTGGTTGTTCCAGTGAGACTTGATACAAAATGGATTTTTAATTCCAAGACAGCATATTGCGATTAAATATCCCAGTGAGGTTCATATTTCTGTTTTCATAGCAGAAACTGAACTCTGATCTGTTTATGGCTCCTGAGAGAACACTATTCCAGTATAATTTTCACATACAAATGTAACACTTTTAAAATATCTTGTATAAATCATTTGTTAGGAAAGTTTTTTCACAGCTGGATTTTAAAACTAAAGCTTTACAAAATGCAGAGTTTAGCTTAGCCGAAGTAATTCTGAAAGGATGCTGAGCTAAGCAGTAAAATGGCCAAATTAGTCCCATTCTATGATCACTTCCAGAACTAGAGACTGATGATTGATTGGCTTAATGCAGCATGCATGGGGCAGGCAATCCAGCCACTGTTAAGCCTTTTTAAGTTCCATTAAGTTAGTGGGAAAGTTGAGAATCTACTTAATTCAATCCCATAGACATCAGTGAGATTAAAAGTGCTTCATTTTGGCTGTGTGTATGTGTGAGCACACTAACTGCTGGGCTTATTCTATTTCAAGTTGCCTACATTCACAACCAGCACACAGTGGGGAGAACCAGCAAGCAGCTGAACAAGTGAATAAGACAGTTGGCTCCTCCTCACCCCCACTTGGGACAGAGGCCCACACACACTTTCTTCCAGAGCCCCGTGCTAAGTATTAAAAAAAATGAATGAATCAGCTTGGGGAAACTGATGATGGGACACACACCCCTTCCCAACTTTCCACATCTGTGAGCCCCAAAGACCAGCTGGGTGCATAGAAAATTGGCTGATGGGCAACCCTACTACGGAAATTATAAATAAAATTTGTATCGTGCCTTTATTTTAAAATGGTAGGGTTGCTGAAGGCTAAATAAAATTGCTCAGTCACCTCTGTCCCAGTCAATTTAGCTTTTAATATGATTTATTAATATAGAAATGCAAAAGATGACGACGATGACAACGACAACAACAACAACAACGCAAAGGTCACTTGAAAATATCCTTATCTCCATTCTATTAAACTTCACCTTTCATAGCCAGTGTACATTGGAGCTGGCATCACCTGTGTTTGGTCAGGAATAATCACCCTGTTAAGGCAAGTTCATGACCTGGGAGTGCTCCTGGATCCAGTTTGGTGCTTAAGAAGCAGAGCATATCTGTAGCTATGACTTTACTTATCTGGTACTCTGGTAGTACACATTTCTGGAAAGCTGGAACCTTGCACGAATATACATAAATTTGTAACTTTGAGACTTGCAGTGCACTCTAACTGAGAATGCACTGCACTGCCACTGATTGAGATATGAAAGAGTGCACTGCCATTGATTGTGATTTGAAAGTATTAACTGGTGCAGAATGCCATCACTCACCAACAGGGCAAGGGGAAGGGGAGAGAAACACACCATTGGCTTTTGAGCAGTTACACTGGCTTCCAGTTCAAGGTGTTAAGTGCATGACTTCTAAAGTCTTTTATGGTCTGAAATCTGTATATTTCATGTATGCTTCTCCATATGACTGACACACACCTATTAAGATCTATCAGAGAAGCTCTGCTCTAAGCCTCCTTAAAAGAGCTCTAAGGTACCAAAACCAAAAGGTACACTCTGGCTTCTGCTGCTAAGGGAGAGAAAGAAGGAACACTGGGATGTTGCTCCTCTCTCTCCCAGGAAGAACACTGTGGCAAGGGGAAGACTAACCTGTCCCCAGCTATTGGACAGAGAAAGAACCACTGAAGGGAGGTTGCTTCCCTGTTCTCCCTGCCAGAAAGAACTCGGCTCTTGCGTGGGACCTCAGAAGTGAAGGGAAACATACTCTTCCCCTGGACAGAGGGCCAAGTGGCACACATCTTTATTTGAGCAAGAATGCAAGAAAGGCAGATCAGCCTTGGCCCAGTTGGGTTATTTATGAGCTATTGCTGTTAAACATTTTTATAGTGGGATAGTCCATTTTTATTATTGACAGTCCATGGATTTTGTTTTTAGGATTGTACACCACTTCAGCCTGGGGCTGGGGGTGGGGGATAAGGCAGGGTATTGCACACATAAAGTGGAAATGAAGAGTCGAGACACAAATTATGGTATAAAATTAGGGCCACATTTATTGATTAATATAAAAGATCTGCAAAGGGAGAAAAAGTGCGGGTACTAACTAAACTGGCCATTGGCCAGTGAGGTATCCTGGGCGAAACATCCAACTCCAGGGGGTGCTGCTACAATTCGCTACCCCCCAGTTTTACACCAGCGTGGGTGCTGGGAGGCCTTCTCACTGTCACCACTTCACGGGGCCGCACAACACTGATGCGGGTGACGTAAGTTGGCCTCAAAGGCGATCCTTATCTCCCACAAACTAAGCCGCAAAACTCAGCAACAGGGAGCCTTGGGTCTCGCCAGTCACCTAAAAGGTGTCATTGGATGATCACCAAACCCTACCCCACTGCCTATTCCCGCACTTACCAGCCAAATTTGACCAGATTGAACCGAATTAACATGGTCCCCCCCAAAAAACAACAAAAACACCCAAGCCCGTAACACAGTGTAGAGTAAGCAAAATGCGCACATTGCCCAAGGCCAATCCGGGCAATTAGCCAAAATTCCTACTTGGCCCCTGGAAAAGGCAGAGCCTACACTGAGAACAGGGAGGGGGGAGGGAGCTACGAAAGAAAGAGGCAGAGGGTGGGGCGTTCAGGCCTAATATCGGCCCCATATGCTCTACCCACCTGTAAGCCTGATTGGAGGGTTAGATCACCCCACAGTGGTCTCACTCTCCTCTCCCATACACACAAAATTTTCCCCACCCACCGTTGCACGTAGCCGGGGGAAGGGAATGAAATGTCATAGATGTCTCAAAAATTGTTCACCAGGTCTCTTTCTTTTCCACTGCTTTCCCCCTCCCCCACCCTTGCATATCAGCCCTGGATTAGTTAGTCCTAATTTTAAAGTACAAAGCAAACGAGAAATCAGTGGAATGGATAATTTTTTCTAGAAGATAATTAATGCCACACTTTCATTACCCTCTTTCAGTGTCAACGTATTTTAAAATTGCCAGTTGTGAAGTCATGGTTAAAAATGCAGTCAAACTGCACCTAGTTTTAGAGTCTATTTAAAGCTCTAACAACTACTTACCCAACAGCTTTTTAGAGCCATTTCTGAAAGTGTTTATTTTACTTGATTTCTCTTCCCCTCCACACACACACCTTCCAGCATAATGCAAGCAACTTTTAAAGTCATGGTGCTCTGTAAACACATTTACATTAATTACACTTCCGTGCTTGGATTGTAGCTGTGTTTCTTAAGATGTTATCAGGGTGTATATAGCAGTGAGGCACTGTTGTAGTTTCTAGTTCTGTTCTTGGAAGAAAAATTATTTGTATGCATAGGAATTTCCATTTTGGGTGGAAGGGATAGTGGGGAGGCCTGTTCAGGGATCTGTGTGCACATTGGTCCTTCCTTTAGATTAGAACCTTTATCCTCATAACAACTCTGTAAAGGTAGGTGACTCATATTTTCATTTAGCCGATGGGCAGTTGAAGCTGAGAACATATTTCTTGCCCAAGTTTAAAGAGAGATCTGAGGTAGCAAGTGGACCAAGTTCAGTAACCTACCACTGGAGCATGTTGGCTCTAAAGCTGGAGTCATGTATTGTAAAGACAGAGTTTTTTCCACTGACAGGAGAGTCCTGGGAGCAAAGTTTTACTAATGGGATGTTCCCAGTGGCAGTAGGAAGGAGCCACCTTTCGCCATTTGCCCCTGCAGCCCTTTGTGCCTCTCCCCAAAGCAGGAACAACTGGAAACCAGGAGGAATTTATATTTACATCAGCCCCTCAGTAGCTCTCAGTACCTCTTTTGCCACCACCATAGGAGGAGCCAAGCTGAGGAGAGACAGATAAGGAGCCCCTCCCCTTGGACTTTAACATTTATTTCTGGGTAGGGGTATATCTCCCCAATCTACCAAAGATGGTGGGTCACCACTGCCAGGTTGCTCCAAAAAGGGGAATACTCAATGGGATTTTATCTTTTAGGTGCTGGGATGAGGGTGAGACTACTCTGTTTATATCTTTTGCCATAACTGGAGTGGAATCTGTAGTGAGAGGGTGGGATCTTTGCTTCAGAAGTAGGGGTTTTTAGTCTTTAGTTTTATGGGAAACCATGCAAGCATGGACTGTCTAACGGGGACCTAATCTGTGATGAGTTGGCAGGTTGTGTTCCCTGGGAAATTTTGAAACTTTATCCCATAGAAGTGGTGAAGACTGATTTTATTTGTATTTCAGGTGGGCAAGGCAGGGGTGAATGGCTCTTGGATTTCTTGAGATTTTGGTTCTTCTTTTCCTTTTTCTTGTGGTCATATGTTTAGGGGTCATGTAAAGAAGAAAGAGTTTTAGTGCCATGGTTTAGAGTGTATGGAGGAGTTTGGCCCTTTTCAATTAGGACCCCCATGAATGCCATGGCAACCTCGTTGGGTTTTAATACATTACTGCTGAATTCCAGTTTGGTAAATGGGAAAACAGCTGACATCCAGGACCAGATTCTGAACAAGTATGTGACCTGGTGTGCATCAACTGAGACCAGGGTGGTTGGTGGTTGAGGGTGGTGGGGTCTAGCGTTATGTCCAACAGGTTTCTTTGTGATGAAAGAGCATAGATCCATTGAATAGGGAGGGGGATTGCCACAGTCTATCATAGTTCTATCTCCTTTTGCAGGTACCCTGTACATCAATAAACCAATTTCAAGAATATTTATCTAGTTTTGGTTGCCCAAGACAGGATTCTGTTGGTATGCTACCCACCCTGCTGCCTATAGTCTCTCTTTCTAAGCTGATGGAAGTGGTCTCAAGCATAGTGTTGGAGAACCCCAGATTGGTGGTCCTGGGGGACATTCACATTCACAATAAAGTCATTCTTTCTAGTATCCTTCTGACCACGTCACAGATATAAGGCTGGGGAATGCCATAATTAGGTAGCTCCAGTCATTCTGGGTGTGCTGATTTCAGAGGTTGGCACTGGGGAACTACTGTTCAACTCCATGGCCTTTGGTTGCTACAGGGTTTCATCTTGTCCCCCATGATTTTTACTGAAAATTCATCTGGAAAATTCATCGCATATAGCGATGTCATTGGTATGCTGATGATAGTCAGCTCTATTTCTCATTTTTATCAGATTCTAGGAAGGCACCAGATTCCCTAAATGAATAATGACTGACAGCAGTAAGGGATTGAAGAACAAATTGTGAGAGGACAATCTGAAACTTATTGAAGAAGATGTTGGTTTGGGGGATCAGTTGATCAAGGGGGCTCAGCTTGTCTGAGTGTGGAAAGCTAAGCAGGGTCAGGCTTGGTTATTACTTGGATGGGAGACCCCTCCTCTAGTTTCCTGCATTGAGCAGGGGGTTGGACTTGATAGCCTTGTAGGCTCCTTCCAGCTCTATGATCTATGAAACCTATGGATACAACTTTCATTGGATGGAGTTGCACGCTCCCTTAAGATGCAGATTTGCAGCTTGGAAGTGATACTTGATCCAGTGTTGATTTTGATGCATAGATAATGATAGTAGTAGCTAGGAGGGCCTTTTATTAGTTTCAGCTCATGCACCACCTTTACTCTTTCCTTGAGAAGGTGGATTAGCCATGGTTATTTCATATCCTAATAACTTCCAAACTGGACTACTGTAACATCTCTATCTGAGACTACCCTTGAGAAGCTTCAACTTGTGCAAAATGCTGCTACCAGACTCAATGGTTAGCCAAAGCTAACATTTAAACATTCCTTTCTAGCTCCCTTAGTGACCGGCCAGAGTCCTTGTTGCTTTCTCTCAAATTATGTGAAGTGGCCTTTGGTGTGGCAGATGCAACGTTTGGAAGTAGTTGCTATGTAAGTGATCCTGTTTCTCTTTAAGATGCTGGGAAGAGTATTAGCCTGAAATCCCACCCTCCTCATTATGCTGTGAGACATTTCAGTTGTGTTCCATGTGATTTAGTATGGTTGAAAACATTTTACACTTTTCCAACATGTAAAACTTTACTTAAATGCCTCCAGAGGTTTATTAGGGATTCATTAGTTAATGTTTCAACAATGTTTTGAAAATGTGCATTGGTACATTAGGCTTAAGAGCTATGCTAGATCAGACCAAGGGTCCATCTAGTCCAGAATTCTGTTCACACAGTCAGTGGCCAACCAGCTGCCTGCAGGAAACCCACAAGCAGACCATGAGTGCAACAGCACCCTCCCGCCCATGTTCCTCAGCAACAGGTGTACATACGCATACTGCCTCTTATACTGGAGGTAGCATATAGCCAATCAAGACTAGTAGCCATTGATAGCCTTCTCCTCTATAAATTTGTCCAATCCCTTTTAAAGCCCTTCAAATTGGTGGCCATCACTACATCCTGTGGAAGTGAATTCCATAGTTTAACTATGTGCTGTGTGAAGAAGTACTTCCTTTTATCTGTCCTGAATCTCCACCAATCAGCTTCATGGGATGACCCCGTGTTCTAGTATTATGAGAGAAGGGGGGAAATGTCTCCCTATCCATTTTCTCCACACTATGCATAATTTGGTACACCTCTATCATGTCTCCCCTAGACTTGTAATGTGTCACATTTCTGTTTTTGATATGCTAATGTCCATGTTTATTTCACCTGAAAGTATTTAATATTTATTTATTTATTTATTTAATTTTTATACCGCCCAATAGCCGAAGCTCTCTGGGCGGTTTACAACAATTAACAATACAGTCCCTGCCCGCAGGCTTACAATCTAAAAAGACACGACACACAAGGAAAAAGGAATGAGGAGGGAAGAAGGGGGAATATTACTTATGTAATTCTCTGTGTCTCAAGAAGCTCCAGCCTCCTTCTTCCCCACAGGGCTGTAGATGTCAGTTAGCCCTGTGGGGGGGGGGCAGTCCAACTGGAGCAGGCCCTGATGTTCCCTCGGCCTGCTCCAGCCTCCGTCATTCCTTCTTCCCCACAGGGCTGTAGATGTCAGTTAGCCCTGTGGGGGGGGGGCAGTCCAACTGGAGCAGGCCCTGATGTTCCCTCGGCCTGCTCCAGCCTCCGTCATTCCTTCTTCCCCACAGGGCTGTAGATGTCAGTTAGCCCTGTGGGGGGGGGGGCAGTCCAACTGGAGCAGGCCCTGATGTTCCCTCGGCCTGCTCCAGCCTCCGTCATTCCTTCTTCCCCACAGGGCTGTAGATGTCAGTTAGCCCTGTGGGGGGGGGGGGCAGTCCAACTGGAGCAGGCCCTGATGTTCCCTCGGCCTGCTCCAGCCTCCGTCGTTCCTTCTTCCCCACAGGGCTGTAGATGTCAGTTAGTACATTTTGGATAAAGTTATAATCAGGATGTGTACATGCAGACATTGTGAAACCTCTCTGAGATCTTTTGCTAGTCCTACTGTAACTTTTTTGTTGTTGCAGCTTCCCTTGAAAAATCCTCTGATACTTATCTGTGAAACTCAGTGGCAACTCTACACATGTTTACAACTATGATAGATAGTTGGTGTGGTTTATAAAGTCTGGGTTTTTGTCTGCTTGCGTGTGCTTGCATGGAGAGGATTAGAACTGACTGTAAGAGTACATCAGGCTAATTATATCTGGCTGTGATGAGGAGACAGATCAGGTGAATCCCATTAGAATTCCAGGTGTTGAGGAGGAACCAGGAAGTTAAAAGGCTAGTGCCTCAGTGAAAAGGAGAGTGGTTGAGTAAGTGATTCAGTAAACTGCATGAACCTTTTTGTGAACAGCAACTGGAAGAGAGAGACTATCACCCTATTGTTGATGGTTTAAGCTGTTTCTGTTTTTCAAATAGCTAATCCAGGCCTGGGTTTTTATATGGAATAAAATAAATTGTAATAGATAATAATGATTATTTTTATTTATTTATTTATTCATTCAGCATTTATGAAAACCAGGTGCTATACAAAATTATTATTTTAATGCCCCTACCCAAATCTTATAATTTAAGAAATGGCACAACTAAATAATGCACCCTGTGCAGTCAACTAAAATGAGGGGATGATCAACACTTGGAGAAGGCCCATGACCACTGGCCCAGCCTTTAGTCTCCAGGAGTTAATGGGGTCTTCTGCACAGAGACCATGTACAAAGCATCATCTGTAGACTCCAACAATGTTGGATATAGGTGCCAAGAAAGAGTACATCTATATGTACAGAGTGTATACAGGTAGGCTCTGTGCAGAACAGGCTGTCAATGCGTAGAGGTTTGGTGTGGGTACATTTCTCCTCTTGCTCCCCCCCCATGTTATTTTAGTTATCTGTACAGGCATATAAGAAAAACAGAGAAAAGAAAGAAGAAAAATAGGGACAAGACCAATAGTAAACACAAGTTTCAAGCTAACTGAAACAAATGCATTTTAAGGTATTCCTTAATGTCTGGAAGGAATTGAATGGATAATATCTCAGCAGAGTATTGCAAATAAAGAGGACAACCATATAAAATGCATGCAAAGAAGCAGAAATTGGCGGTTTAAAGAACAAAATAGAACCTGAGGAATGAAGTAGTTGTGTGCCCCTCATACTTCCTGTGGGATGACCTACCCCTCTTCACCAGATAATATCACAATTTAGCATTAGTGTGGGAGCCAGATGTAGTTAGGGTGGGCCTAAGCAAGAACTGGCACTTTAGTTTCATTATCCAGTATATAAAGGAAGTGTGTGCACCCAGAATGGTCATACAGCAGAGAAGGGTTGACAACCATGCTTTCAGAGGTTGGTTATGGGCAACAGTCCTTGACTTACATAATGCTCTGCCTCATACCATACTCCTCCCTGTTTTCTACATTCAAGTCCATGTCACCTTTGTCTTATTATGATTAATTGTATTTGAGTGGTGGCCTATTTTTGTCCATTTCACCACTCTCTCTAGCTACACAGGCTGCAGGCACGTGAGTGGTTGACAGACTGAGGTCAAATGATGTCTCTCTATCATTGGTACTAATAGTAATACACTTTCTCATGAGCTTCATTATAAGTACTTAGTGCTATTCAGCTAATATGACCAATGACCACTTCAGCACACTAGCTATGTTTTTTAATCTACCAAATTAAATATCAGTACTTCATCTACTTTCCATTTTGCCCATTCATTCATATGTCCATTTCTAATATTAGCATCATGTCTTCACAAAATTCATGGATTCATTTTCATAATTAAACTGTATTTTTATAGAAAAATAATCCTTTAGTACGAGATTAAGAAGAACTTGATTTTCTTTCTTAATTAACAATTTTGATGGTAGAATTTGGTACAGCACAAAGAGATAAGATATATGTTGCAGTTTAAATATACCCGTTGAAGTTGATCACATTATTACTATTGGAGTGAATTAATGAATGAATAAATCAGTAAAATAATACATAATCAAAATGAATGTTTAACATCCAAGACCAGTGTGATGAAATAAAAATCTAAATAGAATATGCACTTCTTTGAAGTTGAATTATTTCACCCTTCTAAATAGTGCAAGTTCATTATTCTCTTTTAATCAGAAACTGATTTGCACTGCTATGGGTTGTCTTTATATTAAACCTTATGTGATGTTGTACATTTCCTTATATTGAACCAAAATTAATTTAAAGCTATATGTTGCCTGGAGTGCATGACTAAGTTTTAAAACTCTTTGCTGCTCCCCCTCCCCCCAGTTATTGGCTGTGTCTTTAGGACTGCAGGGGCATGAATTTTCTATATTCAGTGATACAAATGGGAAATAGTCATGTGGAACCCATGTAGGCACATCTAAGTCTTTTCCATAAATGAATGGAAACATGCATGAATACTAAGTGCCGAGACCTATAGGCGGGGGGGGGGGAATCCCCATAGAGCATGAATATGCACACATGCATAAACAAGTGACAATGCTATGTTTCTCACTGTCTCTGGCACACATTGAAATGATTAGGCAAAACCACTGGTGCCCACACATCCATCAAGCACAAGATGAAGGGGGAGAAAAAAGATAGTGAGTTGGAAACACACAGCAAAACCCAAGCTATTATGAACTACAGGATGTCACTGGTGCAAGTTCGGTTGAAACAGCAGCTCTTTGCAACTTTATTACTTTTATTTATTTATTTAAATATCCACAAGATCAAGCTCTAAGAGAATCTCTTGCAAGATATCAGAAACATACTGAGTACAATTTCTATCAAAGGATTTACTAACACACTTTTAAATTGTCATTCCTCTGTTTTTCTCTGTCACTTAGGCATTCTTATATTTCCTCCTCATTCTGTAGTTGCAGGCAGGAATCAAAGAGCCTGTTCTTGGAGCATTTTTCCTCTCTCTTTCTCTGACTGGGTTTGTACAACATGCGAAGCCACTGTGGCTACAGTAAACCCTAGAACAATCCATGGCTTCAAAGGGTGGCTTCTTCAAAGCCATAGCTAAGAAACACTAACTGGGTTTGCATAACACGCTCAGCCACCATGGCTAGCCACTGTGGCTTAGCATGTTGTGAGAACCCAGTGACTGGGTTAGCACAACACGCTAAGCCATCATGGCTACAAAGCCATGGTGGCTTAGTGTGTTGTCCAAACCTGCCCTCCCTCCCTTGCGCGGTGGCTAGGAATCTACTCTGCAAAGCTGTGGTTTGTTTTAGGGTTAGCTTAGCCCTCCATGGCTCAGCGTGTCATCTGAACCCGGACGACACGCTAAGCCACTGTCAAGCAATTTTGGCTACAACCCCTTGGCCAAAGCAGCAGAAAGTATTGCTGCTCTGGCCAAGTGGCTCGGCTGGAGGGGGGCAAGCTGTCATTGGGTTTCTTGGGAAGAAGCCCAATGACAGTGCCACTGAGCAATGGGAAGGGATGAGCATGTTGTGCTGGGCTACCTTGAGAGGAAGCCCAGCACAACACAGCTTGTCCCCACAGCTTGTCCCCACCCAAGCAACCTCTCTCTGCCAGGATCAGCAGCAGGGAGCCTCTGACAGCTGCCGAAAAGTGGCTCTTGGGCACTTTGGGGCAGCTGTCATCTGTGCTTTGCTCCCCTCAGTGCTTCTGTGGTGTCCCCTAGGATACCGGCAGGAGTACTGAGGGTGGGAAGAGGGGGGAGGAGGTGCCTCAGGATCCTCACTGTGCTCATTTGTTTGTCAGGCACAGTGGAGGTCCCAGGCAAACTTTAAGCTCAGGGTGGTTACATAGCCATCCTGGGCTTAAAGTGTCATGCAAACCCACCCAGTCAGTGTTTCTTAGCCATGGCTTCAAAGCCACCCTTTGAAGCCATGACTTGTTCTAGGGTTTACTGTAGCCAGTGTGGCTTAGCGTGTGTTGTGCGAACCCATTCCCTCTCTCCTTTCCTGTTTTTTTTCCCATGAAAAAGTTCCAGGTAGAGCGTGGGATGTCAGGATCCTTCTGCAAGAGAATGGATTAGAGTGGGGAGAAGAGCTAGGAGTCAGGATTCCTGGATGAATGGGTGGTTTGAGAACTGTGGTATTTTGGAGGAGTCGATTTTATCTGACCAAAGCAGGTGACAGCCTCTGAAATGCTCTTGGAGAGGCATTGGGTTTAAGTGATTAACTCAGTAAATGCTGTGTGTGTGTGTGTGTGAGAGAGAGAGAGAGAGAGAGAGAGAGAGAGAGAGAGAGAGAGAGTGAAAGTAAGTTGTATGTGAGTGTGTGGATGTGTGTGCATGCATGTGTACACATTTGTTTGTGTGTGCACACATATGCAGCCCCAACCACTCCAGCAGACACCTGTTGCAGTCCTTGGGAGCAAAGAAGTTGTGCAGAACAATAAGATAATGGAATACAGGGGCATCCTCTGATCCCTATATCATAATGAGAAGATTCAGACACAATACTTGTGTAGATAACAAATACATTCTCATACAACATTGGTTTTGAATTTGAAACCCCATTCCATGTAACCCAAGGGTGGGCAACCTCTGTGGTTTGGAGGGCTGTATTGCCCCACCCCCACCCTCAAATGCACTGCAGCCCATACTCTTCCCTTGCCTCCAGGAGCGGCCATGCAGATGGATTCCCGGTGATTTTGCTGGGAAACAAGGCATGTGAGGAGTGTGATTCTGTTGGGGGAAGCGCAATTCTGGAGAGAAACAAGATGTGTGTTCCCACATAAACTGTTTCTCTGAAGAATCATGCTCCTTCCAGCCTGTCAAACAGCTGTTTGACAGGCTGGGGAGCACAATGTTGCTCCTTGTTTGGGAATCTGGCAGTGGTGGTATATGACCCAGTGGGAGTTGCAGAGCCCCCCCCCCCAACGCATGTTGTCCACCCATGATGTAAATAGATGTGCATGCAACGCTCCTTACAATGTTGTCGCTACTTCTTTCATTGATTTTGTTTTTACTCTAAAAGGTAGCTTCTATAACCGTTTGAGGTATTTAAATATAGCATTAAAACATACTAAGAGTTCTAGAACCCAGTCTAGATTTATCTTGCTTTGTAAATAAGCTTATGGTAGCTTTCAGTTTCTCATACTGCAAGTAAGAACTCCGTAAGGATAAAAACTCATGTGCATCAATGGAATGATGATAGAAAGGTATCATTTTACCTGTCTATGTTTCTATTTCAGGTCACATACATAGTGACTGAAAATGGGGTACATGCTCTTGTCACCTTGGCTGGGAATCAAACATTTTCCTTGATGGGACTCTAACATCTCAATAATTTGTTTCAGAGTGCCCTCCCTCTAAATACCACATAATTTGTCGAAAGCAACCTGCAGGTGTTTCAATTTGATCTCTGTTCATGCTTTGTACATTGCTTAAAAAATCCAACGTGTCTTAAAGTTGAGGTAGATGTGAAGCTTCTAATAATTATGCATATAATCCTTACAATGGTGACAGGGTAGAAATGAAGACAATCTGGGTATATATAACATTAAAGAGTATTTTGTATGGCAGAAAGCTTAGTGTCAAGTACATGCAACTGCTCAGGGAGTATAAGTATGCCTTCGAAGTGTAACTGTCACTCCATTCTTGAAATATACGTTCTTACGGCTTTATAACTGTTGCCTAATGAGTCCTGAAACATGTTGTTATATTGGATATTTGCACTCTTGGAGCATTTATCAGATGATAAGATTTCTATGTTTTACAGTATCTTTTTAAAGTAAAATGGATACTCATAAAAGATGATGAACTGTCAGACTGGGAGTCCATTCAGGAACAGCAAGCACATCTCACTGCAAGTGTCTGGCTATGGCCTTGCCAATGTATTTCATTTCTGTCTCATAGGAGTTGTATAGCTAATTGTCTGGCATAATGATGATTTTAGAAAACGAACATCCCTGGTAGGGTTGCCCCATCAAGTCTTCCTAAGCTGTGTAGAACTGCTTAAGTAGCACTCCACACTACAACATTTTGGTTCAGGTTCCACTTGTATATAATAAAACCTTACTGGCCTTGTGAGACTTAAGGTACTTCCAGACAGACAACTCCTAGTGCTACCAATCAAAAAGGCAATGTGCACCTATTCTGTCTGTCCCTCCTTAGTGGGTTTTTTTCTGGTAAGAAAAAAGATGGAAGAAGTGGTGGGAAAACATGGGAGGGTTACAAATGGAAGATGAAATCATTTGTTAACACCCCCCAAAAAATCCCCCCTGTAAGCTTCCAAGTAGAGGCAGGATGATTGCAGAATAAAAGCCTCATCTGAAAGCACCCTTCAAGTTATAGGAACATGGGCTAGTTGGAAGGTAGCTACAAGTTTCTTGGATCAGGCCCAGCTCCTTAATACTTGCTTCTATCCATTGACTGGGTTCGCACGACATGCTAAGCCACCATGGTTTATAAGCCACGGTGGCTTAGCGTGTCATCCGAACCAGCAGTAGTTTTGTCAGGGTGGCTTAAATTTGGCTTATAAGCCACCCTGACAAACCATGGCTTATTGTAGGGTTTGTTTAAGTCATGGTGGTTTGTTGTGTCTTCTGAACCTTGACAACATGACCCACTGTGGCTTAAGCCAAACTGCTACAGAGCCGCTTAGCAAGAGCGGCAAAAAAACCCTTGCTGCTCTTACCAAGCAATTACTGGGCAACCGCCATTGCCAGCCACCCCAAAAGTGCCCAAGTGGCACTTGCTGTCAGCTGTCAGGGGCTTCCCCTCATCCTTGCAATGACTGCGAGCCGTTTTCAGCTTGCTGCAGCATTTTTTCCTTTTTAATATTTTTTCCTGGATCGCGAAAGGCTGATGTCAAGCCGCCCTTTGCAACCCACATTTTGACAGCTGTGAGCAGCCCCAGTGGTACCTCGGAGTGGCTGCCTGTGGTTGCCCACCCTTAAAAAAAAATATTGGCAACACATAATGTGCACAAATATTTGCTCTCATTTTTAAAAAAAAAAAAGTTCTGCCTGATTTGCACAAATCTGGCACTCCTGAGTAGTGCTGTCTGTGCACATTGGGAGCCTGGGGTAGGTACTGTGCAGCGGGTTTCCTGCTGGCCAAGACCAGCAGGTACTCATCCTGTGCAGTGCCCACCCAAGCCTGCAGGTAAGTTAATTCCCCCTTTGGAACCTTTTGACAGCTGTCAAAAGGCAAGCTGTCAAAGGGTTCTAAAACCACAAGTTATCTTTGTTTGTGAAGTCCGGTGGGAGCTCAAAGACCCCTTTCACAGCAAGATCCTTGGGTTTTGAGGGGGGGAGCTCAGGTGTCTCAAGGGTCTCTTGAGTTTTGCAAGAGTCTATATACCTGTATACTTTCCTGCCAAAACAGAAATTTTAAATCCCTTATAAATCCCACTTGAAAAATGGAGCTCTGACTTTGACATCTGTCAAAGTACTTATGTATATGGGATCCCTGCTAGTTTTGCATGTCCCCGATATGCTAGCATCTTGGGGAGACTTGTAAAACTCAGGGGACCGAAGGGACACATGAGCTCCCCCACAAAAATCTGAGGATCCTGATGTGAAGGGGGCTTTTGGGAGCCCCCACCTTTTAAAATACGGTAAAAAGTGGGATTTAAAAGGGGTTTAAAGGTTTCTTTTTGGCAGGGACATTTATTTATTTATTTATTTATTTATTATATTTATACCCTGCCTCTTTTCCTGAAAGGAACCCAAGGCGGCTTACATAATCCTCCTCCTCTCCATTGTATCCTCCCTTAACAACCCTGTGAGGTAGGTTGGGCTGAGAGTCAGTGACTGGCCCAAAGTCACCCAGTGAGTTTCATGGCTGAGCGGGGCCTAGAATCCGGATCTTCCGAGTCCTAGCAGTGTATCTAGCAGTGTGTGTCCCTGCCAAAACACCTTTACCACAATTATTTTTTAATGGTCTCAACATTAAGGAACTTTAATAAACTAATTATTAATAGGGGTTTACATTAACAGGGAAACTAACTGGCAATGTTGGACAATATTATTACCCTTGTTATAATGGAAGTCCATTGTGGTTATTCAGTAAATATTTCTCCTTACAAATGGAAAGTGACTTGCTATTTCCACAGCAACACCAATTCCCTCCTGGACATCATTCACTGTGAATGATGAAAAGCTATAGCAGCTAAGACCAGTAAGACTGAACTGCTTTCCAGTCATCTCCCATAAACATTAATGACTAGCTGTATCCCTTTCCACAGTGATCTGTGAATCTGGTCACAGTTACAAACAGAAGCCTCAAACGAACAGTCAACACTAAAACAGTGGTGGTAATTGCAACTGAATAAGCCAGTTGCCTTTATCTTGCTCACCTGGTCTGCACATAGATGGGGTCTAACTTTAGTACCTTCCTGTTTTGAAAGGCACAAATATATATCTGTACAAAACAAGATGCAAAATGGGATGGGGAATCCTGCAAGCATAAATGTTAGGCCACCATTGTGGATCTTGAGGTGTGATGTCAGGTGAATTTCAGCCTCTGCAGTTTATGTCTCCAAAACGGCCTTAGGACCCAAACGTTCTCTTCCCCAAATTGGGTTTTCTTAATGTAAGATTTTCTTTTCCTTAAAGCAGAGTTCATCACAAATTGGTCCCAAAATTACCAGTTGATTGACTGACTGAACAACAATTATAGTTTTGTTGATTGACACGTGTTAGCCTGCTGTATTCATTCTTTTACAATCTCATGTTAATGACACAAATACTATATTTGAACAAGTGATCACTAATGGCAGAGACTTTAATATATTAGTTTACCTGTGATATATAATTGATCATTTTTTCACCTTTCAGTGAAATACTCTGAGATGATCATTTAAAATATATTTGGGTATTCCCCGCCCCCCGCTTCTCTGTTTGCAATATAGTTTCCTGGGTATTATACAGTAGATATTTTCATTAGAATTCAATAAAAGAAGCAAGACAGAAAGACAGATGAAACATTCAGGGATTCTAGCTAGTTTTCCAGGGCTTTTCACTGGAGTGTGTTTGAGTACTGATAAGGCCTTGACTATATTAAATAGACAAAGACAAAGCAGGAGTAAAATTTATTGTTTTCCCTTTTCAGCCACTGGAGGACAATTCTTTGCATTTGTTAGCCAAAAAAGTAGTCCAGATTTTATCTCTTCTGAACATATTAAAGTTCACATTTGCAAGCTGTGCATCTTAGAATGTGCATTTACGAAAGCAAACAATGAAATGATTTGTATCTGGTTTTTTACCCTCTGTTGTTTATAAACTCTTTAGAGGCTTGTTCTTGCAGATTACAGCTGTTTGATGAGGTCAGATCAGAGCCAAAAGACTATATAAGTTAATTTATTTAGTAGGATATAGCAGGCAATGAAATCCATATGAGGACTCACTATAATTTAGCAGCTTTATGTTACTTACCCAGGGGGGGGGGGGAAGTCATGCTGGCTGGGAATGATGGGGGGGGTTCATTCCAACACATCTGGAGAGCACCAGGTTGGGGAAGGCTGCCTTCAGAGCTTTGCTCTGCCTCTGCTTCCTTTTTCCACATGCCTGAGCTTTGCTCTGCTCTGCTCTGCTCTGCTATCAAATGCACCTGCACCTATTGCATGGCAATTGAACTTATCCTGTTTCCCCTAATCTCCTTTTGAGACTATAAATTAAAGTTTTCTGGAAGCTACTTCAGTATTTATTTATTTATTTATTTATTTGCTACCTTTCTATGCTGCCCAATAGCTGAAGCTCTCTGGGTGGGTTCACAAAATAAAGACTGAAATCATTAAATGCATGAATATAATAAAACATTGTAAAACTGATTAAGACAGCCACAGAATAAGACCAAAGTAAAATCAAGGAACACATTTTTAAAATGTGAAAGATTTCAAAGCCTGGGAAAAAAACGAGGTATTCACTTGGCACTGAAAAAAAACAGATCACAGGTGCTGGATAAGACTCTGTGGGAAAGGCATTTGGTAACCGGGGCACCATCTCTGTAAAGGCCCTCTCTCTAGTAGCCACAGTTCTTACTTCATTTGGGAGCGGGGCACTTAGAGAAGGGCCTCAGAAGATGACCATGCGCATGCGGTCTGTGTAGATATATAAGAGGAGACATGTAACTTGGGCCCAGGCTATTTAGGGCTTTAATCTGGTGCTATACTGAAATTTTCTTCCACATTTTTTTCCATCCATTATCATTTTTTCATAGAAAAGAAATTGCTTTCAAAAAGAAATTAAAAGGAGAAGAACATTTTAGAGAAGTCCTCATGGGTTGGGTGTAGGGTTCTTCTGCTTACCTTACTTACAGCATGATGTGGCTGGGGTACGCATGTGCATGTCCTGTCTTTCATTGTACAATCATCTCTCTGGCAGCTTTAGCCTCCTTAGCTTCCTTGTTCCTTCACTTCAATTAAAATATAGGGCTAGGGGAAGACATCATGAGGTAACACAGATCAGGAAACACAGGCAGCCTGGGAGGCTGCAAAGTAATTAAGAGATGTATAATAGAAAGGGGAAAAAACCACTGCACCCGTGGCCACCTCACAGTGGTTAGGTAAACTCAAAAACACCACCAAAACAAATTCAAAATAAATTCTAAAGCACCCTGGGAAAGAGGCAGAAAAATGGAAGCCTCTTCATAGGGGAATAAAACTTTAAGGAAATTTGATTACAGATTTGTATGACTAGCTCCATCTCTTCTCTGGAGCTGGACACAACACTGCCCCTGTCACACCCTGCAACCTGGGGGAGAACCTGGAGAAGTCCTTGAACTTTGAAGAATGACAGCTAGAGCTGAACAATTTCTTTGAAGAAATATATCTGAAAAAGGTTCGGAAATTTTTCTTTTTCTTACCCTCCCCCCACCCAGAAATAGAAGGCCACTTTACATAATTTTCTCCACCATTTTTTGTGGTAGCCCTGTTCCACCCCACACATACACACATAGGGCCCTGGAACAAAACCAGGTATGGGGCATTGTAGAGGACACAAAATAGTAGCCAAGTTGCCAACACATTTGCTGCTGTTGCTACTTGCTGTGGCACCGCCAAAAAAAAAACAACCCTTAGGAAAAGTGAAGCAGCTGTGCTACAACCATGGCTAATGGTGAGGCCCACTTCTAGGAAAATGTTGGACAATTTTTCCTCCCCATGGATAAATTCAGTGAAATGGTCCCCTCAAGTTCTCTGTCCACAAATAGGGTGGAGAAGAGGTCATTTGCACATAGCTCTAGTTTAAACATTAATACTGGCAGTCTGGCACTTTGAATTTGGCCTGGAAATGGACTAGAAGCCAGTGCCAATCACAAAGCACTGGTGTAATATAATCATATCTAGTCCCAGTTAATGGTCTTGCTGCCCTATTTTGGACTAGCTGAAGTTCTGAACCATTTTCAAAGGCAGCCCCACGTACAACACATAGCAGTAATTCAACCAGGAGTTTACCAGAGCATGGATAACTGTAGCAAGGCTTTCTCTGTCCAGATAACATCACAGTTGGTATATCAACTTAAGCTGATAAAAAGTGTTCTTAGCCACAGAGGCCACTTGCGTGTCCATTGACAATGCTGCATCAAAGAACACCCCCAAACTGTGAATCTGATTCTTTAGTGGGACTGTAACCCCCTCCAGAACAGGATGAACACTACTCAGCTGGGCAGACAATTCATTAAGTAGCAGAACCTTCATCTTGTCTGGGGTGAGTCTCAGTTCATTGGCCCTCATCCAATCTATTGCCATGTCCAGGCACTTGTTCAGAACATCCACTCCCTCACCCGGATAAGATGAAAATGAGAAGTACAAGTACAACTGACTGTCATCCACATATTGGTGATACCTCGGTCCACAACTCCAGATGACCTCCCCCAGCACAGGGTGATAAAATCTAGCCCTGTGGAACCTGATAGCATAATTGCCATAGTGCAGAGCAATAATCCCCCAGCACCACCTTCTTGAATAGACCATCCAATAACATTGGCATCCTCACCTGAAGTGCTCTTCTCTAACTCATAACATGGCATCATACAGTTTCTTTCTTCCAGTTGCTATTGTGCCAACCCAATGGCTGCAAACAAGTAAACTGGATTGCATTCCATGTCAATGAAATTGCTCTGCATATTGCTTTATGGAAGTATTTTTTACTTTTAAATTTCTATGTGCCTACTTTCATGGGAAAATTTAAACTAAACAGCAGTTGTAAATCAGACTTATGGTTCCTTTCAGTTTAATATTCCAGCAATTGCATAAGCACTAATACTTAAGATGGGCAATTCTAACCTTTTTAGAGAGATTCATATGTGCATTCTGAATAGTATTACACTAGGGAACATTGGTGAATATTTAAAGCCATGAAGTACAGTATGTTTACTGATACTGTAGAGCTTAAAATGCTGTGACTTCTCTACTGTCTCTGTCTGTACTAAAGCATCACTTGCTGGTTTCTTCTAGCTGTGTTTCAACAGGTCATTAATTCAACTATATGGAAATACTATGACACTGGAGAAGTTCATTTTAGTTAGGAGAAAGCATTGTCTGAATTTCATGAAAAATAAGACTATAAGGTGGTCCATGATGGATTCTGTTGTTTTCCAGTTATATCTGTAGAACTTGAAAAAAAAACCAAAAATAGAAAAGTTTAAAGAAAGAGAGAAAAATAGACACAACAAAGACAGATTGTACATAGAAGAGTTTAGAATTGTTCAGATAAGGAAGTAATAAAACAGCCTAATTTTGTTATGTTTATTTCCAACAGTATAGACGTCTAAACTATACTCAGTATAGACTTATCTCCTTATCCCACTAAGATTTAACATGCAAAGAATCACTAAATGAAATACAAATATTATATACAATTTTCACACTTCTCAATGTCAGAATTGTTTTGCAAATCAGCAGTTAGAATTGGTTCTCTCTTTTTTTAGTTCATTTTAATTATAAATTAAGGTTTTCTTCCTAAAAGTGATGCTTCTGTGACACCATCACTGTTTGCAGAGAAATCCAATCCGCAATTCAGTGTAGCTTCAGTCCAGATTTTCCACGGAGCCTTTGCTACACACAAAGTTGGCTGATGTGCCATTCAGCATCCCGGCAGCTCTTTCTCTTCACACTAGCAATGGCAAAGCATTGTGCGGATGCATTGCCGGATGCTCTGAACTAAAATAATCCGTGGGAATTTAGCAGTTATTATATAAGTGATTCAAGGTAAGAGAATGAGAGTGCGTGTGCGATGGGGAATCTGCTATTCTGAAGAATGGTGTTAATGCTATTCAGGCTGCATCTTGAGTCTCCTATTCTGATGCAGGAGTCTCTGAGCAATAAGTGGGAGGGGATGCTTTTGTACTTGAAATCAGAAGGTCCAGATGAAGTGTTTTCATTGTAATGAGCTGTGCAGCATTTATGACAAAATAATATGCTGATCAAAGCCCAGAAATGTATCCTTCACTATTTACCTGCTCTCAAGATAAATCTAATTGCAATAAAAAAAAGAAGTAAAGGCCAGCAGCCCCAAGCTGCAAAGGTGCTTTGAGCATCTCTGGGCTTGCTGCTTTTGAAGTCTCCTTGCAGCCAATTTGGCTGAATTCTCTGGAGGGGGCATTTCATGCTCACTTATCCCTGCTGGAGTCTCTTCTTTTTCTGTAATCCTTCAGGGAGAATCAGATTTTAGCAATAACAGGCCATTTTGCAATCTTGAATCTTTTACTGAACTGCAAGATGCTGTTTTGAGAGCATTATTTTGAAGCATTTTGATGTACGAGCTTGTAATTAACTTTTGTATTAGGGTTTATATGCAACATGTCTTTCCCAAGTGAGATTTCATTCTGGATCTTAATTTTACTGTAAAGAATTTCCAAACTAGTTATTAAAAAACTGTGGTGTTTATTGACTTCTTTTTTGACACTGTAATCCATTTATGCATTAGCCACTTCAGCTAAGGATTAATGTATTATAGTACACTGTACTGCAGGGTACAGGGACAATAAAAAATATTTAGGCTTCTACTACATATTTGAATGTCGAGTACACTCAAGGATCAATAGAGCTGCTTTGTTGATAACTTGAACTGCCCTTTAATTTTTAATGTTTCCTATATAACATATAATATATAATTACCATATTTTAGTATAGTACATTATGTCAAAAGAAGATTAATTCTCAGTTCTATCTAAGTAATATCAGCAAAATTAATGGTATAATCGATACCATAGGCAGCCTTTTGAAAGTTTCCTGATGTTCTAGGTTCTAGGACCACTTTTAAAAGAATAATTTAAACCCACATCTTTCTATGGATGCATTGATATTGTATTTGTAATCAGTAAGTTTTTTTCCCCAATTTTCCTTGAATGTCAAGCATGTCTTGGTAAATATCTTTTCCTAAGACTGTTTTTAAAAAAAACAAATTAAAAAACCCAATGCAGTCTCAATCACTATATGAAATCTTCTGATGTCTCTCTAGTTAAATCAGAATTCATGTCATAAGAGTTTTGCATTTTGAATGAGACGTGTCAAATGGCATAACGGCATAAACTTGTGTTAACTTAGCTTTTTTCACATCCCTTTACATTACTAGCAAGGGCAGAGAAGAGACATGGGATATTTTAAGATATAACTAGTTTGTAGAATTGCAAATTGATAATTTCAGTGGTCCTTCTGCTACTGAGACAGTGTAGAGCTCTTCAAAAAGATGGAGCGATGTAATTACCAGGTGCACATGTTCATTAATCCTTCCTAGCTAGCAAAAGCTTCATGTTCTTCTGTGGCCCATTTGTAAAACTATAAATATCTTAATTGTGTGAACCAAGAAGTCACACTCAGTGGTGCCTCTTTTTGTTCAATTTCATGCACTGTTGCTTTGGTTTTGTGAAGCCGTTCTTTGCATATCTTTTCTCATGACAAGCATTGTCCTTTTTCTTGTAAAAGTTCCAAACCTGAAATTGTTAGATCAATTATTACATAGTTTAAATTACATACAGTTATACTGTGATCAGCAGGATGCCACAAAATAGTCACACTGATAGAATATCTGGTCTTTAAGCAATGGCCACTTCTTGTAAACAATTAAAATGATAAAATGATATCTACATCATTTTGGGAGCTATGGTATGACATTTTGGCAAACTAGTTTTATGTAAAAATAAAACTTTTTTAAATATCTGGATGCACCAGATTAAAAATGCTTTGAATTACCAGAAATCCTGCATTACCTTGCAAGTCTCACCTGAATGTTAAGGATAACTTGTTAATATCTGCATGTTTATTTTCTGCTTTTTAAAAATGAGAATTCCTTTTCAACTGTCCTTAGCACTCATTCTATGTGTTACTTCTGCTTTAAAGCTGTTTATGAAAATGATGTCATCTGAGAAGCGTTCTGTGCTTTAGTGATTTTTTAGTGGAAACCTAGTGTGGTGGGCTGATGGATTCTTCATATCTAAAATGTATTCTTCTGCTTTATGACATTTACCTTGTTTCCTGTGTAGATCTCAAAGTATGTACAGCTGCTAATACTAATTGGAACTTCAGTGAAATGCTCCCTTTTTACTTTGAAGTAAAGAAAAAGCCCTTCAAAGCTTAGAAACTGCCATTCACCTTGGAATGCTGCAAACAGGAACAGTGTACCCATTAGGTTTGCAGTCAGGAAAATAAAAGACCATACAGGCAGAGAAATTGTTCACAATTGGCAGTAATTTCAAACTATTTTTGCAACATTGGAGCAGCTGGAGGCCACTATTCTGTTTTCTGTATTTAGTGGTTTTGTATGAGTGAAGTTAACCAAAAGACCTAGTGTCAAAAGAACTCGAAAGAACAGTTGCAAATTGAGACACATGGGGCCAGTTTAGATGGCCAAATGTGTCTCTACATAATGGTTTACAGTGTCCTCAGAGATGCATTCACACAGAGAATGTCTCATATGAACCAGGACCTGTGTAGATACAGGCTTGGCTTCTCAGAAGTGGTTTCTGTAATAGCCGGGATACATATTTTCAGCTGTCACCCCCTCAAGAAAAAGTGGTTGTGCAAATGGGGAGAGCCCATGCAAGACATTCTGCGTATGAATGAGTCCTTAGGCAGAATTGTGTGCAGGACAAAATTGATGGTGAATAACCCACACCAAAAAAGTACTAAAAACTAGTAAAATGTTTTTTACAAGTTAAAAGTCATGGTATATTGTTTCTTCACAAACAATACTGTGAAGAATAAATACAAGTTCTGTAATGTTAATGCTTGATCACGTGTACCCAGATATGTTCTTCTCCCACCCCAGTCTATATTGGCCTATTTTAAAATGTCTTTGAAATCACTTTGAAAACTGGTAACATAAAGCCCACAAAGACCTATCTCCTGTAAGTTTACCATAGAAAAAGCTAAAAATACTAACAATATACTTTTTTATTATATACATTGTTTCCTGCCCTTCATCTGAAGAGTTCAGAGGACATGTTAGCCAGAACAAACCAGCTTCAAACTGCCTTGCATCCCTAATTTTGAAAGCAAGTGCAAACATATTTGCTAGTTCGTATGTAACAGCAGAGCAGATGTTGGTTTGATCAAATCAGGAAATGATTGAGGTAGTGTGTACAAGGTGAGAGGGAATGAGAGGAAGGAATGTACAAGCACAGGGTTTGTTCCTGTAGAACCAACCATGGTTTGGCATTGCATCTGAACCGAACCCTTGATTGAGAACACTCTAGCCTATCCAGCAAGTTTCATAACTGACTGAGAATGTAAACCTGGGTTTTCCTCCATCCAAGCCCATGGTTTGAGCCACCACACTGCAGTGGCCCTCACTGACCCTGTTTTCTAGAAGTCAGAAAGAAAGCTTCTGAGTATTTGTTTCTTTGGTAATTTCAGTTTAAGTCTTTGAATTGTTCCACAGATTGGTAGAAGTATATTATAATAAATGTTTAAGTGGACACAAAGAAAGCATTAAATATAATGCAGAAATTGAATTGTCTGACTGGACTCTGCAAGTTTATTTATGAAACTCACTGGGTGACTTTGGGCCAGTCACTGACTCTCAGCCTAACCTACCTCACAGGGTTGTTGTCAGGATAAAATGGAGAGAAGGAGCAGGATTATGTAAGCCGCCTTGGGTTCCTTGCAAGAAAAAAGGCGGGGTATAAATAAATAAATAAAATAATAATAATAATAATAATGATGATGATAATTTATTTATTTATTACATTTTTGAATCGCCCATCTGGCCAGTCACCCGGCCACCCTGGGCAATGTACAAACCAATAAAATACAATATATAAAACAGAATTAAAATACAGTTAAAACAGTATATTTTTTTTTTTAAATCCTAACCCACCCCATGTTCCCACCTGAAAAACCATGGTTTTAATTCATGGCGGAAGCTCATCAAAGAGGAGGCATGGCGAAGGTCACTGGGGAGGGAGTTCCATAACTTGGGGGCCGCCACAGAAAAGGCCCTCTTCCAAGTTCCCACCAGCCTGGCCACTCTGGCTGATGGGACAAGGACAAGGCCGTCCGTGGCAGATCTTGTTGAGCGGCCTACTTCATGTTGCTGGAGGCTCCTTGACATAAACTGGACCGGAGCCGTATAGGGTTTTAAAGGTCAAAACCAACACCTTGAATTCAGCTCGGCAAGCAACTGGTAGCCAGTGCAACTTGTTAAGCACGGGAGTGATGTGATCACACTGGCGGCTGCCCTTAACCAGGCGAGCTGCCGCGTTCTGTGCTAGCTGTAACTTCCAAACCGTCTTCCAGAGGTCTTCTACGTAACCCCACGTAGAGCGCATTACAGTAGTCTAGGCAAGAGGAGACCAAGGCATGAACGCCACTGACGGGAGCAGATGATTAGGAAGGTAGGGGCACAGCTGCCTTTATCAGATGGAGTTGATACAGCGCCGCCCAGCTCACAGCTGACACTTGAGCCTCCATGGACAGCTGGGAGTCTAGAATGACTCCCAAACTGCGGACCTGGTCCTTCAGGGGTAGATGTACCCTGTTTAGTGATAAAAGTTGTGTTTACTGCTTCAAGGCATTTCTATTTCCAATCAATGCAATCCTGTGCATGTCTACTCAGATGTTAGCCCCATTGAGTTCAATGGGACTTACACCCAGGAAAGTGTGTGTAGGATTGCAGCCATGGAATTGCTATGGATTGCTATGGAACTGTCAAGTAAAAGAATGGCTCTCAAGGTATTTTGTCATTCTGAGGTATTGTTTTCAAGATAACTGAACAAATATTGAACAAATAAACCCTGCAAACACTCATCTCAGAAACATATTACATCTTTCTACATCAGTATAAGGAAAAATGTGTACACCCATGTGTAAACGTAATGCACATGTCTAGTTTGCAACATATAAGATGTGCTGGGGGGCCATAGTGCACAGTGCCTTCCAAGTATACATGGCAAAATACACACTTCTGTAACTTTTGCATGATGGTATGTCCTCAACCCCATACAAGAAAAATGCCCTTAATGCCGTTAATGAAATATTATGTACAACTTATTTTAGAATCAGATGCAGCCACGTTTACATGCACAAATACTAGCTATCTAACAAAGTGTATGTATTTGCAGCTTTTGTCTGCAGGAGGCAGAAAAGACGAATTTGACAATGCACAGGATAAAAGTTCTACTCCACTCTGAATACTTCAATTTTAGTAATTGCACATAGTCCGGACTGCAATTTTATAGCTCTCACAAAATGCAGTGCCTTCCATCACAGATGATGAGAACAGAACTTCAAAGGACTTTTGTTGCACTTGTTGCACTACTTTGAATATGAACTGGGATTTGTATCCCATTTCTTTGAATCAAGAGCAATAGATTTCTTTGAATCATGTTATCTTCCTTAACATGGCAAAAATTTATAGCAATCACTATTCAGAAACAAATGAAGTTGTTTTGGCAAGCTTGGTGATCCTGTTTTGGCGGGATTTCACTCAGGTGTTTACTAGAAGTAGTGCATCAATTGCATTTCAGGTAAGAGTGCCAAGTTACGATAAACCTATGGATTAGAACCTTACTTCTCTGCTAAATGAACCATCCAATCAACCTGGCCAAGTCTGCTGAGCAACAAATTATAGGTATAGAAACTCAAAGTTGAAAAGACCTATGCTTTTGTTTGTTTATTTTGTTGTTTCACTTGTCAGCACAGTGCAATATAGTACAGATAGTTGAAGAGTCTACAGTCCATAAAATATTGTTATTGGTGTTCAGCACTTTAGCCAATATTAGGGGGATTTGCGAAACTATATATGATCATTGCAATTATCACATGTTGTTAGTGTGGTTAAAATGTTTATTATAATGTGTAAGTGAACAGAGAGGTTTGTCAATAGCTATGAGCAATACCAGTTAATGGGATAAAAGTGGAATTTGTAACTCATTTAAATTATTACATTAACTGTTTTTTTCTGGATCTACTCTTAATCCCACTGAATTGAATGAAACTTAGCTAGTTAAAATATAAGTATTCCATTTTAAATTGTTGGTGGGTAAGACTGAAAACTATGTTTAAATAAAAGCTCTATTCTTATATCAGATAGGTATGAGTCATTAAGATTTTGTCTATATGAATTCTCAATTTTTGACAATTGGTTTCCTAAAGATAGCCCAAATCATTGTCAGAGAAGTGATGATAATCAGTTATAATTTGTTGTTCAAAGACAAAATTGTAAAGATAGTTGGCATTATGGAATTTGTGGGTTTCTTTTTGTGATTAACTGAAACATGGCACGGCCTGATTTTTGCTTTCCCAGAAACAAACCTTTCATCAATTTTGTATCAAAATATGTTATTTCTAGTAAGAACATATGCAAGATAAATGTACACATTCTAAACCATTGCATATTTAAAGAACCTTGCACTGATGGATTTCTGCTCCCCACTAATTATTGCTTCCAGATTTTAAACTTAATCAGCAAAATATACATATTTCGTAGAGTTCAATCCTTTTCTGGTTGTAAGGAGAATGAAACAAATTCACTTATGGCCAATTTGTTCTGCTCTTAATCTCCCCCCCCTTTCTTTCTTAGCATTACATTTTTGTTCTCTTTGTAGTTAAATGAGACAAGTGCAAACAAAATTCTTGATAGCAGAACTAAGAAATTAATTCCAGCTCTGCAAGATGAACTATGTAAGATAAGGATGTTAACCAGCCTCTTGCTCTGTGGCTTTGGCTGCTGGCACTCATTGGGCACACATCTTTTCTGCTGCTTTGGTTCATCAGAAGCAAACTACTGAGACAATTCTGCTAGCCTCAGCATACCTTTAATGAAGATTAATGGGAGCTAAAGCAAAACATAGCTAGCTGTGTCCACCCTTGACTAATTGCTTACTTTAGTGGTTTTAGAAGAAACTTCCTTTGATATAAGTATTATGCACATTTACACAAGACTGTATTAATTTGCAGCATCGTGTTATTGATGGATATGCTACTTTCCCTATATGTTTTCCACATTCCTGTTTCATGTTTTCCTAATGCCTTTAAAGAGTTGAATGACTAAGGAGAAATTCCTGTAAGGCAACACATTATTTTGTTGATTTTAGTGTACTGAGCCAGTCACAGGAAATGCCCCCATGGGTGTGCCGCGAGATTACAGCACACCATATCTTGGTGCAGTTTTTTAAATATTTTATAGGATTTGGTGTGTTGCCGTGACCCATTCACAAGACCAGTAAAATGTGTCAGGATCACTGATAGTACAATCCTATACATGTCTATTCAGAAGTAAGCCACATTGACTTTAATGGGATTTACTCCCTAGTAAAAGGGTAAGCAACCAGAATGGGGTAGGGAGCTGGATGACCTCTTTCCATCTCTCTGTGGGCCAAATAATGTAAGGGGAATGGTCAAGCCCTCTGATGTTAAAAGGGGTAGAACCATGCCCCCTTACATCATTTGGTCCCCAGAGGATGCGTTGGAAGGATGGTCTTTCTGGCGCATCCACCAGGAGCTAGCTTCACTGTGCATGGGTCTTCTCCCATTGGGAGAAGTTGCACAGGTGTCCCTGTTCATGTGTTCAATGAATGCCCATGGATCAGAGGCAGAGCCTGCTCTCCTATACACATTCATAATGGCTGGGTTTGCACAATACACTAAGCCATGGTGGCTACAGTAAACCCTAGAACAATCCATGACTTTGAAGGGTGGCTTCAAGGTCATGGCTAAGAAACACTTTGTGTATGCAGAGGACTAGCAGCATAACAACTGAAAAGGACTATGGAGATAAGCAAAAAAGAAATGGGAACCAAGATAGAATCTCAAAAAAAATCTGGCTATATGTCAAATGGTTAGCCAGTCAAAAGTAGTAAACACAATTTATCACCAGCTAATTACTTAAATAGGAGCATAGAAAGCTGCCTTATACTGAGTCAGACCATTGGTCCATCTATCCCAGTATTGTTGACATTGATTGGCAGTGGTTCTCCAGGGTTTCAGGCAGGATTCTTTCCAAGCCATACCTGCAGGTGGAGATCGAACCTGGGACCTTATGCATGCAAAGCATGTGCTCTATCACACTGAGCTATGATCCCTCCCCCTACAGTACTTGGCATTCCAAGGCAGTCAGTCACCCATCCAAGTACTAACCAGGCCCAATCCTGCTTAGCTTCTGAGATCAGATGAGATCGGGCTGTTCAGGGCTGCTCAGAAATGGGTTTAAATGTATTGCATGGTTTAGCAAGCAGACAAGTTTGTTTGTACCTTTGACGATTCCTTAACTTGAAGTAGGAAACTTACTGCAATGTACTCTATAATATTTTATATTATTATTTGTTAATGTGGAGAAAAGAGCCTTTGGGGGTTCCTACACACACACACACACACACACACCCTCATGTGTGAACCAGCTAAAGGCTGGGGGGGGGCGGGGTGTGTATGCGGGCGTCCCAAAGTCTACAGTGACACGGCTTTTCAGATGCAAATGCCATGAGTCATGAGTTCCCCTCCCTGCCTGGCCAGGTGAAGTTCATCCTGATTGGCTAAGAAGCAGCAAAGCTACAGAAAGGAGGGGAGGGGGGAAAGGTATATTTCCCAACGTGTGGGTTTTGTCTTTGTCTTTGTTCGTCGCGTGGTTGCTGGCTGTGGAGCAATGGCAGCAAGCCAGGCAGAGGTCCAAGCCTTCGGGGGGCCTCAGGATACGACCCTAGGTAGCTCCTGGTGAAATTAGCTGAATGAGGGCTCTGGTAAAGACAGGCCTTGTGGAGGGCTACCCATCTCGGACCTTCGGGTAGGTGAAGTAGTCCTCCCGGGCAGCAAGGGTGTGCTGGATCTAACCCTGGAAGAGAACTGACCCCCAGGTAACAGAGTTGTGTGCCTGGGAGATATTAAGGAATCAGGTTTTGTTATTTTGCAGCTTTACTTTATACCAAAGTGCCTCTCTATTTTGTGCTTCTCTCATTTCCCTATTGGTTGTTGTAAAATGCTACCAGAATAAACCTTTCTTGGTTTTACCCCACATGGTGTTTGTGGATTGCTCTGCTTGGTTCAGTAACTAAATCCAGGTTATAGACAAAGGCAAGTCTCTGAACAGAGATTCAAGTAGGATTGCAGACAGCTGAGGCTGGCAATCTGGTACCTTGAGATCTCTGGGGGTCTTGGGTCCTTTGGGGTAGGAAAGGGGTGGGGGTGTGGTGGGTCAGCCAGCCCCCCTTCCTCCACATGGTTGCAGCGGTGGGATTCGAAGCTGAACCACAGAGTGTGTGCACGTGGGCAAATGGGAGAGATCGGAGAGACTTTAGTACATGGTAGAGGGTTTGTTATTTTTTAGAAATTGAAGTGTGAGATTGAGCCTTAGGAAAAACGTTCAGATTGCTTGGCAGTCTGTGGAAGCCTAGTTGCCAGCGGGGAGCGTTGAAGGCAAGAAATCTCAACTGTGGAGTGAGTAAGCGGAAGCGGATCCTACCATCCCCATCGAGTGCAAGAAGTCTGTGGCTGGGGGAAGGCGGCTGTGTGATCCAAGAGAACCAGAGCTGGGGGGAGCCCTGGCAAGGCAAGATATAGGCTGCGTGTGCATGTCCCAGAGGCTGGGAGCAGCAATTGCCAGTGAGTAAGCGGAAGAGGATCCTACCCCTCGAGTGCAAAAAGCGGGTGAGCAGATGGCGGCTGTGTGATCCCAGAGAACCGAAGCAAAGAGAAGAAGAAATAGTGTGTGTGTGTGCGCGCGCGGGGGGGGGCTCCAAGGGGAGCAGAAGAAAGGAGAGAAGACCAGAAAACCTCTCTTAAGAGACTGGTGAGCAAAATGTTGAATTTTGGGACAGCGTTTGATTAGTGATTTGGTTGTGCTATGTGCCCCAGAGAAATTGTCAAGACTTTGGGGGGGTGAATGCCCAGGCTAGGCAGCAGCAAGCAGAGGGGGCCCCGACATCAGAAAACACCCCCCCCAGAAAAAGAGACTTTGTCCCTGTGCTGCCGAAGTGGAGGGCTGAAAGAAGCAGAAAGACAAAGGAATTTCCCTCCAGGTGTCTCCAGTGAGAAGAAAAGAGGACTGAGATTGGGGGTTGATTAAAGCCAATGAAAACTGTTAAATTGTTGCTGGAAGGGAGGGGATGGGTGATCCAAGTGTATTTGTCTTGTCAATAAATTGTTGCTGGAGGGGAGGGGACGGGTGATCCCAGTGTAAGCAACTGAACTATTTGTGTTGTCTTGTCCCCAAATGCAAAAGTCAGTCCCAGCTGTATCAGGTCAATTTGAAATTTGATGATGATGATGATGATGATGATGATGATGATGATGATGATGATGATAATGATGGCTGCATGTATTCAAAGGGCCTCAAGGGAGCAGAGAAGAGTTGCCAGAGAAAAATCAGTCAGAGGCTAGAAAACAAAGCAGAAGGTTAAAAGGAATTTAGAGGCGGGAAGCCCTCTAACGGCTGAAAGATTGCCAGTCTGGTGTTCTAGCCGCCTGGGTGGTGGAGCCTCCAGGGCTAAGCATTTAATTCTGAGGGAAACAGTCATCCCATTCATGTCATTGGGTAGAAGGTGCCACAGCAAGCCTTTGGAAAAAGAGGATGGTGTATTCATGTCATTGGGTAGAAAGTGCCACAAGCAAGCTTTTGGGAAAAGGGGTGGTGTATTCGTGTCATTGGGTGGTGGGACGCCACCAGCGAGACTTTGGAAAAAGGGGTGATGGCTTCATGTCGTTAGGTGGAGAGTGGCAAAAGCAAGCCTTTGGAAGCAAAATTAAAGGCGAATTGAAGAGTCACATTTCAGTCAGCAATCTGCCCCCTACAGGCTTGTGTGAAAAGTAGCAACCCTAGAAAGTTTTTTAGACAGAGTGCCAGTCAGGGTTGGGGTTCCCATTTGAATTGTATATGATGTTTCTTGTGAATGCAAACCTGTAAACTTCTGATTGATGGTTATTGATTGTTGTTTTGCTGTTTTGATGTTTAAGGAGCTTTAAGATTTAAGATTTAAAGCTTTAAGCTTTAAGATGTTTAAGATTGTAGTTAATGTGTTTTTAGTTTTGTTTTGTTTTTATGTGTGTGTGAATGAGAAGAGGTGTGCTAGTGGTAGAAGGCTAGCAAAGCCTTTTTCTTTTAAGTTAGTTTAAAATGAAATGAGAGGGTTGACCTCTCAGGTTTCATTTTTTTAAAAAGGGAGCGTGTGGAGAAAAGAGCCTTTGGGGGTTCCTATACACACACACACACACACACACACACACCCTCATGTGTGAACCGGCTAAAGGCTGGGGGGGGGTGTATGCCGGCGTCCCAAAGTCTACAGTGACATGGCTTTTCAGATGCAAATGCCATGAGTCATGAGTTCCCCTCCCTCCCTGGCCAGGTGAAGTTCATCCTGATTGGCTAAGAAGCAGCAAAGCTACAGAAAGGAGGGGAGGGGGGGAAGGTATATTTCCCAACGTGTGGGTTTTATTTTTGTCTTTGTTCGTCGCGTGGTTGCTGGCTGGGGAGCAATGGCAGCAAGCCAGGCAGAGGTCCAAGCCTTCGGGGGGGCTCAGGATACAACCCCAGGTAGCTCCTGGTGAAATTAGCTGAATGAGGGCTCTGGTAAAGACAGGCCTTGTGGAGGGCTACCCATCTCGGACCTTCGGGTAGGTGAAGTAGTCCTGCCGGGCAGCAAGGGTGTGCTGGATCTAACCCTGGAAGAGAACTGACCCCCAGGCAACAGAGTTGTGTGCCTGGGAGATATTAAGGAATCAGGTTTTGTTATTTTGCAGCTTTACTTTGTACCAAAGTGTCTCTCTATTTTGTGCTTCTCTCATTTCCCTATTGGTTGTTGTAAAATGCTACCAGAATAAACCTTTCTTGGTTTTACCCCACATGGTGTTTGTGGATTGCTCTGCTTGGTTCAGTAACTAAATCCAGGTTATAGACAAAGGCAAGTCCCTGAACAGAGATTCAAGTAGGATTGCAGACAGCTGAGGCTGGCAATCTGGTACCTTGAGATCTCTGGGGGTCTTGGGTCCTTTGGGGTAGGAAAGGGTGGGGATGTGGCGGGTCAGCCAGCCCCCCTTCCTCCACAGTTAAGTTCTGGCTGACTGTTGGACATTTGGACTCATGAAGCTGCGAAATACTGGTGAATCTAGCCCAGTACTGACTACCCTAGCTTCTAGTGGCTCTCTGAAATCTCAAGTCAAGGTCTTTCTCAGATTGCTCTCTGAGATCCTGTGAACTAGTTTGTCAAGGATTGAAGGGATCTTGTACTAGGGATTAATGTAGTTCCACCATTTCTTCCCCATTATTCTGTGTTTGCTTTGCCTAGCATTTGGATCTATCTATCTATCTGTCTTCAGTTAAACTGGGAGATTTCTAAAATAGATTTCAGAATTCAGGCATGTTCTGTTTGCTGCAGTGTTCAGTTTGCCTCTTTTTCTTCTCAAACAGGTTACTGATGCGAATCAGCACATTGATTAAATCACAGCACAAAAGGGAATGTTGATAAGATTGCACAATAGCATTTTAAGCTGTGATGTAATAAATGTACATATGCACTGGTGTGCATCAATAACCTATAAGGAAACAAAAAGGCACAAACTGAAAATGGTGACAAACTACATGATATATTTTTTTTAAGGAAGAATGGGGAATCACTAATGCATTCATGTCACTCCAGAAACAAGATTGTGTAATTTGGAACCCCAAATCTAGGGAGAAATTCAGATGGCATATGATAAGCATCTCTACCTTCTGCATGTAAAGCATATCTTGCACCATTGAGCTATAGCATTCCCTTTCTGTTATTAGGCCTTGTGATCAGTTGCTGCTAGTAATTTAGGAAAGGTCTCCTCTTCTCTTTCTAAAATTTGCTTTTTTTTAACTTCTCACTTTATGCAAGCTTCAGACGTGACCACATTTCCTTTTTGAGTAAAACCCCTGAATCAGTGAAGGACTGTAGCCTATATGACTTATTAGAAGATTACTCCAAACATGTATATGAATATCTTATCCTGGGAGAATTATGGGTGCACCATGATAATTCAGCTGTTAGCTCAAAATCCTCTTTTCAGGAAACTAGAGGAGGAGTCTCCCATCCAAGTAATAACCAGCCCTGACCCTGCTTAGCTTTCCATGCTCAGACAAGCTGAGCCACTTGTATTTTTTGCAATGGCCTTTGTTCCTCAAAGAAGACAGATAAAACTCACCCCCCCCCAAAAAAAAGTTGTGTTACCTTTAGCTCAAGACCTGCAGCAGTTGTTACCACTTACTTCTCTCAATTGAGATTTTTGCTTCCTTTCTGCACTAATGGAAGAATGCACTAATTGGGTCAGGATGCCAAGTCATACATTTTCCCAATGGAATGCATACTATAGGCTGATACTTTGCATAGACCTCTGCCTTGGTCCTCCAGAAACCCCTAGACCAGCCTTCAGAGATTGGAGAAGGCTGCCCTAAACTCACATAAGCTCTTTGTTGTTGTTGTTGGTTTGTCCTTTTCCAAAGATAGAGAATGGATGGTGTCTTCTGAGTTACTGCAGAGTGGAAGTAATTATTGTTCCACTCCAGATATGTATGAGATAAGTTGGCTCCATGTTATTCTGAGTATATATTTAAAGAAGGGGATTGGGCAAAAACACTTTCCACTAATTCCACTTTCCTCTAATTGTGAAGAAATTCTAATTCCTTCACAATTACTTGGCATCCAAAATATTGTCTGTGAGCAATAGAAGCAGACCAGAGTGATAATGAAGAGAAGATTCTTTCATCTGAGAAACTGGGAAGCCACAATATGAAAAAAGGAACTTTAAAAAGACTAAGAAAGGAATATTTGAAGGCCACATGTACTTGACTGCCTTTGTGGTAAGACCGAAGAATGTGTTTAAATCTCTTGTATCTCAGTCAATGGGACTTAACAGGTCCGAACTTTAGCTGAATCGTGTCTTTTTTCTGATAGTGGAACACAAAGGGAGAGAGTGGTTTTCAAACCTTTCTGTACCTGTTGTTTGTTGTTTTATTGTTCTAGTTCTAGCTGTATCCTGGGCTCCTTTTCTCATTAGAGTCGCTTGCCGTGGGACCTTACTTATCATTGTTCTGAGTTCATTAAAATTGGCTTTCCTAAAATCCAGGGTACACGTTTGGCTACACTCAGCTTTTGCTTCCTTCTTGATTCTAAAGGAAGCAAAAGCTGAGTGTAGCCAAACGTGTACCCTGGATTTTAGGAAAGCCAATTTTAATAAACTCAGAACAATGATAAGTAAGGTCCCATGGCAAGTGACTCTAATGAGAAAAGGAGCCCAGGATGGGTGGGAGTTTTTAAAAAAGGAACTTCTAAAGGCACAATTGCAAACAATTCCCACAAGGAAAAAAGGCAGAGGGCAACAGAAGAAGCCAATGTGGCTTCACAAAAAACTCAGAGATGACCTGAAAACAAAAAAGGACACATATAGGATGTGGAAGGAAGGCCAGGCTACAAGGGAAGAGTACAGGCAGGTAGCACAGAACTGCAGGAATAGTGTCAGGAAGGCTAAAGCTGAGAATGAGCTGAGGCTAGCCAGGGATGCTAAAAACAATGAAAAAGCTTTTTTCAGATACATGCACAGTAAAAGACAGAGGAAAGAAATGGTGGTTCAACTACGCATAGGGATGTAGCCACTCGCCTCGCGCGGGCTGAAATCGACCCCGCTCACGTCCGCGCTGGACTCGCGCGGCCCTACCTTTGTCCAGCAGTGGCTTGCCTCTCTGCAGCAAGCCGCCCACACCGCCGGCGCTGGTCCTGTTGTGTCACATCCGGCCCCGGAAGTGACGCGACAGGACCCTGAGCAGGCGCGCTGGACCCCCGCACGATGTATTGCGCCTGTGCAGGGTCCCGTTGCGTCACTTCCGGGGCCGGATGTGACGCGACGGGACCAGCGACAGCGGCTTGAGCAGCTCAGAGAACTGCTCTACGCTGCTCAGAAGATCAAGGCGCCCCCCCCCCAGGTTTGTGAACACCGCTGATACGCAATGAGGATGGCAAATTGATAACAGAAGACAAAGAAAAGGCGGAAGTGTTCAATTCCTACTTCGGCTCGGTCTTCTCCCAAAAGAGGGTCTACGGCCCCCCTGGCAAACCTGAAGCGCAGACTGAAGGGGCAGGATTGCAGCTTGAGATTGATAGGCAAATGGTCAAGGAGCACCTGATTACTCTGAATGAGTTTAAATCTCCAGGGCCTGATGAGCTACATCCTAGAGTAATAAAGGAACTGGCAGAAGAATTCTCAGAACCACTGTCTATTATCTTTGAGGAATCATGGAGGACAGGTGAAGTGCCAGATGACTGGAGGAGGGCAAATGTTGTTCCCATCTTCAAAAAGGGCAAGAAGGAGGAAACTGGGAACTATAGACCAGTCAGTCTGACATCAATCCCTGGGAAAAATTTGGAGCAGATTATAAAGAAGTCAGTCTGCAAGCACCTTGAAAACAATACAGTGATTACTAGAAGCCAGCATGGGTTTGTCAAGAACAAATCCTGCCAAACTAATCTGATCTCTAGGGATGTACAGCAAGCAGGGAGCTTACCTGCCCGGGGGGTGCTCCCAAGCACCCCCGCTCACTCTCGCTGAGCTCGCTGCATTCACGCCGCCAGCGAACCGGAAGTGACGCAACGGGTTCTCCATCGTGTCACTTCCGGTTCCCTGGTTCCCTGGTGCTGCATTTTTAGCATAAAAACCAGGGCAACCCTGCTTAAAACGGCCGCGAATAGCAATTCGCAGCTGTTTCAAGCTGGGTTGCCCTGGTTTTTACGCCAAAAACACAGCGCCAGGGAACTGGAAAAAGACGTGCCGGTGAGCTGAAGGTCCTTTCCCCGGTGCGTTATGGATCATGGTGGATCGAGCGGCTGCCAGGTAAATCGTGAGACTCTCAGGGGAGCTGAGCGGGCTGATTTCGGCCTGCTTTCAGCCCCCCAAGACTTGTGTTACATCCCTACGGGTAACCTCCCTTGTGGACTGTGGGAATGCTGTGGACATAATATATCTGGACTTCAGCAAAGCTTTCAACAAAGTGCCTCATGATATCCTGATTAGCAAGCTAGCTAAAAGTAGGCTAGATGGAACAACTATCAGGTGGATCCACAATTGGCTACAGAATTGGAATGAAAGAGTGCTTATCAATGGTACCTTCTCAAATTGGGGAGAGGTAATGAGCGGGGTACCACAGGGCTCGGTCCTGGGCCCAGTGCTCTTCAACATTTTTATTAATGACTTGGATGAGGAGGTGCAGGGAATGCTTATCAAATTTGCAGATGACACAAAGTTGGGTGGAACAGCTAATACTCTGGAAGACAGAAACAAAATTCAAAGAGATCTCGATAGGCTAGAGCGCTGGGCCGAAAACAACAGAATGAAATATAATAGGGATAAATGGCAAGTGTTGCACCTAGGGAAAGGAAACTAAATGCAGTTACAGAATGGGGGACACTTGGCTCAACAGTACTACAAGTGAGAAGGATCTTGGAATTGTTGTAGATCACAAACTGAATATGAGCCAGCATTGTGATGTTGCTGCAAAGAAGGCAAATGCTATTTTGGGCTGCATTAATCGCGTGAAGTGATAATTCCCCTTTACTCAGCACTGGTTAGGCTTCATCTTGAGTAATGCATCCAGTTCTGGGCACCACACTTTAAGAAGGACGTAGACAAACTGGAGAGGGTTCAGAGGAGGACAACAAAGATGAGAAAGGGACTGGAAAGAAAGCCCTATGAGGAGAGCCTGAAAGAACTGGGCATGTTTAGCCTTCAGAAGAGGAGACTGAGGGGAGATATGATAGCACTCTTCCAGTACTTGAAGGGTTGTCACAAACAGGAGGGCCAGGATCTCTTCTCGATCATCCCAGTTTGCAGGACACGGAATAATGGGCTCAAGTTACAGGAACCCAGATTCCACCTAAACATCAGAAAAAATTTCCTGACTGTTAGAGCAATAAGACAATGGAACCAATTACCTACGGAGGTGGTGGGCTCTCCCATTCTGGAGGCATTCAAGGTGCAGCTGGACGGCCATCTGTCAGGGATGCTTTGACCTGGATTCCTGCATTGAGCAGGGGGTTGGACGTGATGGCCTTATAGGCCCCTTGCAACTCTGCTTTTCTATGATTCTACTATGATTCTATTCAGGGTATAGCTGTATCCCAAATCACAGAGTTTTGGGATACGTTTTAAGAAGATAGAAATCATAGTCCATTTATTTATATACTACACTTTCTACAGTATATTGTGCTCAAAATGGTTTACAAAACAAAAAAATACAATCACCATAATTATAGTACAATATTAGCTCAATTACAGTTTATTTAAAACATATCAAAATTTTAATATGCACAAGACATACCAGTAGGTCAGTTAACAATATCTAATAACAATAATAACATATAATCATATTAAACAATTCACTAAACAGTTCATGTTAACAGACCTTACAATATGATACTTCATCCACATGAAACTCGCAGCAAAAAAGAAAAAAACACAAGACACTTCATGCACCCCACCCTCAAGCAGCAGGAGGGGGGGGACCTTTCCTCTCACCAGGGTACCTCATCCTGGGCAAAGAAAGCTCACCCTCATGGCAACTCTTTTCCTGGCTGTGTACATGAAGATGCTACACAAAAGGGAGCAGAATAGCCAAAGAAGCCAAACAGACAACTAGCTATTTTAGAGAAAAGAATTTATTTTGGATTGCATGTTTTAAATGTATGCAAGTTTAAGGTTTTCATTTCATTTTAAGGTTTCTGGTGATCTGAGCAAAGCACTGGGATTTGTATTGTGCAGAATTATAGCACAACATTCTCCTGGTAAAACGGCAATTTGTTATTTTATTGTGTTACATATGTGTTGACCAGTGCTTTTTTTCTGGAGAAAAGGGTACCGGAACTCTTGGATTACATTTCCTTGGGAGTAGATGGCGATTAAATTGTAATGCAATTAATAGAAGAAAAGGTGCTGGAACTCAGTTCCGGTGAGTTCCACCAGAAAAAAAGCCCTGGTGTTGACTAGAATAATGTTCGTAAGATTTTGTTTTCTATTGTTGAAAAATGGAACCAAGGGAACTACCGGTATGTATCAAACAGTAATGCCAAAGAAATTTAATGCAGCTTTATTTTTTAAATGTCCTCATGCACTGCTGTTTAGAATGTCACCAGCAAAGGGGAGAAGCAGATAAGTGCTTTACTAATATCAGAGAAAGGACATTTATTTTTGGAAAGTGCATCAGTAACAGTATACTGTTTTATTTGTAAGTGGCTTAAAGCTGATGAATTATTCCCCTCCATCAGGCTGTTTAGGGTAAGTGCTGGCAAAATCTAAGATACACATCCTCTGTGATATCAGAGAAGGATAATCAATGATGCTAAAAAACTGTGAGTCTATTCCTTCATCAAATATCTTAAGAAGTGATTCTTGAAAGTAAATGATAGGCTTACAGGGGCTTGTGTTCCCGCATTATATTGCTGTTCCAGTCCCAATACATGATATCAGTGTGTCTCTTAAGAACACCAGAAAAGGCCATTTTTGATGGAATCATTCTGTCCCTTAACACCAGCATATTTTAACATCATTTATTTACAATAATGCCTTGCAGGAATTCACAGAGAGCAGTTCAATATTGCTAGTAGCAGGACTGGTGCAGGGCAGTTTGGCGCCCCAGGCGAAAAAATAGTTAGCGCCCCCCCCCTCTCCAAAGCAAAAAAAAAAAAACCCCTGCGCCGCCACCACCAACCTACCTTCCCCCCCCCGCCCTGGCTGCGGCGGCGGCTGCTGCTGCTGCGACGAAGGTAGGTGACGGGGGGGGTTGGGGGGGTGGCGATGGCGGTGGGAGGGCAGCGGCGGGCGAGCGAGCGGGCGGCGGCGCGGCGGCGGCGGCGGCTGCTGCTGCTGCTGCTGCGGCGACGAAGGTAGGTGACGGGGGGGTGACGGGGGGGTTGGGGGGATGCAAGCGCAAATCCGCGCGGGGGAACTCTGGGGCCAGCGCCGCTCCTAGGAGCTCCTGCGCCGCGATTCACCTGCCGAGAGGGCGGCTCGCCACGCCTACCGACGAGCGCGTCTGGCCCCGGTCGCCCTGACCCGTCGCCCAGCCTAGGCGCGAGCAGCGCGGCTTCCCTTTGGAGTGCGCCCCCTCCGCGGAGCCTTCTGACTGCCGCCTGCAGAAGAGGAAGGAAGAGGCAGGGCGGCCTGCCCTTGCAAGTCCCCGCAGAGCGATCCCCTCCGGGCGTCCGGGACGACAACGCAGCCAAGCGCCGGCATGACCGAGAGGGCGCGCCTGCCCGCGGGGCGATGGCGGTGGGAGGCGCAGCAGCGGGCGAGCGGGCGGAGGCGCGGCGGCAGGCAGGAGGGTGGGGAGGCGGAGGCCTGGCGGGGACGGCGCAGCGGCAGCGAAGAGGAGCGCAGCGTTTCGCGCCCTCTTCAGCCGCGCGCCCTCTTCAGCCGCGCGCCCTAGGCAACCGCCTAGTTGGCCTAGCGGTAGCGCCGGCCCTGGCTAGTAGCAAACTGCTGAACATGAAACACCTCCATCTTCAAGATACATAAAGAACTAGCTGGTTTGATGCCACGGAAGTTCAATTGTTACTGAATTTAACATCAGCTAGGGAGCATTATGAGTGACATTACAGTGAGGTAGATCTCTATCTGCTAAAATGTCATCATCATCATTCATAACATTTTCTTTGTGCGTAGCCTATGACTTATGAACTGCCTTATTTTGAATCATGTCATTCATTCATTTATCCCAGTTCTGTCTACTCCAGCTTCCAGTGGCTCTTGAGAGTCTCAAGGAGGGTTATTTCCTAGTCTTATTATTTAAGATCCTTGTGTTTAGAAATGGTGCCAATCCAATTAGGGCAAGCAGTATAGACTTTGTGTACTTCCTACAAAGTTCCCCCCCCTCTCCAGAAGGATTTCCACAGTCTCCGCCATTTCCAGCGTATGGGTGACACACAGCAGATGCAGGGACTCAGAGAAAGACCTTATTGGAGCAGATACTGCCCATGGGCTTTATTTTACATTGGTCTGAGAAAAACAAGCAGCCTCTTATATTTATTTTTGTATATTTGATTCCTCAATTGATGTTATTATAACCTTTCTTTAGCCTTTGGGATGTGATGGAATAATAATGGACCCTTTGAGTTAGATATAACAATCCAGACAGCCTCACCATGAAGTCCCAAATGCCACAAGATCGTGACTTTTTAAAATCTTCTAACACTAGCCACCACACTGCATGGAAAACTACTTTTGAAAGTCAAGAGAGTTTCAAAAGCAATTTGTAATGCAGCTTGGCAGGGTGATGACCTCATTAAATATGAAAAAGACCTGCTACTGCATGGAAACCTGTGAACACATCTAAAGCTCCATGGAGTGTGATCATAATGTCCAGTAACCAACCAGTGTTTTTCTAAGTAGGCAGGGCCGGTGCTACCGTTAGGCCAACTAGGCAGCAGCCTAGGGCGCAGGGCTAAAGGGGGCGCCAGAAACGCCTTGAAAAAAAATACAGCGCTCTCAAGTGGGAAGGGGGGGCGCTAAATATCTGATCTTGCCTAGGGCACCAAACTGCCTTGCACCGGTCCTGTAAGTAAGTGTACTGAGATTATTTCGAAAGCAATAGGACCTGCCAGTATTACTTTTTTTGTTTGTTTGTTAGGCAGTCATTTGGAAGCTTAGGGCCCAAGTTAAGCACTTTTAAATGCCATTAATTTCAAGGAAACCATTTAAGCACATGCTGGATCATTCAACCGGTTTCATTCAGATAGGGAGAAAAACTGCTTTGGACTGGATAAAGAATCAGTATTATTGAACAATTCAAGATGTCATCATAAAAGGTTTTGCTGGGATCAAAGACCTAGCCTGTGGCATAACATTTAAGTTTTAAAAATTAGGGAACATCTGGAATTGTTAGGGTGGCTATTTATGTACGATTTTGTTTTATAGTGATACATATCTAATTTACATTTAGAACAGCCTCCTACTTATATTTATCTCCCTCCCTATTGGATTTTTGTGGAAATAGCCAAGGAAGCCCATTATTTATAATCCACACTAAGCAGGCTACTTGATACAAATACATGGTTAACCATACCACATTTAATTAAGGTTAGCGTTTTTTATGCCATTCAGTTCTATTTTTATCGTGCTGTTTAAAAGTTGTTTCAAGATCATGGAATTTATATCTTGATTTTAGGGTGAGGCGGGGGGTTGGTACTGAGTTATGTTTCCATTGGCAGCTATGAAAACAAACAAACCAGTGGCATTTTTTTTAATGAACAGCTCCTCACCAAGTTCTCATGTAAATGGATTCCTGACACTTTGCCAATGCAAGCTGAATCAGATTAGCTGAACTGTGGCTATCCTGAATTGATTAGCCATAAATTCATGGGGCTTTTTAAAAGTGGGGGGGATGACAGTATAGTGAGAACATACTCAAATGGTGGAAATAGTTTTTTACTGGAATAATTCTGATATAACATGAAGCAATTCAGTGTGTCCAACCCTCACAGCACTCCAAAACCATAGTCCAGCCCATCCAGGGCAGAACCATGCACACACAGCCACAGCCACAGCCTAATTCCTAATTTAAACATCGAGGAGCGCCCTTTAGGCTAATTTCCAAACCTCAGAGAAGTGGCTTCTACACAGTTTAGTGTCTTTGTTCATCTTTGGCAAACGGGTACCAGTTTTGCAGCTATGTTTTCTAATCCTGAAAATTATTAGTGACTCCTTTGTAATGTTTTATTTATTTATTTATTTATTATATTTATACCCCGCCTTTTTTCCTGCAAGGAACCCAAGGTGGCTTACATAATTGTCCTCCTCCTCTCCAATTTATCCTCACAACAACCCTGTTAGGTAGGTTAGGCTGAGAGTCAGTGACTGGCCCAAAGTCACCCAGTGAGTTTCATGGCCAAGCTTGGACTAGAACCCGGATCTCCCGAGTCCTAGTCCAGCACTCTCACCACTACGCCACACTGGCGCCACCCTTTAACCAGTTTTCCTGTTGTTGTTGAATATACCAAAAGTAAAATAAAGAAGTATTTTCAGTGTTAGCAAAATCTGGTACAAAATATCTAGTACATTTATCTTGTGAACAGTAGCACATCACTTTGCATGCTTCCCAATACATTGATATTAAGAACATAAGAGTCATGCTGGATCAGACCAAAGGCCTATGTAATGCAGCGTTCTGTTTGCACAGTGGCCAACTAGATGCCTAAGGAAAGCTTACAAGCAGGTCATCAGCACAATTATAGAATCCTCTTGTCCGTATTCACCAGCAACAGACTCTCAGAGACATATTGCCTCTGATACTGGAGATAATATATAATAGAGCAATCATGACGAGCAGCCATTGATACCCTTAAAGCCTGTTTTATCCCCTTTTAAAGCCATCAAAGTTGGTGGTCATCACTACCTTGTGGTAGATTAAAAGAGGAAAGTGAATATGTTTTCAGTTCTTCTGTTTTTATTCTCCCCACAGTCTCCAAAGGGATTGGGCCTAAATTCAGTTTAATGGCATTCTCTTTTTCAGGTTCAGTTGTGAGTTGTTCAGCAAGCATCCAGGAGTATTGCTTTCTTGTGGTATCTGTTGGGTTCCACAATCACTGCTCTGTCCATAGCAGCCCAAGCTGCTGGCTAGCTATTGTGGGCTGGCAACAATAAATCTACCAGCTCATACCTTAAATCCTATGCTTACAGGGTTGGATGGACAAGCTCATTTTGGCAGATAAAACTAACTGCAACCTGGTAAGCATTTATTTTTGACATCCTTTCAAATAGGAACTGACAATAAAGTTGTGGAGCATTGAACTCTAATGATTTATTACTGTTTGTAACACAAGATAGTTGCTTTGAAATTATTATTTTATTTAATCTTATTGTCTTGAAAACCAAAGCCACAGTGAAATTTAAAATGCTGCCCTGTGCTACTAAGAAAATTCAGTTGTCTTAATATCTGTGCCCTTATTCCTGCTGTTAGTGCTCATTTGTGCTTGTGATTAGAGTTTAGCATTCATTTTCTTCCCCAGCCAACCCCACCTCACATTCCAATACTAAACACATTTACCTATAAATGATTTCTATTGGTTTTATTGTTCTTTACTTTCAAACAAGTAGGCTTAGGATCAGAGTGTTAATCAGTTGTAACAAATACGTTTGTTCAATTAGAATTGCAAACGATTATAGCTTGGCACTTTTTAAGACTGAAGCTCTTTGGCAATATGTCATAACAATCATTATGGGCTGCTATTAAGTGTTTAGCTGTCAGGTTTGAATGGCTGAAATGGCATCATGCAGCCATTTATTTTCAGTGCCTATAGATGCTCATTAGGCATTGGCTTATATAATAGCTGATATTCGTTCACACAAAAAAGCACACATTGTACTACTGACACTTCATATTCCTGTTGCCTTTTTCAATACATGTACAGGCAAATAAATAGAAACTGTTATTTTAAGCACTGGCAGTAACCCCGCCCCCTCAGGACATGCTATCTTAGTAAAATTGTGCAACACTGCCCACAGCCATATGGTACATATAATTCATGTCAAGCTATTTTACACCATTTAATCCCTGCAAGACTTTTCTTTATCCTGCAGAGAGTAGCCATGATCTTAGGCAGTAAACTCATTTCATATTCTTATATCCCTCCATCTCACATCCTTCCAAAAACACATTGTCATTTTTTTTTCTGGAATAACCTTCATTTTAATCATGTATATATTTATTTACATAAGGGGAAAATTATTAGCTTATTAGGTGTTCTTTATTTCTAAATATCTCTTCACAAATCTCAGTGCTGATTGTCAACAGATTATATATGCACATTCACAGGAATCAGGATCCATGGATATCCTCTCTGTTTTTCAGCCCTCTTTTCACATGCGCTCTATGAACATATTCACACATCATTGCAAAGCTTTTGACAAATAACCTGGCAACACGGCCAGTCAAATTGCCACTGTTACCTAGGTAACCATCACAGAGTCACAGAAGAAAGCTGGACAAAGGCCATGTTTCTTTTATTTTCTAATTACTTTGATTTGTCACAAATAGCTCAAATAAAACAATAACTGAAAGACTATGACATGAGCAACATGAGTGACAATCATTCAATAACTGTCCAGTGGTTTGTTTATGGCAGGAGTGGGGAGCCCATGGGCCATATGCAGCCTTCAGAGGCCACCTGTCTGGACAGCTGTGGGTGCCCTGCTCCCCCAATTCACCACTGTGCCTCCACCAGCTGATTCTGCTAGGAAACAGGGTGTGCGGAGATGGCTATTATTGCATGCCCTGTTTCCCAGCAATGATTCTGATAGGATCACTTGGCGGAGGGGGTGGATAGATTTCATTTTAACCCTGCCCCCAGTGATCTTGGTCAAGATTGCTGGGAAGCAGATTAAAGACTCTCTCCCCCTCATATTCCTGTGTGTGTGCTGTTTATGTGAATGGGTTTGTGTGTGTGATGTGTGTGCATGAATGAGTGTGTGTATGTATGGTGTATGGTGTGGGCCCACCCACAAGCCTCACCCACTTGTATGGCCCCTGAAGAGTTCTACAGGGGCCAATGTGTCCCCCTAACCCCAAAAGTTTGCCCACCCTTGATTTATCAGGTGAGAGAATACAGCCCTATAAGGCTCCTTCTCATAGATTTAGAGTTCTTACTCTGACATGTGAATGAATGACAGTAAGGACAGTAATCTGTGTTGAGTACATTAACACTAGCTTTTCTTTTCCCTCCCATTCTGGCTGGAGCCCCATTCTTGTCTTAATTTTGATACCCAGTTGCATATTTCCTAAAACACATATGGATTATCTTTTGTTTAAAACATTCATAAATTTGTAATACGATCAGAGAATGGATCTTTTATTTTGGAACTGTTCAGCACCTTAAACACCGAATAAACTATTTCACCTACTTTATGGGTCTGATTTTATGGGACAAGTGCCCCTATAACCACTCTGATCAGCATGCTTCCTCATGTCAAAATAGTAAAGATTTAAAATCTGTGCTAGGTTGAGTGCAATACACACTGTGTTAAACTAGTGCTGCCTTCTTTTTTCCATAGATTTCATAGATCATAGAGTTGGAAGGAGCCTACAAGGCCATCAAGTCCAACCCCCTGCTCAATGCAGGAAACTAGAGGAGGGGTCTCCCATCCAAATAATAACCAGGCCTGACCCTTTTTAGCTTTCCACACACCCAGACAAGCTGAGCCAGCATGAGCCACAGGGAGATGATATAATTTGGGGCAATGTTTTCTGGTTGCATTTGCTAGGGAATATAATCCTATTAAGTGTGTGTGTGTGTGTGTGTTGCTTATTGTCCCTGTATTGTTCCTGTATATGTGCATGTGTGTGTGTGCATGTGCGTGCTTCTTATTGTTCCCAAACAGAAACCTTATTTAGTCAAGATAGGGTGACAATGCAAAAGATCTGGTATCATGCACCCAGGAAGTGATTCATTTGCAAAATACATTGTGGTAATTATTTTAAATGGACATTCATGCAAAGTAATGTTGCCCGATAATCAATTTAGGATCCTTATATGAGACTCAACATTCTTGGGGTTTGAACACGACTTTGTAGGGGAAGGACCTTAGGCTATTCCTTCTTCTATCACCTCTTTCTCTCACAGCAGCACCATGAGCCATGTCACTCAAGAAGTAGCCTCATTTCAGGCAGCAGTGATGCCAGGCATATTGTTGACTATCCCTTACACCAGTGTTCTCCAAACTTGGGTCCCCAGATGTTTTTGGCGTACAACTCCGGCATGCTGGGAGTTGTAGGCCAAAAACATCTGGGGACCCAAGGTTGGAGAACACTGCTTTACACCAAAGGTAGTTCTGCTCTCCTGCAAAAACATTAAACCCCCCCCCCCGTGTATTCCCCCAATGGCACTGCAAGAGGGAAGCAGCCCACAATTTACCTAGATAAACTGAGGTGGAATGAAGCCCTCTTCCCCCATGCTGTGCTCCAATAGCTGTAGGAAGAGGTGTCATGAAGACTCAAACAGGGGCAACTCCCAAAAGTGAGTGTTTATATTTAAATGTTGGCAAGCAGGAAACTCACTCATCTCAGTTCTGGAAATGCTGCCACTATCACCTCTTCTTTCCCATCCCCAAGGCATAGTAATTTACCTGGGAGTGTGGAAAGATGGCAGGTGGTGGCTGTGTTGGGCATTCCCAGGGCCCAGAATCATGGTGGGGAGATTATGCTCTTCACGTTCCACTGGAGATTCTGGGATTGGTACTCCCAGACCTGCTCAGGAAAAATGCTCTGCTGGGATCCTGGGAGTGCCCACCACCACCTCCTTTCTCTTCCCTGACCCCAAAAGCTAAGCTTAAGAAAGGGTGAGTCAAAGGAGGGCACTTAGCAACTGCCTTCAACCATTTTGCAAGTGCTTGGATTGAGCACTCATAAGCACTGAGCATTGTTCAACTCATTTGGGGTTGAACAATGGGATGATGTGCATTGCTAGCTGTAAGTGCAGTAACTTACACCAGTGCAACTTACACCAGTGAAGAGGGCACATAGCAACTCAGCCCAGCTGATTGGAGCATCAAATTCACTAGAGAGGGGGGGGGATATCCTCTTTTGCACCATCCAGCTCCCATGCACACTTTTGGCTTGAGAGACTTGCCAGCCACATTAATACCTGTCTCCCTGCTGCCTCCCCTAATTAGTTGGTGCCACTGAGCATGTGTCAACAGTCTCATACTGTATGGAAGCTCCAGATTTTCATGCACATGTGACAGTTTCAGATATCTGTCAGGATTGAGACAATGGGATGAGAGTGACCTGATGTCAATTCTTGTGCCTTTGTTGCTTGTTACATATCCTGCCGAATTGCAAGGGACTGGATTAGATTTCAGGTTATGAATAGATTTGTGAACTTCTAGCAAAGTGGTGTGATGAAGCGTTGGTAACTTATTATGGGAAAGGTTTTTTTTTTCTATTTGGTAGTTACTGCTATCTTGAAATTATAATGTGAAAAGTGAAAGCAAAGCGGTTACATGTTTTTGCACATACCCCTTCTTTCAATATCCGCCAGAAGGTGAAACATAGTTATCTAAAGACTGCTCACTATGTTATGAATTAATGATGTGGGGATACTCTGTAAATCAATACATGTATTTGCTCTCACTAGGTAACATTTGTAGCTACATAGATTGTTTTGCTAAGTCCTGGAATTGAATATATTCAATTGTTTTACAAACCTATGCTCCCTTTCTGTATAAACACAGACACAGTACCGTATTTCTAATATATGTGTACTAGTGTTTCATTTTGGTCCCATCTTTTCAAGAGGGCAATATGTATTCTCTGTTCTGTGCGCCAGATATATATGGCTTCTAACTTTTATGACTGGATGTTTCAACCATTTACATTTGCAAAGAGCTCTAGTGACATGATGGGTCACTCATATTCATATATAATGTACCAATTACAGCGAAGGCGAGAGAAACCATTGTAACAACAATACATGTTCTACATCTTTAGTACAACACTGAAAAGACTTCTTATTTCATAGAGTTGAGTATTCTAAAGATTATATTTTTAATTTATGTGAAGGTACCTGGGACCCAGGAAGGCCCTGAATACATCTCTTGCTCCCCATCTTTGCACAGCTAAAGAAAGCAAATTTTCACTGTACTTACAACAGGAAGTACAGCATTACTAAGGAACAAAAGGAGAAACTGTAGTGAACAGGGTATTTGCTTATTGTCATTAAATGGTCAGTGCTCTTGGTTACTTAAGTGCTTATGTGATGAAACAATAATGTCTAAGTGCTATGAACATAGTATACATACATTTTAGGGGAATGTGTGATGAGCACACACAAAAATGGTATTATTATTGACATATAAAGCCCTAAACAACTTAGAACCAGGTTACCTGAAAGATTGTCTTCCCCTATATAGAGCCATTAGACTACTACGGTCTTCAGGGGAGGCTTTGTTGTCCATGCCACATCCTGCAGAGTCGCAACTGGCAGTAACATGGCAATGGGCCTTCTCTGTGGTGGTGCCCTCCCTCTGGAATGTCTTCCTCTTTGCAATACATCAGCCACAGATAATCATATGCTTTCAACTATTAATAACACTTGTTTACCCTGGCTTTCCCCAATCATTAACTTATCTAAATGCTGTTAAGCTTTTAAAGATATGATCTTTTGTAATACATTGTGAACCGCTTTGGGATTTTTAAAATGGGAAGTGGTATATAAATGTTCTAAAATAAATAAATAAAAAATACAAAAGTAATCTAGCACCTATATTTATTTATTTATTTGACTTGTACCCCGCCTTTCTACCAAAAATGACACTCAAGATGGCCAGTTTTTCTGTTCCCCAGCCTCAATACCTTTAATGACTAAACAGATTCTTCCTTTAGTAGATGGATCCTATTCATATCTGTAATTGTCTGTATGTTGCTCCAACAAGAGGCAGATCAAGACTTAGCCTTAAGTAGGAATTTCTTGCATTTAGACTGGTTGGCTCCACCTCTATACAGACTGAGGCTTTATCTCATAAAGAGGCCAGGCCTGTTTTAGCAGCCTCAGTCTGTAGCAACATGGGAATGGCTGTGGCATACAAGTATCCTCATGGCCAGAGACCTCAGAGTTTGAAGATGGCAAGGCAACCTCCTCCTCTGAATGCAGGGGGAGCTGACACCTGGGATCTTTCTGGAGAACTAGGTCCTGGGGAGGTGGTAACCTTGTGATGCCTTTCCATGCTCAAGTCCTCTTCCTGAACTATTAATTCTGGAGCCTCCTCTAAGGACAAGGGGTTGGGATCCTCTGAGGATGAGAGTTTGGGGTCCTGGTCCATGACAGGTACTTATAGGCAAACAATATCCTGTAAATGCAAGTACTTTTGGGCTCAAGATTATGTAGCCATTAGGGCAGCCTTCCCCAACCTGGTGACCTCCAGATGTTTTGGACTACAACTCTGAGCGTTCCTGACTACTGGCAACGCTGGCTGGGACTCATGGGAGTAGAATTCCAAAACATCTGGAGGGCACCAGGTTGGGGAAGGTTGTCTTAGCTCTGGAAAAAATGTATATGCTCACGATTTCTGATTCAGAACTGGATCTGTACTATCTCCTTGATCACTGCAAATGAAGTGTGCATATGTGTGTTTCTGCCATCTGTCATTGCCAGGGGACAAATTCTGCAATATCTTCTTGTAGTTCAATTAAGTGTTTCGATTAGTTACACAACAATGTCTATATTAATGAGGAGAAATTACAGTTTCAAGAAAAGATTTAAATGACTTATGTCTGCCACCTTTTCACTTTAAATGTTAATCTAGAATTTATTAGTAAAAGGATTTAACTAACAATAAGAGGGGCTAGAGGGGGAAGTGGTATTCAGGAGTTCCTTTGAAGCTCTAACATTCTATGGAGGAGTGGGCAACTTGTGGCCCTCCAGATGTCTTGGCCTATAACTCCCATCAGCCCTAGCCATCATGGCAAATGGTGAGGGATCATGGGAGTTGTAGGCCAAAACATCTGGAGGGCTGCAAATTGCCCACCCTTGTTTTATGGGTTGGATCCAGATATGTTGGTTATTGGGATAGGAGACTATGAATGTCTGTATGTTATTAGATATTATGTAAGCTATTGAGATAAGAAGGTTGTTTCCAGATTTAGGCATGTGCAGCTGGAGTGGTGGAAGCAGATTTCCCCAGCCCTCCTTCCCACAGCAGCCCCTCCAGCACCTTAAAAATGCTATACAAAGGGTTGGGGGACCCTGCTGAATGGGGTGGGCTGTGGTGCAGGGGAGAGCGGAGATTCCCCAAAATTAGCCAGAGGCACCTTCTGTGACTGGAGCTCCACTCACAGAAACTGCATTTCGGGGATCCACTCCTCCGCACTTTCTCCTGCTCCACAGACCAACACACTCAGCAGGGGAGCTGGAGAGGCTGTGGTGAAGAAGGAGAAATCTGCTTCCATCAGCCCAGCCCAATCTGGATCCAACCCTATCGCAATAACCTTCATAGTATCTAACAATGCACAAGGGTCCATAGTCTCCTATTCCAATAACCAACATATCCAAGGAAAAGTAGAACTTTGCCAAATTCAGTATGTCAGTTTTTTAAGCTCTTCTATTAATTGTAATAAAACACCATAAAAAGGCTAAACTGATTTTGATAAAATCTTGTTGCTGAATTGTGTTGTCAGTTTATTTTATTTTATTTATTATATTTATACCCCGCCTTTTTTCCTGCAAGGAACCCAAGGCGGCTTACAAAATCCTCCTCCTCCTCTCCATTTTATCCTCACAACAACCCTGTGAGGTAAGTTAGGCTGAGAGTCAGTGACTGGCCCAAAGTCACCCAGTGAGTTTCATGGCCGAGCGGGGACTAGAACCCGGATCTCCCGAGTCCCAGTCCAACACCCTAACCAGTACGTTGTTTATGCAGGAGCAACTCAGGACAACAGAAGTGTTATATTGAAGTTGAAGAATTGTATGAATCTATGTATCATAGTTGTCTGAGAATAGGAATTTTGTTTATGCCTAAAGAAGAAAATAGACTAGGCCATGTCTTATGTTATAGTTGCTTATTTGTGTTTCTTAAATTTATTTTATTTTTTAATGTGTGTATGAAAGCAACCAGAAAATAGCTGAAATATTTGGATTGTTAACATCTATTTGTTTAATATACTTATACACTGCCTTTTTACTCCTTGCAAGTCAGCTGACAAAAATGTAAACCAATGAAACATGTAATTAATAAATGTCAACCTAAGGTCAGGAATGGGCTCTAGAACAAGCTTGAACCTCCAGTTTTGACTTTGACGGGGAAGTAGCAGGTAAACAAAGATTGGGAATATGCCTTGCAATGCATTTGAAACCTTCTCAGACTGTTATACATCCGAAAAACAGAAGCAAAAAGAGACCGAGGGCGGGAACCCAAGTGCTTAAATAAGCTCTCCCTGTGTCCCCACCCTGACTCAGCCGCTGGCTCAGCCACAGTGACCAGACCTGTCCTTTTACCTGACTCCTCTCTCCTCCCCCACGCGCAAATCTTCTCCCCAGCCCCAGGTGAGGGGCCGGTGGAAGTCTGTTATTATACTCACACCTAGCTTTGGGGCCATTTTCTGGCTTTTTAAAGCACAAGCAAGGAAATGTGGGTTTGGATATTTTTCATTATCCATAGCGAGTGTTACCAAAGGCCTCCTCAAACAAGTCCCCTTATCACATAGGACAGGGGTGTACAATGTATGGCCCTCCAGATGTTCTTGGACTGCAATTCCCATAATTCCTCACCATTGGTTATGCTGGGTAGGGCTGATGAGAGTTGCAGTCCAACAACATCTGGAGGGTCAAAATTGCCCACCCCTGTCACAGGAGTCCTGTGACAGGGAGATGTTCCTGATCTGACAAATATTTTCACTCAGTTTGAAGCTACTGTGGCCTGCCCACCATCTCCTCCTCCATGTGGCTTTAGAATACCATTATCCCTGGCTCACATTCAAATGTGTGTATTTTGATCTTTGTATATAAAGGGAGGTTCTAAGCATGTTAAACCCTCCCTATGTGTCTAACAGCAAGACTTCTGTCAAAACTATTCTTTCTAATTTTCTTGTATGCCTTGAATGAACTCTTTCACTTTGATCAGAACTAATTGCAGTTCATATTTTTTATTCCACATTGAAATGGTGCTAAGATTACATGCAACAGGCAACAGTACTTTTCTAATTCTGGAGCAAAAATACTTTTGTATAGTAGGCTGGAGATAGTACAGGAGCATATGATGTTGTTTGACCTACATAATCATCCCTGCCAAACTCAGTGATATACTTTTATCAACCTCACAACTCTGCCTTTGCGACACTTTGCTTTTTTCTTTTTCTTTTCAATCCATAGACAACTCCTAATGTCTTTTGGCAGGCTACAGAACTGTCAACAGTGGGATGAAATCAATAACAGTTTGGACAATATGAAGTTCTAGCAGGTTGTGGCATGGCTATATTTTAATTTATGCTGCATTATGGTGGGCCTTCAAAATTTCTGAAAGAGTGAGTTTAACCTCCAATAATAAATATTATGCAGATAGGCTATTCTTTGCTTAAATCTGAATATGCATTGCCAAGGGTTTCCACAATCAGTGCTGCCTTTAAAAAAAAACAACACACCAACAAAACAAAACCCTCCCCTCCTTGTTTTGGAATGAAGCTGGTTTAGCAATAGGCTGCTTCTTGAATAACATTTGGCAGCTAAGCTAGAAAGTATTAAAAATGATTATGTTTTGTAACCACTCTTCTCAAGAAATACAAGATGAAGAAATGTCCTGGTACTAGCGGAAAACTGTTCTGGAATGCATGCTGATAACTCATATATTATTTAAAATGAGACAACAGTTTTGTTTTTTTTAAAGGCATTTCTGTAAGGCATATTTAAATCTTTGAACAAAAGTTGAAAGCACTGCTTTTTCATAGAACTGATTGTATCTGGCTATTCATTTAAAATAAGCAATTGCGTGGTATAGAACATACAAGCAATAGCAATATAAGTTGCATCCAATTTTGCTTCAATGAATACATTATTGCCTTTTTTATGTTAACTTTTTTCCCCCAGCAGGCAGCAGAATTGTTTATGCTGTCCTAATGCAGCTAAAGCTGAATTTCTAATGAGAATGTGATTCTTAGCACATGACTAGTCTCCTTTACTTCCCTCTCAGTTCATTTATTTATATTTTTATCAACATAGTTTTCACTGAGTATTCATAGAAATCATGAAACAAGAACAACTTGCAAACCTTTAAATTGAAACTGTGGGAAAATATCAGTGATTCACGGAGGAATCATCCATCCAAACCCAGAGGATTGCGGACATCCTATGCAGGGTGGGAGGATAAGATATCCTCCGCACTTCCCTAGCTCTGAAAAGCATCTAGACAGCTGATTTCAGCTGTCTAGATGTTTCTCCCTGCCTCCTGAGGAGGAAAGGCTAAGGTGCTGCCAGAATTGTTGGTAAGACAGTGGCACCTCGCCCCTCCCCATGCCCGGGAACATCCCCCCCCAAGAGGAACCAAGCACGGTCTTCTGTGTTTGGTTTCCCTCCAGCACAGAAAGAACCACACCTGCACCGAGGTGGGGTGGGGACGGGAGTTCCAAGGCACTGTGACCTCAGAAAGGATTTCCGAGGTTGCAGCACCATCTATGCCTCTTCCTATGTTCTTCCAGACAAGATCGGGGGGGGGGGGACACATAGGATTGCGCCCTTAAATATGAGTCATCTTAATGTGAAATGGTGCTTAACTCTCATGTATTGGTTAGAGCTAAAATAAAATGCTGCATAAACATAACAACATTCAGTAAAATTTCACAATTTTAAACATTTTGAATTTCAATTTTTAAAATTTCACTGTTAAAATTTGACTTTGAGTAATGCTTTGATGAAACTCTAGTTGATTTGTTTTTCTGTATAATGTATAAACTTGCTTTTATACGTTAAAATCCCTAAATACAACAACATAATTTTTTTAAAAAGCCAAACTGGGAGAATATAGACTTGAGGTTTTTGCAAGCAATTCAAGATAATTTTGCTACAGAATATTTTACCTCAAATTCACCTTTACGTAGATAAGTCCTATCTAGATTCATTTTATATTTTTCAGTCTTTATATGTGCATCCACTGTATCTTTGTTTCTGCTCATTGTGACATGAAACTTTTATCTCGAGTTGAATATGTGGAGGTGGAAAACTGATTTAATAGTTTCTTTTTATAGAAACTTAGTATCATTGCAAGCAGCTGTGTGTGTATACTGTATAGAGAATATTTTTTCAGCTACAGTTTCTTTGCAAATACATGTGTATATATGGATGTGGCATGTGTGAACCTGTAGCATGTGGCCTCTATTGTGTTACATCTTCAGATCTCCCACATAGAGTTGCTATACTGCTGATATAACCAGGTTTTGTCCAAATTCTAGGCATGCCACAGGGTGTCCATTTAGAACATGAGCTGGCCCACATTCTTAACTTTCTAAAATTAAGTCTCTTGCACTTATTATTTTGAAGACAGTTATAATGTGCAGTTCAGTAAGAAGAAAATGTGCTCCTGCTTTCTAGCATTTTAGCCAATAAGTAGAAGCTATTGTTTATCATTGGATGCATGATTGACAACTGAAGAAGAAACAAGAAATAACTCTGCTAGTTGGCCAGGTTTTGTCATAAGAAAACTTGATCCTAGTAAATTGCATGGTATTGATCCTCCAGATTGGCAGTGTCTTCTCATAATCAAAGTATTATCCCAAATGTATTATGTAAGAATTTAATGATTTTAAATTGTATACAATTTTAAATTGTATATAGAATAAGAAAGCTTGTGGCTTACGCTGGCTCAGCTTGTCTGAGTGTGGAAAGCTAAGCAGGGTCAAGCCTGGTTATTACTTGGATGGGAGACCTCTCCTCTAGTTTCCTGCATTGAGCAGGGGGTTGGACTCGATAGCCTTGTAGGCTCCTTCCAACTCTATGATCTATGAAATCTATGAAACTTTTATTCCCTGAATTATTTGATACTCTGACAGCTAATTATTATAACACACACACACACACACACACACCTTTAAAGGGTGTATATAATAATGCCTGGTCAACCTTTAATGGAGATGGTGGAAATCCTCTCTCCATTCTTAATATCAGAACTGTAACTGTAGCATTTTCCTCCATGTTGGTCCTTCTCTTGAAGGGTGTCTGCTGCTGAAGGATGAGAAAGTTAGATGGAATTGGCTCATGGTCTCATCTTTAATGGAGCGTAGCAAGGTTAGACAGCATGTACCACTTATGATCTGGCCAAGGTTCCCCATTATCTGAAGTGAGAGCATATCTTAGAGTCCTTTGCAGTGCCACAGGGGACTCTGTACTGTACTTTTACATAATGTATTGGGTCAGAGTGGCTACGTCAGGAACAGTAGCTTGACTGCACAGCCCATGACTGTTAATGAATGTGCTCTACGAGATACATATACTTACTTTTGCACATTCTCAAGACACACGTTCATCAAATGATCCTTTTAACATTGGCAATAGTGTGCCTTTGGCAAAGAGAGGACCCAAAAAATTATGCGCGCACACACACACACACACAAATAGTGGGGAATTTCTTAAACACAAGCAAAAATTTAAAATGTACACTCATTACTCTAGGGAAGTAACTTGTTAGAGCAATTGTAGTTCAAATAAAAGCATATACATCAGTTAGAATCTTCAAAGCCTGCAGAGAGAACTGTATTTTGGGGAAATTAGCATTGTTCTCTCAGAGGCTGACTCTGGAGATTTAAACTAGGCCACGGACATGCACTGACTGTTCAGCCTGTTGTAGAATGTTTGTCAGTGTGAGAGGTCAAAAAGGTGGAGATTAGGTAAATCAGGGTCCCTAAGACATTTGGGAGTGGAAAAGAAATGTCTGGGGTGAGTGTTATAGAGCAGAGAGGAAGAAAGGGGTTGAGAGAGGTTTGTCCTAAGAAGAGAACTTGTGTTCAGAACATGTGTCCTGAGACACATTCACATAACAGGAAGGGAGGGGAGAAGGGGTCTATCTGGAGCTCACAAGGCAATCATGCCAATTTAGAGCACTCTGAGTGCTTTCCACATGCTCCTTGTTTCTCTTCTTGTTTGTTTCCCGATACTGTTTACCATTGGCAATGGCAATCAATTTGGCATTAGCCTAGGTTCTTTGAAGAACCTAATCTAATGCAAAGAAGGAAACATACAGAATAAGAGTCCAAGCTGCACAAAGTGGATGGGACTCCAACCAATTAAGTTCAAAATTTGATCCAATTCATCATCATCAGGCGATCACTCGTGACCAAGTAAGATTGTCTTCCAGGATAAAAGGAGGAAATTCTAAAGAAGATTGTGTAGACTCTAGCGATGGGTCCGTAAGTGACTGTGGAGGCCAATTCTAGATCCACACATCTTCCCACAGTGAGGACACAGGTTACCAGATGGAAGATGGTCCTGTAAAGGATTCGTTTGACGTGCTTTTCGCCTAGCACGTTTCTCCCTTTCACCTTGCACTCGGGCTTCTTCAAAGTCCATGGAGCCTTTGTGAAAGGCCAACCTCCATTTAGATCGTTCATGGGCCAGAGCTTCCCAGTTTTCGATGTTTATATTGCATTTTTTTAGATTAGCCTTATGAACATCTTTAAACCTCTTATATTGACCACCGATATTCCGCTTTCCATTCTTGAGTTGGGAATAAAGTAACTGCTTTGGGAGACGGCAGTCAGGCATTCGAACAACATGACCGGTCCACTGAAGTTGGCATTGAAGGATCATTTTTTCAACGCTAGTAATCTTTGCTTCTTCCAGTACACTGACATTTGTTCGCCTATCTTCCCAAGTAATTCGCAGGATTTTCCGGAGGCAACGTTGATGAAACCTTTCAAGGAGGTGGAAGTGACGTTTATAGATAGTCCATGTTTCGCAGGCATACAATAAAGTTGGTAATACAATGGCTTCATAAACCAGTGTTTTGGTTTTCTTACAAATATCCCGATCCTCGAACACTCTATGTTTCATTCGAGAAAATGCGGCACTTGCGGAGCTCAGACGATGCTGGATTTCACTGTCGATGTTAGCTGTAACAGAAAGATAGCTGCCAAGATAGAGAAAATGATCGACATTTTCCAGTATTGTCCCGCCAAGCTGGATAGATGGCATTAATAGATAGAAGGTTTGCGAGAATCCTAGCAAATATTTTACCTGCAGTAGCTAAGAGAGAAATGCCCCGATAGTTTCCACAGTCTGTTCTATCACCTTTCTTAAAGAGGGTGATAATTATGGCATCCCTGAAGTCTTCTGGGATCTCTTCTCTTATCCAGATTTTTTCGATGAGTTTATGAAGATGTTGTACAAGTTCGGGGGGCCCTTCTTTAAAGATTTCAGCAGGAATCCCATCTGGTCCACTAGCTTTGTTATTCTTCATTTGATTAATGGCTTTTTTTACTTCATCCAAAGTGGGGAGTATTGCAAGTTCCTCTCTAATTTGTTTTTGCGGGATTTGCGAAAAAATCTCATTATCCACCTTAGATTTACGATTTAAAAGGTCATAATAATGCTCTTTCCAATGCAGTGCAATAGACTCTTTGTCTTTTAAGAGTTTGGTGCCATCTTTTGATTGTAAAGGGTTTGTACCATAGGTTTTTGGTCCATAAATGTCCCTTGTGGCCTTAAAAAAGCCCCGTGCATCATGAGATTCTGCAAGTTGTTGAATTTCTTAAGCTTTCTTTTTCCACCAGGCGTTCTCTTGTTCTCTTGTTCTCTTGTTCTTCTTTGGACCTCAGCCTTTGCACTAGTGTAGATTTTTTTCTTGGCAGCGCAGTTAATATCATTTTGCCATATTTGGAAGGCTTTCCTTTTTTGGTCAATTATATATTTAATCTCATTATCATTTATCATTTTCATCAAACCAATCCTGATGTTTCTTAGTTTCGTATCCAATAGTTTGTTCACAAGCTGCAGTAATGGAGGTTTTCAGCTTAGACCAATGGTCCTCAATGTTGTCAGGAGGTTCTGTAGGTAGATGTTCCTTAAGAAGTGATTGAAGACGAGTTTGCTTATTAGGATCTTGAAGGGCGTGGATGTTCATTTTACGCCTTGGTTTCCTTCCTTGAAGCCTACGTTGGGGAGCAATGTTGATAACCATAGTGGACCGGATTAGTCGGTGGTCTGTCCAGCAGTTGGTGGTCTGTCCAGCAGTCGGTGGTCTGTCCAGCAGTCGTCGGCACTCACCATGGCCCTAGATCCAATTATACATATGCACACCATAGAAAGTGGGGTGGAAGATACAATTTTGTAGAAAGACCAGCAAAGACAGATGGGGGTTCTAACTTCTAAGATACCTTTCCCTGGGTCTGATTACCCATTCCTGCAGCTGAAGATTTGGTCACAATGAAATTCCTGGGTCTCATTGGCAACGTGCCCTTTAAAAATGAGGCTCTTATGGACAATCGCCTGTGGTGAGGTACAGACCTAAGTGGCAGGCTGAGTTAGGCCATTTTATCTGGGCTTGTCCAAGGCTGGCAGAACTCCATGGTTTGTTTCTTTTCAGGAGGGATCAGTTGGAACACTTGCAAGAAGAACCTGAGTATGAGGATTTAGATGGTATCAGTCCATCAGCCACAGTTGGAACCAATCCAAAACCTGGCACAGTAACTGCACAAAACTCTGGATTTTTGTACACTTTAAAGAAAGACTTGGATGTCATGTCTGTCATGTCTAAAACATGCAAGTAGCAGGAAAATTCTTAAGTTTCAAGAATTGCATTTCCTGCCTGAAAACAAAGGGTTTGATCAGCCTTCTGCCAGAGTAATCAGAGAGATACAAAAGAAGGTACTTTTTGTAATGGTGCTCTGTCCATTTTGAAACCTTGTCAAACAATTCAGTTTCTTTTCCTTACACCTTTGGGGGTGTTTCCTGCTACTCTGGAGGGGAACATAACTTCAGAACTGATTCTTTGTAAGTTTGAGCGCTTTTATATTTTGTCTGCAGCTTTGATTGATTTGGTGCCAAATAGCAGCTTGCATATATGACTTATAACTGCTCAATAATCTCCTTTGTTTCTGCTAAACTCACAAGCCAAACATTCTTAAAGGCACATACATGCACAGGAAAGAAAGTGTGGCAACCTTACTTTGGGGTCTTTTCAGTTCCTGAAATTTGTTACTAGACTTGTGACTCTATAGAAACTGATTTGTGCTAGTCTTGATCACTGAACTCTTTTGTTTCTTTGTTCTTCTATTTTCTGGGCCCAAAGTATGGCATGATCAAGTAACCCTTACTGATTCCACTCCAGGAAATATGCTTGAAAGTATTCTGCAGTCTACCTTAGTGTGGTAAGGTAGACTGCAGTGTACATATTCCACATATTCCACAGTGTACATACCAGGTTCTGATATCTTAAACCTTCAGCCATGATGTCTTTCAGAATGTCCTGTACTATTTCCTCCCCCAGCCCATGGTCCATTTCCCCCCAACAGTGACTCAGCATTCTGTGGCCATAATCAGTTTTCACTGGGCTAGTGCGGGTGGGGTTGCCCCCCCATACACATTTTACTTCTGTAAACCTTATATTTCCCCAAGCATACTAATACCTCCCTTTTCAAGGATGGCACCATTAAAAAGAGACACTTAGGGTGAAATCCTATGCATGTTTAGACAGAAAAAAGTCCTATAATTCCCAGCATTCTCCAGCCAGCCATGCTGGCTGGGGGATCCTGGGAGCTGTAGGACTTTTTTTTTTTTTTTTTGTCTAAACATGCACAGGACTACACCCGTAGTCACTTAAGAAATGAGCATTTTATCCCTGGTGTATATGATTTCTCTACCATACCACCACCACCCCTACACTTTCCTGTGGGCCCCTTCAACTGAATATTAAGATGGAAAATATTCTGATCTGATTATTTTGAAGAATATTTATCAATTCATTGTGGCACATTTCAAATTTAGAATTGGCTATGCCATTTTGATTGAAACCCCTCTTCTGTTCTGGAAGAATACTTTCTATTCAAGCCTTTCACAGTCATTGACTCTGGTGCTTCTGTATTATTCCATTAGAGGAAATCTTTGTCTGTATCATATTATGCATACTGAGTAGAAGAGATTTAGCAGTTCCCATTTGTATTGATGTACGGTCTAGAAGTATGTCACTCAAATTAATTCAAGCATCCAGTTCTAATCCTGCCCCAAAGAATAATGTTATACTTTCTAAGAGAACATCACTTACATTGGTGAACAGTGCCTGAACATATTTACATTCCTTTCAGTTTTTATTATTACCTCAACACCAAAATGGGGGAAATGTCCCTCCAGCTAAAGTAGTCTTATAATAACCAAATAAATGTAGTCTTATAGTAATCAAATAAATGTATTCTTCTGTCCTATATTACCTGCATCCAATTTCCCATTTCATATTCATTTCTATATTTTGGGGGGTGAGTTGGAATGGTGGTCTGCATATGATTGTTTACTGGAAGTTCAGTCAGAAATACGTTCTTCCTGTCAAAGAAAAATACAGATTTAATGTAAGTGAGTCCCGCCAGCGCAAAAAAACAAAACAAAAAACAAACAAACAAAATAACATATTGGGATCCTCACTGGGTCCATGGTTGGTACCTGCTGCATTTTGACAACAGGTACCCCACAGGACATTTACCCAGGTGAGGCTTCCCATTTTCACACCCACGGAAGTGTACACACCTGCATCTCCATAATTGTGCAATTCCTGCTTAAACAAACAAACAAAAAATAATGAAACTATTCGTGCACATTAGGGGCACAATTTTTTTTTTAAAAAAGGGTGTGGCAAACCACTGACAGTCCCTCCAGTGTGCTGCTTGGGCACTTTGGAGGGGCTGTCAGTGGCTGTCAAAATGGAGATCACGAAAAGCAATCTCTGGGGAGAAAAAAAGGGAAAGGTGGGGGGAAAGCTGTAGCAAGCCAAAATGGCTCTCTGTCATGGTGGGGAAAGCAGATTGAGCCACAAAGTCCCCTGGTACACCAACTGGTGGACCAAGGGAGAAGGAGGGGGTGACAACCCACAGTGCAGCTAGTCATTTGTTGGGCGAACCGTGGGTTGTTAGAATCATAGAATCATAGAAAAGTAGAGTTGGAAGGGGCCTACCAGGCCATCGAGTCCAACCCCCGGCTCAATGCAGGAATCTAGGTCAAAGCATCCCCGACAGATGGCTGTCCAGCCGCACCTTGAATGCCTCCAGAGTGGGAGAGCCTACCACCTCCCTAGGTAGTTGGTTCCATTGTCTTATTGCTCTGACAGTCAGGAAATTTTTCCTGATGTTTAGGTGGAATCTGGGTTCCTGTAACTTGAGCCCATTATTCCGTGTCCTGCAAATTGGGATGACCAAGAAGAGATCCTGGCTCTCCTCTGTGTGACAACCCTTTAAGTACTGGAAGAGTGCTATCACATCTCCCCTCAGTCTCCTCTTCTGAAGGCTAAACATGCCAAGTTCTTTCAGTCTCTCCTCATAGGGCCTTGTTTCCAGTCCCTTTATCATCCTTGTTGCCCTCCTCTGAACCCTCTCGTTTGTCTACGTCCTTCTTAAAGTGTGGTGCCCAGAACTGGATGCATTACTCAAGATGAGGCCTAACCAGTGCTGAGTAAAGGGGAATTATCACTTCACGCGATTAATGCAGCCCAAAATAGCATTTGCCTTGTTTGCAGCCACATCACATTGCTGGCTCATATTCAGTTTATGATCTACAACAATTCCAAGATCCTTCTCACTTGTAGTACTGTTGAGCCAAGTGTCCCCCATTCTGTAACTGCATTTAGTTTCCTTTCCCCAGGTGCAGCACTTGCCATTTATCCCTATTATATTTCATTCTGTTGTTTTCGGCCCAGCGCTCCAGCCTATCGAGATCTCTTTCAATTTTGTTTCTGTCTTCCAGAGTATTAGCTGTTCCACCCAACTTTGTGTCATCTGCAAATTTGATAAGCATTCCCTGCACCTCCTCATCCAAGTCATTAATAAAAATGTTGAAGAGCACTGGGCCCAGGACCGAGCCCTGTGGTACCCCGCTCATTATCTCTCCCCAATTTGAGAAGGAACCATTGATAAGCACTCTTTGAGTCCGATTCTGTAGCCAATTGTGGATCCACCTGATCGTTGTTCCATCTAGCCTACTTTTAGCTAGCTTGCTAATCAGGATATCATGAGGCACTTTGTTGAAAGCTTTGCTGAAGTCCAGATATATTATGTCCACAGCATTCCCACAGTCCACAAGGGAGGTGACCCGATCAAAAAATGAGATCAGATTAGTCTGGCAGGATTTGTTCTTGACAAATCCATGCTGGCTTCTAGTAATCACTGCATTGTTTTCAAGGTGCTTGCAGACTGACTTCTTTATAATCTGCTCCAAATTTTTCCCAGGGATTGATGTCAGACTGACTGGCCTATAGTTCCCAGGTTCCTCCTTCTTGCCCTTTCTGAAGATGGGAACAACATTTGCCCTCCTCCAGTCATCTGGCACTTCACCTGTCCTCCATGATTCCTCAAAGATAATAGACAGTGGTTCTGAGAGTTCTTCTGCCAGTTCCTTTATTACTCTTGGATGCTGCTCGTCAGGCCCTGGAGATTTAAACTCATTCAGAGTAATCAGGTGCTCCTTGACCATTTGCCTATCAATCTCAAGCTGCAATCCTGCCCCTTCAGTCTGCACTTCAGGTTTGCCAGGGGGGTCATAGACCCTCTTTTGGGAGAAGACTGAGCCAAAGTAGGAATTGAACACTTCTGCCTTTTCTTTGTCTTCTGTTATCAATTTGCCATCCTCATTGCGTAGTTGAACCACCATTTCTTTCCTCTTTGTTCTCCGTGGGCTTATTGCCAGGGTGGGCTGGCTTGATGTGCGAACTTGCCCATTGTGTAGAACATTGTGCCAAAACTGAAAATAGTATATGTATTTGGGTACAGTATCCTCCACGTAACACAATCAAAACAGGCCTCATGAAAGTAAGATTTGGATCACAGACACAGGGGAAATCTCACACTCAAATAATTGGAGCATCTCTCCATTCACATATTATATTCTACATTCAATGAGAGGGCAGGACAAGAGTGGAGGAGGAGGAATACAAGCCCTTCTGAATGCATCTCCAAGCACAGAACACCACCCGAACAGGCACAGAAACAACTGTACACAGCATGCAACAATATCCAAACACATTTAATTGCAGCAAATGCTGGCAATTCCCTTGCTCCCAGGTTTGCTGGTAGGCAGGGTGGCACTTTTTGCACCTGAACCCTAGTGAGAGACCACGATAGTGAATTGTCATGTGTGAACTAGCCCTCAAACTCTGGGGGGAAATGTTTCAAGAAAAGATTAATCCTTAAGGAAGTGGCCATTTTCCACATGACTGCAAACTGAAACTGTTATATATGTAGAGTTCAAAAATTTGAGTGAAGGGGGGATAAGTTTCATTTTTTGCATTTTTGTCTACGCTAGAAACAACTCTTAATGTCTGCCCATTTTAAAGTATAAGGTTAACTTAGCCTTTTCACTTGAATTGGTACATGTTTCTGATATTCTTTATCATCCAGATCCTAAGTACCTCGATTTGCTAACGCCTTGGGACACAAAAGTGTTATCTCTTTAAAACTGAATGAAAAGGCCTTAGGAATAGTACAGTGACTATTTCCAGATGGATTAAGTCTTGCATTTTTGAAATGAAGAGATCCAGGGAGACGTGAAGCACCTAAAGCTATCAAGTTATCCTACAGGGCTTGTGTCAGCCTCTAACAGAATATAAAACAGCAGAGCAGTGGGCAAATTTGTAAAAGTAATGAAGGTCCTGCACTGCTTGAGTTTCCAAAACCTTGAGCAGGTACTTCTTATTTTGAAAATGTACCTCTCAGTTTCTTTCTTCTTCCTTTTTGTACTCTAGGCACTTGATAGCAATGACAGGATATTAGTCACTGTATGGTCCCCTACATGCAGTAACATCCAGTGTGCACAGAATACTACTCAAATAAAAAACAAGCAGTGAGACCAATGTGACTCTCTAAGGTCTCATGTATGAACATATAAGCATAGTTATATATCCATGCCATCCGCATATTTAGCTTGAACATGGTTTACATTATGGATATGAAATGTAAATTACACCCATAAAACAAAATTCATTGTTTGTATGTTTGTGTCCTAGTACATTACAAGTGATACTGGGGGAAATGGTGAACATTTTAAAGGAACATTTTGAAGTCTGATTTCCAGTGTTATTTACATTTTCTTAGAATAATCACAAATACAGAAGAAAATGAGGTACTGTGTTTTTTCTTTATAATTCTCATCAAACATCTTATAAATATTGATTTGTTTATAATGTGGGTAGGTTTTTTTTGTTTTTACTTTAATACTTACAAGTTCCTATCTCTTGCTGTTGAGAGCTAAGCAGAGAATTATGCCCTAACTAGTGTTGCATCCCATGTTTCTAATCAAAAATCTTATTACTATATCTCCTAGTTGACACAATGTGCATGGGGGTTTTGGATTTAGCTCCAGAGGCTGGAACTGACCTCTCTCTGAAAAAGCTGATGCTTATACACTGCAGAGATCAAGGCAGTTACTAGAATTAATGCAAGGAGGTTCCTTGTACTTATGTTGGTACCTTTGAGTAGCAGGGCATCAGATCAGGTTCTTCAGTATATAAAACTTAATTAAAAGTAGAAATTCAATTTTATATTCTGAATATGATGCTCTGAAATATTTATAATATTGTTAAGGAATGTATAATATGTATGTTTAAATATATAACTGAATTGTTATTGTTCTTGGAATTCACAAACAGTCCACATGATAATGTAGCCGTATACCAGAGTTTATCTATTTGGCTACTTCAGTGAAAGTTGCCAAATAGTGAAGAAGAAGCTCTGTTTGAGACAAGGTTTTTGTTTTGTTTTCCTCTGGAGTTTGTCTTGGAGGGGAAGCTAGGTTTCCATGGATATGATATGCCTTTGGGAAGTAGTAGTGACTAGAGGCTCAGGTTTTCAGCTTTCCTCTAAAGAAATAAAAGTTAACAAGATCAATTGATAACATCATTTGTAACGTTTGTATAGGTGCTGGATGACAAAACAGGTCATGTCTCATTTGGTTTGTTTCATTGCTAAAAGTCTACTTTCTTACTGAAGCAAGAGAAAATTATATTAAGAGTAATGATACAATAAATGTTCACAGGTGGTTTGGCAAACCTGAAATGGTGCATTTAAATAGCTTACAAATACAAAGTGAGTAACTTCTATTCTTGTTATTTGTGGGAATCTCTCTATTTTGATCAGAAAATGAGAACTTGCTCCATGCAGGCCTATAACTATAGGGTTAAGCGTCACTTGTAGAATTTGTGCCAATCCTGACCATTTTAAACCCAAAAGAAAGGGCCCTGTAAGCACTGGCAAACCCCCCCCCCCCATGTATACACACTTTCCTGTGAGTAAGTCCCATTGAACATAATAGGACTTCTAAGTACACATGCATAGGATTGCACTGTTACTCTGTTTTCAGAGCAGTGGTAAATTTTACTTGGCTCTACCTGTGTACCCCATGTAGAAAGCTCTCTACAGTAATGATTATAATTATTCTGCAGGGATTTTGGATGGTTTTTTAAAAAAAAAAAATGCATTAGAAATTTTAGATATTTAATTTTTTAGCAGAAAACACACTCTCCTCAAGAGAAAGAAAGAAAAAATCCCAACTACTTCAAATAGCAGCAACAAACATCATCATTCCATTTTGGCATTATTGTTCAATCACAGTGTTGTTGTACTTTATTAAAAAAAACAACAAGAACAATAGAGCCCACATGTTTTTTTCTGAGTGGAGAAAATAGGAGCTTGCAGGGTGGACTGTGAACCACTTTGCACACTCAGATATCTAAATGTTAAATATTATTATTTATTTGGCAAACTACTAATGAGAACAAAGCCACCAATGGAGGGATCCATTTTTAAAGTGGGAGGGAGACCTTTAAAACAAGGAGTTTCCTGCACAATGTGGGGAAAGCAGGCTGAAAGTTATGTTTGACTGAAATAATGACATATTCCTCCCCGCTTTACCCCTTCCTACCGTTTGTTGTCGCCTCTATAAGCTCTTTGGGGCAGGGAACTGTTCTCTTATCCTTGGTAAAGCACCATGCACATTGATGGTATAATAATAATGACAACAACAGCAATCATCATCATCATCATCATCATCATCATCATCATCATCATGGGTCTGGAGATCAAGGTGGCTTAGTGGTCAGAGCCCTTAAACAGTTAGAGCATCCTGGGGTGGTGGCCATACCCTTGGCCATGCCCTTGGTCATGCCCTCATATTGCCTGGCCACACCCTCTTGATTACACCTTCATGTTGCTTAACCATACCTCTTACAAATTCACGTTGTCCCTATTTTCATCTGTGAAATGTTGGAGGGTATGATACTGAGTTGGACCATGGCTCCATCTAGCCCAGTGTTGTCAACACTGACTGGCAGTGGCTCTCTAGGGGCTTCAGGCAGGAATATTTCTAGCCCTACCTGGAGATGCCAGCCAGGGATAGAATCAGGGATCTTCTGCATGTAAAGCTTGAGTTCTACCAGTGAGCCACATGTTTAATATCTTAGATCTAAATATACTTTAGTTTGTTTGTGATCAGTTTGATGCAGACTTGTTCAACATTCATTACAATATTTATATGTTTCATTATGGTTTGATTTCAAATTAGAGTTGAGGGTGTTATTGATAGACTTCTGTTGTTATTGTTATTAATATTGTACTTGTATTTTGTTGTGAGTTTTGTTTCAGAACTAGATGCTTTCTTGCTATTTTTTATTGTTAACTTTTAAAACTAGACAGTTTAAAATACTTGATGGATTGTGGATATGGTTGGTTTTAGTAGATGCTTCTCTGAGTTTGACTGGATGATTTTTAGGATGTTTTTATGTAATTTTGAATTTTATCAATAGATAATATATGCTCCATTGTGCTAGAGAGTGTGGTTTGTAGACCTTAAAAATAAATAAAATAATGTTTTCTTTTTGGTTTTTGAATTTTTACATGCTACAGGGATTAGGTCCAGGTATTAAGCAGTAGCCACAGTGTTTATGCAGCAGCTGCAGATAAATTGGAGCCAAATCCAAATCTTCCTTTATTCAGACATATAAGAGAGAGGGTGGAAAAGTTCTGACATTCAGAGCAGTCACAACTTTATGCATCAGTAGAATACAATAGAATTACTACCTAAGTGAAAGCTTAACAAGTAAACTTAGCTTTAAAAAATGTAACATGTAAGTGTGCTTCATTAGAGTCTGAACGGTTTATTACATAGTAGTAATGGCTCTAGTCCCTACTAACCTTCTCATACATGTAAAACAAAGAACCAAATGGATTCCACAAACTTACATACATTCCTTGAACAGAAGTTTAATTTGAAGTTCTTTGCATGTGGCATTTTGTCTAACACTTTGAAAGAGACTCAGAGAACAAAAATGTTAAAGGTCCTTCTGAAAGATCCACCAGAGAATACAGTATATTCATGGAAAGAGAAATAGAATGACTGGATGGAACCAGTTCTAATCATCCAATGTCTAAATTTGAGTGGATAGAGCAGGGTCCCCATTTTATAAAAAAAAATCAGGTTCTGAGAAATAATAAAGAATAATAAGATTGTTAGTAAACATAGAATAATAGGAAAGTGAAAGACAAGATATTTTCCTATTAGAAGAGAATTATTATTATGTAGAAGAGAGTCAACCAATTTGAATAAGGTATAAAAAATAGCACACATTTTGGATGCATATTGGAGAACAAAAAGGTGAGGCATCCTAGTATGGTGTCAATTCACCAGACATTCTAGGGGGCATTGTTGAGCTTCATCAGAATATAGGGGTTTGGTTTGCTTTGGCTTAGCAATTACCAGGTTTCAAAGTGTAGTGATACATTTAAAAAAAACCTATCATGGTAAAAAATTGTCACGGTAAAGTCGCTTTGTGTTAACTTTGCCACATTCAAACAGTAACATACAGATACTGAAGAAGATAACAAGGCCAAGAAAATAAACCAGAAGAGATATGGCAAATTCTCTAGGAAGAGATGACCTCAAATTTAATAAGACTCCACCAACTACTTAGAAGAAGCTGAAGCAGAATATCTCTTCCACTTGATTTGGGAGTCCAGTAGGACAGGACAGGACAGTCTTCCCTTTTCTTTATCAACTTACTATTGCATGAAATGGTGTCAAGAAAAATATTTTTTTCATTAAGTATATTCCTGCAAAACTTGTCAAGGTTTGGCCTCATTCATACATCGCTAAATCTCCAGAGAATCAGACATAAATAGTAAGTCAGTGCTTATAAAATTTCATATTCTGTTTAAATAATTTCTCAATGCAGAACCTCTTGACTTGCTGATAATGTTGTTTCCACAAATTCAGAATGACACTTGTTGCTATAAAATGTAAAGCCTGTCAGGTTTTTGACAAGCACTCTACCATCTATCTGTATCTTTTCTAATGCCACATGTCCGTATTTGCAAGTTACCTTAACTTCTTTTTTTGTTGCAAAAACAATACATTTGAATAGTTTTCTATTATTGCTATGCAATATGCACCATTTGAAAAGCTATCAAAATTGAGCAAAATTATATATATATATATATATATATATATATATAATAATTCTAATTCTACTGTAGGTGGCATTATTTTGAATGAGATAGTGGAGACTGCAGTCAGACGTTAAACTTTTTGAAAGCAACCATTGGCTTTCATTTGTATATAAAAATCAGTATATAAACTGAAGGCAGGTTGTTATTGTAGTTAGCATGTTTAATTATTAGCAGGGGAAACCACTGGAGTAATGTTTGTTCTTTTCCCAGATTATTTTTTGCTTTATCAAGCCCTTTTCCTTATGTCTCAGCTGTTCTTATTACAAATATATATATGGCATACATTTTTGTATGATAAAATGTAGCTCCTGACAATCTTATTTCCTAGTTAGTGGCATTCCCTTTTATATTATTTCATTTAACAATTTATATCTTGATAAATTTCAAATTTTGTTATCACTATTTATTTATTTATTTTTGACAGGTCAAGTTGTGGAGTAAAATAATAGTCAAGCTTCATGCTTGTATTATAAATGTACTCTGTAGTGTAGCTTCTCGTTCAAAGTCTTTGATTTTGTGGATCTAATTCAAAGTCTGATTTTGTGGATCAACAGATCTAAACACAAAAGAGTGCAGGAGTATGGCTATAGGGCATGATGCAGGAAGAAACTGCACATACAATTTTTTTCTGTTGTTGTTGTAGCAGTTCCCATTGAGGAAGATACAAATGACTTTAAAAACTGAATAGCAGTATTGCAAATAGCAAATAAAGCTCTGGCTGTGTGTGTGATTCCCCCCATGTGTACATGTCATTTCTTTGGACTGCAGCCTTAGTAGAGTGTTATTTAATATTATGTATACCCTTTTCCTGTAGATTTAATTTGTTTTACCATACTGCCATACAAGAACATACAAGATTATTTTGAAATAATCAATGAACTGCATGGATTTTATTAAAAATTAAATATACATAATTGCAATATTCATGTCATTTTGTTGGTGCCATGAACATTATATTTTAATGCAGCAGATTTTTTTACACCTATTAATATGTCTTAGTTTTTGAAGTTTGAGATATGAATTACATATTATCTATATTGTATTGTCCCAAATCAGTTTAAAGTGCTCAAGTCTATGATACATCATGCAATGACCATATAGCACATAACTTATACCCTATGCCAGTCTTCCCCAACTGGTGCCCTCCAGATTATTGAATTCCCAACTCCCATCATCCCCAGTTAGCATCCCCTGCTGGCTGGGGAAGATGGTACATATGTTGCAACCTGACTTTCATCATATAGATGCTTCTGCCTGATTTATATTAGAAATACTTCTTGTAGGATATTGTAACAGAAGCTGAGTCTTGTACTATTGAGTTTGTGTTTAAAGAAGTAGTGTCTTAGGAAGTGGACTGACATTTTACTGCAGCAACTTCCTCTGTCTATTTAAAAGCTGCAAGGGACAAATTACTTGTAGAATTGATAGAAGGGTAAGTGACAACACACATTGTTGATTTAGAACACTTGCCATCTTATTATTAGTTCAGTTGTCAAGCATTTGTCCTGAAGCTTGGGGCAGTGAACAGGAAGGAATAACAGTGTATTTCTGAACAAACTGTAGATCTGAATACCTTTTACTGCCTGCATGCAGAATTTCTGCCACCACTAAATATCCCTTGCTAACATTTTTTTTAGTAACAGTCTCACTGCAGAAGAGGTTAGCTTCTACCCTGTCAATTAAAAGTGATAAACTGCTACAATAAGAAATACTTACTAACCGAGACTTTTTTCTGCATTTGAAAAACAGATTATCTGCTTTGTGTAGAATCTGCAATACTGAGATTTTCACAAACAGTTTGTTATGATTCCAAGAAGCGTAACTAGGTAAACTATTCTTTTTTAATATGACATCACTTTTTTCCCCTAGCTACCTTTGGGAGGGAGTTTAAATTTTCCTGTTTAAGAGCACCCAAGTTTGATACATTAGTAATAAAAGTGTTTGTTATTATTTTTCATTGTGCTGTATGTGCACACTTAAATAACACCAAATTGATTCTCAGGCTGGATGTTCAAGAACAACTTATTTTAAAGGGGAAGACCGTGACATAAACCTATTGCCAAAGATTGTTTCAGTATTAGAATGACAGTGGAGAATGTTCATGCAGACTTAGAGCAGAACTTAAAAGTTATGTGAGTACATATGTAATAAGGAGATGATTTGAATGAAGAAGGAGCAAAGATGCTCAAACCTTTTCCTGTCTGCTGCTTCTCTAATCCACACTGGAACCCCTAGTTGCCTCTCCTATACAGAAGCCATATTCAGGCAATCAGATGAAGGTATGTAGGAGGAGCAGGATCATACATGCTGCTCCCATGCCCAATCTCCCAATCATGCCTTACCTGAAGGTCTCCATGGAGCTCTCTCCACATGCTCAAGAGGGAAGCAGTCCTCCTCCTGATCATGTGAAGAGAGCCGTACATGTGTACAGTGGTATATGCATAGGTTCTATGCAGACTGTCAGTTGAATATGTGGCAGTTGGGAATGGGAGCAGTTCATAAGGTCTTGCTCCATCCTCTGCACATTCATCCGAATGTCTGTATTGGGACAGAATCATCAATGTACCATTGCAAACATGCTTCTGTATCCTTGTAGGGGTAAAAGCCACTGGGGTGTGTGCAGTTTTTAATGGAGCTCAGTGATCTGAGAAGGGTTAAGCACCCTTACTTCTGTCACTTTTCTGCTCAAAATGCACCCCTTCCCAAATTTGATTGTGCAGGAAAAGCATAATCAGGCTTTTATTTAAATGTGTGTATACATCATGTAGTTCCAAACTTAATTAGGCTCGGGCAAAGAAACAATGGAGGAGTTCCCTTTGAAAATGTATTTAAAACCAGTAGTAAGTCATGTCTGTGCCAAGCTTGATTGAAACTTTCAGTTCCCGTAAGGCAGAAAATAGAAATAATAAACAAAAATGTAGTAGTCCTTATAAAAGCAAAGCTGAAGATTTAGCATTAGGTAATCATATTTATTATTTCACTTCTGGCAGAATAACTGGTAGTGCTGAATACTGAAGTCTCTCTTATCTGTGAGATGCAGAAGGGGAATCAAGCCTGTTCAGGAAAATTAAAGGTAAATAACAACACTGGGCTGGATCCGGACTTAGTCATAGTTTGAATAGACCCCAGTGAGACATAAGGTAGTCATAACTAACAACTTCCATTGGTTTCAGTGGGTCTACTCTATGTATGACTAAGTCTAGATCCAAGTAACTGTGATTAAAAGATAGACTTGAGATTCAAAAGAAAAGGTTCCATTGATATTATTTTTAGACTGTAGTTTGAACAAGTCATATCCTATAATAATGTACTACTAACGTATGACATTGAACATTAACGTAATTGAATACATCGAAGTATGTGACACATTTCTAAAAGCTCCTGTTTAGATTATTTATTTTGTTGATAAAATCCCTTAAAATCTCTGCTTTTTATTTAGACCTGGTATGTCTGAAGAAATTGAAATAAACAGATTTTCTTTCCAGTTTATGGCCAGAAACAGAACTGGAATGATTTTTTAAAAAAACAACAACAATTACAAAGCATTTACTGGTTATAAGGCAAAACCTTGGGATATCCACAATATTTATTTATTTGTGTATTTAGTACACTTATATCCTGCCTTCCTTCTATCATGTACTTCCATGATGGCATACATGGGGTGTCCAAATGATCTCTCATCCAGACACCGACCAGCCATAGACCTTCAGGAAGGTGGCTGCATCACATACCCGCAGACCATGCCTTGAGATGAAGCTTTTATGTTGCATGTTCAGGAGATCAGATAAATTCCATGAACACCAGGCTATATTAGTATTTCATTCAGAGTTATGGGAACTTGCATTTATACACAAGAAGAAACTGGTTTGGACTGTTTCATGTTTAGTATGGGCCCCATGCAGATGACTAAATGTGGGGATAAACAGTGCAGAGTGGGGGTGGGGGAAGAAGCATCATGCTCATAGTACTTGCCCCAATCCATACACATTGATTGGGTCTTCTGCACAGAATCTACACATTATGTAAGCTGTATGTGCATAGCCTCAATATGTGTTATCTGTACATGTAAAAATGCAGCATACAGATCACAGAGGTGAAACCAAGTAGGCACTGTAAAGGAGAGCTGATAGTGAAGGAACAGTCAAGCAGATGCAATCCTACTCCCCTCTGCAGGAGTGCTTCTAGACTAGGGTCAGAATCCAGTAGGGCACTTCTTCTCCCACCGATTCTCTTCCACCCCACCAATTCCATTGTGAACAGCAGTGCTTCTGGGGCAAATGAGTGGAACCAGAAACACTAGTTTCTGGCAGGTCGACGGAGCTCGCGTAAGGGAGCTCTGCCAACCTGCCTCCTTCCAAAAACGAACATTTCCATTCATTTTGGGACTTCCCCTAGGAAGCGCTTAATGTCCCTTGTGTAAGTGGTGGGTCCTGCTTGCACAACAGAATTGACGGGACCCGCTGCTTGTGGAAGAAAATCAGCAGGGTGGAAAATAATTGGTGGGGCATAAGTGCCCCATTGGATTCTACCCAAAGCTTTTTTTTGTCCAATCACCCTGCCTCATTCACAGGATTTTTGGGGGTATTCCAGATGATATCATTTACTATCTGTAACTCTCCAGTTTTTCCCCCCACTGTTTCTTCCATCTTTTTTCCTTCCCCAGAAAATATGTTAAGGAGGGAAAGGCAGAATAGCTGCACCATGTCTTTTAACTGTTACTGCTAGGAGTCTTCCATCTCGAAGCACGCCAAGTGTTGATTATCCACCATTTGCCTGATTTACAATTTGGTTTGGAAATGTTTTTAAATCCTTGTCTAATGCTGCCAGTTTAGGTAATTTATGTGTCCTTGAGTATTTTGACATTTCCCCCGCTATTTTCTTTCCTGTATTTTTACTGGAGAAATGGCAGAAAATCCTTAGCGCTAACATACAAAGCTGCATACAAAAGAGAAAACAAAAATGTTGTGTCCAGGTAATTTTAAAGCAAATATTGGTAGCCTGACGAATCCATTTATTCTGTTTGAAATTATATCTGTCCATGGGCACTGTAAATTGATACTATTCTATGGTATGGTACTCTAAAATGATTGCACAAAACTTTTCTTCACTCCAGTCCATTTAAAGCTACCACTGCAAGTATTTCAATTGCAGTTTGAGCCCTGCAGTCATTTTCATTTAACTCCAGCTGTTCAATGTTCTAGGTGCTTTTGTTGGGTTAATTGTTCGAATGCAATTTGAAAAGATGTTTATTGAAGACAGCTTCCTGCTCCAGTGTCACTTATATCCTTGGTGTGCCCACTCACTGCAGGCTAGCTAGGGAAAAATAACAACTAGCGAGCACTGAACATATATGATATGGTGGAGCTAAGGCTAAGCTGATAAAACACCATCCTGAAATTATAAATAATACCAACCTGAATAACATTAATGCAAGACTCTGTGGGACCTGCTGCCCTCATTCCTTTCACACTTAAGTGGAATCCACTTAAGGAATATGGCTTGAGTATACACATGAGATTCTCTATCATGCTTTCAAGAGGTCCAAAATGGACCCTGAAACCCCCTTGTTTGTTACTGTTTTATTGATTGATTGATTTACTTACTGTACTTTAAACTGCCCAATAACCAAAGTTCTCTGGCACATACAGTACATGAAAAACATACACTACAAACATTAAAACAACAACAACAACAACAACAACCCAACAACAACAGTGCAGAGTAAACCAAGATAAAGCCAGCAGCAAAGAATAAAACCATTATGTCATCAAACCAAATTAAAACCAGGAGCAAAATAGATTACTAGAAGTATTAACAAACATTCCTAAAATGCCTGGGAGAATAAAAAGGTCTTTAGCTGGCCCTGGAAAGACCATAATGTAGGTTCAAGGCAAGCTTCTCTGGGGAGAGCATTCCACAAATGGGGTGCCACCACTGAAAAGGCAGTAGCCACCTGCCTCGCCTCATTTGGAGGGGGCACCTGGAGGAGGACCTCAGACAATGGTATTAATGTCGGGATAAGTAAATATGGGAGGAGAGTTCCTTCAAGTAACCTGGTCCCAAGCCATTTTGGACTTTACACATTAATACCAGCACTTTGAATTTGGTCTGGAAATGGACTGGCAGCCAGTGCAGACGGAGAAGTACTGGTGTTATATGAGCATATCAGCCAGCCCCAGTTAGCAGTCTAACCACCTTATTTTGGAGTAACGGAAGTTTCCAGACTGTTTTCTAAGGCAGCCATATTTTATTTCACAACATATTATGCTCAAGACAGTGCAAATGTGGGTTTTCCTGGAAAGATATTTTCAGCTTTGGTAACTCATATTTGAGAATCAGGTAAAGTTACAGGAGGTGATAAAATGGAGAAAGCTGGTGATCCTGCTACTCAATTCCTGTGTATGTTTCTTTCTGCTATCTCTAATCCTGATTTTCCAGGGTATATTTATGGACTATAATAGAAATGTCAGTATCCAAAGCAGACAATATAGATTTATTTCAGAATGTAAGTGGATGCATGGTGGGAATCCATATTAGCTAAATTATTTCAATTTTCCATATCTCATAACTAGGTCACAGCTCCATGAATAATTTCTATAGTTTCCGGTTTGTCAAATAGGGTTGCCAGCTCTTGAAATAAAAGAAATGATGTTGCCTGGGCAGAGCCTGGGGGTGGAGCCCTCTGTGCCACATGAGCCCAGAGCGGGTTTAGTGGTGGCATCTTGGGGGCAAAAATATAATAAATACACTATTCAGGCTGTTTTTCTTCTAGTCAATTGACAACCCTAGCATCAAACCAAGAAAAGTCATCTGAAAAAGAAGGAGACATATATGGTATAGGAGAACCTAGTTCCAACATAGTACCTCAAGTTGTGTACTGGAAGTATCTATTGCCACAGTGGCCTCATTTCAGCCCTGTCAGCTATGCAAACAAACAAAGAATGAGCACAGATTCAGTTCTGGGTGACTCTTCCAGACATAGACCTTTTTGTGTTACTAATGCCTGCCTTATACCTTAAATCAGTGATGGCGAACCTTTTTGAGCCCGAGTGCCCAAACTGCAACACAAAACCAACTTATTTATTTCAAAGTGCCAACACTGCAATTAAACCTGAATTTAATTAGTTTAGGTTTTAGTTTAGAGTTGAATCACACAAGCCACCGCAGCTTAAATCACACCACCTCCAAGCTGCCCCACAGCAAGCCCACCCCCAAAACACCCCCATCCCGTGAACCGGCCGCGGCACCCCTTGCCTGGTGGGCTCCTTTGTCTGGGAGAAAGAAGAGAAAAAGCCTCTGCTCGCTCGCTCGCTCTTGCAGCCTTCTCTTCAAAAAACAAAATTAAAATAATTTCTTAAAAGCTCCTCCAGTCTGAAAAAGGCCTCCCAAGAAAAATGTCTGCAGCTGCTTCTGTTGCTCGTGGCCGGATCCAGATCTGGGCGTTTCTTTCCTCTCCGCTCCAAACCTTTCACACAGGCGATCTGCTTCCGATTTGCTGCCTCGGCTGCTGCTGCAGGAAAGAGCGCGTTTTTCCACAAGTTCCGGTGGCCCAGTAATGGTCACGTGACCCGGTTGCTATGCAACCTCCACCTGGGGAACAGGCTGTGCTTTCGGCTGCTCTGCCAAGGAAATACATGTGTGCCCCACGGGGCAGCACAGACTGAAATGCATTCTGCTGACTTGGACTCTGCTGGGAATTGTGTTTTTTTTTTTTAAGATTTCCCTCTTTGTGCAGAGGGAAATGACCCACAAGTGCAGGAAAATGGTCCCCACCCAGAAATGACCAGAGATCAGCAACCACCAGCAGCAAGAAACAGTAAAAAAATAAATAAACGATGGCACTACTGCTGCCGGACAGGGGCCCTTTCTCACCCGGAGAGCTGCCACTGGCAAGAGGGCAGTCACTCTTAGAAGAAGGATGAAGTTGGGCAGTGGCTGCTCCTGTTTCAAAAGCTCTTATTGGTCCTGAGGACCATAGAATTCATCTCCACCCTCTGCATCTGTCAGGATCCTTCCAGGGGAACGGACAGTGGGAGGGCTTCCTCTGTTGAACCTCTGCCCATGCCATTGTTCAAGGCATAGAAGACCCGCTGGCTGCTGTAGGGAGGGAGGGAGGGAGGGAGGGAGGGAGCTGTCTGGTAAGGCACCTGGGCAGCCACAGAGGGCAAATGAAGGCTGACCTCAGTGCGTCTTTTGAGCCCAACCCAGCAAGGGCTGTCTCCTGACTCCTCCACATCAGCCCCCCCCCCACAGCCCCTTCTACCCCCCCATGGGCAGAGAGTGTTGTATGTATTATTTTATTAGTTGTAGCACACTGTTTATATATGGAAAGAATAGAATGGCTGTAAACAAGTTTGTTATGTTTTTTTAGGTTTTTGTGTTTTTTGCATAAGAAGCCTAGATTGTAAAAGTATTATGAGCTAGTTACATAGTTTGTATGTTTTAATGATGTGTTAATTTGTGTTTTTTTTTGTTTAAAGCCATTTTAGAGAGAGGCAGGACTGTTTTTTTGTGTGTTTTTTGTGTGTGTTTTTTTGTTGGAGTTTTGTTACTGTAACAATGTAACTTTTTTGTTGAAGTAGAGTGAAGCTTAACTTACTCTACTAGATGTAATGCTTGCTATGCATTTATACTTTGCACATAAACTGTAACTAGAAAATGTATACTTTGTAAAACTTTACTTGCTAAGTAAATAAACATGTAAAATTAGACTTGTAGTGTTACAAAGTGTTTTTTAACTTTATAAATTAATTTGTAAATGGGGAAGCTAGAAGTAAGGTGGATTATAGGCAGGCTGGGCTGGCATTTTTATAACACGCTGCACGCTGCAAAAAGGGGGGAGCTAAAATTTAGATTTGTGTGTGGAATAACAGGCTTTTGCTAGCACACAAACAAGATTTTAAATCTTTTATGCGCACATGCACTCTGCTGCTCACGAGCACACGCACTAACAGGGTTATGGGCCCAGATTAAACCAAAACCAGAACCGGACCAGTACCAGTTCAAAACCAAGCAAAAGTCGGCGCCAGCTCCAGCAGCAGAACCTGTTTTCTAACACAGCTCAACAGCAGCTTCAACTCCGTAATTGCAATAATTAATAACAAAAAAACACACATCAAAAACAAAATATCTCCTGGTCCTTCAACCAGTAAAAAAAAATAAAATAAAAAAAATCAGCTAGCTAACTTAAACAGCTTAAAAACAAGTTTCAAAGCCGACAGCTTAAAAAAAAAAAAAAAAGCTAAAATTTCTAAAAAAATCCCCCAGTCACAAAAATAACTGTTGCACAATCCCTAAATCCACAAATCGTGGAAAAATTGTCTAACTCAAGCTATGTGCTATAAAGTTTCCAAATGCAGCATTATTTAACAAGTTCAAACAATACCCCATAAATAAACTGCTCACAAATAATAATAATAAAATACATAAGTACAAAATTTAAAAAATTCTTAAAAACGCAACAAAACACTCCAAAAAATAATAAAAGCTCAATTAACTAACTCAAAAATAAAAAACCATTTCTATGCTAAACAAATTACCTAACACCACAACTAAAAAAACTCCATATAAAATGTTTCATTAAAAAAAGCCAAAAATAACACACATACAAATTTTTAAGTGCAAATGTTTTGTTCAAATACAAGCTAAAAGCTTTAAATGTTTTCTGCTAAAATATAATAAACAAACAAAAAATTACAAGTTATAGTCACCACAACACAAAAAAGTAATTTTAAGCAAAAATGTAATTTTTCACAAACAAACACATAATAAAAAACAGCTAATAAAATTGCCAATACATTCAATAGCTAAAACACAACAAAAAGTTTCTAAAACAAAACAAACCACTAAACAAATATCTAAAAACCAAAAAGAAATAAACAATCTCTAAAGCGTTCAACCCAAAAACATAAAACACCTATTAAATATCAAAATAAATTCCAAAATAGCAAAATTATTGTACATAAAGCTCTCAAAATAACTTTAAAACCTCAAAGTTTTTAAAAAATCCAAAACATAAAACCAAAAATAAAAAATAATTAGTTTAAAGCTATGCAAAATAAAATTAATACAATGCATGTCAACAAAACATAAAATCTAGTATCTTTACCTATAAAGCGCAAAGCCATCACCTATAAATAAATATACAAAATAAAAACAAATCACCAAAAACAAATAAAAAAATACAAAACAAAACTCATAGCAAAAAAATTTGCACAAAAACATAAAATAAATTTTAATTCCGTGTTTACACCAACAACAAAATATACAACTATAAAATTGTTGTTATTATTTTTTTTGTGTTGTTAATTTTAACATTTCATTTTAATATAAAAACTGCTTTCCTATATAATAAATGACAGAAAAAAATCTACATAATACAACCAAAAATTTTTTTAATAAAAAATCCCAATCTTATATGTCGTTTGCACAAATCCATATATAAACTAAAGCAAACAACAAAGTGCTAAAACCAAAAATTAAACAAAGTTTTAATTAGTTTAAAATTCAAACAAAGCAAAGCTAATCACTGTCTATACACATTTCACACAAAATTAAAACATTAAGTGTATTTGTTAGTCTTTGTTAATAATATATTGCTAATAACAAAATCAATAAATCAAAAAAACAAAATTGCAAACACACTTTAAACTAAAAAATCTAAGTTTAATACAACACTATCTTAACATACAATTATCCCAAAATAAAAAAGTTCTTTCTTAATTAAACAAAATTTTAAAAATTCAAAAATTACTAAAAATTCATAAATTAAAAAATTGTAACCCAATTACCACTCCAATAACTCTTAAATATCAAAAACACACAAAAACCACTAAATTTAAAAATATTAAAAAATATCAAAGTGTTATTAAAAGCCTGCTATATTTGGCAAATATAAATAGGCCAAACATCAGCAATGCTATAAACATACTTAACAAAAAAAACCAAAATCCTTCTATATATAATTAGCTAGCTATAAAACATGTGTTAAAATATTTAAAAGGTTCCATAAATTGCAAACTAAAATTATCATCACACACAAAAAAATGTTTTTGTGTGTACACTAATGCTAATTAAAAGTCTGCAACAAATAAAAAGTCCACAAATAAAACTATAATCATATATAATAAAAGTTTAATTAACTAATATACACAAAAACAATCTTGTGTAACTATATCTAATACAAAATCTAAATTCATCAGTTTATCTCAAACATACAATAAAATTAAATAATTCAAACAACTGTTTACTAATTTACAAATACCAGTAAACAAAACTGTTACAATTTTTAAAAACAACCAGGCTTACATAAACATAACTCAAAATAAAAAATGTAAGCCAAAAACCAAACACATTAATGTTCATTACTCTCATATAAAAAACTATATACAAAAAAAATAAATAACACTCAAATACTATACAACAAAAAAAATAATAACAAATCTTTTCACAAAACCATTGCCTATAATAAAACACAAAAAGCTAATAACAACACTAAGCCTCATTAAACAAATATAAAACAAAATGTACTTCAACTTATATAGAAAATGTTGTGATATGTATCACTTCACCAGCTGTAGCACACTGTTTACACATGGAAAGAACAGAATGGCTGTAAACAAGTTTGTTATGTCTTTCTAGATTCTCGTGTTTTTCGCATAAGAAGCCTAGACCGTAAAAGCATTATGAGCTAGTCACATAGTTTGTATGTTCTAATGACATGCTAACTTGTTTTTCTGTCTAAAGCCATCTTAGAGAGAAGCAGGACTGCTTTCTCTCTTCTCCTTTGTTCTTCTTGCTGGACTTTTGTCACTGCAACAATGTAACTTCTTTGCTTTAGTAGAGTGAAGCTCAACTTACTCCACTAGATGTAATGCTTGCTATGCATTTATACTCTGCACATAAACTGTAACTAGAAAATGTATACTCTGTAAAACTTTACTTGCTAAGTAAATAAACAAGTAAAATTAGACCTGTAGTGTTACAAAGTGTTTCCTAACTCCATAAATTAATCTGCAAACGAGGAAGCTAGAAGCAAGGTGGATTACAGGCAGGCTGGGCTGGCATCTTCACAACACGCTGCACGCTGCAAAAAGGGGGGAGCTAAAATCTAGAAGATCTGTGTGTGGAATAACAGGCCTCTGCTAGCACACAAACAAGATTTTAAATCTCCCATGCCCACATGCACTCTGCTGCTCACGAGCACACGCACCAACAGAGAGCGAGCGCGCGAGGTGGAGATTTAAAGCGGCAGCCCAGCCACCCCTTCGCAGGCAGGTAGGCAGGCAAGGCTGGAGGAGGTGGTGGGCGCGTGAGAAGGAGGTGGGCAGAGAGCGAGCGCGCGAGGTGGAGATTTAAAGCGGCAGCCCAGCCACCCCTTCGCAGGCAGGCAGGCAAGGCTGGAGGAGGTGGTGGGTGCGCGAGAAGGAGGTGGGCAGAGAGCGAGCGCGTGATGCGGAGATTTAAAGCGGCAGCCCAGTCACCCCTTCGCAGGCAGGCAGGCAAGGCTGGAGGAGGAGGAGGGCATGCGAGAAGGAGGTGGGCAGAGAGCGAGCATGCGAGGTGGAGAGGAGCCGACCGACCATTTAAAGTGGCAGCTGCCCTCCCCACCTCGCCTCGCCTCTCCCCGCTTGCTCTCCCACCCCTCGGGGAAATCCTCGCGGCAGCACAGACTGAAATGCATGCCGCTGACTTGGACTCTGCTGGGAATGGTGTTTTTTTTAAAGATTTCCCTCTTTGTGCAGAGGGAAATGACCCACGAGTGCAGGAAAATGGTCCCCACCCAGAAATGACCAGAGATCAGCAACCACCAGCAGCAAGAAACAGGATCCTGACAGATGCAGAGGGTGGAGATGAATTCTATGGTCCTCAGGACCAATAAGAGCTTTTGAAACAGGAGCAGCCACTGCCCAACTTCATCCTTCTGCTAAGAGTGACTGCCCTCTTGCCAGTGGCGGCTCTCCGGGTGCTGGGAGGGCTTCCCCTGTTGAACCTCTGCCTGCCATACTCAGTTCAAAACTATTGTGCTGTACTAATACAACCCCTGGCCCCAGCACAGTTTTGAAAATAAGCACATAATTTAAGGCAGGCAGTGATGGCGAACCTATGGCACGCACGCCACAGCTGCCATAGGTTCACCATCACTGCCTGCCTTAAATTATGTGTTTATTTTCAAAACTGTGCCATGTGATAGAATGCATACAGAGTCAGGAATCATAGTTTGGATTCCTGCATTGAGCAGGGGGTTGGACTCGATGGCCTTATAGGCCCCTTCCAACTCTTCTATGATTCTATGAAATCAAGCCATTTCTAAAGTATAGATATCTGCTCCTTTTCTATGCTGTGCTAATAAAAGCAAAATTCACGACTTTCAAAATTGCAAAAATATTGACTCAGTATTCAAACATAAAATCTTTTTTCTCAGATAGTGTCAAAGTCCATTTTTGACTCTATGCTGACTGCTCTATTTGCAAACTATTGAATTTGCATTTAGGTATAATGAGTGTGGCTATGTTCAGAAGGAAACTTTACTAATATTGATTTTTAATAGTATTAGTTGTTGAAGATGCAGATTTGTTTTTTGGGGGGGTTGTTGTCATTGTTGTTTTCCATTTCACAAACTGTCATTTTGTTCTGGTGATCAAAGTGGATAGGTTTAAACAGCTCATTAATAGGTTTAAAAAGCTCATCAAGAAACACTTAATGATACTATTATCCTCTCAAGACTAAATATAATTCCTAAGCAATCTTTTCTTCGGGATGTCAGCAATATATACGTAAAGCAAAATTGGGGGAAGATGAAGGAGATTGTTTGTAGAAACATACCGTACTCTAAGGGTTAAATGATGTTCATTACTATGCAGGTGTGCAGCTGAAAAGAGATGGCACGGTGGGTAAATGGTGAGAACAGCAGCCTGAAAGGTCATGCCGACAATGTGCTGTGATGCCCACTAGCAAAAAATCACTTGATGTCCACTAGCAAACAATACAAATAACATTGTCACACACATAGAATATTCCAAATGGTCTCTCCTACAAACCTGAAGGCGCTATTGGAATGGGTGCACGTTAAACTCAAGACATTCTCCCATGTTTTCCATCATTGTTAGGCCTATATCTGGAAACATACATTACAAAGCAGTTCACCTTTCTACTCCTGTGTACAATACCGAGAAATAGAATGTATAAAACAGTGCCATACATCCAAAGGAGGGTATGACAGACCCATGCCATCTTCCCTCCTGCTTTGAAATTACATAGTACAGGAAGGGTTCAGAAAGGAAAGGATGATAAAGATCTTGGCATTAGATGACTCTAGATAACAGTCAAAGGCCGAGGGGAAGAATCCATTTGCTCTATTTCTATAGCAAAGATACTAATCAGAGGCCAAATTAAAACATCACCATCATATGCTGCCTTTGGTCAGTAAGCTGGGGAACAGCAGCAAGAGCTTAGCTCTTGCACCAAGAGGGGCAAAGACTTCAATAGGCCTCAGATGGTGCTGCACATACCAGTGTGTATGGCATCATGGGAGATGTAGTTCCCATGATGCAAAAACAGCCCAGGATCATCAAAGGCTCCTCCCCACGCAACTCAAGCCCTTTCTCCCTGCACTTCATTTCCAATTCCTATAAGTAATGTGAAGTTGGTGTGGCAACTATAATTTTCAATCATGACAAAGAGATGAATTGTCAAGATAAAGTAAAGGATTATGCACCAGAGCAGTTAGACTAATCAACAAGAGGAGAAGTACTAATGATCTGATGCATGATATATTAACAAAGTTCTTGCTAACAGTGTTTATAATGCCATGCAAGGCAACAAGTGGGAAACTATGTAGGAAAAAAAATCTCAAGTATGAGAGTTGATTAAGAGAAAGCTGAAATGAACAGGAGGGTTGGTTTGATACTGTACTAGCTGTTGCCAGCAGCTTCGCTCGTGTGGATTTTAGGATTTGGTACAATTGTTTTTAAAAGAAACATGGGTTTTTTGTCCAAACTGTACGAAATATAATTTACAGGTTGATGTCTTAATGTAATAAGCAATGTTTATTGCAGACGTTAGTCAGGGCATATTGGCTACAAAACAAAGATAGTTGTTCCATTCATATGCGTCTATGAATTTTTTCATGGTGTTATTAGAAACAGACAATGAGACAAACCAAAAATTTAAAAATTACTTATTTGGCATCTGCAACCTACAAAAACCCCCACTATTTCAGTGCTTCTTTGTGAACTACATTAGTGGTTCTCCCTTTAGGTGCTAGGATGACCAGAGAATTAGGTGAGCTCACTCTGGAACAGGCCATGTAAAACTGCCCCTGTGAGAAGCAGTCTTCCCTTATGTCAGTCCCCGCTACCTGCAAAGTCTGCCCCTGCGACTTGTTGATAGGGATGTCACCACGAATATCAGGGGGGTGGAGTGAGCCAAAATCGGCCCCGCTCACAGCCCCCTGATATTCTCCATGACTTACCTTGCCGCACGCTCTGTCTGCCACGCCACCAGCACAGGCTCCCGTCGCATCATTTCCAGCTGTGATGTGACGGGCCCTGTGCCGATGCAGCTGAAACCTGTTGCTGCGTTTTTGGTGTAGAAACCAGGGCACCAGGGCTTAAAACGTCCGCGATGTCAGATATTTCTGTCAGATATTTATGAACTGCCACATGGGCCCAATCAGGAGCAGATATGCAAATCTCTTCTCTCCTATATCAAAACAGTTCATATGAACTGCAGACGGGGCCTACACGGGGGTGGGGGGAGCTGTGATTTCATTGTTGGGTAGTCCCGGGGGGGAGAGCAGGGATTTCATTGTGTAGTCTGGGGGGGGGAGCAGGGATTTCATTGTGTGGTCCCGGCGGGGCAGGCAGGGCTTTCATTGTTGTGTAGTCCCTATCCGGCTTAAGGCTGGCCAGCAGCCAGCAGCTGCCTGGCTTCTGGGAGCGCTGCCAAGTCCAGCTGAGATAAGATAAGGAGCTGGATTGCCTGCTTGCAGAGAGAAGAAAGAGCATGGTCTTTCAGTCCTAGGAATCAAGCCAAGGGTGTCAAACAAAAGTCCAAGGGTCGAGCAGAGGCATAGTCAGGGTGAGTCCGGTCCGAAGTAGAGTCCAAGAGTCCAGGGTTCAAGGCAGGGTTCAGGAGCAGGGTCAGGGATCAGGAACAAGAGTCAAGGAGGACGTTGTTTCCCGATACCCAGGCTTCAGTGAGTGAGTGCTTTTCTACTGCCTGCTGCCGGGGCACGCCCGTCCCGCAGCTGTAGCTCCTTAGCAGTAGGCTGATTATAAAAGCCTCACAAGGCCGATGCCCTGGTTTGCAGCCGGACGCTATGTCAAGGGGCCTGCATCTGTCCCTGCCGTCTCATCTTCCTCCTCTGTCTGGGACTCGGGGCCTGCACCACCTCTACCTCTGATTCTGATTCCTCCTGGGCTGGGGAACATTCACGGGTCATGCCAGAGGGGCCTGCTAGCTCTTCAGCTGCCTGGTCGGCCCTGTCTGGAGCAGCAGTGTCTGAACTCTGCTCCTGAGGAGTGTCCAGGGCCCTGGGTGAGTCACACGTCCTCAGAGGAGGATTCCTGGAGGGGGGTCATGGCAGTCCCGGGGGGGGAGCAGGGATTTCATTGTTGTGTAGTCTCAGGGGGGGAGCTGGAATTTCATTGTGTAGTCCTGGGGGGAGGGAAGCAGGCATTTGATTGTGTAGTCCGGGGGGGGGAGCTGGGATTTCATTGTGTAGTCCCGGGGGGAGCAGGGATTTCATTGTGTAGTCCTGGGGGAGCTGGGATTTTGTTGTGTAGTCCCAGCGGGGCAGGGATTTCATTGTGTAGTCCAGGGAGGGAAGCAGGGATTTCATTGTGTAGTCCTGGGGGGGGGGAGCAGGGATTTCATTGTGCAGTCCCGGAGGGGGGGGACGACAGGGATTTCACTGTGTAGTCCCGAGGGAGCAGGGATTTTATTGTGTAGTCCTGGGGATTTCATTGTGTAGTCCAGGGAAGGAAGTAGGGATTTCATTGTGTAGTCCTGGGGGAGCAGGTAGTCCCTGGGGAACTGGGATTTCATTGTGCAGTCCCGGGGGAGCTGGTAGTCCCGGGGGAGCTGGGATTCCCGGGGGAGCTGGGATTCCATTATGTAGTCCCAGGACCTTTCCTATGGAGCGATTCAAAACAGCAGACAGCTACCTTAAGGAACTTCGAACAAATAGTGCCTATAGGAAAATGATGACCTGTGCAACGCCGGGTAAAAAAAGCTAGTACACATATAATCCTTTCTGACTATTGCTAAAACCCTGTTGTCTCATATACAATTACTTAATATTTTCCTAGTCATTTATGCTACCATCTTCTTGACTATATTGTCACATCAACCAAAATCATTCTGACGGTGTTTATCTAAATAACATATATTGTCAGGCTACCCACAAAATACTGATGAGTAATAAATCATATCAACCATAAATTAGCGTGGATGTGATTTTTTTCAACAAGGCAGTGCAATATACTAGTGGGTGGTATGGAAAGGCTAATATATATATATATATATGCACCAACTGACTATTGGACTGTATTCTGTCCAGTTTTATGTGGATCCTGCTGCATGTTAAGGAATGTACAGCACAATCCGATACATGTCTACTCAGTCCTAAGTCCTATTCAGTTCAGCAGAGCTTACTTGCTGGTAAAAGTGTATAGGATTGCAGCCTTACTTGCCTAAATACAGAGTTCCTGTGAATAGGTGATAGCTTCATTCTCTTCTTTGTTATCTTAAAGGATTAGCATAAGGACAGCATTCCATCAGTTACTATGGAAACAGCAAGAAACTGTTATTTCATAACTTAACAATTTCCCACTAAACCATGAGCAAAATATAGTACAGTATTCTGCTACGTAGCTTGTGCTAAATGTTTTGCTCCTCTATTTGTCTGAAATATATTTTGTGATCCTAAATTAAAATTAGACAGGAAATGATTCCTTACTTCCTAGATTATAAAAAGAAAACATCATTATTTCACTTGCCAGAAGGGAAATGTATAATTAATCTGTTCCAGCAGTGTGTGTGGTGGTGGTGGTGGGGGGGGAGCAGCAGCATTACTTGGAACCAAGTGCAAACACTAGCAGAAATCACACCAGTGATGACACTGATCTGATCTGCATCTGATCCATGTACAACTAAAGAAATATCTGTCTATCAATTGAGGGAAAGAGTGTTTATAGAGAATGGAAATGCAAAAAAAATATGTAATTATTGTACTTGAGATGATGCAGTGTGTACCACGTACATCCAGTGTTCTGGAAATTCATAAATCAGTATATTAGAAAACCTCTATCCCTAATGTTTAGCTTAACTTTGTGAGATTGCCATACAAGTGTTGGCTCTCCTGAATGACATTTCCAGAAACCTCAGATTTCAAAACATAAAAGAACAATAGAAACTGATATTGATAATGTATTCCTGATTATTCTATACTAATTCAGTTCCAAATTAGATTCATTTCACCCTATATTTCAGTAGGCAGCATTTATCACAAATGTCAAGAAAATTACTGATCCCTAGGTTAAGCAGTAAGCAGATCATTGTTGTTGTTGTTGTTGTTGTTGTCGTCGTCATCATCATCATCATCTCTAACAGTGCTTTTACTTTTCTTCTTACTTGACAGAACAACAATTGAATAGATTGTTTGATATGGACAGTCCAAAAAGTAGTATCATCTGAATTTTTAAAAACACAAAAATTAAATCTGTGTTCCTTTATTCTTAGTTGTCATGTATTCTGATGGCATGCTGTTGTGAAAAATCAGCCACCTACAGTGAAATGTTCCGAATGTTAGCTTCATATCTTGCAAACCAGAGGCTATATTATTCAGTATTTAATCTAATTAATTCCATGAGATCATGATATGATAATGTATTCACAACTTCCATGCCCTTGTGCTACAAGGTCAGCACACTTAAAAGTCAATTCCTGATTGGTATGCATTTCTTGTATTTACCGCATTGCATTTTATTTGTGGTTGCCAGAATATCTGATGCAATTATAATTTATAGGATAGCAAATCAGAACAAAATTTGTTCATTATTTCAATTAGCATACATTTTCATGTCCAGTGATTCATGTGTAATCTGTAATCTGTGTAATCCAACTGTTTCCTTTCTCTCTGATTAATATGCTTTATCACATTCTTGGCAATTTTGCAGTAAAGTAGCTAACAGAAATAAAAGTGTATATGTAAAGTCATAACAATCAGAAGAATTTAAAAAAAAATCTAAAGCACAGTGTCTATTCTGATGTCTTAGAGGTGTGTGGTTTTTTATAGCTTTTTTAACTTGCTCATACCTACTTTTTCAGGAACACCTAATTTCACATAAAGACAAGTTTAAAATACAGTTGTCTGTGCCTTTCAAAAACTGGGTGAAGTTCATGATTTTAAAACATATTTTCTCTCTCTCTATTATTTTACAATGATATTTCTTCAGTATACTTATGAGTATACACAGTATTTTGCCATTTTTATCTCATTCATTTTCACAACAGAGGGACAACCTTAGTGGTAGAGCATATATTTTGAATGTTCAGTCCTCATCTCTAGTATGAAGGCAGGGAAAAGCCTCTTTCTCTGCCTCTCTGGAGAGGTGCTGTTATTCAGAGTTAAAAATACTGAGTTGGATCATAAGGACTATTGGACATACTTACCACAAGGCAGTTCCCATAACCCTGTGACTAATAGCCCTGTTAATATTCCAATTTACTGGTTGCAAAAATGAAATTGAGATGCTATTACTCAGCTAAGGCCACTCAGTAAATCGCTGACTGAGCTAGTTGTGAACCCTTGTAGATTCAAAGCCAGCACTAACCTGGTTTGCACAATCACGGTGGCCAAAACAAATCACTGTGGCTTGTTGCAGCTGCTGCATGTGCCAAATTGCATACCAGCCAGATTTCCCTAATTACCCACACTGGCGCAGTTTACCATGTCATCTGAACCTGGGTGGCATAGATTGTTTGGGGTCGGCAGAAACCCTCAAATAACCCAAGAACCCATGAAACAAGGACTCTGGAAGATTTTTTTCTATTTTTTCAAATCAAATTTAAATAAACAAGGCATAATTTTCTGCTAACACAGCTGACTGAGAGAAGCTTAAAACTACTACTACAGAGAGAGCATTATATCACTTTCTGTTTCACTTTCCTATGAAAAAGGTAACCCTTTAAAGTTTCAACAGGTTTTGCTGCTCTGATATTACAGTGTTCACACAAGTGGACTGTCCACGTGATAATTATTCTAGTCATAGAAATAAGAGAATGCTGCAGAAGGATAAACTTGAATGACTTGCTGAAAATTATTTTATTCATCTCAGGATAAATGTAAAATGGTTATTCTGTTATTTCCTTGAAATAAAGAAGTAAGAAGAAAAATAAATAAAGGAAAGAACATTTACAAGAAACAGCTAACCAACTAAGCCCTTGAGCTGACAGAATCATTAAAAATGTTAACACAATTTTATTGAAATTTTAATTTGTCGATGCAGGTAATTAAAGTCAATTATGCCTGTCTAAGTCTTTTCAACAGATGCAGAATTTGGAAGGAGTAGTGCACAGAGGTTCTAAATGCTGGCTGGCAGAATTTATAACAGCACTAAGCACAGAAAGAGGGTAGATGTCTCCCCAGTGGAGTTTTCCTAGCTGGCTTGTGGGGTTTAAAAGCTAATTTGAGGAAGCAAAATTAAATGGATGCAACTGCATACAATAACATTATTTTATCATCGTCATGACTAAAGCATTTAATCAGAAAATGCTGGCGGTTTAATTGAACTTTAATTTCAGGCAGTCAAAAGGAGACTCTTATAATAATAATTTTGTAAAAAACTACAGTATTATAACATTAAAAGCTAATGTTAAGAAAACCAATTCAACTAATGCTGATTACTACCACCAAGGTAAAGACCATCAAGGGCTATTCCTGGAGTTCCGATAGGTGGAAAGTCTAGTTTTACAGCCTGATGTTATAAATGTTCATTCAAAAGCTACTCCCACTTCTTTCAATGGGGCTTTACTCTCAAGGAAGTGGCCTGGACTAGGGCTGGGCGATCTGCCCACCACCCGACTCACAGCGCACTCAGCAAGTGCTGCTGCTGCGCCCAGCAAGCTAGGCTGACAGTGAGTGCCAGCTGAGATGCTCGCTGAACTTCCGGGTTCCTGGCGCTACATTGTTTACGTAGAAAATGGCATAAGATATGTTAAAAATGACCACGATTTGCATAACTTGCACAAATTGCGGCCATTTTTAATGTATCTTATGCCATTTTCTACATAAACAACATAGCGCGGGGAACTAGGGATGGGGCCGAGGCGGCGTGGAGGCGGCGGAGTGCAGGAGGGATGATGGCGGGGGGCGGGGGGCCTCTGGCAGCGGCGGCAGCAGCAGTGGGGAGGGCTGGGGGGCAGGGGGGTCCTGCGGTGGCTCGAGCGGCGGAGGCGGTGCGGAGGCAGCGCGGAGGCGGCGTGGAGGCGGCGGAGCGCAGGACCAGGTAGGACGACGGCGGGGGGGTGGGGGGGCCTCCGGCGGCGGTGGCAGCAGCAGCAGGGAGGGCTGGGAGGGGCCTCCGGTGGCAGCGGCGGCTCGAGTGGCGCGGAGAACGCTCCGCGCCACTCTGAAGAGCGAGATTGGGCCGCCGCCACCGCGGAGGTCCGAGCCGCGGAGAACTTCGGGCCCACGTAGGGCCCGAAGTACATCCCTACGGGGAACCTGGAAGAGTTGAGCCATAGAGCCTCGCCGGGGCAGAACGAGGCCGAATTGGCCCTGCTCATGCCCCGGAGAGGCCTTACCTTGTCTTCGGGGCGGGTTGCGCACTCCGTGGAGAGCCGCCCCTGCCGCTCATTCTGGCGCGCGCTCCGCGGAGAGCTGCCCGCGCTGCTCAGTCCGGTCTGTCGTGTCACTTCCGGTACTGGAAATGACGAGACGGAACCCTGCGCAGGCGCGCTGGACCCCTATGGTCCGTTCTGCGCCTGCGCAGGGTCAATTTCGGGGCCCGAAAGCGCTGGAAAAGGTAAGGGGGATCATGCGCTGCTCGAAAAAATGAGGCGGGGCGGGGGGGCGGGGAAATAAGGCTCGGGCGGCATGCCCAGCCTTATTTACACGTCTATAAAACATCATGATCTTCCAGGAACTGGAAAAATTAACCTGGTAGGCATTCTTCATTCAGTAACGGATTAAAACAAAACTGAACAAATTGGTATGTTGCAGTTCTAAACCTATGTAATATATCTACATAAAGAGTAGTTCTTGCCCATACATTTCATTGTTGTGTAGGCCAGGGGGGGGACACTGGGATTTCATTGTGTAGTCCCGGGGAGGGAACAGGTATTTCACTGTGCAGTCCCGGGGGGGGAGCAGGGGTTTCATTGTGCAGTCCCAGGGGGGGGGGGGGACAGGGATTTCACTGTGTAGTCCTGAGGGAGCAGGGATTTCACTGTGTAGTTCTGGGGGAGCAGGGATTTCATTATGCAGTCCCGGGGGAGCAGGGATTTCATTGTGTAGTCCAAGGGGGGAAGCAGAGATTTCATTGTGCAGTCTCGGGGGGGACACAAGGATTTCACTGTGTAGTCCTGGGGGAGCTGGGATTTTGTTGTGTAGTCCCAGCGGGGCAGGGATTTCATTGTGTAGTCCAGGGAGGGAAGCAGGGATTTCATTGTGTAGTCCCGGGGGAGCAGGTAGTCCCGGGGGAACTGGGATTTCATTGTGCAGTCCCTGGGGAGCTCGGATTCCCAAGGGAGCTGGGATTCTATTATGTAGTCCCGGGGGACCTTTCCTATGGAGCGATTCAAAACAGCGGTCAGCTACCTTAAGGAATTTCAAACAAATAGTGCCTATAGGAAAATGACGACCCGTGCAATGCTGGGTAAAAAAAGCTAGTCTTTGATAAATCCCACCTGATCTGCTTGAACCAATATTGTGATATCTTGTTGTTGCACTCTATTGGCCAAAACTGCAGTTAATATCTACATTAATTAATGAAATAGGCCATTAGGAATCACAGTAATATAAGCATCGTTTATTTTATTTATTTTTATTTAACAATGAAGAAAGGGAGCCCAGTTCAAATATAAGATTATAAAGACAATGAAGTTCTGGAACTAACAGGTTGGAAAAAGTTTTGTAAGCTACATTTTTTCTTTTCCTTTTTTGTTTGTTTTCTTTTATTGAAATTTCATAATAAAAATTAATTAAAAATCACAGTACTTAAAATACTGTAAAGCAGCAGTGGTAAAACACTCTAGGATTGTATGTAAATACACTTTATATCGGGGTGGGTTACACGGGGGCTTGCCTCTTCCTGCTTCCAAAACATCACTGGTTTGCCACCAAAAATTGATGGTAAACCTCTACAGCCTAAAAGGGCCAAATCATATTTTTCTGAACTGTGTTTTAGTTGTTTTAGGCTTCTAGAGCAGTTTGGGGGGGGGTTAGTGGCACCCCACAGAGCCCAGGATATTTATTTATTTATTTATTTCATTTTTATACCGCCCAATAGCCGAAGCTCTCTGGGTAGTTTACAACAATTAACAATACAGTCCCTGCCCACAGGTTTACAATCTAAAAAGACACGACACACAAGGAAAAAGGAATGGGGAGGGAAGAAGGGGGAATATTAATTATTACTTCTGTAATTCTCTGTGTCTCAAGAAGCTCCAGCCTCCTTCTTCTTCCCCACAGGGCTGTAGATGTCAGTTAGCCCTGTGGGGGGGGGGCAGTCCAACTGGAGCAGGCCCTGATGTTCCCTTGGCCTGCTCCAGCCTCCGTCGTTCCTTCTTCCCCACAGGGCTGTAGATGTCAGTTATATGTGGTGAAATGGCCCTCAGACTGCCCACCCCTGCTTTATATCAAAGTCCAAATGCCTGCATAAATACAAATGTCTTCAGCTTTTGCTTGAGCGATCGGACTGTTCGCACATCATATGAATGCAGTTGTAAGGAGGTAAGTAGGTAGGGCCAACGCTGGTGCTCTTCCTGGTAACATTGACACTGTTAAACTGCCAGTCAGATTTGGCTATGTGATAATGTCAGTGAGGGTAGACAAAACTAATTTGGAGTGAGGGCAGTGCTTCCTGTAAAGGAGAATATGCTAATTTCCAAGTAGAGATACAAGAGCTATGACACCAGAAGTTGCTCATTAACCATTTCTGAACAGAAGTTACATTGAGATAAAAAGTTATGCTGATAAGCCATTGGAAGTCAACATTGGTATTTAACTTGATACGGCTGATAAAATATCTCTAAACACTATTTTAGAAATATAATCCCATAGGAAGAAATCATCCACCCATGTAGAAAGATGGTAAATATATCACCAGTTTTTGTCTCATTCAGCCAGTCACTTTGTGACCATAATATAATTGTTGGGGAAATGAAAAGGTGTTATAGAGAAATTTGAAATGAAAATGGGAACAAATAAAGTGAACAAATATTATTCACTTTATTCTTCCATGCGTAGAAGGATGTTATGGCATGCAGAATTAAATAGAAGAATGGCACTCACTTTACATATATTGTAAAGTGATAGGATATCATAATTTATTGTGAATTAGAATGTAAGTAAAGAATCTAGAATGCAAAGTAATGGGATGTAGAGAGGGGGAAAGGATATGTGTTCAGTAAGAACTTTAAGTGGCAGCATTTATCAAGAACAGCAACATTCCTCTTATTACTTACAGATGTGCACATGTCTAAACACTCCCCCCGCCCCGAGTAATTGAGCAGTCGGCTAAAAGAAGGGAAACTTACATTGCTCATGTTATGATAGATTAATAACTTATAGAAATTATTATTATTATTATTATTATTATTATAGGAAGTGCTTGGTTCATTTATTGTAAGATAACCCAAAATATAAAATGCAGAGCACACATATCCTACTTTAGTTTTTACAGTGTTAAGACCACTAAATGCTGCACTTGAATATTCAGAGAGAAGAAAGCATTCCTGCCTCTTCATTGTCATTAACTTAATGTCTGTGTACTTAATTGAATTTTCACTGTTTTATGCCGTGCTCATTGTGCATTTTGTTTTAGTTTACCTGTCATCCAGAAGAGACTTTGTGTATGTGTCATGCATGCTAGTGAAATATTATATATATATCACCATGGAAGTTAAAAGAGACATGTTAGTGCATAATTAAAGTAGAATTTAAGCAAGAAAACAAAGCCATCTTCAATTCGCAATGCATACACAATTATTAAAATTAAGGGGGAGGTATTAAAGAATAATTCAGAGCACTTTATCTCTGTGTTCCTATTACTAAATAATATTGCATGGTCCAGAAGCTAGCAGACATTCTCTATTTATAAATCAATAATTGTTTAGCTCTCAGAATACCTATGTATGCCTGATGGCTGGGCATATATCTTCCTGCACAGTAAATGTAGAGGGCAAAGATCAGGGAAGGCTTGCAGCTGCCCAAGCCACAAACAAAGCCAGGTGGAAGTACCTGTCTACATTGTCATAGTAAGGACACTTGGCCATCAAATCCAGGCATCCAGAAGTTGGGACCCCCATATGCAAGATGCATATGAATTTGCGAGAAATTCATGCTGCCTCTTCCCAGCAGTCCCATCTGTTGCCTATGGTCAGTGCAGGGGGTACTGCAAGTCTCTTGACGTTAATTGGTGATTATGGTTCTAAATCACACGGGGAAAATGCAACAGAGGGGGTGGAACCACTGAGCATGATCTCACTCTCCCCCTCACACTGTTGAAATCATCTGAGGGAAAATAGCCAAATAGGGCTCTAGTTTTACCCTAGAAACTAGATTTGCTCAGGTAAGCATCTTTGGCAACCAACTCAAGTCAATAATGCTGGAGCTGCCACTAAAATTTCATTTCATTTTACTGAATGAGGGAACACTAAGATGGACCTAGTCTGTTGAACTTAATGGGCAGGAGGGAATATTGGAGCTTCCATGCACATAGCAGATTGTATGTGTGTGCTTCTTTTTTCCTTTTCATTGTTGCCTTGTATATTTGTGTAACTTTCTTTCAAAATAAAATTCCATGAGAAAATAATTGATTGGGCTATTTAGCTCTAGGATACTCATGAGAAAACACACACACACAGAGAGAGAGATTTGAAATGACACTTAAATTTAAGTGTTAACTTAATGGCACTCACTTCAAAGGTATGGTGCATGTATGCTGAGCTGTAATATGGTCAGCACCCCAATATGGCCACCTGTTAAATAAGACAGAAGAAGCACTAAGAGCACTGATGTGAACATGTGAGCATGACAGAACATAGTGGGATGTACCCACAGAAAATGCACAATTGCAACTTCGCTTTAGCTTACAGTGGAAGAGTGATGCTTTATTAGCTCTAGAACCTGCCCGTCTGGAAGCACCCTTTATCTCTAGTTGTTGCTCAGGCAGTTATGTCTTACTTTCGCTGGTATGTGGGTGGATAGAGAGTACTCCTCATCACAACACACAATTCTGTGAATTACATTTTGAGGTGTGTGTGTGTGTGTGCGTGTGTGTATGGGGGGGAATCTGAAAACAGTGAATTGACAGAGAATAGTGGTAATTGAAACTTCTTATGTATTATATTACATTTATGTTCCACCTCCATCCAAGGAGCTCAGGAGGGCTACATGGTTCACATTTCCACCCCACCCCCCACCATTTTATCCTCTCAACAACCCTGTGAGATATGTTAGGCTGGGTGATAGGTAGTGGTCCATCATCATCTGGTACTCTTCATAGATGACTGATGATTTGACTGTGGTTCCTTGACCCTTTGATCCTATTCCAACACCCTCATCACTTAGGGTGGGGCAGCAAACCTACCCAAATGCACTTTATAATGCAGAATGTACACAGAAGTTGACCTACAACATAGTCCTCCCATGATATTGTTGTATTCTTTCACCTGCATAATGTCCCTAAATTCCAGCCACTTAGCACTTACTGTCTTCTTTCTGGAAACAAAAATATGCCTGGGGCATAAAATATCTCAAGCATCTACTGATTTTGCAATTGGGGCGCAATTGGGGTGAGCCAGTGTGGCGTAGTGGTTAGAGTGTTGGATTGGGACTCGGGAGATCCAGGTTCTAGTCCCCACTCAGCCATGAAGCTCCCTGGGTGACTTTGGGCCAGTCACTGACTCTCAGCCTAACCTACCTCACAGGGTTGTTGTGAGGATAAAATGGAGAGGAGGAGGATTGTTTAAGCTGCCTTGAGTTCCTTGCAGGAAAAAAGGCAGGGTATAAATGTAATAAATAAATAAAAAATTATGCCCCAAATGGAAGCAACATTCTGGGGTGTAAAAATGTCCCATGTTTTTTCCAAAGAAAACTGGTCTAGGGAAACAGGCTTATATATTCTTGGTGTCAGCAGTAGGTTGACACAAATCATGGAATTTCATCGGGGGAACATTTACCTCATCAGAGACTGTTACGGGCAGAGAAAAATACCTCACAATACCAAAAAAAACATGGGTTCTTAGTAATATTTTACCTAAAATTTTACCTTGACAGTTTATGATAGTTTTCTAATATTTTGAGTTCATAACATATTTCTTCTGACACTACAAACACGTTTGTTTGTGGGGGCATTTTACCACCCCATTGGAAAATGACTTTGAGTAGTAAATGCCCCATGAACATGTCCGTGTATATTTTTTACAACCAATGCATTTTTTACTACACCACATGACTTCATTGTACAATAGTATACACATGCAGACAGGGCTGATTCGCATGACACAAGGTTGTTTCAGTAGCCATGGTGGCTTATTAACCACCCTCCTCATGCTGGTCATGTGCCGGCCTGATTTACATAATTTCCTTTGCTGGGTGTGGCTGGTCATGACCTCTGAACTGGCGAAGGTGGGTAGTTGGGGTGGTTAATAAACCACCCAGAACCTATGTCCTGTTATTGGCTTATTAATCACTCTTGTGTTATGTGAATTCTCTCTCTCTCTCTCTCTCTCTCTCTTTTACACAAACACACACACACACACACACACACCATACTACACACCTCACCTTCCCACACAGGTGGTCTTAAAACAAAAATCAGAGAGAGCCCATGTTTGTTGTGGCCTATCCCAATGATCATTTCCAGTGATCCAATTCAGCTCTTTTTCATGCAGCTTCCATTTCTATAGACATGCTTGCTTGCAATTTATTCAACAAATACAGTTTTCATGGCCCTCCGAGGAAGCCTTCCAAAGGAAACCACAGTATTGATATTGCAGTAAAAAGACAAGCACTTCTCAATAGCTTACAGTTAATGTCAAAGACTCTAAGGATTACAGATATTTTCCTCACTAAATTAAGGGGCAAGTTGATGGCTTTCCTTTAAGTACAAACATCCAAATATGCTAGAACTGTGTGTGCTATACCTCCAAAATCCCTGCAACAAATTCACTGGCATAGGAACTGTTTTCTTTGGGCTTCTCTTAGAGTCTTATCATCTTAGTCTGCATTTGGTCATGCTTAGAACCATAGGGTTCGATGCACTTAGACTAGCAGGTATATTACTGACTTGGTTACTATTATTCATGTGCACTGTGTTGGAGTAGCAAGGAGATGTAAACTTGTAGGTCCTTTCCACAACAGAGCCCTTTAGAGCTTTTCTACATGAGGCATTTGTGCACTCATCATTCCTTACGCATGGGTGTTTACAGGTTATTTAGAAAACATCATGACCCTCCAATTTCACTTGTTTTTTAAGAGCACTTGCCCAGGTATTTTTAGAGCGGAGTATTATTTCTGAAAGCGAAAGAAAACATATTTTCCTTCTTGTGTAATTGCATTATTCTGCTATAGCACAGCACCCCCTCCACATTATGTAGCGGATGCCAGGTGGTGATCTCTGCTCTCTTCTCTGCAATTAAGCCGGCCGGAATTATCACAGACACACATTTCACCATGCTCCAAGAACAAAAGAGTAATGAGATATATTTTTTTTTAAAAAAAGAAAGATTAATGCTTGTCCCACTTACATAGAAGACGAAAAAGCCATATGATTGAATTGCATGCTACAGTACAACTCACATTTATTTATCTAGATTATTTATATACCACTCTTCAAAACAAAGCCTCTTGGTTACATACATGTTAAAGAATTATAAAATTAATGAAAATATCAGAAACTGAGTGTCAAAGAAAATAAAATTCACTAACACACTATTAGTATTAGTGAACACACTGAAAGGCCTGGATGAATAAAAATGTCTTCACATGGCACTGACTAGGTGACTGCCAAGGTTCCCCAGGGAGAACTTTCTGAGGTCAGGATGCCAGTGAGAGAAGGCCCTATCACAAGTCATCCCCTGCCTCACCTTAGATGGGGGAAAGTGAACCAAAGAAGCACCCTTGGAGCAGATCTCATATCAGGGCAGGTTCATGTGGGAGAAGGTGGCCCTTGAGGTACCCTGGTGCCACACCATTTAGGGGTTTAAAGGTTAAAACCAGCACCTTTAATTGGGTCCAGAAATAGATCAAGAGTCAGTGTAGATGCTTTAAGACTCATGAGATGTGTTCCATTTGTCTGGTCCCAATCAGTAATGTAGCTACCATATTTTGTACTAACTTAGGTTTCTGAAGATTCTTCAAGGGCAGCTGCAGGTACAATGCATAGCACTGGTCCAGTCAGGATATTACCAGTGCATGCATAACTATGACCACATATCTCTGTCCAGGAAAGGCCACAACTCATGGAAGGTGCTTCATGTCACTGAGGCCACTTGTGTCTCTAAAAACAGGGCCAGATCCATATATCCCATGTCACACATCATTTTAATTAATAACTAAAATTGGACTGTATCCAATAGTGCCTTCCATCAGCAGAATGGACACCAATAGCTGAATGGATTTCCCCTCTCCCCTGTAGCCCACTGTGCACCCTACAAATCTGCTCAAGAGGGCTGGGGAGAGGAGGAAGGGGACTCCTATTGCATGAGTGGAAGTGGATGTATCATCATCATCATCATCATCATCATCATCATCATCATCATAATCATTTAGAAGTGAAGGCAGTACTGCAACTAAGTTGCATGAAAATTTTTATTAGAACTTAATATTTTAACTGTTTTGTAACTTGCCCAAAGAAACATTTCAGCCTAAAATGTAGCAGAAAGGAAAATTTCCCAAATTATGGATCATATGCATTAAGAAAAAAAGAAAACAGAGCAAAGTTGTTTCTAGAATGTCCTAAATAGTGTCCATTGCTTTCCTTTTACACTGAATATTTTGAGTGAATATTTTGAGTATAATTCATTCGTAAGTGGGAGGAGAGTTTTTAAAAATTAATTTAGGAAAACCGCTGTTGTGGCTGTGCAGTAACTTTAGAGCATGCACCCACACACACATACCCCTTTAGATTTTTAGCATGTAAGCCTGGAGGGAATGGTATTCTCTCAGTGTGTGCATAACTTTCATTAATGCTAATTAAGCAAAAAAGATCAAGGTGCAGGGCTTTTTTCTGAGGATTAAAGAGCAGCAGAGTGGAGCTGATAGCCCATGGTGTGGCTGTATGCTGTTAACCCCAGTCAGTCATTAATCTCTAGAAAATGTCTTGCACTGAAAGCATTATTGATGTTACAACAGGAAAAGAAGGAAGTTCTTTGGCCAAGTGACTGCTGCATTTTATTTTGATATTCAAGGCCCTACTTACAATGCTACATCCCTATTCCAAAATAACATCAGCAATGTGTGAGAAGAACTGAGTCCCTCCAGAGTGGTGGTTTTCTGGCTTTATGAGAAATGCCCCAAGGCAAGTAAGAACAGGAATATTCTAATTCCTAATCTCCCCCTCTAGCTTTTGATAAAAAACTTCTTGTTGTTTCCTCAAATTTATTGCCTCTCTCAATCCTATTCCTCTCATTACACTCTTCATTGTATCCCATATTATCGCTTCAGTACATTCTTCTGTTTGATTAAATTCCCAAATTTCCCTCAATTCCTTCTCTATTTTCTCTGTTAAATGTTTATAACGAAAAATATTACAATTCAATCTCCATCTTTTCGCTTCTCTATAATCCTTATGTATCTTCAAATCCATGTTAACCAAAGCATGATCTGTAACTTTTATCACTCCTATCTCTGTGCCCAGGACCCTTGAAAACAGTGTCCTGGACACAAAAATAAAATCTATCCTAGAATAATTCTTATTTGCTGATGAGTAAAATGTATATCTTTCCTCATTCCCCTTGACCCCTCTCCAAACATCTAGCAACCCTTCCTTACTAATTAACTTATTCAAGATCGTTAGATTATTTCTCTGATCTTCTCTCGTCGGATTGGATTTGTCTTTTCTTCTATCCAATACCATGTTAAAGTCCCCAGCCATAATAACCCTTTGATTTTGAAAATTACCCATTTCTTTAAACACATGTTGATAAAATTCTCCTTGATTTTGATTTGGAAAAGAAGTATTTAGAGAAGAGGGATAAAAAGATTTTTGCAGAATTACAGGGTAAAAGGAAAGAATTGGAGAATAAAGAACTGGACAGGGTACAAAGGAATTTGATTTACACAAAAAGGGAGTATTTTGAGAATAGTAATAAAAACTCTAAAATGTTGGCTAGATTAGCACAAAAAAAAAAAAGAAAAAAGCTTAGTGGGGATGATTAAAGATAAGAGGGGTAAAGAATATAATCTAGTAAAGGATAAATTGAAAATTTTTCATGAATATTACACGGAGTTATATAAGGCAGGAAAATGGTTGGAAGCTGAGAGTAGAAGATATATCGAGAAAAATTTAAAAATAAAATCCAGGATGAAGATAGAGAGAAAATGGAGCAACCATTCACAGAAATTGAAATAGAAAGTGCTATAAATAAATTAAAACAGGGGAAAACGCCAGGACTGGATGGTCTGGGGGCGGAATATTATAAAGTCTTTAAAAAAATGTTAATTCCGAAGTTAAAACGGTTGTTTAATGATATTTTACAGGGGGGAGAGATCCCCCCGTCATGGAAACAGTCCTTGACCATTTTAATCCCGAAACCAAGGAAGGATTTAGCAGAACCAGGTTCTTATAGACCAATATCATTAATTAATCAAGATGCTAAACTATTGACAGCAATTTTAGCTAGAAGAATGAATAGTTTTCTAAATAAGTATATAGGGATAGATCAATGTGGGTTTATTCAAGGAAGACAAATGGCAGATTTAACAAGAAGGGTTCTGAATATAATTTATTTAATAAAGAAAAATAATTTGAAAGCGGGGGTTCTTGCATTGGATATTTTTAAAGCCTTTGATTGTGGGGAATGGCCTGCATTAAAGATGTTAATAAAAACTATGGGGTTTGGAGAAAAATTTATAGGTATTACTAACCAATTATATACTCATAATGTCACGTCGGTAATTGTAAACGATGGAATAACAGAAACTATTAGCCTAGGCCGGGGAACTAGACAGGGTTGTCCCCTTTCCCCAGTATTATTTGTGTTAGTTATGGAATTGTTAGCGAATTCGATAAGACAGGAGAAGAAATTATTGGGGATAGGAATAGAGACCAAATGTAAGATAAACCTTTTTGCAGATGATATCTTGTTAACATTAGAACGGCCTATAGAAAATTGGGATTGGATAGAGAAACATTTAGATGAATTTAGAGAAGTAACAGGGTTAAAAGTTAATTGGGATAAATCGGAGATAATGACATTTAATTATAGTAAACTGGAGGAAAGGGGATTTAAACAAAGGGGAGTGGATATAAAGATAAAAAATATAATTAAATATTTAGGTATTGATATATTAAAAGATTTGGATAAAATAGGGGAATGTAATTTTAAAAAACTAAAAGATGAAGTTAAAAATCAAATAGAGGATTATAAAAAATTGGGATTATCGTGGTTTGGTAGGATAGCTTTGATTAAAATGAAGATTTTACCGAAGTTTAATTTTTTATTTAGAATGATACCATATAAGATATCAGAGAAAGAAATTAAAGAGTGGCAAGTAATGTTAAATAGCTATTGTAATGGGGGAAAAAAATCAAGGATTACTAAGAATAGATGGTATAAAGCTCAAAAAATAGGGGGACTTGGTCTCCCTAATTTAAAATGGTATTATATAGCTAATCAACTTAGATATATCATGGATATTATTGTTAGAAAAGATTTTATGTGGTGGGAAATAGAAGCATTTGAATTGGGTAATAGGGTGGATAAATTCTTATTTACAAAACAAGGACATATTATGACAAAAAGATTAGAAAATCCCTTTTTAAAAAATATGTTAGAAATTTGGGGTAGAAATAAGGAAATATTTTTACCAGGTATATCCCCGCTTACTCCAGTGGTGGTTATGGAAGATTTTCCCGAGAATGTTAGACATTTAGAACGAATTTTTAGAGAGAAAAAGGTGATAACTTTAATGGATTGGCTGGAAAAAATGGAGACAAGACAGCAAATAATTGATAGGGTTGGGGCAGGAAGAATTTCTTGGTTAAATTTAATTCAATTAGTACAATGGGGTAAGAAATGGAAGAGGAGACATGAGCATGAAAGGGATTTCACTGCATTTGAGCAGGTGGTTATGTCTAGAGAACTTGTAGAAGGAAATGCATCAGCTAGGGGTCTTACAAAGATGTTATATAAAATGTTGCAGAAATCAGAAGAGCAAGCAGAAAATCTTAAAATAGTTTGGGATACAGAGTTTGAAGAGGAAATATCAAAGGATGAGTGGAATAAGATTTGGGATAGGCGAATATTGAAAAATATGTCTATAAGAATTAAAGAGAATTTTTATAAGCTAATTTGGAGATGGTATTTGACCCCAGTGAGATTAAATAGAATAGATAATAAATGTTCTCCAATGTGTTGGCGAGGATGTCAGGAATTGGGTACATATGCTCATATGTGGTGGAGTTGTAAAAATGTAATGGATTTTTGGAAAATGATTTTTGAGGAAATATCAGAAATTGTTGGAGTTGATTTAGAGGTATGCCCTAAACTAGCTTTGCTAACAATAACGGAAAAGGTGATCGGTTCACAAAATGTTAAAGAATTAATCATAAATTTGTTAACGGCAGGTAGACTAATGATAGCAAGGAAATGGAAAATCCAGCAAGTTTTCACTATTACTGAATGGTATAAGGAAGTATGGGATATGGCTTTGAATGATATGTTGACTTGTAATATTAAATGCAAAAGGGGTCAATTAAAGAAAAATAATTTTAAGGATATTTGGGGTTTATTTTTGGAATATGTGTTTAAAAGGGGGAAAGGGAGTTTACCCTGTCAAGATATATTGTATTTTTGGAATAATGAACAATTATAGAGTTATTGGATTGTTTGGTCCCATGGTGATGGGAGCACAATATTAGTTATGTGTGTATGTTATTTTCTTTGTATTGTTTTAAAATTTAATAAAATATTAAAAAAAAAAAAAAAAAAGGAATATTCTAATTCTAAATAGGGTTGATTTCACTATTAGAAAATATTGTTTTTCCTCTCCATCAGTAACATTGGTATCCAGTATGGAAATAATGCCCTATGCCCTCTTTAAGTTTAGGGATTATAAAAGGTTGTCCCAACACTCCACTTGTAATGTGGCTTTTGGATAACAGGAGAAAATTTAATGTCTACAGCGATGCGTATGTGTTTTGTAGTACTATGCAGTACAGTTAACTTACTAAAAATGTGGTGATTCAGGAGTGCTCCTTTAAGCAAGAGATGTAGGAAATCTGTAAGGCTGTGATACTGCCACAAGTCACTGAATGTGACACACATCATTATAGAATGGTGAGACTTTTTTTTCTTCAGAATCCAGTTAAGATATAATGGTGATAAGCCATACCTGACACCAACCCCAATTCCCACCCCCACATTCAGGCTTCCTCCAAGCAGCAGGGGAGGAACATTTGGAACAGGAAAAGCTGCAAGAGTCAGTTCCCAAACAACCACAGCATGCAGAGCAGTCCTACATTCACAGTCAGTAGGCGGGTTCAGACGACATGCTAAGCAATGGTGGTGACTCACCATTGCTTGTCAGGTATGGCATTTGAACCCGGTCGTTGTGCCTCACCATTGTGACTTATTGTTGTTTGGAACACTGGTCTGTTCTAGGGTTTGTTGGTGCCACAATTGTTTGTCGTGTCGTCCGAACTCAGACAACACGACCCATCATGGCACAGGCCCTAGAACCAGCGAGAAGCTTTGCAAGAACGGACATTGCTGCTCTTGCCAAGCGGCTGGACATAGAGCGCAACTGACAGCTGCCTTCAAAGTGCTGAAATGGCGCTAGGAGGCAGCTGTCTCTGCCCCCACTGCGGATTGGGCACCCCACCTCCTCCAGAGTAGATCTCTGGATGAGGAAGTGGCGATCTGCTCCGTTCAGTCGCCCAGCCGGCATGCAGGGCCGGATTAAGAGCATTATGGGCCTGGTGCTGAGGATTTTGGTGAGCCTTTTTATGGAAATAAATAAAATGAAGACACAATTTTATATTAAAACAAATTAAATATTTTAATTACCATTAAAGTGCCAAAACAGAAACATATTGAAAATATTTCTTTTTTTGTAAACAATAAGCTTGTTAACTCAATAAAACCGTTATAAATAGAACATTCACAACAACCATTTTTAAATAAACATAAACCATATAAACAATTTAAATATAAGTGTATGATGTTTGGCTCATAAAAATTTGTTCCTTAAAGTATTATTATTATTATTATTATTATTATTATTGCATCATAATCAATACAGCCTGCGTTATGATTATGGTGCAGAGAGTAACTCTTGAAATAAATAGCAACCACTAGCTTTAAACACACAAACAGGTTATTCACTGAACTCTAACCTGCATTTAAACTAAATGAATCAAGCTGGTAGATTAAAATAAAATTACACATTAACTTTTCTTGCTTTTTTACTTGCAAATTCCTCAATTGTAGAATCAAGATTAAGCTCGTTCAGCAAACCATTTTCAATGCACAACAGAGAGAGCGCATTTAAACGCTCCTGACCCATGGAAGACCTTAGTTCATTTTTCACACGTTTTAATGCTGAAAATGAACGCTCACCACTGCAGTTGCTGACCATTAAACACAAATACATGCGGAGGGTCACAAATGTATTTGGAAATGCACCGACTAGAGATTGTGCAATCATAAACTTGTACATTTGTGTTTCTTGACTCCCATGAATGTCTTGATTTGCAGTGGAAGATTGGTACATTTTGAAAATAGATGAAAACTGTACAATTTCATCTGCAAACAGGGGTTCAAGATCTTCAGGATATTTTGACACTAGTGTAGTGGCTCTGGAACGTAGACTATCAGCTGCTAGAGTGCATATTTCTGATAGAAATCCAAATCTTTCTTGAATTATATTGTATGCTGCTTGCCTGTGCCTCAGTGATTCTGTCAATTGGTCAATTATAGGATAAAAGGTATGCACTTTAAACCTCTCAGAGGGTGTCATATCAGCATTAGCATCTTCTGCATCACCATAGTCCCACCTCCTATTTCTTTTCACTTTCCTTCCACGTTGTAGCTGGTACTCCTTGCAGCCGGAAATATTTTTACCCTGCTGTTCAAATTCAGAGAATCTAGAACGGAGAGACTGCACAAAATCCTTTAGAGAGTTCAGCATGTCTGTTGCTGTATGCAGATCTAATTTTGCATCTTGGAGACACTGACTGGTTCTGTGAAACCTTGGTAAAATGACAGACCATACTTCAACCATTATTCCAGTTTCCAATTGATCCATGACATTATTTAGGCCCTTTGCTTGTAAACAGACCTCTCCCTTTGTGGATTCATCATCCATAATATTTGAAAGGACATCTCTGATAGTACTATAGCCTTTTTGTAAGGCATTCACAGCATCATGGTGAGCAGACCAACGTGTATCAGATAACCTTTTTAATGTCGGTATACCACATAGTTTGAAACTATCTGTTAACAGATTCCATCTATGAGTTGAAGCAAAAAAAAACAATCCAACTGCTGCACAAAATTAAAGAACGAAACTGCAACTGGACAGCTGTTTACGGCATTTTGTCCAACAAGATTAAGTGAATGTGCACAACAAGGAATGTATTCAGCAAGTGGGTTTTTCCCCCGAATTAAGGCCTGCATACCATTATATTTGCCACTCATATTAGATGTGTTATCATAAGACTGACCCCTACAGTCTTTGATGGAAATTCCATTTTCATCCATGAACTGCAAAATAATGTTTGCTAGCTCCATACCAGTGTGTCCGTGCATTGGAATGAATTTCGTAAAACGCTCCACTGGACCACTAGGTAGTACATAGCGAAATATAATTGTTAGTTGATCACAATGTGCTATGTCAGGGGTGGAGTCAACAGAAATTGAATAATATTTGGCTTCTTTTATCTCGTTTATGATTTGCTGCAGCACTTGCTGACCAATCAGTTCAATAAACTCATCACATATTGTTGATGATAAGTACCTCCACGTTTTTTAACCTCTAGGGCAGTCTTCCCCAACCGGGGCCCTTCCAAATGTTTGGGGCCCCAGCTCCCATCTTCCCCAGCCACTGGCCATGCTGCCTGAGGCAAATGAGAACTGTAGTCCAAAATATCCAAGAGGGATATTTGGTGAACTCTGTTCTCTGGGGTTTTTCAAAATAAAACTTAAAATGCCACACAATTCCCCATGAAAGCACACGTGCACACACACACACACACACACACACACACACACACACACAGTATTAGCCAAGCAGGTGACATTTTGCAGGCGGCAGGAGGATCAACACCCCCAAAAGGCAGACACACACACAGGACCGGTGCAAGGCAGTTTGGCGCCCTAGGCCAAGTCAGGGGGGGGGGCAGGCTCCGGAGCAAAGCAGCCTAAAACGCCTGCTCGCCCAGCGCCCCCCCCCGCGGCCAGCAGCCCTCTGCGGGCCTGGAGCAGCGGCAGCAGCAGCATCTCGGCCAGAGTCGTGGGCCGGGCAGCCGCGGTGTGCGCTCTGGAGGCGAGGTGAGGCGGCAGCGGCACCACCCCCTGCAGGCAGGGTCCCGAGGCGGCTGCGGCTGCCCCCCCCTCCTCTAGCCGGGCTCGGGCCCGGCCTCGCCGCCTGCCCTGCACCCACCGAGGACCCCGCTTGGGCATCCCCGCGGGAGGCGCCGGGGAGGAAGGGACGGAGCCTCCGCCTTCCTCCCCGCCCCGCTGTCGGCTGCGCGGCCTGCGCCTGCCCGGGGATGGAGGCGTAGATGGCGAGCGCCGGGAGAGCAGGTGGGAGAGCAGGCGGGGCGGCGAGCCGGAGGAGAAGCGGGCGGAGGCGCCCTGGCTCATGATGGCGGGCGGAGGCGCGCCCCCCCCCACCGAGGAAAGCGACACCGAGTCTGCCCGCAATCCCCCCGCGCTGACCTGGTGTGACTCCGGCTCCGCAGCTGTCCCGCCCGGCCGCCTCGCCAACAGATCCAGGCTCCGCGAGCGGCAGGCGGGCAGCGTGTTGCCCAGCAGTCCCGGTGGCCGGCAGGAGCAGAGTGCGCCCCCTTCAGCCACCCGCCCTAGGCAGCTGCCTAGCTGGCCTAGTGGTAGCGCCGGCCCTGCACACACACCCACAAACACACAGCCCTCTCTTACGTTCAGTTTGGCTCACAAAAGAGGGAAAGCCCTTTTACAGAAAAAAAGGAGAAGGAGAACTTGCAGATCAAAAGAGTCAAACTTTTGAACCTTACCTGTGCAGAGCAGGGCCATCAGGACCAGCGGCAGGTAAAGACCATCCCAGAGGTTTGTCCCATAGCAAGCAGAAGTCATGGTGGAGATTTTGGAGGCGGGTGGGCAGAGAGGGGTCGCTTGACGGAGCAAAAACTCAAAAACTCCTGCAGCTCATCAGTAAGGGTCTTCCCAATTTGCCCCAAATTATTTATTAAAAAAAAAAAAAGCAGCCACAACAAAAAGCCAGGAAGCTTTGCTTGACCAAGAATAATTGTGTTGTTCTTGTTGCTTTGTTTCGTTTTCGTTTTCGTTTTCTTGTTAAACTAGCATTTGAACAATTGAGCTGCGAATTAGAAAGATCTTTTGCTCGAGGCTGGAGAGAGAGGTCCCTTCTAAATCTGAATATTACAGACCCTAGCAAGCCCCCCATGTGCTTCAGCAAGAAGTTCTCACACAAAGAAATGTAGTAACAGTGATTGAAATGCAAAAAGCTAATGAAAAGCCTAAGTCAGCAGGTGGTAAAACCTGTTTAAGAGAAATGCTAATTTGAGAACAACAGTTCTTGCTCGGTCTTGCCTGAAGCCTGTAATGCAGATGTGCTTAGAACACCTTTCTAATCTCGAAAAAATCATTAATTATGCTGAATGATAACAATCAGAGCTAACTCGAAGGGGGAAAAAATCGCGCCGTGCGTCCCTATATTGTGGGCCTATTTTCTGGTAGGGGCCTGGAGCTGCAGCTCCAATAGCCCCTATCTTAATCCGGCCCTGCCGGCATGCTGAGCAGCTGTGGGGATCAGAGAACAGCCTTCTCCCTGAAAGGTTTCCTCCCAGGGGGAGGCTGTGCTCTGATCCCCGTGGCTGCTCTGTGTGCCGAGCGGCCGTAGGGATGGAGGTGCTTCCCACAGTCCCCGGAGCTGCTGCCCTGGTGAGTGCGGGAGGCACCCACCCTCTCCACCCTTTGCTTTCCCCACCCAGGAAAGCAAAGAGCAGAGTGGGGGGGGGTATTCCCATTGCCCTGCTCCACCGCTCAAGAGGCTTGCCCACTGTAGCTGCTCCCTGGCTGCAGCGGGCAAGCCGCTTGGGTAGTGGGGTGAGGCTCCCCTCCCCCCTCCTCATTGCGCTTCAGGTCACGAGCCCTGTTTGTGCAATGGGGAGTCTTTGGCAGTTGCCGTGAGCTGAAACTGGCTCGCGATCGTGGCTGTCAAAGAGAGGAGCCTCATTCCTCCCCGCAGTGTATCATGGGATACTGCTGGGAGGAAGGGGGGAAGGGCACACAGCAACAACAATGAGCCCGATCGTCTGTCGGGCTCATTGTTGTTGCTTCGTGTGATCCATCAAACAATCGTGGTAAGGTACCACGATTGTTTCCCGGTCGTGCGAGCCTGCCCACTGGGTTCACACAACATGATAAGCCATGGTGGCTTATAAGCCATGTTTGTTTCAGAATGGCTTGTCATGTTGTCTGAACCCAGCACCATGGTTTGTTAATCATGCACAAACCATTCTGGCTGGGTTGAGATGACTCAACAAGCCAACAAACATGGCTTATAAGCCACCATGGCTTATAGTGTTGTGTGAACCCAGCCAGTATTCAATTGGGACTTATTCCTAGGTAAGCAGTGGTGTCATGATAAGTTCTGAAGAGTAGGCACTCATCATGACAGTCCCCATAGTCATAGTCAAGAAAAGTCCCAAACTGTAGGTAGATGTGTTGATCCATATCAACAAAACCAGTTCTAGGAGTTTTCATCTGCTAGGAGCAGGTCTTTTGTAATGTGAATGGTTCTTAATTCATCAAGAACAAACCGCCCCAAAATACTTTGCATCACAACAGGGAACAATATATTGTTGCTGGGAAAATTCATTTCCCCCTAGCTACTGTGAGGATTGCAGCAAAGCTCAGAGGGAGCAGGGGATTCTGAGAGGGTGGGGTGGGGGGGTAGCAGATAAAGTCAGGGTCCCTGCTAATAAACAAGTGCCAGTGCTGTGTCCCTGGGAGCCCTGCCTCCTCTCCACCACTGTAGGCAAATGTGCATAGAATGGTAGCCTAAAGCTACAAACGTATGCACACATACCTTACAGCAAGTTTCATTTAGCTCAGTGGGACTGAATTCCAAGTAAATATGCATCGAATAAGACTGTGAATCATCTTCTGCCTGTGGTGAGGATTTGCTACCAACTTTGCAGACAAAATCATGATTTGCTACCACTTTTGTAGGCAAAATTACTTTTCTTCACCTATAATTTTGCCTCTGAAGTCAGTGGAGTTATACAAGACTTACTTTTGCGAAGTGTATTGTTTTCGACTTTTCGTGAGGTTTATTTTCTGTCATTACTATACCAAAAGACTGCATGGGCCTGTGCAGAAATGGAGATCGTCAAGTGGGCAATATGCAGGGAGGTGCCTGCTGGCAAAGTCCAGCAGGTACCCACCCTGGGCTTTGTCCCACAGAGGCTGCAGGTAAATTTATTTTCCCCTTTGGTTACATCTGACAGCTGTCAAAAGGCAAACTGTCAAATGTAACTATTTTTTATTTTATTTTTTGGTCAGGGAACTATACTGGTATGTAGAGTCTATATACCAGTAAGTTCCCTGACCCCCCCCCCCAATTAACACTTTGTAAATCCCACTTTAAAATGGAGCTTTAACTTTGACAGCTGTGAAACAAAGTTAGCTATTCACGTAAATGGGGTGGTGGGCTGTTTTGCATGTTCCTGAGATGGTAGAATCTTGGGATCAAGTGCAAAAGTGAGGGCACATTTGGGACACGTGAGTCCCCCCATAAAGAAAACTCCTGAGGATCTTGCCATGAAGGGGGAGAATGAGCCACCACCCTTTTTTCCGCAAACTAAGATCACTCACACCTTTGGTTACTTTGACAGCTTGTCTTTTGACAGCTGTCAGATGTAAGTTACCAAAGGAAAAATAAATTTACTTGCAACCTCTGTGGGGCAATTCCCAGGGTTTGCCAGAAGGCACTCCCCTGCATATTGCCAACCCGAGGCTCCCCATTCCTGCACCCGCACAACTGCAAACATTCGCAGTTGCTCAAGTGCAGGTAAAAAGATGTTTTAAAACAATTTGCAAATATTTGTGAAAATTACTGGGAACAATTTTTTTAAAAAAAAATGTGGGGCAACCACGGGCAGCCCCTCCAAATTGTCGCTGGAGTACTTTGGAAGGACTGTCCATAGCTGTAAAAATGGGGATCACGAAAGCTAGCTTTTGCAATCTCCAGGGGAGAAAAAAAAATTAAGGGGAAAAAAGCTGCAGTGAGCCTGAAATGGCTCGTAATTGCAGTGGGCAGGGGGTGGGGGGGAAGACAACTCAGTCCTCCCGTGGTGTTACCTGGGATACGCGTGGGAGGACTGAGGCGGGAGGAGGGGGAGGGGGGCAACAACTCATGGTGAGCTCTATCATCTGTTGGGCTCACTGTGGGTTGTTTGCACAACAACCAACCCTCCATGGCTTATTGCCAGAGTGGGTTAGCGTGATGTGCTAATGCGCCCTGTATCTGAGAGTTTATCTCCTCTTCTCCTGTATGTCCTGCCACAATTTCTAGGATCAGTCTTAAGACAGATGGGGTTTGGTGGTGGTGGTGGTGGTGGTGGTGGTGATGGTGGTGGTAGTATGAAATAAAAATATGAATAAATTAATAAATATTAAATAGCAGTCAGGATTTTTTTTTCCATCTTGCTTTTGCCTACTTGTGACTCAGATCTTTGCTTCTCAATGTTTTGGTAGGAAAATAGCTTTCTAGTTACCAATGACAACAAATAAATCCACTTTCAACATGTTAGGTATTTGATGCTGTCACTGCACCAAACTGGCATTCTTTATAAATAGAGTTCTTTCCTAGAATTGGCTACAGCATAATATCTTGTCATATTTTAACTTAGAAAGATCTTCCATTCATCACATTTTGACTTTGTGCTTTATATAATGGAGAAAAAATAGGCAAAATGAAAAATGTCCCCCCCCCCCCATCCAAATCTCCAATCCATCCATTACATTCAAGATTTATAGACTCAGCAATGTACTGTGTGATTCCTCAGGGAAGTGTAAGGCAAACAGAAAGTACCCAAGCTCATCCTAACTCCAGCAGGCACTTTGTACTTTGTACAAATTCTTAGAAGATCAAACAGTATTTAGAGTGATAGGGCATTGGTGCACATGCAGAGTAGCTACTAAGCGGATTTGAGATGTATTTTAAAAACTACAAATGGGAATTTAAATCCAGTGCTAACGTTTATGTCCAAAAATACCTCTGAGGTTCTGAACCTTATTCTTATTAATCATTAACAATGATTTGTAGTTATTCACATTTGCAGTTATTAATATTTGCAGTTATTCACATATCATCACTTAAAAATATGTAACACTGTGATAAGAAATATGTCCTTACCTGCTTGTTTCCTTTCAACTCCAGCTGTTCAGTGCAGGTCTTCCGAGAGAAATTGGGGATGAGATGATTTCCCCAGTTGTATTTCATTTTCCTTCTGTGGGTTGGCACTGCCTTACATGCCACCTCGTCTGTCTTATAATTTTATATGGATAATTTCTGATCAGATATATATATATCAAACTCTTTTTGCCTATTCTTATGAAGCCAAATGGCATCACCTACATACAAAAGGGGAGGTATTAACATGCTCAGGGGAACCCCAAGTTTTGAAAAAAAACACAAAAAACACCAAAACAACCTGATGAGGACTGAGCATGTTCAGTGACCACAGAATGCTTGACTGACTATTGGCAGGGAAGGAAACAGATTAATGGTGGGAGGAAGATGGAATTGCTGATTGGCTGGAACAACACTGAATAGTCACACTGCAAAATTTTCTTGCAGGTCCCACTTGTTGATGTCTGAATTGGAAGATGCAGTTTGGCCCCATTCATTCAAATTAATATTTTTCTCAACAAGTAACCCTTTGCAGGAGCTATCATGTGATGATAATGCTTATGATGGGAAGTTTATCATGGGATGTCATCACCATAAGTATTATACAAGTTTCCGTGAGTTACAAAATGAGGGCAGATGGGGAAATGCTTGTTCCAGTACACACCAAAAAGCCAACCCACAAGAGCATTATGCTGCAATGAGGATGTGTATTTCTATCTGGAGTTACTATTGTCATCCCAAGTATTATTTATATGTGTAAAAACAGAGGACTGCACAATGTCATTGTAGGTTGGAGGTCCATAGAGGATCCTAATGGAATACCCCCACATCTCTGCTTAATGTCACCAAAGACAAGGATACTTCGAGATTCTCCTTTTTCCAACAGTTTAGTTTCTTGTGTTCCCAAAGCCATAAAATACTGTTCCTTGTGATTTACATCCTTCTCCTCTTCTCACCCTTCTCATATGACATCATGGAGGGAGTGATGAAGAGTTCATACCCCTCACTGTGCACATTATCAGTAGGGTGTTCAGCTTTATATGTCAACATCTGGACCTCCAAGATGCTGTCCAGTGCAGGCCAAAATTCAAAACACTGAAGGTGCCTTGAAGCAGTGGGAAATGATCACTCCAACAAGATCGTGGTCACTGTCCTATGATGGAGATGTGAAAGTGGGCAGGATAATCAAGCTGGAGGAAATGCAGGCCTGCCTGTGATTGTACGTTGATAGAATACTGCAGTGCATGTGCGCACGCACACACACACACACCCCTACGCAGAAAAAGAATCCTTTATCAATAGAAAGGGTAGTAAAGCGGTGATCTGGAAAACAGTCTCAATTTTGTAGTCCTGTACTTCAACCAGCTGCATGGAAAGCAGGTTTATTTTAAAAGATTTTAAAGGAACACAGGGAGCACATACAGTCATGAAGAAGCAACATGAAAATCCACATGTTTATGTGCTCATGCACATAGTGCATTCATAGTGCAACCCACTAGATTATCTTCTCCCAAGAATTGTTACTACTACTACTACTACTACTACTACTATTATTATTATTATTATTATTATTATTATTATTATTATTTGAATAGATATAATAATAAAAAATGGTATAACAAGGGCAGTATCCAGTTTGGCATTAGCACTAACGTAAATTATATTGTGCTAGTGTAAGCAACCTCAAGTGTGACACCCCAATAGCATTTGCTGGTGCAACAGGTTTTCCGAGGTTGTATTTTAGTTTTGACATTTATACCCCACCTTTCTTTAAGATATTCAAGATACCTTGCAATTAAAAATAAAACCATATATCATATTTTAAAAACTGAAATGATGTTTAAAGACTTTTGTTTTAAGAGAAGGACAATAAAATAAATTAAGGATGATAACCTACAAAAGTTTGCTGAAATAAGAGCCAGATTTTTGATACCTCAGGTGAAAAGGCTGTACTTCAGATATTCATCTCCTGTATTTTCTGACTGTGAGGGGACCTAATGCAGGGCTTCAGAAGTGGTGTGGAGTTGTCTAATTTTATTCATATGGATGAAGACAATTATTAATTTGAGTCATCATGCCTCAGGACTTTCACAAAAGAAGAGCATGTACTCCAAATACTGTACCAAAGCAGCCTGCTCCATACCCAGTGCAACCATGAGATCTGCCCCTTCAGGTAGGAACCTGTCATACCTGTTCTTTTTAAAGTTCTGTGGATGGTGCTATAGAAATCATCCTGGATCCAAATTTGAATCTACTCATTAGAAAGCCTGTAAATGTTCCTGTTAAGACAGAAGGATTCCAGCTCTTTCCCATTTTTTGCCATCCCTGCACTTATCTTTCTCCCTTACATAAAATGTCCAAGTTGGCGGCCATCACTGCATCTTGTGGTAGAAAACTTTATAGTTTAACTATGTGCTGTGTCCTGAATCTCCCACCATTCAGCTTCATTGGATGACCCCAGAGTCTAATATTATGAGAGAGAGAGAGAGAGAGAGAGAGAGAGAGAGAGAGAGAGATCCCTATCCACTTTCTCCACACTATATATATCATTTTATACACCTCTATCATGTCCTTCCTTCCCACTTACTTGCTTAAAAAACCCCAAATGTTATAACCCTTCCTAGCAGGATATTTGTCCCAGCCCCTTGATCATTTTGCTTGGTTTCCGTATTCTGCAACCCCATTTGTGCACCCGATTTGGGATGGTAATTTCCAGAGGCAGGTGCCGTTTTCCTGCCTCCAACCTGCCAGTTTGTCATTAAAAAAAAAAAAAAAGTGAATGGGAGAAGGGGTATAATTTTGACAATTTGTTTAGGTATTGAAATATCTAAAGTTGGCACTGTGTATTACAAAAAACTATAGAGGGAAATAAAGGGAACAAAGAAATCGGGGCAAGCAGCCAATCTGATCAGGGTGAATGTTATTTCTCAGTTCCAAGAATGCCACTCTTACAATGAGCATTAAAACAGAAGTCATCCATCAAAACTCTCTAATAAGAAAATATATTAGCTCTCTAGCACAAATCCAGCCCACTCAATATCCAATTTCCAGTTTTCTCTATCACTCATGCTCCAGACACTGAACGAATAACCCAAAAATCTTTGCAAGGAGGAGGGGACTTCTTAACATCAGTTGGGAACTGATGAGGCACCAACATTGCTTTTGCTTGTCTCCCCATTGTCTGTGATGTCACTTTTTAATTCAAAACCAAAAATACAGAAACACAAGGCAGGATAAAATATTGTCATGATGTTGTTTTAATTTAGGTCACAGCATTTTAATGGTTTTGTAGCACTTTCCTGAGTACTGTTTTTTTCTTAGGGCTCTGTAGTTTCTATTTTCTTCCATCCAGTGTGTAAAAAGAGAAAGAAAGAATGACTTAGCACCATATTTTCTCCAGCTACTTAAGTAGTTTTGATCTACATGGTTGCCATAGCATAATTGAATACTGAGATATCACTACAACATTACTAAATATATTTTATGCTGCCCTTTGTGGTTGCACAGCACGGTTTTATATGCTGAAACTATTTCAGGAAAACTGAGTATGTTTCTGGGTTTTTTTTTAATAGACACAAGCTACTAAATTGGTATCGCTGCTGCTGCTGCTGCTGCTGCTGCTGTTATTGCTATTGTTCTGTAATACTTGATAGTAAATTACCTTGTACAGTTATCAGCTAAGTAGGAAGAAATTTTCCATAGTCTTTTAATCTGGGGATCTGCTTGCATGGCTATGTTATACAGCAGTGATGTGGTAAAGCTATTTTTTCTCATGGTGAAAATATTTTAAATGTTTTGTTGAAGCCATTTCAGTTTCAGTATAAGGTACATTCATACAACCAAAAGCATCAACTTACTAGCAGTACCTAAATTCCTCTGGGATAGGGATAGGTGATGCTGGGAAATCTGTTTCATTTGAGCCTGATGGACTTCTGCCATGTTTCCGATCCGGTTATTGGAAACGGACTATGCCAGATTTTTTTTCCGGGTTCTGGAAATGTGTGCAAAATAGTAACGCACATTGAGAACTGAAATCTGCATATTTGTAGCACCATTTGCACAAATAGTAATTTGTGTAAATTGGTCTCTTGCGCAAATGGGGTCTGAATCTTTAAATTTGTGTAAATGGGTTCGCGCTATTTTTAATATTTGATCGCATTTGCAAGTCCCTTAGGTAACCCTGGGTGCAGCATATTCCCTTGGTAAATATCCTTGTCAGTTTCAGTCTCTTACTACTTCGTAGTCAGCTCATCATATTCCCTATCTCACAAAGAACTTGTCATTGTCAATTTGTATAGTTAAAAAATAAATTTAAAAAAAAGCTCAGGAAATTTGCACAAATGTGGCACCCAATATTTGTGCAAATATCGGGTGCTGCAATTTTGCACAGATATCAGTTGCCACAGTTTGTGCAAATTTCCTGAGTTGCTTCTGCTTCTTTTTTAAAAACTTTTGCAAATCTAGGCTGGTTTTAAAAGCAGAAGTCTGTGTGCTGGCTCGACTTATGTCAGATTTAGTAAGTGCTAGCATGGAGGAAACAGAACGGAATCTGGAGGGTCAAGTTGGGAAAATCCATCGAATTTTCACCCCCCAAATGGATTCCTTACACATCCTTACTGTGGGAATAGGGAATTACCCTGGTCTGAAATGAATGCAATGCTGCAACTGTCAGGACTAGCAGAAGTCAAAATGATTCAAAACATTTTCAGGAGGTGAGTTGTGAACCCAACACGTAGAATCACTACTCTTTGCCAGGCTCTCTTGAATATTCTTAGCACCAAATAACTTTAGCAGCCCTTGTTCTCCCTCCACTCTTACCCATTATGCCCTTCCCTGCCCCATTGTCAGCTTCTCCCTCCTTTGAATTCCATTTAACAGGTGTGCCATTTACAGACCTGCCCTTCTTGTCCCCGCTTCTTTCCCTGGCCATGCAAGCCTCTGCCAAACATATCAGGTCGTGCCACTCTCGCTGTTGCTTCTCTTTACAGTCACCAGTGTAGACTTCAGCCTGTTTCCCACCTTTAGTGCCATTCTTTGGTAGAAAGGCAGGGTATCAATCAACTCAATCAATAAATATGATCTTCATTTTGCCTTTTCATCCAGATGGTCTTGTTTATTCCATCATCTCCAACACGTGATGACAATTACTACTGTTTCTACTATTACTACTACTACTACTACTATAATACATTTATATAATACACTTAGGGGTTGCACCCTCGATGATGGTAAGCTTCCAAACTCAGAGGCTTGTGGTCATCCTTTGCAAAGTGGAAGGACTGGTGGAGGTGATCATGTCCCCATACTCGTGCCCTACATTTTTTGCTAGACAGGCCTTTTTGCCCATCTAACTGAGGCATTTTGGAGGGGGAGGAAAGGAGGCTGGAGAGGCTTCAGGATAGCTCATATTCTGGCCTCTCCAGTCTCCCATCTCCCCCCAGAAATGCCCCCTTTCCCAACCTCGGGGAGCAGCCAGCGTGGTTCTTTCTGTGCCAGCTGTGAGGGGTGGGGGAGGAAGATCAGTTCTCCGATTCCCTGCTCTGAGGTCAGAGCGTTGTCTCCTACCTTGGATCGGGGAATCCAAACTATCCTATGGCCCCTCAGATACTGTCTAGGGGCCATAGGATTGCTCCCTTCATGTATAAAGTACGTCACACATATTATCTCAGTAATTCCTACTAGTGATGGATGAATTCTTCACAACTTTCTTCATAATTAGCTTGGTTTTAAAAAGCTTTCTTAGGCAAGTCAGAGAAGACCAAGCCTGGTAGAGCTCCCTCCCACCCCATCTGCCCCCTTTCCCAAACAACTGGTTGAGGGAGATTGCTGGCAGCCAACAGAAAAGACCTGGTGGACCTTATTCTTGAGGTCTGAACACTTCTCAGCATGCTCAGGTCCATTTTTTACTCCTTGGATGAATGGTAATTGTATATTCCAATGCCTTCCAGCTAAATCCATGTAATGCAACTAGGTGGCATTAAAAATGATAATTCCCTTGCACTGCAGTGGCAATGGCTGTTCCTAAACATGGTCAAAAGCATTCAAGACTTCATTTGTTACCTTGCCACTATTTCCTCCCTTCTCCAGAGTAAATTTGATTGAGAAAAGTGATTCTGTGCCCAAATTTTAGAGAAGGGTTGAGCTTGGATCATCATGAACCCAGGAATTCCAAACTGAAAGAGTCCATTTTTGAACCATACCTAAATTCTGAAATACTTAGAAAATGTTGGCTCAATCTCTACTTGCAAGTATAGATGCCTGTAACAGTATCCAGTATTATAATCCCTATATTGCAGATGAGGAGCTGAAACTGAAAGATATTGGCTTGAAAAGTCTCCAATACTATATTTACTTACCTGGGAGTAAGCCCTATTGAATGCTATTTGATTTACATCTGAGTACATATGCATAGGATTGGGCTGTAAGCCTACTTAGTAAGTCCAGGACTGATGCAAGATTTGAACCAAAACTTGCCAGGCCATAACACTCCTAGTCAATATACCTCGCCAGCAATTCCTCATATACATGTGGAGACAGCAATTTGCTGTTGCTATTCATTTGGACTTTTGGACAGGATATGGCACTGAGAGAGACTGCTTTGGTTGCCTTCATGGATGACCTATGCTGGGAACTCGATGGGAGGGCAAGACCCGATTATTATTTATTTATTTATTATATTTATACCCCACCTTTTTTCCTGCAAGGAACCCAAAGCGGCTTACATAATCCTCCTCCTCCTCTCCATTTTATCCTCACAACAGCCCTGTGAGGTAGGTTAGACTGAGAGTCAGTGACTGGCCCAAAGCCACCCAGTGAGTTTCATGGCTGAGCGGGGACTAGAACCCATATCTCCCGAGTCCCAGTCCAGCTCTCTCACCACTACGCCACACTGGCTCTCATACACTGTCATACACTGGCTCTCATACACTGTCCCTGGATCTTCAGGTGGCGGTGGTGGCAAGGAGTGTATTTACACAATTGCGCTTGGTACACCAGCTGCAACCCTTCCTGACTTGGTTTAACTTGGCTTTGGTTACATCATGTTTAGACTACTGAAATGTGCTCTACATGGGGATACCCCTGATGACTCACCAGAAGCTTCAGTTGGTGCAAATTGCAGCAGCTAAGCTGCTAACTGTTGCATGATATTTGGGACCATATTACACCTGTTCTGAAAGACCATCACTGATTTCCAATAGCTTTCTGGGCTCAATTCATGGTATTGGTTTTAACCTTAAAAGCCCTAAATGGTTTAGGACTGACTATTTAAGGGACCACATTTTTCATTACAAACCTGCCTGATTATTAAGGTCTTTAGGAGAGGCCCTCTAGACACCTTTACCACAGAGGCCCATTTGTTGGGCACACATAAAAGGATTTTTTCCCTGTGTTGCTCCCAAACTGTGGAATGCACTCCCTCAAGAACTACAATTGGCTCCTACTCTCTTGGCTTTTCAAAAGGGTGTGAAGACATTTTAATTTAGCCTTTTAACCATGTAGTTTTAATGTTTTGCTGTTTTAAAAGTACTTGGTTTTTTTTTATTGTGTTAAGATCTTATTTTTAAAAATGTTGTACACCGCCTTGATGGCTTTATAGCAAATAGGACTGTATATAAACGTTAATAATAAATTATAATATTATTGATTTAGTTGCAGATTAGAATGCATACTACTGAAAGAGCAATAGACAGCAATCTTGATTTGAGATTAAGGCTGCATTCCTATAAGCACTTACTGTACTTGGGAATAAGTCCACTGAACAGAGTAGACATGTACAGTGCCTTGCAGAAGTATTCACACACACACCCTTTGACTTTTCCACATTTTGTTGCGTTACAACCTGGAATTGAAATGGATTTAATTGGCATTGTTACCACTTGATGTACACAAGATACTCAACACTGTGAAGATGCAAAATATTTTTTATTGTGGCACAAAAGTTAAATAAACAAAACCAAACAGGTAGTTGGTTGCATAAGTATTCACCCCCTTTGCTGTGACATGCCTAAATAAGCTCTGGTGCAACCCACTGCCTCCGGAAGTCAACTGTAAGTAGTTGAATGGAGTCCACCTGTGTGCAATTCCAGTGTGCATGATCTCAGATTAAATACACCTGTTTCTGGAAGGCCCCAGCATTTGTCGGAGAGCCTATCTAAACAAACAGCATCATGAAGACCAAAAAGCTATCAGAACAGCTACAGAATAAAGTTGTGCAAAAACACCAATCAGAGTTGGGTTATTAAAAAAAATATATCCCAAACTATGAACATCCCCTGGAGCACTGTTAAATCCATGATTACAAAATGGAAAGAATATGGCTCAACTGCAACTCTGCCTAGAGAAGGCAGTCCGCCAAAACTCAGTGACCAGGTAAGGAGGGCATTAGGCAGAGAAGCAACCAAGAGGCCAATGGGAACTCTGAAGGAGCTGGAAAGATCCGCAGCTGAGATGGGAGAAACCACCCATGGGACAACTATCACTTGGGTGCTCCACAAAGCTTGCTTGATGGAAGAGTGGCGAGAAGAAAGGAATTGCTGAAACAAACCTATATCAAAGCCCATTGGGAGTTTGCAAAAAGGCATGTGGGAGACACAGCAAACATGTGGGGAAAGGTTCTCTGGTCTCATGAGACCAAAATTGAACTTTTTGGCCTTGCTACAAAACACTATGTGTGGCACAAAGCCAACAGTGCTCATTGCCATGAAAACACCCCCACGGTGAAACATGGTGGTGGCAGCATCATGTTGTGGGGATGCTTTTTCTCAGTAGGGACTGGGAAACTGGTCAGAATTGAGGGCAAGATGGATGGAGCCAAATACCGGGCAATTCTAGAGGAAAACCTGTTTCAGTCTGCAAGGGACCTGGGACTGGGATGGAGGTTCATCTTCCAGCAGGACAATGACCCAAAACACACAGCCAAAGTAACACTGGAGTATTTTTAAAACATGAACCTGAAAGTCTTAGAATGGTCCAGTCAAAGGCCAGATCTCAATCTGATTGAGAATCTTTGTCAAGGCTTGAATGCTGCTGTTCCCCAACGGTCCCTATCCAACCTGACAGAGCTGAAGCAATTTTGCCAGGAAGAATGGGCAAACATCTCAGGATCCAGATGCACAAAGCTGATAGAGACTTACCCAAGACTTGTTGCTGTAATTGCTGCCAAAGGTGCTTCTATCTACCAAGTATTGACTCATGGGGGTGAATACTTATGCAACCAACAAGTGCCAGTTTGTCTTTGTTTACTTACCTTTTGTGCCACAATAAAAATATTTTGCACCTTCACATTGTTGAATATCTTGTGTACATCAAGTGGTAACAATGCCAATTAAATCCATTTCAATTCCAGGTTGTAACACAACAAAATGTGGAAAAGTCAAAGGGGGGTGAATACTTCTGCAAGGCACTGTACAGGAGTGTGCTGCAAAAAAAGAACAGGTACAAACATATCACAGCCTGTTTAATTGTTCACTGATAGTGTTTCGTTAGGAACTTTTAGAGCATAGTGATAATCCATACTGTTTCTCAAGGGAAAAAAACTGTAATGTTTTCAATTATCTGTGAAGATTTCAGGAGTTTCAACAAGCTATTATCTGTAGCTGTCCACCTGGATAATATACTGAATTGCTTAATGCAAATCTTTTAATTAAAACCATTGCTTTTCTTACTTAGTGATGTGTCTAACCTTGAAGAATGTGGACAGAATGCAGATATAGTTTGCATAGAAATGAAACAGTTGTATTGTAGTTTCCAGCTCACTGGCAAATGTCAGTTGTACGTGGTTTCAGTGCATAGCTGTTTGGTATTTATTTGTAGTACCCTCCTACTAAACTGATCTTTACTGTATGTAAGTATCTGTTTCCAAGTATAAGCCTTAAGAATATTATCCACTACAATGAATCATTGCTATTTTTTTTTAATGTGGGATGATCCCTCATCTTTAGTCAAAACAACTTATCTAGGGATCAGTATATTCAAAGCATGATCTTCCTTTGGATCAGTTTAATGTCATGTCTAATTTAGATTAACATAGATGACATTAAAAATGTTAAGGTTGCCTTCCATTGCCCAGGGGATGTGACGGGAACTGATTCTGGATTCTACATCAGGCTGGGAGCATCTGTACCTATTAAAATCATTACATCAACCCTTCCTTCAGGTCTAAAGGCAAGATAAAGAGATACTACAATATTATAAATTGCAGTGACCCTGAAGCATGACATCTGTCTTTCAGTTCATTATTATATCACCTGAGAAATTCATAGAAAAATGGGGTCACACTCCTGCTGAAAAATTATGTTTACAGCTTGTGGGAGCTCTCAGTTCCACCCCCTTATTTGGGTGCTAAAGAGACATCAGTGGCACAAAGAAAGCATATTTCACCAAGTAATATTAGTGTACAAGCTGTAACCTATCCTGGATAGGGATAGCCTGGCTACATATTTTCCATGCTCTGTTAACACTCAGGTTAGACTATTGCAAGGTGTTGTGCATGTGTCTACCTTTGAAGCTGCTAGGCACTGCTGCTAGGCACTGACAGAACATCTCTCACCAGGGCTTCAACAGCTGTACTGGTTGCTGGTCCATTTCCAAGCAGAATTCAAAGTGCTGGTATTAACATTTAAAGTTCTGCATCCCTTGGGACCCTGGTTCCTGAATGACTGCCTTCTTCTGTATACATCTGCCAGCATCCTCTGAAGTCTTCCCCTGAATTTCCTCACCCTCAGAGGTCTGGCCAGTGGTGATCAGAAAAAGGCCTTTTTAATGTTGGAAGTATGAACAAATGAAAACAAAATGACTTGCCGGTTATTGATTGTATGAGACATTTCTTCTAGAGTTCAGTCAAGGCTATTTTAAAGAAATCTGGGCCAAAATGCATTGGGCTTTCTTAAGGATAAATTTTATCAGGATGCTAGCAATTTTTCTAGCATCCTGAGATGTGTCCTCTCTTTGTGACCTTTTAAAGTTGTGGCATCCTGTTTAAAAAATGCTCTTCACTTGTTGTCTACCCTGATATCTTTTCCGTTCCAGGCAAATACCTATTCATTTATCCAGATATTTTAAAACTGAAGTTTGTTTTAAGCTCTCTGCAGGTTCTTTGTTTTGTTTTACGGCTCTGCAGTTTCCATCTGTTTTCATTTGTTTAAAATGTGTGGATTGTTCTTATCTTTGTGTATTGTAAACTGCCCTGAAAATGGAAACTTTGAAAGACAGTAGGATATAAATAATGGATTCGGTTCTCCCTGTCTGTGCTGCCTTCTGAGTTTGTCACTCCCCTTTCCTCCTGTGGCTCAACTGCAAAAAAGAGTATGGAAGCTTCTGGTTCCATTTTAAATTAACTGCAGTTGAATGTGCCATCTGAACCCTAAACTGTGGTTTAGTGTTACATCTCAATAAGGCCATTGTGACTTTCATGGGGTTTATGTCCAGTGCTACCATCCTTTGTGCTATGATTTAAAGATATGCACATTAACTTACATTATCACAAAACACCACAAGACTGGAACTATAATATCATAACTAATTATTCGTGAATTTCTGTATGAGAATACTGTTAACAGGATGTGTGAAAGATTTAATAAGTATGGCTGTTGGAGCATCCATGACTGTGTGTATGTGTGTGAATGTATTTGTACAAAATAGAGTATACGCATGAATTAGGAAATGGATGTGTGGATGAAAGAGGGAATATATTTGATAAGTGTTGGTGGTACTTATGGATGAGCAGAAAACTATGCAACATCACATAAATATCAGGGTAGCTAGATGTATAACCTTATATGAGCTTCCAGAATTTTCAAAACAGGTTCTGGATTGGCAAGAGCCACAGTATTCAAGGCTAAATTTTTGAATGTTTTGGTCACAGGTCTATGTCATACAATGAGGAGATGCAGAGAGAAGGGTAAAGGCTATGGGAGGAATAAGATAGTATAGAAGAATGAGCTACAAAGAAGCAAGTAAATAGCAAGACTGGTGAAAATGTGTATATACATAGAAACATGGGGTATAAGAAGGGTTGAGTGTGGGTTGTCATTGAACCATGTGTTGTTGTTGAAATCTGGGTTATCATGTTGTCTGAACCCAGCCACTGTAACAAACCATGGTTTGTTACCATGAACTACCCATGAAGAAAACCCATGGTTTGTTGTTGGGTTGTGAACTGTGGGTTGTTTGTGGTTAACAAACCATGGTGTAGCATGGCTGGACTCAGACAACACAATAACCCACAGTTCAATGACAACCTACATGTAACCCATACTCAACCCTTGAGTGTGGGTTATCGTGTTGTCTGAACTCAGTGATTAAGTTATTAGACATTTTTTTGTCATACAAAATAATATATCATCATCATCATCACCACCACCACCACCACCACCATCATTATTGTATACTACATTAAAAAAAACAACACACCAATTATGTGGCTAGTTTGACATCATACAATATAGTATTTTGACCAAAAACCTACAAGATTATTTCTAACTAATTTCATGATGATTTAATTAGAGCAAAAGATGCATTGCATACTTTAATATGAACAAAATATGTCAGCAGTATTCTTCACTTTTTTTGATGCATCTGAATGACTAAAAGTCACACCATATTAAGCTTGCATTGATGGTTCTGCCATCATGATGCAACTTAAAGCACATGCAGTTGTTAGTAGGATGCGTCAACTTTTTTGCTTTGACTGCTTGGTGGATTTGAGAAAAATGTAAAATTTGACTTTCATTGCTTCTCACAATCTAAGGACTTCAATATGAGCAAGCACAAGTGGTCGTCAGAGAGGTCCTTGATGCATGCTTTGCATTACTTGTTAGATAAGTCAAGAGCATGTTGCAAATTAAAATATATGGGCTCTAGGGTATTACTCCAAAGAATCTGTAAATTTTATTGTGAAGTCACAACATCTGTTCAAACAAATTTCCCAGAGGACATGAAGTACAAAGTATTGGTAAAGTATAGAGGGAAAAGGAACTTAATTCCACAGAGAAATTGCCAGTATTTATTCTGAATGCAAATGTGCTGATCTCAAATCTATTATTAGCCGAAAATGATCTCTGGGTGATAATATTTGCTATTAAAGTATCTCTCCCTTTGCCGGAAAATATATTGCTTGGAACCTTTTTTATTTTGAAAGACTGGTATGTAGGAGAAAGGGGTTATATAAATTGAACATTCTCTATAGTTGAGAACACTAGCTGTTTTAGACAAGGTAGTAGACTGTATACAGCTAGCATAGAAACAACAGTAATGCAGCTTTATTTCATTTGTATTTATTTTATGTCGTTATCTACCACTCTTCAACCCAGTTGATTCCCAGGGTGATTCACAATAAGATATTTATTTTAAAATGTTAGCTTCACAATAACGCTGTGAGAGACATTGGACTTGGAGATAGGCCATATGTCAGACTGTGATTGGCACCAGGACCGGTGCAGGGCTGTTTGGCGCCCTAGGCCAAATTATATTTAGCGCCCCCCCTCTCGTGCTGTGGGGGGGGCTCCGGAGCAAAGCAGCCCTGCTCTGCAACCCCCCCCCCCGCGGCGCCGGCGCCAGCGCCACCACCATCACCTACCTTCCCCCCCCCCGCTGCTGGCTGCTGGCTGCTGGCTGCTGGCTGCTGGCGCCGCCTCCTCCGACGCGACGGGACCCCCGCGCTTTTTTTTTTTTGCCGGGGAAACCAGGGCAACAGGGCTGTTTAAGCCCTGTTGCCCTGGTTCCTCCCGCCAAAACAATGCCGGCGGGGCTCCGGAAACGACGCGAAGGTAGGTAGGTGGCGGGCGGGTGCAGCGGGCCCGCGCGGGCACACGCGGGCGCGCGTGGGCGGGGGGCGGCAGCAGGGGGTGGGCGGGGAGGCGCGGTGGAGGCGGAAGGCGGGGCAGGAGCACGCCGGCGACGAGGAAGGAGCGCAGAGTTTCTGCGCCTTCTTCCGCCACGCGCCCAGGCAGCCGCCTGGGTCTGCCTAGCAGTAGCGCTGGCCCTGATTGGCACCCCAGGAGAAAATTATTATTCTCTGATTCAGAGAGGGATAGGTTAAAAAAAAACTATTTTCCTGGATTGTTTCTGATAGGACCTATTAAGATGTGGTGCCTAGTGCAGCCTCCTGCTGCCCCCTCCAATCCAGATAAAGCAAGTTATTTCTGTCCATCCACACCATGGATCAGAGAGGCTCTTCAACAAATTCAGTTGGTGGACTGCCTACACTCTTGAATAAGGGTCCTACCACAGTGATTTGTGCTCCTGAATATCAAGGTTAGATTACTTCAACGCATTCTTTGGATAATTCTTGGAAATGTCAGTTGATTCAAAATAGGGCAGCATGTTTATTGGCAGGGACCTGCTGCACAGCTCACATTACACAAATCTTGAAATATTACATTGACTATCTCTATGTTTCTGAGCCCAATTCAAAGTTTGGTTTTAAAAATGATTAGGGACCCGGATATGCATTAGAGCAGGGGTGTAGAACCAGAATTGGCTGGAGAGCCAAATTACCATGCCCACTAGCACCATCCACCTTCCCTTCGCCCATTTTACTTTTCTCTGTGTTGAGAAAGGGTCTCGGATAGCATGGGGAGGACTAGCTGCTCTTCCCGGCGCCAGCCGAGTCCTTGGCTTTGTGTCATATCCCCATGCAGGCACCGTGCACTGCGTGAAGCCACTTCACAGGTGCTGGGAAGAGTGGCTGCTCTTCTCAGTGCTTGCTGAATCCCCTGCTGCTCATATCCCTGCTGTCATCTTGGGTCTGAGACTGACGATACCAATGGAGATTCTCCTGCACATTGCTCCCCCTCCCAATTCAGAGGGGGAGTCGTGCACAGGGGAATCCCCACTGTTATCTCAGATTTGAGATAACAGAGGGGATTCCTCCAGGTGGTATGGCACGTTTCTCTTTTTTCTTAATCTTTAAGGAGAAATTAAAGAAATGGTGTTATATTTTTTTGGACAAAGGTAAAAGCAAAAGCTGCAAAGTTGTTTTCATTTTACCCTGTTATTGGTTTTTCTTTAATCTTAAAAAGACTTAGGAAATGACACAACGCATCATACATTCATTATATTTCATAGAAAGAAAATCATCTATTCCTTACACCCTTTCAGTGCACATTTTCCTTCATCTGCAGTTCAACTTCCAGCAAGTTAGGGTACATAACTTGAATTGTATCTTTTATTGATGTCAAAGGAGTTGTGTTCTTCGCTCAAATGAGAGCAGAATTCAACTCCTTTGTGAATAAAACATGTAAACATATTTGACAGTATATGCAAATGGCTGCCAGACAGTGTGGAGAATTTAATTCTCTGAGAAAGGACTACTCAATCAATCCCAGTATTTAATGGCATTCCAAAGAAATGCATCATCAGCATGTTTAGATCACTAGCTTCTATTCATGAGCTTTGCTACAATTATTATTTTTTAACTCTGAGATCTAGTTTGGCAGATAAAAGTTGTGATGTCTTGTTTTCAGTTAAGCCCACCTTTTCAACAACCAATTTTTCTTGTTGGCTTCCAGTTGTTGTTGGCAGAATTAGCCATTTTAATTTTATTTTCTATTTTAACCTTTGATGGGAAATATATTTTAGAGTTATGTCAGTTAGAAATGAAATAGAATTCCTAAAGTTGTTCTCAGCTTTTAAAATTTACATGCATTCCTTTGATGTAGAAGGGAAAGAGTCAAACAAGATGGCAGAAATATGCCTGGCACATAAATAACAGAATAAAAGGATAGTGTGTTTGTTCTACATAGAAGAAGGGCGTTTGTGTGTCAACAACAGCTTCTTTACCAGCCAGATGCTCTAAAACAGGGGTTCTTAAAGTAAACCACTGAATGTCTTATTTCAGTCAACAAGTCAATGCAACACAGGTGAGATTTTATTTCTCTGTTGATTTTCCTGTATGGCTTGCAGGAGTAATTGACAGGCTTCATACAATTTGATTCTGCCTTCAGTAAGAAACTTCTCTCTTGTGTTTTACTATAACCCAACTCAGGCATTACAGCCTTCACACAATTAGAATTGTGTGCTGGGAGAGCAGGGACATGCTAGCTGGCCCCATCACTTCTATCATGTCTTTGTCACCTCTCCCCCGCCCCATCTGTGTGTTGGAGAAAAAGGTCTGCCTGCTCTCCTGTCATTTTGTGGGGATTTAACACTTGAATAGGGTGTGTGTGCATATGAGCATCCATACATAAGTTTAGAATATTAAGAATAATAAGCTTATAATATTGAGAAATTGCCCTTTTTCTAGGGACAAGTATAACAGAATTCTTGGGTTGTGGTCTTGGCTTAAACGATCCATATTTTTTAATCTTTGATTTCCTAAGAGGGGTCTCTTATGGCAATATTCTGCATGTTCTTAGCATCTTGCTTCCAAGGTCAGTACAAGGTTGGCACTTCTCAGTATATTTCCTGTCCTCTCCCCACCCCCACACCCCCACCACTGACACGTTGAAAAGGTTGAGCCATTGTTTTCCTGCACTGGCACATCTTAACTATGCCAGAGTTTGAGATCCTGGTATAAAAGGCCCAGCTACAAGCAGGAGAAAATTGTTGTGTTACCCCAAATGGTGACTTCACATCTAGTAAAGAATGATGACTGCATGTGTGAAAAGCCCTTCAATGGGAGAAGAATGTTAGATAGTTAAAAGCTCTGACAGAGATCTAGAATATGTAGTGCTCAAGTTTAGAGCTGACTGCACAGCTTTCTGTGCAGCCAGTCTTGACATTCACCCTTCCATATACCCCAGACCATCCCAATACTACAAGACTATAGCACACAGATTCAGGGCTGACAATTTAAACCACCTCCCCATTCTGCACCACTTTTTGGGAGAGAAGAAATGCTGAGTCCCCTTAAGTCCTCATGGGGCTCCAGTTGTGTGTGTGTGTGTGTGTGTGTGTGTGTATGCATGCACCCCTCCCCAGATAGACACCCCCCTCCCAAGACATCGATAAAACTTCTATATCTATAAAGGTTTATAAATTGTTGGTGTTTCTTAGAGCTTGAGTGCTTCCCATGTTCCAAGAAACCATTCTATTCACCACAACATGATTATTACCGGGGGCCAAACTAAAGCAGACTGAGAGAGAATTTGGTTCTGCATAGAAGAAAGTTCCTAATAATTCAATGCTATCTAGTTAATTTTATTGTTGTTGTTTTCCATTGATATGATATCTTTGAGAAGCATCCATTTTGAATGGATTTCGATGTATTTTTCTGACTTAAAATAACAAGAATTTTGTGGCACTTTATAGACTAACACATTCATTATGACATAACCTTTCATGGACTGTTTGCAGTTCATTTCATCAGATGTATTAAGTATTATGTTGAGTCACAGGTATATAAGTTAGATCCTCTACTTTATTTCCATTTCACACTGGACAGAGTAGAAAAATAGTATTGCTGGGGGAACTATCATTTCCTACGGTTCTTAAATATTTTTCTTTCCATGTTCTTTTCATTTCCATGTTTGGAAAACTGTTTGGATATGTGTTGATTTCAGTGTTTTATATAAATTTACAAATGGTATAGTAAGCTAATGGAGTTCAATGTGTTACAATCTAAACATCTCAATATTACACAGTGATGAATATGAAATGAAAATTCTATAACACCTTAAAAACAACTTAACTCATATAGTCTAAAATAGGTATTCTTTCTTAATCCTGCTCTTTCCCAGTAAATCACATATAATTACTGTAAAAGCCTAGTTTCTACTTATTTTCCTTCAGCAAGAAAGATCTTGAAGAATCTAATGTTGTTTGCTTTTATTTCATCAAGAAGCACCTTTCTTACTTTAGACAGGGTCATGCCCTGACAGGAATTCTGACTTCTCCATATAAGTACACATATATTTAAAGGGTAAGTGGGCATGCCCCTTTCCAGCCCCCAGACATCTCGAATGCATTAATGTTAGTGTCAGTTAGTATCCTGTGAGATGTATACAAAATTGACAGTTGGGTCTATTGCATGTAAAACAATCACAGGAATAAATGCAGTATGAATATATTAACCTGTTATTTTTATTACTAAGAGCTTTTCAGCATAGAATAGCAGCATGTCATCTTTTAACCTGATACCTTTTCTGTTCCTCATCATCAGTGAAATGACTTTTTCCCTCAAGAATACAATTTGCCACATACTCACGTACACAGAAGGAATGATGGTACTGCCTACTGTCTTATCTTGAAAGGAGTTTGCTGCATTCATTTATTTACCTACACTGCCAGTTGCTACCTTTTAAATAATAAGCTGCTTAATATGATAATAAAAGAGTGATGAGTTAGTGCTTATGTTTCCTGATTTAATAGATGTAATGTTAAAAATATATTATAGTCAATAAGGTATGGATAATTTCTTAGCAATTATTCAGATATTTGAGGATGTAGGTTGAATTAGCACTAAAGGAATAATATTGAAATGAAACATTTTATTATTTAAAATATCATATTATGAAAAAGTGCAGCACAGTGATACTTCAAAGAAATATATTTAAATATTTAATTTGCAGAATTTCAACACCTGTGTTTTCAATACACATTTGGCAAAACATCTGTAGTTTAGTTGCACATTGAGCATACAAAATATGCATAGCCCGTTTGTTCTCAGACTTAATGGGTATGTTCTCTCTCTGACAGACTTATTAACTGGTGCTACCCTGGGAATTAATGAAGATGATCCTCTTTAAACAATTCCTCAATATATTTTATAAAAAAATAAATATAAATTACAGTGTTTGCAGCCAAGAGCAGAATGGTAAAGCTTTGTTGGCATTGCATAGATTGAGGTTTGGACAGATACATTTGGGCACATTTAGCCTAGGGGAGCTTATGAAATCCACAAATTTCTCATCAGATTTTGAGATTCCATATTGACAGGCATAGTTATCAGAGCATAACTCATAACTTCAGAATCTTGAGTCTTCCAGACTTCTACTTCCAGAATGCAAACATTAAAAACAAGTAAAGACCATTTCCCTTGAACTTAGAGTGCTTTGTTGTTGGAGTTTTTATAATGCAGAGGTTCTCTGGTGTGCTATTGCAAGATTTTAAAAAAAATTGAATTCAATGGGGTTTGAAACCCCAGGGTGCTTTTGCTTGAAGAAAAAATGAACTTCTGGAGGAGAAAGGGTTAAGAAACTTGTTCCTCTATTGCAGTTGCATTTTGTAAAAACAAACAAACAAACAAACAAAAACAGAGAGAGAGAAGGAAACTACAGGTGACAAAGTGCCATGTGTCATTTGACCCTTTGTTCCCACTTCTTTCTGGTATGTGCTTGTTTTTTGGCACCTGGAGGGCCTGTAGATGTCAAGCTGCTTCTGGATTTCAAGGTGATAACTATACATTATATTAAAACCATGAGGGAAGCAATTCATCCCACAAGTGATTTTATTGCAATTATCTAGACTTATGTAGAACAATTCTAATGTGCTCCATTCTTTCTGTTGACGACTTCTTTGCTTCTGTGTCAAAGCATTATTGATTTTAGGACCTCATCCACCTACCCATATTGTACCTGGGGAAGTTCAGAACAAACAAATGATGGGGGAATTTAGGTACAGTGCTTTAGCTTGCCTGAAATCAGGAAGCTGCATGGGGACAGTGCTAAGCCTCATTCCAATTGCTGCTAGTCCAAATGACAGATTGGGTCTTATCAGGATAAGTATGAGTGGCACAATCTAAAGCAGTGATTGCCGCACACTGCTTGATACCTCTTGCATGATGTACGTTCTTAGTTTCCATTTTAATGCTATACTATTATGTCAGGTGTGAAGAATGTTACAACCTGGACACAGCCTCACAGGTATATTCATGCTTGCTAATGATCCCAGAATGTCCAGATACAGGGAACTATGGCATGTTCTCCATGGACAGTCAAAGACTTTGTCTTCTCCGGTCCAGTTCTGATTTCTTGACCTTAGAAAATATCAAGTGTCTCATGTGTTAAGCAGGTTTATATTGATGTTTACAGTGATAATTCTGTTGTGTTTAATATTTTATCAGTTTTATTGTCTGTTTTAATGCTTAAAAGCATCTGGAAGAAGCAATTATCGCCATTGTCATCATCATCTAGGATTACCAGATGTCCATTATTTTAAAGTAAACATATTTTATTATATAATATAAAAATCTCCTTCAAAAACACATAGCTGTCTGAATTTCCTCTGTCAACTAGTAACGCTAACTAAAATGGCAGGAATCAAGAGTGACATAATGAACACTTTTAGTTGGGGGAAAATGTTTATCAACATGATATTTCCCCAATAAATGACTCACATATCCAATTTATATGTAATACTTAATTGTTTTTGGCTGGATTAATATTTACTAATCTGTCTTAATTAAAAGAAAAATAATACAGCAATTTCAGTTTTACTACAAATAACTGCTATTCATTATTTCTTAGATTTCAATCCTACTAAAATGTACTAAAATTTTACAGGCTAATCTGAATCAAAGTGAACAATGACAAAGAGTTTTGTGGCACCTTAAAGACTAACACATTTATTCTGACCTAAGCTTTGAAGTGGGCTATAGTCCATGAAAGCTTAGGCCAGAATAAATTCATTAGTCTTTAAGGTGCCACAAAACTCTTTGCTGATTTTTCTGCAATAGACTAACACAGCTCTGGAAAAAGTGGATAATATGAACTGACAGCCTTATGTCTTTGCAGAATCAGAATTATAGGTTATTTGGTACTTAAAACAGTTGTTCTCATCCTCTACCATTTTGCTATGGATGAAGGCAATTCAGGAAAGAGGATGAAAATGTGTTTTTGATGGTTTAATACATCTCATATAATGAGTTGTTCAGAAGTTCCCATTAAACCTCATTAGTCCTCAGTTCATAATTCCAAATGGTTTGGTTGTATACGAAAGTGATCCCTTTGCATCCATCAATACAAACAGAATTTCTAACATCTATCTATAAGTATGCAGCATTCTTTTTATTTGTGTAAAAGGGTTGCAGTGCCTTTGCTATCATCTATAATTCTTTATCTGAAACTTCTGTCTCAGGTTCAGTGGAAAGGTATATGTGTGTTGTTTAAAGAATGCAAATAGGGATTCCACCTTTGCTTAATGCCCCAGTGCAGTATACTAGTGTGAAAAGGCCTCTTCCAGAGCAACTACACTAGTGCTTGCCACACTCGCCTATGCAGAAATTTGGTTTATGCATGGAGTGAATATTTTGGGATCATACTTCCTATTTCAGTTTCTGACTTCAATTCATTCACTTAAAGTTCTGAAATGAGCCTACATATGTACAAGTATGTGTGTAGGCTCCCTCCGCACAGTCAGAAAACCCTGCAAATTTGATTTCATTTATTCCATTTCTATACTGCCCAATAGCCAAAGCTCTCTGGCCAGTTTACAAAGATTAAAGACAGAGTCCCTTGTGCATACATTGTGTAAGCAGTATTCAGACTTTCAGGTTAATGTAGAAGCAATCTCAGTTCCTCCCACACAGCCATTCACTGGCCATCTGCATAACATGTTGTTAGTGTAGATAAGGCTTTATTGGGTCCTTGTCCTCTTATCTGTGTAGTTCAGGAGAAGAGTTCCTGAAACAGTAGCTTTTCTTTTATCCATGATGATGATGATGATGATGATGATGATTGTGGTCATCTTCTAAGTTGATTTGGCCATGCTGGAAAACAGCCGAAAGGACAGAGATTTCCTGCTTTCCTCCCTCACCTTGTACTGTGACTAGGATGGGAATATCCTCGGATTTACAAGACGGTGGGTCTGGGACTCAGCATTTTCCCCCAGAATGCTTAAAGGGTTTTCCACACTGAAAGTTTAACTTGTGTAAGACTGTTACATTAACCTGTAGCCTTTCTCAATAGCCTGCTTCCTAGTTTCCTTCTACTTCAGGCTAGCAAATTAAATAAATGGTGAATAAGCATTATTCCTTTGTACAGTTTACACCATATAGGATAAGCAGATTCATTTGTTCAGTACATACTGGAGGACATGTGAAGAGAGATGCTGTGAATATTGTGTAAGACATTTGAAAAGCGAATGCTGGTAATTTTAAATGTGGCTATACTTCTGGTTACTTAAAAAAAAATAATTTTAGTACACCCCATAACATTTACAACACCTATTAAATCTTTATTCATTAATTTCATTCTTTAGTGTGACAGTTGTTCTGCATAAGTATTCCGGGAAGCTAGAAAAAAAAACACTTCACACTTCACATTTATTCACAGATATTCAGCAGCCTTTCAAAAACATAACTTACCTTGCAGTAAACCTATTGGCGGCAGCACATTGGTAGTTTACAAAGCTTTCTTTTAAAGTGATGTGGAACTGGGGTATTTTCTGTGCCTTCATAGAATCATAGAATCATAGAATAGTAGAGTTCGAGTGGGCCTATAAGGCCATCGAGTCCAACCCCCTGCTCAATGCAGGAATCCAAGTTAAAGCATCCCTGACAGATGGCTGTCCAGCTGCACCTTAAATGCCTCCAGTGTGGGAGAGCCCACTACCTCCCTAGGTAGTTGGTTCCATTGTCGTATTGCTCTAACAGTCAGGAAATTTTTTCTGATGTTCAGCTGGAATCTGGCTTCCTGTAACTTGAGCCCATTATTCCATGCCATGCAATTTGGGATGATCGAGAAGAGATCCTAGCCTTCCTCTGTGTGACAAGCTTTCAAGTACTGGAAGAGTGCTATCATATCTTCCCTCAGTCTTCTCTTCTGAAGGCTAAACATGCCCAGTTCTTTCAGTCTCTCATCATAGGGCTTTGTTTCCAGTCCCCTGATCATCTTTGTTTTCCTCCTCTGAACCCCTTCCAGTTTGACTATATCCTTCTTAAAGTGTGGTGCCCAGAACTGGATGCAGTACTCAAGATGAGGCCTAACCAGTGCTGAGTAGAGGGGAACTAATACTTCACATGATTTGGAAGCTATACTTCTATTAATGCAGCCCAAAATATCATTTGCCTTCTTTGCAGCCACATCACATTGCAGACTCATATTCAGCTTGTGATCTACAACAATTCCAAGATCCTTCTCACTTGTAGTATTGTTGAGCCAAGTGCCCCCCCCCCATTCTGTAACTCTGCATTTGGTTTCCTTTCCCTAGGTGCAGCACTTGGCATATATCCCTATTAAATTTCATTCTGTTGGTTTCAGCCCAGCACTCCAGCCTATCGAGATCACTTTGAATTTTGTTTCTGTCTTCCAGAATATTTGCTGTTCCACCCAATTCTGTGTCATCTGCAAATTTTATAAGCATTCCCTGCACCTCCTCATCCAAGTCATTAATAAAAATGTTGAAGAGCACTGGACCGAGGACTGAACCCTGCGGTACCCCGCTTGTTACCTCTCCCCAGTTTGAGAAGGTACCATTGATAGGCACTCTTTGAGTCTGATTCTGTAGCCAATTGTGGATCCACCTGATAGTTGTTCCATCTAGCCTACTTTTAGCTAGCTTGCTAATCAGGATATCATGAGGCACTTTGTTGAAAGCTTTGCTGAAGTCCAGATATATTATGTCCACAGCATTCCCACAGTCCACAAGGGAGGTGACCCGATCAAAAAATGAGATCAGATTGGTCTGGCAGGATTTGTTCTTGACAAATCCATGTTGGCTTCTGGTAATCACTGCATTGTTTTCATGGTGCTTGCAGACTGACTTCTTTATAATCTGCTCCAGAATTTTCACAGGGATTGCTGTCGGACTGACTGGTCTGTAGTTCCCAGGTTCCTCCTTCTTGCCCTTTTTGAAGATAGGAACAACATTTGCCCTCCTCCAGTCATCTGGCACTTCACCTGTGACCTGTCCTCCATGATTTCTCAAAGATAATAGACAGTGGTTCTGAGAGTTCTTCTGCCGGTTCCTTTATTACTCGGATGCAGTTCGTCAGGCACTGGAGATTTGAACTTGTTCAAAGTAATCAGGTGTTCCCTGACCATTTGCCTATCAATCTCAAGCTGCCATCCTGCCCCTTCATCTTGTACTTCAGGTTCGCCAGGGGGTCATCGACCCTCTTTCAGGAGAAGACCAAGTCAAAGTAGGAATTGAACACGTCTGCCTTTCTTTGTCATCTTTTATCATTTTGCCATCCTCATTGCATAGTTGAACCACCATTTCTTTCCTCTGTCTTTTACTATGCACGTATATGAGGAAAGCTTTTTTGTTGCTTTTAGCATCCCTTGCTAGCCAAAGCTCATTCTCAGCTTTAGCCTTCCATCCTGACACTATTCCTGCAGTTCTGTGCTACCTGCCTGTACTCTTCCCTTGTAGCCTGGCCTTCCTTCCACATCCTATATGTGTCCTTTTTTTGTTTTCAACCAGGTCATCTCTATGCTTTTTGTGAAGCCATATTGGCTTTGGCTTATTCTGTTGCCTTCTACCTTTTTTCCTTGTGGGAATCATTTGTAATTGTGCCTTTAGAATTTACTTTTTTTTAAAAACTCCCACCCATCTTGGACTCCTTTTCTCATTAGTGTCGCTTGCCATGGGACCTTACTTATCATTGTTCTGAATTTATTAAAATTGGCTTTCCTAAAATTCAGGGTATGCGTTTGGCTACACTCAGCTTTTGCTTCCTTTAGAATCAAGAACTCAAGTATAGCATGGTCACTTTCCCCCAGAGTTCCCGAAACTGCCACTTTATCCACTAAATCATCTCTGTTGGTTAGAATCAGGTCGAGGCTGGCCGATCCTCTAGTTCCTTCCTCCACTTTCTGTAGGAGGAAGTTATCAGCAACACAAATCAGGAATTTCTTGGAGGGGCCATGTTTGGCAGAATTGGTCTCCCAACAGCTATTGGGGAAATTGAAGTCCCCCATTACTACTACATCATTCCTCCTTGAAACGTTGGCAGTTTGCTTTTCAAAAGTTTCATCCTCGTCTTCTCTTTGATTGGATGGTTGGTAGTAGACTACAACTGCCATGTTCATTTTATTATTTTCCCCATTTATTTTAATCCAGATGCTCTCGATGGGGCTACCAAGCTCCTGTATTTCTGTGCAGAGATATGGTTTTTTAACATATAGTGTGACTCCACCTCCCTTTCTGTTCCATCTGTTCTTTTTGAACAACTTATATCCCTCAATTGCTGTATTCCAGTCATGGGAGTCATCCCACCAAGTTTCAGTTACACCTATCAAGTCATATCATCATATTTGCCATCATGTATTAAGAGTTCATGTTGGTTCTGTTTGTTGCCCATACTCTGGGCATTAGTATATAGACATCAAGGACCATGTGCTTTATAGTCTGGCTTGCTTCCTACATTTTGTGATAGACTATTATTGGGGGCTGTTGGAGCTGTTCTCTCTGTTGCGGTGCATAGGCCTTTGTCCATGGTTACTCCCGAGCTTATGTCTCCCTCCCCCATTGGATTCAGTTTAAAGCCCTCCTGATGAAGTTCTTCATGCTGTGGCCAAACACATATTTTCCAGTCCTTGTGAGGTGCAACCCATCCCTTGCCAGCAGTCCATCTTCCAGGAAGTGTAGCCCGTCGTCCCAGAATCCAAATCTCTCACGTCAGCATGACCTTCATAGCCAGAGTATTTTTCTTTTCCTTTCTATTCCTCTTCCAAGTACTGGAAGGATGGATGAGAAAACTATCTGGGTCCCAAAGTTCCTGAGTTTCCTTCCCAAATCTTCAAAGTCTGACGTGATTTCTTTGTAGCTCCACTTTGCAGTATCATTTGTTCCCACGTGGATGAGAAGAAAGGGATACATGTCAGTGGGCTTCATGAGCATTCTGTCACATCTTTAACATTCCCTGGGGAGACAGTACACCTGGTGAGTCCATGGGTCTTCATGACATACTTCGATTTCAATCCCCCGCAGGAGGTAGTCTCCCAAAACTAGTACTCTTCTCTTCTTGTTGTTGTAGGCCTTTGTTTGATTGCCTCCGCTTGACTGACCTTCAGCCTCTTGCTCACTTTCACACGGGGTGCCCTGTAATTCTTCCTCTGCAGACTGACCTCTGGTCTCATCCTCAAGTACCTGAAAGCAGTTCCATAGTTCCACTGCTGCAGAATGTCTTCTAGTTCTTCTGCTCTTGTCACCCTTTTCCAGGGAGCTTCCTCTACTTCATTTTTCCTCAGCTCAACATTCTCCAATTCTCCAAATCAATTGCCTAACATGATGATAAATTTCATAGGGCTAGCCATGTGATGAGAGCAATAGTAGAAATGCAATCCAATCCAGATGTCTGAGTATTTTTGTCTCTTAGAAGAGAAAGGAAGTGTGTATGTGTGCTATGTATTCCCTGTTTTATTGTGGCATGAGTCTTTGCAGATAGCAGCTTTCACTGAATAAATGTACTAGAAAATGAGCAGGTTCTATTTTCCTTATTATATCTAGAAGCATGGAAATTAAGAAGCTGATGTTCACCTGTACACCTTTCTGGGCTGCTTAAACAGCAATCAACGAGGAATACTAATAACAGAAGCTAGCCAATGTATGTGTAAGAGCATTCTTTATTCCTGGGAGAGCATAGGAATAAAGAGCATATTTTTTGTAATGAGAAACAAATGTGCAAGAAAGCAGTGAGCAACCATGGAAATTGTTTAAATACCAAGCATTTATTGCAGAAGTGTGATTTTTTTGAAGTCATGCACAGCCAGAAACAAGAAAATGAAAGCATGTATCCCATATTAAATCCTTTGGCTTTGATCACTTGCAGTCTGCTGAAATTTGCAAGTTAGATATGTTGATCTTCAAAAGAAGAAAATTTGGCCCAATGCAAAGATGAATGCAGAAGGGGGGTTGGAATAGGGTAATGTTCCTTGGAAATGTAATAAGACTTCTTTGATGTTTTCTTTTCAATAGTAGTTTTTAATACTTCTCCAGCTAAATCCTTTGTGGGCTCTTAAAAATACATAGAACAGAATAACAACATGTATTAACTTAGTTTGTCTTGGGCATTAAAATATCTCTCTGCTTATGTGATGCAGCTCATATGTGAGGCTATTTCTTACAGCAAAGTAGAAATAATACTAAACATTAAAGTAAAAATATGTTCCTATATTTTATCCTACTTCTCGTTCTCCCTATTCCAAAACAATACATTTAAATATATATCCTCTGCCCAAGAGAGGAACTGAGCATCTTTTTTTCAGCAGGCAAGTTTGTCTCCTTACAGAAAGGGAAGGTTCACACATAACTGTAACCATGCCTAGTGTTATGAGGATGAGCCTCAGGCTCAGCAAGCCTCAGCCTTGTGTACTCCCCCTTGTCCTCCTCCTAAACAGCCATGAAGAGCTCAGAAGCTTCCGCTTCCATTTTAGATTAGCCACAGTTTAATGTTAATATCTGACCCCTAAACTGTGGTTAATCTTAACTATGGTTTATTGAAACAAGCCAGCTTCATAAACTATGGATTGAAGTTGTCCTGTTTCAACAAACTTCAGTTAAGCTTGTGCCAAATGGGGAGAGGAGGGATGGAAAAGGCACAGTCCATGCATAGTCAGGAGTGGATTAACAATGGTAACATAAGGATCCCGTCATCAGGCAGCTCAACTGATGACCGATTAACCATCCCAGTTCGCATGCATAGGAATCCCAGGGAGTGGTAGGATTATCAGGCCCACAACAGCATGGACCAATAACATGAGCCCTTCCTGCAACCCAGGTGTGCATTAGCCCCACCCAAGATCCCTTATGGGACCCCCTTTTGGGGGAGCAGGTTGCTCCAAGCCCCAGTTACCCCTTGAAATGGATCTGGCCCTATGCCTTCAGCATTTACATGGAACAAGTTGTGACATAGATACCAGAAGCAAGTAAACAATGACAACAACAGCTACAGTATTTCTATGAAGAAGCCAAAGGCAAAATCCCCCCAAAACACAGCCCAGTTGTGCAAGCACGTAAAATTCCTTCCCAGCCCTGTCCACTAGCAACTAAGTTCTCTCCATACCAATGAGATGACATGCAGATATGGACAAGTGGGGAAGTTGGTCACTGCAGCAGTGGTAGCCATGTGGGGACCTCTTATTAAGCCCCTGAAGTGAACCAGCAAGGGAACTCTCCTTCTCATGTCTGCCCCTGCTTCCTGGCAACCAACCAGTGCTTCTGATTGGTCCCCAAGGGTGCCCCCAGCTTGTAGCACAGCCACACGGTCCTCTGGGGAAGAGGACACCAATCCCGCCTCCACCCATGCCCCTGTGCATCAGTGCACAAAAGGATCCAAGATACACAGGGAGCTGGGCTTTACCACAGTTGACTTTGGATGACATTGCAAGCTGCAGTTTATGTAAAACAGAGGTGAAAGCTTCTGCTCCTCTTCATGGCTGGAAGAAGCAGGGAGCACACAATGTCAAGGCTTACTTAGGATATAATGGTTTTGCATTATATCTGTGCCAACCCTACATTCCTGCCTTTGCTAGTGTGTTTACACTGTTTAATATTGATGTAGGCAGTTTAAAGAAATACAAACAATGAATTACAACTATCTGGCATATCTGGGGCAGCATCAATAAGCACAAATTAATTGGGGATAAATGGGCAAGTGTGGAGTATATAATTTTTTATTTTGTGCACAATTATTTCCTCAGGCACTCCAAACCTGTCCCTGTCTTTCTTCTTCCTTTCAAAAATATCTTACAGTTAGACAGGGGAGGCTGAACCTACTTTGGGGGTGGAGTACAGCACCATGGATAGCTGCTATAATACTCAGAATAAAAGCAGCAATGAATAAGGAGCCCCATTGACACAGGAGTCACCAGCCTCCCCTGCAGTTAGAGAGCAGTCAACAAGATGCTCATTTTATTATTTTTTATTTTTAAAAAATACTATCCTTTTCTACAACAAATGGTGCTCAATTCCAAGTAAATGTGTTTAGCATCAGGGAAGCAGAAGCAAACTCCATTTTATTTTTAAAGTCTTGAAAGTGCTATGATTTAAATGTGAATCTGCTCGTGCTCATAGTGTATCTTTTTTAAAAAAAATCAGGGTTGGCAAACAAGTTTTTTTCTCAGTTTATATTTTTGCTCTAACATATCAAGAATGTAGAAGCAGTTGAAAAGCATGGAATATATATGGTTGAGGCGAAGAGAAATTTAATGGTGTGCAGTACTTCACAAATGAAGTAGTACTCATGGCTGTCTCAATTGGGGGGGCTCGTGAGACCATTAAGTCCAGGATCTAAAGTTGTTTATCCGCACCACTGGAAGGGGTGCACAACCTGTGACCCAAGCACCACATGTGCCCCCCCAGGCCTTGATTCCAGCTCCCGATGGTGATCTGACTCACACACACACACACCTGCTGACACCAAATGTCCTCCCCAAGCAACCCTGATACAGATTGCATTTTCTGCTAGCAGTGGGGGATGAGTTATCTGTGTCAGAATCACTGGTGAGTGTGTGTGTGTGTGTGTGTGTGTGTGTATGCACGCATGCATAAGTGCATGCAGACCCTGTCACCTGACCCAGCATCACATGTGGCACTTGGGGGCAAGAAGGTTGTGCACTCCTCATCTACTGTATATAATATAACTTCAACTCTATATGAATGTAGATACCTTTCTTGTAATAAAATTATAGTATAAGATAACCCAAGAATCATTACCGATGAACAGTACTTTCTTTTGTTGAAGTCTTAATCAACTTGATCTATAGTAAAGATTAAACATGCCATTTAATCCATCATATTATGTATTAATGAATTGCCTGTCCTTGAGTAAAGAGAGCAACTTATACTGATCTTAACTTTCCTCATAGCGATAACCTTAAAACACTGCTGATAAAATAATAGTAAATAATACAGAAACATTGGTTTTCTGGGGGAAAAAATAATTTTGGACAGGATATGTCATAGGTCCCTTCTCTGTTGCTGAGATCCATATACCGTGGTTTTGCTGCTATGTGAACAAGCTGCAGATTTGTATCCTTTCGCTCTACTCTCATCTTTTGTAAGGGAGAGGATTGAAAGCTTCTGCTTCTGATTTTAAATGAACCACAGTCCTCTGTGACATCCAAACATGTCTGAACTATGGTTTAAGAACAAGCCAGGATCTGAAGCCATGGCATGATCATGACTTGTTCACAATAAACATAATTTAAACCAGGATTTTGCAACACACAGTCCACATCCTCTGATGCAAGAGGATGATGCAAGCCCTTGTACTGCTGATTAAAAAGTGGTGGTTTGCAGCCTCCATGATGGAAGCTTAAAAGGGACACATTTAGCATGAAAACAAGCCTTTTCAGCCCCTGTTCCCATTTGCCACTTAAATGCCAGCAGCTGCAGGAATGTGGGATCTGGGGGATGGAAAATGGCCCCTGGATCCCTTGAAGTTGCCCATCCGTGGTTTAAACAAACCATGGTTATCCAAGTTTGGACATCATGGGAAACTTGTGATTAATTTAAAACTGGAAGTGTATGTTTCCACTCTTCTCCTCTGATGCAAGAAAGGGGAGGGTAGTGCTGAAGCTCACGGCTCACAGATAAGTGAGAATACATACCTACTTATAAGTGGGGTTGATGTGTCAGTTGTGTATAACTTATCATCAACTGCTTATTGACCATAAGGCAGACTTTCTCCTCTTTACAAGGAGACTCTAGTATGACTGCCAATGGAGCCCTGAAGGAAGCAATGAAACAAGGTGTCTAGCATGGAGATGGAACCTCAAACACATGAAGGTTGGGTATGGTAAGGGAAGTGGTACCAGTGGGTAAAATCTGATGCCTCCTACATCATGCATACATCTGTATGCACACAGAACATCTTCATACCTTTCAATTTAATAACAGTGTAAGAATTGCCTTACGCAAGGTCTGTCTGGTCCTGTATTTTTCTCTCACAAGGCCAAGCAACATATGATGGTGATAAGTCATTCTTTATTGTTTATGCTCAGCATCTGGTTCTCTAAGGCACAATGACTCTGATCATGGAGCTTTTATTATCATGATTGTTTATGCCCATTGGTAGACATCCCTCATTAATTTATCCTGTCGTTTTGAAATCCATCTAAGGGGCAAAACAGACATTACTTTAAAGGTGTAGCTAGCAGCAAAATGGGAATTAAAAATTCCCATTTTTAATTTAGATTAGGCGTAGGGGGCCTGATCCAGATTGATACCCTAGCATGGAGGGTAGGGTAGCTTTAACCTGTCCCCTCACACACACAGTATGGGCCCAATCCAGATTGGGGGTGTACCTGCTGCAATTTCTTTTGCAAAATAGTCATCTATTTGCTTCATGCATTGGACCCCCTGTACCTACTCTAGAGTAAAAATGAAAAAAGATATAGCTACTAGCTACATCTTTAAAGTAATGTCTGTTTTGACCCTAAGCTACTAGCTGTCTTATGGTAGTGAAGTAAATTGTGAATTCTGTGAAACACAGCAAATGTTCCAAGGAGCTGCATGATCCCAAGCTCTAGCCTTATGAGAGAGAAAAAAAATAATTATCTGACCACTCTCTCTCACAACTTACAATTTGACAAATGTATATCATGACAAATGTATAACATGTCAAAGATGACATACTTTAGTCATCTTTTTTCTTAGAGTGATCAGTTTAGTTGCTGTTTTCTGTATCTTTTCTTATTTTACAATATTGAGAGTGACCCCCAGAACTCCACATTATTCTAAATATGGCAGTAGTATTTCTATAATAGCTTCATGCTTGCTGTCTTATTTTCAGCCCCATTTCCTAGTAATTCTTTAACACTGAATATGCCTTGTTAAAAATTTTAGTTGATGTTTTCAGTGAGCTATCCAATGGAACCACAAGATCTCTTTTCTGATAATCATAGAAGGATAGTTTGTATGCAGTGCTAAGCTAAGATGTAGCATTTGGTACATGAGTCTCTGGGAGCCTGAGCAAAGCTGTGGGCTCATACACTGCCTCCTTCCTATGCTTCCTCCTGGGTGGCTGGGAGGAGGACTTCTGTTCTGCCAAGTTTAGCTTAGTTTCATGATTCTTGGCTTGTTACATATGAACCAGGAATCATGATGTAAACAAACTCTGGTTTGTTAAACAAGCCATCAAAAAATCTAGGGTTCATTGTTCATTTGCTTAGCAGTTGACTAGAGTTTGTTTTAATTGATGATTCCTGGTTCATACATAACAACAAAGCCAAGTAATCAGGGAAAGTAAAACTAAATTTAACAGGAGTCCTTCTGGCTGGGGTGGGGAAGGGAAGCATGCAAGTAGGGATGTGCGCGGAGCTCGATTGGGGGGGTGGAACTAGTTCGGCAAACTCACCGGGCTCAACCCCTCGAGCTCCGCTCGCCCTACCTGTTTCCCCAGCTTGACTCGCGTTCTCGTGAGATGAGCCAGGGAAAGCGACTTCCGGGTTCCGGCGCTACGTTGTTTACATAGAAAACGGCCAAAGTTGCACCAATTATGGCTAAATTTGCACAAATGTGACCTTAATTTGTGCAAATTTGGCCGTTTTCTATGTAAACAACGTAAAGGCGGGGACCCGGAAGTCCGGCTCGCACTGCGGGAGCACTTGGCTTGAGTGCCAGGCGGGTCGCCCATCCCTACAGCGATCTCAGGATCGCAGAGGATCATGCACATAACACTAAATCCTGGCTTAACATTATGTGTGAACATGTGATTTCAGTCAGTGTATATGTGAAGTTCCACTTGTGATATTCCATCTGCAGCTTTGCTATCCACCAAACTTTTAGAAATCTTCATGGTCTGTTTGGGATGCCACCATTCTATCCTTGACTCCATATCAGTTATGAATAATCGAGATTACCATCATAGACATCCATATAAGTATGGCCATGTAACTTAACTAGAAGCATACACAATTCCCTACCTATGAGAAATTGCACTAATCCCTTTTCTTCCCTTGACATTTTTCAGATGGTTTGCCTAAGCAGGACATTCTCAATTACCATTGAAATTTTGCTTTATATTAAATTCAGTAGCAGCTCTGAACTTAGCTATAGAAATCTGCCCCCATTGTTTTAGGTGAGCTACAGAGATTTTATCTTGGTTGCTGTTACTGTTTACTTTAAGTTTGTTTACTACAGGGACTGCAAACAGTGACAACAAACTGCAATTAGCTAATGGCTTTCTGGGAGGAAATGTTGGTATTTGTTCGCATAACTAACATTTAAAGCCAAAGGTCAAATATTTTCCCACATCTTTTTGGTTTAATGCCTATATTCTATTTCTTTCACATCTGCCTTTTCACCCCAATGATTTTTGCAGTCACAGGGTAGTGTCCAAAATGTTTTGATATAAGAAAAAATCAGCTAATTAATTGTGATATATTATCCTGTACAACAACAAAATATACCTATTGGCACACTCCAGTAGAGGAAACAGAGTTAATTCAAACATTTGTGTATGTATATATGGAACAGGTTCCTATTGAACTGTACTATCATACAATGGATATGGGGAGTAGTTGTTTTAAAGCTCATCCATGTCGAAATACAATGGAAATGGAAATGGAAAATTAGCATTCTATTCTATCTGATTTTATTTAATTAATGTACTGAAAGCATTTTACAGCTAAAAAAGCTCCCAGAGCACATTACAAAAATAAGGCTGTCCCTGCTCAGAGGCTTACATCTAAAAGACATGACACAAAAGGGAAAGGTATTGGGAGGAAGGAGGAAAAAAGCATACTCAGGCACTAGATTCTTAGTTACAATGTTCAGCAGGTAGTAATTTAGCAAGTCATGGATATGATCTAAGCAACAATGCACATGTTAGCAATTATGCTAAACTATGTTACACTGTCACAGTAGCAGGTGTTATGGCAGTAATGTTAGGGCTCTGTAACTTGCATTATTTTGCAAGTCATAAGAACATAAGAAGACCCCTTCTGGATCAAACCATAGGCATCCTCTTTCCCATAGTGGTCAACCAGATGCCTATGGGAAGCCCACAAACAGATACCAATGCAATACCACTAGCCTTTTCCTCCATGAATTTGTTGGAGGGAGCAATTCTGTGGTCCCTGGACATTGTCCAATGGGGCACAGGATAGTGGGTATTCCCTGCTCTGAGGTCGGAGATAAGGGAAGGGGGAGTTGGAGATCCAGGCCCCCTCCCCTCCTGGTTGCAGCTGGCATGGAAAGAACCATACCAGCTGCCCTCTGAGGTCAGAAAATCGACCTCGGAGAAGGGGAAAAGGGGGTGTTCTGATGGGCGGGGAGGGAAGGAGACTAGAGATGCCAGGAAATGAGCTATCCTGAGTCTCTGCCCCTCCCACTTTGAAGTGCTGTTGCTTGACAGGCTAGAAGTTTGGAGGCTTCCGATCATTGAGGGTGCAATCAATAGGACTGTGCCCTACCTTGGATTGCAAGCATAATTTGTTCTGGAACCGTGTTTATAATCCAAAACACTCTTGTAATCCAAAACACTCAAAGCGAGTCTCTGGTGGGCGTGAGCGGGGCCGATTTCGAGGCGAGCGGTTACATCCCTACTTGTCTTGCAAGACCTTGCTCATTTATCAAGTCAATTATTTTTTTTTAAATTTGCTTGTCTTCCAAAACGCTCTCAGTCCAAGTTACTTGCAATCCAAGGTATTACTGTAATTATCTTTTAAAGCTATCTATGTTACTGGGCATCACTACATCTTGTGGAAGCAAATTCCATAGTTTAACTATGCGCTATGTGAAGTACTTCCTTCTGTCTGTCCTGAATTTCTCACCATTGAGCTTCATTGGATGATTCTGGCATCCAGTATTATGAAGGAAAGAAAAAAAATATCTGTCCACTTTCTCCACACCATGGTTGATCACAGTTAGTGTGTCTTTCTGTAATTGCCAGATTTAAATAACTGATTCAGCCCTGGGCAGAAATAAAGCCCCATCACGGAATCAAATTAGATCATTTCACTCAAATCATTTCAGTTCCTGCTAACCTTAAATGAAGGGAGTTAATAAAGCATTAAATTAACATGTTATGTGATGAACTTCTAATGCTTGTTTAAATTTCTAGTGACTTACTGACTTTAAAATTTCAATCAACATAAATGTCATTAAAATCTGAGTTGATAAAAACAATTAGGTAGTTTTTTTGTCAGCTCAGGTTTTTTTTAAAAGTACCTAACTAAGCTTGAAACATGTATGCTTATGTATATTTTTTAAAAAAATAAGTAAATTAAGCTTACAAATTGTGGCACTAATTGTGAAAGGGAAAATGTGTGTGAAGACAAGAGTCTGACTTTTGAGAAATACACTTGATCTTTGGCAGTATAGGAATTACAGAGTAGCTCTTTAACACACATTGGACTCTACACACAGAGAAATCCCTACACGTTTTGTCTAATATACATAGGCAATCCAGAGCTAAGGAGCGTAGATGGGCAGAGGTCAGCTGGGCCAAAAGACAGATGATAGGTGAGTGTGATTGTGCTGCTCCATCATATGTCTGTAATATATGATGTGAAAAGGATTAATAATTTGCAATCAGTATGTTGTAAAATACACATGAAGTGCTGTTACCACTGTGCCCAGTGTACAATTTGACTCCATGGCTGCCATGCTTCTACAGTAATAGGGCCCCAAATCTACAGTAATAGGGCCCCAAATCTTTGAGCCCCATCATATGGCAAAGAACAATAAGCCTGTGTACAAATGTCCATACATTACAACTGGTAAAAAAAAAAGTATTTAAGACTTGTATAATATAGCTTATGACGTTGTGCATAATTTTAATACATAGCTTGTATTTGAGAGCAGGAATGGAGTAGTCAAGGCCACAGTGACTGATTCACACAGATTGGTGGACTGGTATTACTTGTTTTATAGGTTTATAAAGCAGACATCTTACTCTCTAAACATGTTTAATGCACTATTAAGTTCAGAATAAAAGAAGCAGGAAAGATACTCCTATTTAATCAGAAAGAAACATTGCCCAACCACATTATTTCCAATTGATCAGGGGAAATAAACAGATGAACAAGATTACTGCAGATAACTCTACATATCTTACACGGCAACTATCAGAGGCTTCTCAGCTTCACAACCACAACTGGCTGGTAGTAGGTTCAGCACAAACAAAAAAGTACTTGCTCACACAGTGTGTAATTAACTTACAGAATTTATTGTCGCAATATGTGATTATGTCTCCTAGCTAAAAATGGCTTTTTAAAAGGCTTACACAAATCTATGGAGGATAGCTTTATATTGGCTGTGAGGAATCTCTGTCTAAAGAAGCAATATATGTTGATTACCAGATGCTGAGAGCAAGCTATAAGAGATGGCCCTCTTATTGGAAATTGAACCAGATATACACCTTGATCTGATCCAGCAAAGCAAATGTAGGTTTTTAGCTCCCAAGACTGTTAGGAGGTTATCTATTCCATTCAGTTTCTAGATGTTGGAGGATTTTTGAAATATTGAGGGGCACACAAATGCTTTTAAAAGTACACAGAATTTAGCATACTATTTCTGTTTTGCACAATCAAGAGTGTTACACTTTTACATTTAGAGTAAATACAGTGTGGTATTTATATGGCTCATTTTAACCAAATATTTTTTATTATTTTTACCACTTTAACTCTCTTAAACCATTTGTTCTGACTGTATCAATCTGCTGGCAGAGTCCAATTGGCCCCTTTATTGTCCTAGAAATAAAGATATGACCAGTTTCAAAATGCTACAGATTATTTAGACCCATTTCTAATCAGACTTTTAAATGGAATGTGGGACTGAGACTGGTTGGTGGATGACTGATGCCAGGAACTGGATGAGGGGAGTGTGGTCCTATTAGTTCTCAGACCGCTCAGCAGTTTTCAATACCATCAACCATGGTGTCCTTCTGGACTCCCACCGCTTATTGCAGTGGTTCCAGTCCTTTCTGTTGAGTCATGCCCAGAAGGTGGTGCTGACAAGTACGGTTTGAGTACTGGGTTCAACACAGAGATGCTGTTCATCAGTACAAAATCAGGCTTCGGGATTGGGACTCAGCCTTTTCTGGAAGGGGTTGTGGTCCCCCTGAATGATCAGGTTTGTAGCTTGCCCATTCTGGTATGAACCTGTCCAGTTATTAAGGTCTGCAGAAGCCCTTTTGGGGACACCATAGATCATGCAGGCCCACTTGATGGGCAAATATAAGAGTGCTTTCTTCTGTGTTGCTCCCAAAGTGTGAAATGTACTGTACTTAGAAATGTCATTGATCCCCACTCTGTATATTTTAGCAAAGGTGTCAAGACACATCCATCCTTTTAACCAGGGATGTTGAAGAGTCCTTGGTTTCGAGTCACGAGTCGAGTCACGAGTTTTTGGACCCGAGTCTCGAGTCCGAGTCCTTGGTCCAAAATGGTGACTCACGAGTCACGAGTCACTCCCAAAGCTGACTCCACGAGTCCCTATTAAAATCAATGGGGGGTTTTCCCAACAAAATAAGGCTATTTCAGATGTGTGGCTTAAATAAATTCTAGGCACAAGTGTGCCTTTTTATTTCAAAACTCTGCAACTGATTTTGGCAAGAACAGACCAGGCAGACAAACCCAAAATAACCAGACAGGCAGAGGAGGCAGGGAACCCTAAACAGGCAGGCAGAGGCAGCCAAACCCAAAATGTCTGAAAGGTTGCATTTTAGGAAAATGATTTTAAAAAATAAACTTGCTGTACTTCCTAAAACCTATCCGTGTTGCATTTGAGGAACACGATTTTGGAACACGAGTCCTTGGTCTCGAGTCCCGAGTCGAGTCTCGAGTCCCATTAAAAATATTGGGACTCGAGTCAGAGGGGGGACTCAGTCCGACTCACGAGTCGAGTCCTGGAGTCCGAGTCCCCATCCCTGCTTTTAACTCAGCCTTTTAATTGTTTTACTGGTTTTTATTGGTGCTTTTAATGTTTTAAGGAAGGTTGTATAGCTGTTTTAATGCGTATGTTGCATTGTTTTGATATGTTGTACATTGCCTTGGTGGATTTTATAGAAAGGTGGTATAAAAATACTTAACATAAATAAATAAATGATTAGCATTGAAATATGTTATAGGCACCTTTACTTTTGTTGAACAACATCAAGAATCTAAAGATAGAGAGGACGATGCACACACTTGATGTCTGAAGGGCGTTAGCCTTCTATAAGGCTAGAACAGAGTCGATTTGTCAGTCCCAATGCCTCTTCATATGCTACGGCCGTTAGAGTGAAGGTCTCCCAATTTCAACTCAGAGGTTTGGAGCCTGGGTTGTACAGGCTATCAAGCTTGCCTAGGAACTTAGTGGGCTTGCTGACATGGTGACTGTCCGCTCTACAAGGGGTGTTGCTGCCTCTGTGGCATTTGGTCGAGGGGTCTCTCTGCCTGAGCTTTGTTGAGCTGCTACATGGTCCATACCATCAACGTTCATTCAGCACTACCGCTTGGATGTCCGGGCTCGATCAGACTGTGCCTTTGGCACAGCTGTCCTTTCCTCTATCTTGTTTTAAGGACACTGACCCCCCACCAGTAAGTCAGCTTGGATGGCCCATGTGTGTGATGCACATAGACCATGAAGAAGAAGAACAACAGGTTCCTTACCTGTAACTGTGGTTCTTCAAGTGGTTATCTTTGCATTCACACAACCCACCTACCATCCCCGCTTCAGTGTCAATGTTGATCTCGATAGGGCTACCTGAAGAGGTTACATAATTGGTACCGATGTTGGTCCCTTGTATCCATGTTTTGATGCAAAGAATTCTCTCAGTTCCCAGGTCACAATAGGCGGTCTCAGAGAACTGAGGGAATAGGCGGGAACCCACTAGGAGCATGCTCAGTAGGACGGTGGAGGAAGGGTTCCCACCTAAAACTATTCAGCTTTACAAGTTTCCCAAAGAGTCTCAGGGCAGGCACAAAGCCCATGTGTGTGAATGTACTAAAAGAACCACAGTTACAGGTAAGCAACCTGTTCTTCTTCTTGTGCTACAAAGTTCTGGTGCAAAACAAGAGGCAAGATCTATTCCCCCTTTGGGGAAATGCAGATAACTTGGGGGAAGGGTTAGGTTTTGTCTCACTGTGCTGGGCTTTGAAGAAAGGCAGATGAGCAACAAATCTGTCACTGTCTCTGCTGGTCTTTAAAGCCCAGTGCAAAGCAATAGATAAGACATTCCCCCAGTTCTCATTGGAACCAGTGTGGCATAATGGTTAGAGTGTTGGACTTGGACTCGGGAGATCTGGGTTCTAGTCCCCACTTAGCCATGAAACTCAGTGGGTGACTTTGGGCCAGTCACTGACTCTCAGCCTAACCTACCTCACAGGGTTGTTGTGAGGATAAAATGGAGAGGAGGATGAGGATTATGTAAGCCGCCTTGCGTTCCTTGAAGGAAAAAAGGTGGGGTATAAATATAATAAAGAAATAATAAATAAATATAGGAAAAGGGACAACATCAGGCATAGCCACAAATAATGGCTAGCTACTAACCCAAGCCACAATTTATGGAGCCCTTGAATGTGGCCATTTCATTTGTGTCTCAATCACTTTTTTCCCCATCTCATCCTGCTGACTTCTTGCTTGTGCTATACATCTGGTGCATTTGCTGCAAGTGGAAGCTGCAGTTTCTTACACCACTTCAAACCACATCAGTGACAGTGGTGCAAATGGCAAGATGATATTTTAGCACTGTTTTTTAGCACAGTAATTTATACTGTATACATTTTAATTGGATATGTTGGGTATGTTTTTAATGTTTTCCTACCCCTTTGGGAAAGAGCAAACTATAGCCTATAAACAGACATAAATGTGGTTCTATGTGATCATCTCTCTCTCTGTCTCTCTCTCTCTCACACACACACACACACACACACACTTTTTAAACTTTGGTAAAACATTTTTCTCAAGTTAGGGTAATTTTAATTTACAGCACTTCTGAAATAAAAGGCAATTAATTAGCACTTTGAGAATAGTTGTTCTGCCCCATTGATTAAATGGGTTCAGCTGTTTGAGCTGACTCACCTGGTTGTCCGTAGCTGACTAACTTAGCTACATAGGTCAATATTTACTGATCCCAGTATCCCACATGAAAAGCATTTGAAGTCAAAGGTACTGTGATGAGTGTTTGAGGTGATGTTCAGTCTAACTTGACTGACATACTTTGATCACATTAAAAAGTCCTGGCAATTATAGGATTGAAAACATATGCCCTGACTTCTGTATTAATCTTCTGTAGGAAGATTAATAAGACAGATGTTTATTTCTAGCAGATGGAATATCTAAACTTTGTGCAAAGCATGGTTTTCTCTTCTGGTGAGATTCTGTGATTTTATGTTGTGCATTTGCTTGCAGTGAAGATAGTGTGTGTGATATTCACACTCTTGTGATTGTATTACAGAAAGGCAACACATTATAGTGCATCTATAGCTAGCACTGCTTTCTTTGGGCAGTGGGATATCCACAATGATGTCATGTAACTAAATTATGGGTTAAAAATACAGGCACAATAGCTGATGTTCCTGTGCCAATGGTGAAATGGTTAACTGAATTTCATTGTGCCTTACAAGGTCCTCCAACCTAGCACTTTTTTCATCATGAGGAATGATACAAAAGGGATAAAAGTATCTTTGAGAGTCAGGTGGAGAGATAGATTTCGTAGAGTTGGAAGGAGTGTCCAGTTCTGGGCACCACACTTTAAGAAGGACGTAGACAAACTGGAGAGGGTTCAGAGGAGGGCAACAAGGATGATAAAGGGACTGGAAACAAGGCCCAACGAGGAGAGACTGAAAGAACTGGGCATGTTTAGCCTTCAGAAGAGGAGACTGAGGGGAGATATGATCGCACTCTTCCAGTACTTGAAGGGATGTCACACAGAGGAGGGCCAGGATCTCTTCTTGATCATCCCAGTTTGCAGGACACGGAATAATGGGCTCAAGTTACAGGGACCTAGATTCCACCTAAACATCAGGAAAAAAATCCTGACTGTCAGAGCAATAAGACAATGGAATCAACTACCTAGGGAGGTCGTGGGCTCTCCAACTCTGGAGGCATTCAAGGTGCAGCTGGACAGCCATCTGTCAGGGATGCTTTGACCTGGATTCCTGCATTGAGCAGGGGGTTGGATTCGATGGCCTTGTAGGCCCCTTCCAACTCTACTTTTCTATGATTCTATGATTGTATCAAGTCCAACCCCCTGCTCAATGCAGGAGGAGGGGGTCTCCCATCCAAGTAATAACCAGGCCTGGCCCTGCTTAGCTTTCCAAGCTCAGACAAACTGAGCCAGCATAAGCCACAGGCTATGATAGGAACCCGGCAATAGGCATAAGATTACCTGGCTGTTTCAGGTGGATACATGATGATTCACTGCAAACAACAATAACCACCAAGAAGAAGAAAGCTCCCAGATGGATAGTATGCTAATAATGTATAAAGGGCAACCCATTCACATGGTGATCATCATCTCTTCACCTGGGAGCTTTCTTCCTCTAGTGGCTACTGTAATAATGGCCATGTTAACATATACCTATTGCCATGCTGACTCTACTGCTAATGTTTGTTTTCTTTTGGGGGCCAAATCAAAATATTCCCATTTGCCCAGCCAGTTTAAATTTTAAGGGGGTTGTTGTTGATTGGTTGATTGGTTGGTTGGTTGGTTTGAATGATGAATCATTTTTATGCCTCTTCTCTTCTAATTTTATATTTCTCTTTTTGTAATTTTGTGTATACTGCCCTGGCATACCTTGTGGACAAAGGGCAGTTCATAACTTTGAAAAATACAATAACAGTAGAGTCTATGGACTATTGCCAAAAATAGCAGAAGTGCAAATCTAACTTTCATTCTTCACCTTCCAAATTACATCCAGGTATACAAGCCTCAGGCACTAGCTAAGGGACTGAATCTTTCCCCAAACCATGGTTTGTTAGTGTGGCTGGGTTCACACAACAACCCATATTTCAACAACTACCCACAGTTCAATGATAACCCACACTCAGCCTTGAGTGTAGGTTGTGTTGGGTGACCCTGGTGAATGTGTGTGTGGTGGGGGGAACTTGCATCCACACAAACCACCTTTCTGTGCCTGTCCACTGTCATAGCAATTAGTGGGTATTGGTTAGCACAGAAACTCTTTTTTGTTGTTGTTGCTTTCATCCATATGCTTCTCCTTGCACTCTCTTAGATCAGTGGGTACTAACCATATATTGGAATATTTGGTTGACCTTTCTGGGTTTGCTTAATCAGCAAAGCCAAGGGCATACCCAACACACACATGCTCTTTCAACCCAGGTGTTCCTGTTGACAGCTTGAGGCTGTTAGGGTTGCTGCATTTATTTTTGCAAGCTGAGCTCTGTCGTTGAAAGTCTTGTGAGGAATCAGGGTTCCTGCTGGAGGAGCCCTTGCTCATTATTTTTACTTAGAGGAGCTTTGAGGAGCAAAAGTCAGGGGTCACAAAGGGCTCCTGTATCAGACAAAAACACATATTTGTGAAATGTATGAATTTAAAAGATGGATGCTTGGGCCGGTCACTTATGTAGGGCCTGAAAACCAATTATGTCTGTTAGTTCACTGAAACTCGAGTTGATAAATAGCATTCTACAAAAGGCTAATTGCCTGCTGGTAAGTTGCTTATGAAGTAAGGCATACTGTTACAGAAAAATTGCTACTTATGCAAAAGTCTAGACCTATCTTGTGTGATAAGGTATTATCCAGGTAGAGTCCTTCTCCATGTTGGATGACAATGTGTATAACTAATATTGTCCTTTGAGACTAGTTTGCATGCATTTGGTGGTATTGCACTGTTCATTGGGCTGCTGAAGATAAGAATGAGTGATGATGCTCTATATTTTAATGGAAATTTGAGAGTACGTGCAGCAGTAGGGCACAGTCTTCAGCAAAGAAAAATCGAGCTGACTTGGAGGCAAGAGAGGTCATCAAGAAAGATAAAGAAATAGGACATCTACTCCAGGCTAGGCAAGGCTTTTTAAAGGATATTATGGTAATGAGCAAGAACCAATTTAATTTTTATAATGCCACTCCATTTAACTTTAAAATACAAGGTCAAGGTACTGTGTTTTTTATAATTATTAAGGATTTGGAATTCTCTTTTTGTTTGAACCCTCGTACATTTATGTTGTAAAGACTGAATGTGACAAGGAATTGGGCTGGAACCAGAAATTCTTCCTAAATCGAAATTAAAGAAGAAAATCTGGTGAACATTTTCATATTTATCTTGACATGCAGATTTATTTGCTTAAGAAGTCACCCATTTAAAGCTAGTTTGATCTCGGAACAGTAATATGTCGTGGTTTTTTTAACATAAAATCTATAAAAAACCCTACATCTATCATATATTTAGCTTCTGAAAATCGTTCCCTCTACAATAAAATTTCAGACCTCCCTTCTTACAGAAACCTAATTTACACATTAGATGTAAGACTTATATCGCCCACCAGGTTTCTGAACTGTCAGGGTTATAAAAAGTATGATAGATAGTAACTTAGAAACAAAATTCTTACAAGAACTCTTTATTTTTAATGAGAAGAAACTCTCTTTTTAAAGAAAAAAAAGGTAAACTAAAAATGTTCTATATGGGATCTCTACAGACAGGGAATATTTTGAATAAATATATTTCTCTGGGTAAAAGCCATATTTTTTTGGCTTCATACCTCCTTTGAAATAGCAGTGCATCTTTAAATTGGTACCTATGCATGCCTGGTTTCTGATGATAAATATTGGCTAGATGTCAATTTCCTCAAGGCTATGCCCACATTTTTTTTAGTCTTTTTTTTCACCATCAGCAAGCAGTCAGCTTCCAATGCAAGCAGCTTAAAACATGGGAAGTAAGAATGTCTGTAACATTGAAGCCCTGTGCAGGCACGACTTGCCTGCAAGATGAATAAGGCTGAACTGGGGATGGGATGTGGGTGAACACGCAATCCCTGCCCCCAAACATCCCCATGTGCCCAGCTGCATTAAAGATCTTTGTGCATTAAGCATGAAGATCTGAAAAGGGGCTTGTAAGTGCATTCAGCTGAACATGTTTACAAGCCCCTTTTCAGATCTTTAACACAGCTGGACACATGAGGACATTTGGGGGCAGGGCTTGAATGCTTGCTCATGTCCTGCCTCCAGTTTAGCCCTACTCATATTGCAGGTGAATGCCTGCATAGGGCCTCTGTAAAGGGAAGAACTGTATTCTGCAACAGAAATGTCTGATGATATATGTTTCTTAGAATATGGATGGACTGACTTACATGCCATACAATAGCTTTCTCCCCTGTCTCCCATCACAGTTTCATAGAAGTTCACTTCCGAGAGAATGGCTGGAATCAAGAATGATTTTTTAACTTGTTTTAGTCTATTAAAATTATTTTTAGGCCACCTTTAAGGGTAAAGCCTGCTCATGTGTTGTTCCACATACATGGGGGGCAGTCGCCTTCTCCCTCCTAGTAACAGCCCCCTTATCTTTGAATGTAAGGTTCCTCTGAAGCAAACCCACATGAGGGCAAAAAGTTGCTACCAGAAGTAAAACCTGGTCACCTCCCCATACATACATGGAACTGATGTGTGTGTGTGTGTATGCACATGCACAAATTTATCTAGATCCCCAACCAAGTTTTTCCCATCTGGCCATGGCCATTCCAAGACATTTTGCTGCCTGAAGCAGTGCCCAAATGGCTCCCCCTGCTAAGGCTGACACCATTCAGACACCAGTTCTTAGCTTCAACTATCCCTTTCTCAAGGTGCCACCTTAAGTAGGTTGCTTCAGCCTGTTGCACGGCAGTGCCAAACCTGCACTGGAGACTGTGTAAACCTTTGCACATTTACTTGGGTCTAACCTTGTTAGGGATGGCTTTGTGGACCATATTTAACTTCATACAGAACTCATAAAAATATACACAAAAGTGTTTCTGGGGGCATTTTACTATCCCAAGCCATTTCCCAATGTATCCTGGAGTTGCTAAATGCCCCACGAACAGCTATGTAAACTGTGGTATCAGAAGTATGTTTTAAACTCAAAATATTAGAAAAATATAAACTGTCAAGATAAAACTTAGGTAAATGTTTATTTATCACTAAGAAGTTTTGTTTTTGGTCTGGTCTTGTCTAGCCCCATAACAAATGTTCCCCAGTAAGATCCCATGGTTTGTGCCAACCTAATGACACCCAGAGTACTTATTCCTTCTTTCTTAGACCAGTTTTCTTTGGGGGGAAGTATGGAGACATCGTATACCCCAAAATTTTGCTTGGTTTTGCGTAATAAAGACATCCCAATAGCAAAATCAATAGATTCTGGGCGTATTTTATGTGTGTCGTGTGTGTGTGTGTGTGTTTTTTTTTTCTGGAATGAAAACAGTAAGTGGTAAAAGAGGCTGAAATTTGGGGACATGGTGCAGGTGACAGTAGACAACAATGTTGTGGGAAAACTATGTTGTAGGTCTACTTCTGTGTAAATTTTGCAGTGTACAGTGCATTTGAGGTACCTCTGTACCCTTGCCTTACTGGAACAAGTTAATAGTTTGCTATAAAATCCACATAAACTTGAATACATTAACTCAAAAATAAACAGGTCTAGGGATCTCTCATGCATTTGAATCAGGACATTCACAAAAATGAGTTACCCCTATTCAAATGCTCAGAAGTGACACGATGGGATTGGCGCGGGCGGCTAGCCTCGCGCGAGCGTTAGCGGGCCCGATTTCAGCCTACTACGCTCGCGTGAGGCAATCGGTTACATCACTAGACATGCTCACTCTTCATCACCTGTAGACTCTCAGGATTAACCTGATTTTTCTTTACAAACAGATATTTCTGTCACAAAAGTTTTCTGCTGCCAGCACCCAGCCTAAACGTTACACTTTTAGTCAGAGACACTGCATCTTTTCCATACATGTTTCTTTTAAAAACAATTATACCAAATCCTAAAATCCATGTGAGCGCAGCCGCGGGCAACAGCTAGTTAAGCATATAAAGTACTGCCACATTGCAGTTGTGGGCAGTCATTGGCCATCAAGGAACTGGAAGGGAAGAAGGCAGATGGGCATAGTGTGGCAGTATCACATGTTCACCCCCACCCTCCCTGCTGGAAAACAAGAAGAGACAGAGCAGTGTGGCATTGTGCTCAGTTGCCTGGCTGCCTGCCCACTCCCTGGGAAGAAAATAGAAAAGGAGGCAAGAAAACAGCGGCACCAGAATACTTACTCACTTACCTGTCTACCTCCTTGCATGTGGTCCACCCACCAGTAAGAGAAGAAGATTGTTTTGATTGGTTGATTTAAAGCATTTGTACTCAGCCAAAAAGGGTCCTAGAGCAGCTTACAAAGGATGTAAAAGGTCACTGCCCACTGGCTTGCAATCTAAAAGATATGACACAAAAAGAAAAGGGATTGGAAGGAAGGAGGAAAAGAGCAAACTCAGTCACTATTTTGTAGCTACAAAGTTCATTCAGAAGGTCATGGAGCTGGATCTAAGAACAATAGCAGTGCTGCTGTTTACTCTCCTTTCGATGGCATCAGCAGTTGGCAGCAGGAGGGGGGGGCTCTCAGCTGGAGAACTGTATCCAGGCACAATGGAGAGTGTGTGACTCCTGCTTCCTCTTCTTCTTATGGTCTCAGCAGTGGTAACCGACAAAGCACCATGGTAGTGGCAGCAACCCAACACCAACAGCCACTTCCTCCCAAGCCAGCCCAGGTAATCTGCATAGTGGCAGCGTAGTGGGACAGGGGAGGCACAAAACAGGGACAGCATCAAGGGTAGGCATGGTCAGGCACCTGCCAAGGGGTCACACCCCAGCAGGGGCCCACTGACAAGAGCCTCCTGGATCTGCTCTTCCTTTTCACCATTGCAATCTGCTTGTTCGCCTGCCACTTGCTCTGTCCCAGACAGTGGTGATGGTGAGAAGGAGGAGGAGTAGATTCCACTGTCTACTTGCTCACTGACACTCTGCCTGTTCAGCAAACAAGTGGTAGCGAGGAGGAGGAGGAATAGCAGCTAGTGACAATGGTGGTGAGAAGATATACTTACTGAGGGAGGGGGCCATGGAGGGTGTCTTATTTAAGGGCCCTCCAAAACCTGGAGCTGGCACTGGGACATGTGCATGTTTGTGAGATGCAAGTAAGCGATGACATTGCAGATTCCGATCTCCATCTCCTTTTAATTAATGGGCTCCTCTGCCCAAGTGGTTTTTAGTTGGAGGAGCTGGCCTAATTAAGAGTTGACATGACAACCATTTGACATTACCAGGCCCTACCTTTGAGTTTGGGGGAATGGTGCCAGCTCTTAAATATGAGAAAATGAGATGTGGTCTCATTTTGTGATGTGATGTGGTCTCACCTCACAACCCTATGGGCAAGATCTGTTCAGAGTTGAACATTTTTAGATTCCATTCATTTCAGTGGGAAAATTGCTTAGATCTCTCTCATTTAAATCAATGTGACTTCCATTATTTTTTTTTTAACACAGGCTGCATTGTGTACTGTGCTAATAGCAGATGAAAATATTCTAATCTTACTGCAGTATACCTTTCTAATACTGACACTGACTGAAGTATTATGAAATATGTGTACCAAGTATGCTCTTTATCACATTGCTCTTTGGGGATTCTAAGTAGTCTTATGGAAACATTTCCTTTTAATGTGGTTTGCTTGTCTTTGAGACAGATCACACATGGAGAGAAACTGTACCTTCTGTGCTCAGTCGGCATGTAAAGCAACTGTGATGTAAAACAATTCTCCTTCTGATGGCCTCAGAGTGCCTGGAATGAGCTTTGATTATTTACAGGAGCCACAAGGTTACTTCTTTGTAAGCAACCTGGAATTTTCTCTCTGCAGTTATTTTTCCATGCAAATAAATAAATAAATATAATTTTGAAAAGTATACAGTACTCTCTACCTTCAGCTCTAGAAGATTTGCTTGGGAGGACCAATGGTATTAAGCTGCTTCCTTTTCCCTTTTGTCTTAGCAACTCTGAAAGGGTGCAACTGATGAATGTACTCATTTCAAAATTTAAAATAATGTTTGAAAATTGGAAAATATAGAATCTCACTGCTAGGAGGATCCACTTGCATGTTAATAAACAGACTCTCCAGTTTTCCTTATATATTCTTGGTTCCCTCTTTTTAAAAATCTTTAGAAGTCTTCATGAAATAAGAGTCCTCTTATCTCTAGTTTGCAGGTACCTAATTGTTTCTGTCCTTAGTGCAGCTTCCTTGTCATCCTGGAGTCAAGTTACTTCCATAAAGCATTAGCATATTAAACAGATTGGAGAGTGACAAGTTACAGGGTTCTTAATAAAGTAGTAATCAAGGTTTAGAGCATGTCAGCCATATAAAGTCAAATACTTAAGAGGGCCTGGAGGCTAGCTATCATAAGAGCCAAGTACCTGTTTAAAATGTCCCAATATGATAAATGAAGCAAAATGATGAATATACAGATAACGTGTTTGTCCTGTTAAAATGCAGCATTTAGTTCACATTTTTCATTGCAGTGGGCATTTGATTATCTGCCTGGTTATTTCAGAAGTGATGCATTTTCTTGCACTTACGTGTTTGTGTTGGATTGACCTTTTATTTTAAAAAATGCTTGTATACAAGAAAAGGTAGGTGTGTGTGTTTCAGCAAAGCTGAATCACTGGAGTTGCTGCCCTTTTTCTTACACAGTTTAAGAATTTGCTGAAGTGAATCCCTTTCAGTTGACCCTATCCAAGTTTTGTTTTCGGGATTGCCTTTCAAGATTTGGATGATGGATTGTCAAGGGCACTTAAACATAAGATTTTGTGTGCTGTAGCTCTTAGTGAGATCTGCAAAATTCAGGGCTGCAGCAAAAATAATGTAGGTATTCAATGGCATGGCTTTTTATTATGCCTGAACAGGAATTAATTGAACCATGGATTTTTTTAAAAGAAGAAGCCATAACTTGACTTGTGTCAAAGCTTTCCTGCATCATTAAAAAAAAAAAAAACACGGAAAAGAAAAGAAAGTGTTTTAGATAGGAATTGTTATATTGGATTAGATCAGTCAATCATACTGTAAATATAAAATAACCTTTGCAGGGCTTTTAAAAGCGTTTACCAAAATGTCACATAAATTATTTTCACATGAAATAAATCTAAATGGAAAGGTTATGATCCAAAGTACACATTAATATATTACTTGCATTACTATAACCCAAACATTTAAGAATTTTAAGAAGCTACAGAGTTTTACTTTTAAAAAGGCAGAGATGTGAGTCGAGGTCAAAAATATATCAGATAAATTGTGCTAGTGGCTATGAGAATGAGCCATTGACCAGTAAGTCCCCGGCTCCAAAATTTGTCTTTGCCATGAACACACATGATGGCCTTAGGCAAGCCACTATTTTCTCAGCCTGAAGACCACAACTACCACACTTATCTGCAGGATGGGATAATAATACTTTTACCTTGCAAGGTTGTTGTAAGGATTACTAGGATAGTGTCTGTGAAGTGCATTGAACAATCAAAAGTGCTATATAAATGCTAATTATTAATAATTTATTTATTTATTTATTTTAAAGCTTGAGATGCATTATCAGAAATCAAAATAAGGTGTGTCCATTTTTACTTAGACATTTGTATGGAGTGCCAAATTATACTGTCCTGCATCAAAATGCTATTAGGAATACAATTTTATAAACTATGAATGAGACTTGAGTTTGCCCTGACAGAGTTGTTGGCTTGGCAGCAGTTCCTCTGTAGTAGACTACCATTTTGCACAGTCATAAGATATAAATGGGTATAGATAGATAGATAGATAGATAGATATCTTATATTCTTGGATTTACCCTTTTCCTCATCTTACGTAGCTGTCCTTTTCCTCTGATTACATGTTTTCACAGTACTTTTGGTGCTCCTCCTTTCCAACTGCAATTTGTGTCTGTTCATTAGTCCTGTTGCAAAGTTGGGAACCCACAGACAGGCAGCAATTTTTTTCCTTCCTTGCAAAGTTTGCCCCACTCAAACTTTAAACTCAGAACTGCTGCCACTATGTAGGAAAAGGGTATGGAGGAAAAAGGCCACATAGGGGAGAAGTATAGGTGATCGAGCGGGTGGTGGGTGCTCAGTTGAAGGCACACTTGGATGAAGCCAATTATTTGGATCCGTGCCAGTCGGGCTTCAGGTCTGGACATGGGACGGAGACAGCCTTGGTCGCCTTGGTGGATGATATGAGGAGGGCTTTGGATAGGGGCGAATGCTCCTTTCTAGTCCTCCTCGATCTCTCAGCGGCTTTTGATACCGTTGACCACGGTATCCTCCTGGACCGTCTGGAGGGGTTGGGCTTGGGAGGCACTGTATTGCAGTGGTTCCGGTCCTTCCTCTCTGGAAGGTATCAGAGGGTAGTTCTCGGGGAGGAGGCTTCAGTCCCTCGGCTGCTCACTTGTGGAGTGCCGCAGGGTTCCATCCTCTCCCCGATGTTATTCAACATCTACCTCAAGCCGCTGGGAGCTATCATCAGGAGGTTTGGGGTGCAGTGTCATCAGTATGCGGATGACACGCAGCTCTACCTCTGTTTTAAGTCCTCACCGAGGTTGGCCGTTGAGACCCTGTCCAAGTGCCTGGAGTCAGTGGCTGGCTGGATGGGAAGGAACATGCTGAAACTGAACCCCGACAAGACCGAGGTACTTCTGGTGGGGGACAAGGGAAGGTTAGGGGATGTTGACCTGGTGCTGAATGGGGTACATCTACCCCTGAAGGACCAGGTCCGCAGCTTGGGGGTCATTCTAGACTCCCAGCTGTCCATGGAGGCTCAGGTGGCAGCTGTGAGCCGGGCGGCGCTGTATCAACTCCATCTGATACGGCAGCTGCGCCCCTGCTCCCATCAGTGGTTCATGCCTTGGTCTCCTCTCGCCTAGACTACTGTAATGCGCTCTACGTGGGGTTACCCTTGAAGACGGTCCGGAAGCTTCAGCTGGTACAGAACGCGGCGGCTCGCCTGATTAAGGGCAGCCGCCGGCGTGATCACATCACGCCAGTGCTTAATGAGTTGCACTGGCTACCAGTTGCTTGCCGAGCCGAATTCAAGGTGTTGGTTTTGACCTTTAAAACCCTACACGGCTCCGGCCCAGCTTATCTCAAGGAGCGCCTCCAGCAACATCAAGTAGGCCGCTCAACAAGGTCTGCCACGGATGGCCTTCTCCTTATCCCATCAGCCAGAGCAGCCAGGCTGGTGGGGACTAGGAAGAGGGCCTTCTCTGTGGCGGCCCCCACATTATGGAACTCCCTCCCTAGTGACCTTCGCCATGCCCCCTCCGTGATGAGCTTCCGCCGTGCATTAAAAACATGGCTGTTCAGGCGGGAATATGGGGTGGGTTAGGTTTTTAATGAGAATTTTTTATATTGTTTTAATTATTATGTTTTATTGTGTTTTATTGTATTTTAATTGTACATCGCCCAGGGTGGCCGGGTGACCGGCCAGATGGGCGATTGATAAATATAATAAATAAATAAATAAGTATGGGCTTCTTCCCCTGCCCACAGTTTACCTTCCAGTCATCTTCTGTCTCAGAGCTGTTTTCTGAGCTCCAGTACTGGAGAAAGCCAGTAAAGCGGCCATGGGAAAATGTGGCTCCCCACCTATGCAACCATTTTGTTGTTAAAAATAATCTCCACTCCATATTTCTATATGACTGGAGCAGTTCTACAGCTAAATACACAGAATTTACACCGTCACACTTTGGCTTTGAATGTGTAAACAGTTAAGAGCTTAAAGTAACTCATAATCTTGATTATCAGAGCAGCTCTTCAAAACAAGGAAACCACAGCACTTTCACACCTTGAATGTTGCCCAGGATAAATTTATTCCTTTATTGCTGGCTATAGCTGAAGCCAGGTCAGTATGAGCAAGAGACATTGGCAGACAGCCGAGTCTTTTTTAACCAGTCTTTTTTCTTATTAGGGGACACAAACTGATTGCTGTAGTGCAGTTGTAAGGGATGACACATATCTTACAGCCACCATGTTGAACCCTGTCCATGTCATCAGGCATTCATGAGCAGCTGTCACTTTCTCCATACCATTGTACACCTTTATTTTTTGTTGTCTCTGGTGTAGTAAGGGTCTGTGTGAGAAAGAGGGAATCACCCCATCTGCTTGGTGAACCATTGCACATGAACACCTTGCAGTGCAGAGACAGCTGCCCTGGGGATTGTTAAAACACAGCAGCTGTGGCATGTCTGCTGTTCCTTTGTTTCCATTTTTTTATCAAATATGAGAAGGATTTTGCAAAGTTCCCATAGCAAGAAAGGATCCAGAGACATTTCTCATGCCTGTCAAAAGTCATTTTTTAATATTAGTGGCATATGACAAATACTTCATGCACAGTGTGAATTTATTTGGATTAAAAATGTATATAGTTTCTATCCTGCTTTGAAAAGAAGGATATGAATGTGAGGGTTCAAAAAATGTTGTCACATAAATAGTGGGCATGAAAATATGCTTGAGTTCTGGGATCATTCTCGACATTCCTCAGTCCAGACCTTTTACGTTTACCCTGTCCAGTATCTGCAGCCTGCTGACTGGAAGTTGCAACAGGAACCCCATCAGCTTGATTTAATTTCATTTAGAAATGAGTTCAAATGCAATTGCTGTACTGGTCTCTAGGTTCCTTAGTCATAGTCTGATTATCTGAATCTGTTCCAGTTTGGATTCAGGACTGGTTTTGGCATGGAATCAGCCTTGGTTGACCTTCTTCAGGAGAGACAGCGGGAGTGCGACCCTGTTATTTCTTCTGGATCTTTCAGCGGCTTTTGATACCATTGACCACGGTATACTCCTGGACCGCCTCCGTGAGTTGGAGGCACTGTTCTATAGTGGTTCAGCTCCTACTTGCGGGGTCAGTTCCAGAGAATAGCATTGGGTGACTGCAACCTCGGCCCCATGGCAGCTGAAGTCTGGGGCACAGGGCACCACCTTGTCCCCAATGTTATTTAATATCTATATGAAGCCATTGGGAGCTGTCATCAAGAGATTTGGGGCAAGGTGTCACCAGTATGTTGATGACACCCAGCTCTATTTCTCTGTGAGATCTGAATTGGGAGAGGCCGTGCATGTTCTGAACCAGTGCCTGAATACAGTTATGGCTTGGATGAGGGCTAATAAACTGAAGCTAAATCCCAATAAGACAGAGACTGTATGGGTTGGCAATTCCCAGGTCTGGGAATTGGGCTGTTTGCCTGTTCGGGATGGGGTTGCACTCCCTCTGAAGGAGCTGGTATGTAGTTTGGGGGTGCTCCTGGATCCATCTCTGTCACTGGAGGCCCAGGTGACCTTGATGCCCCGGACCACCGACTACCAGCTCCGGTTGGTATGCCATCTGTGTCCATTCCTGGATAGGGATAATCTGGCCATGGTGATCCATGCACAGGTAACCTCACGATTAGACTACTGTAATGCGCTCTATGTGGGGCTGCTTTTGGACCTGGTTCAGAAGCTGCAGCTAGTGCAGAATGCAGCAGCTAGGGTGCTCACTGGGGCACTAAGCTATGCTCACATAAAGTCTGTGTTAAAAGAACTGCACTGGCTGCCTATTAGCTACCAAGCCCCATTCAAGGTTATGGTATTGTCATACAAAGCCCTAAACAACTTAGGACCAGGAAACCTAGCCAGCTGCCTTCCCCTATATATGCCCAACCAACTATTAAGGTCATCAGAGGAGGCCTTGCTGGTCATTCCAAAATTAGCAGAATGTCGCGTGTAAAACCGCAATGGCAGGCATTCACAGTAGCGGCACCGACCCTGTGGAGAAAACTCCCTCATGCAGTTCGGGAGGCAGAAAATATGGCATTTTTCAAACACCTTCTGAAAACACACTTGTTCACCAAGGCTTTCCCTGGCTTGTAATTAAATTAACCATGTTGCTCCACTGTACTGCTCCTGTACTGCTCTATATTATTATTACTGCAGTTGGAATTGTTTTTAAAATTGTATTTAAAACATGATTTTAATATTCATATTTTAAATGTGATTTTAATATTTATATCTAAATCGCTTAGGGATTTTTTCAATACTTAGCAGTATAGAAATATTACAAATAAATAAATAAATAAATAGTAATCAGATTCCACATTTCTTTCTTTGATTCCTCGCCCATGCAGCTGTGTGACAGACCTCATGAACTGGGGAACATATATTACTTTTTGCAAATACCGGTAGTCAATTGGTCAGCATTGAAGGAAACAAAACAGCCTTAGTTTTCTCTGTGTTTCTCCTCATATGGAGTGGTATTAGAGAAAAGTACCCCATTTCATTTTCCAAATCAGAAATTGTACAGTAATACCTTGGATTGCAAGTAACTTGGTTTGAGAGCGTTTTGCAAGACAAGCAAATTTTTAAATATTTATTTAATATATTTTTTACTTGATATACAAGTGACGTCTTGCAATACAAGTACTGTAGTACGGCTTAAATTAAAAATCTCTGTACAAATTTTTTTGGGGGGATTTCGTTTTGATATAAGAGTGTTTTCGATTACAAGCATGTTTCCGGAATGAATTGTGCTCTCAATCCAAGGCATGACTGTATATCAGGTTGCATTAGTAGGAAATTGACTTAGAGAATCTTGTAAGATTTTCACATGGTGTATTATGCAGCATTAGTGTTACAACTGGGGGACTTAGGAAGTGTATATGGACTCTCAGGGCAGTTCCAGACAGTTGACTCACAGCTTGCAGTTTCTTTTTCAGTTGACCAGACTTGGTTCTCTTAACTAATTTTTAGCAGCTGTAATGGACTGGGAGAAGGCTAGTAAACTGAGGTAGGTAGGTGCTGGCTGTTAGTGATCTTCTGTCATGGGTGTGGTGGGTATATTTCAGCTCAGCCAGGAAACCAACCAAATGGCCTTAGGCCGCAAGCCACTGTTCCATCTACATCCATTTGTAATATGTGGATAACAAAACAGGCCTGTGTTACAGTCTGGTTTTAAGAATGACTGTTGAACAGTAATCCATATAAGCAATCACACATCACATGGGTAGTTCCCACTTATTATCACCACATAATAATAATGTAGGTCAGGGGTGGGCAAACATGGGTCATCTGGAGCTATCCCCCCTCCTACCTGGTGAGCTGCACTGGGAATGTTAAAAAATAAATTGCTGGTTTGCCAGTAAAATTTGGTGGCAAACCACTCCATAGCACTCAGTAGCTCTTAAAGGGTTAAATTCAGTTTGCCTGCAAGCTAAATTTGGTATCTTTATGCTCCATAGCAGCTGGCCAATCCTTTTAGCACTCTGTAGCCACTACAGAGAGCCATTTTGCCGGCCAGATGGGCGATTAATAAATGTAAATAATAAATAAATAATAATAAATTTTGTAATTTAATTTAATTATACATTTTATAATTGAAAACATAAAACCACATTGGAGGCACAGTGGGGGCAGCAGTGGCTGCCACTGGGGGCCACATGCAACCTGCACATTACTCATCCCTGATTAGATGAAACACTTGAAGTATTTAGGAAACTTATATAGATAAAGGTGATCCTTAAGAAAGCTGCTTTTTGTGGTTTTTGATAACCGTGTGAGACTCCAATAGGCGTGTGAGAATGCCAATATGATAATTATTCTGACATATTTGCCATTATTCCATTTTACTTTTGAATTTTCCCTACATGTAATTGAATTGCAGTTGTAATTGATTGCTTTAGATAACTGTAGTGATAATTGTAAGATATAGGTGGGAACTAGTTATATAATGAGTGATTTCTGTATGGATGCCTCTGTTTTCATTCATAGATGGATATGACAAATTTAGATGGATTAAAATGGACCCATTTTTAGAGACCTCACTGTTTTCAAAGGCAGCCCCATGTATAATGCATTGCAGTAATCCAGACAAGAAGTTACCAGAGCATGGATAACTGTAGCTAGGCTAACTCTGTCCAGATAAGGACACAGTTGGTATATCAGCCTAAGCTGATAAAAGGTGCTGTGCTGCATGCCACCAAGTCCACCTATGACAATGACAATGCTGGATCAAAGAGCACCCCCAAACTATGAACCTGATCCTTTAGGGGGAGTGCAACCCCATCCAGAACAGGTTGAACATTGCTTAGTTGGGCAAACGAACCACCCATGAACAGTACCTCCATCTTGTCTGGATTGAGTTTCAGTTCATTGGCCCTCATCCAGTCCATTACCGTGCCCAGGCACTGATTCAGATCAGTGTAGAAAATGATGTCTTATCTGTGACTGCAGATTTTCAGAATGTCTACATACTACATTTATGTTGCTTTATGATGTTTGCCCATATCATACATTTAAGAAAATGCAATGTGGGTTTATTTATTTTTCAAAAGAATGATCTGCTAGCAAGTCCATCTGACAGACATTACATGCTTGTTTTTGTTATTTTCATCATGTTGTTACAGGGATTTTCAGTAAAAATAAATTACCTTTGAGCATGCCTGGCCGATAACATAAAAAGATAAAAGATCAATTTGATTGATAGTAGAAATGCTTCTCATTATGCTTAACAGTAAAATATTGTATCTTTCAGCAACAACAGGAAATGAGATTCATGAAACTATTCAGAAATATATGCATGGGTTAACTATGTGATAGGAGGGTAGAGGCTGTATTATTTTAACAGTCATCATGAATTTTGGTGACATCTACTCAGTGACAAAAGATTATGTTTCTATATTAATATTTTATGTCTAATCATGAAATATCTTCTGTATATGCAGTGCTTTTTTTCTGGAGAAAAGGGTACCGGAACTCTTGGATTACATTTCCTCGGGAGTAGATGGCGATTAAATTGTAATGCAATGAATAGAAGAAAAGGTGCTGAAACTCAGTTCCAGTGAGTTCCACCAGAAAAAAAGCCCTGTGTATATGTATAGTATACAGTAGTAGGCGATCACTCGTGACCGAGTAAGATTGTCTTCCAGGATAAAATTACAAAAAGAAAATTATAAAAGGAGGAAATTCTAAAAAATTGTAGACTCTAGCGATGGGTCCGTAAGTGACTGTGGAGGCCAATTCTAGATCCACACAGCTTCCCACAGTGAGGACACAGGTTACCAGATGGAAGATGGTCCTGTAAAGCAGCGGTCCCCAACCTTTTTGGGACCAGGGACCGGGTCCCGTGGAATAAATTTTTCCACGGACCGGGGGGGGGATCGCCAACCGCTCACCTGCTGTGCGGCCCAGGCAGCAGCGCTGGAGAACCTGTCGCGTCACTTCCGGCTTTACAAAAATGCTCATCGGAGAGGCAAGCAGAGGGATGAGCGGTACGGGGGTACTCGCCGGAGCTCGCAAGCACCCCGAGAGCCGGGACGGGGTACTTGCCGCACGGCGCAGTGGCGGCACCCACCGGGACGCGCCACAAGCACCCCACCTGGCTCTCGGGGTGCTCGCAAGCTCTGGCGAGTACCCCCCCACCGCTCACCCCTCTGCTCGCCTCCCCGACGAGCATTTTTGAAAAACCAGGCGCCGCGCGGCCCAGTTCTTAACAGGCCACAGACCGGTACCGGTCTGCGTCCCGGGGGTTGGGGACCCCTGCTGTAAAGGATTCATTTGACGTGCTTTTCGCTTAGCACGTTTCTCCCTTTCACCTTGCACTCGGGCTTCTTCAAAGTCCATGGAACCTTTGTGAAAAACCTCCATTTAGATCGTTCATGGGCCAGAGCTTCCCAGTTTTTGATGTTTATATTGCATTTTTTTAGATTAGTCTTAAGATCATCTTTAAACCTTTTATACTGACCACCAATATTCCGCTTTCCATCCTTGAGTTGGGAATAAAGTAACTGCTTTGGGAGATGGCAGTCAGACATTCAAACAACATGACTGGTCATTGAAGTTGGCGTTGAAGGATCATTTTTTCAACACTAGTAGTCTTTGCTTCTTCCAGTACACTGACATTTGTCCGCCTATCTTCCCAAGTAATTCACAGGATTTTCCGGAGGCAACGTTGATGAAATCTTTCAAGGAGGTGGAAATGACGTTTATAAATAGTTCATGTTTCGCAGGCATACAATAAAATTGGTAATACAATGGCTTCATAAACCAGCGTTTTGGTCTTCTTACAGATACATATATACATATATATACACACACACTATATGTTTACTATATATATATATATATATATATGTATAGTAAACAAACATATATATATATATATATATATATATATACACACACAAACGTATATATCCAAAACTATTTGTTAGGAATTAAAACAGTGGTTTTAATCAATTAAGTTGTTAATCCCAGGTTAAAAATAAATAAATTAGCCCTTGTGAGCTAAGGTTTTTTGGGACAACCATCTAGTGTGTCTCTAGATTCGGGGAATGATTTTAAAGTGATTTCTCAGAGAATTGCTTTTTATCTCAAAAGTACTTTTTAAAATCTGCACGGTGATACCAATTAATTTATTTTAATTCTTCAGTTAACAGCTTGTCAATCATTATACCTGTTCATTGATATGTACCAGTATATCTGTTTCACTCAAACCAATGCCAAAACATTGATTTTCCTGCTTTCATGAGCAGATATGTACCATTATAAAATGGTAGCTTGTTTCTATATATTTTTACATATGTGATTCATTATGTATGTGCAGTATAGGTTTAGGCATGAAACAGAGCCCCATGGAGACTCACCCAAACATCCAAATGTACAAAGCTGTCTCTGTTCTATATTAGAGGGATGTGCCTTGTTATTAATGAGAAATCCCACTGGATATGCCAAGCATTACCCAAGTCACAGAACAGACTGGGGATGTCCCTGCACACTTGGATTACTCCCCCGCCCCAATTCTGACCTGAAGCCACTGTGACAACTCTGGAGGCTAATCATAGAAGACATGTGAAGACCCAAGATCAAGCAAACAAACATTAGGTTGGATCCAGTTCCACTCAGGACACTTTGAACAGTGGAAAAGGGTTGAGATATTTTTTGCAGATTCCTTCTTGCCCTGCAGTGCCACCTTCAATGCTGTTATGGAGCATCCCCCAACATTCAGAAGCATCCCATGGATGTAAGGAGCCCTTTTGGTCTGTGAGAGGAAAATTCTGGATCCAACCTATGGTTTCCCCTCTTTTCTTATCCAAATCTTACCACAGATGAACAGAATTGATTTCTCAAGACCTGAAACTTTTCAAACCATCTTAATCATAAATTATTTTAATCATAGTTATTATACAATGACATACATTTTGTTAAATATTTGTTTTCTGATGGTCTGATGACTATATACAAATAAACAAATCTGATCTCAATGGCATAAATACCATTTTATAAATGCTAACATCAGTAATTTTCATTACATCTTCATCCTGTGTTACAATGACTTTTAGAGATACCTCTAATGCATTATATACAGTATTGGGCAGAAAGGAATAAAGGCATCAAGCAGTTGTTTGTGTATATTTCTATCAACTGGTTGTTGTTGGGTTTTTTTGTATAAATGCAAGAGTATGCATGGAACCGTCCTTTAAAAACTTGCTGTGCTTCACTGAGAAATTATATATTTATATGAATCAGAATGCCATCTGCAGTTACAGTACATTAGTTAAAATAAAATTACAAGGACTATCAATCCTGTTTCCAGTATAAACTGATCACCATCTGTGATCAGGAAGAATTTTCCCCCTTCTACTTCATCTATTCAGTGATATGTAATTAAGTGCATTATGGAAGATTTCTATCCCTATAAATCAACCAGTGGCGTTTATTCTCGGTAACTATTAACATTGCTGAACCAATATTTTGTTTGTTTGTTTTCTGCAGTGCGGTAAATTGTTCCTATTAAAAGTTATAGGTTTTTTACCACTTTGAGCCATTATAAATGGATGTAAAGTGAAAATGTGTGACTAACAGTCTGATTGTATGAGCTGTTGTGCAGAAGAAGTTTATACCAGAGTCTTCACTGCCTGTACCTGCTCTTAAGGAATGCCTATGCTGCTCAAGGGGTTTTACATGCTGTTATCATTTCCTCCTACCTCTTTGGTACTGCAAAATACTAAGCACTGTTTTGACCCACCGGTGTCAGTGTGTATCTCATAGTAAAGGAATTCACATTAGTGAATTCCCTGTATTGTATTCAGCGTTGATGTTCCTGTCTCCCCCACCTCTTGCCACATAATATAATCAGCATAATATAGTCAGGATTGTAGTATAAGCTAATTGCTAGAGATCTTATAAAGAAACCAATTTCAGTGCAGTGGTTGAACTAAAAAACATATGGACTTCAAGTTATTCCCAGCCTTGCACTACTTACAGTGAGGCCATGGAAGGTTGGACCCAGTTGACATAATATGCTGTACTATCACTGAAAATTATCTCTCCCACAGTGCTATTATTAATCATAATTTTATCCCACCCGTCCGATATACATGAGATTATCAATTTATCTGAAAAAGCATGTGAACTAGGTAAGTTAGGCACTAAGAGGTAATTGGGGCTGTTTGCATGAATGAGGTTGTGGTGTGTGTGGCTGCCATTTTGAATCTGCAACCCCTGAGCGGGGGTTGTCCTGTTGTGCAAACCTGGCAAGTGTGGGTTATGTGACGGTTACCATTGCATAACCCATGCTCGCCGGGTTTGCACAATACGACAACAACCCCCAAGCAGAGCTGTATATGCAATTTGACACCCATGGGCAGCGCAGCTCATTATGGGTTAAATAACCCACGACAAGCCATGGTGTGTCATCCAAACCTGGTCAATGACTGGTCCTGGATCAACCAGTGAGCTTCATCACTGAATGGGATTTTGAATCCTGGTCTCTGCAGTTGCCATCCAACATTCTAACCAGTGTACTGGCTCCCTACCATACTGTGCCGCATTTATGCTCTACACTGGATATATAACAACTGTGAAAACTAATCATGTGTGTTTCTTGGATCATGTGAATATAATTCCACGTAGTCACTGGAACTGATGTGGGACGTTCCATTTGGGCAACCCATGTAATGATTAGTGGTTTTATATTGTGATGAGACATGGAGCTCCACCACTGACCACGGAGGAGTTTCTGTGGCAACAGCACCACCATGGAATTGTATACCTAGTGTCTTCATTGAATATTGATTGTTGCTTAACTGAGAATCTAAAATATGGACACTATGTTTGCCAGTTTCACTGATCATATCCTCTTTTTTTATTTGAAATGAAATGGATACTTTATACTCATGTCAAAATAGTAAAGGTTTCCAAAAAACACACACACAAGATGACAAGACTTCAACAGCCTAATTCTTGAAAAAATTCTGCCTGGAGAGCCACTGCCAGTCAATGTTGGTGGTACTGGGCTAGATGGACCAATGGTCTGACACAGTATAAGGCAGCTTCCTTTGTTCTTATGAATGTGGTGGCAAGCTTTCTGCTTCTAAAGGCAATGAGTGGGTTCACACAACATGCTAAGCCACGGTGGCTAGTAAACCCTAGAACAAGCCATGGCTTTGAAGGGCCGAAGGCTGACTTTGAAGCCATGGCTAAGAAACACTGACTGGGTTCGCACAACACGCTAAGCCTGGGCTGCACTTAAGGCTGTTCTGGAAGCTGGAGCTAGTACAGAATGCAGCAGCTTGGCTGTTGTCAGGAGCTTCCCCTTTTCAGCATGCAGCTCCTTTGCTGAAGGAACTGCACTGGCTACCTATCTGCTACCGGGTCAGGTTTAAGGTTCTGGTACTTGTGTACAAAGCCTGAAACAACTTGGGACCACGTTACCTGAGAGAGTGCATCCTCCCATACCAACCTACGCAGTCACTGAGGTCATCAGATGGCATGATTAACCCTAATTAACCCACAATTTGACATGCACAAGCAGAAGTGAGTGAGTGTGTTGCCTCCCGCACAATCCTCACTTCCGCTTTTAATCAACAATTGACAATCCACTGGGTCATAGATTGTGAGTGTGATGTGCGAGCGCAGAGTACTGGATTATTTAGGGGTTAAACAACCCAGTGGTTAACAACAAACTGTGGATTAATTAACCCACAATTTGCCATTACATGCAATCTGGATCATAGTCTGTACTTGTAATTACTAATGCAGATATGAATCCCCACTTTATCTAGGCGTATGCACTGAAAGGGATTTTTAAAAATCATCTTTTTACTGCAGTTTTCACTGAGAGTATAATTGGTGTTCTAAGGACCTATCAAGTGACATTAACAGAGCCTGAGTATTTTCTCTGAGAAATTCCCAACCTTCTGAAACATATGTCTTATATTTTAATTTTGATATAGTTTTAGGCAGCATTTTCAGTAAAGAAATGTCTGCTCACAACTCCGTAAGAGGGAATGGCCAATAATTTAAAATTATGTTATTCTAGAATAATCACGTAAAGAAAGCCTGCTGATATCTTATTTCTATCCTGCCTTATTCCATCCCTGAATGTTAAGAAAGAAATATATGTCATGTAGTTATATAATGTGATAAAAGTAATATGAAATCTAAGTTTAGTTCACCATTTTGCAAACACAGGATGGTCTGTTTTCTTCATTGTAGTTTCTCTGTAGCATCCTTTTCTTGTAATACTTTGTCTGTCTAAGTTCTGTATGCCTAGTTCATCACCAGTGATCTTTTCTAACCAAAGGGTCATGTATACAGATCAAGATAATCAAATAGAGATTCCATATAGTAGTAAGATTGCTACCAGTGGTATATCAGTGGTGATAGTTCAGAACATTGGTTGTGGAGACTCTCCCTTACAAGGAAGTGACATAATGCCAGTGGTAATTGGTTGTACATGTAGTGATTTTTTCCTATCACAGGGAAGAAAAAAGCACAGTAGTTCTAAGTTTTGATTATAACTTGTTATGCTTGGTGATGTAAGTAGTTCTGCTAGGAGTTAACTCTTCTGAGGGTATACCACCAATATTATCTTTGTGTTGAAAAATAGTCATGTATAGGATTAGTTTATTCCTGCTTCCAGCCCGCAGCCCCTGTATCTGTATCTGAGATATCTGCAATTAAAACTTTTGCTTTTTATTGTTCTAATATAGTTGTCACTATTGCCCCTACTCCACTATTCCTTATGCTTTACTGAGCTGGCTCTTCCAAAGGCAGCATTTTTTGACAGGACACACTGCTTTCTGAAGTGTCAATTCAGCAAGGCAAAGGATTAATGAACTAGCATCAGCAAAGAGGTAACTGCAGTGAAGATATTTTAAAAACTGCAAACCCTTTTAAAGATTTGAAGCAATAAAGGCATTAAGGCAAGTGCAGGACTACTCTTTCCTCTTGCTGTTATAAGTACACACAAGAGAGCTATTGGCAAATGTGCTGTGTAGTCCATTGAGAGCTGGTGTAGCATAGTGACTAAGAGGCTGACCAGGAGGAAGTCCCAGGTTTGAATTTCTCCTCTGCCATGAAATCACTAGCTAGTCTTAGGCAAGTCGTTCTTTCTCTGCCTCTGCCCCAATCTCTGATATAGAAGATAATAACAACAGACCTGTAAGGGCAGTTTAAGTATTATACAACTAGATAATACATGTGAAATGCTATGATAAAAAAAAGCAAAATATTTTTAAAATATTTCACTTATGAGAAAGAGAGGTTTTCTTACTTGTTCTAGATCTTCTAATACATTTACCTTGCAATTTTTAAAAATCTTTTTCAAATTGTGTATAATCAGAACTTATGCCAAATCAGTATAAAGATCATGTAGAATTTAAACTATAGAAAAATTTATTTATTTATTTATGGAAATACATGCCCTGCTTTTTCGAGCAAAAAGCTCAGAAAATGTTTTAAAATATAATAATATATCACTGTTATCCTAAGGTCCTATGTTCTGTTTAATAAAGAAGTGAACAAATGTTATGCATATTTACCTACAAATTATTGTTTTTTAACTAATCCAGTACTTAAGCTAAAGAAGTGAAAGAGCATATTTAAGATTACTGAATTCTGAAATAATCAAAGATAACCATTGATAGATGGATAAATTAAAAGGGTTATTTCTGAATTTTGGTCTTTTAAGTAAGACCAAAAATAATAAAGTGTCTTGTGGAGCCTAAAAGACTAACATATTTATTATGGCATAAGCTTCTGTGGTCTTCATCACATGCATGAAGTGCTATCCTAAATTGGCAGGTGTATAAAGACATGATTTTTGTGTGATCAATACTGCTTTGTCATTCACTGTCATTCTTTTACATACATTTAAGCTTTAATGTAATTACCACAGTCTGTATTTTTTGCTTTAAATTTCCCTTTGACCTCACTACTTGCATTCCCCTTCTAAAATAATTGATGTGACCAAATTTCACATCATGGGAAGATTGACAAAAGCACTTTCTTGACCATATGTCATTTAAATCAGGCCTATGTGATATGCTGAAAACCATAACATTCTGTGGCATAACATTAAACACATTTTATAAAGGGGAAAAGGAGACTGTACTGACAAGGGTTCATGCTATGGTAATATAAAAGGAGCCTATTTATGTGAATGCATTTGGGATTTAGGGGGGGGGGATGTCTATTATGCCTTTTCTCCACCGTGCTTGCATCTGACTGAGCAGAGGGACATTGTCTCCATTTTTATCAGATTATTTGGTATCTTGCAGGACCTCCAAGATGGCATTGGGAGACAGCAAGCTGTTGTCAGAACTTTGAATGTAGCTGGGGAGGAGATTATTGAGCAGTCATCAACAGCAGATGCCAGTGTGTTGAAGGAAAAACTGGGAAGCTTGAATTTTCGGTGGAAGGAAGTCTGCAGACAGCTGGCAGAGAGGAAAAAGAGGTAGGCTAACCTAGCAATTATATTTTATTTCTGCTATTTCAGGCTAAGTTCTAATAACGAGACTATAAAAGATCTATTTTTATTAGCGTTTTTGGAACTTTGTTAGTAATAGTGTTATGCATTAATGTACTTATGGGATTCTTTTTTGTATACTCATGAACAATCAAAATATCTACACTTTCTTGTAATGTTTGTTTATAAGTTCAATGCAAAAGGGAAAAAAAACCAGTTTTCATATTTTATTACAATGACATATTGTGCCAAGTTTGTTTATTTTTAGTGTTTTATTTTTGCATATCCTTATGTTGGCAAAAGCTGTAAATAAAGCAAGCATGGGATTTTGTTTTTGCTTTTTCTAAATATCCAGCAAAATAAATTTGCAGTTATAAAGATACTGGGTCTAAAGTGGCATTGTATTTGGATCCAAACTAAGTTAGTTTATCTTAGTTTCCATTGAAATCAATTAGACTAAAATCAAATCTTTACTAACATGTCCATTGAGTTCAATGGGACCTAAGGCCAGCTATTTCGCCTGGATTCAATCCTATGTGTTTAGATGATCCCAGTCTGCATGTGATTAAAGCACATTTACTCATTAAGACAAGGGCTCGTAGGTTGGCCTTTCACAAAGGTTCTATGGACTTTGAAGAAGCCCGAGTGCAAGGTGAAAGGGAGAAATGTGCTAAGCGAAAAGCACGTCAAATGAATCCTTTAGAGGACCATCTTCCATCTGGTAACCTGTGTCCTCACTGTGGGAAGCTGTGTGGATCTAGAATTGGCCTCCACAGTCACTTACGGACCCATCGCTAGAGTCTACACAATTTTCTTTAGAATTTCCTCCTTTTAAAATCTCCTTTTTGTAAATTTTTATCCTGGAAGACAATCTTACTCGGTCACGAGTGATCGCCTGATGATAATGAGTAGGGAGTAGCTCAAGCCACACAGGACACAGTGGAAAATATTCCTGAGTAAACATGCATTGGATTACAATGTAAGTTTTAGTGAAACCAAGAAAACTTGCTTATAATTGAAGGCTCCAGGTTTTTTTTTTTTGCATGTGTTCTTGGACATAAGTCTCATTGAACTTAGTGACTTCTAAATAGAAGCATAAGACTGGGATGCAAATCCCACATACCTAATTTATAATATTTGTATAATTTTAGCTGTGCTAAGGTGACTATCAAAAATACCGGTAGATTGACATAAATGTTACTATTGATCACTGTCGGTTACCAAATGAAAATATTTTTAGAAAACAGTGATTTTGTCTTTAAAAAAAACAAGCAAAACACAGACTTCTTAGAGCTAAATTAAGATAGAAGAAATAAGCAAGACAATAAAAACATTTCAACAGAAGCAAAGTATAGGGTTTAAATGTATTTTATATTGGTGCTTCAAAACACAGGAGGCTGCTCTGGAAATCTCATTGGTCAACCTGGTCAAGAAATTACTATGATTTTCAACGAGGTTTCCTATTTGCTTAAAAAGATTGAAGCACAATTGCTTTGTTTTTTGTTTTTACAAATGAGAAAATAGAGTTGACTTCTTGCCTTTTGGGAGCCCCTGCACCACCCCCTGCTGTGGAGGGCCCAGTAATATTGCAAGCTTTGTTCACATCTAAGCCCTTTACTATTATACTATTGATGCCCCTTTTTCATTTATTTATTTATTTATTTATTATATTTACACACCGCCTTTTTCCTGCAAGGAACCCAGGGCGGCTTACATAATCCTCCTCCTCTTCGCCATTTTATCCTCACAACAACCCTGTGAGGGAGGTTAGGCTGAGAGCTAACTGTAGAAATAGTATGCAAAAGGAAGGGAAATGTGAAGGGCTATAGTTGAAGTCAGCCATTTTATGCTGTTTTTAACATAAAAAACAAAGTGCCGCTTACACAAATCACGGCCGTTTTAAGGAAGTTTACCCTGTTTTTTACGTTAAAAATGTAGCGCCAGGGACCCGGAAGCGTAGCATCAGGGACCCGGAAGTTCCTTTCCCCAGCTCGTCTCGCGAGGACGTGAGCCGAGCTGGGGAAAGGTACGTCTCGTGGAGCTAGGGGGGGCGGGGCCAACGAGTTTGCCTCGCTTCCACCCCCTCATCGAGCTCCGCGAACATCCCTAGCACTGAGAGCTCAGAGTGCCAGAGGTAAGCTGCAGCAGTTGGAAGGAACAGAGTACAGAGTACTGTCCAAGATGGCCTGTGGCTCACGCTGGCTCAGCTTGTCTGAGTGTGGAAAGCTAAGCAGGGTCAGGCATGGATGGGAGACCCCTCCTCTATTTTCCTGCATTGAGCAGGGAGTTGGACTCGATGGCCTTGTAGGCCCCTTCCAACTCTATCATCTATGAATCTACTAAATGTTTCTTTCTGCTGCTTCCTCAGGTAGGGCATGATAATGTTGATTGTGTCATGTTTTGCAATAATTGAAAGACCATCACTTTTATTCATCCTACAAAAACAATTGTCTTAGTGAATTTAAATCAGCTTCATCCAAGTGTTTTCTTCTCAGATAAATATAAACATTTAGGTCCTTTTCAGATAAAAAGAGAGGAAAGAACAAAGAGGCTTGTGGCACTTTAAAGACAAACAATTTTATTATGGTATAATCTTTCCTGGACTAGAGTCTACTTTATTAGATGCACTGGACTCTAGTCAACATAAGCTTATGCCATAATAAATGTGTTAGGCTTTTTTATGCCTCATCATAAAAGAGGGAGTGGAAATACCTCTCCCACTCAGACATTGGGATAACAGTATCAATGCAAGAACCTCCAATATACCTTGAAGATGAAATAAGGTGCCAAAATAATAATGCCAGCTCAAATAATTGTGTCAAAATATACTCATGCTTCTTCTTTGTAATCAGCTCTTTATAATATTTATGCAAAGCCAAATAATGATGAGGTAAAGGAATGACATTGTAGGCCTTAAGAATTTTGTTGCCTTTTTAATTTGTCTAGGATCATTAACAAACCAAGGGTTAGAGTTCCTTGGCCCCTGCTTCCTTCCACCAGTTCCATTCCCCTCCTTCACTGTACTTGTTGCACTCGAAATGCAGGGGGCATGTCTCCCCAAAGGAGAGCCCCTCAGTTCATGGAAACTCTCCCTGGGATTTTAGAATCCTGATGCTTGACATAAGTCTAGCATGCCCAGTGCAGTTCTCCTGTAAGCATTCTGACTGTGGGAGAGGGATTGCAAAAAACTGTTAATTGAGGCAAGAGTTAGGTAATTTTGAGGGCTGGGGGAATGTTTCTACCTGGCAGATAGGTCACTGATTCGAAGGGAGGAAAAAGAAAAGCTATGCTAGAATCTTGTGCAGGCTTACTCAGAAGTAAGCCTTACTAAACATGCAGGGACTATTCATTTGTACACATCTGCCCAGTTAATGGCTTGTTTGTATGGGGGAGTTGGGGTTTTTTTGTTTTGTTTATTCTTTCTCAGAACACTGTAATAACACATTTTCTTTTTAGAACGCATCAAAAAACCTGCCAGTTTAAGACCAGAATTAAAGCTATCCCATGTTGGCTCAAGCTCCACAAAGGAGCCAGGAAATTGGAAGCTAAGGCCTTAGACATGCCTCATGATCAGTATATTGTGCAGTATCACAAATTGTGCTTGCTTACAAGCAACATGTAGGTATGGTTCAACTCATAGGAGGATTCCTCTAGTAATGCAGTAAGGCTCAGATGCATCATAGGCAATATAGGAACAGTGAGTCATCTTTGCTTGTTCCAAACACTGCACCCTCCCCATCTGGATTTGGACCTGGAAGACCAAGGAAAATCGTGGCTACATGGAGGGAAAGTTGTATGAGAGCACAATTTGTGACATTGCACAACAATATTTCTTCTCACAAGGCAAGTCTATTAAGGCATCAGCCTTAGCTTCTGATTTCCTAGCTTTGTGGATTTTGACTCTGAGCCAACATGAGATAGGCTTAACTCTGCTCTTAAACTGACATGTTTTTGATAATTGAATATAATATTCAGTGTTGTGGCCAAAAACTGTTCTTACTTAACGATAGTGAGAGAACAAGAGAAATGTGGTTTTGATCCTGTTCCTGTTACTATCAGTTCATGATTTCTGCTTTGACTATGTAGTTTCAGAAATCCCATGTAGTATGTAAGAGACTTATTGCCTAAAATCATCAGGTTTCTAATGTCACTTCATTTGTATTTATTGAAACAAATTAGAAATGGCATATTTTAGGGTTCATTTTTAATTCATCCACAGTGTACATTATCTATCTAAACCAATTTGGTACCTCTGGCAAGTTTCCATCTCCCTCCCTTTCTCCCCCAGAGACTAAGTATGTCACCTTTGTGGGAGAACCAGATGCTACTGGCTGAAAGCCTGGGGACATGAATTCATTTAAAACTGGTTATATTTGATTACCTTGCTAGTCCAGTAATTACTCTTCCCAATAAATTGCAGAACTAAAAAGACAAGGTTAAAAGTTACAGCTACACACTAATGACCACTAACATTACCATTTGAAAATAGCTACTGATGTGTGTTTCTCAGGGCTAAGAGAACCTCAGGAAGAGGGTGTTGTACGTTTTCTGAAAGAGATGAATAATTTGATTTCTGCTATGGACAAGTCCCTTCTATAAAAGTCATTCTTTATTTGACCTGCATTTGTAAATTGATTCAGGGGGCATTATCTAGGCAGTATAACTAGGGTTAGAACATAAAGAAAGCTGTGCTGGATCAGACCAAGGGTCCATCTAATCCAGCATTCTGTTCACACAGTGGCCAATCAGCTACCCATGGGAAACCCACAAGCAGGACAGGAGTGCAACAGCACCCTCCCACCAATGTGCCCAAGCAACTGGTGTGCATAGGCATACTGCCTCTGATACCAGAGGTAGCGTATAGGCATCAGGACCAGTAGTCATTGATAGCCTTATCTTCCATGACTTTGTCCAGTTCTCTTTTGAAGCCATACAAATTGGTGGCCATCACTACATCTTGTGGAAGTGGATTCCATAGTTTAACTATGTGGTGTGTGAAGAAGTACCGTACTTCCTTTTATCTGTCTTGAATCTCCCACCGTTCAGCTTAATCAGATGACCACAGGTTCTAGTATTATGAGAGAGGGAGAAAAATGTCTCCCTGTCCACTTTCTCCACACCATGCATAATTTTGTACAGCTCTATTATGTCTCCCCTTACTTGCCTTTTTTCTAAGCTAAACAATCCCAGCTGCTGTAACCTTCCCTAAGAGGGGAGTTGCTGCAGCCCTTTTATCATTTTAGTGGTCCTTTTCTGCACTTCCTCCAACTCTACAATATTCTTTTATTTAGGTGTGGTGACCAGAACTGTACACAGTATTTTAAGTGTGGTCGCACCATAGGTTTGTATAAGGCAGTTTTATTTTCAATTCCATTCCTAATTATACCTAACATGGAGTTTGCCCTTTTCACAGCATCTACACACTGAGTTGACATTTTCTTTGAGGTGTCCACCACAACCACAAGATCTCTTTCTTGGCCAGTCACTGCTAGCTCAGATCCCATCAGATTATACTGGAAGTTGGAATTTTTTTGCCCCAATGAGCATCTGCATCACTTTACAATTGCTTAGGTATATTGAACTACACTTTAGGGCTGTGCACGTAATCATGGTTCGAACCTGAATTGGAATCGGATCAGCCCAATCCGGATTACAGTTTGTTATGGTCGAATCGACCCTGACCCAGATCAGATGTAATCGGCTGTCATTGGTTACGTTTGATTGCAGTCGATTACGTCTGGGTGAGCAGCCAGGAAGCTCCTTTTCCCCCCCTTTCTGACTGGAATGGAGAGGGAGAGGAGGGGAGAATTGTTGGCAGCACCATTACCCAATGGTGCTTCAGAGGAAGTTGCTGTTCTCCAATAGCGAGGCTGACTGGGGGAGGGCTAAGGGAGATGCATGGTTTGCTTTTATTTCTCTGACCATGTGCGTTTTTGATCAGTTTTCTGGGGAGGGGATCGGATTTGTTCTTGTCTCCTGCTTGCTTCCAGTTGCCACTTGCCTCCTGCATTGGAGAGAGAAGGGTAGGGGGTGGGTGTCTCTTTTTGGATTTCTTTCATTTTATTCCTCACTTCTATTTCATTTAGGAGTAGCTTCATTTTGAATACAAACAAATCCATTTACTTTTCTTCTGGCCCCAGTTTGGGGAAGGGCAACTGAAGGAGCGTTTGTTTGTTGCCTTGGGCTCTGCTTTATGATATCCTAAGTTTTTTAAAATCTTTTTTTAGGATTTAGTTTAGGACAATTAAAGTGCTTTAACTGTTTGTGACAGTGAGGGAGTGTTTGCCTCTGCACTTTTGGGGATTGTGTGTGTGTGTGTGGGGGGGGCTTGCTTCCAGTTTTTTCAGATATCATTTTAAATTATTAGTATCAGTATTTGGATCTCATTTCAGGTCGCTCTGGTCCCATTTTCAAATCTCAACACAAGCCAGATTCCTTCCTGGGTTCTCCTGAGACCACTTTTGGGGATTGTGTGGTGGTGGGGCTTGCTTCCAGTTTTTTCAGATATCATTTTTTTATTTAATTTTATTTATTCATTCATTCATTCATTCATTCATTATATTTATAGCCTGCCTTTTTTCCTGCAAGGAACCCAAGGCAGCTTACATAATCTTCCTCCTCTCCATTTTATCCTCACAACAACCCTGTGAGGTAGGTTAGGCTGAGAGCCGGACCATCTCTTGGCCAATCATGATTAATTCGTCTGGGCTAGGTATGGGGGGGTGGGACTGATTCTTAGGTGTCAGAAGGGTGGCTTCCTGACCATACCTAGAGTGCTTGGTGGATATTTGCATACTAATGTGTGGAGAAACTACGTATGTACATTCACAGGAGACATTTACAGGAGATTCTCAGCCTCTGGCTGAGGCTGAACTTATTTACATTTGCTTTGTTAGGGAGAACATAGTCCCAGCCAAAAGCTTTTCTTCACATCCCCCCCTTTGGGAAGATGAAATCTGGGGTTTTAAATCACTTGCATTTCATCTACTTTTACTCTGAAGAAAAGCTTGGGACTACTTGCCTGCCAACACATTTTTTTTGCCCTGAATGTGCACAACAGAAAAATCAAAATCTTGCAGGGCTAGGCTCTTCTGCCCTATAGGGCAAGGACAGAATGGGATGACTATCCCCTGTCAGAATCGAGTGCTGAACCAGGGAGGTTCTACTTGGGCAGTTGGAAAACATAGCCCTGAAATTTTCTAACTTGATTTGGCTCGCTGAGCATCCCAACCAAGCCAGATATCATTTGTTTAGAAGTTGCGTTTCAGTTCAAAAGCAATTAAACTTTTTTTCTGCACACCAGTGCTTAGCACCAGTGGCTTTTGGGGGCCCAAGCAGTGCTCTCTAAGCCTTGGTCTGGCCACTTTGAGAAATATTAGGAACAGGTATTATTATTATTATTATTATTATTATTATTATATAATAATTAAACACATATCTGACACAAAGTCCTGCCAGTAGTATAAGCTACCTGCCTGCTGTTCTGTAGTCCCTGCTGGGGGGCTAGGGTGACTGCCCTGAAGAAGGGAGGGGTTATTCCCCCCTATTTGTCTAGGCTACTTGCTGTTCTGTAGTCCCCGCTGGGGGGCTAGGGTGTGTTCTGCCAAATGTTTTCCCAAAGGGCTTGGCAGGGGTTCTTTAATGAATTCTCATGCCATAATAAATCCAGGAGGATCAAGCCAAACATCTTTTATTGCAAGTTAAGATCCTTATTATACAGAGTACAACAATCCCAAGTCCCCTAGTAAGAGCCCCACCCCTTGGACAGGCAGAAACCACAATATCACCAACCAACCAGTCAAGAAGCTCTGCCTCCAGTATCAGTTGTGTCCTTGCTGCAGTCACTCAGCCTTGCGTCAGGGTTCCTGCTGGTTCGTTGTCCTTTTTCAGGCTGGCAGCCAATGGGCTCCTGGTCCTGGATCTCTCTCTTCTTTCTCAGCAGACTTCAACCACACACACCACACCACACCACACCACCCTTCAGGCTGCATTTGCTAGTCTTATATACAATTCTAGCATCAAACTCCATGGGCTGCAGACCTCGTGTTTAAATGATAACACCTGTGCTGTGTACAATTTCATCATCCTGGGTGGCAGCCAAGTCACATGCCAGTAAGTTGCTGATCATTGCATCAGGCTGGCAAGCAGCCAGGTCACATACCAGTAACTTAGCCAAGGCCATTCACTGATAACACAGTGCAGAAATCTTTCTACATTTTAGTTTCTTAAATCAAGCCCAGAGCATAGAGGAAGAACTCTGTACAACACTCCTGTACTCTTTGATTATCTTCCGCAATTCCCAGTACAGGGTGACTGCCCACTTTGTCTAGGCTACCTGCCTGTCTGCTGGTATGGATTCCCTGCTGGGGGCTTGGGTGAATGGGTAGAAGAAGGGGAATGCCTGCCCCAAATTAGTCTGTGTCCCACCTTGTTTTCTTTATGGTGCTTGTCAGCTTTCCTGCATCCTTGCTGTTTGTGGCTTCATGCTGTGCTTAGGGTTTATTAAAAGAAGGGGTGCCCCTGTTGCTGCTAACCTGATGGCCCGATAAGGATGTGTTCTCCAGGTGGCTGGGGAAATTTGCATGCCAAAAGAAAGGATTAGTGCAGTGGCTTAAGTTCCCTGTGAAAGATCTCCTGTTTTGGAGGAGAGGGCTGCAGGGGAACCACAGGACCCATGCCATGTGTGTGAAATTTGGGGGACATAAGCAGCTCGAGGACATCTGCAATTTCACCAGGTTTCATGTTTCTATCTCTTAAAATGAAGAAGTGAAAGACGTCCCCCCCCATGCAAGTCTATGGAAAAAACTAGATGGAATCGATTCTGTTACCGTAATCGTAATCGGATCGGGATAGATACAGATCAGACGGAATCGTAATCGGGCCCGATCCTGATTGCACAGATCGGAATTGGAATCAGATTGGAGGGGCCGTGCACAGCCCTACTACACTTACCATTTTGATGCACATTCTCTCAGTTTGGAGAGATCCTTTTGGAGTAGGGATGTAACCGTTCGCCTCGTGTGGGCCGAAATCGGTCCCGCTCACGTCCGTGTGTTGCTCGTGCTGGCCTACCGTGGTCCAGCGGCCGCAAGCCTCTCTGCGGCAAGCCACCCGCGCTGCCCGCGCTAGTTCCATTGCGTCACTTCCGGTGCAGCAGAAGTGACGCGACGGGACCCTGTTCCGGCGCGCTGGACCCCTGCGCTATGTTTTTGGCAGGGGAAACCAGGGCAACAGGGCTTAAACAGCGCTGGAAGTGACGTGATGGGACCAGTGCGCCAGTCGGCGGCAGCTCGAGCGGCGTGGAGGACGCTCCGTGCCACTCGGAAGAACGAGGCGGGGGGCCTCCACCGTGGAGAATCGCAGCGGCGGAGAGGTGTGCCCCCCCACAGGTATGTGAACACCGCTATTTTGGAGCTCCTCACAATCCCCTTTTCTGTTTTCACCACCCTAAATAATTTGGTGTCATCAACAAGCTTGGCTACTTCACTGCTCACTCCTAATTCCACATCATTTATGAATAAGTTGAATAGCATTGGTCCAAAAACTGATCCCAAAATGGGAGCCCACTGTTTACCATTGGGAGAATTCCTACTCTCTGCTTTCTGCTCTTTAACCAGTTACTGATCCATAAGAGAACCTCCCCTCTTACTCCATGACTGTTACATTTCCTCAGTCAGGAGTCTTTGGTGAGGGACTTTGTCAAAGGCCTTTTGCAATCCAAGTAAACAGTGTCTATGGGATCACCCCTGTCCACATATTTATCAACACCCTCAAAGAACTCTGAAAGGTTAGTGAGACAGGACTTACCGAAAGTTTCCGAAACCAGGTTGATTATTTCTCAGCAGAGCTTGTCCTTCTATATGCTTACTAATTTTATCTTTAATTATACTTTCAACCCATTTACAGACATTAAACTAACCAGCCTGTAATTCCCCGGATCCCTGGATCCCTTTTTAAAAATTGGTGTTGCATTGGCCAGTCTTCAGTTCTCTGGTGCAGAGGCTGATCTTGGAGACACGTTACATTTTTTTGTTAGAAGATCAGGAATTTCATATTTAAGTTCTTTAAGAATTCTAGGGTGATCTGGGCCTAGTGATTTATTATCTTTCAATTTGTCAATAAGGTTGAGAACTTCATCTTTTGTCACCACTATTTGCCTCAATTCCTCAGACTCCCTTCCTGAAAATGTCAGTTCAAGCACAGGTATCTGTCCTGTATATTCTGCAGTGAAGACAGATGAAAAGAATTCATTCAGCTTCTCCAGAATCTCCTTATTGTACTTTAGTACTCTTTGAATTCCATTATCATCCAAGTCTAACTGCCTCCCTAGCTGGTTTCCTTCTTCTGATAGATTTAAAGAATTCTTTATTATTGGCCCTGATGTTAGTGATTTGCTCCTCAAAATGTTTTTTTTTTCATCTCTTTTTGTCTGTTTGTATCTCCTTTGTACAAGCTTGTGCTCCCTTTTGTTTTCCTCATTTGGGCAAGACTTCTATTTTCTGAAGGAAGCCTTCTTTTCTCTAATAGCTTCCTTGATCTTGCTTGTTAACCATGCTGGTGACCTCTTGGACTTGGTGCTACCTTTCCAAACCTGTGATATACATTCTAGCTGAGCTTCTATTAGTCTGGTTTTGAGTAACCTGCAGGCATTTTGAAGGTATTTAACCCCCTGCCATTTCACTTCCATTTTACCAGTTCCCAATTTTAGAGAAGTTTTCTCTTTTGAAGTCAAATGAGACTATGTTGGACTTCCTTGTCAATTTTCCACTTAAATATATATATTTTTTTTAAATTAATTTTTTAATTTTTCACATCTTACAACTACTAATGAATACAACAACAAAAAATACAACATAAACATTGTGCACCCCCCCACCTCTTGGGACCAAGTTATATTTCTCACCCCAATTGTGTGTGTGTGTGTGTGTGTGTGTATATATATATATATATATATATATATACAAGCTATTATTCTATATTCCAAAAATATAACAAATCTTGACAAGGTTTGTTCCCCCTCCCCTTTACCAACACATAATCCAAAAATTTGCCCCAAATGTTCACAAAGGTGTCTTTCTCCAATTGTCCACTTAAATATATAATAAATCTGATAGCACTGTGGTCACTGTTTCCAATTGGCTAAACAATATTTACATCTCATACTAGTTCCTCGGTGTCACCACTTAGGACTACATCCAGGGTCGCCTCCCGTCTGGTCAATTCCATGACCAACTGTTTCTAGGGCACAGTTATTTAACTAGAAATTTAACCTTGTGTCGTGACTGCAACATGCATTTATCCAGTCAATATGGGGGTAATTGAAGTCACCCATTATTACAACCCTTCCTCATTTGGAGGCCCCCCTGATTTTGTTTTCCAACATCTCAAGACCACCCTGAGCATTCTGGTCTGGGAGATGATAGCATGTTCCTACTACAAAATTAGTTTTGGAGCCCAGTATGGGAACCCACAGTGAATCTGTGGAGGAGTCTGCCCCTTTCAGGTTTTCTAGTCTGCTTGACACTATGCCCCCTTTGATGTACAGAGCAACACCTCCTCCTGGTTATATTCCACTGGTTCTCTCCATTCTACCAGGTTTCCATAATGCCCACTATATCTAGGTTCTCCTTTAAAACCAGGCACTCCAACTTTCCCATTGTGGCTTGGAGGCTTCTAGCATTAGTATAGAAACACTTATACATGGTATCCCTCCCCAGATGTCTCTGGTGTGTACACCTTATGCTATGGCATTTAGGCCTCTTTGATTTGCTATCATGTTTCACCATATGCTCAAGGCCTATTTCCTCCCCTTCTCCATTTGGGCAGTTGGAAACGTTTTCATCTTCATCCCCCCCCCTATTTTATTTATTTATTTATTTATTATATTTATGAATCGCCCATCTGGCCAGACATCCGGCCACTCTGAGCGATGTACAGTCCAATAAAATACGAGAGGGGGGGGGAAACATACACACATACACACACACACAGTATAAAACACAATTAAAAACAGTACAAAATTTAAAAATCCTAATCCACCCCATATTCCCGCCTGAAAAGCCACGTTTTTAATGCACGGCGGAAGCTAATCAAGGAAGGGGCATGGCGGAGGTCACTGGGGAGAGAGTTCCATAAATTGGGGGCTGCCACAGAAAAGGCCCTCCTCCTAGTCCCCACCAGCCTGGTTTCTCTGGCTGATGGGACAGGGAGAAGGCCGTCCGTGGCAGATCTTGTTGAGTGGCCTACTTGATGTTGCTGGAAGTGCTCCTCGAGATAAACTGGACCGGAGCTGTACAGGGTTTTAAAGGTCAACGCCAACACCTTGAATTCGGCTCAGCAAACAACTGGTAGCCAGTGCAACTCTTTGAGCACTGGAGTGATATGATCACGCCGGCGGCAGCCTTTAACCAGGTGAGCTGCTGTATTCTGTACCAGCTGCAACTTCTGAACCGTCTTCCGGGGTAACCCCACGTAGAGCGCATTACAGTAGTCTAGGCAAGAGGAGACCAAGGCATGAACCACTGATGCATCCCTAGGGATGATTCAATCCGAACAAGGTGCTTCCCAGCTCCTGTTGATTTTCTCCCAGGTTCAGTTTAAAAGCTGCTCAGCCATCTTTTTAGATATAGGAAATATAAGCTAGTCCTCCCCCATAAGATGTACAGCAGTTAAAAGGTACTATCACCCAACATCTGAGAAAGCAGCTTATTTGGGGCTTTGTGGTAGACAATAACAGAAATTGTGTGATATCTCAGGGTGAACTCTAATTATCACTTATTCATAGATGCATAGATCATAGAGTTGGAAGGCTACAAGGCTATCAAGTCCAACCCCCTGCTCAATGCAGGAGGAAACTAGAGGAGGGGTCTCCCATCCAAGTAATAACCAGGCTTGACCCTGCTTAGTTTTCCACACTCAGACAAGCTGAGCCAGCATAAGACACAGGCCTTATGAGGTCTCCCAAAACATGATTGTGCCACCATGCCTAAGGACTAAACTACAAATTGCAGCAGAGCATCTCAGGGTTTAGCAAATGTTGAATGCATGAGGGTAGATTGATATCATGCAATCCCCTCAATGATCACACACCTGCTGGCCATGCCCCCCAGCTGCTGTGTAAACAGCATGAATGAGAAGGGGCTCCATGCATGTACATGTCTTCCTCAAGATTGGGAACTGTGGGCCTATTAGGATTCCTGATCCCAAGGAAGAGCCCTTTGCATGTAAAACTCCTGAGTGCTTGGGGGTTTCTTGTCCTTGTCCTGTGAAAGGAACCTTGTCCTCCACAGGTGATACCCTCATAGTAGTCACTCCTGAGGGCCTGTACTCCTAGTCTGCTGACTGATCCTGGGCTTTGCTGGTGGCGGGTGGTTTCTGGTCCTCCAGCAATTCCTCTGAGGAATCTTCCAGCAGGGCCACCATTTCATTAATGCTGCTGGGGTGTGGCTAGTGTGCATGTTGGTATGGGAAGGGCATAGGAAGGGGGCAGGGTCCCCACTACCCCCTTATGTGTTCATTTCAACACCACCCTTGTTGCTTCCTAACCCAGGAGAGCCAGAAAGTCAGTTTGATCAAAAAGCCCTGAGGTGGCCCCAAGTCTCTAGGCGATGGATCAAACAGAGCTAGACTCAGTTTCAGTCAGTATGTAACACATGTTGCTAACTGTGGCTAAGGGTGCAGTCCTATGCATGTTTAGACAGAAAAGGGTCCTACAACTCCCAGCATTCCCTAGCCAGTATAGCTGGCTGTGGAATGCTGGGAGTTGAAGGACTTTTTTTCTGTCTAAAAATGCATAGGATTGTGCCTTAATGGTTCTTCTAACAATAGGCATTGAGGGTGCCATTCACAGTTCAGAGTAGCTAGGTATTTAAATCAACCAGAGAGCATAGTTACCTTTCCACAGGATTTAGGATTGCAGTGGGTCTTGAACTAGTGATCCTCTATACCACAGATGTACTGTGGTAAAACTCCATAGAGACCTGCCGAAGCACAATAGGCCAGAAAGATTAGGTGATCTTTGCAAAAGCTTCTGTGTCAGGCTTGCTCACTAATGTGAGCAACCAGGAGAACTTTCGTTGCTGGGTACAGTCTACTTTCATCTTGCTCCTCCTCAGCTGTTGCTCACCCTCAGCTTTACAGCAGCCAGATCTGACAACTTTTTTTTAGCTACATAATGCTTTTTTTTTGCTTATTTTTTAAAGCATATGATCATTATTTAACATTTGACTGTGTAGTGCACAGAAGTGATTTTTTTTTGCATTCGCTTTAAAATTATATGTAAATTCCTCACCATGCTCACTGTTATTCCATTTAATGAAAATATATTAGAAATGTTTGTAATGCAAGCAGCTACTCATCCAATATTTCAAACAGAGGCCACAGCTTGTTCTTGTGTAAATGCATTGAAATGACTCTTGAAATAAAATATCCAGCACTTAATTGCAGTTGGAGAGTTTTAAATGCACCATTTATTACTGTTACTACCACATGTTGGAATAAATCCTAGCAAATCATTAAACCTGTAGGTTAATGAAGTTGTAACACTTGAAATCTTGAATGCTTGAATAAAACATTTTTTAAACATTGCTGTCAAGATGATAACCTGAGAAACATAACATTACTTTAATGTCTTAAAGTATACTACTTGTTTGTATTTTATTTTATTTTTAGAAATGGGTACTTGGCATATAATATGTAATTAATATCACTTTCTGTCTGTGGCGCCCTGATCCTAAATATTTGGAGCAGCATATCTCAATGTGATGGGCAACGCGATTCTATGAGGCTGCCCATAACCCTCTGAACTCAGAGAATTATGCACATCCAATTGAGGGTGGGAGGAGTATGAAGGATAGGATATCATCCATGCTCCTTCCACCCTAAAAAACATCTAGACAGCCATTTCAGCCATCTAAATGTTTCTCCCCTCCTCCTGAGGAGGAGAGGCTGAGATGCCACTTGGATTCCTCAGAATCCAGTGGTGGCTTGCTCCTCTCCTCCCTGTCTCCGGGAATACCCCCCTGGGGAAACTGAGCACGGTCTTCTGTGTTCAGTTCCCTGCCAGCACGGAAGGAACCATGCCGGCTACAAGGTGGGGGGGGCAAGCACTCCACGGCACTGAGCCCTTGGAAAGGATTTCCGAGGTCTCAGTGCCTTCTATGGCAATTCCTATGCCCCCCCAGACAAGGTTCAACATTCAAAATGGTGCACATACATTATCTGTGTATTTATTACAACAGAATAAACAGAAGCTAATATTGTTATCCCCATTCAAAACCACCTAATGAATTCATGACTGAGGTGTGATTTGAAACTGGGACTTCCCTGCTCATACTTCACACAAATTAGAATGGTCCACCCCAGGAGATGAATTGATCCAGATGGTTTCATGAGAGCTCTCAAGAGGCTGGAAGTTGGCATGGTCAGTCCTCCTGTTGATGCCCTGGTCCTTCTGTGGCATACTGAGATGACTCCAATATTTATTTATTTAGTATATTTGTTCATCAGCCAAAAGGCTCCCTGGGCGGTTTACAAAGAGTAACAAGATAAAAACAGTCATCTTAAAAACAAAAGAACATAAAATAAAATGCAGAGCAATATAAAATCACACAATAAAACCAAGCAGCCAAAAAGAATCAGTCCGGAGGTACAGTAGAATAATAAAAATAATAATAAAAATGAATAAAAAATCAACCATTAAAATACTGGGCAAATAAAAAGGTTTTCACCTGGCGAATTAACATGTTCACTAAGTACCCTCATTCACTGAATATAATTTGATCAACAACTTATCATGTAGCTGTGGACAATGAAGAAGGTGAAAGAATAGCTGGAGGCTGGAGCACAGGTGGCAGAAAAACTGAAATTAATCTAGCTACTGAATGCAGGTAAGAGTTAGTCTGGAACCTTCTCTGTGGCATTGATGGTGATGAAGAATCCACAATTCTCCACCATTATTGCTTTATTTCAGTGCGGCCCAGCAGAGCTGTTCCAAGTGATTTATTGCCTTCTTCAGCTTGGCGAAAAAGGGGGATCCTTAGAGGCCCATTGTGATTCAGTTGCTCTGCACTTTGAGGATAGAATCAGTTGTATCTCTGGCAACTTGGATTCCACATTGTCTATAGTACAGTCTGTGGGTGTGCCCAGAGCTCCATCTGTTTGCTGAAATCTGTCTTTCCTGGCTTATAACATTTTGCAAGAAGAGGTTTACCAGCTATGTCCAGTAGGTGATTAATGCCTACTCATGAATGGGGTGGTCCTAGCTCCTTGAAGGAGATAGTCATGAAGGCACTCCTAAAGAGGACCTCCTTGACCATAAGGATTGTGCTGTCAGCCGATCATAAATATAAGTATTAAAAAAAATTGGTCTGGTCCTTAAGTGGGTGCGGCTCCAGACATCCTTGGATGACATTGTCTGGATCTGTTTCAGCACCAGATTTTGGACTGAAATGGCCTTGGTCATCCTGATGGATGACCTATGCCAGGAGAAGGACAGGGGGACTATGAACCTTCTAGTCCTTCTTTCAGTACCATTGACCATGGCATCTTTCTGGAGTGGCTCTCTAGAATATGAACTGGGGCCACTGTGCTCCAGTAGTTCTGCTCCTATTTTGATGTCCATGTTCAGAAGGTGATGCTAAGGAACTATTACTTTGCTCCATAGCAGTTATACTGTGGTGTGCCGCGTACTCCATCTTGTCCCTCAAGCTATTATGGTTTTTATATGCAACTACTGAGTGAGGTCATCCCAAGATTGGGGAGAGTTGCCATCAATATGCAGATGACACCCAACTCTATTTTGCCTTTTTATCAGATTCAAGTGAGACTGTAGAGGTGCTGAAGATGTGCCTGGAGTGGGTAAGGAATGAATAAGGGCCAATAATATAAAGCTAAATTCATACAAGACAAGCATACTTTTGGTATATAGTTCATTTGATTTGAGAGGAGGTGTTCCACCTTTTCTAGTCAGGGTTGCACTACTGATGGACCAGGTTCTCAGCTTAGGCATGCTTTTGATCTTCCTCTATCTTCAGAGCCCCAAGTGGCTTCCATGGCAAAAAGCACTTTTCACTCGCTGTGGTTGGTTGTGTCAACTGAGACCTTTCTAGATGGAGGTAGCCTAGACATATTTAGCAATGCTTTGGTTATATTTCATTTAGACTACTGTATGTGTGGGGATGCCTTTGAAAACTACATGGGAACTTCTGCTGATACAAAATATAGTGACTTGATTACTGACTCAGACTGGGCATATGGAACAATTTCTAGGCTTGAAACAACTGCACTGGTTTCCAGCCTCTTTCCAAGCACAATTCAAAATGCTGGTTCATACTGTTAAAGTCCTGAATGGCTTGGGACTAGGGTACCTGGAGGACCAGCTTCTCCTTCATAACCCTGCCTGACTGTTAAGATCACGGTAGAGGCCCTTCTTTAAGTCTCCCCACCTTCAGAGGTGAGGCAGATGATGCAGATTGGTGTTGGTATGCCAATAATTGAATGTTCTCCCGCAGGGCAATTCATATGACACTGACTTTGATGGAGTTTCAGTGCCAGGTAAAAACGATTTTATTTGACCAAGTCTTTTCGAACTTGTACATTTTTGTCTTGCAAAAATCTACAAGATTTTTATTGTTTTATGGTGAGGTTGCTGTGATGCTGCTGGTTATATTTTGTTTTGTATTGATTTTGTTGCTGTATTTTTAATTAGTGTAAGCCATTCTGAAAGTATTTTGACTGTAGAGTTCTGTAATAAATAAATAAAAGAAATATATACTCTTAAGGTTTCAGTCCTATGCATGATTACCAGGAAGGTACTCAGACTTACTTGTGAGTAAACACGTATAGGATTGAGCTGTTAGTTGCAATCCTACATCAACTCCAAGGAGTTGGGGTTGGGGGGGGTTTGTTGCCACAATTCACAATACTATTTTGTCTCTAGCTTAATTCTGTTTAGTAGTGACTGCTCTGGAGTAAATGGATTAGTCTGTAGCCATTTTACAGTGCTAAGCAGAGTATATACTTCTTGTTTCTACTTCTAACTGCACTTTTCTTCATGAAATTCTCCCAGTTTCCCTAGTTTAAAAATAGTGTTGTTTTTCTTAGAAGTTTTTAAAATCAATTTTTAATGTGTGTAGAAGAAAAATACAAATACTTATGTTTTTCTATCCCATTACAATTTAAGTATACTTTTAACACTACAGTAAGCTTGACATGTGCTGACAAAGGAATCAATACTAGCTCTCAAATCAGTGGCATGTATTCTTCAAAGTGTTGTAAATTAAATTTGAGAAGATATGCCTCTTAATGCCACAACTTAAAATATAACCAGAGGGTTTGAAGAGAGAGTATCATTATCATATATTAGATATATCTTAGAGATTTTCTAAAGCACACTAGAGATTTATCAAGACGTTCTAGAAGCTAGAAATCATTATTGGTTGCATTTTTAAAAGCATCTTTTCTTTTAGGGGAAGTTGTGACATAGCTATCTTGACTTAATAAACCATGGTTTATGTGTCGATCCTTTAAAAGGGATGTTTTGTCTGAATTTTGGTTTTAATTTCTGAAGGAGCCAATATTTTTAGAATATGATTTTGGTTATTATTAACTTTATATCTCAGTTCTTAACCATATTTGTTATTTCATCCAGTATTTTTAGAAATGAACTTAAGGGATCAACATATAATAACACATCTTCTGCAAACAAGCTCAACTTATTTTCTTTTATCTACCTCATCAGTGTTTATATTTGCCAAAACCAAATATTGAATTGCTATTGTAATCAAAAAGAGGATGGGATAAGTGAGAACCGTAAATACATATAAATAAATAAATCCACATTTTAAACTAACAGATTTCATAGATTTCATAGATCATAGAGTTGGAAGGAGCCTACAAGGCTATCGAGTCCAACCTAGCACCCGCAACTTCTCATTCAGTGTGATGTGCAGTGCAAGCCTATACATATCTACCCAGAAGTAACCCCATTGAGTTAAATGGGACTTACTCCCAGGTAAGTGTGTGTAGGATTGCAGCCTTATCGCTCAGTAAGTATGTTTACAGTTGCAACCTTAGACTTTGGTTGGAAATAGTTAAGTGCATGCTTAATGCTTCAATTAAATCAATGGCACTTTGAAGCAACTAACTTTGGTTGGATCATGTGCACATTGTTACCACTGTCTTGCTTTAAATGGAATAAACTGACCTTGTACTTTGTTATTTTCTTTTTGCTCAGCATAGCAGTCAGGAAGTGAAGCAAGTTAAAATTATTTTGTGTGAAAAATGGATTGTGACATTTAAAGCAGATTTCATGTCTTTCTGCGGTGTAAAACAAGTTCCATCCTCCTTTAGTTAGAGATTTAAAATGATGGTGGAAAATATTAAAGTCTAATGCCTGTGGCTGTCAGGAACTGTGTGTTTCTTAGAAATTTCAAGTGAAATCCATTTAGGAATGTAATACTTTCAAAATGGATCATTGATGGGGGGAAAATAATGCCTTTCACGACACCTTTATTTCAGACCTGGGAAAAGCATATGGTGAAAAATGATTACAGTTGCCAGGCCCTTGTCAGGTCCTTCCCTGGATGGCACCTCAACCACCTTCCTCCTGTGGAGGGTTGGAATGAAGGGAACAGCTGCAGCCTTGCTAGGTGCCTCATTGCAGATTAAAGCATAGGTGCCACTTTTGTGAAGGACCCAACAAATGTTCTTACAATTACATCAACAGGAGGGTATTGTTATCCTGCATCCTCTGGACACATATGTTTTTAATGTGGCAAAGTATTAGAACACTATTTAGTATGTGACTGTATAATACATAGCAATATAGTTTGTACACAGTGACATTGGAGAGTTTATAAATATTATCAGTCAAATGACATGCTATCAAATATTATTCTATTTAAAGAAATCATCAAAATATAAAATAGGGGTGAGATCCAGAGAAAAATCAGTATGCAGCTGATTTTTTTTCCCATTTGGCAGGAGCCCCTCATGTCTTCTGGGTAGCTGTTATGGAGGGCCAACCTTCAGGGGAACTTCCTCTGGAAGGAGGCATAGGGAAACCCTGTGGCTTGCGCTGGCTCAGCTTGTCTGAGCATGGAAAGCTAAGCAGGGTCAAGCCTGGTTATTACTTGGATGGGAGACCCCCCTCCTTTAGTTTCCTGCATTGAGCAGGGGGTTGGACTCAATGGCCTTGTAGGCTCCTTCCAACTCTATGATCTATCTATGAACCTGCATGCATGCGTACCCTTGTTCACACTTTCCTAGGAGAGAATCCACATCAATGTTGTTCAGCATTTACAGAATGTTAAAGAATACGCATAGGTGGGAAACAGTATACAAAACCCAATCCTATTAAGATCTTTTGCAAGTAAGTCCCGCACAGTGCAATACACTGCCCCTCCCATTTCTTGGTAAATGTAAAGCTTTTAATGTAGTCCTATCCAGAGCTCTAAGGAAAGTGCTGGTATACCGTATTTTTCCGTGTATAAGACGCCCCCATGTATAAGACGACCCCCACTGGGCAGTTTCGCAACCGCGCAGTTCTCTCCTTGGCTTACTTCCGTGTATAAGACGACCCTCAATTTTTAGTCTAACAATTTTAGGAAAAAGTATAGTCTTATACATGGAAAAATATTGTAATTAAACCAGTGCTGATGCTTCCAGATCTGTGTTGCAGTTAGGTAATTTTAGACTCTGGACTTAATAGGGGGCCTTCTTTAGATGGTAAAGTATATTACTCCACTTACTTCAAAATGTGGTAATCCAGCTCTACTGTATTTGGGGAAATTCCTGTTCATTCTTCCCCAGAGTCCTGCTTTGATGACACTAGTTCCAGATAGATGCAGTGTAAATATAACCCACATTAGCTGCTGTCTGGTACCTCTGATAAACACACAGAATTCCATCTACAAAGAGCTTTCCTATTAGTTCTGTAGGAGAAAGGATGCTTCCCTTAATCAAACAGACCTGCAAGCCCCTGTACATGCGGAGCATTGGATTGTGCCATATAGTTAAATGTTTTTAGATACTGGTTTTAAATGTTTTTGCCTTATATTATACATTTGTTTTGAAAGGTGGTGTGTTAATTCCTACATAAATAAATAGGGCCTGTCCAGAGAACATTAAGTATACTTTTAGTCCAATTAAAGTCCATAGGAGTTAATTACTGAAGTGTGCTTGACACAAATAGGGGTAGTAGAGTAATAAGATTAGCAGATAAGAGATTGAAAATAGCATACCCTCCAACATTTCACAGATGAAAATAGGGACACACATGTGAATTTGTAAGAGGTATGGTTAAGCAACATGAAGGTGTGATCAAGAGGGTGTGGCCAGGCAACATGAGGGTGTGGCCAAGGGTATGGCCAGGCAACCAAAGGGCATGGTCAGGTACAAAAGTTATTAGAGGAAACACATAAAATCTTATATACTATAATTATTACATTATTATATTATACATTATTTTATTAGTAGCTTTTGTAAAAAATTTTTTTACCTTACTTAAACCTTTAATTGTTGATATCTGCTGTTTTTTCATGAGCGGGGGTCAGTGCTTGCAGGGCAATCTCTTTCTTTTTGTTTTAAAATTGTCAGGATTGGTCCCGGCATTTTCAGAGCAGTTGGAGAAGAAGAAAAGAAGGAGATGTGGAGGAGGGGGAGCTTTTGGGTGTGGGAAAATACAAAAAGGGGTTTTGAGCCCCTTCAGCATTTTGCTCCAACACCTCTACAAGCACAAGGAGTAACTCTGAGGGGCTGAACAGCTTTGTTGTTGTGTTTGTTATTGTGGAAAGGCCCCAGTTTAAAGCACTTTTTGTGTTCTATTCACATAATTCAGATTTAAAGAAACACTTAAACTGAAATAATCTTACAGAATTTAACTAACTTGAATTAAGTTACCATAAAACAAACAGTGCAATCCTACACACAGTTACTCGGAAGTAAGTACAAATGTCTTCAATGGGTCTTTCTTACCCGGGGTGTGTGTGTGGTGGTGGTCAGAGGCAGCAGGTAGAGTGAAGGAGTTCTTGTGCACATGCGTTCAGTCAGTCAGTCAGGCGATCACTCGTGACCGAGTAAGATTGTCTTCCAGGATTAAAAAAAAGAATTACAAAAAGGAGATTTTAAAAGGAGGAAAATTCTAAAGAAAATTGTGTAGACTCTAGCGATGGGTCCGTAAGTGACTGTGGAGGCCAATTCTAGATCCACACAGCTTCCCACAGTGAGGACACAGGTTACCAGATGGAAGATGGTCCTGTAAAGGATTCATTTGACGTGCTTTTCGCTTAGCACGTTTCTCCCTTTCACCTTGCACTTGGGCTTCTTCAAAGTCCATAGAACCTTTGTGAAAGGGCAACCTCCAGTTAGATCGTTCATGGGCCAGAGCTTCCCAGTTTTTGATGTTTATATTGCATTTTTTTTAGATTAGCCTTAAGAACATCTTTAAATCTCTTATATTGACCACCGATATTCCGCTTTCCATCTTGAGTTGGGAATAAAGTAACTGCTTTGGGAGACGGCAGTCAGGCATTGGAACAACATGACCGGTCCACTGAAGTTGGCGTTGAAGGATCATTTTTTCAATGATAGTAGTCTTTGCTTCTTCCAGTACACTGACATTTGTTCGCCTATCTTCCCAAGTAATTCGCAGGATTTTCCGGAGGCAACGTTGATGAAATCTTTCAAGGAGGTGGAAGTGACGTTTATAGATAGTCCATGTTTTGCAGGCATACAATAAAGTTGGTAATACAATGGCTTCATAAACCAGTGTTTTGGTCTTCTTACAAATATCCCGATCCTCGAACACTCTATGTTTCATTCGAGAAAACACAGCACTTGCGGTCCGGAGCTCAGACGATGGCTGGATTTCACTGTCGATGTTAGCTGTAACAGAAAGATAGCTGCCAAGATAGAGAAAATGATCGACATTTTCCAGTATTGTCCCGCCAAGCTGGATAGATGGCATCACTAAAGGGTTAGCTTGCATTTGCTGATGAAGCACTTTGGTTTTTTTGATGTTAAGTGAGAGACCAAGTTTTCCGTATGCTTCTGCAAAAGCATTTAGGATAGTTTGGAGATCATCCTCTGAATGTGCGGAGACCACATTATCATCAGCAAACTGAAGTTCCACAACAGAGGTTGTAATTACCTTACTTTTTGCTTTCAGCCTGCTGAGATTAAAAAGCTTTCCATCTGTTTGATATATAATTCCCACACCAGTGGGAAGTTTCCCCTCGACAAGATGTAAAATTATGGCGATGAAAATAGCAAATAATGTTGGGGCGATAACACATCCCTGTTTAACACCTGATCCCACTTTAAATGGAGCACCATGAGAGCCGTTGTTGTTCAAGACCGTAGCCGTCATGTTGTCATGGAGACGTTGCAAGATATTCACAAATTTATTGGGGCATCCAATTTTCATAAGGATAGTCCAGAGAGCTGTAAGGTCTACAGTATCAAAGGCCTTAGCAAGATCAATAAATGCCATATAAAGGGGTTGATTTTGCTCCCGGCATTTTTCTTGGAGCTGACGTGCAGTAAAAATCATGTCTACTGTCCCTCTAGAGGGGCGGAAACCATATTGAGTTTCAGGGAGGATCTCTTCTGAAATAGATAGAAGACAGTTTGCAAGAATCCTGGCAAATATTTTACCTGCGGTAGCTAAGAAAGAAATGCCCCGATAGTTTCCACAGTCTGTTCTATCACCTTTCTTAAAGAGGGTGATAATTATGGCATCCCTGAAGTCTTCTGGGATCTCTTCTCTTATCCAGATTTTTTCGATGAGTTTATGAAGATGTTGTACAAGTTCGGGGGGCCCTTCTTTAAAGATTTCAGCAGGAATCCCATCTGGTCCACTAGCTTTGTTATTCTTCATTTGATTAATGGCTTTTTTTACTTCATCCAAAGTGGGGAGTATTGCAAGTTCCTCTCTAATTTGTTTTTGCGGGATTTGCGAAAAAATCTCATTATCCACCTTAGATTTACGATTTAAAAGATCATAATAATGCTCTTTCCAACGCAGTGCAATAGACTCTTTGTCTTTTAAGAGTTTGGTGCCATCTTTTGATTGTAAAGGGTTTGTACCATAGGTTTTTGGTCCATAAATGTCCCTTGTGGCTTTAAAAAAGCCCTGTGCATCATGAGATTCTGCAAGTTGTTGAATTTCTTCAGCTTTCTTTTTCCACCAGGCTTTCTTAAGTTCTCTTGTTCTTCTTTGGACCTCAGCCTTTGCACTAGCGTAGATTTTTTTCTTGGCAGCACAGTTAATATCATTTTGCCATATTTGGAAGGCTTTCCTTTTTTGGTCAATTATATATTTAATCTCATTATCATTTTCATCAAACCAATCCTGATGTTTCTTAGTTTCGTATCCAATAGTTTGTTCACAAGCTGCAGTAATGGAGGTTTTCAGCTTAGACCAATGGTCCTCAATGTTGTCAGGAGGTTCCGTAGGTGGATGTTCCTTAAGAAGCGATTGAAGACGAGTTTGCTTAATAGGATCTTGAAGGGCGTGGATGTTCATTTTACGCCTTGGTTTCCTTCCTTGAAGCCTACGTTGGGGAGCAATGTTGATAACCATAGTGGACCGATTAGTCGGTGGTCTGTCCAGCAGTCATCGGCACTCACCATGGCCCTAGTAAGAAGTACATCGCGGCGATCTCTAACACGGACAATTACATAATCCAGAAGATGCCAGTGCTTTGACCGTGGGTGCTGCCATGATGTTTTAAACTTATTCTTTTGTCGAAAGAGCGTGTTTGTAATGGTGAGATTATGCTCTGCACAGATAGACAAAAGTAAGATTCCTTTCGGGTTGCTATTACCAACTCCGTCTTTTCCAATAGTTTCTGGCCATAAATCAAATTCACGCCCGACTCTTGTGTTAAAATCGCCCAGGAGGATAATTTTATCCTCTTTAGGTATCTCTGACAGGAGAGTGTCCAACTGGGTATAAAAATTTTCCTTGATGTCTTCATCAGCATCTAATGTTGATGCATAAGCGTTCAAGATAGTGTACATGCGTACACACACATACACACACACACACACACACACATGCTTGGTCTGTTCCCTTCCTGCTTAAAGGTGCCATGGGCAAAATCTCAGATAAGCTAAATAGCTTTCCTGAGGAGGGAGGAGGGAGGGGAATTTGTGGCTCTGCATAACAAATCGGGAATCTGCATAACAAAGTACGAAGCCATGATGGTTTAAGTGTTTGCAGGACTGTCCTGTCCTGGCAAATTTGGGGCAATTGGAGGGTATGAGATAGACAAGTAAATGGGGTTGCTGCAGTAAACCACAGAAATATGGCACATTTAGCCTTTTTATTCTATTATCAAAGTACACATAATTGAGGTTGCAATTCTATACTCACTTGCCTAGGAGTAAGCTCCATTGAACTCAGTGGGGTATACTTCTGAGTAGACATGCATATGATTGCACTGTAAGGCAGTATCCTATACTGCTGCTGCACCTCTGCTGGCTCTCTTGTGCAAGCAAAACCAACCGCTTGCACAACAGGAACTAGCACAGGGCCGGTGCAAGGCAGTTTGGTGCCCTAGGCAAGATCAGATATTTAGCGCCCCCCCCTTCCCACTTGAGAGCGCTGTATTTTTCCCCCAAGGCGTTTCTGGTGCCCTCTTTAGCCCTGCGCCCTAGGCGGCTGCCTAGTTGGCCTAATGGTAGCACCGGCCCTGAACTAGCACTTCCAAAAATAATCCTGGAAATGAGTGCCAAACACTCATTTTAGAACAGAGCCCCATTCCTGAAACAAATGTTGATGCTTGTTTCCAGAGGTTTCTGAAACCATGGTTTCTCATTGCACTAGTGGTCAGGCAGTATACTTTAGGAGTTTTAGTAGTTCATCTGTGAGGACAAAGTCTAGAGTGCAGGACTGTAACAGTAAAAGTGTATGAAATTATACCCTTGTTTTTTCTCTCTTCCTCCCTCCCAGAGTTCTGAATGTTATGAACTAATTTCTAAATTCTTTCAAATATATAATATAAAAATGGCACATAAATTTTGGACTGAGAACATCTTGACTTCAATTAATTACTGTGTGTTAGTGAACAATGTTTTAGAAGGCATCTGATTAATATTGTTAAATATTTACCAATTATACTTATTTTAATCATGTCTATGTAAGGTTGATAATATCCTTCTGAATAATAGATAATATATTTGAAATCACCCTGTTAATTTTTTTTTCTTTTATCACCGCAGGCTTGAAGAAGAACAGAATCTTCTGACAGAATTGCAATACAATTTAAACAAGTTTATTGTATGGTTAGATGAAGCAAGTAGTGTTGCTGGAATTCCTGTTGAACCTGGAAATGAATCCCAGTTAAACGACACTCTTCAAAAAGTGAAGGTAACAGGCTTTATAACTGCATATTCTTTTCCTATGTCCTCTCTCCCCCCGCACACTCCCAATAGGTATAAAAATGGTAAACCTTTTGTTTTTTCCAGTGCTTGGAATAAGTTTGCTATCCAGAAGCAACAGCAACATGATGGGTTAAATGCCTCATATAGACAAGTTCAAAGAAACTGTAGAAATAAATCATGTGGAATATGCAGTTGATACTTGAGGTTTTAACATTTATGCAAGGAATGTTCTGTCACAGCAGAGAAATAGATACATTTTGCTGTTTAGTGTCAAGTTCTGGATAACAGCCATGGCTGAGCAAGTCCTGAACATTTCAAGTTAATAGAACCCAGTTTTGAAACAGTTAGTGTCCACTGACAAAAAAATTAATTAAAAAAAGGAGAAGGAAATCCTATTTGAGTACCCCACCCCCAGAATGAAACTATAGAGAGTAAATGTTAAAAGGTACACATTCAAAACACATTTTGCTAATAGCAAGTTAATTATCATGTGCATTAAAAATAAATGGAAATTCAAAAAATAAACCAAAGGCTTAGATTACAAGTCAATTCACGTAGCCATTTGGCTATTTATAATATGGGTTGTTTTGTTCATGGTGTTTGTCATGACAGTAAAGTGGTGTACCATTCAGTATTGTATAGAACAATGGCAAGGCCACAGAGTCTGATGTTTCAAGTCCAATTTAAACATGACATGAGCCACAAGTGCTTATCCACGTAAACATCCTATGCAGTTCTCATCTCCTTTAAATGTGCTAACTCAGGTGTGTCAGGCCATATGCATGTAGCATTAGAATGTCAGCGGTGCATCTACCTGCGCTGCTGACAGTGTCTTTATTCCAGTGTTTTGGTTTTTTTAAATCCTTATTGCAAGCCACCCTGAGCCTGGGAAAGCTTTCTGGAGGGGGGTATAAATATCTAAAATGAAGCTGCCTGCTTATTAGGTCCTTAGGCAGTGGCTTTATTTCATATCCCACCACTGTCACGAGATGACATGGTACCAAGGTATGCTACACACCTGTCATCTGGCTGTTATTTTATTTTGTCAGGTCAGGCATTCCACCTTGATTGATCTGGGTTCTGGCTATCTCTGCTATTTTTTAATGTAAGAGGAAGTGGGTCTGCTACAGTGCATAAATAGATAAATAATACTGCAAATGTGCATGTGATACATTTAAACAAGCTAAGTGGTTGACTTACACAGGTTAATGCTTTTGTGTTGTGTGTAAATTGGGTGTTATTGTATCTGCTGGTGTCGTATATAAACTGGGCCTTCTACGCAATTTCACACCATTGTACTCGGTATAGATAAATTCAAAATAGGACTTTCCTACCCACTCATATCACTAGTGTGGGTTACAATCATTGCTTCTCCAATAAGCATGCATGGGAAGGCTGGTGAAATATTTTTTTTTACCTTCTTTTAATCATAGTGATTTATGATAAGGTGGTTGAGAGAGTAACTAATGCTATCCTTAACACTAAGGCTGTTAAGTGGTAACTAATACACTTTGTGTGATCTTCAGTATGTTTCCCTAGAGTTGGAAGAGGCCCAGTGGATCATCAAATTCTTGTCCTGAAGCAGCCTAACCGATGTGTGACTTTTGGCACTCAACTCCTTACGCACTTCTAGGGAGCACTCAGACAGTTATTTCTATGACTGCCAGCAATTCTTGCCAAAAAGATCATGTGGGCAGGCCCTAATTTACATGATTTTTAAAATACCTTCCCAGCTACAAGGAACATGAAGGGTTTGAGTAAAAGACACACAAATCACCTATGGTTTGGTGTTCAGTTTTAATTACTTTATTATTTTATAACCTTTTTGACTTCAGAATTCATATCCAAATATAAGAAATACCCCCCACCCCAAACACACAATGCTGTTAATTTAGAACTGTTTTTTCTGCTCTACTTCTTAACTTAGGTGTGATCCTATGCTCATTTACCTGGCAGTAAGCCGGTGCCAGAACACCTCAGGTTATCCCACTACTAACACCAAATGCAGCAGAACAACCTGTGGGGTGGTGGGGGTGGGGGTGATGATGATGATGATGATGATGATGATGATGATGATTTTCCATTTCTATACCACCCAGTAGCCGAAGCTCTCTGGGCGGTTTACAACAATTATAAAATTACATAATAAAATACAATTCTACAATAAAAATACAATTTTACAATAAAATACAGTATATAAAAAAGATTACAAACAATAGAACATCAAAAAGATTACTCAAACATTTTAAAAACACTTTTAAAATTACTTAAATAGCTAAGACATGTAAAAAAATAAACTGGATAAAAGATGACATATAACCACCACCCCATGTGCTATTTGCAGCTATTAAATGCCTTAGCATAGAGGGCAGTTTTAACCTGGTGCCAAAAGGATAGTAAAGTTGGTGCCAGGCAGGTGTCAGTGGGGAGGCTGTTCCACAGTTGTGGGACTACCACAGAAAAGGCCCTCCCTCTTGTTGCCACCTTCTGAGCCTCCCTCAGGGGCGGCAGTCGGAGGAAGGCCTCAGATGCTGAGCGTTGTGCCGGGTAGATTGTGATCCCACCTATGTCACCAAACATGGAAAAAACACTTAGGCTTTTCCACTGTTGTTCCCTTTTTAAAGCTTTGAGACTTGGGTTTCTGGAACTCCCTGCCACAAGAATGGCTCAACTACAAAACCTTTATCAAAAACTTTATCCAGTGCCACCAAAAATCAGCCCTCTGTACTCGTTTAGAAACCTAGTAACCAGGTTCTTATAGGTATAGGCATGGGGTTGACATCACCACTAGAGACAAGTGAAAGAAAATTAAGATATTTATTAAGGGAATTATATACACAAGGTAATAGATTTCATAGATCATAGAGTTGGAAGGAGCCTACAAGGCTATCGAGTCCAAGCCCCTGCTCAATGCAGGAAACTAGAGGAGGGGTCTCCCATCCAAGTAATAACCAGGCTTGACCATGCTTAGCTTTCCATGCTCAGACAAGCTGAGCCAGCGCAAGCCACAGGCCTGTATAATAGAGTGATTTTTCCCCCTTCAAATAATAACATAATAAGTAGTATGTTGCTTAAATGTACTTAAATTAAATATACTTTGTGACCATTCCTAATAAGTAAGAGTCCCCCCCCCCCCCAGTTAACTATCTCTCAATAGATTTTCCTTCAAACTGGATTTTTTAAAACTCCACCCCAGCCAATCACAACTAGGAACTGGTGCTGTACAGCAGTCTTCCTCTTCCTCCAGCTCTTCCTGTTGCCTCCAGCATCCAGGATGATTCTGTTATAGGAACCACTTGCTATATCCCCCTCTGGTCGGACATCTGCCTGAAACCTTCTGATGCTGGGCTCTGCTGTCTGTTTGAATCTTCTCCACATCCTCACACCATGGCTTCCTGCTCCCTCAGCCATCAGATTTTGTATTCAGACTTTCCAGTTGGGTTCCTTGTGATTGAGCTTTCTTCTTCCCCAGCAATGAGCACTCTCCCTTCAGTCAGCAACCATTAATTCTACAACTGTCTCTAACAGGCTTCTAAACGAACTTTTTGAAATCTCTTGGCCAATCTTGTTTCTTATGGAATGTCTAACTGCCAGTCATCTTTGTTTACCCATCCAACCAATCCAAACAAAGGTAGCTTCCCCCCCATCCATTTTTAAACTCCGCTTGAAGCGCCTCCCTTCTATAGCAACTGTAACCAAGGCAACCACAACTGTCTTAGGCCAAAATACATGCTAACAAAGCTAGGATTTTGGCCTACTCATTTACATGATGACATCCCTGAGGCTGGGGTTACTCAGAGAATATAAACATTACAACATATAAACAAACAGGTGAAATTACAGTGTTTCTTCACAAAGCCTCGTTAAATACAGTGGGATCTACTTCTGAGTAAATATGGATTTGGTTGCACTGTTAGTTACCGTAGAAGCAGTTTTTCATTGGGGAACAAAATCATTAACTTGATCATAGCTGTAAAATAGCAAATTCTTGCCAAACCTTAATGCTGCAAAACACTTCAGAAATTATTGAACATTTATTCAAGTGGTCTGAAGAAGGGCTTAAAGCATTTGCTTGTTCAGTGGAAGCATAAAAAAGGCCTTTCTCTGCTGTGTCTTTGAAATAGTTTAAGAAGTAGGCCACCCCCCCCCTCCCATAAAATGACCTTGTTCTGACTCCTATCAAAATTGACAATTGGCAAGATCTATTGCGCGTGTATTGGTGAGAAAATGAAGAGTCAGACACAAGTATGTATGGTTTAAAATCAGGGCCACATTTATTGAATTGAAGATCTGAGAAGGGCGGTACTAATTTATCCCCGGCCACTGGCCGGGAAAGCCAAGATTCGAGTGAAGCCATCCTAACCGAATCGGAGGTGGGATGGCCTGCCACCGACCAGTTGCACTCCATGTGGAGCTGGAGGGCCTTACCAGTGTCACCTCCCATTGCCGCCATGAGACAGCCAATGCAGGTGAGAAAAGGTAGTACCCCAAAGGCGGCCCAATCTCCCTCTTGCCAAGCCTCAAGACATTAGCAAGGGAAGCCTCAGGTAACCACCACCGCCAGTCACCTTGAAAGGTGCCACTGGATGATCACCATAACTCTAAGCCCCGCTGCCTAATTCCGCACTTCCTGCCACAGGGAGAGACAAGCTATCGCTTAGTTGAATCTCCCCCACCTGCCGGATAAAAATGCGAGCAGGGCCCTTCGCAGATCCTCAATAAACAAATCATTACCGAGATCGGATAGGCGCACACCATCCGGTCGGTAAAGCTCCCTCTGGGCCAAGGATATCGCGGGATGTGGTATGCAAAACCAGATCCCCTCAACGGCTCTACAAACCTCGCCGTTCACCTTCCTCCGCGCTCTGTTCATGGCCTTGGGGTCAACCCCACCACACCAACAGAAACGCGGCAACATGAAAGACCAGAGTATCAGCCCCTCTGGCCAGCGCTGCCGAATGCATGCCATGTCATTCGACATCTGCAAGCTAAGGGCTTTGCCTTTTAGCAAGCCCAAATCATTCCCCCCCAAATGGACCACCAACACGTGAGGGGGGGGGAGAAGCCTGGTCAAACCGGAACAGCGTGTGGAGGAGGTCCTGCCATCTCATGCCCCGGCGACCCAGCCACTGGACGTCGACCGAAGACCCGAGCCCCAAATGAGCCCCAAAACTGGATGTGGCAGCCCATCTTGCCACCCAGTACACCATACTGTGTCCACAAATCAGCATGTGGACTGTCCTGCCTCCATTCTGGAGACCTGTAAGAAAAAACAGAGTCTACGGCAGTACAATCACGGCAACTTGCGCACATATGACCTGTAAGCCTGGGACCTCCAACGACCCACAGTCTGGACCCTGTCCTGGGAGAAACCAAGCATGGCAGCCGTTGATGCGGCCCCGATACGAAATGAATGGGTCCCAAAACGCAAGTGTCCTAATCCCAATGTTGTAAATACATATTTTGTCACTGACCAAAACTGGAACTTGGTTAATGGAGACCCGTCTTAATGGCAAAACAAAAAACCCTTTTGTCCCCGGTCCGATACAAAGGCGTGAAGAGCCCGTACAGGACATAGCTCAGCAAGTGACGCTGCATGTAGGGTGATGGTCGTCCCATTGTCCGCTTGGTCTGTCTTGGACCTACGGACTCGGAATCCCACCCATGTGGGATGCAAGGACAAGTCGGAAAATTGGAGGGCACATGCAGATGTATCAGAGCGGAGCGAGTCACCAATTCCGAAATACGGAGCGCGCCAAAGAAGGCGGTTAAGGCCGCAGCATGAAATAAAGCCGTCTCATAAGGAGAATGGCACACATCCGGCCAGAGACCATGCAGCTTTAGCAGCATCTCGGGAGAAACGAGGACCCATGAGTTTGGTGGTCGGGGACACTCCTGGGACCACCCAGCCAGCAGACGTCTGAGCCAGAAATCATTCGTATAATCGGGGATGCCATGCGCCTTGGCCAGGAATGATAGAGCAGCAATCTTACCCTTAACAGTTTTGACTGAGGACCCCCGTTGCAACTAAGCAATACTAAACTGCATGAGCTGTTCAACTGGGACTAGCCACAACATAGGAAGGCAGGTGGCTAGTCTGAAGGCCACAAAATCCCTACCTGCACGCACATAAGCAAGCCGTGTGCTGGGCGCTAATGACCCCCAGATGGCCCGTGTGGCATCCGCTCGCCAATCTGCCAAAGATAATCTGGCATCAGCACGGGGGACTGGTGAGCCCATGGAGCCTGGGGTTCTCATAACCCTGGGGTTCTTTGAAGACAATGTGTTCAGTACCTGCACTGTGGCCTGATTATCACACCAAAAATGGACAGCAGAATTGGCCAATTGATCTGTTCATAGATGACAGCAACGTAGATCGGGAAGAATTCGAGGAATGTGAGGTCCCGACATATCTCCGAATGCAGCCATGTGCCCGGCCAAGGGATGGCACACCACTGATCCTGAAAGATTATTCCAAAACCCAGGGAACCTGAAGCATCGGATTGAATTTGAGAGTTGGCATTCATCAGTAGTTCCCGCCTCCAAAATGAAACACCATTATATTGCTTCAGAAATTGTAACTTGAAGGTCTGCGCGCATAGACGCGGTAACACGCACTCTATGGTAAGGGCGCTTCAGACCTTGCATAGCAGCACATAAACGGCACAGAAATGCGTGACCCAGTGCAATGACCCTGCAAGCAAAATTAAGGTGACCAACAAGGGCTTGCAAGTTGGCTGGGGTAATCTTGTGGTGTTGTAAAACAGCACACACACGCTCGAGAAGAGCCGTTAATTTCTCATTCGGGAGGTGGGAGCACTGCCGGACTGAATCTAATTCTATGCCTAAGAAGTTAAGTTTGGAAACTAGGCCCTCGGTTTTCTCCACTGCCAACGGGACCTCCAAGTCAGATGCCAATCTGCGAAACTGGTCCATAAGGAATGCACATTGGTCAGAAACGACCAGGGCTGCAAACAAGAAGTCGTCTAAGTAATGGACTACCTGAGCAAGATCTGTCTGATTCTGCAAGGCCCAATTGACTGTAGGGATGCGCCACGAACCTGGGGGGGGGGGGCTTGTGCTCTCTGCTGGCTCGGCTCTCTGCGGGGGTGGCCCCCCTGCCTCGATCTTCTGAGCGGCGCAGAGCAGTTCTCCGTGCCACTCGAGCCGCCGGCGCTGGTCCCATCGCGTCACATGCGGCCCCGGAAGTGACGCGACGGGGACCCTGCGCAGGCACAATATGAGAGGCGAGCCGCCGCTGGGCAAGGTAGGCCCGTTAGGCCAGCACGAGCCCCGCACGGACGTGAGCGGGGCCGATTTCGGACCCGCTACGCCTGCACAGGGCGAACCGTTACATCCCTACAATCAAGAAATGTAGTGAAGCGCTCAAAAGCCGAGCACGAAATAGCCCATTGCCCATTGGCATTGCTCTGTCAAAATAAAAACGACCCCAAAAACAGAAGCCAAGGAGGTAAAAATTGTCTGGATGAACAGGCAGCAATCGAAAAGCTGATTTGATATCACACTTTTCCATGAGGGCTCCGGGACTGCAGCGGCGAACTATTTCCACTGGGGAATCAAATGAGGCATACCGGACAGAGCAAAGGTGCTCCAGTATGGCATCATTGACCGAGGCCGCCATGGGAAAGGACAAATTATGAATCAAACGGAACTCGCCGAGGGCCTTCTTAGGGACTATGCCCAGCGGCGATATTCTCAAAGAGGGCAAGGGAAAAGAAACAAAGGGGCCGGAGACCCTACCCGCCGCCACTTCTTTATCGATTTTAGCCTGAACCAAAGACTCAGCCTCTACCACAGTCTTCTGATTATGGGACATCATGTGAACACGAGGTCCCGGAAATGGAATTCTAAAACCATAACGGAAACCCTCGAGCAGAGGAGCCAGTGTGGTGTAGTGGTTAGAGTGTTGGACTGGGACTCTGGAGATCCAGGTTCTAGTCCCTGCTCAGCCATGAAACTCACTGGGTGACTTTGGGCCAGTCACTGACTCTCAGCCTAAGCCTAACCTACCTCACAAGGTTGTTGTGAGGATAAAATGGAGAGGAGGATTGTGTAAACTGCCTTGGGTTCCTTGCAGGAAAAAAGGTGGGGTATAAATATAATAAATATAATAAAATAAATAAATAATTGGCATCAGACTTGTTAGGGTATAATGACAGTAGAGCGGCCAGCCTACCCAATTTAATTGGACTGGGGCCCTTTTGGAGGCAGGTGCTGACCTGTCCCATGCTGATGCTTAGAAGGGCCACTCTTCAGGCACAAAGACAGAAACAAGATTCTGATGTGTGGGAGCCTCCACAAACAGCACAGACGTGTTTGTACAGGCACTCTGCCCGCACGCAGTTCCCTTTGTAAGCAAACTCCCAGCATACCTGGCGGGGTTGAACCACCTGTCCCGTGGAAGCATGGGAAGCTGGGGCGGGCGCAGCTTTTGAGCGCACATGCCCGCTTGCAGAGTGTTCACCGAGAATGGGCCTGGCGGAAACCATATTTTCCAACCAGAGGTCATGATCTTTTTCGTCCCATCGAATTAAATTGTCAAAGGCGGCCTTCCTTCTGAAACCCTCATCATATGCCAATCAGCCCCCCCCCCTCAAAACTGGAATAGGCTCGATAAATAATATTGAGGTATTTGGTCAGAATAGCAGCCCGGTCAGGGAATTTCTGCTGAAGGATGCCCATGTAAATTAAGAAGCCGGGCAACCAATTAGCCCACGTACGGGCTGGCTTCTTTCTCTTAACTTTCTCATTTTCTTTATCCTTAGTGGTGTCATTATCAGTTAGCTCTGTATCTCTAGTTAAGAGGGAGAAAATGTCAATGAAATCACTGCGCAAAATCTTCTCCTCAACCGCTGGGGCCAAATGATATCCAAGAGGGAAGGAGGGGGTCCCAGGAGGAATGGCAGGTGCCTCGACCTGTGGGTAGTGATCAACCAGATCAGGCGTGGGTTGGCCCTTTGTTGCAGAGGTCTGACTGGCAGCTGGTCCAGGCCAAACGGCAGCACAAGCTTTCAGCGCTGTCGGCCTGCAAAGCAGGTTGTTCAGACGTGGGGGCAACCACTGCTGGTGGCTGAACGAGAGGCACTGGAGGCAAAGGGGGGGCCTGACCCCCAAAATACGGCCAGCCAGGAGCAACAGGTGGTCCTGGGTGTACGGGAGGTGGGCCCTGGTAATAAGGATTGTATCCTGTAGATGTAACTGTGTGCATGTACAGCCATGGTGGCAAATTATTGGGTGCAAAATACTCACCGCTCCCGGAAGAATCCGTTGCCTGAGTGGAAGCACCAGCCGCCTGAAAAGGCACAGCAGAAGAACCAGGAGGAGCAGCCTGATCCCAGGGCATCAAAGGAGCTTCAACGGCATGCTCACGAGAAAATTGGCCAAAAATGGGTCCCGGAGGTGCTATGCCGCTCATATAGGCCGCCATCTTGTCCATGCGAGCTGAGAGTGAGAGCAATAGATCTTGTTTTGCTGGCTGTTTAGGTGCACGCCCTTTACCCTTCTTACCACCCTGGCCTTTCTTGGGAGGCATCCTGGAGACCGCATGCACCTGCGGAGTGTTCAGTGAAATGATTAGTCAGCAGAGAAACAATTGAAGTTGTATTAAATTTAACAAGAAACTGGCCGCTGTGGTAGGTTGCAGGCCTTGCACACTACAATCTTGCCCTTTACGATTATAAGGAAGGGAGGAGGCGGGCACCGTAAGGAGGCCAGCCAGCAAGCGGATCCACCCACATAAAGCCACAAAAAAAAAAAAAAGACAAAAAGAGGAAAGGCTGCTAACACCCGCACACCCACAGGACAGGTGGGAGTTGGGGCTGAGCGGCAGCAGCCAAGCGGAGATGCAAAAAAACAAACAAAACAAAATAACCTGTAGCAAAACCCCAGGAGCAAAGCCTCTCTCGCAGAAAGCCAACCAAACACAAGAGGGCTACAGGCGGGAAAGAAAGGCTGCTTCTGCTGCGCTGCCGCTGAACAGCTGAGCGGTGGGCCGGCGGTGCCCGGCGTGAGCGGCCACGTGGGCTCACTCGCACTCAAGCCGCTCGAAAGGAAGGAGGCGGGAAGCAAGCCTCTCTCAGCTCCTGCGCCGCCGAACAGCTGAGCTGCCGTCCGACGCCGCTCAGCCGGAGCGGCTACGTGGGCTCACTCGGACTCGAGCCGGCTCAAAGGAGGGAGGTGAAGCAAGCCTCTTTCAGCTCTGGCGCCACAGAACAGCTGATCCGAAGGCCGGCGCCGCCCGGCACGAGTAGCCACGTGGGCTCCCTCGGACTCGAGCCGAACGGAGGGAGGCGGGAAGCAAGCCTCACTCAGCCCCAGCGCCGCTGAACAGCTGATCCGAAGGCCGGCGCCAACCGGCATGAGTGGCCACGTGGGCTCGCTTGGACTCGAGCCGCTAGAGAGCTGGAGGGAAGGCAAAGGCTCTGCCTGCTGGGAACCGACTCTTGGCGGCAATGCTCTTCCCTAAGCGGCCGAGAAGCCTATCGGAAGAGCGTGCCCTTTAAAGAAGGCTCCCCGAAAGGCTCTCCACCCAGCTGAGCGGCCACGTGGGGCCGAGCCCAAGTCCAGAACTGGCTCCAAAAGTAGCTTGGACCAGCAAAGCAGAAGCTCCCTCACCACAAACAACAAGAAATTAACAAAAAAACAACACGCACACTGTTTTCCTCTCAAATTGCAGCAAGCTACACACACACCAACACACACACATGCAAAGAACGATACCACGAGGTCGGAAGGAGAGGGAGTCAGTCCTTCGTGCAGTCCAGGTGAGCCAAAACACCGAAAGAGGCAGAGGGCAGGAAGACAGGGCCCATTGGCTCAGCCGGCGTGCCCAGGTGTGTCTCTGACTCTCCCCCCTCCCCCACATGCAAAGTTCTCCCCGGCCCCATGAGGCGGGGCCTGGTGAAGTCTATTGAGATGAGACAGCAAAGAGGAAATGAGCGTAGTTGAAGTGTTTTATGCTTACCCTCTGCTACCTCATTTTAGCAAAGTTTGATAAATCATTCTGAGCATTTAAAATGCCAATGTCAGTGTCCACAAAACTGCAAGGTTTTTGTTGAAACTTTACACTTTCAAATTTGGATTGTATCTTTCTTCACAGTCTTAAACTGTGAACACCCCTATCTAGCTCTAGTCATGCCAGAATGTGGATGAGGAAACACAGCTGAATGCAGTATAGTTGACATGCACATTTAACTTATTCCCACTGTTTCTGATCCAGCAAGTGAAGTGTGTACAGAAGCTTGCTTCTTTGCCTGGAACCCTTTCTCTTGATTGGATCATGGTTTATGATCCTGGCTCATTCTCAAACCATAGCTTAAACTTACCAGAGTTCTCTGCTTTTAGAAATAAAATTAATAGTTGAAAAGCAGAAGCATATGCTTCCAGTCTCTTCTTCTTGGTCACACCAGAGGAAGAGAGTGGAAGAGTAGTATGCAAGACCAAGGCTCATGTAGATAATGCTAAACCATAGTTTACTGTTACACCTAAACCAGGCCAATACATATAACCTCATTTAAGGAAATCGTAACTAATTATATTTCTATTTTGTGCCTCTGAATCACCATGGCTAAATTCTGAGGATCATTTGACATTTGTAGTTGACCTCTTTTTTTTCCTCCTGACCATTTAATAATTCCATCATTGTATTTCATCCCAGTATGGCTTTGGCATTCTGGTGAGCGTCTGTGTCTTGAAAAAATCTTCCTAATGCATGAGCAGGATTGTTATTTTTTCTTCCTTTTCCTAAGGCATTGAAACTTAGAACAAAAGCTGTGGATATTTTGTGCTGAATTGAGCTCTTGAGTCTAGTTACTTCAGCTGATAAACGAATCAATACAGGTGAAGATAAGGGAGTTGAAAATTCTACTACAGTTCATTTTAAATGTTGCATTTGTCTGTTCCAGTTAAGAGTGGAAGAACTGCCTCCGCACAAGGGAATACTGAAACGATTAAATGAAGCTGGAGGAAAAGCAGTTGGTAGTGCATCACTGAGCCCTGAAGTAAAACATAAGCTTGACACGAGACTCAAGGAGGCTAACCATCGCTGGATAAAGGTTAGGCATATTAACAACTGTGTTGTTGTATATATCTGTTATCAGACAGTTACAGGTGCTGCCAATGTTTTTCAGCAGTTATTTTCCCCATTCTCTCAGCATGTATACTTATATTTGCCTGTACTTTTTTTAATATGGTAAAGAAATAAGCGGACCTTTACTGGCCAAATGAGGGGACTGAAACCTTCTCACACTCGCTCTGAGAAGTGAGCTTTCACCACTACATGTGGACTATTACATCACTGTTGTACTGCTCCTTCTCCATGTCATATTTCTGCAGCACTTGCCCTTTGCGTCACTCTTTAGGTTCAATTCATACCCTCTTGACTTTGGTGGCAATACTCCCAGTGATTTTTAAAACTTTTCATATGTCCTAGGCTGGTGGCAGAGGGCAAGGAGCACACAACTACACACAACTATTGTAGCACAGTGCCTTCTGAATGGGAAGAAGATATTGAACTGTCCATGTCCAAAGAGTGTTGTACCTCATTCTGGTATTATAATGATCCACACACATTCTTTTCTGGCTTTTTGCTTTTCTCCACCCCATCCCTTTCTATGACTTCCATTGTTTCAAATCTGGTGGGCTAGAGTTGGCATTTGTTCCAGAGTTATATTGTGTGAGGAAGTAAGGTTGGTAAAGCTTGTTGCCCTCTCTCCCTCCCAATGCCTGCACTGCCAGGTGTCTGTTGCACATAATAGATCCAGTGCAGATGGTTTGTTGGTTCTGCATGAATATCCTACAGTAGCATTTCCCTGTTATTATTTCATAAGAACATAAGAAGAGCCATGCTGGATCAGACCAAGGGTCCATCTAGTCCAGTATTCTGTTCACACAGTGGCCAACCAGCTGCTCATGGGATCCCACAAGCAGGACATGGGTGCAACAGCACCCTCCCGACCATGTTCCCCAGCAACTAGTGTACATAGGCATACTGCCTCTGATACTGGAGAGTTACTTGAAACAGAATATGATTGCGATCAGTAGTACTCCTTTTCTCACGTTACTATATGGACAGATAAAACGATGGCATTAGCATGAAATCCTTAGCTGCTATAAATATTTCTGAATTTAGTGGCTTTGTACCTGCTTGAACAGAACCCACACCTTCTTTCTAAGGAATGGCAGGACACCTTTGGGTCTGATCTGATAGAATATTACAGAAGCAATAGCACTATTTGGGTGTTATTTAATTTCTCCACACAAGTAAGATTGCATTGGGAGAGTGCAGAGCCATACATGCCCTGCTGGCTACACCCTGCTTCTCTCCTTGCTTGCTAGTCCCAGCCCCATGCTGGCCATATGTTGTGGCCTTATCTGTAAAGGGGAAGCCTGCTGAATACATGTAGGCTCCCTGTGGTTGGGAATTCTGGTTGCACAGAGTTTCCAAGCATGAGGAGAACCTTCATGCATTCAACAGGCTTCCCCTTTACAGACAAGCCCTCAGTGCATAGACAGTGAGAGGTGGGTCAGGCATGGGATACAAGAGTCAGGGCAGAGCCTGATTGTGCAGCCCTGCTCTTTCTTTTGTGATCTCAATTGTGTAGAGGGAATAACACCCACATAGGGCTATTGTTACCTTTAAATCTTGACATCCAAGGTAGTTTATAAGTTGTAATTAAACTTTATTCACAGTCATAAAAATCGGTTTCCTAAAGCAAAGAACATTAGCCTAGAAAAGAAAGGACAATATTCAGATATTCACATGGAAAGGACAATATTCAATATTCACATGGAAAGGACAATATTCAAATAAAAGACAGATATTTTTGCTTATTCTGGTGTACTTGGCACTTGCTTTTAGATGTCTGAGTCACATAGTGCTGACCTTGAGAATAGGTACAATGTTTTCCTTCTTATGGAGCAGCAATAATTTTGAAACAAGGATGATGGATAAGAAAGAACTGAGACAGCTTTGTTTCCTTTGCTGAAGAATATTAGAAATGCCCTACACTAAATGGGTTAGGTAAAAATAACATAAAATGACGCTTCTCAGATTAAGATATTAGCAACACAAACCAATAAGATGAGAGTTGGAACTTCCCATATTTTTCCATTAAAAATATATACCAAAATACAATTTGGGGCACAGATGTAGTATTAAATAGAACTTTTTACAGGCAGATGGAGGATATTACCCAGTTAAGATTCTCTCAGTGTTTCTGTGAGGAAATGGCAAAAATATACATAACAATATAAGAAGAGCCATGCAGGATCACACCAAAGGCCAATCTAGTCCAGCATTCTGATCCCACAATAGCCATTCCAGCAGATTGTATGGCAGGTGTTAAGCGGGAGAACAGGATTATTCCACCAGCCCTGCTAAAATAATTATTTTGTTCCCGTTATTTTTTCCTTGTATGTCCTGTCTTTTTAGAATGTAAGCCTGCAAGCAGTGACTGTCTTGTTAATTGATTATCCATAAGGTACTTTTCCCAACTATGGGAAGCCCTCAAGCAGGACATGAGTGCAACAGCTACTGGTATTGAGAGGTATTCTACCTCCAACACTAGAAGTAATATATAACCAGCATGACTAGTAGCCATTGATAGTATTATTCTCCATGAGAGAACATGTCCATGAGATAAGAAAACTACTATGCCCAAAATTTCATCCAGTTCTGACAAATAGAGAAATAGTTGTAGCCATTTTTAAAAAATTCCCATGATAGTCAGTACGAGGTATAAAACCTCGGATTTTTGAATATCGACTCAAAGTTGGAACCTAAGTCAAAGTGGATGACCTCTGAATCAGCCTAAGCTGAATCAGTCCTTTTTCCAAAGCACTGAATTGAAGTCTGAACCTAATATTGTGGTCAGTGCACACCCCTAGCTCAGGGTGCAGCAACAAACAATCATCAGCTTGGAGTGAATTAGTGGGGATAGAGACCATAGGCTAAGGGTGTTGCCAACAACTCCCATCATGATCCATGTGATTAAATGGCTCACTTTGCCTAATGTTGAGACTGGCTCCGAACCTAGTTTAGCTCTAGTTTGGCACATTTTGTTCTGAATTATAATTGGAAGCACACTTCACTCTTACGCCCCAGAAGGTTTAATTTTAGAGAATGTAACGGTAAAAACTACTAGCCTATAAGGGACCCACACACACACACACACACACACACGTGTCAGCATGTCACTGTCTTGATTGCATTGCTCACATGGAAATGCATGTAGCTCTTCTGAGGGCAAGTAATTCAGTTGTGTCTCTCCATTGGGAAGGAACGATTGAATAATCCAATCACAACTGATGAATTACCCACCCCCAATAGAAGCTATTTGGAAGAAGGCAAGGTCAGTGAAATGAATCATACAAAGACACAGTGAGAAGCTTCTGGGTAGATACTTTGGGTTCTCAGGAGCTTTTAATTATAGGAACTGCTTTGTAATTGATTCCCATGGACTATTGTGATTTGGAACTATATATTTGTTTTATCCCCTGATGAGAGAGATTTTACAAGCTTGACTTTTAAAACTCTCTAATATTTTCAAAGAATTAGGCTGTTTGTGCATAATGCTAAGCCACCATGGGTTAATTTCTTCATGTGGCTTAGTGGAGTGCACTGGCTACCATTTTGAATATGCAGTCGGAGGTGACATAATCGTAACTTGTTGTTTTATGCAAACCCAACAACGTGGGTAGCTTGAGGGAATAGTCAACCCTCAAATAACCCATAGCTTGTTTTAGGCACTGACACTGGGTCTAGGAATCAGTCCAGTGTAACAAGGCGAAGCACGAAGGTTAGAACACTGCTGTCTGCAGCAACAGGCTGACCTCAGCTGGGCCAATTTATAGCTGGTCATTAAACAGCACAGCTGGTTAATTAGGTCAGTGTGTTGCTTTTAAGGGAGGCCCCATGCTGGAACTTCCCTTTGTTCTTTTGCTGCTGGCGTCTGAGCCTACGCCTTCAGAGGGATGAATTATCTCAGGCTCTGATTGCTGCATTTGGGGGAGTTCAAGCATCGCATGGGAGGGGCCAGGCTGCTCTTCTGATGGCTCCAGGGGAGGGCTGTCAGCCAAAGCCTCTAGTTCTTCACCTGGCTCTGGCTGCGGTTCATTATGCTGGTTCTCATTTTTTCTTTTTTTCTTTTTTTAAAATTTTATTTACTTTCCAAAACAAAATATAACAAAATACAAGAATAACACAAAAATATAACATAAACAACATACAATAAATCATAAAGTGCACCCCCCCCCACCCTCCAAGGGACCAATTTATATACTTCCATCCCCTCGATCAAATGAATTCCAAATTCCAAAAATATAACATATCCTGACAAGGCATGCTCCCCTTCCCCTTTATTAATGCATAGTCTAATAATTGATTCCATATTATGCTGGTTCTCAATCTCCTGTTCTTCATCTGAAGAATCCTCCTCCAGGTAGGGCATGACAGCCCAGTTGATAGACCTCCCCACCCCACACACTAGGGTTATTTGAGGGTTGTTTTCCCCTCAAACAAGCCATGCCTCCCAGGTTCAGGACATGACAAGTCATGCCCAGGCAGGTAATTAGGGAAATGGTGGCCAGCACATGCTACTGTTTAAAACAGGATACCATCGCCTATTTGATAGTGCAAACCAATCACTGGCTTTGGAGACAAGCCAGGGACTGTTCTTCAGAGAACTGCTTGGATTGTTCTGGAGGGACTTCCAGAAACCATGGTGAGAGCAGTTGCATCTCCCTGAACTTTGTAGCCTTTTAAACTTTAATTTTTAAAATTTTATTATCTTTTTGATTAAGTTCTTTGTTCTTTATTTTTATATTTACATTTTAATCATCTCTCCGTCAGAGCTAATTTTTTTGGCAGTTGTATTCAAAGAATGGAGAGGCCTCATCCTGCCAAAGCTTTATCTGTCTTTTCTGCCTCAGCCATTTCAGCTAAGTGGGAGTCATTGGAATTCTTGGCGTTTTCTTGCTGCAGTTTGCACCTGAAGCTCTGGAAACTGCTGAACATAGTTAATGCAGCTGTATAGAAGAGTATAGAATGGAATATAGTTGGAAGAAAGGAAGATGCAGATACACGATTGACATGATCTTGATATGATTGAGATAGATGAGTAAGCAAACAAGTAGCGCCTGAAAAACTACTAGGCAGTGAATCCCAGGTGTCTGGGGGATCAGAGGCAGTTGATACTGATTGGGGCTGAGTTATATAGAAGGGAAGGCAATTACTATTATCATGGTGTTGGGCTTTTATGTCCATTTGTGAATGTTGCTGTGGTTGTTCCATCTGTGCTTACCTGCTCTTACCCTCTCAGAGATCTCTCGTGGTGAGGAGGTGGTAGTAGTAATCATGGCCCTGAGTGTGTGTAACAACAACAAAACGGTCAAAGGGCCAGTTGGTATCTCCATCACTCCCCACCTCCAAGCAATGTAAAACTGATGGCTGTATATTGGAGAAATCCGGTATTTCTGGACCTTCGGTATTCTGTCCTGGCAACTGAGGAAGAAAACCTACACTCCCAGCCTGGTAGGAAGAAGTAGCTCAGACTCTTGGGTGCACTATACACAGCCAACTCCAGCACTAGAGCCTGCTTCTTGTTGATATTATGGTTGACTAGTGTTTGTTAATTACAAATACCTTGTTTGCTATCTACAGGACCTTGGGAGCTATTAACAAGAAATTATCCCCTCTTGCTGGGTGTTCAGACCAACTTGTTAATATTGTATGCCTTCTTAAAGACTTTACATCCAGATTTTCATGGGGTGACATCTTGACCTTGGACCCCCAAACTATATCTACCTTGACTTCTCTGTGCCATGACAAACTGCCAAGCCCTTCAATCCATGGCAACTCAGCAAGACAAATTAATCTGATGCCTATGGAGAATGTATTTTTAGTTTATTTCTTTATTATTTTATTTGAAGTATTTTTATGCCACTTCTCAGCCAAAAAAGCTCCCAGAGTACCTTATGGATAATCAATTAACAAGACAGTCACTGCTTGCAGGCTTACATTCTAAAAAGACAGGACATACAAGGAAAAAATAACGGGAACAAAATAATTATTTTAGCAGGGCTGGTGGAATAATCCTGTTCTCCCGCTTAACACCTGCCATACAATCTGCTGGAATGGCTGTTGGTGGTGACAGTTGAGGGAGGAGGAGCCCTCATGAGGGAGGCCTTTCGGTAGGTCTGGTGGAATGGCCCTGCTCTCCCTCTCATCTCCATCCATATCACCTACTGGAACGTTCCACCTCAGATGGCACTTGAAATATCACCACTGTCAAATGGGATCTTATTGAACTGCTGGGGAAAATAGAATTGTATATAACTTGAACGAACTGTTGAATTTGAGAATCCAGCCTCGAAATCCTAAAGCAATTCAAACTCTTCTTCCCGTGCCATCACATTTAGAGAGGTGTGTATTAACATTCGATTCACCAGACTTAGTTAACAATATCTTTGCAGCCAGATCTTATTTAGGTAAATTTGGAATTAGGGCCTTCTAGCTTACTAACACTGAAATGTTTATAGATCTTATTTATGTAGAGGTTGGAAAGTTGATCACACTCTCTAAGATTCTTAATCCTGTCCAGCAAGCCCCAGTTTTGGGGGCATCAAATGCGGCTGCTATTAGCCCCTCTGCCAATCAAGGTGCTTCTGTAGGCCTTCCTGACTTTCCTATAATTGATACTTTGATTAATTCTAATATTGATAGTTTTCAATCAGGATCATTAGGTAAACAAAGTGGTGGTGGCTGAAATTAAACTTGTAGTATTTTCATTGCTATCCATGCTAATCTGATATGCCTCTACATCGATCTGGTTTAAGTACAAATGGTTTGGTATGTTTAGACCCTTGGCTGGAGCAAATTGCTTTGCATAGTCCCCAGTGACATAATGCAGCCCAAGGGGGTTCTCCTAAGTGTCTATCTTGGAACATTTCTGGCTAGCCCAATAAGAACTGGGGTGGTTCATTCCAGAAGTACAGTATCTTAAAACATTTGATATTATCTAGACCCATTTCAGTCTCGGTTTTAGCCTGGTTATGGGACTGAATCAGCCTTGGTTGCCATGATGGATTACCTTTATCAAGAGAGGGACAGGAGGTGTGGGCCCCTTTTATTTCTTTCTTCTTTTTTTTAAAAATTTATTTATTTATTTTTAAATGGACACACATACAGAAAAAACACACACATAAATCTACAAATCATAAACTCCAAGTGCACCCGTCACCCCGGGGCCAAAACAAATTCTATCCACATAATCCATTATTAATCTATATTCCAAAAATACATCATATCATGACATGGCTTACTCCCTTTTCCCTTTACTAAAACATAATCTAAGAATGGTCCCCATTTATCCTTAAAATTATTTTTCTTTAATTGTCCCTTTTTACATTTAATACTACATGTTAGTTTATCATTTAAAGCAATATCCCAGACCTCTTTATACCAATCTATTATTAAATACTGGTGTTGAACTTTCCAATTCCTTGCTATCAGTAATCTCCCTGCCGCTAATACATTTACAATTAATTCCTTTTTCTCTTGTGAGCACAGAAGTTTCTCCGTTATTGATAACAATGCTAATTTTGGACAGACCTCCAAATTAATGCCAATAATTTCTGAAATTTCTACAAAAATTTTATTCCAAAAATCCAATACGCTTTTACAACTCCACCACATATGAGCATAAGTACCAAGTTCCTGACATCCTCTCCAACACAATGGAGCACAGTTACTGTCTATTTTGTTTAATCTTACTGGGGCCCCTTTTATTTCTACTCAATATCTCATTGGCTTTTGATATCACCAATAATGGTATCCTCCTAGATCAGCTTCATGGTTTGGGGATTGGAGGCACAGTGGTTCCAATCCTACCTGCAGGGTCAATTTCAGGTAGTAACACTGGGTAACTATTCCTCAGCCACTGGGCAACTGACTTACGGGTTCCGTAGGGTACTATCTTGTCCCCAATGTTGTTTAACATCTAGAGATGTCCCCAATGTTGTTTAACATCTATAGAGCCAGTGTGGCATAGTGGTGAGAGTGTAGGGCTGGGACTCCGGGAGATCCGGGTTCTAGTCTCCACTCCACCATGAAACTCACTGGGTGACTTTGGGCCAGTCACTGACTCTCAGCCTAACCTACCTCACAGGCTTGTTGTGAGGATAAAATGGAGAGGAGGAGGAGGATTATGTAAGCCACTTTGGGTTCCTTGCAGGAAAAAAGGCGGGGTATAAATATAATAAATAAAAAAATAAAAAATAAATATGAAGCCACTGGGAGCAATCATTAGGGGATTTGGAGCAAAGTGCCATCAGTGCTGATGACACATAGCTCTATCTCCTTGTGACATCTGACTCAAATGAGGCTGTGCAAGTCTGGGATTGGTGCCTAGACTCAGTGATGGGCTGGATGAGGGCCAATAAACTGAGGCTGAATCCTGGCAAGTGTCCAGGTGACTTAGCTCCCTCACCTTAGGACAGGTTGACAAAGACAGGGATTCAGTGACATTGGTTTTATTGGTGCAGATTAGGTGACACAAAACCATACTCGAGAGGTCATGGCACTTAACCTTGGAAGTTTCAAATCAGTTAACTTGGGAGCTAACTGCAGGTGACTTAATGAAGGCACTGCAGAAGCAGGTGCATAATTATAGTCAGAGACTATAGTCTTAGAATAACAAGAGGGGTTCAAAGCATTTAGAAATCCAGATTCACAATACAAGATTCAGAACAGGTTATTGTCCATGATTCAAGAGGAGTCATGGTTTGAGTCCCAGGCTGACTCGAGTTCAAGGATACCGAAGTAAACTATGACAAGGCAGAGGCCCAGCTTGTTAGAGAAGTTCCATATTTCAGGATCTCACATTGCTGGGGTACAAGCCAAGCTAGTGCAGGGATTCAGGGATTAATTAGCTCAGGAGTCCAGAGCAACAGAGATCTTCTCCCTTACGGCCTCTACTGTAAAGGGCCCCTGGCAGATCTTGGTTCAGGAGTTAAGCTAAAAAATTTATTATTATTATTATTATTATATTTATACCCCGCCTTTTTTCCTGCAAGGAACCCAAGGCGGCTTACATACAAACATGTATGTATGTTTTTGTATGTATAGAATCATAGAATCATAGAAAAGTAGAGTTGGAAGGGGCCTACAAGGCCATCGAGTCCAACCCCCTGCTCAATGCAGGAATCTAGGTCAAAGGATCTCTGACAGATGTCTGTCCAGCTGCACCTTGAATGCCTCCAGAGTGGGAGAGCCCACAACCTCCCTAGGTAGTTGATTCCATTGTCTTATTGCTCTGACAGTCAGGAAATTTTTCCTGATGTTTAGGTGGAATCTAGGTTCCTGTAACTTGAGCCCATTATTCCGTGTCCTGCAAACTGGGATGACCGAGAAGAGATCTTTGCCCTCCTCTGTGTGACATCCCTTCAAATACTGGAAGAGTGCGATCATATCTCCCCTCAGTCTCCTCTTCTGAAGGCTAAACATGCCCAGTTCTTTCAGTCTCTCCTCATAGGGCCTTGTTTCCAGTCCCTTTATCATCCTTGTTGCCCTCCTCTGAACCCTCTCCAGTTTGTCTATGTCCTTCTTAAAGTGAGGTGCCCAGAACTGGACGCAGTACTCAAGATGAGGCCTAACCAGTGCCGAGTAAAGGGGAATCATCACTTCCCGCGATTTGGAAGCTATACTTCTATTAATACAGCCCAAAATTGCATTTGCCTTCTTTGCAGCCACATCGCATTGCTGGCTCATATTCAGTTTGTGATCTACCACAATTCCAAGATCCTTCTCACTTGTAGTATTGTTGAGCCAAGTGTCCCCCATTCTGTAACTCTGCATTTGGTTTCCTCTCCCTAGGTGCAGCACTTGGCATTTATCCCTATTAAATTTCATTCTGTTGTTTTCGGCCCAGCGCTCCAGCCTATCGAGGTCACTTTGGATTTTGTTTCTGTCTTCCAGAGTATTAGCTGTTCCACCCAACTTTGTGTCATCTGCAAATTTGATAAGCATTCCCTGTACCTCCTCATCCAAGTCATTAATAAAAATGTTGAAGAGCACCGGGCCCAGGACCGAGCCCTGTGGTACCCCGCTCGTTACCTCTCCCCAGTTTGAGAAGGAACCATTGATAAGCACTCTTTGAGTCCGATTCTTTAGCCAATTGTGGATCCACCTGATAGTTGTTCCATCTAGCCCACTCTTAGCTAGCTTACTAATCAGGATATCATGAGGCACTTTGTCGAAAGCTTTGCTGAAGTCCAGGTATATAATGTCCACAGCATTCCCACAGTCCACAAGGGAGGTTACCCGATCAAAAAATGAGATCAGATTAGTCTGACAGGATTTGTTCTTGACAAATCCATGCTGGCTTCTAGTAATTACTGCATTGTTTTCAAGGTGCTTGCAGACTGACTTCTTTATAATCTGCTCAAAAATCTTCCCGGGGATTGATGTCAGACTGACTGGCCTATAGTTCCCAGGTTCCTCCTTCTTGCCCTTTTTGAAGATGGGAACAACATTTGTATGTGTTTGTATGTATGTTACATACAAACGCTTGACTACAAACGTGTCAGTGATCAGTCCAACAATAGTTTCTAAGTTGGGATTGTTGCAATTTAAAATATAAGGCAAAGTCACAGCTCACAATAGCAAAGGCAAGAAAACATTCCAGGGAATTCAAGATGAATTCTTCAAGAGGAAACAGGTTTAAGGCTAGAAAGTTACACACAAGCAGAAATTGGTCCAAATAATAGATTCCACGTTGGACTCCCCACTGTATGTGTTTCAAGACAAGCAACAGTCCAAGACAGTTTTAAACAGACAAGGGTTCACATTTGATGGAGGGTCCAGATAGAATGGGTTCAGCAAGCAAAGGCCAGACAGACAGAGTCCCAGGATGACAGAGAAGTTCCCTTGTAGGACCTCTATGATCAAGAGACCAAACAGAGTTTTAGGTTAGAGTAAGTCCAGGGTTAACATAGTCCAGGGTAGTAGATGAAGCAACAGCTCCCACAGTAGGGAGCTAAGCACAGTTACAAAGTCCTTGCTTAGCAATAGATTCTAGTTCAGAGTTCTCATGATGCAAGATTAAAACAGGAACATGAACAGACTAAGCTCAAATAGCAATTTGGCAAGCAATTTGGCGACTGAAGGCGAGAGAGAGACTTCTAAGCCATAAAAGACACTGACACGAGCAGGGCCTGTTAGCCTGTGTTTCAGCTTATAAAGGAGGGAGTGGTTTCTAAGCTCATTAATAATTACTCTTTTCCAATAATTGAATCTGACTCATAAACAAGCAATACATCAAACCAGGGCATTTTTGCTCAGCCCCTCTTGGGCTGACACTGTTAGGTGAGATACACCCCTAATACAGCCCTCCTCCCCTCATGCTTGATTCCCATGAAGGATTTCTCAGGTAATAAATCAGGACTTTCCCCCGAGGTTGAATGTTGCAGCTGGGTTGATAAGACAGTTTTACTCTTTCGAATTCCATCCTCCTTTCACCTGCAATTGGCTGAGAAGTTGGACAGAGATGAACTCCCATGGCTGCCAATTTGCTGCAACTCTACTTAATAGTACAGTAATACCTTGGAATGCAAGTAATTTGGTCTGAGAGCGTTTTGCAAGACAAGCAAAAAATTTAAAAATTTTTTGACTTGGTAAACAAGCAAGGTCTTGCAAGACAAGGTAGGGATGTAACCGCTCGCCTTGAGCATCGGCCCCGCTCATGCCCGCCAGAGACTCACTTTGATATAAGAGTGTTTTGGATTACAAGCACGTTTCCGGAACAAATTATGCTCTCAATCCAAGATATTACTGTACAGTAGTCTTACTAAATCTGAAGCCAACTTTGTTTCAGAGGCATTGTGGCCTACTGGGCCAAGGCATAATCCCAACAGCAAAACTGAAGCCCTGTGGGTCACATCTGGGAAACAGGCTTATTGCCTGTTCTAGATGAGGTTGCACTCCCTATGAAAGATCAGGTTCATAGTCTGGGGGTACTTCCAGATCCATCTTTGTCACTGGAGGCCTGAGTGGCCATGGCAGCTCGGAGTGCCTTCTACCAGCTTCAGCTGGTATGCCAGCTATGGCCTCTCTTGGACAGGGAGGAGCAACTGTGCTACAATTTAAAAAAAAACAACACATATTTTTTTCCCCCATACAAGTATGTGCCCAAAAAAATTAAATAAAAAATGCTGGGTAGCCACAGGCAGTCCCTTCTAGGTGCCACTGGGGCACCTTAGAGAGACTGCTCATAGCTGCCAAAAGGGGGGTCATGAAAGGTGGCTTGACAGCTGCCTTTCACAATCTCAGGGGGGGGGAATTTAAAAGGGAAAAGAAGTTGCAGCAAGCCAAAAACGTCTCACAATTGTGGCAGGGTGGGGGGAACTTGGTGTTCCTGTGGTGTCCCCTGGGATATCCGCGGGAGGGCCAAGGGTGGAGTAAGGGGAGGGAGGGTGCCCACTACCCACGATGTGCCTGATCTTGGGTAGGGTGGCTTATTGTGTTGTGCAAACTCACCCAAACAGTTCCTGCAAACTCTTCTAGAGGAAAGGGGCACTCTTGGGGTAGATTGGGTTGTTGTATAACCAAAACTCTGAAAGCAGAAAGTCATCTAATTAGCCAAGTGGCCTCCGAGGGCCATGGCAGTATTTCTTAGATTTAAATGGATTAATTTTGTTATGGTGAATGTTTGTATCAAACTACTATCTTGAAGATTGTTGGAACCAATTGAAGGAATATCTGCTTATGCTAGCGACACCATATCCCAGGTGGGCCCCTGCTTGTTCTAATGGGTGACTTCAATGCCTGAATAGGTCCAGATTGGGATGGATCAGAAAAAAATTGTGCATTTGTCTCCGCAAGTCCCTGCACGGATGCAAGATAAACAATCCAAGGATCATAGAACTAACACCCAGGGGAAGCATTTATTCTAATTATTTTACAGGCTGGTCTTGTTCTCTCAAATGGCTCTTTTTCAGAGGACTCCATGGAGAGTATAACTTTATAAATCATATGGGTGCCAGACCATATGGCAGCCACTCCAGCTTTCCTTGAGGTGATCACTCTTTTTAAAGTGGACTGATATTCAGCTAGTGATCACCAACCAATAATACTTCAAACTGAATGTCCTGGGGGAAACAAGTCATGCCCAGGAGCATTGTATTCAATTTCTAGTTTATTGACCACCAAATATCATATCAAATGGGCAAGTGTAAACCTAGAGGTGCCAAAATTTGGATCATTTACTGTGCTCTGATTAACTACTGGCACAGAGAAATAATCTGTCGAACTCTAGAGATATGGCACTTGATTGCTACATCCTGACCAATTCAGCATTGCAACCCCTTTTATTTCAGGAAACTCATTTAAGGAAGCAGGGGCCAAGGAACTCTAACCCTTGATTTGTTAACTGTTGAAGGCAAATTAAAAAGGAAATTAAACTGAAAAGGAAATAACAAAGTAGCACAAAATTCTTAAGACGCACAATGTCATTCTTTTACCTCATCAATATTTGGCCTTGCTTATTACAGGCTTTTCTATGGGCTTTTAACCGACCACTTTACCAAGGCTTCTGCTTCCAGATTCTTTGTGGGAATTAAGACCAGCTCCTTTACACGTGTGTTTTTTCGCAGGGTTTTAATTTCTCTGGCTTTCTTTATGTTCTATTACACAACCACAAGGTGGTGCTGTGGTATAGTGGAATTGTGAAAATACACGAGCTTCTCATTCCAGTTCATTCAGCCATTGGAAAATATTAGCAAACTTTCCTTGATCTAAAAAAAAAGCTGAGGAAATGATTGCAATGAACAGTAGAGGCCCTGGAGGATGACGACTGTGTAAAGCACCTGCAAACTACCATGAGTGAGAAATAATGAGCGCACAATAAATGTCTCGTTCAGAGAAGCCCTACAAGGAAGAAGCACAATAATCTGAGCTAGCATTGTCCCTCTTGCATAATGGTAGGGCTAAATTTTGGCACCTCAGATCATCTTCAAGGTGCACTGGAGGTTCTTGCATTGATACTGTTATCCCAATGTCTGAGTGGGAGGGGCATTTCCACTCCCTCTTTTATGATGAGGCACCTAGACCTTCACCATTGCCAGTGGATGATTTAGTCCTCCCACACTGGGCCCTGGTTACTTGTGAAGAGATAGCACTCTTGTAAGTTAAAAAGGGAGCAGGCCCCTGGGATGAATGGAATTCTCCCCCCCCTTTTTTTTAATCAACTGTGCTGATTGGTGGATCCAGGCTTTAGCTGCCTTATTTATACTTATTGATAAAACCAGAAATTTTCCTACTGATTGGTCAATAGCAATTGTGGTACCTGTTTACAAGAAAGGTTTAAGATCTGACCCTAGGAATGATCGTCCTATAAGTCTTTTGGATGTGGTCAGCAAATTATATATTAGTCACCTTCTGGATAAGTTAAAAAGTTGGGTGAGCTCAGAAAATCTATTGTCAGGAGTAAGAAGGTTTATGCCATGATAGATCAGCAGTTGATCATTGCTTCCTCCTGAATCATCTGGTAAGGAAATATACTTCCCCATCATATCACTCTCTTTATGCTGTCTTTGTAGAATTTCTGGTTCCTTTCTATTCCACATTTTGTCCTTGTCTTTGGCACAAACTGGCTCTTTTGAATATGAATTGTATTTATTATTATTATTATTTATATTTATTTATCGCCCATCTGGCCGGCAACCGGCCACCCTGGGCGATGTACATAGAATAAAAACAATAAAATACATTTAAAACAATATAAAAATTTTAAAATCTTAACCCACCCCATATTCCCGCCTGAACAACCAGGTTTTTAATGAGCGACGGAAGCTCAGCAGAGAGGGGGCATGGCGGAGGTTACTCGGGAGAGAGTTCCACAGTACGGGGGCCGCCACAGAAAAGGCCCTCTTCCTCGTCCCCACCAGTCTAGCTGCTCTGGCTGAAGGGACAAGGAGAAGGCCATCCGTGGCAGATCTTGTTGAGCGGCCCAATTGGTGTTGCTGGAGACGCTCCTTGAGATAGACTGGATAGACTTGTAGGTTGTTAATTAGGCATTTGGAAGCATACGTGATGTTTTACTCAGGTCTTGACTTTTTCTTGTTGATTGTTTAAAATTCTTTTTAGATATATGTGTGTCTCTCTGTGTGTTGTATGTTTATATGTTTGTATATATATGGTTTTCATAATGTATTTTTTAGGTTTTAATCTTTGTAAACCACCAAGAGAGCTTCGGTTACTGGCTGGTATAGAAATATAATGAATGAATGAATTCAGGGTTGTATGATAATTCTAGTATACATGTCAGAGTTATCAGAAGCCATTACTGTACATAAGGGTGTGCAACAGGGCTGCTACTTGGCTCTGCTTTTATTTAATGTGTTTCTTAATGATATATTTGCTTCTGTTTCTGGTGTAGAGTTTTTTCCTCTCCAGTTAAGAGACAGGAGTATTTCTATTATTTTATATACTGACAATGCTATTCTTCTGTAATATATCCAGTTGGGGATGCATAGACTTTTGAAAGCATTAAGCTCATATTGCACTAGGGAACTTCTACAAGTTAACTATTCCGAAACTAAGTTCTCATGTTCAGGAAGAAAAGGAAGCAACACCGATGGAAATTGGATAATCAGTTGCTGGAGCAGGTTGACTCATATAAATATTTGGGTGTGACATTTAAAAATTCTGGATTCTGGTCCACTCATTTGAAAGCTACTGCACTGGAAACTAATGTAACTGCTAATGCTATTTTTCGCTTCTCAGCTGGATCAGGTGGGAAGTTAGTGACAACCCTAATTGAGCTATATAAAACCAAATGGCTGTCTCAGCTCCTCTATGGGGCCCCTGTGTGGGTTCACTCAGATATCAGAACCCTGGTATTGGAGCAGCACAAATTTCTGACTCGAGCCCTGATTGTGCCTAGTTCCACCCACAAAGGAATTATCCAAACAGAAATGGTCTGTTGTTTAGTGAAAATTTAGCCTCAAAGGCAGCTATTTATTTCTGGCTTAAGATAAGTTTTCAACAGGCCTCTCTCATTTTTCTGGCATTTGAAGACATGGGTGCAGAATCATGGGCCACTGAAATGCATGAAATAATTTAACTGGTTTTTCAGTGAGCTCTTTGATTGCAAGGGGCTATGATGGTGCCTGTCTGGAAGTCTCAAGATGTTTGATCAATACTGACCTCCAGACTACTACTGTAATAGTGGCCAAGTGTTGTTCTAGCATGCTGTATACAGATTTTACAGCCCTTCCAGGGAAATTGCCCCCCATATTGGTCTTTTATTTGCCAGTGTGGTTTTAGATAGGTCTTCCTTAAATGCAGATGAAACACCTTGCAGTTAATGGAGATGCGAGGTCACAGTGCTGTGGAGTCCCACACCCACCCACACACCTCATACAGGACCGGTGCAGGGCAGTTTGGCGCCCTAGGCTAAATTATATTTAGCGCCCCCCCTCTCGTGCCATGGGGGGGCTCCAGAAAGCAGCCCTGCTCTGCAATCTCCCGCCGCCGCCGCCACCGGACCCCCCCCGCACGCTGCCGCTGCCACTGCCACTGCTGCTGCCGCCCCCACCTACCTTCCCACGCCTCCTCCGAAAAGGGACCCCCGTGCTCTGTTTTTGGCCGGGGGAAACCAGAGCAACAGGGCTGTTTAAGCCCTGTTGCCCTGGTTCCTCCCGCCAAAACAGAGTGCGGGCGGGGCTCCGGAAACAGTGCGGAGAAGGTAGGTGTCGGGGGGGAGGCGGCGCGTAGGCGAGGCGAAGCGAGGCGAGGTGGGGGGAAGCGGCGCGGGGGGGGAGGCGGCGCAGAGGCGAGGCGAGGTGGGGGGGAGGCGCCCAGGCTCGGCCCCACCACTACTCCGGGCACAATCCCCCGCACTGACCTGGCTTTCTCGGTGAGGCGGGCAGGGCAGGAGCGCGCCGGCAGCGAAGAGGAGCGCAGCGTTTCTGCGCCCTCTTCCGCTACGCGCCCTAGGCAACAGCCTAGTTGGCCTAGCGGTAGCGCCGGCCCTAACCTCATAGCCAGCATGGTTCTTTCTGCACTGGAAGGAAACCACAGGGAACCGAGCACGGAAGACTGTGCTTAGTTCCCCCTTGCGGGTGGGCATTCCTGGGGGTGGGGAGGGGTGGAACTAGCCACTGCTAGATTCCGAGGAATCCAGGTGGCACCTCAGCCTCTCCTCCTTGCGAGGATAGATAAAACATCTAGATGGGTGAAAACAGCCATCTAGATGTTTTTGAGGGCAGAAGAACCCCTTGCCTACTCCCATCAGACCGCTTCCTCCTTCCCCTGCTCACTCAATCACCTTTGCAGCCAGGAAGCAGGAAGTTGGCAGACTTATCTCCCAGTCTGCTGACTGACTTCCTGCTTCCTTGCTCTGAGGCGAGCAGAAGTGACAGCGGCAGTAGTCTGTGAGTGCAAGTGGGGGAAGGCAGGAGGAGCAGCACGCAGGCAGGAGGAAGGTAGAAGAAATGGTGGTAGGCAGGTGGGTGGGTGAGGAATAGAAGGAAAGAAGAGGAGAAGGAAATCCCAAGTGGATGGCTGGCTGCACACAGGTGGGGGTGAGGCAGGAGAAGTGGCAGGCAGAAATGGTGAGGTGAGTGGGTGGGCTGGAGAAGTGGTGTGTGTGGGCTCGCATGCGTGGAAAGGGGAGAAGGAAATCCTGAGTGGGAGGGGGAAGGAGGATGAAGGGGTACCAAGAAAAGAGGAACACCCTCCCATGACAAAAATGACAAGTCTGCCTATGGGCCCAGAAGAAAAGGACAAATGCACCCGCAGACCTGAAAAAGTTACCTACCCCGATTTATAACTCTTGTTTTTTCTAGGAGTTTAAGGCAGCTTAATAATAATAATAATAATAATAATAATAATAATAATAATTATTATTATTATTATTATTATCATCATCATCTTCAGCATCATCATCATTATTATTTTACAATGAAAACTTCATTTCAATATACAATATACCGTAAATACTAAACATGAAAACAGCAGTAAATAACGCAACAGCAATCAAAAGAGTTAAAATATTCAAAAAGAGGGACTAATTAAAACAGCTAATTAAAATTACATATGAAAAAGACCACCAAATGTCCAATAGGGCTTACTCCCAGATAAGTGGGTAGAGGATTGTAGGCTAAGGCTACAATTCTCTACCCATTTATCTGCAAGTAAGTCCCATTGAAAGGTATGTGGCTGGCATCTGAATTGACATGCATAGAATTGCTGCATTACAGTGCTTAAGCTCATTGATTTCAATATACTGATTTTCTAACCCACCACATTGGGTTTACTTATCTGTAAGTCAAATATAGATAACTACACAAACACAATCTAATACTTTTAATTTAATAGCATGAACATATTTGTAACAAAGTCACTATGTTCTTAAGAAGCCCTAAGGCTGAGTTTTTTTTAACAGGATTTGACTACATTGTTCAACCAGCTATTAACCATTTTACTCACAATTACATAATCTGCCTGTTTTAACATTCATTACCATTGCCTGAAAGGAACCTCCTTTCTATTATGGTATCATGCTTAGTTTTACATATAGTCTTGTTGTCAGATGGAAATGCATGCAGTTAGGTAATTTTAGTACAAATCCATTTTAGTTTATTAAAATGTGATAATTTATCTCACTTTTAGTTGTTTTAATAAGTGTTTCTTAAAGAGGCACATAGATACTTTTTTGTGCATGAACGGATGGAGTTAGTCTTGCCAAGTGACCCAATAATTATAGTATTCTTTTCAAACTGGAGCAAATATATGACATTGCCTTATACTGACTCATATACTGGACTATTCTTCCATCTAGCCTTGTACTGTCTATTCTCCCTGGCAGCATCTTTCCAAAGTATTCAACAGAGATTTTTCTTTGCTCTGCTACATTTATTTATTTATTACATTTTAAAGTGGAGATGCTAATATCTTAACCTTGGACATTCTCCATGCGAAGCATGTGCTTTGCCACAGAAGTCTCTAGTATAGAGGTAAGCAAAGTCATGATGGCTCCCACCTGTAATTTTCTGGACATCGTTTTACACTCCAAATTTTTGTGGATTATCTGTATTTCTCTTGATTATTTCATGATAGCCTATCTAAAGATGGCTACTATCCTTTGCACCGCTACATTCGTGTCAGCTCCACTACAGTAAGTTTCGGAAGGATGCTGATGACTGCAGCAGCGATAGGAAACAGAGTGCTGTAGCACCTTGGTGATTAACTGGCTGATTGAGGCATTAGCTTTCATAGCCAACAGTCTTCTTCACCAGATGAATATTTTGTACTGAGAAAGTGATAGGCAAGGTAGATTATAGACATATAGGTCAAAGTACATTTTGCAGAAATCAAGTTAACAAGATAAGAATTAAAGATTAATGAAAATGTCAAAACCATATCCTGATAGTTAAACTATTAAATCTGAAAAATATGGCATAGAAACTAAAGTGGAGCTGACACCATTAGGGCAAAGAAGGTATATTTCACAGGGGAGGGCACATGGAAAACTGGCTTCCAGATTTATTTCTTGCCAGGTGAGAAACTGTTGCCAGTAAACAGAGGAGATCCCATCTGTTCCCTAACAGCAAAGTTAGGCAGGAACGTTCTCTTTTTTTAGAAGGTTTGAGTAGTCCCAAGGAAAAATGTGTTACATATCTGTTTGTGTCCCAGAAAAACAGTAAGTGAAACTTGAATGCTGGTGAGCCCACTGAAGCTGAATCCAGACAAGGTTGATGTAATGATGCTTGTCTGGGCTTGTGATTACCGTACTAGTGATATAGACTTCCACCATGGTAGGTTTCAGTCCTTGAAATCTAGCGATGCCTCTGGAGCCATGGCATATCTTGGAATTCTAAATAGTAGAAGCAACCTGAAGTACTTTTCAATAACCACATCAAAGGAACATTTGCTTTATTGAAACAATTCCAGGTGCTTGATTGACCAATATGTTTTGTACACTGTGGCTAAGAGTCTGGTGTGCTGCAAAATGTAAACTACTGATCTTCCAGACCAATCAATATTTTGAGTGAGTCAATACTTGAATTGTGATAGGCAGTCCATAGGAAGATCATGCAGACTCTGAAGCACTGATGTCATTTTTGTCTAGTGACGCCTTACCCCAGCTATAATAAGATACTATATAGAAGTGAGATACTATGTTATTTCTTCACTGACTTTAAAACTGTCCCACAGTCTATTAATTGCAGTAGTGTAATCTGGAGGTTAAAAATGAGATTAATGTCAGTTGCCAAATCCAAATCCAAATCTGAAAGAAAGACTTGCAGCTTTCTCATCTGATGAAATTTGATTTCTCTCAGGGCAAAAAGGCATTTAATGGCTTCTGGCTCTGTGGAAGCAGCAATGGATGATGGAAAATAATACTTGTAGCTGTAAAAGGAAAAGAAAATCTCATGTCATAACCTATTATTCAAATTTAATTCCCTGTTTGGTTATGTAATTTTGGGTGACATCTTGTTAAGTAAAGAGGAAATCTTAGTGCCCACAATAAAATTATGACTATTTAGCTATGCAAGATTAAGGGACTGAAGATTGCTGTAGTATAATTGTAAGGCTGCAATAAAAATGAAAATTCTTATGAAGAACTGGAACAATTTATATAAAATTAAGACCCTCAGCTATTACCAAATATAGAGTTTAAATCTTTTAAATTATTCCGTTCCTAAGTTGTCAATTAACTTACCTTAATTAATTCTTGAACTAACATGCTAAAGTTCAGATTTTTCAAATGTTCTAGATAATACTTGGCATATAACCTTACCTGAAGTAATACTTTGATGTTAAAATGAATATTTATTATTTCATAAGAATTATATGGAGAGTGGGGAGAGGGAGAGAGAGAGAGAGAGAGAGAGAGAGAGAGAGAAGTGATTTTTCTTAGGTTTTCCATCAGCCACAGATCAGGTATATACAGTAATGCCTTGGATTGCAAGTAACTTGGTCTGAGAGCGTTTTGCAAGACAAGCAATTTTTTAAAATAAAATTTGACTTGATAAACAAGCGACGTCTTACAATACAAGTGTAGGGATATAACCGCTCGCCTCAAGCGGGCGTAGCGGGCCGAAATCGGCCCCGCTCACGCCTGCCAGAGACACGCTTTGATATAAGAGTGTTTTGGATTACAAGCACGGTTCCAGAACGAATTATGCTTGCAATCCAAGGTATTACTGTATTACAGAATTACTGCAAATTAAATAAATTTACAGTGCCATCTATGTCTGCTCAGAAGGAAGTCACATTGAGTTCAATGGGGCTTACTCTCAGGTAAGTGGGTATAGGATACAGTTTAAATAAAGTATATAATTTCCAGGAATTTGCACCTAATCTGTATCTGATAATTTATACTATTGTTACTATCTTTTTAAACTAATATTTTGTCCAATGTCTTCCTTGTCACGTATTAAGACTGCATTCCTATACAAGCCTACCTGTGAGAAAGTGCCATTGAACTCAATGGGACTTGCTTTTGAGTAGACATATACATTATTGCACTGCCAGAATACAATCCTATCTATACGCACCTCGGAGTGAGTCCCAATCTGAGTAGATATACATAGCATTGCAGTGTAATTCATTTTAAAATTAGAAAATGTTTGGTTCATCTTCATTTTCATTGCCCCATATTTAAGGGTTATTAACACATGTTACAATGATATTTCCCCCTAATATTGAAGAGAAAGGGCATGTTCATGAATAAAAGTCTAAGGGTGCAATCTTATGCATGTTTAGACAGAAAAAGTCCTGCAACTCCCAGCATTTCCCAGCCAGCATGGCTGGCTGGGGAATGCTGGGAGTTCTAGAACTTTTTTTCTATCTAAACATGCATAGGACTGGCCCTAAGTATTCCATTGTATTCAGACTACATTGACAGGCTCTGTCTTGATGGAGTATGTTTTTTGCCATCTTCCAGTCAGAATTTCTCATTTATCTGTGTGTGAAATGTTCAGTGCAATTCTATGGATGGCTATTTAGAAGTAAGTCTCATTAAGTTCCATGGGACTTATTCACTAGAAATATGTTTAGGATTGCATGCTTAAATATAAAATCCCCCCTCCGCCCCCCGTGATTTTGATCTATTATATTTAACAAGTACATCTCTTCCTCTTTCATACTTGTACATAAGTTGGAAAAAAAGACATCCAGGAAGCCTGAAGAACCCTTATTATTTTAATCAGTATATCCCTTAGCTTCTGAGAAATATCAGTTATATCAGTTCAGAGGGATATGTTTATATTCAGTCAAATTACCTAAACCATTCAGTTTACAGCATTGTTAATATTATCCAGACGGGAGAGCAGACCTATCTTGGATGCCAGTGGAGCCTTCCCTCTGAATGCAAATAGTAGCTTCAGGGTGTTTTTGTTAGGACCAAAGGGGGTGGGGAAGGATTAAACTTCCCCTCCGCACTCCACACACCCCGGCAGTCCCAATGCTGATCAGTCTCTCTTACAGCTGTCATTTACATTTTTTAAAAAAACCATACATAGTCCTAGTTAATGTTTATACTGAATGTAAATATTTTGTACAGAAACAGTTTGTTGGAATGTTGCTATGTGTGTGGAAGAGTTGCTACTTTATCTTACAGAATTAATTTCTGTTATCTTAAAGGTATCCAAAGATCTCCCTGAAAAACAGAAAGAAACTGAGCATATGTTAAATAATTTGAACCAGTTTGAACATCAGTTAAGTCAAGTAAAATTGTGGCTTTCTCCCATCAAAGAACAATTGGAACTTTACAATCAAGGGGGCCAACCTGGAGCTTTTGACATTAAGGTAATGTTTTCATTGTTTTAAAATTACAATTTACCTGTAATTGAAGATTTGTTCAAATGCTCATTTTACTTTGATATTAAACAGTTTGTGAAGAGTCAACATCGGTTGCTGACAGTGAAATAAGAATGCTTACCATATATAGGGATTTGCAGTAATTTAGCTCACTGCTGCTTTAGTGCTGACTTGGTTCAACAGGGCATACACAAGATTTTTTATTTCTTATTATGAAATTATTCTTATTCTTATTTTTATTTCTTATCATTCAAAATAAATGGTGTGCTTGTCTTGCACTCAAAATACAAAACATTGTTTCGAATCTCTCCACCTGTGCACCAATTTAGAGAATGTGGGAAAGCACCATCCATTGTGTGAAGATACCCTGAGCCTGGCTCAGATATTAAACAGGGAATGTTCCTTTACTATTCCACATGTGTGTAGAGGGATTGTAGGATCCATTCCAAAACAGAGCAATTACTTTTTAATTAAAAAGTTGTGAAAATGGAACCACAGACATCCACATTTAAATATTAAAGGGTTTTGTAATCATATTGCTTTGGTTGTCTTAAAATATATCAATTTGAAATACAGAGAAAGAACAATTCTGAGTGCATTCCACTTGTATCTGGTTGTCCAGTTTAATACATTGGGGGGGGGGGGGGCAACAGCTGTGACCAAAAAAGCTGCCTTCTGAGCCAAACAAAACAAGCTCAGAATCTTTTGACAATGGCAAAATATTACAGATTGCCATCACCAAGATATTAATAAATTGGCTACTCTGGAGGCTTTTTTTAACCAGCTTTGGAACATAACAGCCTGTAACTGTCTCGGTACTGGATTCCAAACATACTTACCTGAGCACATAACTCCTGTATATAAATGTGAACTGAGCTGACTAATTAGGCATTCTATGTTGAAAGGTGGGTGCAATCTTTTGAAATCTCCCAAGGCAAAACACTTGAACCTCATTAACCAAAATTTTGATTAAAAGAGATTTAATCAAAAAGATTAAAGAAAATGAAGCCTTAATATAGAAAATAAAGGCAAGCTTTCTAGCAAGTTATTTCTCCAATCTGTGGTGAAGAAGTCCCCAGTTAAGAGTAAGCCATTCAAATCACTCTTGAGTGCCATTTTTATATTTTTACTACAAAATTACCCATATTGTCTCATTCTGTGGTTACCCAAGGCTCCCAGGGCAAGCCAGTGGTATTTGACAAGGTCAGATCTGAATAAGGAGACTCCAGTCTTAGAACAGTTAGATCTAAGCAGGCAAAGTTGTGTCAGGTAGGTAGAATTCAGTCAAAGTAAGTACATCAGGCACAGCAAACTAAGCTAAGCCAGAAGCCCTCTTGTGTAAAGGGCAGCTGCAATAGGACCATGGAGAGCCCAGAGTGAACTTTGCTGGCTGGCACTCTCTCCTACTAGATCCATAGGCATGTGTTGTCTCAATGGGAAGCTAGAGCCAGCTGAAGACTTACCTATGTAGGCAACCATGATTACGCCCTCTGGAAGAGCTGGTTCAACTATTAAAGGGCCCTGGCCTGATTTTATAGTCTCAGAGTTCTGTGAGACTGGGGAGATAGAAGTTCTGCTGGGGGTTCATTCTCTGACTCAGAGGATGATGGCAAGGTTGTGTCTTCTGCCCAGGGCAGGGGGACAAATACAATACTTACTATCCCTTCCCTGGAAAAGCAATGTGATCCTCATCTTCATCACAGGATTCTCCCATACCCTGAAAAGGCTGAGGACTGCGGGGCATAACACATATTGCAAATTAACACAAAAAGGCATTTTATTACAATCTGAATTGTCTTTTCTTTTTAATCCATTTTCTGTAATCCCCTTTTACTTTATGCACCTCACCGTCTTTTTGCAGCTCTATTTCTCAATTACCTTTTTAAAGAAAATCTGTACTTCATAGCATAGTCAACTGTTTGTACCACCGCAGGTCTCTCCACACTCACCTATTTCTGTTTCTGCGTTTTTTCTCTATTTTCCATTCATAGGTTTCTCTGCAGCCTCACATCTCATGTACTTCCCTATTTTCTCTCTGTACCCATCTCTGCACTTCCACAGGTATCTCTGTTACTCCTTCCCCCTTTTCTGTGCTTCCTCATCCCACACATCTATCTGGATTCTGGACCTCATCTTTTAAATACCCTTTTTATTTTCCCATACATCTCTTCACTCCATGTTACCCCTTCTTGTCTCAGGAAACCATAGTAAACTTTATTTTCTCGCCCATCTTCTTCTCTGAGTTTGGTGCAATAGCACACAAGGCTTTACCATCAATTAACACCAATGGAGGAGTCTTAGATTCAGGTGGGCTGTGCAGCTTTCCTGGTTGGCTGGCTGAAAAACTTATACCAGTTCCATCATGCACTTCTGAATCCAGGGAGAGAAAGAGCTGTGAAGTGATTAATACTTTCTCCTATTCTCTCCTGCACTGTTGATGGGTTTGGGTGGGCCTTAGATATATCCACAAATATATGGGAAAGGGCTGTAAACAATTATTATTGATGGAATTCCCCCATGGGAAGCAAATATACGGAGGGGCTGCAGTTCGTTCATAGGCCTGTTCTAGGTGGTACAGATGAGATGACAATGCAAGGGCTTTGAGGGCAGCAGGTGGAGAGATGAGCAGAGCCTCTGCTCGGTCTTGTACTTCATCCTTGGAGCCCTGATTTCACACACACACACACACACACACACACCTTCTAATGCCAATGCATCCTTCAGCTGGGTAGGAGTTGTTACAAAAAACATTTCTTCTTTTAGACATATCAGTGGGATTGGAATATGTTGTATAAATAAATGTGGACAGAACTAAACTCTATAGCCATGATCCAAACAAATCTAAGCAATCTGGAGTCCCTTTGATTTTGATATGAGACCAAAGTGCATGCTTTAGTCTCTCCTGTTGAAAGCAACAGTGTTTCAAAAAACTTAAATTTGGCTGCATTGCACTCTGTCTATCACAGGGTGCTGGGGTAGCTCTTGTGATGCAAAAATCACTACAGGAAAGGATAGGAACATGCTAAAAATGCAGCTTCACTTAAATCTCTGTTTTGGAAAGTAATAATTTGAAGCCTGAGGGAAGAATGCATGAAAACAAAGAAGCACACATTTTAAACTTGGCAATTGCATTTTCTCCAAGTTTATCCATGTGGTACAGAAAATTCTTCTTTTATCTGTAGAAAGTTTTTTTTTCTTCCTATAAATAAAAATGACTTTCATTGCCCTGCAGGGGTTCCATAAGAAATGGAATAACAATAATTGCACATAGTTGCAAATGCTCACTGAAACCCACCTAAATCATCTTTATTTTCAGGTTCCTGTTGTAACAGGTATGATTACAGTCACTGAACACAAAAGTAATGTTTTGATCTCTGCAGGATGAACATTGGATACAAGAAAAAAATAATAAAGTTAAGGGCATGCACACAATTAGCTGCTAAAAGGGCAACTCATATACTTCAGTGTTTATAGAGATAATTATGGGAGTGAAAGAAATCAGATATCTGCCCATAAGTAATATATAAGAATAAATAATAAAGAAAAATAAGTAAGGAGAAAAAATATTCCATCAGATATTCTCCATTGATGGAAGTGACTAGTGGATTTAGTCTAGTTAGTTTTGTTCTGTAACCCATGGATAAAATAACAGCCAAATCAGTGATATTTAATTTTCATATTCTAGAGGGGTAGACATGTTAGTCTATTGCAGCAAAACAACAAAAGCCTTGTGGCACCTTAAAGACTAACACATTCATTCTTGGATAAGCTTTCATGGACACTGTCCACTTCATCAGATGCATGAAGTGTTAACCTAAAAATGGCATATTTATATATGATGCTTGGGTGAGAGTGGGGAGATGTAAACTGTGTTGTAAGAGGGAACTGAAATGCAAAAAGTACAGAAAGTGATAATTACCTTAACACTTGCCATTCACAAAACTTTGTTGGGTGAGCCAATTAATATGTGTAGTGGGATGAGAGTATTACAGGACCTAATAATGCCAGACACAATACTATAGGTTCATACACCTGCTTATCTTCCAATGTGATGTGTGCCAACATTTGCCAACAATGATCTACTGCATTCTAGATTGAGCAAACAGGCCAGTTTCTATGCAAAAGAATAAATGGACACAAATTTGACATAGATTTCGTAGATCATAGAGTTGGAAGGAGCCTACAAGGCTATCAGGAATGTCAGTGTTAAAAAACTAGTAGGGAGACAATTTTAACTTGCCAAGACATTCTATCAATGACCTTAAGGTGTTCATTTTTAAAGTAAATTCATTATTCAAAGACAGATATCAATGTGAAATTGCTGGAGTACAATTCATCAAGAGATTCAACTCTATCTCCTGTGGTTTGAATAAGAAAGGACAAAGGTGGTTTTTTTAATCATGTATTTTATGTATTTTAATTGATGCACCATTGCAACAATGGTTCATGCAACACGCCAAGCCATGATGGTTTATAAACCAGGGGTGGCTTGTCGTGTTGTCTGAACCCAGCAGCATGGTGCACAAGTCACTCTGTCTATGTTATCAAGGTCTTGTGAATGGCAACTGTTACGGTAATTATTATTGTCTGTACTTTTTGCATTTCAATTCGCTCTAACAACAGTTTACATCTTACAACAAAAGCTTAAGCCAAAATAAATTTGTTAGTCTTTAATGTTCCACAAGACTCTTTGTCGTTAATTTTAATAGTTTTTCATAGAGGTGTCTTGGATTTTTCCTTCTGTTACTAGAACCCAAGCCCTAAACATTTACTTCAGTGTGAATCTATTTAATTTCAGTGGATTTAATTTAACTGCTACTATTGCTGTTGAACATTTATATGTCAGTGTATACTTATCACTGTATCAAAACATGTGCTGGGAAACTAATTCCCATGGGGGTGGCCATGTTAATCTGTTGCTACAAAAACAAGAAGAAGTTTTGTGGCACTAATACCGTATTTTTCCGTGTATAAGAGGCCCCCATGTATAAGATGCCCCCCCCCACTGGGCAGTTCCACAACCGCATGGTTCTCTCCTCGGCTTACTTCCATGTATAAGACAACCCTCAATTTTTAGTCTAACGGTTTTAGGAAAAAGTATAGTCTTATACATGGAAAAATACTGTACATTTATTGTGGCATGTAGGCTGGAAGTTTACACAAATAGCTAACTGGGATTAAGTCCCATGGAAGTCAGTGGGTCATAAATCTGGGTACATGTGTTTGGGATTAAGCTACATGTCAGTTAAAGGTCAAAAAGGTCAGGAGATTTCAGGAATCTAGCAGTTGTCACAGGAAAGGCTAATAATGGAAAAGAACATACAGTCATGCCTTGGATTGAGAGCATAATTAGTTCCGGAAACGTGCTTGTAATCCAAAACACTCTTATATCAAAACGAAATCCCCCCAAAAAAATTTGTGCAGAGATTTTTAATTTAAGCTGTACTACAGTACTTGTATTGCAAGACGTTGCTTGTATATCAAGTAAATAAATAAATATTTAAAAATTTGCTTGTCCTGCAAAACGCTCTCAAACCAAGTTATTTGTAATCCAAGGTATTACTGTATGTAGAAAATGCTGTGATCACAGATGTGGCCAATATGATGCCCTGCCAATAATATTCTGAAGTAACTGATGTGATTATTTTTACAAGTAATTATATGTTTTAAGGCAATTCAGGTATTTTAGGAATATTTTAGCTACTGTATAGCTAAGCTAAACTTGATCAATGACATTTATTTGTGATTGAATGCAGTAGTTTGAGAGACCAAGATTTAAAATAAGCTAACCCTGTTATATCTTACATTTCATATACACTGAATAGATATCTAACAGAATATATCTTACTTTGTCAAGTGAATTAATTTTTTCAGCATTTATAATTTTTTGCCACATAATAATGTATACAGCAGTGATTTGCAAAGATAAAATAAAAACTCTGATAAGTTACAGAGGTGAACATCAGGAGAAGCATCTATCATGTTAATATGTTAATCACTATGCACATGCTATTTTTCACAATTCATTTAATTGACAGCAGATTGCTTTTATGGAAAAAGATAAGAATGCAAACTAAAGGAACTTAAATTAAAATAAATTATGAAGAAAAAGTGATTAGATCACTTTCCTGAATTGGGTTGACCAACAGAAGAGAAGTTCATTTTCTTTTCTCAAATATACTAGTGGTAGATAAATAGTAAACTTAAATAGGATTTCTCTTTACGGTGTAATATATTCTGGTAATGAATGTGACAGATCTAATGAAATTGAATGTAGCACTAATTCTGTTTCTCTTTAGTCCTACCTGAATGGTATAATTATTTTTTTCAGTTTGTTACATTCTCATGAATCCAGAGTTCATTTGATTATTCAGACAATTGAAGGAGGGGCCATAGCTCAATGGCAGAGCACATGATTTGCATTAAGAAAGTCCCCTCTTCAATCCCTGTCATCTCCAATTAGAATGAGCTGGTGGCAGACTGTTGCCTGAGATCCTGGAGAGCAACTGTTCCTCAGTCCCTTGGCAATCATGCTATGGGGTTCCACAGGGTACCATCTTGTCCCCAAAGTTGTTTAACATCTATATGAAGCCACTGGGAGTGGTCATTAGGGGATTTGGAGCCAAGTGCCATCAGTATGCTGATGACACACAGCTCTGTCTCCCTGTGACAACTGAATCAGGAGAGGCTATGCAAGTACTGAATCAGTGCCTGAACTCAGTGATGGGCTGGATGAGGGCGAATAAACTGAGGTTGAATCCACAGGAGTCTGGGAAATAGGCTCATTGCCTGTTCTGGATGGGGTTGCACTCCCTTTGAAAGATCAGGTTCATAGTCTGGACTCTGGAGGTACTCCTAGATCCATCATTGTCCCTGGAGTCCCAAGTGACTGTGGTGGCTTGGAGTGCCTGTTACCATCTTCAGTTGGTTCACCAACTATGACCTCTCCTGGACAGGGATAGCTTGGCCACAGTGGTGCAGGTGCTAGTAACCTGAAGACTGGATTACTGCAATGCGCTCTATGTAGGGCTGACCTTAAGGCTGCTCCGGAAGCTGGAGCTAGTGCAGAATGCAGCAGCTTGGCTACTGTCTGGAGCTGCCCCTTTTAAGCATGCAGCTCCTTTGCTGAAGGAACTGCACTGGGTACCTATTCACTACCGGGCCAATTTTAAGGTTCTGGTACTTGTGTGTACAAATCCCGAAACAACTTGGGACCAGGATACCTGAGAGTGCATCTTCTCCCTTACCAACTTGCCCGGTCACTGAGGTCATTGGAGGATATTCTCCTAGTGCTTCCTCATGGACCTATGGCCCAATTGGAGTCCACCAGGAGAGAAGCCTTCAATGTGGCAGCTCCATTTCTATTGAACTCCCTGCCTCTGGTGGTCAGACAGGCTCCAACATGGTGTTGCTTTCGGTGCCTCCTGAAGACCTCCTTGTTCCAGGAAGCCTTCTCTGCTGTCCAACCACCATTATAATAAAAACTTGTTTTCAGTGTATTGTTTTTGTTTCTTTTACCCATTTTTATCTTTTTCTTGTTCACCGCTCTGGAATCTACTTAGATATGGAGCGGTATACAAATACTGTAAATAAATAAACAAACTGCTAGTTAGAAGAGACAATACTCGGCTAGATGGAAAAATGGTCTGACCTGCTATAAGGCAGCTTCCTATGTTCCTATGAAGTTGTGATGGATGTGTTTTTTTAATTTAGAAATTATAAATTTTATTTATGTGGATCATCCCTTTGTAAAATGTACAGCCTATTGATTTTTCAAATATAAATAGTAGTATACATTATAAATCTCACAATTCAAAAAAGATAAAGTCCCTATAACCCATCCATCCCCAATGCCCTCTCCCCCTATTATCAAGGAAAAAAATTAAAAAGGAAAGAATTAAAGAAAAAGGAAAGAAAGGGTACAAAATCCTTAACTTGGTGTTCTTCATAAATAATTTAAGAAAGTTTGCCACATGGGGACTTCTGGTTAGGATTTATGGCAACCTGAATGCCTCGCTGTTGGTGAGGAATGAAAGCAGCATAGTATGGGCTGTGAACAGTTCCCAGTCAGCAAAATCGTCCCTAGATGAAAAGGGAGGATTGGAGATAAGTCTGAATTATACCCTAGAGGGTCCTATATCATGAATCTTCCTGCCGGTCTCAACTGCTAGTTCTCCTAAAACGACCTGGGGTGAAGGACTTTACTATCACTCTTTGCTGCCTTCGGAGCCAGGGATCGGATAATAAGATTGCCAATACTGATTTCCTAATGATTTATGGATTACATCTGGTTTGGTATAAAGAGAGATCTTCTCATAGTGACTGAGCTTCTCTTTACTGTAAGTATATCCCCCTTTCGGAAACAAAAGAAAAAAGAAGGAAAGAAATTTAAAAAAAATACTGGAAGGAATTAAAGATTTAATTTGTTACTGCAAAAAGTTTGATGAAGAGAAGTCTTGGAAAGGAGGTTCTTTAACCTATTTGGTTTTTTCTTACTTTTGTCGAATGCCTAAACGGGGAAAAACAGCTAGGTAGATTGACTATGGTTCGCTGTGAACTGTCTGTTGTTTATGCCAAAAAAGCTGTTTGTTTGGAAGATTTTCGACAACAAAAGATAAGGTTAAGAACGGACTGTGATGTGGCTGAAAACCTCAAGTTGGATTGTATTGTTCTAGGGCTTTCAGGAAAAATATATAAGTCAGAGGTGGTTCGATATTCCTACTTATAGGAAAAAATGGTTACACATTATTTGTTTCAGAAGTTGTTTGAACAACTGGAAAATAAATTGGAAGAGCTTGGAAATAAATTGGAGAGAAAAATTGATACCGTAATTGGTGTGTAAAACTAGACTTAGAGATACCGCTTATGCAAATCGTGGCTGTTTTAAGGAAGTTTACCCTGTTTTTTACGTTAAAAACGTAGTGCCAGGGACCAGGAAGTGTAGCGCCAGGGACCTGGAAGTTCCTTTCCCCAGCTCATCTTGCGAGGACGTGAGCTGAGCTGGGGAAAGTTAAGTCGCATGGAACTCGGGGGGGGGGGGTCAAGGCCGGCAAGTTCACCCTGCTTCCACCCCCAGATTGACCTCCGCGCACATCCCTAGGTTAGACTTTGTTATTCTGTTGATATAGAAAAGGGCTAATATTATTGTTGAAGGTTGAGTGGAAGCCTCTAATATACTTTTTGTAGAATTTAGGGAAATAAAGATTGGTAGATGTGTGAGTTGAATGAACTAGAAGAAAAATGTTGGAGAATAGAAAAAAGTGAGGGATTTTTGTATCTATAGAACAGTGATGGCGACCCTTTTTGAGCCCGTGTGCCCAAACTGCAACACAAAACCAACTTACTTATTTGCAGTGCCAACACTGCAATTAAACCTGAATACCGAGGTTTTAGTTTTAGAAAAACAACTCATACAGTTGTCCGAACTAATTAACATCTTTTGTCTTAAAAGAAAAACACAATAACAGAGTTTTCAATGATACAAACAGTTTTTTGTTGAAAAAAAAATCAACTCAAAAAATTATTATAGTACTACATTGTACACATAGCCTGAAGGGAATTTATACAAACTTTTTAAATAATTAGGCACATGTATTTTTGGATAAGGGATTCTCAACTTGTAATATGATTATATGCCAGACTGAAATTGTATGGGGCAAGCTTTACCCTGGGTCCTTTCCCTGCTTCTACAGGTGTCGGATTAGTAAAAGTAAAAGTCAACCTGTACTAGGATGAGCAAGATAAACAAGAAAACTAAACGTGCTTAACACATTTTAAACACTTTATGTCTTGGACTGCAAACACTGCATTAGGTAGAAGTTTGCATTGGGCATGCTTTTGCACAATTAATGTGATTTTTGCTATTGCATGCATGCTGATAATTTGTCAAACCTTGGCTCATACTCCGTTAGTTTGAGAGCAACACATGCAGCACTCAGGTCAACTGTTAGGGCTTTACATCCAAGCCATACTCTGTGCATCATTCTTCAAAATCTTTTAAATGTGATAACAATGTAGAAAAGAATTCTGTAACAGGAATTCTAGAATAAAATCATTCTGTTCCACACTGTGAGAAAGAACAAGATCATTAGTGTTTTGCAGAAGGGGACAGTCTTTTCGCGACCTGGTGACCAATGGCTCGAGTGCCCACAGAGAGGGCCCTGCGTGCCAGCTGTGGCACCCATGCCATAGGTTCTCCATCACTGCTATAGAATAAGAGTAACTATTGTTAATTATATTTGCCGTGGAGAAGATTGGAAGTCCATTTTAGTTTAGTTTGCTGTTTGTTCTGTGCTTGTGTTTTTATTTTTTCAAATAAAATAAAATAAAATAAAAGTTTGCCACATTGATTCCTTTCTTGGAAGGAAGATCTAATAACTACAAAATCCAGTGGCGTATTTCAGGTCAAATACAGTAAGGGCACATTCCATAGGAGTGCACTCTCAATGCTTGTAAGTCCCCAAACTCGGAGACTTAAGAGCATCAAGTGCAGAGTGAGAGGCATCAGAGGCGATCTCTTCCTCCCTGCACCTCCCGCTCTGCATTCAGCTAGACGGCTGTTATCAGCCATCTGGCTGAGGCATTTCGGAAGGGGAGGGAAGAAAGCTGGAGCATTGTCAGGATACCTTGTTACCCCCTCTCCGAGGTTGATTTTCCAACCTCAGAGAGGCAGCTGGAGTGTTGCTTTCCATGCTGGCTGTGAGGGTGGGGAGGGTGATTGGAGTGTGAATTCTCCACTCTGAGGTTGGAGTGTTGTCTCTTACCTTGGATCTGGGAACTCAAAGTGTCCTATGGCCCACCAGACAATGTCTAGGGACCATAGGATCACTTTCTAATCCTTTTAAGGTGCAAGCCCATACATGTTTAGACAGAAAAACATCAAACAAGCCCCAGCATCCCCCAACCAGCCTTGTCCTTGCTATGTTCTGAATAATAGTAGAAGAGATGTTGACTATGTCAGTCACTTCATTACATACTTGATCATATGCAGGTAAATCAAGAAAAGTGTGTGGCTATTGCCTAAAGAACCTAATGGTAGATAAATGAGATAATTCCCACTAAGCATGAGAAAATGAGAAAGCAGATGAACAACTGGGTTTTTCCATTCATCTGCCATTATTTGTCAATATTGCTTAACAATCCAAGACAAAGTCTTCTTTTTGTGAGTATTGATTTCATTTCATTCTGTTAGGATCTATTAGTGAATAATTTATGTATGTAGTATTGCATAGCATAAGGAACAAACTGGATGTCACAAGGGAACAACAGCAACTAAAGGGCTGGGGTGGGAATGTTTTATACCATTATTCCCCCAGCACCTCCAACAGCCTCCCTTATTGAAAGTTCTGAAAGCTAGGAGTTGCTGATACCATTTGCCCGATAAGACCTACAATATTCGAGAAAGATTTCAAATGAAACTGTAGTGGAAACTTTAGAATTAAGTGGCAGGATCCAATACTGCTGCTGCACTCCTGCCAGGCCCGGTGCAAGGCAATTTGGTGCCCTAGGCAAGATCAGATATTTAGCGCCCCCCCTTCCCACTTGAGCCCTCCCTCCCTCCAGCCCTATGCCCATTATGAAATAAATTTCCCTCCCTGGGAACTGCCGAGCCCCATAGAAAAACTTTGTGGACTTTGAGACTTTTCCTTTGTGTTCACGAGGAAAGCAAAGAGGCAACATCAGCCCAGCTATGCCAGGAACTCCCAAGGGCCTTCTCCTACTCCATATATATGTAAAAGCCTGTCTCCTCCTGCAGGCAGCACAAGGGATATGAAAAAAGGATGTGAGAGAGGTGTGGTGGTGCTACCTGTGAGGAATAGAGATAAAAGGGCGTCTTGCAGCCTGTCCTACCTCGCAGGGTGGAGGTGCAGAGACACCGGTTTGACTCGTACACCTTCTGGGTTGCAGGGGGGGGATGCATGTAGTAGAAACATAGCAAAGAGAGAGCCCGTGGATCATCTGGTTCAAATTTAGGAGGGGATTTACAAAACTTGCTGCTTCCCCTCCTCTCTCTATCACTTTGTTGCAATATTTCTTTATCAGAATAATGTATATTATCCTGTCTTTCCCTTTACCAGCCTAGTGCTCAAGGCAGACAACAATATTCAAAGTACAGTAAAGAAAACATCAACAGCTCAGGGCACAATCCTAAACACGTTGAGGAAGAAAAAAGCCCCGCAACTCCCAGCATTCACCAGCCAGCATGGCTGGCTGTTGGAACGCTGGGAGTTGTGGGGCTTTTTTCTACCTCAACATGCATAGGATTGCGCATGGCTGGCTGGGGAATGCTGGGAGTTGTAGGATTCCCCCCCCTCCAAACACGCATAGGATTGCATCCTAAAACCATTTAAAACCAAAACACAGAAACAGCATGGTAAATAATTAAAACATTGGAGCCCCAGCTAGCTTAAAATACCTTTCCCTCCCTCCCTGGTTGCTGGAAATAACTGCTTTCAGGGGACCTTGAGCTGAGGAACCTGAGGCTCGCGCGAGGGAGGGAAGGTGAAGGAGGTGTTTGCAGGTGCATCCTTGAGAGGGAAGGCGAAGGAGGTGTTTGCCTCCCCTCCTCCAGTCTGTAGCCTTCTCTGCCTCTTTTGATGCTGGTTGTGAGGAGGAGCCTGCCTGCTGCTGTTCCTGGTAAGGTGCTGGAGGAGAGAGAGGGAGGGGTGCGCTTCTTTCGCCTTCCCTTCCCCGCCACAGGACATGATTGGTAAAACAAACTTGGTAAAATACGTGATGTATTTTTTTTTCCCCAAGGCATTTCTGGCGCCTCCTTTAGCCCGGCGCCCTAGGCAGCCACCTAGTTGGCCTAATGGTAGCACCGGCCCTGACTCCTGCTCATTCCGTTTTGCCAGCAGGTCCCATCGCTAGTGCAACAGGCAGTTAGTTCTTCCTAACATAACCGCAGAAATGAGCAGAAACACTCGTTTCTGGATTGAGACAGGTCAGCAGAGCTTCCTTCTGTGAGCTCTGCTGACCTGCCCAGTTCAGGAAATTAGTGTTTCTGCTCATTTCCTGTGGCTTTAAGAACTACTAGCTCCCCCGCCTCCCCATTGCACTAGTGGTGGGCCCTGCTGGCATGTGGGTAGCATAGGATACTGCCCAAGATTTTTATGAATGTTTAACTCAATCATAGAATCATAGAAAAGTAGAGTTGGAAGGGGCCTACAAGGCCATCAAGTCCAACCCCCTGCTCAGTGCAGGAATCCAGGTCAAAGCATCCCTGACAGATGTCTGTCCAGTTGCACCTTGAACATTGCCTCCAGACTGGGAGAGCCCACCACCTCCCTAGGTAGTTGATTCCATTGTCTTATTGCTCTAACAGTCAGGAAATTTTTCCTGATGTTTAGGTGGAATCTAGGTTCCTGTAACTTGAGCCCATTATTCCGTGTCCTGCAAACTGGGATGATCGAGAAGAGAAGATCCTGGCCCTCCTCTGTGTGACATCCCTTCAAGTACTTGAAGAGTGCGATCATATCTCCCCTCAGTCTCCTCTTCTGAAGGCTAAACATGCCCAGTTCTTTCAGTCTCTCCTCCTAGGGCCTTGTTTCCAGTCCCCTAATCATCTTGCCCTATTTACTGTGGAAGCATTTTTGAGAACTGTTTGATAAAAATCAATATATAATTTTCTTTTTAAAATACTTTATAAAATGGATTCCAGAAGGATAAGCATCTTAGCCATATACTAAAAGCAGCAGACAACATTGTGGCATCTTGAAAATTAACAAACACAATTTAGCATGGCATTTTTTACACCCTACTTCAATAGATGCATTACTCTGAAAGTGTCCTGGATGGGTCAGTTTCTGGCATCATTACTTCATAATTTATAAAGTGCCTAACTTTTTCTAGGCACTGTAATATTTTTAGGCACCCAGAAACTTACAATAAACCTTTGACAAGTTAGCATGTTAACTTCATAAGATGACTTAGGTGCTGGGTGACTGCAACAAATATCTGAGCCTCAACTCAATAGCATCTTGCTGCAATGAAAGAAAGGCAAGTGAAAGTATTTAGCCATATTTTGGATAAGAAATATCTTTTCAAAAGTAATAAATTCACGTGGTAAAGGAAGACAAATGTAAAAAAATAGATCTTCCTCATGTTATCTCTTCTTTGACATAGTACAAATGTATGTCAGATGAGAATTACTTTTCTTTAGGCATTCCTATTGAGAAATGTGTAGAGCAGGAGAATTCATGCCGATCCTTTTAAAAACTTCTTTTCTGCATTTAAAATTCACTGTATGTCAGACAATTAGCACCTAAAAGCAATTAAAAAATTTTCAGTGAATATATGTATAGGAGGGCACTTTCCACTTAATGATGAAAAAAAGGCTATGCAATTATGTTATGCTTAGGTAAGCAGAAGTACTGCTGTACTAAATTTTCACAGAATTCAAAAGTTTCTGGCTGGGGGGTGTAGTAAAGTTTCTGCCAAAAGACAAGCCACCCTTTGTAAAATAAATAATAATAAAATGCACCAAAAACGCATCTCATAAGCACTTTGTAAAAGGCAGTGGAGGGACTGGACTGTGCATTATAGTGCAGATTGCTACCTTTAAAGTGGCAACTATCACTTTAAATGAGGCAATCTACAGCGCCATCACCATTCCTCTTCCATCATAGAGAAAGAATCAACTGTGCTGCAGACCACTTCCTGCAAAGGACCACTTTAAAGAATTCAGTCTGCAGCAGTACCTAGGGCTGGGACAGGGAAGATTTTTTTCTGTTGAGGTCTGCATTCTTTCGTGGGTAACCTGTCCAGGGCTACATGCTGGTGGGGTGTGTGTCACCTGCTGCTGCTGGTTGGCAGGGCCGGAGGCAAAAGTGGCATCTGCCATCCCCCTTTCTCTCTGCCATCCCCTTTTCTCTCTCCCCACTCCCTCTTCATTCCTACCCAACAGGGTGCTAGGGAAGGGACAGATCACTTTTGCCAGATGTCTGATAAGATGCTTGCAGAGGGCTTTTGAAATTAGGATGGGGGCCATCAGCATGCCCCCTTTCCACCCTCCCCATCCTCTTCCAAGGTCACTGTTGTGACCTTGGGAAGAGGAGCCTCCACAGACCTTTCTGCAGCAGCTGGGAGGGCTGTAGGCAGGGGGAAGATCCACAATTGGATCTCCTCCTCCATGCTCATAGCACTGTCTATGGGCATGGAGGAGATGCACAACATCATATGGTGCTGCAGAAACTGTCTGGGGGCCATAAGATTGCCCTGTAAATTAGTTGCCCTTAATTCCCATTAAAGTCATGACTAACTTTTCACATTGTTTTTAATGAGACGTAAGTGAAACTAAGTCTGGATAGTAGAACCCATCATATTTCCTTTTCATTTAATATGTTTCAGTGCAGGATTTAAATCTTGCAGTACCGAGATTTGTAGAAAAATACTTTCAGATCAAAAATGGCTTTACTTTTAAGAAATCTCCCTAAAACAAACGTATACCTTGACTATGACATCAGTTTCAAAGTAGGGATGGGCAACCTGCCCAGCACTCGATTCATGGTGTGCGAGGCGAGCACGCTGAGCCAAGCCGAGCGTGAGTGCCAGCTGAGGCGCTTGCTGGACGTCCGGGTCCCCGGCTCTACGTTGTTTACGTAGAAAACAGCCAAACTTGTGCAAATTTGGCAGTTTTCTACATAAACAACATAGTGCCAGAACCCGGAAGTAACTTTCCTCAGCTCATGAGAACGTGAGTCGAGCCAGGGAAAAGGTAGAGTGAGCGGAGCTCGTGGGGTCGAGCCTGGCGAGTTCACCGGACTTCCACCCTCCAATCGAGCTCCGTGCACATCCCTACATAGGCATGTGTGGCTAGAGAGGTGTGACTGTGAGCAATGAAAAGAAAGGAACATGGAGTTTAGAAGCAATTGTGAAGCTGCCCATGTCTCCCCCCCCCCGCCCAAGAGCTGAAAAGCCAGGGAAATTATGTCCTTTCTGACTATTTTTGTATTTTTCCTGACCACACTTCAGGAAACAGACTGATACAGAAATCATAAGAGTTTGCTGTGATACACTCTCCATGCTTTAGTTTTGATGGATACCAGTGGGGAAACAGGAGGGCAGAAAAATCCCAGATCCCTCTACTCTCTGTCATAATCAGAGCTTAGTTGGAAAATTACAACCCTTTCCTCCAAACTCCTTAAGAAAGGAGAGATGCAGTTGGAGTAATCGGCCTAAAGAGAGATCATGGCAGTTTCCTTTAGCTGTCAAGATTATTGCTTGAGAAACTAGGAAGAGGGTAGAGTTCAGGATTCCCCAGTTCTCCCACCCTTTTAGCATTCCCCAATGACATCATGGCAACTGAGGGGCTATGTTGTTTCTTGTAGGATGGGGGAACTGCACAGCCTGACACTGATTATGATAGTCTCAGTAGCTTCCTTCTGAGTAGATCTACATTTAACCATTCTGGAAGTCATCATGTATGCCTTTCCCATAAATGTACCACATAGTTGTAAGTTCAGGAGGCAGCAATACATCCATGTAGACTGATGTCATGATCAGGTATCAGACAGAAACCTGAGGACTCATAATGGACAACTAACTTTGTTATTTGCAACAAGACTATCTACAACATGGTTTGTCTGGGTAGAGAAAAACAGAAAGATTTAACAGGGGACAGGACATGGGCAGTTACAATCTGTCTTAAAGATGCATATACATATATTCACCTAAATTAAGAATGTAAGAAGAACCATGCTGAATCAGACCAAAGTCCAACATTCTGTTCCCACAGTGGCCAACCAAATGCTTATGAGAAGCCTACAAATAGGGCATGAACACAATAGCATCCTCCTGCTTGTGCTCCCCAGCAACTGGTATTGAGAGGCATACTGCCGGTAATATCATCATCATCAGGCGATCACTCGTGACCGAGTAAGATTGTCTTCTGGGATAAAAGGAGGAAATTCTAAAGAAGATTGTGTAGATTCTAGCGATGGGTCCGTAAGTGACTGTGGAGGCCAATTCCAGATCCACACAGCTTCCCACAGTGAGGACACAGGTTACCAGATAGAAGATGGTCCTGTAAAGGATTCATTTGACGTGCTTTTCGCTTAGCACGTTTCTCCCTTTCACCTTGCACTCGGGCTTTTTCAAAGTCCATGGAACCTTTGTGAAAGGCCAACCTCCATTTAGATCGTTCATGGGCCAGAGCTTCCCAGTTTTCGATGTTTATATTGCATTTTTTTAGATTAGCCTTATGAACATCTTTAAACCTCTTATATTGACCACCGATATTCCGCTTTCCATCCTTGAGTTGGGAGTAAAGTAACTGCTTTGGGAGACGGCAGTCAGGCATTCGAACAACATGACCGGTCCACTGAAGTTGGCGCTGAAGGATCATTTTTTCAATGCTAGTAGTCTTTGCTTCTTCCAGTACACTGACATTTGTTCGCCTATCTTCCCAAGTAATTTGCAGGATTTTCCGGAGGCAACGTTGATGAAACCTTTCAAGGAGGTGGAAGTGACGTTTATAGATAGTCCATGTTTCGCAGGCATACAATAAAGTTGGTAATACAATGGCTTCATAAACCAGTGTTTTGGTCTTCTTACAAATATCCCGATCCTCGAACACTCTATGTTTCATTCGAGAAAACGCGGCACTTGCGGAGCTCAGACGATGCTGGATTTCACTGTCGATGTTAGCTGTAACAGAAAGATAGCTGCCAAGATAGAGAAAATGATCGACATTTTCCAATATTGTCCCGCCAAGCTGGATAGATGGCATCACCAAAGGATTGGCTTGCACTTGCTGATGAAGCACTTTGGTTTTTTTGATGTTAAGTGAGAGACCAAGTTTTTCGTATGCTTCTGCAAAAGCATTTAGGATAGTTTGGAAATCATCCTCTGAATGTGCGGAGACCACATTATCATCAGCATACTGAAGTTCCACAACGGAGGTTGCAATTACCTTACTTTTTGCTTTCAGCCTGCTGAGATTAAAAAGCTTTCCATCTGTTCGATATATAATTCCCACACCGGTGGGAAGTTTCCCCTTGACAAGATGTAAAACCATGGCGATGAAAATGGCAAATAATGTTGGGGTGATAACACATCCCTGTTTAACACCTGATCCCACTTTAAATGGAGCACCATGAGAGCCGTTGTTGTCCAAAACCGTTGCCGTCATGTTGTCATGGAGAAGTCGCAAGATATTCACAAATTTATTGGGGCATCCAATTTTCATAAGGATAGTCCAGAGAGCTGTACGGTCTACAGTATCAAAGGCCTTAGCCAAATCGATAAATGCCATATAAAGGGGTTGGTTTTGCTCCCGGCATTTTTCTTGGAGCTGACGTGCAGTAAAAATCATGTCTACTGTCCCTCTAGAGGGGCGGAAACCATATTGAGTTTCAGGGAGGATCTCTTCTGAAATAGATAGAAGACGGTTTGCGAGAATCCTAGCAAATATTTTATCTGCGGTTGCTAAGAGAGAAATGCCCCGATAGTTTCCACAGTCTGTTCTATCACCCTTCTTAAAGAGGGTGATAATTATGGCATCCGGTAATATATTGCCATCATGATTAGTAGCCATTGATAGCATTATCCTCCATTAATTTTGAATCTCCTTTTTAAAGTCATCCAAGTTGGTGGCCATCACTATATCTTCTGGTAATGAATTCCATATTTTAACTATGTACTGTGTGAAGAAGTACTGCTTAGGAAGTTATGGATTAATGATTTCAGCCTCTGTATGAGTGACTGACTGGGGTGAAGGTTTTTAGATGTTTTCTGTAAGAATGGATGTCATGAATGGTAATGATGAATTCATGGCTCCCTTGGGAATATAAAAAGTTGCCTGGCAACTTTCCTGTGGATGAGAAGGGCCTTCCAGAGAATTACCCATCCTTGAGCTATCCAAAGGGGCTGAGCCAGTTTTACCAACTTTAACAGGGAGTAGCCATTCATTACACAGTCTTTGTTTAGATTCCAGTGGTTCATTCTTCCTTGTTTTCATGGCCTGTGGAAAGTTTTATACATATTAATTTTTAAATTATTTAAATTTTATCTGGTCTCTTGGGGAATATTAAACTGTGTCAAGGGGAGGGGGGACCAATGAGAGAAGGAAAAAATTAATTTGTTCTAAATCCACTAATTAAGAGTAAGGACCCATTACTTGGAATGAAAATATACACTGACATTTAAGATTGGAAATTTTAAAGTTCTTGACAAAATATGATAGAAGATAAATACTAGTAGACAGAAGACATTGTAATGTCAAAGATAATCTTACTGTTCTTTTTGGAAACACTGCATATTTTTTGAAAAATTAAAAATGTCAGGCAAACATGAAGGGCAACTTCGTATTGACAACATAGAGCTGAAGAATGAAGTAGTCTTTTGCAAAGATTTAGAATGCCATTGAACTGGACACATAAAAACAGAATTCATTTTTCACATCTCCACCAATGAAATGATTTAGTTGAATTCTAAGATGGTGAACACCTTGCTGTACAATTGTCTATTGCCAATTTTTTTTCTGTACATTTTTGTCTGCTGTTAAACTAACTATGACTGACACTGGATTTAAGAAAAAAAGGAAGATGGAAAGTTACAAGGTAGCTAATGGCACAACAGAAAGGGAATAGTTGAAAAAATTGCCGAGTTTGGATCAAGCTACAAAAGCAGGAGTCCTCAAACTTTTTAAACAGGGGGCCAGTTCATTGTCCCTCAGACTGTTGGGGGGCCGGACTATAGTTTGAAAAAAATATGAACGAATGGATCAAGTAAAAAAAAAGGACCTGGGTCCTTTTTTTAAACTTGATTAAATGGAACGTTATTATAAATTAATTATAAATTAATTTGCTGTCCAAAATTGAAATACATTAAATTTTAAAAAGGCATAGAAAGGCTTGATTTGCATACTGCATATATCTTATTTATTTGTAGTGCACAAAAAAAACAGGAAAGAACAATACAATATTTAAAATGAAGAGAGCTTTGGCTATTGGGCGGTATAGAAACGAAATGAAATCAATCAATCTACTAAATGCCTCACAGATCGAGGTCTTATTATCATCGGGCCTGGAGGCATGAGCATGCCTGAAAGCCACCTAAAAGTTCTTCTTTGGGGGAGCCAAAAAATTAGATGAACCCAGTTCATCTGGGTTGCAGGCCTTTTAAAGACTAAATTGTAAACTGTTTTTTTAAAATTATTTGTATGTAAAAAATAATAAGGGAGTCAGAGAAAATGTAGGGGGCAGCCCCCCCTCACTGGCTACAGGCCACGTGAGGGGGAGGGGCTGAGTAGCTGACAGCCTCGCGTGGGAAGAAGGCCAAAGCGGGGGGAGGGGCGAGCAACGCTCCTTTTTCTGTCAGGCGAGCACTGCTGCCTCGCGCTGCGGAGAGAATAACAAACCCTGCCACCTTCGAGGTGCATGGGGGGAGGCGGGCAGCTCCTTTACTGCTGCCTCAGCAACTCCGAGCACACACTTTTGTTCGAACTGGACCTGAGCAGAGTGTGTGCTGGTTGGGAGATTTATAATCCTTGTCTGTGTGCTAGCAGACACCTGTACATTCCACACACAGATCTTCCAGATCTCACCTCCCTCCTCCTGCAGGCAGCGTGCAGCGTGTGTGCCAGTGAACCAACAAAGCTTCTCCGTTGCAGATTAATCCATGGAGTCAGGAAACACTCTGTAAACACCACAGGTCTAATTCTACCTGTTTATTCACTTAGCAAGTAAAGTTCTACAGAGTATACATTTCCTAGTTACAGTCCATGTGCAGAGTATAAATGCATAACAAGCATTACATCCAGTGGAGTAAGTTGAGCTCACTCCACTTCAGCAAAGACGTTACATTGTAGCAGTAACAAGTCCAGCAAGCTGTAACATGAAGAAGAAGAAGAAGAAGAAGAAGAAGAAGAAGAAGAAGAAGAAAGCAGTTCAGCTTCTCTCTAAAATGGCTTCAGACAGAAAACAAGTTAACACGTCATCAGAACATACAAACCATGTGACTAGCTCATATTGCTCTCACACTCTAGTAACCCCTGCGAAAACACGAGATTCTAGAAAGACATAATAAACCTGTTTACCCTGCCATTCTGTCCCTTCCATGTGTAAACAATGTGCCACAGCTGGTAATGTGATACATATCACAACACTTTTGCAGCTGGACTCGGGCGGGACATATTCCCCCCCTTACCCCCCTCCACCTTTGGGGCCGCTCTGGTGACGGGTTTGGTCACGATTAGCGTCTTCGCCGCCCGCTTCTCTTTAGTGATTGGTTCTGATTGCCTCCCCCCCTCCAACACCCTCCTTCCCTTCCTCGCCCTCTTGCTCCCTGGCACCAACCCAGCCCAACTCGATTGGGGGATTGGCTGGCTTCGCTTCCCGACCCCTTGCTTCACGTGTTGATTGGGCGGGCGGCAGCGCCGCAGCCAGCATCTCCTCTGGTGGAGGAGGCGCGGCTGAGCCGGCGGCGGCGGGGCGCAAGCCACCCGGAGCCCGGCAGGGCAGGCAGCAGCACCGCGGCTGGCCAGCAGCGCCGCGGCCGGCCAGCAGCACCGCGGCCAGCGTCTCCTCCGGTGGAGGAGGCGCGGCTGAGCTGGCGGCGGCGGGGTTTCCGGAACGAATTATGCTCTCAATCCAAGGCATGACTGTATTATTTCTCTTGGTACTTTAATCAGGGATCTAATCAAATAAAGACAAGTCTATAAAATGTGCAAAATTTAAGGTAAAGAGTTGTAAAGTGTGGAATGTACTGTTAGGATCAACTGATATTAAAGAACGTACTGTGAGAGAACAAGAAAAGGAAAAGGAACAAATGAGGGAACAAAGGCATAGAGAGGTTTCATAGCTATGAATTATTTGTTGTATGCTATGCTTTGTAATAAACCTTGTGGGACCTTACCCTTCTGTGCCTAAGTTGCCTGGCACAACATAGTGAAGAATATTCTATAATTACACTACCATGTATTCTGTGGTAGACTTTGGAACACAAGGCTGGATTGCAGAAATTCAAGCTTTATGAAATTAACAACAGTGTCCTCAGCTTACTATTAAATAATGTAAATGTTTCTGGTGCATGTGTTGTGGGAATCCATCTTGGATTTTTGTGTGATAGAGTTTCAAAGCATGGTTTAAGTAATGCTGTTACCAACTGTTTCCCAACAATCCCTGCCTCTGAATCAACATAAAATAAGAACACCAAGGCAGAGGTGCTCAGATGACCTTACAGGAGAAAAAACATTTTTGTTTAAAAATGACATAAAACATGTCTGGAGCACAATCCATCCCTATTCAATCAAAAGTATCTCCCAGTGAGTTTGGTGGGGCTTACTCCGAAGTAATAAGTGAATAGGACTGCAGGTGCTAGTTCTGTTCACTGGACAGCAGCCCTGTGTTTTCTTTCTTTTTAGTAGCATCCCAGATCTTAATGTGAACTGCCTTTGTTTGCATCTCCTCTCTTGCAACTGGCTTGATAGAACTACCCAGTCTTGGGCCTGGATTTTGAGGTCCTTAATGGCATGAATAGTGAGGGTGTCCTGGGAAAGTTGCTCTGTTTTACATTGCTCCAAGACTGTAAAATGTGGTGTGTATACATTCCGCAAACCACCCCCATACTCTATAAAGATCATGTAGATGGCCCATATCTTACATAGATGTCCCTCAGCAATGATGAATTCCTTCTCTTTCCTATCACTAACAGGACAAAAATGCTCATCTCCTAAGACTGACAAATAAAGTAACAAAAGTAAATCAAATTAGCATAAAACTAAATTACTTCCATTAAGATGGAACTCATGAATCTCAAAAAATAAAACAAAAACACAAAAATACCCAACCCCTTTAGCTAAGAGAATGCTGCAAAGAAGCATTGTAAAGACTCTTCTCTGGCCCCAGTGACCTCTTCTAATCTCTGCAAGGTCAGCTGCTGCATGTGGAATGGTTTCTTTTAAAGTGTTTGTTATTTCTTGTATGAATTTTATTTTTATTATATTCTATAACATTGGGTTACTGAGACCTTCATGGATGACTGGCTATATCACAGGCTATATCACTTTTACAACTTTTATGCCATACTACCTTTATTTTGTGGGTTTTTTTTAATAATCTCTCTCTTTTCCCATTGCTGTTTTGCTGAACTATTCCCATTACTATTCCAAAGAAAAAGCTAATCTACAGGGTGTATACAGCTTCCCAGGGAGCCTTCAGACTTAGAGTTTTTATAGCTCATAGTAGAGTTAATCTACACTGCGTATTTTTATTTTTCAGGAAATTGAAGCAGCCGTGAAAGCTAAACAGCCGGATGTGGAAGGGATTTTGTCTAAAGGGCGTCATTTATACAAGGAAAAACCAGCCACTCAACCAGTAACGGTAATGAAGCAACCATAGTAATATCCATTACTGCATAATGGGCTATGCTTCCCCTGTTGCACACTTGTCCTTGATGTGATCTATTTGAAATCCAAGAAAAGAACTTGGAGTCTTTCTGAGATACTACAGATACTACAGAGAAATGTTATGCTTTCAGCTGGAACTATTTATACATACCGGTAGCTTATAACTGAGCATTTGTCTGAATTTGAGGTTCTTCCACCTGATCAAAAAGTAGTTCCATTCAAAACAAATCCATAATCCTACCATCTGACGAGAGAGGACAGGAAAAGTTACACCCATATTGTGTGAATAGTGTGTGAGGTAGGTGGGAAAGATGAGGAAAGGCTGGGCTAGGTAACCATTTGGTAAGTTGGCCATCTATATTGTCTTGTCAACTGGTGAGAACAATCTTATCAATTCTGTGCTTCTCTGGATTTCTGATCAGATACACTGCAGATATGTGGTAAGATTTTCTCCACTTCTTTGCAGGACAATATAGATGACCAGCTTACTAGGTGGTTACATGCAAACCATTCCACTTTTTCTTCTTGGCAAACAGTGTTTGTTTTCACCCGTTTTTTCCCATCCCATTTTTTGGGGGGTGATATATTTATTTATTTTTATTTTATTTATTACATTTATATACCACCCATCAGCTGAAGCTGATATGGTCTCATTTCCTTGAAAATAGGAATCCAGAATTAAGATGATGCCAGGCTTACACCACATCAGTTTATGTGGAGTGATTAATGTAAAGGAAGAGTACTCTACAAAGTATTTAGAACAAGCCACCTGTGACATCAACATCAAATTTCTAATAAGCATTAATTTCTAATTATTAGAAATTAAGCATTCAAATATCAAAAATTTAAAAATATAATCAGGTGTTTGACCTCATTTTATATGTAGCCAGATTATATGTAGCCAGATATATATATTTTGGGTAATATCAAATTTATCAAAGGATATTATAAAAATGTATTGGGCAAATCAGATTTCTGTTGCAGCTACCAATTTCAGAACTGAGGCAGAGTAAATTGAGTACCCCCATTTAAATCTGCTTCAGGAATACATAGATTGGTGGGCTCTGTGATAAACTTTATGTACAGTTTGTCCTTACTGATAAAGTTACAATTTTTCATGTGCTTTCAGATGTGTCACAGTCTATACATTTTTGTTCTTAGTTGCTTTGTGACTGTGACTTTATGAAAATGTGTTTGATATTTAATTTAATTTATAACATTATTCTTTACCTTCCAAACATTCCACATATTACCGTAATTCAAACCAACAAATGGATATTTTTGCCTCAACTTTTAAATCTAAGAGCTGATTCAAATGTAGGATATAATCCATTCAGGACTACCACTGCAGAATGCAAGGAGTGGTTTATCAGGTTTGAAAGTTCTCCACATGAAAAAAAATGTGGAAAGATAGCATGTTAGGAAGGGAGCTTCTAGCCTAGTTTTCTCTGTATCATGCTAGTTTTCTGATACATTTTGGAGCTTTTGACATGGGTTAGCACTTAAACATTATAATCCCCCATCTACATTCTGAACTGATACAGTCCTGGGAGGACTCTACCACTTAATATTTTGAAAGTTTGCATTGGCAACCAAATATCAGATTTTTAAATCACTTTCTAATCTATATTCTCATATCTATGCAGTTGTCAATGGCTATATTCCAATGTTCTATCAAAAGTGATGGGACTAAGGACCAAACTATGTGTCACACAGGAGATCCATGATTGGATCACATTTTTATTTTTACTTTAAAGCAGCAATGGGTGCTCCAAATTTAATCGCAGCAATGGCATTGGAAGAGCAGGTTTTTAACAAGGCACCTGTGCGGTGCCTTGTTATTGATCTAAATTGTTCCTCCCAGCTGCTGTTAGTTCCATCTGTGAAATAAGATAGGTAATTGTTAGCCCTTCCAGGGAGAAAAATACATCAGCTTAGGGGTGGGGGCCATTTAAATCATGGATATCTGATGTAATGCATGGATTGAGTCGTTTGACCCTTAAGTATATGCAGTTGTATCAGAATTGAGGCAATGTTTTCAAATATATGGAATGGAAATATTTAGAAAATAAAATATGTATTCTACACAAAATATTGGCAGTATGGGCTCTGATATTTCATTTGATACATAGATGTAAGGAAATATTTAGACTGAATAGTATAGTATACCCCAAAGCCATGTTTCCCCTTATCCACGCACAAGCTTATTTCAGTACATACAGCTATTCTACATAATACTTCTAGTCTCTTGCCAGTAACATGGTATTTTCTTTGGAATGCATTAGACATGCTTGTTAGGCAATATTGCATAGTTTCAAATAATTCTGTTCTTTGGGCAATAATTTATAAGCATCCCGTTTAACGTGTCTATGCAAAATATCTTAAATTGTAGCAATTTGTGAAGTATTGGAAACATTGTTTTCTACTGTGTTGTACTTTTTAAAATTACGCACTGCTGTTTGTTTAATTAACCACACAGTGAAGCTAATTTTTTGCTTCAGTGACTATTGTACAGGTAGTAACAGAATTGTGCACACATGATGTCACTGAAGTGGAATTACTTTTTTGATGCTTCAAATTCACATATTTAGATTGCTTTGGGGCCTTCACAAATTGATATTGTATTGTTTACTATACAGCTGCTCTTCCCGTGTAAAGTAATGTATACTGATATCATTTTAAGTTCTAAGAACAATTTTAATCCCAAAGGTCCAGAAGAGATATTCACAGTAATTGCAGAGACTGTATGAATATTCTTACTTCATACAAATGCGATTCACATGGGGATAGCCAATGTACTGAAAGCTAAGGATCTTGAGTACAAACTAGGAATGAGCCGGGGGAGGGAGAGTAAAAATATTTGGGCAGTGGTCCTCCTTTCAACAATATTTGTGGTGGCATTCTCAAAATAGACGACATCATCATCATCATCATCATCATCATCATCATCAGGCGGTCACTCGTGACCAAGTAAGATTGTCTTCCAGGATAAAAAAGGAGGAAATTCTAAAGAAGATTGTGTAGACTCTAGCGATGGGTCCGTAAGTGACTGTGGAGGCCAATTCTAGATCCACACAGCTTCCCACAGTGAGGACACAGGTTACCAGATGGAGGATGGTCCTGTAAAGGATTCATTTGACGTGCTTTTCGCTTAGCACGTTTCTCCCTTTCACCTTGCACTCGGGCTTCTTCAAAGTCCATGGAACCTTTGCGAAAGGCCAACCTCCATTTAGATTGTTCATGGGCCAGAGCTTCCAAGTTTTCGATGTTTATATTGCATTTTTTTAGATTAGCCTTATGAACATCTTTAAACCTCTTATATTGGCCACCGATATTCCGCTTTCCATCCTTGAGTTGGGAATAAAGTAACTGCTTATGGAGACGGCAGTCAGGCATTCGAACAACATGACCGGTCCACTGAAGTTGGCGTTGAAGGATCATTTTTTCAACGCTAGTAGTCTTTGCTTCTTCCAGTACACTGACATTTGTTCGCCTATCTTCCCAAGTAATTCGCAGGATTTTCCGGAGGCAACGTTGATGAAATCTTTCAAGGAGGTGGAAGTGACGTTTATAGATAGTCCATGTTTCGCAGGCATACAATAAAGTTGGTAATACAATGGCTTCATAAACCAGTGTTTTGGTCTTCTTACAAATATCCCGATCCTCGAACACTTTGTGTTTCATTCGAGAAAATGCGGCACTTGCGGAGCTCAAACGATGCTGGATTTCACTGTCGATGTTAGCTGTAACAGAAAGATAGCTGCCAAGATAGAGAAAACGATCGACATTTTCCAGTATTGTCCCGCCAAGCTGGATAGATGGCATCACCGAAGGGTTAGCTTGCACTTGCTGATGAAGCACTTTGGTTTTTTTGATGTTAAGTGAGAGACCAAGTTTTTCGTATGCTTCTGCAAAAGCATTTAGGATAGTTTGGAGATCATCCTCTGAATGTGCGGAGACCACATTATCATCAGCATACTGAAGTTCCACAACGGAGGTTGTAATTAGCTTACTTTTTGCCTTACTATTTGCTTTCAGCCAAAATAGACAATAGGTATGGCAATGCTGATCCAGGAAGCATTGCTTTCACTTGGCTCTATTACATCATTGCACAACCAGATCTGATTTACTTTGTAGAATCATCATGACATCATAATGTTCTCTACCTGATTCATGATTGGTGGGGCTTATCAAGAAGAATGGCCTACTTTAAAAAGAGGTGCTGAAAAAGCGGCTGATCAGAGAAACAGTGGCCATGAACAGATACAGAGCAAGGTGAACAAGTGAGATTCAGGAAATATTTCAGTCACCAAAAGCATATTTTTCACCCTGAAAAAATGAAATTGGTGAACAGGTGCTGCAGTTTAAGAAGGATAAATAGAAACTTTAGGCTGTTGGGCAGTATAGAAATATAATTAATAAAAATAAATAAACTAAAACATGCCCAGAGGCAACAAAGATGGTAAGGGCCTGAAGACCAAGTCCTATGAGAAAGGTTGAGGAACTTGGCTGTGTTTAACTTGGAGAAGAAACTGTTATGAGGCAATAAGATAACCAAATATTTGAGGGGCTGTCACATTGATGATGGCACAAATCTGTTTTTAGTTGCTTTACAACATGAACCAGTGGGTTCAAATAATAAGAAAAGGATTTTGATGAAACATTAGGAAGAACATCCTGACAAGCTGTTCAACAGTGGAACAGATTCTCCATCACTAGAAATTTATAATCAGAGGCTGGTTGGCCACCTATTGGGGGTGGTGTAGTAGTTGATTTCCTATATCGGCAGAGGGCTGGACTAGATGACCTTTAAGGTATCTTCCAATTGTATAATTCTCCCTGCTCACATATTTCCTGGTACACAGCAATCTGGATGAACTACTTATTGCCAAGTGGATATCTATTTTGAATTTTCCAGTGTTCTGTTCCGTTAGCATACATACTACGTAGAATGACATATGAAAAGCAACAAAGCTGTTGACACAAGTCTTCCTTATCCCAATTCATTATGAAAAGTTTAATTTACCTGTCTTCCTGTTTCAGAGAAAGTTAGAAGATTTAAATACTGATTGGAAAGCAGTAAATCATTTAATACAACTGTTGAAAGGAAAGCCTGTGTCTGTGCTTCCAGGAATTACATCTTCTGCTGTTGGTAAGTACTTCTATGTTTCAGTAATCTTCAAAGTTGATAGGTAAATGTTAAAATGGAAAAAAAATATTTTATATCTTGTGCTGGTGAGGATGCTGCTGCTGTAAACCACAATAAGGACTTTGACATTTACAATTTTCTATGTCTGCTCCATAGACCAGCTGAGGCTATATCTACTCTACAAACTTAGATTGGGTTGATAGTTTAACTATGGCTTCCTTCTAATAATCACGGCTTCCTCCAAGATAGTTTAACTATGGCTTCCATCAGTGGTTCATGCCTTGGTCTCCTCTCGCCTAGACCACTGTAATGCGCTCTACGTGGGGTTACCCTTGAAGACGGTCCGGAAGCTTCAGCTGGTACAGAACGCAGCGGCTCGCCTGATTAAGGGCAGCCGCCGGCGTGATCACATCACGCCAGTGCTTAATGAGTTGCACTGGCTACCAGTTGCTTGCCGAGCCGAATTCAAGGTGTTGGTTTTGACCTTTAAAACCCTACACGGCTCCGGCCCAGCTTATCTCAAGGAGCGACTCCAGCAACATCAAGTAGGCCGCTCAACAAGGTCTGCCACGGACGGCCTTCTCCTTATCCCATCAGCCAGAGCAGCCAGGCTGGTGGGGACTAGGAAGAGGGCCTTCTCTGTGGCGGCCCCCACATTATGGAACTCCCTCCCTAGTGACCTTCGCCATGCCCCCTCCGTGATGAGCTTCCGCCGTGCATTAAAAACATGGCTGTTCAGGCGGGAATATGGGGTGGGTTAGGTTTTTAATAAGAATTTTTTATATTGTTTTAATTATTATATTTTATTGTGTTGTTTTACTGTATTTTAATTGTACATCGCCCAGGGTGGCCGGGTGACCGGCCAGATGGGCGATTAATAAGGACAGGTTGCTTACCTGTAACTGTAGTTCTTCGAGTGGTCATCTGTGCATTCACACACATATGGGTTCTCTGCGCCTGCGCTGAGATCGATCGGAACTTCTTTAGCTGAGCTGAACTGGGCGGGAGCCCCTCCCCCTCGCGCGTGCTCCTTAGCGCGGCTCCCGCCCGTCTCCTCAGTTCCCTGAGACCGCCTATTGCGACCCTTGGAACCGAGGTTGATTCAGGAAAAAAAGAGCTTTACTACACCCCCTCGAACTCGATGGCTACGAGATCGATAGAAAAAAGAAGACTCAATCCCGAGCAAATCGAGATTGTTTAAAAAGAAATGACAATATAACAGACTATCGAACTCGATGTCCACGAGATCGATAGATAAAGTCTCGATCCCGATATAATCGAGATCGTCCAAATAAAAGGAAAAAACATAATGAAAACAGACCATCCCATTTCCACCTGGGTATCCATCGAACTCGATGCAGACACCGAGAGGGGAAGGAGGGCGGGTTGTGTGAATGCACAGATGACCACTCGAAGAACTACAGTTACAGGTAAGCAACCTGTCCTTCTTCTTCGTGGTCTCTGTGCTTCACACACATATGGGTAGATTAGCAAGCTGACTTACCGGAGGTGGGTCGGTGTCGGTAGTCAGATGGTGACCGATGATAGGACCGCTCTCCCGAAAGCGTTCTGCGCCCTGGCTCGAACGTCGAGGCGGTAGTGGCGGATAAAGGTGGAGGGTGAAGACCAAGTTGCCGCCCTGCACAAGTCCGATAGAGAAATTCCTCTGCCAAATGCCGTCGAAGTCGACATGGCTCTCGTAGAATGTGCCCTTACTGAGCCCGGTAAAACGCGATCGACAAGTTGATATGCCAATTTAATAGTGTCGACCAGCCATGAGGACAGTCTTTGTTTCGACACGGGGCAGCCCTTTTTCGGTGGGCCGTAGCAGACAAAAAGTTGTTGAGTGCGTCTTATGGGCTCTGTACGCGCCTTGTAGAAGGCTAGGGCCCTACGGACATCGAGGCTGTGTAAAAGTCTCTCGACATCCGACGTTGGTGATGGAAAGAATGCTGGAAGTATAATGTCCTGACCCAGGTGAAACTCAGAGATGACCTTGGGAAGAAATGATATATCTGGCCGCAAAACCACTTTGTCTTTATGAAAGGTAGTATACGGAGGATCAATTCTGAGTGCGGCTATTTCGCCAACGCGCCTTGCAGATGTAATCGCCACAAGAAACAGGGTTTTGAGCGACAGAAGGCGTAGGTCCGACTTCGCCATGGGTTCGAACGGCGCTTTTGTTAGTGCCTTCAAAACCAGTTGAAGGTCCCATCCCGGTGTAATATTCCTCGTTGGAGGACATAAATTTTTTAATCCCTTCAAAAACTGCTTCACTAGGGGATGGACAAATAGTGACATGCCGGTAGAAGTTGTGCGATAAGCCGTAATTGCAGCCAAATAAACTTTAATTGATGAAAATTTTAGTCCACGGGTCATCAACGAGTGCAGAAAATCGAGGACAGTGGATATCGAGCATGCTGCAGGGTCTTTACCCGAAGCCGCGACAAAGCTGGAGAAAGCTTGCCATTTCCTCTCATAAGAAAGCCTTGTCGAAGGTTTGCGTGCTGCCAGCAAAACGTCTTTAACCGCCTCAGACAGGTCCGTATCCATCGTTATCTGATCCTCCATGCTGTGAGGCTTAAGGGATGCAGATTCGGATGAAGTACCCTGCCCTGGTGCTGTGTCAGCAGATCGTCTCGAGTCGGTAATTGCAGATAATCTCCCTGGGACAGATTGAGCAAGTGGGCGAACCAAGGCTGTCTCGGCCACCACGGAGCAACTAGTATGCAATTTGTCCTGTCTAGCGATATCTTGGCTAGTACTCGTGTTAGGAGAGGAATTGGAGGAAATAGGTAGTAAAACCCGTTGCTCCATTCCAACAGGAACGCGTCGGTTATCGACTTCGGGTCCGACCCTGCCCTGCTGCAGAACAGTGGACATGCTGCATTTTCGCTGGTTGCAAATAAGTCCATGTCCGGTCGACCCCACTGTTGAAATAGGGAAGTCAACACTTGCCTGTTCAGTTCCCACTCGTGTGAGTGCAGAGACACTCTGCTCAGTGCGTCCGCCAGTACGTTCGTCTTTCCAGCGATATGGATCGCCACAAATGACATCTGACGAAGGAGGGCCCATTCGTAGAGTCGCATAGTCAGTCATGTGAGGCGCATGGATTTGGTGCCTCCTTGCTTGTTGATATAAGCCACTACTGTGGTGTTGTCCGTCACGATCTGTATGTGATGTCCGGTGAGATAATGTTCCTTTCCTCGGAGCGCCCTCCAAACAGCCATCAGCTCCAGCCAATTGATATGCTTGGAGGCCTCCATCGGAGACCATGTGCCCTGTACGACGTGGTCGTCGGAGTGGGCCCCCCATCCTAGTAAGGATGCGTCCGTCGTCAGTATCCTGCTCGGTACCGGCGGTTGAAATGGTATCCCGTCGAGTAGATTTGATCCCTGCTGCCACCACCTCAAAGACTCTCTTACGGCTCGTGGGAGTTGTAGACGAAGAGAAGGTCTGTCCTTTTCTGGTTCGAAAGCTCGAACAAACCAGGTCTGAAGAGGTCGCATGCGAAGCCTCACGTAGCGTACGACCGCGATGGTCGAGGCCATGTGCCCTAGAAGTTTTTGTACAAGATGAGCTGATGTCACCGATTGTTTGGACACTCTGCTTGCAAGGGAGATCAGTTTGAACGCCCTGTCGTCCGGGAGATACGCTCGACCATCGGACGCGCTTAGCCTTGCCCCTATGTATTGAATCTCTTTTGTCGGCTGTAGAACCGACTTCTCCGCGTTCAGACAAAGTCCCAATTCGAGCATGAGATCGAGAGTGTGTTTGAGAGCCCTCTGGAGCTCGACCCTCGAAGATGCCACCAGCAACCAATCGTCGAGGTAAGGAAAGATGGTGATGCCTCTTGCCCTTAGAGTTGCGCACACCACCGCCACACACTTCGTGAATACCCTCGGCGCGGTGGAAAGTCCGAACGGAAGAACGACGAACTGGTAGGAGTCGTCCCCCACCCGGAATTGAAGGTATTTCCGGCTGTCCTCGTGGATGGCGATGTGGAAGTATGCATCCTTGAGGTCGATGGATGCGAACCAATCGCTCCTTTGGAGTAGCGGAAGGATCGACTGGAGCGTGACCATGCGGAATCTTTTCGGTGGTATAAAAAGATTTACAGTCCGAAGGTCCAGGATCGGTCTGAGTCCTCCTCCTTTTTTCTTCACGATGAAGTACCTGGAGTATAGCCCGTCTTGAGAGTCTTCTGCAAGGACTGGCTGTCTCGCTCCCTTTTGAAGGAGGGTAGAAACTTCCTCCATCAGCACCCGAGTTGGACGGGTGGTCTTGATCCCGAGAAACGGGGGGAGAACTCCGAACTCGATCCTGTAACCGTGCTCCACGATGCGCAGCACCCATCGATCCGTCGTGATGGTCTTCCACGATTGGAGGTGGTGGCAAAGTCGAGAGCCGAAGAGAGTAGTCTGAGGTAGTGCAGAGGTGTCGAGGTGGAGAGTCGGTGGCAGTATGGTTGGGACGGCGAGGTAGTCAAAGACGACGCCGGCTGGCGTCGCCTCCCCTCCTGGTGCCTCTGGACCGCTGCTGGAACGGACGCTGTGGCGCTTGCGGTTGCGGCGCTCCGGGCCTCCGGTTCCCGCTTCTGTACTGGCCTGGCTGTTGGTATTGTCTGGCCGGGAACGGGAATCGAGACCAACGTCGTGGTCTAAAGCTCTGGGACGGTTGCTGGCGGACAAGCCCCATCTTTTTCGCCGTCGTCAGAGCTTTCTGGGCAGAGTCGAGGGAGTCGTCCGTGGAGGAATTAAATAACCCCTCGCCGTCAAAAGGGAGGTCCTGGATCTTCGCCCTATCGTCGGGAGTCAGGGCGGTAGAGCGAAGCCATGCGTGCCTCCTTAAAGCCACGGAACCGACCATCGACCTGGCATGGCTGTCGACTTGGTGCCTTGCTGTATTCATCTGAAGGGCACCGATGCTAGTCGCTTCTTTAACCAATTGCGCTGCCAGGTCCCTCTTGTCGTCCGGCAGATAATCACAGAGGTCTCCCAGCTTCTCTGTGATGTACATCTGATATCTAGCTAACAACGCCTCGTAGTTAGATATCTTGAGTCCGAGGGAAGACGATGAGTAGATCCTACGGCCGTAGGAATCTAGTGTCTTACCCTCTTTATCTGCCGGAGTGGTATGCTGTTTCCCCCCACGAGACTGCGCCGATTTGACTATAAGCGAGTTCGGGGTCGGATGAGAAAACAGGAATTTCGCTCCTTCCTCCTGGATTTTGTACATTGACTCCAGGCGTTTGGCCGTCGGTTTAGTTGAGGCCGGAGTCTTCCAGGTTTCCTGCACCGTCTCCAACAGTGTCGGCAGGAATGGAAGGAGCAACTGGTTCGACTGTGTCGTCCTAAGGACAGCATAAATGTCATCCTTGGCCTTTCCTTTCGAAGACTTCGCCTCGACTCCCAGAGCAGTCACCAGCCGGCTGACATGCTCAGCGAAACTCCCCATGTCCTCCGATGGGGAGACCGCGTCTTTGGACTCCACCTGCGTGTCCGGTGAAGTGGAATGGGAGGAGGAAGCCGCCGAGTCCGAATCCGACAGGTATGCCGATCCCGACGAGGAGTGGCCAACAACATCAGTCGCAACCGGTAGACGTGCGAGAGTCTGTGGTTGAGCCATCGATGTCGATGCAATCGGCTCTCTCACTACTTCAGCCGGGGCACGAGACACAGCCGCATCTCGTCGAGGTGAAGGAGAATGCCTCCGACTACGGTGCCTGTCCGAAGAAACTGAACGCCTGTGGTAGTAGTGACATTCAGACCTCTCGCGTCTTGGTGAGCGTCTCGACCTCGAGTAGTAACTCCTAGAACTCGATCCCGAGTAGTAGGAGCGGGACCTTGATCTCTCATCTCGGTATCGGGAGAGACGAGATCGATGGCTCGAAGTCATGGAGACCGAGTCACGAGCCCGATAATGCGGGGATCGTGATCGGCGGCGGTGTTCTTGACGCTCCTCTGCGTACCCAACCGACGGAGACAGCAGCGGTGGAGGACCCCTCGAGCCCGAACGGGGTCTGTCCGATGTCGTCTGCTCCTCGAGCTGGGTTGGCGAAGCCACAAGCTCTCCCTCTGACAGGGAAGCTGCCGCAGTCATCGGCTCTTTTGCGATATCTCGGCCCCGAGGAGACGTAGTCGGGGCCGGAGTGGACTGGTGGGCAATCGGTCCCGAAGCTCGATCTCGAGCACCAGCCAGAGCCTCAATCATCGCCACCGTACGCTTCGATACCACCACAGTGGACGAAGTCGACGGGCCCGCCATTTCCTCAGGCTCAACCGCCATTTTCTCCTTAAGGCGTTTCGCCTTATCTTTACGAGCCTTCTTTGCCAGTTTCTTTGCCGTTAGCGTGTCCGTTAACGGCTTCTTGGCAGGCTGGGATCCCCCAGGCCGTTCCTCTGGAGTAGGGCCTTTTGCTGACAGGGATTGCTCCCACAAAAGGGCCCTCAATTTCGTTTGGCGGGCTTTTCTGGCCTGCTTAGTGAAGGCCTGACAATGCTTGCAGGACTCCACGACGTGCCCCTGTCCGAGACACAGCAGGCAGAGTGAGTGATTGTCAGCGGGGGGGATTTTAGTCCCACACCGCTGACATTTTCTAAATGGTGCCTTGAGAGGCATAGTTAAAGGTTAGATGAAGAGAGAAAAATAGAGAATAATACAGTAACTAGGACAAGAACGGGGGAGAGAAGGTTCTAGGTAGGATTTTTTTGAAGATTTTTTTTTTTTTTTTTGAAAATAAAGATATAGTTCGATAGAGAATAAAGATTTTGAAAGTTTATGAGGAGAAAAAAGTTTTAAAGACTAGTAGAAAGACTAACAAACTCAGCTTTGAAGAATCGAGTGAAGAGAAGAAGAACCTATCGACTGGTCGCAAAGGCGGTCGAAGAGGAACTGAGGAGACGGGCGGGAGCCGCGCTAAGGAGCACGCGCGAGGGGGAGGGGCTCCCGCCCAGTTCAGCTCAACTAAAGAAGTTCCGATCGATCTCAGCGCAGGCGCAGAGAACCCATATGTGTGTGAAGCACAGAGACCACGAAGAAGAAATATAATAAATAAATAAATAATCACGGCTACTACTTGGAATTGTAGTTTGATGAATGTGGTGAAAATTCTCTGTTTGATACCTGACACTCCTGGGGAGAGAGAATGACTATTAGACAGGGGTGGGGGGGAAGTCTTATGACTCCTCAACATTCTCCAGATAGCATGGCTGGCTGGGGAATGCTGGGAGCTGCAGGACTTTTTTCTGTCTAAAGCTGCATATGATTGCAGCCCAAACTAGTTTTACTTAGTCTGTAGTGCAGATTTAGCCTGACAAAGTAATATAGTTCATATAGTACCATTAACACTGACCCATCTTAAGGGATTTGTAGATTGAGCTGGACAAGAGCAAACAAACAAAACAAGCAAACAAACCTGGCTGCTTCATGCTATATTTAGAGGATAAAAGTTGAAAGATTAGCTGGGAATTAAATTTTCATTCAATATGATACTGCAGTTCAGTAATGCAGTAATGCAATAACATCCTGTTATTTTGTATATCCTAATCACTGGACATTTTCTTACTTAGAAAAAATGGCTTTTGTGTTGTTTTTGTTGTTGTTTTACAATGCCTGTGGGCATTGAATCCCAGTGTGATAATATATTTTGCAGGCTGCTTGAGAGATTACTTTTGCAATCTGAACCTTGTTTATTTCGGCATAAGTATCTTTTTCTTTAGTGAGCTTGAGATAAGTATAATTGAGAGGAAATCTGATGGAGTTGAACTTAATATTTGTCATACATTTGTTTAAGGATTTCTTGAACATGGAAAGAGCACTACACCTATTCCTAATGTCCCATATCATTAGTATGCCTTCAGGCATACTAAGTAGAAACCATTTTTCTCCCTAGGACAATTTATCTGACTGAATGCTATTTCAAAAATCTAGGAACATGACTTGCATGCACAAAATCCCATGTTCAATCACCACTGGTCTCAAGTTAAAGGATTTAAGGCAGCAACCCTGTGAAAGACCTCTGCCTGAAACTTTAAAGAGTCATTGTCCAATGGAAATTGTGCTAGTTAGCAGTTTGGCATTTAAAACATGATTATATGTGAGCATCACGAACCGAAGGCCTGCACTTCTCATCTAGTAATGGAAAACACACTGTATTTAAGAAGGAAGTGTAAGCTTTGATTTCTTTCTAGAAAAAAGTAATGTTGATTTAAGAATAGATCTTACATTGCACTGTGATCCACTTGGCACTAAGAACACAAACAGCTTGGAAAGTTCATGTTTTTGCTGGCCTTTCCATAGTCTGGTCTGTAGGTTTTATTAGTGTTATCTGGGTTGTTTAATACCCTTTTCACTGAATATTTATTGATTTTCTATTGTTATTGCTCTTGCATAGTTTTGTATTGTTTTTATCTTGTACACTACCTTGAGAGGGTTCTGTTCTTAAAGGCAGCTAAAATAATTTCAAATAAATAAATAGTTTTGCTATTTTAATTGTGCAAGCAAAACACTCTGGAAAATTTTTCCTGGTATGGTTAAAATTGCTTGTATAACATGGGATGCTGTACCTCAGAAAACAACTTTCCACATGGTTAGGAGTCCAAACTGTTGTATTTTTGGTAGCAAGCTGTGGCGCTCTACCTCAGAAAACAGCTTTCCACATAGGAGTCCAAACTGCTGTGCTTCTCATGGTCAGTCACTTAGGCTTTCTTCATACATGTATCCACTCATGTGAGTGGCCATATGTAACAGAATCACATGGGTAGAGTTCCACAACTAAAGCCATTTATTGGAGTATCTCCCCACATGATTTGAATAAATTTTAATCATGAGAATGCAAACTTTTCATTTTCATTTGTGTTGACTTGCCTAGAATATATGAAACTGAATGAGGAGCTGGTCATGAAAATGGACTCTCACATGGACCTCTTCCAGTGCTGTGGTGTTCATAGCCTCCCATGTGATAACTGGGCAGCTTAACTGATTCAGTAGCCGAATTCAGATTTATTTATTTATTTATTTATTTATTACACTTTTAGACACTCAATAACTGAAGTTCTCTTGGCAGTGTAAATGTAAATCAAAAATACGAAGTACCAGTAAAACAATGGTAATAAAACATCACATACTAAACATACATAATGGATCACTCCAACAAACTGTGGTTTGTTGTCACATGGATAATGATGAGGTCAAGCATGCCCTCCTCCTCCTCCTCCTCCTGTTTCTTCCTTCCCTTGCACACTTGGCTACAGAGGAGACTTTCTGGTTTCTTAAACCAGTTTCCCAAGACATCCAAACTGGGAAACTACTGTTTAAGGGCTCCCTACAAACAAGGATCTTACTGAAATCCTACTTTGAAGGCAGCGCAGAAAACAGCTAATGGTGCCAGGTTTCTCCGTTGTGTATATGCATTAATAGACACATGTGATCTGGTCACATATACCCATGAGGTACACACTGTTACCTACACAGAAGTGACACATAAACATGTGAAGGAGAGGTGACCCGGGTCTAGAAGTGTGGGACATAGGGAACTGATCAACAAGAATCAATTGTCCATCCTTATGCTTAGGAAACAGATGGAGCTGGATAGGAAGGATGTTCTATGAAGCAACAATCAAGAACAGACTCTTTTTTTTTTTTTTTTTTTTTGGCCTGGCTTTTTTTTGGCCTGGCTCTCTTTATATTTGTGTGGATGTTTCCTGGGCTTGGGCTATCACCAGTTGTGTACAGAGTTCTATGTAGCCTTTTGTTATAGTTCAAGGACAGACTTGTGTCAGATTCCTGCAGTAAGGACTCATGAAAACTCCCTTTTCAAATGTCTTCAAATCTTGCAAGGCTGTAAAAATGCCTTCATGTTTATATTAGTGAAGTCCTTTAATGAAAAGAATGTGTGACACAGAATCAGTCTTCAGGCACCCATATAGTAATTGACAGTTCCTGGAACTGCAGACTCTGGCCTCATTCATCGGTCAGAGAACCAAGGGCCACTGAGAGGCTGCGCCCTGCTGCCTCCCAAGATAAACATCATGGCAAGGAGGAGAGCAACCTGGTCCCATACATCAGCCAGAGAGGGAGCAGCTGCAGGAATCTTGTTTCCCCCTTCTCTGCCATAAAGAGAACAGTTATAAAAACTTTGAAGCTAACAACTGGTACTTACGTTTTTATTTTTCCCCCTCCTCCTTTCCAGTCCCCTTTCTTTTTATGTTGTGTTTTTTAGATTATAAGACTGAGGGCAGGGACTGTTTAATTATAAATCTTTGTAAACCGCTCTGGGAGCCTTTTCGGGCTGAAGAGTGGGGTAAAAATACTGTAAGTTAATAAATAAAGTGTCATAACTATGGAAAACTATGCCATAACTATGGCAAAAATAGAGAAAATTCCTCTGTACTTAACAGCAGTGCTATTGGAACAAATCAGTTTCCAAAATTTCAAACTGTATGGCCTGTGGTTATGTATTTATTTATTTAATTAATTTCTATACTGCCCAATAGCCAAAGCTCTATTATTCAGAAATGTAATCCAGTGGACATCTGTACTCAAACCAAATTTCAGCTAGTGGGGTTAGTCCATCCCTAAGATATTTGTGTAGGAAACTAATCCTATGTGTAACACTGCTGACAATGTTTTAGGTTGTGACAGCTGAAGGAATCAAATCCTATGGGAGAGATTTCCTGATAATTCCATGGAAAGATAAGTTTCTTGACACATGAACCTTGTTTAATAAATACTGTGGTAGAACAGAACTGAATTTAGCAGTTTGATTTGGAGAATTTTCAAGGTCAAGACCCAGTTTCAAGAGAAGTTTTATTTTCAACACAGTTGACATCAGACACAAGCTGAAAGACAAACTCACCTAATAAAAAGACAAAGAGTTCAGACTAACACGGCTACTCTTTTGGAATCCATCTAATAAAGCTTTCAGATTCAATTTACTCTCTGCATATAGCTTGAGGAATCTCTGGAGGTCATTCACAGCATGTGCTCCAGCACCAACAGGGAAAAATAATGAAAAGAACCTGGATAAAAAGCTGACACTATGCCTTCAAAACTGCATGAATAAAACCATAATAAGCTAGTTCATGGACTAACTTCTTTGTGTTTTATAAGGTTTTTGGTCTCAATCTCTGATTATAGAGCATCTTCATGCATTGATTTGTTACAGCACTAGTTTAGTGCATCAACATAAAGATAAAATATGTAAGCCTGAAGTCTGATATAAACCAACAAAAAGTAGGTTGCCTCTTCATATTTAACTTAGCCTGTTGCAACGCTCTACAAACACATGTGATTTATTTGCGCGTGTAAAGGCGAGATAAAGAAGAGGCAGACACAGGGTATATGGTTTCAAATCAGGGCCACATTTATTGAATTGAAGATCTGTGAAGGGTGAAGTGTGGTTCTAACCTAGCCCGGCCATTGGCCGGGTAAAAGACCAATATTTGGTGAATACATCCTAACTGAACCGGAGGCGGGATGGACCGCCACCGGCCAGTTGCCCTCCATGTGGAGCTGGAGGGCCTTACCATCGTCGCCTTACTTTGGCGCCTCCAGGCTCCCAAAGTAGGTGGGAAAGGTAAAACCCCAAAGCTGTCCCAATCTCCCTCCTGCCAAGCCTCATGGCATTAGGGAGGGCAGCCTTGGGTAAACGTCAGTCACCTTGAAAGGTGCCACTGGATGATCACCATAACCCTAATTGCTCCTGCCTAAACCCGCACTTCCCGCCACAGGGAGAGACAAGCTATCGCTTAGTCGAATCTCCCCCACCTGCCCGATAAAAGAGCAAGCAGGGCCCTTCGCAGATCTCCAATAAAAATATCATTGCCAATATCGGATAGGTGAACCCCATCCAGCCGATACAGCTCCCTCCGGGCCAAGGTTATATTGGGATGGGGAATACAAAACCCAATCCCACCTATGGCCCTACAAATTTTGCCGTTCACCTTCCTAACCGCCCTATTTAAGGCCTCAGGCCAACTGAGGCGCGGTATGATGAACGACCAAATGATCCGAACCCCCGGCCACCGGTGTCGGATGGATGCTATATCGCATAGCACCTGGAGAATCAGGGCCTTGCCTTTCAGCAAGCCCAAGTCATTCCCCCCCAAATGTAGTACCAGGACATCTGGGGGGGACAAAAACTGGTCAGTCCGGAACAAACTGTGGAGGAGGTGCTGCCATCTCATGCCTCGGCGACCCATCCAATGGACGTCAGCCGAACGCTCGACCGCCAGGTGAGACCCGAAGTCCAAATTGGTGGCTCGTCTTGCTGCCCAGTACACCATACTGTGCCCGCAAATCAGCACACGGACAGTCCTGCCTCCACTCCGGTGGCCTGGAAGAAAAACACACAGCCAACGGCAGTACCTTCAAGGCAGCTCTCGCACATAGGCCCGGTAAGACCGGGACTTCCAACGACCCATTGCTTGAACCTTTTCCTGAGAGAACCCCAATTCTGCCGCAGTAGATGCAGCACCGATCCGGAAGGAGTGGGTTCCAAAGTGCAAATGGGCCCAACCCGCCGCCGCCAAGGTGGACTTCGTTACTGACCAGAACTGAAACTTGGTTAATGGCGCACCATCTTGATGGCAAAACAGACTGCCATCAGCAAGACTCCGTCTAGCTACAAATGCATGTAGGGCCCTAACAGGACACAGCTCTGTCATTGATCCTGTGTGTAGCAAGATGATAGACCCTTTACCCAACTGGTCAGTCTTGGATCTTCTCAGTTTTATTGTCGCCCACGAGGCGTGCAGGGAAAGGTCCAAAAATTGTAGGGCGCGTGCAGATCTATCAAAGCGGGATTGCACCACCAATTCAGAGATGCGAAGAGCGCCGAAAAATGCCGTCAAGGCTGTTGCATGAAATAAAACCGTCTCATAAGGAGAACGGCAGACTGTAGGCCATTGTCCGTGGAGCTCGAGTAAAACCTCAGGTGACACCGGGGTCCTTGAGTCAAGTGGACAAGGGCACACCCTGGACCATCCTGCCAGGATCCTTTTTACCCTAAAATCATTTGAGTTATCGTGAATACCCTGTGCCTTGGCCAAAAAGGACAAGCCAGCTAATTTCCCTCGAACAGTCTTAATTGATGACCCACTCTGCAATTTGGAACTGCAAAACTGCATAAGGTGTTCGACCGGCACCGGCCACATGGGGAGGCGGACAGCAGCTCTAAAGGCAGCAAAATCCCTACCTGAACGCATATAGCCCTCCTGCGTGCTTGGGGCTATTGAACACCAAATTGCTTGTGAGGCAGCTGTTCGCCAATCTGCCAAAGATAATCTGGCATCAAGACGGGGGACTGCTGGGCCCATAGGGCAAGAGCCCGAAATCTCTGCATCTGGTTCCTGGACAAGGCGTCTGCGACGCCATTTTCCAGGCCAGGTGTGGTGTCGCGCCCTGAGCAAAATATTGCACTTCAAAGTATGCAGTATAAGTGTTCTGACTAAAGACATAACTCTGGGGTTCCTTGAAGACATAGTGTTCACTATCTGCACTGTAGCTTGATTGTCACACCAAAAATGTACAACTGAGTTACCCCAAAGGTCTTCCCATAAATGGACGGCCACGTAAATTGGAAACAGCTCTAGAAAAGTAATGTCTTTACATAACCCAGAACGCAGCCATACCCCGGGCCATGGTGCTGCGCACCATTGATCTTGAAAAATAACTCCGAAGCCCATAGCACCGGAAACGTCTGACTGAACCTGAAAATCTGCCTGGAGCAGAAGCTCTTGCCTCCAAAAAGAAACACCATTGAATTGTGTTAAAAATCTTAACCAAACATGAAGATCATCTCGCATTGCAGCTGATACACGAATTCTGTGGAATGGGCGTTTCAGGCCCCGCATGGCTGCACATAAACGGCGTAAAAATGCCCGCCCCGGAGCGACCACTCTGCACACAAAATTGAGATGATCAACAAGGCTTTGTAAATTACGCAGCGTAATTTTTGAATGTTGCAAGACCACAGAAATACGCTCAATTAGATCGACTAGTTTTTCTCTTGGGAGGCGGGAACACTGCTGCACTGAATCTAATTCTATTCCAAGAAAACTGAGTGTGGAAATGGGACCCTCAGTCTTCTCGACTGCCAACGGAACACCCAGCTCAGAGGCCAAGTTACTAAACTGGTCCATCAAGAATGCACATTGCTCAGAGCAGGCTGGGCCTGCGAACAAAAAGTCATCCAAATAGTGGACAACCTGTTCGAGGCCTGTCCTGTTCCTCAAGGCCCAATCAAGAAAAGAACTAAAACGTTCAAAAGCGGAGCACGATATGGAGCAGCCCATGGGCATGGCTCTATCGAAGTAGAATTTTCCCCTGAAACAGAACCCAAGAAGGTCAAAATCGTCCGGGTGGACAGGCAGCAATCTAAATGCTGATTTAATATCACACTTTCCCATGAGGGCTCCAGTACCGCAGGAGCGAATCATATCAACTGCAGAGTCAAATGAAGCATACCGGACGGAACAAAGGTGTTCCGGTATAGCCTCATTCACAGAGGCCCCCATGGGAAAGGACAAGTTATGAATCATGCGAGACTCACCCGGGGCCTTCTTGGGAACTATTCCCAAAGGCGATATGCGTAGGGAGGGCATGGGCAATGAAGTAAATGGGCCCAATACCCTCCCCGCACACACTTCTTTATCAGTTTTGGCTTGGACTATGTACTCTGCCTCGATTACTGATTTCTGATTACGGGACATCATGCGCACATGAGGACCTTGATATGGAATTCTGAAACCATCTCGGAAACCACTTAGCAAGTAATTGGCATCGGACTTATTGGGGTACGTTGACAATAATGCAGCTAGAGTGTGTAAGCTAATTGGGCTGGGGCCCTTTTGTCGAAGGGTGTTGACCTGTCCCGTGTTGCCGCTTGGGCCCTGCACCCTTGAAACCGCCCTTTGAGCCACGCAAACGGAAACAGGATGCTGGCGTGTGGGAGCCTCCACAGACTGCACAGGCATGCTTGTATGGGCACTCAGTGCGCACACAGTGCCCTTTGTAGGCATAATCCCAGCACGCCTGGCGGGGTTGAACCGCCTGCCCCGTGGAAACACGGGGGTTGGGGGCAGGCGCTCCCTTGGACAAAACATGACCACTCTCAGACCTCTCACCTGAAATAGGCCTGGCAGGGACCATGTATTCTAACCACAGATCATGATCTTTCTTGTCCCATCTTATGTCGTCATGGAAGGCGGCCTTTTTCCTAAACCCTTCATCGTATGCCAACCAAGCACCGCCCTCAAAACCAGAATAAGCACGATAAATAATATCTAGATATTTGGTGATGACGGCTGCTCGATCAGGAAACTGCTGCTGAATGATACCCATATAAATAATAAACCCGGGCAACCAATTGGCCCAATTGCAGGCTGGTTTTTTACGTTTTACTGCCTCCTGGTCTTTATCACTGGTTTTATCATTATCAGCAGTTTCATTTTCCCTTGTCAGGAGGGAGAAAATATCAATATATTCACCGCGGATTATTTTCTCCTTGGTTGCAGGAGCCAAATGGTATCCCAATGGAAAGGAGGGGGCGCCAGAGGGCATGGCGCTCGCCCCCACCCGAGGATAATGGTCCACCATATCAACTGTGGACTGCCTTTTTGACTCAGGCACAGTACGGCCCACCCGGCCAGACCACACTTTTACACTTGCCTTCTTCACCTGAGAAGACTCCCCATCACTATCCACCCTGACTGCGGAATGAGTTTTTGTTCTGGAACGTGAGGGGAATCTTGTAGGCGAAGAAGGCGGCTGATGCCAGTAATACGGCCACCCAGGTGGGGGTGGCATAGCTGGGCCTTGATAATAAGGATTGAAACCACGTGGTGGACTTCTGTGCCTATATGGCCATGATGCCCTGCTCTTGTGTGGGTAATACTCACCCCTCTCTGGTGTCTCTCTCTGATCAAATTCTTGGTCCCAAGTCCATGGAGGTGATCCACTGCATGCTCCCTAGGAAATCGGCTGGTGCTGGGCTTTGACAGGGCCATGGCACTAATAGTGGCTGCCATTTCTTCTAATTGTGCTGAAAATGAATGCAGAACATTATCTTTTGATCTGCCACGCATGGAGAGGCCCTGCCCTGCCCGCCCTTTCTTAGCGACCCTTGAAGCATCCAAGTCCTCTTCATCTGAAGAGGAAACATGAGTTGTTGGCGGACGCTTTGCTGGTTGCCTAGGGGCACGTCCTTTGCCCTTCTTGCCACCTTGATTTTTCTTAGGAGGCATCTGGACCGTGAATTCAAGCTGTAACACTAAAAGAAATGGATGAGAGTAATGAGCAATTACAGTAGCACACTGCTTAACTTTCACTCTCAGACCAGTTGTGGCACAAAATGATGCACAGAAAATTAAGAAGGGTTAAATAAATTAATTTGATCAATTGATTCAAATTGATTTAAGTTGATCAGATAAAATTGTTAAATTGATTAAATGAGTTAAAATTGATTAAGTTATTGATCAGATTGATTTATATTAATGAAATAACTTTGCTGATCAAACTTGATTGATATTGAGCAATTGATTAAATTGATTTATATTGATTAAATAATTTTGCTGATTAAACTTGATTGATATTGTTTAAATCCTCCTACGAAGCACAAAGGCGCTGCAACCCTCCTAAGCCAGATGGCGCCAGAGACCAGCTGTTCAGCGCTGCAACAGCTGATAGGCGGCCGGCCACGCAGAGCCAACCGTGCTTGAAACAAAAAGGCAAGGCACCAACAAAAGGCAAGTGAGGAGGATGCAAAACAAAGAAACAAAGGAGAAACAGCTGATAGGCAGACGCAGCTGGCAGCAAAATCAGCTGAGAGGCCGCGTAAACGGAGGATAAATTATGCTGCTGGGCTGAGGCGGCGGCACCAAAATCGGGAAGCCCTGGAAATCGGACTAAAAGCAGCGGAGGTGGAGGGTAATTAAACAGGGAAGCTCCAAATCATACTAAAAGCAGCGGGAAATTAAACAGGGAAGCTCCAAATCGTACTAAAAGCAGCGGAGGCGGAGGGAAATTAAACAGGGAAGCCCCAAAATCAGACTAAAAGCAGCGGAGGTGGAGGGAGCCGCGGAGGCGGAGGGTATTTAAACAAGGAAGTCCCAATAGCCCGGTAAGTCAGCCGCTTGACTCTGCAAGGTGACGGACCACGTGGCGCCGCAGGGAGAAGCCCCTTTGAAGCCGCAAAGGCAAATAAAAATTTCAAGTAAAAGAAAAGGTCAGGGCAAAAGCGCAAACAACCTAAGGCAGCAGCTCCCAATCACCCCCCCTTATATCTAACACTCCTTTTATGAATCAAACAGACACACATAAACCCTTCCCAATTCCAACATGCCCACACACACACACACAGGAACGATACCACGAGGACGATGTAAAATCAGGAAGGACGATGTGGGTCAGCTGGAAAAAACAGGAGCAAAGAGACCGAAGGCGGGAACCCAGGAGCTTAAGTAAGCTCTTACCTGTGTCCCCGCCCTTTTGAGCCATTGGCTTGTTTCTAGTGATCCACCTGCCCAGCTGCCTGCCTCCTCTCTCCTCCCCCACGCGCAAGCCTTCTCCCCGCCCCCATATGAGGGGCCATTGGAAGTTCTTTCTGCAATACATATACATGATTGTTGTCTATATGCGGGATATTTGTGGCCTTTTGCTAATGACAACAAACAATTTTAGTGTGCAGATTTAAACATTTATGGCCCCAGTCTAGAGATAGTTACACACAACCAAAAGTTGTGTGTAGTTAGGTACTCCAGGAAACAGATGGGATATACATTCATATCCACCCAACATTTCAAGACATATAGGAAAGGAATGTGCATTCCTAAACACAAACAACAGTACGGGTACAGCTTTTGGTTTGCTCTGGATGACATGCTTCTGGATATGCCTTACAATGCTGATGCACCACCAGATGTGCATTCACATTTGAACTGTTCAATGCATTCCTAATCTAGCAATAGAATTTACATGTGCAAGTTGTTAGCTACACATATTCAGTGAGTTTTTTTGAATATGTTTGTGTTTGGGTCAGTGTTTTGAAGTAGAGTAGGTCTTGAAAAAATTCTAGGGGGTAGCTGTCATAGGAAAGAAAACACCACACTGCTTAATATTGTAAATGAAAACTATTTTATTTCTTTGACAATAATGCCGAAGAGTAGGATCCTGCCATCAAAAACCCAAACTGTAGTGGAACTTATAAATGAATATGATAAAAAAGAAGAAGGGTAGGGGCAGCCCTGTTAAGATGCACAGGGGAAAAGATGAAAAAACAAGAATGCAAGAACCATTGGACTCTTGCACCTTTGGGCTTATATGCAAGCAGCTGGGCACAGAATTTCAACCAAAAACTCCAGAGTTCTTTTAATATGGCCTAATTACAAAATACAATAAGCTGAGTTCCCCACTTCAGCAGGAGGCCTCTTTGGGCCTGTGTGGCAGGTGGAGAGTGTGAGGATGAGGCAAGTGGATGCTGGCACAGCTGGCATTCTTGTCCAACCACCCTGCAGCCCACATGACTCCTACTAGGGCTGTCAGCCTATTGCTACTTGGCTTGGGGGCAGGGGGGGCAGGCTTGGAGGATACCTGAAGGGAATCTTCTTTCCTCTGATCCACTCCTTGGCTATTTATTGATAGCCCAGGCACTTGCTGGTCAGCGTTTTTAGGTGAAAAACAACTAGCTAAGAGATATGCCTTCTGTGATGCTGGGGTTGTGGATAGGGACCATAGCCAGGGGGTGATGAAGAGCAGGCTTCATCCATGCCCGCCATGGGAGGTCCCCCATGGGACTTCAGAGGTAAGGGTTCAAGGGGCAGGTCTAACTTGGAGGCTAGTCCTCCTGCTAGTGCTCTTTTGGTAGGTGGGTGGGAAGAATAGCACATGCTGTTAGCTGCCTTAAGCTAGGTCCTCTCCCATGACACTTCAGTAGATAACCTGAGGGTACTTATGTCAGCAGGCGACCTGTCAGAGATTCGAGGTCCCTGCCCTTGCCATGCCAAATCTGTTGAATGCTGCTATGAGTAGAGTTCTGGAGCATTTAACCCAGCTATGTGTCAGTTATCCTTTCTTCCTTTTTCCATGTTGCCTTGGTCCCCACTATGGGCACAATGTATTTGCCAAAAGCTAGGCATACAATCAGAATGTGCTATTTATTTCTATGTTTTCCTGTGACAGATGACATCAGTAAATTGGCTGCCAGACTAAATGAGCATAGTTCAAACAAACCACTACAAGTGTAAAAAAACCAATCAAAATGCACTGGACATATAATGAAATTTCTTGATATAATTTATATATACCACAATACTTGATGGAACGCCTCTCCCAACCACAATCTAACCAGACACTACACTCAACATCTGGGGCCTTCCTCCAAATGCCACCTCCGAGGGAGGCTCGGAGGGCAGCAATGAAGGGGAGGGCCTTTTCTGTGGTAGCCCCCCAACTGTGGAACAAGCTCCCCCCTGAGGCCCGCCTAGTGCCAACTCTATCTTTTCGGTGCCAGGTTACGACTGCCTGCTATGTTGAGGCTTTTAACATTCTAATAGTGCATGCTGGGGTGTGGCTTTTAAAAACTTTTTTACTGGTCGCGTTGTATTAACTTGTTTTAGTTATTTGAGTCATTTTTTAAATTTGGTTTTAAAATTTTTATAATGCTTTTATTGTGTATATTTTATACTGTATTTTATTGTATTTTTTACTGATTGTTGTAAACCACCCAGAGAGCTTCGGCTATTGGGAGGTATTGAAATCATCATCATCATCATCATCATCATCATCATCATCATCATCCAGCAATTGTCAAAGAGAAATTCACAATATTAGTATAATAAGAACACAAGAAGACTTCATAATACAAATGTAATATAAACTGAACACAAGGAGACTTCACAGTACAATTACAATATAAACAATGGATCCCCAGTGATATTCAGTTTCGAACAAGAAGTCTTCTTCAAGCGTCAACACAGTTCCAATATTACAACTGACCATTTTTATACAATGAAATATTTACAAGCCAATGGGGGCTGGAAACAAACAATCATGAATGACTATGTCAACAATAATCTGCTACAACCAGCCTATTCTTAGCAGGATAGTGGTGAGAAAACTTTTCTTATCTTTCCAGCTCACCCCTCCTGGGAGAATAATACTCCTACTGCCAGTCCCGTCCCCCCCCAGCTCAACAGTCATAATACTTTTGGGATGCCGTTGTGGTTGTCTTTTTAAGGGATAAAGAACCAATTTTAGTATTAATGCTGAAAATAAGAACCACCAGAACTTTCAGATTACAAGAACCATTGATGTTCAAGCAACATTGTGTTCATTTTGTTGTGTGGAATGTATAGTTCTCTGAATACATTATTCTAAATCAGATGGGGAACCTTTTTTGGCCTGAGGGGCAGATTGCTACCCAGGAAATGTCCCTGGGGCCACATGCCAACAGTGGGCATGGCCAGAGCCCAAAGTGAGCATAGCTACCCCATTCTCTGGCATATATATATATATACATAATTTTTATACTGCCCAATAGCCGAACCTCTCTGGGCAGTTTACAGCAATTAACAAGATAGTCCCTGCCGGCAGGCTTACAAAAAAAGACACGACACACAAGGAAAAAGGAATGGGGAGGGAAGAAGGGGGAATATTAATTAATACTCCTGGCAGGGCTGGTGGAATGGCCCTGCGCTCTCTCTCATCTCCCTCCTCTCAGCCTGCTGGAATGGCTGGTGGTGGTGGCAGTAGAGGGAGGAGGAGCTGTCATAAGGGAGGCCTTTCAGCAGGGCTGGTGGAATGGCCCTGCACTCCCTCTCTTCTCCCTCTGCACAGCCATACACACACCCCATTCATTCATTCTCGCATACAAATACATATACTTCCCAGCCCCCCTCCTCAGCTGATACATGCAGATCAGTTGAAGAGGGAGGCATTTTCATCCCCATCATGGCATGCTGGGTGGGTTTAAACATTCCTTCCCACCATGACATGATGGGCATAAAGAGTAGGACCTATCTGCAGCCTCAGCTGAGGTCACAATCTTAATTCCCAACATGCCACGGTCAGTTGATCACCTTGAACATGGCCCCAGGAAAGATTCGTAGGGAATGCCACAGTAACTTATGGAAGGCTGTAATCTAAGGAAGTTTATCTTTCAGAAAGATTTTGAATGGAGCAATAAATCCAGGCAGAGTAAACTTTATTAATGATATTCCAGATTGCAATGATAAAGTATAATCTTTAATCAGTGTCAGGGCTATCAACCCCTGCTAAAGCCACAGCTGTAGTTGGATTTCAGAAGTACATTCTTGGACATCACAGTTAGACCAGCTAATTGAACTGTTACAAAGCCAGTTCTTGGATTATTTCTGCAACAGTTTATCTCTGAAACGTCTCTCATCAACATTTTTACCATGAATATGTATCGCATATTCAAGATAACTTGGCTATTATTTCTCTTGCAGAGCTTTCAGCTATTGAAATTGAGATTATGGCTTTTAAAGTTCACACACATTTTATGTATTCAGAAACACACTTTTAAGCTGCAGTGCAAAAGACTGGAAACAAGAATGGCTTCAGTGTGGAAAATAGCTGTATCCTTCTCTCTGTGAACAACAGACCCGGAGTCCTGGATGTGGGTATTCTTCCCTTTCCAGCACCCTTTAACACATGCAGTATCACATACAACAGTGATGTACATGTGGATACTTGGTTCCATGCAAGGGTGGACTGGCATGCAAGACTTTTTATACCAGTTTAGCCATTCTGAGAACTGCTAAATTGAAATTGGTAAGGAAACAAAATGGAAGAGAAAGAAAGCACTAAGCTTTGCAAATTGACCTTCATGCTTCTTTTCCTAGTTCTGTTCAATGTATTTGATATACGTGCGGAACTTGTCCTTGAATTTTAGATTTGTGAAGGTCTCACCATAATTTGGCTCTTGGGATTCAAGTTTACAGTATCTTTACTGGAAGTGCAAAAGAGTGCTTGTGCTTCCTTGGCATGCTGCCACTGTGTAATCTACAAAGTCATACTTATTTTGGGAGTTCAAAATATTTGGGCAGATTGTTATTGCTTCTTTTCCCCCCTTTCTTTTTACCTCAGCAAAATCTATTTGTTTCTTCACTGGCTTCTTGAATACAAACCAGTAAAAACATGTTAGATATGAGAATGTGTTGTGCTACCCTATATAGAAAAACAAATTACATTTCCATTAGATAATTTCTTATAATGGAGGAGGGCCATATAATGTTTTAGACTGAAAGGCAAGGTAAAAATTGAGTAAATGAATGAAATGTTGTTTTATTGGATATATGATTACACAGATAAAATGACAATCTCTGGTCTTTAAATCATGTTTAATAAGGTAGATTTCTTTGGATCCAATTCTTTTAACAGAGCAATCCTGTAATCCCCACTGTTTCAGCAACCAGTTTATGCCAGCATGATATTACCATAGCTTAGTTGGAATCCTATGCAGTCCCAGAGAAGAAGAAAAATGCAGCATTCCAAAATACAGAGTCTATAGCAACTATGTCAGCCATTCCCTCAGAATCCATGCTAATTTCAGCAGCAATTGTGGAATAGCATGGCAACAGCACACCCTGTTTAGTCATGCATGTCTGAGACCAGTCTATTCACAGTGGTGGGGAAACCCCTCATAGCGTTGCCTACCCCACCACTCATACGAGGCACAACACACCAGACACAAGGACACCCCCCAACAGCAGCAATTGAAGTGGTGTAAGCAGCAAAAATGGAGAGGCTCCTGGGATCCCTGCACTCAGGTATTAGAATCCCTTTATACTACTCAAACACAAGCTGCAAATATCCACACTTGAATGACCAACACACAAGGAAAGAAGAATGGACATTATAGTTCAATGCCCAGACAGTTTGTTGGGAGGAGGCAAACACACAAGCTTCTCTGGAACAAGGGAGCTGACTTCATGGTAAGGGGTCAGACTCCTAAAGAGGGAGTTGTAGTGGAACTCTATGTGCAGTGGCTGTTCATGCTAAGAGTGGCCAGACTGCGATCCTACAATGCAAAAGGGCTCATGAGTATTTGGCCAAGAGTAGAGTGTCTGTCATTCATAAATAATAAAAATTAATAATAAAAAATAATAATTCACCAACAGAGAGCTTACTTGCATGTTAGGGTACATGGTCATCAGACCACTGTAGAAGCTGCCTCTCTCCTTCCAGAGTTATGCAAAGAAACTGTTCTTCTAATCAACTAACTTTTATTATGTAAAACTGCAAACAAGTGAAGCTGGCTTTATCTTATAGATTAAAGCATTTTGCAGAGATCAATAACAAAAAACAAGCTGTGTTAGAATTCTATACAATCAATTCATCAATGCACCAGGACCAGATTGAAAGTTGATTCCAGACTAATTAGGATTGACTAATGCCCTCCCCTTCCCAGTAAATGGTATCTCAAAAACTAAGCCTTCAAGGTGGTTCCTTGTTTTGCAGAGCCAACCTCTTAGAACACCTTATTACTCTTTGCTGTTCTTCTCTGTTTAATTGACATCTCACCTTTGGATGTGTCACACCCATTTCTCCCTGCTGCTCCTTCTCAGAAAAGCTCTGGTTTCCCATGGTTTCAGGAACACCTTGACTTTCTACTCCCTCTTCATTTATCTCTATCGCCCCTGTCCTTGGCTCTTCATTCTCCACTTTCCTCACTTCCTCTTTATCTGAATCAGAATCTATTCCCATGTCCCTTGAACTCCTCTGCAGAACTAGAGCCCAATCCCCACAGCCACCCCCTTACTTACCCTATTTGGCAGACACTGCTACTGTGGAGTGGGGAAGGATTGGTAGCCAATATAGTTTAACCAATACATAGTTGACAATATTGCTGGGAAGGAGAGGAGAGAGACATGGGAGATTTGTTTGTTTGTTTATTTATTTATTTATTTATATTTATACCCCACCTTTTTTCCTGAAAGGAACCCAAGGCGGCTTACATAATCCTCCGCCTCCTCTCCATTTTATCTTCACAACCCTGTGAGGTAGGTTAGGGTGAGAGTCCGTGACTGGCCCAAAGTCAACCAGTGAGTTTCATGGCTGAGCGGAGACTAGAACCCAGAACTCCTGAATCCCAGTCCAACACTCTAACCACTATGCCACTTAGTGGTCATACTTTGAGGCATGTTATTTCCCTGCTCACCCTTTGAATAGCTGTGTAGGATGCATTGGTTTTACATTCCAAGTTGGGATAGTGGAGTAGATGATCCTGGTGTGTGTGTGTGTGTGTGTGTGTGTGTGTAGTCCTGAGGAAGGTACCTGCAAGGATTCTGAGAAGACAATGTCTGGTAGGAATATGTTCTTCCTATATTTGTTCTGAAACTAGTCAATGCAAACTGCTGCCATCACCAAAGTTCTTCTTTGTGCACTTTAAGCATGCATAAGATGAGGCCATAGAGATATAGCCTCATGCTGTGTGCCCTGTCATATGAGTAATGGGCTCCCTGTTAGGGCTTTATATACTGGTGTTGGTGTGGTGTGAATGGATGCAGAGTTAATTCTATGCCCTATTATTCCGGCATAGTGTAGTGTACTATAACTCGTAACTGAGTTCCATGGAGGTGTTTTATTTACACCTCATTTGATACAGTAATGTTACAGCTCCCCCCTGACATGACCCTACAAAATGATATCCATTTCTGGCCCTTCCACCTGCAGAGTTGTGCTGGCAGTAGGGATATGCTGACATAATGTTACACTATCAATGGCTACTAGCATGATAGCTATATACTGCTTCCAGGATCTGAGGCAGCATGCCCCTGTATACTAATTGCTGATTGTCGGGGAACAAGACAGAGATGGCTGTTGCCCTTATGTCCTGCTTGTGGGTTTTCTTTAAGTATCTTGTGACCACTGTGGGAAACTGGATGCTAAACTAGATAGCACTTGGTTCTTAGGTTCACTAGACCAGCCTTCCCCAACCTGGTGCACACAGAAGTTTTGGACTTCAACTTCCATCAGCCCCAGCCAGCATGGCCAATGGACAGGAATGGTGGGAGTTGCAGGCCAAAATATTGGGAGGGTACTAGGTTGGGGAAGGCTGCCCTAGACATTACACCAGTGTACAGTCCCTGTGTTGATTGATCTCCAAGATCCACCAGCACAGTTAACTTAACCCACCCCACTGTTCTCCAGGTACATAAATTGAGCATGTGATTGTGCTGCAAAATTGTGAATTATATAGGGCAGCCTATAATACTGTCAATCTACTATATACATGTGAAAGTTTGTCCGTCCATCCGTCCGTATGTCCGTACTGGCGTTTGTGTGCGTCGCATAGGCTCCTACACAGTTGGACAGATCCGCCCCAAACTTGGCACTCATACTCTCCATCACCCAAGGACAAAGACTGACAGGTTCAAATCTCCGAAAAAGCCCTAGCTGCGCCTGTACAGCCCAAAATAGATGAGAGCCAATGGCATCACTTGGAATGTTCACGGGCCATTCAGGAGCGGTTATGAAAATCAGTCCACTGACATAGAATGTTGGTATGAACTGCCGCCACAGGGGCCCAATCAGGAGCGGATATGCAAATCTCTCTTAGGTCAAAACAGAATGTTCATATGAACTGCAGCTGGGGCCTACACGGGGGTGGGAAGCTGGGATTTCATTTTGAAGTCCCGGGGGGGAGGAGCTGGGATTTCATTGTGTGGTCCCGGGGGAGGGGAACAGGGATTTGATTGTGTAGTCCTGGGGGGGGGACACCAGGGATTTGATTGTGTAGTCCCGGGGGGGAGCTGGGATGGGGGTGTCAAGGTTCCGCTACTGCAGGGACCCCTTGATCTGCCTTTGGGAGATCTCTGCCTCTTCCCAAAGCCTCTCCCTCTCTAGGTTATCAAGTCCTTTGCCTGCTTCCAATAACGTGGGTGTAGGCTGTAGACGTGGTGAATAAGTCACTCCAAACTCCAGGGTAAACAACAACACTTTACTTATAATATTAGGGTTTTTACTTAATAGAGTGGTTATAATTCAAAAGCAAGTATGAAAAAATAAAACAAACAAACAAACAATCCAATGTTCTCTAGTATAACTTCAGACTACCTATTTCCTATGCAGCCAGTTTCTCTTTCTCTTTCTCTTTCTCTCCTTCTCTCTGCTGTTTCTCTGCTTCTGCTTCTGCTTCTAGCTCTCTCTCAGCACACTGACTGCTGGCTGACCATACCCCACATATATAGCCTTCCCAGGAATGGAAGGTTATAACCATGAGACCTTGAATAGGAGATCTAGTTCTTAACTTCTATTGGGTAAACTAAAACTCTCAAACTCCCCCTCCCATCCAAGTGTTTGGGCCTTCAGGCTTCAACTACTCGAGGGAAGTGTTTGGGCCTTCAGGCTTCAACAAACTCAAGCCTGAGTAGGCCTCAATCCTTTACAGGGGGAAGCAGGGATTTCATTGTGAAGTCCGGGGGGGGGGGGGAAGCAGGGATTTCATTATGTAGTACCGGGGGAGGGAGCAGGGAATTCATTGTTGTGTAGTCCCGGGGGGGAGGGAAGCAGGGATTTGATAGTGTAGTCCCGGGGGGGGGGGGAGCTGGGAGTTCATTGTGTGGTCCCGGGGGGGGGGAGAGCAGGGATTTCATTGTTGTGCTGTCCGGTGGGGGGAAGCAGGGATTTCATTGTGCTGTGTTGTGCAGTTGTGTTGTGCAGTCCCAGGGGAAAGGGAACAGGGATTTCATTGTGCAGTCCAGGGGGGGAAAGCAGGGATTTCATTGTGTAGTCCCGGGGCGGAGCAGGGATTTCATTGTGTAGTTCTAGGGGTAGCAGGTACTCCCAGGATAGCTGGGATTTCATTGTGCAGTCCCGGGGGAGCTGGTAGTTCCGGGGGAGCTGGGATTCCATTATGTAGTCCCTGGGGACCTTTCCTATGGAGGGATTCAAAACAGCGGACAGCTGAAAATGTTGGACTTAGCAGAGATGGCAAAATTGACTTGTTTAATTAGAGAAAAAAATTAAACTTCATTCAAGAAAGACTGGAAACCTCTGGTGGACTTCTTGGGGAGGAGGGAAGTGACTTAATAACTTTGGGTTTTGATTTCTGAATATTGGTAAGGTGGTAGAATTTTTTTCTGTGAAAATAGAAGAAACTTAGATTGGATAAGGATTGGTAATGTTTGTCAGACAATGAGGCGGAAGCCAAATGTTGTTTTGGAAAATTCAATTAATTTTTTTAAAAAAAAAAAACAGCGGACAGCTACCTTAAGGAATTTTGTACAAATAGTGCCTATAGGAAAAGGACAACCCGTGCAACGCCTGGTAAAAAAAGCTAGTAAATAATAAAATAAATAGGTTATGTTGCTTAGGAGTGTGTATAAATATCACTCATCTTTCCCATTCTTCCCCCAACCCACCCTGCAGAAGCCATGTGTGTAAGAAGATAGATAAAGATTTAACTGGGACCAACTTCCATAAAAGCAAATTAATTGTAACGGCTGATCTAACATTAAATCAAAGCCTGTATGGTGCCTTTTTTCGTATTTTGAGAGAATAGTTTGGGTTTAGTCATTTACTATTCTTAACTCACCTTCATTTCTGTTCTTACCTGCAACTGGCTAATCTTACAGGCTTTTACCATAACAGGGACTGTTCCCTGTGGAGCTAACAGTTGTGTTGTGCTGGGAAACAGATGTCATAAGCTACCCCTATTTGTCTTCCACCTTCATCTCTGCGGTAGGATATGTCATGGCTGCATCTCAGTCAGTGTTTATTGACCCAGAAAGGCAAAACCTCTGCTTACTAGCGAAAAACAGTGGGTAAATTTGCCACGGTCATGTTTTGTTGTACCCTTACAGTTTCAGGTTGCAGAGGGCGGTCCTTCTTGCTTGTATACACAGGTATTTGAACATTTAAAATTCTAAACAATGAAATGACCTAGCACTAACTCTAAACATTATGAGTAGTAAATTTATCAGGCTCCCCATTTTAGTCAGACTGCAGTGACATGGAAAGTCCTACATTATCTAGTTCATGAGAAAGTGCAGTTCAAACTCTGTTCTCCCTGACCTCATTTTAATGCTGTATCCCCATAGCTTCCATGCTATGATGAAACATCTTTCAGATATTTGTCTTTGGAACAGGGTTTTGGTTTCTGCAAATGCTTTATTTTTATTTATAAAGGGATGAAAAACTATCTATACAAAAATCTTATATAGAAATTAATTGATTTCATATATCATAAAAGACTAGTCTTTAAAAGCTTGCTCTTATGTCATAGTTGTCAATTTGTCAGGGTGGCATTCTTAGGGTGGAGACATCCAGAGATCAAGTTGGACTTATATATAAAAATGGATTAAGACAGGGCTTTTTCATCACATCGTTGCCTTGCCCCCAGAGAGAGTGCTGTTAGTGCCACTGCTGCTGCTTGTACCGATGAAAGCTGGAAAAATAAGGCTTTGGTTACAGATGCTACTGAGCATCTAAAAGCAGTGCCAGGTCCAGGACAATCTCCTGAAATGAGTGTGATCACATCAAAACAGGAGCATTACCTACCTCCAAGGACAACTATACCCTGTACCTCAGTGTTTCCATATTATCCTGGTTGAGTTTCAGCTTGTTCATCTCTATTTGATCAAAGACCTCATGCATTGGTTCAGATAAACCAGTGCCACACACCTGGATCTCATTTAAAGGAGAAATAGAGCATGATCCTTCTCAGTGTGTATCTCATTGGGCCAAACAGAACACTAGTTCTGCCCCCTCCTAGTATGATTCTTTCATGTACTGAATGAGCTATCTATTGGCAGTCTATTCTGCAAAAATACCTAGTACATGTGAGCACTCGTGATGAAGCAGGAAGTTCATGTTACAGCAGCTGCACATTACAAAGGCCAAGAGATTCTAGAATTAATAGAGGTTAATCACTGTAGTCAGGGGAGGCTAGTGACTCCTGTGTCGGTGGGGCTCCTTATCCATTGCATTTTTTGTTTGAGCTTTATATGAGTTATCCATTGTGCTCCATGGTGGTGAACCTATTTTGGGGATGGAGTACAGTACCATGGATAGCTTCTACAAAGCTCAAACAAAAAGATGCAATGGATAAGGAGCCCCACTGACATAGGAGTCACCAGCCTCCCCCCTGCTGTAGTAGTTGTTTTTTTTTTTTTTAAGCACTAACCATTCACCCATGAGGGAAGCAGCTGATAGCCTGAAGGAGCTTTCTACATATTTAATTTAATTTGAAGTGTGTAGATAGAAAATAATTGATATGAGAATCTGGAAACCTATCAAGTAGTGATGTGGGTTTTCTGGAAAATGTTGAATTGGAAAATTTTCTGGGGGGAAATCCAATACAAAAACAAGTTATGCCCATTTTCCTTCTCAAAAGCTAGAACTCAGCATCAACATGTATTTTTCCACTTAGATTAAGAAATAAAACAAATTCACTCTTACCCATAATCTACCTCCTTCCCCTCCTTGCTCATTAGCAGAAGTATAAAACTTCTCATTATTAGACATAAGACTGCTTCAAAACAATCTGACCTCTGTCTTTAAGGATGTTAATCTGGTGGCAAAATGAAATGAGATGACATTTTGCAATTGCTACCAGAAATTGTGAATAATGTGTGAAAAAATATTTTTTTTAATCTGCGGAAAGGGAATGACTGTCATTGTGTAGACGATCTTATTTTCCTTTCTGTGGAGGCGTAAGCACAAAAATTCACCACAGGGAACAACTCTTCCGAAAAATATAAAATAACATGATTCTAAAGTGCATTTTGTCTTTTTTTTTATTTATTGCAAGTAGAAACCACTGCAAGTTTCAAACCACTTATTTTAGTTTGTTGAGGTAAATCCAAGTAATTTTGCATAATCATTTCAGTTGTTACAGCCTTAATTAGTCCTTGAAGGACATCTAGTACATACTGTAACAAAGTAGGTGAGGATTGTTTTCTATGAGTGCTTTGAAGATTGATCTTTGTGCATTTCAAAATTGGCTCAGGTGGTACATAGACTAACTTTATTAAATCAAAGCCAATGAGCTCAGAGGCTTATAAAGTGATTGTATCGTAACTATATTATGGGTAAGTGTATGTGGATTTAAAAAATGGATGGTGCATAATATGTAGGCGTATAGTGTAATTATTAGCGTAAGATATATTTCATTTAATTTGCTTAGGTCAAGCATTACTCAACCTAACTTTTGTTTAGCTATTAGTACTTACATTGTTCATTCTACTTTTAAGTAGGCTTTATTAAGACCATTTTCCGCCCAGTATACTGCTGGTAAAATAAGCTGCTGCCTTCAAAAGACAGGCCACAAAAAATTAGGTAAACCATATATCAGACAAAGGGCTGGCTCCCATTTTCCTTTTTGTCAGTTTCTTCACAGTTGCCTTAAAATACAGTAATACCTTGGATTGCAAGTAACTTGGTTTGAGAGCGTTTTGCAAGACACGCAAATTTTTAAATATTTATTTATTACTTGATATACAAGCGACGTCTTGCAATACAAGTACTGTAGTACGGCTTAAATTTAAAATCTCTGTACAATTTTTTTGGGGGGGATTTTGTTTTGATATAAGAGTGTTTTGGATAACAAGCACGTTTCCGGAACGAATTATGCTCTCAATCCAAGCCATGACTGTATGTATTTTCTCTTTTTGTTTTGTTGAAATTTCACAATTTTAAAAGTATGTATTAATAGAAATACATAGATTTCTACATGCTAAAGCTCCTGCAATCCTTGAAAGTTGGCACAGAGCCAGTTCGCACAACACAACAATCAGTCCTCTCCAGTGCTTTGAAAGGAATTTCACATATTTTATGTTTCACCATTCAGGACTGTTTTTGTTTCCGCTTGAGTTTCCTAATGCTTGACAGGGTAAAAGATGTCAAGCTCTTATTTCTCTTCTCTTCTTATTTGAAGGATTTCGCAAACATTTTGCTGGTGCACTATGAAGACAAGAGTTTTCAGTGATATGCTTTATTTGCATATTTCAAGCCTGAATATAGGCGTGTGGGTTCCAAGATAGTATAGCTGTGGTCCTTCTTTGACCTTGCTGGGCAGTCATCTCAGCAATTGATGACCTAATATTTAGTTTCCTTGTGTACTTAGTAATTTCATAATTAAGCCGCTCAAAGGCACTTCTTGATGCCACTAATTTTTAAGTAAAAATATTCTGATTCTTAGCACTAACCACCAACCCCAAATTAAAATAATTGAATAGTTAAGCCATTTTGTTTCTTGCCTATCCATTTTAGGGATGAGCAAATCTGTCAGTTTCACTTTCTCCCACATTCAAAAGTTTAAAATCCCAAATTCTTTCTCTCCCAAATATGAAGAACTTTGCCAATTTTGGTAAATTCTTATAAAAAACAAACGAATGGAATTCTCACCCATCTGCACCAGCCAGAATCAATAGGTACAGCTAGTGTCAGCATGGAGAGGACCATGATGTGCCTGCCTGCCATATTATTATTAAAGATGAGGGGCCTGTCAGAAAAAAAGAGGTGGTAACTCTAATTCAGCACTAACATGATTGAATACACAGGAATTCAAACCCAGACTTTTAAGAGCTAAGGCCCAGAGCTTTCTAAACTTTTCATGTTGGTGACACACTTTTTAGACATGCATCATTTCGTGACACAGTAATTCAGTTTTACTAGGAAACCAGAGGTTAAACTAACCCCTTATACTCTCCCTTTAAAAGTGTCACCTGCTCCTAGTGGGAGAAAGCAGGGATCCTGCACGGGGATTGGGGCCGCTGAGCCAGCCGGCTGCCTGGGGGGTTTCCTCGACAGGCGTGCATGCCTCCCCTCCCTGCCCGGCCTGGCCCGACCCGGCCCGTGTGCCTTTCCAGCCCCGGCGCCACCACGTGTCGGGATCCAGCAGACCGGCAGGCAGGCAGGAAGGTGGGCGGCTGTTGCAGTGCAAATGGAAGAAAGAGGAGTGGTGAGGCGGAGTGGAGGGAGGACTCTGCTTGCTGCAGCAGGAGGAGGAGGAGGAGGCAGCGGCAGTGGTGGCAGGATGACGACGGGGGAAGCGAGGGGGAGCAACAGCAGCAGCAGCAGCAGCAGCAGCAGCAGCAGGAGACAGAGGCGAAGAACTGGCAGGAGGCGTGAGGGACCGGCTTGGCAGCCCAGCTGCGAGGGGACAGGAGTGGTGTCGGTGATAGCAGCAGCAGGGAAAGCCACTGCCGCCGTCACCACTGCCCTGCCACATTATGTTCGCACGACACACCTACACACTGCAGCCCACACACTAACATGTCGCGACACACAGTTTGGAAAGCTCTGAGCTAAGCACTCAAAGCCCTGGGCCAGGATAGATGAATCTGCTAGTTTCAGACTTTCAGTTTCTCCCTTTTTTTTTCTTTTTTTTTTAAATCCCAAGTTCTTTTTGTCCTGAATATGGAGAACATTGTGAATTTTTGGTAAATTCTTATCAAAACTGAAATGAAATGAAAGTCTCATCCATCCCTAAATTAATAGCATAAAGGTCAGACACAATGGGTACTATTTATCAATTATCCCAAAGGAGTCAGGGTGCCATATACTCATTCATTGCTTGGACTGAGCATTATTTATTTATTTTATTGATTATATTTATACCCCGCCTTTTTTCCTGCAAGGAATCCAGGGCGGCTTACTTAATCCTCCTCCTCCTCCTCTCCATTTTATCCTCACAACAACCCTGTGAGGTAGGTTAGGCTGAGAGTCAGTGACTGGCCCAAAGTCACCCAGTGAGTTTCATGGCTGAACGGGGAATAGAATCCGGATCTCCCGAGTCCCAGTACAACACTCTCACCACTACGCCACACATCTATTCCAATGTTGTCTACTCTGACTGACAGCACCTCAAAAAGTTATCAGGTAGACTTCTTTCATAGCACCTGCTACCTGATCCTTTTGCTAGAGATACCTGATGTTGAACCTGGGACTTTCTGGATGCAGCTATATCCTAATAACCTAATGCTTAAGACACTTTAACCACTCTGTCGTACACAGTTCCATGGTGGTAAAACGATGGGTGTGTTCTAGACTTTCAGTACAAGTTTATGGGTGGAATGAACTGCAGCAGTAACTCTGACTACTGTTGTAATGATAAGTAGTTATCATATGACATTATCTTGTTTAGCTGGCACAAGGAAAGTGTGATCGTACGTAGAATAATGTTTGTAGGGTTCAACAATGTGTTTGAGGCTACCGACGTTTTGAAATACCCAGTAGACTTGACTTCAGGTTCCCATGGACTGATGTAACATGATGCCAAACATTAGGAAATGCCTACTATTTTATGTGAAACTTCAGTTGAAAAACCCAGCTAATGTTTCTGATGTTTCTGATTTGCCTAGGTGTATTGAGAGTTGGAATTTTGGGAAGAAGAAGCTGGTTGTGCATTAGGAATAGTACTTTTTTGATGTAAACTGCATAGTCTTGAATTTTCTTTCACTTCCTTGTTCTGCAATTTGTGGGAGGTGGTGGTAAAAAGAATACTTACCCAAATATTGGGATGGAGGAAGGCGACATTTCTGAATATTTGGGGGATTGGATTACCTTTACAGATTTCATAGATTTCATAGATCATAGAGTTGGAAGGAGCCTACAAGGCTATCGAGTCCAACCCCCTGCTCAATGCGGGAAACTAGAGGAGGGGTCTCCCATCCAAGTAATAACCAGGCCTGACCCTACTTAGCTTTCCACGCTCAGACAAGCTGAGCCAGCGTATAAGCCACATGAGGTGGTTGAGACCAGTTTTGTTTTTCTTGTTGATTTCCACACTTTAAAAGAAGCCTCACCAACCACAATCAATGCTGGCGAGCCTCCCTTTCTCTCCACAGCCTTCTGAGTTGTTTCCAGATGTATTTTCTTCCTGTATCAGATCACCACAGAAACAATCCTAGCTGGCACAGGAGAAAAAACACAGCCAGAGGAAGTTAGATGGCTAGCTAGCATTGTCATGGTGATTAGGAAATGCAAAGCAGCCATGAGGAAGTCAGAAGGCTGTGGAGAGATGGAGAGGCGAGGCTTTAAAAAAAAAAGTTTTAAAAAGAGGGAAAGAACTGCTTTTGAGCACCTTGCCTATTAAGTAAATTATGCCAACCCCCATCCCTGAAAATTTCTTAGAAATTCTCCTGCGCACCCTGAAAAGGAATGAAATGGATTGTCACATGAAAATGGAGAGGAAAGTTTGGCCTAGTGCTAAACCTACATAAATACGTGTCCTTGATTAAAAACAAGTTTTTCGTTCCTGCTGTTGATGTGGACATTGCAAATGAATTAGCCAAAATAATTACCATTATAGTGGAGAATTGTCATTGAACTGAATGATTAATAACTCTTTTTATTCAATAATGCCTCAACATTTCCCCCCTTTTCAGTAACTTCTCCTGACCAAACTGTTACTGTGGTTACGCAAACTCTGGTAACCAGGGAAACTACCATCTCCAAACAAGAAATGCCATCGTCCTTGCTTCTGGAGGTGCCAGCCCTGGCTGAATTCAATAAGGCATGGGCAGACCTCACTGACTGGCTTTCTCTATTGGATCGAGTGATAAAATCCCAAATCGTGACCGTGGGTGATCTTGATGAAATCAATGACATGATCATCAAACAAAAGGTATGTGAAATATCTAGATACTGATTTTTCTAGATACTGACAGAAATAGCTGCTATAAATGCAGCAATGGCAGGAGGAAACATAAGGACACAAATAATATGAAGATCTGTTGCACACACATGTTCTTCAGTAAATCTATTTTAAATACAAATCTAGCTTGATATATTTGAAGATATCTGTCCCTTTCCACACCAGGTTTTGGTTGTATATAATGCTTCTTAACATTTGTAGACTCAAAACAAAGGTAAAAGGTAAGAGGAGGAAAAAAATGGGGTCAGTCTATGTATTGCCTTTACAATGAACCAATTACTTTGATATTTAGATGCCAAGATATGACATTTTCAAAAGTCAGTAAAAAAAGTTGAGTAGTATATGATGAAACAGAATACACTAACATCTCTTTACCTCTTTATGTTGGAATATTGCTCTTAGAACTTTCTGAGAGGCTTGTATCCTGCTGTCATCCTATTATGAAAAGCTTCTCAATCCCCTTAAAGAAAAGAGCATCTCATTAATGCAAGTGTTTTGTCAGCAAACTGTTTAAGTGCTACTTATCTTTGAAAACATACAAAAATATGGAAATCTATATGCATGGACAAAAACAAAACTTTAACTTCAGCAACTCTAGTGCAATAAAAGTAATTTGTTTATTATATAGCTTGAAAGTAATTACCTGCCTCCCAGATTTAACAGTGTTTCATATAAAAGATCAGCTTGCATGAGCAAAACGTTAAGTGCTACACTTTCATTCCACTGATCCGTTGTGGACTGAATTGAGCTTCTCTTTGCTATACAGAATTGTTATAGCCTCCTTCCAGTGCAGAGTCTAATTTTTGCAATTTAAAACATGTTAAACTGTTTTCCTTCTTTTGATCATACAGATAACAAACAAGCAGAAGGCAGATACATAATGCTTGGAGATTTTTAATATTAAGCGGTATATAAGTATTATTAATTTAAAAAATACTATGAAATGTAGGTTTGTATATTGCTTGATTCAGATCATTCTAAGCCTGCTACATTTATGTTGGGAAAAAGTTTTATTATATCATCGTCCCTTAGAGGACCTTTACTTGAAAGTGACCTCAGTGTATTCAGATTGCGTGTGTATAGGTGAGATAAAGTAGAGTCAGACACAGTATATATGCCAAAAAACGAAAGAGACAGAGGGCGGGGAGACAGGGTCTTAAGTGAGGGTCCCAGCTCCCCGCCCCGCTTAAGCCCATTGGCTTGGTCGATGTGGCCTGGCTGTATTCTGACTCCTCATCCCTCCCCCACACGCAAACCTCTCCCCACCCCCAGAAGGCGGTGCCGGGGGAAGTACATTCTTTAAACAGTGAGCATAAAAGTATCAGGTTCTTGTTGTTGTTTTAAACGTATACAAAATGTATATTATCTAGTCTCAGGCTTGCTTGGTGCAGACATGATGCTGCTGTTTTCTTAACCATAGTTAATGCTAATCATGGTTTGCAAACTTAATCAGGAGTTTGGATCCAGGAAAAGCCTTCCATGAGAGGAAAGGCTCCACTTGTGGAAGGTTCCTCTGCCCAATTTTTGGGGATCCCTCCCTCTCCTCCCACACCACAGCTCACCTCATTCAGCAGGATATCCTGACTCTGTGTAGCATTTTCAGGGGGCTGGCAGGGCTGCCTGGGAAGGAGGGAGTCGCGAAGTCCATTTCTGTCAGTGCAGTTGTTCCAGCATAAATCTCCAACCCAGGGTTTGCAAACTTTCATATAAATAAACAAATAAAATGAGAGAGGGAATGCAGAAGCCCTTGTCCAGGTCCCAGTCATAAAAAACACACAACAGCACTGTTTGCATTGAGTGTCAATGTTGCTTTTAACAGAAAAGCAACATATCTCAACCACAGTAATTACTACATCTGTTGTTTACAAAAAGGAAGGTCAAGCTATGCTACATAATATAGTATAACAAAGTCTTTTCCTGTCTGTAATTATGTTTCTGTTTAATAGAGAAATAGGAGTCAAAAACCACATAATAAAAATATTCTTATTATAATACAAATCTGCACAAGTATCCTTATAACTATAAGTATGTTGGAAAAATGGCTTGTATTTATAGAGGAACTTTCTTCAGTGTAATGAAAGAATCGTTCTTTCAGGGAACACCCATAGCTCAGTTGTAGAGCACATGCTTTGCAAGCAAAATGTCTCTGCTTCAGTGCCTGGCTCCAGATAGGACTGGGAAAGACGTATACCTGAAACCATGGAGAGCCACTGTAGGCTATTCTGAACTAGATGGACCTGATGGTCTGACTCGGTAGGCAGCTTCCTATGTTCCTAAAATATGTTTGGCAAAGGTAATTTGGGAACAGTGATTGTAGAGAGCGGCTTTTTTATTCACTGTTACAAAAGTATTGCGCAACTATACAAATTGATACTAAGAATCAACTATTCACAATAGTTGGCATTTCAGAAAAATTACCCAAGCAGCAACTTATCAGAAATGTGGTAAAAGGGAATTTTATGGAATTTGCCCTCCATGACTTCAGTTTATACCTAAAGATAAGGACACATAATAATATGCTAACACAAACTTACAGGGAAATACAATGAATTTGATTAGTTTGGCTTTAAAGGACTTATAAAAGTGAACCAGGAACTTTGGTGTAATATTTGCTAGATTTTCTTTGGAAACAGAAATCTGACCTTTCATTAGCTGAACAATTGAGAAATGGCAATTTTTACATTGGTTTAGACTACTTTTCAAGAAAGAGGGCAGATTCCTTATAGGCTGAGAATAAATTTATGGCATCATTGGCAGTTTATTTATTTATTTACTATATTTATACCCCACCTTTTTTCCTGCTAGGAACCCAAGGCAGCTTACATATCCTCTTTCTCTCTGTTTTATCCTCACAACAACCCTGTGAGGTAGGTTAGGCTGAGAGTCAGTGACTGGCCCATAGTCACCTAGTGAGTTTCATGGCTGAGCGGGGACTAGAACCCCGATCCCCTGAGTCCCAGTCCAACACTCTCACCACTACGCCACACTGGGCTCTTCTTCGTGGTCTCTGTGCATCATACATATGGGCTCTGCGCCTGCGCTGAGCCTGTTTCGGGAAGCGTCCGTAGCTGAGGATTTTAGGTGGGAACCCGTCCCCCACTGTCCTACTGCGCATGCTACTAGCGGGTTCCCGGCTATTCCCTCAGTTCCTCTTCGACCGCCCTTGTGGGTGCCTCAGGGGACCCACAAGAGCTTTCTTTGCATCTTTTGACTGCAGCACTGAGGTATATTTAGTATTTTATTCTTCTCCTATCTTCTCAGTCTTTCTTCCTTTGCCTTAACTTTATTTTGTTTTATTTTTCCTATCTCCTCTTCATGATTTCTTTGTGAGAAGCTCCTGCAAAGCGGATGGCCGTGAAGGCCCCGTTTTACAAGTGCATCCATTGCAGCAGTAAATTACCGCCTATGGATGGCCACTCCTTGTGCCTGTTTTGTTTAAGTGAGGGGCACCTAGTGGATACGTGCCCCCACTGCCAAGCCTTTACAAAACAGCCTAGGAGAAACCGCTCTGACCGTTTCCAAGTGGTTCTATAGAGGAAGGCGTTGGAGGCCATCGATCAACCTGCTTCTGCTGCTACCATGTCAGCAGCATCTTCTCCAGCTCTCCAGATCATAGAATCATAGAATCATAGAAAAGTAGAGTTGGACGGGGCCTACAAGGCCATTGAGTCCAACCCCCTGCTCAGTGCAGGAATCTAGGTCAAAGCATCCCTGACAGATGTCTGTCCAGCTGCACCTTGAATGCCTCCAGAGTGGGAGAGCCCACCACCTCCCTAGGTAGTTGATTCCATTGTCTTATTGCTCTGACAGTCAGGAAATTTTTCCTGATGTTTAGGTGGAATCTAGGTTCCTGTAACTTGAGCCCATTATTCTGTGTCCTGCAAACTGGGATGATCGAGAAGAGATCCTGGCCCTCCTCTGTGTGACATCCCTTCAAATACTGGAAGAGTGCTATCATATCTCCCCTCAGTCTCCTCTTCTGAAGGCTAAATATGCCCAGTTCTTTCAGTCTCTCCTCATAGGGCCTTGTTTCCAGTCCCTTTATCATCCTTGTTGCCCTCCTCTGAACCCTCTCCAGTTTGTCTACGTCCTTCTTAAAGTGAGGTGCCCAGAACTGGACGCAGTACTCAAGATGAGGCCTAACCAGTGCCGAGTAAAGGGGAATGATCACTTCTCGTGATTTGGAAGCTATACTTCTATTAATGCAGCCCAAAATAGCATTTGCCTTCTTTGCAGCCACATCGCATTGCTGGCTCATATTCAGTTTGTGATCTACCACAATTCCAAGATCCTTCTCACTTGTAGTATTGTTGAGCCAAGTGTCCCCCATTCTGTAACTCTGCATTTGGTTTCCTCTCCCTAGGTGCAGCACTTGGCATTTATCCCTATTAAATTTCATTCTGTTGTTTTCGGCCCAGCGCTCCAGCCTATCGAGGTCACTTTGAATTTTGTTTCTGTCTTCCAGAGTATTAGCTGTTCCACCCAACTTTGTGTCATCTGCAAATTTGATAAGCATTCCCTGTACCTCCTGATCCAAGTCATTAATAAAAATGTTGAAGAGCACCGGGCCCAGGACCGAGCCCTGTGGTACCCCGCTCGTTACCTCTCCCCAGTTGGAGAAGGAACCATTGATAAGCACTCTTTGAGTCCGATTCTGTAGCCAATTGTGGATCCACCTGATAGTTGTTCCATCTAGCCCACTCTTAGCTTGGTGTCTCCTCCTGGTCAGACCCTGGTGACAGGGAGATACCCTTCGACTCCAGATCGATCACTGCCTATTCAGACAACTAAAAAACTGGCTCAGAAAGCCTGCTCATCTAAATCTGACCAAGACCGGAAGAAGAAGAAAAGGAAAGGGTTGAGGAAGTCTCCTTCCACAAAGGGAAAGTCCTCCCTGCAGCAAAAGGCAACAACACTGACTGCCTCTCCTCCGGAGCCTGGAAACCAAGCTCCATCGGTACCGACAGTCTCGGTACCAATCTCGTCAGTCTCCGAAGGGGAGCTTCGAGATTCCCCTCCTCCCCTGGTTCAGCCTCGAGACCAAGCCCACTCACTGCGTCGGTACTGAGACTCGCCCCAGTGGGGACAACATTCCTCTCTTCGGGTTCAATGGACAGAAGCCCAATGGAGAGAGCGGAGCCCTTGCTCCCCTCTCAGTTCCAGATATTGTTCTAGATCCCTGATGGGCCGTTCAGAGTGGTCGTTTCCACCTCAACCCCAATACTATTGGGACAATTGGCAGCTGCATCAACCTCAGGATCCCTATCACGATCCTCACCTTTTCCTGCCACCATGTTTCCGACAGGGGCCCTCTGCGTCTTAGGCTAGACCACCTAGCCCACAGCAGTTCCTGCCGCCGCCCCCTCCTCCACAATAGGCAAGGCCATCTCAACAAGAGCCAACACCCTCAGTACCGAAGTCCTCCGTTCCATTGGCCTCGGTACCGAGGCATGAAGTGCCGTCTACTTCGGCACCTCCTCCAGTCACCTCACCACAACGTGATTCGATGGCAGCCTCGAGATCCATGAGAGCCTCTTCACCACTCGTAGTTGTCTTCCACGTCTTCACTTGCACCCTCCATCTCCTCACCAGACACGATGGGCGATTCCAAAGATCCCAACTCGCCATCTGAGGACATGGAACACTTCTCTGAGCAAGTTCATCAAATGGCTGAATTGTTGGGGATCACCATACAGCAACAGGAAGAGAGGATAAGGGACCCAGTGTTCAACGCTGTGTAATCAGAGGAAGCAGCACCGATCACAATCCCTTTCCTCCCTACCTTACTCCAGACTGTGAAGGTGGCCAGGAAGACTCCCTCTCTGATGCCTCCAACCTTGAAGCAGCTCAAGCGGTTTTATTTATTTATTATATTTATATCCCACCTTTTTTCCTGCAAGGAACCCAAGGCGGCTCACATAATCCTCCTCCTCCTCCTCCTCCTCCTCCTCCTCCTCCTCCTCCTCCTCCTCCATCTTATCCTCACAACAACCCTGTGAGGTAGGTTAGGCTGAGAGTCAGTGACTGGCCAAAGTCACCCAGTGAGCTTCATGGTCAAGTGGGGACTAGAACCCGGATCTCCCGGGTCCCAGTCCAACACTCTAACCACCACTTTTCCATTCTTGCACCCAAAACCAAACTCGGTCATCATGGAGTCAGCGCAGGGTCGCTCCTAATGACAACATTCTGCTCCTGTCAATAAAGAGGGATGCTTCTTGGACCTCATGGGTCATAGAGCTTACTCCTTGCCTACTCCTGGTTGAAGGTTGCCAACTATTGAGTCACCATGGCCCGCTGCCAACTTTTTCTTTGGGAAAAGATAGGGGCCATGTGTGATTACCTCCCCAAAGACTGTAGAGAGCTGGCCCGCATCTTTCAAGCAGAAGCTACGAAACTGGCCAGGCAGCAGATCAACACAGTCTGTCACCAAGTCAACTGTCATGCTAAGGCAATGGTAGGCTCCATTGCTCTGAGGAGACACGCCTGGCTACACTTGGCTGGCCTAAACCAAGAGGCTCACTGCCATATGGAAGACCTTCCCTTTGATGGTGAAGGCTTATTCAACTCAAAGATGAATGAGGCTATGGACTCAGTGCAAAAAGCTAGAACCACAGCCAAGAAGATGGGTCTTGCTCAGTACCCCCCCACACCAATAGGGAAACGATGCAAGCAGTTCTGACAGCAGCCATTCCCCCCTCACCAACAAAGTGACCGTCCTTCTTGCACTCAGCAGCCTCTGCCAATGAGATGACCATACACCCAATCTCGGTACCAAGGCTCCTGAAAGAGAGGGGACTATTCAGGCAAACTACGCTTTTGACTTGCCACTGGACTCTCCCCCAATGTCCTTGGCTCCTGTATAACCGCCTCTTGACCATGTGCTTCCAATTCCATCTTGCCGTCTCCAATTCAGCGATCGCTTGAGGCCACACCTACTGATGTGGAAGTCTATAACATCCAACTCCTGGGTCCTGAAGATCGTTTGGCACAGCTACAGGATCGAGTTTTATGCCCTGCCTCCCTTCTTTGGCATCCATACCACCAGCCCTCACCAACCCTGCAGGAAGAAGTGGTGACCCTTCTCGAGAAAGGAGGCATTTGCCCGATCTCAATGCACAACCTGCAGCGGGGCCTGCACTCCAGATTTTACAGTACTGAAGAAGGATGGAGGACTCCTCCCGATCCTGGACCTGTGGGAGGTCAACTCCTACATAATACCAAGGAAATTCAGGATGACCACACTCCAGTCAATCTTGCCCCTCCTTGGCAAGGGAGACTGGTTTGCGTCTGTCACCTGCTACTTCCACATCGAGATCCATCAGGAGGACAGTCAGCGCGTTCTCCAATTCTATGTGGGGACTGCAGCCTACCAGTTCCTTCCAGGTACTGTCCGACTTAAAGCTGGCTGGCAGCCAGCAGCTGGCCTTGCTTCTGGGAGCACTGCCAAAAGTACAGCTGAAATGAGATTAACAGGGAGCAGGGAGAAGCGTAGTCAGACAGTCCAGGGATTTTAGCCAGTAAAGTTCTTACAAAAGTCCAAGGATCAAGCAAAGCCGTCGTCAGGGTCAGTCCGAAGTTGAATCCAAGAGTCCGGGGTTCAAGGCAAGGCTCAGGAGCAGGGTCAGGGATCAGGAACCATAGTCAAGGAAGATGTTGTTTCCCGATCCCCAGGCTTCAGTGAGTGAGCGTTTTTATACTGCCTGCTGCCTGGGCACGCCCGTCCCGCAGCTGGAGCTCCTTAGCAGCAGGCTGATTATAAAAGCCTCACAAGGCCGATGTCCTGGTTTGCAGCCGGACGCTGCGTCAAGGGGCCTGCATCTGTTCCTGCCTTCTTATCCTCCTCCTCTGTCTGGGTCTCGGGACCTGTACAATCTCCACCTCTGATTCTGACTCCTCCCGGGCTGGGGAACTCCCATCGGGCACGGGTCATGCCAGAGGGGCCTGCCAGCTCTTCAGCTGCCCGGTCAGCCCCGTCTGGAGCAGCAGTGTCTGAACTCTGCTCCTGAGGAGTGTCCAGGGCCCTGGGTGAGTCACACTCGTCCTCAGAGGAGGATTCCTGGAGGGGGGTCATGACAGGTACTTCCCTTCTGGCTCTCCATGGCACTGAGAATATTTACAAAGTGTGTCACTGTCATCTGCATCCACCTCCCTACTCAGGGCGTGCAGATCTTCCCGTACCTGAATGACTGGCTGTTTGGGGTCTCTTCCAGCTCTGCTCCACAAAGCATTGGAAAAGATGCTGACTCTCTTGGACGACCTGGTCCTCTACATTAACTGAAATAAATGGTTTCTTCACCCGATGCAGATTATCAAATTCATCAGAGAGGTTCTCAAAGCTCGTTCAGGCTTTCCTTCCTCAAAAATTAGTTCTTGCCATCACCAAGTTGGTGATGAGATTGTATGGGGAATGGAGAACAAAAGTACACACCATCCAGAGACTTGCAGAACTGGCTCATCTGTTGCTTCGATCCCGAACAGGATGCCCACCGTGCTTACCTGTCTCTCTGTCCCAATGTCCGACATTCCCTTCAGTGGTGGTGGGTGAGATCTCATCTGGAGGATGGACTGCCCTTCTTGGAACCCCCACATATGAGAATTCTCATGACAGTTGCTTCCCTCCTCAGTTGGGGAGCTCACTGTCTGAGCACAATGGTACCGGGCCGATGGACACATCACAAGAGCTCCCTCCACATAAACTACTTGGAGCTCTTAGCCATTTTCAATGCACTGCAGGCATTGGAGAGGGACCTCTTCAGTCAAAATATTCAAGTGCTGACGGACAATACCACTGCGGTGGCATATATCAACAAGCAAGGTGGGACAAGGTCATCAAAGTTGACTGCCTTGACTATTTGTCTCTTCTGCTGGACTCTCCACAGAGGTATCGTCCTTCCCACCATCCATATTGCAGGCAAAGACAACATTCTGGCGGATGCCTTCAGTCGGATGGCCCTCCAGTCCCACAAGTGGGAGCTCGATTCGACCATTCGGGAAAGGATCTTTGATCGTAGGGGTGGACAATTCGCCTTGCACGGGCGTGGCCCTGCTCACGTCTGTGCAAGGCTCACACGGGCCTACCTGGTCCTGGTGGCGGATCGCCTCTCCGTGGCGAGCCGCCCACGCCATTCCCGTGGTGTCACTTCTGACGTGCCGGAATTGACGCAACGGGGCCCTGCTCCGGTGCGCTGGACCCCCGCGCTATGTTTTTGGCGGGGAAACCAGGGCAACAGGGCTTAAACAGCCTTGTTGCCCTGGTTTCTCCCGCCAAAAACATAGTGCAGGGGTACAGGCGCCAGAGCAGGGTCCTGTCGCGTTACTTCCGCCGCGCCAGAAGTGACGCGACAGGACTGGCGCGGCCAGCGCCGGCAGTTCGAGCGGTGCGGAGAACGCTCTGCGCCTCTCGGAAGAATGAGGTGAGGCGGCGGAGAGGCGAGCCCCCCCACAGGTTCGTGAACACCACTATGATCGGTGGTGCACTTTGGAGGTCGACCTGTTCGCTTCTGAAACGAACACGATGTCTGCCCTATATTGCAGCAGAGCAGGCCTGGGTCAAGACTCCATGGGCAACGCATTCCTGTACCACTGGACAGGGAACTTCTATCTGTTTCCACTGCTGACCAGGATCCTTGCCAGGATTCAAGCAGACGGCACTGACTGCATCCTGATTGCCCCATGGTGGCCTCGTCAACCCTGGTTTGCTCCACTGCTTCACCGCTGCAATGGAGAATATCCACCTTTCTTCTATGCTGACACTTCTCTCTCAAGACAATGGTCAGATCCGACACCCGGACCTTCTGATCCTTTGCCTCTGCTTCCTCCTCGCATCCAAGTGGTCCTCAACATGGCAAGGAAACCTTCTACACACCACTCTTATGCAAGGAAATGGGAGAGCTTCTCCTCCTTTAAGTCCAAAGGCTTAAAGGAGGAGCGAGCTTCTCCTCCGTTAAGTCCAAAGTCTTGGACCCTTCTTCCTGCAAGATACCTTGTATCCTGGAATATCTTCATGGTCTGATGCAGCGAGGTCTAAAACTTTCCTCCATCAAGGTGTATCTTGCTGCCATCTCTGCTCACCTTCTTCCAGTCGCTGGAGCCTCTGTCTTGGTACAGCCATTGGTCAGACAATTCTTAAAAGGGGCATGGAACCTGTTATAGGGGTGGGCAAACTGCCCACCCGCTGACTCATCGGGCGCTCAGCAAGCACCCCCGCCACGCGATATGCCTTGCACCTCGCCGAGCACCAGCGTACTGATGGCAACGCACTCCAAAACTCTCAGTGGTTTCATGTATATGTTGAAAAGCAAGCATGGGGGATAAGACTGACCCCTGAGGAACCCCATATTGGAGAGTCCACGGGGCCGAGCAATATTCCCCAAATACCACCTTCTGGAGCCTGCCATCCAAGTATGAGCAGAACCACTGCAATGCAGTGCCCCCAACTCCCAACTCAGACAGCCTCCCCAGAAGGATACCATGGTCGATGGTATCAAAAGCCGCCAAGAGATCCAGGAGTATCAACAGGGTCACACTCCCCCTGTCTCTCTCCCGACATAGGTCATCATACAGGGCAACCAAAGCTGTTTCCATGCCAAAACCAGGCCTGAACCCCGACTGAAATGGATCCAGATAATCAGTCTCATCCAGAGTGCCTGGAATAGTCCTGTATGCTCTTCTAGACAAAGCAGAAGAAGTAAAAAGTTAGAAATAATCTTTTAACAAGCCCTGCCTAGGGTGAAAGCTGGTGGAACCTTTGGGGAATGTCCCTAGCACAGTGCTAGTGCACAGGCTTCGTATGCAGAAGGTCCCAGGCTTTCTCAGCATCTCCAGGTAGGCCTGTCAGAAAACCTGGGGAGGTGCTGCCAGTCACTTTTTAAAAGTGAGTAAGCTTATTGTTTGTGACATAGCCATAGTTGTTATACATGCAAATTCAAGGTAGCTATTTTTATACTGGGTTTGAAAACAACGCATTTTTAGCAACAGAAGAGTTAGACTGGATATGTCTCTAGTTCTTACCTGATCTAGGAACAAAGAGCTAAAACAAAACTAAAAATTCCCCAGGTTGTTGAGAGGCAGCCAGCCCCATTGCACAACAATGCTCATGGGAGATTCAGATAAATGACTTCTCTTCTGCCACATTTTTACACAGAGCAAGAAGTTTAGCATACTTGACCATGTCTGAACTTCAGCAAAAGAAGTGATTTCTGCAGATTTTGTTGGGAATGATCTGTTTTGTTCGATTGGAAATAAACGGTTGATAGGAATCAATACGATTTCGATTTGTGGCAGGATTGTCATATTTTTAATCTTCTGACAAAGAAAAAGAGATTAATTTTGTTCTTCCTAGCTCACACAACATCTCTGTAGCATATGTATTTCTTAATTTTCTTTCTGTTCCAGAATTATAAAAAGTAATTGAATAGCTTATTTCCCATGTAATTTACAAAGCAGAAAATCCAGTTCAATTGTAATCATAGAATGCAAATCAAAACTACACGGACAAAATGAAATGTTTTTTTCATTTTCTTAGTTGATAGGTGGTGGTGAGGGAGAGTGGCAAATAAAATAAATATTCCTGGGAAAACAAGTTTTCAGCAATAACAAAATATGAATAACATACCGTAGCATTTTTTTTAAAAAAAATGAAGCAGATTTAGAAACATGAGTACTTTTATGTTGGTGATAAAATAATGCTGAAAGTCTCTTCTTAGAATTTCATCCTTAAAGGAAGTAAGAATTACAATGGAATTTTCATTTTTTTCAGTGTGTGTCCTAAAGCTGTAGAACTCCCATCCTAAGAAAGTTCTGAAAAGGCCCTATTGCTTACAGTCACCCACATAATATCAGGAGGTGGGAGCTTTCGGGGCAAAGAAACTTGTCTGGGTTCTTAAAAAAAAAATTATGGGGGATGATCAGGAGGACTGTGGCACACATGCTCCCCCCCCCCCCCGCCAGCTTCTATTAACTCCAGGAAGGGAGCTGCCAATGGTACCTTCCTTCCTGTGGAGAATAACAGCTTCAGGAGAGCTACTTTGTTGGGATTATAGTGTAGGGTTAAAGCACCCCTTCGCATGTGCCATGGTCCTGATTTCCTCCTGCAGAGTATCCTATACTGCTGCTGGGCTCCCACTGTTTTGTTGTTTTGGGGGGGGGGGTGCCAGCTGGAGCGACCACTTGCACAATGGGGATTTTGCAGTTCTAAAGAAAAAGTAACTTCGGAAATAAGCAAAACACTCATTTCCAGATTGGGACAGGTTATTGGAGCTCCCTCTGCGAGCTCTGCTAACTGCTCCATTCTGGAAACGAGTGTTTTCGCTTGTTTCAGGTTGCTCGTAGAACTAAAAATCCCTGTTGCGTAAATCATTTCTCCCACTAGCGCACGGACACAATATTATACTGCCCATGTTTTTTTAAAACAACAACAACATATGGACTAGTTTGACCCTCAGAGCAGGCATATACATAGAATGATGCATTCTTTAAGGTCTCAGGCCATTTAGGGCTTTAAATGTTGAATCTGCACAGAAACAAAATGTTCAATATACTACTTTGAGCACAGGTTGATAGGTACTCTCATCTCCTACCATATTCTGATTTAACTGAAGTACGTGACTGAGTGAGCATCCTTCAAATATGAGTTCTAGATGGGATCACACTCTTCAAATGCACTTCATCATGCTATGTCCAGGGCATTACAGAATCCAGAATAGAAATTAGCAAGACATGCATCACAGGTATGTCTTGCTGTGTCTCCTTAGAGAACTGTTGTTGAACAGATCAAAACTTGCCACAGATATCACACAAGAATCACACAACAGAGCTGGATCTAGGATGCCTTCCTCCTGAACAGGAGAGCCAGTGTAGCGTAGTGGTGAGAGTGTTGGACTGGGACTCAGGAGATCCGGGTTCTAGTCCCTGCTCAGCCATGAAGCTTACTGGGTGACTTTGGGCCAGTCACTGACTCTCAGCCTAACCTACCTCACACGGGTGGTTGTGAGGATAAAATGGAGAGGAGGAGGAGGATTATGTAAGCCGCCTTGGGTTCCTTTCAGGAAAAAAGGCGGGATATAAATATAATAAATAAATAAATAGGAAGTGTGACCCCCCATCAAGAAAAAACAATCCAATTACTTTTGGTCAAATAGGGTACCTTCCATTGAGTTTTGGTTTATTTACCTTCACTTATCACATCATTGAGGGAAAGAAGAAATAAAGTTGGCAGGTGAGGACAAGAGTGCTGGGCAGCAAAGGATGTTGGTTGGTAGTCAGGATGGCTGAAGGAAGACTAATTAAGGTAGTCGGAAGAAAATCCCAATGAAGCATTTGCTCACAGAGAAGTACAGTTATGGGAAAAGATTACTTGCTTTATTTCTTTTTGAAAGGCTACTATTAAAGGCACATGGTCAGAAAAATGTAGCACCCCAAAAGGTAATATGGTTTTAGAATTTGGAGGGAATTTAGAATTGAGACATAGATTTCTGGTACTAAACCCAAGATGGCTTCTGTACATTTACACAAAGATATATTGAATCTGGAAGCCTATACTCCAAGGACTCTTTGGCCTTGTGCTCAGAAGGGATCTTCTGCAGACTGAGAGACCTGTGCATACTTTTTTGGTGAAATGTGTGTTCTGAACTTCTGTGCACATAAGGAGGAATATAAACATATTTATTTCTTATATTTATTTTTTTATATTTCTTATATTGCCATAGGGATCTCTTCTACCCAATTTGCATCAGATCTGGAAGCATGGGCGGGGGGTTACTTTGCTAGCTGCTTCTGCGCCTTGTGTCAAAACACATTGGCCCAGTTCACATGAACGCCATGGGATAAACAAGCCATGGTAGCTTGTTTAAGTTGTGGCATGTGCCGGGTGCCATTTGCTTAATTTCCTGCCCGGGTGTGGCTTGCCGTGTCATTCAAACCTGGGTGGCATGGCTTCTTTAAAGGGGAAACAACGCTCAAATAACCTAACAACAGCCCATGGGTTATTTGAGGGTTGTTTTCCTCTCAAACAAGCCATGTTGCCTGGGTTTGGATGACACGACAAGCCGTGCCTAGGCAGGTAATTAGGCAAATGGTGCCCAGCAGGTGCTGGCATGGCTTGTTTAAGGCGTGATGATCATGCGAACCAGGTTCTTATATGTGGACAGCATATTGATCTGTTGTCTTTGATAAGGTTCTTCTGGGAGAATGCATATAGATGAGGAGCTTGTTGGTGTATTGCATAAAGTGGACACCCTTTGATTGTTCAAAATGGCCCTAAGTATGCTCTTTAGTACTATAGTGCATTTTCAATCATACATTCTCCCATTTATGTGAGAATGTGAATGTGGATTTTGCTGTTCCTTTTCATCTTTTTAGAAAGGAATACTTACATTTCCCCATTTATTTGCTATTGTCCAAACATGTAATTTACTTTTGCACATTTAAAACAGTCCATTTATCTATAACAATATTTACACAATAAAAGAATATGCATGGAATCATCACTTATATTTACAGAGACCAAACACAGGTTTTTGAAATAATATATTGCTTGCAGAAATGTATTTTAAAATCTTGTCTAAATAGGAGAAAATGGAAGCTTTGTTATCTGTTTTCTGAGACAGGATTATTTCTAAATCCCCAACTAGGAACAGATAATAAAGCTAGGAGAACCCCCAAGGTGAAAACATAGATGAACGGATTCTTTACTCAGGAGAGAACAGAAGAAAAAAAATGTTTAAAATTTACCCTTTTCTCCCCACACAAGATTGCTTTATAACAAAGGTATAAATAATCCAGTTTTGTGAAGCATGGATGCTAAGCTTTTCTCTGATGTCAGCTCCTATAAAATCACTTTAAAAATCTGTCAGAAACATAATCAGAAATGCCCTTTGATCTAGTTTGCTGCTTCACGCCCGTTCCCATTTGATTTAAAAATGCACTAGGTGCAATAAGTGTAAAACAGAAAGGACCGTATCTCAAAATAATTGCTGAGAGTTCACAACTCCCTTTTATACTTTTGAACATCAGCTCAGCACCTTTTCTGATTTTCTTCTAATTACTGGAGATAAAGAATGGTAGGACCTTCTATGCAATTACTCTGATCCAGTTACTGGCATTCTAAACTTTCCCCTAATCAAAATTATGGTAACTGTTCCCTTTTTACAAGACCTAGGAAATAGCCTCTGTGTTCTGAACTGCTTATTCTATTACTATTTTGAAGATACTTTTAATTCAATTGTCTTGATTTTTTTTCTTTGACTTTTTATTTCTCTGTATCACTCTATAAAAACATGCCACTCTCCTATTTTTCTGTGTCTTCCTTCTCCCATAGCTCATGTAACCATTTAGGCTTAGCATGGTTCCTCTTATGTTAAAGAAAAACAAAAGAAGGATGAGGTTTTGAATTCAGTTGTAATTCTGATGATAGTTTCGTACCTTAGTAAGCAAAGTTTCAAGCACAGCTTTCCGGTTCTCATGTAAAAGGAAACTATGGTGTAAGAAACCCCTGAAGTCTTGAATTAAGGTACATGTGTGAAAGGAGATGGGAAGGCAAGAAAGGGCACAACCTTATATAAACCACAGTTCATTAGACTGTGATGGTTACGTCTAAACCTGTTTATTATACTGAGATAGTTGCATCAGCCTTTTAACTGGCCCATGTATTAGTTTCTGGGGTGTGATGATTTATAGCTCTTAAGGTGTACTGTTTGGTAGCCTTATGTACCCTGACCTCTTTATGCTTAAGCAGGGGTGTATCTGTAACCACACCACTGAGGTATAATTTATAGTTCATTGCTGGGGGGAAAGTAGACTTTTTAAACTTGTAACTTTTCTGATACTGAAAGCCAAAGTCCTTTATTGGAAAACCACTGCAGTGTAGATGGTAGAGTATTGGTCCTGGAACTGGAAGTGGAAAACCTTGACAGAAATCTCTGCTCAGCATTGAAGCTTCCTGAATGAACTTGGACAAGTCACTGAGCCAGTTCGCACGATCATTGCTGGCTAAACAAGCCATGGTGCATGCCAACATATGCCAGGTGTGATTTGCATAATCATCTGCCTGGCATAAGCATCTGCTTGTCGTTTCATCTGAACCTGGGCAGCATGGTTTGTTTGAGTGGGAAACAACTCTCAAATAACCCATGAGTGGATGGGTGGGTGATTATGCAAATCATGCCTGGCACGCACTGCAGCTTAAACAAGCCACTGTGACTTGTTTAGCCAACGATGTTTGTCTGAACCAGTCAAAGTCTCTGTGAGCGAGTGTTGCACTTTTTGGGGTAGTCAGTGATCATGCTGACATAGGACAATTACTTGATCAGTCCCAATCGTGAGTTCTATGTAGAAGCATTACCACACAGAAGTATTTTTTTCCCGTGGTGCTCACATTGTGTCCATAATGTTTGAATAATTACCAGATGTGTGAAATTCTAAAATGTCACAACAATCCACTTGCTCTTGTTCATGCAGATGAAATCAGTACCACAGGAAAAACTCAGCTGTTGCCATTTTAATTGCCTTCCATATACACTTAATTTAATCATAAACACAAGTTTCCTCATCTTTCACATCAAACCACCTCTGTGCTGATTCTGTCTTGCTGTTATGGTAACCGTCTACAAAACTGTAGCTATTGAACTTTACATGCACCTGATGTGATTTCCAGTATGCTCAAAATAAATTATGAGTATAGGCCCTCAAAATAAATATATTTTTCTATAGTACGTACTTTTATGATTGTAACACATTATAATCTGTGAGTGCAAAATGAAAACAAAATCTTTGTACATATGCAAAAAATAAAGTCAACAGAACAACTCATTTTCAGTTCACTACACTCTACAATCACACTAACATATTGTAGAAATATGTGAAAATATGTGGTTTTGAAATTCATGAGATAAAATAAGCTATTTAACTAAATTATTTTATCCTTTGTTTTTGGAAGCATATTTTATATCTATGCATGGGTTCACACATCATGACAACCCACCCTGCAAATAAGCCACACAGGGTGGGTTCATGAAACAACACGATGTGAGCGATAGGTGATTGGACTCACCGTGGGTTATCGTCCCCCCTCCGTCCTTCCTCGGGTATCCCAAGGGAGTCCGCAGCAGGACCGACTTGTCTACCCTCCCCCTGCTGCAATCACAAGTCCTTTTGTGCTCAACATAGCTTTTTTTTTTTTTTTTTTTTTGGTCTTTTGCCCTTTTTTCTGGGGATCAATTTTTGCGATCTCCAATTTGACAGCTAGTGACAGCCCCTTCAAAGTGCCATCATCTCCTCTCTTTTTTTTTTAAAAAAAAAAATTAGCACAAGAAATTTGCACATTTTTAAATTAATTTTTAGTTGGACTTGCACACATGCCAGATCCAAAATGGCAAGCCTTGCCTGGGCAATGTCCTGGGGGTGTCTGCTGTCAAAGTGCAGCGGGCACCCACCATGGGCATTGACCCAGAGAGGCCGCCAAGAGCTTTATTTTTCACTTTGTTTTCACTTGACAGCTGTCAAAAGGTGAGCTGTCAAGAGAAACCAAAGCTGCAAGTGATCTTTGCTTGTGAAAGGGGTTGTCCTATAGATCACCCTCTTTGCAGCAAGATCCTCTAGGTTTTGGGGGTGTGACCTGGCTCTTGTCAGTTCCTGGCACTTTTCCACCCTTCCCTGAGATTCTAGAGGTGCTTGGGAAAATGGAGAAGTATGAGCCACCCCCTTTTATGGGAGCATGGAGGTTTGACAGCTAGCTGTCAAAACTCCAGTTCCTTTTAAAATGTGTTTTGTTTTGTTTTTTGACAGGGCTACCCATGTTGTTTTTTTTGACAGGGACATATGCATTCTTAAAGTTGCATTAATGTACCACGTCCTAGGAAAGTCAAATAGACTTGTGTTATGTACAGAGGCTCTATAAATTATTCCAGATGGAAAGGCAGGTGTTCTACGGACAGGGACTGTCCATGGGAGTCTTCCTTAGAACTTCCAACTACTATAACAGGGGACATTGACATGTCTCCTCAAGATTCTGTATCTTTCATACCTTGGCCAGAAGCCCACACAAACCCAGTCCCCTCACAAAGCAAGCAGTATAATAAGCAATGGTAAGTCACCCAGTGGAGACAAAGCACTTGCCTTTCTGCAACATTTGGTTGTCTGCTTGATCTCATCAATAGATAGAGCCACAGCACATACCTGAGCTGCAATACAATTGAAAAAGTCAGTATCAAGGAAGCAATCATTTTATTGCTCCCTGATCTATTAGCCCTGTTCCTGGATTCCTTCTCTGGCTTTATAGCCATTCCTATTTATTGGATTTGCTGAACTCCTTGCCTGCTGGATTCTCTGAACAGGATCTTTCATTGGGAAAGACTCTCAAAGTAGTGCAAGAAACACTTGCAGGGCTCTCATGAGTGTGATTTTGGGCATTTTAGCAGCACAGTGCCATAAGATCTGATGAGTGGGCTGTAAAACAGTGGCCACTTGAAGTTTTTGGCTTTTTTAAAAGAACTTCACACATACACACATTGTGAGAAATCTGTTTTAATTAGTAAGAATTAGAAGTAGAATTTTGTTTGTATATATTCACAAGACAAGAGAATTAACATGAAAAATTATACATAGGCATACAAGGATGGAATTGCTCCTTCAGGTAGATTCAATCAAGAGTGAAATGCTATTTTGTACAAACATCTCCCACACCAGTGCAGAGATAATGGAGCATGAGATATATGGACATAGAAGTAGTCAAGGGAGATATGTTTTTTCTGCAACTTTGTTTAATGAATATTTTAAGTAAGGGTGAAATCCTATAGCTCCTGGGAGGGTGTTACAAAGGCCATAGGGTACTGCAGTCCCTCCCCCCCCCTCTACAGGCGGAGAGAAAAGTCCAATCACAGAGAGGGAGGTCCTCTACAGAGATCTTTCATTGACTGGCAGCAGAAAGCTCTGCCACTGTGGCTGCCCTCCTGTGGTGTTCTATGGCTGATAAGGTCAAAAAGCGTGTATCGGGTGGATTGGGTTACATGGGAAAAACGTGTCCCTGGAACAGGGGGGAAATTGCAAGCTACTGGAGAGGATTTTTTTAAAAAAGAAAGAAAAGACAAATGGGTGAGGGGGAAAAGGGGAGTAAGAAACCATACAAACACATTCTGCCCTGGTTAATGCAAGTCCAGTAGGAAATGAAGATTCCTTCACCATGGACTCCCTCCAACCTCCATAGGATTGCCTGTGTTTTTTCTCCATGCAAATAATCTTAGTTTTTATGCTTGCATTTTGTAGATAATAAGTTAGCAATGCTGTGTTTGTACAGACTTGGAAATGGAAAATATGTGTGAATCAACAAGACATGCACATGTTGTCCTCCGTTCATGCCACAGTATTTGAGTGAATTATAGTAAAGGGTATAAAATCCTATATGCAGTGTAGGTTTAAAGTTTAATTTAGCCTGACTAAGAAGGTACAAATCTTATTTTTGCCTTACTCTGCATTTTAGTCTGTATTCATTATTTTTTCAGTTTATTGCAAGTTCAAACTCTTGGCAGACTGGTGTTTGTGTGTGTAATTTCTGGAAATTATATCCTAGATATATTTTTCCTGAATATTATTCTGTAGGTATTTCTGATGTCATTTATGCATTGTTTCTTACTCTGCATTTTGAGTCATTTACATCTATTCTTTGCTAGGAAAATTAAAAGGGGGAAAACCTCCATAAAAATTAAACTATAACACTTGGGCAAGTGAGGATTGAATTTAAGGATACTGAGGGGGAAAGCTATTAAAATGGTTTTTAAAAAAACCACTCAATTTGTACTGAGTTCTTTATACTGATGTGAGAATTGCAAAAAGCTACTAAATTGTGTCTGCTGTGTGGTGGTGCTGGTGGTGGAGATTACATTTTATTTATTTATTACATTTCTATCCTGCCTTTTTTTCCTGCAAGGAACTCAAGGCGGTTTACATAATCCTCCTCCTCTCCATTTTATCCTCACAACAACCATGTTTTATATGTATATTTAATAAATTGGAAGCACTGAAACATAATACATTTTGTAGTGATTCTTAGGCGGGAACTGTACTGCAGAAAGTCATGTGTTCCAATAAAGAATATTCAGATTTTTTCTTAAAATCTCTTGATTTAGAATGCCATGAGTCACCTTGGCATGTTTATCTAATTGGAAGAGCCTTGGTTCTACTGTATGAAACATAATCCAGTACTTTCCCAATATCTATACTACATGTCCTACATAGTAAATGGGATTTCGTGTGTTCATTTCATTCTAGTGAGGCTGGAACATGAAAGCTCATTATTTTAACCATATCACTGAAAACTACTATCAGTATTATGGAGCTTTTGTAATTCATGTTCAAGTTTTAAGGTCCTTTCCTCATATTTTCACAACATTCATCTCATTGAACTAAATTTAAATGTATTACTTGGTTTGAGAAATTTAGGAATTTAATATGGTGAGTGATAGATGTGGTCATTTTAAGTAATGCTTAAAAGAAAACCTTTGTTGAAACTTTGCTTACCCTAGCAACTTCTAATTCTCAGAAAGAGTAAGTTACTTAATTTATTTCCTATGACATTAAAAAAATAATACAGTAGAACATATCTTCAGTGTTTTTAAGCATGGAGTAAGATAAAGATCAGAAAGTTAAATTTATAACAAGAGAGCATTATTTTTGGCAACACAGTGTATACCTTCTATTCAGGCCGTTATTCCAATGCAGAGAAATGCTTCAATTTGCCACCCTCTAACAACACATTTATTTTCACAGGAGATACATTTCATTAATTCTTAAAAACGTAGCTCATTTCAGAATTCTGGTTCCCACCTCCCAATATGGCCATTTAGTTAAACTTCCTTTGTTATGGTAACAACACTGTATGAAGACAAGTCCAGATGTACCTTTCCAGCCTTGTTGTTAATTCAAGGCCTTTTTCTCCCTGAAGAGTAGTTTTCACTGAATTAAGCTTAATGCTCTGTGTCTTCCACACAGCAGAGGAGATAAGTGCTTGTGCCATTTTTTTGTGTTGCACACTATGGGAAAAATCAGGGAAAAATTACAGCTACTAGAACACAATCTTTATCCTGTTTGTTTGTAAATAGTGTATAAAAATGTTAAAGGGTATAGTATTGACATAGAACTTTTCTGAGATGATTACTTCTATTTAGCTACTTGATAATGAGTCATTTAACTGAAAAAAGATAATGAAAATATTTGAATATATGGCATATTAGCACCTGTTGCTTAAGGTTTTCAATTTAAAAGAGGAGGTCATTTAACTAAAATGAGTAACAAGAGAGAGGAAGTAAAATACTAGCATCCAAGAGTTCTGACCTCTTGAGGGGGAGGGGTAATAGGTCAGTGACATAGCAAATGCTTTGCATGTATAACCTGCTTGGTTCAGTACTTGGTATTTCCACTGAAAAATACCTTGGGTAGCAGGTGCTAGGATGGATCTTTGCCTGAGACCTTAGATAGCAGCAGCCAGTCAAAGTAGACAATACTGGGCTGAGTGGACCAGTGGTCTGACTGAGGGTCAAACTACATGTAACAGAATTATAGAACAGAATTGCAATGGACCTTGGAGGTCATCTCCATGATAGTTTCATGCTTGTTACTCCCAATGTGGTTGGGTTTTGTTGTTGTTGTTGTTGTTGTTTTACATGAAATGGTGCTGCAGGAGTTTGAAATCAGAAAAGGCGGACTCTCCTGTATTGTACTTTTTAAAAAAAGGTTGACTGGTAGAAAATTAGTGCAGCTTACCCCTGTTAGGTGTTGCCATCCAAATGCACAAGATAGCTGAGATCATGTAAGTATATGCAGCTGGTTTATATTGAGTATCAAGTTATATGTGATGAGCATTTTGTGATCCTCTCTTTTGTCAGTATCGAGAGTTAGTTTTTTTGGCCTCGAGTCACTTCATTGCTGATTTTAAACAATGATTCGGCACTGCTTCATCTGAGTCTGATGTGAAGGACAGATAAAGCTGGATGTCAACCGCATATTTCTGATACCCAAATTCAAACTTGCAGATGACCTCCCTTAGTGGTTTTGTACAGATATTATAAATCATAGGGGACAAGATGGAACAGTAGTCCAGAACCACTTTATGGAGTCAGCCCACCTGGTAGGAACAGAATCACCAAAACACTGTGCCCCTAACTACCAGTCTAGAGAACCTAACTGGAAGAATACCATGGTCAATGAAAGCTACTGAGAGATACATCATATTTATTAGGGTCACATTCCTATGTTGCTCTCCTTCTTTAAGTAAAACAGCCATGGCAAATCAGGAACAGAAGACAAGAGGAGGGGCTGGTTAATCCTTTCCATTTTTGCCATTTGTACACCCAAATTTGGTCCTGCCCCCACTTTCCACCTGTTGGGGGTGGGGGAGAACCAGCCTCCAGTTCATCCTGCTTCTTTTGGATTCTGCGATGATTCAGATGTTTCAGGAAATATTTGCTGAAGTTCCCTCTGGTCTGACATAAAATAGGTTATGTATAATTTGGTTTTCTTATAGAAATATCATATTTGGTATATTAAATTTAAAAGTATATTTTATTCAGACAATAATTACAAATTTACTAACCTAGTTTGCTTTTTAACATCCTTAAATATTATGATAATTTTATGAGCAAACCAAGTTACACATAATATAACTTTAGGAACATAAAGGCTGCTTTATGTTCCTAAAGCAGCCTTTCCCAACCTAGTACCCTCCAGATGTTTTGGACTACAATGCCCAGCATTACTGACCATTGGCCATGCTGCCTGAGGCTGATAGGAGCTGAAGTCCGAAATATCTGGAGGGCACCAGGTTGAGAAAAACTGTCCTAAAGCAACAAAATAACTCTAGATTCATGAGGAGTGCTTAAAAAAAAAAAAGTATTGTTTATTTTTCAATTTTTCTCAAAGTTTTTTGTTTTTTCCTGGAACCCCCCAGGAGGGGGAAACGTTTTTTTCCCCCCACGGCTTCAAAATTTCTGGAAATTTTACATCTTTAATTAATATACACATTAGGCTGATTCACACATGCTTGTTTATCACTTGATCACAGTAGCATCAAGTGGTGGCTTGAATGATTCAGTGAACACCACAAATAGAACTTCCATAACACTTCACATTATCTTAAACAAAATGTTTTTTTAGTAGAGTCAGTTAACCCCACAGGCATATATAATGTTTAAAGAGATAAGGTACATCATTCAGTTCTCACATTCACCTGCAAACTAACACCATGTTTTATGTAATCAGGTGGTGTACATGTATGTGTGAACCATCCAAAACTGGGAATAAAATGGATTGACTTTGAGAATATATACCTACAAACATTGCTAATGATACTTCATCCTTTGTAAGGCAATATCAAACCTTCCCCAGCCCTGGCTTTATTTGTGTAAAATGCCTATTTTAAGCTCCCTTTCAATGTACTAATTCACCCTTCATTGGTTTGTATCTGTTGTCATTTTTTTTTTTATCCTCTTCTTTTCTTCATATCTTCTCCCAGCTAGCAGAATCCATCATGACATCTGATTTCCAACCGGTAAGCTGCTGTCAACGTGACCCCATTAGTTGACATTTCACCATATGCTCACAAATAGTGTGAACATTACCCTTTTCCTTTCTAGTGTCCTTCTGCTCTGTGTTTGTGTTTAACTAGATAGCGCTGAAGGTGACTTCTGAGATTAATCAGTCTGGTGCTACTGACAATCATATGTAATGCTTAAAGAGATCAGGTATATCAGAATGTTGAGAAGGAATAGAATAAATGAATGCATAAGGATCTTATTAAAACTATATAATATAAAAGAGATCAAACTCACTTTAATGGAGGCTAGGATTGGGGTGATTCTGATTTGCTAAAAAAAGTAGTTGACTTAGGGCTTCTCTACATGAAGTGTTTAAACCACTGCTTTACTGAGGCTTCTTACATTTTCTTTACGGGAGGAAGAGTGCAAAGAAAACTGTCCTTTACACAGGTTTTTTCCCCCAGGGTTTGTATTTCTCTGCCTTTCTATATATTCTATTAACCAAGCACAAGGTGGTGATGTGGTATAGCTGCAGTATATCGGATTTGCAACTTTACACAAGGCTTTCATTCTGGTTTGTTCCAGTTTGAAATGTAATACCTGTAATACTTTCCTCTCTCTAAAAAAAAAAACCCTGTGAAAATGGCTGGAAAACACGGGAGAGTCCCTAGAGGATGATGACGTCATGAAAAGGCCCTGCAAACTTCCATGAGTGAGGGATCATGAGTGCACAATAAATGCCTCATGTAGAGAAGCCCTTAGAGCCATCTTTCATTATCAACAGTTTCCTTCATTTAACCTCAGTATCTTTAAGCTGCTATCCTATACACATTTACTTACAAGGAAGAAAGTTCTTTCCTGTAAGAGATTTTTGAGCAAGTAATGATAATTTCAAGAGATTTTGGGAGTAGAATTCAGCAATAAAAGTGACTTCTGGCTTTTACTTACTTTGACCTGAGCATTATTCTTAAAGTAATGATATGATCATTAAAGTAATGATAAAGTAATTTCCTGACTGTTAGAGCAATAAGACAATAAAATCAACTACCTAGGGAGGTGGTGGGCTCTCCCAGTCTGGAGGCATTCAAGGTGCAACTGGACAATCATCTGTCAGGGATGCTTTGACCTGGATTCCTGCACTGAGCAGGGGGTTGGACTCGATGGCCTTGTAGGCCCCTTCCAACTCTACTTTTCTATGATTCTATTATTCTATGATCCATAAAATGGTTTAATAGAACAGAAAACAGATCCCTACCTATTTGGAGTGAATACATTCTTCATTAGGAGTTTAGGATACTTTTTTCAATTTGTGATGCTTTCTGTAAACCTGCTTACAAAATGAAACTGAAAAACTTTTCTTATATCTCATGATGTCTACACTCACAAAATGGATTCGTTACACTGCCTCAGTAACGACTTCGTTGGCATTGCTCTCTTGGTTTATTCCACATTACCTTTAAAAGCTAGATGGATAAATAAATATAAATAAATAAATAAATAAATATAAGCTAGATGGATCTAGATTTAAATTTCATGTATTTTTTGCTTGCTTGTTTGTCTTTGTATCTGGGAAATTAATAAAAGAAAAATGAAAAACAAGACACCCTGCTTAGATGACAGTGCCCTATATACCTTGGAAATGTGATATCCTCTATATTCCTCCCTGATTCCTCAGTTCAAAAGGAGAGACGTTTCTCTTGAGTTCCTTTTTTTTCTTTGAAGTGATATTGATTGAGACCAAGGATAAAGCCTTTGCCATGGAGAAACCACCCTCTGAAATTCCTTGTCTAAGTAGATCTGCCAAACTATTTCTTTGCTTCTTTCTGCTGTGAGATATAAAAGCCTTCCATAGCTATTAAATGATCAGTGTATCTGCTGTCAGTATTACTGTTGCAGTTTCAGTTGTTTTGATGCTTTTTATATTGTATTTTATAGTGTTCATCTAGGATTTTAGAACTTTGTTGTAAGTCAGTCAGTATGAGAACTGTTTTTGAGAAATTGTGACCAGTTTATTCAATCATTCAATCGGGGATGTGTTGTATCAGTTCATATCTAACAGCTGAAGTCCATATGTGCCAATGACTTAATCCTGAACCAGTTACTCATTTCTGCCCATTCACAGCTGGTAAATGGAAAGCTAAGCAGGGTCAGGCCTGGTTATTACTTGGATGGGAGACCCCTCCTCTAGTTTCCTGTATTGAGCAGGAGGTTGGACTCGATGGCCTTGTAGGCCCCTTCCAACTCTATGATCCTATGATATCCTATGTGTTGAGATCAGCATGGGCCATGCAGCATATAAGGTAGCTTTCATAGAATGTAAAATGCCACCTTCTTTGTCCTACTTTGTCCCTTATTTCTTGTCTAGTGTAAAGGCTCTGAACCAAGGCACAGGGAGCTGCCATGTGTTTGCATGCTGTGATCAAGGAACACTCTGCTCTTCCTTTCTGGAATGATCAATATCAAGATTGAAGATAGGTCATTTAAGGGTCAGTTCTGCTTAGATATCTTCCAAGCATGTAACTTCTGTTAACACAAGGAGCAGAGTTCTCCACCTGTTAAGTCCAAGCAGTCAGCCAGTGTCTGTGGGGTGATAAAATGAGAATGTGTGACATGGTAGCCTCTTGATTCTGCAGTCTGTCACACATATTTGCACAGAAGGAGGGGACTTTTTCAGTCCATCTGCGATAGCGGTAAAGTCATGATCTACCTGCTATTGTAAAAGCACCCACAAGGTTCTTTCTGCTTAGTGGAATCTCATCGTTCTGCAGCATCAACCCCTATTTGACTTCCCAAACTGAACTGTTCACTGAAGAGATGCTTTGGATGCACATCCCCATCAAAATCATCTACAGGCAGCCTGGTTGTCATAGTGTAATAATAAGTCTTCCTCCTTGCATGGCTTCATAGTGCTCCTGTCTTGTTGGAAGAGAATAAACTTGGCTGCCTCAAAAATGACGTAATCACTACTCTGAAAGCTGATATTTCAGCTTGGTAGCTTGTTAGGTGTGAAGAGGCTGTTGAAGTCGATACAACTGTAAACCAGTAATAAAAACCATTTTTCCTTGTAGGAATTGACTGAAGCATAGAGAAAAAAAGTTTTTCCTGTTACTATTTTTGTCCTACCAAAACATATTCATTTAGTAGTACTACTGGATAACTAATTGCTCTGGTGGGTTTCCCCCCTCAATTTTCTTAAAGGATATTTTTTTCTATTTATACTGATTTCCTGGAGGGAGATTATAAGCTAGAATGGAATGGTGTGCTGATTACAGTAAAAAGATAATTTGTTTGAAAAAGAAATTTAATGGCATGAAATCAGTAAAATACTGTATTTTGTAATTTAGTTCTGAAATCTTTTGTATATGTAAATGAAAGTTCTTTCCTCTCAAATACATTCTGCTCAGTGCAAAGAAAACAAATGCAAACAGTGTTCTAGTGGAATAATTTAACTATGCATTTTTGTTATGGAGATGCAGTGTAGGTGTGATACATCTACCATTCTTGATATTATTTGAATGTGCTCCAAAAAGATCTAATTGCAGTTTTTGCAGGGGTATACATGTAATGTTCTAGCTTTGCGCAATCAGCCGGTATAATAGATCAGTCAGTTAGTATTCATTCATTCATTCATTATTTTTATTTATTTATTTATTTATTGTATTTCTATACCACCTTTCTGCAACCAACCAAAGTGGTTTATAAAAGGTTCAGGAAATAAATATAATCAAATAAAAACACAGAAAAACATTAAAAACAACAACAATAATTTTAAAAGCCAAGTTAAAAAGATGTGTTTTGACTCCTTTCCTGAATACAGAGAGTGTGGGGACCAATCACAACTCCAAAGTGAATGTGTTCCAGGAGCAACACAGGAGCACAGAAAGCACAGCCCTTTCCCATGTGCCTCTGTGGGCCTCTGCAAGTGAGGACCTTCAAAGGGGCTCTCCTGCTGATATTAATAACCAAGCAGATTCATACCAAGATAAGTGGTCTCTCAGGTAGCCTGGCCCTAAGCCATTTAGAGTTTTAAAGGTTAAAACCAACATCTTGAATTGAGCCCGGGAAAAAGTATTGGGGTGATGTGATCATGAGACTGTGCACGAGTTAGTAGTCTAGCTGCTGCATTTTGCACCCTTGAAAAGCACACTTTTCGGTGCTTTTCAGGGTAGCCTCATGTAGAGTGCATTATAATAGTCTAACTGTGACATAATCAAGGCATGGATAACTGTTACCAGATCAAACTGACTCGGGAACAATTGCAGCTGGTGCACTAGATGTAGTTGTGCAAATGCACTCTTCATCACCACTGCCACCTGAAGATCCAAGGATAGCATACAAACCTGATTTTTCAGGGACAGCGTGACCCCCATGAAGATCAGGTTCAATCCCAATCCCCAAGCCAAGCATTCTACTGGCCAACAGCACCCCTGTCTTTTCTAGATTTCATCTCAGTTTGTTCACCCTCATCCAGCCCATTATCAAGACAAGTTTCAGTGGTGCAATTAATTGGGATCCTATGCTCTCCCAGGAGTAATGACAAAAACACAATAATAGCAATAGCAACAAAAGAGGCAACATAGTGACAATGATGGTCACTCCCACAGAGTCCCTACATTGCACTCCCATATTACCCATGAAACAAAGGTACCACTCGTCATGTGGTGATAGCAGGTCTGCCCTTCCAAACACAATGGTCAGCCAGCTCCATAGACAAGGATCTGGGAGAAATCCTGCCTGCACAAAAAACCCATAGATGACATAAGACCAAATTAAGGATGTATTCTGCCTTAACAGGACCCCAGGATGCTTTTCATTTTTCCCAGCACTTCATCCTATTCAACCACGTCTGTACTATGTTTCTGTGGTTAATTGCTAGGTCTGATTTCCACTGCCTTGTTATCCATCTCTCCTCACCCACTGCACTTTATGCAGTCCAACTGCATAGTTTGTCACACCAGCAGTAACTAAGCAGGAGTCAATCATTGACATTTTGCTGTTAGAACCTGTCCCCTTGCCCTTTTTGGTGCATAAGTGACTAGACTGTGTAAAGGTACAGATCCTCAGACCTGGTGAAGTGAAGGGTGGTGGGCACTGGGGAAGAAGTCACTGGGAATGCTCCCATTGTGTATCCTATCCTGAACACAGCTCAGATAAGTAACAAGTGGGGTGCGGGAGGGTCCTTATAATGTTGCCCTCAATAGAACATTCTTTGTACAATGCACTATCCCTGGTATTCAGGAGGTGCCAACTGTGGTGTGTTTTAGGTACCACTTAAAGACCCATCTCTATACCCTGGTTTTAATGTTTTTTTAAAATGTTCTATATAAATGTTTTTGTATTTAGTATGATGTATTTTAATATTTCTTTGTAATCTCCTTAGATTTTTTTTTAGATATTGTAAGTGGTATATAAATCTATGAAATAATAATAACAGCAGAGACACACAGGAAGTTTTTATTGGACACCATCAGTGGTAAAGTGAGTTCTTGTTAGGACCTTGTGGAGAGAAAGCGGGGCCGGACACACACACACACACACACACACACACACACACACCGCCACCTGCATAATCCCTGCCTAGAGCAGAGATGGTTCCGTTCCGAGCAACCGTTTACATCAACCTACATTTACATGTACCTCAATGGGACATATCTCATAAACCCCAATGGTTCCCCCCAGTAGTCTCAAAGAGCTGCCAAGCACCCTCAAGCACCAAGGGGCACCAGGATTTCCCCCAGCAGTCTCAAAGAGCTGCCAAGTACCCCAAGCACCCAGGAGGCGCCAGGACCCTGCTGGACAAAGCCGTTCAACCTGTCAGCAGAGGAAGAGGTGGGGGTGAGGGAAGGGGTAAAAAGGGGCTACCAAGCCCATTGAGGTTGTTGGAAGCAAGGTGCAGGACACGGAACAGGTCTGCGACTCCCGTGTGGACTAAGCCTCGCAACCCAAGCAGGACGCTTGGTATCCAGCTGTTAGAACAACTTGCAGTGATATTCTTTCTAGTGAGTTCAGGTTCTTTGATGCAAATACTGTCTGTGCTTTCTGCAAACTTCCTTTAGGCTGAATGTGTATTGGAGCTTGCTCTACGCTCCATTAAGTTTTATAGACTGTTCTGTGCTTACTGTGAAATTCTTTATCTGACTGATTCGCTACGCTCAATTAAAGGTTTTATAAACAAATCTCTGCCTGCCTGCCTGCCATAAGCTCTCTCTCAGTGTCTTTTGACGTGGTTGCCCTCAACTCACCCGGGAACCGCATAAGGGGAGTTTTTGCAGTGCCGGTTAACCCGTTAACTCCCGAACTCGCGCAAAAGGACCGACCGGCAGCGGTCCTTCACAGACCTGATAGCTTCTGGAGCCCGAATCAGATGCAAGTATCGCCATTCAGGCAAATTGTATTTGGAACACAAAGCCAAAAATAATAAAAACTCACCAGCAGCACCCACTAATTGATCCAAGGTAAAAATCAACTTATCCATTCACGTCTGTCACATAAACATTTTCTTACCAATTTTTAAATCTGGGTTTTCCCATAGAGTCAATTTAGTGTAAGAAAATGGATCAAACTGTAATTGATATGATATTATATGCCACACCTCTCTAACCCCTGTAATTGTAGGAGGAACCCTATCCATTTTAGTGTGCCAAGTTCCTAATACCATCCATTTAGAGAGAGAATCCACACATAAAGATTCCAGAACTGACCAAGGTGGATAACTAATCTAAGTGGAAATGACTAAAATGTAGTACTGGTCAGCAAATAAGCCCTATGAGATAAAGCAAGATTTGGAATGCCAAACCTGCCTTCTTTAATTGCAAGTGTCATCCTTTTCAAAGAAATTCGTGGCAGGGAGGATCCCCAAAGAAATTTACAGAACACAGCATCAAGATTTTAGAAATAGTTGTCAGATATAAATAGAGGAATCCAGCATAAATCATAGACAACCCTAGGTATAATATTCATCTTAAGGTTGCAATCCTATGCATGTTTAGACAGAAAAAAGTCCTACAACTCCCAGCATTCTCCAGCTAGCCATGCTTGCTGGGGCATGCTGGGAGTTGTAGGACTTTTTTCTGTCTAAACAAACATAGGATTGCACCCTAAATGTATTAACCTTACCCCACAAACTCATAGATATCCATCTACCTATATCTGATGAAATCTCATTAATCAACTTAATCAAATTTAGCTTGATCATTTGAGATATGTCTCTGGGAATAAATATTCCCAAATAAGTAATAAGATCTGGGCACCAGAGAAATGGCCAGTTAGCTAATGCACTAAGAGATATAGTATCTCCAATTAGCATCAATTCAGACTTTGACCAGTTAATTGAAAAGCCAGACAAATCACCAAAGGTATTAATCAGCTGCATCAAAGCTGACTGGAGTTTCGAGATAAGCAATAATAGATCATCAGCATAAAGAATTATTTTGAACTCTAAACAATCATACACAAATCCGTGAATGCTACTATTCTGTCTAATAGCACACGGTAGAGGTTCCAAATAAATCAATTATCAATGGAGAAAGTGGACATCCCTGTTTGGTACCTCTCCCAAGTATAAAAAATCTGAAAAAAATCCATTGGTCATAACTCTAGTTCTAGGGTTGATTACCCTAGAGTGGCCGGGTACCAGCTAGATGGGCACCCTAGAAATACAATAAATAAATAAATAATACAAAATTTTGACCCATTTCAAATATTCTACAGGAAAGCCAAAATTTCTCAATGTGACAAAAATAAATTTCCAATGAATTTTGTCAAATACCTTTTTGGCATCCAAAGAAACAGAGGCAGCTGTGTCTGTTTTATCAGTATATCAGATCAATAACTAATCTAAGATTATCAGCCCTCTGTCTACTTTTAATAAACCCCACCTGATCTGGTTGAACTAGTGTTGTAATAACTTGTTGCAATCTATCAGCCAAAATTGCAATTAATATTTTAATATCAACATTAATTAACAAATTAGGTCAATTGTTAACACAATAAGTAGGCTCCTTGCCAGGCTTAGGAATCACAGTGATATAAGCATCATCATTTAGCGATGATGAAAGAAAGCCCAATTCAGAAATATAATTCTAAAGACTATAAAGCTTTGGGACCAAAAAAATGTTTTATACCACTCAATTGGAAACCCGTCTGATCCAGGTGATTTCTCAATGTTTATATTTGTAATTGCTTTCATAATTTCCTCAATATGCAGGGGAACCAAGAGAAACTGCTGTTGTGAGGAATTTAAACATGGAAGATTAACTTGGGGGGCGGGAATCCATATCCTGCTCCAATATTTCATTACCCATTCTGTACAAATCAGAATAAAACTTTAAAAATTGTGACTTTATATCTTTGGGAGAAGTGTGTTATTTCACTCTCATCTTTAATAGCAGAAATAACATTTTGATGCTTTTGCTGTTTAAGACGATGTGCCAGAATCTTACTAGGATGCTCACCATTTTTCCAATATGCCTGTTGTAGACAGGTTAAGGCAAATTCTGCCTTCTGTGAAAGGATATTATTCAACTCGTATTCTGCAGCTCCTGGTAAAGTTGTGCAGTTGGAGAAATAGCACACTGGGTTAGAAGAGATTTAAACTTCTTACTTAGAGATATTTGTTGCATTTTAAATATATATATTTAAAATATATAGGAGGCATAAGCAGTAAGTCGGCCCCATATAAAGGCTTTACTGGCCTCCCACTCAATGACACATGAGTCAATTGTACCCTTATTAATTTCAAAATACTCAAGTAGGTAAGCCGAAATCTGATTTTTAAACATCTCGTCATTAAGAAGAGAAACATTTAAGTGCCAAAGAGGCGGGGGTGGTGGTTAGTGAATCTGAAAATTTCAACTCCAAACAGACTGGGGCATGGACCAAAGCTACCAACATTTCAATCTTACAAACATTAATTTGATGTAGCAAAGATGTAGAAACCAAAAAATAATCTAATCGAAAGCAATTATGGTGAACAGGTGAAATAAACATATAGTCTCTCTCATCGGGATGCAAAATGCTCCAAGCATCAATCAAACTGAGTTCAGCCATGTAGGTCTGAAGTGTAAATCTCACCATCAATTGCCTCTTAGGAGCAGGTGTATTCCTAACCAGCAAAGGATCTAAAACCTCATTAAAATCCCCACCCATGATAAAATGATCATAAGCAATATCAACCAATTTGCGAAAACATTTATGAAACATAACTGGAGAATCATCTGATTCTGAGGATGATTCCCCTGCAGCTTCCCCTGTTCCTCAGCCATGCAGGAGGATGAGACTACAGAAACTGACACTGGCCCTTTAAGAATTGCAGTCAGTATCCAGCAGGGGTGGAGCCACTGAAAGATCAGGTTCCGCCAGCCTTCTTAAGGCCTCAGTTGACTGCAGTCCTTTGCTAGAACAACAGCTCCTTAGAGGAGAACCTTCTAGCCAGTACTACATGCATTGTGCTCCCCAAGGTCCAGTCTTGACTCCAGCCTTGCTTAGTGTGACCCAGAACAGACAGTAAGCACTGTGTGCAGATTGCTTCCCCTGGGCCTCATGCTGAGCATGGACAAGTGGTTGTATGGCAGGGATGAATGGGAAATATCCCTTGCCTCTATTAGTATTAGAAGTCTGTGCAGTTGCAGATGGAGAGAAAAGAAAAATATGGGAATTAAAGTAAGTAATGGGTAGCTGGAACAACAGATGGCTCCTGTGACTAGGTGCTTATTAGGTGTTATTGAGTGAGCAGCTGAGAGATGGCAGTATCACTGGGTGCTTTTCCATTCTGTTCGACTCAGCCTAGATCTCCAGTCTCCTATTGTGTATGAATGCACCTAATAGTCTCCCTGATATCTATATTAATGGAATTCAACTATCGGAGACATAGGTTTAGATCTAGAGTTAGCCATACATTTCAATGGGTCCAGTGTTCACTCTAAGTATGGCTAACTGGATCCAGCCCATAATGTCTCATAGGATCATAGAGTTGGAAAGGGCCTACAAGGCCATCGAGTCCAACCCCCTGCTCAATGCAGGAAACTAGAGGCGGGGTCTCCCATCCAAGTAATAACCAGGCCTGACCCTGCTTAGCTTTCCACGCTCAGACAGTGTTGTCATTAAGAATATGCTTGATCATCCAAAGTTGCAGTAGAACTCAGCAAATTCTGTTTGTTCTGTTCTTTGTGATTTGGTTCTTATCCTGAAAGGAAGAATGAAGTGTCTACACCAGTATAAGTTCCTCCTAATTGAAGAGGGGAAAGTGGGAGACACTCTGTGGTTGTGGCTGTTGGCATGCTCTGCATCTTTCTTCTTGGGATGATTGATGAGGATGTACCTCCTACTGAGGTATGGTTTCTCTCCTGTTGAGCCCTCTCCTTGCTTACTTGGTTACCTTTACCTTATCCTTGAAGAACCTAATTACACTGGGTAATTTTGGCTGTTTATTGTTGATGCAAAATGCTCCCTTTATAGTAATGCTCTCTTTCTGTAGATATGGAGACAGAGGCTTGTAGCCCCATTCTGTATATCGTAATGTATGTATTAATATATCAGTTGTGCTCTCTTGCTGGGGCTTATATACTCCTAGTGATATGCCATGATTGACTCCTGAGATAGTTGGAATCCTGCCCTCTGCTGTGACATGGAGAAATATTAGATCTAGAATTCTGAACAGACAGATCTGTGGGCAGAGGTCATCAATACCTCTGCATTGTCATGGACAGATCATTTTCTGGTTAGGGTTAGTATCGCAGCTACTATCCGCCCCTGCAGGGGTGGCGGACCTATTAAGATGGTCCGCCCTCGAAGGCTAATGGATTCTCTTGGATTCCAGAGAGCCTTGGAGGGGTCTATGGCTGGTATCGTCTACGAACCTGTTGAAGCCCTGGTTGACAGATGGAATCAAGATCTAACCAGGGCTATCGACATGATCGCCCCCAAACGTCCTCTCCGGCCCGCTTCTAACCGGGCACCCTGGTTTACAGAAGATCTCAGGGAACTGAAGCAGAAAGGACGACGACTGGAGCGCCGATGGCGAAAAACTCAACTCATATCCGATAAGACACGTCATAGGGAGCATCTTCGCTCCTATGGGGTGGCAATACGTGCAGCGAAGAAAGTTTTCTTCTCTGCACGCATTGCGTCTGCGAATTCGCGTCCAGCAGAACTGTTCAGGGTGGTGAGGGGTCTAACGCAGACACCTTCCCCCCTGAACCTGATTTTAGAGCCTACGGTTGCTCGCTGTGATGCCTTTAACAATCATTTCACAGATAAAATCTCTCGGATAAGAGCTGACTTAGACGCCCTCATTGTAGCAGAAACAGACAATGGAGTGTCCAGCAACTCCGCAAGTAGGATTACACTGGATCAGTTTCAGTTGGTGAGTACCGAGGACGTGGACAAGCTGCTTGGCCGAGTGAAGACTACCTGCCCTCTCGATCCCTGTCCTTCCTGGTTGGTTGTCCAAGGAGGAGATGCAGTTGGACTACAAGTACAGCGTATTGTTAATGCATCTCTCCGGGGAGGGAATTTTCCATCATGTTTGAAAGAAGCGGTGGTGCGGCCGCTTCTGAAAAAGCCCTCCCTGGATCCCTTGGACCTTAACAATTATAGACCAGTGTCCAATCTTCCATTTTTGGGCAAGGTGATCGAGAGGGCGGTTGCCTTCCAACTCCAAGCAGTTTTGGATGACACCGATTTTCTAGACCCATTTCAAACTGGCTTCAGAGCAGGATACGGAGTTGAGACTCCTATGGTCGCCTTAGTAGATTATCTGCGCCTGAGTACCGACAGGGGGAGTGTGTCCCTGTTGGTGCTTCTGGACCTCTCAGCAGCTTTCGATACCATCGACCATGGTATCCTTCTGGAACGCCTGAGGGGACTGGGAATCGGGGGCACTGTGCTTCAGTGGTTCCGGTCCTACCTCTCGGGTAGGTTCCAGATGGTGATGCTTGGGGATAGCTGCTCCTCCAAAAAGGAGCTGCTATGTGGCATGCCACAAGGAGCTATTCTTTCCCCAATGCTATTTAATATCTACATGAAACCGTTGGGAGAGATCATCCGGAGGCATGGGGCGGGGTGCTATCAGTATGCTGATGACACCCAAATATATTTCTCTATGCCTTCATCAACAGCATCAGCTAAGGATAGTGTGTCTCCTCTGAATGAATGCCTGGAGGCAGTAATGGGCTGGATGAGGGAAAATAAACTGAAATTGAATCCAGACAAGACGGAGGTGCTTGCTGTCAAAGGCCACAACCTGGGTTTGGAGGTATGTCAACCAGTTCTGGATGGGGTTACACTCCCCCTGAAAGACTGTGTTCGCAGCTTAGGGGTGCTCCTGGATCCGTCGCTCCAAATGACATCCCAGATAGATGCGACGGCTAGGAGTGCCTATTATCAGCTTCGGCTGATACGCCAGCTGCACCCCTTCCTAGAGTTGGAAGACCTAAAGACGGTAGTGCACGCACTGGTAACTTCGAGGCTCGACTTCTGTAATGCGCTGTACATAGGACTACCTTTATACCTAGTCCGGAAACTTCAATTAGTGCAAAATATGGCAGCCAGACTGGTTGCTGGTACACCTAGGGGTGCCCATATCACACCAGTTTTAAAAGCACTCCACTGGCTGCCAATCAGTTTCCGGGCGAAGTATAAAGTGTTGGTTATTACCTTTAAAGCCCTACATGGTTTGGGTCCAGGCTACCTACGGGATCGCCTTCTCCCGTACAATCCACCCCGCACACTCAGGTCCTCTGGGAAGAATCTGCTTCAGTCAGCCAAAACTAGGCTGACAAGCATTACCCAGAGGACCTTCTCTTCTGCTGCTCCCAGATTATGGAATGGCCTGCCGGAGGAGATACGTCAACTTGTCAGTCTTTTGGAATTTAAAAAAGCCGTAAAGACTGAACTCTTCCGGCAGGCCTATCCGGCGGAATTTTAGGATGTTTTTAAGATGTTTTTAAGATGTTTTAAAGATGTTTTAAGATGTTTTTAGGATGTTTTAAGATGTTTTAATAGTACCGTATATATTGTGTTGTGTTAGTTTAGGTATTTTATATTTTCTGTTGTTCCCTGCCTCAATCTAGATGGAGAGGCGGGTAATAAATAAAATATTATTATTATTATTATTATTATTATTATTATTATTATGGAGAAATATTAGGGAGTGCAGTAGCTTGAGGCTCTCCATTGACTCCAGTTGGAATGCCATGTCTATCTAGCTATCTGAAATTATTTCTAGCCTGCCTTTAAAGGGTAGAATGCTTGTTTTGCAGGGAAAAAGTTATGCAATTTTCAGGTGTGCGACCAATCTCTGATTGGGCATAGAATTCTGATTAAGCTCTATTCCTCCCTAGCACATGCCCAATTCTACCTATTTTTGTCTCTCTTGCTGGTAGCATTCTGTTTTCATAGTGGTTATAGTGCAACAGAATGTAATAGTGATCCCCCCCCCCCATCTAGTGTGCATAATTTGAGGATAGAATTACTCTGATCATGGATTAAAAATTCTACTTCATTATAGACTGTGTGCATATTGCATAGAAAGATAAAACCTATTTCTTATGCAGGGTACCAAATCTTCCTAAAATTATAACAGCATAATGGGACTTCCAGTGGAGTTTAAAATGTCGACTTGACGTTTCCACGGGATCGTGGCAGACCGGCGCGGCATGAAATCCAGTCAAGAGGTTATCCTGGCTAGTTAATCTCCTCGGAATAAGAGGATGATTTAAGAGTGATTCCCAGCATATCTCTAAATGCTCTCTCTGTGAGTTATTTGCAGTGGCTTGGGCTATTGCAGTTTCTCTCGGGGGTGGGGTAGAGAGTGGCAGTATCCATCTTCGCTCGCCGTCATGTTTGGAGTTCTTTTTTTAAGAACCTGAAGATCAACAATTCCATTTCTTAAAAATTTATTGCTAATTAGGAACAAAGAGAAATTTTATCCACAAGCAGGACTAAAACCCTTCTTTCTGGAATATTAAAAAGAAAATATGCTTTAAAAACTTCATAATGCAGAGATCAACAAATGTGCTTTGAAACGAGAAACAATGAGGTATTGTAACTCTTTTAACTTTTGATTTTGGAAAAGTGTAAAGCAGGAGTAGCTGTCTGTTAAATTTATACTGCGTCACAGACAAGATGGCTACCCATGATTTGTGGCTGAAGTTAGCCAAAGAGTTGATGATTATATTTGAAACATTCCCAAAAAAATGGTTGGGGAGGTTGGTGAAATCAGAAGTGTGGACTGTACAAATAACTCAAAAATTCCAGGATAATACAGAGGGGACTGATCGTCTGTGAAGTTTGAACAGAACAGGCAGGACAAGGGGAATATTGATATGCTGTGAGAGATAGCAACTGGAATTTCAAAAAGAGGCTTGATTTCGCAGAAGAAAACCACACACAATCGCAGAAGAAAGACCTTGCCATTGAATCAGAAGGTGAAGATGTCTTTGGAAATGTAAGGAAGAAGCCAGCCACGGAGAACTGGAAGGACGATTGCTGGGCTTCTTGGAGGAAACCACTTACAGGGGCTTACAAGAAAAAAAATTGTGTTCTGTGGAACATGAGCCTGAAAAAGATTGTGAATACTGTGTTTGATCGGGGAAAATGGTTTGCTGATTATTGGATGGAATAAACGGTTTGACCCATGTTATGATAATTGCTGACTATTGGTGGAAGGGAGAGGTTCTTATGAAAGAAGTAAGAGGGTTTAGTTCTCCAAATGGATTGGTGGGAGGAATCCAAATGGGAGAAATCTAAAGGGATCGCTGATAGTGATCCAAAGAGAACATTCATGGATCTGAACCTAAAGGGGTTGGTGAGAGGAACCCCTTTGAGAGAAAAGAGAACTTCTCCAGTCGGAGGTGGTTTTTCTTTGTATTTTTCATTAATGTGGTGACTTTGATTCTGAAGGCATACTTGGGAAGGATGGGATTAGAAAAAAGAATAGTTGCTGAGTAAAATAAGGATAAGGTTTAATATTGAATCAGAATCTGAATAGTAATTGGTTATTGGTAAAAATGTATTGAGCCTGGATGAAACTTAGCATTGAGAATGAGTAATGGAAAGGAACCAACTAAATGTGGGCTAAAATTTGGGATGTGAAGTAATGTGGAAATGTGAAACTATTTAAAATAAAATAAAAGCTAGGCTGTTTGTTTTTATAAATAGAGGGAAAGAAATAAAGATTTTCATTAAATATAAGTAGAAATATTAAATATTGTTTAAGTAGAAGGATTTAAATCTATGTTTAGGAGTAAAGTGTTGTAAGGTTTCGAGGCTTTGTGTATTTGTGAGGTTGATAAATAAGAGAGGGGGGAATTTTATTTTATTTATTTTTTTGCTTAAGAGAAAAAAAAGTAATTTCTTTATAATTATAATATAGAATATTTGATGTTACTTATACTTGGTTGTGGAAAAATTGGAAGTCCTTTTTAGTTTAATGTTGTTGTTTGGCCTTTGTAGTGTATGTTTGTTTGGTTTTTGTTTTGGATTTTTTGGATTTTAAAATTCAAATAATTTTTTTTTACTAAAATTATAATAGCATAATGGACCTCTACACAGGTATTATTTATTATTATTATTTAACAGATTTATACATCTATACTGCTGACCATATTTAAAAATATCTCTAAGTGGTTTACAAGAAAATTAAATACATTAAAATACATTATGTTATACGATTAAATACATGACGATATATAATTGCTAAATTTTTATGAAACATTAATGAAAACATTAAAACCAATTCAACACCATAACTAACAAACTGGGCAGCACACTCGCTCAAGGAAGGCCTGGGTGAAGAGATGGGTATTTAACTGGTGCCTAAAACATGCTACAGTTGGTGCCTCCCGAATACCATGGGGAGTTCATTCCATAAGGTGGGTGCCACTATGGTGAAGGTCTGCTTTCATATTGCTACAAGATGGCAACCTGCAAACCATGGGACAACCAGCAAGAACCTCTTCTGATCTTAACAGTCACACAGGTCTGTATTAGAGAAGGTGATCTGTCAGGTAACCTGGTCCCAATCTGTTCAGGGCTTTATATGCCAACGGCAATACCTTGTACTTGGCTCTGTAGCTAATAGGTAGCTCACACAGTTTCTTCAATACTGGTGTAATATGTGCATGGCCAGGTGCCCCACTCAGCATCCTTGCTGCTGCATTCTGCACCAGCTGCAGCTTCCAGACCATGTGCAAGGGTAGCCCGACATCAAGCGGATTACACCAGTCTAAACATGAGGTTACCAATGCATGGACTACAGAGCCCAGGCTATCCCTGTCCAGGAAAGGCATAGCTGACATACCAACCTGAGTTGTTAATAGGTGCTCTTTGCCACAGAAGTCACTTGGACCACTAATGACAATGATGAGTGCAGGATAGATGTGTAAATAAGGCTGGGCGCGCTGCCCGAGCCTTATTTCGCCCCCCACCCCCTCCCCGCTTCGTTTTTTCCTACCGCATCTCGGAGGCGTTCGGAGGTCCCGTCGCATCACTTCCGGGACCGGAAATGACGCAATGGGGCCTCTGCGCAGGCGCAGATCGGTCCCATCGCGTCATTTCTGGTCTCGGAAGTGACGCGACGGGGCCTCTCGAACCCAGCGGCCAGTTCTCCGCCGGATCGGGCGGCTGGGGCGGCTCTCCGCAGAGCGCGCAAGCCGCCCTGAAGAGAAGGTAAGGCCTCGCCGGGGCGTGAGCGGGGCCATGCTCGGCCTTGTTCTGCCCCGGCGAGGCTCGTTTTACAAGTCTAGTGCAGGAGCACCCCAAACTACGTACCTGTTCTTTCCGAGGGAGTGCAACCCCATCTAGAACAGGCAAACTTCCTAATTCCCGTATCTGGGAACCACCCACCTATAGTCTCCATTTCATCAGGATTCAGGCTCAGTTTCTTGGCCCTCATCCAAACCATCACTGCATCACCGATTCAGAATATGCATGGCCCCTCCCAATTCTGATGTTACAGAGAAATAGAGCTGGGTGTCATCAGCATACTGATGACACATACTGATGGCACTTTGCTCCCAAACTCCTAATGACTGCCCCCAGTGGCTTCATATAGATGTTAAATTGCATGGGGGACAAGATGTGGCACCTCGCAGCATAATTGCCAGGGAACTGGCACACAGTCTCACAGAGCTGGTTGTTTCTGGAACTGTCCCTGCAAGTAGGAGCAGAACCACTGTAGGACAATCAGTGCCTCCAGTTCCGAACTCACAGAGACGATCCAAAAGAATACCATGGTCAATGGTATCAAAAGCCACTGAGAGATCAAGCTGGATCAACAGTCACACTCCCTCTTTCTCTCTGAGGTCATCCATCAGGGCCACCAAAGCAGTTTTTGTCCCAAAACCAGGCCTGCATCTATACTGAAGTGGATCAAGAAAATCTGTATCCTCCAAGAATGTCTGCAATTGCCCAGCCACCATCCTCTCAAGCACCTTGCCCAGAAAAAGTATTAGTGACTGGGCAGTAGTTGGTATAAACCTCCAGATCAAGGGAGGGCTTCTTCAGGAGTGGATGTATCACCGCCTCCTTCATCTCCTACTCATCTAGGCCGGACAGATTACCCCTATGGAAATATGGCCCTCAACAGGAAAAAAGTTCCCCAGTCGTGAGTAGTGGTGTTCACGTACCTGGGGGAGGGGGGGCTCGCCTCTCCGCCGCCACGATTCTACACGGTGGCGCCCCCCCACCTTGTTCTTCCGAGCGTCGCAGAGCGTTCTCTGTGCTGCTCGAGCTGCCACCACCGGGCACACCTATCCCGGCATGTCACTTCCTTTTTTCTTTTTTTTAAATTTGTTTATTTGAATTTTAACATATACAGAACAACCGAACAACCAACAAAACATCCAGTCCATTACAGTACCTGTATTAGATCAGAACAAAGTAACCACACACACCCCAAATCAAAATTTCAAAGGAACAAATCTGGCTGGGCGCCTTTTCCGGAGTCTTTTTCTTCGATAAAATAGTCCGTTTTGCAATTTGTAAGTTCATTGCATCCAAATGTGCTGGGAGGCTTGAGGTATTTTTGTTGTAGATGTTCTATATGAAAATTGGACAAAAGGCCACCATTCTGTTTCAAAAGAGTTAGTTTTCTTCTTCCCCCCTGCAATTCTCAATTTTTGAGTTAATTTTTCAGTTAGTGCAATTTCCCATACCACATTATACCAGTGATTAATGGTTAACCCTTTGGCATCTTTCCATCCTCTTGCTATTAATAGTTTAGCAGCTTGTAATAGAAATCTTATTAGGTTCTTGTATAATAAATTTTTATTATCCCTTTGAAAGATGTTTAATATTGCTAATTCTGGAGTTTTATTTATTTCTGTCCCTACAATTTTAGATATTTCTTTGAAAACTATTGTCCAGAAGCGGGATACTTGCTTGCAGGACCACCACATATGTTTATGTGATCCGATTTCTCCACAGGCTCTCCAGCATAGGGGAGAGTAGTTTTTATTAATATGAGAGATTTTGTGAGGAGTCCAGTGCCATTTTTGTATTATTTTCAGTGAGAGTTCTTTAAATTTTGTTGAAATCGCTTTAAATGGGAATTCATCCCATATATTTTCCCAATCTTCATCTTCTATTTGCATTCCCCATTCTCTTTCCCATTTTCTTTTAAGAGGAAGGCTATTTCCCATGTCTGTTTTTATCAAAAGTGCATATAAATCTGACATTAATCCTTTTTACTGATCTGTAAAAGTTAATAAAATCTTTTCAAATTGTGTCAGATCTCTGGTGCCTTGTTTTTTCACATTCTCTAGTCTAATGAATGAGCTTATTTGGTACCATTGTAACCAAGTAATTGCCGTATTTCGTAATGTGTTTCTCCATGTGTCTCTTGGTAGTAGTGGTTGTGAGTTATTATATAGGTCTCGTAATATCAATAGGTTATTATTTTTTAGTGATTCTCTGGATATCTGTATGTCTTTAATTGGAAAATTTGGTTGTGCATAGAGTGGTATTAATGGTGAGATTCCTGGCATCAGTGTCTCCTTTCTTCGTTTCCTTATCTTTAATATTATCTCCATGTTGGAGTGTTGATTAATTATACCTTGTGTTATTCGTTTTTTGACAAAGGGTATTGTGTGTGGATTATCTTGTTCTGACAAAAAAAAATCTATTTTAACCCAATGTTTGTTTTTATTATCTGTCATGAATGATAATAGATGTCTCAGTTGGTAAGCTTCATAGTATAATTTCAGTGATGGAATTCCCCACCCACCATCAGTGGGTGGGTCTGTATCTGAGATTTCTTGCCATACGTGGTTTTTTACCATTAAATATAAATTTTTCTAGGGTGTCTTGCCATGATTTAAGCCATCGCATAGGTACTTCTATGGGTAAAACATAAAATAAGTATGTGAATTTAGGTATAACTATCATTTTGATGGTGGCTAATTTGTTCATTGTGGTTAAGTTCAATCTTTTCCATCTTTTGAGGTCTTTCTCTTTCTTGATATTTTCCCATAATTTGGAATAGTTTAGTGTGAAGGTTTTGTTTGGGTTTTTTGCAACTTGAACTCCTAGGTATCTAAAAGCTTTGTGAACTATAGGAATTTGTAGATTTTTAGAAATATCAAATTGATTGTTTGCCCCTATATTATAACTCATGGAGTCAGATTTGTCGTAATTTACTTTTAAACTAGACGCTGCTTGGAAATCTTGCAGTTCTTGGCGTAGTGGTTGAATTGCCTCTATTGGGTTTTGTATTGTTAATATCAAATCATCAGCATACATGCTGAGTAAATATGGTTGATTTTGAATTTGTATACCTTGTATAGCGTCATTATGTCTGAGTCTGTCTGCTAAAAATTCTATAACTAAATTGAATAACAGAGGGGATAGGGGGCAGCCCTGTTTGGTTCCTGCATTTAGTTGAAAGGGGCATGAATCATAAGAATTGAATCGTATATTTGCTGTTGTTTTGTTATATATGGCATTGAGAATGTGGGAGAAGTTTAGGCCAAAGTTGTACACTGATGTACTCTCCAGTAAGAACTGTAAATTAACACTGTCAAATGCTTTGAACAAGTCTAGAGTGATTATGGCTAACGGGGTGTTTGTTTTTTTACTGTATTTTTTTATGCTGTATAGCCTGCGTATAGGATCTGCTATATATCTTTTTGGAATAAAACCATGTTGATCTTCATGTATTATTTCTCCTATCACAAATTTTAATCTATTAGCCCATATGGTGGTAAATATTTTATAATCTATATTTAATAAAGAGATGGGTCTGTATGATTCTGGGAGCTCTGGGGTTTTCCCTGGTTTTAATATCAAGATGATTCTGGATTGTATCCATGTGTTAGGAAGTGAGGCTCCATCTAGAATTTCATTATATAATGAAAATAGTCTTGGGGCTAATAATTCTGTATATGCTTTATAAAATTCACTTGTAAAACCGTCGGGTCCCGGTGACTTGTTGGGTTTTTGTGTTTTGATGGCTTCTGCTATTTCTTCTATTGTAATCCTTTGGTCTAGGATTTGTTTACTTGCTTCAGTTAGTCCTGGGATGTTTGTTTTGCTTTGATACTCTCTAATTATGTTCCTGTCTTTTTCTTCCCCTTTGTATAATTTTTCAAAATAATCTACAAAAATGTCACCCATCTCTTCTATGTCATAAGTTTTATTCCCCTGTTTGTTTTTAAGAGCATTTATTTTGTTTTTGTCCCTCCTTTTTTTTACCCTGTTTGCCAATAGTTTGGATCCCTTTCCATCAAATTCATAATATTTTTGTTTAGTATAAAGTAAATTTATCATGGTTTGATCTAATTCCAATAAATTTAATTCTGTCCATTACTATTTTCTTCTCCATTACTATTGTAAAATAAATTTAATTCTGTCCATTACTATTTTCTTCTCCATTACTATTGTATAGTAAGTCTTTCTAGTTCTAATTCTGTTTCTGTTTTTCGCGTCCGTCTCTTTTTATTAATGTGCCTCATCTCTTTGATACTCAGTCCTCTAAGAACCGCTTTCATTGCTTCCCATCTGGTCCTTTCTGTTGTGTCCCCTGCTTTATTTTCTGTGAAGTAGTTGTCTATTCCCTTTGTTAAGTTTTCTCTGCTTCCTTTGTTTGTTAAAAGGATGGGATTGAGTCGCCATATATAATTGCTCTTGGTATAGTTAGTTGTTATAAGTTGGACAGATACTGGTGCATGGTCTGTCACTTTTATGGGTCCTATATCTGCCACTGTGACGTTTTGCATCAGTGTACTAGTTAGCATGACTGTGTCTAGCCTTGAGAATGTTCCATGTACCCTGGAACAAAATGTGTGTGTGTAGTCTTTGTTGTTAAGTTCTGCCCATACCTCCCTTAAATTAAATTTGTGAATTATGTTTAAAAGTTTTCCTGCCCGTATGCTGTGTGAGTCTGTTTTATTATATATTCTTTTATCTTTTTGTGCTTTTCTAGGTTCAGCTCCTTGCATGTTCCAATTAGTGTCTGCTCCAATTATTGCCTCTGCTTTTGAAAAGGTTCTCAGCTTTTTCAAAACTTTATATAGGAAGTCTAGCTGTCTTTCGTTTGGACTGTATAATGAGGCTAATACTATTTGTTTGTTTTGATTCAGTGTTCCCTCTACAAATACATATCTTCCATTGGGGTCCTTCTGTATTTTCCTTAGTTCAAAGTCCACTGTGTTATGTATTAATATTGCTACTCCCCTTGATTTGTTTGTTCCTTTTGCTATATGTACAGTTTTCCATTGACTACTGTTAAAAATTCCTTCCCTTTTTTGGGCTTTATGTGTCTCTTGTAGAAATAGTATTTTTTGTTTTAGATCTCTTATTAGTTTATGTAACCTCGCCCTTTTTAACTGATTCCCCATGCCTTTAATGTTTAGAGTTAGCACCTTAAGGTCTCCCATGATATATGCCAGTTTCTGTCTGCCTTGCCCATTATTGCACCCAGCTCAATCGTGCCCCCTCTCCCTTCCATGTCATCCCCCAACCTTCTCATTTTTCCCAACTTTAAAACTTGTTTGCAGCTCTCTCTTAGCATAACTAAAGCTGCGAATGCAGGTGAGATCCTCCCCTCCCCTTACAGAGAGAGTGATTCACGTGTTCTTCACCCTGCCTTGAGGCTACAGTTTGTTCTTTCCAGATTCCTTTAAAACTATATCTGAGCAGGTCAATCTATTCCTTCATAGATTGACCACATAGAGGCAAAAGTCTCTCCCCCCTCCCTCATATTTTATCAATGGTTTAAAACAGTGTGACTCTACAAACAAAGAATATTTTCCCTCCCCTTTGGGGCTAGTCTCCCTCCTCCCTTTTTCTTCAACCTTCTTCTTCCCCCCCCCTTCCCTTTACTATGCATTTGAATATTTACACTTCAATTGTCTTTCACTGTATTTTTTGTCACCTCCTGTGGCTTATTGTGACTCAATCTCTCTCATCTCTTCCTTTGTGGCAGAGCTCTCAGGATTCTTGGGGTCTGTCGATTTTCGTAGTCATTCCTTTCCCACCTGTTCTTTCGATGTCTGTTTACTGTATTCCAGCCGTCTCCTTCTTGTGGCTCTTGGTCTGTTGCATCTTCTCCATAATCTGTTTCTTCCCAAGTAGTCTCTGCCGTGAGTTCGATGCCTAGCGTTCTGAATAGCTCCGTCATTTCCCGTGCGGAGGTTGCAATCAGCGTGTGTCCTTTGTTGGGGACTATTATCTTGAAGTGATATTTAAGCCCCAGTTCCCGTAGTTTCAATGTGTAGGGTTTGAGGAGTCTTCTTTTTTGCAGCGTCTCTGGTGCCAGGTCTTGCATAACCATTACAGGTTTGTCATTATATTTTATTTCTTTTAATAGTCTTAGCTTTTTAAGGAGTTCGTCTTTCTTATTATATCTGCCAAAGCATATTACCATATATCTTGGAAAGCTGGAGTTTTTCTTCTGGGTCCTGGTGCCCTATGAGCTATTTCTAAGTCGTCAGCTTCTATCGGGCATTCTGGAGTTAGTGAAGTCAGCCATTGTGCTATAAAAGTCTTAATGTTCTCACCTTCTGCTTCCTCTTCCAAGTTTTTAATTCTCAGATTACATCTTCGGTTGCGATTTTCTTGGTTTTCAATCTTTGATTTATTTTCCGCTATCTCTCTTTGTAAAGTTTTTATCTTTTCCTCCTGTTGCTGAGCTTTTTCTGCAGCTTTATTTGCTGTTGTTTTTACTGCCTCCACCGTTTCTGTTATTTCCCTCAGTTTGGTGTCCAGCAGTTCTGCCCAGTGGTTCATCAGTTCTTGTTTTATAATTGTTGTAATATTGCCTCCTTCATTTCGTTATTCGATATCTGTGGGCTTGATCCTGGCTCTTCTGTGTGTTCTCCTCTGTCTTCTCCGGTAGCCATTCTATTTCTCTGAATGTGCTGTGCTGCTGTGTGCACTGTTTTTCTTTCTTTGTAGGGAAAGTAGTGTGTAATCTCGCTATTTTTCATTTTGCTAGATTCCTCTGTCATTCCCCATCAGAACTTTTAAGTTTATGTTGCTTGTTGGGCTTTTTTAAAGCCTTGTAGAGTCTTCCTTTTTAGTTTTAGGGTGAGGAGCTCTCCCTCTACGCCACCATTTCCTAGGCGTGCTAGCTCCGCCTCTCCCTGCATGTCACCTCCAGCGCAGTAGAAGAGACGCAACGGGACCCTGCTCCAGCGTGCTGGACCCCCACGCTATGTTTTTGGGCTTAAACAGCCCTGTTGCCCTGGTTTCCCCCGCCAAAAACATAGCGCGGGGGTCCAGCGCACCAGAGCAGGATCCCGTCGCGTCACTTCCACCACGCCGGAAGTGATGCGACGGGACCAGCGTGGGCAGCTTGCCTCTCCGGGGCAAGCTGCCAGAAGAAAAAGGTGAGCCTGCGTGAGCCTCGCGTGAGCATTAGCGGGCCCGATTTCGGCCCACTATGCTTGCGTGAGGCGATCAGAGACATCTCTAGCCATGAGGCAACTTTTAACAATGCAGCTGTCAAGACTGTTTAGGCTGGGTGCTGGCAGCAGAAAACTTTTCTGACAGAAATATCTGATCTTAAAGAAAAAACAGGTTAATCATGAGAGTCTACAGGTGATGAAGAGTGACCATGCCAAGTTTGGGGTAGATCCATCAAAACGTGATAGAGTGGAGCCTATGCGGCGACGCCCCACACACAACAGTCATTCAGTCATTTAAAAACGTTCCCTCCCTTTTCACCCCCTCAGAGAACATTCTAAATGGCCTAGGGCAGATTTGCATACCCACCCCTATTGGCCCCTGCAGGAATTCATACGAACATTCTAAGTGTCGTATGGGCTATTTGCATAACTACTCCTATTGGCTCCTGCAGCAATTATGAGGTGAGGCCGATTTGTATAACTGCCCCCCTTGTTTTGCCCATAGGATATGAGAGTGGGGTGATTTCCCCCCTTTTTCACCCCCTTAGGGACGGAATTTCTAAAACTCCTTCCTTAGTGGGTGTCTACATCATAAAATCAATGTCCCTTCAAAATTTCATGTTCCTAGATTAAACGGTTTGAGCTGGGCGTTGATGAGTCAGTCAAAATCAGTCAGTCAGTCAGGACACCTTCTTTTATATATATAGATTGCCTGGTGAAGAAGCAGTTTCGCTATAGGTGGTGGCAGTGGTGGGGAGTGAAAATCCCCCATAAAATATTAAAATTATGCCCTGGTCCTTGTTGCATTACAAGGCACTCCTTTGCCAAAATGTATCTAATTAATTTAATGAAAGCACTTTGTACTTTACTGAATGTCTATGCTGCATTGCATCTCATTCAGTCAATGTAGGATGAAATGTACTTCCTCTGTTTAATGGCACTTTGCAGTCTGCTTTTGGTCATCCTCCAATTTTATCTTTTCTTTTGGAATGCTAATAGACAATTAAGGTGAGCTGATCATTATTCTAATCCTTCTTAATAATTACTATAGCATTTACAGAGTGCAAAGCTGTTTGCAGCATTTATTTACCTACTCATAAATGAGCTGTGGCATTAGTATAATAGTATTACTATTTGTCAGATATAGAGCTGAGTTTGCGGGAGTCTCCTACGGCCAATCATTGAATATGAAGCTGTTCAGATATCAACTGGATTTTCCCAATCAAAAAAAGTCTAATCTCTGATCCACATTAGTGATTAAGGGTGGGAAAAGGTCCTATAACTCCCAGCATGCCCCAGCCAGAATGGCTGGCTGGGGAATCCAGGGAGTTATAGGACTTTTTTTCCTGTCTAAACATACATAGGATTGCACCCTAATTCAATAAAATATCATTGCAAAAATTACTAGCAACCCAGCTGGATATGGCGCACTGGTTTAAAATCAATAATAATTTGTAGCTGGAAAAATCAAAAGGTATTGTAGTTGCTTCGAAGTAAAATTTTCCTGAAGTTTTTCTTATGTCAGCAACTTCAGTCACCACACAATTCAGATTAAAAAAAAAAAAAGTCTCAAGCTGCTTTCTTTGTATTAGTGCACTCCACAGGAGGGAGGGGGGAATCTAAGCCCTGTTCCCCAAAAGTCTCCCTTCTTCCAGAAAAGCCAATCAATTGAGAACAATCTCCTTAACAAAGTAGGGATACTTCACCCCTATGCCAGGGCTGTAAAGACAATCTCTACTCCTACTACTAGGCCAAGCATTTTGGCAGACTCCACAATAATGGACCACAGGTTTGGAAGGGATCCTTGAGAGGCCATCCAGATCTACCCTAATTGCATAATTATGTTTTGTTCAGCCCAATATCATGAACAAATAATGAGGTCTTTCAGATAAAGACAGAACGCTTCACATTTTATAACAGAACAAAGATTTTAAAATATTAACATACAAAATGACTGGAGTCTGTTTAAATCATTTCAATGTTAAAATATAGTAAACATCTTAGCCTTGAAGCCACACATAATGACACAAATCTTTAAACAAAGAGAAGCAATCATTATACTTAGACTAGCTGTTGCCCGTGGCTTCGCTCGCGTGGATTTTAGGATTTGGGACGCCCCACACACAACAGTCATTCAGTCAGTCATTTAAAAAGTTTCCCTCCCTTTTCACCCCCTTAGAGAACATTCTAAATGCCCTAGGGCAGATTTGCATACCCACCCCTATTGGCCCCTGCAGGAATTCATACGAACATTCTAAGTGTCGTATGGGCTATTTGCATAACTACTCCTATTGGCTCCTGCAGCAATTATGAGGTGAGGCCGATTTGTATAACTGCCCCCCTTGTTTTGCCCATAGGATATGAGAGTGGGGTGATTTCCCCCCTTTTTCACCCCCTTAGGGACGGAATTTCTAAAACTCCTTCCTTAGTGGGTGTCTACATCATAAAATCAATGTCCCTTCAAAATTTCATGTTCCTAGATTAAACGGTTTGAGCTGGGCGTTGATGAGTCAGTCAAAATCAGTCAGTCAGTCAGGACACCTTCTTTTATATATATAGATTGCCTGGTGAAGAAGCAGTTTCGCTATAGGTGGTGGCAGTGGTGGGGAGTGAAAATCCCCCATAAAATATTAAAATTATGCCCTAGGGCAGATTTGCATACCCACCCCTATTGGCCCCTGCAGGAATTCATACGAACATTCTAAGTGTCGTATGGGCTATTTGCATAACTGCTCCTATTGGCTCCTGCAGCAATTATGAGGTGAGGCCGATTTGCATAACTGCTCCCCTGTTGTTTTGCCCATAGGAGATATGAGGGTGGGGTGATTTTGCCCTCTTTTTTCACTCCCTTAGAGACGGAATTGCCAAAAATCCTTCCTTAGTGGGTGTCTACACCATAAAAACAATGTTCCTTCAAATTTTCACGTTCCTAGATTAAATGGTTTGAGCTGGGCATTGATGAGTCAGTCAGGACTTCTTCTTTTATATTATATATATATATATATATATATATATATATATAATATATATATATAACTCGACAGCGGATTTTGCCTCGAACCAGCTCTGTTCTGTATCACACACCATGAATAAGGATTTTTGCGAGCTTAACAGCCTGCTCTTCCCCCACTCCCAGAGATCTGCATTACAAACCGAGCCAGAGAGCTGCTGTTCTGAAATTAGCATTTCAATCATAAACAGGTTTTACCTGTGTCCTGCTGTGATTAGGTTTTAGCATTTCAATCACTGTTGTTACTAGTACATTCCTTTGTGTGTGAGAACTTCTTGCTGAAGAGGGTTTATATTCAGAGTTAGAAGCAGACACTCACAGGTTATGTGTTTATATAATATAGAAATCATATATTAAACTATATTTTACCACACAAGCTCTAAGTTTATTAAAAATTCCTCTGTAAAAAAGGTATGCATCTCACAAGAATTACCACATTATTATGTCTAATCTGTAACAAAATCCTTTTTGTTACAAACAAAGGAATGTAACTAGGAATGTAAAGGGTAACCAATTGAGATGCTAAAAGCTGTCTCGAGCCTCGAGAAAAAGATCTTGCTGATTCGCAGCTCAATTGGGTTCGCATTGCAGGTCCGTGGAGGGGGGAGAAGGAAAATCGACTAGCTCGAAGAATTCGTGAGCCAGCTGCTGCAAGGCTCGCCCCCACCCATGTGCTAAAAAACTCCCGAGTTTTTTTTTTCTTCGAGCAAGGTCTGTTCGCTGTTCACTCAGCATGATTAAAGATTATTGTGATCTTGACGTTACACTTCCAGTTAGAGAATGACTGTTGTGTGGGGGGCATTCCCAAATCCTGTGTGGATTATTTTACCCCAGGCCTGTGGCTCACGCTGGCTCAGCATGTCTGAGCGTGGAAAGCTAAGCAGGGTCAGGCCTGGTTATTACTTGGATGGGAGACCCCTCCTCTAGTCTCCTGCATTGAGCAGGGGGTTGGACTCGATAGCCTTGTAGGCTCCTTCCAACTCTATGATCTATGAATCTATGAATCCTTGCGTCTGTGTGTATGGGCGTTTGCGTGCATTGCATAGGCTCCTGCACAGTTGGACGGATCCGCCCCAAACCTGGCACACATACTCTCCATCCCCCAAGGACAAAGACTGGCGGGCTCAAATCTCCGAAAAAGCCATCACTGCGCCTGTACGGGCCAAAATAGATGATAGGCCTAGTGATGTAACTGATCGCCTTGTGCGAGAGTAGCAGGCCGAAATCGGGCCCGCTAACGCTTGTGCGAACCTACCTTTTTCTGGTGGCGGCTCACCGTGGAGAGGCAAGCTGCCCACGCCGGTCCCGTCGCGTCATTTCTGGCAATGTTTAAGCCCTGTTGCCCTGGTTTCCCCTGCTAAAACATAGCGCGGGGGTCCAGCACGCCAGAGCAGGGTCCCGTCGCATCACTTCTGGCGCCCTCGAAGTGATGCGATGGGACCGGTGCGCCCATCGGCGGCAGCTCAAGCGGCGCGGAGAACGCTCCATGCCACTCGGAAGAACGAGGTGGGGAGGCCGCCGGAAGTGACGCGACAGACCCTGCTCCGGCGTGCTGGACCCCCATGCTATGTTTTTGGTGGGAGAAACCAGGGCAACAGGGCTTAAACAGCCCTGTTGCCCTGGTTTCCCCTGCCAAAAACATAGTGCGGGGGTCCAGTGTGCCGGAGCAGGGTCCCGTCGCGTCTGTCAGCAGCAGATCGAGTGGCGCTGAGAACGTGCCGTGCCACTCGGAAGAACGAGGTGGGGGGGCCGCTGCCACGGAGAATCGAGGCGGTTGAGAGGCGACCCCCCCACAGGTACGTGAGCACCACTAATAGCCAATGGCATCACTTGGAATGTTTGCAGGAGCCATTCAGGAGCGGTTATGCAAATAACTCCAATGACATTTAAAATGTTCATATGAACTGCCACCACAGGGGCCCAATCAGGAGCGGATATGCAAATCTCTCCATCGTCAAAACAGAATGTTCATATACACTGCAGCCGGGGCCTACACGGGGGGGGGGGAGCTGGGATTACATTGTTAGGTAGTCCTGAGGGGGAGGGGGAACAGGGATTTCATTGCTGTGTAGTCCCAGGGGGGGCAAGCTGGGATTTCATTGTTGCGTAGTCCCGGGGGGTGGGAGAGCAGGGATTTCACTGTCGTGTAGTCCTGGGGAGGGAGCAGGGATTTCACTGTTGTGTAGTCCTGGGGTGGTGCAGGGATTTCATTGTTGTGCAGTCCCGGGGGGGGGGAGCAGGGATTTCATTGTGTAGTCCTTGGCGGGGGGAGCAGGGATTTCATTGTGTACTCCTGGGGGGGAGCAGGTAGTCCTGGGGGGGGGAGCTGGGATTCCATCATGTAATCCCGGGGGAGCTGGGATTCCATCATGTAATCCCGGGGGAGCTGGGATTCCATCATGTAATCCCGGGGGAGCTGGGATTCCATCATGTTTCTTTTAAAAACAATTGTACCAAATCCTAAAATCCACGCGAGCGAAGCTGCGAGCAACAGCTAGTCCCACATATAGGGTTTCTTATTTTGTAGCAAATGCTTATATTTCAGGGTGTAAGGAATCCGAGTTCCACAAGCTGACCCTTTTCCACTGCCATCCATTCTTTGAGAATACTTTATAACCTCCTAATAGCTTGCTATAAGAGGCTTTGGCATGAGATGGAGACCAACACTATTAAAGAAGTTAATTTATTAAAGGGGTATTTTGTACATAAGGGAATACTAATATTTGCTTTGTGGTTTTCAAAAGACTGCTTAGTGACAATTCTTAAGGACTCAAGAGACACTGTTGCTGCTACAAGCATCTTAATGATTTATTTTACCTCAGGACAAATTCCCTAAACCCCCACCACAGCCAAATACACTCACAACCAGGTCCAGCTCTTGGGTACAGTCTTCCTCTGGCTCCCAAAGCTCCTCCTATTGTATTTCTGGCTGCTTGGACCATTTATCTGGGTTTTTACTGCCTGCTTGTTTATCAACAAGATCTGGCAAGATCTTAGGGCAGCCTCCTGGCATAACCCAGCCACCTGCTCCCTACTCCTAATCTTCACCAGCCACATAAGGTTATTCCACAGAGAAGGAATAGCTTAATATTCAGGCCTTAGCTATTCACTTTTTTCTCAGCTTTCTCCTCGTCCCTCTATAACACCATTCACCTGTAACAATATGAAAGAACTGCTGGATTCTGCCTGAATGGGTGGTGTTTCCTGGGAGGAACCAGGAAGTAGTTAAGGGCTACACCTACTGCTTCTGGCCTGAGGAGAGAGAGGCCACTGCCTGAGAGAGTTCAGTGGAATGACTTTGTTTAAATAAAACTTAGGTTTTATTAGTATATTAGGTTTCTCTGAAAGGCAGAGTCTATGGGGTGCTGTGCACCAATTATGAAACTCTACCAATCAGCAGACTTTCTCCATGACTCCTTAACTGTCGACTCTGTAACTATCATTTCCCAACTGCTCTTTTCCACCTTGCTAGAATCCGCAGCCTATCAGAATTCAATTTACCTGATCTGGCCCCATCTAACAATATTCAAAGTGCTTGTCTCTCCCCATTCAGAATGTCTCTAAACAACTACTAGACAGACCTTTGACAGTAACACAGCAAGGCCTCAGGCCTACTGAGATACATTATTGCTTCTCAGAGGCCACACAAAGTAAACATTATAGAACAACAGTAATATACAGGCATTTCTTCACAGATTTCTATTTGGAAGAGTTGTTGTTAAGTTGTATTTCTATTATTATTATTATTATTATTATTATTATTATTATTATTATTATTATTATTGTATTCTAATGATTTGGGTGAAGTCAGTGATTCTCAAACTGTGGGGTAAGTCCCTTTAGGAGCCTGAAACCCCTGGATGAGCCTGAAACCCCTGGAGGAGGGTGCAAACTTTGAGAAATATTCAGGATTCTGAGGCAGTTAGAGCCCTCCTCTCACCAGTCAAGATATAGATGGGTTGAATGTGCCTTAGCAGAGAGTATCCTCATTCAGGGCTTTTTTTCTGGTGGAACTCACCGGAACTGAGTTCCAGCACCTTTTCTTCTATTAATTACATTACAATTTAATCGCCATCTACTCCCGAGGAAATGTAATCCAAGAGTTCCGGTACCCTTTTCTCCAGAAAAAAAGCACTGTCCTCATTTATCCACAATGCAGTAAATGTGCTTCTGATAGAATTTTGTAGCCTATCCTTTGCTTAAAGGTTGGCTTGCAGAACAACGAATCAGACTTTTGAAATTGCATTTGCCCACAATTACTGGCCTTTTCTTTTAACAGATAACTAAAGAGAATTGGTATAAATCTGTTATTTCATATCACAAGTCCACTTAGAATTGGAATTGTTCATATTTTTTCTTCCTTAGCCAATCCACGTTATTCACATTCAGTTGCTGACTTCAGCAATTTGTTCCGTATCTCAACCACACTTTTGTGTAAAGAATCTATAAAAGTTAGGAACCTGAAAATTGGATTTCCCTTGAACAGTCACTAATCACAAATGTGGAAAATGTCTTAAGTCAGTGGCATTAGTTTTACATTTTAAAAAACCACAGAGGTGTTTGCTCTTGGATCATATTGTTTCATGATCCTGGCATTTCCAAAAGCTATTTTTCTTAAATGTGTAGGTTATGAAAGTGAGAATGGCCAGGAAAAAAAGAAAATGTATTCCTTCAAAATGAGGTTTCAAAGTTGGGTACATCTACAATGTCTGATAGACCACACTAATCACTGTACTTACTCCAGTATAGATTTTTAAAAGAAATTAGTCTTTGATCACCATAGCATCCCAGCTTTTGCATTTCTTTCTCTTTTTTAAAGAAAAATTAAGAATATAGTCTATAAAATCCATCAACTTCTCCTCTTCTTCCCATTTCCTAACAGTAGAACATAGTTAAAATGTATTGATAGAAACCATGCTTCTAATTAGTAGAACTGATAAATTATTGTGTAGGTACCATGATGGCCTAGCAAACTGAGTTTTGTAGAATAGATGATGACACAAAGGAGAATCTTCTACAGTTAGAATGCTTGCAGAACATATTTATACAAATAGAGTAGCTCCATAACATGTGTCATTTTTACCCATATTTTATGGCTCTTTTATAGCTGATAGTGATTAGTTCTCATGTCAACAGGCTGATTGAATTTTTATTGCATATAGTACAAGGGTGTTGTTCATCACCATTTCTATTTAAAGAGCTGACTGGTTTGCTACTGTGCTTAGTGCTTAACAAGTTTCCTCTTTGAAATAGCTGACTAGCTTTCTAATGCACTTGATGGTGGGCTGTTATGCATCCTTCCTTATTCTGTGTAGTTGGCTTAATCTCACAACCTTTTGCACAACAAGTTACTACTTTTTTGCAAAAGCTGTTCAGAAACATGTTGTAACTATGAATATGCAAGTTCCATCCCCAAAATTAAAATAATGGAATTACATTTCATCCCTAATTTATTTAATTCATTACATCACTCATTCCTCATGACTGTGAGGAGAATATTAACTACCGGTATCCAGTTCTATACAGGTGTATACACCTTATGTAGTTTGCTTTTTTCCACCAAAGCACATAGGTGACAACCATTGAAGATATTGTCAGTGTCCATTAGTTCTAGGAGACTGGTGATGCATATGTTTTGAATATAAACAACTGGTATATATAAAATATATTCATTCTTTTAGGCAACACTACAAGACTTGGAACAAAGACGCCCACAACTGGAGGAGCTAATAACAGCTGCACAGAATCTGAAAAATAAAACTAGCAATCAAGAGGCTCGAACAATCATTACTGATCGGAGTAAGTAGTGATTTTTCTGTGCCTAATATTTTAAGTCTGTAAGAATACTGATTTGTATCCCAAGTTAAGTAAGTATATGGCTATTCATGCACTGGGGCTTTCCTGATCCTTCTTCCCTACTACAACCCCCAGCATCCCTGAAAAGCCTCTCTTGAGGGTTGGGGGGGGGGCTTAGGAAAGGGTTGGGGCTGTGGTATGTGGGGTGCAGTGGGAGGGGGATTTGGAGAAAACTGGGTGGAAGTAGGTTGCATGCAGAGCTCCACTCATGCAAATTGCTTCAGTCTGATTTTCAGCGATGCCCTCTCCTCACCACACTCCAGTTCTTACCTGAAGGTCCTCTGACCCCAGAAGAGACTTTTGGGGGACAATCATTAGCCTTAAACATTCTTAACTGTGCTGGATTGAAGCCTTATATATATCTTTATATTCTCATGCATATATGAATGTAACTTTTTTTTTCATAATTTCCTAAAATAGGAAATAGAAAGTTATACGTTCTCACATGTATTTTTTTTTCTGCATAATATATTTTTCTCATGCATATCCTAAAAGCTTACTAAAATAATCCATTAAAGGAAACAATGGGTGGATCGCACAATCTCCGCAGCCCACCGTGGCTTTTTTTTTTAAGCCATGGTGGGTTGTGGTGTGTGCTGGCCACCCTTTTGAATATTAAAACCATGGCAGGCAATTGCCGTGGCTTATCGTGTCATGCAAACCTGGTGAGGGTGGCTTATGTGAAGATTAAACAACCCTCACATAACCCATGGGCTGTTTTAGGGTTATGCAAGGGTTGTTTAATCTTCACATAAGCCTGCCTCACCGGGTTTGCACAACATGAAAGGCCATGGCACCTACCTGCCATGGCTTGAATATTCAAGAGTGACCGGCACACACTGCAACCCATTGTGGTTTAAATAAGCCAGAGTGGTCTGTGGTGATTGTGTGAATCCGGTCATTAATATATTAACATTTATTAAAAAATAAAATTAATTAAAAAAACTTCTGAAGCAAGTGCATAATGTCCTATACAAACGAAAGAACTATTTTATTCTATTTTGCTTCTAAGATGTCTCCTTTTAGTCTTATTTCATTTTTTGTTAGTTTCCATTTTTCTTTGTATGTAGGTAACCTTCTTGAGCAGCCTGGTCCTATAAAAGTGCTTTAACTGACAGTGCAAACAGTAGTTGCTTCTTATGCTGCAACTGTTAAAGCATTTGCTTGTGATTATAGTATGTGGACTATACTATAGCCATCCAGATGTTGCCTAGCAGGCTACAAAAACACACATCTTGATATGCTATGGGATACTTCATAGAGGAAATTCCAGAAGAGTAGCAAAATTGAGTCCTGTGGCATGTTTGCTAGCCTAGCCACTGAATGTTGTTAACTTCATGTATTTAATCTCTGCTTTGAAAATAGGCTCTACTCTTTTAATCTCATCTTATATAATAATACCGCCACTACCACCACATTGGTCCATGTGTGTATAATATCGAACACATTTATCATTTAAATCATGTAAGTCATGTAGTAGCCTCTTGTCTACAAAATCTCATGCCATGATAAATGTGTTAGTCTTCCACCGGATTCTTCCATGTTTGGGGAGGGACTAGCTTCAGGCTGGAGCTGAAGCTTGTTTGGGGTTACAGAGAATCAGTTTCTGTTTAATGTGCCGTTTAAAATATTTTGTATACTTTTCAATGCTACAATAGCTTCAAAGATGTATGGAACCAAACACGAGATGTGGGCAATAAGATGGGTCTGTCAACTCTTTGTACACCATCTAGCCCCATTGAAAGACAGCTGTAGTTTTGGGTCAAGCCATGTTGACTTCCAGCCACAGGTGCAAAATGTTAAGGCCATCATGTCAATGCAGTTAACACATATTGACTGGGTTTGCATGACATGACAACCCATCGTGGGTGACAGCCATGGTGGGTTGTCATGTTGTGTGAACCTGGACCGATTCCCACAGGGTGGCTTGCTAGGGGTTGTTGGACCCACGATGGGTTGTTATGTTGTCCGAGCCTTGGTGTCCTGATTTTACAGCCGGCTTCAGTTAGTGTCCAGATTATAAGCAGGGAACTCAGCCAGCTAAACACAGTCAAGATAAACAACAATGAGACTAGCAAATAACCCATCAGTCAAGGTAGTTTTAAATACCAGAGTCTTTCCAAGGCACAAGCAGAAAGAGTTTCCGTGTCCAGTCCAAAGTCCAATTAAGCCAGTCAGTCAGTCCAATAATTCAGCAGAGGTTTGGTGTCGAGGTACGGTCTAGGTTCATTCACAAAAGTCTGGTCAAGGCAACAAGGGCAAGGAGTCTGGAACAAGGTCTAGAGTGCAGAAGCAAGGTTAGATGTTGTTTCCAACAAGTTTGTTGGTGTACTAGTCAGCCTTTTATCCAGGTGCTGGCTGGATATGCCCATGCTCCGAGCTGCAGCTAATTACACAGGCTTGGCATGCAATCTGACACTTTGCCTGAGAAAGAAGATATCCGTGCTTCTCTTCAAGCAGTGGTGTTCTCTAGGGCTGGGTGGTCTTCCCATCTCTGGCTCAGATTCCAAAACTCCCTGGGGAGGGGGAAGACTCCCCTCATTCACACTTGAGGGCCCTGCCTCCTCATTCACTGCCAGCATGTTTCCCTCCTGGGTTCCTGTTTCTGCCTCATCCTCCGAAGCCAGGGCATCCCTGTAGCCTGGTGAGTCAAGCTCTTCTTCAGATGAGAACTCCTCAATCGGAAGCATGACACTTGGCAACCGACCCCATCGCGGGTTGTGGGAACCAGCTAACGAGTTGCTCGGCAAGAGTGGCAGAAACATCTTGCTGCTTTTGACAAGCTAGCCCGGGGCCACCGCCAGTGTCAGCCACCCACCTATGCCCAAGTGGCACAGTGGAGCAACCGTCACTGGCTCAGTGCCTCCCTCCTCAATCGTGAGCCCTTTTGTTCTTGCTGTGCTGTAGCTCCCCCTCCCCCGAGTGATCTTTGCTCGTGAATAGGGTGGACAGTAGATCATCCCCTTCATGGCAAGATCTTTTGGGGTGGGGGGTTTGGACCTGACTGTTGTCAGGTTCCTTGCATCCTTCTACCCTTTCCTGAGACTCTAGGTGCTTGGGAAAGTAGAACAGCCACCCACTTTTATGGGAGTACAGAACTTTGACAGCTAGCTGTCAAAACTCCGGTTCCTTTTAAAAGGGGCTTTCTTGACAGGGCTTGTCAGGATTTTTTGACAGGGACATATGCAGGTTAGAATGCATATGTCCCTGTCAAAAGAAAACATAAAAGGGGGTGGCTTGCACTTTCCCACTTTCCCGAGCAGTCAGGTCCCCGTCCCCCCCGCCAAATGGTCTGGCTGCAAAGAGAGGGTGATCTACTGGCCACTCCCTTTCGCGAGCAAAAATCACTCATGGTCATGGTTTCTCTTGACAGCTTGCTTTTTGACAGCTATCAAGAGAAAGCAAAGTGAAAAATAAAGCTCTTAGCAGCCTCTCAATGCCTATGGTAGGTGCCTGCTGCACTTTGACAGCAGACAACCCCCAGGACATTGCCCAGGTGAGACTTGCCATTTCGGTCCCACGCATGTGTGCACTTGCACAAGTCCGACTAAAAAATTAATTTTAAAAAATGTTCGAAAACATTTGTGCAAATTTCTTGCACTAATTTTTTTTAAAAAGGGGATGATGAACCAGTGACAGCCCCTCCAATGCACCACTTGGGCACCTTGAAAGGGCTGTCACTAGCTGTCAAATCGGAGATTGCTTTTCATGATCTCTGGGGGGGGGAAGGGTAAAAGGTGATGTGCAAAAGGGCTTGCAGTCATGGCGGGGGAAGGGCAGACAGTCCTGCCGGGGAGTCCCATGGGATACCCATGGGAGGACCAAGGGGGAAGGATGGGGGGACAACCCACAGTGAGCCCAATCATTTGTCAGGCACACCGTACGTTGTTTCACAAATAACCCACCCTGCATAGCTTATTTGTGGGTTGTCGTGACATGTGAACTCACCCATTCATGAGGATAGGCCCTCATGCTATGACATATCACTTTCCTGGTTCAAAAACCCATGGAGAGCAGTGTCATTAATGATTATCATAGCTATGTGATGAAAGTAATATAAGAGCCAGATCAAATATATTGATACCCAGTTCTCTAGGAACTTGTTTGTTCAATTTCTTTCTTATAAAAGAGGCAGAGCAAAAGACCATGAATGATGCCTCCTGCGGATCAGACAACAGCATGGATGCCCCAGCTCATATGCTGCTGCTTCCATGTGGCTGTGGGAATGAGGCCCCTTTATGTGGGTGATTTTTAAATGTAAGACCAAGAACACTAATTAGACAGGCCTTATATGTCACTAAAACACAGCTTCTTGGGGTTGTCATATTTACCTGTGTGTTATATGTGCTTGCCTTCTTTGAATGAGAGACAAAACTTTGGGCTAGTTCAGATGATATGGCTTCCCTGTTATGCAAATAAGCTGTGGCAAGCGTGGGATTCACATGCTTTCCTCTCATCCTTCCTTTTTTGCACACCAGAGGAACAAACTGAAAGTGTCTGGTTTTAAGGGAACAACAGTCAGATCCCATAGAACCCCTACACTATAGTGGATGAACTCAAGGAACTATAAATTATTTAAGACACAGTTTGATCCTGGTTTGTTCTCACTAACCATAGTTTAAACATGCCACAGTTCCCTGAGTTTGGATGACTAGAGAGGAAAGGAGGAGAAGTGGAAAGTGTCTGAGCACAAAGTACTCTGCAATTCATTCACATAGCAAGAAACCTGTTATGTTTGAACCAGTTCATTGCTTAACTCTCTAAATTAAATGATAGGATCCTATTTATGCTTACCTGGAAATAAGCATGCAAATGTTTAAGCTGCTAGCTTGGTAACTTGCTATATTAACTATGTAGTGTACAGCTGCATGATCAGAATATTTGCTTTTATGCTTATTATATTTTTTTTTATGCTTTGACCACTGCTGCTTCCTTTTTAAATAAGTGTTTTGTATTTAAGTTAATGTATTTTGCCTCAGATTTGAAGAACTGTGCCTAACTAGCAGCTGGCAGATCTTAAGGCCTACAATTGTATTCAGAAAAAGCTTAAAAATAAGCAGGTACAACTTTGCAGTTGGGTGGCTAAAGGGCTCTGACTGACAACAGCTATATCAGCGCTGGCTCAGCTTGTCTGAGCATGGAAAGCTAAGCAGGGTCAGGCCTGGTTATTACTTGGATGGGAGACCCCTCCTCTAGTTTCCTGAATTGAGCAGGGGGTTGGACTCGATGGCCTTGTAGGCCCCTTCCAACTCTATGATCTATGAAATCTATGAACAAAATTTCCCACATACAGACAGTTTTAAAGCACCTAACTCCACTATATGTCACGATCCTGAGCTTCAGAAGACCAACACTTTAACACCAAACCATCACACCTTAAGGGTTTTCATGGTTTTGAAACAGCCTGGAAATGTCATCCTTTACTCAGCTCGATTCATTCACATAGCATAACTAGATGAGACTCTGGGAGATAATTGATAAGTCTCTCTGAATGCAGCCACAAGGGTGTGTGAATTTGATTGAAGCAGTAGTGGAGGGGGTGCTTAATTCCTTTTACACGGGCCATTTTTTCTGATCAAAATCACCTCCATCTGCTTTACTACCTATGCCATGAGGAGGGAGTCTTCATATCTTTTCCGTGCACAGAGAAACCAGCTGGGCGGAGGCCTTTAAGTTTTGATCGGAAAAACAGACCATGGGAAAGTATTGTCCTCTGCTCCAAGAACTTCCCATGGCTGCATTTCAGGGTGTTTTTTAAAACTGTTGTGAGACTGATCATACATCTCCCAGTGTCTTGACTAATTTGTTTATTCTATGTATTGAATCTGTAATTATAATACTGAAAATGATATAAAAGATTTAAAAGAGCATAATAAACAGAAATTGAGTTTCTCAGATTATTTTGCTGGCTCTCTTGCAGGTAATATGGAATCACTAAGAAGTGCATTGTTTTCAAAAGTAGTTAATGGCTGCATTTCATTTATAATTGAAAATCCATACTGCTGTGACTTTCTGCCTTTCATATTTAATGAAATACTCTCTGAGTGTTTGATCTTTGGAGGCCTCAACTGATGAGAGTTTTATTAGGGTTAGCTGTTTTTCTTTGTCATGCATTAATTTCCGAACCGCATTCATAAGAGTAATTTATCTATTTTGGAAGCTTAATGAAATCATATGATAACTATGTGAGTGTGACATTCTTAAAGGAAATGGCTACTGTATTTATCTAAATGATGTTATAATTAGAGAGCTTCGGCTATTGGGCGGTTTTAAAATGAAATAAATACATAAATATAGTTTTTGAGTTATTTTTCTTAATATGTACTAAAAGTTGTCACTAGAACTATTTATTAAAAATGTGAAACAGGCTAACAAATGAAGTATATATAATTCATCACATCCTCTTCTACCTCTATGCAAAGTGAGATTGGGAATGGATCTTGGGTTCACACACTCTAATCGCTGGAATGGAAGAGTCCACTGTGGGGCAACTGGCTAACTGGTTGGGAACCTGTGTCCATAGAATGAACTGGCAGAGATGGGACAGTCTGAACTGTCTCCCGATTTTGTGCTGGAATTAACCTCTGGTAGTATCTCTCACTGAAGCTATTTTGATATTTTCCTTCACTGACTTTAGAAGACTGGTGAGGCAGGAAGGCGTTAGATAGCCTCACAGTCACATTTATTTCAAAGTGGGATGTCTCCATGCAGTTGTTGCCATCTCTACATGTTGAGGGGGTGAGAGCGGGAACATGCAAGTAGAGATATGCAAGACCTATCCAGCTCACCCACAAATCATTTTTTTAAAACATTCCTATTGAATGCTTGAAAAAGGTTGAGCAGATCTTCGAGTGTTTGCCAAACCAATTGATTGGACCCTGGTTTCTGCCAGTCCACAAGGGAAAGAAAATCTTACTTTGAAGAAGGAGTAATATTAATTTTAACACAGAGGAAGACCCACGTTGCCTTTCCTTGGCTGCAAACAGTGTGTGGGCCCTCATTTCCTGTCAGGAAGCATTGGGGGCTTGTAATTTTCTTTATTTGCTCGTGTGGTGTGCCATACACGTTAGGTTTTGCATGGGCAGAACGAGGATTGTCACCTGACATCAGGATTGTCACCTGACCTGGAGGATGTCTCTTGAGTTGAAGTACACACGGTCTATTGTCACCAGACATAATGTCAAGGTCTATGACTCAGACTCATGGGGCAAGTTGGAATCAACATGTTGTGAAGAATAGGTTATACAACTGGTGAGTAATATCCTATTTATAGATACTGTAAATAGGGTCTTACTATATAAGTTGGGGTAAGACACACATCCCCTCACTTCCTGCTTCTTGTTCTGGACTTCTGCTTCAAGTCAGTCACTTCACTTCATCTCAGCCTTACCACTGGGGTCTTGGACTTGTATCTGCAATGATGTAGCGAGATGGGGGTATCTCTTCTGCGTAAGAGAAGAAACTCGCATTGCTTGCCTTAATCCCATGTAATTGGGTCTTACAAATAAACTCTTTAATCTTTACTAACTGCTGTTATCTCCTCCTTCCGTCTGCGTGACTAGGACTGAGGGTCACTGGCTAGGTGAGCTTTTGAACCCGGGTCAGTCCAGCTCTCACAACACAGACATGAAATTACAAAGAAAAGGAGGATAATAACCTCATTTTGTTATGTTCTGGGTTTTTTTTATAGCTGTCTCTTCACTTCCTCAAGTTAAATATTTCAAAGATGGATTTCTCATTTCTCTTCTAGATTTCTTCTTTGCTCCCTGCCATGTTTCTTTATTATTATTATTATTAATTTTTATCTAATTTTTGCAAAACAAAAGATAACAAAATACAATAAAACACAAAATTTAAACTTAAATTTTACAGTAAAACATACAGTGCTCCCCCCACCATCCTAGGGACCAATTAATATGCTTCCATTCCAATAAACAATTGCTAATCTGTATTCCAAAGATATAACATATCCTGACAATTTATCATTAAGAGCTATATCCCATATCTCCTTATACCGATCAATAATTAGAAATTCATGCTGAACCTTCCACTTCCTCGCAATCATTAACCTAGCTGCCATTAACAAATTTACGATTAATTCCTTCGTGTTTTGTGAACACATTTATTTTATTTATTTATTACATAAATAATCACCCATCTGGCTGGAATCACCCATCTGGCTGGAAACACATAACTTTCTCCGTTTTTGATAACAATGCTAATTTTGGACAGACCTCCAAATTAATACCAATAATTTCTGAAATTTCCAAAAAAACCTTTTGCCAAAATTCCAATATGTTTTTACAACACCACATATGAGCATATGTACCTAATTCTTGACATCCTCTCCAACACAATGCAAAGCAATTCTTATCTATTTGGTTTAATCTTACTGGAGTTAAATACCATCTCCAAATTAATTTATATAAAGTTTTCCTTCATCCTTATTGACATAACTCTCAGAATACGTCTGTCCCAAATACTCTTCCAGCCCTCCTTCGCAATCTCCTCCTCAGATTCAATATCCCAAACTCTCTTAAGATGATCCTTTTGCCCTTCCGCTTTTTGAATCATTATATATAAATCCTTTGTTATACCTCTTGTTGATGCATCCCCTTCGATACCCTCTCTAGACTTAACAATAATTTCAAATTTAGTTAAGTCCCTTTAATATTCAGTTTTCCTCTTCCATTTCTTCGTCCACTGCTCTAACTGCATTATATTTAACCATGAAATACTTCTTCCAATCACTTCAATTATTTGTTCTCCAGACTCCATCTTTTCCACCCAATCCATTAATTTAATAACCTTTTCTTTTCTTAATATGCCCTCCAAACTCATGTCTTAAATTTTTGGGAAAATCTTCCATAACCACCACCGGAGTTAACGGGGATATCCCTGGAATAAATAGTTTCCTCATACTAATCCAAACCTCTAACATACTACTTAAAAATGGGTTTTCTAATCTTTTTATCATATTATTATTCTTTTTTCTTTTCTTTTTTTTTTTCCCGATATATATTTTTTATTTTTATATACGACAAACATAATATCAAGCATATAACAATAAAACCAAACCACAAATACATACATAACCCACAACAGCACAAACCTAAGATAGACTTCCAACCCCTATTACAGCAATATAAGCATTTCTTATATAAAATAATAATTTCTATACAATAATTAATTCTAGTTATGGCAAAAAGAAACCACTAGAGGTCTCACCCTACATATAAATCCTAACTCAGCCTTCTATTAAAAATCCAAAGGAAATAAAATTCCATATTCTTTTTTTCAACAAACCAACATAATTTTAAAAGCAATCCATCCACCCCATTAACCCCCCCTTTTTTTCTAGGTAACCCACTACAGATTTTAACTTCCAATCCAATATACAACCCACACATTTTTTTTTTTTTAGCCCCCTAATATTTCCATAACAAAACTGATATATATAACAAAGTTAGCAAATGAAACAATATTCCCAACCCTTCATGAAAAACTCAGTCTATTCTAATACTCTGTGGGGCATTCCAATTAGAAAAAAAAAACAACAGAAGGAAATGCGTCAGCCATCTTCTTTCCAATCGTCCTGCATCCTACACATTTTCTGGATATATTTTCACCCTAATAATATATTTAACATATATATGTTAACTAATACATACTTAACCCTGATTCTCATTTTTCAAGTTCCAAATCAACCTAAAGCATAAAATTTTAAACTCCCAATACATTTATATCTTAATATTTAAAATCAGAGCATGTTTCAAAATCAGCCAATAAAACAATATTCCAAACCCTTTATCTTGCCCAGTAAATCCAAAACTGTCTCTTTCATATCCCCCTCCCCCTATCAAATGGAAATCCCTTAAGAATCAGTCCAAAAGCGAAGAATAAAGTCCGTTTATTCTGTTGCTCTGAGGGTTCCTGCCCTCCCATTTGTATTGTTGAAAAGGACACGTCGTCCATCTTCGATCCAAAAAACTGTGTCACACGTATCTTGTGAGATAATATTTCTTCTTCAAAGCCTCTATGCAGATCTGGTAAACTTCCAAAATTGTTACTTACTTCTTTCTTCTTCCGTGACAGACCTGAGTAAGTATCCAATTTCTCTTGATCATGTTGTAATTCCAATTGAGGGTTAACACACCAAACATCCATTTTCAACACCATTTTATTCACAAAGTCTTCCACCTTGTTATCGAATTGCAATAATTTATCTCTTAGTCTCATAAACATTTCCCATGAAACCATCTTTTCTTGTAGATATTTTTCAAAGCACTCTCGGCCGAATTCCTTATTTCAAGCTACTGTAGATAAGATTAGGGAACCTCCTTTCAGACATTCCATCCACTTTTTTATTTTTGCCTCCCGGTTATATCTCTTGATGTACTCACATTAAATTTCAAGTCCAATTATGCTGTAGAGAGATTCCTTGCCGTTACAAATCCAGATGTTTCCATTCATTTTGGAAGCAAGCACGGACTTTCCTAATGATCGGTAAACCAACCTCCGAAATGCAGCGCCGTTTTCCCTCTATCTCAGATCACGCCGCAAATCTATCTGTCAACACGGCAGACAGAAAGCATTGTATGACCCTTGAGACGATTTGAGGGTAACGCCAATCTTATCTTCTTCCTTAAGAAGTAGATTTCCCGGCCAGAGGACGTCTCTGACCCAAGAAACGCTGCATTCGTATTCCCCACAGATCTCTCTGTGAGTCTTCTAGAAAGCCATGTTTTGCCCGGAAGTCTTTTATTATTCTTTTTTCTAAATAAAATATTCTCCAAAGTAATTCCTAATTCATGTGCTTCTAACTCCAACCACATTATTGCTTTAGGCCGAGCGATAATATCCAATATATGTCTCAATTCCTTGGCTATATAATCCCACTTTAAATTAGGAAGACCAAGACTGCCTAATTTTTGAGCTTTATACCATCTTGTTTTATTAATCCTAGTCCCCCCACCCGCCCCCCATTACAATAAGTATTAATAATTGCTCACCGTACTTTAAGTTCTTTTTCTGGTATCGCTATTGGTAACATCCTAAAAAAAAAAAATTCATCCTAGGTAAAATCTTCATTTTAATCAGCTATTCTACCAAACTATGAAAGTCCAATTTTTCTATATTCCTCCAGTTTATTTTTAACCTCATTCTTTAATTGTCTAAAATTCTGTTTTCCTAATTTATCCAGATCTTTTGAAGTATCTGTTCCTAAATATTTAATTACATTTGTAATCTTAATATTACTTTTCTTCCTAGACATTTCAATCCCCTCCATTTTAGTATAATTAAACACCAAAATCTCAGATTTATCCCAATTTACCTGAAGCCCCGTTACTTCCCTGAACTCCTTAAGATGGTTCTCCAGCCTATCCATATCTTCAATAGGATTTTCAATTGTTAACAGAGTATCATCTGCAAAAAGATTTATTTTAATCTTATCCTTTATCCCTATCCCACAAATATTCCTGTCTTCTCTAATTACATTTGCTAAAGCCTCCATTACTAATGCAAACAAAATAGGGGAAAGGGGGCATCCTTGTCTCGTTCCTTGGCCTAGGGAAATTTTCTCTGTCAATCCATCATTTACCACTACTGACATAACATTTTGAGAATATAGTTGGTTAACCACTCCTCTAAATCTCTCACCAAACCCCATAGTTTTTATTATCATTTTTAATGCAGGCCATTACACACAATCAAAGGCTTTGAAAATATCCAATGCTAGTACCCCTGCTCTCAATTTATTTTTCTTTATTTTATTAAATATATTTAGCACTCATCTAGTTAGACCCGCCATTTGCCTTCCTTGCATAAAACCGCACTGGTCTAGCCCAACATATTTACTAACGAACCTATTCATTCTTCTCGCCAATATTGTAGTCAATAACTTTGCATCTTGATTTATTAAGGAAATGGGTCTATGCGAGCCCGGCTCTGTTAAATCCTTCTCTGGCTTTGGAATTAAAATAATCGTAGATTGCTTCCATGTAGAGGGAATCACTCCCCCCTCCAATATATTATTAAATAAAACTTTTAACCTTGGAACCAACATTCTTTTAAAAACCTTATAATATTCAGCACCCAAACCATCTAATCCTGGGGTCTTACCCCCATTTAATTTATTTATAGTGTATTCTATTTCCAAGTCTGAAAATGGTTGTTCCATCATCTCGCAATCTTCGTCCTGTACTCTAATTTTCAGATGTTTTCCTATATATTCTTTAATCCTATCTTCCGTACAATTCCCAGCCTTAAATTCTGAATAAAATTCATGAACATTTTTTTAATTTATCCTGCATCAAATTATAACCCTTCCCCTTTTTATCCTTAATTACTCCAACTGCCATGTTTCTTCAAGTATTGTTGAATTTACTGTTTTCCCCCCTTCGCAAGCCAGAGATCCTGGCATTGTTTTAATATTTCTTTCTCTTCAGATTTTGTCAATAACTAAGGGACAAACTAAGCATGATGGGCAGCTGTCCACATGTTTCCTCTGTGTTGATAAAATAGTGGTGGTGGGTCTGTTCTTTCCATGAAAAGGAGTTTGTGGGAAGGGAAGGGAATATGTTACCTCCTCTATTTAACCTCATGGCACCCCATTGCTTTTAACAATTTTTTCTCATCCTGGCTCCAAAAACAGAAATAAACCATGGATGGGAAAAAATTGCTTAAACCAATGGAGCACATCAAGGTAAGGGGGGTTGGATGGGTGTCACTTCAGTTTATTTATTTATTTATTTATTATATTTATATCCCACCCTTTTTCCTGCAAGGAGCCCAAGATGGCTTACATAATCCTCCTCCTCCTCTCCATTTTCTCCTCACAACAACCCTGTGAGGTAAGTTAGGCTGAGAGTCAGTGAGTGGCCCAAAGTCACCCAGTGAGTTTCATGGCTGAGCGGGGACTAGAACCCGGATCTCCTGAGTCCCAGTCCAACACTCTCACCACTACGCCACACTGGCTCTCGTACTTTGTACTTTTTCTCATCTTGTTACTTATTTATGGATTTTATTGTCAGCTGATAATCAGTTGATTAATCCTTTACCCTTCTTTAAAGAAATGTGTCAAAGACGTAACCTATGACTAAGTTGCTATGGTTTTAATTTTGGCATTATTTTGGGTTGGCCTGTATAAGTCTATAAAACTATTTAGTCAAGACCTGTTTTCTTACATAGTGCTTAGTTTCCCCCCTAGTTTTTTTTTAAAAGTAAAATCCTATACACACCTACCTGGGAGCAAGTCATATTAAAATTAATGGGACTTTCTTAAGAGTACATATGCACAGTAATTGCTCAATGAATCAGCAGTGATTTTCATATTTCAGGATTCTCTTGAAATTTAAGAGGAGGAATAGACATGGGAAGGGTGTGCAGCATTCCTAGGGTGCAAATTCTGGTTTCAGAAAGTTACGATGCCTGTGACATAAATATTTCCATGATAATATTTTTATTGTAGATGCTGCAAAGGGAATAATGAAGTCGGACGTGGGCAGTGTGACACATGCCTTAACTATATCTAGGTTAGATGTACATGAGGCTACCTTTGAAGGGCCTTCGGAAACTGCAATTGGTCCACAGTGCAGCAGCAAGAATGCTGGTTGCTATTTGTTTACAGGTTAATATTACACCTGTCCTGCAAAAGCTGCAGTGGCTACCGATTGTTCCTGGGCACAATTCAAAGTGTTTGTGATTTATTTATTTATTTATTTATTTATTTATTCATTTTCTATACCACTCAATAGCCGAAGCTTTCTGGGCGGTGTACAACAATCAATTAAAAAAACAACAATAAAAAACAGTTAAAATTATAAACAATAGAAACACCTTTAAAACCCTAAATGGCTTAGGTCCAGGATACCTATGAGACCACCTCCTCCTGTACTAGACTGCCCATGATCTAAGATCTGATGGAGAGGCCCTTCTCTGTGTCTTTCTGTGGTAGAATTTTATTTTTGGAATTTCATTGAATTTATGGTTGGTTTTTTTTTTTTTTTTAATTTTTTTTAATTTTTATTTAAATTTTTAAACAATACAAAGAAAATAACACACACATATAACTAATATTGTGCTCCCATCACCATGGGACCAAATAATCCAATAACTCTATAATTGTTCATTATTCCAAAAATACAACATATCTTGACAGGGTAAACTCCCTTTCCCCTTTTTAAACACATATTCCAAAAATAAACCCCAGATATCCTTGAAAATATTTTTCTTTAATTGACCCCTTTTGCATTTAATATTACAAGTCAACATATCATTCAAAGCCATATCCCATACTTCTTTATACCAATCAGTAATAGTGAAAACTTGCTGAATTTTCCATTTCCTTGCTATCATTAGTCTACCTGCCGTTAACAAGTTTATAATTAATTCTTTTACATTTTGAGGACCGATCACCTTTTCCGTTATTGATAGCAAAGCTAGTTTAGGACAAACCTCTAAATCAGCTCCAACAATTTCTGATATTTCCTCAAAAATCATTTTCCAAAAATCCATTACATTTTTACAACTCCACCACATATGAGCATATGTACCCAACTCCTGACATCCTCGCCAACACATTGGAGAACATTTATTATCTATTCTATTTAATCTCACTGGAGTCAAATACCATCGCCAAATTAGCTTATAAAAATTCTCTTTAATTCTTATAGACATATTTTTCAATATTCGCCTATCCCAAATCTTGTTCCACTCATCCTTTGATATTTCCTCTTCAAACTCTGTATCCCAAACTATTTTAAGATTTTCTGCTTGCTCTTCTGATTTCTGCAACATTTTATATAACATCTTTGTAAGACCCCTAGCTGATGCATTTCCTTCTACGAGTTCTCTGGACATAACTAACTGCTCAAATGCGGTGAAATCCCTTTCATGCTCATGTCTCCTCTTCCATTTCTTACCCCATTGTACTAATTGAATTAAATTTAACCAAGAAATTCTTCCTGCCCCAACCCTATCAATTATTTGCTGTCTTGTCTCCATTTTTTCCAGCCAATCCATTAAACTTATCACCTTTTTCTCTCTAAAAATTCGTTCTAAATGTCTAACATTCTCGGGAAAATCTTCCATAACCACCACTGGAGTAAGCGGGGATATACCTGGTAAAAATATTTCCTTATTTCTACCCCAAATTTCTAACATATTTTTTAAAAAGGGATTTTCTAATCTTTTTGTCATAATATGTCCTTGTTTTGTAAATAAGAATTTCTCCACCCTATTACCCAATTCAAATGCTTCTATTTCCCACCACATAAAATCTTTTCTAACAATAATATCCATAATATATCTAAGTTGATTAGCTATATAATACCATTTTAAATTAGGGAGACCAAGTCCCCCTATTTTTTGAGCTTTATACCATCTATTCTTAGTAATCCTTGATCTTTTCCCCCCATTACAATAGCTATTTAACATTACTTGCCACTCTTTGATTTCTTTCTCTGATATCTTATATGGTATCATTCTAAATAAAAAATTAAACTTCGGTAAAATCTTCATTTTAATCAAAGCTATCCTACCGAACCACGATAATCCCAACTTTTTATAATCCTCTATTTGATTTTTAACTTCATCTTTTAGTTTTTTAAAATTCCATTCCCCTATTTTATCCATATCTTTTAATATATCAATACCTAAATATTTGATTATATTTTTTATCTTTATATCCACTTTCCTTTGTTTAAATCCCCTTTCCTCCAGTTTACTATAATTAAATGTCATTATCTCCGATTTATCCCAATTAACTTTTAACCCTGTTACTTCTCTAAATTCATCTAAATGTTTCTCTATCCAATCCCAATTTTCCATAGGCCTTTCTAATGTTAACAATATATCATCTGCAAAAAGGTTTATCTTACATTTGGCCTCTATCCCTATCCCCAGTAATTTCTTCTCCTGTCTTATCGCATTCGCTAACAATTCCATAACTAACACAAATAATACAGGGGAAAGGCGACAACCCTGTCTAGTTCCCCGGCCTAGGCTAATAGTTTCTGTTATTCCATCATTTACAATTACCGACGTAACATTATGAGTATATAATTGATTAGTAATACCTATAAATTTTTCTCCAAACCCCATAGTTTTTATTAACATCTTTAATGCAGGCCATTCCACGCAATCAAAGGCTTTAAAAATATCCAATGCAAGAACCCCCGCTTTCAAATTATTTTTCTTTATTAAATATATTATATTCAAAACCCTTCTTGTTAAGTCTGCCATTTGTCTTCCTTGAATGAAACCGCATTGATCTATCCCTATATACTTATTTAGAAAACTATTCATTCTTCTAGCTAAAATTGCTGTCAATAGTTTAGCATCTTGATTAATTAATGATATTGGTCTATAAGAACCTGGTTCTGCTAAATCCTTCCTTGGTTTCGGGATTAAAATAGTCAAGGACTGTTTCCATGACGGGGGGATCTCTCCCCCCTGTAAAATATCATTAAACAACCGTTTTAACTTTGGAATTAACATTTTTTTAAAAACTTTATAATATTCCACCCCCAGACCATCCAATCCTGGCGTTTTCCCCTGTTTCAATTTATTTATAGCATTTTCTATTTCAATTTCCGTGAATGGTTGCTCCATTTTCTCTCTATCTTCATCCTGGATTTTTATTTTTAAATTTTTCTCGATATATTTTCTACTCTCAGCTTCCAACCATTTTCCTGCCTTGTATAACTCCGTATAATATTCATGAAAAATTTTCAATTTATCCTTTAATAGATTATATTCTTTACCCCTCTTGTCTTTAATCACCCCCACTAAGCTTTTTTCTTTTCTTTTTTTGTGCTAATCTAGCCAACATTTTAGAATTTTTATTACTATTCTCAAAATACTCCCTTTTTGTATAAATCAAATTCCTTTGTACCCTATCCAGTTCTTTATTCTCCAATTCTTTCCTTTTACCCTGTAATTCTGCAAAAATCTTTTTATCCCTCTTCTCTAAATACTTCTTTTCCAAATCTCTAATCTCCCCCTCTAGCTTTTGATAAAAAACTTCTTGCTGTTTCCTCAAATTTATTGCCTCTCTCAATCCTATTCCTCTCATTACACTCTTCATTGTATCCCATATTATCGCTTCAGTACATTCTTCTGTTTGGTTAAATTCCCAAATTTCCCTCAATTCCTTCTCTATTTTTTCTGTTAAATGTTTAAAACGAAAAATATTACAATTCAATCTCCATCTTTTCGCTTCTCTATAATCCTTATGTATCTTCAAATCCATATTAACCAAAGCATGATCTGTAACTTTTATCACTCCTATCTCTGTGCCCAAGACCCTTGAAAACAGTGTCCTGGACACAAATATAAAATCTATCCTAGAATAGTTCTTAGTTGCTGTTGAGTAAAATGTATATCTTTCCTCGTTCCCCTTGACCCCTCTCCAAACATCTAGCAACCCTTCCTTACTAATTAACTTATTCAAGATCGTTAAATTATTTCTCTGATCTTCTCTCGTCGGATTGGATTTGTCTTTTCTTCTATCCAATACCATGTTAAAGTCCCCAGCCATAATAACCCTTTGATTTTGAAAATTACCCATTTCTTTAAACACATGTTGATAAAATTCTCCTTGATTTTGATTGGGAGCATAAACATTAACTATAACATATTCTTCCCCTCCCAAGGTCCCATACATTATAATATATCTACCTGTACCATCCTTTTTCACCTTTAAAACATTAAAACCGCAATTCTTTGAAATTATAATTGCTACTCCTCTTGATTTAGATGATCCACATGCTATCTCATATATTCTAGACCACCTCAATTTCAATTCATTGACTCCTTTCCTTGCCTGGTGCGTTTATGGTTGGTTTTCATTGTTAGCTGCTTTGAGCGGTGTGTAAGCACAGAAGAGTAGAATACAAATTTTTGTGTTACATAATTAATTTCCTAGGTGAAAATATGTTCCGTGCCGTGAATGTCCCCAAAGACAAATAGTTTTCTCAGTAAAGTATCAAAAATACATAACAGAGTTCTAATTTCCCATTCTTATATCAGGCCTCTCTAGATACACAATCTAAATAGATAATTTCTAGGCATAGCTATTTGAACAGTAATTTAAAGTGGTATGTACGATGGAAAGCCCAAAATGTGCTGGGGCTTCCCATTCTCTTCTATAAAGAGAAAAATTTAATGCACATACTAATATTGTCTATTGCACCGAATATTTTCCTTATCATAGAAGACAATGGTGAAAGTCATTCACACAAGAAACTCATGTACCATTGTTCCTGCCTCATGGCCATTGCCTTTAATAAATAAATAGTAGCTGAATCCAACAACTTTAATACAGTTGTTGTTCACATTTCTGTCTTTGAAATCTTTGGGAATAAAAGATCAAGATATAAATCTATACTATTTAAACATTCAATTGTTCGAGCACAGTATGGGTTTTCTTTCCTTTCCTATTTGAAGTGAACAAGTTATGAAACAGCAAATAAAAGCAATGGCCTTCTTTGAAAACAGTTTTATCTTGATTTATGTCTTATAAAATTTTTAACTTCTAGAAAAAAAAACCTTGAATACTTAAAGTTAACTTTATTTCATATTTATAGTATATTATACAACATTTATATTTTCTTTAGATAAGCCATGGTTTATAGTGTATACGTTTAGAAAAATCCATGTATATCAGTGAAATTTTGTCCTGAACAAATATAGTGAAAAACCTTCTACATGTTTAATATCATAAAATGTCATAAAATACTTCTCTGTTTCCTGTATCATTATAACACAAAACATTTTACTTTCATTCTGTCCAAATGATTTAACTCATCTTTGTGATGAGATTCCAGTTAACACACACACACACACACACACACACACACACCAAAAATTGGCTACACAAAATTTCTCTAGTCCAATAATCTTAGACCATAATAAACAAATCACTCATTTTCATGAATTATTCCTCCCAACAAGCTCCATGTGTTCAAATTAGACACCATATCAATTCAGAAATTAACCACTTGTTCTATCTAGAGTGTGTTAATTGTTCTTAAATATACAGCCTCGTATACAAAATAGCATTTGCCCTGACATGTTCTTAGAGATGCTCAGCAGTTTCCTGGTGGTGATTCACATAAATATGACTGTACATTTTTCAGACACTGGTTTCATATGAATCAGTGCTAGGAAGAAGTGGCCATATCTCTGGGTTGCATCTCCAGGGCTCTAGGCCCATGGATTCTAGTGCTTTGATCAGCTTTAGGCACACAAAGAGCTCACTGGTGTTGCAGCAGAATCTGCCTACTCCTTGTACACTCTTCCTGGCCTTTGTATGGCACAATTGCCCTTAGGTGATGCTGAGGTTGTATTGCATCAGGGCAGCCAATGACAATTGCACTGGATTTGAGATGAGATCCTCACACAAGCATGAGCTGAAGAACTTGCATCAGGACTTGGGATCAGGGCCGGCGCTACCGCTAGGCAGACCCAGGCGGCTGCCTAGGGCGCGTGGCGGAAGAGGGCGCAGAACTCTGCGCCCCTTCCTCGCCTCCGGCGCGCTCCTGCCCTGCCTGCCGCCTCCGCCGCGCCTCCCTGCCCGCTTGCCGGCCGCTGCCGCACCTCCCCCCCGCGTGCGCCCACGCGCCCGCCCGCCAACCACCTACCTTCCCGTCGTAAAGCACGGGAGTCCCATCGCGTCGGAGGAGGAGGCGGCGGCGGCAGCAGCAGCAGCCAGCAGCAGGGGCGGGGGGAAGGTAGGTGGTGGTGGCGGCGGCGGCGGCGGCGGCGCGGGTGTGTGTGTTGCAGAGCAGGGCTGCTTTGCTCCGGAGCCCCTCCCCACGGCACGAGGGGGGGCGCTAAATATAATTTGGCCTAGGGCGCCAAACAGCCCTGCACCGTTCCTGCTTGGGATTATTAGTAATTTCAAGTGTAGGTACACCAGCAGTACATCATGAACTGGACCATTTTAATTACTGCCATGTTTCTTCACTTCTTTGTGTGCCAAGTAAAACAACAAACATTTGTGACTGCTACTCTAACAAAAATAATTGTTATGATGATATTTTTGCTATTCTAATATTTTGCTATTCTGACAAAAATATTTTGAAATTCATTTTTAAAGACAACTTGAATTTTCAAAAACCTATCCACACCTGTTTGATTAACTTATTACGTAAAACTTCTGTGGTTTTCATATATATATATATATGTGTGTGTGTGTGTGTGTGTGTATAGTAGTTGCTAAAAGAGCTATTGCTCAAGCATGCTGCATAGCATTTTAGAGTATGTGTCTCGATCCAGCAATATAGTAATAAAAATACTTCTATTACAAAATCTTGGTTTGTCTGACAGCTTTATTGCAAAATCTTCTACCTATCATTCACTTTCACAAAAGGATATATGAGGCCACAACTGTGAATTACAGCAGTGCTGTTGATCGCAAAATCGCAATATCTTAATAAAATAAACATCACCACTGTCACAGTGCCATCCATATTACTTTTTCACAATCTTTCTTGACAATCTAACTGTGCTGAAAATATTTAAATGCAAACATGTATAACTGAGAAACAAAGGAAACTTCGGTTTTACAGTTTTCTCACAACTTTAGACTATTGATCTAATAATCCTAATAAGTTCACACTTTGGCCAGATTTGATTTAATTAAAGAGAATACCCATCACCTTATCTCAATAATTGTAACTGGGTGATACAGAGAAGTACAGGGAACAGGAAGTTCAAGGCTCATTTCACGTTGCTCTGAGTGTATTAAAATGACATGCAATCTGTCAAACTAAGAAAGTCACCTTCCCCCATGAAGGTTGGGCTCACAGATTTACTTTGAGCATCTGCTGAGCCAAAATAGGGAGGCAGTTTGAATGAATCCTGAAGCACCCTTTGAAAAGCATCCACCTTTGGGCAATTTTCAAACTCCTTTGAAAAAGAATGGGCAGGGTCGCAGGACACTTTAAGCCAGTGTTTCTCAACCTTGGGTCCCCAGATGTTTTTGGCCTACAACTCCCAGCATGCCCCAGCCAGCATAGTTGGCTGGGGCATGCTGGGAGTTGTAGGCCAAAAACATCTGGGGACCCAAGGTTGAGAAACACTGCTTTAAGCCCATAGAGGCTCTGACTAATGATTGGGCACAGTGGGGGTCTGGATGCACTGCCTCTCCCCTCTTACCCACTCAGTCCTCACTCTGGTATTCCAGGGGACACTATGCAGGAGTACTGAGAGGAGTGGAGCAGGGAGAACTGCTGCTGAAAAATTTCCAATCTGCACTTCCGGAAGCTGTCATGGGCTCCCCTTCCTGTTCGTGGTGCTGCCAGGGAGAATCAGGTTCCTCTCCCAGCAGAAGGGAGTGTTTTCAATTGCCGCCAGAGAAGCAGCTGCAAGCAGCTTCTCCAGCCGCAATTTAAAACGTGCCCCTCTGCTGAGATTACTCCAAGGCAAGCCCTGCAGAGGGGATACTTCCCCCATCCTCCGTTCACTGTTTCCCCAGGGCACCGCTTGACAGCGGCGCCTGGGAGGAAGGTGAACACCACTTGATGGGTGGGGGGCTTATTCTCTCTTGTCACCTGTGTGCATGTGTGTGCTGGTGACAGAAAACATCAGCCCCCACCACTACTCCTGCGGTGGGTGGGGCTTATTCCCTTCGTTACCAGTGTGTGTGCATGCCCCGTTGACAGAGAGAATGCCCTCCTCTTTTCTCATATGGTGTGGCGGCCACAGGCACCACACCCAGCAAGAGGAGGGGGTGAGCTGGGGTCTGGGAGGAGGAGCTGCAGCAATAGCAGCGAGGGGGATTGGCCATGTGCTGTTTTTCCAAGTCATCATGTGGCCAATCCCCCTCGCCTCCACTGTCACGGTGCTCCCTAGTAAGGGAGGGTTTAACCCGCCTTTGTTAGGCAGAGCCATGGCAGCAGGGTCTGCCACATGCCCTCTTCCTGCTTGGCAGCCTCCCCCCCCCCCGCTCTGGCCAAAAGGCTCTGTGCCTTTTTGGCTTGTCAGAGGGTTAGCCTGTCTTCTGGGTTCGGACGACACGCTAAACCTACTAGGGCTTTCTTACCCCTACAACAAGCCATGGCTTAGCAGGGTGGTTTATAAACCACCCCACAGGTTTCAGACGACACGCTAAGCTACTCTGCCACTTACTCTTCCAGCTGAGCAGAAGCACAGGAAAGAGGCTCCAGCTGTTTTGGGGGCTGTGATAAGGCAAGCAGGCTCCCAGAGAGCGAGCAATCAGAGCAAGCACACAGGGAGAGCAAACAGGAGTTTGGCAGCAGAGTTCGGCAGGGGAGGTCAAGGGGGAGGTCCCTAAGAAATTTTCTAGATGTTTGTTTTGTTCTAATACCACACACTTATAGGCCAGGGGGACTCTGTTGTTAACATTCAGGGAAGGCAGGACAAGACACCAGCCATTCCAGTACGAAAAGAAAGGCAGAAACATAAAGGGAACAGAGAACTATGGACGGAAAAGACTCTCCAGTGGTGGTGACCTGCAATGTGTGTGCAATGTTTGTTTTCCTGCCGGAGATCAACATGGCTTACACGTGCAACAAGTGCAAGCTGTTGGAAGAAAAGGTCAGAGGACTGGAGCAGCAAGTGTCAACCCTCAACAGTATAAGAGAAAGTGAAGAGTTCTTAGACAGAACGATGGATCTACAGCAGCAAAGCACAGTACAGGAGCCAGAAGGGCAATAGCAGGATGAGGCAGAGTTGGAGAATGCTGAGGCAAGGGAAAATAACGTAGGGGGAGCTCCCTGGAAAAGGGTGACTGTTAGGAGCAGAAGAACTAGAAGACATTCTGTGCCTGTGGAAGCAGTGGAGCTATGGAACCGCTTCCAGGTACTTGAGGACGAGAGCAGAGGATAGCCTGCAGAGGATGAATTACTTGGCACCCAACGTGACAGCGAGCAAGAGGCTGAAGGTCAGTCAAGTGGAAGCAATGAAACCAAGGCCTACAGCAAGAGAAAGAGAAGAGTACTAGTAATGGGAGACTCCCTCCTGCGGGGGATCGAAGCCAAAGTATGTCGCGAAGACCCATGGACTCGCCAGGTGTGCTTCTCTCCCTGGGGCGGGGCACAGATTAAGGATGTGACAGAGCAGCTGCCGAAGCTCATACAGCCCACCAACACATACCCCTTTCTTCTCATCCATGTGGGTACAAATGATACTGCCAAGCGGAGTTACAAAGAAATCACGGCAGACTTTGAAGAGTTGGGAAGGGAACTCAAGAACTTTGGGGCCCAGATAGTTTTCTCATCCATCCTTCCAGTACTTGGAAGAGGAATAGAAAGGGAAAGAAAAATACTCCGAGTGAATGACGCAAGAGATTGGATTCTGGGACCACGGGCTACACTTCCTGGAAGATGGACTGCTGGCAAAGGATGGGTTGCACCTCACAAGGACTGGGAAGTATGTGTTTGGCCACAGCATGAGGAACTTCATCAGGAGGGCTTTAAACTGAATCCAACAGGGGAGGGAGACATAAACTCGGCGGTAACAATAGAAGAAGGCCTCTGTGCCACAACGGAGAGAACAGCTCCAGTGGTGCCCAATGATAGTCTACCACAAAATGTAGGGGGAAAGTCAGACTATAAAGCACATAGTCTTCGATGTCTCTATACTAATGCCTAGAGTATGGGCAACAAACAGAACGAACTTGAACTCTTGATACATGAGGGCAAATACAACTTGATAGGGATAACTGAAACCTGGTGGGATGACTCCCATGGCTGGAATACAGCAATTGAAGGATATAACTTGTTCAAAAGGACCAGAAGCAACAGAAAGGGAGGTGGAGTTGCGCTGTATGTTAAAGATACGTATCTCTGCACAAAGATACAGGAAGAGGAGCTTGGCAGCCCCATTGAGAGCATCTGGATTAAAATAAATGGGGCAAAAAATAAAACGAACATGGCGTTTGGAGTCTACTACCGACCACCCAATCAAGGAGAAGACGAGGATGAAACTTTTGAAAAGCAAATTGCCATTTTTTCAAGGAGGCATGATGTGGTAATATATGGGGGACTTCAGTTTCCCTGATATCTATTGGGAGACTTATTCAGCCAAACATGGCCCCTCCAAGAAATTTCTGAGTTGTGTTGCTGATAACTTCCTCCACAGAAAGTGGAAGAAGGAACTAGAGGATCGGCTATCCTTCACCTGATTCTAACCAACAGAGACGAGTTAGTGGATAAAGTGGCAGTTTCGGGAACTCTGGGGGAAAGTGACCATGTTATACTTGAGTTCTTGATTCTAAAGGAAGCAAAAGCTGAGTGTAGCCAAACGCGTACCCTGGATTTTAGGAAAGCCAATTTTAATAAACTCAGAACAATGATAAGTAAGGTCCCATGGCAAGTGACTCTAATGAGAAAAGGAGCCCAGGATGGGTGGGAGTTTTTAAAAAAGGAAATTTTAAAGGCACAATTGCAAACAATTCCCACAAGGAAAAAAGGCAGAGGGCAACAGAAGAAGCCAATGTGGCTTCACAATAAACTCAAAGATGACCTGAAAACAAAAAAGGACACGTATAGGAAGTGGAAGGAAGGCCAGGCTACAACGGAAGAGTACAGGCAGGTAGCACAGAACTGCAGGAATAGTGTCAGGAAGGCTAAAGTTGAGAATGAGCTAAGGTTAGCAAGGGATGCTAAAAACAACAAGAAAGCTTTCTTCAGATACATGCATAGTAAAAGACAGAGGAAAGAAATGGTGGTTCAACTACGCAATGAGGATGGCAAATTGATAACAGAAGACAAAGAAAAGGCAGAAGTGTTCAATTCCTACTTCGGCTCGGTCTTCTCCCAAAAGAGGGTCTATGACCCCCTTGGCAAACCTGAAGTGCAAACTGAATGGGCAGGATTGCAGCCTGAGATTGATAGGCAAATGGTCAAGGAGCACCTGATTACTCTGAATGAGTTTAAATCTCCAGGGCCTGACGAGCTGCATCCTAGAGTCAGGGATGTTGAAGAGTCCTTGGTCTCGAGTCACGAGTCGAGTCACGAGTCTTTGGACCCGAGTCTCGAGTCCGAGTTCGAGTCCTTGGTCCAAAATGGTGACTCACAAGTCACGAGTCCTGAGTCACTCCCAAAACTGACTCCACGAGTCCCTATTAAAATCAATGGGGTTTCCCCCCAACAAAATAAGGCTACTTCAGATGTGTGGCTTAAATAAATTCTAGGCACAAGTGTGCCTTTTTATTTCAAAACTCTGCAACTGATTTTGGCAAGAACAGACCAGGCAGCCAAACCCAAAATAACCAGGCAGGCAGAGGAGGCAGGGAACCCCAAACAGGCAGGCAGAGGCAGCCAAACCCAAAATGTCTGACCCTAACCCCAACCCCCCACAACAACACATCAATCAAAATAAATCTCAACACATCGTTGGGGCTGCGCTCCTGGTAGCTGTCCATAGTGGCCGAGCAGCGGCGCGCCTCGCTTCCATGCGCTCTTCACCGGTGATCGCGCTCCTTCTGGCACAGCCAGAAGACTCGTCAACAGCCCAGGGATGTTGACGAGTCCTTGGTCTCGAGTCCCGAGTCGAGTCTCGAGTCCCATTAAAAATATTGGGACTCGAGTCCGAGTCGAGTCAGAGGGGGGACTCAGTCCGACTCACGAGTCGAGTCCTCGAGTCCGAGTCCCCATCCCTGCCTAGAGTAATAAAGGAACTGGCAGAAGAACTCTCAGAACCACTGTCTATTATCTTTGAGAAATCGTGGAGGACAGGTGAAGTGCCAGATGACTGGAAGAGGGCAAATGTTGTTCCCATCTTCAAAAAGGGCAAGAAGGAGGAACCTGGGAACTATAGGCCAGTCAGTCTGACATCAATCCCTGGGAAATTTTTGGAGCAGATTATAAAAAAGTCAGTCTGCAAGCACCTTGAAAACAATGCCGTGATTACTAGAAGCCAGCATGGATTTGTCAAGAACAAATCCTGCCAGACTAATCTGATCTCATTTTTTGATCGGGTAACCTCCCTTGTGGACTGTGAATGCTGCGGACATAATATACAGTCATGCCTTGGATTGAGAGCATAATTCGTTCGAGAAACGTGCTTGTAATCCAAAACACTCTTATATGAAATGTTCAAAACAACCCCCCCCAAAATTGTAGAGATTTTTAATTTAAGCTGTACTACAGTACTTGTATTGCAAGACGTTGCTTGTATATCAAGTAAAAAAAATATTAAATATTTAAAAATTTGCTTGTCTTGCAAAACGCTCTCAAACCAAGTTACTTGCAATCCAAGGTATTACTGTATCTGGACTTCAGCAAAGCTTTCGACAAAGTGCCTCATGATATCCTGATTAGCAAGCTAGCTAAAAGTGGGCTAGATGGAACAACTATCAGGTGGATCCACAATTGGCTACAGAATCGGACTCAAAGAGTGCTTATCAATGGTTCCTTCTCAAACTGGGGAGAGGTAACAAGCGGGGTACCACAGGGCTCGGTCCTGGGCCCAGGGCTCTTCAACATTTTTATTAATTATTTGGATGAGGAGGTGCAGAGAATGCTTATCATATTTGCTGATGACACAAAGTTGGGTGGAACAGCTAATACTCTGGAAGACAAAAACAAAATTCAAAGAGGTCTAGATAGGCTGGAGCGCTGGGCTGAAAACAACAGAATGAAATTTAATAGGGATAAATGCCAAGTGCTGCACCTAGGGAAAGGAAATCAAACGCAGAGTTACAGAATGGGGGACACTTGGCTCAACAATACTACAAGTGAGAAGGATCTTGGAATTGTGGTAGATCACAAACTGAATATGAGCCAGCAATGCGATGTGGCTGCAAAGAAGGCAAATGCTATTTTGGGCTGCATTAATAGAAGCATATATATCTTCCAAATTGCATGAAGTGATAATTCCCCTTTACTCAGCACTGGTTAGGCCTCATCTTGAGTACTGCGTCCAGTTCTGGGCACCACACTTTAAGAAGGATGTAGACAAACTGGAGAGGGTTCAGAGGAGGGCAACAAGAATGATCAAGGGACTGGAAACAAGGCTCTATGAGGAGAGACTGAAAGAACTGGGCATGTTTAGCCTTCAGAAGAGGAGACTGAGTGAGGGAAGATATGATAGCACTCTTCCAGTACTTGAAGGGTTGTCACACATAGGAGGCCCAGGATCTCTTCTCAATCACCCCAGTTTGCAGGACACGGAATAATGGGCTCAAGTTACAGGAACCCAGATTCCACCTAAACATCAGGAAAAATTTCCTGACTGTCAGAGCAATAAGACAATGGAACCAACTACCTAGGGAGGTGGTGGGCTCTCCCAATCTGGAGGCATTCAAAGTGCAGCTGGACAGCCATCTGTCAGGGATGCTTTGACCTGGATTCCTGCATTGAGCAGGGGGTTGGACTTGATGGCCTTGTAGGCCCCTTCCAACTCTACTTTTCTATGATTCTGTGATTAACCTACTAAGACTTAGCATGTCGTGCAAGCCCAGTCAATGTGTAACTGTTCTCAAGAAGGTAGTTGTCTGCCAAACCAACAAGACCAATGCTTCACCACCCTAATCCAAGCTGTGTAGATTTGTGGCGGAATGTAGATGGGGAGACACATTTAATACAAACCCTGTTGAAAGTAATGCAGACCAGTTGTATGAGATTTGTATTCAAATGAACACCACACCTTTCAAAAGTTCATTTTCTTTTAACTAGGTGTGAAAATTTGGCATGGGACTACTTTGAACTAGGGTGTGTTGTCACTTGTCACCCACTAAAGATGGGTTCACATCTGGCCTTTTTTTTTGTTTGTTTGTTTTTTTTTGTTTTTTTTGCAGAACTCATTGGCATGGGACCTGCTTTCAAATGTAGATCTCAGCCCTAGAACATGTGTAGAAAGGTTTGTCAGATCACATGCAGAAGTTATTCAGATCACATACAAAGTGTTTTCTCTTTGCAATAGGGAAGCCAGAACCAGCCCTCATACAACTGGAACTAGGGAAAAAGGATTTCCAAATCAGAGGGTTATCTTGATCATCTCTTCTTTCTGTGGAAATTAAATACTGTCAGCTCAATGAATGTGATAGATTTTAAAGTTGTTGCTTTATGATAAACTGTACCATCACATTGTTACTGATAATTATGCCATTGTTACAAATCTGTTATCTCAACTGTTCTTTCTTATCCCAGTCTAGACTTTCCCCCCTTAAGGGCACGGTCCTATTCATGTTTAGACAGAAAAGAAGTCCTACAACTCCCAGTATTCTCCAGCCAGCCTCCTAGGGTGTTGTACTGTCTAAACATGCATAGGATTGCACCTTAAGTGATGACCTGGATTAAGAAATCATGCTTCATGGAACAATCATATGTAGATACAACTTCATAGTGACCACAGCTTATCAAGCAGAAAAGCCTATGTTATTGAACATATAAACTTGCCCTTGTGATGGCAATATGAGCATGCATGCACGTACCCTATAATAATTTTATAATCATAGTCACTGTAAAACTTAGGTGAAAAGTTTGTGCCTTCCAGACTGTGGTGCCCGTCGTTCCTGGATTCATATTAAGCAAATTCTCAGCTATTATATTTTCTTTGAACTGGCTTTTCCTGCCCGACCCAACAGTTCCACATTATGTAAATAAGAATTTAATATCTCTTCTTTGGGGTAACCTTGGTGTTCAAAGTTTATTTAAATGTATTACATTTAAAAAATAATAATTTAAGCAGGGGTCATACTAGCCATACAGCAAGAATCCAGGGAGGCCGCAGATGGTGAGGACCAAAGGCAGCTTGCTGCAAGACTGGTTACAACGTTGGGCTGGATGAAAGACAAGCTGTGAATTTGGAATATTTATCCAGCAATAGTCTGGAGACACTGTGAATTTAAATAATCCTGATGAAAAATGGGTGTCTCAAGTACCACCTCGGAGGAAAACAGCTTGGGGTTTAAGAGTCCATGCTCTATTCTGAAGGTTTCTGCTCCAGCAGGACTGGGAAGCCTCCTGCTGACCCTGGATGTGGTATGGTAGTATAGAATCAGAGGAGGGAGGAAGAACTACCTCCTTAGGCACAGAGGATGGAAGTGTCACTGGTCTCCAGGCTCCCCTTAACTAGGAGGAGTTTCTGGCAGCAGGGCCGGTGCTACCATTAGGCCAACTAGGCAGCTGCCTAGGGCGCAGGGCTAAAGGGGGTGCCAGAAACGCCTTGGGGAAAAAATACAGCGGTCTCAAGTGGGAAGGGGGGCGCTAAATATCTGATCTTGCCTAGGGCACCAAACTGCCTTGCACCGGTCCTGTCTGGCAGAGTAGTTACTTTGGAAGCTGCCTGCTGGGATGTTTTTCTGTATCCTTCCCATCATCAGACCCCACCTCTGACACTTGGTTGCCTGAGTCTTGGGTCACGTGGCATGCTGCCATTTATGTGTGTTACTTTTAGTTCTTCATATGGATACACTTTGCAAGAGAGAGAGAGAGAGTGGAACATCATTTAATTTTTAAAGAAAAACTTCACTCAATAAGGGCATGGTCTTGCCTGACTCAGGGTCAGATGGACTTGTCCAATAAACTTACCAAATGTGAAGGTAAATTAGAAACATTGCTTCCAGCTTTTGGGGGTGTTGGTTAATCATATAGCTGCTGCTATTTGTATTCATAATCATAGAGTACTGGAAAGAAAGAGATTAGTGTGTGTTAATAAATAGTGAGAGGGAATATTTCCATGGCAAAGTGACAAGTAAAATACAAAGATCATGTACTTTATATCTAGGCTAACACACTGGCCACAATCCAATATGTCTTCTTAAGCCTTGTTGAAATTAATGGAACTTAAGGATGCATAACTCTGTGATGGATTGCATCCAAATAATATATGATAGTAGAATTGGGGATATCAGTCTTATTTTGCTATAACTTATAGCTGATGTGTACAATTTTATTTTGTGTGGGAGACATTCCAGCTTACCACAGTCGGTGATTTTAATATAAACCTCATGGTCACTGATTTTACTTAAAATGCCCATCTGCTAAAGTACAGCTAAGGCTGGACCTTGGGGCCAAAGTCCAAAGGACCTGCAGCTCAGCCTCCCCTGGCCCCCAATGAGCACCCAGAGAGCAGCAGGTGATGAGGGCATCAAGACAGCAGAAGCAAACTCCATTTTATTCTGTAGTTATTCCTGTATGATTTAAGTGAGTTTACAATATAAAAGTGTGCATGCACATGGTATATTTTTTTAATCAGGATTTATTTATTTATTTATTATTTTATTTTATTTTATTTCTATACCACCCAATAGCCGAAGTTCTTTGGGCAGTTTAGAACAATCAAGTAAAAGTACAATATAAAATATATACAATAAAAGCATGAAAAAAAATTAAAACCAATTTTTAAAAAAGTCACAAACAAACAACTAAAAACAAGTCAATACAACACGACCTCTGAATTAACCACCCCATCGTGTTCCTATTTGGCGAACAGTTTTTTGTTATTGTTCTAACGCAGGGGTGGGTAAGTTGTGACCCTCCAGATGTTTTGGCCTACAACTCCTGTAAGCCTTATCCAGCATAGCCAATGGTGAGGGATGATGGGAGCTGTAGGCGAAAGGTAATAATACACATGGCCATCTAAAGGGTGACCCATAGTACCATCAAGTCCAGGTTCTAAAATTTCTGAGCTGTGCCACTGTTCTAAAGTCACGTAATAGCATGAAGCTTTCAACTGCATGTCTCTTCCTCTCTACTCCATGTAGTCACCTGTGTTTCCCTGCAGCCTCTCTGGAAGGGTTGGTGGGCCTTCATGAACAATGTGGAATGGGGTGCAGGGGGCTTCTGTGGAAGGGGAGAATCATCCAAACTTGGGTGGATCTCAGGTTGATTTTAGAAAATTCTCCTGCCTCCCCATTCCCAGCAGCTCTCCATGCCCTACTGTTTAGGAGTGCCACTCCCAATCCTCTGAAGACTTTCCATGGGGCTTGGGTACTGCAGAGGAGAGATGGGTATGGGAAGTTTTCCTTCTCAACTTGCTTAATATAGATACCTTAGTATACAGGCCACAATCGGAAGCTAAACAAGGTCAGTATGTACATTCTTCTCTAATAGAGATTTAAATCACATGCAGTTCACATGCTTTAAATTATGCTTTGGACAAGGAAGGCATAGGGTTTTTGATTTTTAAGCAAACTATCTATGGTTAGGTTGTATATTATACCTAGTGTTCAGAATTTTACCATTCTTATTATATTCATACTCATTTGATACCATTGCTATGCCCATTTTACAAATGATGGGATTGAAAGTATCTTAAGTGGCTAATTAGAGATTTGGACTGATGGCTCAAGTTCCAGGTTAAACACATTATCTTCAGGAAGACATTGGCTCTCCAGATCAAAAAGTGCCTGTGAAAAATAGAAGAAAATCCAAATGTTATGACAAATGAAGAAATATTTCAGTACAACAATCCTTTAAAGGACAAAACTTATTCTAGTCTGCCAAATAGATTTGTCTTGTAATGCAAATATTTCAGTGTTGTGAGTGATAAATCATGCCAGGTGCTGTGTCTGACATGTCCTTCATCACTTTGCTCTCATAGGTGTACAGATTCCAAACTGTGTTGACTGTGTCTTTGTATGTGAGTTGTTGCTTATTTAAAACGTGCTTCTTGCACACACACACACACACACCTTCCTAAACATCAAATTTTGAAAAGTTAGGTACAGCTTATAACAGCTCCTGATTTATTAAAACTGCTGTGACATCAAGTAGAGGATTTCCAGAGTTTTCCTGCAAATGACAAGAGATAAATATACTTTTAGTTCTTATATAACTAATTAAACCTTTGGACTTTTTTATGCAAACTAAATTGTATGAGAAACTATACTACATTTCCAAAACAATATAGCATTAATAGAAAAGGGAACTGTTCTCTCACTCCCTTTCTCTTTGTACTGCTGAAGGGCTATCATCAGGAGGCTGTTCACTATGATGACTCTCACAGCAGCGTTGAGAACATTAACAATCTCTAACATGCATAAGAAAAATTATCTTCATTCTTTATGTATTTCTCTTGTTCACTGCTGTTACCATCACAAAATGTCACCCCATTCTCATGAAGTCAATGGGGTCTTTCTCTAGGTACAGGATCAGGAAATCTGAGTTAGGTTCTTAGGCCTTATCACCATGAATTTAATAGTAGACAATGAAGGAGAGCAATATAAGGAGGTGTGATTGAACAAAAGGAGCCATTCTAGTAAACATCCAAAGGTTTTGATAAATAAAAATCCATGACACACTGGGAAAATTGTGAAAAAAATGAAACTATGTTCGAGATTCTGGTAGATAGAGATGCTAAAAGAAAAGGGATAAGAGAGGAAAAACAGTGATAAGTACCTGGATGTGGAATTGGCAAGAGATAATTGGTTGAGAAAGATCCTTGGTGTCTAAAACTGCCTAAGGTCTGAAAATATTTTAACAAGTCAATAGATTGTCAATCAGATAAGCAAGTCAGACTCTTTATCAAGAGTCTCCGTGTGTATTTAAATTTTAAAATTCGGTTTTAATCTTTTAACTATATTGTATGTTTTTATTGTTGGTTTTTATGTAAATGTTATTGTATGAATTGTTGTGAACTGCCCAGAGAGCTTCGGCTGTGGGGCGGTATAGAAATGAAATAAATAAATAAAAATAATAATATTTAGCTCTTACAGCCTGTAATTTATGTCCAATTATGAGGATCTCAAGATGTTTTTGATTGAATAGTCTGGAATCTGAAGTGTACTTCTTAATTCATGAGCTGTGGGTGCTATTATTTTCTTATACATGCCATGCATGTATGATAGTCAGACATGAGCATCTACAGAAACTGTGTGCAGTTTCCTACTCTCCAGTGCTTTATGTATAAGAATTCTGTTAATTTTGGATTTAGGTGGTCCTAAGATTTTCATGTTATGTTAGATGCAAGAAGAGTCTGCTTAATCTTTCCTGAAAATATGAACACTGCACCATGGCAAGAGAAAAAGATAAGAAATATGACAGCATTAGCAAGGCTAAAATATTAAGGCTTATAAGCAGATATGCTACTAGAACTATCAGGAAATACGGTGCAAATATGGATGTGTGGCAGACAGCAAATGAGTGTTTTAGCACTGAAAAATCCTAAACTCATTGGCTTTACGCTTCATTGCATAGGTAATGAATTTCACACATTTCTAGCCTTAAACTGTGAAGTTGACTATAACATTTTTGCATCAGTAAGTATAAAAGTATTTAAGTGCCTCAGAACTGCTTTATTTTAATAATACTAATAACATTCTGTTTATGTTCAGAGAAAATGGAGTACCGTTTTATTATTTCTATGTCCCATTTAAAAACGCGCTAGTGGAGAAAAGTTCCCTTTAAATATGTTTTGTTGGAATGATTATTAAAAGTTCTTTCATCCATGAACAACAGTTACATTCCTAATTAGAAACTCTGTTCCCTCAAACATCTTGTGTAAGAATTCAAAGTTCAAGTATGAGCAGAACACTGGACTAAGTATAAATAATTACATACATCATCACCTCTAGTTAATAACCATAGTATGAAGAGTGGGCAAAAAAAATATATGAGTTGCTTCCTATAACAGTCTTCAAAATACTTGGAAAAATCAAAACAAAATTATATATTGTAATACTTTGTTGATCTTTCCTATTTAATTCAGCCACAGTTTGTTTTTACTTGACATGCCAGATAATTCTAAACCTAAACATGTTGTTAAGGAGCTACTTTAGAAACACTCAAGGTTTTGTGCAGGACCCATAAGGGTTTTTATTTCTTTAACCAACAGGACTTCATGACATATGGGAAAAAAATGGAGGGCAGCACCATTAAGCAGAGGAAACAGATGAGGAGAGAACCTCACTGGGTGCTGAATGAGTTGGTTATTTTAGGAAACAGCAAAAAACAGTATTACTTTGTGACATAAATAAATCAACTGAGTTGCCTTGAAGAAGGCTTTGAATTCAAACTGCAGTTGGATTACATCATATCTTCATTAGAAATTGCTTCCTAAAACATGATGAAGCCCACTCCTCTCTCATTTCTTCTTTGGAACATTCTAGAGCTGAACAGAGTTTTAGGTAGGAGTCCCATCCACTCCATCTGCTCATGCTCAGGGTGTGGATTCTGCTTGCCATTCAGTTCCTTTTCACCCACCACAATGACTGGCAGCATTTGGAACATTATCTGTGTCTCACAGCCTTTTTCACTACAAATTGCAACAGGCCCCTCCTGCGACTGCTGGGCAGAGTTCTTTCTCTCCTCTCTCGTTTTTCCTTTCTTATTGTCTCCTCTGAGTTTTTCTTTCTTTTTGTCTTTTCCCCTCAGGGTGCATGGCCTCCAAGGCCTTCTTCAAAAAGTGCACCTGCTGTGGTGGGAATAAACCACCTACCGACGGCCATTCTTTCTGTCTCTTGTGCCTAGGGAAGGCACACAGAGTGGATTCTTGCACCCACTGCCAGGCCTTTACTAAGCAGGCCAGAAAGAACAGCATGGCTCATCTCCGCACCCTTTTGTGGGAGCAAGTCCTCAAGGCAGCAGATATGGCCACCCTAAACTGGTCTCTTCATACGGCCTCATCCTCTATTTGCATTAAGCCAGTACTGACCTTCTCTCTTCTGCTTGCCTTAGATTCCCCATTGGTGGAAGGGATTGCAGGGCAATCATCCTCAGTATTGGGCATACCAGCCCTCTCTCTGGCATCAGCTTTGGCCTTGCCTTTGGAACAGCCATTGACCATGGCAGTTTAGCCCTGCCCCGAGACTTTGCTACCAATGACCGAGACCGAGAAGTCAAACCTACTAAGTCCTCAAACAAATGCCCTACTAATTCCCAGGCACCAGGACCAAAGAAGAAGATGACTGCAGTCAGGATTGAATGTGATGATGAACCATTGACTACGCCTGCACAAGAACAGTCAGCCCCAGTACCAATGGCTTCGTAACCACTTCATCTTCAGTCCCCAACATCAGTTTTGGAAAAACTATAGCCCCCTGGGGATCATAATTTCTCTGATGATAGGGTCAGTGTCAGAGGGTGAATCCAGGGAATGATTTTCCCTGGGACCTTATGAGCCCACTCCTTGGGACTGCTCTCTAATACTATCCCTTCGTAAGTCTAATTCTCACAGGGACAGATCTCCTTGATACCAAGAAGCATCACTTATTCTCTCGATGGCATCATGATTACGGGGAAAGAGATGCCCTGCCATCAATGATCTTGCTCTCTTCACCATAGTGAACAATCAGAGGTGCCCCCCAGCTGCACACCCCTGACCCATACTATATCAAAACCGCCCAACATGTAGGTGCCCCAAACTTGACTAGCCTACTGCTTGTGCTACATCCACCTCTTCCAGCTAACTTCTTCCAAGACCTGATCCTCCCTAAAATTCCAGAGACTACCATGGAAATTCAGGCACTGATACCAACACCCACTGCAGTACAACCACGAACAGTTACCCAGACATCACCTGTTACCAGCCCAGAGCCACCAACTAAGCCCCACTCCAAAGATCATTCTTTGGGACAGGACAATTACTGTTCCGACTCATCCTCCCTCTCATCTGCAGTGGCTTCCACCTCTTCTCCAGTTGCTGCTGTGGGAGATCAGAACCCCCTTTCTCCCTCCATGTCAGGCCTTACACAGCGAAAAGACTGTGAACAGCTAAATCTTTGGGTCTACAGATCAAGGCTCCTGTAGTGCCTATCATGGATCCGGTGTTCAAGAGGGTGCAGCTGGACTTGGCTCTCCTAGTCATTATTCCCATGCTCCCCACACTTTTTCATGTCACCATAACTTCCACTGTAACTTCTACATCTCGAAAGACAGAGAAACTAATACATAGTCTAGGAAGAAGTCTGTTCCTTACTCTTTAAACATCCCACACCTAACTCTATAATTGTGGAGACATTCCAATCAAATACTAGACAAAAGCCCCATTCTTCCCCCATAGACTTGGAAGGGAGAAAGTTGGACTCAATGGGATGTAGGATCTATTCTTCTAGTGCTCTGAGTAGTAAATTATGAGGCTTGCATGGTAGCCTACTAGCAGTACCTATGGGAAAAAGTGTCAACTTTCTTCAACCACCTCCAGGAAGAGGTAAATAACCTGGTAATGATATTTCAAGCCAAAGCTCACAGGCTGGCAGGCCAACAAGTCAGTATGGTGTAGCATATGGCTGACTGCTGTTCCAAGGCTATGGCAGCCGCTATATCACTATGATGTCATGCCTGGCTTAGAACAGCAGGGCTTAACTAAGAAGCTAGATCCAGAGTGGAAATCTCCCATTTGATGGAGAAGGTCTCTTTAGTAGCCAGTGTGGCGTACTGGTGAGAGTGTTGGACTGGGACTCAAGAGATCCAGGTTCTAGTCCCCGCTCAGCCATGCAACTCACTGAGTGACTTTGGGCCAGTCACTGACTCTCAGCCTAACCTACCTCACAGGGTTGTTGTGAGGATAAAATGGAGAGGAGGAGGACTATGTAAGCCGCCTTGGGTTCCTTGCAGGAAAAAAGGCGGGGTATTAAATATAATAAATAAATAAAATAAAAATAGTACATCCACAGATGAGACTTTGGACCACGTCCACAAGATGAAAACATCTGCTCACCAGAGCAGATCCCAATCTTCCTCTACTTCTACGAATCACCCCTGCCCATATTGGCAATGCAGGGGTCAGTGAGGTGTCAGCCATACACAGCTTCAACCAGACCTTCTAGACCAGTCTTATATACTTCCTTTCAACCAAGATGACCCTTTCAGAATAAACACCGCCAACCCACATAGGGCAAACACCCCAATCAGTCCAAATGTCGTCTTTGACTCATACAGGGGGGGCCTAACCAGAAGCTCCATTCTTCTCCAGCTGAGTTGGACGCTTTCTGCTTGTGTGGGAATCCATCCTGACTGATACTTGAGTACTTTCAATAATCACTTCGGACTGCACCATCAAATTTAAAGAAATTCCTCCCACAGGAATCTTCCACAGCACCTGTCCTACTCTGGCACTTAGGGAAAAAAATTGCCACACTTTTGGACGGGTGCGATAGAAAGAATAACCTCTGCTCAAAAGCTTACCATGTTTTTTTTCTAGATACTTCACTGTCCCCAAGAAGAACAGGGGTCTTCGGCCTATACTTGACCTATGAGATGTCAGTCGCTGCATCCAAAATTCTGAATGATTACCCTTTCTTCCATTCTTCCCTTACTCCACCACAGAGACTGGTTTATCACAATAGACCTCTGTGACATCATGCTGCTTACTCCAGTTTGCCCTTCTAAACAATTTCTTGCAGTGCAAGGTCCTCTCATTCGATCTTCCTTCCCACAGCACTGAGAGTCTTTACAAAGTGGATGGTGGTAGTAGCAGTACACCTGTGTCTACAAGGAGTAGTCTTCCCATACATAGACTGGCTCTTCATCGTTCTTTCATCCCACCATCTCTGAGCCAATGGCTTCATAGCCTTGGACCTCCTCAAATCTTTAGGTTTACAGGTCAATGAAGAGAAGTCCTGCCTCATCCCTTCTCAAACCTGGCAATTTATAGGAGCACTTCTGGACTGCACTCAAGCCTGCGTCTACCTACCGGACACTGAATAACATTTGCTAAAATAATTGATGATAAATTTCAGTAATGAATTGTCCCTGCTTGGATGGGTATAGAAGCAACTTCTATATTTATTTTCAGTGAGTTGGATACAAAATCTGCCTTTTACAAATGGAATGGCTCCTTATATCCAAAGAAAGCTTCTGATCCAGTGGAACATTTCTTCTCTGATTTCTCCCTTGCCATCCCTCATGCTTCCTGAAAATCTACTCCAGAGGGTTGCATACCCTCCAACATTTCACAGATGAAAATAGGGACACACATGTGGATTTGTAAGAGGTATGGTTAAGCAACATGAAGGTGCGATCAAGAGGGTGTGGCCAGGCAACATAAGGGAGTGGCCAAGGGTATGGCCAGGCAACGAAAGGGCATGGTCAAGTACAAAAGTTATTAGAGGAAACACACAAAATCTTATATATGATAATTATTACATTATTATATTATATATTATTTTATAATCTATATATATAAAAGAAGGTGTCCTGACTGACTGTTTTTGACTGACTCATCAACGCTCAGGTCAAACCGTTTAATCTAGGAACGTGAAATTTTGAAGGGACATTGCTTTTATGATGTAGACACCCACTAAGGAAGGATTTTGGAAATTCTGTCCCTAAGGGGAAAAGGGGAATCGCTCCACTCTCATATCCTATGGGCAAAACAACAGGGGAGCAGTTATGCAAATCGGCCTCACCTCATAATTGCTGCAGGAGCCAATAGGAGCAGTTATGTAAATAGCCCATACGACACTTAGAATGTTCATATGAATTCCTGCAGGGGCCAATAGGGGTGGGTATGCAAATCTCCCCTAGGCCATTTAGAATGTTATCTGAGGGGGTGAAAAGGGAGGGAAAGTTTTTAAATGAATGAATGACTGTAGTGTGTGGGGCGTCGTCGAATAGGCTCCACTCCATCACGTTTTGACAGATCTACCCCAAACTTGGCATGGTCACTCTTCATCACCTGTAGACTCTCAGAATTAACCTGATTTTTCTTTAAGATCAGATATTTCTGTCAGAAAAGTTTTCTGCTGCCAGCACCCAGCCTAAACGTTACACTTTCAGTCAGAGACATTGTATCTTTTCCATTGTACAAAATCCTAAAATCCACGTGAGCGCAGCCGGCGGCGGCAACAGCTAGTATTTTATAAGTGACTTTTGTAAAAAAAAAAAACATTAACCTTTCTTAAACCCTTAATTGTTGATATCTGGTGTTTTTCATGGGGGGTGGGGTCAGTGCTTGCAGAGCAATCTCTTTTTGTTTTAAAATTATCAGGATTGGCACAAATTCAACAGGTGAAGCTTACCCACCCACCCATCCACCCCACACCCCCAAACATGGAGCTTCAGAGAGAAGGGGAAGTTTCTTATATTTCCTTCTGCCACTGTATACTCACCTGTTAGAGGCAAAGAGTCAGCTGTGTTAGGAAATAAAATCTTTGGCAATTATATAAAGATGTGATAAATTCCCTCATTTCACCTCTCCGTTGTTCCAGGCTTTCACTGAGCTAATCCCTTTCCCACAGCAATGTGCAGCAGAGGCAGCAGGTAGAGCATGTGTGTGCATGCGTGCACGCACACACATACACATCCTCACCTGGCCCTCCCAGCTTAGCAGCGTCTGTTCCCTCCCTGCTTACTGCAGCTGTTCGAGCCTAAGCAGAGCTATCTTAAAGGGGCCTTGAGCAAAATTGCAGCTAAGCTAAAACTGCAAGCTTAGCTGCAATTTTGCCCAAGGCCCCTTTAAGTAGCTTGCAGTTGCGGGAGGCAGGGGAATTCAGGACTTTGCATGACAAAGTGAGAAGCCGTGATGGCTTAAGAGTTTTTGTGATGGTCCTGGCATTTTTGTGGCAATTGGAGACAATGGGGTTGGGGGACCCTTTGGGAACAGTGTAGGAGGTAGCACAGGGGAGGGGGGAGGAATCAGCAAAGGTCATTCCCCCCCTCCTGTTGGCCAGAGCATCCAGAGCAAAACTCCACTCAAGTAATGCTCCCACTGGCAGGAGGAAATGCTAGATCTAAGCCAGCATGTGTTGTTATAAAGGAAAGCCTTCCAAATATGGCAAAATGATATTAACTGCGCTGCCAAGAAAAAAACCTACGCTAGCGCAAAGGCTGAGGTCCAAAGAAGAACAAGAGAACTTAAGAACGCTTGGTGGAAAAAGAAAGCTGAAGAAATTCAACAACTTGCAGAATCTCATGATGCACGGGGCTTTTTTAAGGCCACAAGGGCCATTTATGGACCAAAAACCTATGGTACAAACCCTTTACAATCAAAAGATGGCACCAAACTCTTAAAAGACAAAGAGTCTATTGCACTGCGTTGGAAAGAGCATTATTATGACCTTTTAAATCGTAAATCTAAGGTGGATAATGAGATTTTTTCGCAAATCCCGCAAAAACAAATTAAAGAGGAACTTGCAATACTCCCCACTTTGGATGAAGTAAAAAAAGCCATTAATCAAATGAAGAACAACAAAGCTAGTGGACCAGATGGGATTCCTGCTGAAATCTTTAAAGAAGGGGCCCCCGAACTTGTACAACATCTTCATAAACTCATCGAAAAAATCTGGATAAGAGAAGAGATCCCAGAAGACTTCAGGGATGCCATAATTATCACCCTCTTTAAGAAGGGTGATAGAACAGACTGTGGAAACTATCGGGGCATTTCTCTCTTAGCAACCGCAGGTAAAATATTTGCTAGGATTCTCGCAAACCGTCTTCTATCTATTTCAGAAGAGATCCTCCCTGAAACTCAATATGGTTTCCGCCCCTCTAGAGGGACAGTAGACATGATTTTTACTGCACGTCAGCTCCAAGAAAAATGCCAGGAGCAAAATCAACCCCTTTATATGGCATTTATTGATTTGGCTAAGGCCTTTGATACTGTAGATCGTACAGCTCTCTGGACTATCCTTATGAAAATTGGATGCCCCAATAAATTTGTGAATATCTTGCGACTTCTCCATGACAACATGACGGCAACAGTTTTGGACAACAACGGCTCTCATGGTGCTCCATTTAAAGTGGGATCAGGTGTTAAACAGGGATGTGTTATCGCCCCAACATTATTTGCCATTTTCATCGCCATGGTTTTACATCTTGTCAAGGGGAAACTTCCCACCGGTGTGGGAATTATATATCGAACAGATGGAAAGCTTTTTAATCTCAGCAGGCTGAAAGCAAAAAGTAAGGTAATTACAACCTCCGTTGTGGAACTTCAGTATGCTGATGATAATGTGGTCTCTGCACATTCAGAGGATGATCTCCAAACTATCCTAAATGCTTTTGCAGAAGCATACGAAAAACTTGGTCTCTCACTTAACATCAAAAAAACCAAAGTGCTTCATCAGCAAGTGCAAGCCAATCCTTTGGTGATGCCATCTATCCAGCTTGGCGGGACAATACTGGAAAATGTCGATCATTTTCTCTATCTTGGCAGCTATCTTTCTGTTACAGCTAACATCGACAGTGAAATCCAGCATCGTCTGAGCTCCGCAAGTGCCGCATTTTCTCGAATGAAACATAGAGTGTTCGAGGATCGGGATATTTGTAAGAAGACCAAAACACTGGTTTATGAAGCCATTGTATTACCAACTTTATTGTATGCCTGCGAAACATGGACTATCTATAAACGTCACTTCCACCTCCTTGAAAGGTTTCATCAACGTTGCCTCCGGAAAATCCTGCAAATTACTTGGGAAGATAGGCGAACAAATGTCAGTGTACTGGAAGAAGCAAAGACTACTAGCATTGAAAAAATGATCCTTCAACGCCAACTTCAGTGGACCGGTCATGTTGTTCGAATGCCTGACTGCCGTCTCCCAAAGCAGTTACTTTACTCCCAACTCAAGGATGGAAAGCGGAATATCGGTGGTCAATATAAGAGGTTTAAAGATGTTCATAAGGCTAATCTAAAAAAATGCAATATAAACATCGAAAACTGGGAAGCTCTGGCCCATGAACGATCTAAATGGAGGTTGGCCTTTCACAAAGGTTCCATGGACTTTGAAGAAGCCCGAGTGCAAGGTGAAAGGGAGAAACGTGCTAAGCGAAAAGCACGTCAAATGAATCCTTTACAGGACCATCTTCTATCTGGTAACCTGTGTCCTCACTGTGGGAAGCTGTGTGGATCTAGAATTGGCCTCCACAGTCACTTACGGACCCATCGCTAGAGTCTACACAATCTTCTTTAGAATTTCCTCCTTTTATCCCGGAAGACAATCTTACTCGGTCACGAGTGATCGCCTGATGATGATGAATCCAGTAAACTATTGTGCAGTACAATTCTAAGCAATATACTCACAATTGAATCCCATTATATTTTGTGGGAAAAATCCCAGGAAACTCAATCATAGTTGGCTCCAGATTTGAGGATACCCTCCCATGGGCCACCAACTTACATGGTGGTGGTGGTGGCAGCTGTAGCAGACATCCATTTCAGCCTAACCTACCTCATAGGGTTGTTGTGAGGATAAAATGGAGAGGAGGATTATGTAAGCCGCCTTGGGTTCCTTGCAGGAAAAAAGGTGGGGTATAATAATAATAATAATAATAATAATAATAATAATAATAATAATAATAATAATAATATATTATTATTATTATTATTATTATTATTATTATTATTATTATTTCACGATAGCATCGCTCCAGGGAAATTAAAGTGGGAAATTAAAGTGGTAGTTAGCAAACCCAACCACCCAGTGTAGTGCTGTGATCAGCAGGGCAGGCAGAAGTGCTGTTGGAGTCTTCCAGACTGTTGGAGATGCCAAGGGTGCCAGGTGCTAACACCAGACCAGTCTACAGTCTTCAAAACAGCACTACTCATTATGAAGCCCACTGATAATATTTAGCCTAAAGGTCATTCTCATGTGGGTCATGGTATGCATAGCACTATTACCACTTTATATTGCCACATAATGAATTGCAGAGTCAATGTACTCTATGGTTTTAATCACAACGTTAGCAGCTTCTATTAGCACAGATCCCCCTGCCCCCATCAACTGGCTATTCTGCATGAAGGTGTCTTGCCAACAACAGTTTTGTGTTTTTTTGGGTGTGTGAGGAAAGTTGTATTCCATCAGGTATTTTAGAAAGATGTTAAGCCAAAAATAGAGGTTAGACCAGCATGGCATAATTGGTTATGTTGCTTAAGCTATTAGAATACCTAAGTGATCGTATCTGCCTTGACAGGAGGAGTGGTAGTTACAACACAGTTTTCAGATCTTATTAGTCCTATTAAATGTGTATATTGATTTTACTCATAAATCTATTTTGTTGGGGAAAGAGTGCTCTAGATAGTTGGCACAAGTGTTTTGCTTTCTCCTGTGAAGAGAATTGTATTTAGCTTTTCCAGAAATGAAGAATGGCAGAGCAAAAACATGATAAAAATAGGTCTCAAGTTAGCCGGTTTACTTGCTGATCTTGTCCTTTTCTGACTGCCAAATCAATGGTAACCATGTTGCAACACAGTTACCCAGTGTTTGGCTTTTAAATTAATTTGCTCCAATGTCAGTACTTCCTGACTAAACTGATGAGGCATCTCAGGAGGATGTAAAATAAATTGAATAGCAACTTTGAAATTGGCAAACTTCCTCTACTAAAGTGAACCTGAAAATGCCAGTTGCTGGAGCTGCAGTCTTCAGACATGTGACATTGCAATGACTCTGGTCCAAAACCTAAAACTCTGCTACAAAACTATTCTTATTTATTGTGGGTCTGCTTCTGATATGGGGTGTGGATTTGTAAGGTTAAAGTAGCCTTCCCAACCCGGCATACTCCATACGTGTTGGACTACAACTCCCATAACCCCCATCCAGCATAGTCATGCTGGCTAGGAATGATGGGAGTTATACTCCAACACATCTGGAGGGTGCCAGGTTGGGGAAGGCTGGGATAAGGTGATCTCTGTCTCTCATCTGGTAAGTCTGAACACAGCACATGGGATATGGTATGGTATGGGGATAGCATAATATAGGTTGGGCCTCTGGTCAAGAAACCTGATCATATCTATGAGTATAGCTGCAGAACAAATTGTGCTAAGTGGAAGTTAAATATTAATAAAATATTCATATAACTAATTATGTTATTGAACAGATATCAGTATGTGTAATCAACAGTGTGCAAATCTAGATATATATTTTTTACTTTTTAAACATTTTATCCTGTCTTTCCTTCAAGTTGCTCAGGGTAGTTTACAAGTTTCTCCCCTCCCCATCTTATCCTCAACAACCTTGTGTGGTATGTTAGGTTGAGAATAGGTGATTGGGCCAAGGTCACCCACTGAACTTCACGTTTAAGCAAGGATTCAAGCCTAGATCTCCCTGGTCTTAGTCTGGCACTCTAACCACTACACTATACTGGCAATAATACAACAACTTGGTGACTCAAATCATTGCTCATTGTATCTATCCCACTTATCATCGGAGTGAGAAAGGTGCTATGAAATTCCCTTTTTATTTTTCTAAAACTAGAAAAAATCCTTTCTGGAGCAATTGATTGGCACCGTTTTATTCTTCACTCTTTCAGAGTTCTGTATAACGTCCCCAGGAATAAACTCTTCATGCTCTCAAATAAGGGTCACTGGATAGGGAAAGAACTCATTTTCCCCTCCACTGAATACCATATGTTCATTGTAACGTTTGAGATTTTATGAGGCTAAGTCACAACCCTAGCCCAGGACTCCTAGTCAGGCTGCAAAATTTCTTCTCTGCCATATTCCTACTACTGAGCTCACTTCCATTGAAAATGTTTTTAAGTAATGTTCTTTTTCACAAAATGCTTGCTCTCCTATAGTGGAGGGCAAGGCAGGTAAGAGAAATAATTCATAAACTGATAAATCCCTTCACACAAAACTCAGCTTTATGAATATGATGTTCAGAATACGTAAAAAGCTACCTACAAAGAAATCCTGTAAAAATGCTCCTAATAAGCTTTAAAAGATTTTGCAAACTTTATCCTATGGATCTATACCAGATGGCCCATCTTTCTGCAGCAGATCTCAGTGGCTTATAGCATTAAAGTCACTGGCATAACATTAATGTCATATGAAAAGAGGAAGTTGCCTTATACAAAGTCAATCAAGTGCTCCATCTAGCCCAGTACTATCTTTATCTACTCTGGCCGGCCTCAGCTCTTAAACGTTTCAGGTCACTTTCCATCACCTCCTACCTGATTCTTTTAACTGGAGATGCCAGTGATTGAAGCAGGGACCTTCTGCACCCAAACCATGGCTCTACTACTGAGCAATGGCCCCTCCCCGTGTCCTTCATGTGGTGGTGATTGGGACTGGGATTCTGCCCTTCTTGAACACAGATGGCTTAATTGCTGTGGTTTTGTGTGATGTGATGTGCTGGGCATGCACTACTCCTAAGGGCCAAATCCAGTCATAGTCCCCACTACATGAAGGACCTTTCCAAGCTCATTTTCTAAGGATTGTCAGACAAGCCTTAATTAATATTTGCTTTGCTTCTACTTCCTTCTGCACACCATTTAAACAGGTCCAGAATTTTCTCACCCTTAACTTGCAAGAGTGATAACCTATTCAGATTGCCTCTCAACCATATTAAATTAAAGGAGCACAGGAGTGAATAAGTCCACTAACTCCACTCCCTTTCCTCGCTGTTCTTCCCCTGCCCCCTTTAGTTAAGGTGAGTCACAAAAAAGGTTCTGCCATTATAAGCCTCAAATTTCTGTTGCTTATACAAATGACACCTGTTGGGCTAATAATTTCAAACTTGGCATCCATGATCTATCCAATGAACTCTACAGTTGTGCAAAATACATTCAAAAGTGCTGGAAATTGACACATTTACCTTTTTCACTCCAATCTGAAGCATGGCATAGGGAATGGAATGTATAGGTGGGGGAAACAGAAGAATCAGGACCCGATACCACCTTTCTGAAAGCAGAAATGAAGCACAAGGACTGCACCAGTCCCTGATCTTACTTTCCACTTGGTAGGTAAAGGAAACATGAGGATTGGAGCCCCTGAAGGCAGAAAGACACGTTCACACTTTAGGCACACTCATTAAGATGGTTGTCAGAATGTAACCCTGTTCAGTTCTGCTTCTGCTCATGTGTCAGCTCTAGATGCAAGGAGGAGGAGCATGAATAAGTCCACTAACTCCTCTCTCCTGTTCTTTTTGCCCTCTATATGTGGAGGGCAACTGTCTGCAAAGGAGAGTCTCCTCAATTCATGGAAACTCTCCCTGGGATTTTAGAATCCTGGTGCAATTGACATAAGTCAAGCATGCCCAGTACAGTTCTCCTGTAAGCATTCTGATAGTGGGGGAGGGGTAGCAGGAAATTGTCAAATGAGACAAGAGTTATGTACTGTAATTTTGAAGGCTGGGGAGTCATTGTGCCTGGCAGATAGATCACTGATGAAGCGGGGGGGGGGGAGTTATGCTGGAATCCTGTACAGGATTCCTTTCTGAACATACAGGGACATATCTCTTCATTTGCACACATCTACCCAATTAATTACTTCTTTGTGTGACTTTGTTTTTTCTTCAGAATACTATAATAATAAATCTCCTTTTTAAAACCCAGGGAAATTCAATTATCAAAAAAACTGCCACTTTAAGACCCGAGTTAAAGCTATCTCATGTTGGCTCCAGCTCTACAAAGCCAGGAAATTAGAAGCTAAGGCTGATAACATACATGCCCTATGATCTTAATGATGCTGTGCAATGTAACAAATTGTGCTTGCTTACAAGGAACAAATTGGCATGGTTCAACTCACAGGAAGATTCCTCTAGGAATACAATAAGGCTCAGATGCTTCATAATATAAATATAGGACCAGTGGATCTCCTTTGCTGGTCCCAGGCAGATCATCCTCCCCATCTGGATTTGGGCCTGAAAGACCAAGAAAAAGGGTAGGTGCATGGAGGGTAAGTTGTAAGCAAGCACAATTTCTGACATTGCACATCATTACTGAGGGACATGTCTTGTTAAGGCATCAGCCTTAGTTTCCAGTTTCCTGGCTTTGTGGATCTTGAACCAACATGAAATTGCCTTAATTCTGGTCTTAAACTGTCAGGTTTTTTTTAAAAAAAATATTGTATTGTTGGCTAGGTACTGTCGTAGATTTCATCCATTCACTGCACTTGTGTTGATGCATCTATGTTTGGAACAGATTCTGAACATTTTTCAGAAGACTCTTGTTTGCTGCATAGCTTACAGAAACATAACAAAGGATCCTTGTTTGTTTGTTTGTTTTGCTTCTTACAAAGCAGTTAAGAAGGGAATATGAGTAGACAGAGTGAACAAATTTTGATCTGGTATAAGGAATAACTTTATTTTCTAGCTAACCAATACATGGGCATATTATTATTTCCATGCTTAGTTGAAAGGCTTTGTATTTCCTACTTCAAAAGCTATTCTCAGTATCCGTATTAAAAAGTTAGTATCAATTATGTGTAAAAATAATGTGATGAATAGTTATGTATGATATTTTTGGGTTAGTAATAAATCAATGATGCCTAAATTATATAGAGGTCTCCTTAACTCTTTTCTAATGAACCTTCACTGTCAGTATTTTATTTGTCATACACAGTATTTAATTAATGGATAACTTGATCAGAAAGGTTAGATAATTATTTTCTTTGGGTGGCTTTTCTGAGCCAACTGAGGAACATAGCATACTAAACAGATATGTTTAGCACACTTATAAGAAGTAGAAATTTTAAATCATCACAGTGAATATGTACCCAAATTACAGTCTTTGTTGTATAAGTATTTTGTATACATAGCTAATATTAATTTTCTTTGGGTGTTTTTTCAGTAACACATAAAATATTAAACTAACAAATTATAATGCAGCAGCTCCAATATATATATTAACATATTTAGATATGTACATATATACGTACATATATACATATATTAACCTTCTAACATATGAAGCTTCAGCTGTGCTGAAGCTTCCCCTTTCCACTCTGTGTGCTGGGGAATGCTTGGCTTGGCATGGGGAAATCGTTATGTACATATCAACAATTCTCCTTTGTTGAAGAGAACAGGATTCTGTGAGTGCTCAAGGCACCTATACTTTGTATGTATTTCGTGCACCACAAAAGTTATATACTACTGCTGTAAGTTTACCCAAATTAGACAGTTGTATTACATATTTATGAATTTATAAACAATTATTGACCATAGATCAAAATGGTGTTTAAAGAGAGATAAAAATAAAACTAGATGTTAGGATAATATATGTATTTGTTTGTTTTAAAAGATTTATATTCCATTTCAATAAGTCTTCAAGATTTTTTACATTACAGTAATACCTTGGATTGTAAGTAACTTGGTCTGAGAGCGTTTTGCAAGAGACTTGGTCTGAGAGCGTTTTTTTTTTAAAATAAATTTTGACTTGATAAACAAGCGACATCTTGCAATACAAGTGTAGGGATGTAACCGCTCGCCTCGAGCGGGCGTAGCAGGCCGAACTCAGCCCCGCTCATGCCCGCCAGAGACTCGCTTTGATATAAGAGTTCCTCTTTGACCGCCATTGTAACTGGACATTTTTCAGAACTTCTCCTTCACTTGTTCTGGCTGAGGAAACTATGTTGATTTTATTCTATCCTTTGTCTCTTCTATCATTTTTTCTTCCTATCTGTTTTTCAATTTGTTTATTTGGTCTATCCTTCCGCTGGACTGCCGTGGAGGCTTTCCAAGGCCAATGCCTTCCAGGCGGCCTTTCGCAAGTGCATACGCTGTGGTTCAAAACTTCCACCAACCAACAGTCACTCACTCTGTCTGTTTTGCTTAGGTGAGGGGCACGTACTGGATTCATGTCCCCACTGCCAAGCATTTACGAAGCAGGCGAAGAGGCAATGAGCAGACTGCTTTAAGATGGAATAAGGGCTCTGGAAGCGGTGGCAGTTGTTTTGTTGTTGTTGTTGTTGTTGTTTTTAATTTAATCCTAAATATATCTAAGAGCAGGCTTTTGAACTCCTTCCCACCCCTATGAAACTGGAAACGACAGTGTTGTACAGTTTGGCATTTAAGGATTCATATTTTGTTTTTGCCTTTGTGTCTCACCAGTTGAAAAGATACAAAACCAGTGGGATGAAGTACAGGGGCACCTTCAGAACCGAAGACAACAGCTACATGAAATGTTGAAAGATTCAACACAATGGTTAGAAGCCAAGCAAGAAGCTGAGCAGGTTCTGGAATGTGCCAAAGCCAAGCTTGAGTCTTGGAAGGAGATTTCTTATACTGTGGAAGGTCTGAAGAAGCAGAACGCTGAACTCAAGGTACTAGCTGAAAAGGGAAAATATATTAGAGGTCATAAAAATACAGAAAAACAAATGTTTTCAAACTTCTTGAGAGTTAACCACCCTATGCTCAGAAGGAAAAAACAACAACAAAAATTGCACCAACCTGGCATTCATTCTTCACAACTCCCTTCCCCTCCCCATAATATAGTTTAGCCTCTATGCATTTACTGTTTTCTCATACAGTACAGCTCTTTAATGGTATAGCCTATCTTTTTATACATAACCCCAAATGACTAATAATGCAAAAATATGAAACACACATCATAAAATAAATCCAGAACGTTCAGTACAAACTCTCCCAGAAGAGAATTTTTGCATTGTTTCTTAATGGTGCATAGGGTAGGGCTCTGGTAGGCCTCATTTAGAGGCATTTCATTGTGTGTTGGGTGTCCATGGACAATGGTTTAATAGTTACCCCGTTTTGCAGGTGTATGGGGTGGGTGTGGATGTGGATGAGAGACAGAAAGAAGAAGAAGAACTCACCTTTTTGAAGGCTGTCTCTTGTCATTTCTCTTCCGGTATGGCCCAGAGTCAGGCACAGTTTTTCCTACATATGAACAAGGGGTTCAAGGACTGCCACAAACTGAGGCAGGATGTTAGATGGCATGTAGGTACAGTGCATGGATGAAGCGAATGGGATATTAAACTAGATTTAGGGATGTGCAACGCTGGGAATTCCATTTCATGTAAGCCCAATGGGATTCCGCAGTGTTTCCATTCTGGAAAACTGCAGCAGACTGCACTAGATTTGGGGGGGGGGATTCCGGGAGCATTTTGCACATCCCTCCCCCCAGGTTCTGCCATTTGCAGAAATTGTAATTTGTGCAAATTGTGTGTGTGTGTGTGTGTGTGTGTGTGTCTGTGTATAAACTCAGTCTTTCAAAAGTGTGCACTTTTGTGTCCAAAATGAAAGAGCCTTGCCTGGTTGATGCCCTGGGAAGTGTCTGCTGTCAAAGTGCAGTAGGTACCAACCATAGACATTAACCAAGAGAAGGTGCAATTAGGTTAATTTGTTAATTGTACTTTCTCACATAAACACACACATATGAGAGCCAGTGTGGCGTAGTGGTGAGAGTGTTGGACTGGGACTTGGGAGATCCGGGTTCTAGTCCCCACCCAGCCATGAGACTCACTGGGTGACTTTGGGCCAGTCACTAACTCTCAGCCTAACCTACCTCACAGGGTTGTTGTGAGGATAAAATGGAGAGAAGGAGGAGGATTATGTAAGCCGCCATGGGTTCCTTGCAGGAAAAAAGGCGGGGTATAATTATTATTATTATTAATAATAATAATAATAATAATAATAATAATATACTGCCTCAAGATTGTGCTGGCTTGTTTTCTGAGCATTTTAAACTTTGTCCTTAATGTGTTTTTTGAACTTCTGCTTCACCCTTTCCCTACTTCTTTGGTGCCACTTTAGACTCTGTGATGTGATATAATGTTCTATTCCTGTTCCACCTTTGATTACATCTATCTGATCTAGCACAATATACGCTATATCAGAGAAGGAAAAGGGGATACTGAAGTGATCTTGACAGTAGCAAAGGCTGATTCTTCAGTGGGGGAAGAGGCAAACCACAAAATGGTACTGAAAATATAGGGAACTTTAATAAAATAGTAAATTGCTCAGCACATTTCAGGTGGACATTTTCTTCAGGGGCACTGAAAGAACAAACAACCATAATTCAAACAACAATATAAAAATATTTATAGTACAAATTGCATGCAATATACAGAGTCAATAGTTATCAGACAGATCATATTTAAAAACCTTATAAAACATGGAACAAGCTTTAGTAAAATTAGTCCTTAACCTGTACTAACCATGAAACAACCCAACATCAGCCACATCTTATATACTTCTCATTACAAGATTAGAACAGCGGTTCAAGACATGCTGTCCTCCTGAGAATAAGTCCCATTGAACTCAATGGGACTTACTTCTAAGTAGATACATATAGCCTTGCAGTGCAAAGTTCATGGGCAGAGCAATCCCATGTTTTCTCAGATAGTGTCTGAGGAGCCATAGGTTGGTATGGATTCCACCCACACCCCGCGAGGGTGTAGACACAGCTACGACTTTGGGGGCAGGAATCCAAGTGTAGATTTTTCCAGGGGCCCTGGTAGCCACTGCAGAAAGCACCACAGCTGCTTCACGTCTGAGGACACAACAGCATCTTCCAAATAGGTTGCGGAGAGGGGAAAGGGGGTGCTCCAGTGGGTGGGGAGGAGGAGAGGCTTGGATCTGCTTGAACTAAGTGTCTCTCCATCCCTGTCCCCTCCCACTGCCTGGTAAGTCAGCTAGACAGGCTGAGGGGCCTGTCTAGCTGAAAATGTTTAAAATGCAGGAATGGGAAGATATAAAAGCTTCCATCTTCTTCCCATCCTGTCTGGCTGTTGCCAGCAAGGCTCTGGATAGACAGAGGGCTCCAAGATCAGAGTGCATGGTCTATCAAGTGTAAATCCCTTAAGATCGTGCTTTAAGGCTGCCATCCTATGCCCACTTACCTGAGGGTAAATCCCATTGAACTCAGTGGTGCTTACTTCTGAGTAGACATGTATAGGATTGCACTCTAAATTGCTTACTACAAAATTACCAATGTTATAATTATATCCTTGTATATGCATCAATACCTAAAATAAAATATAGTTGGTAAGAAATTTAGGGATGTAACTGTTCGCCTCGCGTGGGCGTTGGGCTGAAATCGGCCCTGCTCATGCCCGTGCAAGGCTCATGCGGGCCTACCTTCGTCCAGCGGCAGCTTGCCTCTCCGCAGCAAGCCGCCCGTGCCACCCGCACTGGTCGTGTCACTTCCAGCGTGGCGGAAGTGACGTGACAGGACCCTGCTCCGGCACGCTGGACCCCCGCGCTATGTTTTTGGTGGGGGGAACTCAAGCAGCCCTGTTGCCCTGGTTTCCCCCGCCAAAAACATAGCACGGGGGTCCCGCGCGCCGGAGCAGGGTCCCGTCGTGTCACTTCCGCCACACCGGAAGTGACTCAACAGGACCAGTGTGCCAGTTGGCGGCAGCTCAAGCGGTGCGGAGGATGCTCTGCGCCGCTCGGAAGAATGAGGCGGGGGTGCCATGGAGAATCGCAGCAGTGGAGAGGCGAGCCCCCCACAGGTACGTGGACACCGCTGAATATAATCTATTAAACTTTCTTAGAATATAGAAAATGGAGGAAATTAAAAACATGAGAGAATTAAAACAAGCATACATTGTTAAATTCCAGTATCTTAAGGGTTAAATCTGGTAGGTTAGCTTTCATGTAGGTTTGTTTGTTTATTTATTTATTATATTTATGAATCGCCCATCTGGTCAGACATCCGGGCACTCTGAGCGATGTACAGTCCAATAAAATACAGGGGGGGGAACACACACACACACACACACACACACACACACCTTCGGACCACACAGTACACACAGCACAGTCATACAGCACACGCACATTGGAGACCACCTCCAGCACCTCGGACAGGGAGTCTGTCGTGCAGCGGGGTGGACGGTACACAAGCAGAATCCCCAGGCTGCCCTTTGGACCCAACCTCCAGTACATGCACTCAGTAAACTTGGTCTCCTGGAGAGGGAGTCTGGTAAGGACCAAGGACTCCCAGTAGCTAACAGCCACTCCCACTCCCCGTCCTCCAGTCCTTGGTTACTGGGCATACATAAACCCAGGCGGACACAAGGCCCCAAGAGTTGGAGTAGCGGCCCTGTCCAGCCAGGTTTCCGTAATACATGCCAGGTCTGCACCCTCATCCAGGATTAAGTCATGGATTAAAGATGTTTATCATTTAGTCTGATGAACCTCCAGTTTACAGGTGAGTTGAGTTTGAGGATATATAAAGCCTTGAATTAGGACAGCCACTTAAGAGATGTTCCTTTACTAGAATAACTCAACAAATGTAGTCCTTTGTTAGAGTAGCCTTGGAGGAGGAGATGTGATTGTGGATTTTTCCTCCTCACCCTCATAGCTGCCACAGAAAGCTCCACAGTGGCTCCTTCTCCCAAGGTCAGCATTGCAATCTCAGGAGGGGAGGAAATGGGTGTTTGGGGGGAGGGACACTGAGTGGGGAGGAGAAAGGATGTGTATCACAGCCTCCATCCCCACCATAGCAAGGTAGGAAACTTAGGCTCAGAAGCCCATCTAAAAATGAATTTTGGAAAAAACAAAAGGCAAAAATGTTTCTATTGTTCCTCCCACCATGCTTGGCTCTTGCTGGCAGGGCTTTGGACAGATGGAGAGCTTCGATCCTGGGCCAGATCCACACCTAAGGTTTATTGCAGTACTGTATCGCTGCTGTAACTTGCGACACACACGACGCACACACTTTTCAGTGCCGGTCACACTAGTCCTGCATAATCGTTCTTTGTTTCTTCCGGAATTTCCTGGACTACATTTATCACGGTTTTCCCCCCAGTTATTGTGGTTCGCTGTCGTAGTACGTGGCTAGTGTGTGCTAAAGTGGCGCTGTCATTGCCCACCCAAGGTGTGGCCATAAAAGTGTCATCACTAGAGTTAGCCAATTGTTTTCGAGGGGTGGGGGAAATGTGGCATTATGTGTCTCTCCCAAACTGGTGGGGAAGAGAGGTATCCGCCATTTCTGGTTGTGCGACGGGCATGGGGAAGGAAAAGCTTATTTCCCCCTCTTTTTTTAAAATCTTGGTCCTTCGCACGTTCGCTCCTCCACAGAGCTGATTAACCAAAACAAACAAACAAACAAAACCCCTTTTCTCTTAAAGGGCCATTTCTCCTGTATGTTCAAGGCAATGCCCAGTTCTACCGCTGTGGAGTTAGGTGTGGGGTGGCAAACCGGGATGAGTGCAGTACTTTTAACAAGAGTGTGCCCTCTGAGTAGTGACTGCAGAATGTGAATATAGCAGTACTGTTCTGCTAACTGGACGATATACCATGTAATATGGATCCGGCCCAGGTTTATCACGGTTTTTTAGTTATTGCGGTTCACTGTCGCTGTACACGGCTAGTGTGTGCTAAACTGGCACTGTTGTTGCCCGTCTGAGCCCTGAGGTGTAGCCACAAAAGTGTAGTCACTGGAGTTAATCAATAGTTTTTGAGGGGTGGGTGAAATGCAGCGTTTCATGTGTCTCCCAAACTGTTCGGGAAGAGAGGTATCTGCCATTTGTTGTTGTGCAGCAGTTCCGACTTCTTCCCCAGAAGCTTGTAAATTCTTCTTTTTTTGGTTTGTAAACATTCTTCCACACCCCTGAGCAGGGTGCTTCGGGCAATTGCATTTCGGTGCTTTTTTTAAAAAAATACAATTTTGCTCGTGTGCAGCTCTGCATGGATGGCGGACCAGAAACAAAAAAACCCCTTCTTGTTAAATGGCCGTTTCCCCTGCATGTGAAAGGCAGTACCCCCAGGATAACTGCCATGGAGTTTGAGAGGGGGCAGTTGCGAGAGGCTCCTCCCCTTTTTTAACAGCTGTGTTTACCCCTTGCCCAAAGAACAGGGAGCTGTAAATTAGCCAAAAGGCATGTCTGTTCAAAAGTAAATCACATTCTCTCCAATGCCCTTAGTCCCAAGTGAATCACATTGATTTAACAGGAGCCTTGTGCTCAGGAAACTCAGAATGGGAGGAACAGTGCTCTGGGAAATTGCATTTCGGTGGAGGAGAGGGGCGCGCTGATCCTGCTGGCTTCACCCCGACCCTGTGGGAGGGCGGTGGCAGCAGCAGCCTTCTTCTTTTTTGTGAGGGGTCAGAAAAGCGTTTCTCTTTTTAAAGATTGCTCCTGCGCTTGTTCGCACCTGCGCAGAGATGACGAAGCAAAATAATAATTTTAAAAAACTACTCACAGTGAGTAGTGACTGTGGAACGTGCATATAGCAGTACCATTCTGCTAACTTGACGATATGCAGTGTAATGTAGATCCGCCCTTAGAGCCCGCTGTCTAATGACATCAATTAACTTCAGCTGGTCCAAAATAGGGCAGTGAGATTATTAACCGGGACTGGCTGACGAGAACATATTATGCCAGTGCTTTCTCATCTGCACTGGCTGCCAGTCTGTTTCCAGGCCCGATTCGAAGTGCTGGTGCTAACATTTAAAGCCCTAAACAGCTTGGGACCAGGGTATCTGAAGGATTGTCTCCTCCCATATGTACCTGCCCAGACACTAAGATCTGCATCAGTGGTCCTTCTCCGAGAGCCCCTGCCAAAGGAAGTGAGGCAGGTGGCTACCAGGAGGAGGACCTTTTCTGCTGTGGCACCCCGGTTATGGAATGAGCTCCCCAAAGAGGTTCGCCTGGCGCCTACTTTGTATTCTTTCCGGCGCCAGGTGAAGACCTTTCTGTTCTCCCAGGCATTTTAATCATTTTAATCAATTTAATCAATTTAATCTTGTAATTGTTTTTAATTCCGTTATTGTAACTGCTGCTGCTAGCTCAGCTGTTTGTTTTTAATCTGTGGTTTTAAATTTTATATTGTATTTTACACAATCCTATGAGGCTGCCTGTAACCCTCCTAACTAGGAGGATTGTGGGCATCCAATTGAGGGCGGAAGGAGCGTGGACAGGATTTCCTCTGTGCTCTTTCCGTCCTCAAACACATCTATATGGCCGGTTTTGGCCGTCTAAATGCTTCTCTCCTCCTTGTGAAGAGGAGAGGCTGAGGCACTGCCTGGATTCCTTGTAATCTGGAGGAGCCTCTCCCCTTCCCCCCCCCAGGAATGCCCCCCATGGGGGAACTGAGCATGATCCCCTTCCGGAGCAGAAAGAACCACACCGGCACCTAGAAGTTAAATACAACTTCTGACAGATTTGACTTTCAACTGGCATAAGGCATTTCAAGGGAAGAGTACACAAGGTTGTCAATCCACTGCTTTTTAATGATAAAAATAACAATAGTTTATATGAATTGGTTCCTATCAGTCTGTGGTTTCCAGATGTACTTTAATTCGAAAATATTAAATATTTCCTGTGGAAATCTTTAACCATTCTAATGGCTAGGAGATCTCTCTGTGTGTGTTTTCTAAGAAGCCAACTTAGAGCTTGTTGCAGGGGAAATGAAGTCAGCCATCTTGGAAAAGCTTGTGGATTATAGCCAAAAATCCTAGGTACCACAAACACATAGCCACAAACATCATTGTTAAATATGGAAAGAGAAAATCCCAATATCTAACCTAGTTCATAAACAAATATTGAATCTTGATCTTTGGCAGTCTCCCCATGATGGTGTCATTTCTTGGTACTAACAGATCTAGGTAATGTTGAGCAATTGGTTATGGTTGCTGTTGTTATTTCTTGTCCTCATTCCCCTAAATTCTTCTGAGGTTTAACAACATTATTTTTATTTTTACCCTTCAAAAGAGAAATCTCCCTTTGTCTGCCTTGTGAGCTTTATTGTGTCAAGTCCTGCATAAAAGCCTCTCAGATGTGATGGCATTAGCAGTTTTGTGCTTGACTGAGCTAGACATATGTGAAGTCAAAAGAGAACTCAAATCATGCTGAACTCAGTTGATTTAGATTTCTATTATAACCTAGCATTTAAATGTAACGATCTAATAGTAAATCAGGACTTCAAGAGAAATTATTTCATGCTTTCTCTGTTAAAATAAGCATTTATATTTATCATCCTGCCCCTAATATATTTACAGTACACAGGGAATTATTTTCAGTGTGATTGCCACTTTTAATAGAGTTATTGTTCCTTACAGTGAGCCAGATGCTGGCTGTCTTCTGTGTATTTGATGACATGTATAAAGAGGGAGCTAAGAAATTTCTTAATGTTGAAACTAATTTGCCCCCTCTGATCCTCAGGGCTTAATTTGTGAGAGGGCTCACCAGGGTCTAGCCCTGGCATCTGTTTTCTATACCAGGACTTAACCCTGGAAAATATAAAGTAAGAATAGATTAAAGTGCCCTTGATCGGTTGCAAAGTTCATTTCCTTGACTCACTGAACAACTAATGAGGAATTCCCACACATAATTAATATTTACCAATTTTTGCAACAGTAATATGATAAATGTTCATAATTTCATGTTCCGTATTTGATTATTTTTGGTATCTGACATCAGGTGCAGAAAAAGGCAACTAAAATGATCAGAAGGCTGGAGCAACCCCCTATGAGAAAAGGTTACATCGTTTGGGGCTTTTTAGCATAGGAAAAAGACATGTAAAGGGGGACCTGATAGAGGTGTATACAGTTATGCATGGTGTGAAATAAGTGGATACGAAGAATTTTCCCCCCTCTTCATAATACTAGAACCTGGATTCATCCAATGAAGCTGAACTGTGGGCGATTCAGGACCAATAAAGGAAATATTTCTTCACACAGCACATAGTTAAACCGTGGAGTTCACTACCATAAGATGTACTAATAGCCATAAACTTGGACAACTTTAAAAGGGGATTAGACTGATTCATGGAGAATAACGTATCAATGGCTGCTAGTCATGATGGCCATGTATACCTGAATATCAGAGGCATATGCCTCTAAACATCAATTGCTGGGGAGCATGACTGGGAGAATGCTACTGTGCTCATGTCCTGCTTGTAGGCTTCCCATAGCCATCAGGTTGCCCACTGTGAGAACAGAATACTGGACTAGATAGGCCTTGGTTTGATCCAGCAAGACTCTTCTTCTGGGTTTTTAATGTTTTCATTAATAGTAGAATTTTGACATTTTACATCCAGTCCAATTTAGTATTTCATGTCTGAAAACTGATGATATTAATATTAAATAGACAGTTTGACATATTGCAAGTCTTCAAAATGCTTCATGTGCATTATCTCTGTAATCTGCATAACAATGTAGGCCAATACTGTATTATTATACGCTTGTTGCATATTGGGTGTTGCATTGAGAAAATAATAGTTTGCATAAGGCTACCTAATGAGTTCTTGCCTTATATTTAGTATTTTATAATCCTGAAAGAGAGGAGTGGACCCTTACCCCCACTCTTTAAATATCTAGAGGGGAAATGACCACAGACCCACACCTTTGTAATCTGCAAATAGACAGATGTCAGCCTAGTGCACACAAGTGAAATACAAGTTTCTAGTTGCTTTGGTCTCAGCCCTCCATCTGATCATTCATGTATTACAGACACATGCACTCATTTCTGACCACTTTCCCTTACAGTTGTTCCTCTACAAACAGGAATATAAAAAGTGAGAAGCTTGTGACAGAGATGTCTGAAGCAGTTTCTAATGGGAAAAGATGTCCCAGGTGTGCACATTTAAACACTATATTCAAGGCAAATTTACTCAGCTTTCCTAATCCATGTATGTGTCCTGAATGTAGAACCACTGGAGTCATTGCTCAGAGTTCATCCATGACCTAACTTCAGATGCACTGTTCTAGATTCTGATAACGTTCTGCCTGGTGGGGGGGGGGGAAGACTCATATTAGTTTCTAAAATTAACAAATATTTATCCCCACAGAAATAAAAGCAATAATGTTTCTCTTAGCATTGTAAGGAGAAGTCTGAGATTCAGCTTAATGTAGTTTGTAATCATTGTGGACAGGGAATCTATGACGTTTTGGTCTCATCAGTCTTGTCATGCTAAAGTTGCTAAGGTGCACCATCAACTATGGCTGCCTGTAACTCTCCAAACTTGGAGGATTACAGACATCCAATGGAAGGCGAGAGATGTGTGGAGGCTACGATTGCCTCTGTGCTCCCCTTGCCCTCCAAAACATTTAGACAGTCAATTTTGGCCGTCTAAATGTTTTTCCCCTCCTCACGAGGAGGAGAGGCTGAGGCACCACCTGTATTCTTTGTAGAACAGCAGTGCCTTGCTCCTCCCATCCCCGCCCCCCTGCACCTGCTCCAAAGACAGTCTTCCATCTTCAAAACCACAGCTGGCACAGAAAGAACCATGTCGGCTGTGAGGGCGGAGAAAAGGCCCTCCAAATCCAAAGGCGGAGTTCCTGCTGCAACCTTGTAGGATTTTTACGAGGTCAGAGCTAGGACTCTGACTTTTCCTATGGCTGACCAGGCAGCATCTATTGGCCATAGGGTTGCACCCTAAATGGATGAAGTAGTATTATTTTTATTAATTTATTAAAATAATAAATCAATTTTTAATTTAATGATTAATATTAGTTGGGAAGCAGTGCCAAAATTATGACTGTTCTTGTGTATCCATTTATTGTTCAACTGTTCTGGATAAGAATATCTTAGTGGAAATCTGCTTCCAATGAGATTCTGTCATGGAGAACCTTTGTGGTAGTAGTGGAAGATGATGTAGTCTAGTTTACTAGTAAAATTCCATGAATGAGGCAGAACAATTGCATGATAAAAACCTTGTCTGGAAGTACTCTCTGACCTGGTTCACACTATAGGGATGTAACCGCTCGGCTCAGGGGGGCGTAGCGGGCTGAAATTGGCCCCGCTCACGCCCCCCGAGACTCGCGGGCCTTACCGGGTCCCAGCCCCGCTCGCCTCTCCACAACGAGCCGCCCGCTGTGCCGGACCCCAGCGCCGGCGCGATGGGACCCCGCGCTGCATCTTTTCCATAGAAACCAGGGCAACAGGGCTTAAAACGGCCGTTTTAAGCCCTGTTGCTCTGGTTTCTACGGGAAAGACGCAGCGTGGGGTCCTGTCGCGCTGGTGCAGGGGCCCGTCGCGGCAGGCAGCTCGAGCGGCGCAGAGAATCACTCCGCACCACGGAGAATCGAGCAGCGGGGGGGCCCAGCGCGGAGCTGTGAGGTGAGGCACCCCCCCAAGGTACATAATTCACCACTATTCACACATAACACTAACCCATAGTTTATTTAACCCATGGTTAACTGATAGTTTGTGCCATACCCAGGGATTATCTGGCAGATGATTGAACAAACCATGGCTTGTTTTCTGAATCCCTGGGTTGGTTGTTTCCGTTCTCTTTTGCCCACTCCCTCCTTGTATCCCAAATGCGTTTGCGATGCTGTAGTACTGGCATGTAGAGCAGCTGGGCTTTTTTATCACTCTCGCCCAACACCTTTGTAGCCGGCGAAACAACCCATGAATGATCTATGGTTCTGGATTCACACATTACGACAACCGATGGTTTAAACAACCCAGAGTTCACAACCCAACAACAAACCATGGTTCTCCTTCTGGGTTGTTCATGGCTAACAAACCATGGTTTGTTGGTGTGGTTGCATTTGCACATCGCAACAACCCAGAATTCAACAACCCATGGGTTAAATGAACCATGGGGTTAGTGTTATGTGTGAATATGGTCTTAGTTTCATTTTCTTACTTTTTCTTTTATTAAAGGCCTCAAGTACCCAGCTTTTCCTTTTAAATCACTGCAACTGTTTTCTAATTAAAGAAAATTTAAATCTGTATGAGCAGAATGATGTACGCATTTTTCTAATTCCTTGAATCTTTTAACAAAGTCAGCAAATTTTATCAATGAGGGAGATAAACTAACAAGAATACACTAAAATATGTCACAATAAAATTAAGGTAATGAAGCACTTTTCCAAAGAGAGAGAGAGCATACGGTAATTATTTAAGAGATAAATTGGACCTGAAAGTAAGAAGAGAGTGAGGAAGATGAAGAAAAACAGTATGTCATCAATTCAGTTTCGTCTATTACTGTCAATGACCAGCATAAAAAGTACTTCATTAATTTAATTATAAAAATTTATTACACAAAGTCATGTAAGACAGAAAATAATGGGATTCTAATAGGTTGGCTGATAAAACACTCATTGCATCACTTTGGTTTCCATCTCTGAAAAGAAATGGAAGTGATGACTGAAGATGAGAGATCTTCAAAATTACTGAAATGATTAATTGTTTCCTCAAAGGTGAGGAGAAACTCCTATTCCTATTTTTAATGTTCCAACTTATATTGTTTAGTAATGTCAGGAATTTTATAGATCTAAGTACTGAAGTTAATGGTGAGAAGCACCACTTTTTAAATAGCCCTGTAATTGGTTTGTCAGTAGGCCTATTAAATAGTGTTCTTCAGAGGGGATTACAAGGTCATTTAAATTCATGCAGCATTGGAAAAAGTACAGATTTATAGGCCATTACTTCATTGTGTTGTACTAATAAAACAACATTTGTTGATACTTTTAAATTAGATCCCCTTCTTCAAAAGGAAACTTTTGGTTTGGAGATAACAAAAATGCAGAAAACCATATGAGGGAATGACAAGTACTGTGTTAGACTATGCACAGTTATACATTTCTTCTAGCATCCAGAATTGGGAACTATCAGTGACCAAAATCCCAGCTGGTATGACAGTAAGTCAGACCAAATAAGTCTCCTCTTATAAACATAATGAGCAATAAGGATATTATGGGTCCAGATTGCTCAAATTATTATCGATAGGCCTTTGGAACCTTATCCAAACTCAAACTGCAAAAATGTTGTGGTAATTATATTCAAGCTGCTCATTTATGTATTTGGTGCTCACTCTGCTTAGTAGCATGGATAAATATTGACAGAATTCATTCTGGTAATTCAGTGCTATTAGTTAAGTCATGAACAGTTTTTAATGCAAAGATAATGAAGAATAAATAAACTGATTTTCACAGTGGGGGGCATCACACGTTATACAAAGCATTTTGAAAGAATAATTATATTGCTGCTTTTTCCAGTAGATGATATTTAATTTGTATAGCTACTTGCTCGAAAACTTTGGCTGACTGGAACTTAGATCAAATGTTTTCTAAGGTTCTCCTGTAGACCATCATGGTGAGGAGCCATGGCAATTATATATATCAATAAATTGCTGATCATAGATGCCACTGTTCTTACTTGATTTGTGCTGTTATGAAAATATATAAATGTGTTTATGGAATTGTATTCACAACATGATTTCAACTTAATGTGAAATGTTTCAATGCCATGATTCTGGCTGCTCAAAACATTCACATACAGAAGAAGTAAAGCTTTCCATAGATTCTGGGGGAAAGTAGTAAAGAATTAATATTCTAATACATTATACTTTTTATCAATACTATAGTATCTTTGTGTATGCATATTTAGTACTATTCCAGTAGGTGGCACTCATTACATAATCTAATGGATAAAACAATAAATAAAATATTATATATATGCAGAGCATCATGGTTTTATTTCATTTTTTACAGAATTGCACTACTCTGCATTTATCCTGTTTCCCTATGTGGGTCACCAGCACAGAATGACAAAGGAAGTCAGAATGTTCAATATTTAAATCACTCATTTATTTTTAGGAGAAAAATAAGTAAATATAAAGTGCATATCTACACTACAGACTTAGTTCCAAAGTACATCTGTTATCCCCATATCTTTTCCTCTGTATGTGACAAAGCATTTTGTGTGGATGAAATTGTGAGTGGAGTGTCAGGGAAAGCATTATGCAGTTCCTTTCTTTCACCTCACGCACCAGTCCTCTGTTCCAAGATTCCTGTGAGTGCAAAAACAAACACCTGCCAGGGAGAAACAAATTGCGTAACTACATGTACCGTGTAGTTTGGCCTTCAATCTGGTTCAGTAGACATTCTTTTCCCCTAGAATTCTGGGAACTGTAGGTCTGGAGGAGAACAAGGGATTTCTGACAGAAAATTGTAAACACCATTACCAAACTACATTTCCCAAGATTCTTTGAGGAGATCTTTTGACAGTTAAAACCAGGGGTGGGCATATATTCAGCAGATATTGCTGAACTGTGACTCCAATCATCCTCACTATTGGCTATGCTAGCTAGGGCTGATGGGAGCCTCAGTCTAACAACATCTGCAGGGCCACAAGTTGCCCACCCCTGGTTAAAACAAATATAACCTTGTAGTGTGGATATCCTCTAAGAATTTGGCCATAGGTTTACAAATGGCTGTATCTTACATTTTCTTGATTACGTCTGTCACACTCTTGTTATTAGTACATCATCATCATTACATTACATTTACAGTAATACCTTGGATTGCAAGTAACTTGGTTTGAGAGCGTTTTGCAAGACAAGCAAATTTTTAAATATTTATTTTAAAAAATTTGACTTGATATACAAGCGACGTCTTGCAATACAAGTACTGTAGTACAGCTTAAATTAAAAATCTCTGTACAAATTTTTTTGGGGGGATTTCGTTTTGATATAAGAGTGTTTTGGAGATATGGAATCAATTACTAGACTATGTATTAATAAAGGGGAAGGGTAACATGCCTTGTCAGGATATGTTATATTTTTGGAATTTAGACTTTATTTGATCAAGAGGATAGAAGTATATTAATTGGTCCCTTGAAGGGTGGGGGGGAGCACTTTATGATTTATTGTATGTTGATTATGTTATATTTGTGTGATAATTTTGTATTTTGCTAAATATATTTTCTGTGTTATAATTTGCTTTGAAAAATAAATAAAATATTTTAAAAAAAATAAAAATAAGAGTGTTTTGGATTATAAGCACGTTTTCGGAACGAATTATGCTCTCAATCCAAGGCATGACTGTATATCCCACCCTTTTTCCTGCAAGGAACTCATCTTCTATTCTATCCCATAACAAAAAGATCCTAGATACCAAACAAGCTTTTTTTAGAGAGCTTTTGAGTTCTCATTGCATAAATGGACCTCCCCCAACCTTAAGTCAGCTTCCCATTAATTTCAGTAGAAGAAGAAACAATGGGCAGTATCCAAGTTGACACTAACATAAATTACCTTGCACTAGCATAAGCGACCTCTAGTGCAAAACCAATAGTATTAGCTGGTGCAACAGGTTTTCCAGCATTGCACTAGAGGTTCCTTACATTAGCACAATGTAATTTACATCAGTGCTACTGTTGGTCTGGATACTACCATCCACATGGGCAAATAGGTACATGTGTTGAGCTGCATCTTTCATTGAGGTGAATGGGGAAGACAGCTCACCTCAGAGTTTTATGTAGAATATCAAGGAATAAGCTCTAGCTCTAACAAGCAAGATAATTCAATCAGATACTCTCTGCACCTGGAAATGTTATGTCTTTTTTATTTATGTATGTATTATTTTTTAAAGTTAATACAATTTTAAAAAAGAATATTTAAAATATTTTACAGGTACTTTCAGTTTGCATGGCTTATTTATATACGTACATTTCAAACAGAACTCATTTTTTGCTCTTTTTCCAGCAATTCGCAAAAGAGCTACGACAATGGCATATAAATGTGGATGTGGCAAATGATTTGGCACTTAAGCTTCTCCGGGATTACTCAACTGATGACACAAGGAAAGTAGAACTGATGACCAATAACATTAATGATGCTTGGGCCACTATTAATAAGAGGTAGGACACAACATGTAGTATCATCACTTTTGTAAAACGTAATAGAATAGTAGGAATGTTTTTCTTTCTGAACATTTTAAAATTGTCACAAAGTAATGCAAGTAAAAGTCTTAATAGGTAAGGCGGCTGGAGGGAGAGGAAACAATTCTCCCGCTGTGGTTATTTTTTATAACTTCTCTGACTAGAGAAATTCCCTTTGAAATAAAAGGTTTCTTGTTTCATATGTACTTTTATCCATCAGCTGTTTTACTAATTAATTTTTTTTAATATAGGATTAATAATTTTCTGTTTTCTGTTCATGATTCTAATCTTTTATATTGCCATATCTCCCTATAATTCTATGCTACTCTTTCCAAGTTTTCCTGTTTTCTACCATCAAACTACCATTCAACCCAATTATATAATTTGTGCGTGGTCTACACTACCCTTAAAACTTCATTCAGTTATCATCAGTGTGGTAAGCTGAGTATGGAAATGATAGTCTTGTCCTATTAAAATGTGGTTCACATAAGGGAAGCTCTATCATGTGTCCATAAGAAAAATCTATAAGCAACAATTCTTCTCCGATTAAGTGCTTGATTAAAGCTTTCATGGTTCCTTTTTGTACACTCTCATCATTCAATTTAGATTCCAGTTCAGTTCTAAAAGCTATTTTAGAGCCTTCCTCTAAAGTATGAATCACCAATTATAAAATCTATATGGAAATTCATAGAATAAAATTAGTTTTATTAAAGCTATAAAACTCAGATTCATTGTTTCATATTGTACATTGAATGAGATGCATAAAAATTAAGTTAGGTTCACTTACATTGGTTTGGTATCTAGCATTAGGCTTTATAGCTCCTAATCAAATCTAAAAATGAATGTAGTTTTAAATTGTTTTTAATTACAATTTATGAATAGGTCAGAAGAATCTACATTGTAAAATATGAAGTATAATCAGAGGATTTGCCTGTATAGGGAAAATTATTTAAATCAGCTTACTTTTCTGTACTTCTAAAATTGTAGATAATTTGTCTACACACATTGCATATTATATGACTGGATAAAATAGTTGCAAGTTTTAAGGAACTTGAGCAACAACATTTTATATCAGAATCTTTTTAAAATAAATTTAAGGACAGCTTTTGCTATCTTCCTTATAAGCAGAAAAACCTATGTATATGTATTCTGTTGGCATAATTTCCAGTTATTATCTTTCCTGGGCCTATGGATGGGCCTTGTGCCCCATCCCATCCCCCGCTCCATGCCTTCTCTGTTTTAAAAGTTTGACGGATTGATGGTTGTCCTTTAGTTCCCTTTGTTTAATTTCCCTATATTCTGGATGCCTGTGGTTTACTTATAGCGAGACATGGCAGTATGGCATGTATGTATAAAATTATATATGAGTGATGAATGCCCTTTAGACAATGTTCCCTGTTCCTGAGATCTAGGGTAGGTTCTTCTTCAGCATCCTATCTAGTTTACTCACATATATGCTGGGACTTGTAAATACTGTCAGCTGCACCGGCTCCCACTGTCCCTATGATCTCAATGTCCCTGGTTATTATGGTGCTTGTCCACCAGCCAGCTGCCACATATCTTGGCTACATCCTGTCTCTATACGGAAAATGCCAGCAGGAACTAAGGAACTCTGGGACTTGTAGTTCTTGGAATTCTGCTTCTGATTGGCTTCAGCAAATCTCATAAGAGCTTACAAGATCTGGACACCTCAGATACAGTGAAATAAGTTTACATTAAAATGCTCAAGCATGATGTACAATTTACCTTACTGTTTTTCACTTCATGGTAATGGACTTGCATCTCAGTCCTGCCCCCCACCTTCACCTCCTATGCCTGGGCCCTTAAAAAAAGCACGTATTTTGTGATATCTGTATTCTGGAATATACAGACTCTGGTCCTGCCTCTCTTTTATTTTCATAACAAATAACCAAACTGAAAGAAGGAGTACTCTGGAAGGGATTCAGATATTCAACCCAGCAATAATAGTGTTAGGTTTTTTTATTCTATTCCATGAATACGGCAGGCAGACATAGCTCTAAGGTGACTGATAGGCTTGTTAATAATGCTTAGTATTTATATATATAATTTCAAGTCTTAAAAGTGCTTCACATGCATTATCTTGGCAATCCGTACAATAATCTTGTAATGTAGTATTTTTATCTCCAACATTTTGCTTTCTTGTCCTGGTGTTGCACAAATATGCTCAGAGTCCTCTCCCCAGAGAACCCAATACTCGAGGAGAGAGAAGCAGAACACCAGGAGTGAGTTTTTCAAAGTTTTATTTCTGTGCAAAAAGGTTCAGCTCTGTGGCTCGCACCAGGATCAAAAGCTGAACAAAGGAAGAATGGGGCATGCAGGTCTTCTTATACTTTTTACACATATGGGTGTATTCATACTCAGCAAATCAAATGCATTCGCTTAAACATGCCAACCAATCAGATACATTTCCCCGGACATGACAACAACCAGTCAGATACATTTCTTTGAACATGGCAAGCATCAGTCTTTAGTTAGATAGAAGGCCACCTGGCTCGTCTTTTTCTTGGCTAGGCTGATGCTTCTCATGACCTTTTAGGGCACCCGACATATCAGGCGACTCATGAGTCTGCTACTCTTGGTACCTCTTATCAAAGAGACTCCTCTCTCGCTTGTATTTCTGGAGTTGGCACAAGGAAATACACATTTGGGGCAAGATGGCAGCTAAGGAGAAGATATGATGGTCAGGCATACAATTTAGAACAAAGAAGCAACACAGTTCTTCAAGGTCCCCTGTCTGGAACAGCAAAGCAGATAAGCAAGGCCAGATGCAGCAGGAGGTGGAGCATATGTGAGAGCCAGTGTGGCGTAGTGGTTGGAGTGTTGGACTGGGACTCAGGAGATCCGGGTTCTAGTCCCTGCTCGGCCATGAAACTCATCGGGTGACTTTGGGCCAGTCAGACTCTCAGCCTAACCTACCTCACAGGGTTGTTGTGAGGATAAAATGGAGAGGAGGAGGAGGAGGAGGATTATGTAAGCCGCCTTGGGTTCCTTTCAGGGAAAAAGGCGGGGTATAGAATAAATAAATAAATATGTGAGCAAAAAGCCAGTTCATCCAGCAGGGATGCAACAGAGCTCATCAGGGCCTCTGGACTTTTACCTCAGCAAGTGCCTATGGACAGCAGGGTGGTGAGGCAGGTGGCTTCCCAGAGATTTTAGGGTTCCAGCCCTAGTGGGCTGCTCCTTAATGCCACCCCTGCTGGCCGGGGAATGCTGGGAACCGCAGGACTTCTGTCTGTCTAAACACGCATAGGACTGGGTCCTTACGTAGCTTTAACTCAGACTCCTATCATGCCAGGTCAGCACAGCTACCGATTGGCAGCAGCTCTCCAGAGTTTCAGATTAGGAGTCTTTCCCAGCAGAGCAGGTGCTCTGACACTGAGCTTAAAGCTCTTCCTTACGTGTCCTATGTGAATATCTCAGTTCTAGAACAGGGTTCCCCAACCTTGGGTCCCCAGATGTTGTTGGCCTACAATTCCCAGTGTCAGAAATACTGCTATGTTAACAGGTTGATTATTGCTATTGGGTTTTTAAAGTAATCCATTTTGCTTGTCTGCTGTCTGAAAAACAGCTTGTAAAAGGAATTTTCACAGCTTGTAAAAGAATTTGTGTACTAAGATAACTTTCACTATTGAAACATATTGAAGAAACCTTGACAGAGAGAACAAAATAGATAAGAAAGTATACATGCAAAGGAACAATGTGCTTCTGATGGTCTAGGCCTATTGCCAACCGACAGAACTTGGCAGAGGCTAGTTAGCTTAAGAGATTAGGCCTCTAACAATGCGGGCTATATACAGTACACGTGTATGGTGGGACTTCATTCTTACACTTTGTATAAGCACCATGTCCATTTTTCTAATACTGGCTAGCAAATACACATGAGCCCGCTTGGTGGGGAAAACAGATAACCTCAATCTCTGTCCCTAGTTATTAAAACTTCCCAAGACCATTTGTAACAATGTTATGACAACACATTGAAAAGCTTCACTTGTTGCATCTACTAGATCAGGTATAGTTAGTGCTGAACTTTTCCATGAAGAGGATAATTTTTTTCCCCTATTTCATGTGATGATGCCATGCTTCATCAGCTGCTATAGTGATTTCATAAGAATTTTGTCCTTCACAGCTTGAATTGTACCAAATATCTATTTCATCTATTTCACATTGCTTTAGTATGCTCCAACAACAATGGGTTTTCCTTTTGCAGTTCTCTGAGTGTAGAATGTTACAATTCTTCACTTAATCAGTTTGTTTGCTAAGTATATCTATCTGTAGGTTGGGTCTTAACTAATCCAGTTGAGATCACTCTATACCTGCATAGTATTCCAATATTTCAATCAAAAGCCTGCTAGTTTAACTGTTTTAACTAGTTTAACTGATTAAAAATCCTGGCTGTTCTTTCACAGCTTTTTAAAATGTGTCATGATATGAAAGAAGCATTTATGTCAGAACATTTGTGTTTGAGTGGATATGGTCTGCCTGATACTGTGCTTGTTTGTTGAAGAATTGGTATTCTGTTAATACAAACCGTGGGCTTGAACTTGATTGAAACAGGTTTGGCTTGGAGGTTGAGGGAAACACGGAACTAAGGTTGCTGGTGAACATTCTGAAAGCAGCTGTAGCAGCTGAGAAAATACAAAAACAACATAAAAACAACAGACACCCCTGGAATCCCTAGAGACTCCACAGGTGCCCCCCAGTAAGGGATTGTGCTGGCGATGCCTACACACAGAAGGAGCTAATGAATTCATGATGACAGGAACACACCCCAGCAGACACCCTTGCATCACCACATACACAACATTCAAAACCATAGTGTCCCCAATCTATCAAGCTCCAGTGGCACAGCCAGCAACTACCTCCAGTCTCCTGCAGGCAGGGATTCAGGACCCATTATGCTGCTCCCAAGAACTGTTTCGGAGCACAACACATAAACAGGAGGAAGTGGATCTCACACAATTCAACAATCACATCACTCCCTAAGCAGAACACCTGTGGAGAGTACACACAGCCCTGCTTGGACAAGGGCTCAAGAAGGGAGTGAACGACTCATTTTACCAAGTAGCGAAAAAGCCAAGTCACCACATGCAACAAGGGCAGCCTCTTAGACACATACTAACAGCAGCAGCAGCAGCAGCCTCCAGTAGCTCACTGCATAGGTCATGGGGGCTGGGAAGCAGGAGAGCAGAGTTTGAGCCCCAGAAGGAAAATCCATCAACACACACTCAAGTTTTGCATCCCGGGGGGGGGGGATGTCAGGGCCAAAAGAGAGAGAGATCCTATGACATTAACCCACCCTGTAAGCTTCACAGAGTAGTTCCCTCCCCAGCCACTCATCCACTACAGTGGACAGCAATCAGGCACAACATGGGATGTTTCTCTTTTCCCGCCCAGAGCCCCAATCACAGATACCAGGAGCACAAGGGCTGTAGTAGGAGCCCTAGCCAGGTGAAATAAGTCACATTGTACTTGCAGGAGATCCCAGGTTCAAATCCAGGATATAGCCAGATACTAGGAAAGTGGGGAGGGACCCTCCCAACCAAGTACAATTGAACCACATGGGCAGTAGCTTGGCTCTCACATCATCCAATCAGCCCTTTTGGCCCTCCACCTCCCCCAGGCAACCTGTATGACCAACTTCCTCTGCTGTTTTGCCTGGGAGGCTAGAACAGCTGGGTAGTATCCCTAGAATATCTCATGGGCTTGGTTTGCATGTAACAACCACCCATTGTTTTGAAAACTGATGGGTTGTTGTGCACACAAGTGGGGATGAGTGGGTGCACTGCCTGCGGCATGCTCACCACTTCCACTTTACTGCACAACCCACAATGGGTTCCTTTGTAGATTGTGGAGTGTGAGGTTCAAACCTGGATCAATGCCCCTAAACAACCCAATGGTTAAACCATGGTTTGTTGTTGGGCTCCAGCTCCATGGTAGGAAGCTGTTGCATAACTGTCTGTCATGGAGTTTGCACATGTACAGGAGACTGTCTGGATTGGAACAGGTGGGATGTCACTCCACAGAGGAACACCTGGAAGCATTCTGGTCACTGCTGCTGGACATGGGGTGGACATCCCTCTTGGCATGCACAGAATAGGGTGGGAATGGATCCTTACCTGTGGGAGAGCAGCCTGTGGAAAGGAAGAGGAGGCAAAGGTAAAGAGCAATAGACAGCAGCTGGTAGTCTGTGAACCTGGATGCACTGTAAGTGTTTGTGAAATAGAAGAGGAAGTAATGCCACCTGAGTGTTCTGCCTATGCTTATGCCTCAGCTCCCTTTATAAAAAGCGGACTCTGTGTGTGCAGTGACAACTTGTTCTGCTCCATGTATCCAGGCTGTGGTCCTGCGAAACAAAAGTGTTCGTGAGTGTTTGGCCAGCAGTGGCAAATGCTTGGAGTGCGGTGCCTGGCATTTTCCAACACAGAGCTTGTGACAGGTGAGTGTCTCATTGCTGTTGGGGCGGGGGGAAAGTGTAAAAGCAGTACAGTTCAGATAAGACACAGTATTCATATACAGCAAATCAGGTGGGAGAGACATTTATAACAGTAATAGTTTGTAGCAAATGTTTTCCCCTTCCTTTGCTTACCTGTGCGGGGTGCTCTGTCCTAGCATCCACAGTTGTTGGAGTGGATTTTGGTATTGGATATTTATGTCTGGAGTTGCAAGGCAAGGTACCAGTTAGGGTTTTAGGAAGAGAAGTGTTAGCAATGTGCTCAAGTTCCTAGGAGTGTTCTGGAAACACAGTTTTGTGCAAGGTACTCCTTTGTATGCAAAGTGCCCTTTCTCCATAGTTGTGTGCAAAATTATCCCTTGTATGCTCTATGCATGATATGAACCCAGAGGGATATGACCCCAGAGAGATATAGTCTGTGTGAAGGACTGCCAACCGGTCCTTTACTCTAGACAAGAGATCAAAGGTGCAAAACTGCCAGCCTTAGCTCCGCCGTCTTGACACTGATTCTCTCAGGGCCTTGCCCTTGTCTATACACTGGATTTAGCACTGAACCACAGAGGAACCACACACTCCGTGTGGGGTAAAACCAGGAAAGTTTATTTAAGGTAAACAGATTACAATAAAAAGTGGGGAATGAGGGAAGAAGGAGAAAGGTGGGGAGACACTTTGGTATACACAGTAGAGCTACAAAATATCAAAACTAGTCCCTTACTATATAAATACCCAGGCACTTACTCCCTTTGTCTGGGGGTTGGTCCTCTTCAGGGCTTGCCTCAGCAAAAAAGCCCTATTCCCGTGAAAGCGTGCAGACAACAACCCAAACCAGAAGCCACAGCAGCAGTATATTCTCCCCCCCCTCCTTTCAGTAGCCCAGCTGTCTTTGGCCAATCAGGATGAACTTCATCTGGGCCAAGCAGAAGAGGTGACTCTTTGGTCATGAATAGAATGCTTGGGCCGCATTTGTATGCAAATACTTGTGGCACTGGTCAGCCATCAAAGACAAGGGAGACTCGGAGGCATCAGGAGCCATCAGAGGAACTATGTACATTTTGCATTTCCCAGCCCCCAGCTGGGATTATACTTGTTTACACGTGTGTGTGTGTGTGTGTGTGTGTGTGTGGTGCAGGAAACTGACGTTTTTTTCTTCACAGTCTGCCTATGTGCTGTGTGTGTGTGTGTGTGTGTGTGTGATGGTAAGCTGTGATTGGATGCTGAGTTACATCATATTCTGTGCTCTGTGTTTTAGCAATATGGACAGGTTAGTCAGGGCTGGCCAAATATATTTTGCTGCCTGAGGCGTACAAGATAGTGCCCACTCTCATTCTATGTGAAAAATCTGTCTGGACAGGCAGATGAATCTGTCTTCAACACTTATGATTTTATTTATTTATGATGAGGCAATGACTGGGTTCACACAACACTTTAAGCCCGAAGAGGCTCTGAAGCCTCTGTGGGGTTAAATTTGCCTGTGGCCCCAGCTGTGCCTGACTAATGATTGGGCACAGCTGGGTTCTCTGCCCATCTCTGCCAACCGCTTCCCTCATTGGTCCCAAGAACTGTTTCGGAGCACAACACTAAACAGGAGGATGTGGATCTCACACAATTCAACAATCACATCACTCCCTAAGCAGAACACCTGCGGAGAGTACACACAGCCCTGCTTGGACAAGGACTCAAGAAGGGAGTGAACAACTCATTTTACCAAGTAGCGAAAAAGCCAAGTCACCACATCCAACAAGGGCAGCCTCTTAGACACATACTAACAGCAGCAGCAGCAGCCTCCAGTAGCTCACTGCATAGGTCATGGGGGCTGCGAAGCAGGAGAGAAGATACCCACAGGTATCCCAGGGTACCCTGCAGGTGCAGAGAGTTTCCCTCCCAAACTGTCATTCGCACTAATCCCCCCCCCCCGCGGCACAGTGGATTCCCTCTGGTTTTGCCACTTCCTGAGGTGCTATCAACTTGGGGCAAAAAGCAAAACTGAGGGGACAGTTGGGGCTTCCCAGCACCCCCCCCAACCCCCCAGGGTACTGTGTGGAAGGGGGGAATTGAGGGGGTGTCCCCTAAAACACCTTTTTTTTTTTTTTGCAGGAACTTGGTTGTTGGGTTTTTTTTACAGGGAGGGGCTTGTACCTCTGGGTTATCCAGACTTGGGAAAGTGAGGGCAGCCCAGGGGGACATGAGTCCCCACAAAACCCCATGAAGATTCTGCTGCAAAGGGTGCTTTCCACTCCTCCCACAACCTTTTTTTTTTTTTTTTTAATGTAAAAGAAATAGTTAGCAGTGGGCTACAAAGTTCCATTTTGGCATGGAGACTGTGTCCATTCAGACAAGTGTCTATGCCGATTGTAACTTTGTAGCCCCCGCTAACTATTTTTTTACATCGTTTAAAGAAAAGTTGGGTGGGAGTGGAAAACACCCTTTGCAAGCCCCTTGGCAAGAGCGGCAGCCCTTTTTTGCTGCTCTTGCCAATGGGCTCTGCCCTTTTGGCTTCTCAGTGGGTTAGCCTGTCGTCCAGGTTCAGACAACACACTAAACCTGCTAGGGTTTTCTTAACCCTACTGCAAGCCATGGCTTAGCAGGGTGGTTTATAAGCCACACCAGGTTGTCTTATAAACCAGCACACAGGGTTTAGACAACACGCTAAACCACTCTGCCACTTAACCTACTGAGGCTTAGTGTGTTGTGTGAACCCAGTCAATGTCCTCCACTGAACCTGCAGGCAGCAGGCTGCAAGGCACACAGCTCTCTCCTTCAAAGCCTTGCTGCTGCCTCCCAGCATCTGCCACCTGAGGCAACTGCCTCACCTTGCCTAGTGGTGGGGCTGGTCCTGAGAGTAATCATTGATACAGGGGTGGCTTGTCCCCCCCTCCCACTGGATCTTTAAAAGCTTCTGCAAATAAAAAGACCTCAGATTCAGCATCAGATGAACCTCCTTGGTGAGGGGATTCCAGAGGTCAGTCATCATACTCAATAAAGCCCCATATTTGCATGACAGCAGGTGATTTGTCAGTTTGCATGGGATTAAATCTCACATTGGCCCTAAGGCCAGGAGTTGCTTTGTTTGCCTGTTTGAGGATAGGGAAGCAACCCCAAAAGGCAGGGAAGCTAATCACCAGAGAAAAGTGCAGAATAGACCTTATACTGAAAAGCAAGGACATCTGAGTTGCATATAAAGGAAATTCTGCCAGTTGTAGCTTCTACTGTCACTTCAACATTGTGACTTGGTGAGCTTAAGGGGGTAATGAGGACAAGAAGCAACAGAGCATGTGAACGGATGGGAGCTGTATTCCTTATATTTATTTGAAGTAACTAGCAAATTCTTTGGCAGCAGGCTTCCAGTATGCTTTATATTGATTTGAATTAATTAACATTGAACTACCATCCAAAGCAGCCATTATGTGTCAATAAGGTGTGCTGTGCTTGACAAGCCATAGGTTGAACAAACAAGGAACCACCAAACATCTGAACATATTATATTTTGTCTGCAGCTGATAGTTCAGCCAAAACAAGTATTTTGGTTGGAATAGGAACATCTGCCAGCTTGTATTTTGTTTAGCTTAGCTAGATTTGCAATTGATTGCTCTGTATTTACCCTTTGCCCCACCATTTTGTTTTATAAGACTGAACCATAATGAAAATGACATTCTAACTCCTGTAATTGCCAACTTTGTTAATGTTTGATGGGTGCTTCCCTTTCTCCTCATTTGTAGTAGCTTGAAAGATGCACTAGAGGCACATGCTCTAATTACTTGGGCAAGAGCCAGGATGACTTGTAAACATGTGTCTTCATCTTCCTTTTAGAAGCAGCTCCTTTCACCAAAATTACTGTATTTTTGTGTGTGTTAAGCACAGGTAGCAGAGGACTTTGTGGTCTGTGCTGCTTCAATTAGCAACAACAAATCAACTGTCTGGACTAAAATGTCTTGTAAGGGAAAGGCTAGAATGAAGGAAGTGCATACCATAATATGGAATTAAAACAGAATATATACATTTGGAAGTGTTAATGTCGATTGAAAAGGGCATTTTTGCCTTGTTTTTTGTTTGTTTGTTTTTTAAAGGTGCTAATGCATATGCAAATCTTGCTCATTGTCCCTGGAAACTCATGGAGGATGAGGCTGTCAGTGGCTACTAGGCATGATGATTATATTATCTCCAATATCAGAGGCAATATGCCTCAGAGTCAGTTGTTAGAGAACATGAGTGGGATGGTGCTAATGCACTCATGCCCTGTTTGTACTTTGTAGGCTTCCCATAGGCATGTGGTTGGCCAAGGTGGGAACAGAATGCTGGACTAGATAGGCCTTTGATCTGATCGAGCAGGGCTCTTCTTAATCTCTTAGATTATACATTATTCTCTGGCAAACCAATTCTGGTGGTCAGACTGTGCCCCACAATAGCAGACATTGGCTGTCATAAGCTCCATGCTTTGAGTTTGAATTTGTGTTTGAGGGACTGAAGAAATTCCCTTTCTATGCATCCACAGCTATACTACCAAGAAATACATTCTTGCTCCCACTAATCTAGGACCAGCAGCTCTTACAAAACAAACAATACCCTTACTAAAGGCTGGCCAGATGTCCTACTTTACACAGAACAGACCGCTCTGTTTGAAAGTGTCCTCTGTTTGTAGGGCTGTCAGGTTTAAAGATAAAGAACCATAAGAAACTGTAAGAAGGGAAAGGAGGGACCTTGAAATTGCCCATCTACAGTTAGCACCTGGTCACAGTCTTCCCCACTGTGATGTATTGTATTTCTATTTAAATTATAGTAATTATTTCTAAATTTGCATCTATCTATATAAATTAGCATATGCAGTTTCTGTGCAACCCTGTGTCCTCTTTTGTCCCCCTTTTTGACAATGTGCAGCTGGCCACCTTTGCCTAACTCATGCCTGAAAGAATTGGGGGAGAGGCCAACATAGTCTCCAACTGCCCTGAAAATGCGGGACCATCATGAAAAGCCTTAAGCCATCCTGGCTTTTCACTTTGTCATGCAAAGTCTTGAATTTCCCTGCCTCCCACAACTGCAAGCTACTTTAAACTTTTTTTAAAGGGGCCATGCCATGGGCAAAATTGCAGCTAAGCTAAAACTGCAAGCTTATCTGGAATTTTGCCAATGGCATGGCCCCTTTAAGTGTAGACCTTTTTAGGCTCAAACAGCTGCAGGGTCTCCACAGAGAGACAGACGCTGTGAGGATGTGTGTGCGTGTGTGTGCGCGCACGCGTGCACACACACTCTACCTGCTGAAAAGCTGCACCCACTGGCCTGGACCGAGGAAGAGGTGAATGAAGGAATTTATAACATGATTCCTATCTTTATATTGCCAAAGATTTTATTTCCTAACAGAGCTGACTCTGTGCCTCTAACAGGTGAGATACAGTGTCAGAAGGAAATGCAAGAAACTTCCCCTTCTCTCTGAAGCTCCATGTTTGGTGGTGTGGTGTGGGTGGGTAAGCTTCACCTGTTGAATTTGTGCCAATCCTGACCATTTTAAAACAAAAAGAGATTGCCCTGCAAGCACTGACCCATCCACCCCATGAAAAACAGATAACAATTAAGAGTTTAAGTAAGGTAAAAAAATATATTACAAAAGCCACTTATAAACTAATATTTAATATAATAATGTCATAATTATAATATATAAGATATTATATAATAATTATAATTCTGGAAAAGTCATCCTAGCACTGGCGCTGCTGCTGCTACCTCTTCTTCTAGCAAGGAGCAGCATTTCACAATTATCCCTGAGTTACACGATACTTCTTCACAAAATGAATAATTAATTTGCAGCCACAAGATGTGATGGTCAGTGTTGTAGATTGCTTTAAAATATACACACTTTCCTGTGAGTAAGTCCATTGAATGTAATAGGACTTATGTCTGAGTACACATGCATAGAATTGCACTGTTATTGTTTTCAGAGCAGTGGTACATTTTACTTGGCTCTACCTGTGTACCCCATATGAAAGTCTTTTTCTAACACATTCTGAAGTGCAATGGAGAAAGCTCTCTACAGTAGGGATGCCACTGTGAATATCGGAGGGCTGGAGCGGGGCCGAAATTGGCCCCACTCACAGCCCCCCGATATTCGCGGGCTTACCTGCCATGCCACTTGGTCCGCTGCCGCTTGCTCCGCACCACGCCGCCTGCGTGGGCTCCAGGTTCATCATTTCCAGAAGTGGCGCGACAGCCTATTTTAAGCCCTGTTGCCCTGGTTTCTACGCAAAAACTGCAGCAACAGGGTTCAGCCGTGTCGGCGCAGGGCCCGTCGCATCACTTCTGGCCAGCTGGAAGTGACGTGACGGGAGCCTGCGCAAGCGGCACGGCTTCCCAAGCGGCACAGTCAGAGAGCGGCTGGAGAGCCCCTACGCACCGTGGAGAAAACAAGGATCGGGGGGGCTCCGCGACGTGGAGAGCTGAAACGATATGCCCCCCCAAAGAAAGGTACGAAATCCACCACTACTCTACAGTAATCATTAGGATTATTCTGCAGGGATTTTGGATTGCTCTTTCTTTTCTTTTTTTTAATGCATTAGCATTTTTTTAAAGGGAGTCAGCAGAAAACACACCCTCCTCAAGAGAAAGAAAGAAAAAATCCCAACTACCTCAGATGGTAGCAACAAGCATCATCATTCCATTTTTGCATTATTGTTCAATCATAGTGCTGTTCTTTTTTTTTTTTCTTTTTTTTTTTTAAAGTAAAGTACAATAGAGCCCAGATGTTGTTTTTTCTGAGTGGAGAAAATAGGAGCTTGCAGGTGGGCCTGTGAACCACTTTGCATACTCAGAGATATCTAAATGTTAAATATTATTATTTCTTTGGTAAACTACTAATGAGAACAAAGCCGCCATGGAGGGATCCATTTTTAAAGTGAGAGGGAGATCTTTAAAACAAGGCGTTTCCTGCACAATATGGAGAAAGTAGGCTGAAAGATGTTTGACTGAAATAATGGCATATTCCTCCCCGGTTTACATTAGTTGTCGCCTCTGTATTACATTTTAGATTGCAAGCTCTTTGGGGCAGGGAACTATTCTCTTATACTTTGTAAAGCACCATGCACATTGATGGTACAATAATAATAATGACAACAACAGCAATCACCATCATCATCATGGGTCTGGAGATCAAAGTGGCTTCAGAGTAGTCAGAGCCCTTAAACAGTTAGAGCATCCTGGGGTGGGTGGCTATACCCTTGGCCACACCCTCATGTTGCCTGTCCACACCCTCTTGATCACACCTTCATGTTGCTGAACCATACCTCTTACAAATTCACATGTGTGTCCCTATTTTCATCTGTGAAATGTTGGAGGGTATGGGCCTATTGCTCCCCACTCACACTTAAAACATGTTCTTCTTATTGGTCCTTACTACAAAACAGATTTGGAGTATTTTGTGTGAACTGTAACAATAGCAGCTTTGTGCTGCTATTAGTACCACTGCAGACAGGAGATGTGCTTGATTTTTGACTGTGCTGCCTGCCTGCGATAGCTGAAAAATTATTTGTCCCTCTTCTCAAGGTGACCTTGCTAATGAGATTTTTGTGCCACTTTTGTCTGAAATATTACCTAGTGTTGCTAACTGTAAAAAGATATTAAGTAGGTATTTTCTCCTGAAGGTCCTTTTGCCATTTTATAAGGTGGCATTTGGGGTAATATGAGGTTATATAAAACTGTATCTTTTACCCTGGAGAACTACTACTCATGTAAGACTGTTTCTAACTGGAGGCAAAGGATGCAGTGGCTTGTGTGTGCACATTTCCAAGGCTCAATAAATAGCTGTATTCTTTTTAAAAATAGGAATGTAGTGCTTATGAAAGGAGCCAGTATGATAGCAATAGATTGTGAAGTTCTCAGTCTAGCTGAAGAACAAAAATAGCATAGGCTGAAGTTTGAAAATGTCCAGATAGTGTTCCTTAATTCAGACCTGGAGGGGTCTCTTCAAGAGACAAGGGGATAGTTAAATCTTCCTGTTCATTCTGTTCGCCTTTATGTGCTCTGTATTTGTTTGTGTGTGCTTTTCATGAATCTCCACTGTGATTTCCAAAATGTGATTATCTTAGTTTTTAAAGCTAGTAATCCTATATGTATAGTTCTCTACTGGGCTGAGTCTATTGAATGTATTTCCTTCAGTTTTTCTCAGTAGTTATATTAAAAAATACCTTCTCTCACTGGAATTATCTTATTAATTTTCAATTAAACAAACCAAAATAGAACTTTGAAGAGAGCCACCTGACTATGGCACCTTTCAGAAAAAAATACTTTATATCCATTGCTTTCCACACTTGAAAGAATAGTCATTTCAGTTAATATAACTGACCTATCTAAAAAGGGATGTTCCCATTCAGTAACCTGGTGTACACATGAAACCAGATTTATAGATATGGGTCTCTATAACAAAACTATTAGAATTTGCAGCTGAGTAGATTATGTCTTGCTTTATAATCAAACTGATTTGCTATATAAATACTTTAGACAGAACTTATTATAACTTTTTAATGCACACTAAGTAAAGCTCTATGAAAAGTGACAATTTCCTTCCACAGTTGATATAATTTTCACATATAGGCTGCAGTTCACATATAGGCTACAGTAGGCCTTACATCTTAGTAGGCAATCTGAGTAGATTGGCCTGATAGTATTGGTTCCCATCGTTAGCCACATTGTGCTAACACTTACTTGTATACTCCTAGGATTAACCCTGAACTGCTTAGTTTGGTCCTTTTGACAGCTGAGCTTGGTCCTGATGTTTGGCATCTACAGATATCAGCATGATAGGACGTCATAAAACATTTCTTCCTGGTGTTGCACAAATATTCTCAGAGTTCTTTTTCCGGAGGGACCAATGCTCAGAAAAAGAGAAGCAGCACACCAGAGTGAGTTCAACTTAAATTTATTCTGCACAGAATGGATCAGCTAACTGAGGCTCGTGCCAAAAGCAGAAGCTGAACAGAAAGCAAGAGACGGGCACTGCCTTTATACAATACATTTGCATTTTCTTGATTACAATAGAGCAATCCCTAATCATATGGCAGTAGTTCTAGTACGGTCCCTCCCTTCTTGGTGAATTGACAATGTATATGATCTCTGAGGTACATGAGATATTTCGAAAGTTTGCTACTCTTACCACTTCCTTCTCATCTGTTTTGTAGAACCTACAGAAATTTCCGTTGGTACAAAAGATCCAGGCAGAAAGATACCGTATTTTTCCGTCTATAAGACGCCCCCATGTATAAGACGCCCCCCACTGGGCAGTTTTGCAACCGCACGGTTCTCTCCTTGGCTTACTTCCATATATAAGATGACCCTCAATTTTTAGTCTAGCGATTTTAGGAAAAAGTATAGTCTTATACATGGAAAAATACTGTAACTTATTTTAGCATAGTGACCGGAAAAAAACACGTCTGGTGTGATTGTGAAACTTACAGAACTTCAGTTAGAGGGAAAAGAGGAATGATTACTCATATGGTACCAGACATATGCAGCTTCTCTTGACCACTCTGCAAAATGCAACTTATTAGTAAAACAGCACAAAAACTATGTTTAGCACAGAACCTATAAGCTTCTTTGATTAGGGTAGCAAAGGAACGGTCAGTTAGTTAGGTCAGGGGTCAGAGGGACTTTTCTAATACCGGTGCTGCCAAAATGATGTTTTTAAAAATTCCTACAGGCCACATAATGACAGTGAAGCCTGTGCCCAAGCACACATAAACCCACATGTACAGACATCCCCCGTTAAAAGCACCTGGTAAAACCTACTGAATTTTTTTTTTTATACACGACTCCAAAATAGAACTGTGTGGATGTGGGTAACCATGTGAGTGGTACATGATATTAGGGAATGAAACAGACAAAAATGCACAAAAATAAAACTACCCATCTCAAAATATATAACTGCAAGCACCTGAAAAGCACAATATATCCATATGAATAAAATATATACAATTATTACTTTATTATTAGCATATAGTGAGAACCAGTATGATGGAATGGATAGAGTGTCGGACTTGCTCAAATCCCTATTCAGTCATGAAGTGTATTACGGTAAGTGATCACAGAAATTTGCTCTGTCTCAATCTAACCTACCCCATTAGGTTTCTCTGAAGATAAAATAGGGTAACCCCATGCATTGTTCATTTGAGCAAGAGCGGAATACAGATATGATAGACAAGTAAATAAATAAAATATAAATAAGTCACTGAGTCGATAAAAATAAGTCACGTTAACAGCTTTGTTTAAAACATTGCATCAGACTACCTTGCAATACTGGACTAATGCATTGTGACAGTGGAAATCTTGGAAATCTCTTTGTGCCCCATATCCTCTCCTCTCCTGTGCAATCAGTCAGAATGGGTTCAGGCTTTGCGGGGCCTTGGGCAAGTTACCTACATTGGGCTACCTCCACAAAAGACCTTTCCCCAGTGAAAGCATGCTGCGTGGTCACTTCGATGTTCCTTAAAAAAACTTTTCTCACTTGTTTCCTAACCTAGAAAAGCAGGCAGCAGGGCTAACAGATTAATGACTGCATTGTAATGCAAGTACAGCTAGCAGCTTGATATTGTAGAGAAATGGGCTTGTTGCATGGGCAGAGTGGGCTTCTCCTCCAGTGAGATTCCATATTTCACATCGCTTCGATGGTTCTTAAATTAAACCTCCTTCTTTGTTCATCTCTCAAGCACCAGCAGGGAAACAAGGAAGTTCAATTAATGATTACACCAGGTCCAGACCCAATCAGCATTCAAACTTCCATGGGCCCTGGATCTGACCCAACTAAATATACTTGTGCTAGCTATGGGACTATTAGAAAATTAATAATTTTAGGTATATTTGATTGAACTTTCTTTTTTAACTTCTTATTTTGATTTTACCGTGGACTTTGAGGAAAGGCAATGCTGGGCTGCTGTCTGCTTTGCTAAGGTTTTAATAGGTTTGTTAAATTTAAACTGGAGAAACACCACAAAGAATAACTTAGATTTCCCTTAGCAGTACTACCATACTGCATATAAATGTTATAGCATATGGACTGATTAGCATTCAGAAACTGGCAGTGGACAGCTAGAATATAAAATACTTGCTGCAGTGGAACACATTTAAACATAATAATAGTAGTCCATGGAATAGGAAAGTTCTATGCACACTGTATTACAAAACAATCAAGTGACAGAGCTCAACTTTTGAGCAAATGACTTGTAAAAGATTTTCGAATTGCACTCTATGGCTGATCTTAATTTTATGAAAGAGTAAAAAGTCAAGAAGTTTAGCTGAAGCCAGTTTGTGATCTCTACCCTTTAAAAATGAGATGCAGACAGTATATACATAGATTTTAAAAAGGAACAATCACAAGGACATGATTTCAAATGCACATATCTGGTCTAAATCTGCATCTCATTCAGGCCAATAGTAATTTTATAGATGACTCCAATGGGAGATCATTGATATATACATAAGGATTATTTCATAAATGTAGGATAGATTTGCTATGCAGAATAGAAGACATTATTCTGGGGTACTTTTCCTATCCCAGGCTCACATTTTGTAGATATGTAAGTAGACCTACCAGAAAGTGTGTTTAGGACATTGTCTAAAACAGGGTAGTAAAAAATATTACCAAATTTCAGCCACCTGCCTTTTACAGGTTTCTTTCTATAAACCAAACATGCCCAGCAGGGCCGGCGCTACCGCTAGGCAAACTAGGCGGTTGCCTAGGGCGCGCGGCTGAAGAGGGCGCAGAAATGCTGCGCTCCTCTTCGCTGCCGCCGCGCCGCCCCCACCAGGCCTCCGCCTCCCCGCCGCCCCCGCTGCCGCGCCTCCCCGCCCACCCGCTGCTGCCGCGCCTCCCGCTGCCTCCGCCGCCCGCCTCCCGCCGCCTCCCCCCGCCCGCTGCCCCCCCACCCCCCCGCCACCTACCTTCTCCACGTTGCGGCGCTTCCGGAGCCCCGCCCGCGTTGTTTTGGCGGGAGGAACCAGGGCAACAGGGCTTAAACAGCCCTGTTGCCCTGGTTTCCCCAGCAAAAAACAGAGCGCGGGGGTCCCGTCGCGTCACTTCCTCCTCGGAGGAGGAGGCGGCAGCCAGGGCGGGGGGAAGGTAGGTTGGTGGTGGCAGCACGGGGGGGTTGCAGAGCAGGGCTGCTTTGCTCCGGAGCCCCCAACCACGGCACGAGAGGAGGGAGCTAAATACCATTTCGCCTAGGGCGCCAAACTGCCCTGCACCGGTCCTGATGCCCAGGGAACTTTATCTCCATAAGAATACACTTTATGGGATCTTTTGTACCCTGAACAACTGAAACAATTATGGGGGAACAAAAGGAGGACATCTATAGGTCATCTTAGTCTCTTTTGATAGCCAAGAACAATAGCAAACACCTCCTTCAAATAGAAAAGAAATCCATATAGGGAAAGTTTTGTTATGCTTATTTAATGTTTGCAGGCCTCAGGCCTTTTTCAGGCTTATGTAATGCTAATTGACTTGCACTAGGCCAGCTATTCTTATGCAGATTGATGGATTAAGGAAAGATTAAGTCTTTAGTTACCTTAAGTAGCTGAAACCTGAAATCCATTCTCATTCTGATCCTAACAGCGTGCAGGAAACATTTAGTCAAACAAAAGCCTTTCATCTGCACAATTTGCCTTGCCTGAGGCACTTTAGTGGGCGGATCTAGCTGGACCCCAAATGCAAGGAAAGCTACATTGTATAAAAACTCAGGATGGGTGTTAAAAGCAGATTAGTGTAAACTCATATTTGACTTCTGCTACTTTGGATTCTGGCATTAAGATGTGTAATAGAATACTCTGGCCCATTCACTGCAGCTTAAATAAGCCATAGTGGCTTGTTTAAGCTGTGGCATGTGCCTGCATGTGGGAGGCACTATTTGCCTAATTATCTGCCCAGGCGCAACTGTTGTGTCGTCTGAACCCCGGGCAGCATGGCTCGTTTGAGAAAGAAACATCCCTCAAATAACCCATGGGCTATTATTGAGGGGTTTTTTGAGGATTGTTTCCCCTTCAGACAAGCCATGGTGCCCCAGTTCAAATGACATGACAAGCCACGCCTGAGCGAGTAATTAGACAAATGGTGCCCACCATGCGCTAGCACACATCATGGCTTATTTAAGCCACAGTGATCATGAGAACTGGGCCTCTGTGTATGTGGGGGGGGGGAATACTGATGAACCAGTGAGGTTTCATGAAGGATGTGTTTGACCTTTCATATTCATTTTCTCCCTTGTTGTTTTTGCTATTACCGTATTTTTTCGCTCCATAAGACGCACCAGACCATAAGACGCCCTTAGGTTTTAGAGGAAGAAAACAAGAAAAAAAATATTCTGAACCAAATGGTGAAATGACGACAAAACTCTGCCACTGTCACAGAACCGAGCGGGGAGGGCTTTCCCAACCCTGCGCTTTCTCAGCTGTTGGTGGTGCTGCTGCTGCTGCAGGAAGCTCGGTCGGAGTAGCTGAAAGCTGAAAGCAAACATCAACAGCTCAGGGCACAATCCTAAACACGTTGAGGCAGAAAAAAGCCCCGGGGCTTTTTTCTGCCTCACCGTGCGTAGGATTGTGCATGGCTGGCTGGGGAATGCTGGGAGTTGTAGGACTCCCCCCCCTCGAAACACGCGTAGGATTGCATACTAAAACCATTTAAAACCAAAACACAGAAACAGCATGGTAAATAATTAAAACATTGGAGCCCCAGCTAGCTTAAAATACCTTTCCCTCCCTCCCTGGTTGCTGGAAATAACTGCTTTCAGGGGACATTGAGCTGAGGAACCTGAGGCGCGCGCCGGAGGAAGGGAAGGCGAAGGAGGTGTTTGCAGGTGCATCCTTCCCGGAGGGAGGGAAGGCGAAGGAGGTGTTTGCAGGTGCACCCTTCCCACCGGGAGGGAGGGAAGGCGAAGGAGGTGTTTGCAGGTGCACCCTTCCCGCAGGAGGGAGGGAAGGCAAAGGAGGTGTTTGCAGGTGCCTCCTTCCCGCCGCGCGGCCAAGCCGCAGCCTGCCAAACAGCTGAGCGAATCTCTTGCTGCTGCTGCGCCACAGCGCCAAACAGCTGATCCTTCGCCCAGCTGTTTGGCGGGCCCGCGGCTTGGCCTTGCTCCATAAGACGCACAGACATTTCCCCCTATTTGTGGGGGGAGTGCGTCTTATCGAGCAAAAAATACGGTATAAATTATTTCTTTGCTCTCCCTATTTACCAACATTTTTGAAACTTCCAGGCATACCACAAGATCTTTAATCATGCACGTAAGAGGCTGCCTTATACTGAGTCAGACCACTGGTTCATCTAGTCCAATATTGTGTGGAGCAGCAACAAGTTGGGTCTGGGCGGTGAAGGGAGGGAAATGAGGAAAAATACACACAAACTTAGATGGGTTAATAAAATTGGCCACAACTTTTATTGGTTTTAGCTCGAATAGGATTGGTGAAGTTGTAGGGTGTCAGTCCTGTCATCAGGCAGTCTGCCTGCTGGTCAATTCTCCCCTCCTGGCCTGCATATCAGAAGTGTTGGTGGTGGATGGCATAGTGAGGGGCTCACCACAAAGGACACAGACTGCTAGCAAGAGCTCTTTTCCACCACCCTGGATGTGGCAAGCTTGCAGCCCCCACACTGGGCTGGTCTTGGTGCCACATCCCCAAGGTCCCATAAGGGGATCCCCACTGTGGGAGAGCGGGGAGCCCAATCCTGCTCCCCCTCACAAATGGATCCGGCCCAATAGCTATCATGTCTACATGGTTGTGAAATGAAACATCATCAAATGAAGCATCCATAAAGTACAGTACAGATCAACCTATTTACAATAGAAATAATCTTGCATTGGGGAAGGCAAAAACCTTGCACCGTGTAGCAATTGGAGTGCAGGTAAAATTCCTTCCCAGCACTGTTAACCAGCAACTAATTTCTGTCCACTGCAAGACCTATTGCTACCAGGAGTGGGTGTGGGCAGGGAGGTCGGCAACAGCAATGCTGAAGCCACAGCAGAGGCCTGTTTAAATAGGCCTTAGGCAGACTAGAAAGAACATGAAGGAGAATGTTCTCCAATTTGCTTGGCAGTCCTCCCTGCTCCAGAAGGCAGCAGCCGCTTTCCAGCCCTTTCCAGCCCAGCCACCAGAGCTATGCTCCCCCACACAAATTTTGGCTCCCCAGTAAATGTGGAACTCTGCTTGTTGAGAGTGACTGGCAGTAACTCTCTAGGGTTCAAACAGGAGTCTTTCCAACCCTACCTGGAGATGCCGGAGATTGAATTTGGAACCCCCTGCATGCAAAGTTTTATACTGTCATCTGCATTTAGTTGTGCAGTTCTTAGCCCAGTCTCCCCTTGTGTTGGTTTGTGAAGGGGAATCTCCATGGAGAGAGGGTGTACCTGGAGGAGGAGCTTGGGAAGGAAACCTCAGCAGGATAGGGAACTTCCATAGACCAGATGTGCCCCATCCCTTATTGCAGATAATTATAACTTTAAGTATGCCAAACTACCTGCTTATTTTGACCATATGCTCAGAATTCTGAGAATCCTAAACACAAGTATCTAACTCATATTTGTAGAGAAAAGATGGACAACTTTTGTTCAGTGAACATTAAAACTGAGAAACCAATGGGGGCTTGTGTGAAGTCTGCAGGGTTCAGGACTTGTCCAGCCAGCTTGACATTCTCTTTCAGATGCTTTGTCTTCCACATCATATATGTTCCAGATGTCCTCTGATTTATTTTCTCCACCATTTCAAAACTTCCTATTTTTGAAAAGTATATCATCTAGATTTCATAACTGGAATAAATTAAGAAGCAATTAGAAGTTATAATTAAATGTATGCACAATTTCCTGAAGTATTACAATGTATTAAATTGAGAGCTTGTGAGTAGGACCTTCTAATTTTTATCTTTTGTACAGTGCCTAGTTATGTAGCTGTTGATTAAATAATCAGTGTTATTGTTATGCTTGATCAAATTAACATAGAATTTGAAGGTGTGTGATTATGGGATTTGCAACTCTTTTAGAACCTGTCTATGAGAAACTAAGAGCTCAGTTGTTAACTCTAATGTGTTTGTTTGCTTGTTTGTTTTTAGTATTCATTTAATATAAGGATGTACATATATTCCTAGAGGCTTTTCCTACATCATGTACTATCTTTTAATCCATCTGTCTGCCTATTGTTATGAACTGCGTCCAGTTCTGGGCACCACACTTTAAGAAGGACGTAGACAAACTGGAGAGGGTTCAGAGGAGGGCAACAAGGATGATAACGGGACTGGAAACAAGGCCTTATGAGGAGAGACTGAAAGAACTGGGCATGTTTAGCCTTCAGAAGAGGAGACTGAGGGGAGATGTGATAGCACTCTTCCAGTACTTGAAGGGTTGTCACACAGAGGAGGGCCAGGCTCTCTTCTCGATCATCCCAGTTTGCAGGACACGGAATAATGGGCTCAAGTTACAGGAACCCAGATTCCACCTAAACATCAGGAAAAATTTCCTGACTGTCAGAGCAATAAGACAATGGAACCAACTACCTAGGGAGGTGGTGGGCTCTCCCACTCTGGAGGCATTCAAGGTGCGGCTGGACAGCCATCTACCAGGGATGCTTTGACCTGGATTCCTGCATTGAGCAGGGGGTTGGACTTGATGGCCTGGTAGGCCCCTTCCAACTCTACTTTTCTATGATTCTATGATTCTATGAATGCAGGCATGGCCATTCCATTTGTTGATCTGATTATTGGCTAATGGTTTAGGATTTATTTATTTATTATATTTATACCCCGCCTTTTTTCCTGCAAGGAACCCAAGGTGGCTTACATAATCTTCCCCCTCCTCCTCTCCATTTTATCCTCACAACAACCCTGTGAGGTAGGTTAGGCTGAGAGTCAGTGACTGCCCAAAGTCACCCAGTGAGCTTCATGTCCTAGTGGGGATTAGAACCCGGATCTCCCGAGTCCTAGTCCAACACTCTAACCACTACGTTGGCAAGTCCTCTGGAAAGTTTGGAGAAAGACATTAGTGGAGTAGGTGACATCCTTTCCAGCTGTGTGTGTGAGTGAGAGAAGTGCTGGATTTCGTACCTTAATTGAGGGGGCCCAAATCGCCTTGGCTCTTCGCACCGCAGAGCCCCCCTGATCCTCGAATTCTCCGCAGCGTGGAGGGGTTCTCCAGCCACTCTCATCGTGGCCATTTTAAGCCCTGTTGCCCTGGTTTCTACGCCAAAACTGCAGCAACAAGGTTCAGCCGCGTCAGCGCAGGGCCTGTCGCGTCACAGCAGGAAATGATGTGATGGGAGCCTGTGCGAGCGGTGCGGTGTGGCAGATTGAGCGGGCGGCAAGTTAGGCCCATGAGTCGCCACGAATATCGGGGGGCTGTGAGCGGGGCCGATTTTGGCCCACTCAAGCCCCCCGATATTCACGGTGACATCCTTAAGTGAGAGCAAGAGAGCGCAATGGAAGCTATTTTGGAACAGACAGACAGAGACACTTGGGACAGCTGCAGAGTGAGAGAAGCCTCTTTCTCGGAACTGATGTGGGACAGTGGGTTTGCTGTAGTAATGGGTGAGAGATTTGATCCATTGAGGTTTTTTAATGGATTTACCCAATTCACACCTCCTAAACCTTTTAGTGAGCCAAGTAGAGTTGCGTTCTGAAATCTGCATTTTTGTGAGCTTTCTGATGCAGCTCATCTTGGGGGGAAATGCACACAAAAATGCCCATACTGGGGTAAAGTGTGCACAAAATACATATATTTGAGGAAAGTGCGCTCAGAACAGCATTTCACAATGTAAAGTACTTGGGAAAATGTGTACATGACAAAAATGTGTACATTAATTTTTTTTTAATTGCAAGCTTATATGGAAACAGGACAGAAAACTGATAATCTCAATGAGATGAAGATTGATCCATCCATCCCTATACTGCCTGCTAGGAGCTATGCTGTTTGCATCCACCTATGCTTTACTTGTATATTTGTAGATAAATCCTATGCTCTACTTGTATATATGTAGATAAATCCAATATTATAAAAATGCTATACAATTCAGTGATTTCTCCTCTAGAAGGAAGTCAAGTCCTGGCGCTACCTTGTAATGTCACTGACTCTCAGCCTAACCTACCTCACAGGGTTGTTTGTTGTGAGGATAAAATGGAGAGGAGGAGGATGATTATGTAAGCTGCCTTGGGTTCCTTGCAGGAAGAACGGCGGGGCATAAATATAAATAAATAAATGATGTCTCACCTCTTGGAAGGAGGGAACATGTAACAAAATATGTATACACACGCACACAGTGTGGGCAGTGTGCCTGCTTTCTGGCTTTCTTCCAGAGCATATTTACCTGAGATAGGTAAACATGAATGGAAATAGCTATTGTTAAAGCTAGCAACTTAAATTACTGTATCTATCACATCACATTGTTTACCTCTGTGGAATTGTAAATGCAAACTTATGTCCTGGAAAAATAGCAAATCTGTAATTTTCAACTAATTGTAAGAAGCAGACCTGACTCCAGTACTGTCAGCATGGTTTCAGTTGGTTGATATGATGATGATTATTATGTCAAATGCAATCAAGAATGCAAGCCTTGAACTGACAAGAGGCGGTCGTTGTTTTTAAAAATTCTTATTTTCATGTAATGTTTGGTCTCCTATGCTGTGTTTGTCACAGTTGGGTATACAAGAAGACTACTCTAAATATGCCATTTAAATCATTCTGAAGCTGAGGAATAAATTGTTTGCTGTTACTTCACAATTTTGACATAATATTTTGCTTCCTAGAAGTTAAAAACAATTACTTAATTTCTTTCTTTGAATGGATACACATACTCTTGTCTCCTTTTTGTGTTAATGCACAGAATCATAGTCACAAAGGCAAAGAAGTTTTCAACTCACCCATCCTGTCCTCACTTTAAGGCAAGACCAGCCCCACCAAATAATAAACCATCTAATCCAGACTACCAACATTAACAAACAAACAAAAAATGTTGAGGAAACAGATTTAAACTAAAAACATTTGAATCAACAAAATATCTAAAAGATATACAGTATTACAGTAATACCTTGGATTGCAAGCATAATTCGTTCCGGAACTGTGCTTGTAATCCAAAACACTCTTATATCACAGCGAGTCTCTGGCAGGCATGAGCGGGGCCGATTTTGGCCTGCTACACCCGCTCGAGGCAAGCAGTTACATCCCTACACTTGTATTGCAATTTGCAAGACGTCGCTTGTTTATCAAGTCAAAATTTATAGAAAAACATTTGCTTGTCTTGTAAAACGCTCTCAGACCAGGTTACTTGCAATCCAAGGTATTACTGTATGCCTACCACTGCTACAAATAGATCACATAGCAGTCAAGAGTCAAATAGTGTAATATACAAATAATAATGTATTTATCACATTTATTAGAAAATTAATCATGTTTTGACCTAAATAGTCATCTTCAGTGGGTACAATAAAATAATACATCCCCACAGCTAGCTTCTCCAGCTAGCATGTTTGGTAGACAATGTAAACAATTTCGAATACTATTACAAGATGTATACAGTTACAGCAATGACAACACCTGAAACATACAAAAAGAGCATTTGACTAACACACTTCCAATCCTTCTGGATCCATGTTTAAGACAATGCAGGTAGTTGGACAGTAAATGAATGAATAAATAAATAATGCTTAAATCTAGTTAAACAGTATTTATTTATTTATCTTGGGCGCCTTGCAGGGCAGGAGCCCTCCCAAGCTGGTGTACATAGTAAAATTCACATAATAAATACCAATGCAATAATAAAAACAGCAAACACCAGCATAAGACAAAACCTACAACACACAACTGCTGAGCGTGGAAAGCTAAGCAGGGTCAAGCCTGGTTGTTACTTGGATGGGAGACCCCTCCTCTAGTGTCCTGCATTGAGCAGGGGGTTGGACTCGATAGCCTTGTAGGCTCCTTCCAACTCTATGATCTATGAAATCTATGATACAACCCAGTCTAATAAAACATAATCAGGAAAAGGCCAAAGTAAACAAGTATGTTTTCAGGGCCTTCCTAAAAGCCTGCAATGATAGAGCCTGACCCCTGATGACAAGTCATTCCAGAGGTGTGGGTCCACGGCAGAAAAGACCCTCTCTCATGTACTCACCCACCTATCTTTGAGAAGAAGCCAAACCCCTACAAATTGTGGTGCGAAGCCCACAAATCCATAGAAGGAAGATGTTGGCATAAAATCCCAGCCCCATGTGAAGTCCAGATTAAAAATAAACCTAAGAACTAATTGCTATACAAAAGAAAATGCATTATATATCAAAATACTCCCAGTTAAGCTTATCAGAAGAGCTCCTTCCTGCATTACTTGCATGAAAGGGCAAACCATGTTGAAATGGGAGATCTTTGGTTCCTTCAGGCCTTACAACCTTAAAGGTACCATTTCGTAAGTGTGTGTGGTGTGGGAGCAAACCCCCCCTACTGATGGCCACTCTCTCTACCTCTTCTGCTTAGGAGAGGGCCACATCGTCAACACTTGTGCCAACTGCCAGACTTTAACCAAGCACGCCTGCTGCAACCATACCAATCATCTTAAGGCTGATTTGCAGAAGAGGGCTCTGGAGGCCGTGGAGGCGCCAAGACCAAAGATCACCCAGCTACTACAATGCCTTTTGCGCATTGGCCATGCTCTCAGCGCCAGCAACCAAATCGCCACTTCATGATGCACCATTGGGCCACACTGATCCTCCAACACCGGTTCGATCCCTCTCAGTTTCTCTGGCCAAGAAACGGATGAAAAAGACTAAGGTGCTGAAACTAACCGATGCCCAAAAGCCTAAGAAGAAGCACTCTAAGGCAGAACATTGTTCACCTCGAAGATCCGTACACAGTGCTCCACTGGTATCAACAGATGACTTGGTACCAAGGCTGGACGCAGTATCAGTGACCTTGGTATCAGAGGGTGAGATCCAAAGCACATCTCCTGTCCTGGTCACACAGGACCTGCCTCCGATTGCGTCCTTCCTTCCTCCATACCATAGTCTTCCGATGTTGTCAGGACCGATACAGCATGGAGTTGGCATGAAATATTCTTCCACTCTCAGAAGGGCTTGATCTCATTCCCCGCTCTTCAATTGGGGGTGTCATTCTGCATGGTCTTTACCACCTAGCCACCATTATCACAAGGATTCCTGGTGGTATGCAAGAGATTGTGATTATTATTATGGTCCACAATACTCAAGAGAGGCTTCCCCTCAGTACCGAGGCCATGACCGGTTTGCTTCAAGATCCCATCCTATGGACCAGGATGTCTTCCGAGCACCTCCGCATCCTCCATTGCCTTGCATTCCGGCACCATCAGGCACCATCCACATCAGCAGCTCCCTTACCTTCAGAGCTTCCTCGTTCTGATCAAGGCTCAGCTCTGGTCTTGCATCCAACATCTTCTCGGTCCTGTAGGAGGAATACATCTCCCACATCGGAGGTCGATGATTACCCTTCAGATTCAGCATTCTGCTCCTCTGTCTCTCCATCTCTTTCTTCTCCTGCTGCTGCCGTCAGCGTCCATGATGCTTCATCACCTTCAGAGGACATTTTACTGACCAGTTCCAGAGGATGGCTAAATCCCTTGTCCTCGAGACAGCAGCCGGTGGAAAGAGTGACAAATTCGGTGTACAATGCTGTTTTCATGGAATCATTGACACCTTTATCAATTCCTTTCCTCCCAGTTCTTCTCCAAACAGTCCAGCAGCCGTGGAAAGCACCATTGTCCATGCCGTCAACTTCCAAACATCCAGAGAACATGTACCGAGAACAGGAAAAGTATGCCTCCACAACCCTTGGCCGAACACCATCATGGTCCAGTCGTCACAAGGCAAGTCCTACAAGGTACACTCATCGCCTGCTGACAAAGAGGGCTGAAGATTAGATTTGATGGGACAGTGGTCTCCATGTATCAAACTACCAGGCAGCAATGGCACAGTACCAACTGTTCCTGTGGGACAAGATCAGGTTGCTCTGTGACTACTTGCCTGATGGGCAATGAGAGTTGGCTAGGGCTTTCCAGGCAGAGGCATCCTGACTCTCCCACCAAGAAATAAATATGGCCAGGCACCATGCACATTGTGACACGAAGGCAATGGTGGGTGTAATTGCCTTGAGGAGGCATGCTTGGCTGAGGTTGGCCAGGCTCTCCTAGGAGGCACGCTCCTGGATCGAAGACCTGCCATTTGACAGCAATGACCTATTGAATTCAAAGACTGACGAGGTCATGGATTCTGTGCAAAAGGCCAGAGCAACAGCCAGGAAAATGGGCATGAACTAGCCAGCACCTACTTACAAGCTGCATAAGTGGTCTTGTCAGCCTCCTTTTTTCCTACCTCGCCATCAGCTGGACAGAGCTTTTCGGGCCCAGAGCTCCTTGGTACCAAAGTGCTAATACTCCTCCACTCAGTACCAAACCAACCAAAAGAAGACTGATACCAACGACAAGTGGAGGCTCTGCCTCTCTCCTCCAGCTATTTTTTTTCTCCTTCCAACACCCTTTTTGGTACCCATCTCTCCCTTTTTCTTTCCATTTGAGAATCTATAACATCCAATTTCAGGGTCTTCCCCATAGTCCAGAGGGGTTACAGGATCGAGTTCAACATCTTCCCACCTTTAGGTTTCCTCCATGCAACCACCCCTTCACCAGTGCTGGATTCCGAAGTATACTCCCTTCTTGCGAAAAGGGCAATATCGCTCATCCCGTCACACCAGATGCAGGACAGATTCTACTCCAGATACTTCATGGTGCCGAAAAAGGATGGGGGACTCAAGCAAATCCTGGATTAGGGATGTCAATTCCTTCATCACACCATGGAAATTTCGAATGGCCACCCTCACATCGATCCTTTTGTTGTTGCATGAGGGAGATTGGTTTGCATTCATTGACTTGAAAGATGCTTATTTCCACATTGCAATTGAGGACCCTCACCAACACTATTTACGTTTTATTATCAGACCTACCAATTTATGGTTCTCCCATTCGGACTGGCCACAGCTTCCAGGGTATTTACTAAGTGCATGGCAGTGGTATATGCCTACCTCCGCCTCCAGGGCTCATATCTGGATGACTGGCTCTTAGTGGCCCCAACAAAATCAGATCTGCTACGCTCTGTGTCACTGACATGCTCTTTGTTGCAACGCCTGGGACTGTGTATCAATGCTGATAGATCTGTTCTTGTCCCTTCACAGATGATTCATTACATTGGAATGCACCTCGACTCCAATTCGGCAAGAGCCTATCTGCCTCAGGACTGAGCTGCGACCTTGATCGCTCTTGTAACTGAGTTACATTCCAGATCGATAACCACTGCCTGCCACATCCAGCACCTCTTGGGATTGATGGCAGCCACCGTTCAAGTGGTCCATCTTGCACAACTCCGCATGTGTGGCCCCTACAACTCTGGTTCCTCAGTACTTTTGATCTCACCAGGAATGTTTGTTGCACTTGCCTCCTCATTCCACAATCAGTCTGGTCAAGCTTCCGGTGGTGGATGTCACAGAGCAACCTTCGCAAGGGAGTTTCTTTCATCCTTCCTTCGCCAACTTGGGTAGTTACTACTGACACATCCCTCACTGGTTGGGGAGCCCATTGCAACTAGCTCACGGTTCAAGACTCCTGGAACTGTATGGATTTTAGTCTTCACATCAACCATCTTGAGCTCCTGGCTCTACAAAAAGCTCCTCCTCGGGCATTTGAGACTGTAGTTTCTGGCCACCATATTCAGATCATAACAGACAATACCACTGTAATGTACTTTTTGAACAAGCAGGGAGGTATAAAATCTCCTCCCCTTGCCAGGCTCACAATTGAGATCTTTGAGTGCTGCATCCCAAGAAGGATTTCTTTGTCTGCTATCCACATTGCTGGGACTGACAATTCCTTGGTAGACATTCTCAGTCGTTCTGTACAGAATTCCCACAAATACGAGCTGCACCCAGACGTTCTGGGAGACATCTTCTCGAGATAGGGCATCCCAATGACCTCTTTGCATCCGAGGTCAACACCATATGCCCCAATTACTGCAGCAGGCCGGGCGGGAGTAGGCAGGCATTTGTGAGGGGATGTTTTCCTACTTCAATGGATGGGGGCTCTGTTTAACGTTTCCTTCCTTTTCCTCTCATGACCCATGTACTCATGAAGCTACAGTTGGATGCTACCAACAGGATTTTCATCACACCATGGTGGCCCAGGCAAGTTTGGTTCACCCAACTCCTTTGCTTCTCCAACAGGGACTTTCTTCGTCTCTCATCGAGACCAGACCTGCTTACTCAGAACCAAGGCAGGATCCAACACCTGGACCTTCAAACGCTCAGGCTCACAGCCTGGAGAATTCAATCAAACATCCAAACTGATCTGCCTTCTTCCCTCCATACCATCCTAGAAGCATCGAAGAAACTGGCTACAAGACGTTCATACAGTAGGAAATGGGATTCCTTTGCCACTTTCGCTACTGAGAACAGTGTCGATCCAGTTCAGTGTCCAATCAGACACATTCTCCAATTTCTCCTGTCCCTCTTCAAAAGAGGTCTGAAGCCTTCTTCTCTCTGGGTGTATCTCACAGGGATTTTGGCATTTCATCTCCCCAAGGTTTTTCAGTTTTCTCTCACCCACTCTCACAACAATTCTTTTGAGGGCTTAACAATTTGGTGCCACCAGTTTGATCTCTGGTACCATACCGTGGTGGAGCCTCTCTGTCATTTTGCAGGCACTGGTTATTGAAGCCTTTCAGCCTCTCACCACCATAGACTTACATTTATTGTCCTGGAAGGAGCCTTCCTCATCGCAGTCACTTCTGCCTGGTGGGCCAGTGAATTGTGTGCCCTTAGGGTCAACCCTCCATATCTGGTCTTCCATAAGGACAAGGTGGTGCTCCGCACAGACATTGTCCTTATGGAAGACCAGATATGGACTTCCATATTAACCAAGATATTGTCTTGCCCACATTTTTCTCCTCACCTTCTTTGCCGATGGAATCTACTCTGCATGCACTTGATGTTCGTCGAGCACTTGCATTCTACAAGTCCTGCACTGAGATTTTCAGAAAATATGAAAGGCTTCATGTGCTATGGGAGCAAGAATAAAGGTTTTACTGTCTCTTCGAAACAGCTGGCGGCTTAGGTCATACAGACTATGACTCTGGCTTACCAGCTTGCTGGATTGGACCTCCAAGGGCACATTCCACTCATGGAGTTGCTACATCTGTGGCGTTTGGAGCTGGAGTCCCTGTCCCAGAACTGTACTGAGTGACTATGTGGTCGAGGGAGTCCACATTTATTCATCACTACAGACTTGGTGTCCATTCTAGAGCTGATTGCTCCTTTGGCTCCTTTAGGCAGCACTCTCTTCTGTACTCTGCTGATGATACCTACCCACCTCTGGTCAGTCAGCTTGTTAATCGCCCATATGTGTGATGCACAGAAACCACGAAGAAGAAAGACAGGTTGCTTACCTGTAACTGTAGTTCTCGAGTGGTCATCTGTGCATTCACACAACTCACCCACCGTCCCCCGCTAGGTGTCATTGTTGAATTCGATGATTGTACCGAACACAGATGTTTTTGGTATCAAAGCTTCTTTGTTCTGATGTCGATACCGAGATTTCTCTTGGTTCCAAGGCCACAATAGGTGGTCTTAAGGGAACTGAGGGAATAGGTGGGAACTGCTGGGACATGCACACTAGGATGGTGGGGGAAGGGTTCCCGCTGAAAATTCCTCAGCTATAGAAGCTTCCCAAAGCAAGGCTCTGTGCAGGCACAGAGCCTATATGTGTGAATGCACAGATGACCACTCGAAGAACTACAGTTACAGGTAAGCTACCTGTCTTACTAATTTATGTGTATAGATGCAAATTTAGAAATAATAACTGTAATTTAAATAGAAATACAGTACATCTTACCACAGTGGGGAAGATTGTGGCCAGGTGCTAATTGTAAGTAGGCAACTTCTAGGCCCCCCTCTCCCTTATTACAGTTTTTTATCTTTAAACCTGAATTGGATTGGACAGCTATTAAACAGAGGACAGTGCACCTTCAAATAGAGGACTGTTCTCTTCGTAAAGTAGGACATCTGGCCACCCTAAGCTGACTATATGCCAAATACCTTCTTTCAGTAATGGTGGTCATAAAACAAACATTCAGTATTCAAAGGAGACAACTCCTAGTTTGAGCAAGGCGAACAGCATCACTTCTTCAAAAGCTGAAATGAGCTGCAAAAAACAACAAAAACAACCTAACACTGTGTGGGAGAAGAGGCCTAGTATTTACTTAGCTGAGTAGACAGTGAATGCAGCTGTGACAAGACTCAATTTCACAGCCCAACACTCTTAAAGGGAAATTAATGCTGTTATGTCACACACTGCTGTTGAGTGGGATTCTGTTTCAATCATGAAAACAGCATGGGGAAATGGTTAACCCCTCCCCAGCTAGTCTTGATATGAATAGTCACCCGAGTCTGCTACTACCACTTTTAAAACCACAGGAGGTACTACTTATAAATGTTCCACATCACATCTAGTAGTCATTTCATTCGTTGCATTAATTGTATGGATGAACAATTAGTAACATACAGTAACAACATTCTAATTTGCTAGTAGGTCTTTAACCAAAAAACTTTTAATTCAGTGGATAACAGGGCCATTGTGGAATAAATTACTACAGCAAACAACAGGTGATGGAGACTTGTCAATACTGTGTAATACTCAGTGGTGCCATTAGGACTGGACCTTGGGGTCTACAGCTTCCACTTTGAGCAGAGGGCCCTGAAACAAAAAGTCCCAGAGTGGCAGAGCAGATGATGGTGGGTGGTGGGAAAAGAAGGGGAATGCTAGGTGAGGACCATACAGAAAACAGTCTCAAACAGCTTGATGAGAGATCAGCCAATAAGAGAGGAGGATGAAGGTAAGCCAGCCCTCATGCTCTAATTGGGTGGCTCCTCACACATGCGTCTGAGGTACCAAAGCCAAGCGGGATGGCTGGGGAGGTTTACAGCTGAGCTACTGTTCTCATCCTTCATATAATTATATAATTATATAATATAATATAATTCATGCCATATAGTTGTCTAGGAGCACCTTGCTGCCCAGGTCCATTCAGCCCCAGTCTTGTGAGGGTTGAGAGTAATACCTAGGCACCAGAGGGTGAGATGGAGCCACTGCTACACTTCACCAAGCAAGGAATCCCATGTTTGTAATCCCTCCTCTCCCAAGAAATTCCATCTCATTAGCTCTTTGCTGCCTTTGTTTTGCCCCCGGCTTATGGATCCCACTGCTACTGATAACAATTTCTGGAATTATCTCATTCAGAGTGCTCCCTTTGCAAGAAACCAAAACTTAATGTTGGTGGTTTGCAGGAACCTTGCCAAGCTTATTCTTTTTTTTCTTCTTTCCGTTCTCCCCTAGCATTAACTGAAATATAAGCCTGCAGCACCGCATGATTGTTTATGGCAGTTTCTGTAAGTCAGGCTTATTACTGTGTCTGTGAATAGGGAAGAGGGAAAAAGAACCAGAAGCAGCACAATCCTATTTATCTTTACCCAAAAGTAAGTCAATGAGATTTGCTCCTAAGTAAGTGCAGGTAGGATTACAGCCTGAGACAGCATTGTAATGTGAATAGCAAACCACCAAGCAGCCGCTCTTACTCCCAAAAAGCAGACAGACTGTTGTAGAGTCAAAGGCAAGGCAGTCAACCTCTGCCAGGCATGCTTCCCTGCCCTTTCTTGCAGCCACTGTGAATTACTCCTGAGTAAACATGCATAGGCTCGGGTTGCAGGGAAGTCATCCTGTGCATACTTCCTTGCAAGGAAGGCCTATTGAGGTGGTGGGCTCTCCCACTCTGGAGGCATTCAAGGTGCAGCTGGACAGCCATCTGTCAGGAATGCTTTGACCTGGATTCCTGCATTGAGCAGGGGGTTGGACTCGATGGCCTTGTAGGCCCCTTCCAACTCTACTTTTCTATGATCCTATGATCCTATGATTCTGTGAAATGTGAATGACTACTAAGGAATACACTTGCATAGGCAGAGGTAATTTAGGCTTCAAGGCAGCCACTCTAATTTTTTATACTACTGTGCGGTTAAATTCCCAGGAACACTACTTTCTGCTTCCATGGATGGCTATGGGATCCAAGCCTGGAGGTGAGCATGGTGGGTGTGGAGAAAGGAGAGCTGGCAACAAGTTTCAAGCTGAGCAAAAGTGGTTATATTGCACGCCATTTCACTCCCCATCCCTCTCCCACTTACATCCTCATCCTCCTTGTACCTGCCTACTTGCTGGTAACTGCCCCCAATGTGAGCAGCCAATCCCCCATTGCACTGAGTAGCTGCACACTGAGAAGAAGCAGAGCCAGCAACCAGGTGTATGTACCTACCCCTCCTAACACAAGTTAGCCCTCCAACATACCCATGATTAAATGGTAAGAAACCTCTGAAGTGCTTAAAAACAACAACCAATAAAACAAAAATTAAAATCCTTGAGTTTGGCTTGGGGAAATGAGGGGGAAGGGAAAAAAGGATTTTGCAAAAGTGAAAATTAGGAAAGTTGCCATTTTGGGATCAGAGTGAGAGAAGTATGTAAAAGTAGAGAAGGAAGGAAAGAGGAAAGGAAGCTTGTGTGGGAAGAACTGTAGATATTGTTGGAATCTGAGACTGGGGGAAAACAGAGTCAGAAACTATGTTCCCCAGCAGTAGCAGTGGTGTGACCGTGGCATCAGTGGCAGAGGCTAGTCCAGTAGGTAAAACAAAACCCAAGTCAGTTTTCTTAGAAAAGATTTACTAAAAAACTAAGACTTGAAAAACAAAATACAGGAACAAATGCATGTACAGAGTGCTATATACAAAAATACCAGAGAACAGTATGTTAGACCCAAAAATGACTACGGTAATAGTCTAAACATACACGACTTTCTCCTCTTATCAAAACAATGCTTACTCATTACTCCTTTCTCACAACTCCAACGCCTTACTCCCAACGCCCAACAAAAAACCCCAACAAGAACACACACACGCTGTTCACCTTAAATACAAATCTGTACAGGCACACCCATTGTATGAGGTCATGCCACCTGCATACAATTGACCTTGGCAAACCCAGAATATTCGGCTCCATATTCTGACAGATATGTGACCCCCAAGCATGTATAGAGCATCTTTCCTTCAACCGCACGTAGTTATAATTCTTCAGTACTGCACAAGTAATGCCAGGATCCACCACTTAACCAGATAAGATTTCCAACTTATGAACATGACTACACGTGCTCATTTTATCGTTAAAAAATATATTATCGCGGTTGTCAAACATTTGTTGATGATTTTTCTCTAATATAAAAGAAATGTAGTTGGGGGGTGGGGGTGGGGGTGGGGGTGGGGCTGGGGAGGAAGAAATGTACAAAGTGTGCTCCACAACGGAAGTAAACACATTATCATCCAACCCCCCCTTCCCACCCACCCCGACCATCACGCCCAAGTTCTAAAATTACCTAGCTTCATCATTGGTAATAATGGATGTGAGTGATAGCATGTATTTACTTTCATCTGTAAAAATGTTGGAGGGTATGAATTGCACTGCATCTCTGAATTCTCACCCAAACATAACAGAGCAGGAAAATATTGATTGTGAGCAATATATTGATTGTTAACTGCTTCAGTCAGAAACATTAGGGAAGGATAGGTGAAGGCAGGAACTGGTACTTGAACAAGACATTTTAAGGTGTTTACTCTAGTGGGACCCTAGTTATTGGGGTGTGGGGGCAATTTTGGTTCCTCTTCAGGTAGTAAAATGTCTCAGTCCAACACTGATTGCAAGAGATATAAAGTCTGGCTAGTGCACAGAAATATCTAGTTCAAGGAGATTCTTACGAACAATATTATAATAAACCTCTATTTATGGTTGTGTCATTGCCCAGCTCAGTTGTATGGATGTTTATTGGAAAATATAATTTTACTGTTATTACTACACAGCATTACATAATTCATTCAGTTGTATCCTAACAATTCTTTAAAAAATGAAGGCTGGGAACTGTGCCCTGTTCTCTTGCATAATAGTAAGGAATACTGATGCAAGGCCACCAAGCCCAGCCTCTAGAGATGGCAATTTTAAATGAAAACTACACTAACAGTTTAATGCTGTCCTTTGTGAGTCTTAATTGGTCTCATGTAATGCTATCAGTGCATTTCACTCTTATTAAATTTAGTTGTTTCTGCAGTAATTAAGACTAAGAAAGCAGGTGCCTTTAAAACCTAATTATTTTCATAATCAGTTTACACTTAAGTGCCTTTGAAAGTCAAGATTTTATCATAAATGAATTTTACCTAAGTAATTACCGGTAATATACCATTTTTGACACAACTGTTGACTACTATAAAATCTCTAGAGTGATATGTGTTTGAATGCAGTAAAGAATACTAAACTCCTTTTCCCAACATGCCAGCATTCCCCCCCCCCCCCGAAGATAAAACAACATGTAATTTTATGCACATTTTATTATGTAATTTTTGTGTAAGTATAAGTATGCCCTGTGGTATATCCCCCAATTTGGTCTGTCTCCCTTGCTTAAGAAGATCTGCTCAGGTAAGTCGGCCTCTCTACACTGTCTGTGACAAATCTTGTTCTAGGCTTGAAGGGCCCAAGCTGAGCATAATGCCATTAGGCTGCTAGGCTAATGTCCAGATCTCAAGAATCAATCAGAGGGGTGAGTGAGCAGGTTCTCCCAGGCTTAGGAAACCCGAAGGAGCTCTCAGCCCAGATAATGGAGAGTATGATGTGTGTATAGGGGTGAAGGTTCACTGGGGAGGGTGTGATGAGGAGAAAGTAGAAAACATGAAACATGATGTAAGATGAGAGAGGGGGGCATAAAGGTGAGGGTCATACAGTGTGTGTATGTTACAATTTAGAAGTACCGTAAGCTGCCTCCACCAGTGACCATATATGGCAACACACTGCCAGTAACCATATATGGCAGGCACTACCGACCCCAAGCCTAGCAGCATAACCACATATGTAAGCTGCTGAGCAAGTATTGGGGCCACTTTACCCTCAGCCAAAGAAAAGGGAGTTACACCCTGCTTCTTCTCTATAGTTCCTGGTTCTCTCCCTAGCTAGAGAAAACAACAGAGCTCCTTCTTCTGCCTTCTTACATGCAGCTATACATCCACATCTGCTTCCTGCTCATAAGTAGGCCCTTACTCCCAAACAAGCTATTGCTCATAAGAAGACTCCCTAATGATTTAAGGGAACTAGCCATCTGTGGGAGCTGACAGTGGGGCTGCTGCTTCCCACGTGGCCCCAGTCAGCCTTCCCTCTTCCGCTAATCCTGTCATAGACACTGTTTCTATATTTGAGGGTTTTAGCAAGATGAGGATGTCCCCTAAACCCCCACATGTTGTACTTCTTTGGATAAAGAGTTGGTTTTGCTTAGTAGTCTTCTTCACCTGTGATATTTATATTTCCCATTCCTGTGGTTTATTTCCCCTTCTTCTGTGACATTGGCTGCTAACTGTAGACATTGGTTGTGCAGACAGTGAACAGAGTACACAAGTCTTTTCTCTTTCTGTATGGATTAACACTCACTGCAGTGCTTGGCCTACCTTTTATGGTCATCACTAGCCCCAAAGAAAACATATTGTGCAGCTTAACTTATGGTGTTGCCTCTGTGTGCACATTTTGATTTGCCACAGGCAGCATAAGAAGAGCTTTCTTTGGGTTGGCCAGATTCCTTAAGTTCAGTACACTAAATGTGAAAACTGTTGCTCCGAGGCTTCTTCATGCATCTGGATGTCAAGCAGCATTATCTGCAAATCCAGGTAGAGTCCATTTGTGATGGTTTTAAAGTATCATGAAAAACATAAGATAATATAAGACCTTGTATATAAGGCTAGTACATTACCTATCATAATGTGGCATAGTGTGGAGCCAGTGTGGCGTAGTGGTTAGAGTGTTGGACTGGGACTCAGGAGATCTGGGTTCTAGTCCCCGCTCAGCCATGAAACTCACTGGGTGACTTTGGGCCAGTCAGTGACTCTCAGCCTAACCTACCTCACAGGGTTGTTGTGAGGATAAAATGGAGAGGAGGAGGAGGAGGATTATGTAAGTCGCCTTGGGTTCCTTTCAGGAAAAAAGGCGGGGTATAAATATAATAAATAAATAAATATCCATAAGAACATAGTGGCTTCTGTGCAGGAAATAGCGCTTTACAAATGACCCTGCTCATGTGACTCTTTTCCTTACAAAACTATTAAATGAACACACATAAAGCTGTTAAGCTTTCTGATAAAGTAGTACATTGTCACAGAATATAAGAAGCAACTATTTATTTTGGGCCGCCTTTATTTGTTGTCTCTTAATTCATTTTCTAGTCCTGCTGATTTCAAACAGCTTTACAGCAGTTTTGTAGCTGTTGGGTTCATTAATATACACACTACTTTCAGCCCGTAAGAGTTGCTGCATTCCAAGGAACATAGGAAACTTGATTATACTGGGTCAGACCATTGGTCGATCTAGGTCCAAAGACAAGCTGTGATAAGTGAGTGTTGTTGTGTTGTTACACTTGTCAAGTTTTGCCTCAGATTTTCCAGATTTAGTTTGTAACAATAAATAGTTACATACAGAATAAATAGTCTCTAGTTAAGCAGTGGAGAGTCTTGGATTGCTTTGTCGCTCCTACAACACAATGAATTGGATCCAGACTTACTCATCCTTGGAGCAGAAATCAATGGGACTTCAACTGAATATTTTTCCCATATCCTTTTCCGTTTCTGCAATGATTTTTTCTCTGATACTTAAAGAACTGCCACCGAAGCTAACCTCAGAGTGAGCTATCATTTTTTTGACATCCTAATAATTCTAAGGGAGCACTCCAAAGTTGGCAATGAGTATTTGGGCTTTCTGTATTTGAAACAGTTAGGCATCCATTTCTTTTTATTTTCTTTTAAAATTGATACACAAATTTTTATCTTTGTGTTTCTTTAACATTTTCCATTAGTAATAATGGTCAAATTATTTCAGGGAAGAAAAGAGGATTTATGTAAAAGTGCTGTCTGACCTTCCTGATAATAAAGTATTTCCTTTATGTACTAATGCTCTTTTATATTCACATTATTGGATTGTTCATTTCATCAAGGCTGTAAAGGCATTCAAACACTTCTGTTTATTTCAAAGTCTTGTTTTTCTACATATCTGTATATAGTGAATGTAATATTGCTAGAATGAGGATGCATAAAAAATAAAGAATTTGATTGCTCTTGGTTTATAATTCAAATGGTATGTTTATGTGTTCATCCTTCATTACCTTAGGAAATTTTCACCAGTTACCAGTGAGGTACATGCCAAATTCTGCCCAGTTATACTGTTGCAATTCAAGGAAAACATAATGTGTTTTCAGTACTACACTAATTAAGAAGCTTCCTTTTGCAGTGACAGGCTGTATCCCTTTTTTAATTTTCTTAAAGTTCACACTAAGAAAAATGAAAGGAAGGATTAACCCATAAGCCTCTTAGTATGAAACTTGTTTTCTTAATTCAAATGTGTATTTTTTTTACTAAGATGTTAATGTTTTATGATTCCTGTTATTTCAAGTTGTTTTATTTGTGAGAGAAAACTTATTTTAAAACAAATAAATAAATTTCTGCCAAAAGTGGCGCTCAAGGTGGTTAATTAACAGTAATAAAATGCAGATTAAAAACAAAATCTTAGAATTAAAATCTAACATAAAAACAAATTTAAAACACAATTAAAAACAGAAAAAAATAAAAAATAGCAGCCAGCCAATAAAAACCTTCTTCAACAACAGACCCATTTACATGCCAAAGGTCTGCCTGAATAAAAATGTATTTGCCTGACAGTGGAAGGACAGCAGAGAGGGGGCCAAGGTAGCCTCCCTCTGCAGATTGTTCCAAAGCCTGGGAGCAGCCAGCTACAGAGAGAGCTTTCTGTTGTATCCCCACCAAATATGTCTCTGACAGTGGTAGGACCAAGAGAAAGGCCTCCCTCAAAGATTTTAAAACCCAGACAGGCTGATAAAGAAGGTAGTATTTCCAGTACCCTGGTCCCAAGCCATATAAGGGCTTATATGTCATAAGCAGCACTTTGAATTGTGTCTGGAAACAGTGCTTCATTTCAAAAACAAGAGATGCTGGAACTCATGCTTCATGAAATGTATTTAAAAAAATTTATTTAAACATTTTTATCCCACTTTTTTTTATCAAATGACAATATCTTTCTGTAGGTGGTAAACACAGTTGGGTTGGGTCAAAGCTCAAGCGAGGATTCAGGGGAGAGTTCAGGCATGAGCAGGAGTTGAGCATAAATAGGGAGCATAAGGAGAACTTTGGACAGCTTCACATATAGGTCAGGGAAAGTCAGACTAGATGTTAACGCACAAGCAGGGCTCAGATGTTGCTTCAGTAGCTTTCTGGAGTTCACTGGCACTTTAAATAGGCTGCAGCTCTGTCTAGGTGGCTAATTTTGCCTGCTGGGCAAGTGTCCTTTATTTAAAGGAACCTTTCCCAATAGTTTGCACCCGTAGAACTTTAGACAGCAGGAGGACACACAACAGAGGTCTTCAGATGCTGAACAAACTGCAAAGACATGTTTATATGGAAGGAGAGGAGGTGGCCCCTCAGTTACTCTGGTCCCAAACATAGGGTCTTAAAGGTTAAAACCAGCAGTTTGAACTGGGCCCATTAACAAATTGTTGTACCAGTGAAGTTGATATAGCACTGGGGTAAAATAATCCATCCCTACCTGGCAGTGTATGCCCTTTGACCTGGAAGACATTTCTCCTAATACCTATGTTAGACAATCTGGTTGTAGTTAACTAGTGGTGAGGCGAAGGCAGTTTGTTCAGTGGTGCTGTTATCATTATTGCTACATTGCCTGTTCCAAAGCTGAACTCTGGTACTGACACAGATTCCAGACTAAGCTCTGATTAAAATAAGACTAAGGCTGCAATCATATACCCACTTACATGACAGTAAGCCCCATTAAACTCAATTGGACTTACTTCTGAGTAGACATGTATAGAATTGCACTGTAATTAATTTACACTTTTGAGTGGGCAGTAGTAGTTCATAATGCAGCATTCTTTTCAAAGTCTCTTGAAGTCCAGATCCCAAATATGAAAGAGAAACAAAGGCGGATCTGTTGACAACACTTGCACTTAGGGAGTAAAAATCATTTATAAATTGCAATTTGGGAGACCTGTTCTTGGGAAGAGAAGCTGCTAATATAGTGCTAGCTAACACATATAGATGGAAGATGTGTGAGTTGGAAAAGTTACCCTACATTCATATTCATATGGTGAGCTTCCTACTGGAAAAAAATACAATTCAGACTCAATTTTGTTGCTTCGCTTGCATACTTACTTTGTGACTATTGGAACAATGTGCTATTACTATTAGTATTTTTTTCAATGGTACATTGACCTGCAGGAGATCTGAGGCTTGATGTCTTGTACATTTAAAACTCAGACCATTCATATATATAGTGGAAGATGTTAAAGTGTATTTCTAGGTGATGGTTCTTGGATAGCTCTCTGCATCTGTTCCACACGCTTCATGTTAACAGGATGAGGACAAGTGGAAATGTTTTTATCCATTTTCAAAGCAGTAACTATACTGCATCGGACTCTGTGTTCAGCAAAAATTCAGCCTATGATGAATAAACCACTCATTTCTTGAGCCTTGCTGCTTCAGCTCTGCAGGAGTTGTTTATAGCCTAATATGCTGTGCTGATGATAAAGCCACAGCCAGTTTGCATGATTATTGACCTTCACACTAATGTGTGGTGTGTCAGGAGGTTTGCTTTACACGTCTAGCTTTTTTTGAATATGGTGCTTCTCTATGAATAACAGAAACATATTACAGGCATACATATGTTAAAGCTACATCTGATCTAGTAAACTTGTTTTCATGGAAAGAACTTGCAGGGCTTGATCAAAGCCAGAAAAACACAAAGGTTAACTCAGAAACCTTTGTTAATTTGTTTGAAAACTGAGGTAGATCTTTTAATTGTATCTTCATTTCATAGGAACAAAATAAAGCATTTTTTGAAATGCCATTGATACCAGTATGAAGGATTCTTAGCAGGTGCTAAAATCCTGATTAATTGCAATTGAAATTAATGTGGCTTTGGATTGTGCCTATAACCAACATAAGACCAGCTAAACAACAGCAAAGACAGATAGGATCAAATGATATATATGACCTCTAGCCTTGCAACTTAGATATACTAGTAGCAGTTATAGTAAATTGTACTCACTGATCAGTGATCAAGAAATATATTATGTGGCTTCTGGAAATCACCTTATAGACAGTTTCAGAACTGTGATTAAGGAGCTCTTTTCCAAATTCTAAAATTAAAAATGCTATATAGCCCATGTTTATACCCATAGAACAGCAATTTTCATTGTCTTGTCACTGAAAATTCCACCAAATACCTCTTGCTCTCAGCCTCTTTCTTCAGTCTCTCTGTAAAAGGTAGATATCAGTATTAACCAGTGGACATAGAAGAGCAGACAGCATAATCATTTGTATTTATTTCCATCAACTTACTGTGTTATATTCAAATTCCTTTTCTGTATTTGTGCTTTCACAGAGTTGGTGAGCGAGAGGCCGCATTAGAAGCAGCCCTAAGGCTCCTGCAACAATTCTACCTGGATCTGGAAAAGTTCCTTGCTTGGCTTACAGAAGCAGAAACCACTGCCAACGTCCTGCAGGATGCCACACACAAAGAAAGAATTCTAGAGGATGCCCAAGGGGTTCGAGAGCTCATGAAACAGTGGCAGGTAAGCCAAGTGATTTAAATTATGAAGAATGAACCCTTTTAGCTTATGGAAAGGGGATGTAATCGCTTTTGACATTGAATGGGATTTTAAATTGTGTATGTGTGTGTCTGTTAGTGATCTTTAAAATTATACTTCGTTAATAAAAAAAGGAATATGAAACATATTTTTTTTTATTTTTATACAATTTAAGGGGATCTATTTTATGTTTAAACAAATAAGATGTTAAGCATTCAAGCATACTTTGTAAGAGAAAGAAGCCAATATTTGCTAACAGATACTTGTGCCACAGATATAACTTAACCAGATTCTTAACAGATCTTTAGCATATATGAGCATATTGTATGTATATTGTGGTTATTGCAGTAATAGAAATTATGTCTATATTTTTCTGCTTTGCCTAGATTCAGTTTTCTACATCACTGGAGAAAACTAGGACTTCTTTTTAGTGCATGCTGATGAGATAAAATTGAAACAATGTCTGAACTTGCAGTGGTTATTGATAATTAGGGCACACATTTGTTTTCTCCACTGGAAGCAAACAAAAAAATGAGGTAGCTTCAGAATATCTGGTTTTGTTTTTAGACCAGCTCATCAATAAAACATTGAATTCTCAGATTTTAAGTGGTACTGTGATCAAGCTTATATTTCTGTTGTGTTACTGTTATGCTTCATAATGTCCTTGGTTGTGAACATAATATTTGTGTGAGAGGTATATGTTTGCTTTGCCAAACCAGGATGTGCATACAGAGCAAAGCACCATACAATAAAATATTTTTACAGTGTTATTAGAAGCTTGTTGGCAGTACATACATTAACTCCTAAACCTAAGAAATCCAGAGAGTAAAGATCACATGAATTAATTTGTTTCTGAATTAATTTCTGAATCTGTTATACTTACCTGATTGTTAGCTTTGTTAACATGCAGCTTGACAGAGAATTGCCTTGTTCCTCTACCATACATATATTCCACTGTAAAACTATGTAACTTTTGTCTTATTTCTCATGTTATTAGTACACACAAATGTGCAGCTCATATGATTATATACCCAGAGTGATGTGTAAATGAGAGCTGATTATTGATAAGCCAAGAAAGTAGGCTGAAGACATGCATGCAGTAATAAATAACTGAATAAATGCTTCCCTAGTATACCAAATGCTACTGACATTCCTCAAGAGTCCAGATAGATTCCTTAAAATATGTTGTGATTTTGTCGTTCAGAAACAAGAGAAAGCATTTTAGGAGAGAAACATATGGGGATATTGCTTTGATTTTGACTACGTTTAAGATGTTTCTAACAAATTCTGTTTAACTATTCTACAAATTTGCTATGCATTTCCCCCTGTAATATCCAAAGAGAAAATGTGCACAACACACACATGGAGAATTGTACCCACAACTGGAATTTCCCCTTTGGATGTTTATAATAGTGGTGCAAATGCAGATCTGTAGGTCATTCACCCATCCAGGTGTCACAGCGTTCTATAATGTTTCAAGCAGCCCTACGAAGAGGTCTTGAATCAACTTAATATAACCCTGTTCTTGCTAGTTTTCCCTGATGTGCCATATCAAGAAGTAATGTTAAGACACAGATGAACAATCTTAGCTTACTTTCTCTCATTAAACATCTGCATCAGAACATGTTCATGCAGTCCTATGCATGTTTAGACAGAAAACATGGCTGGGGAATGCTGGGAATTGTAGAATTCTTTTCTTTCTAAACATGCATAGGATTGCACCCTAACAGTGTGTGTCTCAAGCATACGGTATATACAGGGCCATGAACATATTCTGATGCAGATGTTTAATGAGAGAAAGTAAGCTAAGATTGTTCATCTGTGTCTTAACATTGCTTCTTGATATGGCACCACATCAGGGAAAACTAAGTAAGAACAGGGTTATATTAAGTCGATTAAGTCGATACAGAACTCTGTGACACCTGGATGGGTGAATGACCTGCCGATCTGCATTTATTAGATATATATATATATATATATATATAGTCTATAGATAAATGTTTCTTCACCTGTAGGAAATACTGCTAACTACTATATCCTTAATATTTCAAATGCTCATTTACTGTGAACAGTGGAAAGACAGAGTGGGAAGAATAATATAATTGTATATTTGTTTGCCTGCTGATGTAAGTATACTGTCTTTTCATTATAAATGCAGTATTTATGCGCATGTGTAAAGATGAATCATTTGTCTGAGCTGACAGTAACATAAAAGTTGAAGTGATTCACATCTTTACAATGCTTTCTGGAGGTTTTTTGCCCCACAAAATATATAACAATTACTCAAAGGAGTTGTGTAATTATGTGTTATGTTTTATTGTCTAATTTAAATACATCATGGGCTCCCCATGAGGCCTGAATTGATACATGCCCATATTAAGGGAATGAAAGTAATGAACTTTACTTTCCGATTTAATACTTGTGGTGATGTGAAATCTCAGCTGTGTTAATTACCCTTGTGGGTTTGTAGTAATAATTATACGTGACATTGCCTTCCAGATCTGTAATATTAGATGTAATTCTGAAATTGGCATAGATTTATCCTGTTATGTTATCAGTGTAATCATTATATATTAAACCTGTAGATCAATTTAATTAGATGTTGATATCTCTCTAAAACTTAACAAAGCAAGCATTCATGTGACAGCTATCATTATTAGAGATGATAACCTGAAAATACTTTGGATTCTGAAGTACCTGCTTTAGCCCTGAGTGAAAACTTCTGGATTATGTATAGAAAACATATATTTTGCACCAAAGAGGAGAGGCTATTTTCACTGGATATATTTATTCTGTAGTGAAACATCATAAACTTAATATGTGGCAGTATTCATTTAACCCATCTATTTCCACTGTAGTCTGTTTTAGAAACTAGCATGAAAGGAAGCATATAGATGAGTGACATGCTTTAAGTTCAAGGACATTTAAATAAAATAATTTGTTACAGTTACCTTTCTCTTACTCTCTTTTTGGAAAGTAATTTATGACTGCCTACCATGCTAACAGCATAGTCCATTCCAAAGGCAAAATATTTGTTCTCAGAAGCCTCAAGGGCTAGGCTATAGGCATATTCAGTTCTAGCAGTGGTAAGATAATACAGTGATAAAGTAAATGAAATCGGGAGGAGTAAAACTACACATTAAAAGTGTTTCTTCTAGGAGAGCAGCTTGGAAGGGACGATTTGGAGTGGAGAAGTGGTAGGGAGTTTACCCCTTCCTTTTCCCCCAGCTTTCCCCCTGCAACTTTTCCCATTAAGCCATTTCCCCTCCCACAGGGTTCCAAATGTGCAATTGCAAGGGTAAATATGTATCTAGAAACACACAAAAGGACAAAAAGCAGCTGAATGGGTAGCCAATGAAGATTCCTACGGGCCATAGTAATATGGGAGTATCGGGGCAAGTTCAGGACAACACGAACAGCACTGTTCTGAACCAGAACCAGTGGAAGAAGCACAGAAGTGGGCAAGCCAGCTATTAAGCTGTTACAATAGTCCAAGCGGGATACCACCAAAGCCTGAACAAGCAGATGGGCTGTTTCAGGAGACAAAAACTTGTGAATCCTGCGAATGTTCAAAAGGTGAAAATTATATGCCTTGGCAGTCCTATTAATAAAAGGACGCAAGGACAAACGATCATCCAGCAAAACACCAAGGCTCTTGGCAGCTGAAACCGGGGCCACCACTGAGCCCTGGATATGCAAAGAAGGACATAATAAGGGAGCTGACGCACGATCAGGTTGAAATACCAGAATTTCCAGTCTTATCCATGTTCAATTTCAGATGATGTGCGGTCATCCATGAGGAAACGCCTGACAGGCATTCTGTCACGGACTGCCACACTGCAGTATCAATGGATGCAAAGCTTCGATATATCTGTGTATCATCTGAATAGGTGTGATACTGAAAACCCTGATCAGAAACCAAACATCCAAGAGGACAAGTGTACAATGAAAAAAGACTGAACCCTGTGGAACTCCCACTAATAAAGGGAAAACATCTGAAACTGAACCCTGAAACAAAACAGAACAGGAGCGATTAGAAAGGAAAGAACCAAACCAAGACAAAGCATTGCCCTTGATTCCCAGTGATGCCAACCTTGAAAGCAGAATATGGTGGTCGAGGTATCTTGAGGTTTGGGAATTTTCACTCAAATGTTTCCTTTCTTTCAAGATGTTTTCCGTATAATGCTATTGGGGCCTGATATTCTAGTGATAGGCAAGATTTGTTCATCTCAGTCAGAATTGGCTAGGTCATTTCTAAGCCTTTTTGGAGAATTATTGGGAAAAGGTTTTGGCTTCTCTGAGAATTCTCTCCAGCCTGAAAAGACCCGAGCTTCATCACTATCAGCCCCCTCATCTGCTAGTTTCCTTCTTTCCCCCAACATTCCCAAGATGATTATGATGATGGTGGTGGTGGTAGCAGTAGTAGTATTTAAATTTTAGAAGGAGCAATCCTATGGCCCCTAGCTAGGGATGTGTGTGGAGCTCATTTGGGGAGTGAAAGTCCAGCGAACTTGCTGGGCTCAACCCGAGCTCTGCTTGGCCTACCTGCTTCCCCGGCTCGACTCGCATTCTCCCGAGCTGAGCTGGGGAAGCAACTTCCAGGTTACCTCTGGAGCGCTTTTTATGTAGAAAATGGCATAAGATACATTAAAAACGGCCATGATTTGTGCAAGCTATGCAAATGGTGGTGGCTTTTAATGTATCTTACACCGTTTTCTATGTAAAAAGCACTCCGGAGGGAACCTGGAAGTCCGGCAAGCATCTCAATTGGCGCTTGTTTTTGGCCCAGCTTGGCAGGCGCGGCGGCAGCGCTCGCCAAGCATGCTGCAAGTCGGGTGGTGGGAAGATCACCCACCACTACTAGACAGTGTCTGAGTGGCCATAGGATAGTTCGAATTCCCAGCTCTGAGGTTGGAGACACTGCTCCGACCTCGGAGCTGGGAATCAGAGATCCACCCCCTCCCCCTCATAGCCAGGGCAGAAAGAACCGTGCCAGCTGGTCTCCGAGGTTGGGAACTCCAAATTCAGTGGCTTACAATAATCGAGGGTGCAACTATAGGATTGTGCCCTTAGACACCTTTCTAAAAAAGAGAGAAAGAAATATTCAAAGTGACTTAACAATAGAATTTTTTAAAAAAAGAATTTTAATCATAATTAACAATAGAATGAAAGCATATTAAATGTTAAGCGGCTACAACAATGATCCATTAAAATACAACCATCCCATAAAACAATTAAAACATCAGTGACAACCATAAACAATTCAACTGATGGATTAAACAGTGCATTATATGCCATCAGATGCCTAGGAATAGAGGAAAGTCTTAACCTGGCATCAAAAAGATGACAATGTTGGTGCCAGATGGGCCTTGCTGGGGAAAGCATTCTACTAGCAGAGGGCCACCACCAAAAAGGCCCTCTCCCTTGTTACCATCCTCTGGAGCTCCCTTTATGGCGAGGCACTTGGAAGAGGGCCTCAGATGTTGATTGCAGGGTAGGAGTAGATTCATACTGAGAGAGGCATACTGTCATTTATTGTGGTCCTGACTCAGGTAGTGGTGGGGCCGAGCTAGAGTCGGCTGCAGGCTCGCTCCGGGCTCGCCCCCCCGCGAGCGGCAGCCCGATCCCGCTCTTCAGAGCGGTGCGAAGCATTGCTCACGCCACTCGAGCTGCTGCTGGAGAAACCCCCCTGCCCACTGCCGCCACCGCCACCAGAGAACCCGCCGCTGCCGCCAGGACCCTCCCACCGCCTACCTGGTCCTGTGCACCGCTCCTGCGCGCCGCCGCCGGAGCCACTGCGCCGTCGCACTGGACCCCCACCCGTGCTCTGTTTTGGCGGGAGGAACTAGGGCAACAGGGCTTAAAAACAGCCCTGTTGCCCTGGTTTCCCCAGCCAAAAACAGAGCGCGGGGCTCCAGCGCGACGGAGCAGGGTCCCGTCGCGTCACTTACTCCACACCGGAAGTGATGCGATGGGACCCATCGGACAGGGAAGGAAGGCTCTCTGTTCGGCGGAGAGTCCAGGTAAAGCCCGGGGGGGGCAGAGAGCCCGCGTGGACATGAGCAGGCCCAGTTCGGGCCTCACTCGTGTCTGCGGGCTGCTTGGCTACATCCCAAGGCTTTATAAGTTAAACCCAGCATTTGAATTGGCCTTGGAAACCTATAGGCAGCCAGTGCAAACAGGCCAAAATTGGTGTTATATGCTCAGACCTTCTGGTTCCTGTTATCATTCTGGCCCCAACTAAAAAGTTGATGATAAATAACAGCTGAGAGGGCTTTCGTTAAGCCTAGAGTTTTCCCTAAATTTCCAGCTCTCTGCAATGAAAGTTGAGGGGATCTGCTTAGAAACAGTCCTCAGTTTAACTATGGGAACTATAGTTTTTTATTCCTCTAGGTCAGTGAGTCAAAGGAATAAAGAACTACACTTCCTGACTTAATGTCAGCAATGCAGAAATAGCTTAGGCCTTCATTTAGCCTGTGCTGCTGTTCCCTTCCCTGCTTACCGGTATGTTTGTGAAACTGCAGGAAAGGGACGGGAAACTGATAGATGAAAGGGCAGGTACAAAGCCATTAAGAGAGGGGGATTGAACTCTGTGTCAAATATCTAGGAGTTTTTATTCTAAATAGAAATCTAGTTTGAATCTTTTGTCTGTTTCTGTAGAAATGTGGGATCTTTCTTTTCTTTTCTTTTTGTCCCGCATTGCATTGCATTGCATTGCATTGCATTGCATTGCATTGCATTCTGAGCCACAATATCTCTCATTGGATTAGGAGTTGGCTGAATGTATGCTTCACCCCTTAAGCAGCAAAAATGTAGTAAGGACCATTTTTAGATGCCCTGAACCAGTAGATGGCCTCATGCTTCCACTTAAACTTTAATTTGAGCAATTATTTAAGTTTTTTAGAGGGGGAAATATAGATTATTATATCTTCCTTTTTATGTATTAACAGTCAGTTCCTCTAGGTCAATTTACATTGAAGGATACACATTTTAAGAAAGGTTTTTCAAATGTCCCCATGCTTCTTGTACTCCCAAGAGTACCAAGTAGTCATTATAGTTCCATGAATTGTTGCTATGCTTTGCGATTATTGTACTACTGAAGGGCTTTCCTTATCTTAAGGAAAGGTTTGTTCTCAGAATAGTATCTTCATGCATAAAACAGGAGCCCATTTATATCCAGAATTTCGTGGGTTGCAGCCTTGAAATCAGAACAGCCCTTCACCTGATATTATAAGGCTATTTCAGGAGGCTGTTTTTATGCAGTTTCACTTTTGAGGCTTTTTATGAACTATGCTTAAGAAAATGAGTCCTTCCCAGTTATAAGATCCATGTTTTGCTGAACAACAGATTGTGTACAGCTAGATGATGCTTTTCATTAGTTACCTTAGGCCTGCTAATGTTGAAGATTTGGAAGCTTAGATAGTTAGATGCCATGTTTTATTGACATAAAACATTTATTGACCCTGTGTTTAAAGGTATTTTCTTAATGGTAAACGGACAGGAAGACCTTACATGGTATCCATCTACTTGAAAGGATTTCAGTGGGTCACAGCCAAATCCTATGCATACTTACTTCAAACGGTCCCACTGAGTTGAAGATTGCATACTCCAAAGTAAATATAGATAAAATTGCAGTCTCAGATGTGAACACACATAGCTCTGCTGCAAAGGCAATGCCAAGCACTGCCACAGCTATTTATCATATTTGCAGCCAGGACAATGTGCAGTCTACAAGGTGCAAAAGAACATACTGTAAGTTATATCTAGAGACCTGCAGTCAAATATATAGGTGGTTAATTCAAACCAATTTATAAAATTTGCCCTCTTTTCTCTTCTTTTTTCTTCTGTCACCATCCTTCTGCCTGACAACAGACTTCTTTCCCTGACCTGTCCCTTTGCTGCTAACAGCATGCTACATGCATTCCTCCATCCCCAAGTTCCTGTGTGAAGTTTTTTCCTCAGTTCTCTTTGTCTCTTTGTTCCATTCTTTCTTTGCCTTCCTTCAAACCTCTGACTCCTTACACATCCTTTCTCAGGTCATTTCTTATCTGCCATCTCTATTCCTGCTTTCAACATCTTGAGGCTTCTTCTCACTCAGCTGCCAATTTTCCTCCCTGCTCAGCACCCTCCTCTCTTTTCCTGCCAATAGCAAACAGCTTATCTTGTCCTTAGGCTCAAAAGGAACATTGAAATTCCATAGTTTGAACATTTATTGAAATTTGCCAAGATCTGCCTGATGCTCTAGGATTAATATTTACAGACATGATGAAGTGTAGCAGCCAGGAGACTAATCTACAAATCATCAAGTCTCTCTGGTTCAGAGCTCGCCTTTGCCGTTAATTCATTGGATGGCCTTAGGCAATCCACTACTGCGCGTGTATAGGTGAGATTTTGAAGAGTCAGACACAGATATATATGGTTTCAAATCAGGGCCACATTTATTGAATTAAAGATCTGTGAAGGGCAAAGGGCGGTGTTAACCTAGTCTGGCCATTGGCTGGTAAAACCAAGATTTGTGCAAATGCATCCTAACCGAACCGGAGGCGGGATGCCCTGCCATCGTCCAGTTGCACTCCATGTGGAGCTGGAGGGTCTTACCATTGGTGCCTCCCATTGGTGCCTCGAGACAGCCAATGTAGGTGAGAAAGGTAGCACCCCAAAGGCGGCCCAATCTCCCTCTTGCCAAGCTGCAAGACATTAGCGAGGGAAGCCTCGGGTAACCGTCAGTCACCTTGAAAGGTGCCACTGGATGATCACCATAACCCTAAGAGAGACTGAGGGCAGGGAGACAGGGGCTTAAATGAGCCCCCCATCTCCCCACCCCAGCTAAGCCCAATGGCTCAGCCGGCAGTGGCCTGGCTGTGGCTTGTTATCTGACTCCCCATCCCTCCCCCATGTGCAAACCTCTCCCCAACCCCAGGATGCAGGGCCGGGGGAAGTCCATTCTCTCAGTTCCACCACCACCCATTATTACATGGGTCTAATAATGTGGACATAGCAAGAGATGTTGTAAGGATTACAACAAGAAAATGTATATGAAGCAGTTTGATCATTTGAACAAGACAATCCTATAGACATCTACTAAGAAGTAAGTTCCATTGAGTTCAATGGTGCATACTCTCAGGTAAGTGAGTATAGGATTGTAGCATAAAAGGCAATAGGTAAAATCCAACATAAGTCCTACTTAGAGTAGACCCATTAAATGAATGGGATTTAAGTTAGTCATGACTAACTTAAGTTCCATTTATTTCAATGGGTCTACTCCAAGTAGGACTTACGTTGGATTTTAGCCTATATAAATGTTATGCATTAATTATTCTAACATCAGCAATTGCACAAATATATCTTCTATTCTGTAGGCTTCTCCACTTTTTTATTGTTTCTAATGGCAACATTTGAAGTAAAATTCAACTGCACTCCTGTGTCCAATTCATTAATTTATTAATCCCGTTGGTGTCTAATGTTAAATTCAGGAACAATAGCATTAAAAACAACAAAACTTGTACCTGTGAACACACAAGGAGTGCTTCCAAATGAGGCTTTTATCGTGCAATTGCCCTGCCTTGTTCACAGGGCTCTTCCAGATGGAGGATTCCAGTGCCACCAATTATTGCTTTTCCACCACCACCCATTATTACATGGGTCTAATAATGTGATCATAGCAAGAGTAAACTACAAACAGAATTGCTGTGGAACTTTCCCCACCGTCGGGGCAAATTGCCACTACATCCTACTACGTTTTGTCCACACCAGTTGGTGAGAATGACTGGATGTAGCCAAAGCTCTCCTCTCGTTGTTTGGGTGGAGGGGTTTTTTGTTTGTTTGTTTTGTTCTTCTGGAATTGCACAATTCTGGAAGATCAAAGGTCCACTGCTCCAACTTCCTTCATTTTGATTTATTGTTTAAAATGCATGTAGTGGAGGCCTGTGTTTTACTCTAGTGTAAGTATGCACCCCTCACCCCTCCAATCCATTTTCCCTTCTCCTCCTTTGCTGGAACCAGCCACCTCTTCTCCATTTCTCCTGCCTGCCCTGCTGCTGTGTCGTCTCCTTGTCCTCCTCCTCCTCCTCCTCCTCCTCACTACTCTCCAAAATAGGAGAAGTGGGGGGAAACCACAGGATGACACGGGACAACTGTAGGAGACTGACAATGCTGTGTGGATAGCCCAAACAGTCCTACAAAAAAGGCAAGCTGATAGCACTTTAAAAGCCCCATCTGGAAAAGCCCACATAATTTTATGCAGGGTCCAGCTGATGTTGTCTTCCAGTTGTAACCCCCCTTTGTTTTCCCACTGCTTCATCTGTCTTTTCTTTTCCTAACAATCCATGAAAGAGGAAAATACAGAATATCCGCACATTGCCTTTTGATTGATAGTGCTACAAGCCCTCCATCTGGAAGCACCCCAGGTCATAAGCCCTTTCCAGACAACCAGTTAATGTGGGGGGGGGGGAGGGTCAGGAGGCATTTGGGAGACAGGATCTCAGCTCCCAATATCTGGACAATCATCTGATTTTCTGAGCAGCTATTCTGCATGTTCAAGCTGTACACACAAGCGCTGTATGTGCAATCCAGGACCATGAAAAATGTAGGGTAGAGGTCATGCAGAGAAATCCCAACCATGTGCAGCTTGCATGTGTGTCTTCAGAAGATCAGCTGAACATGTGGAGGTATGGGGAGCGATGACAGCATGTTCAGTCCCAACCCCGCCACATATTTTCTGGTTGTCTGGAAAGGACCACAGTCAAGCTTTAATAAGGTTTGTTGCTGTGGAGAAGCCTGCCTGGGTCTCTTGGTTGTTGTGATTTTATTGCTTATTTCTGAATTTATTTTGCTGCTCCATAAAATCAAATAGCATATTCTTTATCCTAGAAAACTGAAAACCATTAGAGAGGACAAATCAAAGCTATCAAATGCCTGCTGTTCTTGCTTGCACTAGAGTGATTACAGTTTTGACAGTATATCAACCTCAGAAACTCTAGTTGTCTCTTTAACTGTGGGGTCATAATTTAAAGTTCAGAGTATACTGGTCAAAACTGCTTGAAGGTGTAATTGCCACTAGAGGTATATGTGACCTGGAAGTAGTAAAAAGGAAACAACTTTCTGGTGGTCATGAATCAAAGCACCAAGATCCCGATACTTTATCTTGCTTTAAATCATAGAATCATCTAAATGCCAATTTGACATGTAAAATATAAAGCCTTATATAATGCTATTAAGAATAAAAGTAGAACATATAAAATAATCAGTTATCTTCAGTATGAACCATTCATGAGAGGAACATCCTTTTCCTTCTTTTTAGGTTGTCCATTCCTCCCTATTATCTCACTAATAAATAGATGCTTCATCCTAATCTCAAATCCTACATATTTTAGCAAGTAAGATACAGCAGAAGGCATGAAACACATACATTTAAAAAGACAACACCTACCTCTGAAATCCTTCTGTAGAAAATCATGCTGGCTTGGTTTCCCCCCTGGCATCATTATATTAAGGAAACAGTTTCTGTTTGTTAGATTAGACTAGTCTATAATCCTAAATATAATTATTTAGCAATAAATCTCATTGATACAACTGGGATTTACTTCCAAGTGAAAGTGTTTCAGAATCAGGCTGTTAATTTTGTGTGATTTTCACAATTCTAATTTCACATTTTTAAAAATGGCATGAGATATGGATCATAAACCCAATATAATATGATCAGTTTTCTATTTAAAAACTTGTATTGTTTACTTTATTGGTTTCACACTTTCCCGCTGCATTTTCATTCCTGTCACTTTCACTGTAAATACAAAATGATGAAAAATAAATGAAAGGTGAACCTAGCTGAAATGGAAACATAGTTTTTATTTGCGCGCGCAAAAGAGGAAATAAGAGTCGAGACACAGAATGATGGTGAAATTATGGGCCACATTTATTGATTCGAGGATCTGGGAAGGGACGAGTGCGGGTGCTAGCTAAACCGGCTCTCGGCCAGTATACCCTTCAATGGGCGAAGCATCCCAATCGGAGGTGTGGCGCTGTAACTAGCCACTCCCCGATTTTACACCGTGCGGTGTCAGAAGGCCTCCTCCATGTCACCACACAGGGCCATGAAACGCCATGCGGGTGAGAGGAATTGGCCTCAAAGGCGGACCCTATCTCCCTGGCCGTGCCGTGAAACGGGGCTCAGGTGAGGCTAAGGTATCGCCAGTCACCTGAAAGGTGCCGTGGGATGATCGCCGAACCTCACCCCACTGCCTAAAACCCGCACTTACCGCCAATGTGACCAAATCAGGGAAACTACGCAAAACAAAAAAGCACCCAACCCAAGAACACAGTGTAGAGTAGCCGAAACATGCACACTACCACTAGGCCAATCAGCAATGGTGAGCCAAAATTCCTACTCAGCCCTGTCAACCGGTGACCAGAAATCCCAAACTGTGAATTGGGAGGGAGGGAGGGAGCTGCTTTGAGAAAAGAGGCAGAGGGTGGAGTGACACTGCTTAATAAAGGCCTCCACCGCTCCTCCCCCCGCCTTGAGCCCATAGGTGGTTTCAAAATTAAACAGCCTCATCTCTCATTCCTCTACGCGTGCAAATAGTCCTCCCAGCAACAGCTACGCGTTGGTGGGGGAAGGGGATTGCGCGCGCAAAAGAGGAAATAAGAGTCGAGACACAGAATGATGGTGAAATTATGGGCCACATTTATTGATTCGAGGATCTGGGAAGGGATGAGTGCGGGTGCTAGCTAAACCGGCTCTCGGCCAGTATACCATTCAATGGGCGAAGCATCCCAATCGGAGGTGTGGCGCTGTAACTAGCCACTCCCTGATTTTACACCGTGCGGTGTCGGAAGGCCTCCTCCATGTCACCGCACCGGGCCATGAAACGCCATGCGGGTGAGAGGAATTGGCCTCAAAGGCGGACCCTATCTCCCTGGCCGTGCCGTGAAACGGGGCTCAGGTGAGGCTAAGGTATCGCCAGTCACCTGAAAGGTGCCGTGGGATGATCGCCGAACCTCACCCCACTGCCTAAAACCCGCACTTACCGCCACAGAGAGGGACTGGCTAAGCCAAGTCCCCTCTCCCCCACCTGCGCTGAATAAATTCGAGCAGGGCCCTTCGCAGATCCTCCCAAGAAAATATTGTTACCCCCGTCGGAGAGATGAACGCCATCTGCCCGATACAGCTCCCCCCGGGCCAAGGAGATCACAGGGTGAGGAATCGCAAAACCTACCCCTCCGAGGCCCCTACAAAGCTGACCATTCAGCCTTCTTCCCGCTCTGTTTAAGGCGTTGGGGTTGCACCACCCTGCCACAGAAACGAGGCAACATGTGGGACCCCAGGCCAGCACTGCCACACAACAGCAAGGTCCGTAAACGCTTGCTCGATAAAGGACTTGCCCTTGAGCAATCCAAGATCATTCCCACCGAGGTGCACCACCACCACGTCTGGGAGGATGGCCACATGGCCTGACCGGAGCAAAGTCGGAAGGAGGCCGCTCCACTGCATTCCACGCCGACCCAGCCATTGCCCATCAGCGATCCGGCTGATCCCAAGCTGGGGTCCAACACACGAACGTGCGGCTCTCTGGGCAGCCCAGTACACCATGCTGTGTCCGAACACGAGCACACGAATTGGCCTCGATCCACTCCAGTGACCTGCAACAAGAAGAAAGGCACAGCAGCAGCAGCAGCAGCACTCACGGTAACTTTTGAATATAAGAATGATAGTCAGCTGAGCACCACCGGCCCACAGCCTGTATTCCAGCCGGTGGGAAAATTCAGAGCAGCGACCGTCCAAAAAACAAACAAAAAACAAAAAAACTGATGACTGTAGAATGCTCTAAGCACCTGGCATGTACTGTACCAGTGACTGACAGGAGTGTCTTAAACCAACACCACACCTCTCAAAAGTGCGGAGAAGCAAAAGCTCGGCCTTGACTATCAAGTCTGCAAAGGCCACATACTCAATATTGTTGATCAGAATAATCGCAAATGCAGGCAGCACTTGGGTAATATTGTGCTTCTGCAATACAGCCATTCCAGTGCGTTCGAAGAACAGGATGTTGCTTTCATATGCGATTGCAACTACAGGGTAGGCAATACATTGCACTCCCTGCCTGGGCCAGGATTGGAGTCGGCCAACGCCATATCTATGGACACTCATGGCAGCTGCCTACTGCTCCAGTAGGAAGAGAAGCCCCGTAGGCTAGGCAGGAGCTATAAAGGGAACCAAACAGGTGGCTTGTATTTCACGGCCGGCAGACAGGAATTAGCATGTGCCGCACCTTGACAACCGAGGGTGCATAAAGCACGCCTGGCTATAACTATGCATGCACTTCATGAAAAACTGTCACAGACGCAATCAGCAATCTGGGCCAAACATAGTGCATGGAAGCACATAGGTTGGACGAGCCTTATTCTGTTGCATACCATCCTTGCACTGCCAAAAGGGTTGAAGCCTCTGACAGAAAACCCCTACTTCCTTAGAGGAAATATAAGGGGTATGGAACTGCCTAGAGCCACCTAAAAGGAGGTCTCAAAAAGGAAATGCACTTATGGCAACTGAGCCCCCAATTGATGCCATAGAGGCAAAGGATTGCTGCCCATATCTTAGGGATACCCACCTGCTGATACCCCAAGCAGTCTCCCGGGAAGGCAAAAATGAAATTGGGCCCTTCCCACATTAATGAGAATATGAGCCTGCCCAGCTATAGCTGGCACCCCATGGCAGTCCATGCCAGAAGATCAGAGGGCAAAACCAATTATACTAGGACATGGATCACTCTATGGAAAGCATGAAGTAACCCAAAATTGGGAACCCATCCCCACCTGTAGGAGGCATGTAGCCAAGAGAGGATTCCTGAAGCAAAGTCCACCTGAGTACTGCCCAACGACAGCCAATCACACTGCCTACTACCCCTAACTCAAGCAACATGGGAACCAAAATAAATAACAATGAGGATGAAGGCAAGTCATTATCAGGTCGAGGAACTACATGGGCCAAACGAATCCCATAACTCTGGGAATGGAAGTAATCCTTTCAGAGTTACCTGCTTGAAATTGTCATGAAGTGATGAAAGAAGTTCAAGCCACCAGTGAAAGCACATGGCTTAAGAGCATTGGGACTCACGATTATGCTCTGGGTGAAGAAATAAATGATGAAAACATCTCCTCAAAGGACTAACAGGTACGCTACTGCAGATCCAGGAATTGCCTCATGGAGAACACACGGCTTAAGAGCACCGGGGAAAACAGCAAAAGAAAACATACAGTATTAATATCAAGGGATGGCATGGCAGGGGACAAAACCATGAAATGAACAAAGACGTCATAATACCCAAGTGGTTGAGGCAACGGGAAACAGAACGGGGCTGTACGTGGGTGTCAGGTACGAGCAGGGTGTATGTGTCAATGCCCGCTGAACTGCAAATAAAAACACCACACGAACTAACAGCACGACTTGGCATGATAAAATTGATCTTGCAAGCCCAGAACATGACTTGGTTGGCAATGCCAGGACAACACGGATTAAGAAAAGTGAGCAATGCCACAATCGCTATAAAAACCTTAAGTGAAGCAAGAGCAAGATTCGTGTGAGCGTATGTCCCGCATTAAAATAATTAAGATCATACGAAAATTAATAGGGTGAACATGAAGTCCCTATCATTAACACGCCAACACCACTGACTGGATAAACTGAATCAGACCATTGGGCCATCCAGTCCTTTACCCCCGACACTGAGGAGCAATGGCCATCTGGGTTCCAGGCAGGAGGCCCCAATGAGATGCTGGGAACCTGTTCCCAGGACCCCCGGTACACAAGCCAGAGTTAAACAATAGAGCCACAGCCAAGTGCTCATGGAAACACCCCTTTCTTTTTCCCTGCCATCATGCCCCCCATCATGAGGCAACTCAATGCCAAATAATATAAGGGGATCACCAGTGGCAGATTTCTTTCTGCTGGATGACTATACAGCACATAGAAATCCGCTTTATACTGAGTCAGATTATTGGTCAAACTAGCAAAATACAGTCTGCTCTGACTGGCAGGGGCCCTCCAGGGCACCAGGCAGGGATCCCTCCCAGCTCCACCTAGAGAGGACAGAGACTGAACCCGGGACCCTCCGCATGTAAAGCAAGTGCTCTACCACTGAGCCATGACCCATTCCTAAATTGAGAAAAGTTAATGAAATGAGGACCACCAGAACAACAGACCACTCGGCTCAGTACCACCGACTAGCAGTGTCTCTCCATGATTTTAGGCAGGATTGTTTCCCAACCCTCCTAGAGATGCTGATGACTGAACAAGGGGGCATACGCTTGCAAAACGGGTGCCCCACCTACAGAGCAATGGCAATTAACTTGAAACAGATTGTTTTAATTCACTTGTTTCAGTACCAGAGCAATCAAAGTGTTTCACGTACTTTCTCGCACAGTGATCTTGTGAGGTAGACTGGGATACAAACCCCTTATTTTAAGGAAGGTATTGTGTAGTATTGTACTGGTATCCCGCCTGCTTTCCTGCAAGGAAGCCAAGGCGGCGCACACAATTTTCCTTACATGTTATCCTCACAACAACCCTGTAAAGCATGGCAGGCCGATAAGGCATAAAACAAGAGGGGGGAAGGTAAACCAACCCGTATGTGTAAGACAGGGCCAGAACCCGTGCAAGAAAAGCAAATTTTACCGCCAGACCATAGACAATTAAGGATATAGAAAGTATGAACAAGCAAGCTGTCATTGCTCAGCTAATACCATTAGTAACTAATCACAAAATTATATATATATCACAACAACTCTGCAAGGTAGGAACAAGGCAAAAACCAGTAGGGTAGGAATCCAATGCCCAATCGTTGCCACACGAGCCAGACAGGACCCCTCACATAGGCAGGCAAGAATCAGGGTAGTAGCATGGGGGCAGGGCGGCCACCAGCTACGCGTTGGTGGGGGAAGGGGAATGTGGATTTTGTTCAATCAGTATATGAATGAAACTTTGAGGAAATCTTTCTTTATTAAGTCTGGTTTCTTTCTGATGATTTCCTCTATTTTCATTACAGCTTATAACATTGTAAATTAATTTCACATGAAAGGATAAAAATGTTGCTTTTGAAATATTTCTCATTAAATTATGAAAAAAATTCATTAAATAATAAAAAATAATGCCGCTGGTAGCAACTTGTGTTTGCTCAATTATTGCTGTTCGCAGAATGAATAATTGCACTTAACTTGAAGGCAATATTATTACAGTTATATTACAGAAAACAGATGAGGTGCAAAGTTCAAAATACAGCACAGAAATAAAAGTCAAATCCTTTGAAAGTGAAATCTCTATTTGTGCTATGAGGGGATACGTATGAATAGCACTTTGCTGGAGTTAAAGCCAGTCACATGTCAGGCTCTATGTTAATTAAGTGGAAAGCAAAATCTGGCTAATTAGTTTATACAGAGCAGACAACTGATAGTGGTACTTGTGAAGTTCAATTTAGAGAGACATGCACTGCCAGTTTAACTTGATGACACTATCTACTACTGATATAATACTGGGTAATTATAATCTTGCTGATGTGTTTTTAATTGAAGATGTAGCCTGTGATGGAAAGGTGAGAAATCATTTTGCAAGTTACCATAGATATGTCAGTAGCATTCCTAATCCCTTCATTCACTTAAAATACCTCCGTTTATTTTGATGGTGAGTTTTGTTTTAGTTTTGAACTCTGTGAAAAATGTTGTGAAAGTGCAAAATATTAAGTCTGCAGGCTTTACACAGTCTGCATGTGTATGAGCCATCCTGAAATCAATGGGAAGATATGCTATAGTCTAGTTACTGTGATCCTAGGACTGTGCATTCTGGAGCCTCACAGGGTCTCAGTGTTGTGGCCTTGGTTCTGCAGCCACACACTCTAGCATTCTGACACAGGAGACTCCAAATCAGTGAGATTATTTTATTGTGGCAAATCCCATGGCATAAACTTAATGGTTACATTCTTCAGAAATCATATACACATACACTCCATACGTAATTCTACAACATTCCAAAAATGAAGGGACTCAAATGCTTCCTGGGGAAAGCCTTCCCAAGCATTCGCAGACAAGTGTTCAAGGGAAAGATGTGAGCAACTCTTTGCTGCTCTTGAGACAAAGGAAGGAATCATAGAAACAGACCTGAAATTATCCCCCCCAAAAACCTCACAGAGATCCGAGCCAACTTTATAACTTGTGTTGGAACCTCTGCGTGCTGTGAGTCTTGGCCTTAGGATCTGAGCAACTCCCAGATGCTCTATGGACAAGGGAATGACCTGAGCTCTGTTGCTCTTAAGACAAGGAAAGGGATTCTAGAAGAAGACCTCAACCACTCTGCACACCCCCACAGAGATCAGTGTCAACTTTGCAAACTGTGTTGGAATCTCTGTGTTATGTGAGTCTAGGCCTACTGACTCTAAGAGTCCAAAAACAAGATCAAAGTAAGTCTAATGTGATTCCCCACACGCAGAGATTTCGAAGTCCAAGGCTCCCACCTTTGGAATCTCCATGCCAGATGGGTCCAGGCATAGGAATGTCCAGAAGTCAGGAATTAGCCCCAAGCCAGCTGGGCTCTGGGCTCCTTGATGACAAAGACACATAATCCATAGTCCACAAGAATGCACAGTTTACTAAAAGTACAACGGTCCTTTTCATCACAGATTCTTAACAATAAAAGTCCAAATTAGCTGGAGTCCATGTGCAGAGTGCCTCATTAGGCTCAGATGGTGGTAGATTCAAACAGCAAGGATGCAGACAGGGAAGATGAGATTCTTCTAGTAAAGGCTCTAGAGCAGTGGTTCTCAACCTTTTTTGCCCCATGCACCCTTTTCACCATATGTCAGAATGTCATTCCCCCCTTTCCAAGATTGTCTGACATCTGTGCCATACAATAAGGTGTGATGTCCTGTAGATTATGTACAGTCTGTACACAAATTACAATTATGTAGAATTGTAATTTGTAGAAAGATCAGTATTCCAACAGTTTGAGTCTGTGGTCCCAATTCCCCCCTGAAACCTTGAAATCCCCCCCCCGGGAGGAATTCCCCCCTGGTTGAGAACCCCTGCTGTAGAGGCTATGCATTGACTTTAAAAGTAAATGTGTGGCTATAATAACCCTCCTACTAAACCATTAGTTGACAAGGAATTTAGCCCATCCATGAGGCCCCTTGCCAACCTGGGTGTTTCCCTTCTACCCTTCAGGGGTGAGACTTCAACCTGAGTGACATCTCTGTGAACCCTCCCCCCTTGTTAGGTTCCTAGAGAAGGCTGCCAGCTTCCATCTTTGCAAGGTTGAAATTGCAGCTGGACGGGGAGATAACTTGACTCCCACCTGCTTTCCCCTGAGAACACTGATAGAGATAAGCTGACACTGGTCTTGACATTCCGCAGACTGACTAGGCTCCAAACCCTTCAAGGCCCACTGCAGCATTGAATCTGGACCCTGACACTCAGGTTTTCATATCAGCCCAGTTGTATAACACTAAAATATATTCTATATTTCAGGGGGTTTCCCAGGTGTCTTGTAGTTGTAGCTCCAGTTTGGGGAACTGCAGCAGCAAATATGAAAGTAAAATCAATCTCTCCCTCTCATGTTACCACTATTTTTTTTTTTTATTATTGTTGTTGTTGTTGTTGTTGTTATTGTTATTTATATTTATACCCCACCTTTTTTCCTGCAAGGAACCCCAGGCAGATTACATAAACTTCCTCCTCCTCTCCATTTTATCCTCACAACAACCCTGTGAGGTAGGTTAGGCTGAGAGTCAGTGACTGGCCCAAAGTCACCCAGTGAGTTTCATGGCCGAGCGGGGACTAGAACCCGGATCTCCCGACTCCCAGTCCAACACTCTCACCACTACACCACACTGGCTCTCTACCAGAGTTAAAACTAATGGCATAGTAGTCTGGATCTGGTTATGGCAAAAGAACTGTATATCAACTAACTAAATGAAAATATGAATTGGATGTCCAAAGACTCCTGCTACTAATTCACATTGACATCAACAGAAGACAGAAACAAGAATGCTCATAATTTTTCTTCAAAGAAAGGAAAATAGTCTATGGGCCTGTTTTTGCATGCAAACAACATCTGCACAATCCCTTCTGATTATCCTTGGATACACTGGGCAGAATCCAATGGGGCACTTATACTCCCACCTATTTCTTTACTCCCTGTTAATTCCCTTCAGCAAGTGGTGGGTCCCGCTGATTCCGTTGCACAAGCTGGACCCACCACTTACGCAAGGAAGATTTGGTGCTAACCACACTAACCAGGACAATGTCCCCAAAACCAGTACTGTACTGGTAAAACCAGTACATATGGTCACCTTAGGCATAAGAGAATTGGTGCGGGCATAAGCACCCCATTGGATTCTGCCCTTAGATTGGATGAGGAAGTGTATTGTATGAACCCCTTCCACATTCATTTCTACTACCAGCTGCTGCACTCATGAAAATCCTAGCAGTAGCCTATCAATGAAACAATGATTCATACAGTACCCTTCTTCAGTGTAACCCCTGTAGCTGACTTTCCTTGGGAGGGATTACATTGAGGCCTTTTTCCTGTGTGAGCTGCCCTATGAGTTGCAAAAAAAGAGCTATCTCAGTAAGGATTCTGAAAATAAACTAAAAAAACCTGTAGAAATTTTGATAACTTAATTCTCATGCCTACTTGGAACAGACATCGTCTTACTTTCAGTGATAGAGGCACTTCCTGAAATCAATGCTCAAAATCCATTTATCTCTAGAGATAGTACCCGTGATAAATTTACTGACACCGAAATGAAAGAAATAAAGGAGACATGTATTTTTTATATTTGTAAACTGAATTGAGTTTGCTTTTTATCATTGAAAGCCAGAATATAAATGCCCAAATTAAATAAGATTTAAATATATCACAACTTTACTTAAGTGGAAGAAATGCTAATTGTGGCTTAGCACATGCTAGGACTGAACACTGTTTTCTTGCTAGTTATAATCCCACCACATTGAACTCATCATTTGTACAGAAAGTCTACAAGATAAAGCTAATCTTATCTGAACCATCACTATCTCCACATTTCTCTGTGGCAAAGTCAACACTACAGCTGACTTACTATATAGTCAAGAAGCTCCCAACATGGATGCCATGTAGTGAGATTATTAAATGCCAACACGTTGTACTTTGTTATGTGAAACACTCTACTGTAGTTTTCTGAATTCTAGTAGAGGAACTAGATCTGAAACTTTAATTTAGGATCACTGTACATGGTGCATGTTTTGGGTTGTTCTAATTTATAAGGCTCTTGTGTTGAGCAGTAGAAACTAAACTGTTCTTTAAAACCTCTGTAGAATTGACCTTATTATTCATGACTATATTTCAGGTGATTTTACTTCTGTTATCTGATGTAAAAGGATATAATGTCCAGAAGCTTATGCTATGTTAAAATAGTCTTACAAGATGCTACTTAATTCATACTTTTAATAAGCATTTCAAAAAATGCTTGTATTCCCTTCAAGTTCAGTTCCATTTTTGGTTTAGGTGGGAAAGGTGGCAGTTTTTATATTTCAGTGAAGGATATGCTGAACTGTTCTAAGATTTTGCTGAAATTATCTTACCTGACATTTAAGATATTGTTGTACATGCACCCCCCCAGCACTGAAAAGTTCCAGGGGAGCACTAACTGGTTTTGGCTCTTTGGGTGAGAGCGCACTGGATACTTAGGCATTTCCGTAACATTTGCTTTATTTAGAAATGTACAAGTAGAGCATAAATAAAAACAATCAATAGGTGTTACTGCAAGAGAGCTCTGCTACCCCACATCAGATCCCCAAAGACAGGGTGTTTTAGCCCTCAGCCAGCAAACAGCTCTCTCCCCTGCACCTCCTGGTCTCTTCCAAATTGAAACCCCCTGTTTCTTCACAACAACACATGCACACACATGTGTGCATGCACGCACACACACACACACACACACCTGCTCTTATATGTGGGGACCATCTTCTCTCAGCTCTGATGGATACCTCCTTCAAAACACTCAGGATAAATTTTGAGGTATCAAGGGAATTTCTCCTAGCATTTGGTCTCTATGAAAAGTTCAAGTAGAGCCTCTGAAATCTTCAAAAGCAATATTAAATGAATTTATTCTAGAGGGGATGATAGAGTGCACATGAATTTGACCTGAAATTGAACTGCTAAGAATATTGAGCTAGAATATTGCATATTCTAGAATATTGAAGTCCTCCAGATGTTGGGGACTTCAACTCCCATTATCCCCAAGCAGCATAACAATAGTCAGGAATCCTGGGAATTGTCATTCAAAACAGCTGGAGGGCACCAGATTGGGGAATTAGATGATAAACAGCATCTAGTTGGAAAACTGACATGAAGTCATGGAATAATTAAATTCTTTATACACTGTTTCTATAAAAGTAATTGAACATACAAGTGGGAGAAAAAGAAACTTTCTTTCAGTAAGGAGTCAAATATCTTGTGTAAACATTCTATAGCAACAATACTGTGCAAAGAAAGAAACTCTACTGCATGCTTTTATTTGCAGGTTTCAATTGTAAGTATGTATTTTTCTTAAATGCATGCATTGCACAGGTCAGAGAATATTGTCAGGAGGAATAATTTAGCAACGCAATACCATTGGCATGTTGGGACTATGAGTGGTAATGTACGATTTCAGTTCAGATGGGCTCCTTCACAGTGAGTCTATTTTTAATGTAATATGGATAAAAGCATGTCAGAAAGTAGCACTGGTTATTCTTTCACACCATTGTTTCCTTGAAATACACACACTGTTCTGATACACAGTGGAAGATGGTTCAAAAATTAATAGGCAACATATCCTCCAATGAATGAAGGTTCTTGAAGAAAAAAAAATAATTGGCTTCACACTTGTAAGTTATAGGACATGATATAAATTGGCATTGTGCCACAGCCTAGTGCTTTTAAGGAACTGTTATTATCTAAGCACAAGCTGTTTTTGAATTGTATGTTTAGAGTTTCCAGAAGAAAAAGTGGAATAGATATGCATTTCCTTTGTAAGCTTATAGTTGAGGAGTCTTGAGTTTTGAAAGAAGAGTACCTTAAAAGAAAGCTGGATAATACATTAGGCTGAAATCCTATACTCACTGTCCTGGGACTAAGCCCCATTGAACTCAGTGGGGCTCCCTTCTGAGTCCACATGTATAGGATTGCACTGTTACCTTTTCAGTTGTTTAAAGAAAGAGCTTTGGCAAACATATACATTTCCTAGCATCTCCAGTGTAAATCATGTTTGAAAATGATAGAATACATGTCTTCTACATTGTATTTAATGTAATGAAACCAGGGCCGGTGCAAGGCAGTTTGGTGCAGTTTGGTGCCCTAGGCAAGATCAGATATTTAGCACCCCCCCTTCCCACTTGAGCCCTCCCTCCCTATTTCTGGCGCCCCCTGTAGCCCTGCGCCCTAGGCAGCTGCCTAGTTGGCCTAATGGTAGCACCAGCCCTGAATGAAACATTCTACCTGTTTGAATACTTATTTCTGCATTGGCAAAGTATTGGGGAGAATTGTTTCATCAATTCTTGTGCACATGATAATGTTTTTCAGCAATCAAGTAGTAATGAAATGTATTATTGACCATCTGAATTAATGATTCTTGGCCTTTAGAAATAAATCAAACATAATGAGTTTGACTGGGATCTTTATGTTTTTATAATCCACTTTATTATTTCTAACATCTTTTGATCTTAATTTTGACATACAAAGAGCAATAAAACAATGTGAAAATGATCAGAGAGAGGCAATGCCAAGGAACTGTAAATGCTCTGCAAAACAGACACACACAATAAGGCATCTCTTTCCACTGTTAGCGTGTACCAGATGTTGGCACAGAACACTGTAGCCCAGAGTCGAGTTACAGTGGCTAGTTTCTTAGGCATCCCAGCCATATCTATGGGAGTATTCAGGAGTCAGGACCTCCCCAGAGAAAGTTGATTTCTTGGCTCATTGTTTCTAAAACATACTCCACAATCACAAATTACTATATTAGATGATATTCCTCATTTTGAACATTTTATGCTACATTTCCTAAATAGGTTCCACTGACCTTTTACTTTCAAGGCTGCTCTTTGATTTTAGAAAATTCCCCTGTTTTAGTGTTATGGATTCCAGCAGTTTTGTTTGAAATTGTTGTATGTTATTGTGTTCATGGTTTTATAGTAAATCATCTTGGACACTCATTGAGTGGAGGAGCTAGTCAGAAATATTTTAAATAAATAAAAAAGAGTGGTATATGAATATATATTCAGTTTCTATCCTGCCTTTCCACCAAATGGTGCTTAAGATAACAAACAATAAAATACAATGTAAAATACAAAATAGCAATCAAAATATATAAAAACACCAGTAAATCATCAATAATATAAATAAAAGGAATTGATTTTACAGCCTCATAAAAATTATTTTGAAAAATTATTGTTACACACCTGTACTACTATGTTACTGCAACAGATGATAGATCTTCTGGAAGTGCATTACTTGTGTGGACTTATAACCTATAAATCTGTCACTAACTCTTTTTAAGTGACAGATTTAATTCCTACAGTTGCTATTCTGCTTTGCATACAAGTGTTTCTTACATACAAGGAGTAAAATATGCATTGTACCTTTCTTACAGACACTTTGGTATACACTGTTTTTCTTAGAAGGTTTAGCAGTATAAGCAAATACCTTTAGCCACTGTTGATAATGTTCGATTACTGCAATTATTTCACAAATATAAGAGACTATCCACATTTACTCTGATAAAACAGGCAGCATGGTGGGACAATGGCTAGGAAGAAGGAGACAGTGAGACATTTGTCCAGATGAAAAGGTAGGAAGGTTTATAATCCTTTAATGAAGCAGAAGCTTTTCTTTAAAAAAGAGAGCGAGAGAAGGGGGAGGATGGAGCAGTGATCATGATATGAGAAGGGGAATGCATTCTCATGTGATTTTCAATGGCAGAATGAAAATGACTTGATAATGGACATAACTAATGATTAAATAAGAGCTTGAGTGCACCCCTCCTACCCTTTCCTCTTCCTTCACACATAAGAGGAAGAGGTTTAAAGTCATTTATGTTAGAAAAATAGGCACGGTGCATGTGCAGAAAGTTCCTGCCTAGCTTTCACGTGTAAACAGACCCAGGTACATAGCTTGCATCAGAAGAAAACACAAACCTCATTTTAAAAACAGGTAGTCAGACACACAGACGCACACACATACCTTTGGCCTCTTGCCTACAAAAATGTGTTATCAGTATAGTTGGCCGAACGCCCAGAAGTCTGGTCTGTCCGAAGTAACCCTAAAAAGATACTTTCAATATGAACAAGAGAACAATGGGGCCTTCATGCTTCGCCACTAGCTGTAAACAAGATGCAGAAGAGCAGTCTCCAGGCAAATTAACAGAAGACACAGAATGGACTCTTAAGATCCATTCTAATAATGACCCAGCCAGGCCAAAACACCTAAGACCCCAGGTGAGAGAGGCATTGGCCATTCACATAGGTAACACAGAAGCTTAGCAACAAGGCACCTGCCTTACACACAAAGGCCACATGCCTCACAGCAGAAAGGTCCCAGTATCATGTCTGAAATGCCAAAGGACCAGAGTAACCTACCATGACAGAAGTCTGAGTTAGAAAGCTGCACAGAAGACCCAGTCCATGCATGTTTAGACAAACAGAAAGGTCCTGCAAGACCCAGCATCCCCTGGCCAGCAAGAGTGACATTAGAGAACAGTCCTCACACAGGCCAAAGATCCCTGAAAGACCACTTTGCTGTCAATAGGCATTTGTTAAGACAAAAGGTCCAAAAGCCTCATGAACTGTTTTGCACCCCATTAGTTGACCTAGATTCTGCCCGCATACCATGTGCCACTGCACCTGCTTTGTTTATCTGCTTTGTTGTTCCAGACAGAAAACCTTGAAGGTCTGTTCTGATTGTATTGTATTCTTTGCTGAATTGTATGTTTAGCCACCATGTTTTCACCTTAAGTTGTTATCTAGTCCCAAAAGCCTATACCTGGGTGCCAAATCCCAGAATACAAGCGAGAGAAAAGTCCCTTTGAGTGATAAGATGTACCACTCAAAGTAGCAGGCCTGATATCTTAGGTGACCTAAGAGGTCATGAGAAACCACGTCTTTAGCCAAGAGATGGCCAGGTGGCCATCTATCTAATTAAAGATTAAAACTTGCCATGTTCAGAGAAACACATCTGGTTGGTTGTCGTCATAAAGGAGGAACGGAATTTGACTGGTTGGCACGGTTTAATGATTGTATTTGATTTGCTGAAAGTAGAACCACCCATGGCTGTAAAAATGTATAAGAAGGCTTGTATGCCCCACTGATCCTTGTCCAGCTTTGATTTGGGCATGCGCCCCAGCTGGTCCTTTTTGCGCAGAAATAAAACTTTGAAAAACTCACTGCTGGTGTGTGCTGCTTCCCTTTCTCTGAGCAATTGAGTTAGCGGAGAAAGGACTCAGAGCATTTTTGCAACATTTAGAACAAGCCTTAGTATCCTTTATATCCAAATATAGGAAACTGTGGTTTGTTTAAAACCAGACTTAGTTCATTTATTTCTAAAATTTATAACCTACCCTTCAGTGGTTGGTCAGCATTCCCAGCATTTGTTAACATTTTGGTTACCAAATCAGAATCTAAAACCACAGTTTGATCCTGGTGTTTTGTTGCACTTAACATTCCTGTATTTAGATGTAACTACAGTCTGTTCCAAGCCTCAAATGGAAGCCTTAAACCTCCTCCACCTGTGTGCAGTAGGGTGGAGTGTGTGAGTCCAAGGCTTGGTGCAGCACACTCTCATATTGGGAAACTATGCCTGGAACTGGACCATTATGTTGTCCACACAAATGTATACCTAGGGATGATGGGAGCTGTTCACATTTAGAAGAATAGAAAACATCTTACATGAACTGACCCTTTCTTGCTGTTTGTAGCATGCCTTTTCCATCAGTGTAGCTAATTCTGTGACATCTACAGCAGAGACATTTCCCTAGCTATGAGCTTGATAATTATGGTGCTATTTCTGAAACTAGAAATGATGCTGCCAGCCTGATGCAACTGTAGTCACCATCACTTCTTAAAAGATCTCTGCTTTCAACAAGATTAAGGGAAGCTCTGTGAAAAATAGTAATAAAAATGTTGAATTTGTTTTAAATATCTATACCAACTTGTTCTCTAAAATTATTTGGGATGGTATATCATTTCAGAACACAGTTGTAATATGTTACAAAACATACTGTACTTTTTCTTTTTCTTAAATTTCCAAAATATATAAATTGTCATATGACTTAATATGCATTTCTCGAAATATTTTTTTTGAGTAGTAAATAAGAATTCATGTGGGTGCCACAATCCTAAATGCATTTACTTAACTATTGTATCAGTTTTCTGTGTAAGAGCAGTTACTTGTTGCAAGTAAGTCCCCAATTGACCATGTCTAGCAATAGGGTGGAGCATTTACCCAAGAGTAAATCTACTGTATTGAAGAGAGCATTTGCTTCAGCAGGTTCAAGACCACTTCTAAGTCACTGGGTTTAGCAATGCAGTTTCAGAGTGTATCTCCACCAAGTGGCTTTTCCGAGATATGGCCTGGAAATTGCTAGTATATTGTCATCTCTCAGGTGGTTTCTTAATTAAGGCTCCACTTCTGTGTTGTTGTTTTTTGCTGCGGGGAAGTCAGGGCCTGTTCACACATACTTATGAACCTATGCAAGCTTAGCCCGTGTTAGCAAACAACATATGGAGAGTAATGCTTGAACTCCTTTTCCCGGTGTGCCAGTTGCAATGCACGCAACATTAGCATGCCAGCACTTCATTTCCTGGGGAACAGTTGATGTTGGTATATGATTGAACCAGTGCCAGCATAGATAAGAGCTTTTTGGTTGCACCCAGGTCTCTGTGAATAAATCTGAATCACCCTTCCTTAAAAATACTCTAAAAACAGTTCTAAATTACTGTTTCACTTGCTTATTTTTCACATTGTAACAGATTGTTTGAAATGAATGACCAAAAAAATGTAATTTTGACTGCTGGAATAAATACTGGTTATTTTATTGCCTTCCGTGGTTCATAGATTCCTGTTTTTTTTTATTCCTGGTTTTTTGCCTAAAGGTGCAATCCTGTGGATGTTTAAACAGAAAAAAGTCCTACAATTCCCAGCATTCTCCAGCCAGCATGGGACTTTTTTCTGTCTAAACATGCATAGGATTCTGCCCTTAATCAATTGCTTTTTTTTCTTTAAAGTTGTCAATTAAGTCTTCTGAATATGCCTTCTTAGATTAGCTAATATAGTTTTGTTCACTTAGGTGTACCTGTGGCGTAACCCCACAATTCAGTTCTCTGGTGTATGCCTGCTTTAGTATATTTAGTGAATATAAAATGTTGAACTGAGTGGCTGTAGTTTGTGATGTCTTAGAGAGGGAGGAGTATATAAGGAGTGTTTGAGTGATGTCAGAGTTTAGTTTAGGTGGTTGAGTGTTGGTTAGAGTGTGTTGGGAGTGTTAGAGAGTTTGGGAGTTAGGTTAGTTGGGTAAGGGGTTATTCATGTCTTGTCAGGAGTTTTAAGAGGAATCAGTGATTGTATGAGGAGTGAAAATATTTAGAATTGTAGGGACTTAGGTTAATTATAAAGTGTTTGGGGTAGGCAGGTTTTAAGTTATTTTCTGGAACTAAGATTTTGAGAATTAAAATTAACTTATTTTTATTTTCTTTGCTACCCAAATCCTACGTGTCAGCTTGGTGTTATTAACCTGCATTACTTTCAGATCTACACACACACCTTTGTACCCACAGTATCATAAATCTAAGCTAGATCCTTAATAACCAGAATTAATCTTTTCCCTCATTAGTAGGGGAAAGGTTTCATTTGACCCTCCCCTCAGGTTTTTAAGTGTTGATGGTTAGCCTGGGAAGGGTTTATGTGCCTGGTCCTAAAGTGTAAGGGACCGTGTCGTCGCAGTACCTAGCAAAGAAAAAGAGATTTAGTACAATGTTTTGAAAGAATAACAGAGTAAGTGCAAGACTAAGTATAATGCAAGCAAGCATTCATTCCAAACTAATAATAAATTGTCAGTTCAAGACTTAAGTATTTCTATATGATCTGACAGTGGTAAAGTTTGCAGCTGGGGAACTTCACGTCCAACACAGCATAAAAGTGTACAACTAATATGACAGAATTTTCCAAGTCCCTGCTGACTTCATGGTTTACCAGTAGAATCTTAACAGAAGTATCTTCGTGTTGAGACTCCAAAAACAGAAAATCAAAACATGTATAGTTTAAATAAATTTTATCTAAATTTCTCTCTAGCCTAATATGGTCAGATAGTCTGTACCTAAAAAGAACTAAGGAAGACAATTTATGATCCTATCCCAAACAGCTTGCAATCTAGTTTGAAGATGTGTTATTTGTGCATACAGCTGTTAGTGAGTGTAGGGGGTGTGTATGCGTACATGCTAGGGATGGACAAATCTTTCTGTTTCACTTTCTGTAATGTTCACACTTTTTCAAGCATGTTCGTGCTATCCCATTTCTGCATCAGTTTTTTTTATAGCTCACATGAAAATTTGTACACATTTTCATATGCACAAAAATTTGTATACATTTTGTCTGACTTTTCCACTAATATATGCATTTTCCCTAATTTTCCCATATATCTTTTTGTATGCAATTTCCTCCACTGTATACACTTTTGTATGCATTTTTTTATCTTGAGAACTGCATTGAAAATTCAGAGTATGAAAACTGAAAGATAATTGCATTCCAGTTTGTGTATTAGCTCTGGAAGTGCAAATTGGGTTGGTTCATATTAAAATGTGAACCAAATGAATTTCTCCCCTATCTCTAGCAAGCACGTCTTTGAAAAAGGACCTTTAAAAGCTAGAACTGGAAATCTCCGTCTACTCTAGGACCTATCAGGGATGTTGAAGAGTCCTTGGTCTCGAGTCTCGAGTCGAGTCATGAGTCTTTGGACCCTAGACTCGAGTCCAAGTCCAAGTCCTTGGTCCAAAATGGTGAGTCACGAGTCACTCCCAAAGCTGACTCCACGAGTCCCTATTAAAATCAATGGGGTTTTCCCCCAACAAAATAAGGCTACTTCAGATGTGTGGTTTAAATAAATTCTAGGCACAAGTGTTTTTATTTCAAAACTCTGCAACTGATTTTGGCAAGAACAGACCAGGCAGAAAAACCCAAAATAATCAGGCAGGCAGAGGAGGCAGGGAACCCCAAAGCAGGCAGGCAGAGGCCTTTGTCTTGGACAATTCAACTGTTGAACTGGTCAAGAAGAGACCAGGCAGGCAGAGGAGGCTGGGAACCCCAGACAGGCAGGCAGAGGCAGCCAAACCCAAAATGTCTGAAAGGTTGCATTTTAGAAAAATGATTTAAAAAAATAAACTTGCTGTACTTCTTAAAACTTATCCATGTTGCATTTGAGGAACATGATTTTTCTAAATGTTTGGCCCCCATTCTGGAACGGTGAGATCTCATCACAATTCCACCCTCACTGAACACCCGCTCCACTGGTGATGAACTTGCTGGAACCAGAAACACACTCAGAGCAGCCACACAGAGTAATCTCAGGTCCTTCTTCTGCCTCTCCCAAGTACGCAACACATCAATCAAAATAAATCTTGACACACTGTTGGGGCTGCACTCCTGGTAGCCGTCCATAGTGGCCGAGCAGCGGCACACCTCACTTCCATGTGCTCTTTGCCGGCAATCACACTCCTCTCCACTCCTTCTGGCACAGCCCAGGGATGTTGAAGAGTCCTTGGTCTTGAGTCCCGAGTCGAGTCTCGAGTCCCATTAAAAATATTGGGACTCGAGTCGAGTCAGAGGGGGGACTCAGTCTGACTCACGAGTCGAGTCCTCGAGTCCAAGTCCCCATCCCTGGGACCTATGTTGGGCAGCTATTCAAAAGATATTCACAAGACTCCTGAATCCTCATCAGCCTAAGCAAGCAATATGGATTTATAATATCAGTCTATTTGAGAGGCAGACAGTAAAAGGCCTCTGGATTGGCCAGTCATGTACCAGGAGCATGGTATTATGAGCTCACTACCAAATGCCCACCATCGAAGAAATCTTACCAGACCTTGCCAAGGCTAAAATATTTTCGGTGCTAGATGCAAAAGATGGGTATTGGTAGATCTTATTAGATGAAGAAAACAGCTACCTTACCACATTTTGGACCCCAGAAGGCCGATACAGATGGCTGAGAATGCCTTTTGGCATAAAACCAGCAGCAGAGGAATATCAGCGCTGCCAACAGAATGCGCTAGTGGGTCTCAAAGGAATCAGTGTGATCACAGATGACATTCTGGTTTATGGATGTGGAGATTCAGTGGAGAATGTCATTGCCGACCATGACAGCAACCCAATCTCTCTCCTGGAAAGGGCCAGAAAAGTCAATCTAAAACTCAATCCAAATAAGATGAAGTTCCAAATGACAGCAGTACTCTATATGGGACACCTCGACATTGCAAGGTTTGCAACCAGACCCAGAAAGGGTAAGGGCCATACAACAGATGCCTAAACCATCCAATACCAAATCTCTTCAGTAGTTATTAAGACTTGTCAGTTACCTGGCCAAATTTCTTCCCCCACCTTTCTGATATTTGTGCACCTCTCAGATGATTACTAGACACAGGCACAACTTGAATGTGGCTAACCCAACATGATGCAGCCCTCCAACAGATCAAAGACTTGGTCACCAAACATCCTGTCTTGAAGTACTATGACATGAATGAAGATGCCACTATACAGTGTGATGCCAGTGAAACAGGCCTGAATGCGGTACTTTTGCAACATGGACAGCCTGTTGTCTTTGCATCAAGGTCTTTATCACAGACTGAACGGCATTATGCCCAAATAGAAAAAGAATGTTTGGCAATAGTATTCGCTTGTGAAAAATTTGACCAGTATATACGAGGTCAGAAATCCATCAGGGTTGACAGCGATCACTAGCCTCTAGAAGTTATTTTTAAGAAGTCCCTGTTATCAGCTCCAAAATGCCTTCAACGCATACTTCTCAGACTGCAATGTTATCCCCTGGACATACAATACAAAAAAGGAACTGAGATGTACATAGCAGATCTCCTATCCAGGGCACCCTTACCACAAGAAAAGCACACTGACAAGCAAGACTATGAGATACTCAATTCCATAGAAACTTGAACTACACAAGAGGAACTAGAAAGCATTAATCAATTTGCCTACATGCCCATCTCCCAGCCTGGACTCCAAAGAGTCAAGGAAAACACTTTACAAGACAAAGAACTGCAAGAATTGATCTCTATTATTTTAGCAGGTTGGACAGATACCCGGGAGAAAGCTCCAAGGTCCACTCGAGAGTATTGGAACTTTCATGATGAATTAAGTGTTCAAGATGGCATCATATTCAAAGGACAACAGATACTCATTCCAAAGACCATGTGAAATGACATATTATCATGAATACATCGCAGTCATTCTGGAATAGAAGGATGTTTGATGAAAGCTAGAGATGTAATATACTGGCCAAATATTACTAATGACATCAGAGACCTTGTAAGCACCTGTGATGCATGTGCTACGTTCCAGGCAAGTCAGTGGAAGGAACCACTGATGATACATAGCGTTCCTACCAGACCATGGAACAAGGTGGAAATAAACCTGTTCACTGAAAATGGCAGCAATTATCTCATTCTAGTGGATTGCTATTCAGATTTCTGGGAAATAGACCAACTTCCAGACACTACATCAGCAACTGTAATTGAGAGAATCATGAACCATTTCAGCAGACTAGGCATACCGGACTGCATGATCTCAGATGGTAGACCACAGTTCACCTGCAAAGATTTTACCAAATTCTCAACAGATTGGGAATTTCACCACATAACTTCATCTCCATACAACAGTCAATGTAATAGCAAAGCCGAATCAGCCATCAAAATTGCAAAAGGAGTGAAGGAGGCAGGAGCAGGCGGAGGGAACATCAGGGCCTGCTCCAGTGGGACTGCCACCCCCCAGGGCTAACTGACATCAATGGCCCTGTGGGAAAGGAGGAGTGAAGGAGGCAGGAGCAGGCAGAGGGAACATCAGGGCCTGTTCCAGCTGGACTGCCCCCCCAACCCTGAGAGATGAGGGGGGAGGCAGGGCCACAGGGAAGCCAGTGTTTATGTGAATTGTTGTAAACCACCCAGAGAACTTCTGCTATTGGGCGGTATATAAATGAAATAAATAAATAAATAAATACTCTATTAAAGAAAACGGCAAAAAATAGAGAAAACATTTGGCAAGCTATTCTGGAGTGGATGAATATCCCCAGTGCTGGCATGACCAGCAGCCCAGGGCAAAGACTTATCTCAGGATGCACACAATCCTCGGTACCCACATCTCCTGCGTTATTGAAACCTAAAGTGACGACAAAAGTCACAGAGCAACTGCCACACAAACGCAGTAAAACTAAAACCTATTATGACATACAAAAGAGTTACCACCATTGCGCATTAGAGATTCCGTGCGTGTCCTGTTATTCCCTCAAGACAAGTTGTGTCCCTGGACAAAAGGAAGCTGCGTGGGACAAATAAATCCCTGCACTTATCTTATTGAAGCACTGGACTATTCAGTCATTCCAGGCACTCGTCCAGATGCACATCATCTTCCTAACCCTGAGCCACGTAACCAAGAGCCACGTACAGCTGCATCATCAACACAGAACAGTGACAGTATACATGATCACGATGTTTCGGCATACAGTGACCATGTGAAAAGCACACGTACCCGCAGCCATATCAAACCACCTAAACGATATGCCGATTTTGTAACAAATGACTGATAAGCAACTTAGATATCAATCGTTCAGAACCAGCACCACTTTCAAGTTAATCATTACACATGTTTTGTTTGACAAGTTATCCTCACTGTATTTACGTGTTCTTTCAAAAAGTAGAATATTGGGGATGTTATGATAGGTAGCAGCTCATTCCTGCAAAGGAACTAGATGCTAACCTCTAGCTGAGAGGTCAAAAGGGGAGGAGCCTGTATGAGCTCAGCAGGCCTGGAGACATGCACAATAAAGCTTTAGTCACTAATACCAGAGCGAGCGCAGGGCCATTAGAGGGAGCGCAGGGCCATTCCACCAGCCCTGCTGAAAGGCCTCCCTCATGAAGGCTCCTCCTCCCTCAACTGTCACCACCACCAGCAGCCATTCCAGCAGGCCGTGCAGAGGGAGAAGAGAGGGAGTGCAGGGCCATTCCACCAGCCCTGCCAGGAGTATTAATTAATATTCCCCCTTCTTCCCTCCCCATCCCTTTTTCCTTGTGTGTCGTGTCTTTTTAGATTGTAAGCCTGCGGGCAGGGACTGTCTTGTTAATTGCTGTAAACCGCCCAGAGAGCTTCAGCTATTGGGCGGTATAAAAATGAAATAAATAAATAAACACCAGGCCTCTGTCTTCTTTGGGCGTAGAATTCACACCCTGTGTTCTGTTACCATGTGGATCTGGTATGTGGGTGAAAAAAGGAAATCCTATGTATAGCTTTTCCCAGTCAGTCATTATCTTTCTTGTATGAGTCTAGTATTCACGTGTATACCTCAACCACTTGGAATTACACTGGAGAAGTGGATTTCACTTCATCACAGATGCATGTGAAAGGCATCCTTTAAAAAGGTTATCTTTCATATGATTTTTACATTGCTTAAGTAGAGTAGGCTTTACTTCCAGTATAAAAGCATTTTCAGTCAAATATCAATTAATAGTCACACAAGTTTACTGACAAAAGAAGATAAGAGCTATAGGATCTACCTATGATTTAAAAAAAACAAAAACTACTCAAATTAAAGGGAAAATTAGGTTTCAAATTCCAATGCCACACAATGAACCTCAAATAATATAGCATAACACAGAACATTTTTATTTCTCAAGCAAGGATCCTAACAACAACATTAGTTTCTGTGTTGACCAAACATAGAAGAAAGGCTATTTTCCTTATTTTTATTGACTTAATTTTAATATGTACTATCTGAGGCAAATGTGACTTTAGATTGTTCAGAATTAAATTTATTATTTTACACAAGGTAAATTATTGTTCTGAGGTTGTTTCAAAGGAATTATCACCATGTACTGGGGCATTGAGCAGTCTTTTTAAATGTAAGTTCCCATGCCTGAAGTTGCTTTCCACTTTCAAAATATGCCACACCACAGACAAGACAGTCTTTTGAGTTAATAATATTCAAGAACAAGCTCAGCAGTTGTGGTTGCCTGATTTAGCCCCTGCTGTGATTATTCCTTTTTTATTAACTTTGCAATTATATTACACAGCTAAACTCGAAGTACCTCAAGCTGAGTCTTTTAGATATTCACTATCTCATAGTTCATAGCAACTTCAAATGTTTAGAGACCTGGAATGTAGTCAGCCCCAAATTCTTTCCTACATCCTATAGTATTGACTATCTTGCTTACAATGTTAGCCCAAATAATTTATTTAACTGAATTTACTGAATACTATAGTGCTTACAATTATTTTAAAAGTGTTTTCATTCTGAATAACTTATTTATTAGAAATTAATCAGCTTTTAAAAGAAGAATCATTCACACAGTTTGCTTATATAAATGCATATGCAAATTCAATAAAATATATTAAAAATAAAATAAAATAAATGCATATGCATATGCATACTTAAGTAGTCAATTTGATTTATATAAAACACACAATGAAAAATAGGTGGACATGATCCTAACCTGTCCAACATTTCATCTTATAGTTGAGATTCAGAAGGCTTTATACATGTTCTGATCCTTTACTGTTTTTTCCCCACACATTTTCTCTTTCAAAAGCTGCCCTCAACTGCTATTAAAGTCCTTCCCCTCAGGTGGAAAAGCAATTTACAGAATTTAAATGTTAACTAACAAGCTGTTTGGGTCATAGATGAGAGGTCTGTCAACCACTCCCCCCTCCTGCCAACCTCTTGCTTACAATTCGATTAGCTTGTCTGAGTGTGGAAAGCTAAGCAGGGTCAGGCCTGGTTGTTATTTGGATGGGAGACCCCTCCTCTAGTTTCCTGCATTGAGCAGGGGGTTGGACTCGATAGCCTTGTAGGCTCCTTCCAACTCTATGATCTATGAAATCTATGGGCCCAAGTGCCTTCCTGGTGATTTACAATTCTGTTCTGTAACTGAAACACATGCCCCCCCTTCACATCACACAGGGCCGGCGCTACCATTAGGCAGCTGCCTAGGGCGCAGGGCTAAAGAGGGTGCCAGAAACGCCTTGAAAAAAAATACAGCGCTCTCAAGTGGGAAGGGGGCGCGCTAAATATCTGATCTTGCCTAGGGCACCAAACTGCCTTGCACCGGTCCTGACATCACATGTGATTCTCAAGATACAATACATGACAGTACCCAGATTTAAAATCTACTGTTCACCACCCATAGCCTGTGTGTGTTTGTATATCTGTGAGTGAGTGAGTGAGTGAGTGTGTGTGTGTGTGTGTGTGTGATATATGTATTCAATCGGATTTACTTTCTAGTAAGTATGCTTAGGCCTACAGCCTTAGTATTTAAGGAACAATAAGCTGGGGTAAAATGGTATATTGTGATTATGAAGAAAATTACCCATCACATCACCTTATTTAATTATAAAGAATTCCTGAACATGATGTATCTGTTCCAAATAAATACCCTACAGTATACGTATATTAATTTATTTCTTACTACTATCAAAAAGCCTCATCCTGATTTCTCTAGGGTTAGGTAGGGAGAAGAATTTTATGATTACATGGTTTTGTTTCCCTATATCTGTAAAAAGAAAAACAAACAAACAAAAACCACCCTAAACATGCAAAAATAAGCATGATCAAATATCTTAATTCCTGAATAATCCCTTAGGACCTAGTTGTTTTCATGTATATTGATATTAGAGGTAGGGTTGTTTGTCACATGACTTGTGACAAACAACACTAGTATGAGATTGGTAAAGACAGGACACTACAGTCTACTGTGAAATCTGAGTATTATTCCTTCCTGAAACACAGGGGTAGAAATCTATTATAGGACTTTCCTCTTTAACCATATGATCATGGCATTTAAAACAATGCATTTAAAGTAAAATATATTTCATAATTTACAGTTTCAGTACATCACTTATGCTTGGCATAACTTCTGTGAAAGTGTAAATCATATGGCTTCTTCTATAAACTAAGAAATAATATTCTTGGATATTGAAAATGATTCAGATAATCCCTTATACATTGTCATGGTAAAATTATCACAAAGACACACCGCCGCCAAGAGCAAGCAACTGGCATGCCCACTCTCATTGCTAGAAGCAAGCCAGAATCCCTAACAATTACATGAGGGTTGCTTCAAGCATTCTTTTTATTTTAAACAGTAAGCCTGACTCTCATATTTTCCTTAATAAACTCTTGTGTCCATCCTTTTTCTACATGATTGTATATAAATCCAAGAAATGAATGGATTTGAATATTACTTGACCAAGTGTAAATAGAACTCAGATATCAGACTGCCTGCAACAACATGCAAAATAATTAAAGAATAAACATACTAATTCCAAGCCACCCCATTTTTGAAATTGTTTTTGCACAAACTGGCAAGCAGAATTCATGCTTTTTTCCTATTTAAATTGCTTTTAAGAAAATATTGAAGCTAATTGTAAACTACTTTATAAGCACATTCATGGTTCTTTTTGTATTTGTGAAGTTGCACAAATTTTTTCCCTAGTGGTTGGCAAACCAAACCGCTGAACAGGATAATTTTGCCTGAAGCACAGTATGAGCAAAATATTAGAGTCAAGTATTCAGTGTGTTAGATTATGATTGCAATTGTTCACCTGGTTCTGGAATATAAAAATTTCCTACTACTGCCTATTCCTGAAAAGTTCTCCAATAAAATGTGGACCAGTTTCTCAGGGCCTTCTGATTTAATAAAGGTGCAGATGTTTTCAGAGGCAGTGAAAGTGGCTCAGCCTCAGAGTAGTTCTTCTTCGTGGTCTCTGTGCTTCACACACATATGGGTTCTCTGCGCCTGCGCTGAGATCGATCGGAACTTCTTTAGCTGAGCTGAACTGGGTGGGAGCCCCTCCCCCTCGCGCGTGCTCCTTAGCGCGGCTCCCGCCCGTCTCCTCAGTTCCTCTTCGACCGCCTTTGCGACCAGTCGATAGGTTCTTCTTCTCTTCACTCGATTCTTCAAAGCTGAGTTTGTTAGTCTTTCTACTAGTCTTTAAAACTTTTTTCTCCTCATAAACTTTCAAAATCTTTATTCTCTATCGAACTATATCTTTATTTTCAAAAAAAAAAAAAAAATCTTCAAAAAAAAAAAAAATCCTACCTAGAACCTTCTCTCCCCCGTTCTTGTCCTAGTTACTGTATTATTCTCTATTTTTCTCTCTTCATCTAACCTTTAACTATGCCTCTCAAGGCACCATTTAGAAAATGTCAGCGGTGTGGGACTAAAATCCCCCCCGCTGACAATCACTCACTCTGCCTGCTGTGTCTCGGACAGGGGCACGTCGTGGAGTCCTGCAAGCATTGTCAGGCCTTCACTAAGCAGGCCAGAAAAGCCCGCCAAACGAAATTGAGGGCCCTTTTGTGGGAGCAATCCCTGTCAGCAAAAGGCCCTACTCCAGAGGAACGGCCTGGGGGATCCCAGCCTGCCAAGAAGCCGTTAACGGACACGCTAACGGCAAAGAAACTGGCAAAGAAGGCTCGTAAAGATAAGGCGAAACGCCTTAAGGAGAAAATGGCGGTTGAGCCTGAGGAAATGGCGGGCCCGTCGACTTCGTCCACTGTGGTGGTATCGAAGCGTACGGTGGCGATGATTGAGGCTCTGGCTGGTGCTCGAGATCGAGCTTCGGGACCGATTGCCCACCAGTCCACTCCGGCCCCGACTACGTCTCCTCGGGGCCGAGATATCGCAAAAGAGCCGATGACTGCGGCAGCTTCCCTGTCGGAGGGAGAGCTTGTGGCTTCGCCAACCCAGCTCGAGGAGCAGACGACATCGGACAGACCCCGTTCGGGCTCGAGGGGTCCTCCACCGCTGCTGTCTCCGTCGGTTGGGTACGCAGAGGAGCGTCAAGAACACCGCCGCCGATCACGATCCCCGCATTATCGGGCTCGTGACTCGGTCTCCATGACTTCGAGCCATCGATCTCGTCTCTCCCGATACCGAGATGAGAGATCAAGGTCCCGCTCCTACTACTCGGGATCGAGTTCTAGGAGTTACTACTCGAGGTCGAGACGCTCACCAAGACGCGAGAGGTCTGAACGTCACTACTACCACAGGCGTTCAGTTTCTCCGGACAGGCACCGTAGTCGGAGGCATTCTCCTTCACCTCGACGAGATGCGGCTGTGTCTCGTGCCCCGGCTGAAATAGTGAGAGAGCCGATTGCATCGACATCGACGGCTCAACCACAGACTCTCGCACGTCTACCGGTTGCGACTGATGTTGTTGGCCACTCCTCGTCGGGATCGGCATACCTGTCGGATTCGGACTCGGCGGCTTCCTCCTCCCATTCCACTTCACCGGACACGCAGGTGGAGTCCAAAGACGCGGTCTCCCCATCGGAGGACATGGGGAGTTTCGCTGAGCATGTCAGCCGGCTGGTGACTGCTCTGGGAGTCGAGGCGAAGTCTTCGAAAGGAAAGGCCAAGGATGACATTTATGCTGTCCTTAGGACGACGCAGTCGAACCAGTTGCTCCTTCCATTCCTGCCGACACTGTTGGAGACGGTGCAGGAAACCTGGAAGACTCCGGCCTCAACTAAACCGACGGCCAAACGCCTGGAGTCAATGTACAAAATCCAGGAGGAAGGAGCGAAATTCCTGTTTTCTCATCCGACCCCGAACTCGCTTATAGTCAAATCGGCGCAGTCTCGTGGGGGGAAACAGCATACCACTCCGGCAGATAAAGAGGGTAAGACACTAGATTCCTACGGCCGTAGGATCTACTCATCGTCTTCCCTCGGACTCAAGATATCTAACTACGAGGCGTTGTTAGCTAGATATAAGATGTACATCACAGAGAAGCTGGGAGACCTCTGTGATTATCTGCCGGACGACAAGAGGGACCTGGCAGCGCAATTGGTTAAAGAAGCGACTAGCATCGGTGCCCTTCAGATGAATACAGCAAGGCACCAAGTCGACAGCCATGCCAGGTCGATGGTCGGTTCCGTGGCTTTAAGGAGGCACGCATGGCTTCGCTCTACCGCCCTGACTCCCGACGATAGGGCGAAGATCCAGGACCTCCCTTTTGACGGCGAGGGGTTATTTAATTCCTCCACGGACGACTCCCTCGACTCTGCCCAGAAAGCTCTGACGACGGCGAAAAAGATGGGGCTTATCCGCCAGCAACCGTCCCAGAGCTTTAGACCACGACGTTGGTCTCGATTCCCGTTCCCGGCCAGACAATACCAACAGCCAGGCCAGTACAGAAGCGGGAACCGGAGGCCCGGAGCGCCGCAACCGCAAGCGCCACAGCGTCCGTTCCAGCAGCGGTCCAGAGGCACCAGGAGGGGAGGCGACGCCGGCCGGCGTCGTCTTTGACTACCTCGCCGTCCCAACCATACTGCCACCGACTCACCACCTCGACACCTCTGCATTACCTCAGACTACTCTCTTCGGCTCTCGACTTTGCCACCACCTCCAATCGTGGAGGACCATCACGACGGATCGATGGGTGCTGCGCATCGTGGAGCACGGTTACAGGATCGAGTTCGGAGTTCTCCCCCCGTTTCTCGGGATCAAGACCACCCGTCCAACTCGGGTGCTGATGGAGGAAGTTTCTACCCTCCTTCAAAAGGGAGCGATACAGCCAGTCCTTGCAGAAGACTCTCAAGACGGACTATACTCCAGGTACTTCATCGTGAAGAAAAAAGGAGGAGGACTCAGACCGATCCTGGACCTTCGGACTGTAAATCTTTTTATACCACCGAAAAGATTCCGCATGGTCACGCTCCAGTCGATCCTTCCGCTACTCCAAAGGAGCGATTGGTTCGCATCCATCGACCTCAAGGATGCATACTTCCACATCGCCATCCACGAGGACAGCCGGAAATACCTTCGGTTCCGAGTGGGGGACGACTCCTACCAGTTCGTCGTTCTGCCATTCGGACTTTCCACCGCGCCGAGGGTATTCACGAAGTGTGTGGCGGTGGTGTGCGCAAGTCTAAGGGCAAGAGGCATCACCATCTTCCCCTACCTCGACAATTGGTTGCTGGTGGCATCCTCGAGGGTCGAGCTCCAGAGGGCTCTCAATCACACTCTCGATCTCATGCTCGAATTGGGACTTTGTCTGAACGCGGAGAAGTCGGTTCTACAGCCGACAAAAGAGATTCAATACATAGGGGCAAGGCTAAGCGCGTCCGATGGTCGAGCGTATCTCCCGGACGACAGGGCGTTCAAACTGATCTCCCTTGCAAGCAGAGTGTCCAAACAATCGGTGACATCAGCTCATCTTGTACAAAAACTTCTAGGGCACATGGCCTCGACCATCGCGGTCGTACGCTACGCGAGGCTTCGCATGCGACCTCTTCAGACCTGGTTTGTTCGAGCCTTCGAACCAGAAAAGGACAGACCTTCTCTTCGTCTGCAACTCCCACGAGCCGTAAGAGAGTCTTTGAGGTGGTGGCAGCAGGAATCAAATCTACTCGACGGGATACCATTTCAACCGCCGGTACCGAGCAGGATACTGACGACGGACGCATCCTTACTAGGATGGGGGGCCCACTCCGACGACCACGTCGTACAGGGCACATGGTCTCCGACGGAGGCCTCCAAGCATATCAATTGGCTGGAGCTGATGGCTGTTTGGAGGGCGCTCCGAGGAATGGAACATTATCTCACCGGACATCACATACAGATCGTGACGGACAACACCACAGTAGTGGCTTATATCAACAAGCAAGGAGGCACCAAATCCATGCGCCTCACACGACTGACTATGCGACTCTACGAATGGGCCCTCCTTCGTCAGATGTCATTTGTGGCGATCCATATCGCTGGAAAGACGAACGTACTGGCGGACGCACTGAGCAGAGTGTCTCTGCACTCACACGAGTGGGAACTGAACAGGCAAGTGTTGACTTCCCTATTTCAACAGTGGGGTCGACCGGACATGGACTTATTTGCAACCAGCGAAAATGCAGCATATCCACTGTTCTGCAGCAGGGCAGGGTCGGACCCGAAGTCGATAACCGACGCGTTCCTGTTGGAATGGAGCAACGGGTTTTACTACCTATTTCCTCCAATTCCTCTCCTAACACGAGTACTAGCCAAGATATCGCTAGACAGGACAAATTGCATACTAGTTGCTCCGTGGTGGCCGAGACAGCCTTGGTTCGCCCACTTGCTCAATCTGTCCCAGGGAGATTATCTGCAATTACCGACTCGAGACGATCTGCTGACACAGCACCAGGGCAAGGTACTTCATCCGAATCTGCATCCCTTAAGCCTCACAGCATGGAGGATCAGATAACGATGGATACGGACCTGTCTGAGGCGGTTAAAGACGTTTTGCTGGCAGCACGCAAACCTTCGACAAGGCTTTCTTATGAGAGGAAATGGCAAGCTTTCTCCAGCTTTGTCTCGGCTTCAGGTAAAGACCCTGCAGCATGCTCGGTATCCACTGTCCTCGATTTTCTGCACTCGTTGATGACCCGTGGACTAAAATTTTCATCAATTAAAGTTTATTTGGCTGCAATTACGGCTTATCGCGCAACTTCTACCGGCATGTCACTATTTGTCCATCCCCTAGTGAAGCAGTTTTTGAAGGGATTAAAAAATTTATGTCCTCCAACGAGGAATATTACACCGGGATGGGACCTTCAACTGGTTTTGAAGGCACTAACAAAAAAGCCGTTCGAACCCATGGCGAAGTCGGACCTACGCCTTCTGTCGCTCAAAACCCTGTTTCTTGTGGCGATTACATCTGCAAGGCGCGTTGGCGAAATAGCCGCACTCAGAATTGATCCTCCGTATACTACCTTTCATAAAGACAAAGTGGTTTTGCGGCCAGATATATCATTTCTTCCCAAGGTCATCTCTGAGTTTCACCTGGGTCAGGACATTGTACTTCCAGCATTCTTTCCATCACCAACGTCGGATGTCGAGAGACTTTTACACAGCCTCGATGTCCGTAGGGCCCTAGCCTTCTACAAGGCGCGTACAGAGCCCATAAGACGCACTCAACAACTTTTTGTCTGCTACGGCCCACCGAAAAAGGGCTGCCCCGTGTCGAAACAAAGACTGTCCTCATGGCTAGTCGACACTATTAAATTGGCATATCAACTTGCCGATCGCGTTTTACCGGGCTCAGTAAGGGCACATTCTACGAGAGCCATGTCGACTTCGACGGCATTTGGCAGAGGAATTTCTCTATCGGACTTGTGCAGGGCGGCAACTTGGTCTTCACCCTCCACCTTTATCCGCCACTACCGCCTCGACGTTCGAGCCAGGGCGCAGAACGCTTTCGGGAGAGCGGTCCTATCATCGGTCACCATCTGACTACCGACACCGACCCACCTCCGGTAAGTCAGCTTGCTAATCTACCCATATGTGTGTGAAGCACAGAGACCACGAAGAAGAAGGACAGGTTGCTTACCTGTAACTGTAGTTCTTCGAGTGGTCATCTGTGCATTCACACAACCCGCCCTCCTTCCCCTCTCGGTGTCTGCATCGAGTTCGATGGATACCCAGGTGGAAATAGGATGGTCTGTTTTCATTATGTTTTTTCCTTTTATTTGGACGATCTCGATTATATCGGGATCGAGACTTTATCTATCGATCTCGTGGACATCGAGTTCGATAGTCTGTTATATTGTCATTTCTTTTTAAACAATCTCGATTTGCTCGGGATTGAGTCTTCTTTTTTCTATCGATCTCGTAGCCATCGAGTTCGAGGGGGTGTAGTAAAGCTCTTTTTTTCCTGAATCAACCTCGGTTCCAAGGGTCGCAATAGGTGGTCTCAGGGAACTGAGGAGACGGGCGGGAGCCGCGCTAAGGAGCACGCGCGAGGGGGAGGGGCTCCCGCCCAGTTCAGCACAGCTAAAGAAGTTCCGATCGATCTCAGCGCAGGCGCAGAGAACCCATATGTGTGTGAATGCACAGATGACCACTCGAAGAACTACAGTTACAGGTAAGCAACCTGTCCTTCCCTACTTAATGAGATGGCAGCTGGTCTGGGCTTACTTTGTGCTTTCTTGAATGTGGCTTTTGGGTCAAAGGGACCATCTTTCACAGAGGCCTGCTATATCTGCACCTCTCAAAGTATGACCTCTAATTTATATTATAGTGTGGTACGTGATGGAATTCCACATGAAAGCCCCCTGTTGCTGTAATCCTATATTTTATCTAGTATTTTATCATCCTAAATGTAGTCATTTTCACAGCAGCCCACTCTTATGAGGCTAGTCATTTTCACTACCTTCTTAGAAAATGTGAGATTTGACCACTGAGCAAAAGGCTAAACTGAAACTTGGTCTTGTGTGTTAAATGGAACTTTCTATTTACAGGAGCACAGTGATTATTTGATTTATAGTATCTACAATGATATGTATCATGAGTGAATAGAAATTAGAGTTGATTAATAACATGAATGCAGGTAATGGATTTCACCCCTAGTACTGCAATATTGTACTAGTCTCCATTTAGAATAGAAGTGACCATTGTGGGCATCGATACATTTGAGGTATGACTTGTCAGAATCCCAGGGATCCAATAGCCAAAGAAACCCTTAATGCTGCTTATGAAGTTAAACATTGTCTCCTGGATCAGACGGAAGGCATACATAAAATTTTATTCATTTATTTACAGAATTTTTACCCAACTTTTCAGCCAAAAAAAGCTCTGAGAGCAGCTTAACAAAGATGAATTATATGTGTGTGTGTGTGTGTGTGTGTGTGCGCGCGCACGCTTGCAACATTAGATATGCCTTCAGTGTGGTCCAGGAGACCATTTTAACTGCATAAGCGGCGTAGCTGTATCTACTGGAAGAGAGAAGAGGGGACTGTGACAACCTCCCTATACCCAGGTGGGGTGTTGCTGCCTCACCTAGTGACCGAGGACACCTGTCTCTCCTCAGGATCTGCCCTGCTACCCGGGTGTACCTTCCAAATAGCCAGCGCCTATCACCACACCACTATTGGGATATCTACCACTGCTGGGGCTTTCGTGCCACCCAGCCTGGCAAACTTAATAGAGGCAGTTCTTTCCCACTATTTTAGCCCACCTGTTGTGGGATTTTCCCTTCAGGTATGCTGCCACCCACCAAACCCTTCAGTAGCCTGTGTCCCTTGCGAGGCATGTGGGGTTAACCAAAGCCTTATGTATAATTATAAATGGAAAACAGGCTGTTTTCTCACAAAAAGACAAGATTTATTTTGGGAACACCGGTAGAAAATCAGGGTCAGGGAACATAAGGGATTAAGGGGGTCAAATATGGGTTTCAGGCAAATACAGGTAATTAAATATTTATCTAGATATAGCACTTTTCACACTTCTAACAGACTAATTTCTCAAACCTTCCTATCTCTCTACCTCCCACCTCCCTTCATCCAAGTCCAACAACCTCTCTCTGTCTCTCTAACTCACTGACTCTAACTAATTCCCTAACTGACTCACTGACTAACTGGCCTCTCTCTCTCTCTCTCTCTCTCTCTCTCTCTCTCTCTCTCTCTCTCATTTTTTAAAAATCCAGTCACTCCTTCCCTGCCAATCACATGCAAGCTGCCTCTGATCATTCCATTCACTCTAGCTGTCAATCATACACCCCAGGTGCAGTATATACTAGTGGTGGATTTCATCCCTTTGGGGGGGGCGTATTGCCTCGGCTGTCCATGCCGCGGAGTCCCCCCAATTCTCATATTCTCTGGCCGCTCTCCACGCCGCTTGGCAGCCGTGCCACTCACACACGCTCCCGTCGCATCACTTCCGGCTGGCTGGAAGTGACATGATGGGCCCTGCACCGACACGGTTGAACCCTGCGCCGCGGTTTTTGCGTGCCGTTTTAAGCCCTGTTGCCCTGGTTTCTATGCAAAAAGCGCGGCGCAGTGTTCAGCCACGTCGGTGCAGGGCCCATCACGTCACTTCCGGAAATGACATGCCGGGAGCCCACACAGGTGGCGCGGCGAGCTGGCAGCAAGGTAGGCCCACGAATATCAGGGGGCTGCGAGCGGGGCTGATTTCAGCCTCATTCCAGCCACCCGATATTTGCGGTGACATCCTTAGACAAACCTCAGTAGGTATTTCTCTTTTAACTAGAACTAGAATCGTCACAGGGACCATCAATGGTAAACTAAAATTTATTTAATACATCCAAGATAGTTATTAATAATCACCCTCTATTAATCATAGCAGAATCAGATAATATGCTTTAGGACAGGTTTGTCAAACGTGGGAGATGGTCCTGGACCATGACACTACATTCCTGAAGTTAATACCCTGAATTAACTATTTCAGAACATCCATATAATGAGATTGGCTATAAATTATAATATTTGAGGAGGTAATAAAGCTAGTATTATTTGTATTTGCTCGGTGGTTCTGAGCCCTTGGTCACACTGTCATCACATTACCATAATCCTACTGAGTTTTTCTTTGCAACTGTGAAAAAGAGAGTATTATTACCTCAAAACTGAGCTCAAAGACAAGAAAATGAGTGTTTTATGCACCTGATGGGCCATATGCTGCACCATTGTTTTAGTCAATTGTTGGGGTACGGGAGTGCCCTTAATTAAGCTGAGTCACTGAAAAAAAGTTCTGACATTATAAGCCTTAAAACTGTATTAATTATAAAAATGACACCTGTTGAACTACTAACTTGTAGCTTGGTATCCATGGTCTACCTGATGAGGTTTACAATTCTGCCAACCTTCAAACCTATCTGATAAAAATTGTGACAGATACAGCAAGTTGAAATGCGGGGGATTTTTTTTTTTTCTCCAAGCCTTTTTCTCAGCATATCATATATTTCTTTCAAAATTTGGTGAAATTATTCTGGTTTGTTGAGGTGTGTGGCTTCTTGGTTTGGTGAAATTCTGAGCAGCAGTTCAAAAGTTATTAAGGTTTTTCTGCTCCATGAAGGCATGGATTCTAGGTTGCTTTGCCTGACTTGCTATGGCTTTAACAAACATGCAGTTTGACCCTCAGAGAATTTGGAAGGAAGGAATATACAGGTGGGGAGGGGACAGAAGGATCCAGGGCCTCCCACCACCTTTCTGAAAGCAGAAATGCAGTGCAAGGGACCCAATCTTTGCTCTAACTTTCTGTGTGGTAGGAAACGGACATGCAAGGTTCATGTCTCATACTAGGGGTATATTCACATTCTATGTACACGTTAAGATGGTTGTGAGAATCTAGTTCTAGTTAGCCATTCTCATTGTGTCCAAGCTCTGCAGATGAGAAAGGGAAATGGGGATGAGCTCACTAGCACCATCCGCTTCCTCACCATTCTCATCACTTTCTACATGTGGAGGACAGGGGACAGCCTTCATTAGTTAAATATTTATAATCCTCTTTATCATATAAGTAAACTTGCAAGAAAGCAGTTCCAAATACATGGGGGAGAGGGTATAGGATTGCTAACACTGTAATTATACATTTCCCTTTAAAACAACAACAGATAAGTTCATTTATCAAAAAACCTGCTGGTTTAAGACCAGAGTTAAGGCTATCTCAAGTTTGGTCAAGCTCCACAGAGACAGGAAATTGGAAGCTAAGGCATCTGCCTTTACTGATTTGCTCTGTAATCAGTTATGATGTTGTGCAATGTCAGAAATTGTGCTTGCTTACAACTTATCTTCCATGCACCCACACTTTTCCTTGGTCAGCAAAGATGCCCCATGTTGTCCTGGTCCTGTGCTGCCTTGTGAAGCATCTAGCCTTACTGCTAGAAGAGGGCTCCCTCTCACTGTTTAACCCATCCTGCCAGCTGATGTATGCAACAAACTGGCATGGGTCAACTCACAAAAGGAATCCTGTAGCAATACATTGAGGTTCAGATGTGTCATAAGGCAACACAGGACCAGGACAACGTGGAGTATCTTTGCTGGTCCCAGGCACTCCATCCTCCCCATCTGAATTTGGGCCTGAAAGGCCAAGAAAAAGTGTAGGTGCATGGAGGGTAAGTTGTCAGCAAGCACAGTTTCTGACATTCTGCAACATCATCACTGATCACAGGGCAAATCAGTTAAGGCACCAGCCTTAGCTTCCAATTTCCTGGCTTTGTAGGTTTAAATATATGGTTTAAATATACTGGTAGGTTTAAAATACACACACACACACACACACACACACATATTAAAACATAATATATGTCAGAAAATGTTATATAGATATAGAACTTAAGTACTCAAACATGTATAAATGTTTATACATATATTTGTGCTGTTCTGTTTGTAGTGTCTATGAAGAACCTTTGAATTCTCAATAATAAAAGCTTTTGAAAGCAATAAAATAGGATGAAAAAACAGGACATTGGACATTTCAGGAAGGGCTCTCTTCTCTCATCTCCAGTGAAATATTATCTCCAACTGTTTTGTGTTTCCTCCTTCCTGGCTGCTTGCTGTAACAGAGAATCAGAACTAATTGGAAGCAATTGGATGTGAGTGGAGGTAATAGAGGTAGCTTGCTTCTCTCCAAATTATCCAGCAGGACTTTCATGGCATTGAAAGTAGGCATCAAGACCTTACTTGAGCAACTGAGAAGAAAATGGTTCTATTGCAAATCATGTTGCATCCATGTTGCTACTGTTTCATATTTGGCAAATAGTTAAATGAGGAATTAGAACCACTGGAAGTACACCTGTAATTATTGCCCCTACTCCTTCCTCAGGATGGGTTTTGTCTCAGTTCATTTTTGATAAGAATTTACCCAAATTCACAGATTTCTCGATATTTGAGATAGAAAGAACTTGAGATCATCCATCCAGGCTTTGAGTGCTTAGGTCATAAAAGTCTGGATTTGAATCCCTGTGTATTCAATGATTGTCACCTCTTTATTCTGATAGACTCCTCATCTTTAACAACTATATGACAGGCAGGTACCACATGGTCCTTTCCATGCTGGACCTAGCTGTATCTATTGAATTTGGGCAGTGCGGATGGCTGAGAATTTAGTTTCAGGTCAGTTTTGATAAGAATTTACCAAAAATTGTAAATTTCTTCATATTTGGGGTAGAAAGAACTTGAAATTTTAAAAATTCAAATGCAAAAGAAAGAGAAGCTGGCAGATTTGTCTATTCCTTCCCAGAAGAAAATGAGTGACTTCATCAGAATTAAATGGTCCACCACTCTTACAGGGATTCATACTAGGAAAACATTTAATTTAAACATAACCTAGTATAATTCTCCGAATAGTGCAGACTACTCAGCCTATACAGAGGAATGAAGGTGCTTGTGTTTTGGGTAACCCCAGCACAGGCTAGGTATTCTCTTCCCATTACTGGCCATATCCCTTAAAAGTCCAATGGGACCTGTCCAACCCAGACATCCTCAAGCATACCACTCAAGACTAGGAGACCAAGGGGACATCTCCAGTTACCAAAATGTTGCAAATTGGATGGGGCTACACCAAAACAAATATTTCTTAGCCTGTAAAGGAAGAGACTGACACGGGGTGTGGTGTATAACTGAGATCTGGGTGAGCAAACATGGGGGCAGGTAGTCTAATCCAGCTCTGCCCACCTAAGTAATTGGTATTTATTTAATACATTTTTATGCCACCCGATAGCCGAAGCTCTCTGGGCGGTTTACAACAGTTAAAATTATAAAATACAATATAAAATTTAAAACCACAGATTAAAAACGAACAGCAGAGCTAGCAGCAGCAGTTACAATAACGGAATTAAAAACAATTACAAGATTAAAATGATTAAGATGATTAAAATGATTAAAATGCCTGGGAGAACAGAAAGGTCTTCACCTGGCGCCGGAAAGAAAACAAAGTAGGCGCCAGGCGAACCTCTTTGGGGAGCTCATTCCATAACCGGTGTGCCACAGCAGAAAAGGCCCTCCTCCTGGTAGCCACCTGCCTCACTTCCTTTGGCAGGGGCTCTCGGAGAAGGATCACTGATGCAGATCTTAGTGCATCAGGTACATATGGGAGGTACATATGGGAGGAGACGATCCTTCAGATACCCTGGCCCCAAGCCGTTTAGGGCTTTAAATGTTAGCACCAGCACTTTGAATCGGGCCCGGAAACAGACTGGCAGCCAGTGCAGATGAGAAAGCACTGGCATAATATGTTCTCATCGGCCAGTCCCCGTTAACAATCTCGCTGCCCTATTTTGGACCAGCTGAAGTTTCCGGACCGTTTTCAAAGGCAGCCCCACATATAACACATTGCAGTAATCCAAACGAGAGGTTACCAGAGCATGGATAACTGTAGCTAGGCTATCTCTGTCCAGATAAGGACGTAGTTGGTATATCAGCCTAAGCTGATAAAAGGTGCTCCATGCCACCGAGTTGACCTGTGCCTCGAGTGACAGTTGTGGATCCAAGAGCACCCCCAAACTACGAACCTGATCCTTCAGGGGGAGTGCAATGCCATCCAGAACTGGTTGAATATCACTTAGCCGGGCAGACAAACCACCCACTAACAGTACCTCCGTCTTATCTGGATTGAGTCTCAGTTTATTAGCCCTCATCCAGTCCATTACTGTGTCGAGGCACTGATTCAGAACAGCCACTGCCTCACCTGGATTAGATGAAAAGGAGAGATAGAGCTGGATGTCATCTGAATATTGATGACACCTCAGCCCACACCTCCGGATAACCTCTCCCAGTGGTTTCATGTAGATGTTAAACAGCATAGGGGATAAAATAGAGCCCTGTGGCACCCCATGGCATAACTGCCAAGGGACAGAGCAGTAATCCCCCAGCACCATCTTCTGGAACTGCCCACCCAAGTAGGATCGGAACCACTGGAGCGCAGTGCCTCCAACTCCCAACCCAGACAACCTATCCAGAAGTATACCATGGTCGATGGTATCGAAAGCCGCTGAGAGGTCCAAGAGAATCAACAGGGTCGCTCTCCCCCTGTCCCTCTCCCAGCAGAGGTCATCCCACAGGGCGACCAAGGCAGTTTCCATTCCAAAACCAGGCCTGAATCCAGATTGAAATGGATCTAGATAGTCCATTTCATCCAAGAGTGCCTGAAGTTGACCAGCAACCACCTGCTCAAGCACCTTGCCCTGGAATGGGATATTAGCTACCGGCCTGTAGTTATTAACATCATCCGGGTCCAGGTTAGGCTTTTTGAGGAGTGGCCTAATCACTGCCTTTTTCAAAGAGGCTGGCACCACTCCCTCTCTCAAGGAGGCATTTACAACCTCCAGGACCCAGCCGGCTATCCCCTCCTTATTTGATGTAATAAGCCATGATGGGCAAGGGTCAAGCACACAGGTGCTCGACTGGACTTGGCCAAGCACCATGTCCACATCCTCGGTCCTCAATAACTGAAATTCATCCAATAAAACCGGACCAGACGGTGCTTTGGACACCTCTACTAAAGGAGCTGCACTAACTGTGGTGTCCAATTCATGACGAATTTGAGCGACTTTTATCTTCAAAGTGCCGTGCAAACTCTTCACAGTGTGCTACTGAGGGTTCTATCATTTCTCTCACTGGCCCAGAGTGTAAAAGGCCATGGACCACTCAGAAAAGCGCCGCTGGACGGCACTGAGAAGATGCAATGGTGGTGGGAAAGAATTCTCTCTTCGCCACCCTCACCGCCACAGAGTAGGCTCAATAATGAGCTCTAACCTGTGTTCGGTCAAATTCAGCACGAGTTCTCCTCCACCTGCGTTCCAGCCATCTTCCCTCTTGCTTCATTGCCCTTAGCTCTGGTGTGTACCAGGGATCTGGCCGTGCTCTGCCCAGAGGGAGAGGGCGCTTGGGTGTGATCATGTCAACCGCCTGGGTCATCTCTGCATTCCACAGAGCAACCTGGGCTTCAACAGGACCACCAGCCATACCAGCAGGAAAATCCCCCAGAGCCCTCTGGAATCCATCGGAATCCATTAACCTCCATGGGCGGACCATTTTAATAGGCCCTCCACCCTTGTGGAGGGGAAAGGCTGCTGAAAGTCTAAACCTCAATAGGAAGTGATCTGACCATGACAGAGGAACAGATGTTAATTTCCCCACTTTCAGATCACCATCCTCCTGCCCAGTCGAGAAGACCAGATCAAATGTATGTCCTCTTACATGCGTTGGGCCGATGACATGTTGGGACAGCCCCATGGTTGTCATGGCAGCCATGAAGTCCTGAGCCGCCCCGGACACAGCAGTCTTGGCATGGAAGTTGAAGTCCCCCAGAACCATCATCCTAGGGGTCCTCAACACCAAGTCCGAGACCACCTCCGTCAACTCAGGCAGGGAGTCTGCTGGGCAGCAGGGTGGGCGGTATACCAGCAGGATCCCCAGTCTGTCCCAAGTACCCAACATAAGATACAAACACTCAAGACCTGCACTCGAATGATCAGGAAGCCTAGAGAGGGAGATAGAATTCCTATAGACCACAGCAACACCCCCTCCCCGACCCTCGAGTCGATGCTGGTGCTGCACCGACTACCTAGTAGGGCACAGCTGGGAGAGAGTAACCCCACCCAGTTCCCCTGGTATTGCATCAGCACAGACTCGAGGTTCTACAAGGGGGGTTGCTGTGGTCTATAGAGATTCCATCCCCCTCTAACAGCTTCCTGTCTGCTTTCAGTTGACAAACTGAAAGTTAATAAATCACCAGGCCCAGATGGTATCCATCCTAGAGTTCTTAAAGAACTCAAATATGAAATTGCTGATCTATATATGTGATATATCTGTGATATAGGCAGGGCCAACGTTAAGGGTAGGCATGGTCAGGCACCATGCCGAGGGCCCACACCCCAGTAGGGGCCCACTGACAAGAGCCCCCTGGAGTTGCTCCTCCTCTTTACCATTGCATTCTGCTTGTTCACCTGCCTCTCACTCTGGCCCAGATAATGATGGTTGTGTGAAGGAGGAGCAGTAGATGACACTGCCTACTTGCTTACCAGTTTTCTGCCTATCAAGCAAGCAAGTGGTAGCATTGAGAAAGAGGATGAGGAGCAATAGTAGCTGGTGACAATGGCAGTGAGAAGGCAGACTCACTGAGGGAAGGGGGCCCATTGAGTGTCTCTTGCCCAAGGGCACTCAAAAACCTGAAGCCAGCATGGGATATAAACTTCTGTTGGTGCTGGAAACTGTGGGTTCAAAGGAGTTAGGGGTGTGCTCCCTACCTTTTGGGGGGGCTCGCCTTGCCTTGATGAGTGCCCCCCCGAAGCCCAGATTCTCCGCAGCGCGGAGCGATTCTCTGCGCCGCTTGAGCCACCACGCTAGCAGCGCGGGGTCCCATCACGTCATTTCCGGCTGGCCGAAAGTGATGCAACAAAACTCCGTGCTGCCGGCGTGGCGGCTCCAGCAGAAGGAAGAGCAGGCAGCCTGGTAAGGCTCGCGAGTCTTGGGGGGGCGAGCGGGGCTGATTTCAGCCTCATTTCAGCCCCCCAAGACTCACGGTTACATCTCTAAAAGGACAGCCCTGTTGCCCTGGTTTCCCCCGCCAAAAACATAGCACGGGGGTCCAGTGCGCCGGAGCAGGGTCCCGTCCCGTCCCTTCTGCTGTGCCGGAAGTGACATGCAGGGACCACTGCAGGCGGCCTGCGCGGGCGGCTCTCCACGGATGGCAAGGAGGCAGCAGGTAGGCCCGCGCTCGCCACGGGGAGCCCGCGCAGACACGAGCGGGCCCAGTTCGGGCCTCACTTGTGCCCGCGCGGGCAAATGTTACATCCCTAAATTTTGCTGCTACCATGAAACTTACACCCTCTTAGTTTTTAAACCATTTTTATGCCTAACATAGCTGATGCTGACCTAGGTAGGAATGGGACAAAGCAAACCAGAAGTTCATGTAATTTAAAACAAGGTGATGCTAAAAACTTATTAAGTGCTAATAGACAAGATAACTTTCTAAATTATAGTTACTGTTTCTTTAAAACGGTTTAATGATATTTTACCACAAGAATCTTAACTATGGAAACATTAGTTCCTCTCCCTAACCAACCATAGGCCAATTCCCCTATCAAGTTCCATCATAGTTAAGTAACTGGCCTGGCAATGAGTGCTTGATCTGCAGTCTTCTCTCTAGTTGGATTTAACTACAAACTGGAACCATTAAGGCTGTTCGCCAGACTTCTCCTGAAGCTTGGTCCAGCAGCTGCTCTGTCTTCAGACCACCACCAGCTGACACTCAGGCCTCAGCTCTTCTCTGCATGCCCCTCTCAGTGGAAACAATAACAGTTAACTGACAATCCACCTGCATATCTGGTAAACATTGTCTCTCTCCTCTGGCTCAAGCCCAGAGGAAAAGTGTGAAGGACTGCCAACCAGTCCTTTACTCAAGACCAGCTCTACCGTCTTGACTTGATTCTCTCAGAGCCTTGCCCTTGGTCTATACACTGGATTTAGCACTGAACCAGAGAGGAACCACACACACCGTGTGGGGTAAAACCAGGAAAGTTTATTTAAGGTAAACAGATTACAATAAAAGGTGGGGGATGAGGGAAGAGGGAGAAAGGTGGGGAGACACTTTGGTGTATACAAGTAGAGCTATAAGACAACAAAACTAGTTCTTTACTATATAAATACCCAGGCACTCCCTTTGTCTGGGGGTTGGTCCTCTTCCCAGGGCTTGCCTCAGCAAAAAAGCCCTACTCCCGCGAAAGCGTGCAAACAACAACACAAACCAGAAGCCACAGCAGCAGTATAGATTCTTCCCCCCACCCATCCTTTCAGTAGTCCAGGTGTCTTTAGCCAATCAGGATGAACTTCATCTGGGCCAGGCAGGGGAGCGGTGGCTCTTTGCCGCATTTGCATGCAAATAGCTGTGGCACCTGCCATCAAAGACATGGGAGCAGGGCCGGTGCTACCATTAGGCCAACTAGGCAGCCGCCTAGGGCGCAGGGCTAAAGGGGGCGCCAGAAATGCCTTGGGAAAAAAATACAGCGCTCTCAAGTGGGAGGGGGGCGCTAAATATCTGATCTTGCCTAGGGCACCAAACTGCCTTGCACCGGTCCTGCATGGGAGACTCTGCGGCATCAGGAGCCATCAGAGAAACTATGTACATTTTGCATTTCCCAGCCCCCAGCTGGGATTATACTTGTTTACACGTGTGGAGGTGTGTGTGGTACAAGAAACTCTGATGCTTTTTCTCCACAAAAAGACATACATTTTTCCTTTTACAGTTAATCTCTTCATACCTCAGTCCCTGTTTCAAAACAATACATATAAACACACTAAACATTTACCTCCCAAATCAGTTTCCTCAAAATATTGCTGGTAGCGAGAAGAGGCTCACAGCTCAGCAGATCCCTTTCCCATCTGCACGATCACTGCTTTGTAAGAAGCAAACCTCAGAACACCACACCACAAAGTTGTCTCACTTTTTAAAATATATATATATATATATATATATATAGTCCTTGCACAATTTCATTTTACCAAAATTCTACTACCATTAATTTATTTTGAAAAGCAACAACAAACAAAGAAAAATCCAGAGTTAAACAGGTGATTTCACTGTTGGTGTTGAAGAAGACATAATGTTCCGAGAGTAAAATAGTAAAGGAAACAATTAAGTGGCTGCTTATGCAGCCACTTTGGAAAAGCCAGAAGCAGATCATATGATATGAGTGCAAACACTTTTTTATGATCAAATAAATAATTAAGAAATATTAAAGGGAAATGGCAACATCCTTTAGGGAAAAGGAACTGAGATGCAGGACATGAAATGGCTGTGCAACAGGAAATGCATGGCTCACAGTCAGGAAAAGAGGGGCATCTCCAACACATTATCCACTTTCCCCAGGGACAACTCCTCCCACCTTACCCCCATTCCACATTTTCCTGCCCATACCTTCAAAGTGATTGCACTGTTATTCTGCTCTTTTCATCCTTAACAGATTTTTCATGTTAAGTAAAACTTTGAAAGAATCACTGGGGAGACCCATATGAGAACATTCATTATTGGGTGGATTAGGAATGTAAATAAATAAATAAGACAATTAATTAAAAAGAAACAACTCTTTGCCACCTAGTCTGAGTAACGTCTAGTCAATTCTTTCCCCTTTCTTTTAGAGTCTATCCCATATATCACTCAGTTTGTCAGCAAATTCCATTTGAGGCAACAATAGCTTCTAAGAGTTTCAGAGATCATTTTTGAAAGACTCTTCCTTTAGCTTTTGCCTGTCAACATTTGCTTCTTTTGCTGGAGATGTGTCTTATCCCCTGTTATCTTTAAAAAATGCTGTTCGATCTCAGAAACATTTTAACAATATTCATAGGATTATCTCCGCAGGAAAGAGATACAATTTTATCTATCTTTTCTCATCAAGTCATTAACATGAAACTCAGCAATGTAATCATACCAAGCTGGAATTGAGGTCATGCCATAGTCCGGTTGAAAGAGAGGCTTGATGACATGATGATGATGTATACCCATTTCACAACAATGCTTTTAACACATGATATCTGCCCCTTAATTACATTTAAAATTTCATTTGAAAAGATTTCCATCATTATGGAAATTGCTGTGTAAATGCCTGTGTGATAAGCCCCCCAAATGTTCTAGTAATGGACTTGAAGAGCAAAGAAATTAAAATCTGAAACATTCTCAATTGTAAAGTGTTTTCTTGTTTTTCTGCTTGTGAAATAGGAACACCCACATGACGATGATGACACACTTTCTTTTGTACTTTGGGAATTAGTATAAGGCATTCTTATTTGTGCTTTCTTCAGAACACTATTACTTCCTTAGTCACTGGAAGGAAAAAACATGTAATTTGCAGCTCTGGATACGTTGCTTTTCTCTATTCAGGCAGGCAATAAGTTAAATTTACACTTTGTGTTGCATGCACTGTCCTAAAATATGCTTTCTACTGATATGGTTTATTTCAAAATATGTTTTGAGCATTTATGCTATGTTGGTTAAAATTTACGATGTTCATTAATATATCATAAAAATAGTTTTTTTTAATTGAAGGAAAACATTTTAAGTCAAATGAAGTGATTAGACTTACAGTATCTCTTTCTCCTAATGAAACAAAAGAGGCCTCTTGCACTTAGAATTTGCTAAAAGAAAGAACAATAGAGTATCAGATAAAGCTACTCCAGAATGATAGGCTTGTTGTACAGCCTGCATGCCAATGTGGGTTCTGCCTGTATTTAGATTCATCATTTATTTACTGAGTTTGCATAGTGTTTGCAAGTATCACTTGAGAGGAGTGATAGCAGGCATTTTGTGAATGTTCTTGTTGAAATCTATAATTTTGGCCCATCCTTATTTCATAGCAAGTTATTTGAAAATTGTGGTCATTCACTGGCACTCAGTGATCAGTTTCATGCCTGGATCAGTGTCCATTGATTTCTTTATTGAAATATAGGCAATAAAAATGAACAATCAAAATGATTAAGATAAAAGTGGCCTATAAATATGAATTTAATAAAAACACAATTTGAAGGCTCATTAATTTATTTTGGTATGACCTTTTTAAAGCTATGGTTCATCAGATGCAAGAAGTGGATAGGGAAGCTAGTAGATATAATATAGACAAACAGTATGAAGGAATCTGCTAGGATCAAAAGAAAGACCCAATGGCAGAGATTGATTTGCATGATCCACTCAACTGAAATGTTAAAGCCCCATTGAAACTTGGTGGGGACAAGGTTCACCCAACCCCTCTGATTGTTACTTAGTTAGCATGATCAGTCCAGAACAGAGTAATCTCCAAAGCCTGCTTTGCCAATAATCAGCATACAGTCACCACCCATATGAATTAAATATGTAAATAAATATAGCAGCTGAGTACCTGATACAAATATTAAAGGTATTTTTTTTAAAAAAAAAGAATATTTAATATTGATCAATAAAGACTCATAGTCTTTTCAGCAGTAGTTAATAGTACATTGCTGTTACAAGTCCCAATGGATTTCTCATTATTTTAGTCCACTTACATATTTTTTTAAAAAAATATGATAAATGGTATATAAATCTATTAAACACTAAAATAAAATAAAAGAATGTGCTCATGCTAGAACCCCAAATGATAAAACACACATGACCTTTCAAACTCCTCCTACTTCTGCAATTACAACACTATGCATTGTATGTGGCACTTGTGCATTATAAAAACTGAATACTGCACTTGTGCCCTTGTTGGAGCAGCAAGTATATTTGAAAATAATACAGTGGTGCTTCACAAATAAAAGGAGCTCCAGTGTAAATCCTATGTTGGGCTGGACAGCATTTCAAACAAAGGACATCTTCAAAACATGGACTATCCTATGTAAAGTAGGGCACATGGCTACCCTAGGCATGCCAGAACCTCAGCTAATTCCATTTACTTAAATCAATAGGTTCATAATATATATCTCCTTGAAATTGGTTAGTATTATTCTTTTATTATCACTTTTGTAAGTGAAAACCATAAAAGCAGTGGGTTAAATTTGTGTAGCAAATGTTACATTTTTTTAAAAACAGTTCATAATTAAAAATATCCTCACATACACTTAATATAGTTTTCCTAACTAAGTGGCTTTATTTATGTTGATACATAGAACTAGTCAATTTTAGTTGGTTAACTATTAATATTTGAACCAATTTATCAAATTTAAATAAACCTGCATATTACTAAAACCTAATTAGAGATGCCTTTTTGAGATATTTAAGAAACTGCAAAATATCTTAAATTAAATAAACAAAAGCTACCACTCCCTTTAACATTTTCTTCACAATTTTATATTACAATAACACCCTAGAACCAAAATAGCTTTTAATTTACAGCTAATCAATTAATTGAAAAATCTTTACAAAGCAATCCTATCCCCCATCAAAGGCTGGCTGAGGGGAGTTAGGTTGGGAGGGAAGTGCTGCTCCACCAGTGAGCAAGCACATTTTCCACAGTGAGCAAGCACCTTGTAGGCCTACTGAATGTTCTGCAGATGTGGGTGTACCTGTGGTGGTACTCCAGCTGGGAGTAGGAGTCAAAATGGGGAGTTCCCAGGGTGTCTCAGAAATTGCCTTAAATCTGCTGGATCTAAAGTCCCTTTATTCTCCTGACAGATTGCTGGATCAGGCCCCTTAACTACACCAGCTTGAAGCTGGCATAGTTAATTTTCCTCCCATTGGTTCAGGGGGGGGGGGACTTAAAAGAAGAACTGCTGCTGATAAAAAGACAGGAGAAAATACTTCCTGCCCTCCTGCCCAAGCCACTGCAAGCAGTGATGGCTCCACTGCAGGTCTCCAAGGTGCTTAGGTTTGCTCTGCCTGATGGTTATTTTAACAATTAAGCAGATGTATACCACAATTCTATACATGTATACCCAGATACAATTTTCAGTGAAACTTATTCCCAGGTAAGTGTGTTTAAGACTGCAGGCTTAATCTTGCACCTCTAAATATACCGTTTCGTATGTGGCACAATTATCTATATATATATAAAAGAAGAAGTCCTGACTGACTGACTCATCAACGCCCAGCTCAAACCGTTTAATCTAGGAATGTGAAATTTTGAAGGAACATTGTAGACAAAGATTTTTGGAATTTCCATTCCTAAGGGGGTGAAAAAAGGGGGCAAAATCACCCCACTCTCATATCTCCTATGGGCAAAACAACAGGGGAGCAGTTATGCAAATCGGCCTCACCTCAGAATTGCTGCAGGAGCCAATAGGAGCAGTTATGCAAATAGCCCATACGACACTTAGAATGTTCGTATGAATTCCTGCAGGGGCCATAGGGGTGGGTATGCAAATCTCTCCTAGGCCACTTAGAATGTTCTCTGAGGGGGTGAAAAGGGAGGGAAACTTTTTAAATGACTGACTGATTGTTGTGTGTGGGGCGTCATCGCATAGGCTCCATGACGTTTTGACGGATCTATCCCAAACTTGGCACGGTCACTCTTCATCACCTGTAGACTCTCAGGATTAACCTGATTTTTCTTTAAGATCAGATATTTCTGTCAGAAAAGTTTTCTGCTGCCAGCACCCAGCCTAAACGTTACACTTTCAGTCAGAGACACTGTATCTTTTCCATTGTACCAAATCCTAAAATCCACGCGAGCACAGCTAGTTCTAAATATATCTTAGATACAACTGGGGTTTCTTTTGGTCCTCTGTAACTTACAGAGGGGGGGAAACCCTGATTGATTGTCTCTTGGGTATTGTCAGAAAATAATTAAAGTGTGCTGCCATATGTCACTTTTCATATACTCCTTATGGTATAAGATGTGATTTTACAGCAATTAATTCATTATTTCTGATAAGCTATCCAGTAAATCAATGACACTGTCTTGAAGGAAACTCCAGAAGTACATGGAAGATGCACATTTTTTTAATGAAAGTTCAAAATTCTGGACAATCCTCTGCTTCCAAATCGCGTGAAGTGATCATTCTCCTTTACCCAGCACTGGTTAGGCCTCATCTTGAGAACTGCATCCAGTTCTGGGCACCACACTTTAAGAAGGATGTAGACAAACTGGAGAGGGTTCAGAGGAGGGCAACAGAGAGGAGAGACTGAAAGAACTGGGCATGTTTAGCCTTCAGAAGAGGAGTCTGAGGGGAGATATGATAGCATTCTTCCAGTACTTGAAAGGTTGTCACACAGAGGAGGACCAGGATCTCTTCTCGATCATCCAAGTTTGCAGGACACGGAATAATGGGCTCAAGTTACAGGAACCCAGATTCCACCTAAACATCAGGAAAAAATTATTGACCGTTAGAACAATAAGACAGTGGACCAATTACCTAGGGAGGTGGTGAGCTCTCCCACTCTGGAGGCATTCAAGGTGCAGCTGGACAACCATCTGTCAGGGATGCTTTGACTTGGATTCCTGCATTGAGCAGGGGGTTGGACTCGATGGCCTTATAGGCCCCTTCCAACTCTACTTTTCTATGATTCTATGATTCTATGAAATGATGTAACTATTTCTATAACTTGAAAAAAATAACTGAAAAATTGGTAACAGGAAAGAAGGTTGCCACTGCATGGTATATTAGGAACATCTCAACAGCTGGTAAGTTATACAAGAGGATGTGTAGATGGAGTAATTATAAGATTTAGCCACTAGGTGGCACTGGGCATAGTTGTATCTGGGTAGAGGCAGAATTTTCCTGTTTCTGCCCTTTTATTGTTAGAAAATAAAGTTTTTGTTTAACTTCCTGATTGGTGTGTACTCTGCCGTCTCTGCGGCTTCCATGACAGAGGAAGACCATAGGTATTACTATTAGGTCAACTATAAATTGCACATTCCATTAAACATTCTGATAATGAATTTTATATGACACTGACCTTTCTTTTTCATTCTCCCATGGCGTAGCTACCTTGTTAATGGGTTTTCATGTGCTCAGTTTTATGTGTAACCATGTTTTGAAAAAGTTATTTGAGTAATGCATTTTTTATGTTTAGGTTTCCCTGAAGAATTTCCAAGTTGTTGCAGCTTCTAGCTAAAACAACTTCGCTGAGTTTCATTAACCAAGATGTGGAATCTTTTAGAAAGAACCTATAACATTATATTTGTGTATTTTGTCTTGAGATTAGTCTGAAGAAAATGAGGGTGCAAATGTTTTTTGGTTCTGGTTTGTTATGAAGCCTCGTATAGTGTTCCAGTAGGTGGTACAGTTTGGATTTAGGATGGTTGCTTGCAAAATGCTGAGATGGAAACTGAGGTAATAAAGTTACCACAAGTTTATTTTTTCTCCTTAACATGGTAGCATTTGTTTTGAATGCTCTACTCTGACTTAGCCCAAGTTGTCACCAGGATGGTGCTTTGTTTGAATGATAGAAAAAGTTGTGAAAACCCCTACCTTTAACCACACTGTTAACATCTAGTATGATGTGCAAAGGCCTGGCTCATGTGATTCCTTCTCCTCCAATTGTGGAGGGAAAAAGTTACATGAACCAGGCCTCTGCAGAATCTGGTCTTTGTATGGACCACCTAGTTCAGACTAGGTATTAACCCCGTTCGCACATAATGGCAGCAAATCATAGGTTACTTAACCCACATGACATGCAAAGATGGACACTGTGGGTTACTTGTGGATTAAGCAATCCAAAGTTAACCTAACAACTGATGGTTGTTAGAAAGCAGGCGGAGTAGAATGTGGAGAAGAGCCAACACAAAGAACAACAAAATGGAACAGAAGGCATTAATCATACCTAGTTGCCACTGCAGATGTTTAGAGTTGGGCATGAGAAGAGAGAGGCAGGCAAAGATCACCTCAGGCCCCTGCTCTAGCTGGACTGTTCCTACCCCTCTCTTTCTACCATCAACTGCCCTATGGGAATGATCCCAGGAGAGACAGTGAGGCAGGCAAAGATCACCTCAGGCCCCTGCTCCAACTGGACTGCCCTTCCCTTCACCCACAGGGCTTTCTATCATCAACTGCCCTGTGGGGCAGATCCTTATGAGTTATTGTTTATATTGTTTTTAATGGTTTTTATTAATGTATTGTTGTTTTACTTGTAAGCCACCTTGTTAGGATATTATCCTGAAAGGCAGGATATAAATAATTGAAATAAATAAATGAATAAACTAACTAACTAACTAACTAAAATGGATATGAGACAACACTGCACCATATGGACATGCTTAACTGTATTTGCATTGGCCTTGGAGGGATGTGGTGCATACAGTAATATTTTATTCCTTCAGTGAATACAGAGCCTGGTAGGATTTATTATAAATAAATAAATAAATAAATAAATAGCACTTCAACTTTTATTCTGCCAACAATGGGATGACTAAAAAGAATTTGCCAAAGGGGCCTCCCTATGCTTCTCACCTGGCACTGAAAACAGTGCACGTTATGCCATGTTACACCTTGTTCAGAATATTCATATTTCAGGATGCTGAACACTGTTCCTGGAAACCAAAATATTGTTAGTCCATGATCATCCACTGCCATGTTGACAGCTCCAGCCCCCAGCATTTACCCTCTGACTTTGAAAGAAATAGTTTCAGTATATGTATATAAGAGAATCCTAATGAGCAGACAGTATTGACCTCTAGAATAAATCTATATGTTCATGGAGCTAAAATATTTTTTAAAAAAATCACAGAGTGGGATATATAATACACAAAGGCTCCATTCAGTGTGTAGGCAGACAAGAATGTTAGTACCAGGCAGTTAGCTCTCAAAGAATGTTCCTTTGGCAGTTGCTGCCTTCTTAAACATGAGGGGAAAACATGAATATTTAAAAAGTTTCTGGCTTGCAATTCCAAAGTGATAAGGAAAGTTGGCAGTTCAACATAAGCTGCCAGTTGTGTATTCTAGGTCCTTCTTGCTGTTCCCAATTCCTCCTACAGCCATGGCCCTGAATGATGTTTGACACAGTACAAAGTGGCTGTTTATTACTATTGACTGTTGAGGCCTGTGGTCTGAAATGCATTCTGTCAATGGAATGTAACTGAACTTGGCATTTTAAAGCTCTGCTGTTGCTGAAGCTTAGTTTTCCTGGGATTTCTGTGCAGCAAGACCCGTGCTGAAGCCTCTGGTTCAAGTTGAAAATGTTGCATAGGAAGACATACCATGTAAAGGTTAGATGTGGCTGGGATCCTGAGGGTTTTGGGGGTTTTTTAAATTCTCACCGGCGGCAAATTGGCATAGGCAATTCTTGCCTCTTTGCACATGTCAGAGCTTGATGATAACTGCTTTTGTTTGTTTTTAAAATGTACGCTCTCTGACTAAGGCAATGCTGTGCCTGTGTAAAATACATTACCATGTCTAGCATGATAATGGAGGAGAGCACACCACACTTTGTATACTAGTAGGATAGTTATTTTTTTTATTAGGAAAGGATAACATAACATAAAGAACAAAGAATACACACACATACACACACACACACAGTATGATGAATGATTCTAGATGAATGAACATGTATATTTCAATCATTCTAAATTATCTCTGATAATTAACTAGTGTTGTCATTCCCATTTGTCATTCCCATTTGAGTTACCAAATGGAAGAATCTCTTGGGTTTAATCAATTCAGGTAGGAGCTTTTAAGATCAATCGTTCTGTAATTTGTATGTATTTTTATTGCTAAAGACATCTATTAACTCATCTCTGGCATATTTCTCTGTCAGTGTTTCATGTATTTGTTCTGCGTTCCCTCATAGGAACTTCAGAAAGAAATTGAAACTCATACTGACATCTTCCACAGTCTGGATGAAAATGGACAGAAAATCCTGAGATCCCTCGAAGGTTCTGATGATGCATCCTTGTTGCAGAGACGCCTAGATAACATGAACTTCAGATGGAGTGAACTTAGGAAAAAATCTCTAAATATTAGGTAGGGCTTGAACAGCAAAGGCAGGGGGCAGAAACTGGAATTAATCTGAGGAAAGAATTGTCCTCTCCCCTCCGCGCCCCCCCCATCCCTGCTGCAGCATAAGCCTTTTATTTTGTTCAAATTGAGCTAAAATGGCTGGGCTTGCAGTAATTTAAGCAATTGCAAGCACTGAGTTACTTTGTAAGAATGATTAATTTTCTTTGTATGGAAGGGATTCTAGAATGTGAAGAAGTTGATGAGTTTCTATAATCCCAATAAGGACATAGAAAACGAGATTAAGCATGCTTAAGTAGAAACCACACTTTCTCTATTACTTTGCACCAACAGCTGTGTGTCTTCTCACACTGTCATAAGTAAATAAAATGACATGCAGCCCAATCCTATCCACATTTACTCAGGAGTAAGTCTCACTGAGTTTAATGGAACCTAACTCCAAATAAGTATGCATAGGGTTGCCATATAGCCATGATCCAAATATAATATAATATCATAAGAGGTTAATGATACATTAGTAAAGGCAACACATGTTCAGTTGGAAATTTGATCGAAAATTTCTCTGCAGCAGTTCCCATTACAGTACTGAAGAGGCAAGCTGCTGTTTGGTGTAGAAAAATAACTTGTCTATTTGGAAGTGAGAGCTGCTGTAGGAAGTATTTCAGAGAGAGCTCTATTTGCACACATAGTGGCTTTCTGCCTCCATAAATGGCTTATTTGGATCATGGCTAATGTAATTGTTTTGTAATTCCTCTGTGAGGTTGTTTTTACACAGTAAGTTGCACATTCACAGTAAGTGAATGCCCTTACTTACTGGGTAATTTTGCAAAAGGATGAATGCGTGTTAAATATGGGGAAAGGTTTTCAACATGGCACCTGAGCCATAAACCTGTTTACTTGTAAATATTTAGCTTAGCATTGATTTCAATGAAACCCACTCTCAAGTAAGTGTGCATGGATTGCAGCCTTAATGAATATCCCTCTGATGAGAGATGTAGGGTCAAGTTTGTAAATAAAATCTTAAGAAGACATGAATTGTAATCTTGTTAGTGGGGTGGGAGGGAGGCCTTCTGCACAAGCACATAATAAAGGACAATGTTATAAAATATCAGCTGGAAGAGCAAATGTCAAATGGCTTAAAAATTCTCTTCTGAAGTAACTATCCAAGTGTTTTTATAATAGACACTCAATAGTTAAGGCAGTCTTCTCAGACATTCTTTTACTCGCTTGCACTCTGTATATTGGGGAGAGTTCAGGGGCTAGCCAAAGGCTAATATTTTATATATCACCTTTTCAAAGTGATATATGAAATATTAGCTTTCTGCAGTTGTAGCCCTGAGGGAGGTCAGTGTGTGTAATGACAGAAACCATCTTCATAACATTAATCATTAAAAATAAATGAAATATGTGAGGCTGAAAAATATTGATGTCTGGAGTAAGAAGAAAATGATTTTTTTCCCCTATAGAAAAGAACAAGGAAAGGAATATAGCCCTTTGAAATCTTTTCTTCATAAGCCTTTTTTACCCATGAACTTAGCAGAATAAAGAGGTGTGAAAAAAGAAACACAGCATGTTAGCCAAATAGAGGCATTTTAATAAAGGAGCTTCTCTACAATTCACTTGCTGCAATTTTGATAGTGATGACATTAATCAAATAGAAAATAGTAACCCTGGTTTATCATAGTTGCTTTTCCTTCTTGAATTAAACATAAAAGCAATGTTCTTGCTTTATAGAAACAGTAAGTTATACTGAGGGATTTAGTATAGCCAAAGTGGGGAGAGGAGAGTTGGATTATCACAACTGTTATTCCCCATAACAGGACTGCCCAGTCTCATTTCAGTTTGGGAAAATAAGTGTCATGTGGCTGAAAACTGGAAAAAACAGTTTGCAAGGAAATACCTGTCATATTCATTACGTGCAATTTAGGCAAATAATGTTTACATGATATGCAAGTTCGGAGTCCTGAATTTTGTAATTCTGGATCTGATAGCTCTGTTGCTGAATGGGTTCTTTCCTGTTTGAAGTTTTCTCATTGTTTCAAAGCTACTTGATGTGATAATTTAACATGCACAATCTAGTTTATTTAGTAACTCTCTTAGGGGTGGGCAGACTTTAATCTTGCAAGATCTTTGTCCATAAACTGAAGCCAGGTGCAAAATAATCTCTGAGTTGGATGAACATATGTTAAGGAAAAGGTTACATGTTAAGAATTAAGGAACATCTGTGCACGTGATCAGCTCAGGAATTTGTGATTACGAGTTTACAAGTAGTTTTGCACAAAAATCCACTCCTGGTTTTCTCCTAAGAGTCCTTATTCAGCAACCTAATTTAGGATGGAGGAAAAGCTTTTTAGAGAGCAACCATAGGGTTCCTGGGAGAACATTGTTTGAATTCCCCTTCCTGAGGTCATAGTTCTGATCCCCATCCTGTCGCATCAGCTGCAGAAAGAATTGTGTCGGCTGCTTCCCGAGGTCGTAAACATGGTCTCAGAGAGAGAGAAAAGGGGGCATTCCAGTGGGCAGGGAGGGGAGAGGACAGGCTGGAATACAAAAAATCTTATGGCCTCTCCAGCTCCAGCCCCACTGCATCCCCTGGCAGCGCACCATCTCTAGATGGGCTCAAAGGCCCATCTAAAGGAAAAAGTTGTAATAGGAAGATGGAGAGATGAAGATTGCCTCCGTCACTCCTCCTGCTCTCCCAGCAGCAGCCTGGCATGACACTGGATACTCAAAAGCCTCCAAGATCGGAAGCTTCCCTCTAAGGGGAGTGCAATCCATAGAATTGTGCTCTTAGTTGTTGCTATTGTTAGACAATTGGGAGTCAAAAACCTTTGCTGATCTTCTGCAAATCACCCAGAGATCTACCAGTACATCCTAATTTACCTTCTGACCACCCTGCTAAATATTTTGCCGTAGTGATTTCTGCTTGTGAAGCTCAAGCTTTCAATTTCAGCAGTAAAGTCTAGTAAAAGGTATCCTTTTACTTTCTCACTGTTCAAAGGATGGAAATAGCAGATGTGTTTTATTTTGGGAAGTAGGCGTTTGGCTTGAAAAAGAGTTCATAGTAGTGACTTTCTTTTGGATTCCTTAACTTTTAGGGGAGACCCTTTGGGTGAAATTCTTACCCTTTAAAATAAAAGGATGTTAAAATATCCCTTTAAAATCAAAGGGATATTGCTGTTGACATCGAAGGAAGTGGGATTGCACTCTTTGTCATTAAAATCCTTAATAATCTTAGCAGTATGTGTGTGTGGGGGGGGGGATTTGGTAATTTTCCATTGTTAGTTTACTTCTTTTTTTTTTTTTTGCCCTACACACATTTTATTAATAATTTAATAGATTTCAATCCCACTTTTTGACTAGAGTCCTCAAAGTGGCTTACAATATTTATAAAATACAACAGATTTCCCTTGCCCCGAACATGCGCAGCTGTAGGCGGGGAGACGTTTGTGAGTGGGGGGAATGAGAGAGAGACCACCATCGGATGATCTTAGCCCACCAATAAGGCTTAAGGGGTGTGTGGCACCAAGCTCAATATTAGGGCTGGGGGGCCACACCCTCAGCCTCCTTCTCTTTTGCAGCTCCCTCCCTCCCTCCCTCCCTCCCTCCCTGGTATCAGTGTAAGCTCCTCTGGTCACCTGTTTGGGGGCCGAGTAGGAATTTTGGCTCATTGCCTCAATTGGCTTAAGGGGCAATGTGCGTGTTTCGCCTACTCTACACTGTGATCCAGTGTTGGGGTTTTGTTTTCTGGGTTTTATGCAGTTTGAATTAAATTGGGTCACATTTGGCAGGTGACTGCAGGAATTAGGCAGCAGGTTAGGGTTTGGTGATCATCCTATGGCACCTTTTAGGTGATTGGCTTATCCTGAGGCTCCCTATCGCTGAGTTTTGCAGCTCAGATGAAGGAGATAAGGCTTGCCTTTGAGGCTATCTCACCTCACCCGAATCTATCAGAGCTTTGCAGCCCCAAGAGTGGGATGACTGTGGGAAGGCCTCGCAGCACCATTGTGGTATAAAACTAGGGGGTGGCAAGTTACAGCCCGTATATTGCCTATCGGCCAATGGCCAATTTTAGTTAGCACCCACACTTCTCCCTTCGCAGATCTTTGATTATTTACCCCTAATTTACCCCACATTTTGTGTCTCGACTCATTATTTCCCCCTTTACACTCACAAACAGCAAGAACCATATGCTCAAAAAACAAACCGTACAACACAGCCAGCTCCACTTCAGCAGGAACCAGCATCTGATGTTCCTTCCCACGGGGCAGTTGATGTCAGTTGGCCCTGGGTGGGGTGGTTGGGGAGGGTAATCCAACTGAAGCAGGCCCTGATATTCTCTTTGGCTGCTCCTGTCTCCCTCACTCATTCTTCCTTCCCACAGGGCATAGAATCATAGAAACATAGAAACATAGAAAAGTAGAGTTGGAAGGGGCCTACAAGGCCATCGAGTCTAACCCCCTGCTCAATGCAGGAATCCAGGTCAAAGCATCCCTGACAGATGGCTGTCCAGCCGCACCTTGAATGCCTCCAGAGTGGGAGAGCTCACCACCTCCCTAGGTAGTTGGTTCCATTGTCTTATTGTTCAGACAGTCAGGGCAGTTGATATCAGATAGTATATTTTCAACCCACAATTTCAAAGTCACTCTGTAGTGCTGGGGGGAGGGGGTCCATCAAAATCACACTGTCACACCATGTCCTACATTTGTGCACCAGATTTAATTTTTTCATAGCAGCCTTTCTTGATTTTGCCATGCAAATCATGTCTTTGTTCACTGAGCACATACGTATAGTATCCTATGCAAACATTAGTTCAAGTGCATGAAAATGGTGAGGCTGGGTCAGCTTGGGCATGTTGCAGGCTGGCTTGGGATGGCATGATACTGATTCTCCATTGTGTGACAAGTTTGTTATGACATTTGTATGTCACCCCATAACGTATAGTTCTCTGGCTGACTCACAGTAAGTAAACATTTGGAAAAGAGACTAAATATAATTTGTTATTATGAAAAAACATTTTTAAAAATCCCTCCAGGTAGCCAATGAATTCCACCTACGGTATATTTTTGTTTGTAAAGGAAAGGGGGGAAACATTAAATGTACTACCCGCTGTCAACAACTAGATTTAAATTAAATATATTTTTTGTTTGTTTGTCTTTGTATTTGGAAAATTAATAAAAGAATTTAAAATTAAACAATAAGTAAACATAAGAATAACTGACATACAAAATAAGCACAAAATCAAAAGCAGCATGAATATGAGGAACAGCAAGTCCAGCAGAATTAAAACACCATTTTTAATCTGAGAGATCCTGAGTTATTTAAAAGTGGTTGTATCATTACACAGTTCCTGAAAAATGTAGTAAGTATACTGATTTATATTTTCCAGGTCTCATTTAGAAGCCAGTTCTGACCAGTGGAGACGACTACACCTTTCTCTCCAGGAACTTTTGGCATGGTTGCAGTTGAAAGAAGACGAACTAAACAGACAGACACCCATTGGGGGAGATCTTCCTACAGTGCAAAAGCAGAATGACGCCCACAGGGTATGAACTTTCAAAATCAGCTTTGCAGAGGTATATTGTGGGGTGTTTTTCTTCCTTATTTGGAGATGGTGTAATGACATAAGCACAAGGTTAGAAATAATTAAAAATAAATTTTTGAGAAACTCTTATCTGATTTGTGTGGGTTAAGCTGATTTGTTTAAAGTTGTGTTTGAACAGGGATCTTGTTCAGATATAACTGGCTCCATTCAAACCCTAGTCTTCAAATTGGGAACCAGTCTTGAGAATATATACTTCCTTCTCCTTTCTCATACAAATGTTCTCTTCCCTTCCCTTGTCAACCATAATTATACCTTACCATCACATTCACTACATAACCAGGTTCCTTCTTAAACAGAGTTTGTAAACCCATTTCAAATTCTGGTTGTGGAGAGATAATATGAAAACACTAGTTCGAATTAACAATGTTTAGCATCATGCAGGTGGTTTGTAGGTAGCCAGTGTTAGTCTTCACCAGGCCAGTATTGTGTGTTTCCCTAATCTATGTCTGTACTATGCATATCAACTCCAAATATCCAACACAGGATGAAGTTGAAGGAAAGGTGATAAATGTTATACCTCTTCATTCAAGAATCATCAGACATGGCATAATGTGAGCAAATACACCTTTGGATCTGGCCATATATTGATACTTGAAGGGATATTCTAGAAAGTGGGACTTGGCAACATATGGCTGCATTTGCACATAATGCTAAACCATAGGTTGGTGGTACATGCATGAGCAGAAAGGAACCCTTACAAAGTGCTGGGCTCAAGTGCTCCCTCTTCCCTTTCTCCTTCCCATGCAGCTAGAAGGAGTAATAAACCAGAATTCTGTTTCCCTTTAGCCCATTCCTGGCTTGTCGTTACATTCAATCCAGGAATTATGGTGTAAAACAGCCACCAAAACAATACAGGGTTTGTAGTTGACTTGTTAAGCAAGTGCTAGAGTTTATGTTAAGCCATGTTTCCTGGTTCACATGCAATGACAAGCTGCGAATAAGGAAAAATTAAACTGAATCCTGGTTTATTCCTCCTCCTGGCACAGGGGAGGAAAGTGTGCACAAGCCTGAGGCTTTGCTCAGGCTTCTTTCTGTTTATGGACGTAGTGCTAAACCATAAATACCAATCAAACATAGGCATCAATTTCAGTTATTCATCTCATGGAAATAGCTCTGTCCAGCCATGGTAATTTCTTTTTTATAATGAGACTCAAGTGTATGTTTAGTTTATGATGAGATTTAATCATAATGTTATTATGATAACATTATGATTAAATAATCATAATGTTATTTATTTTAAGGCAGAGAGAAATGTTTTATTTTATTATGTGCTTTTAAAAGGGTCCAATGTAAATTTTAAAAATCCAATTTAAGTAAATACAAATCTATTTAATTTAAAACAACAACAACAACAAATCATTGATTTTTATCCACCCTGGTTGCTGCCCACCTTTCTCTGCTTGTCTTACCTTCCTTTAAGCAGGAATTGTTACTGTTCCTCCCTCCCTTAACCCCATAGGGACACTTAGTCCCTAAAAAGAAAGAGTGAGAGAAAAAGAAAGAGACCATAAGCAAAAATAAACAACATAGTGAGAATAGTGGCCAGTGCCCCATGCTTCCTTGCGTGTATCCCTATGATCAGCTTCATACTCTTGCATGTCCCTGGGAGAGCTTCAGAATTCCCAATAGTCAGGCCTGACTTACACAGGGCTATTTTTGGAACTGATGAATGTAATACGTGGCCAAACTCTTAGAGTGTAATAAAGAAATACAAATTATACCATCCTGGTTGCTTATCTCCAGAACTCTAGTCTTTCTCAGAAAAGAAGCTGAAGACAAAGCAGAAACTGGCAAAAGAGGTGGCTCCCGTGGCAATGATTCTATTGCCACTTGGCAGACATCTAAGTCATGCAACCTCTCTTTTTATAAATTTTTGACATTTTTAGCTAGTGTTCCTTAGAAGTCTAAAACATTTCACAGTATGAATATATATGACTGATACTGTTTATAAAGTGGTCTCGTCCCACCTTAAAGGTGAGTGTATATAGTCATCAAGGCTTCAAACCATAAGCCACATACTTTATAGAGTATTCTCACTGAAGTCCTATTAAAATATCTAGGTTCATTTTAGGATGTCTCTCAATTAAATTGGTTTGCAGACAGCATGCCATATGGATCCCTTGCCTTCTGATATCAGTGTTATGTTGGTAATGATTTTGGGAGTGAGAAATACTATAGAAATGCATATTGTATGAAATAGTTAATCTTATTTTTGACTTTTTTAAAGCCTTGAACATATTTCTGTTTTCTGTCACGCCTACAGAGACCCATGTATCTTGGTCACAAAATCTGTTTCTCTTGACTATTGAAGGTCCCCACCATTTAGAAACTAGTATAAAGCTTTTTTCCCCATGCAGTATCACTTTTATAAGTGTATAAGACCTGTCTAGTTACAGGCACTTTGGTTCCCTGTAGAACAAAAAGATCAAAAGATAATCCTCAAATTTAGGTCATCCTGTCTATTCTTCAAAAGTCTCTTGGGAAGAAAGGATGGAAAGTAAGACTTTTTTAAGGTTGCCTTTGACAGCATCTTTATTTCTACTTTTCTGGGGTTTTCCCCCACTGGTATATTTCCTGAACAAAACAGACCTTGTGCTGCCCTATAGATTTCCTTTATCGTTGCATAGTAATTGTGCTAAAATAGCCAGCCCGTTGGGATTCCGTGCAATATAATTTCAGTTTATGCTTCTTAAAAAGAGTTTTATTGGTTGATGTGTCTGTGGCCATTGGAGGCACGAGAAAGTGTCAAGTATACACACACATTTACATACACACAGAAAATAGGATAAAAATGGTAGGTATATTAAAGGAACATGATAGTTAAGGCAAGTCTCAAAAAAAAAAAGATGATTCCATTATAAGTCTCAAACATCCTTATATAAATGTTAGCTGTTGAGTTACTAACTCATCTATCATGAGATCTGCCATTGATGAGGTCTACAATTGTGCCAAAGTTCAAACCGATAGAAATTTCCGTGGATTCAGTAAGTTTAAAAGGGCTGGAAATTGACACATTTGCCCCTTTAACTCCAATTTTCAGTCAGGGATATCATATATTTCTGTCAAAGTTTGGTAAAAACTACTAATGAACTTTATTTAGGAAGACAATCCATTGGTTTGGTGAGCAACAGCTCAAAAGTTGTTAAGGTTCACCTGCCTAATTAAAGCCCATGGCAGCAACTGCTGGCAAAGTTATGTCATGCATGCTCAGTTTCATTCTGAAGCTAGAATTCTGCCAATACTCCAGTGTTTTCAGAGGGATTCTATGTTGCAGTGGGAATCTACTGGATTCTATGCGTGATACCTATTGCTTTAGTTATGGAATATGACTTCACTACTACATGGATTGGGACTGTAGCATGGGGGAACACTTTCCCCCCTTGCAGGATTCTGAAGCACAAGCACAAGCACATGGCCCTGAGGAGCTGCCATAAGAGATTCTGATGAGGGGGGCAGGCTTGTGAGACAGTTCTGAAGGAGAGTGAAAGATATGATAGAAGAAAGAAATTGGGGCGACTATGGGAAGAATGGGTAAATAAAAAGCACAAGCTTGCTGAGAGAATTACAGTCATAGAATCATAGAATCATAGAAAAGTAGAGTTGGAAGGGGCCTACAAGGCCATCAAGTCCAACCCCCTGCTCAATGCAGGAATCCAGGTCAAAGCATCTCTGACAGATGTCTGTCCAGCTGCACCTTGAATGCCTCCAGAGTGGGAGAGCCCACGACCTCCCTAGGTAGTTGATTCCATTGTCTTATTGCTCTGACAGTCAGGAAATTTTTTCTGATGTTTAGGTGGAATCTAGGTCAAATACTCTTAGAAGGCATTTGTCCACCAGTAGCTTTGAGGCCAGAGAGTGATAGCTGAGGCCAACAGTTTATTTATTTATTTATTTATTTCATTTTTATACCGCCCAATAGCCGAAGCTTTCTGGGCGGTTTACAGCGATTAACAAGACAGTCCCTGCCCGCAAGCTTACAATCTAAAACAGTTGATTCCAGCTCAGCTGTGTAGCAGCAGATTCCCATCCAAATTTTCGGGTTTTTTTCTTTTCTGTGATTTACCTTAAATTGTATACCGTAGTTATCTGAATTTTTCCTATTACTGCTTTCCTTTTTCTCTCTTCTTTATTAAGTAATGTCTTGTCAGCAAATATTTTTAATTTTCATTGGTGTTTTTATTCAGTTCTAAGTTTCAGATTGGTGTTCTTGGTGGCTACGGTAGATAAGATTTTTTTTAAACTATACACAAATCAATGATTTTTATTTATTTATAATGGTTGGGTAGTAACTTTTCCAGAGAGTGTAATCCTGTGCAAGGCAAGCCCCACTAAACGCAATAAGACTTATTTTTGTGTATTAGCAGCAGTACTTTTATGAGCAATTGGCAAATTAAAAAAAAACAAGTCATTCTTTCAAGATCCATAAATTCCTTATTTCTACTGTTTGTTAATCAAGAAGGTCAGACAAATGGAGGCAATGAAATCAAGGCCGACAACACAAATAAGAGAAGAGTAGTAGTTGTGTGAGACTCTTTCCTGCGTGGGATTGAAACTGAAGTATGTCGCAAAGGCCCATGGACTCGCCAGGTTAGGTATGCTGTCTCCCTGGAGGACGGAATTTAGGGATATAACTGAAGGGTTGCCAACACTCATAAAGCCCTCTGACGCGTATCACTTTCTGCTCATCCATGTGGGAACAAATGTTACCTCCAAGCAGAGCTACGAAGAAATCATATCAGACTTTGAAGCTTTGGGACGGAAACTCAAGAACTTTGTAGCCCAGATAGTTTTCTCATCCATCCTTCCAGTACTTAAAAGAGGAATAGAAAGGGAAAGAAAAAATACTCCAGGTGAATGACTGACTATGGATGTGGTGCCGACGCAAGAGATTTGGATTCTGGGACCACGGGCTACACTTCCTGGAAGAAGGACTGCTGGCAAGGGATGGGTTGTACCTCACTCACAAGGACTGGGAAGAATGTGTTTGGCCACAGCACGAATAACTTCATCAGGAGGGCTTTAAACTCAATTCTACAGGGGAGGGAGATGTAAACTTGGGGGTAACAATGGACGAAGGCTTATGCACCACAACAGAGAGAACAGCTCCAATAGTGCCCAATAATAGTCTTCAAAAAAATGTAGGAAGAAAGCCAGAGTATAAAGCATGTGGTCTTCGATATCTATATACTATGCCCAAAGTATGGGAAACAAACAGAACGAACTTGAACTCTTACTACAGGAGAGCAAATATGACTTGATAGGTGTAACTGAAACATGACTGGAATACAGCAAGGATATAACTTGTTCAAAAAGAACAGACGGAACAGAAAGGGAGGTGGAGTTGCACTATATGTTAAAAAATACATATCTCTGCACAGAAATACAGGAGCATGGTAGTCCCATCGAGAGCATCTGGATTAAAATAAATGGGGCAAAGAATAAAACAAACATGGCAGTTGGAGTCTACTACCAACCACCCAATCAAGGAGAAGACGAGGATGAAACTTTTGAAAAGCAAATTGCCAACGTTTCAAGGAGGAATGATGTAGTAGTAATGGGGGACTTCAATTTCCCTGACATCTGTTGGGAGTAGAGGTGCATCCAAACCTGAGTTGGGGGCACTCCGCGCCCCCGACTTGATTCTCCACGGGGGCGTGCCCCCCGACCCGATCTTCTGAGCGGCGCGGAGAAGTTCTCCGCGCTGCTCGATCTCCTTCTCCAGGCCCGTCGCATCACTTCCGGGACCGGAAATGACATGATGGGACCCTGCGCAGGCGCAGAATGCGCCTGTCGCATCATTGCCTGTCCCGGAAGTGATGCGACGGGACCGGAGTGGGCCGCGCAGGCGGAGAGGCGAGCCATCCCGAAGAAAAAGGTAAGGCCTCGCCGGGCGTGAACGGGGCCAATTTTGGCCTCCGTTTTGCCCGGCGAGGCTCGTTTATACAACTTTAGGGGTGGAGTGGGTACTCTGGTTTGAGGGTGAGGACGTGTGAAACTCCTCAGTGCAGAATCAACTGTTTAACATTCCTGACCTCCCATTGACGGGATAGAGGGTCTTGAATTACTTTCTTTACTTTTATGTAACACTTTTCTGCAACCAACTGAGTTGCTCTGCTTTTGCCTAATAAAGCTTTACAAAGAAACCCGTGAACTGTGCTTGACATTCTGGCTGGAGAGAGGGGAGTAGGAGACACACACACACACACACACACACCAGAAATGGTCAAGGAACACCTAATTTCAGCCTTGTGTTGATTGATAGGCACTGTGAAATGGGCTATTGTACATTCACACGACACAAAATCAGCACAACACAAAACGATGTGAGAGTGAAAATGCCTACTCATACACACTGTTTGCCCAGGGATTTATATGCCCCAAAATTATCCACAGAAACCCACATTGGGGCTATTCTGTGGTATATTTAAGCAGTCCCACTCTCTTTTCCTTTGGCAACACTAAACAAATTATTTGAGCAAATAAAAAAGAGATACTAAAAAAATAATAATTTAAATCCATTTTACTGCTACCTCCTTAAAATACCAGTAAAAAGATTATCAAAAGAATAGCTGCTTGCTCCTAAACAGAAATGATGCTTCTGTCATTAATACAAAGCTTCCTCTTCTGTTAACATTTCATCATTTATTTGGAAGTGTTTTCTTTCCTAGTTGAAGAGATTTAAAGACACCCTTGAGAGTCCCACAAGATGCTAGTGAAGGTTTGAGATGAGCTAATCAATGTATGCATTATTTAAATAGTAGGCAGAATGCCATTATAACCCAGGTGTTAATGACAAATAGAAGGGCTTAAATAAAGTAGTTTACTTGTTCTTTTGTCAGGTCATATATTATGTGTGTTCGATTTGTTCTGCAGTTACCACAAAGTGTGGAAGTAGTTTAGGAATTCGATAAAATTAGCCTTGAATCATTGGTTGTGAATAAGACATACATTTAGGCAAATTCTGTTATCAATGATAGTCAACTTTCTTGGCATGAATTTGTCAGGGATCTATGATTATAAATTCTTTTTGTAATCTTAAAAAAGTAATTTGTTAGTACTTAAGGGCATCGATACCAGCTACTACAGTTGAATTAATATACAATTTTGAAAAGGATCTTAGTATAGAAAAACAATACAGCAGAAATTTCCTGTCCAAGAGTGGCACTGAGAAACTGGCAATACTGATTTAACAGTATTTTGCTGTATCTCACCTCAGATTTCCAGAATGGGATGAAAAGTATTAGGATGAAGTATAAAGCTGAAGGGCTTTAGGAGTTGCAATAGCCTGTGTACAGGATGAATATTAAGGAAAACATCTCATCTGCAAGAAGAGTCTAGCAGAGGAAAACCTTTAGAGGGCTTTTTAAAAAAAAATGGAGGACACTAGGTAGCTTCTGAGAGGGATGCTTTAGGAATAAGATTATGTGCCTCAGTGCAGGAGCCAGATGGGTGTTCTCAGTGTATGTCTATTTTTTAATATAAGGAATTTGGCACATTACTTTCAGTATGAGGGAGAAGTAATAGGTAAAGGCTTCCACATCAAGTTTTGACAGATTCAGGCTCTTAATCCTTTTCCATGTAATAGCTTAGTGTAATCTACTTCACATTGCACCCAAAATAAAAGTGTCGAGAAGGGACATATGCACTGCTTTACAGTTTTGAAAATAAATATCTTTTTTTAGCTATGTGTCAAACATACAGTAACTAAATTGTTTCATGGTGTTGGTATAAGATTTCAGTTTGCCTTTTCGGCAACTTTCTAGACCATTTGTGCTTGTGATAAATACAATGTACACAAAAGCAGGGGCATTCACATAATATATGGAGAATGGTATACTTGTGAGAAGTGCTAGCTTATGAGATAACAGACAGATAAGATCCAGAGTTTATGGATAAAAGAGGCAAGCCAGGGAGGTTTCATGCTATAAATGCACTATTTATCTGTGCAGTAATGTTGTGACCACATTTTCAAACATATTCCTTCTTTAATCATTGTCTTAGTAACTGTTAAGAATTTTTATTATTGGCTATAGCAGACAGAGCTCAAAAATTATGTGATGCTCTATCTCCTCCCCCATAGAGAGTAATGTCTCAGAAAATTGTGGCCCAGATGTCTACCACCTAGTGTTCTTATATCAATATGTTGAGCCCTGCAACCTACTATTTTTTCTAATTAAAATAATTATTGGTTTTAATTAAAATAGAAGCAATCAAATAAAAATAGAGATGGCCTAATAACCATCCCCATCCTTGCCAACTAATATAGAGAGTATTTTTCCACTTGTGTCAAAAGCCAGTTTCTGAATGATTGTGAGTGGCTGGAGAGGTTGCCAGAACCAAAGGGCCCCTGTGAAAACACCAATGGAAGAGGGGTCTGGGGCCAGTGACAGCAGTGGTAGGAGAAGTTAAGAAGGGGTTAACTAGGCCAGGGAATGGAGGGTCAGAGAAATGTAAGAAAGCAAACACTGGGTCATGGGGAAGGTGAGGGTGGAGGGTGGTGGTGGTGTGGGAAGAGCTGGAAAGAAAGAGAAGACCCAAGAGTTGTAGAGTGGACACTCTGTAGAAGATGTGTAGAGTATGTTGCTAGCTGCACTATAGAGTAGTAGAAGGTAGAAACAGGGAGAAAAGGACACAGTGTGCCAGCTGGGAGTGGCAAAAGAGAAGGGAGCCACAGAGTAGCAAGAGCTGCAGGCAAGAATCTCTCAGTGCCTGAGAGGAAGGTGCAGCTCAAATCCCTAGATGGGTGTTGTACAGATCTAACCATCTGCCCAAGTTTGTTATACCAACAACAGCCTATTCCTTTAAATCCAATTGCTGGAGTGGCTACCCTACTTTGGTGAAAAACAGGCAACTGGGTATGGAATGTTGTGATGTATAATTGCTTCTGGCTAACCCGGAATTAACAGTGGTTTGGAAGAGGAGAGAAAATCTTTGGATTGATGGGAAACTGGTGCTCACACATGCACATGAGCGTACACAAACATACACAGGCAGGGGGAGGCAATGCCAGCAAACATCATATTCACAGAGACTGTGTACATTTATAATCATCCCCTCCAATCTGATGACAGGGGGACTAATTTTTCTCTGAGCAAACTGAAGGCAATCAGTTTATTAACAAGACAGGGCTTTTCCAATCAGAGACACTTTCATGGTAGTGGTGACGGTGGCGGTAAGACCTCTTTATTCATACAACTGTTCCCAGTGTGCCAACTTGATTGTATCCATTTCTTCCCCCCACATACACACTTTGTAACCATTTCTCTCCCCCTCACACACACCCCACACTTTTCCTCACCCACGCAGCTGGTGCAATATATATGCTCCACTTCCTCTCTTTCTTTTCTTCATGTCACCTGGCCAGCATCATGAAGGGAAAGTACTCATGCCAGCAACTGCACAGACACTTCCCCCCACTGAATGAGCCCAGCAGAAAGAATACCAGCAGTAATGGAACAGAATGATGTCTTGTGCAAGCGGTCTGCAGTCATGTAACTAGAATTCATGGCAACATCTAGTTCTAGATTTTAATGGCTGTTTTATCCATTCCTGTGCTGTTTACTGTTTTGCATTATATTGTATTATATTTTAACTGTTACATGACATTTTAGTTTTTCAACTGTTTGTAATCCACCAAGAGAACATTAGTTATTAGGTGGACTGGAGATGATGATGATGATGATGATGATGATGATGATGATGATGATGATGATGATATGATGCATGCACAGCCCTCTTTCCCCTGTCTTCTTGCTTGGTTCTCCTCCGTCCCACTGTCTTTCCTGCTTTCCTCCTCCTCCTCCTCCTCCTCCTCCTCCTCCTCGTGCTATGATGAGCAGGCTTAATGACTTTCGAGAGCCAATCAGCATTGGTATTAGAAGGTTGGGGGGGCACCCTCCTTGCATGAGACCTGTTTGGAATTCAGAGAAATGGTTATGAACCAGGTTAATTTATGCATGCACAGTCATGTTCTTATTCCTTTTGTAATAGTTTCCCCACCATTTCCGGTTGTCAGTTAAATTTATTGTACTTGTGCAAATCTCAGGATTCCCCTCAGGATGTAAATACTTTCTACTTGTTTGTGAGTGGGCCAGTTTTGGCTATGAAGTTGTTGACACTCCCTGACCAAGTTCATCACTAGAAAGAATTATAAGAAAGATAACACGCTGAGTGTACAGTAGCAGAGGAACTAGGTAACATGTGGAGTTACTGCTGAAAAAAACAAGATAACATTGTGCTGTGTAAATGTGAAGGTATCAGGTATCAGAAATTATAAGTGATCCTTTCCTTAGCACAAACAACCCAGGAGAAAACAGGGGACTTCCAAGATTGCCAGTAAAGCAGTGTGACGATAACATGGTCGATTATTTAATTTTATTTCTCTCACTACCACCTGGCTGTTAGTTGACTTTCTTCACTAACCCAGTGGCTGAGATATGGTAGCTCCAGGGATTAGTTCACCCTATTTTAAACTATCACTGTTCCAACTCTGTCACAAGTCTTCACTCACTTCCAGACAAACCCGAGCGGACAATCTGTCTGTGGGAGATAAACTCTGTTAAAATACCATTATTGGTTATCGTGGTGTTTATGCTGGGTAGATATTATATATCTTTCTCTTAGTAGCTATACCAAGTGATTAGGTGTGTGAGCTTCAGGATGGAAACAGATACCAATCAGCCTCTTCAGTAACCCAACAAATAGTTCTTTGTTTTCTTAAGTAAAACATTTCTTTAAACAGGAACAACCTCTTTTCCATAAAGGCAATAGTTTATGTTGAATTAACTTTATGACTCTGATCTGACTGACTGACTAGAATCCCCCTAACTGACTTCCCTCCAACTCACTTCTCTCTAACTCACTTCTCTCATCTCATCTCTCTAACTATCTCTAACTCTCAACTCACACACACACATATATACAGAGCTCCCCCTCCCATCAGAACTTTCTACAGGCGAGCCCCGATAGGTTGCCGGGCGCAACCACTCTGCCTGGTAATGCTAGATGTTAACCCTTTCATCACAAGCAGTGTCTGATATTTAGGGAGTACCCAAAGAACAGATATATATCCCAGAAGCCTACCTGAGAATAAGCTGCATTGAGCACACTTATCTAGGAGTAAGCCCCATTGAAGATAATGGAACTTACTTCTGAAATAAACATGCATAGGATAGCACTGTAAAAGAAGCTATGAATAAAAGGAGAATTTTCTTACAATTTTATCATTGAGTAAATTATACAGCTGTAGCAGTTTTTAATATACGACAGAACACTTTGTACTTAACATTCTTGTTTTGACAATAACCCAAAACCAAATCTACTAAATCTTGCTACTTATTGAAAGTGTGAATATGTTCAGACTCCTCCCCTACATTTCTGCCAAAGATGTCAGCAACAACAAGCTAATGGTTATGGATCATTGTGGATTTCCTATTACGTTCTAGGAAATCTTTTGCCTCTCAGGGCTCATCAGCTGTGCCAGCACTGTTCACTGTAATGCCAACTAAACCCTTGTCCCTTCCAGCAAGATTTCAAGTCTGATATTAGTCACAGAAGGATTCCTGTTTAACAGCAAAGAACTTATAGATTTCATAGATCATAGAGTTGGAAGGAGCCTACAAGGCTATCGAGTCCAACCCCCTGCTCAATGCAAGAAACTAGAGGAGGGGTCTCCCATCCAAGTAATAACCAGGCCTGACCCTGCTTAGCTTTCCACGCTCAGACAAGCTGAGCCAGCGTAAGCCACACTTAATCGGAGCATGTTCCCATTTGCCCAGTATATGTTCGCTGGTCTCAAAAATATAGAATGATCTAGAACATAAAACATCCTATTTTTTATTTCCCCCCTTTTATTTTATTTATTACAAAGGAAAAATTCTTCCTACTTAGATAGATAGATAGATAGATAGATAGATGAATGAAATAATGTCGCTTTTCATTTTTTATTTCAGTTATTAATCTGTTTATTTCACAAATAGGTGGGAATTGACATACGAAATTATTGTACAAAAAAGTGACAAAAGCAACAACTAGCATGAAAATTTACATTGTATTGTTTTATTTCACAGGCCTTTAAGAGGGAATTGAAAACTAAAGAACCTGTTATCTTGAGTGCACTTGAGACAGTGCGAATATTCCTAGCAGAACAGCCTTTGGAGGGGCTGGAAAAGCTCTACCAGGAGTCTAGAGGTAATTGAATGTAATGCTGTAATAACATATTGATAGAGGGATAGGCAATGACTAAGACCCATATACCGTATTCTTATTGTCAATGTCAGGGCATCTCCTACATATTTGCAAGCTAAATCTCACTTAGATGGGGGAAAGAAAGATGTGCAAGACATAAGCACTCAGTAATCCATTTGCAAATGTATGAATGCAGCTTGAAAAGGGGAGAAACAGTTCTGTGCAAATTTACCATGCTTTTTGAGTAACTTACTACTCATCAGTTTCAGAATTCCTTATTTTTTTGTGGCACAACGTATTGTGCCAGAAGGGGGAGGGACCCTAAACCAACACAGCTTGTTAGTCTTCAAAGTTAGAGCCAGTTCATACTTTACATTTTCAGTCTCATTGCCATTTCATGTAGCGTGTCCTTTTAGTAGCATGTGAAACATAGGATGACATGTTACTTGAAAATAGCAATGATATGGCCAGGGCTGAATCAGTGGCCTGGATATGCTGTTTGAATAATTTTACACAGTGGGCATTTAATAGTATAGGTTTTTTGAGATTTTTGCTCATGTGACACACATCTGATAGCTTTCAAACATTCTTTTCATTGTCTAGGCAAGATCCAACAGTTATTGTGTTTCAATTTTAGAGCTGCCTCCAGGGGAAAGAGCCCAGAATGTGACTCGACTCTTGCGAAGGCAGGCAGACGAGGTCAAAACAGAATGGGATAAACTGAATCTACAGTCTGCTGACTGGCAAAAAAAGATAGATGAAGCCCTTGAAAGACTGCAGGAACTTCAGGAGGCAATGGATGAGCTGGACCTGAAGCTGCACCAGGCTGAAGCTATCAAAGGGTCTTGGCAGCCAGTGGGGGATTTGCTGATTGACTCTCTCCAGGATCACCTTGAAAAACTCAAGGTAAAACTATGTTTTCATTCATCAGCATTGGAGAAAGTAAGATATGTTTGTCTTTCCTCTACTACATTTCCCCCCTGTAAGCTAAGTTCATGAAGAGAGGATTCATTGTTATTTTTTTCATTGCAAAATATTGAAATATAACATTCTTGAGAACTCTTAAAATGGCATTGAAGGTTAAAAAAAAGAGTATTAGTAAATAATGAAAAATTCTAGCGGTATTTCACTGTCATCTTCAATATTCAAAATGGCAGCCACCATGATCTGAATGAAATTATGATTGTCTCAGGGCTGCTTCTTATGGACTTCATAGGCTTCCAGACCTTGCTTTCATGGAGGGCTGTAATATCTGTAAGCTTTTTACCATATGTGACATCCCAGTTGCATGGGGAATCTTCACATCAGCATTTAAAGCCATCAAGAATGTGTAGATCAGGCCATCACATGTCTTGTAAGAGGCTTACCAATGTTATATTTCCTGAATAGAGCACAATAAAGCAACACGTGCGCGCACGCGCACACACACACACACACACACACACACACAGAGGGGCCATGATACTTAATTTACCTTCATGAGAGTTTATTGAAGGTAAAGAGGGTTATTATTTATTTATTTGAAATATTTTTATGCTGCTGCTCCAAAAAGGCTCCCAGAGCAGCTTATATATAATCAATTAAACAAGACAGTCCCTACCCTGCAGGCTTACAATCTAAAAAGACACCGCACACAAAGAAAAAGGAATGGGAAGGGAAGGTGGAAGAATTAATTAATTCTTCTGGCAGGGCTGGTGGAATTGCCCTGTGCTCCCTCTCATCATCTTCTGTACAGCCCACTGGAATGGCATTTATTATGGCATAAATAGTGTTGGCTGGTTTTGCTAACAGATAGGGAGAAAAGAAGAACATTATCTTAGTTCTGCTGAATGAATGTGTTGTAGACAGAGCACAGTTCAATACCAACAGGATGGAAGGTATATGTTCTGTTGGGTTTGAAGCTCACAAGGGAAATGATGCGGTCAGGCCAAGTCTCTTCTGGTCAGGCAAAGATCAGTTCAGGTCTTGTCACTTCAACAGAGGACAGGGAAGTAAGACACTGGACAGCTCCCTGTGAGCCCCGATGGAAGAAGCTCTCCCTCCTATTGCAACTACTGTATAGAGGGATATCTCAGGAGAGAATGGAAGCCTTATATAATATAAACATGATCTCTAACAGAGTTGGGCCCATCTCCCTGGAGAAGCCACCTGGGTTTTTTTAAAGGGGCCCTTGCCTGATTTTGTATCCATTGGCTTCTGCGAGATTGGGGAGGGGAAGGTGCTACTGGGGACTTATCTTCTGAGTCCAAGGACCATAGCAGGGCCATATGCTCAAGCCAGGAGGGCATGGCAGAAGGTACCTAAGTTCCCCCCTGAGTGGAGCAGCCTGTACTTCATCCTTCTCTGAATTTTTTTCACAGTATTGCAGGCCCTGAGGTCAGGGGCCATGCCAGAACTTACATTAGTCATATCTGGAGTATGAAAATATTCAGATAATTTTATATTCTTGGTCACATTAGAGCAAACTATACTTTTGGTTGCCCCATGATAAGCTTGGTTCTCATGGAAATATTCATATTTGCCACATTGAGTGGGGATTTTAGCCAATAATACATTACAGTTGTTCATAGCAATAGATTTTCCATGGTAGCATGCCTGTTTCCTTGGTAATGTCAATTCCTCACAGATTTTTCCAAATTAAATATACATCAGAGTCTGCTAATACTCCTTATTAAGCTACTCTCTGTGTTAAGGGTTGCATATGATAGCACATGATGTTTTATTGCTATATTATAAATAAATTGAGTTTTGGTTAGCAATATATTTTAACAGTGGCATTCATGGAGAAAAAAAATGTAATCAATTAAAACATGCTTAAAATGTATAAAATATATAAATCGGATTGCATTATTACTAATTTATTTTGAATATAAGACAGCATGACAAAGGCCAGGTTCGCATGATCATGGCAGCTGAAATAAGCCACTGTGGTTTGTTGCAGCCACTCCGCAGGCTGACCAAATTTCCCTAATTACAGCACAGCTTGCCATGTTGTCTGAAACCCAGGTGGCATGGCTTGTTTGGGGTGGGCAGCAACCCTCAAATAACCCAACAGCCCATGGGTTATTTGAGGTTGTTGCTCACCCCAAACAAGCCATGTCACTTGGGTTTGGACAGCACGGCAAGCTGCACTGGTGTGGGTAATTGGGGAAATCTGACCAGCATGCACCCGACATGTGCAGCAGCTGCAACAAGCCACGGTGGCTTGTTTCAGCTGCCATGATAGTGCGAACCAGGTCAAAGAGATTGAAGCTTATGATTTGTTCCAAATATGATTTGTTCCAAAGATTTCTGTAAAAGTAGCTTAAAATAGTTATCAGACTTCACTTTGTTTCCTTTGAACATCAGCTGTTCAGACTTAAACATGTAAACAATCTTATGTAAGTTTCCCTGCTTCCTCTAATAAGTATCATATTAAGTTCTTTACTAGCTTCTTGATAAGCCTTAAATACTACTTGATAGTACTGACTTTACTCCTTTCTTAGTAAAGCAAGTACTTGGTGTGTTGACAGACAGGTTGCCAAACTTGACAAGGCAGATAGGAGTGGGTACTTGGTGATAGGGAGTGGGCACTGGAGCTATAGTAAAATTGTGGAGTTTTGTTGTGGGGAAGGTCTATGTTGATAAAATGAGTGAAAAACTCAATGAGTGAAGATTATCTGACCTCAAACAAGGTAATTGTTCACAACTGTTGTAGATTTTATGAAAGACGTTAGGGATTCAGACTGAACCCCAGATCAATTTCTGAGATTGGCAGAGGAAATGGGGGGAGTATTCCAGCATGAGACAAGAGACGTAATAATAACAGTCCATCGGGAAGCATGAAAAATAGAAACAGAGAAAAGGAAGTGAGGGCAGAACAATAAAAAGTATAAATAAGAAAGGGAAGAAAGTAGGGCACCACAAGTGAGACCTGTATCAATATGTTGCAATCTCTACCCAGCCCATTAGACAAATGTCCCTTTTAAGGGCTCCAGCTAGCTTGGTACAGGAGCCTTTTTCTCCTGTTCAGCTCTTTCAGATGGTGAGCTTCAGGAGGGGGGAAAGGGAGAAAGGACACCCTTTGTCCCTTCGCTGGCCTTCTCTTCCTGCGTAGATGTTTCCGGTAGCAGGTGATGTGAAAGACCTTTGCCTGAGATTCTGGAGAAGCACTGCTAGTCAGAGCACACAATGCTGGGCTAGATGGACAAATACTGTCACACAGCATAAGGCAGCTCCCTGTGTTCCTGTAGTGCCTAGTAGACTCAGGTGTGGACTGCCAGCCCCAAACGTGTGATTTCATAGTTATACTGTGTGTCGGGGAGGGGGAGTCTGGAGAATGACTAAAGGTGTCCTTTTTCCTTTCCCTCCTCCTGAAACATCTCTGTATAGCATAGCAGCCTTCCCCAACCTGGTGCCCTTCAGATGTTTTGGACTACAATTCCCAGCATTCCTGACCATTGGCCATGCTGTCCAAAACATCTGGAGGGCACCAGGTTGGGAAGGCTGCTGCATAAGGAAGCTTATAAAGGAATATTTTTAGCATTTTTATTGCTGGTATGAGAGAACTTTAATTCAGCCACAACTTTTTAACTGTAAAGTTGGGTACACAGAATTAACACAGACACTGGGCTTCTCTACGCAAGGCATTTATTGTGCACTTGTGATCCCTCACTCACAGAAGTTTTCCGGTCCTTTACATGACGTCATTATCCTCCGGGTCCTCTCCCATGTTTTCCATCCATTTTTGTGGCTTTTTTTAGACTGAGGAAAGTGTGGTATTATCCTGGATGCCGCCATGATTCACTATCCAAGCTTCATGTATATTCGCAATTCTGCTCTATACCACAATGCCACCTTGTGGTTATGTAATAGAACATATAGGAACATATAGAAAGGCAGAGAAGGAAACCCCCTCGGAAAAAAACTTGTGTAAAGGACGCTCTCTTCCTCCCGAAAAGAAAATGGAAGAAGCAACTTCGGTAAAGTGCCGGCCAGGTTAAATGCCTCATGTAGAGTCCACTGCCTTGACTAGATCAACTATATACTTTCCAACCACAATCCTTGCCTGCAACTTAATTTAGTTCCCTTGAAGGCACAGTAACTTAAAAATTGCTATATCTGTCCCCTTAAACCAGAGGGCTAAACAGCACAGCGATCCAATGGATTCCTTCTGAAATATTATAACTTTGATAGCTTTATTCTAGCTTTTAATCCTAATACTATCTGTCCATTTATAATATAAAGATGAGCTTTCCCTTTAAATGGGTATACTTTGCTGATTTTAGTGCAAGCTCTGCATGGACATATTCAGAACGGACTATGGCTTTTTTGTAGTAATGATATTTGACTGGGCTTTTGTTAGCATTCTGGGTGAACTGAGTCATACTCCTATAAAGATTATTTGTGCTTATTAAATCTATTTCCAAAGTTCAACACTTGTCTAAAAAAGTTTTTTTTTTAAATCTTGTATCATACTGGTTAACTTATGGAAGTAGGGAAAATTCCAAAACCTAAAAGTGTCCATTCTATCTCTCTTGATGTCTATATGATACTGAAAGGTTATTTTCTTTTTCTACTATATATGGGCACAGTTCAGCTATTTTGTAGATTATTTTGTGAGGTTTAGTATTTATAACTACTGCTGTTACTATTTGTCTTTAATACAGTATTATATTTATAAAGCAACTGCAATCTTAACTGTGTTTGCTCTTGCAAAAACTTGGTGAGGTAGGCCATTTTACAGATAAAGAACTGAGGATGAGGAACAGTGTCCAAAGACATGTAATGAATCCATGGCAGATGTGAATCTTGAACCCAGGTCTTATTTTGGTGGTCATGAATTAAACATTAATCCAAATACTAGGGACATCATAGGTTAATAAGTTTTAGTAAATCATTTCAAGTATTCACCCTTTGCCATCCTAAAAATGTAATGAATCACATAGACAATTTACAGTGAGGTTGTCTCATTGAACTCCATGATGCTACATCAGCTTAAGGTCAGGGAGGCATCTCAAAAGAATAAAACGTTGGTAGAAATAATTTAGTGTGGGAAGAACAGTTAAGATAATCTACAGTCATAGACAATTCACAGCTCTATTGTGTAAATGTTTGCAGAAAAAAATGGCAACAGCCAAAAGCAAAACAAAAACAAAAGTATATATAAATGTATGTAGGTGTATACATGTGGAGTTTGTAGTGGCTTCACATATGAATAAATGAATATGAGTATATGAACATATAAAATTACCTTAATCAGAGTCAGATCATTGGTCCACCTAACACATTATTATCTGCTCTGACTGGAGACAGCACTCCAAGGTTATAAGCCAGTGTTTTCCCCACTTCTGGTACCTAACATCCTTTAACTAGAGAGGACTGGGTTCCTGTTAATATTTTATTTTTTTTCCAGCTAAGGGCGCAATCCAAGGCATGTTTAGACAGAAAAAGTCCTACAACTACCAGCATTCCCCAGCTAGCATGGGAATTGTAGGATTTTTTTCTTTCTAAACATGTTATAGTATTGTGCCCTAAATGTAATAACTGAAGTGTGTTACATTGCCTAGATATACCGTTGCCTGCCAGCCAAGGTTTTATAAAAGCTATTACAGGAATATACCAGAAATGAAAGTCTAACTATAAAAGAGCAGAAGATGATCATCTTTTTTAAAAAAGTTGTTTTCATTTCTGAAACAGGTGGCCTCCCAACCTATCTTTATACTGAAAAGTTTTATCAATAACTTCAGCAGTCATTATTAGCACACAAGGGACTTATTTTGATGCTGTACCTATCAAATATGCAGATGCTATAACTGTGAAGTAACTACTGCATTTAAGCAAGTCAAGGAGTGAAATAAAATCAATTTATCTAGCTAACAGAGTAATTAGTTCAGTTTGGAAGTATATGAAGTAAGGAGTATAATAAGGAGAAAGCTGTCTAGAGTGCTCATTCCATAGATACTTTGCCTTGAATATCCTTTTCCCTTTTGGAACAAATAATTCTGAACTCCAATATTATTCTTTTCTGGAGTAGGTTTAGCATTTGTAAATGATGCTTTCATGATTTTGGGGGATTCCTCAATTCACCACTTGAATTTCAAAAAAGAAGTGTGTATATTTATTTATTAAATTTCTACACCGCCCAATAGCCAAAGCTCTCTAGGTGATTCACAACAACAATTAAAACCATAAAATACAGCACAATGAAACATAATATTAAGCTTTTAAAAAATTAAAACTACAGTATAATTTAAAACCAAAGTAAAAACCAGCAGCAATATAAAGTTTTATATTGCCTGGGAAAATAAGAAGGTCTTCACCTGACACCAAAAACGTCATTGCATAGGTACCAGGTGAGCCTCTCTGGGGAGCTCCTTCCACAACTGGGGTGCCTCAACAGAAAAGGCCCTCTCCTTAGTAGCCACCTGTCACACTTCATTTGGAGGAGGCACCCTGACTCCTGAGAAGGACCTCTGAAGATGATCTTAGGGTCCAAGCAGGTATATATGGGAGGAGATGATCCTTCAGGTAACCTGGCCCCAAGCCATTTAGGGCCTTTTAATTTAATACCAGCACTCTGAATTGGATTGGTAAATGGACTGGCAGCCAGTGCAGATCACAAAGCACTGGCTGGAGTAATGTGTTCATATTGTCCAATTCCCATTAACAATCTTGCTGCCCTTTGGACCAGCTGAAGTTTCTGGACCATTTTTAAAGGCAGTCCCATGTATAACACACTGCAATAATCCAGACAAGAGGTTGCCAGAGAATGGAAACTGTAGCTAGGCTGTCTCTGTCCAATTAAGGACATAGTTGTAGTTGATATATCAACTTAAGTCCACCTGTGCCTCTAGTGACAATGCTGGATCCAAGAGCACCCCCAGACTATTAATCTGATCCTTTAGGGGAAGTGCAACCACCTCCAAAACAGGTTGAACACCTAACAGTACCTATGTCTTGTTTGGACTGAGTCTCAGTTTACTGGCCCTCATCTGGTCTATTACTGTTCCCAGGCACTAATTCAGAACACCCACTGCCTCGCCTGGATTTGATGAAAAAGAGAGATACAGCTGGGTGTTATCTGAATATTGGTGACACCTCAGCCCACATCTCCGGATAACCTCCCCAGAGAGGTTTCATGTAGGTGTTAAAGACCATGAGGTATAGGATAGAGCCCTATGGAACCCCATAGCATAACTGCCAAGGCAGAGAGCAATAATCCCCCAGCACCAGTTTCTGGAATTGGCCATCCAAGTAGGATCAGAACCACTGCAACTGTACTTCCAACTCCCAACCCAGACAGCCTATCCAGAATGATACCATAGTCAATAGTATCAGAAGCTGCTGAGAGGTCCAAGAGAATCAGCAGGGTCATACTCCCCCTGTCCCTCTTTCGGCAAAGGTCATTGCACAGGGTGACCAAGGCAGTTTCCATTCCAAAACCAGGCATGAAGCCAGATTGAAATGGATTCAGATAATCAGTTTCATTCAAGAGCACCTGGAATTGATCAGCAACCACCCACTTGAACACCTTGCCAGGAAGGGGATGTTGGCAACCAGCCTATAGTTGTTAACATCTTTCCGGTTCAGGTTAGGCTTCATTAGGATTGGCCTAACTACCACCTCCTTTAGAGATGGTACCTCCCCCTCTCTTAAGGAGGAATTTATAACCTCCAGGACCTAGCCAGACATCCCCTCCCTATTAGATGTGATAAGCTATGTAAAGCAAGGGACAAGCACACAGCTGGTCTACCAGAAATGGCCAAGCACCTTGACCGAATTCTCGGGCCTTAATGTCTGAAACTCATCCAATAAAACTAAACCAGTAAGTGCTCTGGACACCTCAACTAATGGAACTGCATTAACTGTGGTGTCCAAGTCGTGATGTATATGCATATGCACACTATATGAAAGCAAGGTAGTAGTGGTAATGTATATGTGCAGAAAGAATTTCAGCCAAATCACATTGAGTATGTTTGTAGAATCATGGTTTCATTGATGAAAGCAAGGGTTGCAGCATAGGCACTTCTAGCTTTGAAATTCTTCCCATATGCAAGAAGTCTTCTCTTGTTAGTGACAGCAGATTTTGTTAAGCATTTGTTTTTTAAGTTTAATGTTGAATGCTATAAGCTGCATAAGAGTTGAACCATTTTTTTTCCTGGAATGAGTCAATTTTTATGACAAAAATTAGGGAGAGCTGTTGTCTTAAATTGCTAAGCAGTTTATTATGTGGAGGTTCATGTTGTGCCTTAATAGAATCTGACCTACCTTACCTTTGACTATGAAATGGATTCTACGTTTTCTTGCTAGTTCTTAAAGGCTGACAGTGTTTTGAACTATCAGTAGGGTGGCTCTGCCTATGCCGCACCTTCCTTCATCAGGGATGACACAGCAGAGGCAAAACAGTCCTGACAGCAGGGAATGATGATGTAATGGGGCATGGCTACGCCTCATGACATAACAGTGCATGTCCATGCCCCATTATGTCATCTGGCCCATGGAAGGGTGGGTGGGTGGGTAGGGGTCATTTTGCCCCCCATACAAAATCCATTTCCAACCCTGGCCTATCTAGTCCAGCATTCTGTTCACACAGTGGCCAACGAGATGCGTATGGAAAGCCCACCACAGGAAATGAATGCAACAGCATCCTACACGTTCCCCAGAAACTGGTATATAGAGGCATAGTGCCTCTGATACTCAAAGTGATATATAGTCATCATGACTAGTGGCCATCGATTGCCTTATCTTCCATGAATTTGTATAATACCATCAACTACCAGGTTGGGCTTAAGAGACACTGTGTTGCAATGGTTCCAGTTCTTCTTGGAGGGTCGATCACAGAAGGTGATGCTGCTGGTGGATTTCTTTTCTACACTGTGGCCTTTGGCTTCTAGGGTACCTCAGGGTTCCATCTTGTCCTCATTCTTATTTAACATATACCTGAAAAGCACTGGAGGAACACATTCAGTAGTTTGGGCTGCACTGCCACCAATATGTAGATGACACACAACTCCATCTCTCTTTCCCATCTACAAAACCCAGGGAAGCTGTGGTACTCTTGAACAAGAGTCTGGACGTGGTTTGTGGGTGGATGACAGTGAACAATCTGAAGCTTAACCCAGATGAAACAGAGGTGCTGTGGAATGGAAAACTGGCCTATCTGGATAGAGGTGTAGGCAACTGATGCTGGATGTGGTTTCACTCCCCTGAAGGACCAACTTTGCAGTTTGAGGGTTCTGCTCATCACTATCCATGGAAGGACAAGTGACATTGGTGGCCAGGAACACCTTTTACCAGATTAGTCTGGTTTGCTAACTGCATCCCTATCTAGAGTGATTGGATCTAGCTTCAGTTCCTCATGTGCTAGTTACATCCAGGCTTGACTACTGCAGTGTGCTTTATGTGAATTTGCCTTTAAAGACAGCTTGAAAGCTCAACTGGTGCAAAATCGAGCCACATGGATACTGATGAGGGCCAGGAGGTCAGAATATGTAATACCAGTTTTGTACCAGTTGCACTGGTTAGAAGTGCATTTCCGGACCTAATTCAAGGTTCTGGTGTTAACCGTTAAAGTCCTAAATGGTTTGGGGCCAGGTTATCTTAAGGACCGCTTTCACTCAAATGATCTTGCGTTTATTAAAATCTTTGAAGGCCCTGCTTATTCAGCCATCAGTAAGATAGAGTAGGTTGGTGGGTGTGAGAGATAGGGCTTTTTCAGCAGTGGCCCCATGTTTGTGGAACTCCCTTCCAACTGATCTACACTGCTTTCACTTTTTCTTCCTTGCCTTTGTGCTGTAATGGTCAGGCTATTTTTCTTCATCCACAAATTATTTCATCAGCCAAGCTAATATCATTCTCCCGATTCTTCTTCAGAACCTAAAAGGATCTGTTATTATGACATTCTCAAGATGTCTGTATTGTGAGCAATATTCCACAGCTCATCATCTCATGTGATCTGGTTATCTCAGAGATTATGCTCTTATCTTTTCTGAACAGAAACTCTATGCATCACAGTGCCCATACATTTTCTTTGTCTACTATAATCTCTGGTTTTACAAATACTATTCTTGAACACATTCATTTCAGTTGGATAGGGGAATTTCCTCCCTCTGACCCATACATTGTTCCAAAACACAGCATGTAGCCATATTTGTCAAAACATTGACCATTTTTTTCTAGCTCTGCATCACATTTAAGTCCTTTCTAGCTCTTAGACATTTCTGTGACACAGTGTAACATAACAAATGGAAATTGTCCCCCACAGTTTGGAATGGATATTGAGCTGATTCCTAATATCAACCTGCTCTCACAGTGAGTTAGGGATGCGCTCATAAGCTTTTAAATGGATTGGTTGAAGCCTCCCATAAGAGCATATATATAAAATCAAATTATTTTCTCTATTTCTTGTGTTGGGGTATTTGGGTGGCAGTTGCTGCATCCATTGTTGATCATGCTGGCATAAACCCTAATTGGCTGTCACGTCTTTCATACGTCAATCCCTCACAAAGTCTTTTCAGTCACATTTATCTCCTGCCATTTCATCATGTGCCTAATTAACTTGCTGGGTCAATAGATACTACACTCCTGAGAGACCAGTATAGTCTTTCTGTACTTGTCAGACACTTTCCCAATAGGGATAATTAGGCTGATACGGTTTGTTGCCATTTCCATTCTCTTGGTGTACCATAGAGTCCTTTAAATGCTTTGAACTTTGTTGGTCTGCTGTCTGTTTCTAGTGGACCAGACTCAATGCAGTTCAGCAGATAGAATATTGAAAGGGAACTGGGGAATGTTTTCTTATCCAGGAAGCCTCTGGGGTCTTGAGTAAGTCACTACCTTGAAGCCTCAGTTCTTGAGCAGTTCAAAGCATCATTCATTCCATCTCATAGGAATTTTATTATAATGTAGGTGGTAAAAAAACAAGGCTGTTCCTTTCTTTTCTCTTAGGGCACAGCAGTGTATCACACACACACACACACACACACACACACACACACGCCAGTTTCCATCCCTTGGTCACACTGAGCTTCTGGTACAGTACAGCCTCCTATTCTCTAGGGGAATCAACACCAAAAGCTCACTGTGACCAAGAAGTGGAAAAAGCAGTATGTCTTTGTTCTTCCATACAACACAGTACCCCCGACCCCCAGTATAGCACTGAGTTGCCATTGAGATTCCTCTTACATCTTAGATACCAGTGTGTTTTATGTAAACTGGATTCAGCCCCCCACCCCTTGTACTCACTAAGGAAATAATCTTGCAACAAACCATGCTGGTTGGTCTGGCAGGTAGTAATTCTTCTGTCCCAAAAAGACATCAGAATCAGTATCAGCGAGCCTCTTTGTGGAAAGCATTCCAGAACTGAAGTGCCACAGCGGAAGTGTCACTATTTGTATGCTGGCCCCAAGCTGTTTAGAGCTTTAAAGGTTAAAACCAGCATCTTCAGCTGGGTCCAGAAACAGACTGGAAGGCAGTGCAGTTGTTTTAAGCCTAGTGAAGTGCTCAATATGTCCAATCTCAGTTAGTAATCTGCTATCATGTCTTGTACTACCTAATTACAGTTTCCTAACCATCTTCCAGGGTAGATATGAACCATCTTCATACAACACATTGCAGTAATTCAAAGGGATGTAATCAAGTCTGGATAATTGTGGCCAAGCTATCTCTGTACAGGACAAACTATAGCTGTTGTACCAGCCTTATGTAGTTAAGGGCACTGCATGCCTCCAAGGCCGCTTGGACCTCCTAATCAGAGCTATGCTGAACCTTTCAACCCAGCCTTTTTTGACCATTACTGGGAGTAGGGTGGAACCCCGCCCCCGATTCATTTATTTTGGCGTAGTGGTTTTGGAGGCTGGTCCAAAATTCTAAAGAAATTCTAAAGACCGTGCGCGTGTGTGCGCGCGTTTGTGTGTGTGTGTGTGTGTGTGACTGTGTGTGTGAGAGTGTGTGTGTGTGACTGTGTGTGTGTAAGAGTGTGATAACATTGGCAGTTTTATTCTCAATTCCTTTCCTAATGATCCCCAACATGGAATTTATGTACAGTTCTGGTCACTGAAAGCATATTGTAGAACTGGAAAACATGTAGAAAAGGGCAATCAAAAAGATCAAGGAGCTCATGCAGCTCCCCTATGTGGAAAGTTTTAGCAGTACCTTCTTCCCAGGAACAACGGAATCCCAGGAACAAATATAAATGCCTTTAAAAAAAAGAATATATAGAGATATGTATGAACATTGTACATGCATTTGTTAGCAGTTTCAAGTTTCATAACTTTAAAGTCACATTTTGAAAGTCTCAAATCAGTATTTGAAATCATTAAAAAGGTAGGGAATTATTTTTATTGAGAAAAAAATGCTCTCATACATAAAATATAAAGATATGATTACCTATGTATGTATAATCTAATGGTGAGGTGGATACATGGATGAGCCTTCTTGATAACCAGCAGCCCAGCTTTTGAAATTCTGTGTTACAAGAGGATCACCTGGCTCCTTCTCTGCTCACCTTCAGATGCCAGGTCAAGACATCCCTGTTTCTACGTGCTTTTGACCTAAGTGAAGTTTGTTTTGGTTTTAATGTACTTAGTACGATAGCAGCCTTGAGACTCTTATTTGGAAGAGAAAGGCTGGATAGAAATACTTTTAAAACATAAATAGAATAAAATACCCCCCATACTAAGCCCCTTAACATGGAAGCATACTCTACTGACTTCAGTGGAACTTAATTTCAAGTAAGTGTTCTTAGGATCAGAGCCCAAGAGGAATTGGAACTCTCATTGTCCAGAATTCTGTGCAATACCAAATCTCTAAAGAGCGCTCCCTGTATTAGAGGCATTGTTCATGAACTAAGAAATTGAATTGAAGCAGGTCTACTGTAATATACTTAGAATAAACCAGGTATAGCTACTCTGGCAGGCACCAGCCACATGTCAAAAATACATTGCAATACAAGGCATTTACTCAAAATACATGATCTGTTCATCAAACAATCAATAATTAATATGTCCGTGTTAAATAAAAATGTATTTATGGATTGCAGGGGTCACCAACATGGTGCCTGCAAAGCTCTCCACTTCCTGTCTCCTTTAAAAAAATATTTTTTTAATTAAAAAAAAAACACTTGAAAATGTTATGCACCAGGTTCTCCTTCCTCTTTCTGAACCTGCTGCTGATCAGCTCTTTGACGGGCAGGAAGAGAAGGAAAGAGAGTCAGTGTGGCGTAGTGGTGAGAGTGTGGGTGACTTTGGGCCAGTCAACAGAGTTGTTGTGAGGATAAAATGGAGAGGAGGAGGAGGAGGATTATGTAAGCCGCCTTGGGGGCTTGGGTTCCTTTCAGGAAAAAAGGCGGGGTATAAATATAATAAATAGATATAAATAAATAAATAAATAAATAAATAGTTGCTTCCTGGCCCCACCCAAACTACTCCAACCCACATAAACCTTTCCCCTTTGCTCTCTCTCACTTTCTCACTCCCCCTCCTAGCCTGTAGCCTTGCTCTTTCTCTCACTCTTTCCTACCCTATCTCAGTTCCCTAGCTTTGCTCTCTCACTCTCACCCCTTTATCTCACTTTTTCTTCTTCCTCCCAACCCCAGCCTTGCTTTTTCTCTCTCTCTCTTCCCAACCCCTTCTCTCACTCTTCATACACACACACACACACACACACACACAGCATTTTCTTGGTGGGGGCTCTAATGACAAGGAGGTAGGCGTGCCAGGTTGGGAGTGGAGTAGCTGAGCCTGGGGTTGAGGTAGGGAAAACATTTCCTTTCCTTTGGGGGCTGGGAAAGGTGTGTGTGTGTGTATAGGATGAGCAGAGCAATCCTATGTAGGCCTACTCAGAAGTAATTTCCATTGAGTTCCATGTAAGCATTCATGGGATTGCAACCTTAAGTGGGTATTTTGCTGTGGGGTCAATTATGTGGATAGGCTTTGGAGTTCAGATCCTTCCTCTGCTTGTACTCAGTTTCTTGGGTGAATTACTTGTCTTTTGACTAGCTAGACCGCACAGCAGCCATTATGTGACTAGCCACATCCTCTGTGGGAGCCATTTTCTGGTGGTGCCCACAGCAGTTTCTCAAATTCCCAAATGTGCTCATGGGTCCAAAAAGATTGGGGATGTGTTGTAATTATGACCTGATTGCATTAATAGCAAATGTAAGAGTGGAAGACCGACAACCTGGTCTTCTGCGTGGGTTCAATGCTAAGGGGGTAGTGAGTCCTGGGGCGGCCCTCTCCGAGATCCCCAGCGACTATCACCCTTAGCCCAGAACAAAGGGATAACTTATAGCCACAGAAGTATCTTTTAGAAAACAAGTTTATTTATAACATTACCTTCACAAACCCAGACACACGCCAGCAATACAGCTTATCAGTACGGTACAAAGTAGCAAGCAAGAAGTCTTAAGGACACTGTGATTTCAGGGCTCTCAGCTAGTTAGTTCAGCTCGGGTCCCGGCAGAGGCCCGGTCAACCGCACGCTGCTAGCTGGGTTCCCGGCGGAGGTCCGGTCTACCCAAGCGGCTAGCTGGGTTCCCGGCGGAGGCCCGGTCTACCCAAGCGGCTAGCTGGGTTCCCGGCGGAGGCCCGGTCTACCCAAGCGGCTTGTGAGTGATTTCAGCTTGGTTTCCCGGGGGTCCGGTCAACCCAAGCAACCAGTGATTTCAGCTAGCTGGAGCGTACCGGGTGCGGCTACCTGGGGTTGCCGATCCTTCGTTCCCTTACCCCAGGCATGGGGCAAGATTGCTGATCAGGTCCAACAACCCAGTTCCCTTGCGCAGGGTGTTTTATACCTTGGTGTTTCAGGTAGCCCCTCCCTCTGTGATCAGGTGGGTTGACACCCTCCCTGAGGGGCGGCCTTTTGGGTCAGGTGGGGTGACGCCCTCCCCCCGTGGGATGGGGTCCCTTTGAAGCCACTTGCTTAATGGTCCCATCCTATGGTGTTGAGTGGCGATTTCTTAGGGGTGCCGAAGTGTCTGCTCTGGAGAGGTATTCAAGTCTTATGTAGATGGGGCTGATATGCGAGAGCATTGACAAACCTGGTGATGCTTCCTGCCTTCCCCCCTGGGGTGATTCTATGCAGATGTTGTTTGTCCCCTTTTGGAGAGGTATTCAAGTCTTATGTAGATGGGGCTGATATGCGAGAGCATTGACAAACCTGGTGATGCTTCCTGCCTTCCCCCCTGGGGTGATTCTATGCAGATGTTGTTTGTCCCCTTTGGCATCTGTGGAGACTGGCTGTCTCCCCCCCCCCCTGGGTCTCCTTCCCCACTCCTTGGTGAGTGTGTGTGTGTCAGGCAGGGGGCTTAGGTTGGCTTTCTCCACAGTAAGCAAATAGCAAATCTGTATATGGTCAACCAGTACTAGATAGTGTTGCTGCCTGTCTATAAGACAGCTATTTACATGCTTTTAAAACACACACACACACACACACACACATCCTCAGTGAAGTCATTGAAAAGCTTTCAGTAGAAAAACAAACCTGAGATGCAAAAAAGGACATTTAACTTTAAAAGGCCAAACAGTCATTCATGTCTGCTTGATGAAAGAGCACATTCACAGAGTGGGCTGAGTGCAATTAATTTTTTGTGCCCAATCACTCTGGAAGGCTTTTGAACAGGGATTTCAGTTGAACCTTCTGCTGTGATCAGGGCAGAGGCTTCAAGAAAAGGCAGGCACCCTCATATTTTATTATCCCTCCGCAACCTTAGGCTCCTTATACAGAATGCAGAGACAAAATGTTGAAATCTATTTCAAGCTGGAAGGAGGTAGCATCCCCCATTTTTACCTATGAGCCATACCCATCTTGAATTGTTGTGTTCAATGCAGCTGATTCTGGTGATGTCACGTTGATGGCAAGGGTGAGAAGAGACAGCTAGTTTCCATATTGGTAGCAAGCATTTTTATACCTTTAATTTTCTTGTTTCTCTTATGGAGAGGGGAGGGGTCTCCTCTAGTGAGCAAGTACTTCTTGACATATTTTGAACTAATCTCCCTATTGTTTTATTGTATTTCTTTTACTAGTCAGAAATTTCTTCCTGGTTATCACTTACTCTTTCCTTAATCTGTAAACTCATCATCGCCTTGACTGTTGACATAGCCTGTAGTCTGATTCCCCGCTGGGCATGTGCACAGTCTTCTTCAGACCAAATATCTTCAAATGCAAAGAATACAACAATAAACTGCAATAGAAAAGAAGAACAATATAATGTTATCAGAGGGCATTGGGCATGAGTTTATTTTACTTTTCTGTATATAGAAAAACAATAATTGCTTGGGGGGAATTGAGTATGCAAAATTGGCCACTCTACTATATTTTCAAAATGCCATGTAGGGGATAACCCTACAATTTCATTAATAGAGGTGGAAAATGGTTACAATAGGAGTTGATTGAATAATTTGGATAGGGTATCTGAATGCTGCATTTGACTTGTTATCCAGCTGATGCACATGTGGCTAGAGGAAAGAAGGGCTAAGAAACTGAAAAAGTGAATTGAGCAGTTACTATTATTTGCTTCAATTGGAGTCAGTGATTTCATAGGGGAAAGTCCCTGAAGCTGGGAGAGCACACAATGAGCCTATTCTTGTTGAATAAAGCGTATTTACTAGGGTTCTTTTCTCTTCCGTATAGCCCAAGACATTTATTTTCAAATTTGGAAAAACAGGCTCATCCATCAAGAGCAGAACAAAAAACAAAAACCACATCCTGGACTTTGTTCACTGTCCACTCACATTGGTTTATCCAGATCGTAATATTTATTCCAAAGAAGTTAATTTTGAACGTCCCCATGCTGCACTGCTCATAAAATCTAAGGAGCAAGGTATGGAGCATAATGGGCCTATTTTGGCCATTGGCCTATGGTGTCCTTCAGGGTTCCATCTTGTGCCCCCATGCTATTTAACATATACATGAAACCACTGGGAGAGGTTGTCTGGAGTTTTGGGGTTGCCACCGGTATGCTGATGACACCCAACTCATATATCTCCTTTCCATCTAAATAAAAAAAACTGTTCTAGTTCTAAATCAGTGTCTGATGTTGGTAATGGACTAGATGAGGGAGAACAAGTAGAAACTTAATCCAGACAAGACAAAGTTGCTCCTGATTAATTGAAAGGCAGATCAGGGAATAGGTATTCAATCTGTGCTGGATGGGGTTATATTCCCACTGAAGGTGCAGGTTTGCAGTTTGGGTGTACTCCTGGATTCAGCCCTGAACATGGATATCCAGGTTTCAGCAGTGGCCAAGAGTGTGTTTGCACAGCTGAGGCTAGTGCGCCAGTTGCACCCCTTCCTGGAGATGTCTGATCTGGTCATGGTGACACATGCTTTAATTACATTGCATTTGAACTACTGTAACATGTTCTATGTGGGGCTGCCTTTGGAAAGTGTTCAGAAACTTCAGCTGGTCCAGAACTCTGCAGCCAGACTTTTCTAGGGGTGTGTGCGAAGCTCGATCGGGGGGTGGAAGTGGGGCGAACTTGCCCCACTCAACCCCCCCGAGCTCCGTGTGACTTACCTTTCCCTGGCTCGGCACAACTCCCCACAAGAGGAGCCGGGGAAAGCAACTTCCAGGTCCCCAGCGCGTCACTGTCCCCGGTGCTGCGTTTTTTACGTAAATACCAGGGAAAACCACCTTTAAACAGGTGCGATTTGCTATTCGCGGCAGTTTTAAGGTAGTTTATCCTGGTATTTACGTAAAAAACGCAGCGCCGGGGACCAGGAAGTGACACGCCGGGGACCTGGAAGTCCGCGCTGGGGGCCTCGCCGAGCGCCTCAGCTGGTGCTGCAAGATGGATCGCGCGGCGGGGGTGCTCGGTGAGCGCCCAACGAGCCAAGGTAAGGAGAATTTGTCCATCCCTACTTGACTGGGCAAGTTATAGGGAACACATGACTCCCTTGTGACAACAGTTTCACTGGCTACTGGTCTGTTTCTGGGCACAATTCAAAGTGCTGGTTATGACATATACAAACTGGGACCAGGCTATCTAGAAAACCATATTTTCCTATACCAGCCTGACCAGGTTTTAAGATTTCCTGGGGATGCTTTCTCTCTGTCCCAGTGCAATCAGAAGCATGTTTGGTGGGGATGAAGGAAAGGGCTTTCTTGGTGGCCACTCCCAGGTTCTGCAACTCTCTGCTAGGTTGGCTCCCTCTCTGTGGTCCTTCTGCTGACAGACAAAGATGTTTTTATTCAGGCAGCCATTGGCATGTAAGCTGGTCTGGCACTGAAGGGGGTGTTATTAGGATTGGTGCACTTTGTTTCTTTTATTATTATGTTTTTAATTTAATTTGTTTGTTTTTATGATGTTTTTATTAATTTTTTGTTTTAATTTCTATTTTATTATTGTTAGCTGCCTGAAAAAAATGGAGGGTTGATTGGTGCCCTTAAGCTTCCTTTAGTTCCCTTTGTTTAACCTCTGTATGTTTCTGGATGCCAGGATTTGCCTTTCTCAAGAGGAAGTGCTCTGCTTATGGAAAATGAAATCCCTCTGCTTATGGAAAATGATCCTCCCTTCCCCAACACACTACAGCTCAGCCCATTCAGGGTCTCCTGACTCTCAGTGTTGCATTTTCAGAGGGTTGGAGGGGCTGCCATGGGAAGGAGGGTGGGGGGGGTCCACCTCCACCAGTGCCGGTGTTTCAGCATAAATCTGGATCCAATCCCTGGTTTTTATTTATAGCCAGACATGGCAGTATGGTGTGTGTGTGTGTGTGTGTGTGTGTGTGCGCGCATACTATATATTTACTCACATCAATTTTGGGCATTGGTTTCCACTGTCCCTGGTTTCAGTTATGGTGCTTTGGGCCTCTCACAAGCTGTCCCTCCCACCAGTTGTTCCTCCTACCCCTACTCCTGGCTATGCACAAGGAACTATGGGACTTGTTCTTGAGGGGAAGCACAAATTTTTCTATGTCTCAATCAAGTCCTAGTTTAACTGCACAAGAACACTCTGACTGGGTTCAGACAACATGATAACCCATGCTCAAGGGTTGAGTATGGGTTGAGTGTAGGTTGTCATTGATCCATTGGTTGGATTGAATAACTAGAAGAAATTATCATGTTATCTTGTCTAAACATACCCCTCATTATATATTTTCCTGACAGTTTTTTAAAATGTATTTTCTGAGATTGAAAACTAGGGATGTCATCATTGTAATATGCCTGTACTGGGTGAAAAAACTCATAGTTTTTAAATTATAGTATTATTAACTTACTTATTCCATACCATTATAAGAAATTAAAGGAGAATAGAAGAAAAATAAGATCTCTTAGGGTGCAATTCTATGGCCCTCCAACCTTGCCTGGGGGGGCATAGGATAGGACAGACTCCTCCCAGCGACCTCGGAAATCCCTTCTGAGGTTGCAGCAGGGAGTCTGCCCGTGGAGCACTCCACCCCCCACCTCGCAGCCGGTGCGGCTCTGTCTGCACCGGCTGGGAACCGAAGACAGAAAACCGTCTTCAGTTCTGGTGTCTGTGTGTGGGGGGGTGTTCCCAGGGGCGGGGAGGGGAGGAGCGAGGCACCACCACCTTACGACAAATCCAGGCAGTGCCTCAGCTTCTGCTCCTTGAGAGCAAAAACATTTAGATGGGCGAAATCAGCCATCTAAATGTTTTTGAGGGTGAGGGTAGCATGGTAACAATCCTATCCACCTCACTCCTCCCACCCTCAATAGGATGCCCATAATCCTCCGAGTTCAGAGGTTTACAGGCACCCACATAAGATGGGGCTGCCCATGATTCTTTCAGGTATGCTTTGAAAGGAGGCACTAAGAGTACATTCACAGTATGTATATGTCATTTGACAGTCTACAATCAGGGGTGGGCAACTTGTGGGCCTCCTGATGTTTTTGCCTACAACTCTCATCAGCCCTAGCCAGCATAGCCAATTGTGAAAGATCATGGCATTTGTAGGTAAAAAACATCTGGAGGGCCACAAGTTGCCCACCCTTGGTTTACATGGAACTGGGTCATGGGAAGGTTCTAGCACATACTCGAATTGTAGGTTCTGCAGAGCAGAAGCTGTGTTGCCCTGTGACTCAAACAAGGTTGCAACATCTAATTTCAAATGAAACTGTGAAGAAAAAGCGTCAGAGTTTCCTGCACCACACACACACACACACACACACACCTCCACACGTGTAAACAAGCTGGGGGCTGGGAACATCATGCAAAACGTACCTAGTTCCTCTGATGGCTCCTGACACCTCAGAGTCTCCCATGTCTTTGATGTCCCAGTATTTGCATGCAAATGCGGCCCAAGCATTCTATTCAGGACCAAGGAGCCACCTCTTCTGCTTGGCCCAGATGAAGTTCATCCTGATTGGCCAAAGACAGCTGGGCTACTGAAAGGAGGGGTGTGGGGGAAGAATATACTGCTGCTGTGGCTTCTGGTTTGGGTTGTTGTCTGCACGCTTTCGCGGGAGTAGGGCTTTTTTGCTGAGGCAAGCCCTGAAGAGGACCAACCCCCAGACAAAGGGAGTAAGTGCCTATGTATTTATATAGTAATGGACTAGTTTTGTTGTTTTGTAGCTCTACTGTGTATACCAAAGTGTCTCCCCACCTTTCCCCCTCTTCCCTCATCGCCCACCTTTTATTGTAATCTGTTTACCTTAAATAACCTTTCCTGGTTTTACCCCACACGGTGTGTGTGGTTCCTCTGTGGTTCAGTGCTAAATCCAGTGTATAGACAAGGGCAAGGCCCTGAGAGAATCAGTGTCAAGACGGCGGAGCTAAGGCTGGCAGTTTTGCACCTTTGATCTCTGGTCTTGAGTAAAGGACCGGGTGGCAGTCCTTCACAGAAACTTAGAGCTACTTCTCACATATTGTACTAAGATACACTTATAGAATGCACATAGCTTGCATCAGTTATGAATAGTAAAAAATGTGGAAGCAGGGGCCCAACTGATTACCAGTTGAGCATGCATGTTCCTTTTAATGTCTGTGCAAGTTTCCTGCAGGGTTGTGGTTCAGACCAGTATCATGCAAGGTGTATGTGTGCATACACATATGTGTGTGAGAGAGACAGAGACAGAGAAAGAAGTTTGAAGTTTTGAATGAAGAGGGCCAGAGAAGAGAGATAACATTTCTAGCTGGAGTTGGTTGGAGAGTTGCTAGCTGGAGTTAGTTGGAGGGATGCAGGGGTAGGGCTCTGTTGACTGCTGTAGGTGTGTCTGTTTACTTCCACTTCTTCTCTACTTGTATATTTGTAAATGTGTAGGCCCTTTCACACAAATACCTCTGCAGGTTACGTGAGGTAACCCCCCCACACACACTTTTATTATTAATATGTAAAAATACAAATTCTCAGCATATATGATAAATATATGAGGGAGGCTCCGAGGGCAGCAGCAAGGGGAAGGGCCTTTTCTGTGGTAGCCCCCCAACTCTGGAACAAGCTCCCCCTGGCACCAACTCTGCTATCTTTTCGGTGCCAAGTTAAGACTGCCCTCTATGTCGAGGCTTTTAACAACTCTAAATAGTGCATGGTGGGGTGGTTATTTTTTAACTTTTTTACTGGTCATGTTGTATTAACTTGTTTTAGCTATTTGTGTCATTTAAAATTTGGTTTACATTTTTTAATCATGTTTTTATTGTGTATTTTATATTGTATTGTATTTTTTAATTGTTGTAAACCACCCAGAGAGCTTCGGCTATTGGGCGGTATAGAAATAAAATTAATAATAATAATAATAATAATAATAATAATAATAGTAGTAGTAGTAGTAGTAGTAGGCGATTACTCGTGACCGAGTAAGATTGTCTTCCAGGATAAAATTACAAAAAGAAAATTATAAAAAGAGGAAATTCTAAAAAATTGTGTAGTCTACACGATAATGATGATGATAATATTAATATTATTATTATTATTATTATTATTATTATTAATAATAATAATAATAATAATAATAATAGCAAATGCTACAAAGACAGTTCCAGTGCTCTCTGATCCATGGAAACTGAACCCTGTTAGCTCTGCTGCTAGAAGTTTTCACTGCTCAGAAGGAGTGTGTAACAGTATGTTTTTGTGGGGCCTCTTTCAAAGGGCAGGATACCTTTAGTTTCTTGGCAGTTTCTTTTATGTTTCATACTAATCATGTTAATGTTTAACATATAAGACATTAAAAAACCACCATCTGTATGATGTGACTATACTTATTCCACTCCATTTCTTTTTTGTATTTAGTCAACAAAAGAGGAGCCAAGTCTTACTGTTGTAGATATCGAAAGTAGGGAGGAAACACAGAGCTTAGTCCAGTGGAAAACCCATTTCACCTCTGCAAATAAAAGTAGAAAATGAAATCTGTAGTTGTTCCGATGAAATAAAATTAATATAGAAAATCAAATTATTCAATATCTTCTTAAGTCCATAAGCCAAGCCTGGTACTATTTCAGAATATATTGCCTTTAATCTCTGTAGGCAGTTTTAAAAGGACACTGACAAAATATTTCACTAAATTTTAATTTATGTAGCTGATTGCAGTGTCCTCTGAAGTTGTCTGTTTCTTTTTCATAAATGTTTTGTCATATCTGCTCCACTTGACTCCCATTTAAAACTAATGGTGCTGCCGAATTTCATAATTGGTGAAAACTCGTGTGTTCATAATGCTCATCTTTGTAGTGAGCTTGGATCAGTGTCTTACAAATTTGTTATTAATTTTGGAATACATTGTGAGCTTTGCATCATGTGCAGTCTGTATCTAAACTACTTAAAGGGGTCCCTAAGAAGGATAGAGTGTGTGATTGCAGCTCTGTATCAGTTGAAGATATTACTCTTTTACTTTTAGAGTGTTCTATTTATACTGATCTTAGAATTAAATATAATAATCCATTGATAAAACCATTGAAGGGAAGATCATCCTTTGTAAAGGTTTGTTTTATGTTGTCTATATCCTTTAGAACATCTAAATTCCTTGTTAATGTTTTACAGATGTGTATTGTAAAGTTTAAAGGTTGTAAGGAAAATTATTTAATTTCTGAAGATCTATCAGCAACTGTGCATAATGGCGAATTGCTAGGATACAATACATTTTGGTTTGGTTTGGTATCTAAACTACAGCATTTCTGTGCATTTGCTGAGTTGGATGGTTTAACCATTTTCTTTCAGGAGGAAATATTATTATGACACTTTAACCCTTTAGGGAAAGGTTGGCATTTGAACTATTTCCACAAAACAATCATGTTGGAAGAAACAGCCAGGTAGGTTGTATACACCTCTATGTATGATCCGTATATCCTCCATATACTGATTGGCAACTGTGAATAAACATTCCATAGAAGGGTCATCTGTAAACAACCAATCAGGAAGGGGCACATAACATGATAGCAAACTGGTCTGCTATCAGTTTGCACAAGCTGTAGGATTTTTGTTTTTATAAGAGCTTATTTCATCTACAGTGCTATTACTTAAATTTTGTTTCTTTACACAGGTTTACCGAGCAGAAATTGCACCTCTTAAAGAGAATGTTAACAATGTTAATGACCTGGCTCATCAGTTTACCTCATCTGAGAAACAGCTTTCCCCATATACTCTCAACCGCCTCGAAGACTTGAATGGAAGATGGAAACTTCTGCAGGTAATCTTCCATAACTTAAAAACCTAAAATTCTGTTTGTGGTGATGATGATGTTTTTGCTTCTTTTTAACCCCCATAAGGCAAAGCAAGAAAGAAATGGACCCCTCGCCCAATAAAAATTTGGGTGATTTATTTTAAAAATAATAAACACTGTCTGCATGTTTTTATATATGTCTGAACATCTGAACTGTGCTCTCTTAAGAATTATAACAGACCTTTTAATTTAAGTAGAGTAGGTAACCTATTCCTAAGTGTGCAGTTTCAACAGTGTTTTTAGCTGGTGGTCTTGACTTGGATAAGAAAATTATTTAAAAACCACATTCTCTGAAAATAATTAGCACTCACACATTTTTAGCAATACAGTATACTTCACTCATGGTTTAGATGTCCAGTATGCACAGCTGCTTGGAACAGATGGAAATTGGTAAGAATTTGACATAGGCTTCACCATGGGTATCATTAATTGGGATGGGAACCATAAACAGAAACAGGTGCTATGCACTCACTTCCTGAGACCCATCCACCAGCAAATGGCTGCATGCATGTAGCGCTGGTAGGATACTTAGCAATAGATCTGAGCATCTATTTGTGGAACAATGGGAGGAGGGAGCTGGTGGCTACTGCACATCCTCAGTTTGCTCCAGGCCATTCTTTCTGATAAGGGGAGTAAACTAATTTTTGTATGCTTTTTTTTTTTTTTTTTTTTTTTGTATGCTTTGAAGACACTTTATTACATGGTGGAAGACTGAACTTTGATTCTACTTTCACCACTCAAGTTCATTTTCTGTTCTCTTTTAAACAATTCTTGGGAACATTAATTTTAAACACTACCCTTTACAAGCAATTTAATGATTCCTTCCTCAGTGCATTAAGATCACATCTGTAGAATCAGATCCAAAATGACAAAGTATTATATTCATTGTGGCCAGTGGCAGAGTTTGATCAAGCTATTAAGCTCATAAAAAGTGGTTTTGCTTTTACAGGATAATTAAGTTTTCCATATAAAATAAAAAGATCAAACTCAAATAGAAAAAATATATTACAATTTTGAGTTAAAAAACTGTAAATTAGACCATATGCAGAGCTTAAATGCCAGTATTTCTAGAACATCGTGTGTAGTATCTGTGTATCAGCCTTTCCCAACCAGGTGCCCTCCAGATACTGCCAGCATCCTTGTCCATTGGCCATAGTGGCTAGAGCATATAGGACATGACATCCAAAACATCTGGAGGGCACTAGGTTGGGGAAGGCTGTTATATATGAACATATGTGATGAATACTATTACATGTATTATACAACTAGCTTTTTTTACCCGGCGTTGCCCGGGTCGTCATTTTCCTATAGGCACTATTTGTTTGGGGCGGATCCGTCCAACCGGGTAGGAGCCAATGCGATGCACGCAAACCCCCGTGCGGACATACGTACGTACACACGTACAAACATTCACATTTATATAGTAGATAAATAATGATCAAATGAAGGAGTATGTAGATTTCAATTGCTCAAAAGATATACAAAATCCCAATCCAGAAAAAAAACAAAAACCCATCGGTTTCCCTGAGCAGCTATTTTATGCATGTGGAACATATGTTCCTTGCATATAAACCTACACTAGCATGCTGCAATGTCTGGGCAGAAAAAAACATTTGACAATCCACATTGTGTTTGCCCAGGGCTGGTGCTGGTTACCAAGTGTACTCAGGTAAGCTGACCAATATCTGCAAGTGTCAGCATAGATCCGCTGAGATGCATGTGCATGTGGATACACATATCTAAATAGAGCAATGGAAATTCTTCAACATGCCTACGACACAATCCATGTAGACATACATCTGTCTCTCAGTGTGAATGGGAAAGTGCATTCATACAGGCTGACAGGTGCCGCTGTGAATGCTTGTTTTTTCTGTGCTCAGAATTAGATTCCCACAACAAGGGATGAGGGACCTAGGGGCTATTGTGGGTAGTTCTGCTGGCTGGATTACAGGAAATTGTATATTTCAGTTTAAGCATACATGTACTACAGATAATTGAAAGAGCAAAGTGGGTCAGGGGAAGTTTTGAAGCATTACAGTCATGCCTTGGATTGAGAGCATAATTTGTTCCGGAAACGTGCTTGTAATCCAAAACACTCTTATATCAAAATGAAATCCCAAAAAAAAAATTTGTACAGAGATTTTTAATTTAAGCTGTACTATAGTACTTGTATTGCAAGACGTTGCTTGTATATCAAGTAAAAAATAAATAAATAAATATTTAAAAATGTGCTTGTCTTGCAAAACGCTCTCAAACCAAGTTACTTGCAATCCAAGGTATTACTGTATACCTCACATTGTTAAAGTGTATAAAAGAGGCTGCTTCTCTGCCAAATAACATTTCTGTTTCCCAAGTGAGAATGTATATTTTTGAGCTAAAATATGAAGTTATTGCTTACCAACATTATTTTTTTCTTAAGTGGCACACAATTTGCTAGTTGTTTTATTAAACTCTATTGAGTAATAGTATCTTTCTATTTGGAATCAAGAAGCTGATACAACATTTTCCATGTTTGGGGCAAGAATCCTCCTCCAATTTATAGACACTGTAATTTTTAAAAGTATAAAAAGGTAAAAAGGTCTTAGACATCATGAAGCAAAACATCCATGTTATTAAAAGCAAGACTCATCTTCCCAGCAGAGGGAGATTTTGATCTGTCTTAGAACTTGAATTTCTCTTTTAGTTCCCATAGTTAAGAAATTGCTCTTGTGTATTCCCTGAGAATAAGAGTGGCTGCCAATGCTACAATTTCCATGGTTCCTGAGTGGGCTATCAATGAATGAATTGATTATGTAGCATGGCCTCTACAGTTAGCACCATGTCCTTGTTCTGTGAGCTTAATATTAGACTCTGTTGGGCATCTTCCATGTGGAAATCTGCATGCTGGGTTTTTAACAATATGTAAAACTTGCAGGAGAAATTCCACTTCCAGCTGCTTTCTAATATTTGAGCAGCGGCAAATAGTTGCCTCTTTGAATTCTGTTTTTTCAAATTTAAGCAACTGCTTTATTTTATATTATGCCTAACTAGATGGGTATTAGGAAGGGTAGGTTAAAATGTATTTACAACCATTTGAACACTGAATGATGCAGGAGAAGCACAGGGTGTTTGTAATTAACAATTATCCCAATAGTAGCTTAGAAATAAAAATTGAGAGCATTCTTACATGCAGAGTCTGTGAGGTAATGGGTCAGATTAATACGCCTAGTAGGTCATACAAACATTGTAATTTTAGTCAGTATCATAGCATCCCAGACAAATAGCCAAACTGGGCATTGTTGTGTGCAGATTTATAGTAATTTAAAGCTGAAGTGCAACTTTGGTTCACCCAAGTACAGTTGGTAGTATTCAGTTAACCCATCCCACTGACAGAACAGTTTCCTTCTTTTGGGTGGTATGGGGACTACTGTATCAGGGAGGAGATGGGGAAAGTCCTGTTGTGAGAGTGTTGGATTTTGCCCAGTGTTAATAACAAGCCTGTTGTGTTTTCAATAGCTGGAATAGTGTTTGTAGAGCGGCTGTTTGGGTTAACTACAATAGATCTCCTTGTGCAAACCTTATACAGAGAAAGGGGGTGAAGCAGGTGAGGTCGGACACACCATTTCCTCTGGCTATTTTAGTGGCTTTTGAAAAACTAGGGACTTGGTTTAACACCAAATTCTATTACATTAAATTCTATTTTCCAACTCTATTTTCTCTGTCTGATCCAGTGCACATTTTCTGCTCCTCCTGGTTTCAGTTGCAGTTGTCTGCCTGAAAGACAATAGCATTATACACAGAAGTGAGCTTTTGCATCATAAACATTTGCATAATCTTCAATATAATCTAGACAATATGATTCCTCTCAATCCCCATTATTGATAGAACAGGAGCCAAGCACAGTATCCAAGAAGCTTAAACTTGTGGGAAAGAGTTAAATCCCAACAAACTAAAGTACAGAACATTAAAGGAGTTACCTTTCAGCATCACAGCAAACATTCATCTAACCTGGTATTCTGTTTTAAAAATGGCCAGCCAAATGTACTGGGAAGGTCATAGCAGATCATTATGGTGATGGCCATCCTGTGTTGGTTTTGCACCTAGCATCTGGTAACCAGAATTCTACTGCCTCTCAGCATGGAAGTTCCATGGAGCTGTCATGGCTAATAGCACTGATGGCTCCATCCTCTATCAATTTATCTCATCTTTGATAGTGATCATCACTACCTCTGTGATAATCGGTTGGATCCTCCAGACCAGTTTCATTGAACTCAGGTCCCATTGAAATTCATGGGACAAGTCAGCCATGATTTAAGGTCCATTGATTTCAGTGGGAACTAAGTTCAACTAACTTGGTCTGAGCCAAATGAATTCCATAAATTAATTATGCGCTGCGTGACGAAACACTTCATTTTTGTCTGACTTCAACCTATAACAGGTAAACTTATTTTTAACTACGAGGAAACATGATTTTTTGGTAATTGTTGCCACTCCTACTGCATGGTCTGTTGATCCAAAGAGAGGGAGTTATGTACACATCTGAAGCCATACTGTTCTGAGGTTATGTTGTTAATGCCTTGCTTAGATTCACACTTCAATGCAGCAGCTTGGAGACACTGTACATTAGTGTCATCATGGGATTCAAGGAGACTTGGACTTGCCAAATACCCCCCCCCCTTTGGACAACCACAGAATTAGCAGGCTGTTGTTTCTATTATTTTTTCTTTTTTGAAAGCTGGAGGACTGCTGACATTCAGGCACACCAAGTTAGCCTCCCTGCTAACTCTAGTCTTTCTCTCTATGACTTTAAATTCCCCTTCAATAGCACAAAGGAAAAATGGTCTGGAAAGCTGCATTTGGCACCTGCTATAACAGAATCACATTTTATAAACATCTGTGTTACTCCCTGATTCATCCTGAAGCTGTGTACAGCTGTGTTTCCAGTTCTCAGTTAACAGTGATTTAAATGCATATCTATCTCACATTACTAATTTAGTTAATTTATTCATAATTAACAGTATTCTATTTTCTGTCAAGGTTTGTGGCACTGTAACGATAGTATTTTGTCATTAAAATACTATAAAGGCTGCATTGCTGAGGGCTTTTTTATTTGTATAATATAAGAAAAGAATGTCATTTGTGCAAATAAAAAAAAAGATTACTTTGACATTTATTGTTTTCTATTAGAATTAAATGAGAAACCTTTATAAAAGGTTGTTTTCTATTAGATTTTAATGTGTAACTTAATGTGTAATTTAAAAGTGTAACTTTTGAGCTGAAACACAGTCATGACATGTTTATTTCTTCACCAATCTTTGTGCACCCTAGCATACACAGTGAGTTGGATCTAAAGTTTCTTCTTCGTGGTCTCTGTGCATCACACATATGGGTTCTGCGCCTGCACTGAGGCCTCCTTTGGGAAACTAATAAAGCTGAGGCACTTTAGGCGGGAACCCTTTCCCCACTGTGCATGCTCCTAGCAGGTTCCCGCCTATTCCCTTAGTTCCCTGAGACCACCATTGTGGCTGGGCGCCTTTCCGAACTTCTCCTGTAGATTGTTCTAGCTGAGGAAAACTTGCATTTTATTCAACTCCTTTTCTCTTACTATAGTTTTTCACTCTTTCTAGTTTTACCTTTATTTTGTTTATTTATTCTACACTTCTCCGGATTGCTGTGGAGGCTCTCCGAGGCCAATGCCTCTCAAGGCGGCCTTTAGAAAATGTGTCCGTTGCATCACCAAACTCCCACTGATGGATGGCCACTCACTCTGCTTGTTCTGCTTAAGCAAGGGGCACATAGTGGATACATGTCCCCACTGCCAAGCATTTACAAAGCAGGCGAGGAGGCAAAGGGCAGACCGCCTGAAGGCAGAGGTGTGGAATAGGGCTCTGGAGGCAGTGACAATTTTGATGGTGCCCAGATTTTATTACTTGGGAATACTTATCCCTAGAGACATATCCCAAATGATTAAATTTAATTTGAGTAAGTTGATTAAGGAGATCTCATGGGATATAGACAGATGGGCATCTCTTAAGTTGAGTTTGTGGGGTAAGGTTAATACACTTAAGATGAATATCATACATAGGACTGTATATGTTTTACACAGGGTTCCTCTACTTATACCTGGCAATTATTTTCAAAAACTTAATGCTTTGTTTTGCAAATTTTTCTGGGGTTCCTCCCCAGAAAATTGAAAAGGATGCAACTTTCAGCTAAAGAAGGTGGGTTTGGCTTTCCAGATCTTGCCTTATATCATAGGGCTTATTTGTTGACTAGTTCTAAATTCTGGTCATTTCCACTTAAATTAGATTATCCACCTTGGTCAGTTTTGGAATCCTTATGTTTGGATCCTCTCTCCAAATGGATAGCATTAGGGTCTCGCTACACTAAAACGGATAGGGTGCCTCCTACAATTACGGCAGTTAGAGAGGTGTGGAGTATTATGTCTTGTCAATTACAGTTTGACCCATTTTCTCATGCTAAACTGTCTTTATGGGGTAATCCAGATTTAAAAATTGGTAAGAAAATGTTCCTGTCGTGGAAAACTGCCTTTTTCATCAAAGATATTAACCACCAAAGAGTGGCTGTTGGGTTGGGGTGCCCATTGCGGAGGGCTACAGGTGCAAGGCCTGTGGTCCTGAATCCAAGCCACTGCCCGTATAAACTTCCTAGAACTTTTGGGAGTCCAGAAAGCCCTGCAAGCTTTTGAGACCAATCTCTGGGGTCGCCACGTGCAAGTTGTCATGGACAACACTACCGTAGTCCACTATTTGAACAAGCAAGGGGGTACATGGTCACACCAACTTACTCACCTGATGTTGAGCATATGCGACTGGGCTATTGTCATCTTCCATTTGTAACCCATCCATGTTTTCCTACCCCTCCTTCAGCCTTTTTTCTTACCATAGAAAATCCATTAAGGATGGAAAGATGGAATAGATGCACAATGTCTTTTGACTGGTAGTGCTAGGAGCTGCCTGTCTGGAAGCAACGTTTGTTTGTCTCTGACAGAAAGTCTTCTTCCATTAGAGAGAGGAAACTTTTGGTTTCAACCCAATGTCTACTTTTACTTACAACACCCCAGAAGATCAATTGCTATGCAGTACAATATGTGCTATATTGGTATATAATCTATGAAATCTATGCTATCTCAATTAACCAGATGCAACCCCAAAGTTTTTCATTTTAGGCATAATGGGTATAAATCTCAGAATCAGCTTTGATTTATCAGCTACAAACAATGAACTAGTGTGATGTAGAATACAGTGTTGGACTCGGACCAGGGAAACCTGCTTTAGAATATCCACTAAGCTATGTAACTCCATTGTGTGGGGCAAGTTACTATAAAGTAAACATAGTAGCTGTAGGGCTGAGAAACCCCATGTTTCATTCTCCCACTTTTCTAGGTAACTTCTTAAGATACAAAATTCATCATATGACAATCATGTGGTGAACTTCTCTAGGACCACAAGCAGCAGCCAGTAAAGTGATACATGATGTCGCAGGGTGAGAGATTGTTACACATTTTGTATCACTAAATATTATAGAGGGGAGAGGAGGAGAAGCCACAGGGCTTTTGTTTTCAGCAGCAGCCACACATGAGCTGTAACATTAGTTCCAGCCTCTCAGCCTAGGATGGCTGTAGTACCAATGGTTAACGAATACAAACTGTGAATATGTACATGTGTAAGATAAATGGATTTGCTTTCTGAGAGAAGTGCTAGGAAAACGTGATATCCCTTGATAAATTGATCACCTGGAAGAGCCACTAGTTCCCTGGTTTTGTTTGATTCTGATGCTGGAAAGTTTAGTAGATGTTGGGGGCCTCAAGAGAAAAATATGTTGCCAGCAGGGGCTGCAATCAATAAGAGCTCCTTTGGGAACACATAATTGCTTATGCTTACCAAGTAGGACTTTTTATTATTTGAAAAGCAGTCCCCTCATACGCTACATCATAAGGTGTTTTTGAATTTCCTCTGAAATTCAAAAGCAGTTTGTCATATCTTGTATAGAACTGCTATTTGAAGAAAAAGAAAAGCACATTTTTAAAGCAGTCTTATCCTCCTCATTCATAATCAGAGGGGATGGGAGGGGGAGTTATTAAAATTAGCCAATTTTTGTTTTTTTGTTTGCTTCCTTTGAAATTTATTTCAGTAACGACCTACTGTCTTCTTGCAGTATTTTCCTCTTTGATTAAGAGAAAGTATGTACTGTGCCCCCTCACTCCCCTTACTTTGTGCCTCCAGAGGAAGATGGTGGCAGGTAGAGTGCTGCACCCATCGGAGACAGGCTTTTAGTGGTCGAAGTTCTGTGAATTACAACTTACTTCACACTGCCATTCCCTTAGGGTCAAATTAAGTGAGAACACAGCCAATGTCTAAGTAAGTACATAAAAGCTTTGAAAGAAAAAAGTGGAGGGGGGGGGGAGATGCCTCCCAGGATTGTCCTTAGTTTTCCAGTTCCAGCTTTTGGAAGTAAAACTTCTTCCAAGACAGTAAGTTTTCTGTCACCAAGGTTTCTGGGGCAAAAGATCCCAGCATAAAAATCCTGATCATTTACCAAATCTATTTTCCTGTTGCTGCTACCAGTACTATTATCATTTCCATAGCACATTAATTCAGCATCAGAGATGTATTAAATCCAGTCACAGTCAGAGGTGGGGTGAGGGTCAGATTCTGATGGCAATGTTATGGGTCTGCCAGTGAATGAGGAGGAAAGAGAGAGGAGCTAGACACATGGATATAGGGTGAACCTGACCATATTGTTTGTGCTGTGCCTGTGCAGACGCCTATAATTGCTTGCCATTATCATGATTAGAAGCTTCTGAGGTAGCAAACAATGAGTGCATGGGCCCTCTCTATTCCCTGCCTGCTGCTCAGTGGCAGTAAGTGATACAACCTGCCAACCCCAAGGCCCCAAGACATGCCATGACTATTGAATCTTCCTTCACCCTGGCCCTCCAAGGCAGCATTGCCGGCTGCTTAGTCTAAAGGCCTTCTTTTTTATTTAGTCCTTTCTCCCCCTCTCTGCTGTCAAAAAACTAAGAAAATGGAGGCAGGGCTTTTTGAAAAACAATGGATTCCATACCCTCCAACATTTCACAGATGAAAATAGGGACACACATGTGAATTTGTAAGAGGTATGGTTAAGCAACATGAAGGTGTGATCAAGAGGGTGTGGCCAAGGGTATGGCCAGGCAACCAAAGGGCATGGTCAAGTACAAAAGTTATTAGACAAAACACACAAAATCTGATATATTATAATTATTACATTATTATATTATATATTATTTTATAATATTTTATTAATGGCTTTTGTAAAAAAAAAATTAACCTTAAACCCTTAATTGTTGATATCTGATGTTTTTCGGGGGGGGGGTGTCAGTGCTTGCAATCTCTTTCTTTTTGTTTTAAAATTGTCAGGATTGGTCCCGCATTTTCAGGGCAATTGGAGAAGGAGAAGAAAAGAAGGAGATGTGGAGGAGGGGGAGCTTTTGGGTGGGTGAAAATACAAAAAGACACATTGGGGTTTTGAGCCCCTTCAGCGTTTTGCTCCAGCCAGCACCTCTACAGCTCTGTTTTTTAAGCACAAGGAGTAACTTTGAGGGGCTGGACAGCTTTGTTGATGTTTGTTATTGTGGAAAGGCCCCAGTTTAAAGCACTTTTTGTGCTCTATTCACACAATTTAGTTTTAAAGAAACGCTTAAACTGGAATAATCTTACAGAATTTAACGAACTTGAATTAAGTTAAAACAAACAGTGCAATCCTATAGTAGTAGTAGGCGATCACTCGTGACCGAATAAGATTGTCTTCCAGGATAAAATTACAAAAAGAAAATTATAAAAAGAGGAACTTCTAAAAAATTGTGTAGACTCTAGCGATGGGCAGGGATGTACTTCAAGCCCTACCTGGGCCCGAAGTTCTCCGCGGCTCGGTCCTCAGCGGCGGCCCGATCCCGCTCTTCTGAGCGGCGCGGAGTGTTCTCCGCGCCGCTCGAGCCACTTGAGCCACCGCCGTACCTGCCCATCCACCGCCGCCGATATTCCGCTTTCCATCCTTGAGTTGGGAATAAAGTAACTACTTTGGGAGACAGCAGTCAGACATTCGAACAACATGACCGGTCCATTGAAGTTGGCGTTGAAGGATCATTTTTTCAATGCTAGTAGTCTTTGCTTCTTCCAGTACACTGACATTTGTTCGCCTATCTTCCCAAGTAATTCACAGGATTTTCTGGAGGCAACGTTGATTAAATCTTTCAAGGAGGCGGAAATGACGTTTATAGATAGTCCATGTTTCACAGGCATACAATAAAGTTGGTAATACAATGGCTTTATAAACCAGTGTTTTGGTCTCCTTACAGATATCCCGATCCTCAAACACTCTATGTTTCATTCGAGAAAATGCGGCACTTGCGGAGCTCAAACGATGCTGGATTTCACTGTCAATGTTAGCTGTAACAGCAAGATAGCTGCCAAGATAGAGAACATGATTGACATTTTCCAGTATTGCCCCGCCAAGCTGGATAGATGGCATCACCAAAGGGTTAACTTGCACTTGCTGATGAAGCACTTGCTGATAAAGCACTTTGGGTTTTTTGATGTTAAGTGAGAGACCAAGTTTTTCGTATGCTTCTGCAAAAGCATTTAGTATAGTTTGGAGATCATCCTCTGAATGTGTGGAGAATGTCAGAAGCAAGTACAAATGTCTTCAATGGGTTTTACTTACTTACCAGGGGGCCTGGTCAGAGGCAGCAGGTAGAGCACACACACACACACATATGTCTAGGTCTGTTCCCTTCCTGCTTAAAGGGTCCATGGGCAAAATCCGCAGCTAAGCTAAATAGCTTGCAGGAGGAGGCAGGGAAATTCGGGGCTCTGCATAACAGATTGGGAATCTGCATAACAAAGTAAGAAACCGATGGCTTAAGTGTTTGCATTGGGGCAATTGGAGAGTATGGGATTCTCCTTTCTAGAGAGAAACAGGAAATATTTTGTTTGAGCTGTGCAAACCTTTGAAATTTAGTGTTGATATTGCCTTAGTATAAGTTCCAGAGTGGTAGCCATCTCTTAAGATATTGAATCAAAAACAAAGTGTTTTGTAGCACCTTAATGAAACACAAATTTATTGTGGCATAATCTTTCATAGGCCAATGTTCACTTTGTCTGATGCATGAAGCATGTGATATGGTGACCAAATGGGCACTGGTCTGCAAAAGCTTATTCCTAAGTTTAAAGTGTTATGAATTCACATTGTGCCAGTGTGGCGTAATGGTTAGTGTTAGTATATTGTGCACATATGCCAGTGTGGCATAGTGGTTAGTATTTTGGACTGGGACTCGGGAGATCCAGGTTCTAGTCCCCACTCAGCCATAAAGCTCACTGGGTGACTTTGGGCCAGTCACTGACTCTCAGCCTAACCTACCTCACAGGGTTGTTGTGAGGAACAAATGGAGAGGAGGAGGATTATGTAAGCTGCCTTGGGTTCCTTGCAGGGAAAAAAGGCGGGATATAAATGTCATAAATAAATAAATTGTGATCAGCGATAATGTAGGCCTAGGCCATAGCTACTTGGCATGGGGCTTGAGAGAACTAAAACACTGGTTCTTAGTAGGAAAAGCAGGATAGCAAGAGCAGTTGTAGCATGCCACTATTAGGCCTATAAAATCATCAGATTTTGAATTCTATGCAATGCTTCTGTATCTGTTTCACATTTGTAACATAAAGTATGACCGATACAGAATTGCTCTAATAACTCTCTGGGTGATTTCTTATTTAAAATCCCTCACTGACTCTGAAAGTGAGGATGAGTTGGTATGCTTTGCACATCTGAATTTAACTAAAATAATTATGTAATTCTAAAACTGTCCATTTTTGAAACACTATATTTTTCTAGCATGCATTCTAAACACATAAAAATGTGATAGAAGCATCTGGCCCATGCCTCAAAATTTGGATTCCAATTCAGGAGTCTGTAGTTTCTGTATTTGGGGGACAGATTAACCTTGTTCAAATGTTTAAAGTCAGGGGATGGAGAATGCATGAGGGGGAAGAGTGTGCTCCATAGCCCCGCCCCCTGTCACATCACCATGCTCAGCTCAGCCAGCTTACACACATTGCATGGTGAATTTCTGCAGCAGGGAGCCTGCTGCACTCAGATAAGCTCCCTACATGATATAGAGCTCTGAGGGATCCATGCTCTCCCCCCTCATGTATTTTCTATGCCCTGACTTTAAACATTTGAATAGGTCCTGTGAATACCTTACATGTAGTAGTGCACTATATTTGTGAACCATCAATTATCCCATTTTTTTCCAACCCAGTGACTCATTTCTACCTCAGTCTTTGCTAATCTATTGTAGAATCAAGCCATATAAATACAAGAATACAGCCAAATTCTTACACATTGTACAGATAGATTTTGCGTGTGTAAAGGGAGGAAATAACGAGTTGAGGCAGGTAAATATGGTATAAATTAGGGCCACATTTATTGAATAATCAAGATCTGTGAAGGGAAAGAAGTGCAGGTTCCTGGCTATATGGGCCACTGGCCAGTAGAGGTCTTTTGGGCGACGCATCCATCCCCGAGGGGCGGTACTTGTAAATCATCACTCGTCAGTTTTACACCATCCTGGTGCTGGGAGGCTTTCCCAATGTTACCTCCTCACAGAGCCGCAAAACTCTGATCAGGTGAGTTGAGTCAGTCTCAAGGGTGGACTGTATCTCGCCAGCTGGGCTGCAAAACCCTGAGTGGGGAGCCTCGGGAGTCGCCAATCACCTAAAAGGTGCCATCGGATGCTCACCAACCCTACCCCCACTGAATATTCCCGCACTTACCTGCTAAATGTGACCGAATTAAACCAAACATAGCATTAAATTAAAATGTATCCCAACCACTGCATCACAGTGTAGAGTAGTCGAAACATGCACATTGCCCCATGCGGCCAATCGAGGCAATGAGCCAAAAATCCTACTTGACCCCCTAAAAGGCAACCAGCAGAGCCCACACTGCTAACAGGGAGGGAGGGAGGGAGGGAGCCGTGAACAAAAGAGGCCGAGGGTGGGGCTGCTGGGATGAATATTATCTCTGGCACCACCACCCCAAGGTCCTCATAGAAGTGTGCTAGTCACACAATTGGCTCCTCGACTCACCTTCCCCGCCACACACAAATTTCTCCCCTCCCCAAGCTCCGCAGGGTTGGTGGAAGAGTATTTCAGCTGCAGTTAGTTGCTTCTAGAGACAGTGAGGTACCTTCTCATGAGAATCACATATATGAGCCATGAAACTAAGGAGGCAAAGGTTAACTTTTGAGAAGTAAAAAAACTTTTCAGGGGAAAAGCCCATGGGGAGGGGAAACCCCCACAACAGACCATTGAGAACTGAGCATGCTCAGTGGGTATGGAATGTTGACTGACTCTTTTGGAAAAACACAGAAAATGGAGGGGGGAGGAATGGAATGGAGTGTTTGGAGTCCTGAACAGGAACTCTTCTCTTCTTACTGCAATATTTCGTTGCAAATCCCACTCATATATACTAATAGCAAACTCAATTCTCTGAATGCTGTTCTATATGTAGTAAAAACAGCACCACCCATGGAGGTATCAGCATAGTCTCCTGAACCCCAAGGTTTGCAGAAGTGAGGGGGGAAAACCTAAGGGGGCAAAAAATAACAACCCAAAATCAGTCCAATAGGAACTGAGCATGCTCAGTGGGCATGAAATACTGACTGACTGTTAAGGAGGGAGGAAATGGAAAATTGGGTAGGGGAATAGAATGAAGTGCCTGAAAACACTTGTTCCACTTGTGTCTCTGCAGATTTTACATACTGTAACATAAAAATGGTGGCTGTTCTAGATTTCTCTGGTACTGCAACAATTTAGAATATTTGGGTTCCTGCTCATTACTACTAGATATGATGTGAGAGAACAGGGGGAGATTAAAAGCTGGGTCCGGACGGACTCCTTCAAGCTGGGCTTGCCTTGAAATGGGGTTTGCACCTAGCTGCTGCCACTACTAAGCTCCTCCCCACCTGTTCCCCCTTGCTTTCCCAAAACAAAGAATGGTTTACCTTCGGGAAAGGGGAGGGGATTACAGACATCAGTGTAGGCTTACTATCACACAGTGATAGTAAGCTTCCAGAAGAGACCTGGAAGCTTCTGTGTGACAATGAGTCTTCCCTGCAGCCTTTGTCTTCTTCTCAACATAAGTCTTCTTTTTCTTCACATGGGAAAGGTGGAAAATTTGCAGGAAAGGAGGAGACATTTCATCCATTTGGACCCAAATGGTTTCCAAGTTGATCCAAATGTGTGCGGTTCTCCTGCATCACTAAACTGGCAGTGCTATCTTATGCATCTCTACTCAGAAGTAAGTTCCACTGAGCTGAAACGGACTTATTCCCAGGTAACTGTGTATAGGATTTCTACCTGAAAACATCTATCTGAATCACAGTTCTTGCAGGCTGGGGGGAAATGAGAGTGCTTTCCTTTAGCACTTACTTAATCACAGCTAGTCTCCAAATATCTGGAATTGGGTGTCAGGAATTACAAAGAGGAGTGATTTACACCTCAGCATTCACCATTTGAGTTAGTTCAAAAGAAAAATGCAGGTTGTAAGAATTCATTTTTTTCTGTTTTCTCAGATATTTTGATGCTTAACAGTAGAAAATCAAAATACTGAATTAAAGCCTGCGCAGCCAGAGCAGCCCAGATTTATTTATGAAGCTATTTTGTGTTGTGCATTTCTTCCAAGGCTTCTATAAATCCCATTAAAAGAGCTGCCTCCCAAATTATTGTAGGGGTGGGTTTTTTTACTTGCTTTTGAGAAATATATTCAGATACATCTAGGTGAACTTCCAGGATTTTAATTATATCTGTATCAGATGAGCTCCAGAAATATAAAAGGGTTTTTGGAGAGATTTAATTTTAGATAGCTGCTTAATTAACAGCATTTTGAAAAACTCATGTAACTTTAATTAAATGTCTCTACATTAGTTCAGTCATTTAATTGAAAACGCACTGGGGTAGTCCTTACAATTTATCGCCCTTACTGTTTGTAGGAGGGGATTTTTTTTACTAACAAAGTGTAATAAAAACTTCTATTTTTATGTCATTCCTATCTTTCTGTCAGTTGCATTATACTACTCTTGAAAATCTGAATTTTGGATTGTCAGATTTATAGAGCTTTTGTAAACCTGTGTGTCACACATTGATAGGAAAGGATGCAAGGAAGTGCAGGATTCATAATTTTAAAGAGCCCAGCCAGCCCACTTTTTTATCTGGTTACCCAATACATCAGATAACTGAGGCTGCACTCTAATACCCATTTACCTGGGAGTAAGACCTACGGAACTCAGTGGGACTTACATTTGAGTTGACATGTATAGGAATGCACTGTTAGAGAGTCTGTTTTTGGTATTTCCTCTAAAGATTCTTTATGCTACCTCATTCATCTGTTATAGCATCCTTAGCTTAAACCCATGACCACCATGCCAAGAAGATCATCTAGTTTCCTATTATTTGTTTTTCTTTCTTTCCAGCACTAAGATATTTACTGCATATAATACATCATTTTCATGAATGGGAATTGAAGCAATTTAAGCACAGCTAGCCATTTCCCACTGATTTTTTCATTCTGAGAATCACTTATTAGGATTATACTATACTATTATACATTATACTAGTTGTCCAATCCCTTTATTCCATTCAGAATGGAAACCGAGATTAGCCTTCCAGACAGAAATGCTCTTTCACAGGATTTTGTTTTTAAAGTATGTATATGTACAATGCCAGTTATATATGAAATAAGCAGGATTGCAACAATAGGCTCTCTTCTGTTTTACTAAAAAGAACATGAAATCTACCCTTTCAGTTATGTGTATCTACTAGGTTTCCATGATCTCTGTCCTCAACCACAACCTTCATACTTGACTATTTTGCTTCCTTTTTACATTGCTGATGACCCAAAGATTTTCATTGCTCATTCTCTTTATTATCTCTCCTGTTTTCATCTGCATCAGATCTGTAGATAGAATATAGTATTTAGGTTGCAGGTAGACTGTGCAACAACAACAAAACACTCACTTTCACCTTCTGAATTGATATGCTTTGTTTAAATTGCAGTTCTGGAAGCTTGTTTAAGACAATCATCTTAAGAAAAACAAAAGAATTTACATGATTTCCATTCCTCTACCTTCTCTTTCCTCAGAGGAGCTGTACTTCCAAGCCAATTCCTGGAACTGTTGTGACTGCTTAGCTGAAGGGTAGGAGGTGGAAGAAGGCTATCCTTTCTCTTCCCTGACATTTACTCTTCAGCCAAGCACTAGGCAGCTCCAGAGACCAGCTCAATTGGGTCTCTCTCTCTCTCTCTCTCTCTCTCTCTCTCTCTCTGGGCACAGGCAATCTGAGGAGGCTTTATAACTCTTGTACACCCTGGCCATGGACACCTTTCCAGTGAGTATACAGAAAGATGCACATATACCAAACTTTAAGTGTGACTAAGAGATGGAAGAGCACTGTCACCTTCTTCAGTGAGACAAGTTGCACTCTTTTGTGTACCATCCCAATAAAAAAGTACCCTTATTATCACTGTTTGTGTGGGCATCACATGCAGAAGCATGTTAACTGCATGGCAAAGCTGCCTTTCGGTGCCACTGTAACTATTTTCTAATGGTTATTACTTCATGATAATCTTGCATTATAGGCCTTACTGTTAATCATTGTTCTGTTTAATTTAGAAGGCAAAGATGGTCAATTATTTAACTCAGGGCTCTGCAGGGATGTTGAAGAGTCCTTGGTCTCGAGTCACAAGTCGAGTCACAAGTCTTTTGGACCCGAGTCTCGAGTCTGAGTCCGAGTCCTTGGTCCAAAATGGTGACTCATGAGTCACGAGTCACTCCCAAAGCTGACTCCACGAGTCCCTATTAAAATCAATGGGGGGTTTTCCCAACAAAATAAGGCTACTTCAGATGTGTGGCTTAAATAAATTCTAGGCATAAGTGTGCCTTTTTATTTCAAAACTCTGCAACGGATTTTGGCAAGAACAGACCAGGCAGACAAGCCCAAAATAACCAGACAGGCAGAGGAGACAGGAAACCCCAAAGCAGGCAGGCAGAGACCTTTGTCTTGAACAATTCAAACTGTGGAACTGGTTAAGAAGAGACCAGGCAGGCAGAGGAGGCAGAGAACCCCAAACAGGCAGGCAGAGGCAGCCAAACCCAAAATCTCTGAAAGGTTGCATTTTAGGAAAATGATTTTAAAAAATAAACTGGTTGTACTTCCTAAAACCTATCCATGTTGCATTTGAGGAACACGATTTTGGAACATGAGTCATTGGTCTCGAGTCCCGAGTCGAGTCTCGAGTCCCATTAAAAATATTGGGACTCGAGTCCTACTCGAGTCAGAGGGGGGACTCAGTCCGACTCACAAGTTGAGTCCTGGAGTCCGAGTCCCCATCCCTGGGACTCTGCAACCTTGGGTCCCCAGATTTTGCTGGCCTACAGCTCCCAGCATATCCAGACAGCATGGCTAATTATTATTATTTATTATTATTTGCATTTATCTATCGCCCATCTGGCCGGCAAACCGGCCACCCTGGGCGATGTACAGAAAATAAAACAGAACAAAATACATTAAAACATTTTTCTCCATTAAAATACATTAAAACAGTATAACATTTTAAAATCTTAGCCCACCCCATATTCCCGCCTGAATAACCAAGTTTTTAATGAGCAGCGGAAGCTCAGCAGAGAGGGGGCATGGCGGAGGTCACTTGGGAGAGAGTTCCATAGTACGGGGGCTGCCACAGAGAAGGCCCTCTTCCTCGTCCCGACCAGTCTAGCTGCTCTGGCTGAAGGGACAAGGAGAAGGCCGTCTGTGGCAGATCTTGTTGAGCGGCCCACTTGGTGTTGCTGGAGACGCTCCTTGAGATAGACTGGACCGGAGCCGTATAGGGTTTTAAAGGTCAAAGCCAACACCTTGAATTCAGCTTGGCAAGCAACTGGTAGCCAGTGTAGCTCCTTGAGCACTGGCGTGATGTGATCCCGCCGGCGGCTGCCTTTAACCAGGCGAGCCGCCGCGTTCTGTACCAGCTGTAGCTTCCGAACCGTCTTCAAGGGTAACCCCACGTAGAGCGCATTACAGTAGTCTAGGTGAGAGGAGACCAAGGCATGAACCACTGAAGGGAGCAGATGATTAGGAAGGTAGGGGCGCAGCTGCCGTATCAGATGAAGTTGATACAGCGCCGACCGGCTCACAGCTGCCACCTGAGCCTCCATGGACAGCTGGGAGTCTAGAATGACCCCCAAGCTGCGGACCTGGTCCTTCAGGGGGAGATGTACCCCATTCAGCACCAGGTCAACATCCCCCAACCTCCCCTTGTCCCCCACCAGAAGTACCTCGGTCTTGTCGGGGTTCAGCTTCAGCATATTCCTTCCCATCCAGCCACCCACTGACTCCAGGCACTTGGACAGGGTCTCAACGGCCAACCTCAGTGAGGATTTAAAAGAGAGGTAGAGCTGCGTGTCATCTGCATACTGATGACACTGCACCCCAAACCTCCTGATGATAGCTCCCAGGGGCTTTAGGTAGATGTTGAACAACATCGGGGAGAGGATGGAACCCTGCGGCACTCCACAAGTGAGCAGCCGAGGGTCCGAAGCCTCCTCCCCGAGAACTACCCTCTGGTACCTTCCAGAGAGGAAGGACTGGAACCACTGCAATACAGTGCCTCCTATGCCCAACCCCTCCAGGCGGTCCAGGAAGATACCGTGGTCAACGGTATCAAAAGCCGCTGAGAGATCGAGGAGGACTAGAAAGGAGCATTCGCCCCTATCCAAAGCCCTCCTCATATCATCCACCAAGGCGACCAAGGCCGTCTCCGTCCCATGTCCAGGCCTGAAGCCCGACTGGCACGGATCTAAATAATCGGCTTCATCCAAGTGTGCCTTCAGCTGAGCACCCACCACCCGCTCGATCACCTTGCCCAGAAATGGTAAATTGGAGACTGGGCGGAAGTTGTTCAGATCCTGGGGATCCAAGGAGGGCTTCTTTAGAAGAGGTCTTATTACTGCCTCCTTGAGGGCTGATGGCATAACTCCCTCCTCGAGGGAGGCATTCACCACCGCCTTGATCCCCTCACCCAGTCTCTCCCTACAGCTCATAATGAGCCAGGACGGGCAAGGGTCAAGCAAGCAGGTGGTCAGCCTCACAGATGAAACCACCTTGTCCACTTCATCAGAAGGAAGAAGCCGGAACCGATCCCACAAAACTGGTCTGCCATTGGCCTCCTCCCACTCACTCCCTGTGTCCACGACGTACGATATCCCACTCCTGATCCGATCAATTTTATCTGCAAAGTGCTTCGCTAAAGCCTCACAGGAGGCTTTCGACTGTTCCATTGGGTCCGGAGCGGCTGGACCGACCAGACTCCGGACCACTTGGAACAGCCTCCTGGGGCAGCACTCTGCAGACGCAATGGAGGCAGCATAGAATTTCTTTTTTGCTGCCTTCACCGCCACCCGGTAGGCTGAAGATGCAGTTCTAACCTGTGTTCGATCGTATTCAGAGCGGGAATTTCGCCATCAGCACTCTAGCCTTCTCACCTCTTGTTTCAGAGCTCGCAGCGAAGGAGTGAACCATGGTGCTGCGCGAGCTCTGTTTAGGCGAAGAGGGCGCTTCAGGGCAACTCGGTCTAATGTCCTGGTGATTGCAGCATTCCAGTCATTCACCAGGGTCTCGACCGAGCTACCGTTTGTGTGCTCCAATTCCCCAAGCGCATTCAGGAATCCATCTGGATCCATAAGATGCCTGGGGCGGACCATTCTAATAGGTCCCTCACCCCTGCAGAGGGGTTGTGGCACCGAGAGATCCAACCCCACCAGATAGTGATCTGACCATGACAAGGGGGTGGTGGATATACCCCCGATCTCCAGATCATTTCCCCCCTCTCCGGAAACAAAAACCAAGTCCAGTGCATGACCGGCTACATGGGTAGGTCCAGTTAATACAGGGTGCAGCTCCCAGGAAGCCATGGTCTCCATAAAGTCCCGAGGTGCCCCAGTGAGGGAAGCCCCTGAATGCACGTTGAAGTCCCCCAGCACCAGTAGCCTGGGGGACAACACACGCACATCAGAGACCACCTCCAGCACCTCAGCCAGGGAATCTGTCGTGCAGCGGGGTGGACGGTACACGAGCAGAATCCCCAGACTGCCCTTTGGACCCAACCTCCAGTACATGCACTCAATAAACTTGGTCCCCCGGAGAGGGAGTCTGGTGAGGACCAAGGACTCCCGGTAGATAACAGCCACTCCCCCTCCCCGTCCCCCAACCCTTGGCTGCTGGGCATACGAGAAACCGGCCGGACACAAGGCTGCCAGAATAGGAGCAGCGGCCTCGTCCAGCCAGGTTTCCGTAACACATGCCAGGTCCGCACCCTCATCCATGATCAAGTCATGGATGAGAGATGTTTTTTGGGTAACGGACCTGGCATTGCACAACAGCAAACGCAAGGCGGGGGAAGGAGCCACACATCCCCCAGTTATCCCTTGGCTCTGGGCAGGCCTGGAACAAGGGATAGATATTAAGCATCGATCCCTTGTAATGGCAAGGGATTCTGGGAGCTGTAGTCAAGCAACATCTGGGGACCCAAGGTTGGAGAGCCCTGATTTAAATAATGCTTACTCTGATTGCTGAAGAATCAATACCGGCTGCTTAGAAGATTTTCTACATTTAGCAAGACATTGACATATTTAAGATTCCTGAACACTTTGTAATATATAAAAAGCTGGAAATCAGTATAGTATTGCTGATCTAGGAGTTAAGTCCAAGAATAATAATCCATCAGGGGATCAATGTTCCAACAAGTTTGGCATTCCATTTTAAAACCAGATAAAACCAGAAAACCAGATAATGAAGGCTATATTAAAATCAACCCCTTGGCATCATAACTGAAATGTGAAATGCCCGTCCTATCTTTTGCTCTGGGAGAGTCCTCAGTAACAGAGATCGGGTGAGGGGCCTCTCCAAAGAGTCACCCAGACCTGAATGCCATTCTTTGAGGGGTTCTCCCTCAAAATGAGGCATTGTGAGGTGGCCTGGAGACTGCCTGTACAGGGCCACCTCACAATCTCTCATTTGAGGGCGCGCAGGCAGCAGCAGTGGGGGGAGTGGCAGTGTGTGTACTGCTGCCTCAAGCAGCAGGATATCATGCACCAGTGCTGCTCAGCATCCCCAGCCAGCATGGTCAATGGTCAGGTTCTGTAGTCCAAAATATCTGGAGTGTACCAGTTTGGGGAAGACTTTGCTAGAGTGTTGCATGACAAAATTGAAACTAATGTGTTCTTGTGCTTCCATAATAGCTTGTGCAAGCAAGCACATGAAAATTCTTTAGAACCTACCTGTTTCAGCATCATGTGTACTCTTGTACAAGTATTACCGGAAGCATACTAATGGCTATTTTCCTTCTATCCATGATTCTAACACTATGACGTAGTGAATTCTTAACAGTACAAGAATGCAACTGTAGAACTTCCCCATTGGTTTTTTTTTCCAGGAAAAAAGGCAGGGTATAAACATAATAAATAAATAGGGGGAAACATCCACCTGCACTGCACATTGCCCTGGTGGTCTTCTCTCAGTTTTCGCCATTGAAAAGAATAGGGCAGCCTGTACACAAAAAGCTCTTTCAGCACACTTGAATGCATGTAAGGTTCTGGGGAGTAAGTGTTTTAAAGAATTTGAGGGAAAGCTAAAAAAAGAATAGAAAGGTGAGAAATAATATTGAATTAGAGGTGGCTACATATATGGGAAAGCAAGAGAAACGAGTGAAGACAGATTTTTAAAACATTCCAATATAAATAAATAGAATTAGAATAAACAGACCCAAGCGTACAAGGAAATAAAAGAAATATAATGAAATGATATAAAAGTATATGTCAACAATGAAAGAAAATGTTAAAATCAGAAAAAACAAAACATTTAGTATAAATATCCAAACATTGTTGTCTCTGCCCATTATTTTTTCAGATTTGTATTTCAAATTGGTAAACATTTCTTGGAACACCAATTTTTTAAAGCAATGGGAGGGAAAGACCACGTCTTAAAAGAATATCAGCACTTGGCACAGTTTTTTTTAAAAATCCAAAGTTCCACTAAGCTCCTTTAAAACTCTCTATTCCAAATACACACTATCTGTTTTTCTAGGTGATACTGTTAAAATAAAGTTCCATAATGCTCTCATTGAACTGAATGATATTCCTTTGAGAATCATTTTCTCTTCTTTTTTTCTTAACTTTTTAAATTTTATTCATGAAAACAAACAAACAAACAAACACTAAAACACATATACAACAAACAATAAACACAATTATAATGACTTCCAATCTCCTCCACAGCTTAAGCAACCACAGTTATTCTTAAAACATTTTCTGTTAACAAAAAATCACTTCCAGTTATGGCAAAAAAAGAACCCAAAAAAGGACGAACACCAGAGGCCTTCACCCTCCCCTAATATACATCAACTATTTAATCTAGTTTAAATTTAACATTTATGGATAAACCAAAAAAGAAAACCTATAGTTTCATTAAATAGTGTTCTCAATTCCAAAATACAGTATGTTAAGAATCCCAAAAGTAAAAAGTAACTATAAACTAATTAGTAAATAACCACATGACAAAAGTTTTTTGTACTTCCTCCCACACTCTCTAGTACCTAACCATCTAGTCAACACATTTATCTCATTACAATTACTCATTATTTCTTTCTATCTATCCAGAAATTCCTTCACTATTAATCTTAAAGATTTTTTTTAAAAAAGAAAGAAAAGTCTAGATATTAAGAAATAAGTGACAGCTGACAAAACAGCAGAAACACATAAGCCATCATTCTACTATAGATATAGATATATATATATATATATGTAAAGATCTTCCCCTTTAATACGTCAAAGCCTCCACAAAACAAAACGACAACAACAAAACAAAACAAAAATTTTTTTAAAGTAAATATTTCCAAACAGACCAAATATAATTATATCTTAATTATAATAATTTATCTTACATCACCATTAATATTTAAAATCCAAATAAGTCATATAAGCATTCCCTTTACCTTTGCCATTAATATTTAAAATCAAGAAATTGTTTATATTTCCGACTAGACAAATAGTTCAGTATACATCAACCCTTTATCTTTTCCCAATAAAAGACCATGTAGATAGTCTCTTTCTTATCACTTTCCTCTGTCAAATGGATAGACATTAAGTTCCAGATTTTGAACAAAGAATGAAATCAGTCTGGTCTGTTGTTTTGTGGATTCCTGCATACCAGTCTCCGGCTCCGCCATCTTAGATTTTAAAAAGTGCATCACAGCCCTTCGCTGGACTTTCTTCTCGAGCCAGTTCAATCCAATTAAAAGTTCAAAGCCTCTGTGAATTTCTGGTACGTTTCCAAAATCCTTATTTACTTCTTCTCTCTTCTCCTTTGCCGGTCCTGTAGAAATATCCGAATTCCGGTGTTCTTGTGTTTGATCCACTTTAAGGTTTACATTCAAGTTCTGGATTCTTACTTCCAATCTGTTTAGAATTTCTCTCTCCATTTCATTCCACAGGTTTAAGAATGCTGCAAACATATTTGCCTTGTGTATAGATATTTCCAAGACACTTCCAAACACAAAAGATTTATAGACCTCCTTTCAGGCTTCTTCTTATCTTTTTCGCCTCCCAGATAAACATAGTCTACTTACAGTTAATTATAAATCCCACTATGCTGCAGAGAGATTCCAAATTAGCCAGTCCAGATGTATTCCTTTATTTGAAAGCGAACATGAACGCTTCTAATGATCGGTAAAAACCGGTCTCCGAATACAGCACCGTTTTCCCCCACCTCAGGTCACAAGCCACAAATCTATCCGTCAGAAGGCAGACAGAAAGCAATTTATGACCCTATGAGATAATTTGGGGGGTGACATCAAATCCTAGCTTCTTTAATCAGAAGTAGACTCCCCAGCTAAACTCCTCTGGCCAGGAAACACTGTACCAGCTGCCCCACAGAATTTCTGTGCGACTTTCAAAGCTCCATGTTCACCCGGAAGCCCACCTTTGAGAATCATTTTCAATGGTATGATGTAGAAAACAGTAGTATCAAAATAATGTATATACCTTTGTTGTGAAAAAAAAACCTTTTTATTATTTTTAGCAATTTATTATATATATTTTTCATTAACAACCTATAGGAGTTATTAACACTGATCAAGTCTTGAACTATGGGCACATTCTAAGAGTAATTAATACAGATTCATCATTTCTTCACTCCTATCAGTTGGGCTTGTTCAAGTTATTTTTATTTTTTTATCCTGCTCATAATCCAATTAGTGCACTTTTTGAAAGCCCTTTTAGTATTTGTGGGTGAAGTAGAATTCAAATACACTTTAGTGAAGTGTAGGACTTAGAGGAAGGTGGATACTCTGGATTAATTCATGTGGAATAAAAGGGTATGATCTTAAGAAAAGAAGAGGAGCAGACCATCTAGTCTAGCATCCTGTTTCCAACAGTGGCCAGCTAGATTCTTCTGAGAAGACCAGGGGCTATTTTCCCCTGAACAACTTGTGCAGCTATCTTTCTGTTACAGCTAACATTGACAGTGAAATCCAGCATCGTTTGAGCTCCGCAAGTGCCACGTTTTCTCGAATGAAACATAGAGTGCTCAAGGATCGGGATATTTGTAAGAAGACCAAAACACTGGTTTATGAAGCCATTGTATTACCAACTTTATTGTATGCCTGCAAAACTATCTATAAACGTCACTTCCACCTCCTTGAAAGATTTCATCAACGTTGCCTCCAGAAAATCCTGTGAATCACTTGGGAAGATAGGCGAACAATTGTCAGTGTACTGGAAGAAGCAAAGACTACTAGCGTTGAAAAAATAATCCTTCAACGCCAACTTCAGTGGACCGGTCATGTTGTTCGAATGTCTGACTGCCATCTCCCAAAGCAGTTACTTTATTCCCAACTCAAGGATGGAAAGCGGAATATTGGTGGTCAGTATAAGAGGTTTAAAGATGTTCTTAAGGCTAATCTAAAAAAATGCAATATAAACATTGAAAACTGGGAAGCTCTGGCCCATGAACGATCTAAATGGAGGTTGGCCTTTCACAAGGTTCCATGGACTTTGAAGAAGCCCAAGTGCAAGGTGAAAGGGAGAAACGTGCTAAGCGAAAAGCACGTCAAATGAATCCTTTACAGGACCATCTTCCATCTGGTAACCTGTGTCCTCACTGTGGGAAACTGTGTGGATCTAGAATTGGCCTCCACAGTCACTTACGGACCATCGCTAGAATCTACACAATTTTCTTTAGAATTTCCTCCTTTTAAAATTTTTAAAATTTTCTTTTTGTAAATTTTTATCCTGGAAGACAATCTTGCTCGGTCACGAGTGATCGCCTGATGATGAGAAGGAAAAATATTTCTCAGCACAGCATCTGTTTTCTCCATACCATACATAATTTTATAAACCTTTATCATGTCCCCCTGCATTTAATCTTCATTTTTCTATATTTAAAAGGCCCAAGAATTTTAGCCTTCCTTGAAAGGAAGTTGTTCCTACCCTTTGATCATGTTGGTTGTCATTTTCTGCACTTCTTGTATGTTTAGATACCAAAAAATGTGTGAGAGAGGAATAGTCAGCAAACTGTATGATAGACAAGGATTATAATTGTGCTTGAACTCAAAATTGCATCTACTTTCTTACAATCTTACATATGGTATATTTGGAAGTTTCATAGATTTCATAGATCATGGAGTTCGGAGCCTACAAGGTTATCGAGTCCAACCCCCTGCTCAATGCAGGAAACTAGAGGAGGGGTCTCCCATCCAAGTAATAACCAGGCCTGACTCTGCTTAGCTTTCCACACTCAGACAAGCTGAGCCAGCGTGAGCCACAGGCCAAAACTATTTAATAATTGGCAAAGTTCTTGGAAGGTGCAAGCCTATACATGTCTACTCAGAAGTAAGCCCCAATGGGGCTCATTCCCAGGTACATATAAGTAGAATTGCAGCATAAGCCCTTTTTGGATGCATAAAGCATACATTGGTAAGAGCAAAATTCTACCTGTCTCACTGACCGCTGCAGCATGGTCAGTGTGGGAGGAGGGTGTTATCTCACTCCCTTAACGTGGGTAGGCTGCATAGCTTGCATTTCAACTCACAATTATAAGTCACTGCAATTGCGAAAGTCAGGAGAAAAATTAATTCAGCATACCATTAATGGAATTTAGTGGCCTAAATTCAGTGTACCATTAGTGGGAAAAATTGCTGCACTAGCAGAGTTCCACTACCTTTTCCCATTGTGAAAGTGGTTGTGCACACACTAGCAGACCACTTTGTAAACCGAAGATCTGCAAGTTGTTGCCTCAGTTGGATTCTCTCCTTGTGCATAATTTGGAACTTGGTTTCCTCTAGCGCAACGTCATTTGCACTAGCAGAATGACACCATTGGATACAATCCCTTGCTTTTCTAGGTTTGGGAGCAAAAGGTTTACACTACAGAGAGAGTGATATCCTCCTTGTACTATCCCTTTGCTATGAATTCCTTAGTAAAGTTGCAAAGTATCATTAAGCGATCCAGGTAATGTCGAGATGGCTATCTGAACAAATCTTCCATGAGTACCTTACTGACACATACAGTAATGACTTTCCCTTTTTGTGAACTTTCTGAAAGCAAAATACATTTTGCCATCTCTAGTGTGTGACCTCTCAGTTAATAGCTTTAGTGGCAAATAATCAGATGGTGTCTCTAAATTCATGCATGAATGTTTGGTGCATTTGAATGAGATGAACTCTGTAATCTCACATGACATTTAGAGGAAAATGTGAGAACACTGAGAATTCCTCCTTTTACATATTTTGATTCATGTCAGTGTGATTTCTCATTTTATTTCCTGATTTTATTAACCATTTCAAAAGTACCGTATGTAGCAAAAACACTGAGACCACCGTCTATTCAGAGTATCCCATGGAATCAAATAGTATTCTTTGGAGGGAGGGAGCCTGAATTTAAAAAAAATAGTTGAAGCAATGGTATCCATACAACTAATACTCGTTTGAAGAATGTGTGCATTTATCTGGATCAGTCCTGGCACATTCATACACACAAACATATGATCTTTGCTGGTTTCCATGTTCCCTTTGGATATGAGTTTTGCTTACACTATCCCACCTGCCCTTTGGCTACCAACTCATTCTAGCATGTCAAGGCAATTATTATAGTACACTAAGCCCCTGAGCAACATGAAAATTCTATTTCTTTAATCAACATAAGACAAATATTTCTTTCTGAAAACTATGCTCTCCTCAGGCCCTGCAGCCACAGAACTCCATGCTGAGCCAATATTGACTTTCCCTTCTGCTTTTAAAATTACATTTACAAGAAAAGCTACTTGCATTGCTGGTGGTCCTGTGGAGTTTGTGAGTTGGGCGGACCCAGTGAGTAGCTTTATTCAAGTAACTCTGTCTCATTCTCACTTTCCTGTTCGTAAAATCAAAATAATATAGTGGCTTTTGGTAAATTATACTTGTGAATATGAATGAGATGTGGTAAAGTGATACTGGTCCTGAAATATAGGCATACAGTGGGCTTTAAAGAGATACTGGACGTTTTTCCAGTCAGGAAGCTATGAATTCCCTGTATGTTCCAGCCCTTATGATGAGTATGTTGAAATATATAAAGTATTAAAAAGTCTGCTTCGGTTTTTGATGACCTCCCAGAGCCCTTCACTATGGAAACCATAGCAACCAAGGGATAGCCATATACGCATAGGGATATGCTTTGTCTAAATAAAAAGTAAGCTATTGTACATTTCTGTAGTGTTTATTCTGTAATATATGTGGCATTCTGGGAATCTGTATATGTTGTTCAATTGAGGTTCTATTGGCACTAGTTTCTGCCTGATGTGCACATGTTTGCACTTATTATCAACATGTTTGCAACTTCACATCTTAGGGGTAGCATCAGGAGCCATTCAAAACTTTGTAAATAGTAGGCCATTCTATCACAAATGAAATATAATAGGATGAACTTGGGGAATGTATTTATGGTATGTATTCTGCATTAATGAACTTGTCTAGCCATGGATCTATATATCTATTTCTCAGCTGCCTCCCAAATGTGCAGATGAGAAATAAAGCTATTTAGTAGCAAGGGAAGTTCAATGATGCAGTGCTGACAAGGAATCATTTCAGAAGGAGTTTAGTCTTGGCATCTTTTTTTTTTTAATGCCAGGTCTTAATCTTCTATCTGAAGTAGGAATTGGTGAAAGTACAGGTACAGAATGCATTTCTTTACCAGTGAGTAACTACATCAGGTAGATCAGATGTAACAGGAAGCCTTGATTTCCTATTGTATGCATGAGCTGCATGAGCCTCATTCTTTCCTGACTGCATGGAGATCAGAAGTATTTGCTTCTTATTTTAAAGCACTGTGTGCAGGAAAGCTAAGCCAGCCTAGTCACCATTGCTCCTCCCCCGTCTTCATCTACCCCGCCTTCTTCCCGCAATGTGGGGAAGGAGGCAGGTCCAGTAGCAGAAGCAGCCTGGTCCCCTTCGCTTCTCTGATGGAGGAGCAAAGGGCACTCAGCCACTTCACCCACCCTACCTCCTTCCCACAATGAGAGAATAGCTGGCTTGGGAATGCTGGGAGTTGTAGGACTGGGGATCCTTTCACTTCTCCAGTGGAATCTCAGATTGGACATAACAGCAGGGGTTCCACTGCTGGTACTCACCAGTAGGGGAATCCCCCCATTATATGTGATCTGAGATCAGAGATAATAGTGGGGGATGCCCTCCTCCAGAGGATGGGGTTAGATCCTAAGTCCCATCCCTTGGAGGAACTCCCACTGGATTGGGGTGCCTGGTGGGTTGGATCCAGCCCATGGGCCGGAGGTTCTGCACCCCTGTTTTAAATAAATCACAGTTCCCCATACCATCTGAACTCAAGGAAATGTGGTCTCTTTACAGTCAAATTAGTTAAAACAAATCAAGATCAAACTACCATACTCATGTCCATTGCTCACTTCAAGTGAGTCACTTGGTCTACCAGAAACTCACTGGGTGACTTTGGGCCAGTCACTGACTCTCAGCCTAACCTACCTCACAGGGTTGTTGTGAGGATAAAATGGAGAGGAAGAGGATTATGTAAGCTGCCTTGGGTTCCTTGCAGGAAAAAAGGCGGGGTATAAATATAAATAAATAAATAGTCTCCTGTGCCTTAATAAGAACTATCCTTTTACTGTGTGCTGAATGTTCCATTGCTGTAAAAACCAAAACAAGCAAGTGGGGAGAGGGAAGGCAAAAAGTCACTGGCTCCCCAACAGAATGGGAATTAATGTGTGTGGATTAGGAGCTGTGACGATGCAGCTGTTGCCAGTTCATAAAAAAAATATTTGCTGCCAGCACTCAGGATCTTTACAAGGGAGTGGGGAGGGAGCATGGTCAGTAAAAATTGGTCAAGGGAAATAGTGGATTCCTCAATTTCCCAGTCCTCTTCAAGGGTATCCATCCACTTGCGAGTAAGCTGCCCTTCTTGCTGCTATTCATGGCAGACTGGGTAGAAATCTTTTGAGTAAATCTGCTGACAGGAAGGCTCAGAATACCTGGAAGAACAGAAGCCTGAGCCACTTTCCCAGAAGTGAATCTACTCATGAGAAACCTCTTGCCCTTATGCTGTCCATGGGAGGCTGTACTGCTTTTTGCTTTAGTTACATGTGCATCATACCCATGACTCAAATCATATGCTGCATAGTTATGAATGTGTATTGTCTGAAAGAATAAAGGGTATACTGTATATAGCAGAGAGAGTGAATGTGAGTAGAACTTTGAGAGTAATAGACACCTATGTTACTACGTGTCCTCGTTCACATCTGACTGTGATAACATGTGTACAGGAGGGACATGTGTTTGAGTCTTGTGCCAAAAGTCATAGTGCACCACAAAGTAAATTACCCTCATGCAAGTCAGAATTACCATCCAGAAAACAAGCCAGAGCTTAGAATAAAAGAACATGTAGTTTCTTATATATGCAGCTCTGCGTGCTGCCTTTGAAGATGGACCAGAGGTTTCAGCTGGATATTGGTGGGAGGCAGATGACTGATACATGTGACACCAATATGTATCCATTGCACTGATTTCCAGTAAATTTCGAGGCACTATTGAAAGTGCTGATTTTGGTCTATAAAGCCCTAAATTGTTTGGGACCATCTTACTTGAAGGACCAACTACATCCATGCTAGGGGTGTGCACTGACCACAAGATTAAGTTTGGACCCCAATTTGGTGATTTTGGAAACAGCCTAATTTTGTTCAGATTGATTTGGAGGCTGAGTGCCTGGGTCTGAATCCGAATTTCAATTCAGAAATCCAAATCTTCATACCTCCCATTGACAATCACTGGAAACAACTATCTTTTTTCCTTTGACAGTATTGGGTTAAACTTTCAGGTATAGTAGCACCTTATGAGAGGATTTCATCTGCCAAATATCAGACAAATAGGTATAGGGTTTTGTGCTATGTGCCTTTAATTATTGCTACATATTTTTTTTAAAAGTGAACTGCCGATATCTTTTATTTCTTGGCAGAATTGGAAGAAATTTGTAAGGGTAGTTGCCCGGGGCCCCTTCTGAGGGGATCAAGCCTGCCAAGTTTCAGATGAATAGGTGCAGTGAGCTTCATGCAAGAGTGGCCTTTACAGCTTGGGGGTTTCAACGAAAAAAATGTGCTTATTCCTCTTACGTTTTTTGGTGGCAATTGTTTTGAAAATGACATACAGTACAAAGATGGCCCTAAGTAAGAAACATGCAAAAATTCACAAGGATATGTGCAGTGTTTTTTTGTGGAAGGGGAGTGTTCAAATTTGGGGGGTGATATACTTCCCCATACCCCCTCCATAGGTTTTTGGGCAAATGTATGAAAATGGCATCTGTCGTAAAGACATTCATAGGCAAGAAACCTGCAAAATTTCAGAAAGATCTCCACATCCCAAATCATCAAGAGTAGTCAGATTTGGATTTAGTCCGCTTTTGAGGAGCCCTACTTCGATTCAGACATCTCTCAAATTTATCCACATCAACCTGAATTTGTTTTGCAGTGAAAGCACACCCATAACGAACCTGCCAAACATTAAGCTCTGCCTTGGGGGTTCTGCTTGCAGCTATAAGAGACAGCCTTTTCAGCAGTGGCCTCCAGGTTGTGAAATTCACTCCCCACTAAGGTACATATGGCCCCAACTCTTCCAAAGTTGAAATGGGTTTTTAAAACTCTTCTGTCTTAGGTCACTTTTTCATGGTCTTTCATCTTTGCAGTTTTTAAATTAATGAGTTGGCGAAAGGGTTGGTGTTTTTATTTATAAAATGTGTTATTCGCTATATTTTAATTGACCTATGTTAAAATGATTTTTGCACTGCCAATTTTATTGTGATTCGATTTTATTATATTTTGTTTTATTTTTATGAGAGGGCTTGTAGGGGCTATGTCCTAAAAGAAGGTATCTATCTATCTACGGTATCTATCTATAGTACAGTAATACCTTGGATTGCAAGCATAATTCGTTCCGGAACCGTGCTTGTAATCCAAAACACTCTTATATCAAAGCGAGTCTCTGGCGGGCATGAGCGGGGCCAATTTCGGCCCACTACGCCCGCTCAAGGCGAGCAGTTGGTTACATCCCTACACAGGGATGTTGAAGAGTCCTTGGTCTCGAGTCACGAGTCAAGTCACGAGTCTTTGGACCCGAGTCCGAGTCCGAGGTCCAAAATGGTGACTCATGAGTCACGAGTCACTCCCAAAGCTGACTCCACGAGTCCCTATTAAAATCAATGGGGGGGGGTTCCCAACAAAATAAGGCTACTTCAGATGTGTGGTTTAAATAAATTCTAGGCACGTGTGGCTTTTTATTTCAAAATTCTGCAACTGATTTTGGCAAGAACAGACCAGGCAGAAAAACCCAAAATAACCAGGCAGGCAGAGGAGGCAGGGAACCCCAAAACAGGCAGGCAGAGGCCTTTGTCTTGGACAATTCAACTGTTGAACTGGTCAAGAAGAGACCAGGCAGGCAGAGGAGGCTGGGAACCCCAAACAGGCAGGCAGAGGCAGCCAAACCGAAAATGTCTGAAAGGTTGCATTTTAGAAAAATGATTTTAAAAAATAAACTTGCTGTACTTCTTAAAACTTATCCATGTTGCATTTGAGGAACATGATTTTTTCTAAATGTTTGACCCCCCATTCTGGAACGGTGAGATCTCATCACAATTCCACCCTCACTGAACACCCGCTCCACTGGTGATGAACTTGCTGGAACCAGAAACACATTCAGAGCAGCCACACAGAGTAATCTCAGGTCCTTCTTCTGCCTCTCCCAAGTGACGCAACACATCAATCAAAATAAATCTTGACACACTGTTGGGGCTGCACTCCTGGTAGCCGTCCATAGTGGCCGAGCAGCGGCACACCTCGTTTCCATGCGCTCTTCGCCGGCAATCACGCTCCTCTCCACTCCTTCTGGCACAGCCCGGGGATGTTGAAGAGTCCTTGGTCCTGAGTCGAGTCTCGAGTCCCATTAAAAATATTGGTACTCGAGTCCGAGTCGAGTCAGAGGGGGGACTCAGTCCGACTCACGAGTCGAGTCCTCAAGTCCGAGTCCCCATCCCTGGTATCAGAGTGCAAACAACGCTGGTGGCAGCGTGGCTAATTTGCTTGAGGAATTAGAGAGGTGGAAAGAGAATGTAACAGTGAAGGAAAAGGAAAATGGAACATCTCCTAGAGTGAAGGGGGGAAACAATGTCTCTTCAGGGGAGTGCTTTTTGATCAGGAGACTGTCCTTGTGCCAGGCTTCAAGATTTCTTGAGCTGTCTGCAACAGAGTACTGGGGAAAAGGAGAGCCTTATGTGGTATGGGGTTTTCTTGAATAGAAATTTGGAGGGGGATTACAAGGCTGTGCATTCCCTTGAAGTCATGACTTTTAACCAAGTTAAAAAAAACAGAGAGAGAGAAGGGGGAGAGGAGACTAGAGAAGATGAGAGAAGGAAAGTGAACAAGTCTAAACTTGAGCTGATTGAACCCAATCTGAACCTGAGATCTAGTCTTGGAATTCCTTCTATGGGCTTTGTTGCAAGAGGGAGGGCTTTCCCAACGTTATGGGAGGATGGGGGTGTAGGTGCTAGCTGTACTAAACTTTCTTGGCATGGGCAATGGGTACAATGGTGTGCAGTATACAAAAAAGGGGGCCTCATGAGCTAGACAGGGGGAGTGCATCCATGTTGGTTCTGCTGGAACTCTCAGCAGCTTTCAATACCATCAGCTGTTTTCCTCTGGGCCACCTTTCTGGAATTGTGCAGTGGTGGGAGACCATTTTGCTGTGGATCCAGGCCTTCCTTACAAATATGTTTCAGAAAATGGTGCTTGGGGACTCATGCTTGATCCCTTGGCCATGGGGTCCCACAAGGTTCAATTTTGTCCCCAGTGCTTTTTAACATCTACATGAAGCATCTAGAAGAGATAATCCAAGGATAGGGAGTGGGCTTTCATCAGTATGGTGATGATTTTCAGCTTTGTATTTTCTTTCCATCATATTCTGGGGAGGACACTGAGGTTCCGAATCAGTGTTTGGAATGAGGGATGGACTGGATGAGGTTGAACAAACTGAAATCAAATCCGGACAAGACAGATGTGCTATTAGTTGGGAAGGCTGCTTATTCAGGGATAGGATGTCAGCCTGTTCTGGATGGGATTCCACTCTCTTTAAAAAAAAATCAGGTTTGGAGCATAGGAGTTCTCCTGGATCCAACCTCATTATTAGATGCTCAGGCATTGGCTGTGACTAGGAATGCTTTTGCTTCTGGTGCGTGAACTGCGTCCATCCCTGGTATGGTCAGACCTGGCCACAGCCCTACACGCAGTGGTTACATCTTGATTGGACTACTGAAATGCATTCTATGTGGGGCTGCCCCTGCAAACTACGCAGAAGCTTCAAGAAGTGGAGAATGCCACTGCTAGAATTTTAACTGAGGCAAAATTCCGCAACCAGGTGACACTTTTATTGTATCAGCTGCATTGGCTGTCAGTTCGTTTCCAAGCACAATTCAGCATGCTGGTTATCACCTTTAAAGCCTTAAACTGTCTACTAGAAGGACTGTCTCCTCCCATATGAATCTCCCTGTCTTTTAAGATCAGCTGCTGTGCCCCTCTTGCGTGTGCTGTTGCCTTCAGACACGTGGTTGGTGGCAACACATGAGACGGCTTTCATGGTAGCAGCACCCTAAATGTGGAACTCCCTGCTCCAAAAGGTTAGGTCATCTTCAACTTTATCTGTGTTCTGCCAGCAAGTGAAGCCATTTCTTTTAAAACAAACACCTGACAATGTTATTTAATTTTATTTATTGACTGTTAGTTTTGTTTTTTGTGTGTTTTTGCTGCTCCTTTCTTCTTGGAACTGTGTCTTAATTATTAATTATTGTTTTTATGTTTTTATATTTTGTAAGACACTTCAAGCAACTCCTTTATTTGGAGGGGGAAAGCAGGGTTAAAAAAAACACCTTTAAATATATAAATAATACTTTGGGTTGCAGTTCCATACCTTGAGGGATGCTAATGCATTTTCATAGCGAAGTATCCATAATGTAGTTACCAGTGGGTTTCCCAGTGCTTCAGGCATGGTGCTTCCTCCATAAGGGCTTTAGGTAGGCTAATTAAAAATGTGTCTTCGATGGCTTCATTACACTGAGGACAGGCATCTGCATATTTTTGAGATCTTGCCCCTCTTTGCATATTGAGTGAGAGGATGATAGCAAATAGAAGCAGTGAACTTCTTTCCCTGTATTCCTAAGCTTTGGAAAAGGTTTGATTTGCAAATTTTATTGGACAATATGAAGATTTTAGAAACAAGTTTCTAGGGTAATACTTAAAATGACAGTGAGGTTGAGTAACACCTGTTTCAATGTTTCTATATGTGTTGGTAAACTAGGAGCCCTAGCTAGGTGGAAATATAAGGCACTATGCGGTTTTTGTTTTGCTTTAACCCTGTTAAAAGTTGATTGTATGAAATTGTTGCTTGGGATTTATCAGATCCTTTAATCTCGCTGAAGATTTTGCTAAATAGCAAAGTCTGTGGGTGGGAACTTGGTTGGAATATAAGATCCATGTGCTGAATGGCAATATTATATGAATAAAATCACATAATTATAGAAATGGGCTTTAGTTAAACATGGCCCCTGAGTGGAGGTGAATCTCAAGTAGGTGCCAAAGAGAATGTATTGATACAACTAGATGGATCATAATTTTTCAATAAGTGTATTGAACTTTTGCAGGTTTTTCTATATAAAAAATGCTTCCAAATTATTTTAGTTGGAACAGCATGTGCCTCTTTAGTTACATATGAAAATGCATAGTTAAATATGAGAAATGCCATCTTTAACATCTGAACAAGAGCAAAGTTGATGCATGAAAGGATATACGTAATGAATGCAAGTGGAAGTAAATATTTGCATAAATGAGCAACTATTTTCTCTTTCTTTACACTTCATCACACAACAGCAGCAAATCTCCTTAATGCTGTTATTTTGTTATGCTTAAATCATATATTCAGTGTGCTAATATTGGTTTATGTCATACTGCATTGCACTTCTATATAAAAATAGAAGGGAAGGTTGTAGTTTGCCTTGTTGAGGCAGTTGTACAAAGAATAGCATTGAATGCTTGAATTAAAACTGATCTTGTTGCTTGTGGTTCATGCTTTCTTGTTTTTTTATATTTATAAAAGGTGATGCATGAAGAAATGTATCAGTTGATGGAAGCTGTTTCAGTGAAAATTATGGATGAGTGTTTTGCTACTGCAGTTTGCTACACCCTTAGGACTCATGTAAAATTTGTTAAGATTTGGGACAGCAATGTAAATTGCATTAAGAGGTGATCTGCCCTCAGATATCTGAACCCCCAGAATCTGAAAAAACTTTCTCTTCCATTAGTAAAACATATCTGTCACAACCCTCATTAACTAGACCTTATTAAGCCAAATTAACTGTCTGCTCCCCAAGTAGCTTTTGGTCCACATATGAGTAACCTTCTCATTTGTCAAGTGCTGTAGTTCTGCAAATGTAGGCCCAAAATGCGTATCTAAGAATCATCTCATTGCATTTTGAAAAGAAGGTTGAGCTGCATTTCACATTTCTGTGGACAGATTTGCCGCATATGTCCTACATGTCCTCAGTCAGTTAAGATTTTTGGGGGTCCCAGTACTTCTGGACCTTACTAATTTCTGTTGCAAGATTTTCCTGATTCATCATACCTATACCCGGAGATTTTAATATGCACATGGTAATTAGTTCCTTGCTATTAGGTGCTTAGTGCCAGACAAGCTGCTCTTCATTACCGTGTTCTTCAGTTGCAGAGTTTGTTTTAACTCAATTTCAGACAAAAAGCTCCAGCAGCCCGGAAAATATATTTCTGCTTTACATCTTGTACCTCATGGCCAGCCAGATGCACAAACAAATTAAGTCAAAGAAACTGGAGAAAAGAGGATTACAGTTTTAATGTGCACATGCAAAACATTCCCATATACTTTTAATGTGTGCATGCAAAACATTCCCATATGCACATAAACATGTTATGTACGTACATACAATAAACAAGTTTACCACCCTGTGTTTCATACAGGTGCTAACGGTTTTATTATCTATCCTGCATTTTTTAAAACTCCCTGTCCCATTCAAATTTAGGTAAATGAAAATGGGGTTCAATATTAATCATACATATGTGATGTGATTCTTCCAGTTCTTCAATAATTCCACTACTGGTCCAGTGATCCACTTCTTCAAGGCTGAAGAGTTGTTAACACTTTTTATTGGCAGTTCAGAAACAATGGACCTTCCTGCACCTTTTATTAAGTAGCACAAATCATGCTTCTTCCAGTCTAGTCTTGTGTTTTGATATTCAGAAAATGGAAAGTAAACTGGTGTTTACTAGCTTAGTTTTCACTTTATTGAGTACGGTGGCTTAGACTTTTCTCCTTATTTATTTGTATAAAGAACAACATCATGGAGTTATTGCATTTGGCAGCTCTGAGCCTAGTGACAGAAAAAAAGAAGCTTTTCAGATGATCAGAGGAGTATTGCGTATCATTTCAGCAGGTTTTGCTGGAGCTAGCATTTTTGAGTTGAGTTTAGAAAGCTTTAGAAATGCTGTAAATATGGCTGAGGTGAAGCAGGAGAACAGGATTATTTTATTAGACGTATGCAGACTTGTAAATACAGCCTATTAGATCCCAAATGACAGAACAAATGTGTAGATGAACTGAGACTACAATTCTGTGCACACTTACCTGGGAGTAATCCTCACTGAACACTGGACATGCATATGATTGTGATGTGAATGTAATACTTTGTGATTGGGGCTTTAAGAAAGCTGCTTGGATGACTTTTAAAACATCTACATCTTTTTTGTCATTCTCAGCCAGTTGCTCAGAATCAGCCAATTTCTTTGCGCGTGTAAAGGCGAGATAAAGAAGAGGCAGACACAGGGCATATGGTTTCAGATCAGGGCCACATTTATTGAATTGAAGATCTGTGAAGGGTGAAGTGCGGTTCTAACCTAGCCCGGCCATTGGCGGGGTAAAAGACCAATATTTGGCAAATACATCCTAACTGAACCGGAGGCGGGATGGCCCGCCACTGGCCAGTTGCCCTCCATGTGGAGCTGGAGGGCCCTACCATCGTCGCCTTACTTTGGCACCTCCAGGCTCCCAAAGTAGGTGAGAAAGGTAAAACCCCAAAGCCGTCCCAATCTCCTCCTGCCAAGCCTCATGGCATTAGGGAGAGCAGCCTTGGGTAAACGTCAGTCACCTTGAAAGGTGCCACTGGATGATCACCATAACCCTAATCGCTCCTACCTAAACCCACACTTCCCGCAAATGCGACCAATTTAGCTAAGATCCCCCTGGCGGGATCGAAATCGAATTCAAAAAGTTCCCTACCCTGCTTCACAGTGTAGAGTAGGCGAAACGCACCCATTGCCCCGGCCAATTGAGACAATGAGCCAAAATTCCTACTTGGCCCCCAGGAAACGGGTGGCCAGAGGAGCCTACACTGCTCAGAGGGCGGGAGTGGAGGGAGCTGGAAAAAACAGGAGCAAAGAGACCGAAGGCGGGAACCCAGGAGCTTAAGTAAGCTCTTACCTGTGTCCCTGCCCTTTTGAGCCATTGGCTCGTTTCTAGTGACCCACCTGCCCAGCTGCCTGCCTCCTCTCTCCTCCCCCACGTGCAAGTCTTCTCCCTGTTCCCACGTAAGGGTCCATTGGAAGTTCTTTGTGTTAGCTTCTAGCAGTTTGCCTGCTTATGAAAGTTCATTATCTCTCACTGATGGCTATCTCTCTTCCCCACATTTATGTATTTTAAACATCTGATTCTCATCCTTCATAATTTACCAGTGTGTCAATAACAGACATCATTATGGTGGAATTAGTGTCCTCCAGTGCCCTTAGAAATGGGGCATTATTCTCACCTTGAAAATTTCTCTGCTGGTAACATATTTTATGTAACTTATGATTTACATATTAAATGTAAATGTTTAAGCTATATCAGAGCAGTGTGCAAGACACCCCCACCTCAATCTTGAACTCTTGATAATTGCCACTACTGCTAGAAAAAATAAAAGAATTTCAAATCCCAGTCAATCTGGAGGAAATATAGTCACGATCTTATAATATTTGCTTATGTCTTAAAAATGGTACCATATATTGGACAAAATGCTAACTGAAATTTATTCAAGAAAAAGAAGCTATGAGATTTTTATTTTATATTTTGGTTTGTGATCATAAGATTCTAGTAATACTTAGGTCTTGAACAAAGATATCAACAAAGAATCAGGAATGTGAATGCTCTTCCTCTCAGAGAATTAATGAATATTATTCAAATTGCTTATGAAATTGTAAAATCATCCTAATGACTGTGTAATTTGGTTTAATAATAGAAGTAGTAGAAGAAGCTATTTATTTGCATGAGTATCAGGGGGAAATATTTTTTTTTCACCAGAAATAATTAAAACTAATTTCATAAAATGAAGAGGAGAAAGTCAATGTGCCAAGGAAAGGCAGGGTGGATTTGCTATGTATATTTTTAAATGTCTGAGTCGTCTATAGATCCATATCATAAAAAAGTAATAGGGAAGGTCTAACTGCCAGCTAAAGACTAATGTGCAGAAGGTCTAATCCTACCTTATAAACATCAAATCATTTCTCCCTTCCCAGTGAAAGGCTTTGAAACTATTCCACTGAAATAATTTGAACACTATGGTATATTGAGATAGAGGAAGGGAATTTTATATAGGATAAGCAGAGACTTCAAAATTCAGATTCTAATGCCTCCAATGACTCATCAAGCAGTGTGAAAGTTTTTGAATTCATTACCACATGATGCTGTGATGTCTGCTAGCATAATCCTCTTCCCCCGAAACACACACAGCTGTAGGCGGGGAGAATTTTGTGGGCTGGGAGAATGTAAGAGAGACTCACCTGATCACATGGGGCCAATACAGGTATAAGGGACAGGGAAACGTTGCCTCCGGAAAATCCTGCGAATTACTTGGGAAGATAGGCGAACAAATGTCAGCGTACTGGAAGAAGCAAAGACTACTAGCGTTGAAAAAATGATCCTTCAATGCCAAGTTCAGTGGACTGGTCATGTTGTTCGAATGCCTGACTACCGTCTCCCAAAGCAGTTACTTTATTCCCAACTCAAGGATGGAAAGCGGAATATCGGTGGTCAATATAAGAGGTTTAAAGATGTTCATAAGGCTAATCTAAAAAAATGCAATATAAACATCGAAAACTGGGAAGCTCTGGCCCATGAACGATCTAAATGGAGGTTGGCCTTTCACAAAGGTTCCATGGACTTTGAAGAAGCCCGAGTGCAAGGTGAAAGGGAGAAACGTGCTAAGCGAAAAGCACGTCAAACGAATCCTTTACAGGACCATCTTCCATCTGGTAACCTGTGTCCTCACTGTGGGAAGCTGTGTGGATCTAGAATTGGCCTCCACAGTCACTTACGGACCCATCGTTAGAGTCTACACAATCTTCTTTAGAATTTCCTCCTTTTATCCTGGAAGACAATCTTACTCGGTCACGAGTGATCGCATGATGATGATGATGATGATGATGATGATGATGATGATGATGGGACAGGGTGGCACAGGCTGATATTAGGCCTGGTAGCCCCACCCACAACCTCTTTGTCCTTTACAAACCAAGGAATAACTCAACCTTTGGTCAAAATCCATACATTTCCAAGCTTGCAATGTGATTTGCAGACTGAAAAAACTGTGTTCGACAGCATGCATACATTTGAAAAATGTGCATTAAAAAGTGTACTTTTAAAAAATGCACAGAAATATGCTTTAATCAATTGGAGAAGAATGTGTAAATTTGGGGAAATACACACGGAAATCCATATGGATTTTCATGCAAAAAGAAAAAAAAAAAAAGCTCACAATCTGATACAGACTCAAGTTGTAACGAGCTTTGAGATGGATTTCAGAGAACTTCGGTGAGCTCTTAAGTTTTGCTGATTTGCACATCCCTACGATTTGAAGCATTGTTGGAGACAGAATGCTGAACTAGATGGACCATTGACACAATCCATCCATCAGTTCTTGTTATAACAGCCTGGCATGAATTCTGTCTAAAAAAAGTTTGCTTGTCATTGTTTTGGTGAGTTGTATCATTAACTAGTATATTGTATTAGTATTGAGTGCAATACTATCTCCAGTAGTATTGGCTGCAAACCTATACAATACTTGTAAATCATATGTCTGGACTGTCCTGTAGAAGACCTACTTAAAATCTTGTCCAGAAGTTGCTCATTAACAAATCATGTTTATGGGGGTTTGCATATACAAAAAGAATCTATTAGCAAAAGTACAGCTCTATAATGAGCTTTTTTTGCCATCCTCTCCATGATATCTTGTGGAATATTTGGGAATTGCTGCATCAAACTAATTAAATTATCTCAGTTTTGGGAAACTGGCTGCACCCAGGATTATACAGCAGGAAATGCTGAAAGACACAGATAAAGGCCATGGGGGGAATGAATCTGGTGCATTACTGTAGGAACATAAAGAGTACCTTTGTTAGAGTCTCGTTATGTAGGACATTTGTCAGCTCCTTTATATTTATATGAGTGTGTGAAAATGCATTTTGTGAAAGTCCCAAAGCTGAGTAGAAAAACAAATGTGTTTATGTTGTAGGTTTATGGGTTTTTTTGTATGTGTGTTCATTTAAAAATATAAATAAAAATTTAAAAAAACAAAAAAACAAAACAAATGTGTACACAAATGTATATCTTTCACAGTAAATATCACGTGTACATACCAAAAGGATTTTTCCATGTAAAACTGCACATTGTAGGAGCCAGTTGGTCTGTATTTTTCTTCCTTTTGTCCTAAAGTAACCATTGAACTTGCATGCTAAAAATCTACAAATAAAAAAAGTCTAATTTAAACCACATCTATCACATAGTACAAAGGTCATTAGGTTAAGCAATAAATCCAGGTCCTACAGACTGCAGTATTTCAGATTTTAACAAATTCAAGGTATATGAAACTTGAGCCCATACACTGAATAAGCTATCTGAAAAACATTCCTAGTAACAAGATTTTGTGGCAGTTTCGGGCACACACAGACACTACTTTCCGACATTGGAGGGCCATATTGGTAATTCATGTGTTTCAGGAGTGAACTACCCTTGCCTGAACTCCTTTCCCTTTTCTTTGATTGTCAGCACAATTGTAGCTTTTACGTACACACAATGTAATTTCATCAAAACCAGAATCAAGTCACCCATTTCTCTCCCCTCACCATAGCTAATCCATTCTTCCCCTGCCCTCCACTGGATTTTAAGTAGATTCAAATTGTGATCTCCTATACATATCAGACACTTGTCTACTATACTGGTACATAAATTGACATCAAATCTCCTGCCATTTTTTCTCCTTCCCACACACCAAGGCATAAGGGCAAGAGAATGGTGGGTGGGTGGCAATTCCACTGCTCAAAATAATCTGGGCAAACTACAGAAACACCCTGGCTTGAGCAGCCACTTCTGTTTGAATTAATTTTGCATAAGCAGCATAAACCAATGATAGACAATGCAATGTACCACCAGAAAAATATGCACAGTGAGAGAGGGAGTTCTGCAGATCTGGAGCTGCAGTGGGCAAGGAGTCAAAGGCTGAATTCCATACAGTGTAGAGCTAAAGTGGCTGGATTGGGAATTTTGAAGGGAGGAGTTTTAGCCTGGTGGAGAAACTGTTTCAGCCTGGTGGAGCTTTTTCTTCTCAAGATGATGAACTTTGAGCTTTCAAGCAATACAGGAATCAAGGGTAAAATCCAAGGTGACTAACCATCCTATGTGAGTGCCCGTAACCCTCCAAACCCAGAGGATTGTGGGCATCCAATTGAGGGCGAGTAGAGCACGGTGGATAGGATTACCTCTGCACTCCCCTCACCTTCAAAAACATTTAGATGGCCTTATAAATGTTTTACCCATCCTTGAGGGGAGGCTGAGGCACCACCTGGATTCTTTGGAAGCCAGTGGTGCCTCACTGATTCCCTCCCCGCCCCTGGGAATGTACCCCCATGCCAGAACCAAAGTCGGTCTTCCAGCTTCAGTTCCCAGCCATGCAAAAAGAACCACGACGGCTGTGAAGTGCATGGGAGGCCAGGGAGGGCACTCCATGGGCATACTTCCCACTGCAACCTCGAAGGGATTTCCGAGGTCGCAGCAGGGAGTCCAACTTCTCCTATGCCCTTTCCCCCCCCCCCCCCCGGCAAGGTTGGAGGGCCATAGGATTGTGCCCTCAGATGACTAACTTAAGTCCACTTCATTTCAATTGGTCTATTCTAAGTAGAACTGGATTTTCCCTCAATTCTTTCACAGATCAGTGTATGCCTTAATATCATGGCATCTATATGGACTGGAGGTACATGCTTTCCCATTATTATACGTTCTGTCTGTGAAGCAGGAATAAATGCAATTCATAGTCCTGCAACTGGAAAATGAAGTGGAGGGGGGAACCTCTAACTCAAAAGGTAATTCTGATGTAAAATGTAATTCTGATGTAAAAGTAGAAAGAAATACTTTTCTGAGTTTGCAGATTTTAGCACAGTTTGAACTTAAGTCAATTTGTTGCATGCAAATGTTTGTTACAAACCCCAATGGCCTTTAGAGGAAGAGGAAGAGGAAGAGGAAGAGGAAGAGGAAGAGGAACTACTTTGAGAAATGATTTAGAGTAATGATAGGAGAAGGGGTGCTTATTCTCTTTTCCCTATCCATTGAACATGAGCTCTGCTGGATTAGACAAAAGGTCCATCTCATCACACACAATTGCTATAAATCAGAAGTGGGTCCCCTCAGTGTGGATCCTGCTACCCTCCACTGCCGTGCTGCTGAAATTCACAGTGGCAAGAACCTGGCAGTTTGCCACTGAATTTCAGTGGCAAATCACTACAGAAGTATAACAGAGGAATAAAAAATAATTTGGAGATGATGCATCTGAGGAGGAAAAAACAATCAGAAGAAGCCTAAATTTAAAGAAAAGAAGGAAGAAACTGATGAAGCATGAAGAGGGCAGCCAAGAATTTTTGAGATATTCAGTTTGAGATAGTGAGAAGACATGCACAATGAAATAGCAGCTAAGCAGGAAGTAATATTAGCTTAAGAAGGTCAGATGACAAGAGGAAAAATAAAATTAACATTCATCAGCAGAAAAAATAAAAAAAATAAAACTGGAATGAATGAATATTGTTTCAAGGAGAAAAAGTAAATATAGAAAAGACCAAGAATAGAACTCTTGGGGAACACCAACTGAAAGAGAGAAAAGAGAGCCAATAACAGAAACTGAAAAAGGAGCAATGGGGGGGAGGGAGAGGATCAAAACCACAGAAGAATTTGCCCTTGAAACCCCAGCATTCTTCAAAAAGGCGAGAAGAATATAGCGTGGTCAACAGTATCAAAAGCTGAATAAGGATCAAAGAACGATTGAATGATTAAATATCCATGAGATTAGCTAAAAGGAGAACATTAGCAATATAACGTAAGTAGGAACAGTCTCGGTTGAATGGCTACAACAGAAGCCAGATTGGAAGGGACAAAAAACAGAATAAACAAAAAGAAAAATATATTGGGAAAGGGCAAGGCGCTCAAGAATTTTAGAGGTGATGGGGAAAGGGGTCATAGACAAAACTGTAGAATCTAAAGATTTTTGAGAAGTGATAGTTATATTTAAGAGGCAATAGATAACACTCTGAAACTGAGATTACGTATCAATTTTTCATTATGTACAATATGTACTTGACAGGGATACTCTGATTTGATCATAGAACCGTAGAGTTGGAAGGGGCCTATAAGGCCATCAAGTCCAAGCCCCTGCTCAATGCAGGAGAACAGATGTCGGCAACCCAGGCAGTCACCCATTCAAGTACTGACCCGGCTCATACCTGCTTAGCTTCAGCATGTGACCTGCATTATGTGCTCTTGATGCCACTTTTAGTTAAAGAATAAAACATGGTTATGTCTGAGGGTTTTATGGGGATATGTACTTCGTGTTTACCTGATTGTCACCATCCAGATACATGCATCATTTACATGCCAACTTTTACCCCTCTGCACTGCAATGGGCAACGATCATGCAGCCAAAGCAGACAATACGTACTAATGTACGATGTCACCATGAAGGTCTGTATCATACTGCTTTTTCTAGGAACATGTGTGACGATAACGTGGCCGGTTACTTAATTTTATTTCTCTCACTACCACCTGGCTGTTACTTCACTTTCTTTACTAACCCAGTGGCTGAGATATGGTAGCTCCATTGTATTAGTTCACCCTATTTTAAACTATCCCTGTTCCCACTCTGTCACAAGTTTTCACTCACTCCCAGACAAACCCGAGCGGACAATCTGTCTGTGGGAGATAAACTCTATTAAAATACCATGGCTGGTTATTGTGGTGTTTATGCTGGGTAGATATTGATTATCTTGCTCTTAGCAGCTGTACCAAGTGACTAGGTGAGTGAGCTTCAGCATGGAAACTGTTACCAGACAGTCTCTTCAGTAACCCAACAAATAGTTCTTTATTTTCTTAAGTAAAACATTTCTTTAAACAGGAACAGCCTCTTTTTTCTAACACTCTGACACTCTAACTCACTAACTCTAACTATGACTCTCTAAACTCTGACACTCTTACCTCTAACTCTGACTATCTAAACTCTAAACTAGACTCCTCTCTCACACACAGGCACATATATACAGAGCTCCCCCTCCCATCAGAACTTTATACAGGCGAACCCCGATAGGTTGTTGGGCGCATCCACTCTACCTGGCAATGCTAAATGTTAACCCATTCATCACAACATGTACAGCAATATTTTGAACTTTGACTTCCAGAAGCCCCTGTCAGCATGACCAATGGTCACGAATGCTGAGAGCTGAATGAAGTCTAAAACATCCAGAGATCTGCTTTCTGCCCACCCCTGATGTACAGTACTAAACTGGGAACATTGATTATTGTCAAGCCTATAGTATATTACACTAATGAAATTATAGGGATTGATTATATGCTTACACTCCAGGAATAAGTTTCATTTAATGTAGCACTATTCTACGTGAATGTTGCTAAGTATTATTGCCTAAACAAGATCAGCTAAATGTTGTTTGTATTACTGATCTAAATGAGTTTATAAAGGAAATGTTTTTAATTGACTAATTTTTGGCAGCATTTATGTGGCTAAACAGTAAAGATACCTTTTGTCCCATCATAAATGTTCATGTCAGTTACCTAGCCAGCTTCACATTACTCACTACAAGGTCTACTTGTTCTAGCTGGGCACTCTGTGGTTATTAGCTGGACTAACTTGAGTTACCATTGTAAACAAGCGCTCCCTAGCTGGCCTTAATTTTTAATTTAAAAAAAAAAAGGTTTCTCATGACTTCTTAGGTCACCTAAGATATCGGCCTTGCTACTTTGAGTGGTACATCTTAGCACTCAAAGGGACTTTTCTCTCGCTTGTATTCTGGGATTTGGCACCCAGGAATAGGCTTTTGGGACTAGATAACAACTTAAGGCGAAAACATGGCGGCTAAACATACAATTCAGCAAAGAATACAATACAATCAGAACAGACCTTCAAGGTTCTCTGTCTGGAACAACAAAGCAGATAAACAAAGCAGGTGCAGTGGCACATGGTATGCGGGCAGAATCTAGGTCAACTAACAGGGTGCAAAACAGTTCATGAGGCTTTTGGACCTTTTGTCTTAACAAATGCCTATTGACAGCAAGGTGGTCTTTCAGGGATCTTTGGCCTGTGTGAGGACTGTTCTCTAATGTCACTCTTGCTGGCCAGGGGATGCTGGGTCTTGCAGGACCTTTCTGTTTGTCTAAACATGCAGGGACTGGGTCTTCTGTGCAGCTTTTTAACTCAGACTTCTGTCATGGTAGGTTACTCTGGTCTTTTGGCATTTCAGACATGATACTGGGACCTTTTTGCTGTGAGGCATGTGGCCTTTGTGTGTAAGGCAAGTGCCTTGTCTGTGTACCTATGTGAATGGGCAATGCCTCTCACACCTGGGGTCTTAGGTGTTTTGGCCTGGCTGGGTCATTATTAGAATGGATCTTAAGAGTCCATTATGTGTCTTCTGTTAATTTGCTTGGAGATTGCTCTTCTGCATCTTGTTTACAGCTAGTGGCGAAGCATGAAGGCCCCATTGTTTTCTTGTTCACCTTGAAAGTATCTTTTTAGGGTTACTTCGGACGGACCAGACTTCTGGGCGTTCGCCAACTATACTGATAACACATTTTTTTGTAGGCAAGAGACCAAAGGTATGTGTGTGCGTCTGTGTGTCTGACTACCTGTTTTTAAAATGAGGTTTGTGTTTTCTTCTGATGCAAGCTATGTACCTAGGTCTGTTTACACGTGAAAGCTAGGCAGGAACTTTCTGTACATGCTTTGGGTCTATTTTTCTCTAACAGATCCTCCCTTGTATGTATTCTTCAAAATCTCTAAGCGTTCTGCGAAACCTTTCGCAGCCCTTCTTCTAATACATCTCGCAAAAATCTAGCACAACATTGTACACAGATCTGTAGGTAATTTGAACAATGCTTGAGTCCGCTCCATATTCTATCCGTGAAGTCCAGCTATCCCAATGGTGGTACACAGTCATAACAATCTCTACATTGGGATGTTCTTCACACATGAAAGACAACTGTTTAAGCACTTCCATTGGGAAAATGTTGTGCCAGTTGTAGTTGGGGGGGTGCTTGTCCAAGGATTGCCATTGGAATCTCCTGTGGATGACAAAATTTGAACATGCCCATTGGCAGGGTTTGAATGTCAATGGGTGGCATGTTGCTATTTCTGCCTTGCGGAACTAACACAACAATCTGAAATGCTGAACTTTCATTCAGTCTGTTACTAGCCTTGGGAAATGGCACTCTCCTTTTCCCTGGCACAGGGGTTTGAACACACAAAAACACTTTCACTCAGGTGTTTTAACTGAGTGGGGGGTGGTCTTCATACTGTCAGGATTCTATTTAGCAAAAAGTATGCACTTAAGAACAAGAACAGGACTACTTTAGAACTTTGGCCATGGTGCTGGCCTGAATACAGAAAACAAACAACATTTTGCAATGTCCACTATTCAGATGCTAAACAATAGCTCCTCCATGTTGGGGTTTTTTCCTCCGTGAGTAGGCCTGCTTCTGGGTGAAGCCTACCCAGGGAGTGGCGGGTCTTTTATGCTGAAAAGCCTCGCTTGCTTCTAGGGGTTCCTTTCTTTTTTACTGGGACTTGGTCATCAGGTTGGAACGAAAGGACACGATCCAGACATCTAGGTCCAGGGTCATCTGGAACACTGTACTCTAGGCAAAAAGAACAAAAACCTGGGGGAAGTTATTTGTCCTTTTTAACAAACAAGACTACGCTTGGGTTTACAAACATTTTCCTTTGGCCACAAGGATGGGGACAGAAGCTGGGGCCTTTTTTTTTTTTTTGAGTCATGACAATTTTTCTCTTGTGGCATCACCTGGGAAGAAGTTGTTTGCTTGTGTGTGTATATGCGTACACAATGGGCCTTTTGGAGAAAACGGGCCTTGCAGATAAGCTGGCAGACTGTTTTCTTCTTTACCTCTGAACTATCAGTGCGGACTATCTGGGAGTGGGCAGTTTGGCTGTCAATCAGTGGTGTGGAAGGAGGGCCACACCTTTTTCTTGCATTTTCCTCATTCTTTGGCTGAGCTTGGAGATGCTTCTTGCATCTGGACTCTGTTTGAAATCAGGGGTTTCAAAACTTTCAAACCTGGGATTTACGTTTTGCTGAATCAGCACACAGGAAAGGCAGGTGCTTTTCTCTTTTTGAGGCTGCAAGCCATGTGGGTTTTGGCTTTTTATGCAGCTTCTGGCTAATGCTGGAGATTTTTAAGAATACTTTTCTCAATTCTGTCTCAAGTTAACCTGGCATTTTGGATTACTGTTGGCTGGCTGCTGGGGTAGCCAGATTTCTCTTTTCCCTGGGCATTCTTCTTCTCCCGCCCCCCTTTGGAGCTCCTAGCGCTGGGGCAGTCACCCTTTCTCCGCTATAGGCTTGGGGGGGGTTGCTGTCTCAGGCGTGTAGATTTACACGTGGTGGCTCTGAGTTTGGTTCAAGACAGGGCCATCTGGCGGTTTGTGTCTGGAGCTTGCAATCAAAATGTCTTTACTCCAGCTTCACTCTTACAAGATGCTACTTTTCAGGGGAACATCTGTTATTCTGGTCAGTCTGCAATGGTTTGCTGAATTACTCTAGGTAATTTTGGACAGGCCTCTGGCTAGGTTCAGACTGGGAACTCAGTGGAATGTGAGGCTTGGGTTTGACAGGAGGGCAGTTCCACATTTTGAGTGGCCTGATGGAGTTAAAAGCCTGTTACTTTTACATCTCCATGCGTTCATTAGCAGTGCTTCTGAAGCTACAGCTCTGAGGCATGTTTGAGATCTTGGAAAGCTTTACTTTTAGCTCTTGGTCTACTGCCAGTTCAAAAAACCCTAATCTTTGGTGAGGGACAGAGGCTTGGCTGCAAAAGTTCCAGGCGGTGCTTCTCCTTTTGACACCCTGTGTCTTAGAAAAGTCACTGCAGACAGGCAGCTTTGTGCCTCTTCGCCTCCCTTGGTGGGGGTGGTGAAGGGGGAGGTTTCCTTTTCCTGAGCTGGACGGGCTGGCTCTCATGACGGGTGTTGACTTCTCTGAGCCATCCATATCCCTTAAGCTGCGCAATCAGCTTCAAGGGGCATTTTGGTGGCTTGACCGGAGCAAGAGGGAGGCATCACCGGTTCATGCCCCAACTTTGTCTTCCCCTTTCCTCACCTTCACAAGGAGGAGGGGCCATGATAGGGACAGTCTTTGGGTGCTCTCTCTATGCTTTCAACACACACTTTCTTCTCTTCTTTCTTCTGGGGGTCAGTCTGGGCCTTAGTTTCCAATGGGGCACCCATCCACCTTTGTCTGAACCATGGGGTCCGTGCCTTTCAGAATCATTGGTTCTGGAGTGTGGTGGCCTAGGGACTCCCCTTGGTCTCCTTCAGTCTCCTGACTCATCTCGGGTGTGAAGGAAGTGGGTTTGGTTTCCACTATCCTTTTCTCGCCTGTTCTGCCTCTTTCAGTTCCTCTCTTCTTCTCAGACTAGCATGGGACATGGGATCCTCGTATCCCTGTCCTTTCTTCTAGTTTTCCTTCTTTCCAGTGCTTTCCCTGTGGGCACACTGACTTGCTTTAAGCCTTGCACGCCTCTCTGGCTGTGCTAGCTCAGGGTGCCTTTCACAGCTACAACCATTCTTGTTGCTGTTTCACTCTCTTACTTTCTCTTACTTCTTCTTTCTCATCTTCATACACCTTCTGTGCCATATTTACATGGGCTCAGCCTGGCTTTGCCTTGCCTGGCCTGGCCTTTCTTTGCTTGCCCCCCTCTCTGGCTTGGGGTGTTTTTGAAACCTCTGGTGACATCTCTCTGGCAAGGCGAGGGGGGGTTGTCCTCTTCTGCCTTGGCGGGTCTGGACAGACTTTCATTTTCTGGTTTCTCCCTGGTTACTAAGTGTTGGATGCTAACACTTTTTCTTTCTGGCATCTGCAGTTTGGATGCAGGCAATGGGTTGGACAGGGTAGAGAACATAGGGCCGCTAGTTGGAAGGTTGCCCAACCAGGCCGGTGAGTGTGCTCTTCGTTCTGAAGCAGCCTGGTCATCTCATCTGGGTCTTCTGAGAAGACTTGGGATGGGGAGGACTTCTCTTGGAGTGCTGGGCTTGCACACCGGTTGTCCTTTTTCATTGTGTCAGGCGGGGCACAAAGCCTGCTGTCGGCCTGGAGTTTCTTGGCTGAGTGACATGGAGCTGGTCTTCTCTGTGGCAGACAGGGCATGGGATTGGGAGCCTGATCAAGCCTTCCCTCCCCAGGGCCTGACTCTGGGAGGACAGCTGGCTTCTTTGGTTTCCCCTGTTTCTCTATCCTGGCCTCTGGTTCTTGTCTCTGATTCATTATTACAAATTTGTGTGCTTTTGCACTTTTGTACCTGGGAAGGACTTTGGTAGCAATTTCTTGCCACATCTCTGTGTGTACAACCAAAAATGACACTTGCACATTACATACTCTGTGGTGGCCACCTCATACTTACAAACACTCATTCATTCTGGCAAAGCTTTGTTCAGTCTTATGATCAGTCTACTGTTTTCTAGTTCTGCAGACAGAGGGCAGCCTTTCGCTGAAGGCATGAATGCTTCGTCTCCTTCTATTATCTGACTTTGTCTTCTCCACAGCCCACTTGCTATGGAGACTGGCTGCTGGATTTCTCCAGGTGCCAGAGCTCCAGGCGTCTTGACTGGGTTTGGACCAAAGACCTTGGACAATTCCCTGGGAGACAGTTTAAAAAGCGTGCCCTGAACCCAGGAGATAGGTATACTCACCCTTTCTCAATGCAGCATCCTGCGTCTGGACTCACTCTGGGGGCTGGTTCTGGGTAGGGCGTCCCTTCAGCTCTCCACGCTTTCCAGCTCACTTCTTCAGGGTGCAGGTGGCGGACTTCAACTGGGTCCGGAGCGCTCTTCACCTAGGCCCTGTTCCGATCTTGCCTTCTGAGAGTGGAAGAGGGGGAGGTCCCATCTGCTAGGGGTGCCAGATTTGTTGCAAAAATGCTCTGAGTCCTTTCTCCAAAGAACTTAATTGCTCAGAGAAAGGGAAGCAGCACACACCAGCAGTGAGTTTGTCAAAGTTTTATTTCTGCGCAAAAAGGACCAGCTGGGGCGCGTGCCCAAATCAAAGCTGGACAAGGATCAGTGGGGCATACAAGCCTTCTTATACATTTTTACAGCCATGGGTGGTTCTACTTTCAGCAAATCAAGTACAACTATTAAACCGTGCCAACCAGTCAAATTCCGTTCCTCCTTTATGACGACAACCAACCAGAACTTTGAACATGGCAAGTTTTAATCTCTAGTTAGATAGATGGCCACCTGGCCATCTCTTGGCTAAAGACATGGTTTCTCATGACTTCTTAGGTCACCTAAGATATCGGCCTTGCTACTTTGAGTGGTACATCTTAGCACTCAAAGGGACTTTTCTCTCGCTTGTATTCTGGGATTTGGCACCCAGGAATAGGCTTTTGGGACTAGATAACAACTTAAGGCGAAAACATGGCGGCTAAACATACAATTCAGCAAAGAATACAATACAATCAGAACAGACCTTCAAGGTTCTCTGTCTGGAACAACAAAGCAGATAAACAAAGCAGGTGCAGTGGCACATGGTATGCGGGCAGAATCTAGGTCAACTAACAGGGTGCAAAACAGTTCATGAGGCTTTTGGACCTTTTGTCTTAACAAATGCCTATTGACAGCAAGGTGGTCTTTCAGGGATCTTTGGCCTGTGTGAGGACTGTTCTCTAATGTCACTCTTGCTGGCCAGGGGATGCTGGGTCTTGCAGGACCTTTCTGTTTGTCTAAACAAGCAGGGACTGGGTCTTCTGTGCAGCTTTTTAACTCAGACTTCAGTCATGGTAGGTTACTCTGGTCCTTTGGCATTTCAGACAAGATACTGGGAGTGGGACCTTTCTGCTGTGAGGCATGTGGCCTTTGTGTGTAAGGCAGGTGCCTTGTCTGTGTACCTATGTGAATGGCCAATGCCTCTCACACCTGGGGTCTTAGGTGTTTTGGCCTGGCTGGGTCATTATTAGAATGGATCTTAAGAGTCCATTCTGTGTCTTCTGTTAATTTGCTTGGAGATTGCTCTTCTGCATCTTGTTTACAGCTAGTGGCGAAGCATGAAGGCCCCATTGTTCTCTTGTTCACCTTGAAAGTATCTTTTTAGGGTTACTTCGGACGGACCAGACTTCTGGGCGTTCGGTCAACTATACTGATAACACATTTTTTTGTAGGCAAGAGGCCAAAGGTATGTGTGTGCGTCTGTGTGTCTGACTACCTGTTTTTAAAATGAGGTTTGTGTTTTCTTCTGATGCAAGCTATGTACCTAGGTCTGTTTACACATGAAAGCTAGGCAGGAACTTTCTGTACTTGCTTTGGGTCTATTTTTCTCTAACACCAGTGACCTTTGCCATGCCCCCTCCTTGATGAGCTTCCGCCAGGCTTTAAAAACATGGCTTTTCAAGCGGGAATATGGGGTGGGTTAGGATTTTTTAAAAAAACTTTTATATTGTTTTAATTGTGTTTGCTTTAATTGTGTTTTAATGGTGTTTTTATTGTGTTTTATTGTATTTTATCCTGTGTACATCGCCCAGGGTGGCTGGGTAACCAGCTAGATGGGCGATTTAAAAATATAATAAATAAATAAATAAAGTTAGCCTTTATCCTCATGGGTCTGGTTCAGAATACATTAAGATTGAAATCATGCACATAATTATATATGTCTTTTTAGCATTCACTTCACTGGAATGTACACTTATTTATTATTTATTTGTTTATTTGTTACATTTATATCCTGCCTTTCCTCCAAGGAACCCAAGGCAGAATATATGATGCTCCTCCTCTCCATTTTTTCCTCACAACAACACTGTGAAGTAGGTTAGTCTGAGAGTCATGACTGCTCAAAGTCACCCAGTGAACTTAATGGCAGAGTGTGGACTAGAACTCGGGTCTCCCCAGTCCCAGAACAACACTTTAACCACTACACAACACTGTCTCTCTCATGAATACAGGATTCTAAACAAACAATTTATTTTCTTTGCCAAAAGCATTAATTTTTCTGCTTTAAATTGTTGCAGCAGTACTCCTAGTTTTACAGAATCTAAAGCTTTGGTGTGTGTGTTTTAAAGAGACACCTGACTTTATTGTCTTTTTTATTACACTAAGTCTTTTCCACTCTACCCAGGTGGCCATTGATGAGCGTATCAGGCAGTTGCATGAGGCTCACCGAGATTTCGGCCCTACTTCTCAGCACTTCCTTTCCAGTAAGTAATTGCTCACTTTTCATTGCTATTGTTGCTAAGTAACACAGCTTCTTAGACTTTTAAAATTATGTTATATTATCAGTCCTGCCGGAGATGACAACCAGGGCTTCTTCTCTCTGTTTCATTAGAACAACACTGTTATGGACAGTTGCATAACCAAGCAGTTGAGATTAATTATGAGCTCAAACCTAGGACTCAGGAGTCCATAAAATTAAATGAAAACAGTAGATGCCTTCCCAAAAGGCCTAAAATACCAAGCCCTACTTCTGACAAGGAGGAGATGATATGGTAAACCTATACATTGACTTCTGACTGCAGTGGTGACATGTGCAAAAACAATTTATTGGGCATAGAAAACTAGATGTGAGAGAGAAGGGTTCTAGCTAGCATAGTCCTCCATCTGGCATTCTATGTATAACAGCAGTTGGCAACTTCAGTGGGTCTTGGCACCAACATCTGACCCCAGGAACCCACCAGGGGCCATGCAGTGATCATTGCCAATTTCGGTGGCAAAAAAGCTGCATCTTCACTTTAAAACAAGGCGCATGGGGAGCATGCACCTTGTTTGAGCACATAATCATGCTGCCAGAAGCTGCACCTTGTTTAAAGTAAAATGCAGCTTTTTTGCCACCACCACTGCACTGCCGAAGTTCAGCGGCAATTTAGGAGCAGGGACTTGTGGGCGGCAGGAAGCACAAAACCCCTGTGGGGCACCTGGGTTGCCCATGGGCCACATATTGGCCCCCTCTGATGTATAAAAATCTTTATTTTCAATGACAGAGTATTCAAGTAAGTAATCCCGCCCCCTGCAGTCTTAGGTAGTACAGTTGAGGGACACATGCTTACCACATCATCTGGTGTTTGTGTGAACTAGGTTTAAGAGTTCAAGATATTCTTTGTTTCCAGTTTTTTGTCTACTCCAAAGAACTTTCTACTCCGAAGAACTAGAACAATTTGCTTGAGTGATTACAAGATCTTGTTTATTAGAGTAATGGAAAAATGGCTGTCATCATGACAAGTAGGGGATATATAGAGGGGGAACCTGTAAATTGCATGGAGCCCTGAGAGGTGCAGTGTAACTCCGTGCTCTCATAGGAATTTATTAATGGAAGCCTTTCATTAATCTGGGAGAATGTAAATGGGTGCACTTGATGATACGATCATTAGAGGGTGGGGAAGGGAACCTGCACTAAAATGTCTGAAACAAGAGCCAACACCAGGCTTTCTCCCTGAAATACTAGTTTGTTTGCTTTTGGAATGGGGAGCATTCAAAAATGGTATCCTCCACCAGCAGTCTGAAGTGGAACAGTCTACCACCTCAGGGCTCTGCCACCTGATTTTCCTACATATGTAGACCAGGCATTGGCTTCACTAGAGTGAGCAAAAGAGGTTGTCTGCATATTGGGTTGGATCCAGGATCTGCCTTCCATTGATGGAAGGCCTCTATTCAAGAAGGTGCTTCTGCTTGATTTTCAGGAATCCCCCTCCTCCCACACCGTAGCTCACCCCACTAATCAGAGTCCTCTGTGTAGCAGAGTGGCTGCCATGGGGGGAGACAGTGGCGAGGATGTCTGCTTCTGCCAACCAAGTTGCACAGACCTTAATCTGGATCCAACTCTTTATGTAGTATTTCTGCATAAGTACCATGTCTACAAAGATTCAAGTGACATGCAACAATGAAAAAGTTTGGTCTATGAAAATCAAATAGGAACATACCTTATTGTTGATTCAGTCAAGACTACACTACTGGGGGCAGGAGAGAGGGGGAACAGAGGAAGAACACTGAGGTCTCTCGCCTCATGAGATAAATAGGTCCAAAATTGTTATGAATAGGCAATAAGGTTAGAGTCCCAGCATAGTATTTCCCAAAGCAGGTTGTCTGAACCTGTAGGGTCTACAAAAGACCTGGTGGGATGATGTTATTGCAGCTTTCAGGGCCTGACTATATACTAAAGACAGGGTGTGACAAGCCCTGGCCCCAGACCTGTCACTGTCCCTTTTAATACCCTCAGTAGTGTTTTCGACCAAAGTCATTAAGCATTCTAGCCATGGTTGAAAAACAACAAAAATAACAGCTTTTATTTGTACAGGGATTTTTATACTGTTAACAGGTTCCAGTTTATTGTCTTCTGTTACCGAAATATCTTTCCACTATCTCATTCTCACAACCTCAGATACTGCTTGGATACCTCTATATGTAGGAATAATAAAAGCCAAAACCACCCAGACCCTTCCTAGTTTCTCACACACACACACACACACACACACACACACCAGGTAAGGAAAAATAGCTCTAACAGTTTCTTCCCTTCAGCCTTTTTAACCCCTTCCCTTCCAGGTATCAAGATAGGCTGATTACACAAACTACCCAACCAATCGGGGTTTCTTCCTTTTCCCGGTTCCTGGGCAGACTTGCTAGAGGTTCCTTGCAGGAAAAAAGGAGAGGTAGAAAAATAATAATAAATAAATAAATACCTCCCCCCTTAGAAATCATTGCTCCAATGATAACCTCAACACGGTTCTTAATAGGGAGCAATGAACTCCAAAGTCCTCCATTTACCCATATTCTAGGATTACTGTTACACATTTGGCTTTTCAACAATATACTCTTCAAAACGTTTCTATACATACTTACCCAGCTAAATATCCCCTATTCCAATATTACGCAACAATAGTAAATTCAGTTATTTCTTAAAACATTACATAACCATCCTCATTGTAGTTCTCTTTTAAAGGCATTATATAACACTAATTAAGTCTCTTCTTTCGGGTTGTTGACAAAGAGGCATCTAGGTTAACCTCTTCTGAATTACATCTCTGAGTACTTACTTTCTCCCAGTATGGCAAATAAGAGTCTTCCGCCCCATGTTCCCTTACGGCATACAAAATTAGGTTCTCTCTCCTATAATAGGGTTTTATCATATTGGGGTGTACTACTTTAGTAACCCTATCATCTATCTACAACATAATTTACATCAAAAGCTGGCCTGTGGCTTATGCTGGCTCAGCTTGTCTGAGTGTGGAAAGCTAAGCAGGGTCAGGCCTGGTTATTACTTGGATGGGAGACCCCTCCTCTAGTTTCCTGCATTGAGCAGAGGGTTGGACTCGATAGCCTTGTAGGCTCCTTCCAACTCTATATCTATGAAATCTATGAAATCTATTAAATCATTCATTTGCGATTTTATTTGGACCGGTCCAGTCCATGCCAATTGCAGCTTGTTACCCTTCACCGGTTGGAGTATCAGCACCTCGTCTCCAGGTTCATACAGTCTCTCTCTGGCTCCCCGATCATACCAGTTCTTTTGTTTTTGCTGCACTCTCTGTAGATTTTCTCCAGCAGTCTTGAACGATTACCTCAAAGATGTCAACAAGTTGTCCATATAAGTGACGACAGCTTCTGGATCCTTTCCAGCATCCTGCTCCCAGTTTTGCCTCAGGAGATCTAGAGGTCCTCTCACTCTTCTTCCATACATCAGCTCAAGTGGACTAAATCCTAAGCTTTCCTCCTGTGGCACGTCTCTGTATGTATATAGCAGATGTTGCAGCTTTACATCCCAGTGATTAGGATTTTCAGCCACATACGCCTTGATCATTCGACTCAAGGTCCCATTAAATCTCTCCACAAGGCCATTAGTCTCAGGATGATATGCGGTAGATGTCAAATGTTTAATGCCACAAGCCTCCCACAATCTTTGCATTAATCTAGATGTAAAGTTCATGCCTAAATCCAAAACAATTTCACTTGGAAATCCGACTCTGCAAAATATGTTTACCAGTGCATTAGCAACAGTACTGGCCTCAATATTGCTCAAGGGAACAGCTTCTGGATACCTGGTAGCATAATCTACCACAGTGAGAAGGTACTTATTTCCCCTTCTGGTAACTCTTGGCAGAGGGCCCACTACATCTATGCCGATTCTCTTAAAAACCTCTGGAAAGATTGGCATAGGACATAACTTGGCTTTTGTCTTGTCCCTTCGATTTCCCATTTTCTGACAAGTATCACAGGTTTTACAAAATTGCTTAATTCGCTGCCCCACTTTCGGCCAGCAGAAATTTTGGGTTACCCTCTGATTGGTTCTAGCAATTCCCAGATGTCCCCCGAATGGGCTTGTATGGGCCATTTTTAATATTCTTTTCCAATACTTTATAGGGACAACTAACTGTCGTTGTATCCCCCCTTGCCCATTATGTGGTTGCTTAAGAGTTTTCCCTCTACAATTTATTTTTCACCATTATAAATCTTTCAGGATTCTTGGATGTTAATCCAGGGAACTCTGTCTCCACTATGTTGAAGAGAGGCTTTAAACTTTCATCCAACTTCTGTTTGGTCTCTAGCTCTGAGGACGTATGTTCCTTAAAAGGGTAAAGGTGACCTACCCCCTCTATCTGTCCATCTCACATCCCAGGTTCCTGAGGAATATTTGGAAGAAGAACTTTTTTATCACCAAGTTCTTTTTCCATTCCTATTCCAGTCGTAATAAAGGGTTGGGTTTGCTTCTGAGATCGAGTAGTCATGCACATATCGTTCACGTGCTTGGCCAAATCATTTCCTATTAAGCATAGGGCTGGAATATCATGAAATACGGCTACTTTCCAATCTCCTGTCCAATTTTTATACTGGATATTTATATTGGCCACAGGTACATGAAATGCTGCCCCTCCTAGTCCTTTTAAAAGAATACTTTTATGTGGTAAAATATTTTTCTGAGGAATCAAATTCTACAAAATCTTTTAAATGTGATAACAATGTAGAAAAGAATTCTGTAACAGGAATTCTAGAATAAAATCATTCTGTTCCACACTGTGAGAAAGAACAAGATCATTAGTGTTTTGCAGAAGGGGACAGTCTTTTCGCGATCTGGTGACCAATGGCTCGAGTGCCCACAGAGAGGTCCCTGCGTGCCAGCTGTGGCACCCATGCCATAGGTTCACCATCACTGGTCTAATCTCTGCAGTATATAAATATATGTTTTGTGGAAAGTAACCTGATAGGCTCGTACCCTATTAGGCAAAGCCCAAAGTTGAAGAATTACTCAGCTAGCTATCTGCCCTACTTTGGGATAACTTAGAAAATCAGATTCTTAGGGTGCATACAAATTCAGGGTTAAAATGTCAGTCACCATATTTTTTTTCTCCTGCAGCATAAACCTGTTTTCCTCCTGACTTTGCTATGTAAAATATACTAGCAATTTGAATGCACCAGTTTTGCCTCTCTCCTCATGCTTCAGACTACTTTGGAAAAAAAGAACCTTTAAGTGCCGTGTCTATGTTTATTCTATTATGTGTTCATGCATCACCCTCTTAAAAACCTGACAAGCAAACACAAAAAGCAATTTTAGAAGATTTGCAAAATTCCTCTGGGATGGGGAGGGGAGGGGTTGCGACATTGCAGACACTGAACTTATCAGTACTGTACACTGCTGGCTTCTACTGCATCCTCACAGAACCAGTTTTTTCCCGAGTTCATTCTTGGAGAGAAAACTAAACAAAACTAAGCCAATATGCTTCCACACCACTCCATTCAGCTCAAGCTTCAAGCAGTATTACATTTGTAAATAAATTCATACCTTTCCAATGCAAAAGTCAGTGGCTTGGATCCTGAGAACCACAAGTAGAAGGAAGCTCACAGAAGAGAACTTCCCTGTTTCCTCTTCCTCACACACACCCTGAAACGCCACTTCAAAGGGTCAAGAAGAGACCCTTCTTGACAGCATGGAATAGGGCACGATGGCTGTTCAGGAAGGAGGGAATGACCCAAATGATATGGAGGCTCCATACATGAGTGAAGCTTTCCTCTATAAAATGCCTCTGCCTGATTTTGGCCATTTCCTTTCCACTGCAACCCTCATGTACCATATCCTGCCATTCAGGAGGGTACCCTGTGCCTCTGAAGAGGCTTTTTGGGGGTGCAGGGGGCAGAGAGGATAAAATATCCCCTTGAATGAGCTTCCTTCTACTTCTGATTCACAGGAATCAAACCAGTTTGCATAGAAAATTAGGTGAACAGAAATTGTTTTCATTAGGGAATTTTCATCTGAAATGTAATGAAGCCTAACTTGTCTCATGGCTAGGTAGAGAGAACCACTACATGGGAAAGAAGGAGCAAGTATCAGCCTGGTATAGTAAGGAATACAAATGCAGATATCTCTCCTGGATGCCAGGCATTTTAGTGTAACCTAAAATAGTTGAGAGAAAGATGTCCCTTGCTGCTGTGATTAAAAAAAACACACCAAAAAACCCAAGCATATTCTGGAGAAAGGAAGGTCATAACAGAAAGAGCAAGGGCCCAACATTGAGGTCACAGAAGGACCCTGAGAAAGCAAGATTCATGATAAAAGGAACACAGGAAATCTAAGAGAATTTATTTGTAAGGACAAAGGCCTGAGGAAAGGCATACAAGCAGAGTTATATGGCCTTTTATATATCCTTTGGAACAAATGCCACTTTGAAGTTGCCAGTTCCAAAAGAGGAATATGAAAAAGAAATTTTCCTTGGAGTTCAGCTTGGGCAGAGCAGAGAAACAGTAGCCAGAGGAAAGACTGTCAGCATTTCATAAGATTAAGGGGTTTATATTGGGCTTCTCAAAATCACCTCCTGCATTGCTTTGCAGTGGATGTTGGACTGATCTGTTAATGAGCACTTCCTAGTCCACAGGTTCTATTTATAGCTTTACATGGTGGTAGCAAATACTATGATAGCTTTATTGCCTATGTTTATATAACAAGTCATGAAGTTAATCAGGGCAATATAATATGTATTTAGGACCAATTTAAAAGTAACATTGAATATGCAATATAATCTTACCCCAGTAGGATTCCACACACCCAACTTCATGTTGATTAAACTGGGCCTGCAGCCATTATACATTCAACATGAGAACAACACTCACTAAGGCCACAAACCTTGTCATACTACTATTATATGTGGAGGCAAGGCTACCTTGCTTAAACACGGTGCATGTTGGAAGATGGAAAGGAGTATGGAAAGGAGTGAGTCCTATACTGGTTAGGATGAAGCAGAGTTTTCCCCTTATGTGCAGCCTGGTTATTTGAAACTGGTTATGTGGGTTGCTGGTAAAAGACTCTTTAAAGGAACAGATTGTCCATACAAGGTTTAAAACTAAAGGACATTTATTAGTTTTACTTACAGTCAGTTTATTCATATATGCAGGATGCATATAGGCAGGTTAGAGTCTTTGGCGTTAAGAGTCTGCTTCATTGGAGAGCACTGGCTAGAAGCCAGCTCAGACTGTGTATCCATCACGTTGGAGAGGTAGAGAGAAAGAGATAGAGCTGGCCACAGAGAGGCCAGAAGTAGGGAGGATGGGTTAGTAAAACATGCACCCTGGGGATTGTTCAATTAACCCTTTCCTCCCACTCTAACTAGTGGTTACATTGCCTCATTGATTTAAGCAGGCAATATTACAATTTCCAACAGTGCAAAGTATGAAGAAGGCCACCTGGGTAAATTTTTTCATACATGCCTCAATCATATTTAAATCAGACCTGATCCAGATGTTTTAGTAGGCTATAAATTAGATGGCTACACATAATGAATCAAACTATATAACAGAAGGAAATTGTCATAGAAATATCACATTCATCTAGCTGTTCTTTGTATTATTGTATTATATTGTATTGTATTTGTATTTTATATTAATGATATTTGGTTTTATGATTATTGTTTTATACTGATTGGTTTTCTTGTAAACCGCCCAGGGAGCCTTTTGGCTGATGAGTGGTGCAGAAATGCATTAAATAAATAAATAAATAAATAAAGTAATGGAACAAAATAAAAGGTTAAACCCAATATTGTGCAAGCGAATTCCACATGCTCAGTTGGGCTTTCCCTTGCCCCTCTCCCCTTGTAGTCCCACACAGCCCCACCCCCAATTTGCACTGGAACAGATTTGGGGAGGCCTGGGGGGGCTCCAGGGGAAGGGAAAATGTTCGACCAGCAGTTTCCATTCTGCTGATGGATAGCCAGCATTAGATCCAACCCAGAATAGCATGCTGTCAGTGACTGAGTTCGCACGACATGACCACCCATTGTGCCCTGCAGGATGGCTTGTTTGAGGGCAACAAGCTATCCTGACAATCCATGAGTTTTTCTAGGAGTTGTTGTACTCACAATGGGTTGTAATTGCGACGACACGGTCCCTTACACTTTAGGACCAGGCGCATAAACCCTTCTCAGGCTAAGCATCAACACTTAAAAACTTGAGGGGAGGGTCAAATGAAACCTTTCCCCTACCAATGAGGGAAAAGATTAATACTGGTTATTAAGGATCTAGCTTAAATTTATGATACAGAGGTGTGTGTGTGTGTGTGTGTGTGTGTGTAGATGTAAAAGTAATGCAGGTTAATAACACCAAGCTGACACGTAGGATTTGGGTAGCAAACAAAATAAAAGTAAGTTTATTTTAATTCTCAAAATCTTAGTTCCAGAAAATAACTTTAAACCTGCCTACACCAAACACTTGACAATTAACCTAAGTCCCTATAATTCTAAATACTTTCACTCCTCAGACAAGCACTGATTCCTCTTAAAACTCCTGACAAGACACGAATAATCCAACTAACCTAACTCCCAAACTCTCTAACACTCCCAACACACTCTAACCAACTTTCCCACAACACACTAACTCTGACATCACTCAAACACTCCTTATATACTCCTCCCCTACCCTTTCCAAAACATCACAAACCACACCCACTCAGTTCAACATTCTATACTCACTAAATATACTAAAGCAGACATACACCCGGGAACTGAATTGTGGGGTTACGCCACAGTCACGTCCTCCGAACCCAGGCAACCAACCCCATCGTGGGTACTGGGGATCAGCTACCAACTTGCTTGGCAAGAGCAGCAAAAACTCCTTGCCACTCTTGCCAAGCGTGCACCTGCCAGTACCAGCCACCCCAAAAGTGCCCAAGCGGCACTTGGGGGCAGCTGGCACTGGCTTTTCCCCCCTTCCCACCATGAGGTGTTTGCAGCTCGCCCCAGCTTTCTTCCCTTTAAACTTTTTGTTTTCTTGGGATTGCAAAACTGGCTGTCAGATGTAAAGGCACAAGTGATCTTAGCTTATGAAAATGGGATGGTGGCTCATTCACCCCCTTCACAGCAAGATCCTCAGGTTTATTTTAGGGGACTCATGTATCCTAAGGGTGCCCTCACTTTTGCACTTGTTCCCAAGCTCTTGTCACCTTGCGAGCCACCTCATTTACTGTATGGAACTTCACCTCTGACAGCTGTCAAAAGTAAAGCTCCATTTTTCAAGTGGGATTTAGACAGGGTTAACCAAAATTGAGGGGCAGGAAAGTATACAGGTATATAGACTCTATATACATCTATACACTCCTGCCAAAAAAAGTTCTTAACCCTTTCTAAATCCTACTTGAAAAATGGAACATTACCTTTGATGGCTGTCATAAGTAACCACTCGAGTAAATGGAGTGGCTCGTACTTTTGCATGTTTCCGAGATGGAAGAATCTCTGGAACAAGTGAGAAAGTGAGGGCGCCCTTAGGACACATGAATCCCCCCAAAAAACCTTGAGGATCTTGCCATAAAGGAGGTGAATGATCCGCCACCCCCTTTCGTGAGCTAAAATTACTCGCATGTTTGGTTACATTTGACAGCCCACTTTTTGACAGCTTTCAGATGTAGCCAAAGAGAAAAAATGAACTTACCTACAGCCTCTGTGAGGCAATGCCCAGGGTGGGTACCTGCTGGACTTTGCCTTCAGGCACCTCCCTGCATATTGCCCACCTGAGGCTCCCCATTCCAGCACCTGTGCAACTGTGAATGTCTGCAGTTGCACAAGTGTAGGTAATTGCAAATATTTGTGAAAATTAGTGGGGGGATTTAAAAAAAATGCTTGGTAACTGGGCAGCCCCTTCAAGGTGCAGCTGGGGCACTTTGAAGGGACTGTCCATATCTGTCAAAATGGGGATCGTGAAAGCTGGCTTGACAGCTGGCTTGACAGCTGGCTTTCATGATCTCAAGAAAAAAAAAAGTTTGCAAGCTTCCGGATTGCAGGCATGGCGGAATGATGTCTTTTCACTGAGCTCAGTCCTGGCAAGAAGAAACGACCTGGTTTCTGTGGTAACCAGATTGTTTTTCTGGCAGCCAATTTGCATCTGATAAGAGGCAGATCGAAGGATTAACCCCATTTGCTCCGTAAGTGGCGAAACTGACTTGTTTAATTAGAGAAAAAATATATATCTTCATTTATAAAAGACTGGACACCTCTGGTGGACTTCTTGGGGAAGAGGGAAGGTGATCTAATAACTTCGGGTTTTGATTTTTGAATATTAGTAAAGGTGATAGAAATTCTTTTTGTGAAAATAGAGAAAACTTAGATTGGATATGGATTGGTAATGTTTGTCAGACAAAGAGGCGGAAGACAAATATGATTTGTTTTTGTTTTGGAAAATTCAATTTAAAAAAAAGAAAAAAGAAAAAAAGTTTGATGTTGAAAAAAGCCACAGTAAGCCCAAAATGACTTGTAATTGTGGGGCGACAACTCAGTCCTCCTGTGGTATCCTCTAGGATACCCATGAGAGGACTGTGGTGGAGGGAGGGGGCCAACACCCTAGGGTGAGCCTAAACCACAGCACAGGGTTCCACCGCGTCGGTGCAGGGTCCCGTCGTGTCACTTCCGGCCAGCTGGAAATGACGCAATGGGACCCTGCACTGCCAGCGTGGCTGCCCAAGTGGTGTGGAGAGCGGGCGGAGAGCCGCTCCGTGCCACAGGGAATCCGGGCTTTGGGGGGGGGGCTGCTTGCCAAGGTACAACCCCTACCTCTAACTAGCCATGGTGGGTTGCTGTGTCATCTGAACCCAGACTGCTTCCCTCAGGGTGGCTTTTTTTTTTGCAACAAGCCAGCATGATAACCCATGGTTTGTTCTGGGGTTGTTGAACCCACAATTGGTTGGCATATTGTCTATACCTGGGAGACCAATCCCATCATGGGTTGCGGGAAGCAGCAAGTGAGCTGCTTGGCAAGAGTGACAAAAAACCCTTGCCGCTCTTGTTGAGCTTGCCCATGCTGCCACCAGTGACAGCCCCTCCACCAATACCCAAGCAGCACTTTGGAGTGACTGTCACTGGCTCACCAAATGTCTTATTTATTTATTTTAATTGTTGTAACGGTCCAGGGCATAGGCGGCAAAGTTTAGAGCGGAACACCGGAACCAGGGGATGATGGAGGCAGGAGCAGGTCAGGGGTGAGCTGGATCCAGAAGACAGACTGAGGTCAGGACACATATCAAGCAGGGGGACACATATCAAGTCTCAAGCACAGAGTCCAAGCAAGGGCCAGAGGCAAAGGGCAAGTCCAAAGAGCAAGCAGAGTCCAGGCAAGGGTCAGAGGCACAATCCAAGAGCAAACAGAGTCCAGGCACATGCCAGGCAGAGCAAAGGCCAGATGCAGAAGCATAGGTTGAGGGCAATCACAGTTCAAACACCAGGCAAGGCAAGGAGGGTTGCTGGAAGCAGGAACCAACTGCAGACAACACAGAAGCATGTGTTGCTGTGGCAAAGGCTGCAGTGCAGAGGCCATCTTTATATAGGGCTCCCAGCAGCACCCAGCTGGGCTGCATTAGTAGACCTGGGACAGCTGGAGGTCTGGGGCAGAATTCTGCGAAGCCAGCAGGAGGCTGGGCTACTGTCTAGGCAGTGGCCACTAGATGGAACTGTGGCGCTGCGCTGGTGGAGCAGATCCTGACAATGGTCTTTTGGAGTTGTGAGCTTACAGCTGTCAAAAATATATGTAGTCTTGCCTGGTCCATTACCTTGTCAGTTACAGCTGTCAAAGGGTAACAGAATAATGAGGCAAAACTGCATATAGACTAAATTGCGAACAGTTGACAGCTGTCAGTTGCCTAGCTGTCAGTTGGAACTGGCAAACAGGAAAGAAACTGCTAAGGTAAGTACACCCAAAGGGGGTGGCCAATAGATCTCACCCTTAGCAAGATAATCCTCTGGATTTTAAGTGTTGCACTAACACTTCTCAGTGCCCTTCACCTTTGGGACATTTCCCGAGTCCCAGTTAGTCCAGAAAGGGAAGATGTTAAGGCCACCCTCTTTTCGTGGCTCCTTCTCAGAGCCATTACTGCACTTAGACAGCTGTCAAAAAAATCCTGAGAAGGCGGCTGGATGGGGTGGAGTGAATGAGGCTACATTGGGGGGGCACCCCATTCATTCCCCATTCTGCAAGCTCTAAAGGTATTTTGCAGGGGGGAGGTATGGGAAATTTGTGCATTTTTTGACAGGGAAAAATACACAGATTTCATGGCTGGGCAGTAAATGGAAGGGGAACTTGTGATATATAGTTATATATAGGGCATTTCTTCACAGTGAGCTTCCAAAATGTTGATGGCTGTTGAGCCTAAGGGGAGGGGGGAGGAGAGAGAGAAAGAAAAGGACCTAAAGAAATAATAGTGTATGGGTGAACTAAGTTTTAGACATGGTATATTCCTCTGCCAGTTGAAGACAAAATCAAAATAGGGGGGAAATGGAGGGCAGAAGAAGAGAGGGAACCAACCTGTTTAAGCTCCAAACAAATCCCAGAACTCTGAGCAGGATACTGATGCTTCAGGTATCATTTCCACCAAAATGCTCCAAGACCTTTTCCTTTGTAGAAATTATACATGGAGGGTCAATTTCCCACCAGGGACTCTGGAATTTATACTCTCAGTTACCAGCAGGAAAAGACCAGGACCTGGGATCACCAGGTGCTACCCCAAGGTAGGTTTCTGGGCCTTGGAGAAAGAGGTGATGCTAACTGAATGCTTGTAATGCCTGTAGATCAAAATCACCGTGTGCTTCTTCTCCCAAGCTGTTTGCTCTTCTGGGAGAAAAAAAGACAGGTATCCATATTGTGCCTGTCTTCTCACCCACCTCACAAAGGCTATTCACAGCTTCAGGGTGTATGTGATTATGACTGGAGAAATTGTTGGAATATGGAGTCTCATATTCAGGTTTGCCTTCGGGCAAAGAAGCAACAGAACCAAAGAACCGGCAGACACCTTTGGCCCAGTGTAGTGGGTGTACAGTTTTTTCTGTCTTCAGGGAATCTGGAGCAGGGGTCATGATCCCAGCTTTCAGCTGGGATTACATCATGCTATGGGTGCAGCTGGCATTGCATCATCTATGGGTGTGACTGTACAGAATTGTATATAAGGTGTGCAAAGTCTCTGTGTTCTTGTTGGGGGAATAAGGAGTTAATTGGATTAAGAGTTATTGATTAGAAGCATTCTGTAAGTAAAGAGATAGTTTATGTATGTCTAGACTGTATCTGTTTTTGTCTGACATACTGTTCTCTTTCACTTTTGTACAATAGCACTCTGTGTATGTTCTGTTCCTATTTTGCAAGTCTTAGTTTAGTAAACCTTTGTGTTTAAAGAAACAGGCTTGTGTTTTGCTTTTTTACCTACTGGCCTAGCACTCGCTTCTCACGCCACAATTTATCTCCGCTGCAACTTCTGCAGCTGCTGGGACAAAGTTGTTTAACTTTGTTCCCCCCCCCCCCCCCCGGCGGCTAAGATTTCCAACAGAAATGGCATTGGGGAAAGGATTTAAGCTTCTTACCCAGCACCATGTTCCCAATCCAATGCATGGCATCCACCATTGATTTTAAGTTTTGAAGACAACACTGGAAGATCTGATCACAGATCTCCCACATCATGTCTAGTTTGACCCTTAGAAAAGAGGAAAGAGCAGCCAGGTATTATGCATGCATTCTTGTCTTGCAAGATTCTTCACTGGCACTAGAGATGATGCTGGTCCAGTCTTTGATGTTTGAGAGAACAGAGGTGGCTGATTTAGAGTTACTCAAGCATCAGACACATGCACATTTAGTGAAGTATGTTGGCTTTAGAAACAAGTTGTATTGGACAATAATTCAAGCTTGAAGTTCAGGCAGGTTTTAATTTATCAGAATTCAATTCATTAATGTAAGTTATTTCCCGTACAACTGACATTTTCTAATAGTTATTCCATGTTCCTGTTTGTCTGTCTGTTTATATAGAATCCAGAATAAAGCTAAGTTCATTACATGCATGTGGGGCATAATTAGTAAAATTATTGTATTTTGTATTTCAGTAGAGCATTATATATGTATTTTAAATCCATTTGTAATTTGTACAAGAAATGTTTGTATTTTAATATGTAACTGCCCTACAGTCCCTTTCAGTGAGGTACTACACAGGGAACCATTCACCACTGGCTATTTCTTTTCATCAGTGATCAACCAAGCACAGTGCCTGAATATTATGTGCCATTCTTTGTTGGATGCCAGTTTTTTAAAAGTTATGCATCAGATAGATGACACCATAACCACCTATAGTTTATGGCCTTAATTGGTTCTGCTGTGACACCAAAGGGTAGAGAATCGCTGTCAGGATTGTGGTGTGGGTAGTCTTGGTAGGACAAACAATGTAGTTATGTGTCTGATAAAGGCAGAATTTTGATTCTAAAGCTAAACAACAGAAGTTAGCATTCCAAACTTCATGGAATCATAAAGAATAATAGATAGATGAAGTGATTAGGATCATAAGCTCAGTAAGAAGGTCAGTTGAGGTGTAAAAAGGAATAGAACTGCTTCTTTACATTAATTTGGAGTAATGTGTGGCAAATATTGATTACTGGTTATATTAAAAGTATACAAAACAGGAATGAACAGCTGAACAACATACTCTGTGCTTTATTTTTCTGATGCACTAAAATCTTCAAACGAAATAAATCCATACATAATATGGCTGCTCTGCAGAACTGTGATATAGAAGGAAGCAAGCCCTAGATTGATTTTCCACTTTGTGAACAACTTTCCAGTTAATTGTTCACAGTGATATAGAGACAAATGTTGTCTACACAGTAGATGTATATTATTGCTGGTGAGAAATGTAATTCTAGTTAGCCATATAGATTTTACCAGTCATTACAAACTTCATGTTCTTCTGTATTTTCAGGGTGACTTGAGATAATATAACACAGCTTCACACTTTTAACTTTTTACAGCGGTCTATCATTCTCTGAAGTACAGAAAGTAAATATAAAGTATTTTATTCTGTGTGCATATGTGAAAGAGGCCCTGTATTAACTTGTTGGTGGCTTTTATTATTATTATTATTATTATTATTATTATTATTATTATTATTATTATTGGAGCTTCAAAAACAGTTGTTAACTTAAATTAAAAATTTTGGAATCAAAATTGGAATTTATTTATATTATTATTTATTTATTATTTATTATTTACATTTATTTATCGCCCATCTGGCCGGCAAACCGGCCACCCTGGGCAATGTACACAAGATAAAAACAGGATAAAATACATTTAAAACAGTATAAAATTTTAAAATCTTAGCCCACCCCATATTCCCACCTGAACAGCCAAGTTTTTAGTGAGTGGCGGAAGCTCAGCAGAGAGGGGGCATGGCGGAGGTCACTCAGGAGAGAGTTCCACAGTACGGGGGCCGCCACAGAAAAGGCCCTCTTCCTAGTCCCCACCAGTCTAGCTGCTCTGGCTGAAGGGACAAGGAGAAGGCCGTCTGTGGCAGATCTTGTTGAGCGGCCTACTTGGTGTTGCTGGAGGCGCTCCTTGGGATAGACTGGACCAGAGCCGTATAGGGTTTTAAAGGTCAAAACCAACACCTTGAATTCGGCTCGGCAAGCAACTGGTAGCCAGTGCAGCTCCTTGAGCACTGGAGTGATGTGATCCCTCTGGCGGCTGCCTTTAACCAGGCGAGCCGCCGTGTTCTGTACCAGCTGTCGCTTCCAAACTGTCTTCCAGGGTAACCTCACGTAGAGTGCATTACAGTAGTCTAGGCTAGAGGAGACCAAGGCATGAACCACTGATGGGAGCAGGTGATTAAGAAGGTAGATGGAGTTGATACAACGCCGCCCGGCTCACAGCTGACACCTGAGCCTCCATGGACAGCTGGGAGTCTAGAATGACCCCCAAGCTGCAGACCTGGTCCTTCAGGGATAGATGTACCCCATTCAGCACCAGGTCAACGTCCCCTAACCTTCCCTTGTCCCCCACCAGAAGTACCTCGGTCTTGTCGGGGTTCAGCTTCAGCATGTTCCTTCTCATCCAGCCACCCACTGACTCCAGGCACTTGGACAGGGTCTCAACGGCCAACTTTGGTGAGGACTTGAAATAGAGGTAGAGCTGTGTGTCATCCGCATATTGATGACACCGCACCCCAAACCTCCTGATGATAGCTCCTAGAGGCTTTAGGTAGATGTTGAATAACATCAGGGAGAGGATGGAACCCTGCGGCACCCCACAAGTGAGCAGCCGAGGGTCCGAAGCCTCCTCCCCAAGAACTACCCTCTGGTACCTTCCAGAGAAGAAGGACCAGAACCAATGCAATACAGTGCCTCCCATGCCCAACCCCTCCAGGCGGTCCAGGAGGATACCGTGGTCAACGGTATCAAAAGCCGCTGAGAGATCGAGGACTAGAAAGGAGCATTCGCCCCTATCCAAAGCCCTCCTCCTCATATCATCCACCAAGGCAACCAAGGCCGTCTCCATCCCATGTCCAGGCCTGAAGCCTGACTGGCATGGATCTAAATAATCAGCTTCATCCAAGTATACCTTCAACTGAGCACCCACCACCCAAAAATTGGAATTTATATCTTGTCTGTTCAAAGAGATGTGCCTCAAAAGCTTTTCCAAAGTTAAATAGGTAAAATAGGAAAACCATTAGCTTCAATGTACATTTCTTACTGATTACTGCGATCCACAAGCCATTCGGTCTGCAATATGTGCATTTACATAGGTTTAGTTCCATTGACTTCAATAAGGTAAAACTGGTTTTTGTGTAGTACTTTAGCTTAAATGGTTTAGAGATTGCAATGTACATTTATTTTAATAGCTTATGTCTTGAAGCTTATTCTGTTGTAATCATAAGGCATTTAATGCATCAGTCAATTATCAGCAAGTTACAGGGCAGAAATTTAATTTAGTCTTGAAAAATTCTACAAATATTTTCTTTTTTCTTTTTTCTTTAAATTCACATAAATGATTCACTAACTAGAACCTAGAAAGTGGTAGATACTATTTGACTTCCATTGTTAGATTCTAGGTAGTTGAGGGAATTCCCTTTTTTACTCTGGTTCTCTTTAGGTAAACATTTCATATACATATGTGACATCTATGGAGAAGGAGGGCAGAATCTTGTACCGTTGTCATTTTTAAGTATACTTCACTTCTACTACTTATCTACCTGGAAAATATGAAAGGCAGTGTCAGCCTCATATGTATGTGACCATGTGGGTCAAGTACTCAAGGTGTTAAAAATGTGTGGCTTAGGTCTTGAAGCAGCCTGCTTACTGACATTATTCTAAATCAAAATTACAAGTATATAGAAGTGCTGTACGTGTGTAAAAATAACTGAGAATAACAGTGCCATTAATTGGATAAACAAGAATCAATTTTACATTGGACCAATACTTCAGTCAAAAGCATTGAAATGCTTTGAAGATTTGTATTTATGCACAGCTTTAACTACATTGTGTAATCCATGTCAGAATGACCACTAGTATTTACAATATTGTACATTGAAATCCATTTGCAGTAGTAAATATGCCATGTATATCGCATATTAGAACCTCAAACATTTAATTAATTTGTGCTGATGTCTACCATATACATCCAAATATTTTTTATTTATTATTATTATTAATTTTTTATTCATTATATTTATATCCTGCCTTTTTTCCTGCAAGGAACCCAAGGTGGCTTACATAATCATCCTCCTCTTCTCCATTTTATCTTCACAATAACCCTGTGAGGTAGGTTAGGCTGAGAATCAGTGACTGGCCCAAAGTCACCCAGTGAGTTTCATGGCCTAGTGGGGACTAGAACCCAGATCTCCCGAGTCCCAGTCCAACACTCTCACCACTACGCCACACTGGCTCTCAAATATGAGTCGCAGAACAGAATGAATTAAACTGCAGAACAGTGTCATTTTAAAAACCTTAATTTTATTTATTGTTATACCTACATGTTAAGTTTGGTTCACATTACATTGTTCTTTGTTAAATAATTGCAGTTATCACTTGATATACTTCAGCCCACCTGTCTGTACACGCTTCTCTCACAGACATACATGCATGACCAGTGCTGTAGTGGAGCCAGGGCTCACAGGGTCAAAGTGCCTGGATTTTTAAAAATATAAACTGGGACAATGATGTCATCTGCCACCCCACTCAGGCTTCTCTGTTCCTTCTGAGATTAGCTGCAGTCCTCACAGTAGCTGGTGGGATTTTGTAATGCAAAGTATTTTGGGGTATTTTGGTCTTGAATGGGTAATTTAAGACTCCAAAAGAGGGGTGTTTTGTGCCTGAGACAGAAAGAGAGAGCTGCCTGCATTTTTGAATTCTCCTTGGGGACATGGCTATGGGAACTGTCATGATGAGGGCCTGCACCTCAAAATTTACTATTACACCACTGTACATGACACACACACTTGCCCAAATAGCAAGCAGTGAAATATAAGAACTCCTTGTAAAATGCTAACACACTGATCCAGCCCTTTGATGCAGGCATGGCAGAGTCCATATGCAGCTCCACTCCCCATGGGAACCATCCCATTCACCTTAAGGGAGGGTGCAGGTCTGTGCAAACATGCCTTTGTATTCAAAATGAATGGAGCAATCCTCAAGAACAGGAGTTCCATACATAGCCATTTATGTAAATCAATGATTATTTCATTAGTTTAAAATGCAATATAAATATAATTGTTAAAACAAAATAGAATTGACTTGTGCTGAACTCTGGGGAAACATTATGATGCCTTTTATTTAAAAAGAGACAAATACTTGCATGTGGTAATAATGATGGAGAATTTTCCACTGTGGTATTCATTTTTTTTTTTTCAGTTTAAAAGGGTATGCTGTCATTTTAATGAACCCACTGGATGTTTGAAAGAAATTTCCCTTTTCTTATCAATATTTCAGGTAGTTTCTGGTTTCCTTGATAATATATTCTTGTACACTGTGCAAACCATAACAGAAAAGCATTTTTGAATTTTCTTCTGCAAATGGGAAAAGGTATCTATCTTGAGCATAAGTAATACACAGGGGGAAGCTCTCTGGTCATATTAAAAACCATTTTCCAGACTGTCTCCTTTGATTGACTACTAAAAATGGGTTTACTAGGAATTAGAGATACATGTATATTATCTAGACTAGCTTTGTAATGGATGGTAAATCTCTACTGGTATCCAGAGATAAGAAACAGCTGTTCTCAGCATTTGCGTTTTTGCCAAAAATGAGATGATGGTTCTTAGAGCAGAGTTGTAATAGGTACCACATATTTTGTCAACTCAAATTTATGCAAGACTGGCATCATCCAGCGAAGCAAAAACTGCATGATGGGCAGCCTCAGCACAATCTATTGAAGGAACACTAAATCCAATTATGCAGAACGTAACAGAATTGTTTGTTATTTCCAAAGCATTTAGTTTCAGTGAAGATGACTGCTTTCCTTCATTAAAAAAAAAATCAAGAATAATTTGGTATGTAAGATTCTGGGATAATAAGTTTTGACTTGAAATGCTGTTGCCCAGATTAATTCAGAAAATAGAGAGGATGCAACTTCATAAAGGGCTATAACAACTCATATAACATGATACCTGGATGCAGAGGGAGCAGTAGGTTGGATCCAGAGTTAGTCATACTTAGAGTAGACCCATTGAGATCAACAGAACATAAGTTAATCATGACTAACTTGAGCCCCATTGAAAGTACATTATGAATGTATGGAGCCATTTTGTTTGCAGCTATCAAATCCCCATGATTTTCCTATATGATGTGCAGAGTTGTGACATGACAACAGCAAAAATACCACAGGTTGTGTCCAATCCCAAACATTTGTTTACTGGGACAGTGGTTAATAGGACTGTTACAAAAATTAGCAACATTACTTGGATGGGAGACCCCTCCTCTAGTTTCCTGCATTGAGCAGGGGGTTGGACTCGATAGCCTTGTAGGCTCCTTCCAACTCTATGATCTATGAAAGAGAAATGGAGATATTCTAAGAAAAAATACTTTTCTTGTTATGTTATTCCTACTCAATAAATGGTTTAGGAGCAGCATGAAACTGTTGAGTAAGACACTCTGCAGGAAAGCTTAAATTGAGTTTGAGCCAGATCATTATTTTACTCTGCAATATAGAAATATAGTGTTACATCAAGATGTTGTTAAAAATGAAGTTCCAACAGTTGAAAATATCCCAAGCTCTGTATGTTAAAAGGTTTTCTTGAATTTTTATTCAAACCATAATACCATACATTGCCATTATTTGAATGGACATTTTACCCAAAATACTTGGTCGTTCAGAAAAAGCTGTTACAAAATTATTTCATTAGATTTTGCATATGATGTGGTGTCTAAGGTGGCATTCTGCAGGGAGACACCCTGTTTAGCAGCATCCATACACAATGATAACGTTGTTTTAATGTGATCACACTGGTGGCTTTAGCTTCATCATGTCCTGTTATCAAAGCCTGTAAGATATATAACAAAGAGTTTTGTGGCATCTAAAAGACTAACTCCCCCAAAATCTAAAAACAGCTACTAACCAGCAACAGGCCACGTAACAAGGATACAAATACAGGGGCCTGTAACAAGCCCAGATGCCAGCTCTGACCCCTTATCTACTCCGGAAACACTATTACAAGACCTAATAATGTCACCCGCAACACTAGGGGTTCATTCACTTTCTCATCTTCAAGTGTGATATATGCCATCTTCTGTCCGCAGTGCCTTTCTGCATTTGGCAAGCAGGCCAGTCTCTATAGAAAAAAATAATAAATGGACAGAAATCTGACATCAGAAATGGCAATATTCAGAAACCAGTGGGAGAACACTTCAATCTTCCAAGACACTCTGTCACAGATTTTAAGGTTGCCTTTGTGAAGCAAAGGAACTTCAAAGAGAGTTTAGAGCAAGAGACTGCCCAGTTAGAATTCATCAACAGGTTTAGTTCCATGCCAGAGGCTTGAATCAAGATTATGGATTTTTATCACACTATGGGAGCAATGCTATAGCCCCTGGACATTGTCTGAGGGGCCATAGGATAGCGGGGATTCCCACTCCAAGGTTGGAGGCAGTGCTCCAACCTTGAGAGGGGGAGTTGGAGATGTGCCCCCCGCCCCCGCCCCCTCTCAGCCGGCACAGAAAGAACTGCACTGGCTGGCCTCCGAGGTTGGAAAATTGACCAGGAGAGGGGAGAAAGGAGGCATTCCAGTGGGCAAGGAGGGGAGGGGACTGGGGAGGCCAGGATATGAGCTATCCTGAGCCTCTTCCAGCTTCTTTCCCTTTCCGTCTAAAGCGCCATTGCTAGACGGGCAAAAAAGCCCATCTAGCAAAACATACAATGATCGGAGGATGGGGAGGCAAAGGTCGCCTCTGCTGCTCCACCTGCTCCGCTGGCTTCAGTCCGGGAGGATATTGGATACATGGAAGCCTCCGAGTTTGGAGGCTTCCGTCTTGCGAGGGCGTAACTCATTGAATTGCACCCTACATGTGTTAATTGGCTCACCTAATGCCAGGATGTTTTTAATTAGCAACAGCTGCACTGTAATTGTCTGTCACTATAGTACTTTCTGCATTGCATTTACTTCTGACCTTATTGTTTACAATTATTACCCCACCCCCTTATGTACTGTATAAAAACTTGAAACTCTCCATAATACTCCATGGTTCTGGTGAAATGGACTATAGTCCATGAAAGCTTATGCCAAAATAAATTTGTTAATCTTTAATGTGTCGCAAGGCTCTTCTTTATTTTTTCTGCAATATACTAAGATGGCTACTTTTTGGACCTTCCATTTAACAATGGAATCAAAAGTGGAATTGTGCCTTATGTAAAACAGTATCAAAAGGAATATGGTGAACTGGTAAGTCTTTCCATTGTTAGATGTAAACCAGGGTGTAATTTTGTTCCAACAACAGTTAATAAACTGAGAAGAAAATATGAAAGACAAGGCAGCAGAAAGTGGTGGCCACAGAAATCCTGAAAGTGTTTACCACAAGGCAGGCAGTATGCTGCTTCAGTTTCTTATCTTTTCTTTAAGTTTAGTAGTTCAAGAGGGTTTTGCATTTATCTTTGCAGCCGAATGAGTTCAATTTCACTCAGATTAGAGCAGAAATTTCCGAACAGCAGGTTAATCCTTCCTGCCTTCATGGGCAACTGAGCAAACAGACCCATATCAGTGTGGCCAAGTGTAAAATTGTAATTCCAGAGATTAATGTTGTCTTTCCTGTTTGCTTTGAACTTGACCTCCATGTCTCTTTTATTTGATTTTATTTTTCGTTTTTGTTTTGTTTTTTGTTAACAGCTTCTGTCCAGGGCCCCTGGGAGAGGGCAGTATCGCCAAACAAAGTGCCCTACTACATCAAGTAAGTATTAAAACATTATGATTAACTACTTGGGGCTAATTATCTTAGCTTGCCTTAGAACAAATATGACAGTTCCACTATTTTGGATCATACTGATTCAAACTGAGTATTTCAAGTCTGCCCTCCATTTCCATCAAGAGCATACAGGAAGATATTGCATGTAACAGAAAGAATTGTGAAGATTACTTGGTGTTAAAAGACAGCATAGTGTCATACAATTAGAATCCAGTGAAAAAAGTCTGCAACAGAAATAATATGAATGTGTATTGGTCCTTTGTTTTATTTTTTTATGTCTGTTCAGCTACCATTGCTTTTGTGGCAAATTATTTTTCTGCTTGATAGTAAGAAGGAAAACTTGTAATTGCTCCCCAAATCCATCCCAGCCAGAATCAGGGGCAGGGCAGGGGGAGAAAAGCATTTTTGAAGTGGAACCAACCTCCCCCAGTTCCTGGAAAAAAAGCCTGGCAGATTCTAGCTTCTGACAGAAATGTTATACACATTGGCATGACTAACATGGTGTTTTCACTGCCTAATTAAGTTGTGGCAGCTATGATCAGGTATACAAAGCAGCCTCTTTCTAATGTCTAAACTAAAACAACTTATGTAAAATCAATAGTTGAATAGACTTAGAAGAGGGCTGGCTTCAATGTGATATACATTGACCTGGTTTGGACAACACTGCAGCCTACTGTGGGTTAATTAACCCTCGGGGTGCTGCAGCACATGCCATCTGCCATTATGAATATGCAAGCCCCAACCAGCCAAGTTCTCATGACATGACAGGGCACAGCAACCCCTAGCTGGGGGTGGCATACTCATAATGGTGGATGTCACGTGCCACAGTTCCTCGCGGATAAATTAACCTGTGATGGAGAATTGTGCTGCTAGTGGATGGCCAAGTCATGCATGAAAAGCGCGTTCAGCATTTTGTTCAGGACAAATGGGACATTTCCTGTGCCGTACATTTAACTTTTATAGTCTATTCAACTTTCACTTTCACACAAGCTTTTTATTTTTGGAGAGGGAGAGAGCCTTTTTATGTATCTGCTTATTGCCCTTAGGATCCCATAAAAACATGTCTTCCCGTTGGTTTACAGTCTATCACAAAGATGGGTAGAAAGAGCTTTATAATACTAGTCACCCTATGTTAGTTTAGATTTTTTTTCTCATAATATATTTATTCTACACAGCCTAAGCTGAAACTCTCTGGGCGGTTCACAAAGTAAAGCATAAAACCATATAATATCAAAACATAAAACATAAGGCAAAGCCCTAAAGTTTAAAATAACAATCGAATAAACCAAGTAAAAACCAGCAGCAGTGTAAGATCTAAAAAGCACTAAGAATTTTAAAAAATATATTACCATGTTAAATGTGAACAAATAAGTGATATTTTATTTGCATATTTTTCAGTCAGAGTCATTATTGCCATGTTGAGCAGCATTTTTACATTCATTTTATATCGTGTTTACACACCTGGCATATTGGTAGCTCAAGACTATTGTCTGTTGTTCAGAAATAGAGAAAATGTACATTTTAAATTATATTTAGCCTTTGCATCACTCCTGCTGTAGGCCTATTTTCATAATAGAAAGTATTTCTTTGATACTGGTCTTAAAATACTCACACAAGTTACTATAGGCTTTTGGTCTGTACAGAAAGCAAACATAATCTCAGACCATTTTCTGAATTTGGGCATGATTTTATGTTCCACAGCAACATAAATTGTTTATGTTGAATACAGGAGCACACTTTGATAGACATATTTCTTGCATATCTGATTGTTTTTGTGCTTTTTTCTCATTTTCTTGCTGCTCAGGTTTGTTTGTTTTTTGTTTTTCAACTCATCAGTTCCTCATTTCCAGTGATAGATCACTTTATGAGTTCATAAATCAGAGAATTGTTGCTTCAAAAGCCTCAGCAATGTTGTCTTCAATGTTTCACTGCTAGGCAATATCAAGCCACTTGGTTTTGACAGTTACAGCTAGTATTTATGTAGTTGACTAATTAACAGCAGCCACCAACCATTTAAGTTTTTGCATTGTGGTTAAACAGTTTCACTTTGCAGGGAGAAGAAAATAAATAGGGGCACAACAAAATAAAGGGGAGGCTACAACTTATTAAAGGAACATGATATTTAAAAGTTTAAAACAGACTTCCAATGGCCCCTCACCTGGGGCCGGGGAGAAGGTTTGCGCGTGGGGGAGGAGAGAGGAGTTAGGTAACAGGTCAGGTTGGTCACAGATACTGAGCCAATGGCTCAACTAGGGCGGGGACTCAGGAAAGGGCTTATTTAGGCACCTGGGTTCATCGGGCAGGTGGGGGAGATTCGACTAAGCGATAGCTTGTCTTTCCCTGTGGCGGGAAGTGCGGGTTTAGCAGTATGGCTTAGGGTTATGGTGATCATCCAATGGCACCTTTTCAAGGTGACTGACGTTTACCCAAGGCTGACCTCGCTAATGCCGTGAGGCTTGGCAGGAGGGAGATTGGGACGTCTTTGGGGATTTACCTTTCTCACCTACATTGGCTGCCTTGAGGCGCCAAAGTAAGGCGGCGATTGTACATGGAGGGCAACTGGCCGGTGGTGAGCCATCCCGCCTCCGGTTCGGTTAGGATGTATTCGCCAAGTATTGGTTTTTTCCCGGCCAGTGGCCGGGCTAGGTTAGTACCGCACTTCACCCTTCTCAGATCTTTAATTCAATAAATGTGGCCCTGATTTGAAACCATATACTCTGTGTCTGGCTCTTCTTTATCTCAGCTATACACGCGCAAAGCCTAGGGCTGGTTATAACTTTTCCTGTCATAATCCCTGGGGAGACTAGCACAGACAACAGACATTATACCCACCTGGTATAACTCAACTCAGCACTTATCTATGTGAATGAAGAAGTAGGTGTGAAGTAGATTTCCAGCTAATGCCACCTACAACCCCTGTTAGTTGTAGCATACATTTACTACCATAGATGTTACCACTTGTGGCCCACTTAGCTTTGTGAGTGTCCTGTTCTCTTCCAGCTCAGCTGAATCTGGGCACTTTTCCATACAGTTTCCCAAAACTGCTCCCCCCCCCCCGCATTTATACTTGTACTGCTGCCAAAGAAATAGGCTGGCTGTTAACTACCTTTCTTCCTTGCGATTCCTAGTTGTCATGTTCCTTTAAACAAATATCACACTGTTTGTGAAATATTGTCTTCTGGAGATGATGTTTTTAGAGATTCTAGCAAGAATCGCTAAACGCCATCCTAAACAGATCATGCTTCACAAAAGCTATATTCAGCTACCGGTACTTAATTACTGTGTCCCTGCTGTATATGTGGGTATCTTAGGAGCTATGAATATTGCCAGGTTGGATAGCAAGACAGAAAGTAAATAGGATTGTAGGCTCAATCCTATTCCCTTTCACTATTTTCCAGTCTTCTCAGCAATCATATGAATGGGTCTCTCTCTTGGATAAGCAAACTACTCAGAGCTAGGAATCAATGAATCAGTGTAATTCTAATACGGATTCAATGAGTTCATATAAGACAAACAGTCCTAGGCATATTAAGCATACAAAACAGAACACAAAATGGATACTGTAGACATCCATTCACAGAGTTTGTGTTGTGGAGAAATTAGCTTAAATTTCTAATGCATTTAAAAAAGAGCAATCCAAAATCCCTGCAGAATAATCCTAATCATTACTGTAGAGAGCTTTCTCCATGGCACTTCAGTATGTGTTAGAAAAAGACTTTCACGTGGGGTACACAGGTAGAGCCAAGTAAAATTTACCACTACTCTGAAAACAGAGTAACAGTGCAATCCTATGCATGTGTACTCAGAAGTAAGTCCTAGTACATTCAATGGGACTTACTCACAGGAAAGTGTGTATATTTTAAAGCAATCTACAACACTGACCATCACATCTTGTGGCAGCAAATTGATTATGCATTGTGTGAAGAAGTATCGTGTAACTGAGGGATAATTGTGAAATGCTGCTCCTTGCTAGAAGAGGTAGCAGCAGCAGCGCCAGTGCTAGATTACTTTTCCAGAATTATATTATGATATAATATCTTATACATATATTATATTATATATTATTTTATAATATTTTATAAGTGGCTTTTGTAATATTTTTTTACCTTACTTAAACCCTTAATTGTTGGTATCTGGTGTTTTACATGGGGGTGGGGGTCAGTGCTTGCAGGGCAATCCCTTTCTTTTTGTTTTAAAATTGTCAGGATTGGCACAAATTCAACAGGTGAAGCTTACCCACCCACCCCACACCCCCAAATGCGGAGCTTCAGAGAGACGGGAAAGTTTCTTGCATTTCCTTCTGACACTGTAAACTCACCTGTTAGAGGCAAAATCTGTGTCAATATAAAGATAGGAGGTCCAGGGCAGCTGGTGCTGCCTCCACCTCCTTTTCTTTTTGGGTGCAGGTGCACACACGCACGCACGCACGCACGCACACACACATCCTAGCGCCATCGGCAAAATTGCAGCTAAGCATGGGAGAATTTGGGACATTGCATAACAAAGGGAAAAGCCATGATGGCTTAAGGGTATTCCTGATGGTCCCAGGATATTCGGGACAGTTGGAGGGTATGCATTGCTGGGGTGTGGAGATATTCTTGCACTTGTGATGAAAAAGGAAGCCTTGAGGAAGGCTGCAGGTGGGTTGCCGCTTCACCTAGTGCAAGGGACCTAGGCTGCTAGAATGGGTGTTCTGGTTAGGAGGGTTAACAAAGCTCTTGGACAGAACCCTAGGTTCCAAGGCTTAAAGTGATTTCAGTGAAGGGAGTGAGAGCCAACAGACATAGCCAGGAAAACTGGGCTGGTCACACAACAGATGTGTATGATACCAAGCCTCTTGGGAAGGTCAGAAACCAGATTTTGGCAAGTAGTTTCAGTAGAGTGGCGAGGGCCCAAGTCCTTGTGTGGGGCCAGGGATATTGAGTGTTGGAGCCCTGAGTTCTTATAGGGTCTTTACAAAAGACACAAAGGGGAAAAGATTTTGGGCCCAACCTTAGACAAAACAGACAAAAGTGGGGAAGATGACTTTGGGGAGAGCAAACAGTCTCAATAGGACAGATTCCTTTTCCCAAACCTTGCTCAGGTTGGGATAAATCTAATCAAAGCAAAATTGCTGTACCCAGTGGTGGAGCTCTCCACCCAGCCATCATACTTATCTCTAATTATGCAACAACTTGGAGGTAATTTACTTTTTTATGTACTTTTTAAAAAGTAAACAAAATTGCCCAGCAATGTCCTATGAACTTTTAGTGTTGATGGCATAAAGAGGCCTGAACAAGGCTCCCATTCCAGACTGACTGGGAGTCTGAAGAACACTTTTAGTGAGGGGAGATACATTGCAACACTTTGTTGCAGGTCCCACTTGGAAAAATATAATTGCCAGCAATGTACAGCCTATTGGAAATGCTTCTTCTACTCTTGGCCATTTTGTAGTATCTTGGCCTACAGTCACCCTTGTGTAAATTCTGCAGTATAATCTTTTACAAGCTGTTGCATTCTGTAGGGATTGCTTAAACATTTTTATGAAGCTTGTTCCATACAAATAAGCCAAATCAATCCAACAGCTAAGATTCCCTTTGCTTATTCTCCAACTGATTTTTAAAAAACACCTTCTCTGTGTTTCATATTATAGAACTTACCTTTGATTACAAAGCCCACTCAGTACAGGTAGTGCTCTCTATCAAGAGAAAATAAACAATTTATCATGTGTGTGTCACTATACAGAAAAAGTGCCTACATTTTTTTTAAAAAATCCTACATTTATGTTCTTATCCTTTCTATGCAGCTACCCTGCCTAGTCTTTAAAGTGTTTATATGAAATTCTCAAGTCCTCCCTAGATCGCATCTTATCTCTACTGCATAATTTAAGAATAATCCCATTTTTTCCTGAGGCTAATACACTGTAGAGGGTTGCATCAATTTGAAGGCCTGAGGAAAGAAACATGTAAGCAGAGCAGAGTCTTGTCATTCTTTATTTTATTCATGGCTAAATGCCAAGGCTCAGCCCTGTAACAAATGAAGTAAGAATAATTGAAAATACCCCTGAGCCAGTACAGAGTGCATCAGTATATCATGTTTCCAGATAGAATTGAGTCCTGGTAACTTATTTTCTATAAATTAACCACTGCCATCTAGTGCCACATGTGCATGTTCTTGTGGCAATTTAAGCATTGCTAAGATCAAGAGATATTGACTGGGTTTGCATGACACGACAATCCACTATGGGCAGCCAGCCTTGGTGGGTTGTCATGCTGTCCGAACCTGATGCGTTCTCTGCAGGGTGACTTATTTTTCACAAACAAGTTACCCTGAGAACCCATGATTTGTTGTAGGGTTATTCATACCCATGGTGGGTTGTCATGTCGTCCAAACCCAGGAGGGCAATTTTACCATGGGTTGTTGAAAAAGTGCTACTGACTCTTTAGGCAAGAATGGCAAAAAATGGTGCTGCTCCTCTCTTGCTTGCCGAACTCTGCCTAGCAACATATTGTGATGCGGCAGCCTGCATCCTCCCTCCTTCCTCAGCAGTCTCCTCCCTCACGCCCTGCGGTCTTTTGCCACTTCATTTGTCTGCAAACTATTTTTTTCTTACCCATGTGAACCAGCTGTGTGTAATCTACACAGCGACCTTGAACAAGCTCATTATCCTGCCAACTTTAGTTGTGTTTTCAATTCGCCCTTTCTCCGCTCCCATACAGCAACGTTTCCAAAATGATTCGCCTAGAGAAGAATCCTCTAATTTATTAAACAAAGAAATTTATGCTGTCCTTTGACAGTTCATATTGTACAATCCATTAACATGATGTCATGTGTAAACTTCCTTTTCATTTGTGCAACGGATTGGTACAACCCCTTTTTGGTGAAATATTCCCAGTCACTTGACTATTCCTCCTAGTCACTGGAGCCCTAACCTATACTCCCCTGTAAAGGATTGCCTGTGCAGGGGAACTAGTACTCAGCCCAGAATCAGTTGTACTTTCACTGCTGGAGTCTGCAAACTTCCCTCGCTATATTGATTTGCTCCCCATACTGCACCATGGATCCCACAGAGGAGGCAGATGGCAAGTCCTCTATACTGCTCTTCTCACAAGAACCGTCTAGACATACATCGCAAGAGTCGACTTGCAATGCATCTGGGGCCCTGGCCAAAGCGGAGGGAGCCCAACAGCATCAGAGAATTCAGGAACATTTCTGGTCTTAGGCTGAACTTGGCACATTCATCAATCTCTGGATAAGTTTTCCAAACAGATGTTCCTATGGGGTTACTCTCACACCCCTGCACAGTGCAAGGAGAAGCTTCATAGCCCAAAGAAAAATTTTAAGGAAACCATAACTCAAAACAAGCGCTCGGGGGTCACACTGCCCACCAGGCCATTCTGTGACAAGTTTGTGTGTGACTATTCTGCCTGGTTGGAGGGACGTGATACCCACTTATATCACTAGCAGTGGGATTTGCTTGACCCAACCTCAGAGAGTCAGGTATCAGCCCATGAAGATCTGTCATTCTCCAGTCTGTGATTCTTCTTCCCCTACTCCAGGTGCATCCAGAAGTGCTGAGCCCTATACTGCATGGACAATTGTCTCCAGTATGCCCAAGCCATGCAGGGCTCTGTCTGCAACTATTTCAAGACCCCCAGATCCTGGGCTGCCCCCAGAAATGTTCCAACATGAGCCTACAGTACACTTCACAAATCCATCCCTGCTGCCCCAGCAACCTGCCCACCCCCCACCCCTTCTGGGACAAGTTCACCAACAATGTACTCCTCTAGTCCAACCAGCCCAACATACTTTTCTTCTGCTGCAAGAAAAGCAACCTGACTGGCTACTGCACAACAGGAACCCAGAGATGCTCCACCTAAAACTAAGGACTTGGGCACCACCTTTTGGGAAGTATTCTGGAGTACTTTCCCAAGGGAAATGCAGTCAGAGCTGGACCTCCACGTTGAAGGTATGGAGATCTGCCCTCGAGACATTATTTAGGGCTCTCTCACCTGTAGTGCCAGGTACCTGTCTCTGGAGGAGGAGAAGCAGTAAGTGTGTCACAGTATTGTTCAGCTAGACCAGCTTATGATGTCGTGTCTCACTATTACCAGTGAACCACCAGAAGATCTGGCAACTTCTTCCCGAACTGTTTTAGGTGACGGAGGAAGCGCAGTCACCACCCCTAGCCGTGGACTTGGTATGTCTCTTCACAAAGCCAAGTGATCACTGGTTTTTCTCAAGAGGAGGCTGGGGGTGATGAGGCTGAAGGTGTGGATGCACCTGAAGAGCAGCCTGAGCAGCCAGCAGAACAACCAAGACAGGCAGCCACAGAGCCCACAGGAGAGAGGGAAGACCAGGCCCCCACTAACAAAGGGCAGCGTGCCTCCATAACAAGCGTAAAACTGACCAGGTGCCGCTCACAAGGGACTAGGTCAGTGCCACTGAAGTGGCAGGGGAGCACATATATAACCTTTTCAAGGAGATGAACAAGCAGGAACATAGAAGAAGGGTCTAGTGGCTATCTGGTCAACTCAGACAATAGCTAACAGCATCCACATGTCAGGCAAGTTTGTGTGCAAAGGCATGGCTGCCTCAGACCGTGTCTTTGATCGGCGATGACAGTTTGTACTGTCGCCATTGACAGACAGACTGATGTGCTTCGAAGCTTGACAGCAGCCTTGCAAAGAGCAGTGCAAGGGCAACAAGGGCAAACTCCATAGCAGCCGTATCGTTACATGCAACTGCAGAACTTTCTTCCCCTCCCTAACCCTCCTGTGTGAGGTAAGCACCGCTGAGCCAGGCAAGCAGCACACGCCAGCCGCAAAGACTAAGCCACGCCGCTCACCGGACACAGCACCCCAAAACCGTGGGGTGGCGAAGGTAGGGCAGGGGATGCAAAGGAGGGCACCCTCCCCACTCACCCACTGAGCTCAAGACAAGCCCCCGGGACCGAAGCTGTGGAAGCGGCGCAAAGCGCTACCCCCCCCCAGACACTCACTCACACAGCACTGGCACACACACACAACCAACAGAAATTCAAGCACTGCTAGGAAGTAATACAGTCGCGCGCACACACACACACACACACACACACACACACACACACTGAAAACAATACCGCAAGAGTCCAGCAGCCAAATGAGAAGCACGAGGCGGTCACCCTTTCATTCAGGAAAGCCAAAAACGAAAGAGGGAGAGGGTGGGGAGACTGGGTCTTAAATGAGGATCCCAGCTCCCCGCCCCCTTGAAACCCATTGGCTTAAGTGATATGGCCTTATTCCTGTCTGACTCCCCATCCCTCCTCCACACGCAAACTTCTCCCCAACCCCAGCAAGGCGGGGCCGGTGGAAGGCTATTGTGAGTAAAAGGTGGCAAATTAACAGGCTGATCTTAAATGTTTACTAGGAAATATTTGTTTTAGTTCAGTAGGTTTTTCCTGCTTTAAAAGTTCAAATTGGCCCTTTTTGTATTAATGTGTAATAATGCTGGATAGAAAGTATAAGTGAGGTTATGTATAATTCTGGCTAACATTGGTTTTACATTCATAATTGAAAACAATTTAGGCAAAATACACTTTAAGCTTCATGCGTGAAGATGCACTGAGAGCAAAACATATGCAGCTTTAGCCTGTCAAGCAAGGCTGAGCCCATTGGTACTTATGCCATTGTCCATACTGATGATTTAAGCTTTTTCTTTCCTTTTCCACTTTCTGATAAACATAGCATATATACTGAACAACTGACCTTATTTGATGCCAAAAGGATAAAATACATTTTGGTATAGTATTCACATCTAGCTGATGGAAACTGACAACCACTATCAAGAACATTAGTAACATAGAGGGAAAGGATAATTCACTAATGCTTTTGTACTGCTGGCATTTAGTGTAAGTGGTGTGAAGTAACTACTCTTGCATATATTTGTATGCTATGTGACTTCCATTTCACATTAGCTCAATTTACTAATAAGCTGGTAAACATGAATTTAAGGTTCAATCTAGGTTGTAAAAATTGGGCTATATTAATTCTGCTTCATGCACCATTATTTAGAAATTACAGCCAATCTCAGTACAAAATTGCATAAGAAGGGAACAAATGAAAAATATTCAGTGTAATTAAACTGAAGGAATGAATATTAATTTTAACCCAGTTAAGACTATTTACCATTTGTTTTCCTTTGGCTAATGATAAAATAATTCCATCATGTAATAAACTGTTGGAAAACTCAAGCATAATATAGTCATACTGATTCTATACATATTTCGGGTATCAAATGTCATACTGTTTCCATACCTGTTTTGATGGAAACAGTAAAATACAATTTTATGCAACCTACTACTGTTCCTTTCAGCTTGGTGTTAGAACTACTGTTCCTTTCAGCTTGGTGTTATTCTTGTTTGTGCTATATGTTTTCATTTGTCTAATTAAATTTAAAAGAAATTATTTGTATAAATTTAATTAAAAAAACCAAAAACATTACCATGACCAAAATATCCTTGCATCACCCTAAGTAAACTGAAACATATATGACTACTTTTTAATATAGTACATGCTTAATCTATCATAAAAAAATGTGTGTACTTATAGTATGATTTTGCAGCATTCACAGCTATAAGGTTTTTATTTTATCCCCCAATTAATCACAAAATAGGAAAAAGAATAACATACAAAGAAAGGGAGAAACAATACAAGGAAGGGAGGGAGAGAAAGGTGGGTTGTGATATTTCAGACGCATGAAATAGAATACATACTAAATGGACTACTATTGAGCATAAGTCTCAAGAGAAGCTCATAACTGTGAGGTTAAAATTATACAGTGAAATCCATTGTTTCAGTTAGTGGTTTTAACATTTATTTAATGGGTAGGATCTTACAACGGGATTATATACGAATCTCATACTTTGATCTGGAAAGGATTAGGCAAACTGGAGTGAAGACAAGTCGGGAAGATCTCTCTGTCTTAACTCTCTCTTTAAATCTCAATTATACAGTTAATTTTTAATACGTATTTCAAAATACATTAGCAAAAGGATCTGCAAGGAAGGAAAATCCCTTGTTTTAAAGAGTATTTTGATTTACAGTAATGACATGAATTCACATTCCTCAACTATTTTTAAAGGTTGGTTTTCATGCCATTAGGAGCCCAAAGTTTGTTCATCAGCAAGGCCGATCCTACTATTAGGCAGAGTGAGGCAACCACTTCAGGCAGTAGATTTTGGGTGTCATGAAAGGTCAGCGAATTGTTATTTATTTAATGCATTACTATTGTATTTTTGCTGCCAGAGATGGGGAGAGGTGCTTGTTGGATGTTCTCCCTCATGTGCCAAAATAATTTGGCTGTCTTTGGATATTATGCACCTTGACTTGGGTTGTAGGGACACCATCTTCTGCTTCACCTCAGGCAGCAAAATATTTTGGACCAGTCCTGTTCATCAGTGGTCAGAAAGATTATGGGGCCCTGCTCCCAGATTCAGATTTCTTTGTATAATTATTCCCTTTACTCCATTGGGAGCTCTTTAGCAGCAGCAACAACAAAAACCAGCTCTCTCCCCCTGAAAGGTCAAGGATTCACATCAGGTTATGTGAAAGAAAGGTACTCAAGCTTCGTGCCTTTTTTTGTCTTTGGTTCCCCCCCCCTTTAAATTTTCCCCAAAAGGGAAAATCTGGGCAGCCTCATTTTGGGTTGCATTCTATTACAATTCTTCTCTCACTTGAGATGGCTTTTCATGTGGCCACCACTTTGCTTTTGCTGCTCACCTTACAGGGAGAAAATAAATACCATGTCCAGAATGTATATACAAAGCCCTGCTTGGTTTAGAGCTTGTTTAGCTTGCAGGAAATTAAAAATACCAAGCTGTCTGGTCTTTGGCAACTGTACAGTTCAGATATCACCTATCTATACTCTGTAGTCTTCAGGGTTTAGCAGTAACTTTAAAAAATCATTTGACTCTTACCTATCTGTCTATCTATCACAAGTATTTTCATATTCTTCTTCGTGGTCTCTGTGCATCACACATATGGGCTCTGCGCCTGCGCTGAGCTAGCTTCGGAAGATTCTTTAGCTGAGGTGAAATGGGCGGGAACCCCTCCCCCATCGCACTTGCCCCTAGCGCGGTTCCCGCCCATTCCCTCAGTTCCTTTTCGACCACTATTGCGACTAGCAGCCTTCGAAAGGTTCTCTAAGAAAACGACTTCTAAAACGGCTGAGTAGATTTTCACCCCCCCTCTTCTTCGTTCTTTCTATCATATATATATATATATATATATATTTCTCTTCATTAGCTCCTTTCTATCTTCCCCTTAGGAACTATGGCCCTTAAGGCCCCGTTCAGAAAGTGTGCACGCTGCGGGGCTAAATTACCCCCAGTGGACGGGCATTCTTTATGTCTCCTGTGCCTAGGCCAGGAGCACATTGTGGAAACTTGTTGCTACTGCAAAAAGTTTACTAAAATTACCAGAAAACAAAGGGCTTTAAAACTTAAAACCGCCTTATGGCAAGAAACCCTTTCAGCCACCGGCCCCTCGATTCCAAGGGCAACAACAACTAAAAAGTCTTTTCCATCGGGGGCTAAGGAGACTACATTAGGGGAAGCCTGCCAAAAGAAGAAAAAATCCCACAAACACGGGGAACTGAAGCCTCTGCGGAAATCCAAAGCTTTGTCCCCAACTAGGTCAACGTCACCGGCTCAGGAGCTAACTGAGACTCTAAAATCCCCGTCATCGGCAAGGCGCTCGACATCGACGCGCGGGGATCCGTCGACACTGAGAACCACCCAACCGGCAGAGACAGTGGAAATTGTGGCGTCGATCTCGGAGGGAGAAATCCCGGACTCTCCCGTCAAGAAGGCGCGGTCCGTACAATCGACCCCTTCAAAGACCAAGGAGAAATCGTTACCCAGGTCGACAAGTCGCCATGGCAGCCGGTCTCGATCAGAAGTGTCTCACAGACAATCCTTCCGCTCTAGAGACGACTCTCCCCGTGAGAGACAAAACAGTGCTGCAGCTCTATCCCGATCGCCACGGTATCGAGCAGAACACAAATCCCGAAGTCGACGTGACATTAGCACATCCGACTCCGAGGACTCCCTTCTACGCCAAAAGACTGAGAAGTCCAGAGGAGCAGGCTGACGCAAGCCACAGTCGAGGTCGAGGGTCTGTCGACACCGCTGCAGAGCTCGACGTCGAACATCCTTGCCGCAAGGACTCAGTCGACGTCGAGCGTCCTCGCCACCAAAGCCCTTCGCTCGACATCAACAGCCATCACTGTCGAGATTCACCGGCCACTGAAAGCTACCGCTACTGCCGGACTCCTCCCATTGACATTGATAAGTGTCCCCGTCAAAGTTTTTCCCCTGACATCAATAGGCGTCGCCGTCGAAGCCCTTCCCTCGACACCAATCGGCGTCGACGACGGAGTCCTTCACTCGACATTGAGCGCAAACATGGTGATTCACCAAGAAGTATGCGCCGTCGACGTAGAAGTCCATCCTTCGACACCAAATATCAACATCGAGACTCTCCGCGCAAAGACCATCGCCGCCGGAGCCCATCCTCCGACGCCGACCATCGACGTCGTGATTCTCCGCGAAGCAACCGTCACCACCGCCGGAGTACACCACCTGATGCTGGCCGCCGCCGTCATGCAAGTCGTTCCCATAGCCGCAGCCCGCTCGACATCGAACGTCGACGTCGACGAAGCTCCTCCAGCTCTGATAGCCCTCACAAAAGACAGCGGACTACACGTCCTGCAACGTCTCACAGTTTGCCATGAAAAGCTCTATCCAAAAAGAAGCACTTGGAGAAAACACTAACCTCATCTAAACGTATACCACCTGAATCATCCTCCGACGTACCATATTCAGATTCGGACTCCATGCTATCAGCCATACCTGATTCCTCACCAGACCTCCAGGTGGAATCAAGGGCGGCAGTATCCCCTTCGGAGGACCTAGGAACCTTTGCCGACCATGTCCTGAGAATGACAGCGTCCTTGGGTATAGAAACCGTCATCGAATCACCAGACGATGACGACCCAGTATACAACATGATGCAGTCAACCCAAACCTCACCAGCCCTGGTACCCTATCTGCCAGCACTGCTGAAGGTTGTGAAAAACACTTGGAATAAACCAGCGGTAATCCCTCCGACGGGTAAGAGACTCGAGTCTCTCTACCGTGTCCGTAAGGAATATGCCCAATTCCTGTTCACACACCCGGCTCCAAATTCAATTATAGTCGAGTCTGCCCAATCCACCTCAAGCAAACAGCACACCACACCGGTGGATCAGGAGGGGAAGAAGCTAGACGCCTGTGCCAGGCATGTATATTCATCTAGCGCCTTAGGACTCCGAGTCTCTAACTACCAAGCTATCATGGCCAGGTACCAGCACTTCCTGACCAAAAAGCTGGGCAACCTCTGCGAAGAGCTATCAGAGGAAAAAAGAGAATTGGCACGTGTGCTACAGGCAGAGGCCCTAAGTATGGCAACCCTCCAAATGAATAATGTGAGGCACCAGACGGACTGCCATGCGAGGTCGCTCATCAGTTTGGTGGCCCTCCGTAGGCATGCATGGCTCTGCTCAACCCTGCTGAACACGGACGCAAGAGCACGAATCGAAAATTTGCCATTCGATGGAGAAGGGTTGTTTAATACCAAAACCGACAACTCCCTCGACGCAGCCCCAAAAGCAAAAGTCACTGCGCAAAAGATGGGACTTAGTGCACCACCAAGGCAAAGGTACAAACCAAGGCAGTGGACGAAATTCCAGACAACAGCACCGTTCCGGCCGCGTTTCCAACAAAAAAATCAGGACTCGCGAGCACAGGACCATCAGCCCACTGGATTTAAGAAAGCCAAATACCAAGGCCCAAGGAAAACTAACTCCTTTGGCAAGCGGCGCCTTTGACTGCCTACCAATGCACAGCACGACAAACACACCAAACATGACACATACCCGGACTATGACAAAACAACCTATTGTGACAAAACCATCGGACTTGACAATGACACCTATCTCGGATGTAACGGTCTCCTACCAAGACAGACTAGCAGAGTACTTGCCATCATGGCACTCCATCACGACGGACCGCTGGGTTCTCAATATCATCCAGCACGGGTACCGGATCGAGTTCGATGTCCTTCCCGCTTTTCTCGGCATCAGTACCACACAGCCCACTCCACCATTACTGGAGGAGGTGGACTCTCTGCTGCAGAAGGGCGCCATCCAGCCTGTCCACCCACATCGCCTCCAGGAGGGGCTCTATTCTCGGTACTTCACAGTATCGAAAAAGGGAGGAGGACTCCGCACGATCTTGGACCTCCGACTTGTCAACTTCTTCATAACAACAAAGAAGTTCAGAATGGTCACCATCCAGTCGATATTGCCTCTACTTCGCAAGACGGATTGGTTTGCATCGATAGATCTCCAAGACGCATACTTTCACATCGCCATTCATCAAGACAGTCGGAAGTACCTGTGGTTCAAGATAGGAGACGAGGCATATCAATTCGTGGTTCTCCCCTTCGGCCTCTCCACTGCACCAAGAGTATTCACCAAGTGCATGGCAGTAGTCTGCGCAAGTCTATGGGCCAGGGGAATCCGGATCTTCCCCTACCTCGACTGGCTAGTGGTGGATTCCACGAAACCTCGCCTGGAGTCAGCTCTCCGCACAACATTCTCAACTCAGTCCAAGGCTGGGCGTACCTACCACAAGACAGGGTAGACAAAATACTTACCCTCTCGAAAAGTCTATACCAGGTTCGCTCGCCGTCAGCAAAGACAATCCAACGTCTTCTCGGCCACATGGCCTCAACAGTACAGGTCATGAATTACGCCCGTCTGCATATGAGAATCCTCCAGAACTGGTTCATCCGTTCCTTCGATCCGCAAAGGCAGTCTCCTTCCACTCGCCTTCCCATTCCAAGAACGGTCAAGACAACTCTGCTGTGGTGGATGGACAAGAGGAATTTGAACAAGGGAGTTCCCTTTCATCCACTAACACCAACGAAAATACTAACGACGGACACCTCCCTTCTGGGCTGGGGAGCGCACTGTGCAGGCCGTACCACTCAGGGAACGTGGAATTCCATTCAACGCAAGATGCATATCAACATGCTAGAATTACTTGCTGTATGGAACGCCATGAAGGCACTGGAGTCCGAGCTGTGCAACCAACACATCCAAGTGGTCACAGACAACACGACTGTCATTCCCTACCTCAACAAGCAAGGAGGTACACGGTCCATGAGGCTAACGAGGCTGACCCTCAGGATTTTTCACTGGACGATCCAAAGATCCATCTCCCTCGTGGCGATTCACATCGCAGGCAAGGACAACACCTTGGCAGATGCTCTGAGCAGAGTCTCCCTGCAATCCCATGAGTGGCAGCTGGATCCGGACATTCGCCATTGGATCTTCTCAATTTGGGGTCGCCCTCAGGTAGACCTCTTTGCCATTTCAGAGAACACTGCATGCTGCCAATTCTGCAGCAGGGCAGCTTCAGATCCAGAATCCATTACAGACGCCTTTATGATGCAGTGGTCGGGGCATCTTTTTTACATCTTCCCACCCCTTCCTCTGTTGACACAGGTCGTCTCAAAGATATGGAACGACTGGACGGACTGCATCCTGATTGCACCATGGTGGCCCAGACAACCGTGGTTCCCTCAGCTACTACCCCTCTCCAAGGGGGAATACCGGTCACTTCCCATCACGCCAACTTTGCTAACGCAGGCCCAGGGCGAGATCCGGCACCCAGACCTGAAGAGTTTGGCGCTAATGGCATGGAGGATACGGCACTCCTAGTGCAAGACTTACCCACAGCAATACAAGACATTCTGGAAGCTGCCCGCAAGCCATCAACTAGGGCATCTTATGCCAGAAAATGGCTGGACTTCTCCAAATTTGTTAATGCATGTGGGCAAGACCCAAAGACTTGCACAATCCAAACTATCCTAAATTACTTGCACGCTCTGATGATAAGAGGTCTAAAACTATCGTCCATGAAGGTGTATTTGGCGGCAATTTCAGCCAATAGACCCTACTCTATTACAGGGAAGGTCTTCACTTACCCTCTGGTGAAACAATTCCTGAAGGGCTTGCGGAACATTATCCCTCCAATTAAAAACTTAATACCAGGTTGGGATCTTCCACGTAGAGATGTGCTAAAAAAATCACGAGTTTTTTTCTTCTTTGAGTAAGCTCTGCTCGCTTATCACTCAGCATAATTAACTATTCTTGTGATGTTAACAGCAGTTCATCCCCCATTAACAGAGATATCTGCGAGCTCTGCGAGCCAGAGCTGTTAAACAGGTTTTACCTTTGAGATTCGAAAAACAGCAGTCTGGCTATGCCTATTGAGATGCAACGTGCTATGCATATGCAAAAAACACCAGCAGTCTGGCTGGAGCCTTGAAGGAAGAACCATTAGCATATGAGTCTGACTGAGCAGGCTTTCCTCTCAGTCAGTCAGAGTTAGAAGAAAGGTTACCTTAAAATCAATTGGCACATGTCTATAAAACAAAATACTTTTTCTAAGTAGGAATGTAAGGACTATTGCCAGCCAGAACATGTCTATAAAACAAAATACTTTTTCTAAGTAGGAATGTAAGGACTATTGCCAGCCAGAACATGTCTATAAAACAAAATACTTTTTCTAAGTAGGAATGTAAGGACTATTGCCAGCCAGAGATTTTGTTGCTGTTCAAATCAGCATTACAATCATCCCTGGTGTTAGTAGGAATTTAGCAAGGAATTTAGCATATAAGTGTAGCGAGGGTTTTCCTCAGTCAGGTCAATTAAGACTTAAGTCAATTAAGAAACACAAACAAAAGCATTAGAAACACAAAGGATCTTGCTGTTCATGACTCAGTTGGGTTCGAATTTGCAGTGGAGGGGGGAGAAGAGACTCGACATGCCCGAAGTGATTCGTGAGCCAGCTGCTGCAAGGCCGACTAGCTCAAAGTAATTCGTGAGCCAGCTGCTGCAGGATCGCTCACGCCACTATCTAGTGCTATGCACACTCCAACAAAAACCGTTTGAACCGCTCGCCACCATTGACCACCGGTTGCTAACATGGAAGACAGCTTTCTTGGTCGCCATAACGTCGGCGAGGAGGTCCAGTGAAATCTGCGCATTAAGGGAAGACTCACCTTACATGGTCTTCCATAAAGACAAAGTGATTGTCTCTCTAGACTTTTCTTTCACACCAAAGGTAGTGTCCGAGTTCCATACTAGCCAGGACATAGTGTTACCGGCCTTCTTCCCGAATCCTACTACTTATCTAGAAAAGAGGATGCACGCATTGGATGTCCGCCGCGCATTGGCCTTTTACAAGGACCGAACAGCCTCGCTCAGGCGGTCACCACAACTGTTCGTCTGCTATGGTGGCAGATCAAAAGGCCTACCTGTCTCCAGGCAGAGATTTGCCAAGTGGATTGTGAAAACTATCAAACTTGCATACCAGTTAACACGCAAACAACTACCTGGTACAGTAAAGGCGCATTCAACCCGAGCTCAATCAACGTCCGTGGCGTTTGGGAAGGGCATTCCTCTGCAAGAACTGTGTAGAGCAGCCACCTGGTCCACGCCATCGACGTTCGTCAAACACTATAAACTTGATCTTCGAGCTCGGGAATAGGGATGTACTTCGGGCCCTACGTGGGCCCGAAGTTCTCCGTGGCTCGGACTTCCGCGGTGGCGGCGGCCTGATCTCGCTCTTCAGAGCGGCGCGGAGTGTTCTCCTATATTTTGTGCTTCTATATTATCATCATTATTGTGATTGACTACTCTGGCTGTAAAAAGAAGAGCTCAAGAAATTTTGCAAAATGTTAGTATGACTGCCTTTTTTACTTTAATAGTTAACATTTTAAGCCAGTGAGACACTGATGGTCTAGCTAACCACAATCAATTTACCTACTGGGTAAAAAGTTGATTTTTGTTAGGCTTATTACAATCTTACTACAATCTCATAAAAACGTGAAGCTTTGGAAATAATGTGTATGCTACATATTTGTACTGAATTTAAAGTACTCATCTGATAAACATTAGTAAAACTAAGACATTTAAAAATGCTATGAAAAAATATTTTTATGTAAGCTGCATTGAGTGAAAAAAAGTGTTATTTTTTTAACTGAGATTTTGAGAGGAGAATGTGATAATTTGAATTCCTGCTTCTGGTGATTATGGATTGCACTCAGAATGGTGCAATGCAGTTGAAACTCTGTACAACTTGCAAACACCAAAGAATACTGTACTTTAGAAATCCCAATCCCCCATGAAGAACTGTGTCCAGTACATTATAGCAGGAGCACATACACTGCATTCTCAATCACAGGTCTGATGCACCAGAACAGTTTTTATAAGCCTTAGATCTGTGTAAATGTTACATAAGAACATAAGAACACCTGTGCAGATGCAAGATCCTGCCCTTTCTGCCATTATTAATATACTGGTGAAGGATAGAAGAGGAGTTGACAATGTACCAGAAGCAGGGTCAAGCCTGGTTATTACTTGGATGGGAGACCCCTCCTCTAGTTTCCTGCATTGAGCAGGGGGTTGGACTCGATAGCCTTGTAGGCTCCTTCCAACTCTATGATCTATGAAATCTATGAATCTTTCTACAAAGGTCAACATAAGCAGCTTTGGGCTGATTTGAAACAAATATTTTGCAGAGTCAGACCAGGGCTAATCAACTGAGAAAAATAGACTGAGTGCACAATCCTATGCACAGTTAGAAGGGAGCACTTATTTCTGAATGAGCATCCACACAATTCTGCTATAAGATGCTGAGATTTATTTATTTATTTATTTATTTATTTATTTAATGGGGGGGGGGGGAGATAGCCCATGCCAAGCCATTGTGCTTAAGAATGGGAAGACTGTACCTGTAAATGTGGTGTTCTGCTAGGAGACATAATAATTATGATGTGGTGGATCCAGAGATTCATGAGTGGAGTTCCGATCCCGCAAATAGAAGGGGGGCAGGCAAATTTATCTAATTCACCCTGCAACCTCTTGTACCTCCCCCCCCCCCCAATCTGGAGGTTTGGTGGACTCTCTGGACCAGTATGGAACATTGCAAGGAGAAGGGGGAATCAGTAAAGAAAAACCTTCCCCTTCCATTTGCAGAAGCTTCTACTAGATCACAGCCCCTTCTGCAGTGGTGTGACTGTGAGAGGTGGTAAGGGAGGCTACAGGTAGAAGATAAGCTCCCTGTGTTCCATTTGCCATAGCCTCCACTGGATTGCAGCCTCTTTCATGAATGGATCCAACCTAATGACATTGCAGATACCTGCTCTAAGATAAATATCAAAGCACTAACAACTTCTGAGCAACTTAAAGCTTCTCAAAGCTTTGTGTTGATTAGTAGTTTACAGCAATCTCTTGACAATTACAGGTGTCTAGGCAGGAAAAAACATAACAATCCTAATCCTGCCTATTTTGGTTTCAGGAAAATGAACTTAGAAGTTGGGGTGGGCACAGGGTATCATCACTTTCCTTACCTAGGAAATCAGCTGATTTGCAACTGGTGTTTCTAAGCCATATGTAGGTAACATAATCTGGACATCACTGTCTCTGACTGAGCCTGAAAGAAATCCGGGCTCAGCCACAGCAGTAGCAGTTGATGAGCAGCTGATACACTGAAGGCATTCAGGGTTTAACCATGTTAGGCTGGAACCTAACATGGTTATGATTCAGATTGTTGTGGATGCTTTTGGACATACTAAAGCAGCCAAAGCTTTCCACACCACACTTCAATTGCCTTGATAACATGAGAGGTTTTAAGTTTAAGGAAGATGAAATTAAAAGAGAGTGCTCCTTTCACCACATATAGGACTAAAGCAACATGGCCATTTTGTGCATTATTTGTGTGATAGGGTTTTTGTGTAAAATTTACACTGCATATGTTCTCTAAGTGGTGCCTCCTCTGTACTGCCTAGGCATTTTTTAAATTAACACTTCAGGTAGTTGCGTATACATAAGAGTCACAAAAACTGATTCAGGGTAAACAATAAATGCTGGGTTAAAAAGTTATAGTGAGAAATGTTATGCAGCAGACTAACATAAGCTACGGTAAGCTACTCTCCTGGAAGAAATTCAGTTTAACTGAATCAACAAGGTGATAGAGGTTTACACTTTCTATCAGCAAAGTAATAGAAAAGCTCCTTTTGTACCTCATATGTCATAGTTAAAGGATTTTCATTTTCAAGACATTTTTTCCTTCATCAAAAATGGAAAAGTAATATTTGGGCAGGGGCAGGGTACACCCTGCTCCATATCTTGAAATATAAATACAATATAATACCTAGAAAACCTTTTGTTGTAAATCCCAATCATAATAAACTTAACTGCTAGCAATGTAGAGATACTGCAAGAGTAATAAGGACCTAAATGCTCACACCCAATTTTTCTGCAGTGATCATAAGCTAGTGGAGAACAACCTGGACTTAGCAGCCAGTGGGAACCCAATGAGCTCATGTGCTTCTACAATTTAGCCATTTTCTAGAGAATTGGATAGCTGCTACAGAAATGCTGCCATACAGGCTGACCCTCGAAGGATTCTGACTACTTAGGGATGAAACATTGATTTCTAAGTAGACCAAGTAATTTATATAAGAGTCAAATGAGTAAATAATCAAGTATGTTGTCCTTTTTGGGTGGGGGACACCCAATTGTCTTCAATTTTATATTAAGAGACATGCCACCACAGAATTGTGATGACAGTAAAATAAATATTCTGTAGAAGATATTAAAATAAATACTCTAGAAAGATCTGATGGGAGGCATGTTCTAACATGATTTGACAGTTTTTTACTTTCTAATACTTTATCTTTAGTAGTCTGAAATACTGTAATTAATATAAGGAAAATATTGCATAGGAAGACACAATATTATAAATGGTGGGCGGAGGGCTGGTTCTGAATTTAAAACATGCCAACATGGGTTTATATGAACCAGCATATCAGCCTAGGAATATTTTGCTATTCAGCTATCAGTTTGATACATTTGAGACCTTTTAAGGGCAAACAAAATAGGAAATGGAATTTCAGCCACAAGCTAAATTTTCCTTCACAAAATCATATTTTGGTAATGGTCTTTCCTGTCGTTAGCTAGGGTATCCATTTCAATTTAACTTTGCTTAATATGATTTAGCTTCAGTACATCATCAAATTTAATGTATGTTGGATGGCCTGATGTACATTCCATCTTATACAATTTAAACAGTAGGAAGGTAAAGCTGCAACAAATACAGATAATAAACACTAGCAGCAACAATAAACAGATTACAGCCATAGATAGTGTTAATGTCCCAGAGAAAAATTGGATGTGTTATTTCGTTTTAAAGACATTCATGGCAATAATAGCAAAATGAAAGAAGCATGAATTAATGCTTTCTTTACTAAAACTTCAGATCTGAAGGTCTAACATTCAAATTCAGTCACAGTTCATAATAACAAGCTATGTATGCACATACTCACATTTTATTTCTTTTGGGATGCTTCTGTACAAAAAAGAAGGGATCAATCTAAGAATACTGCAAATAAAAGCTGGCAAACATCTTCCTAGATGTTTAGTAGGCAATGCTTGTACCTTAAATAAAAATAGACTGAAGTAGGTTTTGACAGTTGTAATTAATAGAATCATAGAATCATAGAAAAGTAGAGTTGGAAGGGGCCTACAAGGCCATCGAGTCCAACCCCCTGCTAAATGCAGGAATTCAGGTCAAAGCATCCCTGACAGATGGCTGTCCAGCTGCACCTTGAATGCCTCCAGATTGGGAGAGCCCACCACCTCCCTAGGTAGTTGGTTCCATTGTCTTATTGCTCTGACAATGTAAACCTTTCCTCATGTTTAAAGGGAAAGATTTATGTTTGTGTTAGGCTCTTTCCAATTTGTTCCATTGTGCACCATTATCTTACTTGCATTATTTACTGTCCAGAAGTTACTAGTTTAACTGGGTCACTGTGGCTTGCCCTAAAGCCTTTTGTTCACAAAGTGGCTTTAGGGCAAGCCAGAGTGACCCAGTTAAAACATCATGCTAAACCATAATTTAACATGATGATAATGAATCTTACGAAGCCTCATGTTTACACACTCCATCCTCCTGTCTCCTCCTCCTCTGGCATGGCCACAAGGAGGAGTTTGAAAGCTTTTGCTTCTGTTTTTGCTTAACCACAGCTTGTTGAGAAATACAAATGAGGGTAAATGCTAACTATAGTTTGTTTGAAACAAGCCAACTTGAAACCCACTGACTCTCCAACTCTATGAGGATGAAGTCCTTAGCCGTTTGTGACCGTGTTGCCATTGCACTGCAGTTCTGTTTTTCACATTTCTTCCACCCAGGAAATATACACAGTCTTGCTGTGGGGACAATTTAGTATTTCCTAAGAATTCAGCCAGAGTTCAGTAACTTACAAAGATAACTAAGATAGCCTGTGCTGAGGTTGTTATCCCATAAATCAAACCCAAATCTTAACTGAGCACACACTGATTTATCATAAAATTGTTTGTGCTTGTCAATACAGTTTCAGGATGCATTCATGCAGTCACAGTGACTTCAGTGGGGCTTATGCATGGATAACTTGGGATGGGATTGTGATCTTAAAATAAATTTACCCTTAACTACTTAAGGGTAATAAATTTACCCTTAAATACCTGATCTTTAAAAATTCCTTTTAATTGTTCAAAATAATATGTAAAATTGTTCAAAATAGTATGATGCATATTTAGCATCAATAACATTTAACAGAGACTTTCTTCTATCTTTTAACGTTTGCCTTATTCTCTTTGAACACATGTATAATTCTGTTCTGTCTTGAAATCCAGGTGGGGATGAGGAATCCCAATGTAACTGTGGGGTGCATCACACAAGACAAATGTCCTACATGGAAGTGTCTTACATGCTTACATGGAAGGTCCTAATACAGTCATGCCTTGGATTGAGAGCATAATTCGTTCCGGAAACGTGCTTGTAATCCAAAACACTCTTATATCAAAACGAAATGCCTCCCCAAAAAATTGTACAGAGATTTTTAATTTAAGCCGTACTACAGTACTTGTATTGCAAGACGTCGCTTGTATATCAAGTCAAAAAAATAATAATAAATATTTAAAAATTTGCTTGTCTTGCAAAACGCTCTCAAACCAAGTTACTTGCAATCCAATGTATTACTGTATTTTAAAGTTTCCTTAAAAAAAAAAAAAAAACTGAGCAAAATACTTGTCATTGGTAATTACTTTTGACAGTGTGGGCTTTGTAGCAATCTACAGACCTGTACTTTGAGCATCAGTGTTCCGTATTATTCTAATTAAAGTGGAACATTGTGCCCTTGCGAATCATTAATGGGTTTTCATTTCACGAATGACATTTGCAGGAGTTAAAACAGGCAGTTCATATGAAGTCCACAGGCAACTGTGTTAAAATTAGCATCACCATAGCAACAGTCTTCCATCATTAGCATTCAGGGCAACAGGAAATGTTTTGTTGTGCTTTTGTTTGCAAATAAAGCATTTTCTCATACATTTTGTATCAGAGGAAAAATTCTGACAAAATACACTTCAGTTAAAATAAAAATATTCAACTAGATGTGGTTGTTTTGATTTAAGAATATGGTGGTTTCCCCCCCCCCCCCATGTGTATTAACTACATCTCTACAGCAATGTATGTCTAACCTCCTGAGCAGTCTTTGTTCATTACTCACCTGCTATTCCCAGGTAGAGGCTTGTGTCGTTTCTCATGTTTGCAAAATTGGACCCTCCATAATAAATAAAGTAGTCTGTTGAATGGAATAAGCATTATGAAGTGCATCTGTGTGACCCAGCAGAAGGGATTGATAGGGCTGACACCCAACTACACAAATCCTAGTCAAGTAATGGTGTATGTTTTAGTAAAAAAAACCACCAAAAAACACCCTGCATAAATGCCAACATGAGAAAACGCACATGAGAACAGAGTACGGTTTTAAAGAAAAGAGTTCCGTTGATAATTCAAAGTACGGGAAGAGGGGATGGAGAGAAATTCAAGGAACATGAGATAGCCAGTGTGCCGTAGTGGTGAGAGTGTTGGACTGGGACTCGGGAGATCCGGGTTCTAGTCCCCGCTCGGCCATGGAACTCACTGGGTGACTTTGGGCCAGTCACTGACTCTCAGCCTAACCTACCTCACAGGGTTGTTGTGAGGATAAAATGGAGAGGAGGAAGAGGATTATGTAAGCTGCCTTGGGTTCCTTGCAGGAAAAAAGGCGGGGTATAAATATAATAAAATAAATAAATAGATAGATAAATAAATAAATAAATAAAAGGAACATACAAAGTTTCTTGCCTAAATACTACTACATAATTTACATAATTTAAAGGAATCTTTCTGTGGTTTATACTTGACCTGGCTCGCACAAGATACCGTGCATCACTGTGGTTTATTTAACCCAGAATGAGCCGTGGTGTCTTTGGGCACCACATTGCATGATATAACCCTCATATGGCCTGGTTCAGACGACACAACAACCTCCCAGTTGGGGGTTGCATATTCAAAATGGCAGCCAGCGCACACCACAGCTCTTTGAGGTTTAATTAACCCACGATGGGCTGTTGTGTCATGTGAACTGGCCCACTGTCTCTGTGATATTGCCCTTATCTTGTTTTATTTTATATTGTACATTGCCCAGAGTAGCCGGGTTACTGGCTAGATGGGTGATCTAATCAATCAATCAATCAATTATCTGTAGTAAAAGAAAAGTGATTATTCACATCTCACAGGTTAGGCATGGCTTTCCATGCCTATCAGTATTTGCCATTATCTGTCTAGTGAAATTCATATAGTACCAGTTTATTAAAAGCATTCTACCTTTGCCAATGGTTTCTGTGGTACTCTGCACATGGAATACCATTTTGCCAGATTTATTATTTTCAGCCACTGGTTATTCATGACTGCTGATTAAAATTATTTTGGGCTGCAACCCTCCTGATACTTGCTCTGTGGGAAGAGTTACTGCTGACCAACTGTATGGAGATTGCACCCAGTGTGTTTATTTTTTTAAAGTATTTTTATACCACTCCTCCACCCAAAAGACTCCCAGAGTGCCTTACTTATAATCAGTAAAAGTCCCTGCCCACAGGCTTATAAACTAAAAAGTCATGACACACAAGGAAAAAGGAATGGGAAGAGAAGAGGGGAAACATTAAGTATTTCAGCAGGGCTGGTGGACTGGCTCCATTTCCCCTCTTGTTTTCCTCAATACAGCCTGCTGGAATGGCTGCTCTTGGTGACAGTTGAGGGAGGAAGAGCTTTCATGGAGGTGGTCTTCAGCAGGGCTGGTGGAATGGCCCCGCTTTCCCCTTCCTCAGTACATCCTGCTAGAATGGCTGCTGGTGACCCAGATAACTTTTAATTCTGTGTAGTCAAGTTCTTACTTTTTCAAACGCACAATATCATCCTTACTGTACCTTTTCCACTCTCAAATAACCTACTTTCTGAATGTTCATGCCATGAAAATCTTCTGGGGGGGAGGGATACTGCTTTGGGGTTTGGGAATTTGAGGGTAAATCCAGTAGTTTTCAAACAATTTTACTGAATAGCCAGTGTACTGAATAGATATTAGTTGAATAACTACCCTTCCCATTTCTAGAGGGATAGCCATATTAGTATGTTGCAGCAAAAACAACAAAGATTCTTGTTGCACCTTAAAGACTAACACATTTATTATGGTATGATGAATTTGCCCTTGGCTACGAATTTCCTGAGATGTGATTTCTGTGCGTAGCATAGTCTCCCAACTGCCCCAAAATTCCAGGACTGTCACAAAAACCCTTAAGTTGTTCCAGCTTCTCACTTTGTCATGCAGAGTCCTGAATTTCAACTTTTTAAACTTTCCTTAAAGGGGCCATGCCACGGGCAAAATTGCAGCTAAGCTAAAACTGCAAGCTTAGCTGCAATTTTGCCCATAGCATGGCCCCTTTAAGTTAGCTCTTTTTAGGCTCGAACAGCTCCACAGAGAGACAGACGCTGGGAGGATGTGTGCGCACACGCTCTTCCTGCTGAAAAGGAGGCTGCACCCGGTGGCCTGGACAGAGGGAGGGAGAGGTGAATGAGGGAATTTATCACATGATTCCTATCTTTATATTGCCAAAGATTTTATTTCCTAACAGAGCTGACTGTCTGTGCCTCTAACAGGTGAGTTTACAGTGTCAGAAGGAAATGCAAGAAACTTCCCCTTCTCTCTGAAGCTCCATATTTGGGGGTGTGGGGTGGGTGGGTAAGCTTCACCTGTTGAATTTGTGCCAATCCTGACCATTTTAAAACAAAACAAAAGAGATTGCCCTGCAAGCACTGACCCCCCCCCATGAAAAACACCAGATATCAACAATTAAGGGTTTAAGTAAGGTTTAAAAAAATTACAAAAGCCACTTATAAAATATTATAAAATGATATATAATAATGTAATAATTATAATATATAAGATTTTGTGTGTTTCCTCTAATAACTTTTGTACTTGACAATGCTCTTTAGTTGCCTGGCCATACCCTCTTGATGAAACCTTCATGTTGCTTAACTATACCTCTTACAAATGCACATCTGTGTCCCCATTTTCATCTGTGAAATGTTGGAGGGTATACCGTATGACGTAGCTGATCATAGACCAATTAACTGATCAGACTCTATTTCCCAGAGCAAAGTGTCATCTGGGATATGTGGGTTCTGTCCTGTGATATAGATACACAGAAATGATTTTACAGGAGTCTGAGATCAGGCTTGTCTTTCTAAATCTTATTTCAAAATATCAAGCACTCTTTACATGATAACAAGATATGGTGTGAGTATAAAACACATACAACAATACAAATTAGTTGTAACAAGCAAAACACATTTTTAAAAAAATCTAAGAATTGTTTCAGGGACATGCCTTTCTTTTAAAAAGAGTAAAATGTCTTAACTAATATGACATTTCTGAGCGGACTCAAAAGGAGAAGAGAAATCAAGATGAAGACAGATGTTCTCATCCTAAAATCTCCCAGCTCTGTCCCTAACATTATATGATTCCTGCGGAGCTGGTTACATGTAATACTTAACAAAGAAAGGCATTTAAGCTCAGCACTCTTTAACAATGAATTGTTGTTTTTACCAAAGTTGCCAGATATGACTTAGGAGTGATACATTTATTTCATGTCCTTGTCAGCACTATTGCACAGTGGATTTCCTTTATGACCCAAAACAGGATAATTGATTTGAAATCACATCTGAGTTCTCTTCCTCAAACTCTGTTCACTTTGGGCTAACTTAACTCTGAAGTGTTTTCGGTTCTATTCACTTCCCAAAATATTTAATGCCCTCTTCACTCATTTCCCAGTTTTCGATGTTTATATTGCATTTTTTTTTAGATTAGCCTTATGAACATCTTTAAACCTCTTATACTGACCACCGATATTCCACTTTCCATCCTTGAGTTGGGAATAAAGTAACCGCTTTGGGAGACGGCAGTCAGGCATTCGAACAACATGACTGGTCCACTGAAGTTGGCATTGAAGGATCATTTTTTCAACACTAGTAGTCTTTGCTTCTTCCAGTACACTGACATTTGTTCACCTATCTTCCCAAGTAATTCACAGGATTTTCTGGAGGCAACGTTGATGAAATCTTTCAAGGAGGTGGAAGTGACGTTTATAGATAGTCCATGTTTCGCAGGCATACAATAAAGTTGGTAATACAATGGCTTCATAAACCAAAGTTTTGGTCTTCTTACAAATATCCTGATCCTCGAACACTCTAACATTCACAATGTGATGGTGAATGATTTAGTCTTAATATGAAAGTGGAACTAAGATTTAATATTCCCTGTTATGAGAGAATATCCCTTTCTATGAGACATATAGATTTTTAGATTGTAAGCCTGCGGGCAGGGACTGTCTTGTTAATTGCTGTAAACCGCCAAGAGAGCTTCAGCTATTGGGCGGTATAAAAAAATGAAATAAATAAATAAATGTAGATATATATATATATATATATATATATATATAGTCAGGATGAATATTTGTTAGGCAGCCTATTATGCAGGCTTGTGCAAGAGTCTTGCAAGATGCTTAAACAAGAGTTCAAAGACTGAGTCCACTTCATCAGATGCATGGCAGTTCAATTTTTTCATTTAATCAAAATGTACATGTAATTAAGAACAGGAAGAATGGTAGAATGCTGCACATGTAATCTGGTAATCATCTGCTTTCATATATATTACGATGCTTCTCTAAGGCTGTAATCCTGTGCACACTTACCTGAGAACAAGTCCTATTGAACACAGTGGAACATACCGTACTTCTAGTGACCGGATACTTCTAAGTGACCGGATGGAGGGTGTTCAATCTGTTCTGGATGGGGCTGCACTCCCCTTGAAGGGGAAGGTTCGTAGCTTGGGGGTGCTCCTGGAGCCATCTTTGTCACTTGAGGCTCAAGTGGCCTCAGTGGCAAGGAGTGCCTTTTACCAGCTTCGGCTGGTGGCCCAGCTACACCCCTATCTGGACAGGGATAGCCTGGTCTCAGTAATTTACGCTCTGGTGATCTCTAAACTAGACTACTACAATGCACTCTACGTGGGGCTGCCTTTGAAGACTGTTCGGAAGCTGCAGCTTGTGCAAAATGCGGCAGCCAGGTTTATTGCAGGGACCAGAAGGTCCGAGCATATTACACCAGTTCTGGCCCGCTTGCACTGGCTGCCAATATGCTTCCGAGCCAAATTCAAGGTGCTGGTTTTAACCTATAAAGCCCTACACGGCTTAGGACCACAATACCTGACAGAACGTCTCTCCCAATCGCTATCTACCTGGACACTACGCTCAACATCTGGGGCCCTCCTCCGACTGCCACCTCCAAGAGAGGCTCGGTTGGTGGCAATGAGGAGGAGGGCCTTCTCGGTGGTAGCCCCCCAGTTATGGAATCAGCTCCCCACTGAGACCCGCCTGGCGCCAACCTTACTATCTTTTCGGCGCCAGGTTAAGACTTCCCTCTATGCCAAGGCATTTAGTTAGGAGCTTGGAATAGCATGGAGGGGATTGTCACCTGTAGGCTCAGTTTTATTGGCTTTTGTACTGTTATTTTAAACTGTGTTTTTAAATTTGGTTTTTAATTTTTTAAGTTATTTTGTATGTTTTTATTGTTGTTTTTATGTATAAAGTATTGTGAACCACCCAGAGAGCTTCGGCTGTGGGGTGGTATATAAATGAAATAAATGAATGAAATGAATGAAACATGAGAAAGATCTGCAGTTTTTTGCACACTGATAATGGAATAAGCCCCACTGAAATCACTGCATTTTTTAGTAGACATGTAGGATTAGCTTCCTATTTGAACATTTCCCTCATTTTTCAGTTTATAGTCAGCCATGCAGACATGTAACTACATGCTACTGGGCTAAGAAGAAAACTATGACTCCTAACATACAACATTCATTAGGAGCTCAAGACTCCAATTTACTTAGGAATAAGTCCTATTGAACTCAATGAGATTTAATTGTGAATAAACATACATAGTATTAGGCTAACAGTCCCTGTTATTGCCAAATCCCAATACTGGCTTTTTACATATTACAGTTGTGAGAAATTATGAAGTTTGAGAAAGGACCTAACTGGACAAACATAGAAAGTATTAACTTAAATTGTTCTTTCATATAATCTTTCTAATGACTTACGCATTTACACTCTCATTTTCAATCCACCACCACCACCACTTTTGGGGAATTCACCCAAAAGATGATAAAAGTTAGTTTGGGCAATTGGTTTTACCTTTCTGCTTCGCGAAACACTTAGAAGACAATCATTCTGGTGATTAATGACTGGAGAATCTTAGGTCATAAAACCTTAGTCTATAATCAGGACCGGTGCAAGGCAGTTTGGTGTCCTAGGCAAGATCAGATATTTAGCGCCCCCCTTCCCACTTGAGAGCGCTGTATTTTTTTTTCAAGGTGTTTCTGGCGCCCCCTTTAGCCCTGCGCCCTAGGCGGCTGCCTAGTTGGCCTAGTGGTAGCACCGGCCCTGTCTATAATATACAAGAAAAAGTTTCACAGTTAGTTAAAAAATAACCCCAAAAATCCCAAGGAGCACTTAAGCACTGACAGGCTTGCTCATTCCATCAGTAAGTGGGAGAAAATATCGGTATCAAGCTCAGTTCACTTCTTTGTTGTCCCTGGGAAGCTTTGAACTACTTAGGGCACAATCCAGCATGGCTGGATGGGGAATGCTGGGAGTTGTAAGACTTCTTTCTGTCTAAACATGCATAGGATTGTGCGCTTAATGTATAATATATAAGTGCCAGCATATTAAGAATCTTTATGTTTTCATTTCACTAAAAGTTAGATTGTTTTGATCACTGATTTATTTCAGAACACCTACCAGTTAGACAGATGACATACCAGCTGGAGTTTATTGTGCCTTTTTTTTTTCTTTTAAAAAAATCAATTTATAGTGATGTAGTTAAACTTGCTTCAACTTTCCATTTGTGGAAAGTAAGAAATCAAAAGTTACTTTGGATTGAGTTGTTTGTTTTTAAATATAAGTCATCCATAGTGCTTCCATTTGCGTGAACTGAAGGCTGGAAAGCAGCTTCTTTTGCACATGGACATGACTCCTTTGTAGAGTCATGATAATTTTATCTGTGTCATCATCATCTTCTCCCATACTATTGCTGTGCTGCATTCAGCACATGTGTGACATGACAAACCAATCAACCCACACATCTTGTTGCAGGGTCCAGCAGCCCAGTCCTCCTCAAGCTACAGATGTGCATGCTATATATTGTAAGCATACCTGAAAAATAACAGGCCCTGATTCTCATGCACAGGAATTTGCCATCATAATTGTTATTAAAGTTTTCTCCAAATGTACATATAGGGTCAATTAAAAGGAAGGAATAAAGAATATACAGTTAAAAATTAGGCCAGGAGTCTTCTCTAGAAATGAAATAATTGCCATTCCAAATACAGTAATACCTTGGATTGCAAGTAACTTGGTCTGAGAGCATTTTGCAAGACAAGCAATTTTTTAAAAAAAATTTAGACTTGATAAATGAGCAAGGTCTTGCAAGACAACTGTAGGGATGTAACCGCTTGCCTCGAGCAGGCGTAGTGGGCCGAAATCGGTCCCGCTCACGCCCGCCAGAGACTCGCTTTGATATAAGAGTGTTTTGGATTACAAGCACGTTTCCAGAACGAATTTATTTATTTATTTATTATATTTATGAATCGCCCATCTGGCCAGACATCCAGCCACTCTGAGCAATGTACAATGCAATAAAATACAGGGGGCGGGGGGGAGACACACACACAGAGTTTAAAACACAATTAAAAACAGTACAAAACTTAAAAATCCTAACCCACCCCATATTCCCGCCTGAAAAGCCACGTTTTTAATGCCCGGCGGAAGCTAATCAAGGAAGGGGCATGGCGGAGGTCACTGGGGAGAGAGTTCCATAAATTGGGGGCTGCCACAGAAAAGGCCCTCCTCCTAGTCCCCAGCAGTCTGGTTTCTCTGGCTGATGGGACAGGGAGAAAGCCATTGTGTAGAAAAGCCCTTTGAGTGCAGGCCTTTTTGGAGCTGAGAAAGTGTGCTATACAGCTAGGGGTGTTCGCTTAGCTCGCTTAGCCTCTAGACGCTCGCCTAGCCTCTTTGCAGCAGCCCCCCCCCCGCCACTCGATTCTCAGCGGCGTGGAGCAATTCTCCGTGCCGCTCGAGCCGCCCGCGCCCGCCATTACGGTCCCATCGTGTCATTTCCAGCTGGCCAGAAGTGACGGGACAGGACCCTGCGCCGGCGCAATGGGACCCCGTGCTGCATATTTTCCATAGAAAATACAGAAAATACGGAGCGCAGGGTCCTGGCGCGCTGGTGCAGGGTCACATCATGTCACTTCTGGCCAGCCGGAAGTGACGCGATGGGACTGTTGCGGTGGGCACGGGCGGTTCACCGCGGAGAGGCAAGCAGGGACTGGGACCCAGTAAGGCCCGCTCGCCTCGGGCGGGCGTGAGTGGGGCTGATTTTGGCCCGCTACACCCGCTCAAGGCGAGCGGTTACATCCCTATTCAGAAGTTAGTCATGTATTGTAGTAATAAAGAACAATGTTGTGAAGGTACAAGAAAACCTAGGAGTGCACTGCAAACTGAGCAGGCCACCCTCCTAGGCATGTAGAATCGAGCCTCGATGGGCAAAACGAGGCCGAAATTGGCCCCGCTCACGCCCGGTGAGGCCTTACCTTATTTCTTCAGGGCAGCTCGCCTCTCCGTGGCAAGCCGCCCACGTGGCCCATTCCGTCCTGTCACGTCACTTCCGGGACCGGAAATGACGCAATGGAACCCTGCGCAGGCGCGCTGGACCCCTGTGGTGCGTTCTGCGCCTGCACAGGGTCCCGTCGCATCATTTCTGGTCTCAGAAGTGACGGACGGGGCCGGAGAAGTTTGATCGAGCGGCGCGGAGAAGATCGGGTCGGGCGGCTGCCCCCGCGGAGAATCGAGTCGGGGGCGCGACCAGGTATGGATCCATCGCTACACCCTCCTCCCCCCCTTATTAACCATGGCCTTCATGCTTGTAAAGGCCCGTGGCCCAAGGACCATTACAGGGGTGAAGGGAGCCAGGTAAAGAATTCACGGATTCAGCTGTAGGTGGAAAGACATTGTCTGCATACCACATCTGCCTATTGAGAAACAACAAAAAGTAGACCTGGTATACACATTTTTCAAAGTAGACCTGCTACCCAGGTCTTGTCACTGCTCAGTCACCAGATCTATCAGAAACGGTAGACCTTCAACGCTGTCAGGCCTTTAAAAAAATAAAGAAAAAAAGTGCAGCCATACAAAAAATACAAAATGCACAGTAGGGCAATTACTTCATTAGGACCAACCAAAATTCCACAAAATTGTGCAAGCTTTCAGGTTCTCTAGAACAGGAGTGGGCAAAAGGTAATTTGCAGTAGATCGCCAAGGACAAGTTCCTGGGGTCAGAATTCTTTAATTCTAAGCGTACATCTTCTGCATCAGGCTCCAATTTGGTAGATCTCTAGGCTCTAGTGAAAAAGAAATTAGATTCTGCAAGAAATTCTTCCTGGGGAAAGAGACAAAGTCCAAAAATTTGGCCAGGTATTATGGCCATGACCTGCAGTTTAGGTAGACCCAGTCTCAAAATGGAGATTTGCAATCTGAATGAATTAGTCATTGGTAGGTGTTGCAGATATCAGGTTATACCTAGCAATGCATTTGGGGAGAAGAACCAATGGCTGATCTCCATTTCTGAGAACACAAAGGCCATCTGTAACTAACCTGCCTCTTGTTTTTGGTGGAACACACAGGTTCTTGGGATGGCATAAAACAGAAGTGCAGAGAAACATAACAGTCCTTATGTTAACAAAGCTGGTAATTTTAGGTGGTGTATTAGGTAAAAAAGTCAGTTGAGGCCAAATTGTGAGTATTACCTAGAGGTTGGAGGGGATGGAATCCTCGGTGCAAAGTCTCTCTTCAGGTGGTAGAAAATATTCAGAGTGCAAATCTCCATTTTGAGCAAATCTTTTTCTTGGCTCTTCTGTAGTTCATTACATTAAGGAGGAGTAGCTTTACTTCAGTTGGCCTTGCTTGTTATCTCCTAATCACCGGCACATATTTTTAATGTACAACATTAAAGAGGGAATGACTATTAAACACAATTATCTTTCACTTCTATGACCAAAAAAGAGAGTACAACACAATAAAATGATCACTTTTATTGCTGTGTCCCCTTTATAATGTTTAGAAATAAAATACTAACCACATTTAAAAGTAAATATTTACTAAATGAATTGACAAAACTATTATTATAGTGTGGAACAAAACAAAACAAAAAAGCATAATTTCCTGCTGCCACAGTTAGTAGAAGATAAACAACCAAGGCAATAACTTCTGTAAACAAGACATACACATTCAAATTCTAACATGCCTCAATTGCCATTATTAAGTCTAATGACATGAATAATTTTCATTTAAAAACCTTGAAGGGTTTGAAGCATGGCAGGATGGGGCATGCTGGGAGTTTTGGACTTTTTTCTGTCTAAACATGCACAGGATTGCACCCTAAATATATTTTACAGCTAAGGCCAATAGTGCATAGTTAGAGTTGTGTTAATGCTTATTTGGAGTAGATATGTTTGGTTATTTATTTATATGTTTAGTTCAGTTATTTCTACCATAAAAGCTGAAGATTCAGTACAAATACTATTTTTTAATCTTAATAAGATAAATTGCCCATGTAAGCATTTATTTAAAAAAAAAAATAGAAAAAGGGGGCAAGTATTGAAGTCTCCAAGGTTATTGATACATTTCTTTAGTAAAGGACTATAAAGCTGATTGCAGCACACAAATCTATTAACTGTGGCAGAATCCCTGTGGACCCAAAAGTGTTTCCCCAAGTGATGCTGCAATGGAGATTCCCCCCAGATGTTAGTGCAATGTGTCATGCAAATAGCTATTTTGTTAAAAATTAAAATAGTAGTCCTAGAAATACAGGTATTTAATTTGAATGTTATGGCAAAGTCCCAATTTTATCATGAGGAAAAGAGATATTCTTAATTACCACTAATTGTTGCTTTTTACAAGTAAAACAGCATTTGGCTTCTCCTGGTAACATGGCACACCAGAAAGGAGTGAGTGTGGTATTTTAAGAAGATAAAAACAATCCCTGGGTTCTAGGGAATTCTTTGCAAGAGTGGTAGTGCAAGGGAGCATCCTGATTTCCCTACTCCAACAAACCTGAGGTCTGCATTTGAGCACACTTGTTATAAAATGAAAGTTACATACTGTGGTTGTTTTTAAATAAGTAGGGCTGTGTTTTCTGTAAGATGAGAAATGGAATACTTTTGTCTTCAGAGACAGAATGTAACAAAACAGAGAAGACTGAGAAGCTTTTTGTGGTGGGATCCCACAAAAACAGATACCAAGAATGCCTTCTCTGAAAAGAGACACAATGGGCAGGTTCGTACGACTAGGCAACAATTGTGGTAAGTTAACATGATTGTTTCCCGGATTGCAGGAAGCAACAATGACAAGCCTGACAGACGATCTGGCTCATCATTGTTGCTTCGCACCCTCCCCTCCTTCCCCCCCTTTCCTCCCAGCAATATCCCATGGTACACCACGAGGAGGCATGAGGCTCCTCTCTTTGACAGCCATGATTGCGAGCCAATTTTTGTTTTTTCATGATTCACCTTAAATCCTGCCAACCCTCCAAACTCATTTAACTTATCCAACAGAGTTTGCACTCCTTGTAGTGGATTTTCCAAGACTATCATCAAATCATCCGCAAAAGCTCTCAGCTTTTGCACCTGTAACTCTTGAAGGCACAGTGGCCGGAGTGATTGGGAGGGAGGGGAGCGGAGCAGTCCATCTGCAATATGGGATTCCATGTTATCCAGCACAGCAGCACCTAAGATATTATCTTGCACACAAGCACACTTGCATAGCGCTATTGCAATTTATTTTTCCTACAGTGATTATGTTTCTCTAGCGATGAAGGCAATACAGAGTGCAGCATATTTCCTTTCTGTACTTTGCCAATAAAGTCTGCTCCGGGAAAATAAAAGGTGTTTCTCATTGTGGTGAAGGGAAAGCAGGAAAGCATTTTTCTCCACTGAAGCTGAGGTGGTGGCAGGCAGAGGAGTGGGTTGTCCCTGTGCTTCGGTGAGGGCAACAGGAATAAGATCCATACTGCATGCTGGAGAAAGAATGAGGGGAGGTCTTGGGGAGGGAAGGGTTGTGAATGAAACTCCTTGGATGTGTGCACCTGGACACAAGGGCAGCAGGAAGGGTGGGGCTGGGAGGGCCCCTCTTTTCAGCAGAGGGGGGAGGAGGAATAGGGGTTGAGAAGTGGAGGATTTGCCATGTGACACCAGGGCAGGCAAGGGGGGGAAGGGAACAGGGGAAGGTGATGAGAGCAACCTTCACCTGTCTCCTATCAAAGATTGGTGGTAGGGAGGAAGAATGAAGGGATGGGTGAAAGGGGCCTCAGTCCCGGGCGCTGTGAGGAGCAGTTGGAGGGACGGTTGTTAGTGAGCATCACCTGCATCTTGGGGCAGGTGTGGGAAGGGGAGGGGATGAGGAGGAAGGAAATGAGGCTTCTCACTGGAGGGGAGAAAGCACATGGTGGCTGCAGTCCTGCATTTCATTAGGGGCACCGGGGGATAGTGTTTGACTGCACATGGGGGGGAAGGATGGATCAGGGGACAGTGAAACTGGCTGGTGCACAGTGCAGGGGGGCGTGGAGGTGGAGCAGATGGTGAGGGAAAAGTCAAGCCGCAGCTCGTGCTAGAAGCGCTGGTCGGATGGGCTGAAGGAGGGATGGGGGGAAGATGCTTTTCCATGTCGGTGACAAAGGAAGCAGGGAGAAAGCTGCTCATGTCACGGGTGGGGATGTGCTGGGGTGGGACGACTGGCAGCAATTGCTGTTTCTGCTGGCTTTCCAAGGTAGATGGTCTAGGAGGCGGAAAGGAGGGGGCTGGGTGACAGGTACAGAGTTTTATTCTGCTGGATTTACAACAGTTTCCTAGGAGGCGGAAAGGAGAGGGTTAAAGTTTGCTTCAGGAGGGGGGAGGGGGAAGGCCCACCCTGTGCACTCAGCGAACCAATCGGGATGAAGCAGCTGACGTAGCGAGGAAGCGAGGGATCCTGGGATATGTACTGGCTCGCAAAGGCCACTGGGATACGTGACATGAGCAGGAGGGAGCTCAGGCTCCGAGCAAAACCACACTAGGGATGAGCGGAACAATGCTAGCAATGAGAGGGGGTGATCGTCTGTTGCGCCCATCGTTCTAAATCATGGTAAATTGTGGTAACGTACCATGATGGCTTGCCATGTCGTGTCGTGTGAACCCGCCAAATAGTTTGTTTCTAAGTGGAAATCTGATTTTTGCAGCTGGAGCTGCAGTGTGCTCAGGTCTTGGGTACCAATTTATACAGGCCAGAGAAAAATGAAATAGAGTATTTGTTTCATAGTTCTACTGTCCCTATACTCAGGAAGCCCGCTAGCCACTGTACATTTATGTAGTCTCTAGATTTTTCTGAGTGTAAAGAAAAGCTTTGGACAACATAACCGCAGCTAGACTGACATTAAAATTCTGTGCAGGCTTGGGCTGTTTATGCAATCCAGAAGCACAGTCTTGTGATGGTTGGTGTGTGTTTGCACACACATGCATGTGGGCAGTAGATTATAAGGAAAGGCATACTGATTGGGTGAAGGAGAAAGAAATTGTGTGCTTTCTGAAGGTCACAAAATTTCCTTGCATTTATTCTTTTTTTAAATATTCCTTTTCCAATGAAAACTTAAGTACATACAGCGCTATATCATTCATAGGGAGAGATAAAAGACACACAGTGTGAGATTGTGTATAAGGAAATGGAAGGAACAAAGGCAGACATGGATTTTTTTCAAGCTCTGTGTAAATATAAGAGAAATGTGAATTGAATGGTGCTGAATAAAACCTTCGGCTCATGTCTAATACTGAACATCATTTCTGTCTTAATGAAATTTTCATGTATTGATTGAATTTCCATTTGGAGTAGGTATGAACATGTATCTGCAAAGCAGTGAGAAGGAAGATTAAAAAAACAACAACCTGGCTGTCCAAAACTAATGTGACTGCTTCTGCTACCCAAATGGATGGGGTTATTTAGAATTATATTTTTAAAGAAATAGATGCATAGTAAATTAACTTTCACAGCCCCACTCATGGACAGGATGGCAATTCACACCTACTCTTTGGCACAGATTAAGTTATTGCAGTGTGATGAGGCTGGAAGTGAAATTCAGCTGTCTTGTAAAGTTGTTAGCTTGTGTAAAACCTTTTTCCCAGCATGGCTCAATTTATAGCTATTCCTTCATTTAACTCTCCAGTACTCTTTCTTATCCACCAAAATGGCAGTTATCACTCTTAAGGCACCTCGCAGACAGATTTCAATAAACTCCTTAAATCAGCAAGACATTTAAGTATGTTCTTGGCATCAACTGAAGGAAGTGCTGTGAACAAAAATAATGAATGTACTTCAAACCTGAATTGGAACCTAAAAAGATAGCTAGCCTGAAGAGTCCATGAGTCTGAGACACAAAATGCTTGCTATTTCTGTGAATTGAAGCAAAACTGCAGTTTTGTTTTGTGAAATGCTGTAAGCATACTTGCCCCTTTACAAGTGTCTGTTCTGAGCTTTAAATGGTTTCTTGGCTTGTGCATATTTAGAGAATGGTCAGAAGGCATGTGATACAGTTCTGTCTCTGAAAATATATTAAAAGCCAATACACAAAACCAACAACTACATTAGTGGTTGTAGCTGGGAGTGAGCTACCACTGCCACCTGGCCCTGCCCAGCTTAGCTATGGCCCAGCTAAGCTATGGATGACGGGGCCCAGAAATGAGATCACCTAAGCATGCTGTTGTGTCATGGGTCGACCAACAATTGCCGCACACATCCCAGCCCAGTTGGGTCCTCCAGTCATAAGATGGGCAAGACAGCTGGCCTCAGCAGAGTCCCAGGAATCATGCTCAACAGGGGAGTACAAGGGAGGAAAAGGGAAAGCAAGAGAACCCATGCTGGGAGCAGTGACCAGCAGACACATCTAGAAGGAATGTAAGACTCCCCTCTTCTAGCCTAAAAGGAAAAGAGAGAGGGAGAGAGAGAGAGAGCCACCAGCATTCCTTCCTGTGAGGGAATGAGGAGAGAAATTCCCCATACTGGGAGATGGGAGAGAATAGCTGGCTAATGAAAGGGAGTGAAGGAACTATATGGCTCACCTGTAACAATTCAGATCACTCAGGATACAATTGTATGCCCAATTGAACTCAGTGAATGGTACCTACATCTGAGAAACATGTATAGGATTGTGTTGTAAAGGACTTAACTATGACTCATCCCAGGCTTTTGTGAGTTATTCAAGCTAATGATGGATCTTCTCAGATGTCACAGTGTGAGCAGTGTAAAATGGGGGCAGCAAATTCACACAAGACTGCATGCTGCATTCCATTTAATTATTTATTTCAAATACTTATATTCTGCCCTTCAGTTTAAAAACTCCCAGGGTGCCTCACACAAAATGATGACAGCAATAAATACAGTAAAACTTGATATAAAAACTGCAGGAATTAGCAGAGCACAGCAAGGTGAATAGAAAACAGCAGAATCAATAAAAACAAAATTAATTAAAACCAGCCATGGACATAAGAACATAAGAAGAGCCATGCTAGATCAGACCAAGGGTCCATCTAGTCTGGTATTCTGTTCACACAGTGGCCAACCAGCTGCCCACAGGAAACCCACAAACAGGACATGAGTGCAACAGCACCTTCTCACCCAAGTTCCCCAGCAACTAGTGTACATAGGCATACTGACTCTGATACTGGAGGTAGCATATAGCCATCAAGACTAGTAGCCATTGATATCCTCCATGAATTTGTCCAATCCCCTTTTAAAGCCATTCAGATTGGTGGCCGTCTCTACATCTTGTGGAAGTGAATTCCATAGTTTAACTATGCGCTGTGTAAAGAAGTACTTCCTTTTATCTGTACTGAATCTTCCACCAATCAGCTTTATGGGATGACCCTGGGCTCTGGTATTATGAAAAGGGGAGAAAAATGTCTCCCTATCCACTTTCTCCATGCCATGCATAATTTTGTATACCTCTATCATTTCTCCCTTTACTCACCTTTTTTCTAAGCTAAACAATCCCAGATGTTGTAACCTTTCATCATAGGGGAGTTGTTCCAGCCCCTTGATCATTTTAGTTTCCTATTGTCTGCTTGCATCTCCTTTGTGCAAGCTCATGTTCTCTTGTTTTTCTCATTTGGGCGAGACTTCCATTTTCTGAAGGAAGCCTTCTTTTCTCTAATAGCTTCCTTGATCTTGCTCGTTAACCATGCTGGTGATCTCTTGGACTTGGTGCTACCTTTCCTAACCTGTGGGATACATTCTAGTTGAGCTTCTATTATTGTGGTTTTGAGTAACCTCCAATCATTTTTGAAGGGATTTAACCCTCTTGACTCCCCCTTTCAACTTCCTTTTTACCAGGTCTCTCATTTTAGAGAAGTTTCCTCTTTTGTAGTCAGATGGGGCTGTGCTGGACTTCATGGCAAGTTTCCACTTAAATATATATTAAATCTGATAGCACTGTGGTCACTGTTTCCAATTGGTTAAACAGCATTTACCGTATTTTTCACTCCATAAGACGCACTCCCCCCCCGCCCCCCAAAAACTAGGTGGAAATGTCTGTGCGTCCTATGGAGCAAATACAGTAAAAAAAAAAAAAAAATTTTTTTAACTTTCCTCTGCTGGTCTGGAAGAGCGGAGGACTCCTGGGCAGGGCGAGGGAAGCCCCCGCCTCTCAGCTGATTCCCCGCGGAACAGCTGATTTTAAAAATATATATATTTTTTTGGTACCATACAGTAAGTGTGTCTTATGGTCCGGTGCGTCTTATGGAGCGAAAAATACGGTACATGTCATACTAGGTTCTGGGTGACACCATTTAGGATTAAATCCAGGGGCATATCCCCTTTGGTCGGTTCCATGATCAACTGTTCCAGGCCACAGTCATTTAGGGCATCGCGAAATTTAACCTCTTTGTTGTGACTGGAACATACATTTATCCAGTCAATGTGGGGGTAATTGAAGTCACCCATTATTACACATCCTCATTTGGAGACCTCCCTGATTTCATTTGCCATCTCAAGATCACCTGGAGTGTTCTGCTCTGGGGGACAATATAGCATGATCCTAGTACTAAATTAGTTTTGGAGCCTGCTAACATGCTTGTATACTTGCCTAAAAAATCTTTGTCTGGCACTGGGGAAAAAAATCAAACTTAGCATCAGGCAAGGCTCCCTAGGGAGGGCATTCCATATACTGGGTGCCGTACCTGAGAAAACCTTCTCTCTGGTCACCAACCACCTAACATCAAAGAGTGGGGATAATTCAGAGGAGGGTTTCTGATGATGAGCACAATCTGCAGTTCAGTTCACAAAAAGGACAGTTGATCTTATGTGAACTTGCTGTTCCCATGATCTGCAGGTCATATGAGTAGACCACTCATGGAATCAGTGTTTTTGCAGAATTCAACTTTCAGTGTATTGTTAGGAGAAGTAACTCTCAGAAGCTAAGCAGGGTTGGGTCTGGCCAACACCTGGATGAAAGAATACCTGGAAACCTGTTCTGTCTTTTTTGGGGGAAAAGATGTCTACAAATGTAACAAATAAAAACACAGTATAAATGAAATAGTATGTAGGGAAGTGTGCATCTGTATCTGTTTTCAGGACTCAATGAGAGATATTTTAATGCCAAATTAATTCCAATAGTTTTAAATATAAAACTCATTAAAAGTTAAAAAGCATAAAGTCTTTTGATAGCTGTTGAAAAAGATGTACAGGAAGAGGCAAAACATAACTATGCACAGCCACAGAGTGACAGTATTCTCCAGATAAAGATGCACAAATTTCAAAAGGTGCCCAAACAAAAACATTAAAGATGCCTCTATAGTGTACAGCAAAAGTATTTCTGTGTGGACTGCCAGAATATTGATGTCATAACATAGGATTGCTTGGAATAAAACCTCATTATTAGCCTCAGCATGTAAGATTTCAGTTTCACTCAAGTGGCCTTTACCAATGCAAAACCTTTCTCTGCAGTCTAAAATTGTCTTTCAAAATGTATTCACTGACATGCTCTCTTACATACAAGCTCTACTATGCAATCTGTGTAAATTTATCATCTTATTCTGTGCTTAGTTTTGTTAAACTGAAACAGCCTTGACTCCTGAATTAAATTTTAGTGTTTTAGTTAACAACAATTGTTAGAACATAATGGAATACCTTTTTGTTATCTGCAAGTCAAACCAAAACAAAATATGCTAGAAGAAAAGAAAGATGTCCTTTTGGAGTGTGGGTTTCCAACAGCTGGCTGCTTGGTGAGTAGGAACAGTCAAACTCCTTGGATTGTGAGTTGAAGTCACAAAACTAGATGCAGAGGGATTTTGTTTGTTTTTGCATAAGGGCAGATCAGTGTATTGACTAGAATAAGGGTAGGCAATCTTTTTGGGCTGTTGGCACATTTGGCAATTCGAGAAATTGTCCTGGGCACCACTGCAAAATGGCTGCCATGAGAGGCATGGCAAAGGATAAGTAACCTTACCAAAAGACTGAATACAAGGCAGAGGTGGGGTTTGAGCCCCAACACACTAAACAATTTCTTTGAACCCACACTTGGGTTGTTTAACCCTCACATAACCCACACCTCCCGGGTTCACACGACACAACAAGCCATGGCCCATACCCACCACGATTTGCATATTCATAATGGTGACTGGTGCATGCCACGAAGCCCCACAGGTTAATTAACCCACAGTGGCTTAGTGTTATGTGTGAACTGACTCAAAATCAAAATAAAAGAATATGTTAAATTCCACTTTGTCACGACTTCAGTTGTAACATAAAATAGAATATTTATATACCGCTGTGGGGCGGTATATAAATGAAATAAATGAAAATGAAAATGAAATGATACTAAGCTTAACAGTTTCTAGAAAATTACATTATACTGCATCTTCATGATTCCCACAGCATAGTGGGAATGAGAGACCTCTTACTAGTTCCACAGAATTTCTGCAATGGTTCAACAGCTTTTCTGAAAACCAGTTCAATACATAAACAATAATCAATTCCACATTTTATAGACAAATCCCAAGTGTGTCAGAGAAGAAAATATGACTCACTAAAGTGTGTGTGTGTGTGTGTGTGTGTACCAGTCTATCCTCCCTGTTTGCCAATTTGTTGACTGGCGTAGTGTGCTTCCAGACGTATAGCTCCTAGCTCCTCAACAAAAGGCAGTGTGCAGCTATTCTGTGTTTTCCTCCTTAATGGATTTTTTGAGGTAAGAAAAAGACATAAGAAGGGTTGCAAATGGAAAGTGACGTGAAATTCCATGAAGGTGACAGGGCTATCACACGTCTCATTTGGAAGCATCCTTTATCTCTTACCCAAGCATTGTAAATACACTTGCTGGCACAAATAGTTGGATTTCCAGCAATTTAATGCCCTTTTTTAAAAGTTCATCCTGAAAACTACAGAAGAAGTATTATGCGCAGCTGTGTTGCTACTAGATGTTGCTCAGAATATCATTTCACTAAATAAACCACTTGGTCCTACATTCAGCTTAGAACTCCAGAGACAGAACAAAACAGGTCAAAATTCCTAAGTACCATCAGAGGTATGAAAAACGACACCTCCTGTTGTCATTTTTTAAAAGCCATTTAAAAATGTGATAAGGTATGACACAAATACATGCACTGCTCCCTGACATACTGTCCTATAAAGTCCATGTTTTTCAATATCCTGATATATAGATGGCAGGGGATACATAAATTACACACACTCACACATTCCTGCAGAGCTATCTACTTTGTTATCTGCTTCCTGGGTGAAACTAAAGACCCCACAGATGTCAGATTCACACTCAACCCAGGCACAAAGCAAGGCATATCAAATGAGTTAAAGAGGTCTCATGATTTCTTATAAAAGATGATTCCTCCCTTGAGGAAACACTGTATAAATAGGGATATATATTTTTTCAATTGTCCCAAATGGGTCATGCTTATTTTACATGGATATATTTTACTTTATCTTATTTTATTTATCGCTTCCCTGGATCACTACTCAATCATATTTCCAATAGAGAAAAATTGCACTTTAGTCATTTTAGGGTAGTTTGGGCATTGCTTATTTCTAGTTAGAAAACACATTTTTGTAGATGAGATTAGTTAAGGGATTGTATGGGTTTGTGTTTCCTATTCTGAAATTGTGAAACCAGTCAGGCATAATTCTTCTTCATTTGCGTGTTTTTTCACTGAGTGTTATTCAGCTGATAGCATTTTGATATGGAGATCAAAGAGTTAATTTGCTTTTGAATTGTAGAATGACTCAGATTTCCCCTTGCATTTAAAAAAAAAAAAAAAAGGTGGTGTGTGGGTGTAAGGTAGGGGAAAAAGCCAAGAGAATGGATACACTAATTGGGGTTTTCACCTGCTGTGAGTCTAATTGAATACAATGCTTTATTTGTTACTGAAGGAGAAAGAAGATTATGCAAAGTGTCAGAATCTCAGACTAGTTTTTTATACTCCTATTACTTGGTACAATGCATGGGAAAACAAGACAGAATGTGTTTAAAGACAGCTTCAGTCTACTATTAAGGTGGCCCTGGAATTGAGAGTTCATATTGAAAACTGACTGCTGGTCATGTTCTCACAAGCAGCTTCTTCAGAATGCTTTAACTTAGGTTTAATTACTTTTGAGGTAACCTGCTTCCCCTGCTTTCCACAGTGGACAGGACTATGTATGCAATATAAAGTTACCTTGAATAAGGGGTATAGCACTGATTGATATATCCGCTTCTTAAACTAGGGCAAAAGTGGATCTGAATAGGCAGATACTGTGTGATAAAAATTAAGTACTGAATGAAAAACTTCAGGGTGGAGGGAGGGAAACAATTCACCCATATTTATCTGAGCTCAGAGTACAGCAAAATAGTGTAAACATTCTGATAAAATGTGCAATCCAATTTTACTCTTGTCTTCTACTTGCACACAAGAAAGTAAAATTATAGGAATGCTAATTAACATACATACCGGTAATTCTCTTCTGATATAACAACTTCCAAATGCCCTATTGTATTTGTGCTTGACCTGCATTTCTCTGTTCGTTTATGTCATACAGATTTCTCTGTTCGCTTATGTAATACAGGTTTTCAGGCAATTACAGCCCCACTAAAGTAGTGAATCTGTATGAATTCTAAACATGAGTTGAACATTTCTTTCTCCAAAAATATGTGTCTCTACATTTTATTAACAATTAACTTTAACATTTGTTTCATTATTTGGACTACTAATTTGCTCTTTCCCATTAGGCTTAGCACGGGTTACAACTGTTGTGAAATTTAAAAAATAACCTGTTAGGACTGTATAATTTACGACAGATATAACTGAATTGCAAAAATCCTATAAACTTGCTAAATAACATAAATGCAAAAATACACACACATATAACTGCATTAACCACTTACTTGTCCTTAATCACAAAATGGCCTCTTAATTATGATTAATTACTTTCATAAGATACATCATGTCTGATTTGGATGGAGTTGTTGAGGAAGTCATTCAAAATTCATATTTGGTGCACAAAGGACACTATCAAAAGCTGTCTGTGTTTAGTTATTTAAAATATTTGGTGTCCTGTCCTTTTACCACAGATCTTCAAGATGGCTTACAACACAGTGAAAAACATCAAAACCAAATAAAAACTAATACAAAAAATAGAGATAAAAGGAACCCACTTCTTCCAGATAATCCAGGAAAATAAACATGTCAAACAGCATCAATATTTCACACTCCTTAGGCCATCTGGAAAAGCATGATCATATCCTTATACTGGAAAGTCAGCAGGGATGGACTTCCCTAAGTAGAGAGTTCCATAACCTTGGTGCCACTATAAAACAGGCCCTATCCTGCATGGTCACTTACCATACATCAGATCAGATGGCTGAGGGACATGCAGAAGTGCATTGGAAGGTGATATACCGTAAGTGTCCAAGTAGGCTCATAAGGACTGCCTCTCCTATGAGCTGTCCCAGTGCAAGACCATATAGGACCATTTACATTAAGAGTTCCACTCACAGAAGTGCTCCGCCTCTTCCATTCTGGGCCTCCACTCTATCTACAACCATTAGATAGCTAAGCTGAGCTGAGTTTTGCTTTCTTCCTCCTCCCTCCCAATCCCTTTTCTTTTTGTGTCATGTCATGTTTTTTAGATTGTAAGCCTGAGGGCAGGGACTGTCCAATATTAATCTTTGTAAGCCACTCTGGGAGCCTTTTTTGGCTGAAGGGTAAAAATGCTGTAAATAAATAAATAATAAAATAAGCCCTAGGCAAATCTTATAGCTAGATATTGTATAGTATGAATGCTGTACAGGCCTTCCGGTATCTAGGCTCTGTGATAAGTAGATTCATGGGACTAGAAGGAAAGAATCTGGTTGCCTAAGGCAAAAATGTATTTTTACAAGGTACGGTAAACGTCACAAGTTTTCCATATCATATAATTCAGTGTGATATTTTATCTATGTTTGGAACCCCTGGCATGCGCTATGTGACAGAATACTAATATTCATGGACTTGTGCATAATGGTTCAGAATTTAAACTTATTCTTTATGTTGATGACCTTTTATTGTTTCTTTTGAAACTCCAGTTGTCCGTTCCAGCTTTGATGCAGACAATTAATACTTTTATTTGTCTGGCTATTCAATTAACTGGCCAAAGTCTGAACTAATGTCGATTAGAGATACAAAATCTCATAATACATTAGCTGACTGGCAATTTAGACTCTGCCCAGATTTCATCACTTATTTGGGAATACTTATCCCTAGAGATATATCTCAAATGATTAAGCTAAATCTGAATAAGCTGATAAATGAGATCTTACGAGATATCGATAGATGGGCATTTTTAAGGTTGAGCTAATGGGGTAGGGTAAATATACTTAATATGAATGTAATAGAGCCGGTGTGGTATAGTGGTGAGAGTGTTGGACTGGGACTCGGGAAATCCGGGTTCTAGTCCCCACTCAGCCATGAAACTCACTGGGTGACTTTGGGCCAATCACTGACTCTCAGCCTAACCTACCTCACAGGGTTGTTGTGAGGATAAAATGGAGAGGAGGAAGAGGATTATGTAAGCCGCCTTGGGTTCCTTGCAGGAAAAAAGGTGGGGTATAAATATAATAAATAAATAAATGAAATACCTCGAATTGTTTGTTTTACGTGGAATTCCTTTACTTATACCTGGCAAGTATTTTCAAAAACTTAATGCTTTGTTTCGTAAATTCTTATGGGGTTCCACTCCCCCACAAATATCTCTGAAAAGGATGCAACTTCCAATTAAAGAGGGTGGATTTGGCTTCCCTGATCTTGCCCTATATCATCAGTCCTATTTGTTGACTTTTACTAAATTTTGGTCTTTTGCACTCAGATTAGACTTCCCCCCCTGGTCAGTTTTGGAATCTTCATGTTTAGATCCTCTCCCCAAATGGACTGCACTTGGCTCCCGGTATACTAAAATGGACAGTGTACCTCTCACAGTTATGGCGGTAAGAGAGGTGTGGCACATAGTATCATGTCAATTACAGTTTGATCCATTTTCGCATGCAAAATTAACTTTATGCCTGGGGAAACTCAGATTTAAAAATCGGCAGGAAAATATTCTTTTGGCAGACTTGGACTGATAAATTGATTTTTACTTTGGATTAGCTAGTGGGTTCTGATGATAACTTCCTTCCATTTTCTGCTCTGCATTCTAAATATGATTTGTCAGCTATGGCTGAATGGCAATCTGTGCAATTGAAACATTTGCTTGAATATAGGTTTGGCCCTGATGCTTTTACAGCTTCAGAATCCCCTTTGCTATTGGAAGTATTGATTGAGGCTGAGCAAGTACAGTGATCCATGATCCAGATTTAGAAATATTTATTATTGGTGAATAAATATGACATACAGGGTATTAGCCAAGAATGGAATAATGAACTGGATTGTCCTATCTTGGCCAATCAATGGATTGCTGCATTAGCACCTATCTCAGAAGGGTTAATGGATTTTAGGTTACGTCTAATTCAGTAAAAACTTACGTTTCAGGTATATTGGACCCCACAACGTCTTTTTAATAAGGGTTTGTCAAAATCCGCTAACAGTTGGAGGATAACACAGCCAATGCTTCTCTCACCCATGTGTTCTGGCAATGCTCAATGGCTGCCTCTTTTTGGGAGGAGGTAATAATATGGATAAACCTTGTAATGGAAAGCTCTTTAATATTTACTGATGTGCATATTCTTCTCAACTATCTACCTGCTTCCTGGAACTTAACACAAGGTCTACGTGCCCTTTTGACAGCTAAAAGACTAATATTACAATGTTGGAAGGATAAATGGCCACTGTCAATAATACAATGGGTTGAGGATTTAATGATGCTTTCAATTTTTGAAATTGAATCTTTAGGTGTAATCTACTAATGGAGAAATACACAGACATTTGGTCTGCCTTTATTGAAGTCTATGCATAATTATGCCTAAGAATAGTAGTATATCTTGTCATATATAAAATATATTGGGGTACACATAGCATATGTATCTATTGTGATGGATATATTCAAATCCTATGTAAGAAAACTGTAATACTTTATTCTATTTTATTTTTTATTTTTGTTTTGATATAATAAAATTCACAATATTTTTTTTAAAAAAGGTATCATATAATTCACTGTCAAGTAATCAAAGATCAACCTATTATTTTCCTGACTTCTCGTTTCCAGTAACTTGGACATGTTGTAGGTTTTTCTGTCAAATATGTTTAACCTTCTAGTGCTAAGATTAGGATATAATTATAATATGGAGAGCCAGTGTATTGTAGAGGTTAGTGTGTTGAACTGGGACTCTGGAGACCCAGGTTCTAGTCCCCACTTGGCCATGAAGCTCATTGGGTCACTCTCAACCTAATCTACCTCACAGGGTTATTGTGAAGATAAAATGGAGAGGAAGAGGATCATGTATGCTGCCTTGGGCTTCTTGGAGAGAAGGTGGGATATAAATATAATAAATAAATAATAAATGTAATATCACAGTGATATTATTTACCTAATCACATATGCAAATCAGCAACATAATGTAAATAATATTTTTAAAATTCCCATGTGAACTGGAATTGAACGAATTCAGTGGTACTGAGCCTTTATTGGCCTGAAATGTAGCTAGACTAGAATATCAGTGATGGCTAAACCAAACAGAAACAGAATCAGAAAATGTAGTGGCTTGATTCCTTGATTACAAGCACAGAGGGAATTCCCATACTCTGCTATGAAGGGAAATCTGCAAGCGTTGGATTTTGAATACCGTGCATAATAAGCACCATGGTCCCTGCTTTGATACTCAGTAATTAATTACAATTTTTGATTAAATGCTAATTATTTATTATAGTATAGAGACTGATTTGGGAAAGTTTTACTGGATTGAAGAAAGACCTTTCAACATGTATAGTTAAATGCAGACCCTGCTCTATAAAGAATTCTTAAAGTTTGATTCAGGACTCTACCCGAAGTTTGCTAGTCTAAAAAGAACGGGCAGTGTGTAGACATATATAGCTTTCTAAACCTAACCAGTAAGATTTTTAAAATGGACATATGAATTGAACAGGATGTAGTACTAGTTATGCTCTACATTTAGATTCAGACTGATGCAGTTGAACTGCTACAGATTTTGACCACAAGCCGATGCCATAGTTTTCTTTCAGATTTGCAATTGACTAGAGTATACCAATGTGAGTAGATCCATGCAAGTTTCCCACTACTTTTTAACTGTGAAATTACTTTTTAACTTAATGGCATTGAAGGTCATATCTGCACCTGCTGATTTGCACAGCTCCAATCCTTATCAAACTGATGCACTTTGCACTGTGGTACATGTCCATTCTACATCTATCTGCACTGAATACAAGGTAAAGAGAGCCAGTGTGGCATAGTGGTGAGAGTGTTGGACTGGAACTCGGGAGATCCAGGTTCTAGTCCCCGCTCGGCCATGAAACTCACTGGGTGACTTTGGGCCAGTCAGCCTAACCTACCTAACAGGGTTGTTGTGTGGATAAAATGGAGAGGAGGATTATTATGTAAGCCGCCTTGGGTTACTTGCAGGAAAAAAGGCGGGGTATAAATATAATAAATAAAAGTAAAGTATGTTGTCAGCACAGTTGATGGCTCTCAGCAGCGTGCACTTCTAGAGTTTTGGGCTGCTTTTACCTCAGCCAGCTCCGTGCACAAACTGAGTGACCGCAGAATCTTCTCTGATGCTAGAGAGAGTTCTGTGAACAATATTCAGTTTCCACAAGGATGCCCTCATGCTACCTGTGTGAGTAGCACATGATGAGCGATATGCTACTAATGTGCAAATAGCACACTTCCTAGATTGGCAAAAAAGCTGGACCTGTTTCCCAAATAATAATTATTTATTATGCTCACTTTCTCTTGCTAAGAGCCAGAGTTGAAGGACAGCAAATGTGCTGTACATACTCACCCTGAAGGAATATTTTCACAGACGAATTTGAAGTAGCACAAACTCTTTCCTGTGTGGTCAGAGAGGGTATTCTCATGGACCATACCAAGCAAACATTTTCCATGATACCAGGGAATTATTGCCTATCTTCTCACATGGCCTGCACAGCTGACCTTCATAGAGTGCTCCTTCAGAGCAATTTAAGCATTCATATTACCCATATTGTAGTCTACATTAAAGTACTTTAGAGTGCAATCCTATACAGTAATACCTTGGATTGCAAGTAACTTGGTTTGAGAGCGTTTTGCAAGACAAGCAAATTTTTAAATATTTATTTTAAAAAATTTGACTTGACATACAAGCGACGTCTTGCAATACAAGTACTGTAGTACGGCTTAAATTAAAAATCTCTGTACAAATTTTTTTTTTTTGAATTTCGTTTTGATATAAGAGTGTTTTGCATTACAAGCACGTTTCCGGAACCAATTATGCTCTCAATCCAAGGCATGACTGTACTCCCTTACCTGGACATAAGACCTATTGAACTCAGTGGGACTGACTTCTGAGTAGACACGTGTTATAGGATTGTGCTGTTAGACCTCTTAACTAAACTACATCAGTATAACTAACAATGTTTAAATATTAACCTAATGTAAACATGGAGAATACAAGGAAAAAGGCGATGGAGGGAGAACTGGGTGGAAGGTATTTGGCTTGTGAGTTGGTAAGGGTGTTGTGGGATCCAGTGGTGCAGCTAGGTAATTTTAGACCATGGGTGTAATGGTCTTATTGGCAGCTGGGGGAGGGGGGGCTTAAACGGCCATGTGTATTACTTCAGCTGTAAAGCACACTTTTTCCTTCTTCCCCCATCCACCATTACTATTCCATGTGTTACAACTGCTTCTGCATTTCTGTATGTTAGAGCAAAAACAAACAACAAACCTGTTTGACAATCCTGACTTAAAAAAGAAATACTCTGAGCATGTGCAGTTTCACATTTTAAACTCACTTAAATCATAGCACCATCATGACTACAGGAATAAAATGGAATTTGCTTCTGCTGCCCTGATGCTTTTACTTGTGAATAAGCACGATTTTGTCATAGAAAAGGATAATATATTTTAAATGTAAAAATAATAAAATGAGCATCTGTAACCTTGTACGTACCCAGTCGGCCACTCTGACTATAAAATGTTTTTTTAAAAATAAGAAGAATAGATGTTGTGGAGACCAGTGTCAACCCCAGTGTGCATTGGCATGCCCATGCCATCCCAGCTGCTGATGCTAGGCCTGTTTGCCATTGCCCTATTTCCTGCTGCTCTCTAGGTGGTTATTTGGGGGGCCCGTCTGTTGCATGGCCCTGGAATTCCACCCTGAGGTCCAACCCTAGCTGCACCACTAGTGGGGCTATTGCAAGGGCAGGACATAGGCTTGTGCGGGCAGGATGGAGCCCTCCCACCTGTCATAGCCCCCACACCTTCTCCCTAGACCCGTCAAAGTCACTTGCAGAACTTGCGGTGCAGATGCATGCTGCCCAAGTCCAACAACAGTCTCTGTCCAGTCTCGTTGGTTGGTGGTTTGCTCAGGCTCCGTGGCTTCTCCTGCCTCATTCAAACTCCATGACTTCTGCTGCCTTGCACAGGCTCCATGACTTCTGCTGCCTTGTCACCTCTTTGTGTTGCTCTCCCTCAAACATACAAGGACAGGCAGGGCATCTGGGAGGACTGTTCTATGTGGTTGCCAAATATGATCCTGATCAGTTCATCTGAGCCAATCAGGACCCAGCAATCAGTGTGTGAACGGGGCATCCATGAACAATGCTCACAGCCAATCATCTTGCATTTCAAAAATAATTACTCTTGAGCACACACAGTGCTCCCCAATGTACACCTTGCTCTCTATCTCGCTCCCTTGGGGCCAGAATGTGGAAGACCACTGGGACCAGTGTGGTGGACAGATTGAGCAGAGAGTCTTAGCCTCCTTACTTTATTCGCTGATAACAAAGGAGAATCACGGAAATATGAGTATATCAAAGAAAGTGTGAAAACACCACCGTGATAGAACTTTCTTTTATCTATTTTTTTTTTAAAATTAACTTTTTAACAATACATGTTCAATCATTATATTTAAACTTTCTTTTTCTATTTTTGGAATTTTTAACATTTTTTTACAACACATATTGATTTAATATTTATATAAACTTTAAAAACTTTTCAATAATCAAACTTTACAAACTGTTCACTAATCATGCTGTAACACAGAGTATACAGCATGTATAATTATATCCAATGGTAATCACCCCCTTATCTTTCAGGGGTTTAGCATCCACCAAACTTGCTGTATTTTTATAGAGTTAATGAAAACCTTCCTTTGTTTTTTCTTTGTCTTCATGGAGTTGCTGCAGCCTTTACTCTTATTTTTTGAGATGGCCTTCAAGTGAGCCTTCCTCTCCGTTTTTTCTTTTTGAGTGGCTTAAAGCATTATTTCTCCTTGGAATGGTTTCCAGAAGCCTGATATTCTCCGTATCCTCACTTGTTTTTTTTCCCCAACAAGAAACCGGTTTGGACTTCTTGTTTCGTGCAATATTTGCCTTTCTCAAGGGTTTCAAGGATAGTCATGGGCTTATATCAGTTTCATTACCCTCTATAATACAAAAACATTTGTTGTGTTGCCAAACATATTTCCAAAACAGTCAACCACCATAAATCCCAACATTTTCACTTACGTTCTCTTTTTTGTGGGTTGTTATTCCATTTACATCCTCTAGTGGCCATACTGTTGCATGCATGTATATACACTATGGACAGCTGTAAATCATTCCAGCAGAACCAATTGATACTCCCTTACTTTATTCAGCATTGAGACAGTACACACACACACCCTGAGTATATGCACACACAAGTCCAGAGGGAAGCAACATGCAGCATATAGGTACAATGCTTTATGTCTTTATATTTGTATGTGCAAGAACTGAACTGGTAACCGTGGGTGTGGGTGTGGGTGTGGGTAGCCCCCCCCCCCCAGAAGATCCTCTCTTTTTTTTTAAATTTATTGTCTAAACTGGCAGCCTGACAGCAAGCAAGCTATTTTGTTGTCTGTGATGTCCCATGAGCCCCTAATCCTTCACCATTATTTGAACATTCCCCCGCTCCACCTTTTTCACAGATTTTAATTTAAAATAAACTGGGGCAGCTTGGGGAAATGGGAGTGATTGTGTGGGCGGGTGTCAGGTGTCCTGGGAGGCCCCTCACCATTTTTAAAAAACTGAATCCTATTTTCCCACTCAGTTTGCCCTTTCTGTGCAATGGGTTGCTGCTGTAGCAGACAACGGACTGCTTTTGTATTGTTGTGTGGGTAAGACACCCCCACTCACTTCTGATTTGCCTTCATGGTCTTGAGGTTGTAACACATTGCTTAGGGCTGCAATCCTATGCATATGTACCTTGAACTCAGTGGGACTTACTTCTGAGTAGACCTAGCTAGGATAGTAGACCTACGTATGTAAGTGTCCGTAGGGAATTTGCAAGGAAGTAGGATGGGGAGAAAATAGATCCAGGTGGCTCTTCCTACTGTGACCTCTGGCTCCTTCTATCATTAGCTGCCCTGCTCTCTACCCCACTGGGTTATCAATGTGTAAGTGCCTCCACAGTCACTTACGGACCCATCGCTAGAGTCTACACAATCTTCTTTAGAATTTCCTCCTTTTATCCTGGAAGACAATCTTACTGGATCGCCTGATGATGATGATGATAATGATACAAACTGTCTTCAACACACACTTAACATACAGAGTGAATACCGTAGGTTATATCTAAATGAATTGTAGTTAGAAATTATTCTATCAGATGCAGTATGTGTTCTAAAACCTTCTCTTTACAATTCCACCTTTCCCTGTATTATTCTCTTGGCCTCGTCAGTTACTTTTTTCTACGGAAAAGCACAAGGTCAGAAAAGGCTAGAGAATAAACAGAAAGAACCTGATCAAAATAAAAAACTGTGTTTCTCTCTCAGGTCCCATCATCTCATACGTTTCAGGAAAACCTATCCCTCCAGACTTGTTGAAATGATTGATTTGATTACATGAGATTATTTGGGTTTTGGTCACTTCTTTTTCTTCTTTGGTTTCCCTAATCCTGCTATATTTCGGATGGCTGAATGCCATCTTTTGGTTCTACCTTAAATAAATCCCCCTCTGCTTTCCGCCCAAACTATGCCATTTCTTTAGAGTTCTTCAGTTGTTTGCAGGTTCAATAGGCGGAGCCGAGGCAGAGGGAGCTCCGCCCTGTCTAGCCCTGCAGCCTTCCCTCCCTGCCTCTCTCTCTCTCTCTCTCTCTCTCACGCTCTTCGTCCGATAATGCTACTCTCACCGCAGTGCTATTCGCTGCTCCGCGCTGTGGTTGTTTAGTTTTGCGTTAGGCTGCAAAACGCACACACACACGGTCTAGAAATCTTCGCTGGCGCGCTTTCCTTTTCTCTCGTTGGAGTCGCTGAACAGTTAACAGCGATGAGGGAACAACTCAAAAGGTAAGTTTAATTGTTATTCCAACCAGTCCCTGAAAAATCTTGCACTTGTCAAAGCCTGTGCGCTGCTGGCAAGGCAAGGTAGTTAAAGGTGAATTAAACTTCTGAAGGCGTCTTTGCATGGGGAATTTGCAGCTTGAGAGGCGAGCCCTCCCTGCCAGCTGTTTTCTCTTGTTCTCAGTGCAGGTGCTTGTAGCTGACTGGAGCATGCCAGGGTTAACTCTTTCCCTTACGGCTGTGGACTTTGGAGATTAAAGATTTCTTCCCGATGCAGGGACAAGATTGGTTTTGTCTTTTTGTAAGCGTTTAATTTTCTTTATCCTCACATCAAAGTAATCTTCCCCGGCACACTGCCCATTCCTCCCTACATTCCTGTCGTTCACTGGTTTTTAAAACAAGCCCAAGATTGTGTAGGCAGCCTTGCTCTTTCCAAAGTGCCTTTTCAATCATGCTGCATTTTGTGTGTGCATGTGCGTAAAAAAAGGAGAAGTCCTATTATTCAACGTTATGTATGTAAAGACCCTGCAGAAGAAAGCTTACCATACCTTTCATTCACTGTGTTAAAAGGTCAAATTTCTGCTTGATTTCTTTTGGGAAATCGAACTGACATTTAATTCATTGCATTCTTTCTCTGTAATGTGCCTTCCCTGTCTTGGTAAATGTGGTCTAGTTAGAACATGCTGGCTGTGGAGGTATGAATGAAACAATACATGTAGGAAGCATCTAAGCAGGAAGTCAGGACAAGGAGAAGAAGATAATATCAAATGTTTGTGGGAACAGCCAGTTGGAGAAGCAGTTTGCATCATTAACTTAATAACAAAATAAAGAACTGAGCATAGTATTTTACATATACCTGCATCATTGTGCCTCACCCCTATTTTTCTAGTAGGAAAATCTATAGTGCTATATCTTATATAAATTAGTTTATAAGTACTTTTTCTCTAAATACACTTGGTTTGCAAAAATATCTTAAACCTGAAATGCTGTGAGCAATAAGAGAATTATATATATATATAGAGAGAGAGAGAGAGAGAGAGAGAAGTTGACTCTAATGAACAGAAAGGATAAATGAGTTTCAAAATTGTATTTCAGTATACATTGCATGCAGTATTTTTACATAATGCATATTTGTAGGATTTTATTTAATGTAGTACAGGATCCTGTTTTAAGTGTTTCTTAGGGGGGGAAATGCCCCCTTGTTAAAGTCACATTCAGAATTCAACCTTGCTTCTTAAAATAAGAGCAAGTTTAGTGAGACCTTGCCTATACTAAACTAACACCAGAGGAAACATGGTTTCATAAAAGATCTTTGGTCCATTATCACTGAAGAATTGGTTGCAGTCATCATTGTTTGATCCTGAATTCAAGACCTTGCAGTGAAATTGCTTTGGCAGAAGTGGAGAGGATAAGCTTTGAAAAGCAAATAGATCAGTGGACAAGTAACAGCTGGAGGGGTTGGCTCACCAAGCTTTAACAACTGTCAGTGTGCACAAAATAAAATGCTGCACATCAAAGGAGAGAGAAATAATTACCATATTGTACTTAGCAGTTGACATTTACTCCATTCTGCTCCTACAGTGCAAAAACTTGTAAATTTATTTGTGCATCATTTTAGAATTCTAAAAATGCTAACCAAAGCCAATAAAGCAAAGAACTTCTAACTTTTTCTTCAAAAACACACTGGTCCAAGGATTAAAAAGGAAGCATTTACGGTAAGTGTGTAGTTCAATGGGCTCTAAATTTATAGATGAAGACAAACATTAATCCTTCATAACCACAAGAGGCTGCTGCTTTCTGTATCACTATTCTATAATTCTCACACTGATTAGTTTTCCCTCCAGAAAATCGGGGGGGGGGGAGGGATATGAAAAAAATATATTTTCAGCTTTAAATGATAGCCATTACAGGCGAGTTTTAATTGGCCCAGATGTGTCTCTTCATTAGAATGAGTAACAATTTGTTTACAGTAGCATTCCTATGAAGTTGTTAGTTTAGCAAAAGCAGAAACAATGTTAGTTTTGCAAAAGCAGAAACAAGTATTGCTATATTTATATTTCCCAGGCCCATTTATACCAGTGATAACTTCAGGCACTACTTGTAAAAGAAAGGCAAAAGACTGTATCAACTCCACAGTTAGAAATTAAATCAGTCTGGCAGTGCAATATAAAATTATACCTTAATTTTTAATCATTATTAAGTAGCTGTTGCTGGTTCCCTGTTGCCACCTGACAGCATTTTGTTATTCTTCACACATATGCATCTATCTCATATTGCATTTTTCACATGGTGGTGGGAGTTTACTCTAACGCTGCTGCAAATTAAGAAGAATATAATAATTTGAAGAGTGACTGCAGTTGCATGCTCAAATTTTCAGCTACTAAAGCTTCTTAAAGAATAAACATGGTAGAATCACCAAAGCTTAAAGCAAAATACATAAATTTAAAGTACATAAACATTTTAGAAATACATTCAAGAACACAATTTAAGAAGCATGACAATGTGTGAAAGCAAGTCTAACGGTACACTCTTGTTTTATTACCATTGCTGATGATGTGTTTTAAAAAGTTGTAATAAAGGATGAAGAAGAAAGAAAACTAAAACGGGAGAGATCCACGAATAAGACCTCTTTAAAAGAAATTGGAATGTATTTTTTAATCTTTGCTCTCGTGAGAGAAATTGTATTAATTTGTAAACAGTCGGCACCTACATCTTTGTGCAGAAAGCCTAAGGTAAAATGAGGCTGGAATGTTCCCTTTTTTGTTTTGTTTTTAATAAAGTTTTTTTTTTTAAAAAAAAAAAATTAAATGCATGGACTCGCCAACTAAAATGAGACCTATATGGTAGTTCCAGAGAGAGGATGTTCCAGGTGACAAGGACCTGGTTTGCATGTAACAACTACCTGTGGTTTAAACAAGCCATGGATTGTCATTCACGAGCAGGAGAGACTGGGCACATTGCCTCCTGTATGCCCACCACTTCTGCTTTTTAACAACAACCTACAGTTGACTTGTTCGTAGGTTGTTAGTGTGATGACTGAACCTGGGCACTTTTGGTTGTTCATGGGTTAAACAACCCAAAGTTAATCCATAGTTTGTTCTTAGGTTTGTTTGGATTGTTTAACTCACAAATAACCCAAAGTGTCCTGGTTCGGACGTCACGCTGACAACCTGTGAGCATGGCTCCCTGCAACACGCAGCCCCACAGATCATGGGTTAATTAATTTACCCATGACTTGCCAGTGAATATCGACATTAGATGTGAACAAGCCCATTGTGATGAATTTAAACAATTGAATTCTCTGGATATTTTACCATAAGTTAAATTATTTAAGTTTAGTAAATCCAATGTTTAGAGAGAAGTTAATTTAGAACATCTTTCATTTGGTCACATTGACCCCCTGGTGTAGATGAACCTTCCTGTTATACAGCAGCTTACCAAACCCTGCAGGTAATACAGTGGGGAATTGTTGAGGCTTGCCCTGTGTGAAATGATCTTCACCACAACTGGCTATAAGGAAAGCCTGACCTGAGCACACTTCAGTCTCGGGATGGCTGATGGGTGATCATGGGTGCAAAGAAGACTCTCCATCTGCCGCTGTCTCTCCTTCACATATAATCCAGGCCGTGTGGCATTCAACAAAACCCATAACTTCATTCACCCTATGGCAGTAATGGTCTAGATTGAAGCTGAGATAGAGCAGTTGTTTCATCCACCACTGAGAATAGAAGTCTCGCATTCCATTTCATGTCAGCTTTCCAGCTGATCTTAGAAAAGCTGTAAAAGGAGCATAGGGAACTAGGTTATACTGAGCCACTTGGCCAACCTAGCTCAGAATTGTCTACACCAGCATACCCCAACTTGGTGCCTTCCAGATACTACAGAACTCACCATCCCAGTCAGTATGATCAATGGGCATATTGGCTGTGGATGATGGGAAATGTAGTCATACACATCTAGAGGGCACCAGGTTGGGGAAGGCTTGTTTACACTCTGCACTGGCAATGGCTATCCAGGATGCCAGAAGGAGCTTTCCAAGCCCTACCTGGAGATTCTACAGATTGAACCTTGGACTTTCTGCATGGAAAGTATGTGTACTACCGCTGAGCTGTGGTAAGAATATGCATGAGACTAATATGCAAACAAAGAGAAGAGTCATCTTGCTTTTGCACTCTAGTTGTTGTTCAGCTTCCCAGCTGGACTTGGAAATTGGGTAGGAAGAAAAGTGTGACCTGAATGTACTTCAGAACTCACATTTTGGAATTAATTCTTAGTTTGCTCCAAGCCTGGTGGCTCCTTGAGTGTGTGTACCATAATCCTCTAAACAAAGCATTTATTTGGGGGCAGAAGCTGTTTGACTGACTCCTTGAGCAAACTGAGAACACAAGAGGTTGAAGAGGAGAAGATGGTGTTCCCTACTCGTACTCCTTCTGCTAGTCGTATTTTTGATGGGCTTTTTCTCAATAATGATCCTTTAAATCATTAAGGTCTCCAAAATATAGATGTCAGATTAGCTAAAATATTAGAATACTGAATTTCTAAAACTCCTCAAAAAAATTTTTAAATTCCTGATGCATATAAATAATTTTACTTCAAATAAAATACTGAATTTGTGTCCCTCTGAACCTGGAACTCTGTGACCTGGTTTGCAGGATCATTTTCAGCCATGGAGGCTTAAATAAGCCACCATGGTTGGTGATGCGTGCTGTAGCCCAAACCCCACTTGTCGGTTGTCGTGGTGGCCAAACCTGGCAAAGTGAGTTGTTGGTATGGTTAACAACCCATGGGTACTGGGCAGTTTGTTAACCATGGCAACACCCCACCCTCACCGGTTAAGGATGACATGAAAGCCTACAAGTGGGGTTTGGGTTATGGAATGGGTGCCTGGCACGTGCTGTAAACCACAGTGGCTTATTTAAGCCACCATGGCTGAAAATGATCATGCAAACAAATGCATCTTGAGAGTATACACAACTAGGGCAGTGGTAGGTACTTAAATTGATTCATAACATCAATTTAATGTTTAAAGCAAGCAATAAGCAGTATAGGCAAGCATAACATAAGCAAGCAATAAACTATAAAGTAAGCAAGGATTCCTTGAAGTAATTTAAAGAGCTGTATACATAGCATCCATGGGCTCCTTCAGATACCCCAGTGTATTTTGGAGCCAGATGGAAGTCCCAACCATCAGACAAAGTGAAACAAACTGATGTTTTGTCTCCCTGTCTATTCAATTTCTGAGTCTACTTACTTGCGGAAGACTGTTTGTCCATCCCCTCATCTTGTTCCCCAGATTCTTCCTTTCAAGTACTTTTTATCATTTTACAGTGCTAATTAAGAGCTTGGGGTGGGGGAGGAGGCAGGAAATGTAGTGTGAATGATCCATTGTACTTCTAGTATTGCATATTCTTTCTTCCACCATTTCCCACCATTTTGACACAAATCTGTATGCTTTAAAGAGGTTTGCTCACTGGAGTTAAAAATTACAGCAGATATGTGTGGTTGAGAATGCTCAAGAATTGTTGAGCTGGCATTTTATTACTTCACATGGTATGCACACACACACTCACGCTCATTCAAGCAGCCCCAAAGCTAACAATTAAATGGCCTTTGAAAATGGCAAAGAGGCTTATGAAGGGAAATCTCAGTGGAGTCTAACCTTTCCTTGAGCTGCACTTGTGTGTGGAATTGTTGATAACTTTCTAAGCTGAAAATGTTCAGAAAGAAGGAACACTTTTTGGTGAAGTGAAATAGCTGCAGCCTTCTTGTGTTCTGAATATAAAGTGCCAGAAAAATCTGCTCTTGCTCTTTACAATCACACTCAACCTTCACAGGATTCTCAGCAAATGATAATAAGCTTTCCTTAAAATTTCATGCAGGAAGAAGAGAACTCCTGGTTCTTGAGTCCATTTTATGCTCTTTTTCTGAATATGATTTACTAATAATTTCTAAAATTAATACATTCGCTCTTTTTGTTAAAGAATGGTGTCACATTTGCCACATGACACTTGTTAGACAGAAAAGGGTATTCCTTCCTTTCAGGTCTGAGTCAGGAGACAAAATTACTTCCAACAGGGCATTGATAAACACTAGGGGTGTAATCTGTAACCTTTCTGAAGATGTGGAAGCCTTCACATATTGCTTTAAGGAGCCAATATATTCACCCTATTCAGGCATTCTTAAACTGCATCCATGGAGGGGCTGCAGTGTTGCACACACTACTCCCCCACCCCCACCCCCCTGACCTTCCCTGTTGAACAGGAAGGTCTGAAGGGGGACTGTAAGTGTGTTCAGCCAAATGTGCTTAGAATCCTTCTCCAGACCTTCCTGCTCAACACAGGATGTTTGGGGTTTGTGGGTTGGGCAGGGCCAGCAAGACATGACCCCGCAAGCCCCTCCACCAAATACAGTTTCAGAATACCTGAATGGAGCTACTGTCTCAATTGGTAATAACCAACTCTATGCAATTACACACAAAGTCCCTTTAAAGAAAGAAAAGTTATTTCCTCTTGGGGCAAATGACAATGGGGATGTGGCAGGGAACAGGACACTGAACCCTTTCCTGTTACTCCCCCAATCTCATGGTGGTTGGGAAAGTGTTAAATGCTTGCTTCTCTGCTGCACCTTTCATGTTTTACTCCCCACCGTAGGAAACCTTTCCTTCCTTTAAAGGGCCCATTGGGGTACCATTAAATGCATCTGTATACAGTATCCAGTTTGGGTCTGGACTGTATAGCTACCTGTTCACACAGAATATTCATCCATGGGAATTAATTTTAGAAGACAAAATATTTGACTCAGTTCTTAGTGTCCTGTGCTAGCAGAGTGTGATCCAGCATTTGGGACCTGCATGTGCAATGAAGTTATGTAAGTAGACCCTGGCTGCCAGTGAATCCATAGAGCTCTCACAGTATGTCAAAGTGCCACCAGGTGTACAATTCTGATTCTGAAGTAACCATGGCATGGTAATGGTAGGTCCCTCCACATTTCCCAGCAGGTAGCTAAGTGGTCCAGACTGGCCATTGTACAAAGGAACTAGGCAGCTGATTTATTTTATCTCTTTCTGCTCAATCCCTCTCCTGGAGACATCACTTGTTATACCCAAGATGCATAGTAAGAATAATAGGATAATCTATTGTATTGGGTGCTACACTACAACTGCAATAGACACAGAAACTGGGACATACCATGCTTTTGGCCAATATCTGGATTGACTGGATTGCATCTGAAGTTTGTAGTAGTGTAATACATTATATTAATCATTGTGTACGCATGCGTGTGCACACACACACCTTTGTTTCTCACAGTGTGCATGCTGTTACACGGAGCAATCCTAAGCAAGTTTGTTCAAACATTATTCCCACTGAATTCAAGGGGCTTAATCGCCAGTAAATGTATTTAGGATTGCAGCCTTAGTGTACTTAATGTAGTTTTGTTATGAAGAGATGAATGAGGGGTAAAGTTAAGCCACATAGCATATAAATCTGCCCCCTGGACATAGTTGTGCTAATAAATAAATAAATAAATATTGAAATAAATACAGAATATCTCTCTAATTCCCTACTGAATTATTGTGATGTCACTGAAGTCTGGAGGTAAGAGTGTATCTACTCATTGGCTGACTTCCTGTAGTTTCATAGAATGCTTCAGAACATCCTGTAGATAGAAGGGGCTGTAAAGGTTGGGAAAGAATCAGAGAACTGAGGAGGCAATACTGTCTTAACAGTGATCAACTGCTAGGCTGAGTTGTGAGAATCTGTAATGGCTTGAGAAAAGTATTGCAGACATAAAAACAAATTAATGAATGTTCACAGGTCTTCACTTGTGTATATACATTCTTTAAACTAAGGGTTTCTGTGTAGATTGCCATTTAGGGAACTTAATGATTGTGGTTTTGGAGCAGTGAATGAGGTGTCAATTTAAAGCAGAGAACTTCTGCAGAACAAGAACTGTGATGTTACAGAATTGTGGTAGTCAGATCCATTGGAGCTCAACTGTGAGTTCACTGATATGAGCATCCTTGCCATTTCAGTGTAATGCTGTGATACTGTGGCTCCGGCATGTATGAAGACACCTTTGCGGCAGAACTCATTTCCTGGGTCCCTATCCCTTTCTGTACCCTTTCTGTAATTGGTCCGCTGGGGTTGCCAGCACCCAAGGAAAACTCCCCCCTGTATTGGATTGCTAAATGGAATTAATTTTCAGAGCCCTTATGAATGCAGTAACGTGTTTGCAAACTTGGGGGGGATTGCGCTCTTGCACAAGAGCACCTCTCCGATATTTAGCCCAGAATACTGATATCCTCCTCTTGTCAATGTCCTTGTCAATTTCATCCTCCATTTTTGGTGCTTGCCTTGCTAGCGAACACTTTTTAAAAGGCTGCTTCCCGTTCTATTGAAGTAAGAACACCGAACACCCACCCCTAAAGCGCCTTCTCTCCTATAGCTGCCAGCTGCGTTTGGCTCCCCGCCTCCACTGCATCAGATCGCAAAAAGAAAATAATTTTCTGAGCCCTTATGAATGCAAGAATGTGTTCACCAGCATTTAATTTGTTTTAATTTCAGGGATTTGCACTCTTGTGCAAGAGCACAAGACCGCCTCTTCGATATTTAGCTACACTTGTGCAGGACCAGAAAAAAAAAAGTTATGAACACATTCGGTACACTCTCCAGTGTCCTTTCTTCTCTATTTTTAGGAGCACGGGACGGAGGGCACTGAGAAGGGGTGAGGGAGGATGGCGGTAGCACTAGCGAGATCATGAAGAGTGGCGGGTTTTTTGCTGCTCTTGCTGGGCAGCTCTTCTTCAGAATTTAAGAGGATTAATTTAAAGAAAATCTGCTCACAGCCATCACTGCATAGATGGACACGTAGGCTAGTTACTTTTATTATAATAATATTATGTATTATTTGTGAAGCATCTGTAATTAGCTAGGCACTTCTAGACCATTTAACCTTTGGAGAATTTCTACCATTACTCAGTACAACAAAGGCTATTAGAAATTAATCCAACTCACAGCTTTAGGTTTCATTTTGTTTTGCATTCTAAATTTTCAGCTTTAGAAAAATGAAACCCTCTTCCTCATCATTTCAGTCAGAAGCTGTACTGTTCATTTTTGCACTCAGAAGCTGTACTGTTAGTTTTCCTGTGCAATAGGCCCCTTCCAACTCTATGATCTATGAATGTATGAACTCCCAGTGTCTGTGGTATCTAATTCTCCTCCTTTTCTTTGGCAGAAGATAAAATAATGCCATAGAAAATGAATAATAGTTGAATTTTAACAATCTGTCCAGATTTTTTTTTGTTTTACCTCTAGTCTGATGTTTTCTGTGATTAATCTGTGAGCATTTAACATGCTGTATGCTGAAAACCAAATCTGATTGATCAGTGAACTAGCCACTTCTGCTGAAAGAGCTCCTCTTCGCCCCCCAACCCCCCATTTTAGTGAGCTAGACTTATAGGAAACATGTCAACCTTTGACAGTTTTCAGATTCTGCTATGTATGTGTGGACTGTGGAGCACCTCATTGTCAAAAATATGATCAAGGGATCTGCACATTTCTGAGTCATAATCCTTCCTGAAGCCTTCTGCTCCACAGATTGTACTGAATCGATGATAGCCTAGTAAAAGATTGTACTTTTGCTGTGCATAGATAGCATCAAGTCACACAGTGCAACTTCCATTTCACTGCATATTCCAGTGTCCTCTTTTGCATGTTATCTTTAACATAGCTAGGAAGTAGATAAGAAATGCATGAATGGGATTGAAGAAATTACTTTCAATCTTACATTTTTGTGTTACAGATAAATATGATTGCATGTATAATTCTAATGCAATGTGATACTCTATTATGCCCACTAAAAGTTATTTTCTGTGAATCCCATTTGCTTCTTTGGGTTACAGTGGCCTTCCGTACCCTGGTGCCCTCAGATGTTTTGGAGTACAACTCCCAGCATCTCTGATCATTGGCCATCCTGGCTGGAGCTGATGAGAGTTGTGGAGGATACCAGGTTGGGGAAGGCTAGGTTACAGCCATTGTCAGCTTTTTGAAGAATCTTCTAGCTGACATGAGCAGAATTTGCTTATTGCTTTACATTTAAATGGGGGAACACATGTTGTAAGAGCCCATTCATATAAGCCATTAAGAGTTAATTCCCAACCCCTAGTGTCAGTAGTATCTCCATGTTTAGGCTTTGGGCCAATTTGATAACTTCTGTTTACAGCACTGTGTGAAGAGATGAATCACCATATGATAAAATATTTGGTGCTAAGCTCTCACCCAGTAAATATTCTGACTGAACTAGCCTTGAAGTAAAACTAGTATGGAGTCAAGAAGTATTGTCCAGTTTTAGAATGTTGCAGCAACTTCCAACTTTTCCAGACTTGCTAAACAATAATAATAATTTTATAATTACATTTATATATTTATTGTTTTACTTTACTATTTTGCGTCAGTTGAAACAAATATAGACAGAGCTGCCATATGCTTTCTCCGATCCCCTAACAAAATCTGCCACCCTTAATAGCTCCCAAAATATGCCACTTGAAGCATCTGACTTACCGTGCCTCTTGATAAGGCTTACTTGGATGCTACAGATGCTAAACATAAGTCTTTGTATTAGTGGGGTCTAAAAACATCATTAAGAATTCTTCGCAAACATAGGGATGGAAGCTAGAACACCAACTGTAGATAATTCCAGTACCAGGGAAAGTATGCTGATGTTAAAATGGTTTTGGGCATATCAGCTGAAATTACCCCATTATATTAGCATATGTGATTCACTTTAACAAAATTATCATAATAATTTAACTGTACAGCTACTAAGAGCACAATGCTATCACGAAGCCTGTAAGCCCCTGAACTCAGAGGCTTACAGTCATCCTATGCAGAGTGGGAGCAGTGCCAGAAGCGATCTTCATCTCCTTGTCCTCCCACCCTGCATATTTCACTAGATGGGCCTTTTTGCCCAACTAGCTTGGGCATTTGGGGTGTGTGTGTTTGTAAAGGCTTCAGGATATCTTGTATCCTGGCTTCTCCAGTCTCCTCTCCTCCCCGCCCACCCAAATGCCCCCTTTCCCCCCTCTCTGAGGTCGTTTTGCCAACCTTGGAGAACAGCTGGAACAGTTCTTCTGTGCCAGCTGGGAGGGGTGGGGGTGGGGTCAGAGCTCCAATTCCCACCTCTGAGGTCGGAGTGCTATCTGTGACCTCACATCTGGGAATCGGAAATATCCTATGGCTGCTCATGCTGTCTAGGGGCCGTAGGATCTCTCTCTCCACCTAGCAATGTCTTTGGAAGAAAACCAATTTACCCCAAAGGTATTTGGACTGGCGTAAACTTATCATACAAGATATAATGTTTGTTTGTTTGTTTTTGTTTTGCAGTCATGAGACGCAAACCACTTGTTGGGATCATCCTAAAATGACGGAGCTCTACCAGTCCTTAGGTAAGATCATTCTTCTTATTAAGCAACTTGGATTTTAGGAATTTTTTGCGGGGTAAATCAAGAATTAATTTTGAAGTAGGATGAAAGATGTATGAGATCAAGCCTTTAAAAGGAGAACAGAGGAATAATAAAACCTTAGCCTTAAGTGTCAGTAAATGCTTTAGATGTTCATTTTTGCAATGTTTATCTTTTATGATACCCGTGCATGGTACAGCCTTTTCTTTTAAAAAAATTAACTAACTAGTATGAACATCTTTCTTCTATTGTCCCCTTTTGTCAGCAAAAAAAAGCCCAGTTATTGTTACATTTGCATTCGATAGGTTGAAAACAAGCCTTGTCAATGTTTTGGAGCACAGTCCCTGTTTTCATAGAACACGGTTACTGGAATTAACACTAGCGCCTATAATCTTGAACATTCAGATTGCCTGAGATGTTTCTCAGTTGTTGTATGCTTTCTCTGTTCCAGTGGTGAGGAACCACTAGCCCAGTGATGGCGAACCTTTTTGAGCCCGAGTGCCCAAACTGCAACACAAAACCAACTTATTTATTTCAAAGTGCCAACACTGCAATTAAACCTGAATACCGAGGTTTTAGTTTTAGAAAAACAACTCATACAGTTGTCCGAACTAATTAACATCTTTTGTCTTAAAAGAAAAACACAATAACAGAGTTTTCAATGATACAAACAGTTTTTTGTTGAAAAAAAAATCAACTCAAAAAATTATTATAGTACTACATTGTACACATAGCCTGAAGGGAATTGATACAAACTTTTTAAATAATTAGGCACATGTATTTTTGGATAAGGGATTCTCAACTTGTAATATGATTATATGCCAGACTGAAATTGTATGGGGCAAGCTTTACCCCGGGTCCTTTCCCTGCTTCTACAGGTGTCGGATTAGTAAAAGTAAAAGTCAACCTCTACTAGGAGGAGCAAGATAAACAAGAAAACTAAACATGCTTAACACATTTTAAACACTTTATGTCTTGGACTGCAAACACTGCATTAGGTAAAAGTTTGCATTGGGCATGCTTTTGCACAATTAATGTGATTTTTGCTATTGCATGCATGCTGATAATTTGTCAAACCTTGGCTCATACTCCGTTAGTTTGAGAGCAACACATGCAGCAGTCAGGTCAACTGTTAGGGCTTTACATCCAAGCCATGCTCTGTGCATCATTCTTCAAAATCTTTTAAATGTGATAACAATGTAGAAAGGAATTCTGTAACAGGAATTCTAGAATAAAGTCATTCTGTTCCACACTATGAGAAAGAACAAGATCATTAGTGTTTCGCAGAAGGGGATGGTCTTTTCGCGATCTAGTGACCAATGGCTCGAGTGCCCACAGAGAGGTCCCTGCGTGCCAGCTGTGGCACCCGTGCCATAGGTTCACCATCACTGCACTAGCCCATGGGCTAGATGTGGCCTGTGGGGCTTCCTGATCTGGCCTGCCAGGCCCCTCCCCCATCCTCTGCGCTGTTCAGCTGTTTTTCATTGCTTAGCTAAGTGGATTGGGAGAGATCATGGGGAGGGGAAGTTTAAACCTCTTTTCCCCATGAACCCTTCCTTCCGTGCTGCCCAGCTGATTGGCGGAAAACAGTGAACAACAATGAAGAAAAGGGAGCTGTGAAGTTCCAACACTGAACTGAGAAGAAGGTCTCTCTGCACTCCCCTTTTCTCTACTGCTTAGCAGTTTTCCAGCAATCAGCTGAGCACTGCAGGGTGGAGATCATGGGGCAGATGAGGCGTAAACTTCACTTTCCCCATGGTTCCCATCCAGCAGAATGCTCAACTGATTGGGGCGGGGAATGGTGTGTGTGAGAGAGTGAATGGGTTGCATGTACTTTTGGCTTTGGCCCAGACAATGGCTGGTATGTGGCCCCCAACCACTTTCCCCATGGTATAGATGGGCTTTGGATGGAGAGAAGTTTTCCCAGCTTTGCTCTGTATCCTGTCTTAATAAGCTTAGGTTTGTTCATGTTCAGCCAGAGCTACCTTGTCTGCAAGTTAGAATTCTTTGCCATTTTTTGAAGGCTATTGCCTCTACAGCATTCTGCAATTGCTAGAAATAGCATTTTCCTTTTTTTAAAAAACCCCAACTGATATAAGTAGTTGTTCAGCTAAATAATCTTGTTTGGAATGGCATAGTCAAGTATATGTGATATGGCATATTGATCAGCATTTTTATTGAATTAAAAATGAAAGTCCCCAAAGAGGCTTAAAGGGTAGATGAAGCCAAAAGATAAATTCTCTTGATATTTTTAATATTTCATATCTCAAAGGGAACCCTTTGTCTTCTGGGTATATTTAATAATAACCAGTATGCTTTAAAGATTTTTAGCCCCCTGTCATAAGAGAGCAGGTCTAGAGCTTATCTGGAGAAGTCATCATCATCTTTTATTCCTTTCAAATTAGAGTGACAGCCTGTGCCATTCATAAACCCATTGGGTTTTATCCAGCATCCAAAATCCACTCATGCAATGGGGCTTTCCCACCATCCTGAAAAGCATCTCCTGAAGGTTGGGGCTCAGAAAAGGTCTGCTATGGAGGGGAATGGGAGCTAGGAATTGCTGGAAATTGGGGAGAAAAACGGCCTTCCCACACAAGCTGCCTCCTTCCAATTTTCAGCACTACCCCCATACCACAGCCCAGTTTTCCTAAGGGTTCCCTGAGTCTCAGCTTAATGGAGGATACAGAGGCTGGAGGAGGGGGCAGAAAGCCACCTTATACGAGCAAAGCTTTGCTTACTTAGTATTGTATACAGTGCATTACTTTGCTAGAATATATTTCCTTTCAGATATATTTTGATTGTCTTTTCTCTTACTTCCCTCTATTAAAAACCATATTGTGCCCTGGGTCTGTGATTTTTGAAGTACGAGGCAGGTTTCCCTTAGGTGGTTTGGACAAGTGCCAGATGATGTCAGAACTTGGTCTTGACGTTTCCTCTTCTACTTCGGATGCACAGTGGTCCAGAAAGCAGTTCCAAAGCATGCTTAGTGCAACATAGATGGTTGTGTACCATTTAATTAGTTGTGGTGATTGACAATGTGCAATCCAGGAAGCAACCATGCTTTTTGAAAGTGTTGTGCTTCTGTGGAGTCTCTCTGGGATTTAAAAATAGGCAAAAGATCCTGATCCTTGCCACTTTTGATCTGGTTACCCATTGCTGGTTTTCCCAGCCATTGTTTCAGTTGAATTTGAACAGACCGAAGTGCCAGTTGTCAGTAACATAGTTGAGAACTGGTTGTTGTTTCACAAAGGGCTGTCTAGTATTTTGGAAACTTCTGTGTTAGGAAGCCTTTCCCAACAAATCTGCAAGCCTTTAATTGGGAATGAGGGAGCTGACCTGGTGTGCATTACTGAAACCTGGGTGGACGAGGTGGGTGGGCCTGATTGTGATAAAGGTATCAAGAGCATTGTACTTCAGTGGTTCGGTCTCAGAGAGTGGTGTTGAGGGAGTGCACCTTGGCCCCCTGGTACTTATGCTATGGGGTGCCACAAGGCACTATTTTATCCCCAATGCTATTCAACATATATATGAAGCCACTGGGAGCAGTCACCCAGGGATTTGGAATGAGGTCATCAGTATGCAGATGATACCCAACTCTGTTTTCCCATAACATCTGAATCAGGTGTCACCATGCAGGCTCTGGACCAGTGCTTGGATGCTGTGGTGGCTGGATGAGGGCCAATAAACTGAGCTTGAATCCTGTCAAGACAGAAGCACTGAGGGTGGATGGGTCACAGGTCTGAGAAAAAGGTCAATTGCCTATTTTGGATAGAGTTACACTCCCACTAAAGGAACAGGTGCATAGTTTGTGGGTACTCCTGGATTCATCTTTGTCTCTTGAGTCTCAGGTGGCTTCAGTAGCTAGGAGTACCTTTTACTAGTTTCTGCCATTTCACCGTGTTATTCACCGTGATAGAATAACTACTACTCTACTACTGTTGTTGTTATTATTATTTCTCACCCGCCTCTCCACTTAGATCGAGGCAGGGAACAACAATAAATATGAAACTGGTTAAAACGTTCTTAAGAACTTTTTAAAATATCCTAAAATTCCTAAGGTTCCACTGGGTAGGCCTGCCGGAAGAGATCAGTCTTCATGGCCTTTTTAAATGCCAAAAGATTATTCAGTTGATGAGTCTCCTCCGGCAGGCTATTCCACAGTCTGGGAGCAGCAGAAGAGAAGGTCCTCTGGGTAGTACCCGCCAGCCTGGTCTTGGCTGACTGGAGTAAATTCCTTCCAGAGGATCTAAGTGTGCGGGGTGGATTGTATGGGAGAAGGCGATCCTGCAGGTAACCCAGACCCAAACCATGTACAGCTTTAAAGGTAATAACCAACACTTTATACTTCGCCCAGAAACTAATTGGTAGCCAGTGTAATGCTTTTAAAGCCGGTGTAATATGGGCACTTCTAGATGTACCGGTGACCAATCTGGCTGCCATATTTTACACCAATTGAAGTTTCCGAACTAAATACAAAGGAAGCCCTATGTACAGCGCATTGCAGAAGTCAAGCCTCGAAGTTACCAGCACGTGAACTACCGTCTTTAGGTCTTCCAACTCTAGGAAGGGGCACAGCTGGCGAATCAGCCGAAGCTGATAATAGGCACTCCTAGCCGTTGCATCTATCTGAGCTGTCATTTGGAACGACAGATCCAGAAGCACCCCCAGGCTGTAAACACAGTCTTTCAGGGGAAGTGTAACCCCATCCAGAACTGGTTGACACACCTCTAGACCCAGGTTGTAGCCTTTTACAGCAAGCACCTCCATCTTGTCTGGATTCAGCTTCAGTTTGTTTTTCCTCATCAGCCCATTACCGCTTCCAAGCAATCATTCAGAGGAGACACACCATCCTTAGTTGCTGTTACCTGAGGCATAGAGAAATATATTTGGGTGTCATCAGCATACTGATAGCACCCCGCCCCATGCCTCCGGATGATCTCTCCAAGCGGTTTCATGTAAATGTTAAATAGCATTGGGGAAAGAATAGCACCTTGTGATCCCCAAGCATCACCATCTGGAACCTACCAGAGAGGTAGGACCGGAACCACTGAAGCAGTGCCCCCGATTCCTAATCCCCTCAGGCATTCCAGAAGGATACCATGGTCGATGGTATTGAAAGCTGCTGAGAGGTCCAAAAACACCAACGGGGACACACTCCCCCGGTACTCAGGCATAGATCATCCTCTAAGGTGACTATAGCAGTCTCAACTCTGTATCCTGCTCTGAAGCCAGTTTGAAATGGGTCTAGAAAATCGGTGTCATCCAAAACTACTTGGAGTTGGAAGGCAACCGCCCTCTCGATCACCTTGCCCAAAAATGGAAGATTCGACACTGGTCTGTAATTATTAAGGTCCAAGGGATCCAGGGAGGGCTTTTTTTAGAAGCGGCCGTACCACCGCTTCTTTTAAACATGATGGAATATTCCCTTCCTGGCGAGATGCATTAATAATGCATTGTAGTTGCAATCAACTGCATCTGCTCCTTGGTCAACCAACCAGGAAGGACAGGGATTGAGAGGGCAAGTCCTCACTTGACCAAGCAGCTTGTCCACATCCTCAGTACTCACCAGCTGAAACTGATCCAGTATAATCCTACTTGCGGAGTTACTGGACATTCCATTGTCTGCCTCTGCTACAATGAGGGTGTCTAAGTCTGCTCTTATCCGAGATATTTTATCTGTGAAATGATCGTTAAAGGCATCACAGCGAACAACTGTACGCTCTAAAATCGGGTTCAGGGGGGAAGTTGTCTGCGTTAGACCCCTCACCACCCTGAACAGTTCTGCTGGACACGAATTCGCAGTAAATGGATCTGATTATTAAATAAATAATTAAATAAAAAATATCCATAGCATACTTATGTCTTCTGATGTTATTGGACTATAGCAGCCTTTCCCAACCTGGTGCCCTCCAGATGTTTCAGATTTCAACTCCCATCAGCCCCAGCCAGTCTCGCAAATGGCTAGGAATGATGGTAGTTATAGTCCAAAACATCTGGAGGGCACCAGGTTGGGAAAGGCTGGCCTGAAGTACTTAGGAATAGCTACTTTACTTATAAAACCTGTAGGTTATTTTATTGTGGTTGCTTCCTTAATGTTACACACACACACACACACACACACACACATCCTCATTATGTTGTTCCATTGGCCTTTGAGAAGCCTGTGCTTCTGCTTCGAATGAATATGAAAAAAGTGATTGAGAAAATGCTATTTGGTACAAATTAATTTAAGAAGACTACTTCATCTTGTATTTAAACTAACTTTGATAACCACAGGAAGCTTACTTTCATGAGTGAGAGAAACAAATATTTTAGCCATAGTAAAATAATTTTCTTCTTTTAATATAAATCATTATTATGTGTAGATAAACAGAAACTCTCTATGAAAGGAAGATAGGTATCAGATTAGACCCCAAAGAACTCTCTTTTTTACACACAAACTGGTAGATTACTGATGCATTTATATATAAATTTTGGCTAAGAATGTGTGTTGTTGTTTTCTTTAACTGATGAACAGAAGCGTATGTGATGCATGGGGAGAAGGGGTTTTTACAAATGTTTTTGGTGCCTCCAATATAAGGAACCCTGCTAGCAATGCAGTAGAGCAGAGTGAAAAAATAAAAAGAAGGTTGCTTTTGCACATGCTGTATCTAGCACAGCATAATACTTTATATAAATTGAACAATTCAAGTCTAACCCATTTACTCTTGGGCAGAATCTTTAATGTATTTTCAGTCCTTCTCTTTGCCTTGGGTTAGAACTGGTAATAATAGGATGTTTCTGAAGACCTTGAAGAATTTCTATTTTATATGAAAAGTTAAAATTAAAGTTCATTGTATATTGCATATTTGTTATCCATATAATCCCTTGCTCCAGCACACACATACCAGGATGAAATTTGGCTTCTTGGTTGGGTGAAGGAATGCTCATAGTTTAAGTAGGTTTAATTTTCCTTTTACAGACTTGGTGGTTAGATAAAACTGGCATCCATAGGTTCTTCTTCGTGGTCTCTGTGCATCACAATATGGCTCTGTGCCTGCACTGAGACTCTTCGGGAAACTTCTAAAGCTGAGGAATTTAGGCGGGAACCCTTCTCCCACACCGTTTCACTGAGCATGCTCCTATCAGGTTCCAACGTATTCCCTGAGTTCCTCTTTGACTGCTATTGTGGCTAGACATCTTAGGGACTTCTCTCATTCTTTATGTGGTTTAGCTGAGGCTTCGCCTAAGTCTACATGTTTTATTCTATCTTTTCCTCTTCTCTACTATTGTTTTTCTTCCCTTTCTCATTTATTAGTTCTTTTATTTTGTCTTTTTTTCACTCGGTTTGGCTGTGGAGGCCTCTCCGAAGTGGATGCCTCTTAAGATGCCCTTTAGAAAGTGTGTCCGGTGTGGCAGCAAATTGTCCCTGACGGATGGCCACTTGCTTTGCCTATTCTGTCTTGGAGAGGGGCACGTAGTGGATACGTGCCCCCACTGCCAGATGTTCACCAAACAAGCGAGGAGGCATCAGGCAGATTGACTGAAGGCTGTGCTGTGTCGTAAGGCTCTGGAGGCAGTGGACACCACTACCCCTTCTAGCGGTCAGCATCCGCTGCCCAGCCAGCCACTCCACTGATCCAAGAGGTGGTGGTCACACAGGCCCTCCAATGCCAGGTCGCTTCTTGTCCATTTTGGCAGCAAAGAAGCAAACCAAAAATGCTTGATCCACAAAATCAGAGTCTGAAAGGAGGAGGAAGAAGAAGAAAGAGCTAAAGAAATCTAAGAGCTCTTCTAAATCCAACCTGTTGGCTTCGAGATTATCTCCGGTCCCAACATCTTCTCTTCCTATGATACCAAAGGAAATGATGGTACCGATGTGGCCACCTCCATCTGCGAGTTCTATCTCCAAAGGTGAGATCCAGGACATTTCCCCAGTTCCGGACCAACCTTGGTCTCAAGATCATGCTTCAATGGAGAGACTTCTGGGTGAACATGGAGTCTTGAAGTCACACAGAATCTCTGTGGGACAACTGATACAGCGTTCCTGGCCAGAGAAATTCTGACTGGGGAATCTACTTCTGATAAGAAGCTAAGATTTGATGTTACCCCCAAAATACCTTGCAGGGTTATAAATCACTTTCTGTTTGCCTTTCGACGGACAGATTGTCGCTGTAACCTGAAGGGGGGGAAAACGGCGCCGTATTCAGGAGATCGGCTTGTACCGATCATTAGAGATGTACGTGTTCGCTTCCAAAATGATGGATTATATCTGGACTGGCCGATTTGGAATCTTTCTACAGCACAGTAGGAATTATAATTAACTGTAAGTTGAATGTGGGTATATCTGGGAGGCAAAGAAGATAAGAAGTGCTAATTAGAAGGAGGGCTATAATTCTTTTATGTGCAGTGGAATTTTGGAAGTACAAGGCCAATATGACTTCAGCATTTATGTTGCTCTGGAAAAAGTTGGAAAACAATATTCTAAATAAACTGGAAAGAAGAATCCAAGGTTGGGATGTAAACTTTGAAGTAGACTTAACAAAAAAAAGACTAGAATTGGACACTACACAGGAGGAGAAAGAAGTAATTAAGGATGTTGGAGACTTTCCAGAAATTCACAGAGGCGCTGAAGTTTTAATTGGACTGAATTTGTTTAAGGAGAATGCTCCGAGAAAAGTTATGATGCAGTTTTTAAAACCCAAGATGGCGAATGCTGAGATTTACAGAGGCTCTGAACTCGGGACTGGACTGAATGTCCCTGAAAAAATTAATGAAGCCGGTGAGCAAGATTATCCATTTGACAGAGGGAAATATGAGCTTTTTTTAAAAAAAAATCTGATTTTGTTTTGACTGGGAAAAGATACAAGGTTGTTGTTTATTGAATTATTCAGATAAAGGGATTGCCTATATGATTTGTATGGACATTAAACATTTAAGAAAAGGGATTGCATATATGATTGGTCTGGATTTCAAATATAAATGGTGATGTAAGAAAATATTATTATTAAGATATAAGCATATTAGGTCTGTTTGGAAATATTTACTTAAAAATGTCTTTTTAATCTTGTGTGGAAGATTTGACATATTGAAGGGGAAGGTTGTTCTTTGTTTTTGTTTTTTGGAGGTTTTCTTTTCTTTTCTTTTTTTTTGTCTTTTACAAGTAGAATGATGACTTATGTGCTTCTGTTGTTTGGTTAGCTGTTACTTACTTTAACTTTCAAACTTTTCTTTAAAAAAAAAAGATATCTTTAAAATTAAAAGTGAAGTGGTTTATGGATAGATAGAAAGAAACAAGGAGTAAATGTACTATACTAGAGAGGGATTCTTAATATTCTTAATAATGGGATTTTAAATTGGATTAAAATGTTGTTTTGCTTTTGGTTTGCCGTAACTGAATGTGAGGTTTTGTTAACAGAAAATGTTGTAAGAATAACTGTGGTTGCTTAAGCTGTGGAGAAGATTGGAAGTCCTTTTTAATTGTGTATATTGTTTGTTATATATGTGTTTTTGTGTTTGTATGAAATGAAATTTAAAAATTCACAAAAGAAAAGATCATGCTTCAGTGGAGGGCCTACAGCAACAACCTGCTCTGAATCGACCTGTCTCACCCAGGCCTCCGCTGCCTCACAACCAACGCTCAGAATCGAGAGAGAGCTGTCGCTCAGGCTATTGTTACCAATCCCATTCTCTGCCATCAGACTCGGAATGCTGTTCAGAGTGGTCAATGCCCCCTCAAAGAGGCTACTACTGGGACGATTGGAGCTTCCGGTACCCACGTGATCCATATTATGGCCGCGAGTAGTGTCACCTCGGGCTTGAGAAGGTTTCTCCTGCTTCCGGGATCCTCCCCTTCAACTGTGAGGTGACTATTCTTGGGTGCAAGACATCTCCCCACAGGTACGTCTTGCTCCTTCAGTAGCGTTGGGCCATCTGCCCTCTCCACAGCGTGCTGTCTCACCAGCTACAGTGCCGATATAGCAAAGCATTTAGGAGGCTCCTTTGGCTTCATCGGCTTTCCCAGCCTCTGGCCTCGAGAAGGCCTCACCACAGGCGCCGAGACCTTCATCACCTGAAGACTATGAGTCAGACTTCTGCTCTTCCTCCTCTTGAGCTCCCTCCATTTCCTCCCCTGATGTGCTAGTGGGATCCAACGACCCTAACTCCCCCTCGGAGGACATGGGTCATTTCTCTGAACAAATCCAGCACATGGCTCAAGCGCTGGGGATCCAGACACACCACCCAAACAACGTATACAGGACCCGGTCTTTGATGCTGTTTACGCAGAAACGCTGATCCCTACTTCCATCCCATTCCTGCTGACACTACTGCAGACCATGCAGCATTGCAGTAGTGTGTGCTCACCTCCGATCCCAGGGCATACAAATTTGGACATACAAATTTTTACTTGTTTGGATGACTGGCTGATTCTGGACTCATGTGAACTGGAAGAAGTCTGTCTTCAAGCCATCGATAACAATTCAATTCATTGGAGCCTTCCTTGACTCAAACACAGGTCGAGCCTATCTGCCTCAGGGTTGAGTGCAGTCCATTCTTTCCCTGGCAAACAAAGTGCACCATGCCCACAGGACTTCTGCACACTCCATCCAAAGACTTCTCGGTCTCATGGCCTCGACAGTCTCAGCAAGACTCTGGATGCGGCCTCTGCAGAACTGGTTCCTGAGAGCCTTCACTACCGAGAGGAACTCCCATCGCACTTACCTGACTTTGCCTGCACCTGTCAAAGCCTTCCTTCAGTGGTGGATGAGTGAGCCCAATCTGACAGGAGGCCTACCGTTCCTCCCTGCACCACCTACCAAAACACTCAGCACGGATGTGTTGGTGCTGGGCTTGGGTGCCCATTGCGATCAAAAGGTGGTCCAAGGTCAGCTCCAGAGTGTTCAGAACATATCAGCTTCCTAGAACTCCTGGCTGTCTGGAATGCGCTCTGGACTCTTGAGCTTGACTTGCAGGGGCACACCATACAAGTGGTTACGGACAATACAACAGTTGTTGCATATCTCAACAAACAAGGAGTAACGAGGTCATCCAAGCTCACATGTCTGACCCTCCAGTTGTTTGCTTGGGCCATCCTGAGATACGTGTCCTTCACAGCGATCCACATAGCGGGAAAGGACAATGTTCTGGCAGACGTCCTCAGCAGGTTCTCGATAACATCGCACAAGTGGCAACTGGACCATCGGATTCAAACTGGCCTCTACCATCGCTGGGGTGTTCCCGATGTGGATCTCTTTGCAACACCAAAGAACATGGCTTGCCCAGACTTTTGCAGCAGGGCGGGAATAGATCCAGTTTGCATGGGGGACGCCTTCCTTCACTCTTGGACAGGAGATCTGTTTTATATCTTCCCTCTGATCCCACTACTCACCAAAGTCCTTGCCAAAGTCAGAACGGACAGTACCAATTGTATCCTAATCGCCCCATAGTCGCCGAGGCAGGTTTGGTTTGCTCCCCTCCTTCATCGAAATGGCAGGGAATACATTTGCCTTCCATTGTCCCTGACTTGGGATTGAGGCTGGCTTTGACACCTGGACCTCTGCACCCTTTGCCTCATGGTGTAGAGACTACGGTAGCGGGCTTTAATCAGGACTTTTCCTCAGAGGTTCAAGCCATTCTGGATGCAGCGAAGAAGCCTTCCACGAGATGCTCCTATGCTGCAAAATGGACACGTTCTGCATCTTTGCGCGGACAGCAGGATTTGAACCTTCCACCTACCCGATAAAACGTTTTACAATTCCCCCATTCCTTGATGTCCAGGGGGCTGAAGCTTTCCTCAATTAAAGTTTATCTTGCAGCAATTTCAGCTCATCCACCATCGATTGAGGGACACTCTTCTCTCACCCTCTGGTTCGACCATTTTTAAAAGGTCTATGCAACCGGATTCCTCCAGTTCGAACCATGGTACCGGCCTGGAGCCTTACTGTGGTACTTAAGGCATTGACATCTAAGCTCTTTGAGCCATTGGCTATGACGGATCTCCGGCTTTTGACGTGGAAGGTAGCTTTCCTGGTGGCTATCACCTCAGCATGCTGCTCCAGTAAACTCAGTGCACCCCGGGTTGACCCTCCTTATCTCACTTTCCATAGAGACAGGGTAGTACTCCAGCCAGATATTGCCTTTCTTCCAAAAGTTGTTTCAGAGTTTCACTTGAGCCAGGACATCATTTTACTGGCCTTCTTTCCATCTCCTTCTTTGCCAATAGAGAGGACAATGCATACTCTCAATGTCAGAAGGGCTCTAGCATTCTATAAGGTGCAAACAGAATCGATTTGTCAGTCCCAACGTCTCTTTGTTTGTTACGGGGCCAAGAGCGAAGGACTTCAGGTCTCGTTGCAAAGGTTTGCAGAATGGGTTGTACATGCTATCAGGCTTGCTTACGAACTCAATGGACTGCCACTTGCTGACACTGTGACTGCCCACTCTACGAGAGGTGTTGCTGCTCAGTGGCATTTGATCAAGGAGTGTCTCTGCCTGAGCTGTGTCGAGCCGCTACGTGGTCGACTCCTACTTTCATCCAGCACTATCACTTGGATGTACGGGCTCGAATAGACTGTGCTTTTGGCGGAGCTGTCCTGTCATCGCTCTTGCAGTGATGACACTGACCCACCTCCGGTAAGTCAGTTTGGTAAGTCGCCCATATATGTGATGCACAGAGACCACAAAGAAGAACAGGTTGCTTACCTGTAACTGTGGTTCTTCGAGTGTTCATCTGTAAATTCACACAACCCACCAACCATCCCTGCTTCAGTGTCACTGTCAATCTCGATGGAACTGCCTGAACTGGTTATACTGTTGGTATCGATGTCAATCTCTGTACTTATGTTTGATGCTGAGAATTCTCTCGGTTCTGAGGCCACAATAGGCAGTCTCTGGGAACTCCGGGAACCTGCTAGGAGCATGCTCAGTGAAATGGTGGGGGAAGCATTCCCGCCTAAATTCGTCAGCTTAAGAAGTTTCTCGAAGAGTCTCAGCACTGGCACAGAGCCTATATGTGTGAACGCACAGATGACCACTCGAAGAACCACAGTTACAGGTAAGCAACCTGTTCTTTTACAACAGTATGTAAAGCCACACCTGGTTCAGTATTACAAGCCTATGACCAGAAGCGTTCTTTCCTCTTTAATTCATAGGGAATCTTTTTTCCAAAATGATGTAACTTTTTTGTACACATCAGATTTTTCTGTATGGCAACTTATTCTATAAAGGAAAATATCTTCCCCATTTCTCTTGTTTCTTTCCGAACATTCTAATAATTTCTGATCTGATCCTCTTTATAAATTCACCTATTCTTTTGATGGTTTCCTAGGATGTATTTTAGGTTTTGGTTTTCTGGAAAACAATTATTCACATCACCACATTCAGGAAACATGCTATGCAAATAGCAAATTGAGGAGATCCTCAGTGAATCCCTGAGTTTACTTCTTCATTTTAGGTAACTTTTCCAATCCACAAGAGTGTTGGAAATTTTTTTAATTTTTTTTTTTTTTAACATAGCATCATATCTTAGTTACTTTAACATGTAATGACACAAATTAGGGTTTGAGGAAATGCAGTGCAAGCACTGCAGCACATTAAAGCAAGCAAGAAGGCAGTAGTGTACAGTGGCTCTAGAGGAGCAAAGCATAGTACAGGAGTCAGACGGCACAACCTCTTTATCTAGCACCGTGCTATAACCAGTTGAGATGAGAAACCTTGGTCAGAGGAAACATGTGAAGAGAAAAAGGGCCACAATACTTAGCCAAAGCTGCTTTAATTGGCTGGCATAGGAAAGTGGGGAAATTCAAAACAGGCAAGTGGGTTGTGCTACCAAATCATCATTACCTCCCCATAGTGACTGGAAAGGGAAATGAGAGCTTATCAACACAGGACCATTGAATGGGCTGCATTTTCCATCCAACAGAATTCCACTCTTTCTAGGGAAAGGGAGTAGAGAACAGTATGAAGTATGCAAGGCAATCAGATACCAAAAGCCCACTATTTAGAATAGTGATATATATTGTACTGCTTTTTATAATGACCTTCAACAGGAAGGCTCAGTTCAGATGAGTTCAGTTTCACTCATACTCCTTCCTCTCCTCTCATTTGCAGATTCCTTTCCACATTTCCAGGTTGCAATATCCATAGTTTGCCATGAGGTTAGATGATGACCAGGCAAACTTTGGTTAGTGTTAACTTCTAATCCATTATTTGAAAGTTGAACTGTGGTTTGAAGTCGACTTGTAAACCATAATTTGGAAGATACTGCTGACTTAGGGGAAGTTTGCATGTAACGACAGCCCATGGGTTAAACAAAGCATGGGTTGTCAGGGACGAGCAGGAAAGAACGGGCACAGACAGAGACAGCACTGCCTGCAATGTGCCAGCTGCTTCAGCTTTTAATCAACGACCTATGATTGGCCCGTTTGTAGGTTGTTGAGTGTGATGTGCAAACCTGAACTGATGGGTTGTTTAGGAGCTAAACAACCCAGCAGTTAACTCAACAACAAACCACTGGTTAACTGCTGGGCTAAACAACCCATAGGTCTGGGTATGCGTGTCATACTCAACAACCTACAAATGAGCTGATCCAAGGTTGTTGAATAAAAGTGGAAGTGGTGTACACGTGGGAAGCAGCACACTTGTTCTTTCCTGCTCATGCATGATAATCTATGAGTTGTTTAAGCCATGCTTTGTTGTTACTGTGAATGATCAGCAACAGGATCCTTTGCGTGAGTTCGGCAATTATAGGGTTAACCGGCAATGAGATACGGTCTGTATCGGCTTTCGCGTACAAGAGGAAAACCACAGCCCTTTAAATGACCAAATAAGGCTTTTATTTGTTTATACAATAATACAGAACGGAACTACCAGCTCTTCAGGAATACTATGCTGTCAACACGACCTTAGCTGACCCCCGTCTTACCCAATGAGCAGGCTCCCAGGCTAGCAGATTGAATCAGGTCAATATCCTCAGATCAGAGACAATACTCTCAGTCAGTTCCAGCCTAGCCCCAGATCGGCGCTTCGTGGATGAGAACGGTGTACCCGGACGGCTTGCTTTAAGGTGGATCTGGTCCTGGCGTACCCGTGGTTCCCAACCCCCTCTACCGGAAGGGAGAGGGGTTTTCTACCCCGGATTTCCCACTCTCCCCGCCCTCTAGGTCAGGTGGGGGCTTATGCCTGCCCCTTCGTTTCAGCTGGGCTTATTCCTGCCCGGGAAGAAGGTGACGTAGTGGTACTTTGCAGCTCTTTGAGACTGCCCTGCTCGTTGATGGTCCTTGATGGTCCTTCCTGGACTTTTGTGGATCTCCACCGAGGCCCTCCTTTGTTGGGGCTGATGACTTGTCTGGTTGCTTCCCCGGTGATCTCATCCCTCCTCCCTCGCCCCCTCCCTTAGGGGAAATGTGTGTGTGTGTGTGTGTGTGTGTGCAAACTGGTGTTTGGGCTTTCTCCACAGTTACGTATGAACCTCAGAGTCTGCCAGTTTCCGACAACATGGCAAGCTGTGGTTATTATAGCCTGAAAGTTGGGGAGAGAAGAAAGGAATATGCAAGACTCCGCATGTTCCAAATAGTTTGAATTGAGCCAAACCTTTGAAATGTTTCCATATAGTTCAATCATTATAGAACAAGGGTGGGCAACGCACAGCCCACATATGATAACCCCCACAGCTGTTTTTGTGGCCCCCTTTCACTAAATTTGTTGCTGCAGCAGCAAAAAACAGCAATTCTGCAAGGGAACAAGGCACTTGGGGAGCACATGCTTTGTTCGCAAGCAGAATTGCATTCCCGGAAGCCCCCACATCCCTTTCTTTTGCTGATTTAGCAGTAATTTCATCAGCGTGGCGGGGGGGGGGAAGGAGTGGCTGTCGACCCACAACCCCCAGAGGTTACTCACCTCTGCTATGGAATGATCGGTAGTAATCTGTCAGTACACAGCAGTGTTTACTATTGTAATCTCATTATTAAAATAGCACTTAAAACTGCCAATTGCTCATCTGAAAAAACTCAAACTAAATTCCACGGAATTTGGAGAAGGCAAAAAGACCTATAGTATAGACTGGGTATTTTTCAGGAGAAAGAGAAGAAAGAAAAAGAGGATCGTGCCCTGTCACCTATTCCTATCCATCTTGGAGCCCTGACTCATAACAGTGCCTTTTTAAAAAGAGTAATATCCTTAGAACTGTTTGTGTGTCTGTAAAAATGCAAATGTTATTTCCCACCTATCAGTTACATGTTTCATTAACCAGTAATGTTGTGCTGCTTGGCTTTTTCATTTGTTTCATATCTGCATTTAAGAGGCAATAAGTAGCTAACATTATCTGCACGTTCCTGCTTTGTTTATAAAATCAGTTGTCTGAGTGTGGAAAGCTAAGCAGGGTCAAGCCTGGTTATTACTTGGATGGGAGACCCCTCCTCTAGTTTCCTGCATTGAGCAGGGGATTGGACTCGATAGCCTTGTAGGCTCCTTCCAACTCTATGATCCATGAAATCTATGAAGATAGATATAGAGATATATGTTGTGATATGTATCACATTCACAAGCTGGAGCACATTGTTTACAACATGGAAGGAACAGAATGTGGGTAAACAAGAATGTTGTGTCTTCCTACTTTGCCATGTTATTTCTCATGGGAAAGCTAGACCTGGGAAACAGTATGAGCTAGTCACATGGTTTAGATGTTCTGGTGACGTACTGACTTGTTTTTCTGTATGAAGCCATTTTAGAGAGGAGCAGGACTGTTCTCTCTCTTCACTCTTTTCTTCTGACTATTGCTTGCTGGACTTATGCAACAATGTAGCGTCTTTGCTGAGGTGGGGTAAAGCTCAACTTGCTCCACTGGAATAAATGCTTGCTATGCATTGTACTCTGCACATGGACTGTAACTAGGAAATATATACTCTGTAGAATATTACTTTGCTAAGTAAATAAACAGGTAGAATAGACCTGTGGAGTTACAGAGTTTTTTCCTTGCTATCTGCAAACGGGGGAGCTGGCTGCTGGAGTCGGATTACAGGCTGGAAAGCTGGCTGGCTGATTGCAACCGAAACGCTGCACGCTGCGCAGAGAGAGGGGGAGAAAGATCTGGATTTCTGTGTGCGGATAAATGGGCCTCTACACACGAACAGGATTTTTAATCTCCCATCTCGCACACACGGGGCTCTGCTGTCACTCACGCGCCATCAATATATAGATATAAATACATATTATAAATAGTGGAGTATGATTATGGAAAGGCATTGAAAAGATTAGGTTAACATACACATTTGTCCTCCAGCACTCTTCTCTAACTCCAAGGTTCATGACACAATTCCTCTGACTTTTATATTGCACTTTGCTGATCCTAGTATATACCCACTGGCAGTCATGTAGCAGGTACTTTTACACATGCATGATAGTAGGGTAGGGTCACATGAATATTTTCACTCTTGCTCGCATTTTTTGTCAGCCGTTCAGAAATTTACAAGTATTTATCAGCCCACGAGAAACTTGTCTTCCACTAAAACAAAACACTTTCTCATTAAATAAGGCTCTTCTTTCTGGAAAGTATAAAGGTTCTTGAAAATAAAATAATCTTGCAGTTTTAGAGGTCCAGAATGATACAGCGTATGTGTGTACATGCATGTGTAATGAGGCATTGAGAGGGTATTACTAAGGAATTAAATATATTTAGTAGGAGAAATGTATGCTCCTTCTTGACTTCTAATATCCCAGTGTTGTCGTCGTCATCATCATCATCATTATTATTATTATTATTATTATTATTATTAATTTTATTTATATACCGCCCAACTGCTGAAGCTCTCTGGGTGGTTTACAACAATCAGTAAAAGACACAATGATACAGTATAAAATATACACAATAAAAACATTATAAAAATTTAAAACCAAATTTAAAATGACACAAATAGCTAAAACAAATTAATGCAATGTGACCCATTAAAAAGATTAAAAATAACCACCCCACCATGCACTATTTAGAGTTGTTAAAAGCCTCAACATAGAGGGCAGTCTTAACCTGGCGCCGAAAGGATTGTAGAGTTGGCGCCAGGCGGGCCTAAGGGGGGAACTTGTTCCAGAGTTGGGGGGCTACCACAAAGAAGGTCCTCCCTCTGGTTGCCGCTCTCCGAGCCTCCCTCGGAGGTGGCAACCAGAGGAAGGCCCCAGATGTTGAGCACAGTGTCTGGGTAGATTGTGGTTGGGAGAGGCATTCCATCAAGTATTGAAAGAATGAGAAGTGCAAATAATCTCCCAGTCAGTACAATACACCCAACTATGTGAAGTGTGTGTGTGTGTGTGTGTGTGTGTTACTAACTGTACTAAAGACCAGTAAAGTGGAAGGCACCTTGGGAGGTATGTGCTGATGTATGGAATACAATACATGTGATGTATGGAATACAATAATCCCTTTAATTCAAGATATGATAATACAGTCATGCCTTGGATTGAGAGCATAATTCGTTCCGGAAACGTGCTTGTAATCCAAAACACTCTTATATCAAAACGAAATCCCCCCCAAAAAAATTTGTACAGAGATTTTTAATTTAAGCCGTACTACAGTACTTGTATTGCAAGACGACGCTTGTATATCAAGTCAAAAATAAATAAATAAATATTTAAAAATTTGCTTGTCTTGCAAAACGCTCTCAAACCAAGTTACTTGTAATCAAGGTATTACTGTACCATTATTCTACTATATGTACTTCTTAACATATGTGGATAATATGTGCTTCTGAATCTAGGGCATAGTATTCAATCATTACTAAAAAATATTGCACTGAGCTGGCATCCCATCATATACCCTACCTCTTGTATATAAGTCTGCCAATTCCTTGGATGGGGGTGGGTGGAGGCAAGGCTATGGTTCACTTTTGTATTTTAATTAATTTATAAATTTAAATTGTTAATTTTATACATTTAAATTGTTCATAGCCTAGCTTTGAGGCTAAACCTTTTTTTAAAAAAATCCAGCAAGCTGACAAAAGAAAAAAATAGAATTACTGTACAATAAAATGAGCGAGAAGTAATTTTGCTAGTATGATGTTACTTCATTTGCTAACAAAGCTTTATTTTATAATTGAAAATAATGAGGAAACAGTTTTGATTATCAAGCTACAAAGACCGGTCGTTCATAAATACCCTGTTTTGGGGCAGGTGCTCAAGAGAGTGATGCCAATTCAGCTGCAGGCGCTCTTGGATCAAACTGATTACCTTGACCCATTCCAGTCTGGGTTCAGGTCCAGTTTGGGGATAGAATTGGCCTTGGTCACCTGATGGGTGACCTCCTTCAGGTGAGGGACAGAGGAAGTATGACCCTGTTACTTCTTTTCAATCTCTCAATGGTTTTTGATACCATTGACCACAGTAGCCTTCTGGACCATCTCCATGTTGGGAGTTGGAGACATGGTGATTTGGCTCTTACTTACAGGGTTGGTTCCAGTAAATAACATTGGGTGACTATGCCCCCCTGCAGTTGAACTGTGAGATACCACTGGGTACTATTTGGTCTCCAAGGTTGCTTAACATCTTTATGAAGTGGGAGCGGTCATTAGGAGACTTGGGGCAAGGTGTCATCAGTATTTCTCTGTAACATCTGAGTCAGGAGAATCTGTGCATGTTCTGATCTAGTGCCTGGATGAAGTTATGGGCTGGATGAGGGCTAATAAACTGAAACTGAATTATGATAAGACAGAGACCGTATGTGTGGGCAGTTCACCTGTTCTGGATGGGGTCACAGTTCCTCTGAAGGAATAGGTCTGTAGTTTGGGGGTACTCCTGGATCCATCTTTGTCCCTGGAGACCCAGGTGACCTCAGTGACTCAGAACATATATTACCAACATTGGTCTGACAACCATGCCCATTCCTGGATAGTGATAGCCTACTCACGGTAGTTCATGTACTGGTTACCTTATGATTAGATTGCTGTAATACAGTCCATGTGGGGCTGCCCTTCTGCCTGGTTTTGAAGCTTGAACTAGTGCAGAATGCATCAACTAGGATGCTTATTGGGGCACCCAGCTTTGTAGACATTACACCTGTGTTAAAAGAACTGCACCAAGCCATGTTCAAGGTGCTCTAAATAACTCAGGACCAGGATACCTAGCAGGCCACTTTACACTATCTCACCATTTAACATCAGGGATGAGGGCCTTTTCAGTAGTGACATCCACCTCTGGAACACCTTGCCCTGTGCGGCTGGGGAGGCAGCAAATGTGTTGAGTTTTAAACATCTGAAAACTTGTTCATACAAATTATCTCTGTCTTATAAAGATTATGACATGACTCCATTTTATTGTTTCATTTTATTTATTAATTTTTGATGTTGCAGTAAATTGTAATTGTTTATTGTTAAATATGTATTTTAACAGCTTTTTTTATTTAGTATTTTTGTATGTAAACCACTTAGAGATGTTAAGAACATAAGAAGAGCCATGCTGGATCAGACCAAGGGTCCATCCAGTCCAGCATTCTGTTCACAAGGTGGCCCAGCCAGTTGTCCACGGGATCCCACAAGCAGGACATGAGTGCCCATGTTCCCTAGCAACTGGAGTACATAGGCATACTGCCTCTGATACTGGAGGAAGAATATAGCCAATCAGGGCTAGTAGCCATTGATAGCCTTCTCCTCCTTGAATTTGTCCGATCCCCTTTTAAAGCTGGCCAAATTGGTGGCCATCACTACATCTTGTGGAAGTGAATTCCATAGTTTAACTATGCACTGTGTGAAAAAGTACTTCCTTTTATCTGTCCTTTTACTTCCTTTTATGTCTCCCAGTCCACTTTCTCCACACCATGGGTCATTTTTGTACACCTCTATCATGTCTCCCCTTACTCGCCTTTTTTCTAAGCTAAACAATCCCAGCTGCTGTAACCTTCCCTCATAGGGGAGTTGCTCCAGCCGCTTCATTTTAGTTGTCCTTTTCTGCATTTTTTCCAACTCAACAATATCCTTTTTTAGGTGTGGTGACCAGAACTGTACACAGTATTCTAAGTGAAGTTGCATTATACATTTGTATAAGGGAAGCATAATCTTGGCAGGTTTTTAAATTTATTTATTATATTTATACCCTGCCTTTTTTTCCCGCAGGGAACCCAAGGTGGCTTACATAATCTTCCTCTCTGTTTTATCCTCACAACAACCCTGTGAGGTAGGTTAGGCTGAGAGTCAGTGACTGGCCCAAAGTCACCCAGTGAGTTTTATTTTCAGTTCCTTTCCTAATTATGCCTAACATGGAGTTTGCCTTTTCACAGCAGCCACACACTAGGTTGACATTTTCATTGAGCTGTCCACCACAACCCCAAGATCTCTTTCTTGGTCAGTCACCGCTAGCTCAGATCCCATCAGATTATACTTGAAGTTGGGATTTCCCACCCCAACGTGCATTACTTTACATTTGCTTAGATTGAACTGCATTTTCCATTTTGATGCCCTTTCTCCTAGTTTGGAGTCATAGGGATGTGTGCGGAGCTTGATTGAGGGGTGGAAGTCTGGCGAACTCACCGGGTTTCGACCCCCTGAGCTTCGCTTGCCCTACCTTTTCCCCAGTTTGAGTCGCGTTCTCGCGTGCCGAGCTGGGGAAGCAAATTCCGGGTTTCGGCGCTACGTTGTTTACGTAGAAAATGGCATAAGATACGTTAAAAATGGTTGTGATTTGCATAACTTGCGCAAATTGCAGCTGTTTTTAACATATCTTACACTGTTTTCTACGTAAACAATCTGGCACCAGGGACCCAGAAGTCCAGCAATCACCTCAGCAGGCACTCAGCTCGACTTGGCTCACGTGCCACGAGTTGAGTGCTGGGTGGATCGCCCACCCCTATTTGGAGAGATCCTTTCGGAGCTCCTCACAATCCCTTTTTGTTTTCACCACCGTAAATAATTCAGTGTCATCAGCAAACTTGGCCGTTGGCCACTTCACTGCTCACTCCTGATTCCAGATCATTGATGAATAAGTTGAAAAGCATTGGTCCCAATACAGATCCCTGTGGGACCCCACTGTTTACATCCCTCTATTGGTAGAATTTACCATTTATTCCTATTCTCTGCTTTCTGTTCTTTAACCAGTTACTGATCCATAAGAGGACCTCCTCTCTTACTCCATGACTGCTAAGTTTGTTCAGGAGTCTCTGGTGAGGGACTTTGTCAAAAGCCTTTTGCAAGTCCAAGTAAACTGTGTCCCCCGGATCACCCCTGTCCACATGTTTATTGACACTCTCAAAGGTTAGTGAGACAGGGCTTACCTTTGTGGAAGCCATGTTGATTCTTTCTCAGCAGGGCTTGTCCTTCTATATGTTTACTGATTTTACTGACATTTTACTGATATGCTTACTGATAATGCTTTCAACCAATTTACCTAGAACAGATGTTAAGCTAACCAGCCTGTAATTTCCCAGATCCTTTTTTAAAAAATGGGTGTTACATTGGCCATTCTCCAATCCTCTGGTACAGAGGCTGATTTTAGGGAAATGTTACATTTTTTTGTTAGAAGATCAGCAGTTTCATATTTGAGTTCTTTAAGAACTCTAGGATAGATACCATCTGGGCCTAGTGATTTATTAACTTTCAATTTGTTAATAAGGTTGAGAACTTCATCTTTTGTTACCCCTATATGCCTCAATTCCTCAGACTCCCTTCCTGAAAACATCAGTTCAGGCACAGGCATCTGCTCTTTATCTTCTGCAGTAAAGACAGATGAAAATAATTTATTCAGCTTCTCCACAATCTCCTTATCCTCCTTTAATACGCCTTTGACTCCATTATCATCCAGTGGTCCAATAGCCTTCCTAGCTGGTTCCCTGCTTCTGATATTTTTAAATAATTCTTTATTGTTGGCCTTGAAGTTGTCAGCAATATGCTCCTCAAAATGCTTTTTTGCTTCTTTTATTGTCTGCTTGCATATCCTTCGTGCAAGCTTGTGCTCCCTTTTGTTTTCCTCATTTGGACAAGACTTCTATTTTCTGAAGAAAGCCTTATCATCTCTAATAGCTTCCTTGACCCTGCTCCCTCATTTTGGAGAAGTTTCCTCTTTTGAAGTCTAATGTGACTGTGTTACACTTCTTTGGCAATCTTCCATTTAAATGTATATTAAATCTGATAGCATTGTGGTCACTATTTCCAACTAGTTCAACAACATTTACATTTCATACTAGGTCCTGGGCAACACCACTTAGGATTAAATCCAGGGTTGCTTCCCCTCTGGTTGGTTCCATGATCAACTGTTCTAGGGCACAGACATTTAGGACATTGAGAAATTTAACCTCTTTGTCAGGACTGGAATATGCGTTTATCCAGTCAATTTGGGGATAATTGAAGTCACCCATTATTACAACACTTCCTTGTTTGGATGCTTCCATGATTTCGTTTCCATCTCAAGATCACCCTGAGCATTCTGATCTGGGGGGTGACAGCATGTTCCTAGTACTAAATTAGTTTTGGAGCCAGGTATTGTCACCCACAGTGCTTTTGTGGAAGAGTCTGCCCCTCTCAGGTTTTCAAGTCTGCTGGACACTATGCCCTATTTGACGTACAGAGTAACACCTCCTCCAGTATGCCTTCCCAGTCTGTCCTATAAACTTATAGGACCATATCCCACTGGTTCTCTCCATTCCAGCGGGTTTCTGTAATGTTCACTATATCTAGGTTCTCCTTTAAAACCAGGCACTCTTAACGCTCATATTTTGCCTCGGAGGCTTCTAGCATTTGCATAGAATCACCTATACACAGTGTCCCTCTCTAGATGTCTCTAGCGTGTGCAACTTCTGTTTTGGCGCTTAGGCCTCTTTGATTGACTATCGTGTTTCACCATATGCTCATAGCCTATTTCATCCTCTTCTGCATTTGGGCAATCAGAAACTTTTTCATCTTCATTCTCTAGGGATGATTTAACCCAAATAAGATGTTTTCCAGGTCCTGTCGGCTTTTCCCAAGGTTCAGTTTAAAAGCTGCTCTGCCACCCATTTTATATTTTGCGCCAGCAATCTGGTTCCATTATGGTTCAAGTGGAGCCTGTCCCTCCTGTACAGGCCCAGCTTGTCCCAAAATGTTCCCCAGTGCCTAACAAATCTGAAACCCTCCTCCCTGCACCACTGTCTCATCCACACATTGAGACTCCTCAGCTTCGCCTATCTAGCTGGCCCTGCGTGTGGAACAGGTAGCATTTCAGAGAAAGCCACCTTGGTGGTCCTGGATTTCAGCCTTCTACCTAGCAGCTAATGACTACATTTCTCCACATTGTTGGTAACAACATGGCCCACGACCACTGGCTCCACCCCAGCAGTATCTACAAAGCTATCTAGATGGCACGTGATATTTGTGGTCTTCACACTAGGCAGGCAATTTACCATGTGGTCTTCATACCCATCACAAACCCACCTGTCTATGTGTCTAATGATCGAATTTCCCACTACCACAAGCCCCCCGGCCCCTGGAGGCATATCCTCTGTGCGAGAGGATGTTTGTTCATCTTCCGAGGAATGGGTCCCTTCTAAGGGATCATTTCCCTCTTCCTTGGAATGACACCCCCCTCCCTGAGACCCCCATTCTCCATGACAGCAGAGGAGCTGTCACCCAGGGATTGGGACATGACTATTTGGTCCCTGAAGGTCTCATCTCCTAACTTCTCTGCCTCTCTTAACTTCTCCAGGTCAGCAACCTTGGCTTCAAGGGAACGGACATGTTCCCTGACAGCCAGGACTTCTGTCCAGCTGGCAGATAGTCCTCAGTGCAATTCACTGGATAGCTCCCGCACCCCTGCTGGCTTTCTACCTTCATAACTGGGGGGTTGTTTCTAATTGGTATTTTTGGATTTGTTTACCTGGAAAAGCAAGTTGTTTACTAGGAGGGGGTTATCTATAGTTATTAATTTACAGCTTACAGTTACTTACTATGAGAAGGGAGGGAAGAGCTCTCTGCCCTGGCCTCTTCGCCCCTTTGCCAAACTTGCACAGTTGCTTAGCTCACTTGTATGCTGACATTTTGTCATTGGGGCTCCCTTGCAAGCCTGCCTTCTTATACAGCTCTAGGTACGTTGGCCCAACTGCTGCTGCTGCCAGTCTGATTAGAGGGCCCTGTTTGAAAAGCAAGGGAGGCTGTGCCCGAACTCCTGATCTGCGCTAGCTTCCAGTGGGTAGAAATGTAGGTCAATTGGAAATATAGGTCAATTATATTATATATAATTAATTATATTATATAATTAGGTCAATTATAACTTATATATGTAGGTCAATTGACCTATATATAATGTAGGTCAATTATAACATATTATATATATTATATTAAGTGGTATACAATAAGTTATTTTAACAAATCATGTCTACAAATTAAAATCCTGTCTGTGGTGATGCTCAATCTCTGGAATGCCCTCGCCATTGAAGCTTGGCTGGTGCCTACTCTGCTATCATTTCAGTGCCAGGTTTAAATTTATTTGTCCAGGCATTTCAAAGCATTATGCCGGTTTGTTTAACTTGCTCTGCTGTTTCTGTGCTTTTTATTTTTTTTTATTGTGATGTTGTGTTATAGTTTTATTGTATTACATCGTGGCATATTTTGGTTTTTTATGCCTCTTGTATGTAACCCTGATATCCTAGCACGAAGGACAGGTTAAAAGTAGTTTAAATAAATAAATAAATTCACCATTCCCAGGTTCAGTGCAAATGTTTTAGCACCAAGAAAAAAGATGTTTACATTTAAACCATACTACATTTGGAACATCACAATCTTTATGAAAAGCCAGTATAGTATTAGCCATACATATAGAGGACTTTCATAATATATGGATCACTGATATAATGTTGTCATAAAGAGGCAGTCACACCATTACACACAAATCTGTGTGTGTGTGTGTGTTCAGTCAATTCAACTTATATGGTCAATTCACCTGATACAACAGTGTGTCTATACCAGTGATGGCGAACCTATGGCACGGGTGCCACAGCTGGCACGCAGGGACCTCTCTGTGTGGGCACTCGAGCCATTGGTCACCAGATCGCGAAAAGACTGTCCCCTTCTGCAAAACACTAATGATCTTGTTCTTTCTCACAGTGTGGAACAGGATGATTTTATTCTAAAATTCCTGTTACAGAATTCTTTTTCTACATTGTTATCACATTTAAAAGATTTTGAAGAATGATGCACAGAGCATGGCTTGGATGTAAAGCCCTAACAGTTGTTATCAGCATGCATGCAATAGCAAAAATCACATTAATTGTGCAAAAGCATGCCCAATGCAAACTTTTACCTAATGCAGTGTTTGCAGTCCAAGACATAAAGTGCTTAAAATGTGTTAAGCATGTTTAGTTTTCTTGTTTATCTTGCTCATCCTAGTACAGGTTGACTTTTACTTTTACTAATCCGACACCTGTAGAAGCAGGGGAAGGACCCGGGGTAAAGCTTGCCCCATACACTTTCAGTCTGGCATATAATCATATTACAAGTTGAGAATCTCTTATCCAAAAATACATGTGCCTAATTATTTAAAAAATGTGTATAAATTCCCTTCAGGCTATGTGTACAATGTAGTACTATAATAATTTTTTGAGTTGATTTTTTTTTCCAACAAAAAACTGTTTGTATCATTGAAAGCTCTGTTATTGTGTTTTTCTTTTAAGACAAAAGATGTTAATTAGTTCGGACAACTGTATGCAGGGCTTTTTTTCTGGTGGAACTCACCGGAACTGAGTTCCAGCACCTTTTCTTCTATTAATTGCATTACAATTTAATCGCCATCTACTCCCGAGGAAATGTAATCCAAGAGTTTCGGTACCTTTTTCTCCAGAAAAAAAGCACTGACTGTATGAGTTGTTTTTCTAAAACTAAAACCTCGAAATTCAGGTTTAATTGCAGTGTTGGCACTTTGAAATAAATAAGTTGGTTTTGTGTTGCAGTTTGGGCACTCGGGTTCAAAATGGTTCGCCATCACTGGTCTATACTGTCTATGCTGCTGCTCCATCATATTTTTGCTTGCTCCATTTATTTATTTTATTTATATCCCTCCTTTCTTCCAATGAGTTCAAAGAGACATACATGATCCCTTCTCTCCCCCCCCCCCCCCATTATATCCTTACAATAATCCTATGACATAGATTGGGCTGGTAGCTGGTGGGCTTCATGGCTGAGTAGTAGGAATTTGAACCTGGGTCTCCCCAGTTCCATTCTCCGTAATGTGACTCTCCATGATCATATTTGTTCAGAATAACAGAAAAAGCACCTAGCTGCCCCAGTAAGATCTTTCCAAGCCTCAAGGACTTTTCAATCTACTCACTGATTAGTTTTTTAAAATATATATATATATGCAAAGTGTGTTGGATAAGCAGCATTTGGCCGAAGATTGCTTAGACTATCCTAAACATTTAGTCATATAGGCAGCTTAATCTGTAACAGGGGGTAAGTAGTACATTAGCCAATGACACATCCCATTCAACCAGCATTTTTAATAGCTAGAACAATTTTGACTGCTCTTTTCTGAAGACTGAAACTATGTTCAGTAGCAACATTTGCACCAGAGTGCAAATAATATTCATGCCATTATGGCCTGTGGCTCACGCTGGCTCAGCTTGTCTGAGCGTGGAAAGCTAAGCAGGGTCAGGCCTGGTTATTACTTGGATGGGAGACCCCTCCTCTAGTTTCCTTCACTGAGCAGGGGGTTGGACTCGATAGCCTTGTAGGCTCCTTCCAACTCTATGAACTATGAAATCTATGAAAGAGATGAATTTCCCATGACAAACATTTAGCATTCATATTTTACTGTTTTATTCAAATGCCTTCCAGTTTAGTGGCATTTCTAGAAAAACGTTGCATAACTTCTCACTCACATATGAAAACCAGCATTAAACATGCCTGTTTGCTAAAGAAAGCATTTTTTTTCTTTTTATTTCGGGGTGAGTGTTCATGCCATTGAACCATCCCTTTGCTTCACCCCATTGTATTTAATGTTCCTAGAAGTCGGTGTCTTGAGTTTTTAACAACAGCTTTCTACTTTGCTTAAAGATAGTTTTGGTTCATGCTGCTGTATGTAAATATTCTTCTTCGTGGTCTCTGTGCATCACATATATGGGCTCTGCGCCTGCGCGGAGACCGTTTCGGGAAGATTCTATAGCTGAGGAGATTTGGGCGGGAGCCCCTCCGCCCACGCATGCCCTCTAGGGGGCTCCCGCCCTCTAGTGGGCTCCCGCCCTCTCCCTCAGTTCCTCTGTGACTGCCATCACGTGTGGCAGCATTTTGGAAGTTCTCTTGCTTAGAAACTTTGCTGAGGAAAATTCTTAAAGTATCAAAACTTACTTTCGTCGTCTGTTTCCCCCCCCCCCCCATTTTCATCGTCGTTCCTCCCTTCATTACTGGTTCTTTTTTGGGGGTGCCTTTGCTTTCGGCGTAATAGCTCCAAATGCGCCCTTCCGAAAGTGTGTGAGGTGCGGCACTAAATTGCCCCTGGAAGACGGGCATTCCTTGTGCCTCGTCTGCTTAGGAGAGGCTCATAATGTAGAGACCTGTCACCATTGTCAGGCCTTTACAAAACAAGCCAGGAGGCATCGGGTGGACAAACTTAAAGCCCTGCTATGGAATAGGGCCCTCCAAGTTCCCGAGGAACCGCCTGCTCAATTAGTGAGGCCTAGTACGCTGCCTTCTCACACGGTGACTTCTGAAGGCCAACCAGACAAATACATGGAAACGATACTCTCGAAGAGCCATGCCAAAAAGGCTCACAGGCAAAAAGAGGCCTCAGGGAAGAGAAGGATGGAAAAGAAGGAGAAAGCTTCTTGGCAAAAAAAACCTTGCGGCGTTGCTCTCTGGCTCGAGAGTGTTGCCACCAGGTGAACGGATGTATGTCTCCGTATCTCAAAAAAGCCTGGCCGGGCGGAGGTCTCCGTCTCCTCTAACAGCAGCGGTTCCCTTGGGATTGAGGGAACCCGCAAAACAAAGATCCATGTCTCCTCCTTCTAAGGGTTCTTTGGGCTCAAAGAATCCTCTCCCTTCGGTTTCAGAAGGAGAAATAATTGATTCTCCGATGCTTACAGGAGCAAGAGCGTGATCCTCCAGCATCGCCTCCTCCAACTCGTCTGTCTCCAGTTCGAAGCACACGGGCTCGTGTCTCTTGAACTCGATCTGTCTCCGTCAAGATCGAAGAAGTACAGATTACAAACGATGCAACTCCTGTCAGAACATATCGGGACCGAGAGTTCTACAGGCCCTCTGATACACACCGTGTTCGATCTCGTTCTCCATTCTACCGAGAGGGATCCATTTATTCGATGGAGTCGCAGCATTCTTCTTATTACGGTCAGGGATATTCGCGGCGTCGCAGGTCCCCAGAATCTGACTATCATGATCGTACTTTGCATCGGTACCGTTCTCGGGACTGATCTTCTCCTCGCCGTAGTCTGAGGCGGCTGCCTTCTGCGGTTCCCAAGGTGCACCATGCTCCTTCGTCAGCTCTGCCGATTCAAGCGGTGGAGAAAGACCGTCAATCTGTGGTATCAGTAACGGAGGTAGGCTTGTATAATCGAGCCTCGCCGGGCAGAACGAGGCCGAAATTGGCCCCGCTCACGCCCGGCGAGGCCTTACCTTTTCTTCGGGGCGGCTCGCCCTCTCCGCGGCTCGCCCTCTGTGGTGGCGCAGTCCGTTCCGTCCTGTCGCGTCACTTCCGGGACTGGAAATGACGCGACGGAACCCTGCGCAGGCGCGACGGACCCCTGTGGCGCGTTCTGCACCTGCACAGGGTCCCGTTGCGTCATTTCCGGTCTCGGAAGTGGGGGACGGGGACGGGGCCTATCGAGCGGCGCTGAGAACCTCTCCACGCCACTCGGAAGATCGGGTCGGGTCGGCGCCCCCGCGGAGAATTGGGTCGGGGGCGCCACCTGGCCTTGGATGCATCGCTAAACGGAGGTTGCCTGATCCCGTAGATCTTCTTCTGGTGGTTACTCCAATGATTCAGCAACTGATTTATCCGCAGCACCTTCTTCCGTCTCACCGGACCAGAATGTCTCTTCTCAAGCCAGGGTGTCGCCATCCAAGGACATGGGAATGTTCCAGGACCAAGTTCTTAGGATGACACAAGCATTAGGGCTAGAGACTACGACTGAGGAAGAAAAGATGAAAGATCCTCTGTCTGATGTAATCTCTAAATCGACGTCGGGACCGACGCTCATCCCTATCACACCAACGATGCTTGAGACCGTAGAAGGATCCCGAAGTACACCAGCAACGGCACCACCTGCTGCAAGATGCCTTGATGCCTTATACAGGGTGTGGGAGGATACTGCAAAATTTCTATTTTCGCACCCTGTGCCGAACTCGATTATAGTGGAGTCTGCCCAATCAAAATCGGGGAAACAACACTCCACTCCAGCTGATCCAGAGGGCAAACGCCTAGATAATTTTGGACATCGTGTATACATGTCTAGTGCCCTTGGAATTCGAGTTGCAGGCTATCAGGCCACTATGGCGAGATATCAGCTCTTCCTTTGGGAGAAAATGGCGAGCCTGATAGACTATATGCCTGATGAGAAGCGGGACCTAGCTTGTGTATTCCAGGCAGAGGCAATCAACCTGTCCAGAAAACAGAACCACACGACTAGACATCAGGGAGATTGCCATGGTAGGTCGCTGGTAAGCACAGTTGCACTTCCTTGCCGTGCCTGGCTGCGTTCCTCGACTCTAACACCTGAAGTGAGAACCAAGGTTGAAAACTTGCCTTTTGATGGTAATGGGTTATTCAATGTCAGTACCGACGATTCACTCGATGCTGTCCAGAAAGCACAAGTAAACGCAGGAAAAATGGGTCTCGCACCGCCTCCTGCTTCTTGACCATTCAAGCGCCGCAGCTGGACGTGATACCCATCTTATTCGGCTCCTTATCAGAGACCATACCAGCCTCAGCAACCATGGCAAGACCGTCGTGCTCTTCCATAGCAGCCCCAGGCACCGAGCCGACCATATCAGCAGTGACGGTACCGAGGCTCCCGTAAAGGAGGTGACTTCCAGAAGCGGCGTGTTTGACTTCTTCGAAGGCCTGACTGACATTTGCGATCTGACTACTCACCTGTCTCAACCTCAATTTGGCACTCGACTGTCCCGCTTCCTAGCATCTTGGAAGAAACTTGCCACCGACCACTGGGTTCTGAACATCATCCAGCACGGGTACAGGATCGAGTTTGATGCCCTCCCACCTTTTATTGGCATCCCCACCATGCAGCCATCTCTACCGCTGTGGGAGGAGGTCACTTCCTTGCTGCAAAAAGGGGCCATCAAGATGGTCCCTCCACACCTTGTGCAGGATGGCCTTTACTCCAGGTATTTCACGGTGTCAAAGAAGGGTGGAGGGCTTCGACCGATCCTGGACCTACGTACAGTCAACTTCTTCATTCCACCCAAGAAGTTTCGGATGGTCATGCTCCAATCAATCCTGCCTCTCCTTTGCAAGACCCATTGGTTTGCATCCATCAATCTCCAGGATGCATACTTTCACATAGTGATCCATCGAGACAGTTTATAGTGGAGTCTGCCCAATCAAAATCGGGGAAACAACACTCCACTCCAGCTGATCCAGGGGGCAAACACCTAGATAATTTTGGACGTCGTGTATACATGTCTAGTGCCCTTGGAATTCGAATTGCAGGCTATCAGGCCACTATGGCGAGATATCAGCTCTTCCTTTGGGAAGAGGTTCAAGATTGGTTCTGATGCCTACCAGTTCCTTGTTCTTCTATTCGGCCTCTCCACAGCACCGAGAGTCTTCACGAAGTGCATGGCTGTAGTCTGCACAGCCCTTCGGACGCGTGGGGTGACTCCGTTTCCTTACCTGGACGATTGGTTCCTGGTGGCGCCCTCTGCACCAGACTTGGAAGACTCTCTTCGCCTGACAATGACCACACTGGTCTCCTTGGGACTCTGTATGAACGAGAAAAAAATCGATACTCCATCCGACTCAGAGGATTCAATTCATTGGAGCCTTTCGGGACTCAACTGTCGGTTGTGCCTTCCTTCCACAAGACAGAGTAGCAAAAATAATTACTTTGGCTACCAAACTACATTGAGCAACTTCCTGCACAGCATACTCGGTTCAGAAACTTCTCGGACTCATGGCATCATCAATACAGGTAGTAGCTTTCGCCTGTCTTCGGATGCGTCTGCTACAAAACTGGTTCATAAGATTGTTCGATTCTGAGATGAATGCCCATCGAACTCGACTGTCCATCCCACCCAACATCAAACGATCTCTAGCGTGGTGGACAGATCAAAGAAACCTGGCTGCAGGCCTTCCATTTTGGCCTGCTCCACCGATGCTGACTCTGACAATAGATGCCTCCCTCTTGGGTTGGGGAGCGCACTGCGGTTCCAACACAGTACAAGGGCTATGGCCACCTCGGGACTGAGGCAAGCATATAAACGTGTTAGAGCTCCTGGCAGTGTAGAATGCTATGAAGTCTCTCAAATCCATCCTGCAGAAGACGTCTGTACAGGTGGTCACGGACAATACCACAGTGGTTGCCTACCTGAACAAGGAAGACGGCACATGTTCCATTCATTTGACCAACCTGACGCTTCGCCTGTTCAACTGGCTAATTCCATGACAGATTTCAGTGAGAGCCATCCACATTGCTGGGAAGGACAACATCCTGGCAGATGCTCTCAGCAGAGCGTCAATCAACTCTCACAAATGGTAGCTCGATCTTCAGGTTCAGGACCTTCTGTTCCAGCAATGGGGGACTCCGACTGTGGATCTCTTCGCCACTTCAGAGAACACCGCCTGCCCCACCTTTTGCAGCAGGGCGGGTCACAACCTAGCTTCCATCAGCGATGTGTTCCTTCTCACTTGGTCGGGGACCCTATTTTACATGTTCCCTCCGACTTCGCTGTTAACAAAAGTAATTTCAAAGATACAATCCAAAGGCACGCACTGCATTCTGGTGACTCTGTGGTGGCCGAGACAAGTGTGGTTTGCACCGTTGCTCCGCCTTTCCAGAAGAGAATATTTCTACCTTCCACAAACACCAACAATTCTATCCCAGGCCAAGGGCGCCCTACTTCATCCAAATCTGGCAGTCCTCAAGCTCACCTGTTACTTCTTTTCAATCTCTCAGTGGTTTTTGATACCATTGACCACATTAACCTTCTGGACTGTCTCCGTGTTGGGAGTTGGAGACATGGTGATTGGAGACATAAGGCCTGGTTGTGCTGACTTGCTGTCTTATCATTGTATCTGGTACGAGGACACTGGGAAGGAAATGGGGAGGAAGAAACTTCCCTCCTTCCCTGACTTTGAGTGTGCCACTGCTGTTCCTACAACCTGGCCAGGTAAGGCCTTAAAGGGAATGTAAAGAGGGCATTTGGTGAGTGGGGGTTGGCAAGGAGAATGGGGAATTCTCTAGCCCAGACAGTAATTCAGTCCAGAGAAGAATGTTGGGGATTCAAAAGCTCTCTTTTCATTTGAGGTCAGCTTTTAAATGCTCCAGAAGTTCATTTCCGAAGCAAGCTCAGGAAAACTTTGCCAGGATCCTTAATTGTACTGAGACTGTATCTGTCATCTGTACTGTATATCTGCATGCCTAGGTTTCCAAATGATTTCTATTTTGCTTCAGTCTTGAAACAACTAAACTCAGAGAAACTCACATTCACTCCAGAATGCATACTTTGAGAACTGTATCCAAGGCACACCATTCTCCACATTTAACATTGTTTGTGACTTTATCATTCTACAACATTTCCTTTTTAAAAATTAAATGTTTTAACTGGATTTTACAAGCAACAAGCAATGCAGCAATGCATTTATAACGATGCAACTAAGTAGTTACATTTCCTTAAATTCTTAGCTCTGTCCCAGAGGTAGGCAACCTTTTTGGTCTGTGGACACATTTGGAAATTTGAGAAACTGTCCTGAGCACATCCATAAAATGGCTGCCATTTTACTCATGAAAGGCAAGTAACCTGCCCAGAGGCATTCATAGGAAATTAAGATGGCAGCATCTGGAGGCTCTCTTTTCACTTTGGAGCAATCCCAGTTGCTAGTAAGGAAATATAAAATATTTTAAAAATAAAAATTGGGAGGAGTAGGGTGGCTCAGCGGGCACCAAAGATATCCAGGCCCGTGGGCACCACATTTCCTACCGCTGCTCTATGCAGTAGAAAGCTTAACCTAAAGCTCTAAAGCAGAAGTGGGCAACTTGTGGCCCTCCAGATGTTTTAGCCATTATCCCTCACCTTTGGCTATGGTGGCTAGGGCTGACGGGAGTTTCAGGCCAACAGATCTGGAGGGCCACAAGTTTCCCACCCCTGCTGTAGAGGATATAGAAGCAGGCAGGAATTGTGTTGCTGAAATATGAGCTCCATATAATGCAAACTCCTGTTGCTGCTGCTGCTGTTGAGAAACTAGTTTCTCCTGAAATATTTCAGTGGAAATGTAATAATCCGTGTTCATTCTGTTTAGAGTCCTCCCCCTCTCCTCCATAATGTATTGTGCAATAATCTCTATTCAGTGAATTACTCTTGCTGTCATATTTTCTTTGTGAACTGGAACTTCTGTTCAGAGCTGGCTGGAGAGTAGATCTGTACTGTACCTTGTAGTCCAGCAGCTTCCAGATACAAAAATACATTTTTAATAATGTTGGTATTAGGCTTGTATCTACTTCTTCTCCTTCCCCTGAGGAAGGGGCTTTGTGCTTTTAACATGTATGAAACAAGTAGAAAAATTCAAGTAATGTAGCTTTTTCCAGTATGGAGATGCAATGGTGGGGAAAACTGTATGTGGAACAAAGTTGGAAAGATGTGCTTGTTACATTTGTTTTGAGAACAATAACATGAGGTTATGGTTTGGTTTGGTTTTTAGTGGAGCAGGGCCCTCTGGGAGGGTGTTAATATTCCTGTATTTAAAGATTCTTACAAGCAGTCTAATTTCAGTTACATGTATGGATCAAGCAATTTGCTATATTTTGGTATCTCTGTATGTTCCCTAGTGAACAAATTTGAGAATATGAATAGATGTCTTTCTGCGGTATAATTCAAGCAGTATCAAGTCGCCTAATCTCATTGTAAATTATATCTTTTATATACAAAAAAGACAAAAAAGATCTGAGTTTAGAATGTTTTTTATGAAATACATTTTATTTCAAAATAGAAACGTGAAGAAAGTAGAAAAATGCAATTAACACATAAATACAGGTAAATAAAGTGAGGTGAGGTGAGTCTGTTGTGATACTGCAAGACATCAGTTGGACCTAGCAAAGAACTATGTCGATTGTAAGAAGAGGTTTCTGACAGAGAATAGAGTAATGGAGATGAGCATGAGTAGATGAATTAGGAGTGTTAGAAGACTGAACATGCTTTTATATCCAGGAAATGTATTATTAATCCAAATATGCCAACTAATTGCTTCCTTTGTATAGTTTTGTTCTTCTCCTACCGCAAGGCAAGACTGGCTCAGCTTGTTTGGGCGTGGAAAGCTAAGCAGGGTCAAGCCTGGTTATTACTTAGATGGGAGACCCCTCCTCTAATTTCCTGCATTGAGCAGGGGGTTGGACTCGATAGCCTTGTAGGCTCCTTCCAACTCTATGATCTATGAAATCTATGAAAAATCTACCTTTATCTTTTATATTACTTAAAGAGCATTTGTATGCTTTTTTCTTTTACCAGATGTTATTTATATGCTAATCTTTGTTATTCACCTCTTAGTCTCATCTGTAATATAGAAATGATGCATCTCCCCTCTGTCCTTAATTGAATCATACTTTTCAGAGTAAGAGTACTGATTTTTTACAAGTCTACACAATGAAACTGCAGTCGCAGTGCCTTGGCAAAAGAAAGCTCTATTAATTGGCTTTCAGAATAGATTAATTGTCTTTGTTTAAATTCCACAGTTTATTCCAAGTCACATCAAGGTTTGTAGATCTGTCACTATTACTGTGAAGCAGATCTGGCAGGAAGGAACAATGCCAGAACAATATGCTAATGAGCAGCCCATTAGAAAGGTGCATGAAAGTCTGTTAACAGGAATAGAGCAAATATATGTAGAAAACTGGTAGCATTATGTTGATTAGCTTCCGCCAGGCATTAAAACCATGGCTTTTCAGGCAGGAATATGGGGTGAGTTAGGATTTTTAAGTTTTGTACTGTTTTTAATTGTGTTTTATACTGTGTGTCTGTGTGTGTCGTGTCCCCCCCCCTTGTATTTTATTGGACTGTACATCGCTCAGAGTGGCCGGATGTCTGGCCAGATGGGCGATTCATAAATATAATAAATAAATAAACAAGATAAAAGTTTTTTAAAGCAGGCATTCAAGATAAATACTCCAAAAGTTGCAGTCTAAATAATCTGATGCTCGTCTATTTGACAACTAAACAGTGTCAATGAGGTTATTTTTTCTAACAACAACAACAACAACAACAAAAGAAGGAGAGCAGGAGAGTAGCTGGGGGCACCGCATTCTTTCTTGGCTTTTTTCTGCACTTCCCAGGCTAATACACCAAAAATCAGAAATAGAATAGAGGGGGAAAGGAAGCAGATGACAGACTAAAATGAAATGAAGGGGGCTATGAAGTGGAAGAACGAGCAGAAAATAAAATGTGTCTGTTGTGTCTTATCCATGCTAGGCTCAGTTTATGAATGCTGCTGTCAGGTGTGATGATGGGGTAACATTAAATACTGCAGAAGTTAAAATACTTAAAATAAATTTACATTTCTAGTACCTTTCATTCCATAATGGATCCCAAAGGAAAGAACCAACGGCTGCAACGTAGGGAAGCACACACATCAGGGGGCTTTTCTACATGAGGCTTTTAACCCACCACTTTACCGAGGCTTCTGCTTCCGGATTTTTTGTGGGATTAAGATTGGCTCCTTTACACTTGTTTTTCCCCCCAGGGTTTTTCTTTTTCTCCCATTCTATATGTTCCATTACCATTACACAAGCACTAGGTGGCAATGTGGTATAGCGGAATTGCACAAGTACATGAGAATTTCATGCTGCCATTCACAAATAATACCAGACTTTCCATGATCTAACCCCCACCCCCACTAAAATAGTTGAAAATAATGGCAGATGTGCTGGAGGATGACAGCATCATGTAAAGTACCGCAAACTACTGTGAGGAATCACAAGTGCACAATAAATGCCTCATTTAGAAAGGCTCCAGATCTTTAGGTGCTGCTGGGTTTTTTGTATATATTTTAGCCAGTCATCCCCCATATTGCAAGAAGAGACCACATTCAAAAGTGGGTTGTAGTATAGAAACATGAAGATTCTACAAGCTCATCTGGCTGTATGCAATCCCTTGCAGAAGCATGAGAGGCTCACCAGTTTTGTTTTTCAGAGGTCAGGGTTTGGGTTTTTTAGGGAAGTGAGATGAAGGAATATTTCAATAAAGATACTTTTCTATCCCTAACCCAGCATTTTCTTTACTTGGGTGAAATGCCATTATATTCCTATTCGTTGTAATTTCAAAGTGGCACCTTAAAAGCTAGGTTACTATATAAACTGAAGTGGAAAACTTGGGAGGAATCTGATGCTGCCAAGAGAGAGTACAAAACTAGGCAAAAGTGGCACTAGCATCAATATTTTATAAAGCTGCATTGTTCTCTGTTGCATCATAGGGTTTAGTTCTCACATGCAAAGCCTGGCAGGAGTCTCTCTTTTTTTATTCCTTTAAATTCTCTGTGTAGTTTTTCCTTTTGAAATACAGCAGCCTAACCCTATCCAAAGGAGAAGGGGGCCAGGGGCAAGGAAGAAGGAGTTCCTAATTCTTACCTTACTAAAAGCGACTACAACTTAGTACCCTTGCAATAGACATTATGTTGTTCAGGGCACAATTGAGTCAGACTTGAAATCAGTGGGGTTTTTAATAGGAAAATGTTAAGGAGGTGCTTAATTCTTCTTTTAAAATCACTGAAACTTACAGACCTGTACATGTCTACTCAGAAGCAAGTCCCACTGAGTTCAGTGAGGCCTACTCCCAGGTATGTGGGTATAGAATTACAGCCTTCACAGTACTTATAGCTGGGTTAATAACTGGTGGTACTTAGCTTTTGCTGAATAAACTTGGCCAATTTTGAAATCATTTAATTCCTTTTTTTCCATTTGCCCACCTCTTAGCTGACTTGAACAATGTTAGATTCTCAGCATACAGAACTGCCATGAAGCTGCGAAGACTACAAAAAGCTCTCTGTTGTGAGTATTGTGCAAACTTTCATTTTTCAGAACGAACTTCTAAATAGACATGCATAGGATTGTGCTATACATTTATCCTTGAAAAATCAATACATCATTTTTAACACTAAAATAGGAGAGATTTGCTAAAACCCTGTACCTTAAAAAAGAAGTTTGAGAAATCTTTTTAAATGAAATAAAATTGGGAAATGTAATAAACTTCATTGACATTTTTGCTTAATTTTGCTATGGGAGATTTTTAAAGGGAAATTGCTACAGTTGTACATCATATTATCTTTATTTCTTCCATTACAAAACTTTATGCTCTGCTTGTTGAACCTGGGAGACTATTTAAAAAGCAGTTTTGGAGGTTCTTTCAGGATATCCATTGAAGATGTCCTTGTAATTCTGCTGCCTCATAAATGTTGCTTCTGTAGAGATATATGTTCTAATAATACTGTTACCTGAAAATATGCAAGGTAGGTAAATATTAATGCATGCTTTCCAGGAAGATCAGAGGCAAGGAAGCCTTCTTTAGAATAAAGAGAATAACAGGATCAACATTAAGTAAATGTCCCCCTTTTCAATTACAGTAATACTTTGGATTGCAAGTAACTTGGTCTGAGAGCATTTTGCAAGACAAGCAATTTTTTAAAATAAATTTTGACTTGATAAACAAGTGACGTCTTGCAATACAAGTAGTGTAGGGATGTAACTGCTCGCCTCGAGCGGGTGTAGCGGGCTGAAATCGGCCCTGAAACCACCAGACACTCGCTTTGATACAAGAGTGTTTTGGATTACAAGCACGTTTCTGGAACAAATTATGCTTGCAATTCAAGGTATTACTGTATATGACTCTGTTCACAGTAAAAAGAATGAAGAATTGCTAACTAAAATGTGGACTTTGGGCAAGAATCGGTGTCATATGAGCGTGCTTCTGCTCATGCAGCAGAACTTTCCCTCCTACTTCCATCCCCCCAAAATCTCCTCTGGAGGGTCCTTCAACCCTCTGAAGCAGATTGGGGTGGGGGACATGGGGCTTCTGATTCAAGAAGCAACTGGTAGACAACTGTTTTACATCTGTCTAGATCAGAAAAGGTGAAGGATGGAGAGGTAGCAACTGCATAGTATAGTACATACCAATACACTGGATCTGAATACAGAAGAAAAAGCATAGGGGATTACAATAATCTGTCACTGTTGGTAATACTGGTCATGATCCAAAGGATTATTTTATGGGTATTTTGTTGTATTTTTAATTGTGCTTTAATGTATTTGTTTTATTATTGTTTTAAAGAATTTTTATTTATCTGTGATTGTAAGCTGCCTTGGGTGTCATTTTCTTGGTAGAGTGGGAGATCTCCAGGCAGTTTACATAGAAACACATACAATACAATACAATACAATACAATACAATACAATACAATACAAAACCAATATAAAAACAGTATAAAACAATAAATACCTTAAAAATATTACAACAAAAGCAATAAAATAGAGTAGCATTATGATTGATTACAAGTCACGGAATGTCTGAGCGAAAAATGTGTTTTCAGGAGGCGTTTGAAGCTTGCCACAGGTTCTTCCTCATGAACCAGACATGGGAGCGTGTTCCAGAGGGTGGGAGCTACTACTGAGAAGGCCCACTTACATGCTGCTACCTGATGACACACTGTTGGTCATGGGACAACCAATAAGGCCTCCTTGGAAGTTCTCAGGGGTTGATTTTGTGCATATAGGGGAAGGTGGTCAGCTAGGTATGAGCATTTGCTCAGAGACCATTTACAGAGGGCTTTTATAGTTTCTACTCTTGTCTATCCCACAGCCAATGAGATAAGATGATCAGGAGCTGCCACATCAGTTATTAGCTGTGGGAGTTATAGCAGTGAAAATGACAAAACTGCTTCAGTGGTGTGTGTGGTTCCCTTGTTCATAAGGGATTCTTTTGATAACAGCCATTGGGGCTGTTTGCAGAACATGACAGCTCACCGTGGGTTATGTGGTGTGTGCAGACACAATTTTGATTGTGCAACCCCCAACTCGGGTTGTCGTGTCATGTGAACCCAGTGAGCATGGGTTATGAGAGAGGGTTAAACAACCCTTGCATAACCCATGGTCTGTTGTTTAACCCATGTCCGTCAGGTTTGCATGACATGATAATCCCCGAGTGTGGGTTACATGTCATCCAAACCTGGTCATTGTCATTAGGGACCTAATATTTATTTTACCACAGTGAACTGTTCTGTATGTTGAAATGTATTACAATAATTTTTATTGAGTTCATCAAACCAATCCAAAAGGTGAAGGGAATTCACTTACAGTATTTTTAAAAGTACAGAGTCAAGGCATTAGGAAAAGATTAAGCACATTTTAAAAAATACAAAATTGAAGATTTCCTGACCCTTGGTATTCAGTGCTTTGCTGTAGCTTTAACTGTGTTCCGCCATCACTGAATTATATATATATATATATATATATATATATATACACTATATATTTTAAAAGTGGCCAATTAAGCTAAGTAGTAGAAGGTAATGTCTTATTATACATGCTTCTATGAAAGAAGGACTACTATTTGGTGTGGGGAAAGTACAGAGTTCAAATCCAAGAGTGCAGCTGTTTTGTGATTTATTCAATAATTTTCTAAAGCAAAACCTATTTTCACACCACTGCCTCTCATTAGTAAATATATTAGTGGCATCTCATGCAAGTTTAAACAAAACCATCTGAAGCTTTCAGGGTACTGCCACTTATTAGATGGAAAGCTCTTCCAAATGAGAATGACTCTGTTTATCTGTAGGTGCATATATAATTAGACTGACACCCAATCCTTGAGGGATTCACTTAATTATCAATGATTCATTCTCTCAGCGGAGCTGGACACTCAGCCTTAAGCTCCATGTTAAAAGTATTTTACTCCATTTCCAATTTATCTAATACATTTGTATTAGAGCAAGTGTCTTTCCATGATCCCTGGAGTCGCAGCTGATAAATAGGCTGTTGCTGGACAAGGAGCAGCTTTTAGACTAGTAACATTTTATATGCTGTTAAATTAGATCTTACCTATCTAGAGAAATTACATTAATGGGTGGGAAATACTAAAATCTTCAAGCCGACATACTGGTCTTTCAGCTGTTGCTTTCAGCTTAGTCCAACATACATTATTAAATAATGAAGTTGCCTGTTTTGCCGCAGATTGAAACCGTTATTTATTAGAACTGTTACTTATATTATTTATACAGTGGATCTTCTGAGTCTTTCTGCTGCATGTGATGCCTTGGACCAGCACAACCTCAAACAGAATGACCAGCCAATGGATATACTTCAGATCATCAACTGCTTGACTACTATTTATGATCGATTGGAACAAGAGCACAATAATCTAGTCAATGTCCCTCTCTGCGTAGATATGTGCCTCAACTGGCTTTTGAATGTTTATGACACGTATGTGTGGGTAGACTTCAGTGAGAGTTGATTATAATGAACTTTTGTCCTTGCTGTAAAAATGAATGGCTCAGAGCTAGCAAGCTGGTGGTCAAAGTGCAAGTTTAATACAGCTAATGGCTTAAAGGCTGCACTTAGCTGAATCAGTGAAGCCCTTGGTTAGGTTTGGAGTCCAGTATGGTTCTCAGAGTTATGAAATGAGAAACTGGGAAATGATTGTTTTAAACAGAATATCCTAGGTAATTGGGGTTGTTTTTTCAACTTCCATACCATTTGTTAAATAATTACTCTGTTATGCTCTTCTGCATTTTTGTCAGTATGCATTGACTTGATTTACACCACTACCACCAAGAGGATTTAACATGATTTAACATGATTAAAATTGCCTGTTGTATGGGGAGCCATTTCATATAAACAGCAGCTTTTCTGGGCGTGTGTGTGTGTGTGTGTGCTTGAGTTTAAAGAAACTGATTTTAGTTTAATCAAAGTGAAATCCTCAGTTAAAGACATGGTTCACAGCACTGGAATACTTCCAGACACCAAGAATATTTCAACGTTAAGCAAGATAATTACACCCAATTAAATTTTGGATAAGGAACTACTGATGTCTCCAGTAGTATTCTCCCCTAGAGTTACAAAATACATCAGAAAATTTCCTCCTTACCATAATCTGCCCCAGGTCTAGATGTATTATATTTTGGTTGAATTTGTAGATACAAAGAGGATGGCTCGTACTTCGTTATTAAAACTGACTGAATTCTAGTAAGTAACAATCTAACACACTGTTTATTTCAACTGAATATAAATGGAATTTTGCATTTCTGCCCAACTGATACATTTGGGCTGAAAACTCAAAATAAGTTATCCACAAGCACACCCATCTGAAGTTCAAATTGTACACAAAGAAGTTAAATCAGAAGAAGCAGTTGCAGGCAAGATTATTATGGCCAAACTAGACATGATGTTAAATGCATACCAGTGGATCCATATTTGTAATGCAAATAATTATGGAGATTTGGAGGAGTGATTTTGGTTATTTATTTATTTATTATATTTTTAAATCGTCCATCTGGCTGCCCACCCGGCCACCCTGGGCGATGTACAATCAGGATAAAATACAATAAAATACAATTAAAACACCATTAAAACACAATTAACACACAGTTAAAACAATATAAGAGTTTTTTTTTAAAAAAAAATCCTAACCCACCTGATATTCCTGCCTGAAAAGCCATGTTTTTAAAGCCCGACGGAGGTTCATCAGGGAGGGGGCATGGCGAAGGTCACTGGGGAGGGAGTTCCATAACTTGGGGGCCGCCACAGAGAAGGCCCTCTTCTTAGTCCCCACCAGCCTGGCTGCTCTGGCTGATGGGACAAGGAGAAGGCCGTCCGTGGCAGACCTTGTTGAGCGGCCTACTTGATGTTGCTGGAGGCGCTCCTTGTGATAAGCTGGACCGGAGGTGCTCCTTGTGATAAGCTGGACAGTACGGTTAGAACTGTAGCTGGGGAGGAAAGTATTAAGTTTCCCCCTCCTGCCTGCTGCAATCCCAATAATTGTCACACACACACCCCCGCAGCTATTTGCATTTAAAAAAACATTCATGTTAACTGTGAAGGTGCATTTAATGCCTCATATAATGTGACCCCAATCATGATGGTTATATTGAGCCTCCAGATTCAGAGGCAGTATGCCACTGAATGCAAGTTGCTAGGGAGTAGCAATGGGAGAGGGATATTTCCTTCATGACCTGGTTTTGGGATTCTTGGAGGCATCTAGATGGCTGCTACAAAGCAGAATGTTGGATTAGATAGACTTTTGGTCTGATCCAGCAGGGTTCTTTTTATATTCTTGCATTTCTTATATTCTTCTTTGCATATGTTAGGTGGGAAATAACTGGTAGCCTTAATTTTTTTAACTTGCTCCCAGTTTCAAGCTTTGCTTTATTGATTTGATCTTCTGGTTCTTCCACTATCCTTGCCAGAAGTGTTGTATTTGTTTATACCAATTATTTTAGTAATCTGTTCTACATTATAGGAGGCATCTGCAATTCAAAGTATTATAGAACCCTGATTAAAGAACATTTAAGTAAACATTTAGGAAGAAGTTACTATGCCTTTTAAATGTTTTTTAAAGCAATATATGCATGGAGCAGTATTCAGTACTGCCTGTGTGCTAGTGGGACCCTAAGTGGTTCCTGAAGCAATTGGAAATGAGTGGAACCACTCATTTCTGGAATGGCACAGGTCAGCAGAGTTTGCAGAAGGGAGCTCTGCTGGCCTGACCTGTTCCAGAAATGAGTGTTACTGCTCGTTTCTGGGTTTCCTTCAGGAAGCGCTAGTTCTTGTGCTTGCAGTGGGTCCTGCAAGCTCCATGGGACCAGCGGAGGCACAGCGGCAGTATTGGATAAAATACTATATTGGATAAAATTGGTAAAATTTCTAAGAGCTAAACTCAAAACTGCAGTTCAGCATAGGAGACATGGTGAATTGCATGACTTACAGTATATGGAGAAACAAAATAAGCAATCATTTTGAAAATACTACAAAATTGTCGTATACAAAGAGTCCTGAAACTTCATTTATCTAATTACAGCTACCTTATTGTACAGTTATAATCCATTATTTGTTGTCTTTTTGTGTCTTATGTTTCATGCTAGTGTCTCAGGAATAATTTCCTTCCTTTTAGGGATTTTCCTAGCTTCTAATAGCGTCTTTGCAGATAGAAACAGTGACTATTAATTGCATGTTGATTATTTTTCCCCTTGTCCTGTGATTTAATATCAACAGGGGTCGAACAGGAAGGATCCGGGTTCTGTCTTTTAAAACTGGTGTAATTTCCCTGTGTAAAGCACATCTGGAAGATAAATACAGATGTAAGTCATGTTTCATTCACTTTTAGTTTGTCTATTTTTTCTGCCTTTTACCAGTGAGGCAGCAAGTACTTAAGTGATAGCTGTTAATGTATTGCAAATCTCATCTTTGTTTTCTACTTTTAAGCAAGCAAACAGGTTGTAATTTTCAAGGTATTGTGCTTTTTATACTGTGTGACTTTTTAATGAAATTGATTGTGGTTATTATGCCAGTATTTAGGAACCTTCCTTATAGCAGGGGTGGGGAACTTGTGGCCCTCCAGATGTCATTGGACTGCAGCTCCCATCATCCCTCACCATTGGCTATGCTGGCTAGGGCTGATGGGAGTTGTAGCCCAACAACACAAGTTGAGAGACACAAGTTGCCCACTGCTGCTCTAAAAGTTTTTCTTGGTAGCTTCAGTCGAATAATACATAAGCACAAAGGTCTCTCTCAGTCATGTACAGTCCATGTTAGATCATTACTAAGCTAAATATGGGGTTGTACTGAACATAACACTAGCGGAACAAGTACAAAAGAATGTGGAGCTCCACTAGAGATTATAGTGATTGTGTGTTCTGCTGACCATTGCGGAAGCACTAGCTGAATAATGAGTGCAAAGAAACACCTAGTACAGGGGAGGCAACCTGGTGCACGTGGCAAAAGTGCTTGTGTTAGCAGAATCAAAGTATTGGATTTTACACTTGCGGATGGTTGAAAACAGTTTCCACAAATGGTAGAAACTTTGCGTTAACAGAATGACAGCATAGAGCTGATATCAGATAATTCGGGTCTGCTCTGAGAAAGATATTTACATGGGGTCCATTGATAACTTTGTTGTATATTTACCAAATTAGATGGATATTTAGAGCTGACAAAATCAGTATATTATGGGCCCTTTTGATACTGGATTAGGAAGGTATACACAAGAACTTCTCTCTATGATTCTATGTATGCTAAAGCCAGTGCCAGAGCCCCTTCTGATACATGACATTTTTATCTCTGCTTAGTTTTGGTGGCCAACAACAACCTTTTATTGTGGACAGGATGTTTAGATTTGTTAATTAAAGTGAAATCAATAAAGCCAGCTTGGTTTCTACGTATGGGTCTGAATCCAAAGAGCTACCGCAGGCATGCCCAATTGCTTAGGTGTGCCCAGTGGGATTTTTTTCTGTTTCATTGAAAAGGCATTCATAAATGCCATATCACAAGCTGCTTTTGAAGGTCTCCTTGGTTTTAAAAGTGGTTTGCTGTTTAGCATTATCATAATTTGAGAAACAAACCCAATGGGCACAAGGAAGTAGTGGTGTGGTTCATTAAGGCTTTTTTACTTGCCTTAAGCCTTCAGAATGGAACAGGCTCAAAAGAAAGAAAAAATTTAATACAACAGAGTCTTGTGGCACCTTAAAAACTAACTAATTTATTTTGGCATAAGTTTCCATGGCATAAGGTGCCACAAGACTCTTAATTGTTTTTGCAGACTAACATGGCTACCCCTCTGGTAAGTATTTAATGTTCATGTCAGCGTTACAGGGATATATTATGAGGTGGGTTAGGTTTTTAAAAGAATTTTTTATATTGTTTTAATTATTATATTTTATTGTATTGTTTTATTGTATTTTAATTGTACATCGCCCAGGGTGGCCGGGTGACCGGCCAGATGGGCGATTAATAAATATAAGAAATATAAGAAATAAATAAATAAATAAATAGTCAGAATTTTCTAATTCTAAAAATTATGTCTCAGTGAAATCTGGGCATTTAAAGAATATTCTGTTTTCCTACTTTTTTCTTTCTGTCCGGGTCTATCTCACACTTCTGCTAAAAAATATTTTGACTTAGAAAAGTGTCTCGGTGCTTAGGATCATAAAAGACAGAAGCAGAAAACATCTATCCAAACTAACTTGATCTGATGGCCTTCAAGAGAAACAGGGATTTCTCAGAAGTTCCCAGTAGACTGTACCTATTATCATAGCTGCTAATTATTCTTCGTACTATTCCTCCTTGTGGTCTTATAGTGGTAATCCCTAAATGATGAGTATTATATTATAACTCTGAAATTCATTCATTTACTGACATAGCCTGACACAAAAGTTGTACAGCAAAGAAACTCTCCAGAGCTATGAAGGGAATAGAAAGCACCCCTAGATTATGTATACAAAGATCAGACTTTGCTAGGAATTTGATGCCTTTAGAGTGCAATCCTATTACAAGGATCAAACTATTACGAGGATCATAAGCCCCCACACTCTGAAGCTTATGAGCATCCTGTGCAGGGCAGGAGGAATGGCAGAGGCGATCTTCTCCTCCCCATCCTCCCACCCTGCATTTTCTCTAGATGAGCTTTTTTGCCCATCTAGCGATAGTCTGGAGAGGCCCCAGGATAGCTCGTATCCTGGGGCTTCTCCAATCGCTTTCCCTCCCCACCCACCAAAACACCTGCTTTCCCCCTTCTCCAAGGTTGTTTTCCTGACCTTGGAGAGCGGCCGACATGGTTCCCTCCTCTGAGGTCAGAGCGCTGTCTTCAACCTCGTATCTGGGAATCTGAAGTATCCTATGGCCCCTAAGATGCTGTCTAGGGGCCATAGGATTGCTCCCTTAATCAACAATTTAAATAGACATAAAATAAAATGAGGTGTTAAAAGCTGTACTAGGAACCATGTGTACAAGACGAGAACTTTTCTAGTGCAAAATATTAAAGAAGCTGCAGGAATAAAACCATATTATTTTTATACTGCTGAAATATTTTTAATGGTTTGAAAAATAAGCAAGATTTATTCAAGCCATGTATTGGTAATTGGAGTAGTGCCAAATAAATATTTCAGTTGATTATAACCTGATTTTTTTTCCCTTTGACAAACTAATATCTCTCAAAATATGTGCAGTATAACACAGTAAACTAATTTTACTTGTGGTACAATTTCTGGTATTAACATTCCTTTTGGGCAAAGCAGCTCTGTAATAGAGAAAGTGTTTTGGTTTTTCCAGTGTGGAAAAATGGGAATTATTTGCATGGAAAGGTGTTCACAGTCAGAATGGAATTGCTGAACTATTGCAGCTATCAAAATATTCCACAAAAAGCAGAGGAAGCTGTGTTGGTCTATGTTTACTTCTGTGAGAAAATCTTAATAAGCATAGAACATTCCCTGATTTGCAGCTTTTATTAATAAGTGCTACAAAGTACTTATTTCAGAATTGCATATCAGAGAAGGTTGCATTTCTAAATTGCCAAACAAATTGTGACCAAGCTAATGAAAGAAGGAACTAAAATCTAATGAGGACTATCTACCATTTATTTGAATCTCCGAAAGCAAATTTGTTTTTGAAATATATACATAGTCAAAGTCAAAAGTTTCCATCCTTTTAATGGCTTTTGCTATTTTGTTTTCCTGTCTCCAGATCTGTTCAAGCAGGTAGCCAGTCCCACTGGATTCTGTGACCAGCGTCGTCTTGGCCTCCTCCTCCATGACTCTATCCAGATTCCAAGGCAGCTGGGAGAAGTTGCCTCTTTTGGTGGCAGTAACATTGAACCCAGTGTTAGGAGCTGTTTTCAGTTTGTAAGTATGCTACTACCTTTTGCTATTTTTAAAGTATGAATTTGTATGTAAAGTGTAGACTTCAACTCAAGAGAAACAAATGTAGGGAACAGAGTATCTTTAGTTATTATTGCTGTTGTTGCTGAAATATTTTCTTGGAAAAGCACTTACAATATGGCAAACTCTTCTCCAACACTGCACTCCAATTGGCATGAATATCCACCAAATTAAATATAAAATTAATCAAATCTATCTAGCAGTGGTGGTATTTGTTCCTGTTCCTGCTCTGCCTTTCGACCTAAACCACAAGATGAATTATAATATAAGTAATAAACCATTTTAAAAATAAGCAAACTAAAACAGTATAGTCAGCAGCATGAGTAGTAGAAAAAAACATGACACTGCATCCCCCAAATCTTGTAGAATAAAAAAGCTTTGACTTGTTGCTATTTTTAAATCACCAAGGAACTTGCCTTGTCTACTTCTGAAGAAGAGCATTCCGGGGGTGGGGGGGGAGGACAGGGCTCCTGCACCTTTAATAGTTGTGTAGAAGAGATAATTTCATCAGGTGTAACTTTCAGGAGTAGCTACACCTGGAGAAATGTTCTCTTCTACACAACTATTAAAGGTGCAGGAGCCCTGTCTTTTTCCCCCCCTCCTGGCCACCCTGTGTGAGCACCCAGTGTGCATATTTGAGCCGTCAAGGGATTTAATATGTGTAGTGACTGGATCATGCTCTCTTATTTGATCTAAAGTTGGTCTCAGTTCTGATTTTTCAGTTCAGATATATTGTTTCTCCTAATTATTTCTCGTAATAACTCTCATGATTGAACTGTGTTTTCCACAGCTATTAAAGCAAAATTGCCAGGGTGAATGGCAACAGTTACTCTGGGAAAGTATACTCAGTGGACCAGTTTGCACGATCATCACAGCCCACTGTAGCCTGTTTAAGGCAGTTTTTGGGTTGGGGGTGGTTTGTTAACCACAGCAGCAACCCACCCTGTGCCAGGTTTAGACATCATGATAAGCTGCAGCGACCACCCGCCTCAGCTTGAATATTCACAATGGCTGCCGGCACACACCACAACCTACCATGGCTTAAATAAGCCATGGTGGGCTGCAGTGATTGTGCAAACCAAGCCAGATAGTATTCAAGGCTGAGGTCTGTTTTGAGATGCGAAGACAGCTCAGTAAACTGAAGGGTTTCAGAGAAGAATCGAAATACTTCGTTTTATTGTTTGATAACATAAACCCCCTTCTCCCACAAGCAATATTTGCTTAAAAAGCGGAAAGAAAGTCTTGTCAATGCAAACCACAATGTAGAACAACAATAATATTTGACTGGGTTCTCATGACATGCTAGCATGGCTTAGTGTGTCATCCAAACCTGCAGTGGTTTTGTCAGGGTGGCTTAAATTTGGCTTATAAGCCACCAACAAGCCATGGCTTGTTGTAAGGTTTGTTGAATGCGGATGGCACGACCCACCGTGACTTAAGACAAACGGCTACAGAGCTGCTTGGCAAGAGTGGCAAAAAAAAACCCTTTGCCGCTATTGCCAAGTGGCTACTGGGTGACTGCCATTGCCAGCCACCGCAGTGGATGATCATCTAGAGGTTGATTGAATAATACTACCTATTTTCCCTATAGACCTCTCAGTAGCATTTGAAATTGTGGACCATGATATTTTGTTTGATTGTTGGGAAAACTCTTGTTGGCAACCAAGGGATAGCATTATGCTGGTTCCACTTGTTTTTCTATAGGTGACTCGACTAAGCCTAGGAGATGCTGCATACTTGGCATTTAGAAATTATACTGCAGTGTTCTGCAGTATTCTACAGTGTCTACTTATTTCAATATCTGTGTAAAACTTCTAGATAAGATTCATCTGGAACTGCTTATAGGATATTTAATTAACTAGATGTCTGGGCCTTAAACCATTATGACACACTGGTCAAAGGGATGAGGGCCAATAGACTGAAACTGAAGGTAGACAAGGTAGCGGATGTAGACAAGACATGATGCTCCTATGGTATGACATATTACAGCCTGCCTCCACAGAAACTGGAGGAGGCAGAAACTGTTTTGTAACAGCTGTATAAGTAAACTTTAACAGCTAGCTGTATGTACCTTCCAGGCCCAATTCAGTTTACTAGTTTAAAGTGCTAGGTTGGTCTGTAAAACCTTCTATGACAAGGGTGCAAAATGTGTTGACTACAGTCAGCCACACAAGCCCTGTCTGGTGGCCCCTCAGAAAAAAATCAGAAAAGAAAAGGGAAAACAATCTGTTTCCTGCCATTGAAGCCTTGTTCCTAGAGCATCCCTCAGCAGCCTAGGAAGCAGTGCCTGAAGATTCCTGCTGCTTCCTAGGATGCTCTAGGAATGTGACTTCTATGGCAGGAACCATAGAGTTTGTTTTTAGAGTGCTTTTCCTTTTCTTCCCAGTTTTTTTCCCTCAGAAATTTTTCCAAGTAACAGAATGTGGGTCATCAGGATCCCTCAGCAAGAGATGAATTAGAGGAGGGAGGAGGGCTAGGAGCCAGGAATTCTGGATGACTGGATGGTTTGAGAAGAGACATTTCTGGGAGGTGTGTTGTTGTTTTTCTGATCAAAGCAGGTGTCAGACCACTGAAATACTCTTGGATAGGAGTTGGATGTGAGTGTGTGGTGTTTTGAGTGTGAGTGCGTGGTGTGTGTGTTTTATTCTATTTTATTTATTTATTTATATCCTGCCTTTTTTCTTGCAAGGAATCCAAGGCGGCCTACATAATCCTCCTCCTCCTCTCCATCTTATCCTCAGAACAACCCTGTGAGGTAAAGTCCATGACTGGCCCAAAGTCACCCAGTGAACTTCATCACTGTGTGAGGACTAGAACCCAGATCTCCCGAGTCCCAGTCCAACACTCTAACCATTACTCTACACTGGCTCTCTATATGAGTTGTGTGTGAACGTGCATGCATGTGCATGCACACATATGTGGTCCCCGCCACCCCAGCAGACACTCCAGGGCCAAAAAGGTCTGGAGGACCCTGTCTTTCTATCTATCCATCTGTCTATCCCCTTTCCCTATAATAAGGCCCCCACCTTTAAGACCATCCAAAAATGCGCTGCTCAGAATCCTCATTATTAGGGACGTGACAACAGTGAGGGGTAGGGATTTCTTGGTAGTGTCCCCAAAGCCCTGGGATATACTCCCCTTTTCAGTGCTTGTTTAAGCCTAGTTTTAGGTTGATGTTTGTTTGCTTCAGGGTTTCCAAGGTATTTTATAGCAGCTGTTTTTAGTCAATTTGCTTCTGCTGCTTCTTTTTTTGTTGCCATTGTTTTTATGATAGGTTTTATTGCTGTATATTTTGCATAATGTTTTATCAGTTGTCCTGCGGTTATTTGAAATTTATTCTATATATGCATTATTGAAAACATTTGTGCCCTATATATTTTGACTTATAGCTGACTATGCCTAATGGTTCACTCCATCTGTTCCTTCTTTTGAATAATGCCATTTAAAAAAAAACCCTCAGACCACCACCCTCTTCACACATTTGCCTCAAGGACTTTTCACTATGAATGGGTATGGGCTGGATGGAAGTGAGGAGCTTTTATGCTGATAACAACCCTGGTAATAATTTGCAGTCATGAGAGAGAGAGAGATTGCCAGCAGCAACTGTATATCAGAATCTGTGCTCCCAGCCTCTGTAGGTTGGGTACCCTGGCAACAACCTTGTCTGTCATACACAGCAGCACAGAAATGTGATGTTTACTGTACCAGAAGATAACAAGGGGTGGACAAGGGGAGGAAATATCCCTGATCTTTGTTTGAAATATAAGTCCTTGAGAGTACTGGGGGAGGGAAGCCTTGTTCTGTCAATATGCATGTGGTGTTTGTAATGCTCCCTTGAATGGCAGCAAAATGTTCCCTGCTCCTACAAGTACATTCTTTGTCCTAAGGAATTATTTGTCTTTAAAAAAAAAAAAAACTTTGACTGCAGCATTGAAGTTGTTTTTCTTCCTTCAAACTTGAAGACAACCCACCTCCTCAGATGTTAAAAATATTTAAAAAGTGATGCAAAGAGCAACGCTTGGGGAAAATGATGTTCCATGTGGAATACATAATATAAAACTTAAGTTTGTTTATTAATTTATTTAGTTCTGTTTCTGTCCCCCTCATCCTAACTTCTTGCAACAAGTAGCAACAGTTTAAGAACAAAAGATAAAATAAAAGGAGAGAACTCAGTGGGCTTGTTCACATGTCATGACAGCCCACCGTGGGTTAATTTATCCTCGGGCTGTTGCGTCATGTCATTACTTGTGTTAGGGTTATTTGAGGGTCTAACCCTCAAACAACCCCTGCCACCAGGGTTCGCACCACGACACAGTAAGCCAGGTCCTCATGGGGACCACACCTGGCACCACGCAACAGCCCTATGGGACAGACCTAAGACCTATTTTTTCTCCACATTTATTTCACCTTTCTCATCCATTATGTTAATGTAATGCATCTAATTAACAACCAAATCTTGATCTCCCACTCAATAATAGTAGGTGACTGATACAATAACAATTTCTAATAATTATGAAGACCCTTGCTGAAATTATTAAGTAATAAAGTAAATCAGTATAGTACTCAGTATAGTAACTCAATCTGTACCCATTTCTTCTAAGTAACCAAATTACATCACTACTGGATCCAGTGAAATTCCCATTCCTGTTATTTCCCCCCACCCCTTTTTTTGTAGCCAAAACTTCTAAATGGACAAACAGTCCCACGATACATGCAATATACCTACTTTTGGACAGTTACAGTGCCAAAAGCTATAAGATGTCCTCACATACACATTTTTCCATGGGGTCAAATATCATATTGCAAAAATTTAAAAATAATTTCCCATTAAACTAATATTCATGGTCAACTTCATATATTTTCCCCTGTGTATCCAAGTCCTATCAGGAATTCATCTTTTTAATTCTTTGGCCTAATAGAGCAATATGAACTCTGTATTTATGGTGTCTATTAAAATATTGTATATCTCAGATATATCCCCTTATTTGTACTCATTATTAATTTTTCAAATTCAGTTTCTTATCCTATTCACAGAGAGTTTGCTTTGAGCCCAATTCATTATTGGAAAATATGGATTAATGGGGAACCTTAATTCATCTCTCCTCATAACCAAATCTTGATTTGTCAGAATCCTTCCATTCTGTACTAGTTTTTTTAATCTTGACACCCCAGACTGAGCCCATTTTTTTCCAAGTATCTCTCTGAATGGGTCTGCACAAAGTGACTTCAGGGGCAGATATACCAGTGCTTACTCTTAAAAGTACTCCAAGTTGTCAAAATAGATTTTACCACTGGATCGTTCACGTTTCTCCTACTTCTTTTCATTAATTTTTGACTGTGGTAAATATTTTAAGAGGATATCAAATTCTTGCTGTTTCTGAAGAAAAGACAAAGATTTCCCTTCTGTTCAGATCCATTCTCACATTGCTTGTAATCGAGCAATGTCGTAATTCTCAACCAGTTCCCCCCCTCTTTTTTAATATCTGTAGCTGAACTCCATTTTTTTTTACTAGAAAATGTTACTAGAGTAAAATTTTTGAATCACTTTCTGCCGTTGATTAACAGAGTAATCCTATACCCACTCACCAATCTCATTGGGGCTGTTTGCACATAATGGCAGCAAATTGTGGTTAACAATTTGCCATGGTGCATAGCAGATGCATTCTGCAGCATTTTGAATATTCAACCTCCAACCTAACTACTAATTGTAGGCACACTGTGGGTTGTTTAACCCACAATTAACATACAGTCATGCCTTGGATTGAGAGCATGATTCGTTCCGGAAATGTGCTTGTAATCCAAAACACTCTTATATCAAAATGAAATCCCCCCCAAAAAATTTGTACAGAGATTTTTAATTTAAGCCGTACTACAGTACTTGTATTGCAAGACGTCACTTGTATACCAAGTCAAAAAAAATTAAATAAATATTTAAAAATTTGCTTGTCTTGCAAAACACTCTCAAACCAAGTTACTTGCAATCCAAGGTATTACTGTATAGTATCCAGGTTCGGTTGTCACGTAGCAACCCCCAATCGGCCCAATCGGGTTGAATATTCAAAATGGCTGCATAATGCTTCTGGCATGTACTGTGGCAAATCATGGGTTAATAATTAACTTACAATTTGCTGCTGTTACGTGTGAACACTTTGGACCATTTACCCAGTAGGTTTCAACTAATAAATGTGTCACTATTCACATTTATTTGGTCTGGGGATAAGCAAAATCCGCCCCGCACACTCAGGTCCTCTGGGAAGAATCTACTTCAGTCAGCCAAAACTAGGCTGACAAGTATTACCCAGAGGACCTTTTCTTCTGCTGCTCCCAGATTATGGAATGGCCTGCCGGAGGAGATTCGTCAATTTACCAGTATCTTAGAATTTAAAAAAGTCATAAAGACTGATCTCTTCCGGCAGGCCTATCCGGCAAAATTTTAGGATGGCTTTAAGATGTTTTTAAGATGTTTTAAAATGTTTTTAAGATGTTTTAATAGTATGTGTTGTGTTTTGATTAGTTTATGTATTTTATATTTTTTGCTGTTCCCTGCCTCAATCTAGTCGGAGAGGCGGGTAAGAAATATTATTATTATTATTATTATTATTATTATTATTATTATTATTATTATTATTAGGCACAGAAGATAGTGTACACTTTGGGCTGGACATACATAGTAAAAATATTAAAAGGATAAAATAATTCTAAGTGCTTTTGAGGAGTGAGTGAGAAGCCCTAAAAGACAATTAGTAAGACAATATTACTAAGTGAGAGGAAATGGAATTGATTTGTAAAACATATTTATTACTGAAAGAGGAGCGAGAGATGAATTAGTCATAGCAGAGTAATTCAGTAATCTAGGAAAAGAAAACAGTAATCCTGGATGCAAGTCTTGTTGGGATGTAGTGGGAGTTAAAGCGAGAATGAGCCATGTCAGAAGCATCACCAGCAGTATCAAGAAGAAAAAGCTAAAATAATTGGTTTCAAGGTTAACAGTAAAGTCAGTAGTAGTTTGGAGGTGATCTTAGAAACAATGGGCCAGTTTGCACGATCAGAATAAGCCACTGTGGCTTATTTAAATCATGGTGCATGTGGGGTGTGATTTCCATAATCACTGCCTGGGCACAGCTTGTTGTGTTGTCTGAACCCAGGTGGCATGGCTTGTTGGAAGGGGAAGCAACCCTCCAATAACCAACCCATGGGCTGTTGTAGTGTAGGCAATTTTAAGGCAATGGTCATGTCAGGCATACCAAAGAGGTCTCGCTTAAAAGACTGTCTGAACCAAAATTTGCTTTTGACCTATTACTGGCAGGAAGCTTGACCTGGGGAAAAGAGAACATTACGAGAAAATGTCTTACTCAATAAGGTTCATGCCCCAGATTGGTCAAAACCACAAAGAACAAGTTAGGAAATTTCTATAGAACTATAGAATTAACAGAACGTTATCAGATATGAATAAATATGAAGAGGTGGGATTAAAAGAGTACAGTAGACTATCAGAGTACACTAAGCAATCACATCACATATCATGTTCAAGTGTAAAACTATAAATGTAAAGGGAACAAGCCATGCCCAGGAAGTGATTATGGAAATTGTGCCCTGTATGCACCGTGATTTAAATAAGCCACCGTGGCTTATTTTGATGGTGTGAGCCAGGTCAGAGAGTGATTATATCATATGGAAGGGGGTGGTGGGGAGGCACAAGGAATACACAATGAAAAAAAAGAGCAAAGAGCAATACTTGACATCAAGTGTGATAATAGGCTAAAATAGTTATAAGCTACAATATATCAATTTCCCAAAAGTTAAGAAATGGTAGCCAAGGTCATTCAAGTTTGTGTTTTTCTTCTATCAGTTGGACAATCTGAGTAAATTTTGCCATTTCAATTATTTTCCATGTTTACACTACCATTCCTTAGACTATGGTATGGCTATACTGTGCCATTTATAAGCAGTTCACATCTTTGCTGCTGTTTCTAGGTTCCAGTTTAGTGTATGACAAGTGCTTGCTTCCAAACTGCAAGGCACTCAACCTCCTGAGATTGCTATAAGAGGGAAACAGTGGGACCTGAAACAAAATATTACAGCGTGGACTATTCCTGTTCAGTGTTTCAGCCAAGCATGACCTCTTCCAGGATACTCCATTCCACCACCACCTATCCTGGTTTTCAAGGTTTCCCCCCCCCCTCCTAATAGACACTCAGCATTGTGTAGCTACTGAGCATGCTTAATCCTTATTGGACTGTTGGATGGGAGGTTGTCCCCTTATGTCTTTGTTTTGCCTAAAGAATCCCCCCCCCCCCAAGCATGCTAATACTGTCCTCTTGTTTATCAGTACCCTGTTTTGGCTATGATCCTGGAAGCTTCACTAGCTGAGTTTGCTATCAGAGGAAATAGTATCCAATTATCATAATGGATCACCAAATGAAAAGATTCAAACTAGCTGGTTTGACCATGTAGTGTTAGATTGACCTGGTTCACACAACATGACAGCCCACCATGGCTTAATTTACTTGTGGGGTTGTCACATTGTGCCAGGTGCCCAAGGGCGCTGTTTTTATACGGCATCCATGGGAAACATAAGAATATAAGAAGAGCCATGCTGGATCAGACCAAGAGTCCATCCAGTCCAGCATTCTGTTCACACAGTGGCCAACCAGCTGCCCATGGGATCCCACAAGCAGGACATGAGTGCAACAGCACCTTCCCGCCCATGTTCCCCAGGAACTGGAATACATAGGCATACTGCGTCTGATACTGGAACGGGAACAAACTTGCCACGGGTTGTCGTGTTATGTGAACCCAGGTGGCAGGGGTTGTTTGAGGGTTAGATGGTCCTCAAATAACCCATGGCTTATTTTAGGTTATTTAAGGGTTGTCTAACCCTCAAACAACCCTTACTGCCTTTACTCGCACAACATGACAAGCCGCAGCAAGCCGGGTGCCATGCAAAAATGGCGCCTGTGGGCTCTTGGTACAATGTAACAGCCCCACAGGTAAATTAAGCCATGGTGGGCTGTTGTGATGTGTGAACAGGACCATTGTGTTTGCCTGTATTCTTTACCTGTAAATCACATTCTCTTTCATACTCTCAATATTCTGTTAGTATATTGCTCCCTGAACATATTCTGAATATTTTTTCATACAGTCAAACATGGGTAGAGATTGGGATAGCAGAATAGCTAAATGTTTATTTTTTTTTTCTCTCTTTTTGGTTTCTCTCCATGGTCCAGCACAAAAAGTCTTCGCTAACTTACATTGATAATTTCAGCCTATACCACACTAAAACTTTATGTGAAAGACAAGTCCTGTAATATTCTTTTCCTGACAGCTGTACTACTAGTATGTCAGCAACCTTAATGCTCTGATATTGAAATGTACAACAGTAAAAAGCCCTCTCATTTTACCCTGATTTCTGAAACATACATCTACAGAAGTTCAGATATAGAAAAATATTCGCTCAAAAGGTCTTGTGGTCTCCCCTCGTACCCACCTTAAAGAAAACCTTTATAAAATTCTGTGTTGGTTTCTTACTACATACAGGATAGACAAAATTTGCACAAATGGCAATGATAAATGTTGACAGTGTAGTAGACATGAAATAGACTTTCTACTGAACTGCTGGTCCTGTCCTAAAATCCATGTAGAATATATATATATATAAGAATATATAATCAAACCAATGAACAGCTTGCTATATCATTCCATTCAACTTAATTAACATTCTTTTGGGATATCTAGATAGATCTAAAAAAATACAATCATATTCTTAAAATCAGGATGAGCAAAATTTGAGGTAAATTTGTCATATTTTTAGCTTGTGTTACAGTTTTTAGAAGGCAGGAACAATTTTTTTTAATATTACATAATGTTATAATGAATACCTAGCTTTCCTCTTCAAATGTTTCCTGGCGTATGAATCTTCCAACACCCCACCCCAAGTTTGACATTCAGTATGAATTTAAATATCAGACATAGCATATTGCTATTTGTAAACTCAGAAATGCATAATTAATTTTGCTTCATGATTTACATTATTACCGTGGCAATTGCATATACAGTCATGTGAAAAAGAAAGTACACCCTTCTCAAGTTCCATGGTTCCACGTATCAGGACAGAAGAAAAATCATTGGGCCCGTAGCAGGTCTCAAAATTATAGATTTCATAGATCATAGAGTTGGAAGGAGCCTACAAGGCTATCGAGTCCAACCCCCGGCCCTGCTCAATGCAGGAAACTAGAGGAGGGGTCTCCCATCCAAATAATAACCAGGCTTGACCCTGCTTAGCTTTCCACACTCAGACAAGCTGAGCCAGCATAAGCCACACTTCAGGTAGCAGGTGATGTAAAAGACCTCTGTCTGTGATCATGGAGAGCTTCTGTTAGACGCCACCATCAGCGCTTAGGTAAAGACAACCTCAGATGATCAACAACACATGACAAAATACACCGTGGCATTATTTATTGCACAGAAATACAGCCAAAATGGAAAAGCCATGTGGGAAAAACTAAGTACACCTTATGATTCAGTAGCTGGTAGAACCACCTTTAGCAGCAATAACTTGAAGTAATCGTTTTCGGCATGACGTGATCAGTCTCTCACATCGTTGTGGAGGAATTTTGGCCCACTCTTCTTTACAACATTGCTTCAGTTCATTGCGGATTGCGGGCATTTGTTTATGCACAGCTCTCTTAAGGTCCCGCCACAGCATTTCAATCGGGTTAAGGTCTGGACTTTGACTGGGCCATTGCAGCACCTTGATTCTTTTCTTTGTCGGCCATTCTGTTGTAGATTTGCTGGTGTGCTTGGGATCATTGTCCTGTTGCATGACCCAATTTTGGCCAAGTTTGCCGGACAGATGGCCTCACATTCGACTCTAGAATACCTTGGTATACAGAGGAGGTCATGGTCGACTCAATGACTGCAAGATGCCCAGGTCCTCTGGCTGCCCAGGTCCTCAAGCCCAAATCATCACTCCTCCACCACCGTGCTTGACAGTTGGTCAGAGATGTTTGTGCTGATATCCTGTGTTTGGTTTTTGCCAGACGTGGCGCTGTGTGCATTATGGCCAAACAGCTCCACTTTGGTCTCGTCCGTCCAAAGGACATTGTGCCAGAAGGCTTGTGATTTGTTCAGATGTAGGGGTGTTCATGTACCTTGGGGGGGGGCGCCTCGCCGCCACCTCGACTCTCCGTGGCAGCGCCCCCGACTCATTCTTCTGGGTGGCGCAGAGCAGTTCTCCGCGCCACCTTGAGCCTGCTGAGACGGTTGTGCTGGTCCCGTCCCAACTGGGCTGTTTCTACGCAAAACACGTAGCGCGGGGGCCCAGCACGCTGGTGGCTGGTGCAGGGTCCCGTCGCGTCATTTCTGGCCGCCCAGAAATGACGCGACGGGCCCGGCGTGGCGGGCTCGAGGCGGCAAGCCCAGACCAGTAAGGCCCTGCAAGTCTTGGGCGGGCGTGAGCGGGGCCGATTTCGGGGCCGAGGCGAGCAGTTACATCCCTATCAGATGCAACTTTGCAAACCCAAGCCATGCTGCCATGTTCTTTTTAGAGAGAAGAGGCTTTCTCGTTGCACTTGCTGACTGCGGGCTGTAGCGCCTGAAATGTAACACTTGGATGTTTTGCAGTTTCTCTGAGCATTGCACGGTCTGCCCTTGGGGTGAATTTGCTGGGACGTCCACTCCTGGGAAGATTGGCAACTGTCTTGAATGTTTTCCACTTGTGAATAATCTTCCTCACTGTAGAATGATGGACTTTAAATTGTTTGGAAATGGCCTTATAACCCTTCCCGGATTGATGGGCAGCAACAATTGCTTCCCTAAGATCATTGCTGATGTCTTCTCTCCTTGGCATTGTGGTAACACACACCTGACTGCTGGAGACCAGCAAACTCCTGACACTTCAGCTTTTATAGAGGTGGTCATACTTGCTGATGGTCAATTCATCAAGGGCATTTGCTTAGCAGCACCTGGCTGCTCCTTAGCCTCTTCATACCTTTGGCAGCAGGAAGGGTGTACTTAGTTTTTCCCACATGGCTTCTCCATCTTGGCTGTATTTCTGTACAATAATTAATGCCACGGTGTACTCTGCCATATGTTGTTGTTCATCTGAGGTTGTCTTTACCTAATTTTGAGACCTGCTACGGGCCCAATGATTTTTCTTTTGTCCTGATACATGGAACTCGAGAAGGGTGTACTTTCTTTTTCACATGACTGTAAATATGTTGATCTGGCGGCAGGGGCTGGGTGGGGATTTTCAGGGGGTTTTGTTCTGTTGGAGTCTTCTGTTATGTAAAACCCTCAGCTACTCTGTGGCTGGATTTAGAGATTATTAAACAAATTGTAATATCAGCTCAGGGAACATTCAAGAACTTTCTGTCTTCCTGTACTGTCTGACCCTGACAAGCTTTTCTTAATGTGGCTTTAAATCTTCATGTAATGTACTTCAGTATGCATTTTAATGCAGAAGAGATTGCACATGGCATACACATTGTGGTTAGATAGACAACTGTGAATATTATTAACAATCAACGAAATTAAAAGGAATCTGCTGCAACTGGAGAGTTAAAATGGATCTTTGAATATTTCAGTAAGGATTTCATCCATTCAGTGTATTCCCCCGTAAATTAAAAGCAACTGCAAATGGACAGGTTAATGCTTGAGCTATTACCCGTATATACTCGAGTATAAGCCGACCCGAATATAAGCCGAGGCACCTAATTTTACCACAAAAAACTGGGAAAACTTATTGACTCGAGTATAAGCCTAGGGTGGGAAATGCAGCAGCTACTGGTAAATTTAAACAATAAAGATAGATACCAATAAAATTTCTAAAATGTAGGAATGTAAGTCTATATTTTTAATCTAGCTAGCCTTTCAATCTAGTAGCCAGAGAGGCAGAGGCTGTTAAATTAGCATTACAAATCCTGGTGTTTGTTAGTAGGATTAGCATAAGTGCATAGAGGTTTTGGTTTTCCTCAGTTGGAGTTAGAAGAAGAAAGTTTATGTAGATGTACCACCAATTAAGAGACAAAAGCTTGAGTTTCTGGCAGCTATCTCTCAAGCGAGCTTCAACTTCAAGCAAAGATTTTGCTGTTCGTGACTCGGCGAGAAGGGAAATTGACTAGCTGGAAGTGATTCATGAGCCAGCTACTGAAGACTCGCTCCCGCTGTTCATCGCACATACATAGAGCTTTCAGACCAGACGCTGACTCAAGTATAAGCCGGGGGGGGGGCATTTTTCAGCACAAAAAATGTGCTGAAAAACTCGGCTTATACTCGAGTACAGTAATACCTTGGATTGCAAGTAACTTGGTTTGAGAGCATTTTGCAAGACAAGCAAATTTTTAAATATTTATTTAATTTTTTTTGACTTGATATACAAGCAACGTCTTGCAATACAAGTACTGTAGTACGGCTTAAATTAAAAATCTCTGTACAAATTTTTTTGGGGGGATTTCGTTTTGATATAAGAGTGTTTTGGATTACAAGCATGTTTCCGGAACGAATTATACTCTCAATCCAAGGCATGACTGTATATACGTTAATTGTTATCCTGCCTATAGCACACACTGTAGCATTTCAATACAGAATCTATTTTTCTTGTACTATAAATGGCTGATAAAATGATGTTTCATGTATAAGGTGAACTCTAATGACCAGAGAAATCTCCCTGAAGATCATTGCCCAGCTAGTAATAACACAGATTCCTAAAGTAAATCTCCCTACATGGAAACAACAATACATATTAGAAACTAAGTGGATATTAACTTTTGGTTGTAATTCTTAAGTTTTAGACAACAATGCTAATTGTCACAGAGGCTAACCAAGTGCGTTTGAAAAATTTCATTTCCATTTCCATTGTGTACCGGTAAAGGGGAGAGGTCCAATACATCTTGTGATGTATTGCTTTCCTCTGTATAGGAGGCACGGTAGGGGTGGAGCCATGGGTTCTGGGGTGGTTTGTAAACCCGCCCACCCTTGCTGGGTTCAGATGACATGACAAGCTGTGCCTGGTGAAGGTAATTATTGTAATTCGGCAGCATGCACCAGGCAGGAAAAGAAGCCATGGTGGCTTATTTTCCTTCTCTGATCATGCAAACCCGCCCAACAATTATATCATTTGGAGGGGTGGGGAAGGCACAAAAAAATACACAATGGGGAAAAAATAAAGAGCAATACTTACCATCATGGTGAATGTTTACAAAACACATGGAAGTATAAAGGGCAAATCTTCACATCATGAGGCAACTACAGTGTTCAAAAACCTGTATTTCCCTTGTAATGCAAATGGGAGGGAGGACATTTGCAGGGTTGAATCAAAAGATGGGAGGGGTGCTTAACCCCTCCACTGCCTTCTGTCTCACATGCAAATGCTCCTCTCTGTCTTTCACTGCACACACCCTCCCCATCCAGGTTTAAAGTAGGAAAGTAATCAAAATTGGTGAATACATAGCGCTGAATGCAGTGGTGAAGATTTACAGGGAAAAATCTGCAAATGTGGAATGTATTGTGCATTACTTTCTCTTATAGCTGATTCTCCACTGTAAGTGCCCCTCATTTGTGTTATCTTGACAAACAGAGTGTTGGAAACACATATTTGCTGTGGTAATGTTGTTCTGTTACCATTTAAAAATGAAAGGAGCAAAGGGAAGTTGTATCAGAAGGATAATGGTTGGAAGGACAAATTATCAGTAAGAGGTAACTTTTTCTTCAGTCTTCTAATGTTTCTCCCATCTCTTATAGGCCAATAACAAGCCTGAAATTGAGGCAGCCCTTTTTCTGGATTGGATGCGACTTGAGCCTCAGTCCATGGTATGGTTGCCAGTTTTACATAGGGTGGCTGCTGCTGAAACCGCCAAACACCAAGCGAAGTGCAACATCTGTAAGGAGTGTCCAATTATTGGATTCAGGTATATTGTTTTCATTGTCAATGTTCTTTTAATTATCAGTTGAATTGAATCCATCAAGTGTTACTACTCTAAATAGAGGCCATATTTAAGAGCGTTGAACCCTTCTATAGTGCAGAAGATAGGTCTGTGGAAACTGAAGTATGTATATTATTATTATTATTATTATTATTATTATTATTATTATTATTTCCATTTCTATACTGCCCAATAACTGAAGCTCTGTGGGCGGTTTACAACAATTATAAAAATTACGTAATAAAATACAATTATACAATAAAAATACAATTGGACACTGCGAACCTGGCATTAGAAATAATGCTTGGTTCTCTGTTAGTGTTTGGGGGGGGGGTATGTCATACACCTGCCCATGGACAAAGTGTTACATCTATTAGTATGTGAGGGGAGGGGGGAGTGTGAGAGGAGTGTGGAATGTTGTATGTCTGCTGATTGGCTGAGAGAGTGAGAAGGGGGGGTGAAGCCTGTGATATAAACAGTGGGCGGTGCTGTTCAGGAGAGAAGTCGCAGAGGGCTGTCTGAAGAGAGGGGGAGAGAGTGTGTTTTTGAGAGCTGTGGAAGTGTTCTGAGTGGAGTTGGGAGCTGGAGTCTTGTCTGAGAGAGAGAGAGAGAGAGAGAGGGAGGAAGGAAGGGAGGGAGGGAGTTTTCAACATTTAGAATCCAATAACATTATCCATTTCCCTACCCTTAATTGTAGTTAAATAAACTTATTTCATTTTTAAAACTTAAAAGGTGTGGTCTGAATTTATTACCCTGGGGGGGGGTTGGTGGCAGCAGAGGAGATTAAGAGAGTGTGGAGGTGGGATTTGACCATAATAAAGTTGCGAGTTCGAATCACAAGTGGTGGTGAGTGGTGAGGGGCATCATGTTTCTCATTTCCACATCTAAAGCCAGCCTCCTTAATTAAAGTGTTTACTTTATATTCCTTGTATTCTGAAAAAGTAATCATGCTGTTTGGCTTGCTTTTTAATCACTTTCCAAAGTTTTGTAAAACATGCAAATGAAAAGTTGGAGGATACAAAACAAATCTCTAGTTCACAGAAGAAGTTGCTTGCCATGAATGGAATATAATCCTGGTGTACTAGAAACCCCATTATATAATGATCATTTCTTTAGAATGAATCTGCTCAGCCTATCATAAACCCCTCTTAACAATAGTCTTAACCCTAAATTCTGAAATTATGTTGCTGTGTTTAGACATCTGGATCTCAACAGCATGGTTACTATAGAAATGAATTAGTCAATATCTTGCAAAATAGCTATTGGAATGCCTGTTCAGAATTCACTTAACTGTTAAGTAAATACTTGCTTTCAATTTATGCTTATGTTTATTTTATTTGTATTTGTTTCTTAATAACTGCTTTGTATGGTCTTTGTGTTTTTCATCCATGTAGTTCTCTTCATATTGGTATTTTTCCTTCTGTGCATCAAGCTGTTGATAAGGAGCATTTTAGAATTTTATTTTTAAAGCTCAGCTAGATGACTGAGTGGGCTGCACTCACATAAAACATCATAATTGTGTCTGTTTTCAAAGAGAGTGATTGTGTGACCTTAAGTAGAAATGCACCAAGCAGATTTATGAAAAGATAAGTTTACTTCTTGCTCCTTCAGCTTGATGCAAAGTACTGGATGTTAAAAAATATTGTAAAACATATAGGATATATATAGTCACTTGTTTCTTTGAATTATAGTATTCTTAGTCCATTATCGAGACACCACATAGTATGGATTCACATTATCAAATCCAATCATTTCCCCCATGATTAGGTATCTCTGAGTCACCTCATTGAGGTTATCCATATGAATTCTGGTCTTGTGAATGATGCATATACTGAATCAGACCATTGATCCATCTAGTTCCATACTAATCTGGAAGCGGTTCTCCAAGGTATCAGGCAAAAGTCTTTTTCAGCCATTCCCAAAGATCCGTTGAACTAGAGATGCCAGGGATTGAACCTGGAACTTTCTGTATGCAAAGCATGTGCTTAACCATTGGGGAAGCTATGCATGTTCCCAACAAAATTCTTAAATGTTTCTCTGATTGGGAATTGAACACAGGCTACAATGGTGAACATGCCAAAATCTGACCATTAGATACCAGGGACAGGTGGAGAGCTCTGTCGGGTTTCCAGTGTTTATATTTTGGGCCAACCTGTTTAGAAATCAAAAACACAGTTGACCTTTGTTCCAAGGACATGTTGAATCATCCATGAGGCTGGAATGCAGTTGAATATTTGTAAGAAACTGACTGAAGAAAGTAACCTTTCATCAGTTGATATATCATTGCCTTTAACAGAGCATTACAGCTGTTAGATATGATAGTAATATTGTAATAATCTGTATCTCAGTTTATATTTCTGCAAAACTTTGTGACAATCTGCAGTCATTCCCATTCACGCAAATTCTGCCACTGATTCTGGTAGAATGGATTTCAGCTACTGGCCACAATACAGAGATAGTTACATGGTGCATGCATCTCATTAAATTAAATTGGATGTAACAGCTATGACTGTTCAGCCAATTTATTTCAACTTAGGCTACAACCCTGTACGCACTTACCTGGAAGTAAGCCCTAGATAAGTGAAATGTAGAGGACTTACTTCAGAGTAGACACGGAGGGCTACACGGTTAGGCATGCTTAACCTGCTCTTAATTGTATTGCAAATCATGTTTCACATACAGTGTAATCCTATATATGTCTGCTCAGAAGTATCTCCTATTGGGTTCAGTGGTGCTTACTCCCAAGTGAATGGGTATAGGAGTGACACCTTGAAGGCATTTTTCAGAATCACTTTTCCCATAATCAATTTAAAGAGTCAAGTTGCTACATCAGAATAGCTGTGTGCCTGTATCCCCTTCATAAAGCCCACAATTATGCACTGCTGATGTGGTTTAATAATACCATCATATAAACCTGCATGCTTCAAGTTTTGTTTTTCTCCTATGTTTGTTTATTTCATTTGTACCCCACCTTTCTACCCAAAAATGGCACTTGAGGCAGCTTACAGAACCCATTATAATTGCTTAAAACAATAAAGCAATACATTAACATACAATAAAAACATGACAGCTACAGAAAAGGTACAGTAATACCTTGGATTGAGAGCATAATTCGTTCCGGAACCATGCTTGTAATCCAAAACACTCTTATATCAAAGCGAGTCTCTGGCGGGCGTGAGCGGGGCCGATTTCGGCCTGCTACGCCTGCTCGAGGCGAGTGGTTACATCCCTGCACTATTTGTCTTGCAAGACGTCGCTTGTTTATCAAGTCAAAATTTATTTTAAAAATTTGCTTGTCTTGCAAAACGCTCTCAGACCAAGTTACTTGCAATCCAAGGTATTACTGTATTATTAAAAACAGTACCCAACCTAATAAACCCACTTACAGGGTAAAGGCCTTCTTAAATAAAGCAGCCTTTGCCTACCAGCGGAAGGACAGCAGAGAGGGAGCATACCTAGCCTCCCTTGGGAGGGAGTTGCACAGCCTGGGCGCAGCCACTGAAAACATCTTCTCTCCGGTCACTGCCAAACATGCCTCTGAAGGTGGTAATCTCAATAGAAGGACCTTTCCAGAAGATCTTAAGAACCAGGCAGGCTGCTATAGGAGAAGGTGGTCTTTCAGGTAGCCTTGCCTCAAGCTGTTTATGTTGTTGTTTATTTTAAACCATTTTGCTTTTAGTTTTCTGAATCTAGGCAAATCTTGGTTTACAGTTCTGAATTTTTCCCCCCTTCTCCTCCAGATACAGAAGTTTAAAGCACTTTAACTATGACATCTGCCAAAGTTGCTTCTTTTCTGGCCGAGTTGCAAAGGGTCATAAGATGCATTACCCAATGGTGGAATACTGTACACCAGTAAGTAATAATCTGTGTCCCCTAATATAGTTTTCTAGGTAGAAAAACTTCATTTTGTGTAAGGCAGTGGATTGTTTTTGATAATCAAATCAACAATTAGTGTTTAAAGCATGACATCTTGGTATATGCTGTGAAAAAAATGGTAATAACTAAGGATAGTTCAAGGATATTTACTAGTTATTCTTGATATGTTACTGTATCAGAGTGCTAAATAATAATTGCTTATATGTGTACTGTGTTATAAGCCTAGGATTCTTCAAGATGATATTTACATCTTAAATGGCTCAAAAAAATTAACTCGATAGTAAAATGACCCCAGCTGGCTTTAAAATTCAATCTACTGATTTACAAACTACCTCCTATAGAAGTAAACACATAAGAAAATTAGTTTAATAGTCTCAGTGTTAGGGGTGTAGTTATGTCATCAGATGATATAATGATATCTACAAATCAAGAATGTACCAGGGAAATAACGTTTCTTAACTGTAGGAATGGTGGGAAGTTGGAAAAAGTTGCTTGGGGAAGTTGAGTGTGCTTTCCGGATATTTTTAATAGGTGTATGGTCCCCACAGCATTGACGCACTGTGATTCATGCCATCATTTTGTCATCGTCGTCACTAGAAATGCGGAATTTCATTTTTTTGTTGTTAGTGTGTGAAGCCTAAATACCCAAAGAATTTTGGAGACTTCATGAAGGACAAATTTGGGGTTATGAAGATTTTTTAACTCACAGATTAGCTTGGCTAGTTATCTTGGGGAATTTTCATCCTATTCAATAGAGAATAATTTTCCTTGTAGTGCACTTGTTGAGGTAATGATTCTAAAGAATAAGTGGGAGGGAGATGCTACTCCGTGTGTAAGGGTCCTGATGCAAATGAGTCTAATTGTTGGTACTATCTAATTGTATGATTCTATATAGTTCTTAGGTGTGATGCTATCATACAAACATATGATAGCCCTTTTCAGATCTTTTACTGGCATATGGTTGGATTCTTTATGGTCCCATTCATACAATCACATCTTGTCTTTGAACAATGGTTTAAGAGCCTTGGTGGTTCCGAAGCTTCCCAGCTTGCACAAAATGGGAAACAATGTTTTATTAAGGAATTCCTGGCTTATTGAGGCACATTGAAAAGAGGCTTTGGCTGCATTCGCACATCACACTATTCACCCTGTGAATAACCAACGGTGGATTGGTTGTTCGCAGAACAACCCATGGTGTGCCCAACAAATGAACGGGCTCACTGTGAGTTGTCTGCCCCTCCTCCCCCCACCCCTGGTCCCCCAGCCAGTATCCAAGGGGACTTGATGGTTAAAGCTGCCTCTCTGCTGCGATCGTGAGATCCTCCAGTTGGTTGGACACCGACTCTTCTCAGTGCCCTCACACTTTTTCACCCTTTCCACCCTTTTCAGAGACTATAGGTGCTCAGGAAGGTGGAAACAAGTGAGCCACCCCATTTATGGTAGCTGTCAGTTTAGACAGGAGCTGTCAAATTTCAGGCTTCCTTTTAAAATGAGGTTTTTGACAGGGCTACTGAGGGTTGGGGTTTTTTTGGACAAGGACATATACATATGTATATGCATATGTCCCTGTCAAAAAACCCTGATTAGCCCTGTCAAAAACCCATTTTAAAAGGAAGCCTGAGCTTTGACAGCTGTCAAAGCTCTGTGCTCCCATAAATGGGGTAGCTTGCACTTTCCCACTTTCCCAAATTCCTAAAGTCTCGGGAGAGGATGGAAAAGTGCGAGGACATGTAGAAGAGTCAGGTCCAATAAAAAAAACCTGGAGGATCTTGCCACGAAGGGGGTGATCTACTGGCCATCCTCTTTCACAAGCAAAGATCCCTCACATCTTTGCTTTCCCATGACAGCTTCCCTTTTGACAGCTGTCAAGAGTGCAAAGTGAAAAATAAACCTATTTACAACCTCTTTGGGTCAATGTCCATGGTTGGTGGCCGCTGCACTTTGACAGCAGACACCTCCCAGGACATTGCCCAGGCAAGGCTTCCTATTTTGGATCCCCGGAAGTGTGCACCTCTGCACTTGTGCAAGTACAACTAATTTTTTTTTAATGACCAAAAAATGTGCAAATTTCTTGAGTTTAAAAGGGGGGGGTGAACCAGTGACAACCCCCTCCTATGTGCCACTTGGCCACTTTAGAGGGACTGTTACTGGCTCTTAACTTGGAGATTGTGAAAAGTGATCTCCGAAGAAAAGGGGGGGTAAAATGGGGGGAAGCTTCGGTGAGCAAAAAAGGGCTCACGATCGTGGTGGGGGACACCAAGCAAATGATGGTTGCTCCACCATGCTGCTTGGGTATTAGTGGGGTGGCTGTCACTTGCGGTGGTCTGGGCAAGCTGGGCAAGAGTGGCAAGGGTTTTTTGCCACTCTTGCAGAATGGCCCGCTCGCCGCTTCCTTCTTGTACCCATGTTGGGGTCATTTGCCCGGGTTCAGACCACACAACAACCCATCATAGGTACAACAACCCCTAAAACAAGCCATGGGTTGGCAAGGTGGCTTGTTGCCCACAAACAAGCCACCCTGTGGGAAGCAGTCCAAGTTCATGCAACAGAACAACTCACCATGGCTTGTCACCCACGATGGGTTGTTGTGTGATGGAAACCCAGTCTTTGTGTGCCAGCAAAAGGTTTGTTTGTACTTCAGCTCATTAAGCTAAGATACCATCATCCAAATGCAGCTAATAAATAAGAAATCAGTAGTATGAGCCAGCTTTTAATTAAAGTTCTCAAGCGATTTATCCTATTCTACCCTGTCCACCTAGGTTAAGATAATTACTATACTGTTCTGCATATCCGAGGGAGGGTGAAGTGTAGGCATGTCTGAACAGCTTTTTTTTTTTTACAAACCAAAAAAGAAAATTGTTAATCTTCAATGTTGTAAAGTGCATTAGCATTTTCCTCCCATCTGTAATTGAAGGGGGTTGGATCATATTAGATAGCCTATTGTTTCTACTTGCCTCTTCCTAGCAAAGGAACAAAATCTTCATTAAAAACTAACATAATATATAGAACAGCATCCTTTTTGTATAAGTGATTTTCTTTCTTTCCTGCTGATAACAAGACCAATATGAAACTAAGAGTCTAATAAGAAATATATTGAGTTCATTACAGAATGTAATGAGAATACAGTGTCACTATAAAATTGGAGATTGTTCACTTCTCTACTTTTTCTTCAAAACTGCTTCTACCATGGCAAAGCAGCCCCCTATTTTCTCTAGGGGTAAGGAGGTTTGTTTTTGTTTGATAGATAATCAACTTAAACTGTTGACCTACATGCCACATATCATATGGAATTATAGGTAATCTCGGGTCTTGCAAACTTGATTTTTGAAAATGTATGTTTGTTTACTATGATCATAAGAACATAAGAAGAGTTATTCTGGGTTTGACTTAAGGCCTATCTAGTCCAACATTCTGTTTGCAAGGTGGCCAACTAGATGCTGGTGGGAAGTCCACAAGTAGGACATGAGTCTAATAGCACCCTCCTACTTGTGTTCCCTAGCAACTGGTATTCAGAGGCATGCTACCCCTGATACTGGAGGTAAAATATATTCATCATGACTAGTAGCCATTGATACTTACCCTCCATGAGGATGTTGGGCCTTTCTCATAATCTAGCAGTAGTGGATTTTATTTATTTATTTATTTATTTATTTATTTATTTATTTCATTTCATTTCTATACCGCTCAATAGCCGAAGCTCTCTGCGGTTCACAACCATTCACAAAAACACTGGCTTCTCCTTGGCCCTGCATCCCCTCTCATCTCCCAGGGTTGGGGGGGCAGTCCAGCTATAGCAGGCCCTGATGTTCCCTCTGCCTGCTCCTTCCTCCTTCGCTCCTTCCTCTTTCCCACAGGGCTGTTGATGTCAGTTAGCCCTGTGGGGGGGCAGTCCAATATTAAAATTGGGAATAGAATATTGTAGACCTGTAAGGTTTTACTAAGTGTTACTTGACATCCTTCATGTTTGTGAGCATGCTATGTAAATTATATTTTATTTATTTATTTATTTATTTACAGTATTTTTACCCCACTCTTCAGCCAGAAAAGGCTCCCAGAGTGGCTTACAAAGATTAATAATAGACAGTCCCTGCCCTCAGGCTTACAATCTAAAAGACATGACACAAAAGGAAAAGGGATTGGGAGGGAGGAGAAAGAAAGCAAAACTGGGGGTGTGTTCGCACGACATGGGAACCGCGGGGGAGCAGAAGTCCCCCGCGGTTCCCGTGTCGTGCGAACACCGACTGGGGGTGCCCCCGCGGGACGCACACAAAGTGACCATGGTCGGTAGAGGGGTAAGCCCCTACCGCGCGTGGCCACCCTGCCGTGTGAACAGTGGGTGGCTGTCCCACAGGGGCCGCACAGAGGCAGCAGCCAGAGCTGCCGACGCTCCAGCCTGTAGGGGCAAACGGCCCCTCTGGGCATCCTGGGGCCCTGCCCCCTAGCGCCGGGAGGCCCGCAGTGCAGGGACTGCTGGCTCCACCGGGGTCCGCCCACGCGCGCAGGGAGCAGGTCGTCCGCGGCACCCCGCTGGACCCTGCAGATCGCCCTGTGGTGCCTCCCCCGCCCGCAGCCTGGGTCGTGCGAACCGGCCCTCAGGCACCAGTTCTTAGGGCAGGGTATATATATGACCAAGTTTGCTAATGAACTGCAAATTTCCAAATAATGATACCCTTCTAATAAGGATGGTACTGAAACATGTTGCCATGTTCTTTGAATGCACAACAATTAGATGTTTACAGCTTAGGGGAAGAGGTAGCTGGTCAGTTGAATGTTTGAGTACCAATATCCCATGACTCTCTAAAAAGGTGTCTAGTAAAGAGATATCATTGAAATGTTACTTTCAGACTACTTCAGGAGAAGATGTTCGTGACTTTGCCAAGGTATTGAAAAACAAATTCCGAACAAAAAGATACTTTGCAAAACACCCAAGAATGGGTTACCTGCCTGTACAAACAGTGTTGGAGGGAGACAACATGGAAACGTGAGTATTCCATGAAATAGTATTTCATTTGATAAGCTCTTTGAACTCCCCAGTTGGCACCTGCTCCCTATATTTCCTAACTGCATAAAGCCTCTTTCATTTCTTTCATTTTTGTTTATTTTGGTTGAAAGAAAAATGCAAACTGACGTTTCAATTGCTATTCCCCTTACCTTTTCTCACCTGCTAACCCTCTAATAATTTAAACTTGTTAGCAGAAGAAAAATACCTGCTGTCTCATTGCTTGCCTTGAAAGCCCTTAAAATGGATGTAATTTGGATATGAGAAACAGAAGTCAGAACTGAGTAATTTTCTCTAGATATGGAGAATTCTTTATATCTTGCTATATTAATTTAAATTCTAATGCACAGTGTAAGCTTCACACACCAGTCCAAAGATTCTTTGCTATTATTATTATTGTTATTGTTATTATCAATAGCCAAAGCTTTCTGGGCGATTCACAAGAATTAGAACCCTAAAATAGAACATGATAAAAACATAATATAAAATCTTAGTTTATGTGCTAGTGAGAAGTAATATTTTAATGGCAATTGCACTGCAGCTTGTTATATCTCTTCTTCTCTCCCTCTCTTTAATATTTTATTTCTCATATTTTTGGCTGCTTTCCATGGACATTCATGTTGGGCTGTTGGATTTTCTTGTTTTTGGGTTTCTTCAACTTTCTGTAATTATTTTGCTGCTAAGATTTTCTGCCTCTCTCTTCACCTCCTCATTTTTTGTCTTGCAGTCCTGTTACTCTGATCAACTTCTGGCCAATAGATTCTGCGTGAGTACTTTTGCCAAAGTGTGCTGCTATTGCTGCTGCTACTGCTGCTGCTGTTGCATTCCCTCACTTTTTTGTTTTTAATTTCTGTTGGTTTTTTTTACATAAGTCCATTTCCGTCTTCCTCCTCCTCTTGCCCCTGCATTAAATTTTCTGAAAAGGAAAACAAAAATGTGTTCTAAATCAATAGAACGCTATCCCAGCAGGGTTTTCTACACTTCATGAAATGTTTGCACAATCTGGTTTTCTCTTGGACGTTTTTTTGGAAGTCATTGTAATTAACTTTTCTTTGGAGGCTGCAGTCTATTTGAATCACTGAGGTTTGGTTGCACAATCCTTCTACCTCATATGGAAATGTGCAAGTTAATGCTTGAATTTCTGGATAAAAATAAGCACCTTTTGTTGGAAAACAAGCAACTTCAGATTTGATTAGGTGTTTTGAAAAAAAAAAGGGAAATATGATATTGATCTTATATTTTAGGCCATTATTTAATGTGTGTGTGTATAAACACAGTTGCCCTGGTCCAAATACGTGTGTGCTCAGATACACATTTGAGTATCATGTGAATGCAGACTTTTCTATTCATTTCAATGAAGCAGCCCTATTGGGGCCTCTGTTTCTACATGGGATGTATCCTTCAGTTTAAATGAGTGGTGAAACACTTGCAGGTGGGTAGTGTCTATCTTCACATTTTGCATCTGCACCCCTAAGCAGTCACTAAGTTGCCTGAATTATAGCTAATTTTGGCCCATATGAATTCACTCACAAGTTAGTTCAGTAACTGAGCATATGAATAACTATCCACTTTAGATATGAATAACTATCAGCTTGGCATCTGGTGCTAACATAACTTCAAAATTGGTCTTAATTAATTGTTTATGCTTCTTAATCCACATATCTGCCAAATATTAGAGAAGGAGGAAGCCTAAAATTAGTCTAGGAATAGTACTAAAATTGTTTTGAAGTGTGTGGCCTCTGCTCTTTGCTTGCAAATAATGATAACTAAAACAAGTAATGCTAAAATTGTACATAGAAGAACATGGAGCATAGGCTGTTGCAAAGACAAACTACATTCTTTTAGGAAGCTGATAGTAAGGCACCAAGAAAACAATGTATCATGCTATTGTTAGCTGCATGTATTTAAAGATCTCGGCAGGATGAATTTTGGTACAATACAACCAGGCTACTATGTCTGTGATTAGTTTTCTACTACATACTCAACTACAAATAAACTAAGAATAAGTTGTATTTTTAAATCCCAGGGACAGGGATTTGAAACAATGGACCAAGTATTTATTTACTGTTGACAGGATGGAAGATGTGCATTGGCATCATGGAAAATGAGTGAGCCCGTATCATCTGTGGGTGTAGTTGAGCAGCCACTCAAAGGCATGATGTGAATAAAGTTGTTATTTGTGTGTGAAAGAGTGTGTGCATGGATAGATGGATGGATGCAAATATCATATACACACCAAGTTTTGAACTTCCAGAAGGCTTTTGACAAAGTTCCTTATCAAAGACTCCTAAGCAAACTTAGCAATCATGGAATAAGCAGAATGGTCATCCTATGGATCGATAACTGGTTAAAGAACAGAAAGCAGAGAGTAGGAACAAATGGTCAATTTTTGCAATGGAGGGAATGTAAGCAGTGGAGTCCCACAAGGATCTGTATTGGGACTGGTGCTTTTCATATTGTTCATAAATGATCTGGAATTAGGAGTGTGCATTGAAGTGACCAAGTTTGCTGATGACACCAAATTATTTATGGTGGTTAAAACAAAAAGGGATTACAAAGAGCTCCAAAGGGATCTCTCCAAACTGGGAGAAAGGAAATTAAAATGGCAAGTGTAAAGCATATATGCTGATGGGATCCAAGCTGGTAGTGACTGACTAAGAAAGGGATCTTGGAGTTGCGGTGGATAACTCAATGAAAATGTCAACCCAGTGTGCAGCTGCTGTGAAAAAGGCAGATTCCATGTTGGGCATAATTATACAAATACGCCCTTATACAAATCTATCATACGAACACACTTGGAATACTGTGTACAGTTCTGGTCAGCACACCTAAAAAGGAAATTATAGAGTTGGAAAACATGCAGAAAAGGGCAACCAAAATTATCAAGTGGCTGGACCAACTTCCCTATGAAGAAAGGTTACATCTGGGACTGTTTAGCTTAGAGAAAAGGCAAGTGAGGGGAGTCATTTAGAAGTGTACAAAATTATGCATGGTGTAGTGAAAGTGGATAGAATGACGTTTTTCTCCCTCTTTCATAATACTAGAACCCGGGCTCATCACTGAATGGTGAATGACCCAGATGTTGGGAGATTCAGGACAGATAAAAGGAAATACATAGCATACAGTTAAACTATGCATCTTATGGTAGCAAATTTCAGTGATGGCCACCAAGTTGGATGGCTTTAAAGGGGGATTAGACAAATTTGTGGAGGATAATGGCCGTTAGCCATGGTGGCTTTATATTAATTTCAGTATCTGAGGGAATATACCTCTGTATACCAGTTGCTAGGGAAAATGAGCAGGAGGGTGCTGTTTGTGCTCATGTCCTGCTGTGGACTTTCTAAGGCATCTGGTTGGCCATTTGAGAACAGAATGCTGGACTAGATAGGCCACTGGTCTGATCTAATATGGCTGCTCTTATGTTCTTAACAGTATCCCTTCTGAATGGGGAATTGCATGTTCTAAACTTCCCCATGGCAAGCTTCCTTTTATTCAGTTTTCAGTCCTCCCCAAACTTAATCTAGAACTCAATCCAGTCTCTCACTATGTTCTTATCTGTCCAGTTTTAGCCCGCACAACCTCTATAACACCATTAAATGACTGTTAGATCTCCCCTTTTTAAACTTCTGGAACAGTAATCTTGTCAGTCTGTACCAGCCTGAACCTTTTGTTCTCCAGCTGAATATGCCAAAATCCCCTACTGACATCAAGAGCTGTATAGAGCTGTTTCTGCTAACCCTACTGGTAATTTCTTCTACAGTGAGCAATTGAAAATGTTCTCTTGTTCAGGCATGTCCTCAACAGCTATTGATTTGACCCACTCTGTAGGTCCTTCTACCTTGACTCTCATATTCTATTCTTTTTAAAAAATGTATCCACTAGATTTTCTGAGGTGCCTATTAACAGGTGGTACTTGTGGATTCATTTTCATAGAATATTGCTCTGATTAGAAACCTAGGCCTTGAAACACATTCTATAATCTTTGTCAGCATCCCGCTGGTCTTCTTGATCTGTTTCTATGGAATTAACTCTTTGTAACAAATTTAAATTAGTCATGGTTTGTAGAACCACTGCAGACTGTACAAAAAAAAGTATTTACATTCTACCTGCAATACAGATTACATTTACTAGATTGTTACTAATCTGGTTTCCTGTACCAGGAGGTTTAGCTTTCAGTGTTTTGCAAGTTTTAAAGTATAGTGCATTAGTGTGTGTCCCAGTTAATTTTAAAATTCACCATTTTGTGATCATTTATAAGAAAAACCATTACACCCATTCATAGTCTATTGCTGAATAATTCTATGTACCGGCAAAGAAATCATGTGGGTTTTCTTCTGTTCTGCCAATCTGAACATCTCTTTGCCTTGAGACTTTTTCCAGTTTGATACATTTTAGCAAAATGCTTACTCCATTTTCACATTTTCTACATTCTCTCCCATATACTGAAGAGGAAGTTATGCTTATGACTGATACCAGACGTAGCAGGCCTTTGCCACTTCTGTAGACCTATTGAGGCACTTCTTTCTGTTTGGCACTTTTGTTAGTATTAGGGCCTCCTTTGCCCTGAGGCTGCCTGCTTCAGAGTCAAATCAGTCTCTCTCAGTGATCTTTCTGTCTGACTTTATGATACATGCTATAATGCAACCTTATAAGTGATTCACATGGCTCCCCAAAATATATTTTAAAATGGGCAAATAGCTAAGAGCTTTTAGATCAGTCACACATGGGTCTATGCTTTCTCCTTTACTTTGAATTCAAATGAAGAATTTATTTCTGGATACACAGTGTTTAAAATATTAATCGTTATTTTAAAAAATCCTTATCTGCTTTGTCATCTAATTGCAACATACTTAAAATCATTCTTCACCTTTCATTATGTCTCCATGAACTCAGTGTCTACTGTCTACCAGGAAAAGTATCACAAAGACAGTTGTATCTGATTTGCTTTTACTGTAACCAGTAACTAGTGGCTTATATGATATTATTACCTAATTGTTATATGTAAGATGCTTTATCACCCCAATCATTTCCTCTTCCCTTGTTGATGTATGAAAAACACTGGAGAAACATTCTTTTAAAGTTTTTGTTTCTCCTACCATGCGAAGAAAGAGTGCTGCAGCCTCAGGTCTATCACCTTCCTCATCTAATCCACTTGGAATTCTGTACTTCTCAGTCCTTGTTTCCAGCTTCTTCAGTTATCTGCACCATTTCCTTCAAACAGCAGCTTTTCTGGAGGCTTTAGCTGGTTTATGCTTTGCTTCACTGTATTACTTTTAGTTTCTCTTCTGACACAGTGTAATAGTTGCTGCTGCTAACATTTAATAAATAGTGCCAAAGGAGACCAAAGTATTCAATAAAGCAAGCTTTATTTAACACTGTACAACTCTTAATATAACTGGGTGTCTCCAGAACGGCTTCCCTCATTCCATCCTTTCATGGAAGACTTGGTTTTTATCATTATCGGCACCATAGAAATAACTAAGCTTCAGTATACATGGCTAGCTAATGTGGGGTTCCTTCATCATTGCTGTCAATAGTGAATCTTTCATGGACTGCTGAGAAGTCTTTCATTCAGTAATACCTGTCTGGAGGTAGCCGTGTAAGTAGCATAACTGCTTCAAAGCCAGAGAGCCCTGGTTCACCCTCTAAACTCACACTGTTTTCGATTTGCTTTAAATACTATTGAGCATAATTAAATACATGCTCTCATGCTTGGGAATATACCAATAATCTGATCTAGCAGTTCTTGCAGGCAGAAGAATTACAATGTGCATGTGGAGCTCCCTCAACCTCAGTGGCATCCCATTTCACTTAATGAAGGGGCAGTCATGCTTGTACAGATGTGCATGGAGCTGTCTCATCCACTGAGCTATAACTCTTCCCATTGACATGAAAGAGTTGTCTATGTCTTCAAAACATACTGAATTATAGATCAGGGCAGTGGTAGAGTACAGAGCCTTACAAAACTCAGTGAATTGCATTTTTAAACAGTTATAGTAGGTCTAACCTAATGTTTTACATATATAAAAATCGTATTGAGAAATTCTTCTATAATTTTACATCTCAAACAAGAAAAGATGTTGCCATATAATACTTTTTATTTATAGTTTTGCAAAACTATTTTGATTCTTCATCTTCCCTATATTTATTAATAGAAGCATGTTTGATGAATCCAGTGCTCAAGTGTCCATTTTTGCTTTCTCCTAAAGCAGGGGTGGGCATTGTGCAGCCCGCAGGCCTGCCTTGGTGTGGCCCCCACTGCCCCTGAAATTTAAAAAAAATATATACAAAAAAATGGCTTCCATAGTGGCTACAAAGCACCTAAAATGCCAAATTTAGCTAGTTTGCAAGCTAAATTTACCCCATTTGGCACTCTGTAGCCACTAGAATGCCAAAAGCGTTAACTATAACTTATAAACAAGCTAAATGTAACCATAGTAGTGCTATGGAATGGTTTGCCACTTAATTTTGGCAGCAAATCAACAATTTTGCTTTTTCGGGGAGTGCCCCACGGGCTGCAGCCTGAGGAGGAGGGTGTCTGGGGAAGAAAATGGTCCCCAGAACTCCCAAAATTGCAATATCAGTTATACAGAAAGAGAATAACAGTTCTTCTTCGTGGTCTCTGTGCATCACACATATATGGACATATATGGGCTCTCTGCGCCTGTGTGGAGTTCGTTCAGAAAGATTGAATAGCTGAGGACCGAAAACGGGTGGGAGCTCCTCCCCTTCGTGCATGTCCCTTGGCGCGGCTCCCGCCCGTTCCCTCAGTTCCTCTTCGACCGCTTCGCGGACAGTCTCTAGGAAGATATCTCTCTCACTTTTACTACACTGAGACCATTCTCCTTTTCTCTTCTTCTCTCCTACAAAATAAAAAAAAGTTATTAGAATAAAACCTCGTATACTCTACTGTAATCTATACTTACCCCCTCACTTATCGTCCGCTTCTTCTAGAACAACGAGACAAAATGGCGCCCAGGGCGCCATTCCGCAAGTGTGTTAAGTGTGGGGCAAAACTCCCCCCTGCTGACGGCCACTCGCTATGCCTTTTTTTTTGCCTTGGAGAAGGGCATGTAGTCGAGTCATGCCATCACTGCCAGGCATTCACCAGGCAGGCACGCAAGCACAGGGCAGACAACCTAAAAGCGGAGCTATGGCATAAAGCCCTCCAGGCAACCCAGCCCTCGACACCGGCTGAGGCACCAGCTATAGCGAAACAGAAGACTCCTCCATCCCACACTGTGACAAGCGACCGCCCGACTACCCCGGGTAGATCGCTCACAGGATCCCCTACTAAGGCTAAGAAAAGGCCTCATAAAGATAAAGATGAGGCGGAGCGAAAAAAGAGGTGTAAAGAGGCGAAGAAGGCAAAAGCAACTAAAGGCCGATACTCGCCCGCCCGGACCTCAGTGTCGGCACACCCCACGCCCAATTCACCTGAGCCCAGTCACCCTTCGGCATCCTTGAGGCCGGCGTAGAATCCTACGCCCACAATCCAGCCAATTGAAATCAAAGGCGACCACGCTCGATCCCGATCCCCAACACCTAGGGGATTTTCGAGCCCGAAGGCACTACAGGCTTTCATCTCTGAAGGGGAACTCATCGACTCCCCGGTAAGAGATACGCAACTGACTGAGGAGCCGCCGATCGCAGAGACCAACCGGATCCGGACTGAACCGTCTAGTTATCCGATACTTGCCGGGCGCTCCAGTAGATCGCCAACCACACGGTGGGGGTCACCAACATCACTCGCGTAGCAAATCCTGGTCCCCCATTCTAGAGACCGGATCCGTCTGCTCAACCACTTCCACATACCACTGATGCACAGACGATATCGCCTATACATACCACAGGCGACTCTCGCCACTGGACGACCGGCAGCACCACAGATACCCTCTGCACAACCGTGAGATATCTCCTTCCGGTACCGCCCCGTAGAGGCTCCCTTCAGGCGGCAATTGTCACACCTCTGCCACCTGACAAGCCATGCCCCCCACCCCCACGACACGCATCTGCACTGTGGACCCCGTCACCATCCTCTGCAAACTACAGGTCCAATTCTGAATCGTTCGATTCCCCCCCATTGGACCAACCATCACCAGGGCCCCTGACGGTCCCACTCAGCGGCATCACCCTCTGAAGACCTCGGATCCTTTACGGAACACATTCAACACATGGCCCAAGCTCTTGGAATCAAGGCAAAAATCGAACAACCCAAGCCTCGAGATCCAATATACAATGTCATCACAGACACGGAATCGGCTCCCACTCTGCTCCCCATTTCCTCTCACACTAATAGACACAGTTAAGAACAACTGGAAAGCCCCAGCCACCACACTGGCTACAGCCAGACGGCTCGAGTCCATGTACAGAGTCAGGAGGACACCAAATTCCTCCTTTCCCACCCAACGCCAAACTCCATCATAGTTGAGTCTGCACAATCCAAATCGGGCAAGACTCACTCTACATCGTCTGATAAAGAGGGTAAAAGGCTGGACGCCTTCAGACGCCGAGTGTACTCGTCTAGCGCTCTGGGGCTCCGAGTAGACGGGTACCAAGCGACTATGGCCAGGTACCAACTTTTCCTCTGGGAAAAGATAGGTACCCTGTGTAATCACCTCCCTGAAGAGCAAAGGGAACTCGCCCGTGTCTTCCAGGCAGAGGCCACTGGCATAGTTAAACAGCAACTGAATACGGCACGCCACCAAGCCGATTGTCATGGCAAGTCGATGATAGCGGCCGTAGCGCTCCCTTATACCCGGATGGGACCTGCAAATTGTACTCCAGACACTGGCTAAACCTCCTTTTGAACCCATGGCAACGGCCGACCTTCGCCTACTCTCATGGAAGACCGCCTTCCTTACTGCAATCACATCTGCACACCACGCTAGTGAGCTATGCGCACTTCGTATAGACCAACCGTACCTAGTCTTCCATAAAGACAAGGTGGTCCTCAGACCAGACTTGGAGTTCCTCCCCAAAGTGGTGTCGAACTTCCACCTCACACAGGACATCATTTTACCGGCATTCTTCCAGTCGCCATCATCACAACTTGAGCGCTCACTGCACGCCCTGGATGTTTGCCGGGCATTGGCCTTATATACTGCCCGTACTCAACCAATTCGACGTACACAATGCCTGTTCATATGCTACGGTGGCAAGACTTGGCTATGTCGAGTCAACGCTTCGCTGCCTGGATCACTGAATCCATCAAGCTAGCCTACCAGATTGCAAGCCACCCTTTCCCGGCCACCATACGCTCCCACTCTACTAGGGCACAGTCGACGTCCACCGCCTTTGTGAAAGGGGTCCCCCTCGATGAGCTGTGCAGGGTGGCGACCTGGACCAGCCTGTCCACCTTCATCAGGCACTACAGGCTGGACGTTCGGGCCAGGGCTCCTACTGCATTCGGCAGAGCAGTATTGTCTTCAGTCCTCCACTGATGTCCGACACCACCCACCTCCGGTAAGTCTGCTTTATACTCTGCCCATATATGTGTGATGCACAGAGACCACGAAGAAGAAGAAGAACAGGTTGCCTACCTGTAACTGTGGTTCTTCGAGTGGTCATCTGTGCATTCACACAACCCACCCTCCTGTCCCCTGTGGTGTCGATGCCATTAGCACTTCCCTTGCTGTCTCGGGCCCGAGGTCCGTAAAGACAGTCCTAAATTCTCTCGGTCTGTAACGTGGTCTTGAGGAACTGAGGGAACGGGCGGGAGCCACGCCAAGGAACATGCACGAAGGGGAGGAACTCCCACCCGTTTTCGGTCCTCAGCTATTCAATCTTTCCAAACGAACTCCGCACAGGCGCAGAGAGCCCATATATGTGTGAATGCACAGATGACCACTCGAAGAACCACAGTTACAGGTAGGCAACCTGTTCGTCCCTACTTTGAACATGCAATTTAGCTTCTGAGAAAAGGGGGCATTTCCAGATTCAACTGAGCCCTGACAATTAAAAAAAATGTTGCTATTAAAATACCACTAAGCAAAGTTTTAAATGTGCCTTTATCTATATTCTGAAGTTATCTCATACAGTGATTTTATATAGTAGGTAGAATTTTATATAGAAATATACTGAGAATCTATTTTCTGAAAATATCTTAGTTTTAAAAAGCTTAGAATACCCACAAATGCACAGTTTTCCTGCAGTACATTTACTGCAGGTTCATGGTACAGTTAAAACAATGATCTGGTTCACACAACACAACAACTCATCATGGGTAGCTAGCCACAGTTGTCATGTCTTCCGAACTCAGACCACTTCCTGCAGGGTGACTTATTTTTCAGCAACAAGCCACCCTGACAACTCATGGCTTGTTCTAGGGATTGTTCAATCCACAGTGGGTTGTCGTGTCATCCAAACCCGGGAGAGCAATTTCATTGTGGGTTGTGCACAATGTGGGATCTGCTACTGAGCTGCTCAGCAAGAGCAGCAAAAAAAACCCTGCTGCTCTTTGCGATTTCGCCCTTGCCACCGCCAGTGACAGCCCCTCCACTGATGCCCAAGTGGCACTTTGGAGTGACCATCACTGGTTTGCCATCCTTTAAAAAAAATAAAAATTCAGCCCCAGAAAATTGCTCAAAAGCATTTGTAATGCATCCCCCTCCCCGTGTTTTGCCAGTGCACTCTTACAGCTGTCTGATATGTGGTCTTACCTGGTCAATTTCCTTGTATGTTTCAGCTGTCAAACCAGCAGCAAAGTGGAGTAGGTAACACACATGGAAATTGACAAGGTGAGACTGCATATAGGCTAGTTTGCGCACAGTTGCCGCAGCAGGAAGTGCTCCAAAAAGAACCTGTGTAAAGGGGAGGAGCCAATATCTCCCCTTTCTAGACTACCTGGAGACTTGAGGAAGTGTTGAAAAGGTGGAGGACACTGAGAAGTGTCAGTTCAACACTTAAAAAGCAACAGGACCACATTGCCAAGGGGGAGATACTGTCCTCCCCCCCCACTCTTTTGGTGCACCTACTTTTGCCGCTTCCCTTTTTGGTGCTTTTCAATTGACAACTCGGAAATTGGTCCCTAGCAACTGTGAGCAAATTAGCCTATATGCAGTCTCGCCTTGTCAAAAGGGCATGGAAAATCCGTTTACGTTGACCATGTATTAACTTCCAGGAAGTAGGTAGATAATTTAAAAGAACGTATGCATTTGTAGTAAATATTAAAGAGTGTTCCAGTACAAAGTTTATCCATATTATAACTTCCTCCCCAAAAGAGGCAACTACTGGACATTGCCAAAACATATGATTAAAAGAAGCATTAGCAGTATTACACTTCCAGCAGTTAGCCAAGTTAGACAAATCCTTATTAAAGAGATGTTGTGGCATCTAATAAACAAAACAAGAGTTTTTGTTCAATAAGACATAACCTGAGATCCATTGAAACTTCAGATAGGGATGCTACAGCGGCAATCCATTGCTTAGGCTGAATAGGGCATTCCAATTCCCTGTTCCACTCCTGCTTTAGGCCCAGCGTATCATATTTATAAACATAGATCGTAGGTCAATATAACTGATCAGCCTCAATAAGTGTTTCCAATAGCAGAGGAGATTTGTGAAACTGTAAAAGCTGCAGGGCCAAACCTAAATTCTAACAAATGTTGCAATTGCAACATTCAGCTGTAGCAGGCCAATTGTATTTGGCATGCAAATCCAAAAATGATAGAAACTCATCATCAACCCCCACTAATTGATTCAAAGTAAAAATTAACATATCCGTCCAAGTCCTCCACAAAAATATTTTCTTACCAATTTTTAAGTCTGGATTTTGCCATAAGGTCAATTTAGCATGCAAAAATGGATCAAAATATAATTGACACAATGTTATCTGCCACACGTCTCTACCAACCATAACAGTGTGAGGAACCCTATCCGTTTTAATATTCTGAGAGCCTGTTTCTAATACTTAGTCATTTTGCTTTAATTCACTCAAGTAGTCAGGATCTCCCTGAGGTTCCCGTTCATTCCCCAGAGTCAACCTATTAAATCTTCTGTTCTATCCCATCCTGAGTCTACTGAAAAGTCATTGTCCATTTCTGCTCCCAGGTTGGAATCTATAACTTCCCTTGAGTTCAGGCACCCAGTGCTCTTGATGGAGGAACCTAGTGCGGACAGACATTCCACCAGGCAGATCCAAGAATCACCTGGAGTTTGCTTGGCTCACAGCCCATTCCTTGTGGTCTCCCTCTCCTACTTTGATGTGTAACCCACATCATTTCCCGGGCCAGAGTTGACCTCTTCCAGGCCTCTGAATCTTAGGGAGCCATGCTTCACAGTGGGTTGTGTCACTCCATATGAGTTGCTAACTCTAAGCCAAGTGACTTACTTGTTTAATGGCCAATTTGGAAGCCTAAGACAGGGGTAGCCAGTATGGCCAATGCAATGGTCAGGGATTATGGGAGTTGTAGTCCAAACCATCTGGAGGGTAGCAGGCTAACCCTGGCCTAGGGCATCGTGCTGAGGTCTTTCAGGGTATTGAGCCAAGTGCAATCACACACGCATATAAACTTCGTTAGCTTCTTCTCCTTGCTTCTTCTCAGTTTAGTTTAAGTTTAGTTAGCTTCTTCTCATTTTATTTTCTTCAAATTATTCAGGGTCCAAATAGAAACCTTGCTTATAGATTTCATAGATCATATAGTTGGAAGGAGCCTACAAGGCTATCAAGTCCAACCCCCTGCTCAATGCAGGAAACTAGTGGAGGGGTCTCCCATCCAAGTAATAACCAGGCCTGACGCTGCTTAGCTTTCTACGCTCAGACAAGCTGAGCCAGCGTAAACCACAGGCTTCAGGGCTCTCCATTCCAAAATTTATGTTTGCCACCAGATTGGGTTTAGATCTAGAGTCCCTAATAATCACAATCAGCCATTCAGTGTCCCCATCATCAGCTTTGGCTGAAGAGTCCAACCAGTGCTAGATATATAAGCTTTTGGCTCTTTTCTAGACAATCTGGCACACTAAGTTATCGAGATAGCTAGGGTGACCACCCCATTTTGAATTTGTAACCTAGAAGCCTGTATTGGCTAGGTTAGCCTGTGCTCACTGTGAGTTTCAAAGTATCCGTCACCAATCAGTAAATTAGGTCCTCTGGGGTTCCCCTTACTCTGAAACAAAATAAACATATATGCTTTGACACTTTTCTCCTCTGAATCTATCCATTCTGCTCCTCATGTGGCCATCCCTGTGCTAGTAAAACTCGAAGGAACTCCTGTTGCACTTCGACCTCCCACATCCTGCAACACCATTTCCCTAGCACTCTCCCTGCTCCTTATTTAGTAAACCATAACTCCCCATCTTCATCTTTTCTTTCTCTATTGTTAGGGATAGCCTGCAGGGGCTAATAGACTAATCAAGCTGCCTTATTTTTGTAAACGTTTTTGGTAAAATAAAACTTGTATCATTTGCTTTTACTCTTTGTCAGTGAGGTAATTTCCCCACTTTTTGTCAAAGTACACAGTGCAAGGTCTGCTTTGTGCACACACCTCTGCAAAAATCCCTATATTCTGGGTTCGTTTGGTACATATGTACACATGTGAGTTACTGTGCATGTGTGAAGGAGGACATTCAGCAACAGTACCAACTGGGATTTGATTAGGGGTTTAAAAAATATTGAACCTGGTCTTGCAAAGAATTCTTGCAGTGGGGGTGGAAAATGATAGAATATCTGTTTGTTCATACTGGAATATAATGAATTCAGAACCAATACATCCCTAACACTGGGGCACAATCCAATACTTGTACCCAGGGAAGCAGGCAATTACTGATGTACCCAAGCACTTACACAATTTATTTTATCCTCCCTCAAGCATATTGGCCACCTATTCAGTGAAGTGTGATCCAGGTTTTTATTTATGGCCTCTTTACTGCACAAGGAATAGGCTGCTGCAGGGGAGGGAAATCCTCTTCATTCAGTGTCAAGGTTGCGTGTAAGCAGTTGAAATTCCAATTCCGAGATCTACGAGCCCACCTCTCAGACCTCATGAAGCTCTCCCCCTTCACCTCTGTAGAAGGATGATGCTCAGTGCAAGCACCTCATCACTTTCCCTTTTGATTATCTGTTCAGATGAGCTCTTGATTGGCATGGCTGGCATAAATTAGACGATTTCTCTATTGAAGGTAGCATTGGTTCAGGTGTCAGAAGAATTTTCCATGGCGAACTGTGATACTGTAGGCAGGAAATGCAGCTTAAAGAAAAGAGGAAAACAAGCTCTGAGCGTAAAACAAACTGAACATGAGGAAATGCAGCATTGGTAATATGGCAGAGAGGAAATCTTAGGTATAAGAAATATTTCGAAAGAAACTCACAGCCATCGTCTGGTTTTGAAAAGTCCGAAACCTCAGAAAGAGACCTATATTGCTGAAGCTTTTTTTTGTCCATTTCTACTAAATATTTTTTGCAGGTAGTTTGAGGAAGCAGACAGACCACATGGGTTACAACTGTAACATGCTATTTCTTAGACTCAGTAAAGCATACCGATATGAGGTCAATAACACCTCGGTACATTTCTCTTTCTAAGGAATATGACTTGTATGATTAATCAGTATTTTCTGCCTTATAGGCCTGCTTCGTCCCCTCAGCTTTCACATGATGATACCCATTCACGCATTGAACATTATGCTAGCAGGTATGAGACCAAGTGGATTGTTAGGCAAATCCTTCTTGAAAAATATATTTGAAAAAATATATCAATGTTGTCACCTCCACCACTACACAAATGTTAAGTAATTGAGTCAGGGTAATTCTGAGCTCCTAGAATGGATGACATACATGTTTACTAACTTCTGCTAATCAGCTTGCCAACTAACCTGCATGCAGAATGACTGCATGATACTTAGACTGTACATAAAACTGCCTTAAAATCAGAAACACCAAAGCATGCTCTTGTTTAGTACATCTTAACACTCAGGTTCTGTACAGAACTTCATTATACATTCTTCTTTTCAGAGGTATGCTTCAGAGGAATCCTGCAGTGACCATGTACTACAAAATAGCAATGTCTGTCCAGTTTCTGTAATTCTCTATACATGGGGTCATAAATGATAGCTTAATCATTCAGCTCCTGAATATTATACGGGGGAAACCACTGCTTTGGAGAATAATTGTACAACATTGCTATAATGCACATTTTTTTAGAAGACTAGTCTCAGCCAGTACTCTGTTGATATTTATAATCTTTACCGTTAAAGGAGCTGGCTTTACCGTTTCTCCTATCTAAGTAAGGGAAATTGAGTGGGTGGATATAACAACAACAACAACAATAATAGTAGTAGTATATATTCAAAAGGAAAGAAAATGAAGTTTTCAACATGTCATGTATATCGAACATCAGTTAATCTTGCATACAGCTGCAGACCAAATTAATAGCAAGTGACAAATGAAAGGTTCTGTGGAAGCTACAGTTCTAGGATCTGTCATGCTGCTTGTTAGAGATCACAATGTTATTTCTGTTCTCATATTGAGATAGTGTTTTTAACAGACAGGATATAAAGTGTTATTTAAGATATTTTCCTTTCTCCACAGGCTAGCAGAAATGGAGAACACCAATGGAACATACCTGAATGATAGCATTTCTCCTAATGAGAGCATGTAAGTGTGCCATCTCTATGAAATCATGGGATTCTATCATGTGTACATGCTTTCAGATTTTGGTTTTAAGTTCTTAAATAAAAATTGCTTATTTATTTATTGGTTTCTGTCCTGCCCTTCTAATGCTAATGCACTACTCAGGGTGGCTTACAATAATGTAAAATGACAATGTCATAAAATACAATAATACAATAAAATACAACAACAAAATATATTAAAATAGATAAAATACAACAAAGGCAGGGATCAGAGTTAAATTAACCTTTACATGAAACAGCAGATATGTAGCAGGCAAAAGCCTTCCAGAATAGAAATGGCTTCAACAGTTGGTGAAAGATAACCAGAGAGAGGGGCGGGGGGCATCTATACTTCAAGGGGCAAGGATGTTCCACAATATTGGTGTAGCCATTGAAAAGGCCCTAACTCCTGTTGCCATCAACTGTGCCTCTGCACTAGAGGCCTCTCCTCCTGAACCTAGGGAGTGGGCAACTGATGGAGGAGGTGATCTCTTAGGTATCCTGGGCCCAACCATTTAGGGTCTTAAAGGTAATCCCCTACACTTTGAATTGTACCTAGAAGCAACTCTGGAACCACTGCAGAGTATTGCAGTATAGGTGCAACATGGGTGCGTACCCACTAACATCTTTATCCTGTTGAAGTTACTGAGCTTGAGCAAACATAGGCTGCTATCCAACAGAGTTGTATCACTAGGTGTGATAGGCAAGTAACTGCAAATGATAATAATCCTATTGCTGCTAATCAGGAAAGATGTGCATTACTCTGGGTACCGATTCACTGGGCACTGGCCATAAACTCGTGAGTTATGGTCTAAAATTCTTGTGCGCAAGATACCAGTTCTCCACAAGCTCTGTTAACTCATTGAATATGCATGTTCAATTTACATGGGCTTGTGTAAATTCTTTCCCTTCTGTACATGCCTTCATTGTAGCCTGAACAGAGCCCCCACCTGTGTAATTGTACAGAGGGCTCTGTCTATGCAATCCAGTTCTCCTAGGGCAAGAATTCCCAATCGTGTAGTCCTCTATGTGTACAGCTGTATATTGGGGGGCTCTATTCAGAGAATGCGCCGAGGGAGGGGGACAGAGCCTGCCAATAATCTTCAGGGTGCCCCTGCCAAATGAAGTACAGCGGGTATCTACCAGAGAAAGGCCCTTTCTGGCAGTGGCACCCCAATTGTGGAATGCCTTTCCCAGAGAGGCTCACCTGGCACCTATGGATACTGTATTTTTTATGCCAGGTGAAGACCTATTTATTTTCTCAGGTTTTGTAAAATCATTTTAAGATCCTCAGGGCTTTAGCTTTGCTATGTTAATTTTTTTGCTGTTGTTGATTTTAGTTTGTACTGTAGTTGATTTTATTCTATCTGGTTTTTAGGGCTTTCTTGATTCTTGATGATATTTATGATTTGTAACTTTTACTGTTAACCGTGCAAAGGACATTGCTAATTGGGTGGTATGCAAATGATGTAAATACGTAAATAATCTAAAACTACAGCCATTAGAGGTGCACTTCAGGTTGAGTTACAAAAGTGCATTATTTGTTCAAAGTTTTACATGAATGACCTACTAACTGGGCAATACACATTCCCAATTTCTATAAATGTATGCTCTGCAGAACATCTGTCCTTTCCTATGTCCTGCTGCCAAAGGTAGTCCCATAGATTTGCAAGCTCAATGACCAGGTGTAAGACACCACAGACATAATCATTGTAATTCTGTCTTACTAGTTATTTTCTCCACAATTTTAATCTTTATTACCATTTTATTTTAAAATAGCCAGTGTAAAATTTCATTAAACCTAGTAATAAAAGGCGCACAAAATTACAACCTTACATAAACCTTGGCAAAACTAATGTACACAACAAATGCAAGACAAAAAATAGAGGAGCTGGCTGTAATCCAAGATAATACATTAATGATATGATGACATATACTGGCTTTAATCTTCATTATAAACATGCAGAGTACTATGAAGGACACAAAAGTTGTTACTTGCTAACACACTAAAAATAACTGATGCTTCTTCCATCTTGATTTCAAGATAACACAGAAGAAACACTGTGATACTGCAGGGAGAAATATAATAGCATTACTTTTATTTATTTAATAAACTGCCCTTCCTCAAAATATATTAGGCCACTGAACAATAAATATGTAATAAAGCAATAAAACAATTTCAGTAAAAACAAAGAAACAAACCATGAAACAGATTGAACAACTTAAAATGCCTGGGCAAACAGAAACGTTTTGACCTGACACTGAAATGATTGCAAGATTGGTGCTAGTCAGGGAGGGTGTTCCACAAAAAGGGTGCCACAACAGAGAAGGCTCTTTGCCTAGTTGTCATACAGTGAGTAGAAGGCACTTGAGAAGAGCCTTCCCTGCAGATCTTAAGATACAGGCAAGCTGGTATATTATTAAAGGTGCAGGAGCCTTGGCCATAAATACTAACTTGTAGCAGCGGTGCCTTGAGAAATGAGTCAGTGGACAATCCAGATTGTCTCACACTTCAGGGCAGTGAGGCAAATCAGGAAATAAGGAAATCCAAGACATCCTATCCAAAGAAAAGGAAGTAGGCAGTGTTGAGGAGAAGAGAGACAGGAGAATGAAGGTTAAACACACTGGAATAGTGAGGAAAAATTCACTGACACACAAGATCACATCCTTTTACTTTGTATTCAACCTGGAATAACAGCTGACCTGCTGGTGAAGTACATTTCAGCCCCTCTGCATTCAAGTCTAAGGAAACCCTGAATAGCCTTGGGGAATTAGGGGCTCCAGAACATTCTCCACTACTTCCCTCAGGCAGAGGCACTGGTTTGACTTCTTTGCTGATACACCATGGGCAGGTTCACTTGTCACACTAAGCCACCCCGAGAATAAATCACTATGGGTTGGTTGTTTGCTCACTAATCCGACAGACAATCGGGCGCTCTGTGGCTTGCCGTGGCTTGTTTCCTCCCTCTGTCCCCCTCAGTCCTCCTGCTGGCTCCCGGCATGTATCCCAGGCACCTTTGTGGCAGAACTCCTCATTTCCTCAGTCCCTATGTCAGCACCTTTTCTGCAATTGGTCCGCTGGGGTTGCCAGCTCCCGAGGAAAATGCCTCCCCCATCAGACTCCCAAATGTGATTAATTTTCTGATCTCTTATGAATGTGGTAACATGTTCACAACCTTTGGGGGGGTGTCTTGCACTCTTGCACAAGACCGCCTGTTTACTCTTTAGCCAAGCATACCGATATCCCCCTCTTATCAGTGTCCTTGTCAATTTCATCCTCCACTTTGGCACTTCCCTTGCTAGCAAACACCTTTTTTTCAAGGCCGCTTCATGTCCTACTGAAGTAAGAACACTCACCCCTAAAGCTCCTTCTCTCCTGCAACCGCCACCCCCCTTCGTGCTTGTTGCTTCCCTCCACTGGTCTCCATTGCTAGCTGTCATATTTACATCTGGGTTACAGGGCAGTGAGCGGGATCACTAAACATATGCAAATGTCATGGCAAAGCAGTGAAATGGGGGGGAACATTGTGCAAATTTCAAGGCAAAACAGTAAAACTAAGGGGGAAATTGTGCAAATCTCATGGCAGAGCAGTGAAATGGAAAATTCAAAGCAGAGCAGTAAAACTGAGGGGGAAATTACGCAAATTTCCTAGTAGTGGACACTCATTCCTGCACATTTGTGCAGGAAGGAAAAATAAAAAATAGCAAACATGTTCAGGACACCCTCTGGTGTCCTTTCTTCTCGATTTTTAGGAGCATGGAGCAGAGGGCACTGAGAAGAGATGAGGGAGGATGGTGGTGGCACTAGCAAGATCACGAGGAGTGGCAAGGGTTTCTGCCACTCTTGCCAGGTGGCTCTCTAGTCATTCATGACAACCCGCAATGAAGTCATCTTGCTGGGTTCAGGCACCACAAGAAGCGACCATGGGTATGAACAACCCAACAGCAAGCCATAGGTTCTCAGGGTTCCTTGTTCATGAAAAATAAGCCACCTTGAGGAAACTGCCAGGTTCACACAACACAACAACCTACCATGGTTGATCAGTTGTGGTGGATTGTCATGTCGTGTGAACCAGGGACTTATCTTCTGCCTGAATTCTAGCAGTGTCTGGAGGAAGCCACTCCTACTGGCTGAAACTGAGACAGAATGAAGCACATAATTTATCAGCAGAGTGGCTTGTAAATCATTTAATACATTTAGCCTGAGTCCTGCGTCCTTTCCAGCTGTGAATACAAAAAAACATGGTTGGGAATTGTACTCTTGCCCATCTATAGGGGCAAAGTACAGAAGGCAGTTTTGATTAGGTAGAAATTTGGGGGTAGTCACCTTGTTTTGCTCTCTCTTGTTTTTTAACTATAAAGATAGAGGAAATGCTTAATGTTGTTTCCTCCCCCTCCCCCCCCCTTTTTTAGAGACGATGAGCATTTGCTAATCCAGCACTACTGCCAAAGTTTGAACCAGGAATCTCCACTGAGTCAGCCTCGAAGCCCTGCACAGATTCTAATTTCTTTGGAGAGTGAAGAAAGAGGTGAGCTAGAGAGAATCCTAGCAGACCTGGAGGAAGAAAACAGGTGGGTTTTATTTAGTTACTACGTCCATGCATATATAGTATAAAACATACATGATGTAACGTTCAAACCAACAAGCAAAGTGTTGGAATATATGTTGTCTTAAATTCGTTCTGCAAATTTGTCAGATACAATTTTTTCTTTACTTTTGAGATTGAAAATTAGATGTAGTATAATTATAAACCCATTTGTCATGTTTAATGCAGTGATGATACAACACTACTGTGTAATTTTTAAAGCTTGCCTGATTTTGGCCTGACTAAAATCACTAGAGAATTTCAAATGTATTTGTTGCTATCTTTAATCCTGTGTGCAAGCACACAAGTTTTTAATAATTATATATAGAAAGGAATTATTAGTGTATGCTTCATGCACAAGCATATTTTTACCTCATCCTAGATGAATATTTGAAGCTCTGCATTTTGGAATTGGAGCGATTGTTTTGAAAACTGTTTCCCACATACTGCCATTTGTCTACTGTTTGTTCTGTGCTTGTCCTATATCTTGCTGTTTCTTGAGTACTCACAACATCAACTGAGCATTTCCATATATCTTGACTTTTATAAATGGGTCAGACTTTTCTTTGTACATTTTAGGCTAGTGGTCTTTGTTGACTAATGTTCAGGAGAATGGAGTTTTGCCAGTCAATGCTTTGCATGCATCATTCCCTTTCCCTCTTCTGTATATTTGTTTCCATTATATCCTTAGGATATATTGCATACAAACCAGTAAGATGGGTTACTTAACACTCTAGATCAGGCATGGGCAGAAAGTAGATCTCCATATCTTTAAAACTTCAACTCCTAGCATTCCTGACCATTGGCCATGTTTACAGGGACTTCTGGGAGTTGAAGTACAAAACGTCTGGAGATCTACTTTCTGCCCACTCCTGCTCTAGATAGAAACCTCAGAAACAAAATTGGTATCCCCAACTTTATTTTTATTTCTACTTGGGATGACTAGGCACAAACAATGAAATTTTAGCAGCAGTTTAGTTTCCCCCTTAGTATTGCCACTGTATAAGCTTTGACCCTGTAGCTGCAACATAACAGTAGTTGAGATATATGGAGGAGTCTTGCTGTGGAAAGAAGGGAGGTGTGTACTCCTGCACGTACATGCATACACACATCCTTTAAAGGAAAAGAATAGAGAATAGTCTGAAATAATGGAGTAGTGCTGCCTCTACAAAAGAGGCTGTGATTAGACTGCTCCTAAAGAAACTTAAAGTAGACCCCAAAAAATGAAAATAACTAGAGGCTAGTTGCTAACATCTCCTTCCTGGGCAGGGTGCTTGAGTGGATGGTTGCTGACCAAATACACTCACTCTTGAATGAAACTGAGTTCCTAGAACCATTTCAATTGGGCTTCAGGCTTGGTTTTGGAATCAAAACTGCCCTGGGCATCCTGTCAGATGACCTTTGCCAATAGAGGGAGAGTGCAACCTTGTTGATTATCTTGGACCTCATCAACCATGGTATTCTTCTGGATAAGCTGTCTGAGTTGGGTGTTAGAGGTACTGTTTTGCAGTGGCTCCACTCCTACTTGGATGGTCAATTCAAGAAGGTGGTACTGGGGGGTTATCCATCTACCCCTTGGAAACTATACTTTGTGGTTTCACAGGACTCTATTTTATCCCCCATGCTCTTTAACATCTACATGAATCATCTGGGTGAAAGCTTCCAAACATAAGGACTGAGGTGTCACCAGTATGCGGATGGCACCCAGCTCTACCTCTCCTTTTCTTGGAATCCAGTTGAAGCAATAGCCCTACAGAAGTGTTCAACCTGATCACGAGGGCTAAAAGAATGTTGGGGGCAAGAGTATACACTCGAGCCCCAGAACAACATCCCCATCCCCACCTGCTCAGTCCCCAAACTGCCCAAGTTGAGCCAGGATGTCTAAAGGGGTCTTCTGCTTTTGTTCACTTGAATGTAACAGAAGCTCTATGTGATTGGGAGCTCTGCTTTATCAGGAGTCCAGATTGTGTAGAGGCTTCTACTTGTGTTCAAACCCGTCAGAAGCTTGCCTGGCTTACATGTGAGTAGACAATGTTCATGCTTACTTCCAACTAGAAATGCTATTTGAAACTGCTGCTTGAGTGATTCAGTCCTGCTTTCTGAGCCTTGTCCTGCCTACTTCTGAAAAGACATGCTTCCCACTATAAATTGGTAACAATGGGATTTGGGGGCAGCTGGATTTTTCAGCTCTGCCCACCACTGGAATTTTGGCCTGCAGGACCTCAGAGCTTCTACAAAATGGAATTCAGCCCTTGGGCTGTTAAAGGTTTGTCACCCCTGCTTTAAAGGATCCGATTGCAGTATGGGAGAGCACTTAAATCCAGCATTGTCACTGGAGGCACAAGTGGCCTTTGTGGCTTATAGCATTTTGCCTTCGTACAGTTATCCACACTGTATAACCTCCTGGTTGGATTACTGCAAGGCATTGTGTGTAGGGTTGACTTTTTAAAAGAGTCCAGAAACTTTAGTTGGTGTAAAATAGTGAAACAAGATTATTAAGTGGGACTGGATGACATGGTCATATTACACCAGTGCTTTGTTGTCTGTATTGGCTTCCAGTCTGTTTCAAAGTGCTGATATTACTTTACAAGCTTCTTGTATTTAAAGCTCATGGCTTTGGGCCAGGTTATATGAAGGATCACTTCCTCCCATATATACCTACTGGGAACTCAGGATCTTCATCTGAGGCCCTTCTCTGAGTGCCCCAGCCAATGAGGTTAACCGGACAGCTACTAGGGAGAGAGGGCTTTTTCAATAGCGGCACTCTGGTTATGGAATGCTTGCCCCTGAGAAGCCTGCCTGGCCCCCTATGTTATTTTTTTTTAGCTCTAGTTTTATTTATTATTTATTTATTATATTTATGAATCGCCCATCTGGCCAGAAATCCGGCCACTCTGAGCGATGTACAGTCCAATTAAATACCGGGGGGGGGGACGACACACATGCACACACAGTATAAAACACAATTAAAAACAGTACAAAACTTAAAAATCCTAACCCACCCCATATTCCCGCCTGAAAAGCCACATTTTCAATGCACGGCGGAAGCTAATCAAGGAAGGGGCATGGCGGAGGTCACTGGGGAGAGAGTTCCATAAATTGGGGGCTGCCACAGAAAAGGTCCTCCTCCTAGTCCCCACCAACCTGGTTTCTCTGGCTGATGGGACAGGGAGAAGGCCGTCCGTGGCAGACCTTGTTGAGCGGCCTACTTGATGTTGCTGGAGGCGCTCCTTGAGATAAACTGGATTGGAGCCGTACAGGGTTTTAAAGGTCAACACCAACACCTTGAATTGGGCTCGGCAAACAACTGGTAGCCAGTGCAACTCTTTGAGCACTGGAGTGATGTGATCATGCTGGCGGCAGCCTTTAACCAGGCAAGCTGCTGCATTCTGTACCAGCTGCAACTTCCAAACCGTCTTCCAGGGTAACCCCATGTGGAGCGCATTACAGTAGTCTAGGCGAGAGGAGACCAAGGCATGAACCACTGATGGGAGCAGGTGATTAGGAAGGTAGGGGCACAGCTGCCATATCAGATGGAGTTGATACAGCGCCGCCCGGCTCACAGCTGACACCTGAGCCTCCATGGACAGCTGAGAGTCTAGAATGACTCCCAGGCTGCGGACCTGGTCCTTCAGGGGCAAATGTACCCCATTCAGCACCAGGTCAACATCCCCTAACCTTCCCTTGTCTCCCACCAGAAGTACCTTGTCGGGGTTCAGTTTCAGCATGTTCCTTCCCATCCAGCCACCCCCTGCCTCCAGGCACTTGGACAGGGTCTCAACGGCCAACCTTGGTGAGGACTTGAAGGAGAGGTAGAGCTGTATGTCATCCACATACTGATGACAGCGCACCCCAAACCTCCTGATGATAGCTCCCAGTGGCTTTAGGTAGATGTTAAATAACATCGGGGAGAGAATGGAACCCTGCAGCACCCCACAAGTGAGCAGCTGAGGGTCCGAAGCCTCCTCCCCAAGAACTACCCTCTGGTACCTTCCAGAGAGGAAGGACTGGAACCACTGCAATACAGTGCCTCCCATGCCCAACCCCTCCAGGCGGTCCAGGAAGATACCGTGGTCAATGGTATCAAAAGCCGCTGAGAGATCGAAGAGGACTAGAAAAGAGCATTCGCCCCTATCCAAAGCCCTCCTCATATCATCCACCAAGGCGACCAAGGCCGTTTCTTCTTCATGGTCTCTGTGCATCACACATATATGGGCTCTCGGCGCATGCGCGGAGTTCATTCGGAGATTCTATAGCTGAGTAATACAAAATCGGGCGGGAGCTCCTCCCCCTCACGCATGCCGTTAGGCGCAGCTCCCGCCCGATCCCTCAGTTCCTCTCGACCGCTCACGCGTACAGTCGTTTGGAGATTTCTCTTGTCAATCAGTTTCTTCTACTAGTTTTACTATCGATCATGGAGCCTTGCGCGCCCTTCCGAAAATGTGTAAAGTGTGGATCGAAACTTCCACCCGCGGATGGCCATTCTTTGTGCCTCTTCTGCCTTGGTGAGGGGCATATCGTCGAGACCTGCCACCACTTCCAGGCCTTTACCAGGCAAGCACGCAAACATAGAGCGGACAAGCTCAAGGCAGGCCTCTGGCATAAAGCGCTCCAAGCCGTGGTTGATCCCACCACACAGGGAGCTGCAGCTGTCCCAAAGACCCCTCCCTCCCACACGGCCACCTCCGATCATCCAGAGATACTGGGAGTTTTGGCGGCCCAAGAACCAAGGCCCACCGATCACAAGGACAAGGACAAGTCCTCTCGTAAGCGCAAACACAAGGATTAAAAAAAATCCAAGGATCCTAAGCGCCACCGTGACCAAAGCTCCCGTGCCTGATAAGCCAGCCCCCTTGGTAGAGCCCGATACGCCTCAACGTCCGACACCTCGACACCGACCTGTCGACACTGAGAGGCACGAGATCAGGTCCCACTTGTCGACTCCAATAGAGACCCATACCCCTCCCGCTGCCATACTGTCGATATCGGAAGGCGAGATTGTAGAGTCTCCACAACTAAGGACTACCACAGACGCCCATACGAGCGCCCATAACTTGCCCTCAGCCGATTCCTTGGGAGACGCAGGCTTACAGGGTATACTCCTGGCCTCCCCGCCAAGGTACTTTACACAAAGATCGCCCTCACCGATTCACGGGATCGGCTCGATCTACTCAGCATCACCTACCAGATCTCATTACGATGGCCGGTACGGGGACTTCCAATACCCATGGGCCGGCCAACAGCAGTACCAGCGCACAAGGTACCGGAGAGCTTCTCACTCTCCTCCTCCAGTCCCGCCTAGGAGGGCATCACTTCGCCCACCAGTCAGGCCATTCCAGGCAGAGAGACCTTTACCGCCCCCTCCCTGGTCGCGTCCGCCACCGGCGAGAAGTTTATCTCCCTCTTCTGTGGGATATGCCTCTGACTCGGATTCGGTGGTTTCACCTTCAAACACATCCACGTCACCAAAGGCCCAAACATCGTCTCAAGCAGCCGCCTCCCCATCAGAGGGTCTCTGCAGCTTCACTGAGCATGTACAAAAAATGGCACACGCCCTCGGGATCGAGGTGCAAGTGGCTGAAAAGAGCGTGACCCCATTTACGACATCCTCTACGGAGTCAACCCCTACGCTCATACCGTTCCCCATCACCCTTATGGAGACAGTGAAAGGGAACTGGAAAGCCCCAGCCTCCACTCCAGCCACCGCCAGGAGACTAGACTCCATGTACAAGGTGCGTGAGGAAAACGCAAAATTTCCCTTCGCTCACCCCAGTCCGAACTCCATTATAGTTGAGTCCTCCCTATCCTCTGGGTAGACCCACTCTACCCCACCCGACAAAGAGGGGAAAAGACTAGACACCTTCGGCAGGAGGGTCTACGCATCCAGCTCCCTAGGGCTGAGAGTAGATGGGTATCAGGCCACCATGGCAAGATACCAACTGTTTTTGTGGGAAAAGATCGGAGCCATGTGCTCCCACCTACCGGAGGAGCATAGGGAATTTGCTCGCATCTTCCAGTCGGAGGCCTGCAGTATTGCCCGCCTCCAGCTTAACACTGCCCGACACCAGGCGGACTGTCACAGTAAAGCCATGGTGGCGGCCATAGCACTACGACACCACACTTGGCTACGTTCCACCTCACTGACACAGGAAACACACACAAAAATCGAGGACCTACCCTTCGATGGTGAAGGCCTCTTCCATTCATCCACTGACGACTCCCTAGATGCGGTGCAGAAGGCAAGAGCCAATGCCAAAAAGATGGGCCTGGCCCCCCTTCCACAATCCAAGCCGTTCCGCCCGCGCCGATGGCAACGCTTCCCGTCCCCGGGCCCCCAATTCCATCCATACTCCAGGTCGAACGACCGTCGTCCTCGTGAGCAGCAGCCTTCGGCGTCGAGACGCTCCAATAACCAGTCTCGATTCTGAGGCTCCCGTAAAGGAGACTTTACCAGACGGCGGGTTTGACGCCACCCTCCTCCGCGTCAGCCCCCTCAGGCCCCGCGGATCACTTACGCAGATCGTCTCGCCAGATACGCCCAGTCCTGGTTCTCCATCACCACGGACAGCTGGGTACTCAAAATAATACAACAGGGCTACCGTATAGAATTCAATCTCCTCCCTCCTTTTCTAGGCACACGTCGAACGAGCCCAACCCCACCACTCCTTCGGGAGGTCGAGTTCCTGCTTGCCAAGGGAGCTATCAGGCGGGTCTCCCCGTACCAACAGGACTCCGGCCTATACTCCCGCTACTTCACAGTGCGGAAAAAGGATGGAGGACTTCGTCCCATTCTAGACCTAAGGGACGTGAACCTCTTTATCACACCCCAGAAGTTCAAGATGGTCACGCTCCAGTCGATCCTGCCACTACTACGCAGGAACGACTGGTTCGCGTCTATCGATCTCAAAGACGCCTATTTCCATATTGCAATTCACCAGGACAGCAGACGTTACCTGAGGTTCATGATAGACTCCATCGCCTACGAATTCGTCGTCCTCCCGTTCGGCCTCTGCACGGCACCGAGGGTCTTCACAAAATGTATGGCCCCGGTGTGTGCAAGCCTCTGCATATACCCTTACCTGGACGACTGGCTCATAGTAGCCCAATCCGAGAACCAGCTCCATACCAATCTTCACACGACGCTGGCACTCCTACAAGAGCTGGGCCTATGTCTTAACAGAGAGAAGTCGGTGTTGCAACCGACGACGCAGATCGAGTTTGTAGGTGCAGTCCTCGACTCTACTTCCTGCCAAATCAACGGATCACGTCAATACTTACCACGACAACCAACATCATCCGGGACGCATCGTCCCCGGCGAAATCCATCCAAAGACTCCTAGGCCTCATGGCCTCGATAATCTTTATTGTCCCCCACACTCGCCTGCACATGCGAGCGCTACAGACCTGGTTCCTAACCAATTTCGATCCGGAAACCCACAACCCCCAGGCTTCGACTTCAGCTCCCAGACCGAGTCAAGTGCTCACTCCACTGGTGGCTACGGGTGTCGCACCTCTCAAGGGGCCTCCCATTCAGGAAGCCAGAACCATCGGCCATACTCACCACAGATGCCTCTCTCCAGGGCTGGGGCGCCCACTACGACAGCCATACCGTCCAGGGCACGTGGTCTGTGAAAGAAAAGAAACAACACATAAATCTACTCGAGATGTCTGCAGTTTGGAAAGCACTTCAATCTCTAGAAATGCTACTTAGAGGACATCGCATCCAAGTCATCTCAGACAATACAACAGTCGTGTCCTACATCAACAAAGAGAGAGGCACCCGCTCCCGCTCGATGCTTGCCCTTACACTCCAGCTGCTCCATTGGGCCATAGACAGAGACATGTCCTTGACAGCGATCCACATAGCGGGCAGACTCAACACGCTCGCCGACTCGCTCAGTCGTCGCCCATTCCAACACCACGAATGGCAACTGAACAGTCAGGTCCGTTCCGACCTCTTTGCACTCTGGGGCACACCGAGGATTGACCTGTTTGCATCAGACCAGAACACCGCATGCAGCCTGTTCTGCAGCTACAGAGGCATGGCACCCCGGTCCCTCACAGATGCATTTCTCCTACGTTGGCAAGAAGGGCTACATTATATATTCCCGCCCATACCTCTCCTCACACGGGTCGTCTCGAAAATCACACACGACCAGACCAACTGCATTCTGATTACTCCATGGTGGCCGAGGCAACCCTGGTTCCCCAGCCTCCTCGAACTCTCCAAGGGCCAATACCTTGCACTGCCGAAGATACCATCCCTACTTACACAACGATCAGGGACGATCTTACACCCATCGCCGCAGACGCTGCGCCTCACTGCATGGCGCATCCGCTGACAGCCCCCCTCGCATTACCCACGGCTGTAGCAGAAGTCATCCTTGCGGCTTGCAAACCATCTACACGCCGCTCCTATTCAGCTAAGTGGAAGGCCTTCCAAACATACGCAGCCTCACACGGTACGGACCCGCTAACATGCCCGGTACCTTCCCTGCTCTTGTATCTTCACTAGCTGATGTCAAGAGGCCTATCCTTCTTGTCAATTGAAGTACACCTGGCCGCCATAGCAGCATTCCGTCCTCTTCCCGCTCTGGGAACACTATTTACGGACCCACTAGTCCGATTATTCCTTAGGGGCCTACGTAACCTCAGGCCACCTATCCGCTCCATTATACCCGGCTGGAACCTACCGCTAGTGCTCCATGCCCTCACGAGACCACCCTTCGAACCACTGGCTACGATAGACCTCCGTCTCCTCTCACTCAAGACTGCCTTCCTCATTGCAGTTACCTCTGCCCGCAGGGCAGGAGAATTGTGCGCCCTTTCTGGTCTTCCACAGAGACAAGGTCGTGGTCCGACCAGACGTCTCATTCCTGCCAAAGGTAACCTCCGACTTCCACCTTGGCCAGGACATAATTTTGCCAGCCTTCTTCCCTAACCCATCCTCCCAAGTCGAGCGCTCCCTTCACACCCTCGACGTCCGACGGGTGCTGGCATTCTATAAAGACAGGACACAACCATTCCGCACGTCCCAACGCCTTTTCCTCTGCTACGGCGGCCGATCCAAGGGCACCCCAGTATCCAGCCAACAGTTTGCTGCATGGATTGTGGAGACCATCAGAATTGCATACGAGGCGTCACGAATGAGCCTACCGGGACCGGTGCGATCGCACTCCACACGAGCCCAGTCGACGTCCACGGCATTCACCAGAGGTGTCCCGATTCTGGACCTCTGCCGAGTAGCCACGTGGTCCTCCCTGTCCACGTTCACAGGCACTACCGTCTGGATGTCAGAGCCAGGACGGCCACGACATTTGGCAGAGCAGTGTTATCCTCCGTCTTCTCATGAGGAGCTCCACCCCCTCCTCCGGTAAGTCAGCTTCTTACTCTGCCCATATATGTGTGATGCACAGAGACCACGAAGAAGGACAGGTTGCCTACCTGTAACTGTGGTTCTTCGAGTAGTCATCTGTGCATTCACACAAACCCACCCACCGGCCCCTCTGGTGTTGCTGCCTACACATGTGATCCCGATAAGCTGGTGCTGTCACTCCTCGATGGCAGGGTCCCGAAGTAAGACCTTCACAGGAACACTCTCGGTCCTGGGGCCAACTCGGTCTCGAGGAACTGAGGGATCGGGCGGGAGCCGCGCCTTACGGCATGCGTGAGGCGGAGGAGCTCCCGCCCGATTTTGCATTACTCAGCTATAGAATCTCCGAATGAACTCCGCGCATGCGCAGAGAGCCCATATATGTGTGATTATTTATTTATTTATTACATTTATACCCCGCCTTTTTTCCTGCAAGGAACCCAAGGTGGCTTACATAATCCTCCTCCTCCTCCTCTCCATTTTATCCTCACAACAATCCTGCACAGATGACCACTCGAAGAACCACAGTTACAGGTAGGCAACCTGTCCTTCCGTCCCATGTCCAGGCCTGAAGCCCGACTGGCATGGATCTAAATAATTGGCTTCATCCAAATGTGCCTTCAACTGAGCCCCCACCACTCGCTCAATCAGCTTGCCCAGAAATGGCAAATTGGAGACTGGGCGAAAGTTGTTCAAATCTTGGGGATCTAAGGAGGGCTTCTTTAGATGAAGAACTTTTTTTTCCCCAGGTTTTTTAATCTTCCAACCTTAAAAATGGAAGTCTTAAGATCTGTGAAACTTCCAGTGAGTTTCCTATATTGATTTTATTTTCTATTGCTAGTTTTAGGCTGTTAGTTTTTATGGTGGTATTGTCTTATTTGTATATAGGATGGTTTAAATTTTATTGTAAGCTGACCTAAGAATGTTCTGTTGTTAAGTGGCCTAAAAACAGAAAAGAAAAAATAGAGCTAGCCTTACTCAAGATACCACATTTTGTATTTGAAGGGTTATATAAATGCTTAAGCAGAAGAGCAGATAAGTGTTCGGCCAGGGAGATACAAATAGGCATGGGGTACAGGGGTAGAAGATTGTGTCATGTCATCGGTTTTGTCATGGGCATTTTCTGATCAAGTGCCTATGACAGTTGCTAAACCACATACTTAGCAGTCGCATTAGCAATAGTAGGACTGACTAGGAGGAGAAAATTGCATTTAACCAGTAATCTCCAGATATGGCGGATTCGCAGCAATGTTAGCGCAACTGGAGGAAAGATGTCTTAATCATCTGCAGTGAAAAGGGGCACTTTGAGTCTTCAGAATAAGAATTGCCCATACACAGCCTAGCGATGAGGTTATAATGCATTCATCGTATCTTGCTTTTAAATTGCACTGATGTCTGAAATCAATCTGTTATACCTGGTGTGAAAAGCTTAAGAGTATTATATTCATACCCTAGAGCAATAGTTCCATAATTTCACTGGTGCCTTTAGCCACTATTGTAATACAATGAGTAAAAGTTAATGATGAAATTATTGCCAAGAGCTGCATGATTGCTGCCTTCTGCACAATCACTGCCATCATTTAATGAAATAGAGCAATTTAAAAAATGATACTTTGTGGAAGCTGCTTTCATATAAACTGCCTCCCCAAATGCCTTTAATTCTATAGGGCCTATAGAATTAAATAATAAATCGCACAGAGAGTAATGAAGAAAAAACAACCATGGAAATAAGGCATTTTAGATGAGATTTGAGAGAAACTAGAGAAGTTACAGTGATAGAGGAATACAAGAAGGTACTTCTGCTCACATGGAACAGCAGAGCAAAAGATCTGCTGCTCATATACCCACTATGAGGTTGATAAAAATAAAATTCATAAGAGCTCTAGAACACCAAGCCCAAGAACTGCTGTATGTAGTCTAGGGAAAAATACTCTTCTTTAAAAAGTATGTTTCATTCATTCATTCATTCATTCATTTATTATATTTATACCCCACGTTTTTTCCTGAAGGAACCCAAGGCGGCTTACATAATCGTCCTCCTCCTCCTCTCCATTTTATCCTCATAACAACCCTGTGAGGTAGGTTAGGCTGAGAGTTAGTGACTGGCCCAAAGTCACCCCAGTGAGTTTCATGGCCGAGCGGGGACTAGAACCCAGATCTCCCGAGTCCCAGTCCAACACTCTCACCACTATGCCACACTGGCTTTATATACCTTTGTGTGTGGTTTTTACCACTGGTATTTATATACCTCTATGTGTGGGAAATCAAATCCAGATACAAAGACACAAAACAAAAAACAAAAAGCCAAACAGAAAACCCGCCCTGGCCATAAACTGAAAAGATGTCAGGCAGAGCAATCCTATGGTCCCTAGATGGCCATAGGATTGTTCATATTCCCAGCTCTGAGGTCAGAAAATTGTGCTGACCTTGGAGCAGGGGATCTGCGCTCAGATTGGCCGCCCCACCTCACAGCTAGCACAGAAAGAACCGCGCTGGCTGCTTCTCCAAGGTCACAAAAATTACCTCGGAGAAGGAGTTTATTAGGCATTCCAAGGGGCAGGGAGGGGAGGAGATTGGCGCTGCCAAGATATGATGTATCCTGGCTGTGCCTCAGGGCCCCCCCCAGCACTGCTGTTGGACAAAATCAACCATCTAGCTGTTTTGCAGAGCAGGAGGAGTGCGGAGGTGACCTTCCGCCTCCACACTCCTCCCGCTCTGCATAGGATGCCCATAATCCTCTGAGTTTGGAGGGTTAACTTATGGGCATCCCCATAGGATTGCACCCTTAATGTGTTTTACCGTTTCACAACTTGCCTGTGCTTATCCAAGGCTCTGCAAAATTGTGTGAGATAAGGTTTCTGGAATATGAATGCTATGAAATAATAGATTTAAATCATCATCATCATCAGGCGATCACTCGTGACCAAGTAAGATTGTCTTCCGGGATAAAAGGAGGAAATTCTAAAGAAGATTGTGTAGACTCTAGCGATGGGTCCGTAAGTGACTGTGGAGGCCAATTCTAGATCCACACAGCTTCCCACAGTGAGGACACAGGTTACCAGATAGAAGATGGTCCTGTAAAGGATTCATTTGACGTGCTTTTCGCTTAGCACGTTTCTCCCTTTCACCTTGCACTCGGGCTTCTTCAAAGTCCATGGAACCTTTGTGAAAGGCCAACCTCCATTTAGATCGTTCATGGGCCAGAGCTTCCCAGTTTTCGATGTTTATATTGCATTTTTTTAGATTAGCCTTATGAACATCTTTAAACCTCTTATATTGACCACCGATATTCCGCTTTCCATCCTTGAGTTGGGAGTAAAGTAACTGCTTTGGGAGACGGCAGTCAGGCATTCGAACAACATGACCGGTCCACTGAAGTTGGCGTTGAAGGATCATTTTTTCAACGCTAGTAGTCTTTGCTTCTTCCAGTACACTGACATTTGTTCGCCTATCTTCCCAAGTAATTTGCAGGATTTTCCGGAGGCAACGTTGATGAAACCTTTCAAGGAGGTGGAAGTGACATTTATAGATAGTCCATGTTTCGCAGGCATACAATAAAGTTGGTAATACAATGGCTTCATAAACCAGTGTTTTGGTCTTCTTACAAATATCCCGATCCTCGAACACTCTATGTTTCATTCGAGAAAATGCGCCACTTGCGGAGCTCAGACGATGCTGGATTTCACTGTCGATGTTAGCTGTAACAGAAAGATAGCTGCCAAGATAGAGAAAATGATCGACATTTTCCAGTATTGTCCCGCCAAGCTGGATAGATGGCATCACCAAAGGATTGGCTTGCACTTGCTGATGAAGCACTTTGGTTTTTTTGATGTTAAGTGAGAGACCAAGTTTTTCGTATGCTTCTGCAAAAGCATTTAGGATAGTTTGGAGATCATCCTCTGAATGTGCGGAGACCACATTATCATCAGCATACTGAAGTTCCACAACGGAGGTTGTAATTACCTTACTTTTTGCTTTCAGCCTGCTGAGATTAAAAAGCTTTCCATCTGTTCGATATATAATTCCCACACCGGTGGGAAGTTTCCCCTTGACAAGATGTAAAACCATGGCGATGAAAATGGCAAATAATGTTGGGGCGATAACACATCCCTGTTTAACACCTGATCCCACTTTAAATGGAGCACCATGAGAGCCGTTGTTGTCCAAAACCGTTGCCGTCATGTTGTCATGGAGAAGTCGCAAGATATTCACAAATTTATTGGGGCATCCAATTTTCATAAGGATAGTCCAGAGAGCTGTACGGTCTACAGTATCAAAGGCCTTAGCCAAATCGATAAATGCCATATAAAGGGGTTGATTTTGCTCCCGGCATTTTTCTTGGAGCTGAATTCACCCTACTGAATAGAGGAAGAGCCATAGCTCAGAGGTTGAGCACATGCTTTGCATGCAGGTCAATCCCCAACATCTCCAGGTAGGGCTGGAAAAAACACTGCCTGAAACCCTGGAGTGCTGCTGCCAGTCAGTGTTGACAATACTGGGCTAGATGGACCAGTGGCCTGGACCAGTATAAGGCAGCTTCCTATGATATATATTTGAAAGTGCAATTTCCCACCCACCAGCCAAAAGAATAGCGTGTTTGTTGTATATGGTGCCAAAAGAGGTGGTCAGCATTCCTCAGGCCCCACACAACAATGTGTAACGGTCTATTTCAACTTCCTGTTGACTGCAAAAGAATAGCATGTGGCAAGGGAGCAAACGCATAGCTGGTGGACTGTGTTTAGCTTGGAAACTAACAGGTTGTATTGGCTTACCATAAATATTTGTAATCCATGGAAGTAAGTTACAATTCTTCATTTGCTACCACATGGAAGTTCTTGGAATTATTTATAGGGTAGTATGGCCATGTTTGTTGTATATGGTGCCAAAAGAGGTGGTCAGCATTCCTCAGGCCCCACACAACAAAGTATCAGGAAGGGAAGAAAGACAGTTGGGAAAAAGTTCAACACAGAACTTCAACTTGTGTTCCATCTTCTGTCAGTGCCCTCACCAATATTGACTTACACACCTGCACTCTTATGGGAAGCTCTTTCTCTCTCCTCGCATCTCCCCTATCCACCAGCTAGCTGTGTTCATTCCAAGGTGTTGTACAGGCCTATGAAAACAAATGCTTTTATTTTCTTTTTTAAAGGGTGATTGGGTAGATGTCAATTTTAAGGATCTAATCCACATTACTCCTTGTACGACAGTAAATGAATTTTCATCTATCAAGCCAACATTCGTTTAACTTTCACAAATAATTTTAGTAGCACTATTAATGTTATTCATGGCTCATTATTCAATGCTTGCATTGCTCATATTTAAAGTTGCTCCAAATGCTTTCTATATTTCTCTTCTTTAAGTGCGTCCTTGTTCATGGAATAGTTTTTATTCCTTTCAACTAACCTTATTAATAAGGTGTAATAAGGAGGCATCTCAGCTTTATTATGCAATGATGTCAGTTTGACCACAAATAATAATACCTGGCCCAAGTTGCTGTTTGGCAAGGAGGATTACAGAACACTGCCAGTTCCTGTGCTCTCATTCATATTGAGAGGATTATGCCTTTATCTCTCTTTCTCTTGCTCTGCCTTCTGCATCTATATCTTTTAAGAAATTATCTTTTTCTGAGCCTAATTCTGACTGACATGAGTGATGTCACAGAAGCTGTGCTAGGTCTGTGTTTCATTTTCCCGCTCACATTGGCTTAAGACTACTCTCCAGAGCTTGGTGAAATATACTGAGAGGATTTCTTTTCTTCTCCTAAGAATTTTATAAACAGATATCCAAAGAATCATTGTTTAGGCTATAAACCTCCTTTTCCTATTGCTGATTAATTGATGAAGTATTTGTTACATCATTCAAAAAATGTGAAAATCAAGCTTTGTAGGGAACATCAAATTTAATAGTAGAATTTTTCTGCCAGAGAAACTTCTATCCATCATTGCTCTGATTTCAATGCATGTTGCAGATGTCAGACGGAAACTAATCATAATACCCAATTCCTAAAAGGGTAGTGCTGAAAGTGCAAATATATAGGAGCATAAGAACAGCCATTCTGGATCAGACCAAGGGTTCATCTAGTCCAGCATTCTGTTCACACAGTGGCCAACCAGCTGCCCACGGGATTGCACAAGCAGGACCTAAGTGCAACAGCACCCTCCCTCCCATGTTCCCCAGCAACTGGTGTACATAGGCATACTGCTTCTAATACTGGAGGAAGCACATAGCCAATCAGGACTAGTAGCCACCAATGGCCTTCTCCTCCATGAATTTGTTCAATCCCCTTTTAAAGCCATCCAAATTGGTGGCCATCACCACATCCTGTGGAAGTGAACTCCATAGTTAACTATGCACTGTGTAAAGAAGTACTTCATAGAATCATAGAAAAGTAGAGTTGGAAGGGGCCTACAAGGCCATCGAGTCCAACCCCTTTTATCTGTCCTGAATCTCCCACCAATCAGCTTCATGGGATGACCCCGGGTTCTAGTATTATGAGAGAGGGAGAAAAATGTCTCTGTCCACTTTCTCCACACCATGCTTAATTTTATACACCTCTATCATGTCTCCCCTTACTTGCCTTTTTTCTAAGCTAAACAATTCCAGCTGCTGTAACCTTTCCTCATAGGGGAATTGCTCCAGCCCCTTGATCATTTTAGCTTTGCTTTTCTGCACTTTTTCCAACTCCACAGTGTCCTTCTTTAGGTGTGGTGACCGGTACGGTACGCAGTATTCTAAGTGTGGTTGCACTGTAGGTTTGTATAAGGGCAGTATGATCTTGGCAGTTTTATTTTCAATTCCTTTCTTAATTAAGCCTAACATGGAGTTTGCCGTTTCACAGCAGCCGCACACTGGGTTGACATTTTCATTGAGCTGTCCACCACAACTCCAAGATCTCTTTCTTGGTCAGTCACCGCTAGCTCAGATTCCATCAGATTATACTTGAAGTTGGGATTTTTCATCCCAACGTGCATTACTTTACACTTGCTTACACTGAACTGCATTTTGAAGCCCATTTTCCCAGTTTGGAGAGATCCTTTTGGAGCTCCTCACAATCCCCTTTTGTTTTCACCACCCAAAATAATTTGGTGTCATCAGCAAACGTGGCCACTTCACTGCTCACCCCTGGTTACAGGTCATTGATGAATAAGTTGAAAAGCATTGGTCCCAATACAGATCCCTGTGGGACCCTGCTGTTTACATCCCTCCATTGGGAGAATTTACCGTTCATTCCTACCCTCTGCTTCCTGTTCTTTAACCAGTTACTGATCCATAAGAGGACCTTCCCTCTTACTCCATGACTGCTAAGTTTGCTCAGGAGTCTTTGGTGAGGGGATTTGTCAAAAGCCGTTTGGAAGTCCAAGTAAACAATGTCTACCAGATCACCCCTGTCCACATGTTTATTGACACCCTCAACTCTAAAAGGTTAGTGAGACAGGACTTACCTTTGCGGAAGCCATGTTGATTCTTTCTCAGCAGGGCTTGTCCTTCTATTTGCTTACTGATTTTACTTATATTTTACTGATATGCAGTCCAGTATATACCTCCAGCATTCATATGGTAGATAGTGAGACCATATAAGGTTAGAGTTCTAAAGAAATAGTAGATTGCCCATGTCATGCCATATTCCTGCTTTCCTTTTTATCATTCAAGAACCCTTCACATCAGCCACTTCTTAATGAATGAAAGCATTTCAGTCTCTAGTGGAGTGACTCACAGCAATCAGTTGAACTGCCCCACATAACGACAAGATGGGTGGGGGGCAGGGAAAGCTTTCTTTCTCTTTAAGAGAAGTAAGCCCTACTCAAAGTCTAGTAGGTTTTTCTTGGTAGTCTCAAAATCTGTGGCAAAAGTAAGCTGTGTACTATACAGCAATGTTCCTTTTCAGCAGAAAAGAAATAAAGCTTATGCACAGAAAAGACAGGTCACTCTCATAAAGATACTCTCTTTGTCTCACTATCTGTACTGCAGAATTGCTTTCCTCAATTTTTTAGGCAAGTACCGACATATTTTTATATTGTGAGTAAAAGGAACCCTTCTCTACGATCTATATTATGGGAAAAGGAACAGGCCCTCTTAATTGGAAACGTAACAGTGGTATTTTGTAATAATCAATATAATGACTTTTCAACAATCTTAAGGCAGCAACTTTTATTTAATTCCAGTTCAAAAATTATGGAAACAGTTTTCATGGCCTGAAAACCTTAATTTAATAGGGATTAGACCCCAAGTCTAATCTGTGAGATCAAGTGATAATGACCTGCATTCCAGTTATAAAATGGGAAAGCATTGCCCTTTCATAAAGATATTAAGATATCACTTCTACCCTATTTTCAATAGAAACCTCCAGGCAGAATATGACCGGCTGAAGCAGCAACATGATCACAAAGGACTATCTCCACTGCCATCCCCACCTGAGATGATGCCCATTTCCCCCCAGAGTCCACGAGATGCTGAACTTATTGCAGAAGCTAAACTGCTTCGTCAGCACAAAGGCCGCCTAGAAGCCAGGATGCAGATCCTGGAGGATCACAACAAACAGCTGGAATCACAGCTGCACAGGTTGAGACAGCTGCTGGAACAGGTGAGTCCTCAGTCTTTCCTCTTTTATCCTAATTAGGGCTTGAAAACTTAACGATATCTAAAGCAAATGGTAAAAGCAGGAGCAAACATTTGATCACTTTACCATATATAGCTTGAACCTGCTATCAACTGTAGGAAGTACAGTATTATCATTGGCTATCTGTGCACAACTCAGTCTCTTTCTTCAGTTAATCTATCACAAATATAAATACATTTAAATTGAAAAATCCTAATGTAAACATTGTGGCATCACTGCACAATATAAATATTTAGACTGCAATCCTATGCCCGTTTACTTGGGAGAAAATTTTACTGAGTTCAGTTAGACTTCTGAGCAAATCTGTATAGAATTGTGCTGTAGGTCATTTTGTTCCTCCTTATTTGTAGGATAACCAATATATTTCCTTCTGGTATTTCAGCCTCAAGTGGATGCCAAGGTGAATGGAACAACTCAGTCTTCTCCTCCTACCTCGTTACAGAGGTCAGATAGTAATCAGCCAATGCTTCTCCGTGTAGTTGGCAGTCAGACTTCCGAATCTATGGGTAAGATGAAACAGATCAGGTTTTTGAAAGATGGGAATTGTCTACAACTTACAATCAAATCTCCAGTTAATAATATTTCAATTAGTGGCTAACGTGGATCCTTTCCAAACAATCAAAGTTTCTTGTGGCAGTTATTACTTGCTTTAGGCAATCCCAAGTTCTTTTTTCAGCCTAGGATTTCATTTGTATGGACATCAGATTTTCCTTACATTCAAACTGCAATATTCTGCCATTTTTCCCCTCAGCTGGTGAGATCAATCTTAACTGTAAGTACTGTATACAGCATTGTTGCACAATGGTCACAGGTTTATTGGTTCTGTCTGTGACATCACTGTTGATGAGTGAAATAAATCCACAATCCCACCCCACTCAAGCTTGCCTTTTGTAGATTTCTTCAGGTTATATTTTATTGTTTTGCTGAGTATGCTTTGCCAAGTGCTCCCTGCTGTACCATAATCATTACAGTGCAGCAGCCCTCCTGTAGCCCTTGACAAGAAAAACTGGTGATTACCAGAAAGGCTACCTCAACCCCTCCACTGTATGCCTAGGTGGACCTTTAATTTAAAAATAGTTTTGTTGCTGTTGTTGTGAAGGGTATAAACTCCCCTTTCTGGCACGGGGGCACACATTTCTCAACTTAAAAAACAAAATGACAACCAAGTACCACTGCCTTCCGTCCCATCCCAATATGTACCGTATTTTTCGCTCCATAAGACGCACTTTACCCCCCCAAAAAACTAGGTGGAAATGTCTGTGCGTCCTATGGAGTGAATATAGTAAAAAAAAAAAAATTTTTTTTTTTTTTAACTTTCCTCTGCTGGTCCGGAAGAGCGGAGGACTCCTGGGTGGGGCGGGGGAAGCCCCCGCCTCTCAGCTGTTTGTTTTTTTAAAAAAAAAATTTTTTGTACCATACAGTAAGTGCGTCTTATGGTCCGGTGCGTCTTATGGAGCGAAAAATGCGGTGCCCCTTCCATTAAATGGAAATAACATACTGTACTACAAAAATTATATCAGTATTAATGAAAAAGTAGTACTAAGGATAAAGTGTGTGTGGGTGTGGGTGTGAGAGAGAGAGAGAGAGAGAGAGAGAGAGAGAGAGAGAGAGCGCAGCGGATGGAATGACTGAGAAATCCCACAAATGTCATTTTGGACATTTTTATGGTACTGAGTTGACATCAGTGCAGTAGTATAATAATTTGAAGAGAGGCACCAAGGGGAGAGAAATGGAAGAGGAGTGGCTCGTTTTCTGGAGGCTAGGGTGGCAAAAGTTTGCCACAGGAGAAGATTCTCTGGGACATGAGTTGAGTAGCTTGAGAAGATGCTTGCTGAACTGTGAGGGAGACAGCCCCAGCTGATGTACTGGAATGCCAGTAAGAAGCAGAAGGCAAACTGACAGCATAGCAGGGTGAAAGGAAGGGCCCCTATATAAAGCCTCAATAAAAGATTTCTCACATAGCTACAGTAATTATCTACATACCTGGTTCAGTGTGACTTTTTCTGCTGCTCCACCTAGAGTCCCCCAGAGGGATGTCACACAGGGTGGTCTTGTGGAGTCCCATGTAAGAGCAGGATATCCATGCCCTAGTAACTTCCTAATTGAACAGCTGTGATGCTTTGTATGTGGGGCTGTTCTTGAAAATGGACCAGTAATATCATTTGTTTTAATTCTTGTTGTGAGCTACCCTGAGGACTTTGTTATATGGCAGCCTATAAATATTGTAACTAAATAAATATTTTTTAAGAGCACAACATACTAGCTGTCAGAGGCAGAATGCCTCTCAATTCTGTGGAATTTGCTATCACAAGATACAGTGATGGCCATCAGTTTGGACAGCTTAAAAAGGGGATTAGACAAATTCATAGGATTTGAATGGCTACTAGTCATGATGGCTATATATTAATTCCAGTATGACGCAGGACCAGTTGTTAGGAGACGAGCACGGGGCGGTGTGGCTATTTGCACTCATGGCCTTCTGTGGACTTTCCATAGGTATCTGGCCACTTTTGGTATAGAATGCTGGACTAGATGGGCCTTTGGTCTGATCCAGCATAGCTCTTCTTACATTGTCAAAGGAAACCAAGCAAGATTTTACTGACAAGCTAATCCCACCTGATGACCCACGTATAAGCATTTTTATTAGCCTATATAATGGTTAGCATTGTTGTCATCATCAGTATAGCAGCAGCAGCAGCAGCATGATAGGTAAGTTAAATAGCTACATTAGATGTTTTATAAAAAAAAAAAAACATGTATTGTAAGCTGCCCAAAGGACTCTATTAATTGGACAGTACAGAAATGTGATTAATTTGTATTTGTGAGTGAATAGGAAGATAGCAGGGAAGACAGCAATAGCTGCTATAGCAGGGAGAACTATAGCAATAATTTCAAGTAGAGAGTATGGGTGTATCAGCCTAACCAGCCTTCCCCCAACCTGGTGCCCTCCAGATGTTTTGGACTACAACTCCCAGCATTCCTGATCATTGGCTATTCTGGCTGGAGCTGATGCCAATTGAAGTTAAAAATATCTGGAGAGCACCAGGTTGGGGAAAGGCTGGCATAAGTTGATAAAATGAGCTCTGTGCCACTTGAGAATACCTGAGCCTCTAGTGCAGGGGTCCTCAAACTTTTTAAACAAGGGGCCAGTTCATTGTCCCTCAGACTGTTGGGGGGCCGGACTATAGTTTGAAAAAAATATGAACAAATGGATCAAGTTAAAAAAAAGGACCCGGGTCCTCTTTTTTTTTTTTTTTACTTGATTAAATGGAAAGTTATTAAATTAATAATAAAGTAATTATGAATTAATTTGCTGTCTAAAATTGAAATACATTAAATAAAAAGGTATAGAAAGGCTTGATTTGCAAACTGCACATATCTTATTTGTAGTGCAAAAAAACAGGAAAAAACAATACAAGGATCACAGCCTTAAAAGTACAAACCCATTCCCTGGGGTAGGTCAGGAAGACCTGGTACCCAGAGAACATAGTGAGAGCCAGTGTGCATTGTGGTTAGTTAGAGTGTTGGACTGGGACTTGGAAGATCTGGGTTCTAGTCCCTACTCAGCCATGAAGCTCACTGGGTGACTTTGGGCCAGTCACTGACTCTCAGCCTAACCTACTCACAGGGTTGTTGTTGTGAGGATAAAACAGCGAGGAGGAGGAGGAGGAGGAGGAGGAGGAGGAGGAGGAGGACGACGACGACGACGACCGCCTCGAGTTCCTTGCAGGAAAGAAGGCAGGATACATGTGTAATAAATAAATAAAGAGCTGCCCTCACCCCCTGGGTCCTAGCCACATACTCGCCTCTTGCTCGGCCTCAGTTTCCCACATCTGTAAAATGGAACTAGCACAAAATTGATCACCAGAAACACAAGTCTCAGGGCTGCTGCCAGGATGAACCAACCATCCGGAAAAACTAGAGATGCCCAGAGGCATTTGATGATGAAGGATCCCATCCAGGAAAACAGATCCTATTCAGGGGCAATGGAGGTCCAGGGAACATCTGAGCCGCCGCCGGTTCAGCCGCTCCCCTCCCCCCCTGCAGGAGATGCAGGGCGGCCTCACTGCCCGCCCGCCGCCGCCGATTCAGCCGCTCCCCCCCCCACAGGAGATGCAGGACAGCGAGCAGGCGGGAGGCCCACACCTCGCCGCCCGCCGGTTCAGCAGCCCCTCCTCCCCTTCCCTCGCAAGGAGCCTCGATGGGCCGCCGGGCCGGATGAAAAGACCCGGCGGGCCGGGTGTGTCCCGCGGGCCTTAGTTTGAGGACCCCTGCTCTAGTGTCAAAGCTGGATCAAGGAGCACTTCCAAACTTTGCTTCTGATTTTCCAGAGGGAGTGCAACCCCATCTAAAACAGACTGAATTGTCTTTCTCACAGTACATCTTATTAACACTGAGCTTCGGTTTTTTACCCCTCTTCCAGCCCATGACAAAATTCCATCACTAATTTAACTCTTCTATCTCTTCACTGATTCAAGTGTCAAGGAAAAATAGAATTGAGTGTCATCAGGATATTGATGGCACTTAATCCCAAATCTCCAGATGAACTCTTCCTGTAGCTTCATAGATGTTAAAAATCAAGGGGGATAAGATGGAATCCTATGGGCCCAATAACACAGGTGCTATGTTTCTGAATAATATCCCCCCAAAACTACCCCCTCTGGTGCCGACCCTTCTAACAGGAGTGGAAGTACAGTATCACCATGCTCCCAGTTTCCAATTCCCAAAGCTGGTTCATGGCTGATTGGATCAAAGGCCACTAATAATAATTAAATAAATAAATAAATAAATAAAATGGTCGCACTTCCCCTGTCCTTCTCCCAGCATAGGTCTATCAGGGCAAGCAAGGCAGTTTCCATGCCAAAACAGAATCAGGTCTGAAACCTGATTGAAGTGAACTGTTGAAAAACAGTTTCATCCTAAAGAACTTGGAGCTGTACAGCCACCACCCGCTCAAGCACCTTGCCAAAGGAAGGGATATTTGTGATTGATGATCATTGTTAAAACCCTTGGGGTCCAATGAGGGTTTTTGAAAGTATTATTTATTCAATTTATGAGTTGTATTATTATTATTATTATTATTATTATTATTATCATCATCATCATCATCCATCATCATCATCATCATTTCTATACCGCCGCACAGCCGAAGCTCTCTGGGCGGTTCACAACAATTTATACAATAAAATCTACATTAAAAACCAACAATAAAAACATACAATATAGTTAAAAAGATTAAAACCAAATTTAAAAGTGCAGTTTAAAATGACAATACAAAAAGTTAATAAAACTAAGCTGAAGCTCTCAGGGCAGTGTACTTAATCAAACACAATGAAACCAATCACTTAACCAATATCACTTGCAGCAGCAACAATTTTAAAATAACTTTAAAAAGAGATAAATATTTGCACTGTACATCGCTCAGAGTGGCTGGATGACTGGCCAGATGGGCGATTCAAAAATATAATAAATAAATAAAGCCGCTAAAACATGAAGAAGCACAATTTAAAAATGCAGTTTTGAATGTATTATTAAAAGTAAAACCACCAGCAGCTAAAAATTAAAAACTCTGAGATAATAAAAGGGTAATCACTTGGCACCAGAAAGTCAGCAAAGTTAGTCAACAAAGGAGCCAGGTGGACCTCCATAGAGAAAGCATTCCACAGTTTAGGGGCCACCAAGGAAAGGCCCACGCATGAGTAGCCACCTGCCAAATTTCAGTATATGGGGGCACTTGGAGCAGGACCTCAGATCTCAGGAATTTGTGGGAAAAGGTGCTCCTTCAGGGGTTTTTTAAGGAGCAGTCACACAATCGCCTCCTTCAAAGTAGCCAGGACTTCTTCTCCTTGCAAGAAGGTATTAATCATCTCATGGAACCAGCTACTCAATCCCCTCTTGATAGATGTCACCAGCCAAGGGCAACAGTCAGTCATACAAGTGGTAAGCCACACTGTCCAGGTATTTTGTCTACATCCTCAAGCCACATTGCCTGGAAATCATCCCACAAAACTGGACCAGATGGTGCTCTGGACACATCTACTGGCCATGCTGTTTGGGGCAGATATGAGTGATTTTGTCTTCAATGTGTTTAGAAAACCTGTCACAACATGCCTTTGAAGTTCCTGTATTAAATTCTGTGGAGTAGGCCCTGAACCACTCGAAAAAGCTCCACTCAGTGACATTTTGAGGGTGGGATTCCAGTGGTGAAATACTGTTTCTTCATCACTGCCAACAAACAGGCCCGATAATTGGCTCTCACTTATGTTCAGGCATGTATTATTCACCACATTTGTATGCCACCCAATAACAAAATGTTCTCTGGGTGGCTTCCAATAAGAGAAAAATAATTACATACAAAAAATAAAACCAATAAAAAATAAAATCTAAGATAATAATAAAACTAGTAGCAAATGATAAAACCAATATAACAGAAAACTCACAACAGCACTGCAATTCTCACAGATCTTTCAACTTCCATAATAACGTAGTATAATATTAAAAAGCCTGGGAAAATAAAAAAGTTATTTGCCTTGCACCAAAAAGAGCAAAGTGTCTCTGGGGAGGGTGTTCCATAACGGGTGCCAGAAGATAAAAGGCCCTCCCCCTAGTAGCCACCCACTGCACCTCATTTGGGTGGATGGGTGGGGGAAACATGTGAAGAAGGGCCTCCAAAAATTACCCTAAGCTCTGGATAGGTATATGTAGAAGGTGGCAATCCTTCAGTTAACCTGTCCCCAAGCTGTTAGGGCTTTAAAGGTTAAACCAGCACTCTGAATTGGGCCTGGAAATAGATTGTTAAGCAGATGGCAAAGCACTGATGTAAAATATTGTCCAGTCCCAGTTACAAGTGCCTTGCAGAAGTATTCACACACACCCTCTGACTTTTCCACATTTTTTTGTGTTACAACCTGGAATTGAAATGGATTTAACTGGCATTGTTACCACTTGATGTACACAAGATACTCAACAATGTAAAGGTGCAAAATATTTTTATTATGGCACAAATGTTAAGTAAACAATGTGTAGGCGTGTAAGTGGGTCTGTAGAGTTGGATGCTGTTTATATTCTGTGATTGTTCTGTAATTGTGTTCTAGTGCATTTTTAAAAGTATTGTTTTAATCAAGTTTTATTTATGATTGTAAGCCCCCTTGGGTGCCATTTGCCTTGGCAGAAAGGCAGGATACAAATCAAATCAATAAATAATCCTCCACCTTCCAATCTACAACTTAGTTTAGCTGATGAACTACTGTATCTTAAAGCAATTTATTTGTTAGTCGGCCAGTGTGCCACTAGTTTTTGTGATGGCACAGTTTTTGTGGATGTACATGTTACAGCATTCCTGTGGAGGTCTCATTAAATTACTAGATACCAAGATGGTGACCATATGGTAAGCTGTTCGTTTGCAGCTGCTAAGATTGCTTTTTCTTCATGCCACTACAAATTGCCAAAAAGGACAAAAAAAATAAGGTTAGCATACACAAATTTGTCCAGTCTATGTGATGAGCTGCTGCACATGAGTGCCTCAGAATATGGAGACTGCCACCACAAGAAATGAGTTAAAGTGACATCCACTGGCATTCCACTCAATCGAACCAGTTCATTTTGGTATTTAGAATTAACTCTTTTTTGGATAGCCGGTCTAATATTAAATCAGGCTGAGTGTAAAAGTTAAGGAATAGCTACAAAGCAAAGATTACTTTTAAGTCTTACCAATAATTCTATAATATGGAACTTGTAAAATGAAATAGGTTTGCCAGTTTCCTTCTCTCTTACTAAAACAACATTAGTATTAGTAATATAGCATCATTAGTGTGTGTATTAATCTAAAAGCTTGAAACAGTAGCAGTGCTAGAATTCTGCTGGAAAACCCCCTCTGTGACATCGGAACTCTCCATTATACACTGCTTTGTCATTGGATCATAGGACTTATTCAACAAAACAACTGTATTGTGCCATGTTAAACTTTCTAAAACACCCTTCAGAGTACAAATGAATCTTTCTGCAGCTTTTATCTGATACAATTAAATTGTCAAAACTATTAATATTAATATAGCTGTGTATTTGTCAGCTCTGATTTACTTTGCTAGGGAACACATTTCAGGTCTTGCAACATCACCATCGGAATGCAGCTCACTGCCACAAAAACTGGTTGTAGTAATGGGAATTTCTCATTCATTCTAGCTATTACTTTCACAATTTTTTTCCTATATAGACACTTATGACTTTTGAAATAATTTATTTTACCTTCCCAGGCCTATATTACTTCATAAATGGACGAAGCTAGATAATTTAGAAAAAGATGAGGGAACCTACAGGTGTCTGCCTATACAGTATATTAAAACTTCTGTTAGATTATTAGCCAGGAAGGTTTATTTTTTTAAAAAAAGATTTAAGTAGGGTGAATTAAGTACACTTTGGCTGCAATTCTGCAAACTGATGCTTGCATAAGTCCCAAGTGAATAGCTCAGAGTCACGGAATTGCAACCAGTGGCACTATTTATGTAGCAGGTGCTTTCTTATGGCTCTTATTAAAAGCACTGTACTTCTGTTTTTGTTTGTTCAGGTGAGGATGATCTGCTCAGTCCTCCCCAGGACACAAGCACAGGGTTAGAAGAGGTCATGGAACAGCTCAACAATTCCTTCCCAAGTACGAGAGGTAAGCTTCAGTGCTCAGAAGCAGAGAACAGCAGTTAAATTATATGTGGTGCAGCTTCCTTGCAGATAAGTATTACGCTTAAAAACCATTGCATAGGTAAATGGTGTTAGTATGAGAAAGAAGAGCATAATGCTGAAATCTTTCTAAAGCCTGTATCCATGAACACTTTGATTTAGCTGCAAAAAGTTCTTGCTCTGAAATGCTTTGTAGTAGAGGCAGAATAACATTCTCCATATATATTAACACAGTTACAATACCATTACTCTGATCCAGAGATGTGCCTGTGCTCAAATGTGCAGATGGATCTCTTGTGCTTGTAGGGGGATGTGAAGGATTGAGGCCTACACAGGCTTAAGTTTGTTGAAGCCTGAAGGCCCAAACACTTCCCTAGATTAGTTGGAGCCTGAAGGCCCAAACATTTCAGGATGGGAGGGGGGAGTTTGTGAGTTTTAGTTTACCCAATAGAAGTTAAGAATTAGTTCTCCTGTTCAAGGTCACATGTTTGTAACCTTCCAATCCTGGGAAGGCTATATATGTGTGGGGTGTGGTCAGCTAGAGGGAGAGAGAGACTGACTGCAGAGGAGAGAGGTAGTCTGAAGTTAAGCTAGAGAACCTTGTATTATTTGTTTAATTTTATCATACTTGCTTTTGAATTATAACCACTCTATTATGTAAATACCCTAAAATAATAAGTAAAGTGTTGTTGTGTACCCTGGTTTGTTGGAGTGACTTATTCACCACGTCTAAAGCCTATTCCCATGCTACTGGAAACAGGCAAAGGATTTGATCTCCAAGAACGGGAGAGGCTTTGAGAAGAGGCAGAGATCTTCCAAAGGCAGGTCGAGGGGTCCCTGCAGTAGCGGAACCTTGACAGGGGATTCATTCATTTCAGCGAGGGAGGCCAATCTGCATATGAAAAGGAGCTCCTGCTTTCAAAAGGAATTTGTAGCTTGGGGCATTCATATCTTAAGATGGGCTCTCCCCCTTCCCCAATTTTCTGTTTTATTACAGTTCTTGAATCTGTGTTCTCTTCCATTTTCAAATCTATGAATATATATGTGCTCTGGCACAAGAAGCAGAATGTAACCCAAAGCCATTACAGCCAAACATCAGGTAGAACAATATGCTTCTTCATTTAATTGGAGTAGGCAAGGGTTTGGGGTTCAGTCTATCAGCTGGAACCTCTTCAACATGTATGTTTCTAACATTTTCTTTCTTTGTCAAAGCTGAGCACAGATAGTGACTGGGTTCACAAGACACGTTAAGCCACTCTAGGAATAAACCTACGTGTCATGTGAGCACAGGGGGGTGATTTAGAAGCAAATTGGGAGTAGCTTCTAAACTTCCCAAAGTAGTCATGGCTTGTTCTAGGGTTTAGGAAACCCTAGTAGGCTTAGAGTGTCTTCCAAACTGGGAGGACACGCTAAGCCATGGCCAAACCAGATGGCTATAGAACCCCCTGGCCAGAGCGGCAAACAAGGGCTGCCACTCTGGCCAAGAGGCTCTGGCCGATGACAGCAGGCCAAGTGCTCAAATAGTACTTGGCACAGCTGTCATCGGCTTCCCCGGGCACTCCTGCCAATGTGCTACATTGGCAGGAGTGGGTGGGGAAGCTGCCAGGGTCCACCACCATGATGCTCCTCCTCCCAAGCCCCACTTGGGCCTGTGGCTCATGCTGGCTCAGCTTGCTCTGAGCGTGGAAAGCTAAGCAGGGTCAGGCCTGGTTGTTACTTGGATGGGAGACCCCTCCTCTAGTTTCCTGCATTGAGCAGGGGGTTGGACTCGATGGCCTTGTAGGCCCCTTCCAACTCTATAATCTATGAATCTATGAAAGAGGAGTCATGTGGCAGCAGCCACTTTTGGCTCGGCAAGGAGGAGCCGTACGGTGGCGGGGTCTGCCGCATACCCCTTCCCACTTGGGAAGGAGGCACACGGCAGACCTGGCTTGCCCCCCTGCTCTCGCTTGGTGTGGTGCCCATGGGCACCACAACAAATGATTGCTAAGGGGAAACAACCTTTTGTGGCATGGGCGCTGCTCAGCTCAGTGGCAGCCACGCCAAGAAAGGGCCAGGACAAGCCCCGTGGTGCTGTGTTTCCTCTCGAGGAAATACAGCACCATGGGGCTCATTGCCCTTGCTTGGTGGGGCTGTAACTTAGCTGAGTAGCAGCCTCGCCAAGCAAGGGCAACTGACTGACAGCTGCCGAAAAGTGCCACTTGGGCACTTTTTGGCAGCTGTCATCCCCACTCCTTTCCCGTCAGTGCTCCCACAGTGTCCCCTGGGATACCAAGAGGAGAACTGAGGGAGGAAGAGGGGAGAGGCAGTGCCTTCACATCCCCGCTGTGCCCGATCATTAGTTCAGCACAGCAGGGGCCTGGGGCAACTTTAAGCCCACAGAGGCTTCAGAGCCTCTGTGGGCTTAAAAGTGTCATGGGAAACTGGCCAGTGTTTGAATAAAGTTTCCAAGAAATGTTTAGTGCTCAAGAAAAAGGTCATTGCTGAATCTGGCTACTACATTATAGCAGGGGTGGGCAAAAGGTAGATCAGGTTCTCTTGCTAGATCTCTGGGTGACTTGTCGTAAATCAGCAAGGTTTTCTGACTTCCAGGTGCTTAACAATCGCAATACTTAAATCTCTCTCTATCTTTCCTGAAACAAAGAAAAGTTGGAGGTGGGGGGGGGGGGAAGATGACCAGGAATGGATTTTTGTGTGGAAAAGCTAAGAGCTCTGTTCTGGTAATGAAAACAAATTCCTGGGCTGATCATGTGCTCAGAGGTACCCTTTTCTTTAATTCTATGCCCCATTGAGTCACTATACAAACACTTGTCTCTACTTGGTGGGTCTAGTAAAAACAAAGCAGATCCTACAAGCCTGAAATCTTTCCATCCCTGCATTATAGTTCCACAAAAAAGGTGTAGGTTAAAGAAGGCAGTATTTTCTTTCTTGATCTACCTATGTGGTTGTAGCTGTTCCACCAGTGGTGCTCTGCTGGTGGTAGGGACAAAAACGTGGCAATTTGGGGGGTGGTTGAGAATGTACAGAATCCTAGGTTCCCTTGTTACTCCACTACATCCCCAAGACAATCCAGAACCTGTGCTAGCCCCAGAGCTGGCATTGTTAATTCCCTCCTATTGGAGGCAATGGGAGGGAGAAAAATTGGGGAAATGCCCCCCCCACTCCACCCATACATTTCCTACCCTGACTGGTGCAAACTAGCAAGGCTTAGGAATAGCAATAGCACTGCAGATCTCCCCAGCACAACCGGTAGGATTACTTTGCCCATGAATAGAATGATTACAATATAAATGTTATGTAGCATGTATTGTAAGAAGGAATACAGTGCTGTCTGTATTATAGTAATCTCATTATTTTAAAATTAGATTATGGGTGTTAGTTCATAATGAATATAGCTGTATCTCTGGGGCTGCTAAATGTGATACTGCAAACAGACAGAAAGACTATTCCATTATTTTCCATTTGCATAACTATGTGAGTGTTGCACATTAGTTGACAATTGTAGAAGAGATTAGAGAAGAATATATTCCACATGAAGAAATATCAATTCTTTGTGACAGTATGACACCCTATTGGCTAGAGAAAATAGTGTGCTGAGATGTACGAAGAAATCAGAATATCTTATGTGTCGTATTTACTTTTACAGACGTATGGGCTTACAACTAGAAATTGTATGTGAAGGATGATGATGATTTTGATGTGCTCTTCACCAATTTTTTCACAGACCACTCTGTGAATATTACCGTATGTCATAAGCTTTGAGTCCACTTCATCAGATGCATGAATTATTAACAGTTTTAAAAAGACAATAGAGATGAAATGCAAAAAGTGGAGTGTGTGACAATTCCATTAAAGCTTGGATAAATCTGTAGCTTGTAAAGATGGATCAGTGAGAGAACTTGCTATGGTATGCTAAGTTGGAACCAGCCAGCCAGGAGTTCCCAGTATGATATGGAATTTTTTTCTCTCAGCTTTCCAGTACAAAAAAAATCAGGAAATAATCTCTGATAGGTTCAGCCTCAGAAGGGTGATGGATTGTTGATTAATTGCAGTACATTTCAATAATATAATAAGCATGATTGCATTAAGGTTTTATTCTCTTTCTTCAGTCATATTTTAACCATTTTCTTTTGAGAAGAATGCATTTAGCATGCCTTTGACCTAAGGAAGCAAATCTTTTGGAGGAAAAATAACTGATGTCATTACGCTTTCTCTTCGTTTTAACTTTAAAAACTGCTGAGAATGCTTAAACGGTTATAGAAGGATCTCTGCATTCACTGCAAAGCCGAAGGTTGGTGCTGAAAGCAGTTTGACTTGTATCAGTGGGAATTTCTGCTAAGTATCTGATGACTGCTGTCCTTAAGGAATTTTCTTTTTCTTATAAGCTGTACAGTTTCCATCCGCATTCCCTTTAGCGTGCTGCTCAAAGCAAATTCATAGTGGCTGCAGCTGCTTTTCACAGCTGCTGTGCTAACTCAAAACAGATGTCAAAGCCAGAGGTCTGACATTTGGTGGAAATGTAGTATTAAATACCACTTTAGTGGTTTATTAAACCCTGCAAGATAATAGGTCACAGAATAAATTGCTTTCACACTATACTTGTGGACAAATTGCTATGTCTTCTGGGAGTTTTGTATGTATCCAATGAAGATCTTACTTGCTCATTTTGGCAAGGAAATAACAGTGAAATGTAAACTCAAAAATCCTATTTCTGACTAGGATGTGAAGTATGTACAAAACGTACAATGGCATGCTTAGGTCAAACCAGCAACTTATTGGCCACAATTCAGAGAACATTAAGCATATCAAAGTCATGTTCAAATCAATGGGACCAGTTAGTCATGACTACCATGTCCCATTGATTTTACTAGGCATGACTAGTTGAGGTCACAATTCTGGGAAGCTGATGTGTTTGTGGAGATTTTTGGGATCTTTCATGTCATGATAATACCTCTTTGCAGTTTTAAAATTTTAGACTGGGATATTTCCAACCCAGAGCTTAGTGGGTAATCTGAATTTGATCAAAATCTGATCTTTGATACATCGAGTCACAAGTTGATTTTTCTTCACCTGGTTTTAAGATGGCAGGACCGAACATGTATTTGTTGTTGTTCTGTTAACTGTAAGCACATCTGTCCGAAGAAGCTCTTCCTGTCAGAACTAGTGGAGTAGCTGTTCCATTAAAGTATACAATTATTATTTTGATCCAAGTTCACATAAGTGCTGAATCTGTTGCACTGCTGAAATGAGAGTGCAGAACCAGAGCATTTTATTTTATTTTCCTCAGGATAGAGTATACTTGTAGTGAGCCTACAAGTAAATTTTCTAATAATAATAATAATAATAATAATAATAATAATAATAATAATAATAATAATAATAAATTATTGCCCTCCTTGTATGGTAGAGAGGGAGGGACATTAGAGCCCATAGATTGTGAGCATATTTCAATATATCCAGGTGCTAGTGAATAGTGTACAGATTTATAAATACATAAGAGGTGTGTTTAGGAGCACTTTCCACAGTTTCTGGCCTTGATTCTTCTGCTGATGTCTACAGGAATTCCTTCAAACTGCACTCCACATGGAAATAAAATATCACATCCAATATGCCATTTCTCAACAAGGAAATGAACAACTATCATGAAAGTGACTCCAGCGCTAGTCACTATTAAGCCACCATTAGTGGAAAAGTAGAATCACAAAGTGCAAAATGATCCTTTTAACAAGGATAGTGTAATCGTGTCCCTTTTTTAAAGACAAAGATAAATTAGGGATTCAGCTCCTCAATAAATCTTGAGAATCTGCTTAACAGTTTCTAGGCACAAGTGTCGAACTGCAGTGATAGGAAGATTCAACTGAACACTTTGCAGTAAAATTGTTTAGCGGAAATATGTAGGGGCAGTTTTGTTAGCCCCCTGAACTGAATCCCCCACTCTGCCACTTAGCCACTCTATTTCACACATTCACACTGCGTCCAGCCAAGATCAGATTCTCTTTGCATATTATTCTCATTCTTAATTTGCCACAGAAAATTTCAAAGTATTGTTTTTGAGCATGCATCAGTGCTAAGTTGGATCATTATTAGAAGTAGCAAACAGGACACTATCAGAGCCCTTCAGCAATATGGGTAGAATCCAATGTTAGTCCTACATAGAGTAAACCCATTGGGATTAATGAGTCTTAAGTTAGCCACAGCTAACTTAAGTCTCATTCATTTCAATGAGCCTACCCTACATAGGACTAACATTGGATTCTACCTTATGGATAATAAAACATTTTAGCACAAAGGTTGGCTACTAAATCAACCAATACTGAGCAAATACATTCAGAGACTATTATCATCCCTTTCCAAAGAAAAAGTTTTATCAGTAAACGTATTAACTCTCTTTCTCTACATTTTATTACTACTTAGCTGGGTGACCTACTATAGACATTCTATGCACTTAAATGCATTGTAACATCTCAGTTCTCTCTCTCTCTCTCTCTTTTTAATGTCTGTTTTGAATTTGGTTGCACAATGAATACTGAAGTACTTCTGAATTTCTGTTTCCCCTCCCCCCCCTTTTCTTTCTGATACTTCTGTTACTAAAGGAAGAAATATCCCTGGAAAGCCAGTGAGAGAGGTTAGTGAGTCTGATGCCCACTGCAATAGCTTCTTGTTTGCCTCACCCTTCTTCTTTGTCTGGCATTTGTGGCACAGCATGTGTGTTGCTAGGTACATTTCACAGGTGTGCTCTAATATGTAATACCTCTCAACTTTCAGTCCACATCAAAACATCAGAAATAGCAAGAATGCACTATTTTCCATTAGGCCCTTACAAAATATGTTAACTTGGCATGGGAGAATTAAGATGAAAATGTTGCCATAAAATCTTTTTTATGGTTCATAAGGTGTGAAATCATAATTTGGCTTTAGCCTGTGACCTAAAACCATGTGAAGTTCTTAGCTACAAATATGTATAGGAAAATAATAAGTTGTGCTGTTTTAGAAGAGAAGGTTGAGAGGTATGAATGACATATTCCTTAAGCTTGCAAGTTTAGCATTTCACCAACCAGAATGTCACTAATACCCAGGGGCTCCACTATGCTCTATTAAAGTACATATGCAAACCAGTGTGGTCTAGTGGATAGAGTTCTGGAATTTGATACCACCAGCATCCCCGATGAAAGAGGACACCGAAGAGACACGACCGAAGAGACACGACTGCAGGCTGCTGCCTAAAAAGCTGGGCAGCCTGGAGCGGGCCTGCCACCAAAGAGGTGGCACCAAAAAGGGTCGCCCCTTTGGGGGAGCCACTTAAGCAGGAAACGAGGGCTGCCTAGTCTGTTGGACAGAGTGGAGGAGGGAAGGGACTGTACATCTGCATTCCTGGATGTATATATAATGGTACTGTACCCTTCTATAGTGGTACAATTATTGCTTATTGACGGGAGAAATGTGTTTTTAAAAGGCGCAGAGAGGTGGAGGGGTACAGGGGGCATCTATTGGAACAGAAGAGGGCAGAGGGAGATACAATAGTAGGAGGCAGCTGGGTCATTATGGGGGTGGCGAGCACTACAGGGTGTTGGTTGCTCCTAAGCTGTCTCCCATATCAGAGAGCCTAAGTAGCCCTGATGATAGTCCCTTTAGGTTGAGGTACTTCTAATGAATGCCAGGCTGGTGAATGGGAAAACAACAGCCATCCAAGACTTGATCCTGAAGGCCTGGCCTGTATCAAGGAGACCTGGTTGGATGTGACTGCGAGAGCAAATCTCTCCCAGCCTTGCCCCCCGGGCTCTCTGTGTTGCAGCAGGCAAGACCTGGGGGGAGGGAGGTGGAGTCTCAGTGGTCTATTGTGATTCAGTCCCCTTGTACAGGTGCTCCATCCTGCAATCTTCCAATTTCGAGTGTGTGTATCTGAAGGTGGGTATTTGGGACAGAGTAAGGATTCTGTTGGTGTACAGCCTGCCCCACTGCTCAATAGTTTCCCTTCCTGAGCTAGCTGAGGTGGTCTCAGGTTTGGTGCTGGAGTCTCTGTGGTTTGTTGTGCTGGGGGACTTCAACATACTAGCTGAGGCCAGCTTGTCAGGAGTACCTTAGGAATTCATGATATCTATGGCAACCATGGATCTGTCCCAATTAGTATCTGGCCCTACTCATTCAGTAGGGCACACTTTGGATCTGGTTTTCTGTGTAGGGTGGGATGGTGGTGATCTGGGGGCAGGGGAACTTTCTGAAGTTCCATTGTCATGGACAGCTCGCTACCTGGTAGGCTTTAGACTTGCTGGACCTTGGAGCCCTTGCAGGGCCGGGGGGGGGGCGGTAATTATGATAGTCTGCCCCAGGAGACTGATGGATTTGGATGGTTTTCTGATGGTTCTTGGCAATTTTCTTTTCATCTTGGTGGGTAATTCTGTCGAAGCCTTGATTGGTCTTTGGAATGGAGAAATGGCCCGGGCTGTTGACACAATCACGCCTGAGCATCCTCTCCCACGGATTGCAACCAAACAAGCCCCCTGGTTTTCCAGGATGCTGCAGGTGATGAAACGAGTGGGACGTTGGCTAGAGAGACAGAAAACTTGGAATGAGTCCGTTCGAACACAGGCTGGAACTCATTTGAAAGCCTATTCTGTGGCAATAGGGGCAGCGAAGAAATTGTACTTCTTGCCACCATTGTCCTCAGTTGCCCAGCAGAGCTTTTTCAGGTAGTCCGAGGCCTGTAATGCTCCGACCCACAAGAAGAAGAGGATACTATCTGTGACCAACTTGCATTACACTTTGCAGATAAAATTGATTGTACCCGTTCTGACATGGATGCCATAGTTGATACAGGTGCGGTGGATGTAACTTTGACTCCTGCTTGTCCAGTTATAATGGACACTTTTCAGTTTGTACAGCCTGAGGATGTGGACAGGATCCTTGGAGAGGTGAGGCCTACCACTTGTGTGCTGGACCCTTGCCTTTCCTGGCTTATAAAAGCAGCTAGGGAGGACTGGCTGAGTGGGTAAGGGTTGTGGTGAACACCTCTTTACGGCAAGGTGTGATTCTATCTTGCCTAAAGGAGGCGGCGGTGAGACCTTTGTTTAAGAAACCCTCCCTGAACCCCACTGTATTGGATCATTTCTGACTGGTCCCTTATATTCCATTCTTGGGCAAGGTGCTGGAACGTGTGGTGGCTTCTCAGCTTCTGGGATTTCTGGATGAGACAGATTATCTAGATCCATTTCAATCTGGCTTCAGGCCTGGTTATGGGACAGAGATTGCTTTGTTTGCCTTGGAGGATGATCTACACTGGGAGCTGGACAGTGGGACCTTTTGGTGGCTTTCGATACTATTAACCATGGTATCCTTCTGAGGCATCTGAGATGGGACTGGGAGGAATTATTATATGGTGGCTCCAGTTCTTCTTGGAAGGGCAATCTCAGAAGGTGGTGCTGGGGGATTGCTGTTCGATGCCATGGCCTTTGGCCTGAGGTGTCCCTCAGGGTTCCATCTTGTCCCCTGTTCTATTTAACATAAACATGAAACAACTGGGAGAGATTGTCTGGAGTTTTGGGGTTCAGTGCCACCAGTATGCTGATGACACCCAACTCTATCTCTCCTTTCCATCTAAATCCAAGGAAGCTGTTCTGGTTCTAAATCTGTGCCTGATGTTGATATTGGACTGGATGAGGGAAAACAAATTGACGCTTAACCGAGACAAGACACAAGTGCTTTTGGTGTGTCGAAAGGCAGATCAGGGAATAGGGATTCATCCTGTCCTGGATGGACTTGCACTCCCCCTGAAGACTCAGGCTTGCAGTTTGCATGTACTCTAGGACTTGGCCCTGAACCTGGATGCCCAGGTCTTGGCAGTGGCCAGGAGTGAGTTTGCACAGCTGAGGCTAGTGCACTAACTGCTCCCAGTCCTACAGACATCTGATCTGGCCACGGTCACACATGCCTTAGTTACATCCTGTTTGGACTACTGTAACACACTCTGTGGGGCTGCCTTCGAAAACTGTTCAGAAACTTCAGCTGGTTCAGAATGCTGGAGCCAGACCATTGACTGGGGCTGGTTACAGGGAACATGCAACAGCTGTTACATGTTACAACAGCATTACTGGCTACCAGTCTGTTTCCAGGCAGAATTTATAGTACTGGTTATGACCTATACAACTTGGGACCTGGCTACCTGAAAGACTTCCTTTTCCCATATGAACCTGCCCAGTTCCTAAAATCTTCCAGAGAGGCCCTTCTTTGAAAAACCGCCTTCAGAGGCACATTTGGTAGTGACCCAAGAGTGGGCCTTTTCGGTGGCTGCTCCCAGGATCTGGAACTCCTTCCCAGGGGAGGCTAGGTTTCTTTCCTCTTTGATGTCCCCCCACCAGCAGGCCAAGACTGCTTTATTTAAAAAGGCCTTTAACCTGTAAGTGTGTCTGATGGGTTGGGTGCTGTTTTTAATTTCCCCCCCTGTAATTATGTTTTTATTGCATTTTAATCTATTGTTTTAATCAATTTTAATTGGTTCTGTAGGCCACATTGATGCCATTTTCAGTAGAAAGGCAGGGTACAAATAAAAATAAATAAATAAATAAATAAATAAATCTAACCTGGAAGAGGGAGGTTTGAATCCAGCTCAGCTACGCACTGTGCTAGGTGGCCTTGGGCACGTATTTCCCATTCCCAGTCCTAAAACTAAAATAGACATTGTAATTATTTTATGGAGCAGTTGTAAGGATACATGAAATAAAGAGTTTAGAGTGTTGTGTCAGTTACCATATATAGAGGGGGGGGGGGGGAAGGTTTGTTTGTTTGTTTCGGAACCAGCAGCAAAGATGCTGAAAAGCCAATTTCTCACCTTCTAGAAGGTACCCTTTTCTACCTATTACTGAACTGAAAATAGTTGGTACTACTATCTATTTTAAAGTATTTGCAGAAGGCATTTGAATGTTAACCTGTTGATCTTCCACCAAGTGCAGCACACAGTATAAAATAAAGTCATGAAAGTAGACTGCAGTTATAAGCTTTCACAGATGACAGGTTTTTGTATATTTCAAGTTTATGAACAGAGGAAGCTGCCTTACACTGAGTCAGGCAGTTGGTCCATCTAGCCCTGTATTGTTGACACTGACTGACAGTGGCTCTCCAGGGCTTCAGGCAGAAGTTTTTCCAGCCCTTCCTGGAGATGCCAGGGATTGAACCTGGGACTTTCTGTATGCAAAGGTTGTGCTGTACCACTGAGGTATGGCCTCTCCCCTGAATTGCCAATTCATTCCCATGAATTGGCCTTACTTAGAATGGGGCTGTCAGTTTGACAGACCAGGACATACTAAAAGTACCTTAGATGCCTAGATCAAGGGTGGGCAACTTGTAGGCCAAAACATCTGGAGGGCCACAATTCCAATCATCTCTCACCAACCATTGGCTATGCTGGCTAGGGCTGATGGGAGTTTTGGCCAAACACCTGGAGAACCACAAGTTGCACATCTCTGGCCTAGACTAAAATAGACCCTGAATGAATCAGCTTAAAAGCAGACCCTTTGTGTGCGTATTTTCCCTCTGTTACATCTGAAGTAGAACACTTGTTTTAGGACTCCTATGCAGCTTCTCCAGTGCAAATAATAAATTTCTCTTTGATGGTTAACAAAATATGAAGACTGGGACTCACAGTGTTAAAGTAAGCACAATTATAATAACACACTTTAATTCTAAGTGAAATATATAACATTCCATTTGCATTCATAAATTAATTTTTTTTTTAAACCCTCCTTGATCTTAAAAAGAAAAAATACACACACAAGTGGAAATATGGAGAAATAGATATTTGGATTTTAATTCAAAGATTCAGGGGGATAGTATTTAAAAATAATATGAAATATCTGTCACTGAGTATGATAAGAAATATTCCTTAATATGCATAGAAACTAGAATTTATCTACTTTTATATAAGTTTTGTTCATTTTTTTACAATAGAAAATGTGTGTTGCAACAAAAATGCTAATTGTGGAATATGAGAGCTAACAAAAGTGGTGAAATTGAATTAAAAATGCGAGGAGATAAAAAAATACTTCTGAAAAGAAATGGTAGCCACTGATTAATTTATGGAAATAATATGCAGGTCACTAAGCAATAAGCCTCAGGGGGCAATCCTATGGCCTCCTGACATTGTCTGGGGGGGCATAGGCTTAATTGGAGCCCTAGCTCCAAGGTCCTGCAAGCTCGGAGCTGGGACTCCGAATGCCAAGTCCTGCGCCACCCCACCCCTTGCAGCCGGTGTGCAAAGAACCACACCAGCTGCCTCCCTGAGGTTGTAAATTGGCCTCAGGAAGGAGGAAAAGAGGCTTGCCAAGGGCGGGGAGGGGAAGAGGCTGGGGCCGGTGGCTTATGCCATATCCAAATGTCGCACCAGCCTCCTTCCCTCCCCCTCTGAAGAGCTTCATCTAGACGGCCAAAAATGACTATCTAGATGAAATGCAGGGTGCAAGGCAAGGGGCGGCGGAGATCACTGCCTCACGCCCAGCATTGGATGCACCCAAGCCTCTGTGTTCAGAAGCTTACGTGCATCGAGTGAGGAGGGCATTGGATTGTACCCTTAGTTTGGTCTGCCTCCACAAATAACTGTTACTCCTATAGCAGTGATGGCGAACCTATGGCACGCGTGCCACAGGTGGTACGTAGGGACCTCCCTGTGGGCACGTGAGCCATAGTCTGGAACACACAACAGGAGGAGCGGCAAGTAACCACGCCGCCACGCTGGGTCCCGTTGCGTCATTTTTGCGACCAGGAAGTGTCCAAGGCAGGGTAAGGGTAAGGCAGGGCAGGCAGGGCAGGGCAGGGCAGAGCGGAACACAGCGGCAGCCTCCCTTCATACCGCTCCTTCCCTCCCGTGGGAAGTCGTAGCAAGGTAGGGAAGGTCTCTCTCTCTCTCTCTCTGCGCCTTCAGGACTGGCCACCGCGAGGCTTGGGGGGAGGGGACGCTGGAGCCGAGGTGGAAAAAGGAGGCTGAGGTGGGGAGGACTCCCAAGCACGCGCGCTCAGGGCCGCTTCTTTCCTGGCACAGGAGATTTATGGGGGGGGGGGAATCTCCAAAGCAGCAGCAGCAGCAGCAGCCCCCGTGGACAAAGGGAGCGTGCTGGAGCGTCCTGGAAACAGCTGCAGAGAAAAGCTGGGATCCCACAAACAGGTTTGGCAGGGGGTGATCAAAGGGAGGGAAACGTGCTTCTTTAAAAACAACGCATAAAAAAAAACAACCAACCTTAGTCCTTCTTTACCCTTTCCCTCTTCAGGCTGGAAAGATCATGCCTAGGGAAGAGTAACCCAAGGCACAAAACTTTGCAGATGCTACATATGACTTTGGAGTTGAGCTGCAGAGTCTTGTGCAAACTTAGTTCCTGCTCAGGGATTCTCTGGGTTTGCTGCTGCTGGAGCCATTTCCCTCCCATCTGTCTCTGCAGCGAGACAGAGATAGGCAGAAGTAGGCAGACAAATCTGTGTGTGTGTGTGTGTGTGTGTGTGAGGGAGAGAGAGAGAACCATAGCATTCGTGTCTCCTGCTTCCATAAATTATAATGGGGGGGGGGGGATTACAAGGAGCTTTGCCTCTACATTAGCTACCAGAAAACCTTTCTAAACTGCTTTCCTTGTTCCTGTTGCATTTTTGTGGAAAGTGCTGGGATGACATGAAGAGGAAAAACCCGCAGGTCAGATGGTTGTTCCACTAATTTAGCTTTCATGAGGGTACCTACCCAACCTCCTGTACTGCATTGTTAAGGTTTGAATTTACTTCTTTGAATGCCTCCCCCCACTTCTGTTTTCTGGTGTATTTTTTTTATAGTTTTGCCCTGTCCTAGACTTAAGAGCTCCACAGACTGTAGTATATAGGAAATTTTATCTATGGGCTTTATGAACATTATTTATACATGAATTATAAACCACTCATCATTTTTAGCATAAATAAGAACTATAAACTTTCTACAGCCTGAAAAATTGGACAAATGTAAGGAAAGTGTCTACATGGGGGTTTTAATCAATCAAATCATTTTTATCATCAGGATTATCCTCTCTTTTATCATTATTAATATTATATTTATTGTTTATTCATTATTTATTTTATCATATATTTATTCAGGTTTAATTGCAGTGTTGGCACTTTGAAATAAATACGTTGGTTTTGTGTTGCAGTTTGGGCACTCGGGCTCAAAAAGGTTCGCCATCACTGTCCTATAGTGTGTTTTCAGTTATTATTTTTATATTATTGGCAGTGTAAATAGTTTTAATAAAAATACAGATGAGGTGTGTGTGTTTTTTAACAAATTTAAGAAAAAAGCACCGCAAACTGTGCACCACTAAAATAAATTATTGCTTGCAGCAGCTACCAGGGGCCCACTTCACAAACCATTTTTTTAAAATACAGAGATAATTTAATACAGGTAAAAACATGTACAGTGTAATTGAAAAAAAAACATGCAAATAACTACTCTGCCTTATTTTCATGACTTCCACACATGCCCAATCACACTTAAAAGGACTTCTGCAGATTTGACATACAACAGTCGGCATTCCTCCCCCCCCCCCCCCCGCATAGACAGTATCTTCCGGGCTGCATAGAAAAAGTGGCCCTGCGTATTGGCTTATATAAAGAGATGATGCATTCACTTTGGAAGCTTGCCTTGCTCATCTTAGACAGGAGTGATTGTTCAGACCCTGATTGGAGAAAATAAAAAGAAATGTTTTCATTTTTAAAAGAAATGAAAAAACTGAATCTGGGGCATGCGTTATCAGAATCAAAAAGAAGAACTTTATATAGTGGGTCATAGTCCCTTTCCCTTCAGAGTTTCCAGGTGCATAGGATAATAGAAAGTTGCCTTATACTGAGTCAGACCATTGGTCCATCTAGCCCAGTATTATTGACATTGACTGACAGTGGCTCTCCAGGCTTTCAGGCAGGAATTTTTCCAGCCCTACCTGGAGATGCTGGGTATTGAACTTTGGGACCTTTTGAATGCAAAGCATGTGCTCTACCACTGAGCCACAGCCCTTCCCCAGTAGTTAATAGCATGTATTATTATGATTATGATTATTTATTTGAAAATGTAGAAGGCTAACAGTAATTAAATACATGATATTAAAACAATCCGAAACAATAAAAATCGGAGGCAGTACCTCAGAACATTAAAAAATGTCCACGGTATTTAGAATACAGAACAAAATCAGGCCAATCACAGAATCCAAAAGCCAGATAGAGCAATACTGCCTTGGCCAGCTGCCTAAAAATCAGCAGGAGAGTAGCAATCTACACATTTTGGCACCACTACTGAGAAGACCCTACTCCATACCATATTTCAGCCAGATGGGAAGTGCAGTTAGGCTCATATGGCAGAAGGCGGTCTTTCAAGGTTTAGGATTCTAAAGATCAATAGTGTCACATTGAATTGGGCTGAAATTCAGTCTGTCATTTGTTCTCCGGATATTTTAAACCATACATATGGTATATTTAACAGATAAATTTAACCGTCTGGGGCTTCAGTCCTTCAATTCTTTAGTTCTGCACCAAAAGAAACAACAGTGGTGCTAGCCTTCACATAATTTTAAATGGCTCTTATTCCAAGAACCATTTCTGTAAATAGGTAGATTAACCATTAGGCTAAGTACTTGGAGCTACCACTTGGGACAAATCTGAAGCAGCCTCCACAGCATGGCCATAACATGTAGATCAGCCCTGAGAGAGATGGCCTTTTGAGAGAGATTCCGTACAAGGAACAATTAAGTATAATTTTTAATTGTTTTGGCTGTTGTTGGTTCTTTGCTGAAGATGACCATAAGGACCACCACCTTCCTCATGAATCTTCTTGAACATTGGGACTGTTGACAGAGGTCCTTCTTTGGCTGCTCCCACCAGCAGAGGATAAGCAGGTAGTGAGCAGAAACAGTACCATTTTGGTTGTGCCACCCTTTCTTCAGAACTCCCTCCCCAAGGAGATTTGGCTGCTGGGGAGTTTTCCTTTCCACAGGAGGATGAAAACCTTTTAATTGTTGAGGCCTTTTATATCTTTCAGTTTTAATTTGTTATCCGCATAGTGCATAATTATTTTATTTGTTGTCTTCTATTATATATTATTTTTGTTATTTTTGTAAGCATCTGTTAAGAGCCATCAGCTGAAATGTGGGGTACAAAATCCACACAAATGAAATATACAGTTGGTGTATTATTGGGTATGGGGTTTATATAGGAGATCCCATTCCAAATCCTAATTTAGTATTCATAATAAAGGACACAGCCTGGATGCTTCTAGAGTTCCCAGTTTAGCACTAAACCAGTAGCACAGTAAACGGTCTTAGAAAAACCAGTATGACATTAACACAGCACAACCCTGTGCTGATATAATTTGTATTGTGTGGTGGTTCAAACAGTGGTTCCTGTTGGCAGTGTAGTAATTCCCATCTTGGCCTGAAAACCAGGAATGTGAGGACTGCAGAAATACACACTGAATATGCATCTGACCCAATAAAACATATGTGACTATGCACCCTGAAAACTTTCATGGTCATTTGGGTGCCTGGCCATATTTTTCTGGAGCTGGCCTGACTTCCCATTCTGGTCTTTTCCCTCTAACTTGCCCTATATCCACCCTTTCTGTGCCTACAGTGTGATGACTTACATATACATCAAGATCGAACTTTGTCAGGAATGGGTTAAAATAAACTACCACCTAAAACGCAAACCCCCCCATCAAATGTGATTTCTTAACATCATAAACCATAAAAGGAATATTACTGCAAGACAACGAACAATAACTTAACTTGACATATCCAGCTTTTCTTTCCCCCCTTGATAATGGGGTTTATGCAACCAACTTCCTTTAATTAGCAACAGTGTTTTAAAAGATTCAGTAAATTTATGTGGGTTGGTTTAAGTGTGCAATTTAGTCACCAATGGAGGTTTCACCAGAGACCTTACTCTCATTAACATCAATTTAGCACTTTGGCAATTTCCCCAGTCAAGCTGTTTTGGTTGATTATGATTGATCAGGTTAGCTGTTATTCACTTTAATTGATTCATTTGCAAACACTTGTGTAGTAAAGTCTTTCACATGCACATTTAATTTTGGAGTTTCTGCCAAGGGTTTTCATGCATGTACTTTGAAATTGATTTGCTAGGTATATCATTTTAAAAGCTCAATGTGGTGCCAGCTGAAAAGCTCTGTAGGTTTCACAGAGTTTTGCTAGTAGCTGGCAGTGTTAAAGAACCCCAGCTTATTTGAGAATTGCCCTTGCATGGAAGTGTGCATTATTTTATAGCAAGCTATCTAACTCTATGTGTATTTCTTCTCCCCCCCCTTTTTGTATAGTACACAAGGCACTCTTCAAAATTAGTCATAGTACAGCTTCATTTGTATAATCTCCTTTTTCCCTTGTTTTACAGGCCACAATGTAGGCAGCCTTTTCCACATGGCAGATGACTTGGGCCGAGCAATGGAAACCTTAGTGACAGTGATGACTGACAACAAGGTGTTAGAATAGCAAGATGTGTTTTACAACTTCAGGCGTACCCGCATGGTTTTTATAATATTCATATGACAGAGGATTAGACTGTAAGCGTTTACATGAAAACAAATCTATATTTTTGTGAAGGGTAGTGGTACTATACTGTAGATTTCAGTAGTTTCTTAAGTCTGTTATTGTTTTGTTAACAATGGCAGGTTTTACACGTCTATGCAATTGTACAAAAAAAACCTATAAGAAAACTACATGTAAAATCTTGATAGCTAAATAACTTGCCATTTCTTTATATGGAACGCATTTTGGGTTGTTTAAAAAAATTTATAACCGTTATAAAGAAAGATTGTAAACAAAGTGTGCTTTATAAAAAAATGTTTATATAAATCCCTATAAAAACAAAAAAACATGAGGCAGTACATTTGTTTAGCATCACTTCAGCTCTGTAATTGTACCAGACGGATATTCATGTTCTGTGTTCTTTTCTTTACGAATCAAAGAGAGAATTTCTGCAACACCAAAACTATCAATGTACATTTCTCATTGTTTGTATCTGACTAGCACTGGCTTAAAAAATAATATTGTCCTGAACTTCCAGTTGAGGTAGCTTTTCCACCTCCTTCCAAGTAGAATTAAGTCTTATTGGAATTATCCAGCTAGTTGGCAATAATATGAAAGAGCACATTACATGACAAACAGTATCTTCAGAGCTTGCAAAAATAAAAAGACAAATTGAATCAGTAATCTATTATCCTGCTGTTTCCTCCACTACTATGAACCTGAATGTTGTTAGTAAACACAAAATAGGAATTGCCTTACCGGATTATACCTTTGGACTTTATCGTCCGGTATCCTGCCTCTGGCACTGGCCAGCACCTTAATGCTTCAAAGTAGAAGTTTGCTTTGCTTTCATGCCCTGTGACATCACCCTTTGCGAGATACCCTGCATCTGTGTGTGTAGGGATGAGGACTAGACTACAGATAGTAATCTGTAATCTGCTTCCATCCTGAAAGTTTGATTACTCATATCATTTAATTTTAATTTTTATAGTAGCAGTGTTATTGAGCATTGAAAATTGCCTAATCTCTTAAAAAACAAAAATGGTCACTACAAATCTGCCTTGCAGCAAGTTCCAAGGAGCTACAGCAATTCAATTAAATAACAGGAAATAGTGTGAAGCAATTATATCAGCTTCCATTCCTTGGACAGCTGAAAGTAGCCACACTACTTCATGAGAGTTTGGTCATCCAAGACAAATAGCCAGTAATCTTGTTCCTCCCTAGGTCTTTCTACAACTAATACCGCACAATTAACAATGACTCAGGAGAGGGATAACAGAAAATAGATGTTACATAACAGCTCCTCGGGTTTATTATTCTAAAATTTTGAGGTGCTGTTAACAAAAAGCTTTACCATTTCATTTCATCTCCTTCCACCAGCCTTTAACTCCATTGTCCAAAAATAGAACTTCACCATCTAATCCATGTTAATACTTTGCAAGAGTAAAATCTGTTACCTCTTCTTGTACGAAGTGTAATTAAAACTTGGGAGAGAAAAATATTTTATTTTTAATGCTAGTTAACATTAAACATGGGTAGTCATGTTATTTCTACCTCACTTTGGTTTTGTGGTGTTCCTGACAATTATGTACAGAAGGTATTACATCATCACCACTTGTCCATTGTGTAAACCGTTCTTACCATTTTAACAACAATAAATTTACAAAAAAATATATATTTAAAATTATAATAACTTGCAAAAGAAGCCCCAAACATACATTTTCATAATATATTTTTTTAACTTTGGGCACAATCCATCCTAGTGTGAGTACAGTGCCCACATACTGAAGTATTGGCATAGGTTTCAAAGACCTCTGCTGCTGCCCTATCCCCTTCCTGACCATTATCGTTAAGGGGGAAATCTGTGTGCACCCCCCACCCTGATGCATCCAGCTTTCCATCTTGCCCAGGTGTATGTTTCTTAAGATCCAAGGGGGGATGCACACTGAGGTGAAGGGCAACAAGGCTCTGTGGAGTCCTATGCCAATTCTACCATGCACAAGCACTGGGATAGAGCATGCCTTTTATTTACCAATGGGTATCCTGCACATTCGAATAGCCTTTCTTTAGGAAAGTGCAGAGCAAGAGTTATATGGCAGGATTCTTTTTTCTTTCATACCTTTAAGTTTAAAGTTCTTTTTAAAAATTCAAAGACTATTAATAGAGTACACAATTGTTTTCATCAGGGTTTTCTTTTCTTTTTTCCTTTATAGACATTAGTTTTGAAGTGAGTCTCTCAAAAATATTTAAAAGAGTTTAAGAGCTTTATTGCTGCCTTTTGAGCATTTCTTTGGGAATATTTCATGTTCCTTATATCCACAAACTATTAAAATGTAAAACATTATCAGTGTAACTGAATAACTAACCATCATCTGGCATGTTATACCATTGTTATCAAGTAGTGGTTTATTACTTGGGTATCATAATCTATTGTGTTCTAACATCAACACTGTAACATTTACTAATTATTTTTATAAACTTCAGTTTTACTGCATTTTTCACAAGATATCAAATTTCACCAAATATATGCCTTACTTATTGTATTATATACTGCTTTACTGTGTATATCAATAAAGCACGCAATTATGTTATAAAAATAAGTGTGGCAATTTTACTGGTCGTCCAGCATTTAATTTGTGGTTTTCTTTCCCAACTAGACTGCCTTTATGGATTTCCACTGGGCAGAATGCCACCTTTTCCATTCCTGAATTCACTTCTTTCCCCAATGTAATTAATGTCCTGCAGCTAAAGACTCCATGGCCGAAAGCCAACAGTAACGCCTGTTTTTAAAATCCCAGCAACTTTTGGGAAGGGAGGGGCTAGGCTTGCTTTAATGTCTTGTTCTTTTTCCTTCTCATGACATGTTTTGTAAGCCAAGACATAAATAAGCTCTCATCAAAAACCCTGTGCAGTGTTTTAAAGCTATTTTATGAAAACTGCCTGGTTTGGATGTAAACAAAATTCTGTTCAACCCAGGAATACTTCTGTTCTGTGAAGCACCCTTTAAAATTCATATCACTGGAATTGCTTCTGCTTTCATCCATCTCTCCACATAATTTCCACCTCTCAAGCCAACATACTTCAGTGTTTGCATACAGGTGTTATCATACTCTCAGACAGGAAAACTCTAAGCTCCTTTCCAAACAAACCTCAGGAATGAACTTGCTTAGATCTTGATTGCCAGGAACTGGCACCAGCTTGCTACCTTTGGGGTCTGGAAGATGAAGGATCACACACTGAAAATAGCCCCACTATTATCCTTTTATACTACGGTAAGTTGGTTCATAACATACAGCAATCCAAAAGTAACAAAGAATGTATTCATGTTCAATTAATTTATCATCAGGAACAAATGTTGGTGGTAGATAACATTGATACTAGTTTTAACTTGGTTAAAAACTGCCATCTGTATAACTGAGGTAATCTCACACCCATTGCTATGCACACTCAATCCCACTTCTGGAGTGAGGCTGTGTGAAAGTATCCACTGAACAGTCAGTCAGTTTATTACGGTCGTAGACCAGCAGGATCCACTGAACAGATGATTGGTGCTATCAGTTTTGACCATGCTGGTCATCCATTGGGGAGATTTAATCCAGGGTTCACCCTCCCTCTACCAGGTGACTGGTGCTCTGAAAGCAACTGGTCAGCAGGAACCTCACAGCATAGCATAAACATGTATGTGAAGTGGAGCCACTTTCTTTGAAGAAGAAATAAACATACGGTATACAAATTGTTTTAACACAATAAATACATGCACAGTTTTCCATATTTTGGAAGAATTGTACATATAATTCCTAGCATTTCTGTTGCAAAGATGTTGCATCTTCTCAGCACTAGAACAGCAATACTGTTTCTAGGACACCTTCATGTTTGCCCCATTTTGTGATGTTTTGAAATTGGGCATTTCTTTACTGACTGACTCAAGCACTCAAGTAGCAAACAATCCATTTTACCTGTAGTGATGTTCCACCAGTGCCCTACATTTACCATTTCAATTTTTGCTTTTAGTTTTCTGAAGGTTCACTTTCAAGCACTGAATTGCACTGACATATCTCTTGATTATTATTGTTTTTTAAAACAGTGAACATTAATTTATCCATCCCACTGCAGTAGACTTATTACTCCCTATTCTATTATGGGCTGGGAATATCATTGTACTAGTACTTAATCAGGGTGTGCAGAGCCCAGTTTGTTTGTAATTAGACATGAAAGCTTTAGAATAAAGTAGCAGGAAGATTGGCATTACTACATCTTGGAAATAAACTGAAAGAAGCAGTGAAGAGAAGACTATTAAAATCAGACCATATATTATTCTTTCCTCACTGCTTTGCCAGTGAAAAAATGTTGGCTGATGCCCAAGTGACTAAGAGCAAAATCTGATCCACTAAATGCAACTGAATTAAATTTCAGACACTGCTCTAGATCCAGTGCTAATCTTTCTACTATGTGATGGTGATCATTAACACATAAGCGTGAATGCTGCTCTGTAGACTTGGCACCATTAAAAGTCATTGCTGCTTTCTGCATTTAGTGCATATTTAGTTAGTTGCTTCTAGGTTTTGAAGGGTAGGTTGCTTTAAATTGAAATTTCAATAGACCATTGAATAGGATACCCATTCCTTACTCTGGAGGACAAAGCAACTTATTAGTCACTATTGGGGAAAATGCATATTTTTCAGACACTGGTCAAGAAGGGTCATAGGTATCCTATTTTGAAATGAGCCAAGCAAAGAGCAGCAGCATTGCCATGAAAGCCCAAACTGAGGCAAATAAACATAGGAAGCTGCCTTACGTCAGGTCGGACCATTCATCTATCTAGCCCAGTATTATCTGCTCTGTCTAGCAGTAGCTCTGCAGGGTCTTAAGCAAAGGTCTTTCACAGTATTTGCTGCTTAATTCTTTTTAAAGTGCAGATGCCCGGGATTGAACCTGGCTGGGACCTTCTGCATGAAAAGCTTCTGCTCTACTATTGACTTACGATCCCTCCCATTAATTTTTTTAAGGTACAGCCCTCTTCTCCCTGTTCACATGCCCTTGTTTGGGGTTCCTGCCTGAGCCCTCTCATGCCCAAAGGAAGAATCATGGACTACAATTCCCATCAGGCCCAGGCAGCATAGCCAGTGGTCAGGCATTCTGAGTTATAGTCCAAAAATATGGATGGCACCAGGTTGGGGAAGGCTGCCTAGACCAACAAACTTGAGAATGCTCTTCTCTCTAGCAACGGACACTTTTATAGAGCTTCTACTTGAACTCCCCCGGCAAGGGAGAGCCCAGCATCCTAGGTAATTGGTTCCATTATCAAACTACACTTACCATTCAGATGTTTTGCCAAATGTTCAACAGAAATCAACCCTCCTCTAACTCTACCTGCCTATTAAATTGAGTCTTTGCCCTCTTCTATGAAACAACCCTTTCGGTATTTGAGAAGTGCTATCTAACATCACATTAGCATTTTTTGCAGCCACACCAAACTTCTGACACCCGTTCAGCTTGTGAGTTTCTGCAATTCCAAGATCCTTTTCACATGTACTATTGTGCAGAGCCAGGTGTCCCCCATCCTGATTTGGGGGGAGGGGTGGCCTAAATGCAGCACTTTGCATTTGTCTTTGTTGAATTTCGTTTTCAAATACCTTTTCATATGTCTTGAATTGTGAAGAAGAAAGCAGCTATGATTCAAAGTATGGGGTGTCCTTGAAAGTGAGAACCATGCTAGAAACCAGATAGGAAACCCCTTGGGGGCCAGGTTGGGCTCCTGGGCTGTTAGTTGCCCATCCCTTTATATTTTTTTTTTTAAAAATTAAGGACCCTAGAGAAGTTCCTTGCCTTTTTTTTCACATTGTACATTTCTGGGTACAAAGAAGATACAGAGAAAATCTTGCTTCTTGCACCTAAATTGCCTAAAGACTCAATATAGAAACTGCTTTGTTTTAGAACATACTTTGACTAGCTTTCTCTGCACAGAAAATGAGGTACCTTTCAAGTGGGGGGGGGGGGAATGTACATTATTCTAATAACTAAAGTAGCACTAGCCTATATTCTGTTCTGGCAGACAAAATGTGGATAAGTCCCAATGCACATGTCATTAATCTACACTGCATTACTTTCAACTGGATATGCATTCTGATGTAACTATGTGCAGCTACTAGTGAGAGCTGGATCAGGGGAAAGAGTCATAGAGCAGGCCTGTAGCAACAAAGATAATAGCATCCAAGTCCTCTGAGCCTCCAAAAGGTGTGTCCAAAGCACTGTACAAGGTAACTTAACACAATATTCTATCTCCTAATGTCTTTCCACAACCTAAGCCAGTTAGGAGAAATGTGGCATCCAAACCAAGTACAAAGAAATGTTAAAGCAGGTAGAAAGTAAGAAAAACTTAATTAACCAAACCAGCTGCTAATGTTTTTTGTAAGATAAGGCTTATATTTTTCTGTTGTGTAATATTTTTTTTATCTTAACATTAAAAAACAAAATAAATGGAGTGTACTGTATTGATTCTGGATGTAGGAGGCTTGCAGTCATAGCATACACACTAACAAATAGATTTTCATACTGACAACTCATTATAGTATAGTTTAAAGTTAACTGGTTTAAAGATAATGTACTGTTTTGTACATGGAGCCCACTTCCGAGTAATAAGACATTTCAGATATTCCCGGGATTCAGTTTCCTTAGAAAGAGGTCACTGGAGACTTATGGAATTTCTGTGATAGAAGGTTAATTTACACATCAGGGTCCACAGCATTAACACTCCAACAGATTCCTGCTTCCCATCAGAACACATAGTCATTTCTTGCAGAGGGCAAAGTTAGCTCTCTGTTGCCTTTTCAGATCCACTTCATGCACAGACTGACTTCCCACGGCACACATCTGGGGTTGGATTCAGATTTAGGCGTGTGCAACTGGACTGGTAGACTGCCCCTCTTCACCACAACAGTCACTACAGCACTGTGTGCACATCTGACAATTTGAGAAACTGTTCTGGACAGCACCACAAAATGGCTGCCACAGGAGGCATGGCAAAGGACAAGTAACCTGCCCAAAAAACTGAGTACAAGGCAATGGTGGGGTCTGAACCCCAACAACACCTTTGAACCTAGTTTTTAGCACCAACAGAAACCTATTTTACAGCAATCCCACAGCTGTAAGAAAACGTGTTACTTTTAAAAAGTGGGAAGGGTAGGGCACCCTGGTGGGCACCAAGAGAGGTGTCTGGGGGCCCACTGGTGCCCTTGGGCACCACATTGCCTACCCCTTCACTACAGCTCCCTGAAAATGCTACACAGAGGGGAGCCCCTAAAATTGGACAAAGACAACTTCCATGAGTAGTCTTCCATCGACAGAAGTCAGATCCTAGATCCACCCACTGATTTCTTTGTTCTCAATTAGCACATTCCTTGGAGTGAGGGGAAAAGAGATCTCACTTTCCCAGATCTAGAGGTGACCAGGCTAAACTTGACCAACCAGTCTGACCCATTCTGGAGTCTCTTTTCACAACCACAGAATGAGGGCATCCTTGTGAGATCATTCAGACTACCCCTGCCCCCAATTCATTACAGTATCACTGTGATGTGGTACAACAGGATGAGCAAACATGCAAAGCTTGCCTTGCTCGTGATATACAATATATCTAATGAATAATCAAAAACTCATTTCACGAAGGATTCATCTTTACCATAATATGCCTTTAGCTGTGCCTCATTCATGAAAAGGGTCAAGTCTCATTTTGATGAAGATAAAAAAAATTTCATGCAAGATTAATGGAAGTGTCAGTTACATGTGATTTCCCCCAATACATCCAAGGGAGAATTAAAACATAAACCTTGTAACATCTAGATAGAAGTGAAGAAAAGGAAGCATTTCCTACACCTACATAAAATGCTGGTATTTGCCAATGATAGTCTGAGAATATTTGCTTCCTGAAAGTATCTTCAAAATTGGAGGAAGAAGGTAGTCAGGTCATAGAATCATAGAATTAGAGTTGGAAGGGGCCTATAAGGCCATCGAGTCCAACCCCCTGCTCAATGCAGGAATCCAAGTTAAAGCATCCCTGACAGATGGCTGTCCAGCTGCATCTTGAATGCCTCCAGTGTGGGAGAGCCCACTACCTCCCTAGGTAGTTGGTTTCATTGGGGTATGGCTCTTTTTCCTGATATTCAGCCGGAATCTAGCTCCCTGTAACTTGAGCCCATTATTCCATGTCCTGCACTCTGGGATGGTCAAGAAGAGATCCTGGTCCTCCTCTGTGTGACAACCTTTCAAGTACTTAGAATCATAGAAAAGTAGATTTGGAAGGGGCCTACAAGGCCATCGAGTCCAACCCCCTGCTCAATGCAGGAATCCAGGTCAAAGCATCCCTGACAGATGGCTGTCCAGCTGCACCTTGAATGCCTCCAGAGTGGGAGAGCCCACGACCTCCCTAGGTAGTTGGTTCCATTGTCTTATTGCTCTAACAGGAAATTTTTCCTGATGTTTAGGTGGAATCTAGGTTCCTGGAATCTAGGTTCCTCTAGGTTGAGCCCATTATTCCATGTCCTGCAAACTGGGATGATCGAGAAGAGATCCTGGCCCTCCTCTTTGTGACAACTAGGGATGTGGCCAAGAATCTCGGCGGACACGAGCGAGGCCCGAACTGGGCCTGCTCGTGTCCGCCGAGATTCTCGGCCACCCGCACGGACTTACCAAAAGCTCTCCGCAGAGCGGAGAGCCTGTCTTCCCTGTCCAACGGGTCCCATCGCATCACTTCCGGTGCGGAGGAAGTGATGCGACGGGACCCTGCGCTCTGTTTTTGGCGGGGGGAACCATGGCAACAGGGCTGTTTAAGCCCTGTTGCCATGGTTCCCCGCGCCAAAACAGAGTGCAGGCGGGGCTCCAGCGCGCTGGAGCAGTGGCTCCGCAGGCGGCAGAGGCGGCACGGAGGTGGCGGAGGCGCGCCGGAGCGCAGGACCAGGTAGGACGACGGCAGTGGGGGGGGTGGGGGTCCTCCAGCGGCGGCAGCAGCAGCGGGGAGGGCTGGGGGGTCCTCCGGTGGCGGTGGCTCGAGCAGCGCGGAGAATGCTCCGCGCCGCTCTGAAGAGCGGGATCGGGCCGCAGCCGCTCGCTAGTGACAACCCTTTAAGTATTGAAAGAGTGCTATCATATCTCCCCTCAGTCTCCTCTTCTGAAGGCTAAACATGCCCACTTCTTGCAGTCTCTCCTCGTAGGACCTTGTTTCCAGACCCTTAATCATCTTTGTTGCCCTCCTCTGAACCCTCTCCAGTTTGTCTACATCCTTCTTCAAGTGTGGTGCCCAGAACTAGACGCAGTACTCAAGATGAGGCCTAACCAGTGCTGAGTAAAGGGGAATTATCACTTTGCACGATTTGGAAGATATACTTCTATTAATGCAGCCCAAAATAGCATTTGTCTTCTTTGCAGCCAATCGCATTGCTGGCTCATATTCAGTTTGTGATCTATAACAATTCCAAGATCCTTCTCACTTGTATTGTTGAGCCAAGTGCCCACCATTCTGTAACTCTGTGTTTGGTTTCCTTTCCCTAGGTGCAGCACTTGGCATTTATCCCTATTAAATTTCATTCTGTTGTTTTCAGCCCAGCGCTCCAGCCTATCTAGATTGCTTTGAATTTTGTTTTTGTCTTCCAGAGTATTAGCTGTTCCACCCAACTTTGTGTCATCTGTAAATTTGATAAGCATTCCCTGCTCCTCCTCATCCAAGTCATTAATAAAAATGTTGAAGAGCACTGGGCCCAGGACCAAGCCCTGTGGTACCCCACTCGTTACCTCTCCCCAGTTTGAGAAGGTACCATTGATAAGCAATCTTTGAGTCCGATTCTGTAGCCAATTGTGGATCCACCTGATAATTGTTCCATCCAGCCCAGTTTTAGCTAGTTTGCTAATCAGGATATAATGAGGCACTTTGTCAAAAGTTTTGCTGAAGTCAAGATATATTATGCCCACAGCATTCCCACAGTCCACAAGGCAGGTGACCCGATCAAAAAATGAGATCATATTCATCTGGCAGGATTTGTTCTTGACAAACCCATGCTGGCTTCTAGTAATCACTGCATTGTTTTGAAGGTGCTTCCAGATTGACTGCTTTATAATCTGCTCCAGAATTATCCCAGAGATTGATATCAGACTGACTGGTCTGTAATTCCCAGGTTCCTCCTTTTTGCCCTTTTTGAAGATACGTAGGAACAACATTAGCCCTCCTCTAGTCATCTGGCACTTCACCCGTCCTCCATGATTTCTCAAAGATAATAGACAGTGGTTCTGAGAGTTCTTCTGCCAGTTCCTTTATTACTCTAGGATGCAGTTAATTGGGCCCTGGAGATTAGAACTCGTTCAAAGTAATCAGGTGTTCCTTGACCATTTGCCTATCAATCTCAAACTGCAATCCTGCCCATTCAGCTTGTACTTCAGGTTCGCCAGGGGGGTCATAGACCCTCTTTTGGGAGAAGACTAAGCCAAAGTAGGAACTGAACACTTCTGCCTTTTCTTTGTCATCTGTTATCATTTTGCCATCGTCATTGAGTAGTTGAACCATCATTTCTTTTCTCTGTCTTTTACTATGCACGTATCTTTAAAAAGCTTTCTTGTTGTTTTTAGCATCCTTGGCTAGCCTCAGCTGAGTCAGCTCATTCTCCGCTTTAGTCTTCCTGACACTATTCCTGCAGTCCTGTGCTACCTGCCTGTACTCTTCCCTTGTAGCCTGGCCTTCCTTCCACATCCTATATGTGTGTATGTACTATGTGTCCTTTTTTGTTTTCAGGTCATCTCTGAGTTTTTTGTGAAACCACATTGGCTTCTTCTGTTGCCCTCTGCCTTTTTTCCTTGTGGGAATTGTTTGCAATTGTGCCTTTAGAAGTTCCTTTTTAAAAAACTCCCACCCATCCTGGGCTCCTTTTCTCATTAGAGTTGCTTGCCATGGGACCTTACTTATCATTGTTCTGAGTTTATTAAAATTGGCTTTCCTAAAATCCAGGGTACGCGTTTGGCTACACTCAGCTTTTGCTTCCTTTAGAATCAAGAACTCAAGTATAACATGGTCACTTTCCCCCAGAGTTCCCGAAACTGCCACTTTATCCACTAACTCATCTCTGTTGGTTAGAATCAGGTCAAGGATAACCGATCCTCTAGTTCCTTCCTCCACTTTCTGTAGGAGGAAGTTATCAGCAACACAAATCAGGAATTTCTTGGAGGGGCCACGTTTGGCAGAATTTCTCTCCCAACAGATATCAGGGAAATTGAAGTCCCCCATCACTACTACATCATGCCTCCTTGAAACATTGGCAATTTGCTTTTCAAAAGTTTCATCCTCTTCTTCTAGAGATGCTTTCGAATCGGGGCGGCCCCCCCGCCGCCTCAACTCTCCGCGGCGGCGCCCCCCCCCGCGGCCTCAATCTTATGAGCGGCATGGAGCAGTTATCCACGCCGCTCAAGCCGCTGGCGCTGGTCCCGTCGCATCACATCCGGCCCCGGAAGTAACGCAACGGGACCCAGCGCAGGCGCAGTATGTCGCACCGGGGGTCCAGCGCGCCTGTGCAGGGTCCCGTCGCGTCACTTCTGGTGCCGGATGTGAAGTGACAGGACCGGCGCGGGCGGCTCGCTGTGGAGAGGTGAGCCGCTGCTGGATCAAGGTAGCCCCGTGCGAGCCCCGCGCGGACATGAGCGGGGCCAATTTCGGCCCGCTACACCCACATGAGGTGAATGTGCACACCCCTATCTTCTTCTCCTTGATTGGCTGGTCAGTAGTACACTCTGACCACCATGTTCCTTCTATTCTTTGCCCCATTTATTTTAATCCAGATACTCTTGATTGGTCTACCAAGCTCATCCTCCTGTATTTCTGTGCAGAGATATGTATTTTTAGCATATAGTGTGACTCCACCTCCCTTTCGGTTCCTTCTGTTCTTTTTGAACAAGTTATAACCTTCAATTGCTGTACTCCAGTCATGGGAGTCATCCCACCAAGTTTCAGTTACACCTATCAAGTTGTATTTGCTCTCATGTATTAAGAGTTCAAGTTCATTCTGTTTGTTTCCCATACTCTGGGCATTAGTATATAGACATCGAAGACCGTGTGCTTTACAGTCTGGCTTTCTTCCTACATTTTTGGAAGACTATTATTGGGCGCTATTAGAGCTGTTCTCTCCGTTGTGGAGCATAAGCCTTTGTCCATTGTTACCCCCAAGTTTATGTCTCCCTCCCCTGTAGGATTCAGTTTAAAGCCCTTCTGATGAAGTTCTTCATGCTGTGGCCAAACACATTCTTCCCAGTTGTTGTGAGGTGCAACCCATCCTTTGCCAGCAGTCCATCTTCCAGGAAGTGTAGCCCGTGGTCCCAGAATCCAAATCTCTCTCGTTGGAACCACCTCCGTAGCCAGTCATTCACTCGGAGCATTTTTCTTTCCCTTTCTATTCCTCTTCCAAGTACTGGAAGGATAGATGAGAAAACTATCTGGGCCCCGAAATTCTTGAGTTTCCTTCCCAAAGCTTCAAGTCTGATGTGACTTCTTCGTAGCTCCATTTGGTGGTATCATTTGTTCCCGCATGGATGAGAAGAAAGGGATACATGTCAGTGGGCTTTATGGATGTTGGCAACACTTCAGTTCCATCTCTAATCCGTCCTCCATGGAGACAGCATACCTGGCGAGTCCATGGGGTGTTCGCGACATACTTCGGTTTCAATCCCACACAGCAGGGAGTCTCCCACAACTCCTACTCTTTTCTTTTTGTTGTTGTAGGCCTTGTTTTCATTGCCTCCACTTGACTTAACTTCAGCCTCTTGCTCGCTGTTGCGTGGGTGCCCTGTAATTCTTCCTCTGCTGGCTGTCCTCCAGTCTCATCTTCAAGAACCTGAAAGCAGTTCCATAGATCCACTGCTTCCACCGGTGCAGAATGTCTTCTAGGTCTTCTGCTCCTAACAGTCATCCTTTTCCAGGGAGTTTCCTCTACTTCATTTTTCTTCACCTCAGCATTCTCTTCAGCCTCAGCTTGCTGTTGCTCTTTTGGCTCCTGTACTTCACTTTGTTGTTGTAGCTCCACCGTTCTGACTAGGAACTCTTCATCTTCTCTTATTCCCGTAAGGGTCGACACTTGCCACTCCAGCCCTATTACTTTTTCTTCCAACAGCGCAACCAGCTCCAACTTGTTGCACGTGTAGGCCATGCTGATCTCAGGCAAGAAAACAAACACTGCACACACCTTGCAGGTCACCACCACTAGAGAGACTTTTCCGTCCATAGTCTCTATTGCCTTTTTGTTTCTGCTTTCTGATTGTATTGGAATGGCCTGTGCTTTGTCTGGTCTTCCCTGAAGGTTAACAATAGAGTCCCACCCTTTGCTTTTGTCTCCTCTTCCACTGCAACTCTGCTGCCAAATTCCTGTTAGCTCTCCCCATTGGCTTGCTCTCTGGGAGGTTGCTTGCTTGTATAGCCCCTAAACTAGCTGGAGCAGCTTCTTCTGCTCTGCTCAGTTAAGAGTCAGGAAACAGAATGAAACTCCCTGCCCACACAGCTGCTGAGAGTAATCAGGCCACGCCCCTTCAGTCCCAGCTCTCCGGAGCGCATGGTGAGCACATGTAAGTAATAGTTTTGCATGTAGTAAATAATGTTGCTGGTGTGTTGGACTTACACACCATGGAAATGTAGATGTGTTTCAGCATATGCTTCTAGCTTTCCCCAACCTGGTGCCCTCCAGAAGTGTTGGCCTACAATTCCCATTATCCCCAGCCAGCATGCTCAGTGGTCACAAAGGGCACCAGGCTGGGGGAAAGCTGCTTCTGTGCCTCCCACCCAACTAGATTTAACAGAGGAAACGCTGAAAGAGCCGGGGTTAGGCACACTCCAGTTGAGATGACTTTCCAAGCCCAAACCAGATGACACAACTCACCCCTCATAGGGTCTCAAGCTTGCCCTCCTTTATGGAGATATGGGTGCGCTTACGAAGGTTGGGAGTTTCTTTTCCTCTAGCCCTTACCCTTACACCTCTCACACTGACTTCGGGATGTTAATATCCCTACCTTATAGTCTTTGACCAGTATATTAAGCACAGCTTCCCACACAGGCTGCTTCAATAAACAAAGTAAAGTTTACTTTAAAATACAACAGTTTCTGGAAATAAGTTTCATATGTAAGTTCCAGTCAATATTAAGTAATTTACCATCTTATTCTATTACCAATCCTCCCTCACCAACTGTTCCCAAAATATTAATCCCTGCACTCACTAGCTAATCTCCTAACAATCCTAATATAATCCCTCAACTCTCTCCAGTCAGTTCCACAGACTCCCAAACAGCACTCCAGCACTTCTCACGTGCTCCGCTCTTTTCCCCACACACTCCTGCCTGAACAGCACCGCCCACAGTTTATATAACACAGGCTTTACCCCCCCTTCTCATTCTCTCAGCCAATCATTCATTTATTTATTATATTTATACCCCGCCTTTTTTCCTGCAAGGAACCCAAGGCGGCTTACATAATTGTCCTCCTCCTCCTCTCCATTTTATCCTCACAACAACCCTGTGAGGTAGGTTAGGCTGAGAGTCAGTGACTGGCCCAAAGTCACCCAGTGAGTTTCATGGCCGAGCGGGGACTAGAACCCAGATCTCCTGGGTCCCAGTCCAACACTCTAACCACTACACATATGCAAATACACCATGCTTCCTGCCCATCATTTCTCACTCATCCCAGACTTACCTAACATAACACACATAGATGCAGCAGGAATACATACTTCTAATCATATAAACACCAGAACACATTATCATACTTTAATACCCCCAATAACATAACATCACAAACTGCATAAAAAGGTGGAACAGAGCAGCAAAGAAGGCTGGCCAGTGTGAGTCTCAACAAAGTCACCAAAGTAGCAGCAGATTATGTATCGGTTTGGGAAAAGGAAAATGCACTGCATGACCTCAAACCCAGTGTGGACTGGCACATCTAGTAGTGAGGAAGGCCAACAGCTGCTCCAGCAAACTGAGAGAGGTGTAGCTATGATGAACAGCCAGACAGGAAAGGGAGCCCACCGCTGAACCATAAGAAGATGCCAGCTGGATCATGCCAAAAATCCACCTTTGTTTCCCACCAGCTGTTGCAAACAATTACAAGTCCCCTGCCACCAAGCAGTACCAACCAGACATGATCAACCTAACACAATGCAGAGTACAGTACGCACATGTAGTTATTACTTTGTGCTTGTGGCACTGGCTTAGTCATCAGTGAAGTGGTAAACTTGTGTCTGGGCTTTAGGCTGCAGGCAAGCACTCATATGACTGAGGACCCTTCTATACTAAATAAATAAATAAACACATAAAGTACATATAAAACTTGTACTTTGTTGTAAACTGCCCAGAGAGCTTTGGCTATTGGGAGGTATAGGAATAATAATAATAATAACAACAACAACAACAACAACAACAACTTGATGCCAAAATGAAGGCAAACCTTTTTCACTGACATCTTCTAGTTTTCTATATGGAGCAGGGGGTTGTATAGCAGAGTATTCAATCATGTGACTCCCTGTGTATTCTGAAGTGGTACAGCCTAGACACAGGTTTATCACTCTAGTGAGAACTAAGCCAGTGCCACAAGCACAAAGCAATAACTACATGTGCATGTATATCAGATTAAATCCCTCAGATGAGCCCAGATGAGGATTACAGGTCAAGTCACATATAATGTACCGTAATACACATATATGCCACATTTTATTGAAGAATTAAGAATTTAGAAACCTTCTAGAATACATTATCTACCCATTTTACAGATGAGCAAGAAGGATAGTCAGTGAATGCATGGCAGAGAACTCAACAATATGCAGAGCAGATAACTCAAGAAAGTAAGACCAGCCACAGCCTACTGTTCAACTCACATGTGTGTCACAAAGATATGCTAGCTGCAGCATATTATTAAGAATTTAGGAAACACAGATAGATACAGGGTGCAGAGGGCATGACAGGAAGGAGCATGCAGCCAAAAGGACAGGGTGGTGAGAGAAGCATGAGTCATACAGCGGGGACACAAAGCAAAGGGCAAAAGAGACAAACCAAAGGGCACAAAGGGGACAAAACTCACTCTCTTCTCCTCCCACACCCCCACCCACGTAAGTGTAGAGCAAGGAACTCACCAGCATCTGCTGAGATTTGTCCAGTGCTGCTCTTGCCAGGTTACAAGATTCAGGATACAAACAAGAATTCAAATGTCTGAGCAGGAACAAGAGATAAAAGAGACAAGGTAACTATTTTAACTTTTGTGTATGCCGCACTGCGTGCACACACGTCCAGCTTCCAATCCTCATCCTGTCTAGTGTGCATTTGTGTACAAAATGAACAAGTCCTTAAAAAATTAAAAGGGAGGAGAGGTCCTGAGGAAACATGCACAGTAAAAACAGTTTACTGCTATTGTAGGTGTTGGTACTTGTTTGTTTTGTCTATCTCTCTTTGGTTAGGGCCTCTCTCTCTCTCTGGTTAGGTTGCTGAGTTACCCGACTCAACTTGCTATTGTACTTGGGGGTTGTGAGGTGTTTGCCCCCAACAACTGGTGTTTTTTTTAAACATGACATGGAGTTTTGGCTGCTGGGTCACCTGACTGAGCTTGCTGCTTTAAAAGCCTGTGTCTTGTGGATAGGGTCATAGTCCACAGCCACCAGTAATCAGAGCAGGTGAATTCTGTAGGAAGGCTCCCCACTCTCTGTCTCCTGGGAGTGAGTGCACTGGGTGAGAAAAAAAGGAGTTTTGCAGAAGAGTTTACCAGGGAAGATTGAGGGGGAGTCCAGGGAAATGGCAAGAGTCATCTGGATATTCTAGCACCATGGAGACTGAGGGAGCTGTTCCAGTGTCTTGCAGGGTGTGTGTTATGTTTGTCTTCCTGCCTCAGAACAGCACAGACCACGTCTGCAACAAGTGTAATCTAGCAACTCTGCTGGAAGAGAAGGTGAAGGGCCTTGAGGCACACCTGTGTACACTCCAACTTATTAGCGAGGGTGGAGGCAGAAGTTCAATCTGAAAAAGAAACAAAAGGGGGAGGTTCCCAAGGAAGAAAACAAAGGGCAAGTGGTATCCACTCCAGATGGTAATGATCACCCCTTTTTCAGACCTGTGGCCCATGGATTAGTTCTAAGCACATAAACAAGGATGAGATCACCCCACCCACAATTCAAGCAGCTAAAGAGACATGGTGGGTTGTAGCTCACCAATTCAACTTCAACCAATAATATCTGGCTGATCTGACTTTTCCCAAGTATAGAAAAGCTTTTACTCTAGCCAGATTTGATGCTTTGCCTTCTATGGTTTTGGAGGGAAGATATCAGGGAATACCATTTAAGGATCATCTTTGTCCATGTAATAATGGGGAAGTAGAATCTGTGGGGCATGTACTTTTATATTGCCCCTTCTACTGGGATCTTCGTGAAGATCCCAGTATTCTTCCTATCTTATATAATTGCCCGGGTAGAACTGAAAAATTCTCTATTTCCCTGCTACTCGCTGATATGGTTCCTCATATCAGTAACGAAGTGGCTAAATTTTGTGCAACTGCCATAACATGCCGCACCTTTTTAACCTCTGACTCTGGCCTTGCTTGTCTGTTATAATTTAGATATAAAATTTTGCTGTTAACCTGAGTTGTATGCTGGTGTATAGTAGTAATGCATGTTTCATTGATTGATTGTTTCCTTGTTTTAATGTTATTGTTGGTTCTGGTCAATGACTGTAATAAATATTCATTCATTCCTCAACCCATAAGCACACGGCAAGTTAACACTGTGGTGTAATCCAGACTTTAAAATAGCTGGACAGCCTTGCTTCTAGAAAGACTGGGCTAAATGTGGTATATATATTTAGACCAGGGCTCTCCAACTTTGGGTTCCCAGATGTTGCTGGACTACAGCTCCCAGAATCCCTTGCCATTAGCCATGCTGGCTGGGTATGCTGGGAGCTGTAGGCCAGCAACATCTGGGGACCCAAGGTTGGAGAGCCCTGATTTAGACCAACTAATAGGTTGAGAAGGTGAGTTACTGTCATTTGCAGAGATGAAATATAAATATCATTTGCCTGACAGGGCCTAATGGCAGTATCTTCAACTAAAATGAGGGACCGTAGCTCAGTGCTAGAGCACATGCTTTGCATGTAGATTAGAAGGTCTCAAGTTCAACCCCTGGCATCTCCCAGTAGGGTGAGGGGGGGAACCCTTCCTGAAACCCTAGAATACTGCTGCCAGTCAGTGCTGAGAATACAGGGCAGGTGGCGTTGAGAGCACATAATGCAGGCCACATGCTGAAGCTAAGTAGGTATGAGCCAGGTCAGTGCTTGGATGGGTGACTATCTGGGCTGCCCACATCTGTTCTCCTGCATTGAGCAGGGGGTTGGACTCGATGGCCTTATAGGACCCTTCCAACTCTACCATTCTATGACCAATGGTATAAGGCAGCTTCCTATGTAAAACAGCTGCTAGTATCCATATATAGCCCTATAGCCCTGAGTACTTCAGAGCCTCTGATACTACTGAAAGGAGTTAATTGGCTCATCCCAGGTGATTAAGACTACACTTGCCATCTATACATGGTTATTGGAATATGATTAAAGACTTCATGGGGGGAGTGGAACAGGGTATGGAATGCCCCATACATCCATGACAGCGATAAGTGACTTTAACATCCATATGAACTGTTTCTCCAGACTGAGCATTACATTGATACAACAAAAATGGATGTTCCCATGCATACTGGACACCTGAACGGCTCTTTAGAAAGAAACTATCTGTTTCAGATAGGTGTTGGCACTGCAGTGCCAATGAAGTTTCATTAGTCCATATGATGTGGGTATGTACTGTGGTGGCCCTTTCTGGTCAGATGATACTGTGCATATTAAACTTCTGTTTGAAAGTTTGAAACTCATTGAAAGTTGAAGATATTCACACACTCCTGAATTATACACCCATGGTGTGAAAACTGTCAGGTGGACAACATAAATGGGTCATGCGAGCCTTTATGATTGCCAAGAGGCTCACACTTCAGGGATGGAAGGTCAAGTCCTTACCATCTGTTCTGTTATGCAATGGACAGAGGACCTCACCTTGCTAGCTTTAGGCGTACATTTTACCATCGGCAGCCTCGCCCAGACACACGTTTGGACAGCGGCTTTGCATGCACTAATTTGTATGCGTAAACAAGTTTTAATTTTCAGCATAGTTTTGTGAGCTAAAGTAGGTGATCTGTAGCTATAGCAGATGCTGTGGTATCAGAATGTGTATTACAACCCCATCTATTTACCCCCTTCTCTCCAACCCTTCCTTTTCCTCTCTCTCTTTATATGTTGTTTGCTGTCACTGCTTACAAAAAATGAGTTGGAAAAATTAAATATAAACTATTAATTTTTTAAACAGAATTTTAAAAAATTCTGTTGTGGTAGAGAGAAAGCCAGGGTGACATTCTTGCAGTCGAATCCTATCCATGTTTACTATGAAATAAGTTCCACTGAATTCAGGTGGGACTAGGAGTTATTCTGTTTAGGACTGCAATCTTAGTGCATTCTCAGAGAGAGGCTGCACCATGCATCAACTGTGTATTTTTGCTCTTGATAAACAAAAATGATCTCATTGTTGATCCAGTTACAGGACTGCAGAAGTCAGGTTATGTATAAGTAATAAATGCAAGTAAAAGATAGCAGGTTCAAAAAAAGTAGGCTTAAATGGCTGTTATGTTAGCCTTACATTTGCCTCTTAGCAGCATGATGGTTAGAAATCTTATCTTATCTCTCTGGATAGATGCTACCCATACTTCAAGGCAGAGTTAAAGATTGATCTTCAAACTCCATAAAACAGTATCCAAAGTTACACAGCTGGATAAATGTCAGACATTAAAAGTACTCTCTTCCTCTGAGAAAGTGGCTATCTTAATGGCTGTTGCCATGGGTACCAGAGCAGCAAATGATAATAATATCAAGACAGATAACGTAGGGAAGATAAACTATGATAACTATTTCAGGTTCTAATACAGTTTCAAATTAACTGTCATCACAAACTGAGAAGAGATCACATGGCAAACGTCTTGAAAATATCACAAAAGGAAATGCTATTGATATGTGAGTGCTGTGAGCCATTTGTTTGCATATGATATACTTCCTACAAAGCTATTTTAATGCCACGAAAGAGGTCATATTAGTTATTTCTGAATTTGCTGTGTGACAGAGCTGCACCCGTTTCTCCCAGAATGTTTGTTGACTTTATCTTTATAGTGTTTTTAGCTTCCTGGCAGAAGCTCTCGGTTTCCCTGGGTAACGGATTACTTGCTCAGATTTAACACACAGAGAAAAAAAGAGATCATATTTCTTCCCAATTAGATCCTCTGTGTGACATCAGAATGTGTTGATCTTCACTGTGGCATTAAAAGCTGGGGAAACCTCATGAGTCAAATCAATGAATACAAATAACTGACTGGCTTTGACTTTAGTTCCAAAAATAGAAGATAACTGCAAGGAGAAGGAGGTTAAAAAAAAAAGTGTGATGTCATTCTAATACACAATGTTCAACTGTTCACAGACAGAGGTGTACTTTGGGCAAAACTAACATGTACTACAGTGTCTTCATAATGCACAGTAGGCTGTCCTAGATTCCACAGCCACCAAGGCACAATCCCAGCATGACTATAGCCAACCATAGGTACATTCGCCTTAGAAACAATAGCCCAGCCTCCCCCAACTTGGTGCCCTCCAGATGTGTTGGACTACAACTCCCATAGTCCCACAGCCAGCACTGCTATAGTTCAACATATCTGGAGGGCACCAGACTGAGAAAGGCTGCAACAGTGGCACCAACTTTATGGTTAAAACACTTCCATCACCCTAACACAGTGTTCCTCAACCTTGGGTCCCCAGATGTTTTTGGCCTACGACTCCCAGCATGGCCCAGCCAGCATAGCTGTAGGCCAAAAACATCTGGGGACCCAAGGTTGGAGAATACTGCCCTAACACATATATAAAGCGGGTAAGGAAATATCTCGAGACAACCAACCTGGAGCAATTTGGACACTGCCTAAGGTTTATTTTTTAAAAAACACCTTTTCTTACTCACTTCATACCAAAGTGGTATAGGCCCATGTGGAGTATGCAAACTTATTCTAGGACAAACCCAGAGCAGAACCTAGTAAAATAAATCTGGATAATAAAGAAATGTTTATTTAAAGAGCATAGAAGCAATAACTATTTAGCATTAGAAGAAAGTAATACTTGATGCTTTTCTAGCTAAGCACTGCCATATCATGTTACTCTAGGCCAATGATGGCGAACCTATGGCACGGGTGCCACAGCTGGCACACAGGGACCTCTCTGTGGGCACTCGAGCCATTGGTCACCAGATCGTGAAAAGACTGTCCCCTTCTGCAAAACACTAATGATCTTGTTCTTTCTCACAGTGTGGAACAGAATGATTTTATTCTAGAATTCCTGTTACAGAATTCTTTTCTACATTGTCATCACATTTAAAAGATTTTGAAGAATGATGCACAGAGCATGGCTTGGATGTAAAGCCCTAACAGTTGACCTGAGTGCTGCATGTGTTGCTCTCAAACTAACAGAGTATGAGTCAAGGTTTGACAAATTATCAGCATGCATGCAATAGCAAAAATCACATTAATTGTGCAAAAGCATGCCCAATGCAAACTTTTACCTAATGCAGTGTTTGCAGTCTAAGACATAAAGTGTTTAAAATATGTTAAGCACGTTTAGTTTTCTTGTTTATCTTGCTCATCCTAGTACAGGTTGACTTTTACTTTTACTAATCCGACGCCTGTAGAAGCAGGGAAAGGACCTGGAGTAAAGCTTGCCCCATACAATTTCAGTCTGGCATATAATCATATTACAAGTTGAGAATCCCTTATCCAAAAATACATGTGCCTAATGTGTACAATGTAGTACTATAATAATTTTCTGAGTTGATTTTTTTCCCAACAAAAAACTGTTTGTATCATTGAAAGCTCTGTTACTGTGTTTTTCTTTAAAGACAAAATATGTTAATTAGTTCGGACAACTGTATGAGTTGTTTTTCTAAAACTAAAACCTCGGTATTCAGGTTTAATCCACAGTGTTGGAAATAAATAAGTTGGTTTTGTGTTGCAGTTTGGGCACTCGGGCTCAAAAAGGTTCGCCATCACTGCTCTAGGCACAGAATATCAGTTTCCAGAAGACAGGAATCCATTCTCCAAAACAGAATTAATTAATCCTAAAATCAAAGTGAAATTAGTCACTGTCTTCCATTGTTAAGTTTACCATATGGTGTCACTGTCTAGTCTAGGAAATAGAAGATAGACAAGACTCTCATGAAAGAGCTAGAGTGGCCCAGAGCTCACCTGCTTTACTGCTAACATCATGAGTGGGGAACTACTCAAGGGCCAACCATAACATGACACCAAAGTAGATCTAACGTGAAATTATACAGATAGATAATAAGAACATAAAAGTCCTACTAGTCTAGTACTAGATCAGACCAATGGTTCACCTAGTCCACGACAGTATCCTATTTATAACAATGGCCAGCCCACAAGTGGTCAGACAACAACCTTAGATTTCATAGATTTCATAGATCATAGAGTTGGAAGGAGCCTACAAGGCTATCGAGTCCAATCCCCTGCTCAATGCAGGAAACTAGAGGAGGGGTCTCCCATCCAAGTAATAACCAGGCCTTACCCTGCTTAGCTTTCCACGCTCAGACAAGCTGAGCCAGCGTAAGCCACAGGCCCTCTGCACCTTCCCATGTTGTATGTTATTAGCAATAGTATTCAGAGTTATACCATTTCTGAACATGGAGGTTCCATTTAGCAATCATGGCTAATGACCATTGGTTGACATGTCCTCCATGTGTGTTGTGTGAAATTCTATATCCTCTTATCAGTTCTAAAACTACTGCTAGTTGATTTCATTAGGTGACCCAATATTGAAATATTATGATGAATGAGAGAGAGAGGGAGATGTCTATCTTCTACATACTATTAATGTTCCCCATTAAATCACTCCGTTAGTCCTCTATGATTACAATTTACTACTGTAAGGAATATTTTTGCAAAGATTACTACACAGAAGGAAGAAAAATCATTACAAATTTACAAAACATATTGTCCTAATGACCACCGGGCTTATCAAAGGAGGATCTTTACATAGGATAGTAAGTGGCTTTAAAGTTTCATTTTCACTTACAATAATTTTCAAAAGACATTGCTTTAGATTGCTGTTACCTCTAATGTAAGAACCTAAGACGGGTTTTGCTGGATCAAGGCCTATCTAGTCCAGCATTCTGTTCCCACAATGGCCAACTAGATGCCTAGGGAAAGCCCATAAGCAGGACATGAGTACAATAGCACCCTCCCACTTGTGTTCCCCAGCAACTGACACTACCTCTGATACTGGAGGTAATATATAACCATCATGAACAACTGTCATTGACAGCCTTATCCTCCTCTAATACAACTTATCTATATATATAAAAGAAAGTGTCCTGACTGACTGACTCATAAACACCCAGTTCAAACCGTTTAATCTAGGAACATGAAATTTTGAAGGAACATTGCTTTTATGACATAGAGCCCCACTAAGGAAGGATTTTTGGAAATTCCATCCCTAAGGGGGTGAAAAAAGGGGGCAAAATCACCCCACTCTCATATCTCCTATGGGCAAAACAACAGGGGAACAGTTATGCAACTTGGCCTCACCTCAGAATTGCTGCAGGAGCCAATAGGAGCAGTTATGCCCATAGCCCATAGGACACTTAGAATGTTCGTATGAATCCCTGCAGGATTTAGAATGTTCTCTGAGGGCGTGAAAAGGGAGGGAAACTTTTTAAATAACTGCCTGACTGAATGACTGCTGTGTGCGGGGCATCATCGCATAGGCTCCATCACGTTTTGATGGATCCGCCCCAAACTTGGCACACATACTCTTCATCACTCAAGGACAAAGACTGGCGGGTTCAAATCTCCGAAAAATCCTCGCTGCGCCTGTACGGCCAAAATAGATGAGAGCCAATGGCGTCACCTGGAATGTTCGCAGGGGTCATTCAGGAGTGGTTATGCAAATTGCTCCAACGACATATAGAATGTTCGTATGAACTGCCACAGGGTCCAATCAGGAGCAGATATGCACATCTCTCCTGCGTCAAAACAGAATCTTAATATGAACCACAGCTGGGGCGGAGCTGGGATTTCATTGTTGGGTAGTCTCGGGGGGGGGGGAGCTGGGATTATGTTGTTGGGTAGTCCCGAGGGGGAGGGGGGAAGCAGGGTTTTCATTGTTGTGTAGTCCCGGGGGAGGCAAACTGGGATTACATTGTTGTGTAGTCCCGGGGGGGGGGGGAGAGCAGGGATTTCATTGTGTATTTCCGGGAGGGGACACCAGAGATTTGATTGTGTAGTCTCGGGAGGGAGCTGGGCTTTCATTACTGTGTAGTCCCGAGGGGGGGGAGCTGGGTTTTCACTGTGTAGTCCTGGAGGGGAGAGCAGGGATTTCATTGTGTGGTCCTGGGGGGGGGAGCAGGGATTTCATTGTTGTGTAGTCCTGGGGACACACACACAGGGATTTGATTGTGTAGTCCCGGGGTGGGGGAGCTGGGATTTCATTGCTGTGTAGTCCCGGGGGGGGAGCTGGGATTTCATTGCATAGTCCGGGGGGGAGCAGGGATTTGATTGTGCAGTCCCGGGGGGGGGAGCTGGGATTTCATTGTTGTGTAGTCCTGGGGGGGGGAAGCTGGGATTTCATTGCGTAGTCCTGGGGGGGAGCAGGGATTTCATTGTGCAGTCCTGGAGGGGGGGAGCACAGATTTCATTGTGCAGTCCTGGGGGGACGACAGGGATTTCACTGTGTAGTCCTGGGGGAGCAGGGATTTCATTGTGCAGTCCCGGGGAAAAGGGAACAGGGATTTCATTGTGTAGTCCAGGGGGGCAGCAGAGATTTCATTGTGCAGTCCCGGGGGAGGAACAGGGATTTTACTGTGTAGTCCCAGGGGGCCAGGGATTTCATTGGGGCAGGGGGAGCAGGAATTTCATCGTGTAGTCCTGGGGGAGCTGGTAGTCCTGGGGGAGCTGGTAGTCCTGGGGGAGCTAGGATTCCATTATGTGGTCTCGGGGGACCTTTCCTATGGAGCGATTCAAAACAGCGGTCAGCGATCCTTAAGGAATTTCGAACAAATAGTGCCTATAGGAAAATGACGACCTGTGCAAACTTGGCACGGTCACTCTTCATCACGCGAGCGAAACCGCGGGCAAAAGCTAGTTCCTAATATACTTCACAATGCTTAGAAGGACAATGCTGAACATCCAACTTGATTGGGTTCCTGGAGTAACATGGGAAACAGACTGGTTTGGGGCGAGGCTATACAGATTCTGGTATTAATAACAGCATTAATCGAAGTTTCTTTCTGCCACAGTCTCAGACTAACACTTTGGCTACTGGAACAAGTAAGGGAAGTTCCGTCTTCCCTTATACATCAATTTAAAAAGGATTGCAAACTAAGAAGTTACGGTAACAGCGGAAGCAATCTGTGTGCTGCTATGGGCTAAACATAGGATTAAAATCTGACAGAGAAAGAAAGCACAGCCAACAATAATCAGAATGGAGTTAAACCACAATGCTTCTTACTGCAAGGTATATTAACATCATGGTTAAAAACAATTAAGGATGCAATCCTATGGCCCTCTGACCTTGCCTGGGGGGGGCAATAGGATAGGTCGGACTCCCCCACTGCGGCCTTGGAAATCCCTACCAAGGTTGCAGAGGGGAGTCCGCCCGTGGAGCACCCTCCCTCCCACCTCACAGGATGGGGTTGCCCGTGACATGATGAAAATGGCGTAGTGGTGAGAGTGTTGGACTGGGACTCAGGAGATCCAGGTTCTAGTCCCCGCTCGGCCATGAAACTCACTGGGTGACTTTGGGCCAGTCACTGACTCTCAGCCTAACCTACCTCACAGGGTTGTTGTGAGGATAAAATGGAGAGGAGGACGACGATTATGTAAGCCGCCTTGGGTTCCTTGCAGGAAAAAAGGTGGGGTATACATATAATAAATAAATAAATAAATTTAAAAAATGATCCATTGGAATAAGGTGGAAAGGTAGGTGCGGCAGCACTGACAATTTATACAGAATACAGAAGCTGTGCACACAACCATAGGTATCAATAAATATTTTGGCTATGGTTTTACACAACAGAATGGGAAATAAATATCATACAAATTCTTCAAAATACAAAATATTTATGTTTTAGATTTGTTAGCTCTTATGATAGAAAGGTGGAACAAAAAAACACAATTTTTAATACACACAAACACCCTATCTTAAAAACTCCTATCTGCATTAAAACATGGTCTTTTCTGATGTATTGCCCTACTTGTTTTTTTTAATATGTGCTTCCTGCATATTTAGCAAATACATTCAGCCCACAAACACTTTAACTTATGCAGAGACAGTTAGGAGCTGATTTTGGAGAGATTAGCATGGTTATTCTTGGATATATATATATCCTTGAATTACACTTCAAAATATCTATAGCAAAAATAAACACCATGCTTTCTTTAATACAGACCAGGCAAATCTGTGGTGATAAAACTTACTGCTCGGTGAGTTGGTTATCTGTAGGGTGGCACTTAGGAAACACAAAAAAGAGGATACGCACCACTAAAAAGAGAATTTAAAAGGGCACAAATGTGTTTTACACAGTATTCCAAGTGTGGTCACACTTGTGAAGGATCTCTACACAATGAATGAAGGACTCAGGCTACGAGTAGGCTCTCATGCTACAAACAATAGTCTGGGAACACAGATCTTTTCTGAGCTCTTTACATCCTTCTGTTAAATCAATGTGGTATTGAATGGCTGAGGAAAAATAAGAATTTGGCCATACTATTTGGGATACTGTAAAATAAAGGAGATTCTATGCTCAGAAGCAAGTGGGAAGGGTGAGATCCTCCATCATACAAATGGTAATGTGTGTATTTAAAACATTTCTATACTGCCCTTAAATTTTTCAGGGCTTTTTACAATTGCTCATTAAACACAATGAACAACAATAAATGGTTTACAACAATCAAATACATACACTGGAAGGCATAGACCAAGAAACTAGCAGTAGTTTCACCTCTTCTGTTTTACAGATACTTCACAACTAGTTCATCTGGTGTTTGGACTTGCATTATTGTCAATATTTGTGGTGAAGATTAGCTGCTTTCTTTAGTGTTACTACACCAAACAGCTACTGTTGTAGTAATGCAGAAGGATTATAGATAGCATCATGAGGTAAAAACTTATTGGCATGTAAAACAGAAGGCGTGTGCCACCTTGTGGTTCACAATTATAATAAGACTATAGATTGGGGTTTTACAAATTCTTATATAATGACATAATCTAATGCATTTTGTGTTCCATTAGGTTCTTGTGCTAATGAACCTAATGTGCTACAAGGCCTGGAACAGAGGTTTTTTTCTTCCCTCTTTACATCTTTCTATTAAACCAATAATACTGCATTGGTTGGACAAGAAAAAATAAGAATGTGGCCCACTGTTTGGGATATTTTAAGGGGGTGAAGCTGATGCATGGGATAAGAGACAGAATGAATACAGGCAACCATTTATCATGTGGTAACTTGGCACTATATGTACATAACCACTTGTTAACTGGGTTGTCTGAGTGAATGACTGCGTGGTTAATGTGATATGGTCCTCAGCCTTTACCACCACACATTAGGATCCATGACAGGAGAAAATCTCACCCTGTTTTCTTTAAATACAGACCAGGCAAATCTGTGGTGATAAAACTTATCACTTGGTGAGTTGGTCATCTGTACAGTGGCACTTATGCGTCACCAAAAAAGAGGATATGCACCACAAAAGAGGACTAAGGAAGACACAGATGTGCATATGCTGTTATATGTATAGATGCAAATTTAGAAATAATTACTAGAATTTAGATTTCAGAAAAGGGAAGCCAATTAATTTCCCATCCAAACCACTCAAATAAAATTCAGTTAGTTTGCACTTTGCCCCCAGATCACTTCAAATCAGTTCCTCTTCAAATAATTTCCCCCAAATTGGGTGGTCTTTGAATCACCACCACCTCTCTCCAAAAACTGATACCAAGCAAGTTACATAGGCAAAGAAAAGTAAACTTGCAGGACGCCATGTCACTGCTCCCCTTTGCTCACCCTCAGGTGCCTTTTGATGTCAGACAATTCTCATATTCTCCCTGACCTGCTTTCCCACCACCTAGAGCTGAAGGAAGACTCTGAGCCAGGCAAAGAGCACCTGACAGAGTGAGGGGAGGCTGGGGTACTAAGCCAGCCCTTCTTGGCTGTGGTGCCACTAACCACCCCTTCCCCATGCATTGACTCTCACGCTCCACCTCTGTCCTGCTCGGGTTTGTTTTTTGTTTTTATTGTTAATCCAAAGGCAAGCTGTTAGCTTGCTATGCTGCCAGCTGCTGCCATGTTACACAAATGGAAGTCTCAGTTCTGCTGCTGGGAAACAATGTGATATGATGATGTGTACCGTCATTTTCTTTTCTTTCCAAGGACATTATATGGAAAAATGTCCAGAGCGGTAGCAGAAAGAAACAGAAACTATGGTATGCCATCAAGTATCGTAATTTCCCAGAGGCATTTGAGGCTTCGCATCATATAGATTTCATAGATCATAGAGTTGGAAGGAGCCTACAAGGCTATCAAGTCCAACCGCCTGCTCAATGCAGGAAACTAGAGGGGTCTCCCATCCAAATAATAACCAGGCCTGACCCTGCTTAGCTTTCCACACTCAGACAAGCTGAGCCAGCATGAGCCACAGGCCTGTATGACGTGGCAGCATTCACCAGCATGGATTAACTGTAAAAAAAGAAAGGAAGACCAACCACCCATCAGCCAATTTGTTGTAGTAAGAACTGGAACGCCATTCGTTGTATGTCCGGAACCAGACATATGGGGAAGTGTACAGTGGCTAAGACAACACTTGAAATACCAGATTGCTCAGTATGAAAGACACCTGGCCACTCTTCTGCATCAGGCCTCTGTAACATCCTGCCAAGGAATTTTTTACCACATATCCAGAAATTTGTGGAAGCAGAGAAGTCCTTCCTCTGAGCGAGGCACTGTGTATGAGGGCCCCCGAGCGAGCACTTGTACTGCAAGAGCAGCAAATACTGCTAAATTTAACAAACTTTAAAAGACTGTTTACCGTTTAATAAACTTTAAGCAGTATTTAAAGCAATGCCTCATTCTGAGGAAGGACCCTGTGAAGAAACACTGTATTTTTTTCAGTTTGTTTGCGTTTCGTAATGTCTATATTCTGTGAAAAACCTCTGAGTGAGGTTGTAATGTAACCAAGTAGGCCAGAAGCCTAGCTGTGCTGCTGTGCTGCTGTGCATTGGGCATAAAACAGTTATGGCTTCTGTAGTTACAGTTGCTATGCGAGGGAGGCTTTATGCTGCCTTCTCCTAGTAGGAGAACCTTTGGTACCAGATGGATAGTAAAATACAATTTAGTTTGGTCAAGGGGTCAACAGATGTTATTGGTAGTTAGAAGGTCCATAAAAAACTACCAAATGGTCACTAAAAGAAGACCAATAGGTGAAGGCCCTGCCCCTGACAGAGTTAAGGACAAAATTTGTCAGAGTTTCTGTCTAGGGGGGGAAAAATGGTCAGCCAGTCAGAGATCAGTTGGTTGTTGACAGCTGGTTTTTGGTTAGAAGAGCATTTGAAGACCAGAGCTGGTGACTCGGGTTTTATAGTTAGTGCAGCATTCCTCAACTGTGAGATCTGAGAACTTTATTAAATATTGTGGCAGGAGGGTCCACAGACTCAAGATTAAAGCAAGAGTCTAATTTTAAGCAGTAATACGATCCTAGATAACACAATAGAAATGAATATTCCATTACTTAAAATTATTCTACGACTTACCGTATTTGATATTGTACTTCCCTGATTGGCAAAAGCACAAGATGTTCCTTGGTTATTTTACAAGTGGCTTTTGTTCTCAAAATAAGAGCTGGAGCTTCCCAGTAAGAATGGCATAGAAGATCAGAACCCAACGAAGGACATATATTCTCACCAGTCATACATACAAGTCTATACACATATTTGCGTACATATAGCACCTACTGAAGGAACATAGGTGGGGCAGTGGACATGATCCTGACCCACCCATGACTTCACTATGTGCCATGTGGCCGGGTGACCGGCCAGATGGGCGATTCATAAATGTAATAAATGAATGTACTTCTAGTAATGGGAAGTAACGGAAATGCCACCAGGGCTAACATATACTTATCCTTATCTGATAATAGACAACAAATCTAAATCTAAATCACACATGGTGATAAGTTTGTAAGAGATCTGCCCAGTTCCCCTCATGTAAAACATACTTTTTTCCAATTGGCGTAAATAACCGGGATGTCACAAACACTGTAATCTTTTTAATGTCTAACTCATTATTTTTCATTGCCCTTATTTCATTCCTGAAATAGTAATTTAAGAAGAGGAGGTGACAGGAATCATTTGAATTATTAGTGGTATATCATTCACTATGAACACAGTTTTTGTGAGATCCTTAAATCAGCAGAACTTCTCAATTAGAGACCTGAGGCTTTTTCATCTGTAAAAACCAAGGACGTGACCTCTAGATCACCCACTGACCATCAGGTTCAGGCCAACCCTCTAATTTTTTCCCTTGACAGAAAGAGCCACTAATTATGACCAAGGCTATATGGAAGGAAATAACTTGTATCCCTTTTTACAAGAAACATCAACACTGTCAGCATTTTAAGTACATAAAAAAGGAACACAAAAATCAGTATAAGCTGTATCTGCTTGGATCAATAATTTATGATGGAACAAGCCATACAAGTGCTACCAAAGTGCAACTCTATCTTAAATAACTTTCATAAAGGGTACTGAGTGGGTTCGCTCGAGACGACAACTCATCATGGGTTGCAAACCACAATGGGTTGTCGTGTTGTGCGAACCCAGACTGATTTCCCCAGGGTGGCTTGTTCGTGGGCAACAACAACCCTGTTTTTGACAGGGCAATGGGTGGGTTTTGTCTGGGACAATCTAGCTGTCAGAACTCCTTTTCCCTAGAAAAAGGGGGTGGGTACACTTCTGCACTTTCCCGAGCACCTAGAGACTCAGGAAAAAGTGCAAAACCTGCACCAGCATGTGGACTAGCATGTGGGGGGGAGGAGATGAGGATCTTGCTGCGAAGGGAATATAAATCCCAGAACACCCCCTTTTCGCATGAAAAGATCCCTTGCGTCTTTGGTTTCTCTCGAAAGCCTGCCTTTGAAAGCTGTCAAGAGAAACCAAAGAGGGGGAAACAATTTGGAGCCTCTTCTGGACAATGTCCAGGGTTGGTACCTATTGCAACTTAGCAGCAGGCATCCCCCAAGCCATTGCTACAGCCAAGGCTTCAAATCCCTGCAGTCTTGCAGGTTCACAAATGCCTGAAAAAACATAAAATTAAATAAATAAAAGCACTTTTTTGCACAATTTTTTTGGCGTTTTTTTTAAAAGGTTCTACCAGCCACTGACAGCCCCTCCAAAGTGCAGCTCAGGCCCTTGGAAGGGGCTGTCAGTGCCTGTCAAAATGGGGATCACTGTCAAGCTGGCTTTCGTGATCTCTGGAAAAAAGGGGGGGGAAGCCACAGTGAGCCCAAAACAGCTCATGATCATGGCAGGGATGGGGAAGACACCTTGGTCCTCCTGCAGTGTACCCTGGGAGACCCGCAAAAGCACCAAGGGGGAGGGAGGGGGCCAACAACCCACGGTGAGCCCAATCGCCTGTCAGGCTCACCATTGGTTGTTTCACCAACAACCAACCCACTGTGGCTTATTGCCAGGGTGGGTTAACATGACGTGCAAACGTGCCTCCTATCTTCCTAGGATGCTGTGTCTTTCTGTTTCTGAGCTTTTATTATAACTATGGCATTTTACTATTGCTAGAACTCTTCAAAGGATAAATGGGTACAGAAGTGTGTGTGTGTGTTCTGTTTAAATGCAAGCACAGTTAAGGTTTATCAGGCAGTTATAAAAACCCTGAACACAAACTATATTCCTTTCTATGATCCAAACTCATGTATGCAGTTTTGTACAGCTAGCTTTATACAGCAGACACTGTGACAATATACACATTTCTTCACTTTTAATAATGCTGGGTTGAACAGATTTGTAGAAAGAAAAATCAGACTCATAGCTGAATATACAGCATATGGCTCTTTCTTGTTTTCCTTGATGTGGCACAGATACAAATGTAAGGGCTATTACATGAAAGCCGGAGCATTAAAATGTACAACTAGATTTTGAATTTATACTTGGAGAACTGCACAAGTTGCTCAACTTTCAAAGATTTTAATATCTATCTGCCCACACATGCACACTGGCCAGTAATGGTCTGCATAAGAGCTAATAAATTAAACTCAATCAACTCCAATTAAAATGGAGATGATGACAATGGGTAGTTTCTTGATCAAGGGAACTTAAAAATTGAGGCTCAGGGGTGCTCCTGGACTTATTCTTGTTCCATGATTTTCAGGTGGCGATTCTCAGGAGTGCTCTTTCCCAGCTTTTCCTGGTATACACTCTCCTTGAAGACTAAGATCTTGCCTCAGGAATCCATGCCTTGTTGACCTCTGGATTAGACTACTGTAACATTGTAAATGGGACTGCCGGTAACCAGTTCAGAAACTACATTGATCCAAAATACAGCAGACAGAATTGAGACAAAAGTTCAGCACAAAAGGACCACATAACACCAGTCCTGAAAAAATATATCTTGGCTACCTACTTGTATCCAGGCCGATTCTAGATGTTAATGTTGACCTTTAAAGTCCTATACAACTTGGGCTGTGGGTGTCTGAAGGAACATGTCCTCCCATATATCCTACCGTGTGTGCTAAAGTTTTATAAGGAGTTTCACCTACATGTGCCTTCACCAACAGAAGTGCAGAGGGTGGCTATATGAACTAGAGCCTTTTGGGCAATGGTGGTATACTAGTGGAACTCTCTGCTTCCTCTCTGACTTCCTCTTTAATGTCATTCAGTGGGCTGGTGAAGATTGTTTTTATTTCAGAGGGCATTTGGCTGAATGTAAAATTACCGTTAAAAAAAACAACACAAAATCATAAAAATGTAAAATTCTAAAAATGGCTTTTTTAAACATTCTTGCCTTGTAGAGTTTTACATTTTTATGATTTTGTGTAATTTTTATTGTAAGTCATTCAGTTATACTAATGAACACCCTACACCAGCTTTAGATATTAAAGTGAAGTAGCCTAATGCTGCTTATCAGGACAGATCAGTAGCAGAGCATGTGCTTTGCATGCAGAAGGTTCCAGATTCAGCTAAAAGGATCAGATAGCAAATGATGGGAAAAGACCTTTGCTCGAGACCCTGGAGGACTGTGCCAGTCAGAGTAGGGAGTTCTGTGCCAGATGGACAAATAGTCTGACTGGTATAAGTCGGCTTCCTATGTTTCTATGTTCATATTTGGTGCTTGTATGTAGGAATACTTTGCTTAGTTTATAGCAGTTAATCTTCCAATTTTTACCTTAACAGCCACCAGTGAGTTACATCTCCTTCAGAATTCCATCAATACAGCTATACAAAGGGAAGAATCTGGATTTGTTGTGAAGTCTGACTCTGCAGAAATCAATGGCATAGTTTGCATTCTAATCTGAGATATAAGAACCTTCTTGGTCTCATTTTAGTGTGTGATGAGCAGCTGCATCTTCAGGTAACATTAGTGGGGAAGAAGATATTCAGCATGTATTAAAGGCACTTGTAGAAGCTATCCCAATTTCAGCTGACAGCTAATTTAAATGGTTTCATGCTTAATGGAAGTTATACATTGTAAGATGCATTCAGAAAGCCAATACAAAAACAAGACGTATGGGTGTTTTGCTGAGTTGTTGGTTGGTTGTCTTTCCCCATCTGTATCTATATGCTATTACCTCAAAATGATGTGACAGCTGAAAAGGTTGCATTTATAAACCTTGTTTGGGGTAGAATACCATCAAGCCACTCTATGATGGTGGCACTTCACAAACTCTGACTTTGACCTTCAAGAGCTAGAGAATACTTTGTGTCACTACAAGGTCTGAGGCATTAAATATTCATTAATATATTTTTTTTGCCAAGGTGACAACACTGATATTGCAGGTTGTCTGCTATGGTAACCAAGTTTGCAAGTCATCAAACATGGAGCCTGCTCAAGTAGTAATTATCTTGTCAGAGATGGCTGTGCCTTTACTTATAATACAGATCATAGTTATTTCAGTATATGTTGCCTTTCATCTTGTGTTACCTTTCTCCAAAATCATGTACTTCACAACATGCGCAAATCAGAAGTACCCAACTGAATGCATCCCTGCATTTATTAGATTCTTCGACTTATGGCCTGTCTTACAGGAGCAACTGCATAGGCATATAAATATTCATAGGATCAGACACTGGAAGGATCCAGCATCAGTCCAGAAACATTACTGGTACCTTCATTCTGAGGCATACATTCAGCCTGTGAAGCCTTTAGCATGAGGGAACTTGAATTGCAAAGGCAGAAGTGGGGATTGGTGCTGGTGGTAATCAGGAAAGACCTATCCTGAGAGACTAGAAGAGGCCCAAGACATTTTGATGACAGAAGGAAAAGATCCAAATAGCTCCTCCCATAACGGCAAAAATATAATAAAAATGAAATAATTAAGTTCCTGTCTTTTAATGATGGCCCTTAATCTGCCACTAAAGCAGACTGCTTTTCCCTACCTAACGATAGGGCCAACCCAGGGCCATCCCGGGGGGAGATCCTTGGTACAGCCATTTGTCTGAGTATGAAGAAATCAGGGAGAAATGTGGGCTCCATCCTGCTCATCACTGCTTTGAACATTAAGGCCCCTCCATGAACACTCTGATCCTGTTCATGCTTGAATGCTTCCTAGATGTGTGTTTTACCTCCTCCCACTGCCAACAAAGCAAATGGGAAACAAAGATCCCATACCCTCCAACATTTCACAGATGGAAATAGGGACACACATGTGAATTTGTAAGTGGTATGGTTAAGCAACATGAAGGTGTGATCAAGAGGGCGTGGCCAGGCAACATGAGGGTGTGGCCAAGGGTATGGCCAGGCAACCAAAGGGCATGGTCAAGTACAAAAGTTATTAGAGGAAACACACAAAATCTGATATATTATAATTATTACATTATTATATTATACATGATTTTATAATATTTTATTAGTGGCTTTTGTAAAAATTTTTTTTACCTTACTTAAACCTTTAATTGTTGATATCTGCTGTTTTTCATGAGGGGTGGCGTCAGTGCTTGCAGGGCAATCTCTTTCTTTTTGTTTTAAAATTGTCAGGATTGGCCCCTGCATTTTCAGAGCAGTTGTAGAAGGAGAAGAAAAGGAGATGCGGAGGAGGGGGAGTTTTTGGGTGGGGGAAAATACAAAAAGACACGTTGGGGTTTTGAGCTCCTTCAGCGTTTTGCTCCAACACCTCTACAGCTCTGGTTTTTAAGCACAAGGAGTAACTTTGAGGGGCTGAACAGCTTTGTTGTTGTTTGTTATTGTGGAAAGGCCCCAGTTTAAAGCACTTTTTTGTGTTCTATTCACACAATTTAGATTTAAGGAAACACTTAAACTGGAATAATCTTACAGAGTTTAACTATCTTGAATTAAGTTAAAAACAAACAGTTCAATCCTACGCACAGTTACTCGGAAGTAAGTACAAATGTCTTCAATGGGTCTTACTTGGGGGGGCTGGTCAGAGGCAGCAGGTAGTGAGTGAGTGTGTGTGCGCGCACACATGCACGCACATGCGCGCACACACGCACAGAGACATCCTCCGTCTGTTCCCTTCCTGCTTAAAGGGGCCATGGGCAAAATCGCAGATAAGCTAAATAGCTTGCGGAAGGAGGCAAATTTGTGGCTCTGCATAACAAATGGAGAATCTGCATAACAAAGTACGAAGCCAGGATGGCTAAGTGTTTGCGGACTGTTCCAACAAATTCGGGGCCATTGAAAGGTATGCCATCCCTGTAATCTTTCCATACCTTTCAGCATATATGTCTGTCAGTTTCTAAGTAAACTAACATATTGCTTAATTATATAATTATTCTTTCTCATTGGGTGGCACTCCTGTTTCTTCCTCTGAGTAGTTAGGCATTTTAAGGCTAGTAGCTAATTGAATATTGCAGCTGATTCATGAAGGAAAGCATGTTAATTTCTGTGGTTTATCCAAATTAAACTCAAGTGGACAAGAATCATAACAAAGATAATTTATGGCACAATCCTATGCATGCTTAAACAGAAAAAAGCCCTACCTGAAGGAGAATTTCTATAAACTAATTTGGAGATGGTACTTAACTCCAGTAAGATTAAATAGAATAGATAATAATTGCTCTGCATTTTGTTGGAGAGGATGTCAGGAAAAAGGGACATATGCTCATATGTGGTGGAGTTGTAAAAATGTACTGGGTTTTTGGCGAGAGGTTTTTACAGAAATATTGGAAATTATTGGTATTAACTTAGAGGTCTGTCCAAAACTAGCATTGTTATCAATAACGGAGAAACTTATTTGCGACCAAAATACGAAGAAATTAATTGTAAACTTGTTAACTGCGGCTAGGCTAATGATAGCAAGAAAATGGAAAGTACAACATGTTTTCCTAATAACTGACTGGTATAAGGAAGTTTGGGATATAGCCCTAAACGACAAACCTGTAGTATCAAATGCAAAAAAGGACAGTTAAAGAAGAATACTGTAACTTTATGGATATATGGAATCAATTATTAGACTATGTATTAATAAAGGGGAAGGGGAGCATGCCTTGTCAGGATATGTTATATTTTTGGAATTTGGAATTCATTTGATCAAGGGGATGGAAGTATATAAATTGGTCCCTTGGAGGGTGGGGGGGTGCACTTTATGATTTATTGTATGTAGTTTACGTTATATTTTTGTGTTATTCTGGTATTTTGTTATATTTTGTTTTGAAAAGTAAATAAATTTTTTTTTAAAAAGTCCTACAATGCCTAACATTCCCCAGTCAGCCATGCAGGCTGGGGAATGCTGGGAGTTGTAGGACTCTTTTTTGTGTAAACATGAATAGGACTGCACCCTTATTGTATCAACAAGTTGCTGTTGGTTTGTGGTTTTGAATTTTGATGTGGCTTTCTTTGGTAGCCTTCAAGGGAAACATTTCTTCCTCTTTTTGTACAGGCTCTATAATGTCATCAAAATATTATTTGTTTGTGAAATATTTTCATTTACAAGATTTTTGTCCATGCATTCTTCTTGTCAATACATCTTAACATTTTTTTGTTAAATGATTCTGAAAATGTATAATGAATACAGAAAAGTAATACTGAAGAGACTAATTGTACTAAAGATTACAATATAGACTGGGAATACTAAAATATATTGATGTAACTCAAATGAATTCGAACATCCTGACATTCTAGGGGCAAAAGAACATTTACTAGAGACAAAGCCCCATTGGACACAGTAGGACTTGCTTCTGAATATGTAGGATTGTGCTGTAATTCCATCTTGCTTCTTGGGAAGGTGTGATCTCATATTTTAGGCTTGCTATTAAAGGCACAAAAGCATAGCCAGTTAAAAAGATTATTTATTTATACCTCACCTCTCTTCCTGGCTTAACCCAGACCCCTAAGGCGGCTTGCCTGATGAAACTGTAAAAATATAAGATAATATATAAAAATCATACAGAGCTAGACTCTCTAGAACTTGCCTTCACAAGGTAAGACATGTGCCCAACTGCATCCCCTCTCCTTGACTATTTGTACACACAGCCTGGGGAAATTCCAAATACCCAATATTTGGGATTCTCTCCCACTCCTGTGTGGCAATTTTTTTAAATTAGTTTCCCCCCCCAAAAAAATAAAAACAGTATCAATTATATACTCATGTGTATATAGACTTCTATATTTGAAGAAACATCTGATGTCCACCAAAGCCCATCAAAAGTGGAGTGGCTATGAGGGAATGCTGGTATCACTACATCTGCTTTGCTGCTCCTCCAGCAAAAAAACTAGACATTACTTTAATGGCATGTTTGAAGCCCATTTTTAGGATTCCCCACATCTTCAGCGCCAGGGACTCCCAATCCCAATTGGGGCTGCGGCACAGGTGTTAACCTTCCCCCCACTACCATGCCATTTTTATGCTGACATTTACATCCCCAGAAGCTATTTGCCCCCGAAACTGCTTTTTGCTGCAAATGATATAAAGCATTTATCCTTGCTTTAAAATGTCACATCTTTTTCTTACTCAATTTATCTACGTATATATATCATAACACCTACCTATTAGCCCAAGCCAAACATTGGAGGCAAGATGAGAGTGTTGACTGCCCAGGATGGGCAACACTAGAAGCATTAGCTGTGTCACCATTACAAGGATGGGCAGCACTGGAATCAAAGCACCTCAAGAATTGAATAGGTCAGGTACTGACTGCTTGGGCCACAAGACAGGCATGGAGGGCAACAGCACAACAGCTTCAGTTTGACTCCTATGCCCATAGTGGACTCATTTTATGGGTGAACCCACATATTCTAATTGAATACAAACACATAATTTGGAAGGCATGGACTGATGGGTACTTTTCACCTATAAAGAAAGGTAAAAATCATAGTATTGTGTTCAATATGCCTGCAGTCCTGCAATATGCTGAACACTGCACTCATGGTGTACCGTTAAGAGCAGTACCTTAGCAGGGATTAACAGCTCTAACATACTGTATTTCACAGCCAGCCAAGACAGCTTCATTTGTGCTAATGCCCCAAAGCAATTTTGCCATAGTGAACAACAGAATTACTAAGAAAACAAGTTTACAGGAAAATGCAGCTCTACCAGGCATTTACCAATCTGAGCTATTGTAATGAAATAAGTGGAGGAAAAAGCATCACCTATTTAATAATTTCTGTGTGTCAGGTTGCCATTAAAATATGGGGGGTGGGGGTGGAATGCAGCAATGCTACCAGCAAGGAACAGAGTGGCTCAAATCCAACAGAATAAACATGGAACAATCAGAGCTATATGCCTTGCTCTTTTAGAAAAAGTCAAAATCCTGCCAAGCAGCTGTGGGTGGGAAAAGAAGAGCAGTGGGGCTGAATCCAGCCCCTAACTCCCTTCATAAATAACTGATCAGTGTGATTTCAGCAGTTAAAAAAAAAGTTACAAGTATACAACTCCGTCTGATTGGACAGGAGAATCCCTATGTAGTACTCCTTTGAGTATGTACCTTTCCCATCCAGCCAGGGATGCACATGCAGAATCCTGTGTCCACACAAATATGTTCCCTAGCTAGGTTTGGGTGAGCAGTTTTCCAGGTTTAAGGTTCTGGTACTTATTTATTTATTATTTATATTTATTTAATACATTTTTATACTGCCCAATAGCCGAAGCTCTCTGGGCGGTTTACAACAGTTAAAACCATAAAATACAATACAATATAAATATAAAAATTTAAAACCACAGATTAAAAACAAACAGCAAAGCTAGCAGCAGCAGTTCAAATTATAATAACAGAGTTTTTAAAAACTACAAGATTTGTGAAGAAAAGCAGACTCTCCATCACACACGTGTAAACAAGTGTAACCCCAGCCAGAGGCTGGGAACCTCATGCAAATGTGCATAGTTCCTCTGATGACTCTGGGCCTTGGAATCTCCTGCAAATGTACATAGTTTCCTTTGATGGCCCTTTGCTGCCTCAGAGTCTCCCATGTATTCGCATGCAAATGTTCCCCAAGCACTCTAGTCATGATCAGGAGTTCATCCGTCTGACACCTAGGGAGCCACCCCTCCCCTGCCTAGCCCAGATGAAGTTCATCCTGATTGGCCAAGGACAGCCGGGCCGCTGAAAGGAGGGCCGGGGGGGGGAATCGATACTGCCAGCCGTGGCTTCTGGGTTTGGTTGTTGTTGTCTGGACGCAAAGGAGCGCGGAGTAGGGCTTTGGCTGAGGCAGGCCCTAAGAAGACTAACCCCCCAGGCAAAGAGTACGTAAGTGCCTGGGTGTTTATATAGTAAAGGAACTAGTTTTGTTGTTTTGTAGCTCTACTTGGGTATACCAAAGTGTCTCCCCACCTTTTTCCCCTTCCCTCATTTCCCACCATTTATTGTAATCAGTTTGCCTTAAATAAACTTTCCTGGCTCTACCCCACACAGTGTGTGCAGTTTCTCTGTGGTTCAGTGCTCAAATCCAGTGTATAGACCAAGGGCAAAGTCCTGAGAGAATCAGTGTCAGGACTGCGGAGCCAAGGCTGGCAGTTTGGCACCTTTGATCTCTCGTCTTGAGATAAAGGACCGGTTGCAGTCCTTCACAAGATTAAAATTTCATAGATTTCATAATCATAGAGTTGGAAGGAGCCTACAAGGTTATCGAGTCCAACCCCCTGCTCAATGCAGGAAACTAGAGGAGGGGTCTCCCATCCAAATAATAACCAGGCCTGACCCTGCTTAGCTTTCCACGCTCAGACAAGCTGAGCCAGCATAAGCCACAGGCCTGTATTGATTAAAATGATTAAGATGATTAAAATGATTAAAATGCCTGGGAGAATAGAAAAGTCTTCACCTGGCGCCGGAAAGAGTACAATGTAGGCACCAGGCGAGCCTCTCTGGGGAGCTCATTCCACAACCGGGGTGCCACAGCAGAAAAGGCCCTCCTCCTGGTAGCCACCTGCCTCACTTCCTTTGGCAGGGGCTCTCGGAGAAGGACTGCTGACAAAGATCTTAGTGTCCAGACAGATACATATGGGAGGAGACGATCCTTCAGATACCCTGGTCCCAAGCCATGTACAAAGCCCAAAACAACTTGGGACCAGGTTACCTGAGAGAGTGCTTCCTCCCATACCAACCTGTCAGGTCGCTGAGGTCGATGGCATGCTCCTGGTGGTTCCTCATAGCCCTTTGGCCCAACTGGAGTCCACCAGGAGAAGGGCATTCAGTGTGACAGCTCCATTTCTGTGGAACTCCCTGCCTCTGGCGGTCAGGCAGGCTCTGACACTGTGCTGCTTTCAGCACCTACTGAAGACCTCCTTGTTCCAGGAAGCCTTCTCTGTTGTCCAACCACCATTGTAATTTTAGTTTGTTTTCAACAGATTGTTTTTGTTTCTTTTATCTGTTTTTGTCTTTTTATTGTTCACTGCTCTGGAATCTGCTTGATGTGGAGCGGTACACAAATACTACTACTACTACTACTTATTATTATTATTATTATTATTATTATTATTATTATTATTAAAAAATCCTATTTCTGTTTGTCTAGGCCTTGTGGCAAAGGACAAAAGAAATAGGAATTTTAGCAAAGCTCTGCCTTCAGAAGACAAATGCATGCCTCTTCATTTTAAAAACAATACATTTTTGCTATCATGCTTGTAAGTAACAGCACATTCCAATGCATGCTTACCAAGAAACTCCAACAAGAATTCAATAGGCCTTACTTCTTATTAAATTTACTAAACATTATAGCCCAAGGTTGCCAACTTTTTTCTTCTGGTGTTCCTGTGTTTTTCTAAACACTTCTTCCCTGTGCCAGGAGAAGCTCCACCTGCTAAGGCAGCTACTGAAAGCACAGGAGCTCTGTAAGAGGCAAGGGGGGGGGGAGATAGCATCTTGCTTGCATTTTACTATGATCTGGCCTGCTCTCAGGTGGAAATTTGGGAAGCAACTAAGAGAAAGATGCAAAAAATATGGCATAGCCCTTACAGTACAAATAAGCTTGAGACACATGTCATTTCTACTCACACACCCTGCTTCTAGTCATATTGCTTAGATGATCAGCATTAACAGGGAATTGATTCTACTAATCCATTCTCTGTTTAGTTACTGTAAATGGAAGCCTTATAATATGTGCTAAACATTTAATGAAAGTGTGTTCTCAGCCCTGCATCATGTAGGCTGAAGCCATTGGCATTTCCTTCTGGTTTTTACAGTGCCCAGGCAAGAACATTGCAATACCAAAGTGTTGATTGAGCTGTTGAAAGGAGGGTGCTCACACAGCAGAGTACTGATTGCACTTAGGCCTTTGTGCTGTCCTCATCTTCAGTGCTGAATTTTAGCTAGTGTTTATATTACACGCGCAGCTCTCTCTGAAATGGATGTTGTTTATCATGCCGCCTTCCTTAAAGCTATTCACATTTGTTACTTTTGCAGCCATTAAGAACCCAGACACAATAGAGATAATTTTCAGCATTAAAGAACAGCTGTGTAATTACTCTGAACTTGGCCTGTTCGCTGAATAGGTTCCTTAGTTTGAATTTGTGTGTGTGTGTGTGTGTGTGTGTGTGTATAACAGAGTAGCCAGAGGTAGAAATCAATAACTCATTACACAGCAAGGCTTGGATAAATGTATGCTGAATTCTTGGGGGTGGGCGGGGGAGAAACAGATTCAGAGGTGAGAAATTCCACTTTTTCTTAACCATTTGTGCTCGCTGCTTTTACTAATTTCTCTTAGACATACAAAGCTTGTTGAGCAGCAGGCGCTGGCAGACTGCTAGGGGCAGGCCACGCCGATTAAGGGGAACAGGGGATCAATGCTTAATATCTATCCCTTGTTCCGGGCCTGCCCAGAGCCAAGGGATAACTGGGGGGGGGTTCCTTCCCCACCCTTGCGTTTGCTGCTGTGTAATGCCAGGTCCGTTACCCAAAAAACATCTGTAATCCATGACATGATCCTGGATGAGGGTGCGGACCTGGCATGTATTACGGAAACCTGGCTGGACGAGGACGCTGCTCCAACTCTGGCGGCCTTGTGTCCGGCTGGTTTCTCGTATGCCCAGCAACCAAGGGTTGGGGGAGGGGGAGGGGGAGTGGCTGTTATCTACCGGGAGTCCTTGGTACTTACCAGACTCCCTCTCCAGGAGACCAAGTTTACTGAGTGCATGTACTGGAGGTTGGGTCCAAAGGGCAGTCTGGGGATTCTGCTCGTGTACCATCCACCCCGCTGCACGACAGACTCCCTGGCCGAGGTGCTGGAGGTGGTCTCTGATGTGCGTGTGCGGTCCCCCAGGCTAGTGGTGCTGGGGGACTTCAACGTTCATTTGGGGGCTGCCCTCATAGGGGCACCTCGGGACTTCATGGAGACCATGGCTTCCTGGGAGCTGCACCCTATAGTAACTGGACCTACCCATGTAGCCAGTCAGGCACTAGACTTGGGTTTTGTTTCCGGAGAGGGGGGCAATGATCTGGAAATCGGGGGTATATCCACCACCCCCTTGTCATGGTCAGATCACTATCTGGTGGGGTTGGATTTCTCGGTGCCACAACCCCTCTGCAGGGGTGAAGGACCTATTAGGATGGTCCACCCCAGGCGTCTTATGGTCCAGATGGATTCCTGAACGCGCTTGGGGAACTGGAGCATGCAAACAGTGGCTCGGTTGAGACCCTGGTGGATGACTGGAATGCTGCAATCACCAGGGCATTAGACCGAGTGGCCCCGAAGCGCCCTCTTCACCTGAACAGAGCTCGCACGGCACCTTGGTTTACTCCATCGCTGCGAGCTCTGAAGCAGGAGGTGAGAAGCCTAGAGCGCCGATGGTGTAGATCCCGCTCCGAAGACGATCGAACACAGGTTAGAGCTGCATCTTCAGCCTACCAGGTGGCGGTGGAGGCAGCAAAAAAGAATTTCTATGCTGCCTCCATCGCGTCTGTGGAGTGCTGCCCCAGGAGGCTGTTCCAAGTGGTTTGGAGCCTGGTCGGTCCAGTTGCTCCGGATCCAATGGAACAATCCAAAGCCTCCTGTGAGGCTTTAGCAAAGCACTTTGCAGATAAAATTGATCGGATTAGGAGTGGGATTTCGCGTGTCATGGATACAGGAAGTGAGCGGGAGGAGGCCAATGGTAGACCGGTCTTGTGGGATTGGTTCCAGCCTCTTCCTTCTGATGAAGTGGACAAGGTGCTTTCATCTGTGAAGCCAACCACCTGCTTGCTTGATCCTTGCTCGTCCTGGCTCGTTATGAGCTGCAGGGAGAGACTGGGTGAGGGGATCAGGGCGGTTGTGAATGCCTCCCTCGATGAGGGAGTGATCCCATCAGCCCTTAAGGAGGCTAGAGTAAGACCACTTTTAAAGAAGCCCTCCTTGGATCCCCAAGACCTGAACAACTTTCACCCAGTCTCCAATTTGCCATTTCTGGGCAAGGTGATTGAGCGAGTGGTGGGGGCTCAGTTGAAGGCACACTTGGATGAAGCCGATTACTTAGATCCATGCCAGTCGGGCTTCACGCCTGGACATGGGACGGAAACGGCCTTGGTGGGTGATATGAGGAGGGCCTTGGATAGGGGCGAATGCTCCTTCCTAGTCCTCCTCGATCTCTCAGCGACTTTTGATACCGTGGACCATGGTATCCTCCTGGACCGCCTGGAGGGGTTGGGTATCGGAGGCACTGTATTACAGTGGTTCCGGTCCTTCCTCTCTGGAAGGTACCAGAGGGTAGTTCTTGGGGAGGAGGTTTCGGACCCTTGGCTGCTCACTTGTGGGGTGCCGCAGGGTTCCATCCTCTCCCCGATGCTATTCAACATCTACCTAAAGCCGCTGGGGGCTATCATCAGGAGGTTTGGGGTGCGGTGTCATCAATATGCGTATGGCACGCAGCTCTACCTCTATTTCAAGTCCTCACCGAGGTTGGCCGTTGAGACCCTGTCCAAGTGCCTGGAGTCAGTGGGTGGCTGGATGGGAAGGAACATGTTGAAACTGAACCCTGACAAGACCGAGGTACTTCTGGTAGGAGACAAGGGGAGGTTAGGGGATGTTGACCTGGTGCTGAATGAGGTACATCTACCCCTGAAGGACCAGGTCCGCAGCTTGGGGGTCATTCTAGACTCCCAGCTGTCCATGGAGGCTCAGGTGTCAGCTGTGAGCCGGGCAGCGCTGTATCAACTCCATCTGATACGGCAGCTGCGCCCCTACCTTCCTAATCATCTGCTCCCATCAGTGGTTCATGCCTTGGTCTCCTCTCACCTAGACTACTGTAATGCGCTCTACGTGGGGTTACCCTGGAAGACGGTTCGGAAGCTTCAGCTGGTACAGAACGCGGCTGCTCGCCTGATTAAGGGCAGCCGCCAGCGTGATCACATCACGCCAGTGCTTAAGGAGTTGCACTGGCTACCAGTTGCTTGCCGAGCCGAATTCAAGGTGTTGGTTTTGACCTTTAAAACCCTACATGGCTCCAGCCCAGTTTATCTGAAGGAGCGCCTCCAGCAACATCAAGTAGGCCGCTCAACAAGATCTGCCACTGACGGCCTTCTCCTTATCCCATCAGCCAGGCTGGTGGGGACTAGGAAGAGGGCCTTCTCTGTGGCGGCCCCCACATTATGGAACTCCCTCCCTAGTGACCTTCACCATGTCCACTCCGTGATGAGCTTCCGCCGTGCATTAAAAACATGGCTGTTCAGGCGGGAATATGGGGTGGGTTAGGATTTTAAAAGAATTTTTTATATTGTTTTAATTATCATATTTTATTGTATTGTTTTATTGTATTGTTTTAATTGTACATCGCCCAGGGTGGCCGGGTGGCCGGCCAGATCGGCGATTAATAAATATAAGAAATAAATAAAATAAATGAATAAATAAAGCTGGAATCCATTTTAAAAAAGAGAAAAGTATGAGAATTTAGGAGGACACTTTTGCATGACAGCACCACCAATTCCTAGCTCAATACCAGAAAGTACCCAGGGCACTGTTGGCTGAGGCAGAAAATCTAAACAGTATCCCCCCATCCGAGTGGTAAAGTAGTTTATTATTATATGTGGGATTTATTCTGAGGAAAATGTGTATAGCATCACTAGAGGTGCTGCAGGATTCTGTGTGTTTGCAGTAACCTGGCTGCCCCACGCTAGAATTAGTTTACTGGTTTGTTCTTGGGTTATAACTCTGGGTTGTTTCTCCCCCAACAACCCAGAATTCCGGGTTCAGACATCACAGAGAACAACCCAAGGATGGAACATCCCTGGGTTGTTTAGTGCACTAGAAGTGGGCGAGTGGTTGGGAGCCAGCACACATGCACACTCCCAAATGACCCAAGGTTAACAAACTATGGGTTGTTTCATCATGCGAACCAGGTCGCAGAGTCCTGCGGCACCTTAAAGACTAAGGATGCAATGTTATGCACACTTACCTGGGATCAAATCCCACTAAATTCAATGGGACTTACTTCTGAATAGATAGTGTTGTGATATAACAGATTTATCATGCAGCTTTCATATGCATGAAGTGTTATCCTCAACTGGCAAACATATAATATACACATGCAGACATATACACACACTTGAGTAAAGAGAAAACAGGGGTGGGGTGATGCCATGAAATACAAGACAGTATTTTAAAATCTGCTGTGGAAGGCTGGCCATATTGACTTGCCTAATTAAAGGGCCAGCAACTTTCAGAACTCTAGCATGGGCTACATCCCATTGCTGTTTTAATAACCGTACTTAACACTCATATCACACTTTTAGGATGTTCAAAATGCTTCACATACATTATTTCAACAATCCTTACAAGATTCCTGCCTTTAACTTAGGGAAGTTTCATTGTTGAGGCCAGGAGATAATGGTTAGCCCAAGGCCACATAGTGAGCTTTGGATAGATGGTTAAGGTCTTACTCTGTCAAGTTTTTGTACAACTATCTGGCTGATCTTTGCCTTGAGGAACTGCTATTTATGTTGCTTTATTGGCCACTGAGGGGATGGTCATGTAATGTTGCTTTACTTTTTAATATTTTCTAGTTATCTCTTTACTGTTCTCTGCTATGCTCATTTTTGGATGGAAAAGCAGCACATACAGTCTAATAAAATGCCAGTAAAAGATTCACCAGCAAAATATCTGCCTCTTGGGTAGTTATTAAAGGCACAGGTGCCCTGCCAGAAAGAAGCTGGCAACCCTGGTGGCAAATGTTGTTAACAGAGCAATGGGTCTAAATGACTCTGGCAAAAAAACTAACTCACAAAATACAGGAGAAGCAGATCACTTCTGTGTTCCAGCTTTTATTGTGATTTGACTCTGCTCCTAACACTCGTGAGCAGAAATCACATTCAGTGTAATTATGGTTTTCCTCTTCCAAGGAGCCCACTTACTACTTCATTGTTCTGGCACTAACCTGGAAATGTTAATTCCAATGACAGAAGTGCAGTTTGTATCTCCTAAAACCTAGACAGCCTGGTAATTTCAAATATAGTTTTCTTCCACTTAATCCACCTTGTATGCTACCTCCTATAGTAAGAGGCTTATACACTGTTACTTTGCTATATTACTTACTAATGGAGCTAGAGTTCCCGCCGCCCCAGCAAAATGATTGGAGTCTAATTTCACTTTAAAATCCATAGTATTGCTATGTCATTTTTCTCTTTGAAAGTCATCACCATTGCAAGTTCATAACATTACGTAAATCTTTTGGGACAGGCTTGTTCCACTGAATTCAAAAGGCACAGCAAAGAGAATCAGATTCTGATGATGTCTTGATATAATCACACTTGGTGGTATTCGTCTTCATCCAGGTGATTAACAGGGCAATCCCACATATGTCTACCTAGAAGTAAGCCCAACTGTGTTCAGCAGCACTTACTCCCAGGTAAGTAAGTATACGATTACAGCCTAAGTTAATTTAGGACATGTACACATATTTTTATGAAACTTCTCACCGCTAGCAGTCTTTCTTCCATCCTCTCTCACCTAAGAGTACAACTCCAGGTATGTATTATGTACTTCCCCCCTCTTGTTGGATTAATGGGACAGCTCTCTATATTAACCTAGATAAGGATGCCTTTGTTGAAGAATCCCTATTACAGTTCTACCTGGCCTTTCATCTTAACAGTTCAGAGGATTTTTCAGATATGGGAGGAGTACAGGTGGGAAACTGGTAGCACTTCAACCTACACATCTTCTGTACTGCTTTCGGAAGTACCTTCGCCCAGAGTCATAGTAAGTAGGTCAACCAGCACTATTTCACACTGGCTTTTATTAAGTTTAAAACAAAACAAAACAAAGCAGATTGTCAAAAAAAACAGGCAATTGAACAACTAAGCACTGTGTAGCAGGAAAACGTCCTGATTTCTTTTAAAGTGGTTATGTTTGGGAAATGCTTGGACAAACAATGGAATCACATTTTCAGGAATTGTCTCCCATTTTCATTTGTAATTTTTTTAAAAAATCCTCACTTTTATTAATAAAGCACTCTAGAGTCTAACAAGTATTTTGGTAAACTTTTCAGCAAGCTGACATCTCCAGAACTGAGTATTTGCATATCTGATTTAACAGACACATTTTGATTACATCTTGTTCTAGACAAGTTTCATCATTCAGATATCTGGACATAACCTTTCACTCTTCTGGTTTATCGAGCTTACAAACTAAAAACACCATTGAGAATGCCCAGAGAAGTGTTAAGGCTCTTCTCCGCTTCTTTTTACACAAAAAGAGGCCAATATATTCCCTCAGCCACCCAGGTATTCAATGCAAAAGTCATCTCCCAGATGTTATATGGTTCTCAGCTGTGTGTATATACAAGTTTTGCCCCCTTTGAAGTCACTCAGACTAAGTTTTTGCGGGCAGTGTTGGGAGTCCCACGTTGTGTTCCCAGTGTGATTGTTTGCTTAGCCAATTTTGGTTGAGGCCCACACATGGATTCTTAGGATTGACTGAAGCTGATTTTCTCCCCAGTGGGTTCAACCCCATTGACAGTAATTAATACCTGCCAGACAAAATGGAAATCCACTCTATATGAAAAATTGCAAAATCTGGGCTTTTCAACAAATGCCCTAGTAGCATTTGGCTATGAAAAAGCTAAAACAATAATCTAGCAGCATATCAGGGATGTGGAATTACAATATAATGAGTGTGGCTTTAACATACCCTAGATTTAGAGACAACAGGAGGACATTTGTACATGCAAATTAACTGATTTGAATATTCCCAAATTTAGGAAAGCTTTCACCCTAGCCAGGTTTAATGTCCTGCCTTCAGCCCTACCAAGAACGGGTATGTCCCTGTGAGGTGAGAGTAGTGGAAATAGTAGGCCATGTTCTGTTGTACTACTCTTTCTATCGGGATTTGCACCAAGCATTTATTATTCCTATTTTACAACAAACCCCTGGTAGATCCGATGAATTATATCTAAAGTATCTTCTGTTGGATTAGGATCCTCAAGTTACTCTAAAAGTGGCCAGCTTTTATGCGGCTGACATAAGCCAACAAAACTGATGTTGAATGGTTTTCTTGAATAATAATATTTTAGACATAGCTTGAGACTGTTGTGTTTCACACAATGATTTTATGCATTTTACCAATATTTTTATTGAGGTTGTTTTTTGTTATACTAGTCTGTGACTGAAATAAACTTCATTCATTCATCTTGTTCTAGTGTTATATATAAATCTGCAAACATCATCTTCAAACATCCTCTAGCCTCTAGAACTCCACAATGTTTGATGTCTGTCTGAGACAGGGGAATGTGAAGTTAATCACCTTTGCATTTATTCATGCTACAGTAGATTTTGGAACCAGACCTCTACAAGATTACATTTTGTACTTTCTCAACATTTTCACAAGAAATTTAGTCACGAAACATTTTCTACCAAGTCTTCAGGTAGAGGACAAAAGATAAGAATCTTAACAGTACTGAAACATAACTTTAAAAATGTAGTCCAGCAGACATCTCTTAGAGCTTAATCTCAAATAGCTTTTTATGTCAAAGTGGTTTCCTCCTATAGCTCTTGGTATTACTAATTCCAAAGAGTTTTTAGTTATAAATAAACCATACTGTTATTTTTTCTGGAAATATTTGTGAACCAGGGTGTAAACAAAATGGAAGCCAAACAATTTTTCTAGGAGCCACCCTGGTGGGAGAGACAGATAGAGATGTGTGCCACTGAGAGGTAAGACCCTTTTCTGATCTGGTGTGTTCTGGTTTCTCCACTGCCTTCTTCCAGACAGTGCTTAACTGGGAGGTGCTGGGGTTGAAACCTATCCTGGAAATCATAGCCTATGACTTGGGAGGCTTTCCTCCAGCAAGTGGCATGTAGTTGCAACTGAGGATTAAGGGAGTAAGAAGAGGTAGCCAGGTCTCCCACACAGTAGCCCACACGAGAGAAGGAAAAACTCACTTCTCCTCCTATCACCACTCAGGGGCCAGAATGTTTTGTTTTAATGCAAGTGCAACTAGATTTTTGTGCTGTAAGCTTGATTTAGGGTGCAATGCTATGCATGGTTAGTCAGAAAAAAGTCCTACAATTCCTAACATGCCCCAGCCAGCCATGCTGGGTCATGCTGGGAGTTGTAGGATTTTTCTGCCTAAACATGCAAAGGGTTGCACCCTTAGTTTATTTACTAGACTGCACCTCTTTTTGCAGTAACAAACGTATATCACACATTCATACACTGATGGATACAACTGTGTCCTCACTCAATCTTGCATTGCTAAAGGAACAAAGTATTTAAAAACTGGGAAATTATAGCTTAACCAAAGTAACAGATTTATTATTTTAACATTTGTGGTGGATAATCCTAAAATTCCCCAAATCAAGGGATTAGCCAAGGGTCAATTCCACAGTTATTGTTCTTTAACAAATCTGATCATAGATTTCATAGAATTGGAAGGAGCCTACAAGGCTATCTAGTCCAACCCCCTGCTCAATGCAGGAAACTAGAGGAGGGGTCTCCCATCCAAGTAATAACCAGGCCTGACCCTGCTTAGCTTTCCACACTCAGACAAGCTGAGCCAGCGTGAGCTGCTATACTATGGTAACAATGTAATAGTCATATATATTAGTAGAGATCTCAGTTCCCCATGTGCCAGTCCTTATATAGTCAAAACAGCACTAATCAGAAATTGCAGAAGTACAAAAAGAATATGGAGGAAACAATCCTATCGCTCCTAGACTGCGTCTGAGGGGCCATAGAATAGTTCAGATTCCCAGATCCAAGATCAGAAACAGCACTCCGACCTAGGAGATGGGAATTGGAGCTCTGACCCCCCCCCTTGCAGCTGGCGTGTGCCAGCTGCTCTCCAAGGTTGGGAAAGCAACCTCAGAGAGGAGGAGAAGCAGGCGTTTCGGGGGGAGGGGGAAGGACGGAAGGCTGGAGAGGCCAGGATACGAGGTATCCTGATGCCTCTCCAGCCTCCTGTCTTCCCCATCTGAGATGCTCTAGCTATACGGGCAAAAAAGCCCGTCAAAGGGAAAATGCAGGGCAGGAAGCCAGGGGGCGAAGATTGCTTCTGCCTCTCCTCCCGCCGTACACAGAATGCCCATAAGCCTCCGAGTTCGGGGGCTTATGAGCATCGCAATAAGATTGTGCCTTTAGGGCAGTGTTCTCCAACCTTGGGTCCCCAGATGTTTTTGGCCTACAACTCCCAGCTTGCCCCTGGGAGTTGTAGGCCAAAAACATCTGGGGACCCGAGGTTGGAGAACACTGCTTTAGGGGGTAAAAAGCCTAAAAGGGCAAAATGCACACACACACCCCAACAAAATGTTTTCTGACTGTTGTGGGGGAAAACAAAATAAGTGTGGGGAGGGGGAATGGAAATAAGTTTCCTGAAAGAAGGCATGGTTGATTGGGTGGAACTTTCCCACACTGCAACGTTTTGTTGCAAATCCTATTTGTTCCTTCAAGAAACAGATTTGGCACTCCCTCTAAAACTAAACAAGAAAAACCTAACAGAAAAAATAGCTTTGAATAGAAACTACTAGACAGGTAGCATTTATTTATTTATTTATTTATACAATTTATAAGCTGCCTTTCAGGGTAAACCCTCCAAAGGGTACAAAAAAATTAAAGCCACGAAATATAATAAAATAATAAGAACAGTAATAGCTCCATCCCATGCGGGTGCCTGTAACCCCCCGAACCCAGAGGATTATGGGCATCCAATTGAGGGCAGGAGAAGCACAACGGATAGGATTCCCACTGCACTCCCCTCGCCCTCAAAAACATTTAGCCGGCTGATTTCGGCCGTCTAAATATTTTACCTTTCCTCGCGAGGAGGAGAGGCTGAGGCACCACCTGGATTCCTCAGAAGCCGGCAGTGCCTCACTCATCCCCTCCCCATCCCTGGGAACACCCCCACACACACTGGAAGTTGGTCTTCTGGCTTCAGTTCCTAGCTGGTATGGAAAGAATCATGCTGGCTGCAAGGTGGGGGGGAGGGCACTCTACACTCAAACTCCGCACTGCAGCCTTGGAAGGGATTTCTGAGGTTGCAGAGGGGAGTCGGACATCTCCTATGGCCCCTGAGGCAAGGTCAGAGGGCCATAGGCTTGCGCCCTAAATCAGCTGGAAATGCTAGCGTTGTCTTTAGGAATTTTAAATTTCCTCTATTTATTTATTTATTTATTTTTATTATATTTATACCCCGCCTTTTTTCCTGCAAGGAACCCAAGGCGGCTTACATAATCCTCCTCCTCTCCATTTTATCCTCGCAACAACCCTGTGAGGTACGGTAGGTTAGGCTGAGAGTCAGTGACTGGCCCAAAGTCACCCAGATCTCCCGAGTCCCAGTCCCAGACTCTCACCACTATGCCACACTGGCTCTAATGAGCACATGGAGTTTGCCCGTTTGGTGTGTTTTTTTACCTGAAAACTATGGAAACTCAAAAAAGCTGAAGAAAAATAACTCTCAGGAGATCCATGCAAACTGTGGAATGCACTCCCTCAAAAACTATGACTGGCCCCACTCTCTTGCTTTTGGAAAGGGTGAAAACACACATCTCTTTAGCCTTTTAAATTATGTAGTTTTTAATGGTATGTTTTACTGTTTTTAATGTTCATATTTTTATTGTTTTAATATTTTCTTGTTTTGAATTGTTGTGCACTTCTTTGATGGCTTTTTAACAAATATGGTAGTATATAAATGTTAATAATAAAGAAATTATATAACGCATTGCAAGAGCTGCCCCAGAATATGGTTTAGAACCTTTTGAGATTCATTCTTAATTTACTCTTCCTCTGACTCCCACATATTCAATATTTGCAGGTCAAATTATAAAATACATATAGGATACTCACCATAAATATTCCCCATTTGCAGACCTTACTGCACATTTTAACATTACATTTTGGCTCACACCAAGGACACAGCTTCCAGCAACCTCACTTGGATTCGTAAATAGACCTATTCTAGGAAAAGGAAGCCAGTAACTACCAAGTTCCAAGTGGGATGCCCAGAGTGTCTCACTAGCCATAGAGGTCTGGTGGTATGATTTCTAGAATGTCCCATTAGGACATAGATGGATTTGGACCCTCTGGATTGAGCGAGAAAGCCTGAAGTCAGGACAGTGGCCAGCCCTGCCACCTATGCATGTCTACTCAGAAGTAAGTCCTTTAGTGTTCAGTGCAGGGATGTTGAAGAGTCCTTGGTCTCGAGTCACGAGTCGAGTCACGAGTCTTTGGACCCGAGTCTCGAGTCCGAGTCCGAGTCCTTGGTCCAAAATGGTGACTCACGAGTCACGAGTCCTGAGTCACTCCCAAAACTGACTCCACGAGTCCCTATTAAAATCAATGGGGTTTCCCCCCAACAAAATAAGGCTACTTCAGATGTGTGGCTTAAATAAATTCTAGGCACGTGTGCCTTTTTATTTCAAAACTCTGCAACTGATTTTGGCAAGAACAGACCAGGCAGACAAACCCAAAATAACCAGGCAGGCAGAGGAGGCAGGGAACCCCAAAGCAGGCAAGCAGAGGCCTTTGTCTTGGACAATTCAACTGTTGAACAGGATCTAGAAGAGACCAGGCAGGCAGAGGAGGCTGGGAACCCCAAACAGGCAGGCAGAGGCAGCCAAACCCAAAATGTCTGACCCTAACCCAAACCCCCCACAACAACACATCAATCAAAATAAATCTCAACACATCGTTGGGGCTGCGCTCCTGGTAGCTGTCCATAGTGGCTGAGCAGCGGCGCGCCTCACTTCCATGCGCTCTTCACCGGTGATCGCGCTCCTTCTGGCACAGCCAGAAGACTCGTCAACAGCCCAGGGATGTTGACGAGTCCTTGGTCTCGAGTCCCGAGTCGAGTCTCGAGTCCCATTAAAAATATTGGGACTCGAGTCCGAGTCGAGTCAGAGGGGGGACTCAGTCCGACTCACGAGTCGAGTCCTCGAGTCCGAGTCCCCATCCCTGGTTCAGTGGGGTTTACTCCCAGGCAAGTGTGAAAAGGATTGCATGCTTAGTCTGGCACCGCAATCCTGTAACCAGTTACACGCAAGTAAGAACTCAATGGGACTTTCTCATTGCATAAGTAAGAGACATGCATAAGATTATGCTGTAAATAACTGAATAAAGCAGAAGATGATCTTACTGTCATGATTCTAAGATGCTTTGATTAAATTTTTCCCTTTGTTTAATCCATCCCTAGATTTTATTTGTTCAGAAAATAAATTGCTTTAGGAACAAATAATTTATTTCAATCGACGTACATGTCTTTAAGTTACAAAAGCAGTATCCAAACACAAGTCAGGCGAGGTCACCGCGATGTGTGCCGTACACTAGAATCATTAGCGTTTCTTCCACCTTTGTGTATTTGATATCGGATAAAAAGTTCAGGTACGCTAAGCAAGCTGGGCTATGCCCCCTGGTGGCCACCGTATCTGAAGAATTCGATGTAAAATTAAAAATCCTAATGTGTAAAACTCGGTTCCAGGATTTCTACGGCAAATTGTACAATAATACCCTGTGGGGAATTTTGCTAACTGTATTTATTTTCTAGGTGAGGGAAAAAAATCAGAATTGTCATATGCTTTTATAATAGCATTATTTATCACACCATAACACATGCATACACCAGGAATAAATGGCCATAGACTAAAGAAGTGACAGAACAAACGGGCAAACTCCATGTGCTCATTACTTTTTATTGCAATATGATCTCTGAATTTGGGATAAGCATTACCTGGGCCAAATAATTACAATACCTTTAGGGAATTTTAGAACTTGTTAAGATAAGCACAGGAAGGGTGTGTTGCCAAGCCTGCAAAGTCATTAATATGACTAAGCTCTGGGACTACTTGTGTCTGAAATACTGTGGAGCACAGAAGAAGATGGAAAGTTATAAAGGTTTTATTACCACTTTAGATAACTGCATTTAAAATAGGTGAAGATGTATGCTGAGCTACAGTTTACAGTTCATTTCGAAATCAGTTTTGATAAAACATTTAGCCCTTAGACTGGAATCCTATACCTACTTTCCTGGGAGTAAGGCTCATTGAACTGAATGGGACTTACTTCTAAGTAGACATGTATAGGATTGCGCTGTTAGATGCCTTTTCCAAGTATTTATCATCACTACAGTATCTCTTTAACCAGCAGAGTCTTAACTATTATTTCATATTACCTGATTCACAAGCAATAGGAAGTCCCAGAGCAATATCACACTGTCAGTTTCCTAATGTAGAGATGGTACTGGAGAGTTGTAGGTTGTTTTTGTTTGTTTTGCAATATCTGTTTATTTAGTGGGAAACAGGTTGTTTGTGTGTGCTTCCAGATGGAGGGCTTCTAGCGCTAACACTCCAAAGGCATTGCGCAGCTATGCTATTTTTTCCCCCTTAATTGATTTTTTTCTGGTAAGAAAAAGATGGAAGAAGTGATGGGAAAACATGGGGGGATACAAATGGAAGACAACTTCATCTGGACCACTCAACTTCCATGAATGAGGTTGTGCGATTGCACAGTAAAAGCTTCATCTGGAAGCACCCCCAGACTAAACTAGAAAGAAAGAAATGCTGTGTAATTTGTTACTGAAGGATTATCCCATGTTTTTAACTGTATATAGTTTAAAATACTACAAAGTGATTAAATGCTAAAAGTGTGACTGAGTGCTTGATGGGCCCACCTTCACATAAAATGTGCCCTAATCATAGGGCACATTTTACATTTCCTGCAGTGAAATATCTTCTTTCAAATTCCACCATGCTTCACTACTTTTTTTTTTTAAGCCTTAAACTGGTTTTCAATCATAATTGCTCCCTAGCCTCTGCACCTACAGTATCCTTCTGAAACTTTGTAGGTTTCTTGCCTGGGGGCGCCTCTATGATGTTTAGATACCCTCAGAATGTAAAGGCTGCTCTTGCCACAAAATCCCTGTACCTATTTATCTGAAACTTGGCAGGCTTGACCCCCTCAGAAGGGGCAACTATCCTATCCCTGGCCAGTGTAACCCCCTCCTGCCATGCCTGAAAAGTTTATCAAATTCTGACAAAAGACAAAATATGTATAACCATTTTTAAAAAATTAAATCATTTTTAAAAAATCATTTAAAAAATGATAGTCAATGGGAGGCACAAAGTGTCAGATTTCTAAATCTTGACTCAGGTTTGGTACCCGAGTCAAAGTGGATGTCTTCTCAATTTGTCTGTGCTAAACTGGGCCATTTTTTGAAGCACCAGACTAGGGACCAAGTCAAATCTTGTGATCTTTGGGCACCTCTGCAGCAAACAAAAGACACCAGGGTGCTTTCTTTGTGTTTAAATTCCACCACTAACTAGTGAATCCCTTCAGGCTCGAGTTGTAGTGTTGAACATTTGCCAGCCATGTGATGAAACATCTACTCCTCAGTGACTGGGTTCACACAACATGATAAGTCATGGTCATGTTGTCTGAACCTGGCCACAGTGGCTTGTGCGTGGTTGACAAACCATGCTGCTGGGCTCAAACAACACAACAAGCCAGTCTGAAACAAACAGGCTTATCAGCCACCATGGCTTATTGTGTTGTTTGAACCCAGTCAGAGGGTGGCTATTCTCTCACAATCTTTTCAATTATTTTCTCCTTTCTTTATCCCTAACTGTACTCTCCTTTTACCTGAAATGTGGCACAGAAGAAGTTGCCTCTGCTTTATTCATGGAGTCCAAATGTTGTTGAGGAATTCAATGTGAATTCCAAATGTTGTGGCTCAGTGCCTTTAGACTCCTACTCAAGTAAAGTTGTAACGAAGCCAAGTCCTTGATGAAATCAAGGAAGAAAGAAAATTACAAAGAGAGGAAGAGGCAGACTCTTGGTCAGTGATCATAATACCTTTTGGAATCTGAAGATAAATATATTTAATGATCTGGCCAACAGAGTGAGCGGTGGAGGAGATGAAAAACAGTGTAAGAGATGTCTCTGTCATGAGCTTTGGGAGATTCTGTTACATAGCATTGCAGTTCTTGCCTCAAGGTAATAAGGGAAATTGTGTAAGCTCTCTGAAGCATTTTATCTGCTTCCAGATAAATCCTTACATATTTGTTCACACACATTCATATTCAGAATCCATTCGTGACAAGTTCATGCTGAACAATTCTTTCATGTGCTTTTTTAACTATTTGGATTTTTGGACACTGAGGTATTTTGTTAATTCCCATTTAGTCTTTCATTGCATTTGCCTATTTTTAAAAAACAACCTACAATGATGGCAAGGCAAATTCTGTACCAAGAATTAACCCAGACAATATTAGCAACCTTTTTAGCCTGCTTTTTATGGCTGAAGAAATAATGTGATAACACTACCAATTTCCAGGATGTTGGCACTGCAAGAAGCAGGCACAGGATTGATGGGTTTGCTTTTTTCTTCTTCTTCTAGAATGCTTAGTCTCCTGCACTATGACTGATGGTCAAGGGAAAGTGAGAAAACAATAAACCTTGTCATTGGATAGCACAATTCTAGATCAAATTCACTAAGCCAACTAAATTAGTGCAGAGTTTTAGCTCTTCAATTCAGTATAGGGTCTGTCAGTAATAAGAATTATTCATCTTTTTAAAACAAATGGGTATAGCCCTTACCCACCTTCTATCAGTTTCAATGTGTGAATTATGTGCTATCATCCTACATCAGGCAGTATCCAACAGTGTCATTCTGTTAGTGTAAATGATGTTGTGTGCTAGCGGAAACTAGGTTCCAAACCATGCACAAGAGGAAAATCCAGCTAAGGTTATGTTTGTGTAAGCGTGGTTGCGCAAGCGGTTCTGCATTTCACTTGCGCAACCCATTGTGCAACCGGTTGCGCCTAACTCTTGTGCAACCTGTTGTACAACTGGTTGTGCAACCAGTGTGCATTCCACTTGTACAACCCAGTGTGCAGCTGGTTGCACAAACTGCTTGCACAACGGGCTGCACAAACTGCTTGTGCAACCAGTTGTACAAGTGTAATGGGCAACTGCTTGTACAATGAAAAGATTTGGCAGAGCTCTGCTAGTGCTATATGAGTTTGCAGAATAACACCATTGGATACTGCCCATAAACTCCAGTGGGTATACTTGGCTTATTTGTACGTGTATTAAGCTTCCCATTGCCTCTATAGATGTGTAAAGGGAAACATCTTGGTGGTAAGGTGATCCCCTTTATGCAGTAGATAGCCCTAGAAAATATGTGGAGCATTTGGCTTTCCAACATAATTTTGCTGGCAGCTGCCTCTTTGCATGTGAGAAGGCAAATACATTACCTATTGCTGTAGGACCTTAGTTTGGACAGTGGTCTTATCCCTTCAAAAGGGGTTTACAGCAAATAGGGGTGTGCCTGCCTATTACCGTATGTTTCCAACTGACTCCCCCGAAAATCATAAAAGTGTGATTCTTCCTGTCAAATACAAAAAGGCCTCCTAATTACTGAACTTTCGAATATAGTGCTATAATACTTTTTAGCATTTCTTTCTACAGGCATGAAGACTAAAAATGTTTAAATTGAAAGTTTTGCATCTTGGAAACTTATAAAGCGTGTGGTGAACATTTTAGGTCCTATGTTTGACAGCTTTAAATAGAGGTTGATCAATTGTGTAATATTTTAGTGTAACCCCTTAAATAACCTGTTTTATATCTCCAGGAGGTCTTGTATGCCTCTGATGTTATAAATGGCTTTTGCCAGAGAGAAGAAAGCATAATAAACCAGAAGAAATTCTCTCTTTCTGCTGTGATCAACGTTCACTCCAGAAACATTTTTCTCTGTTACTGAGCAGAGACCTGAGACAAGGGGCTGTCATCCTGTGTGCAATTGCCCATCTATCATGTGAGTTAAGATCTATCCGCTCTCAGTATTTTGACTCCTCATCACTCATATGAAAAGGTCCCCATTTAGATAAATGAACTACAGAATTATTATTGCGTTAAAGTTGTCCTTACAGATAAATTAAAAAATGTTATTACCATCTTTTTGAGCTTTGCAGTGTTGCATGCATACTTCGTGAAACCACATAATTTAATCAGTGCTAGCCAGTGAGTGATAAGCACAAGCGTACAGAGAACCTGAACACACAGAGCACAATGTTGAGATCTACTCTGAAGAGTAATGAGCCTACATTTGCCTTTCTGTCTTGCTCTGTAGATTCCTTATCTGGTGGAAATGGGGAACAGTGGAGGATATGGCATATTCTCCCATTTGTAGCTGATAGGTTACATTTCAAGCACTTGGTGCCATAGATAATGGAATGTACGAGCATTTTCACCTCTGTACTTCAACTAGGAAATAATGAAAAAGCAGCGTCTCTTTCTGTAAAATCTGTTATTCTGGTTCCAAAAATCAACCAAGCAACCACAACATTTGGAATGTCCACCTAGGACAACCAAGTGGCATTATAACATTATTGCTTAAGCGATGCATTTCTTTCTGTCTCCCGTCTGCCCCATGGATAAATGCTGTCTGGAAGTCCTGATCCTCTTCTATTTACTCCAGACATTTTATAGCATCCTTGCCTTTTTCCAATTCTGTTTGCAATGTTACTTCCCGCCCCCCGCCCCCATTACTATACTTATTGTAGATGGCTATTGATCATATCATGTAAAGGTTCCTACTAAAAGCATGAAACAGATTTTTGTACCAGGACTAATCAGCTTCACACTGGGGTCTTGCCATCATCCTGGCAGATAGATTGCACCAGCAGAGGGCTTCCTTCTCTTCCATCAGACTTGTACTCAACTCCATCCCAGATGTATCTAAATGAGTATAGTAAACATGCAAGGAGGGGGATCTTCCCTTGGACTAGCCACACCCCCTCCATCTCTTTTCTGTCAACCTTTTGGAAGGTGAGAGCCTCCTGTCCCCATAGAGGCCATGCGATTTCGAACACTGGAAAATCAGTTTTCAAAATTACCTGGAGAGTCCCCATGGATAGAGGAGGAGACAGTAAGTTGCCCTCCGTGTGTAGAGGGCAATAGAAATGCTCATGGAGGAGGGCAGGGCGAATGCACTCCCTCCTCTTACATGTTTACTATTTTTGGATTCTGAATGCTTGCATAGGGCTCTAGATAACTACATATTGTTACACTTGCCCCAACTTCTCTGAACAGTGAGAAGTTCCAGGGGTGCAGCAATTACCCAGGTTTGATTTCCTTTGGAAGGAGGGCACTGGAGGCTTACAGCATTTTGTAATCTCTGAGTTTATTTAGAAATATACAGGTTGAGCTGGCTGGAAGCACAGAGCTCAAACACACCAAGAGCCAATGCCACTGTCCCACATCAGCTCTCCAGAGAGAGGCAGCCAGCACACCAATATGCTATTAGCTAAGAGAGCCCCCAAACCCAGCTCAGCCCACTCTGTGGGTCTCTCCCAGCCTGTCTTATGAACAGATCATGAATATCAGCAATTCTTAATGCTCCTGTTCATTTGGAGTTGAGCATTACAAATTAATAAGGTTCATACTCAGTGATAAGGTCTTTCAGGAAATCACGGTCATTATAGGACAACTGGTATTAAAGGGCCCTAATGTAGCATTACTTACAGCTGTAGGTTTACTCAGAAGTAAGTCCTACTGTGCTCAATGGGGCTTACTCCCAGGTAAGTGTGTATAGGATCGCAGCTTTATACGTTTGATGGGGGAAATGAAAATGTACTGCACAAAGAACTTATATTGTTTATGCTAGTGACAGTTAGACTTGTATTGGCAAAACACTGGAAAGATAAGACACTTAGTACCAAAAAGGTGTGGTATGTTGCTTTGATAGAGACATTAATGCACCAAATCAACCTCCTTAAATGAGAAACACAACCAGACACCTTCATTTCAGTTTGGTAGTACTTTATTTCCTTTCCAAATTGGAAGGATACTGGAAGGGTACCACCTACCTCCCAAGTTCATCGGTGGAAAGACATATAAACTAAAACTGAACTAAACCAAGGGAACTAGGTCAGAATCATAATTCCATGAACTGTAGAATGCTATTACACTTCCTGAGTGCTTGCTGAAATGATGTCATCCATGTATGGAAAAAAGAAAAAAATGAGAGAGGATTATTGTTTTATAGAGTTTTAACTGTCTTTGAAAATAAAAATAAAACATTAGTGGAGGGGTGTGTGTTAAGTTTCATATGCCAAACCAGGAAATTATGAACTTCACCAGCATCACTAGTTCTAATAAGCCTGTTCTTCCTATAGCAGAGTTCTGTTGGCAGAACTCTTAAGTCTAGATCCTATGTGTAGGCATCCTCTACACATTTTCTCTCCTGAAGAAGGCCAAAATAAGTAACTTTGCAACACCTACCAAATTAGTACAGTCCTGCACTGACCTCATGATCCTTTGTTGCATGGTGAGCTAGAGAAGTAGGACAAAGACAGAGAACTCATCTGTCCTTCAAACTTATGTTCTGTGATGTAGATCTGTGTAGCAAACATCTCAGTTCTGTAAATACTGTGGTTCTGGGAGCACTAATTTATTGTACCATTTACTGGCCACAGATTGGTAAGTAAATTTCATGGATGGAATTATAGAGCTGAAATGGATCTTAAAGGTTATCTAGTCCAACACCCCTGTGAATGCAGGAAATCCGCTACTCTAGTACAGCATGGCTCCCCACCCCCCTCCCACACATCTCTATTGAACCCATCTAAAACTGAGCCTTAGAACAGACAAGTAGGACCTGCTGTTTAGGGCTGGCTGGCTAGCATCCTGCCCTCTTCCAGGATATTCTATTCCACACCCACACCCAGCCAACAGTTAATCAGCATTCCACACTGGACATGTCCGGTCCTCATTTGGGTGTGGGGTGGTGGTGTCTCCCCAGACAGTTTCCCCCCTCTAAATATGTTTTGTACTTCTGCTGATATCTCTCTCTTGTGCATGGATGGTGCTGTTTTGGCTACGTAAGAACTAGCATTCAGAGAACTGGGATCACTATTAGTATATATGTTATGATGTGATGCATCTGCTAAAGCCATTGAAGGAAAAATTGTAGGTACCATGCTCTTTATATGTGCCACCCTTCAAAGTAAGGGGGAACTGCTTTAGTTGCAACTGCCATGTAGTTTTGCAAACCAAAACCTGGCATGGAATGCTTTTCAGTGGACCCTGCAAGACAGACAGAGTGCACTTCCAGAATTTCAGAGTCTGGCCTGGCTATGTAATAGAGATATGGGTGATGGGTGGGAAAAGATGTTGGATACCTTGGTCATCTGTTATGTCTTACCAAGTGGGGAGGAGAACATTATCATACATCAACTGCCGAAGTGTGGAGAAATGGTAGTCTGTATTGACTGTCTGTTTACAGCTGTTCCAAAAATGTCATTATTCTCTCACTCACTACAATGCAGTTATAATGTAGCAGCTTGCTCTACTGTGGAGTCATGAATGCTGTTGCAAACGAGATTAGGTTCTAAAAAAGAGAGATAAAATACCTGAGGTCTGCAACATCTTATGGCATGTCACATTAGTGTCAGCTAAGACAAAGGTATATAATGTCCAGTCTGTCAGATTTCAAAGTCTTTCGAATCTGTTCAGGTGTTTGTGTCACAGCACAGGTTGCATACCAGTCCAAAGGGCCGGTGGGTACTTTTTCTTTCCTGATCTGTATGCAAAATGGCAATGGGTGCTGTAAATATTTCATTCACATTGTATTGAGTTCAATTGGGCTACTCCCAGGTAAGTGGGTATGGGATTGCAGTCTTAAAATTACTTCACAGGACTGATCACTGCTGATCAAAACTAGTTTTAGGGTTGAACCTTGACTGAAATCAAGCACTCCTGCGAACATAGCTGTCATTTAAAACAACAACAACAACAACAGGAATGTATCACCTACCTTTAATATGGAAAAAAATGAAGTTGGATTTTTTAAAAAAGACATTTGTCACAAAACTGCACTGCTGACCAATATTCATAACATTAGCAAGCATGCATAAAAGGAATGTCATTTTCACAGACAATTAAAGAGGAATGTAAAGAGAATCAATAGTGGGTGTGTATTGTTGTTATTAATGCAGCCAGGAGACGGAATCATTTTAATGCATAAACTGCAATTGCAGATCCTACTACTCAAGTTATCTTGAGACTACTCAAGTCACCTTTTTGAAAACACATGTTATAGGGCAATGTTGGCGAACCTTTTTGAGCCCGAGTGCCCAAACTGCAACACAAAACCAACTTATTTATTTCAAAGTGCCAACACTGCAATTAAACCTGAATACCGAGGTTTTAGTTTTAGAAAAACAACTCATACAGTTGTCCGAACTAATTAACATCTTTTGTCTTAAAAGAAAAACACAATAACAGAGCTTTCAATGATACAAACAGTTTTTTGTTGAAAAAAAAATCAAGTAAAAAAATGATTATAGTACTACATTGTACACATAGCCTGAAGGGAATTTATACAAACTTTTTAAATAATTAGGCACATGTATTTTTGGATAAGGGATTCTCAACTTGTAATATGATTATATGCCAGACTGAAATTGTATGGGGCAAGCTTTACCCCGGGTCCTTTCCCTGCTTCTACAGGTGTCGGATTAGTAAAAGTAAAAGTCAACCTGTACTAGGATGAGCAAGATAAACAAGAAAACTAAAGGTGCTTAACACATTTTAAACACTTTATGTCTTGGACTGCAAACACTGCATTAGGTAAAAGTTTGCATTGGGCATGCTTTTGCACAATTAATGTGATTTTTGCTATTGCATGCATGCTGATAATTTGTCAAACCTTGGCTCATACTCCGTTAGTTTGAGAGCAACACATGCAGCACTCAGGTCAACTGTTAGGGCTTTACATCCAAGCCATGCTCTGTGCATCATTCTTCAAAATCTTTTAAATGTGATAACAATGTAGAAAAGAATTATGTAACAGGAATTCTAGAATAAAATCATTCTGTTCCACACTGAGAAAGAACAAAATCATTAGTGTTTTGCAGAAGGGGAAAGTCTTTTCGCAATCTCTGGTGACCAATGTCTCGAGTGCCCACAGAGAGGTCCCTGCATGCCAGCTGTGGCACCCGTGCCATAGGTTCGCCATCACTGTTATAGGGGCAGATTTTGCCATTTTAACATTTGGATGAATACATTTGAAGGAACACTTCTGCTCCTATAGAATTCAGTGTAAAACTGAAATAGTGATGATGATAACGATGACGATGATGATTAAAAGAGCAGGTTTGCAATCTAAGAATGCAATATGAGCCAATGTTCTTGTTGACTAGTGACCTTCACTTGACTGACATGCTTCAGTATGTTTCCCTTTCAGTATAAAATATGTTTTGCTTTGTACGGTTTTGGATATTTGTCCATCTTTTCAGGCAAAGTTGGAAATCAAGGTTGATCAAATCACAGTGCCTTTCTAGACTGTGAGTTTATAGTGCGATCAATGTGTAGTAGTTACTAACCTATGTGGCAGCTCTTCTCTTACTAGCTTATCTCATTCTTCCAGGACTGAAGTTGCAATATTTTGTCACTGGAAAAATGAGATTATTCCCTCACTGACTATGCCCATAGGCTTGCACCCAACCAGGTGTGTATGCAAGGAGGAATTTCCCAACCCTTCCTCCCCACTGTATCCCTCTGCGCCCCACCCAACCATCCCTCAGGAAAGGCCCGGGATGTAAAGCAGCCCCCTCTTGTGCGAGTGCAATTTCACTCACATAGCATTGCATACAATCTATATTAAGACAATTGTGTGGAGTATGCAAGTATCAGGCACCTGTTAGATAGTACCTGTGACATCACTCTTACCCCACTCCCTCCATCCCCATTTTAAAAATCCCTCTGTGATCTTTTTAAATTTTATTTTGTTGATATATTTACTATTCTGAATAAATGTACTCTCTGCTGTAGAAATATCAATGGATCCTCCTTTAAAAAAAAAAATCTGCCTATATCCTGTGGTGCCTGTAGTCCAGGGATGGGGAATGTGTGGCCCTCCACATGTTGCTGGATTGCAATTCCCATCAGCTCTAGCCAGCACAGTAAGTGGTGAGGGATGCTGGGAACTGCAGTCCAGCAACATCTAGAGCAGGGATCTCCAACCTTGGGTCCCCAGATGTTGCTGGACTACAGCTCCCAGAATCCCTTGCCATTAGCCATGCTGGCTGGCTATGCTGGGAGCTGTAGGCCAGCAACATCTGGGGACCCAAGGTTGGAGCCCTGATCTAGAGGGACACATGTTTCCCACTCCTGCTCTAGTCTTACCTTACTCTTTCTCTGACGTAACTCTGGTGCTGTGGGGAAAAGAAAAATGGCAAAACTGCTACAGGTGCTTACAGTGTTACCTAGCTAGGTGAGTAAGAGTGTGTGCATTTATTTGTTGACTGTGGCTCTTTGATGAACAAAAGATAATTACTGAAAGAAGAGTGAGTTAAGTTCCACAGTCCTGTTACCTGATTGTATTATATGAGATGAAGTGTGAAATAAACGGAAAGAAACTGGAGAGGATGTGTGGCTAATGGTTATAGAACCAATTTTGTAACTAATATCAGGGTTTCCACCTCATAAAATCTAATGGAAACAATGGGGAATGTCTCATTAGCAGCTCCATGAATACATTTGGAGCTTGCAGTCCAAGAGAGTGATGAGTAATTAGATAGAGCCAAGAGTAGAGTTTTTAGTCTTCCTGCGTTTTATGTGGAAGCAATTTGCTACTCTTTTTAATTTGTTATGGAATATAATTAGAGACTGTTTTAGAGTATGGAAAACAAAAGTGGTCTCCTTGGAGTGTTGTCAGCACTTCAGAATAAGACACTTACTATGTCCAACCTTATTTATGTTCTCATATATGTGCTATAAAGTCCCAATTTTCCTGACTTAGCAAAGCATCACACTGTGGCTGAACAAAATACACCTTGTGTCAGCTATTTATACTCATTTATTTGATAGAATGCTTCGGTGCTATATCATTATACTGTCCACCATCTCTGAATTACTGCAGGTGAAATAATTAACAGCATGAAAATGTTCACCTGCAAACTAAACTTATTATAGCTTAAATCCTTGAATGTGAAGGTTGCACAATTATGAGCGGTTTTCTTGCTCTTTGAGTAGTCCTCTTCATTGGGTGAGTTTTTGGGGTGGATAGAGTGAGACCTTACTCTTATCTAATGGTTTTAACTTTTCTTTGAATACTAGTTCTCATTGCTCTGGGCCTACTGATGCTTTCTTCCTTTTTGTCCCTGCTGATCTTTTTCTGCCATTGATGCCACCTGGAATAGAGAGAAAGAAGATAGCAAAGTGGGACAAATTTAAGAGCCTGCAGCTCCATGGTCTATCCATGTCCTGGCTGGCTTCCCTGTTACTTCTGAGCACAGACTTTGCTGACATAAGGCAATAGTTTAATCCTGCTCATACCTCTTTTCCTGCTGACCTCAATTTGCACCTCCAGTTGAGCCAAACTAAACTCACCTTAAATATGTTTAACGCACACATTTTTTTAAAAAATGCAAATAGCTTCCACAGGGGGCAGGCCAGGATTGGGATCAGGGCAGGTGGCAAGGGGGAGTCTAACCCTTTCCACCCACCATGACCCAACAAAAAATATTCTCTCTCCCTCTAACCCCAATGCTATTTACATTTGGAGGATTTACATTACATTATGCTATTTACATTCTTTTTCAGATTAAGAATTAAAATGTGTATGTCTTTACAATTCATTCCTTTCTCATTCGAAGGTATAAATGACCTCTGATAGAAGAATCAAGGATCCTCTGCAGCATACAGCCGATGTAGTGGTAGGTGCAGAGAGTTAATTTCCACGTCACTTTTCTGTGCAGTCCCAGTCAAATCCTCTGCAAATGTTCCTGTCCCAGCCACTGCTTTCTACGTTCATTAAGATAATGGGCTGGCGTAACAGGATCCCAGTGGTTATGGACACAAAGTGTCTTCCTTCTCTAGAGATAACTGTTGATACTGGGCTCTGTGTTAATTACACAAACATATGCTTCTCAGTTCAGTTAGTCTCCCTAACTTTCTCCCCTGATGTTCCCTCATCCCACAGTTCTCCTTTTCCAGTCTTGCTGGTCTCTCCTCTGCTGGGAAATCCCTTTTAATTCATTCCAGAAACTTCTACAGAACAGAGTTTTAAAAGATTGTGGGTGCTAAAGTGTTAGCTGGCTCCCATGCAGAACCCACATACAGATTTCTGGCTGGAGTGTTGTCTGTACTCTGTTCGATCCGAGCATGATCAATAGGAGGAGTTCTTGCCTTCTTGAACAAACCTGAGGTATAAGATGGGCAGGGGCCATTTAATGTTGGCTTTTGAAAAATGACAGTTGGGAGGGAGGGAAGAAAAGGGAGAGGGAAAGAGGGGGCTGACAAGATTGAGGAAAAGCTCTTAAAAACAGTAGCAATCAGGGGGCTTGGGATTTTAGGGTGTTCTGGATCCCAGTTATAAAATGTGACTGATTCATTTCATTGGCAGCAACTCCCAATTAATTTGTTGAGACCCTCTGGAGCAGATAGGTGGCTTGTAGCTTCCTTGTGGTACCTGAAGCAGTGGGGAAAGCAGGACCCTAATTGGAGTCTTTCCTTCATAAGCACACCAGATATGCAAGTAAGGTATGTGTCACTCAGGGCGCAATCCTATGCATGTTTAGACAGATAAAAGTCCTACAACTCCCAGCATCACACTGTGGCTGAATGCTGGGAGATGTAAGACTTTTTTTCTGTCTAAAGATGCATAGGATTGTGCCATTAAGGGTGATGTAAGATAACCTCAGCTCTTATTATTTAGATTTTGTTAACAGTAATACCTTGGATTGCAAGTAACTTGGTCTGAGAGCATTTTGCAAGACAAGCAATTTTTTAAAATAAATTTTGACTTGATAAACAAGTGACGTCTTGCAATACAAGTAGTGTAGCGATGTAACCACTCACCTCGAGTGGGTATAGCAGGCCGAAATCGGCCCCGCTCACGCCCGCCAAAGACTGGCTTTGATATAAGAGTGTTTTGGATTACAAGCACGGTTCTGGAACCAATTATGCTTGCAATCCAAGGTATTATTGTACTTACAATGTATTGGTATTGTTTCTATCATAATTAATCATGTAATAATGTATTTTTCATCTTGAGGATAATAAGTTCCTACCCTTAAAGGGGTGGGGTGACTTTATCAAGTTTTTGTGAAGGGTTGTTCCCCCACACATACTTTTGTTATTACCAGGAGTGGGCAATTTGTGGTCCTCTCAGAGGTTGGATCCAGCATCTGTCTTCCTTGTGAACTTTGCTCATGGAAGGTCCACCCAATTTTGGGGAATCCCCCCACACCACATCCCACCCCATTCAACAGGATCTCCTGACTCTCTATGTTGTATTTTCAGGGGGTGGGAGAGGCTGTATAGCAAGAAGGGGGCAGGGAAGTCTACTTCTGCCAGTGCAGTTGATCCAACTTAAACTTGAATCCAACCCCAGATGTTTTGGCCTACAACTCCCATCAGCCCTAGGTAGCGTAGCCAATGGTGAGGGATGATGGAAAATGTAGGCCAAAACATCTGGAGGGCCACAAGTTGCCCACCTCTGACACCGTATATGAAAGTACAGGCCTGTGGCTTACGCTGGCTCAGCTTGTCTGGGTGTGGAAAGCTAAGCAGGGTCAAGCCTGGTAATTACTTGGATGGGAGACCCCTCCTCTAGTTTCCTGCATTGAGCAGGGAGTTGGACTTGATGGCCTTGTAGGCTCCTACCAACTCTATGATCTATGAAATCTGTGAAGGGTAACATGTGATGATTGTTAGATTGCTTGGATGGGATCGGTGGTAGCTATGAAACAATGGTTATTGGTCTGGTAATGTGATGACTGGCATGAATAACTAGTTACGTAAGTTGTTGGACTTAAATTAGCAGGAGTTTTGTGACTGGTTGTTAGTTATAACAGCTGGTGTGCTTCCCCACCCCCTTAAGTATATTTAATCTAATTTCAAGCTTCTAGAAGGAAACGGGAAAAACACGGCTGTAGATCACTATGTAGATCCTATTACTACCGTACTTTTCCGTCTATAAGACGCCCCCATGTATAAGACGCCCCCCACTGGGCAGTTTTGCAACCGCACGGTTCTCTCCTTGGCTTACTTCCATGTATAAGACGACCCTCAATTTTTAGTCTAGCGATTTTAGGAAAAAGTATAGTCTTATACATGGAAAAATACTATATTTGGTTTGGCAAGCCCAGTAGGAGAAACTCTTAAAGAATCTGGCTTGGATCCTGAAAACTGTGAGCATAAGGAGGTTTATGGAAAGGTAGTATCCCCTCCTCTCTCCTTTAGCCCCTGTACCCCCTAAAAAGCATATCTAGAGGGTTTGGGACTCTCCTGAACAGGGTAGGATGAGGTGTGTGGAGAGGGGGGAGTTGGCCAAAATTGGGCAGAACAACCATGCAAAGAACCCTTTCAAGTCTCCCCCTCACTCACCTCTTCATGCCTATATAGAGTGCTCGTCCTGCCTGATTGCAAATCTGATATCTACCTCCTAAAATGTACTGTCTATGATGCACTTCTTTTATGCACATCTACCTATAGTAGCTTGTCATTGTGCCTGTTCTTGAGTTGTTAAACAAGTTTGAGTAGGCCATGGATGGTAACTGGTTATAAGCTTACATAAGGTCAGTACAACTGAACAAATACTAACTTCTCCATGAAGAATGTTAAACCCCAGAAACAACTGTGCCAGATGCTGTTTACAATTAAATCCTGACAGTAAAACTTTTTTTGGGGGGGATACTTAACTGCTCTCAAATAGGTGACAATTCACTCAATATGCTTGTTTATACAGATTTAATGCACCAAAGCTTTGATTTTGCAGTTATTCACTGGAGCAGCTGCAGTGCTCTCTAGGTATCTCAAATATCCAGCTTGACAAAACTAGATGCTGGGGAAGAGAACGCAACAAACATATTTTGCTGAAGAGCTCTCTCAAATAAAAGACAGTGCAGGACATCACACAACAGAATACATTGTTGGTGTTAAGTATGTGTTGGTGTACACACACACACATACTTTAGAAGTTTGTGCATAACTTAATGAAAAAGAATAGAGTGAACTTTAGTACTGACCTGCACTAACAGATAACACTTCTGTACCATTTGCACACTAGTTTCTTACAAAAGTTATTAGTTCTGTAGTTGTTTTCCTCCTGCTTTTCCTTCTTAAATATTTCATTTTTATGTGCCTTGGAGAATAGCCATTCACAGCAGAATCTACCACCAGGGGAAGATGATTTTCCACCCCGCTGAGAGAGACTTTGCATTTTCAGAACTCCATTCCCTCCAATCACTAGGTAATACTGCACAATTTGATTTCAAATGACTTTTTAAAAACTAATACAGCACTTAAAATTAATTGCTGGTTTTGCTAATATAAAGACAGTCATGTTTCTCTTTACTTTTGCTGTCTTCCTACCCAGGAACTAGTGCGTTTCACCTAAGGCAAGAGACAGATTCGAGTTACAGCTGGCCTTTATGTTTTCAGAAATGGGGGTCAACCATTGCTTTTTTGTCCCAGAATACTATGTATAATCTGATACTTGCAGATCCTACCAGTGACTCATTCATTTAGGTTGCAATCTTATGCAGGTTTAGACAAAAAAAATGTCCTACAACTCCCAGCATGCCCCAGACAGCCATTCTGGCTGGGGGATGATGGGAGTTGTATGCCTTTTTCTGTCTAAACATGCATAGGATTGTGTCCTTAGTCTCCAATCTCCATCTTGAGATAGTCTAAACTGCAGACCTCATGGCCTGCTGGGTTTTTTGTGTCGGAACTTTTCTGTTTCTTTCTTCATGCACTGCTTTTTGTACCATTTAGCCCTGATGCGGAGTTCTGGAGAACCCAAGAGCTTGCACACTCTTTTGTGTCATTTTGGTTGGTCCTAATAAAGGTATTGCCCAACTTTGATTTGGGTGTCGTCCCCCCCCCCCTTTCATGGATCAGTGTGGTTTGTTAGTTTTATAATTCAAATATAGGGTCATTTAAAACATGGGTCCAGGCACTACATAATTTTCTGATTTGCTGGCTAGACCCTGACATTAGAAATGGAGGATATCACACTACTGGACAAAGCAGTCAGTCTGTGCTATGGTGCCGACTTTTTACTGAACTCAGATTCCCATAAAAGTGGGAGTTTGCTCTCACTCATTGTCTTAACATCTAATCAGGAAGCCAAGATGCTCTCTCTCTCTCTCAGACCATGCTCTCTGCAATGAACTCTCCATATACTCTGAAACCCAATATCGTACTCAAGTACGGTAGTTAAAAATGTACTAAGTTAGAATTACTTTATTGATTTGTATTTGTAATCCTTTCTGTGCAATTGTTGCTATCCCTGGTTCTTCCTGTTTCCCCCTTTAGCCAAATAAACTTTTTTATACTTGAACATTTGGCTGTGTGGCTTTAAAAGGGAATTTCTCACTAAAACCTTCCCCATGTGCAGCACTGCACCATTCCAAAGCTACCCCTTGTGTTCTAAGGATTTCCACAAGACTTTTTTGGGGGGTGGGTCAGTTATATTCTGTTTCTGGGCTTGTGCAAGAAAATAAAAAACACCTTTCTCTTTATTTCCCACCCAAAAAATCTGGGTGGGAGGGGTCCTTGGCAGAAAGGTTTAGAACTCCACAAATGGCTGGACAGACTACAGTGTGGCAGGAGATTCAACCTGATTGTTGACAGCCTATCATATATATATATATATATATATATATATTTGGGGGGGGACTCTTGTAAAGGTGGAGTCCACCAGTGAGGAGTCATCTCCCCATCCCAGATTTGTATCAGGAGCCTTTATTGGTACAACAGTATGTGTTGCATGATTTGGACCAGGCCTAGTTGTCACGAACATCTTTCTGAATTGTACTTCAGCCCACAGGTGGCACTTCATGATTCAATCTTCCTACACTAAAATAATTTACAAAATAAAATCCCAACATAGAAACTAGCATGTAAAGAAGGGTTCTAGCTTTTTTAATAGGGAAGCATTCCACCATGTGGGTCCCAACTTGCAGAATGAGATCATACATTCTAGAAAGATTACCTCAACTTGTTTGTGATAAATGCCCCTGTGTACTTTAACTCTCTTTCAAAATAACCATATACTTGAATACTACACTCATTCTAACATGTTGCTTATTACATATAATTGTTTTGGATTTGCCAATAATATAGTACAATGTGGCCCCTAGTGAGTGGGACAAGTCATTAGTAGCTGAAAATAAGTAAAGAGGGCAATGTTGGTAAAAGAACAATGCTGAAGAAGTCTCTTCAATTCTTAAGTGGTGAGACCATAGGTCAGTTTTAGAGTGTGTGTTTTGCAAATAGGTCAGAGTTCCATCCCTGCCATTTCCACTTTAAAAGGATTACGGTAGGTAGCAGCAGGTGCTGTAAAAGACCCATGCCTGAGATCCTGGAGAGCAATTGCCAGTCAGAGCAGACAATATTGGGGCATGGGAGTAGTTTGATCTGGTATAAGGCAGCATCTGTTGTCTGATATAGCTTTGTACAACCATTCATTTGCTTGCAAAAGGTTCCACACACACTGAGAATGGGTCAGGAACCACACCTTTAAAACTCGACTCCACTTCTACAGCAGAATAATTGCTTAAAGGGCTTTGGCAAAAAGCAGGATATAAATTTAAGTATAAATTGTTGATTTGGAACAGCTGCTAATGGTAGGCTTATGAGCAGTCACTGGAGCCATTCACGCCCCCACCCTTCAGTGTGGCTTGTTGCCAAGCAGGAAAGAAATGCTTTTTGCCCACCAAATACATGATTTCCCCTGTCTTGTCCATATCTATGCATATGGATCATATGGTAGTTGCTCAATGTCATCCATGCCCCACAGAAGCAGCACTGCTATAATCTGTCCCTTAGATGTTTTTAAATACTCAGTTGCTTAAGCCAGCTGATTCACATCTTGTTAGTTTAATACAGAGTATAGTAAGGCAGCCAGCTATATAGAGATCTAAATGGAGCAAGATATACACAAACATGTTATAAGCAACATATTTTATTGAGAACTTGGCACCAATGTGTTCCAGACAAAGCAGAATACAGCACTCCAAACAGCAGCAGAAAACAGATTTCATATATTATATGTAACTTGTTACATTTATGTTTTTCATTCCGTAATGTACTCCTTAAGTTTTGAGCACCATATTTGTTGCTTTCATATACCGTATATACTCGAATACAAGTCGAGTTTTTCAGCACATTTTTTGTGCTGAAAAATGCCCCCCTCGACTTGTAAGTGGGTCAGCGCTCCCCCAGGACCCCCGCTGCCACCGCCAGGCACCCCCCTCCACCCCCAGGACCCCTGCTGCCACCCCCAGACACCCCACCCCCACACCTGCACCCGCCGCCACCGAAGCCCCTCCCCGTCGAAGCCGCGCTACGCCGCAGCCCCCCCATGCCACCCCCACGCTACCCCAGACACCCCCAAGACACCCCCCGTCACCGTACCTGCTCCCGCCGCCGTAGCCCCACTTCGGAAGGGGAGGGGCGCGAGCGATCCTCTTCCCGCCCGAACCTGCGCCTTTCGCGGCCGGCCGGCTGGCCGGCCGAGCTGGCTGGCTGGCGGGGGCCAGCTCGGAGCGCGGTGCCATCGCGCTGGGGGAGGGCGCACGGAGGCCCCCTCTCCGCCGCTCTCCACCAGACACCAGATCCAGGGGGGCGCCTGAAGTTTCCTTCCCCCCCGCCGGCGCCTCTCTCTCTATTTTTCTTCCGGCGGGGGGGCGGCGTTTGCTTTCCTCCCTTCCGCCGGACGGTCCGTCCTTCCTCCCTTCCTCCCTTCCGCTCAAGCAGCGCCCGGGCGGACCGTCCGGCGGAAGGGAGGAAAGCAAACGCCGCCCCCCCGCCGGAAGAAAAATAGAGAGAGAGGCGCCGGCGGGGGGGAAGGAAACTTCAGGCGCCCCCCTGGATCTGGTGTCTGGTGGAGAGCGGCGGAGAGGGGGCCTCCGTGCGCCCTCCCCCAGCGCGATGGCACCGCGCTCCGAGCTGGCCCCCGCCAGCCAGCCGGCCGGCCGCGAAAGGCGCAGGTTCGGGCGGGAAGAGGATCGCTCGCGCCCCTCCCCTTCCGAAGTGGGGCTACGGCGGCGGGAGCAGGTACGGTGACGGGGGGTGTCTTGGGGGTGTCTGGGGGTAGCGTGGGGGTGGCATGGGGGGGCTGCGGCACGGCTTCGGCGGGGGAGGGGCTGCGGCAGCGGCGGGTGTAGGTACGGGGGTGGGGGGTGTCTGGGGGTGGCGGCGGGAGTCTCCCCTCGTACATTTCCCACCCTAGACTTATACTGGGGGGCAATAAGTTTTCCCAGTTTTGGGGGGTGAAATTAGGGGCCCCGACTTATGTTAGGGCTGACTTAAAGTCGAGTATATACGTACTTAGGACAGAATCCAACTAACTCCATCCATTGACAGAAGGCCTTCATGAGCAGATTAGGGAGAGGTGTGATATTCACTGATTCACCCTCCCTCTGGGGTATCCTCTGGTCCAGAGCAGATTTGGGATGTGTGTGCAAGGGGCTACGGGGAGGGGAAATCACTGAAAATTGCATCTCCCTGTTCTGCTGATTAAAGCCTTCGGTCGACAAATGGAATTAGCTGGATTCTGCCCTTAATACATTCAGGCTTGTCAGATTTTAGTTTATCATCTATTATTTTCTATAGACTGATGGGAGTTGTAAGCCAAAACTTCTGGAGGGCCACAAGTTGCCCACCCCTGCTCTACACAGAGGTAGTATACCACTAAACACCAGCTGCTGGGGAGGAAGAACTGGGATGCAAATACAAAATGCTGTTGATTTCACAGCGCTGAGACAGATACAGTATAATATGTGTTCACTCAATGTTATAATTTGCATAAGGATAATAAACATGGTTTATGAATATACACATTTGATTAAGATTTCTCTAATAAAATGACAGCTATAGTTTTCTTCCTGGTTGCCATTAGCTATATTAACTAGCTTACATTGGACAGTATCCTATGCTGCCCCTGTGTTAGCAGAACAGACTGCTAGTTCAACAGGAACTAACAGTTCCTGAAATTAGCAGCGCTCACAGCTTACTGACATGTCCCGATCCAGAAACAAGTGTGTCCGCTCATTTCCAGGGTTGTTTTGAGAACCGATAGTTCTTGTTGCGCTAGCAGTCTGTTCCACTAGTGCAGGGCTCTCCAACCTTGGGTCCCCAGATGTTGCTGGCCTACAGCTCCCAGCATACCCAGCCAGCATGGCTAATGGCAAGGGATTCTGGGAGCTGTAGTCCAGCTACATCTGGGGACCCAAGGCTGGAGAGTCTTGCGCTAGTGCAACAGAACTAGTGGAGATGCAGTGGCAGCAGAGGGTACTGCCCGTTATCTTCTGTCCTTTAATTTTACAGAAGCTGACATTTCACTGATCATAAATCCTTTTCCAAATAACATGATGTGGAGTGGTGTGTGTGTGTGTGTGTGTGAGAGAGAGAGAGGGTATGTAGAAAGGCAAAAAACCTGCATGAACTACTGAAAGGAAGCTCCCAAAGTTTTGCCTACATTTTGGTATAATCCAATTCATAAAATGGGACTGGGAAGCCTGGGTAAAACTGTCTTCACTTCAAAAAATATATAAGTTCATTTTCCACAGTGAAATTATTGGAAGATATATCTATGGATGGGATGTTCCTTTCATAACTTTCAAGGTGACACCCCCAAAATCATTATCCAGAGCTTTCCCACCGTTTTGTTTTATACTCTCATGGTGCAATCCTATGGCCGCTAGACACTGTCTAGATGGCCATCGGATAGGTCGGAGTCCCCGCTCCGACCTCAGAAATGCATTCTGACCATGGGACCTCCAACCACAGAGCACCTTGCCTCCGTCCTCGCAGGCAGCGTGGTTCTTTCCACGCTGGCTGCTGCTCCGAAGTTGAAAGTGCAACTTTCGAGCGGGTGCTGGGAGGGCATTCCAGGGGGCGGGGAGGGGAAGAGTGAGGCTCCACCAGGATATGGTGTATCCTGGCGGGGCCTCAGCCCCTCCTCCTTGGGAACAGGGGCAAAAGTCATAGACGGTTGAAATTGGCTTTCTATGTTGTTTGCAGGGTGAGGGAAGTGCGGAGGCAATCCTTGTCTCTGAGTCTGAGCTACTCCCATGCTTTATTGGATGCCCATAATCCTCCAAGTTCGGAGGGTTAGGGCAGCTACATTAGATGGCGCCGCCCATCACTCATACAGATTAGAAATCCCACTAAAAGTAGTGGGGGAAACCCACCCTAATTTTACAACTACAAAGTGGACAAATATGTGTTAGTAAAATAATACTTAGTCAGCACTAAATAATGAATATATAGCATAAAATTGTATTTAAGTGATGAACATAGGAAAAACTTAAAATTACCATATCCTTGACAAAGAAGGGCAGAAAAATGAAAAGCTTTGCCAATGCCATAAAATGAAAATACAAGTAATTTTAATTGGCAAATGACAAAAGCAGGGGATTATTGGAGGGCACCACAAATCTTTTATCAAGAGGGAGGAAAAAACATCCTATGATCTGAGGGCACTGCGACAAGGCACTGAAGAAATGTCTTCTCAATAGCGTTAGCACATTTTGGCACATGGTTTGGCCTTATGCAGCTGAAACCCCCCCCTTTTTAATCTAAAAAAACGTTGTAAGGGGGGCGAGCTGGATCGCGATTATGTGTGGGACAAAAGAAAGCCCTGAACTCTGCAGGGACTTCGCCGCTGTTTGAAAAATACACTTTTGTTCTTTGCTTTCTTTAGAAGAAGAAACACCCCGAAATGAACAGAAGCACAGCACGGACAATACAAACCGCGGGCCTGAAGGCTATATTAAACTGACAACGAAAGAAGAGAAGAAAGCGAAGCCTCCCTCCCAAGAGCGGAACACACAGGCTCTCACCTTTTTCGCATTCCTACCATTCTCTCAGTACCATAGAGTTTTTAAGTCTATGCCCCACGCTAAACGCACTCACAAGTCACAACAGCAACTGCGACATCCATTCACATCCGGGTATCGCAAAGGGTGACGGGAGTTGTAGTCCCGATAACAGGGAACGCGTTACTAACATCTGAAACTACGATTCCCAGAAACGCCAAGTTCCCTTTTCTTCTAGATTGAGCCCGCCTTGACAGAACCCGATCTAGAACCCAGGATTTCGCGCCGCTCCCTTTCTGTCAGGCTACTTTAAGTTGCACGGCCACCTCCAGTCTTTAAAACCACCTTCTCTCAACCGTTTCTCAGCTGCTCAAGTTTCACCGCTATATCTCGCGATATTTTCTCAGCTGGGAGGTGTCATGTTGGAGGGGAGAGATGGCCGGGTACAAGGGCTAAGGTTTCGATGATTTTTGAGGTGTACTTCCGGTTCCTGATTGTATTTCTAAGAATATCCCCCACGATGCAGGGCAAGTGTAGTTGGAATACTGTACATGGGAATAAATGTAAAGAACAGAGCGGGCACAGCTAGAGGCTTTCTTATGCCTTCTGCCATAAAGAGCAGAAAAATAAAATCGGCCATTCTTATTCCTGGCAGGATTCATACATAGCTAGCTGTATGATTTGGGAAGGTTGGACCTATTGAATTTCTGCCTGCTATAAGACTTTAAACGCACAGGAACCCTGACACCCCACCCACCCCTGTTCAACTTTATAAAGCTTTCAACCTTTCTGCTGAGGGGGGACGTCCATAATGTTTTTAAGGCACTGCAGTAAGAGTTTTCAAGTGCTTTAAAAACCTGTGGGACCGGTAGGTATAACCTTTCTCATCACTTAGCAAACCTATGATGATTGTTCCATCCATTGCCAAGTAACTCCAACCTTTGTGTGACAACTGAAGACCACACTCCGTGTAATTGATGAAGTTGTTTCTAGTTCACGAAAGCTTATTTATTTATTTATTTATTATATTTATACCCCGCCTTTGTTCCTGCAAGGAACCTTATGGCATAATTAAAAGAAGTTAAGTCTGTAGTGGTGAGAGTGTTGGACTGGGACTCCGGAGATCCGGGTTCTAGTCCCCGCTCAGCCATGAAACTCACTGGGTGACTTTGGGCCAGTCACTGACTCTCAGCCTAACCTACCTCACAGGGTTGTTGTGAGGATAAAATGGAAAGGAGGAGGATTATTATGTAAGCAGCCTTGGGTTCCTTGCAGGAAAAAAGGCGGGGTATAAAGATAATAAATAAATAAATAAACAAGTCTCTTGGTTGCTTTTGCTGTAAAAGACTAACGGCTACACCTCTAGAAATTGTATCGCTCTCATTGAATCTCTACCTGTCATTAGACCTTTAGAAGACACAGGAGTTTTTACCAGGAACAAAAGATACGCATTCCAGGGGTTAAGCAACCCGATGTCCTGCAAAACATCTGGAGGGCAGCTCCCATAATCCCTTACCATTAGCCATGCCGTCTGGTATTTATGGGAGTCGTAGTCCAAAACATCTGGCGGGCACTAAATTGCCTACCCCTGGAATTCTCTCATCATCATCATCATCATGATTTATAAACCCAGGCTCCCTTTGTATCATAATTATCTCGAAGCACTGCAACAAAAGAGAACGTCTAACCTTGCTTGCATTATTTATTTCTTTGATGCATTTATTAATAATATGTGTATACCGCTTGATATACCAAAATCTCTAAGCGGGTTACATGCTTAGGCTAAAATCCTACACCCATGTACCTGGGAGTAAGCACCATTGAGCTCAATGGGACTTACTCCTGAGTAGACATAATAGGTTTGCACTGTTCGAGAATTTTGGTGGACCATTACTGGTCGTTTTTACGGCACTGATTCCTATGTATTTCCACCACTCCATCCCCGCACATGGAGGATTCCCGGAGCTTCAATCGTGGATCGGAAGAGAAGGGTGTGTGGGAATCTTGGACTCTTTGGCAGGATGCGGCGCAGGTGCCCGGCTAGCTTGGCTCCTCCTTTCGCTTCAGCCAGTTGGGCCTTCGGCAGGCAGGCAGCCCTTCTGCCTGACACGGGGCGGGCCGTGCAGGCTGGATCCCGGAAGCGCTTTACGGCCGTGTCTAGCGCGCTAGCCCGCCCCTTCTCTCCACTCCCCCCACCCCCTACGTGCTCCGCCGGTACCACCCGGAGACGCCCCCCTCGCCTCACGTAGACGGGAAGGGGGGCCTGCCCCACCCCCACGAAGTGAGGGGGGGCTGGCCGCCTCTGTTTCCCCCGTACCTGGGGGCCGAGTGGGAGGGAAGCGCGAGATGGTCTTACTGGAACCGGCCCCCCCGCGACCGGTGAGAGGGGGAAGGGCCCGGGATGTGTGTGTGTAGGGGAGGGAGGGATTGTTGGCAAAACATGACAGGCGGTGATGGGGAGGGGGGAGAGTGGGTTTCTTGTGCACCCCGTTAAGTGGGACAGAGGCGTCCAGGAGAAGTCAAAGTGGTGGGCTGGAGGGAGTGTTTGGGGTTAGAGCGCCCGGGGTGGGGGAGTTACCTTCTTTCAGTCTCTAGGGGGCGTTTATCCCCCCCCCCCCCAAGCTATTGTGGAAAGGCTTAATACAGACGTGGATGAAAATCTTGCATCGGGTGGGAGATACCAATAAGGTTACCCTGACACACGCGCGCACACACACACACACAAACAAATGAAAGGTAAAAGATAAACGTTAAACTCCCCCACTTTTATTTATAAATTTAGCGGGGCTGCTGTTCTTGAAGGCACAGTGGCTTTATGAATAAGGTGAGGTTTGAAGAAAGGAGAGATTGTCTGAGTGTGGAAAGCTAAGCAGGGTCAGGCCTGGTTATTACATGGATGGGAGACCCCGCCTCTAGTTTCCTGCATTGAGCAGGGGGTTGGACTCGATAGCCTTGTAGGCTCCTTCCAACTCTATGAAATCTGTGAAATTCTGAGTGATTGTGAACCACTTCTTGAGGCCTGTAGCAGAGGGTCAGTTTTAAAGGTCAAGTGTCGTGACACACTGAACCTATTTTGCTTGGATTTCTTTATTCTTGTGCAAATAGATTTGATTCTCTGTGGTTCTGAATTATTAAATTGGAGACAAGGTAAAACACTGAAAAGGGTATGATGGGTGTGAGTCTTTTTCTCTACACCAACATGTAAAACTTTGTGTCTGTTTTGGAGGCTGCTTTTGGGTTGCTTGGATATGCCACACCTATGCATGTATTTGTACAGCAGGGGTGTGGGTAGTGCCACAATTATGGTCTTGTTACTGTTGTAAGTAACTTCATGTGTAATAGTTGCTTCTTCCTTTTGCATGTCTTCTCAGCATGGTGACTGCAGTATGATGATGCTTCTTTGTTTTGGCAGCTTTGGAAATAGAAAATCCTGAGTGATAGCAAGGCCTTGGCAATGCTTTGAGCTCAATCCTTTGCCCTGCTGAATTTTAGTTCACTTTTATTGTTATGTGTGTGCATTTAGAGCATATCTTTTCAAAAGAGGTCAGAGTAGGAGCCTATGTAGATTATTTTTAAAAGCATATTATTTTTCTTAATGCTGTTTTTGCAGTAGGCTGAATCCAGTGTTTCTTGTGTTATATACTGTTCTCCCATAATTAAAGACAGCAGAGTAACCTTGCTGCAGGGGGAATTGGTAATTCACCACAAATCAACATGAAATGGGGGGGGGGTATTGTGGCAGAACAGAGGGGATGGGAAGGGGCATTACCTGTTTAGTATTTGCCTCTTAATTTTATTTTTTTCTTGGTAAAGCAAAAACAAGTCTACAAAAATAATTAGCTTACCTGCCCATACATACCTATACTAGTATTTGTGGCGGGAGACAGATAGCCAACACTTGTAATGCTTCCATGCCTGGTAGCCCCCCCCCCCTTCTTATACACTACAGGTGAATCATTATTGTGTTTAAGGGGTTCGCTCACTACAATCATATAGTGGAATATTGCTCAGGCTTTAAAAAATAAAATGATTATTTTAAAAAACTTATTGCAAAATGAGACAGACACGAAGACTGAAAAGTTGTATTACTTGTTGCCTGTAATGTGACAGTATTGTAGGTGATAGTAACACTTGTACAGTATAGCCATGTTCCTGGTTGTACTTGTAGCACTAGCTGACAGGAAAACCTGCATTTTCCCAGTGAGAGTGTTTTAAGTGGTAGGCTGCCTTGAGCGCCATTTACTTGGTGGAAAGCTTAAATAAATAGGGAAATCTGATTTCCTCAAAACAAAAGCACTATCTGGAGGAGAGAGATCATTAGTCCCCACAACACGTACATTAAAAAAAAGAAAAGAATACCGGTAACTCAACAGTTACTAGTAACAGGTGCCTTTAAGAAGAATTGTGTAAATTCAGTAGGTATGTCAATGGTTATTAGTCACAATAGTTAAGCATGGACCCATGTTCAGAAGCAGTTTACCTCAAATTTCAGATGTTGAGGACAAACAACAAAATGAAGACTGCAACTATCTCAAACTGCTTGTGCGTTTCCTTGGGGCATCATCCTGGCTACTTTCAGTGATGGTGCTAGGCTTGATGGACTGACTCAGCATGGGACCATAAGTAGCCTAATATTTAGCTATTGTTGTAGCAGATTATGCAAAAATATTATTTTGAGTGATTTTTTAATGTCTGCATATATATTTTTCTACCAGTCTAAGGGACAAAGGAAGTTAGGTATGAGGATAACTGTATTTTAGGCTTTATGCACATATGCATAATGTATAATTGATTCTGGGGGACCAAATTAATGAGCCACAAAATTTAGTTCTTGGTGCATTTAGGCAACATACATTCTAACAGAGATCAGCACTGATGATCATATTGGAAATGTAGCACAAGCTGCAGTTAACTTCTATATTTTGATGGGCCTCTGATGCCATCTGTGCATTTTCTGATGTGAGAATTGAAGTGGAAGCTCAGCATCCTCCTGGGACACACAAAAGATGACAGTAAATAATGGGATGTAGTAGCCTTCATTAAACTGAATAATCTTTTAACTAAAGTTTCTCCACATTAACCATTATATCTTTAGCCCTGTGTCTTGTGTGATCTTTTTCATTTTCAGCAGAGTGTCTGGCAAGCAGAGAAGCATAACAATCCCTCTAGCCAACTGTTCATAAGCATGCTTTTTCTAGATTATTTCTAATTTTCCACTGTGGCTCAGTGGAATGCATTGCCTTGTATACGTCCCACATATTCCTTTGTGTTAGAAGCACTAGAATACATCTTGATCTATCTTAAATTGTTGTGCTGTGTTCTTGAGAAGCTGCCTTCTAATGATTAGTTCAGAGACGAGAAACACATACGGTAACATGTGGGACTCGTGTGCCTCTTTAAGAAATAGGGAGCCAGCCGGATGAAGATTGGGGGATTTGAATCGTAAGGGCAGATCCCATTCCAACTTATCTTTCTGGTGACAGAGATGAGCGGGGGCAGTCATACTGGCCAAGTGAGATTATTATTATTTATTTCTTTTCTATACTGCCCAATAGCCGAAGCTCTCTGGGTGGTTTACAAGATGATTTTGTCTTGATGTTCCAGTGTCCTGGGTCATATAGAATACTTGGGGTCAGCACAGACATTGCACTACAGATATTCATGGTTAGCACTTACCATGTGTTTTGCCACAGGATCCCCACAAGGGATTGGCAAAGGTTCTTTGAGGGATTTTCTGACCATAATAAATACTCCTCCAGGAAGTCAAAGCCAAACATGTTTATTGTAAAGCTGAGCCTGAAGTACAACAATACTATCCTCCCAGTTCCCTGGTGGAAATCCCACCCCTTAGTTGCACAGTCACTGTTCAACCAACCCGAATGCTAAGTCCAGCAGCTCTCTGCCTGGGTATTGGCTTTCCACGTTGGGCTTCTGCAGGGCTCTCTCATACAGCGTCCTCTGCTCCTCCTCCTTGCTCCTTCCAGTTCTTCAGCACTCCACACGCAACCAACCGCCACTAACGACCACCACACTCTCCGTCTGCACTTGCTCGTCTTAAATAGCACCAAGCTTCTTGGATTGCAGATCTTGTGCTTAACTGCTAGCACCTGTGCTGTCCTTTTTGCCAGCAGCCAGGTCAGGCGCTGGTAAGTTGCTCTTCATTGCATCAGGCTGGCAAGCAGCCAAGTAGTCAAGGCCGTAGCTTTCTTAAAGCAAACCTAGAGCATAGAGGCAGAACTCTGTACAACACTCCTGTACTCCTCGCCATCTTCCACGACACCATGGTTTATTATCTTAGTCACTAGTTGAGATCCCAAACATATAGGCCCAGTTCGGATGTAATTATAAGACAGGGTTCCAGGGGAATCTTGGCTTATCGATTATGAGCCGCTTGCTTGTGCATGCTGCCCAATTGCTCCTGCTGCAAGCTGGAGAAGCTAAACAGACCACAGACCATCTATCAGTGGTTTGTTTGTTGTTATGTGTGAACTGAGAACTCTGGTTTGTTTCTCCCCCAACAAGCCACAGTCATAAGCCATGGGCAAACTGGGCCTATAGTGAAACAAAAATGTAGTTTACCGTACTTATCTAAGCCTCTTGAAGGTAGGTACAGGGAGATGGTGGGATTTGCCTGTCATCTTCCAAATCACTTCAGATTATGGTTTCATATCCTGTCTTGCAGCCAATCCTTAAGCATAGGTTAGATCAGAGGTGGGCAACTTGTGGCCCTCCAGACATTTTGGCCTACAGCTACCATCAGTCCTGTCTGAGGCATGGTGAGAGTTGTAGGCCAAAATATCTGGAGGGCCACAAGTTGCTCACCCCTGGGTTAGATATTCAGATATAATTAATAATGGTTATATTTGTATAGGAAGCTTTCTCCTCTCATTCTCCAGTTTGCCTGCATCTGCTCTCATTCTTAATGATGAGATTGGAACAAGGCATTTTTTGCCTTGTCATTTCTCCAAGCCCTTAGCATTCTATTCTGGGACTCTGCTTCCTCTAGTTATAAGATGCAGAATTCGGATGATCCCAGATTGAGGGATTATCTGATAATTTAATTTGTACACAGAATGGTTACCTGTGCAAGTGCACCCATGTTTGAAAATCTGACAAATAATGCCACAACTAAAGTCCAAATGGCAGAATCTCAGGGTGGGCCCAGCCACCCTATATAAAGGGTACCCCCAGCCTACCTAGTTATTATCTTTGTGTCTCAGCATTTAACCTTATACTTGTGTTAGGAATGTTTAGAAAATTAAATTTCACTAGTGTACTTTACAAATGCTTTATTCTTTGGCTATGGGGTGGTTTGCACATAATGGGTTAATTAACTCATGATTTGCCATGCACACATTAGAGTGAGTGAGCATGCTGCCTCCTGCCCACTCCTCACTTCTGCTTTTAATCAACAACCTACAATTGGCCAGGTCATAGTTTATGAGCATGACATGCAAACCCAGAGTGCTGGGTTGTTTAGGGGCTGAACCACCCAGTGTTTAACCCAACAACAAACCAATGCGTTATATTACATGCGAACCGGGTCAATATGCTACATATATATGTTTTGTGACTTGATATGTAATCTGTGGATGAGATCCTGTGGTTGTGTTATTGGCTCTGTGCATATTTCTAGTTCTTATGGTACATTGAACTGGTGTGGATTATAGTAGATTGATGGTGCTGGCTTCATATCCTCAGAGGGGACCAACCTTCTTGAGTAAGTATTCCATCTCTGAGTCCAGAGTAATTTATTTATTTATTTATTATATTTATATCCTGCCTTTTTTCCTGCAAGGAACCCAAGGTGGCTTACATAATCCTCCTCCTCCTCTCCATTTTATCCTCACAACAACCCTGTGAGGTAGGTTAAATAATTATATTTATTATATGAAAAATTTTGGTGGATTGATTCAGTACTGTAGTATTTGGAAATAACAATTAAAAAACAACAACATATAAAATAAAATTAATATATGTTCGCTGTAGTTTGGCATCCATGATAATCATATGTGACTTCTCTTAATTAAATATAGCTAAAATATGAATGATTCTCTGCAGTACAAGTATGTCACATATTTCCAAAATGATCTTCCATGCTGAAGAAAACTTCAAATCCCGTTGAAACTGAAACTGGCTTGGGGAACTGGAATCTGAACTGCCTGTGCCACAGCCTATTTATTTAAAGACTTCTTACCCTGCTCTTCTGAAAAAGCTGGAAAAAGTCCCGGAATGGATGCTGAGTGTCCAATTTTGTGAAGTGCCACTTAGAAGCAAGGCAGCACTGTGCCTACAACAGCAAGACACCCCAAAAGGAGGGAGCCTGGCTTTTATTTTTCTGTTGCAAAATGATGTCTTTAGTCACATTAGTGTAGTATTATGGGGGACATGGTGGCAGCAGTCTGAACTCTGTGGAATGATTGCCAGTCCCTGTCTGCATTGTTGTTCTGCTTTTATCATGGCCTGTGAGGACCAATTGACACTGTTATGTTTTCCCATTTACTTTGTGGGGTTGCTGTTGGAAGTGACCTTAACTCGAAATGCAACATCTGAATTGCTCGTGCACGTCAGTTGCATCCTTTTGAATTCATGCTTTGCAGTTTTCTGGATCATAATTCAGCATTCACAAATAAGTAGGAAAGCAATTAATAGTTAGTTCCCTCATTACCTTATAGAGAGTTGATCTTTGTTCATTTGTGTCCCCATGTGTTTTATATTTGTAGAAGATTAATGGCTTGTATGTTTTTTGTATACTGCTTGAGTTGGGAAGCAGATGTACTTGTGAGGATTCTCCAGTAATAAGATCCTAATTATAATCTTGCCTGAAAAATTCCATGCTTAAAATAAAAGCCTTTTTTAAAGGCTATCATAACAATTCCTTCTTGATTTGGAAGCAACATACCCTTTTAATACTGGAAACTTGCTTGATTGAGAGATCAAGTTTTGTCGGTGAGAGATGGATATGGTGCGTATAATTACGGTATCTGAAAAGAAGCACAGTTCTAATGTTACAGAGGCATATGTGGTATCTTTTATTTGAATTGCACAAATATAACATTTCTCTACTTCAGCAAGTGACCTGTTAAAACTGGGACTTAACTAAGCAAAATCCTTAAATTATTCCCTCCCTGCCCCCAAACACACATAATTAATGTAGTGCCATATTCAGTAACATTGGCTACATATACTGAGGCAGCTACTCGCTCTCAAGGTATTGATCCACATTGGAATGTCAGCATTGGCAATACCATGTACGGTATGTATCGCTAGCCGAAGACTCTAGTAGAGTTTTCACACCTATAAAGATTTTCTGTCTCTATTGACTGGACTGTCAATTATCAGTGTTGTCATGTGTGTCCCTCCATGACTAGAAGTGGTTGAACCATGTATCATGCCTTATTGCAGCTGTGCTTGAACCCATAAATTGTGTTGTAGTAAAGTCAGGTTTGTCAACTGCATGTCTCTCTGCCGATTGTTGTAATGTGCAGTGAGGAAGATGCATATCTGGAAATGTATCAGGAAACATGATTGGCAAGCTTCATGTTTAAACATGTTTTTAGATATATGTTGTACCCCCATGTGTTGTTGTGCTTGCTGCAAAGACATGCAATGGGCACATGGGATCTCATGTATCCTGTAATGCATAGGCAACCTGGTGCCCTCCAGATGTTTTGGACTACAACTCACATAAGCCCCAGTTAGCATGGCCGGTGGTCAGGGATTACGGGAGTTACAGTCCAAAACATCTGGTTAGCATCAGGTTGCCTACCCCTGCTGTAATGCCTAAGGTGGCCCTTAGAGTCATGATGAGTGTTTAAAGTCAAGGTATAGGTCACTTCATGGGGGTGTGGTTGAGTATGATCCAGGCTGTTAAGGGCTTTTAAAGTTAACACTATCACTTTGACAGGCATCTGGCAACTACGAATCAGTGTAGTTCTTTCAGTATAGGTATTATGCCTTTGCTATATGAATAGTTGACTTGCAAGTAAACTCAGTGCAATATAATTTTAATTTATCACATTTATAATTTTAATTTATCACGTTCCTGTAAATAGTGATAATACTGGTACGCAATTTGTAGTTCTTTCCAAAAGTATAATTATATTGTAGGAGAACTGTACTTTTCATAGTTGGAGGGAATATCATGTAGGCAGTTAATAGTGGAGTTTGTGTGACCCAAATAAAAACTAAACATTATGAAGATGTTTAAGATAAACTATTATCTATAGCATGTAAGTCTAGGTTTCGTTGTCCTACATAATGATGGTTGAACAAATTGTTCTTCAAACTTAACCTTGAAGGCACGGAATATAGAATACTAGCTGTTGCCCGTGGCTGCGCTCGCGTGGATTTTAGGATTTGGTATAATTGTTTTTAAAAGAAACATGTATGGAAAAGATGCAGTGTCTCTGACTGAAAGTGTAACGTTTAGGCTGGGTGCTGGCAGCAGAAATCTTTTGTGACAGAAATATCTGTTCTTAAAGAAAAATCAGGTTAATCCTGAGAGTCTACAGGCGATGAAGAGTGAGCATGCCAGGTTTGGGGTAGATCCGTCTAAATGTGATGGAGCCTATGCGACGATGCCCCACACACAACAGTCAGTCAGTCATTTAAAAAGCTTCCCTCTCTTTTCACCCCGTCATGTAAAAAGTTTCCCTCCTTTTTCACCCCCTCAGAGAACATTCTAAATGGCCTAGGGGAGATTTGCATACCCAGCCCTATTGGCCCTTGCAGGAATTCATATGAACATTCTAAGTGGCTATGGGCTATTTGCATAACTGCTGCTATTGGCTCCTGCAGCAAGTTGGCTCCTGCAGCAATTATGAGGCGAGGCCTATTTGTAGAACTGCAGATATGAGAGTGGGGCGATTTTGCCCCCTTTTTTCACCCCCTTAGGGACGGAACTTCCCAAAATCCTTCCTTAGTTGGGGTCTACGTCATAAAAGCAATGTCCCTTCAAAATTTCACGTTCCTAGATTAAACGGTTTGAGCTGGGCGATAGAACCATGCATAAATGCCAGTGCAACAGTACTAGTGCAACTAGTGTGTGTATGCCGGTCAGTTTATTTTTATTTATCTTTATACCCCGCCTTTTTTCCTGCAAGGAACCCAAGGCGGCTTACATAATCCTCCCCCTCCTTTCCATTTTATCCTTACAACAACCCTGTGAGGTAGGTTAGGCTGAGAGTCAGTGACTGGCCCAAAGTCACCCAGTGAGTTTCATGGCCGAGTGGGGACTAAAACCCGGAACTCCCGAGTCCCAGTCCAGCACTCTCACCACTACTATTTGACTGTAGTCAAATATTCCATGAAGCCAAGAATACCACTGTGTGGGTGGCAGCTTATCTTTTTTATTTTGCTGTGGTGTGATTTGTTAGCAGTCATGAGGATGCTTGCCCCCTAGCCCTGCAGTAGTCAGGGCATACAACCTGATAGCAGAAATGGTGATTCAAGTGGAGGCTCATAATGCTCGAGGAACTGCCAACATAGCACAACTGCCTTTAACAAACTGAGCTTTGTTTTTAAATGCTGTTTCTGTTTAAATTTCATTTTTTGAAGGTTTATTTTAGATCTGTAATCTGACCCTTTGTGTTCCGGGATAAAAGCCAGAGTGAAGAACTGTTCAGTGAATCTCTCACTGATAGGATAGGAACCTTACCTAATTTAGTTAAGTTTTATAATAATTCTTTGCCATATGTAGAAAAATTAACTTGATTAATTTTTAATAATTACTTATTATTAGTTAATAATTACTGTGAAATTTGTTTTTGAAATTGGCATTAAACAACCAATCATTTGGTTGTTTAATGAAGTCAGTGCTTTAAAAGCCTTAGAATCATAGAATCATAGAAAAGTAGAGTTGGAAGGGGCCTACAAGGCCATCGAGTCCAACCCCCTGCTCAATGCAGGAATCTAGGTCAAAGCATCTCTGACAGATGTCTGTCCAGCTGCACCTTGAATGCCTCCAGAGTGGGAGAGCCCACGACCTCCCTAGGTAGTTGATTCCATTGTCTTATTGCTCTGACAGTCAGGAAATTTTTCCTGATGTTTAGGTGGAATCTAGGTTCCTGTAACTTGAGCCCATTATTCCGTGTCCTGCAAACTGGGATGAACGAGAAGAGATCTTTGCCCTCCTCTGTGTGACATCCCTTCAAATACTGGAAGAGTGCGATCATATCTCCCCTCAGTCTCCTCTTCTGAAGGCTAAACATGCCCAGTTCTTTCAGTCTCTCCTCATAGGGCCTTGTTTCCAGTCCCTTTATCATCCTTGTTGCCCTCCTCTGAACCCTCTCCAGTTTGTCTATGTCCTTCTTAAAGTGAGGTGCCCAGAACTGGACGCAGTACTCAAGATGAGGCCTAACCAGTGCCGAGTAAAGGGGAATTATCACTTCCCGCGATTTGGAAGCTATACTTCTATTAATACAGCCCAAAATTGCATTTGCCTTCTTTGCAGCCACATCGCATTGCTGACTCATATTCAGTTTGTGATCTACCATAATTCCAAGATCCTTCTCACTTGTAGTATTGTTGAGCCAAGTGTCCCCCATTCTGTAACTCTGCATTTGGTTTCCTCTCCCTAGGTGCAGCACTTGGCATTTATCCCTATTAAATTTCATTCTGTTGTTTTCGGCCCAGCGCTCCAGCCTATCGAGGTCACTTTGAATTTTGTTTCTGTCTTCCAGAGTATTAGCTGTTCCACCCAACTTTGTGTCATCTGCAAATTTGATAAGCATTCCCTGTACCTCCTCATCCAAGTCATTAATAAAAATGTTGAAGAGCACCGGGCCCAGGACCGAGCCCTGTGGTACCCCGCTCGTTACCTCTCCCCAGTTTGAGAAGGAACCATTGATAAGCACTCTTTGAGTCCGATTCTGTAGCCAATTGTGGATCCACCTGATAGTTGTTCCATCTAGCCCACTCTTAGCTAGCTTACTAATCAGGATATCATGAGGCACTTTGTTGAAAGCTTTGCTGAAGTCCAGATATATAATGTCCACAGCATTCCCACAGTCCACAAGGGAGGTTACCCGATCAAAAAATGAGATCAGATTAGTCTGACAGGATTTGTTCTTGACAAATCCATGCTGGCTTCTAGTAATCACTGCATTGTTTTCAAGGTGCTTGCAGACTGACTTCTTTATAATCTGCTCAAAAATCTTCCCGGGGATTGATGTCAGACTGACTGGCCTATAGTTCCCAGGTTCCTCCTTCTTGCCCTTTTTGAAGATGGGAACAACATTTGCCCTCCTCCAGTCGTCTGGCACTTCACCTGTCCTCCATGATTTCTCAAAGATAATAGACAGTGGTTCTGAGAGTTCTTCTGCCAGTTCCTTTATTACTCTAGGATGCAGCTCATCAGGCCCTGGAGATTTAAACTCGTTCAGAGTAATCAGGTGCTCCTTGACCATTTGCCTATCAATCTCAAGCTGCAATCCTGCCCCTTCAGTCTGCACTTCAGGTTTGCCAGGGGGGTCATAGACCCTCTTTTGGGAGAAGACCGAGCCGAAGTAGGAATTGAACACTTCTGCCTTTTCTTTGTCTTCTGTTATCAATTTGCCATCCTCATTGCGTAGTTGAACCACTAGTTCTTTCTTCTGTCTTTTACTGTACATGTATCTGAAGAAAGCTTTTTTGTTGCTTTTAGCATTCTTCGCTAACCTTAGCTCATTCTCAGCTTTAGCCTTCCTGACACTATTCCTGCAGTTCTGTGCTACCTGCCTGTACTCTTCCCCTGTAGCCTGTCCTTCCTTCCACTTCCTATACGTGTCCTTTTTTGTTTTCAGGTCATCTTTGAGTTTATTGTGAAGCCACATTGGCTTCTTCTGTTGCCCTCTGCCTTTTTTCCTTGTGGGAATTGTTTGCAATTGTGCCTTTAAAATTTCCTTTTTTAAAAACTCCCACCCCTCCTGGGCTCCCTTTCTCGTGAGAGTCACTTGCCATGGGATCTTACTAATCATTGTTCTGAGTTTGTTAAAATTGGCTTTCCTAAAATCCAAGGTACGTGTTTGGCTACACTCAGCTTTTGCTTCTGTTAGAATCAAGAACTCAAGTATAACATGGTCACTTTCCCCCAGAGTTCCCGAAACTGCCACTTTATCTACTAACTCGTCTCTGTTGGTTAGAATCAGGTCACTTTTTCTCTCTTTTCAACCAGTCCTCTGGTGGGACCTTTCTGAACCCCTATTATAGCCAGGCCCTACCTGTGTTTTCTAGTTGCCCCGAATGGGAACCAGTTACCCCTGATGAAATTAACATTCTGATTAATTCCCTACCCAATAATAAGGCCCCTGGAGAAGATATGCTTCCCGGAGAACTTTTCAGATCAAATTCCAGCTGGTGGTCCCCAGTCCTTGCCACATTATTTACTTTCATTAACCAACATGGGAAAATCCCCCAGAGGTGGGGAGTGAGCATAGTTGTTCCCATTCATAAAAAAGGTTCTAAGGCTGACCCAAAGAATTTTAGACCTATTAGTTTGTTAAGTATTGTGTCCAAGTTATATTCAAAATATTTATTAGGTAAGTTGGAGTTGTGGGCTACTGAAAACGCAATAATTGTAGAAGAGCAAGCTGGATTTATGAGGGGTAAATCTACAATAGACCAATGTTTTGTTCTCCACCATGTGATCCAAAAATATTCCCAAAGAGGCAGAAAAGAACTTTTCACCACTTTTGTGGACCTTAGCTCTGCCTTTGATCTCATTGACAGAGAACGCCTTTGGCAAAAGTTAGCAATTACTAATATTGATAGAAGGTTGCTCCTCTTAATCCAGTTGCTCCACACTAATACTTCCTTAAGGGTTAGACTTGGAGCAAATGGTGTACTATCTGATAACATCCCTACAGACAGGGGAGTACGACAGGGATGTCTTCTGGCCCCCTTTCTTTTTAATTTTTATATAAATGATATTGTTCAGGAGCTATCAGGGTTAGAATACTTTCCAGTCTCCATCCAGGATGTCAAACTTTCGGTCCTTTTATATGCGGATGACATTGTTTTGATTTCTACTACTTTGATTGGGATGAGGAGACTTTTGAAGAGGTTGAATGCTTATTGTCAAAGAGAGCGGTTGATAATCAACCACTTCAAAAGTAAAGTGGTAGTCTTTGGGAAGAAGAGAAAACCCCACAGTTGGAGATTGAATGCAAAACCCATAGAACAGCAATCCTATTTTAAATACCTGGGTTTGGGTTTTAATACAATTTTGTCTTGGAAAGCTCATTTCCAAGCAGTTAAGCTGAAATCTTTCCATTCCATTAACTCTCTACTGAGGTTTTATAGATTCCAAGGAGTAAAAATTTGGTTGCCCCTACAGTTGAGGTTTTTCAAAAGAAAATTGTGCCACAATTACTGTATGGCGCAGAGATCTGGGGATATAATAACGCTTTCCCATTAGAAGTGGTGCAAAATACTTTCTTGAAATCTCTGCTGGCTGTCCCCAAAGGCACACCTGCTTCCCTCTTAAGAGCTGAGACAGGGCTCACCTCTTTGCAATCCGGCGTGCATGTGGCACTTGCCCTATATTGGATAAAGTTGGCTAGCATGAGTGATATTCGTCTTCCAAAAAAATGCTTCTTAGAGCAACTGCAATTTCTTTCTGAACGCTATTGGACAAACTCAGTCAGGCCGATACTCCAGCATTATGGGATTAATGTAGAAGCTCTTCCCAATTATTCTTCTAATAAAATTAAACAATTGGTCAAAGAAAGAATTTATCTTACTTCTAAATGGTGGGACCTGCATGCGCTCTCCCAATCAGCATACTCTTTATGGTATCCACTATATAAAACATCTTTTGGAATGGAGCATTACTTTTTTACCCTTACTTTTGCCCCTCTTAGAAAAGCATTTACAGCACTACGTTTTCAGTGTATGCCATCTGCCTATTTGAATGGAAGATATAATAATATTCCTGAGCACCAAAGACTTTGTGTTTGTGAATCTGGGGTGGTGGAGGACATTCAACATTATCTCTTGGAATGTCCTCTGTATAGATCCCCTAGACAAAAGTTCCTCAGTTATATTTTATACTCCTCTCCCAATCGACCTCCTCTTGAGCTGATTTGTATCTTACTGGCTGGCAGTAATGCATACATCACTACTATGGTGGCAAAATTTGCTCTGGCTGCATATAAGCTAAGAGCGAGGCATCAAATGGGGATGATGAAGACATATGACCCTGGGAGTTTTTAATTGACAGGATTGTGATTTTATATTTTTGTATTTGTATAGTTGAGTATTACATATACACCACCAGTGTTTGATTCTGAATTTATCATTAATATTCTATTTTTAATTGTTTGTATTTCACTCATTTAATCATATCACAGGATCTCAGGATTCTGATTAATGTTTTCCCTTTCACTTGTATTTATTTGTTTATGTTTTGTTCTATCATATTGAGATTGTGACGGCTTGTAGCTTTTAGCAATAAACATTCATTCATTCATTCATTCAAAATTGGCTTTCCTAAAATCCAAGGTACGTGTTTGGCTACACTCAGCTTTTGCTTCTGTTAGAATCAAGAACTCAAGTATAACATGGTCACTTTCCCCCAGAGTTCCCGAAACTGCCACTTTATCTACTAACTCGTCTCTGTTGGTTAGAATCAGGTCAAGGATAGCCGATCCTCTAGTTCCTTCCTCCACTTTCTGTAGGAGGAAGTTATCAGCAGCACAGCTCAGGAATTTCTTGGAGGGGCCATGTTTGGCTGAATAAGTCTCCCAACAGATACCAGGGTAATTGAAGTCTCCCATTACTACCACATCGTGCCTCCTTGAAACAATGGCAATTTGCTTTTCAAAAGTTCCATCCTCGTCTTCTCCTTGATTGGGTGGTCGGTAGTAGACTCCAACCGCCATGTTCGTTTTATTCTTTGCCCCCTTTATTTTAACCCAGATGCTCTCAATGGGGCTGCCAAGCTCCTCTTCCTGTATCTCTGTGCAGAGATACGTATTTTTAACATACAGTGCAACTCCACCTCCCTTTCTGTTGCTTCTGTTCCTTTTGAACAAGTTGTACCCTTCAATTGCTGTATTCCAGTCATGGGAGTCATCCCACCAGGTTTCAGTTATCCCTATCAAGTCGTACTTGCCCTCATGTATCAAGAGTTCAAGTTCGTCTTGTTTATTGCCCATACTCTGGGCATTAGTATAGAGACATTGAAGACTATGTGCTTTATACTCCGACTTTCCCCCTACATTTTGTGGTAGACTATCAATGGGCACCACTGGAGCTGTTCTCTCCATTGTGGCATAGAGGCCTTCTTCCATTGGTACCCCCGAGTTTATGTCTCCCTCCCCTGTTGGATTCAGTTTAAAGCCCTCCTGATTAAGTTATTGGACAACATTTGATGGGTCAGTTGACCCACAACATTGTAATACAACACAGTGTTAGTTACACCATTGTGCAAACACACCTGTAATGTTCTAACACTTCAGTGTAAAGAACTTAGTGTATGGTTGCTGCTTGGAAAGTAGTAGAGAAGAGGCATAGTATGGGGGAAAGAGTAATGATGCTGTTAGTGTGCGTCCTGTCCTCTTTCTGTGGATGAGCTGTCCTCTCTCATCTTGCACTGTGCACAGAAACTTAAAACCACTTTGCTAGTAGGTGCAAAACACAATATTTTTTATTTAATTTAATTTATTTAAATTTATACCCCGCCTTTTTTCCTGCAAGGAACCCAAGGAGGCTTACATAAACCTCCTCCTCCTCCTCTTCTCCATCTTATAGGCAGCATAACTCACAAATTTCACCACCATGACTAACAAAAAATATACAAAATGTCCATGCTGAAAAGGAATCTGATTCCTTTCCTCAAGGTTACCTGGAGGGTTACTACACATTACAGCAAGCTCATAAGCATCACCATGTATGCGCTGTTGCTAATAAACATGACATGAGAACATTATATGGTGAAAAGGAAATTGGTGATGGACCTCAGTACTGAAGGTAAACAAGCACCAAGCATTACAAGTGTTGATGCTGCTACCTACAAGCTTGATTTATTTTTTCAGTCTCAACCATTGATGTTCAAGGTATACCTTGTAGTTGTTAAATCAGGAATGGTGCGCTATGGGATGACCTCTCCTGACACCATGTAGATAGCAACATAGTGATTATACTAGCAGCTTATTCTGATTTGGTATGTCCAGTATTGTTTGACTGTTCATTGGTGGATAACAATCTGTAGTTGGCCTTCAGCATGGTGCATATCACGTAGATCAATTGCAAATTGGCAGGGGGGGGGGAATATATGTTAAAATGGCGTATACTGTCTTTTTAACATGTTCAAAGCATCTTACAGTCATAGAGAAAGAAAATTAAATGAAAAAAAGATAAAAATATATAATGTTTTTAGTCTTTCAGAAGCATCCCTCTATGGGGAAATCCCCAAAGCAAGTTGAATAGGGAAGGTTTTACAGCCCTTTCAAAAGCCAGAGAGGAGCAGTTCCTTAATATAAAACTCTCCCATTAATTGGTTTCTCTATAAACAGATCCTATGGTGCCACCACTATTTTTCTGTGCAACTAAATCAGAAAAGCAGAAGTTGCCATTCTTTTTGTTTTGCGGGGCGTATGTTAGAAGTATGATTTACTACATGCACCCCAGTCTCTTGGATAGAGGGGGAATCTTATGGTGAGGTTTGTGGAAATGTGCTTTTACAAAGCTCTTTTTCTAGAAGCGTAAGACAGGAGAGTTGGTATATCTTATCCAGAGGGAGCTCTTGTCTGATTTGCTTGAAGATTTTTTTTTTCAAGGCTGGAAAGAGAAGCTTTTTTCTCTTTCAGGTACAGTTCTTAAAATATGAGTTGTAATTTATTCCTTGTGCCCTATTGTGGGTTTCAGCATAGCATTGAGCAAAGCAGAGAAGGTAATTGTCTTATGAAATATTAAATTGGGATGTTGGCATATATATGTGATTTTCTGAATTTTCTTACCGGTAATCATTGTTTTCCTCATTTTACTATGTGTTTATAGAAGATGCTGGAAGCATCAGAAGATCATAACCACTGGGAAGCTTGTTGACTGCTGTTTCCTGAGAATCTTGAGACTAACATCAGTCTGGCATGGCGCAGGGCAGCCAGCAACTTGACATGCAGGTACTTCATGACCTCCGGCAACGTTTCCCTGAGATTCCAGAAGGTGTGGTGTCTCAGTGCATGCTCCAGGTAGGTGTTAAGAAATACGATTTCTCTTTTTAACTTTTTAGGCTTCAGTGTGACAAACTAGTAAGATCCAAGCATAACTTTATCCTTTTTGTTTCTGAAAGATAAAAGGCCTCTCTTTATGGTGGGGGAATGAAAACTAATTTATTCCAAGCTGTTTATTCCAAAAGTTTCACAGCAGTCCTTCATTTTACGTTTCCACATCTTTAGGAAAAGGTTATTACCTTTTCATGCATAAAATCAATTCTACTAGTATGGGTTGTGCCTGTGCTATTTAGCTGCACTGAGATTTTTAACCAGACTAAACTGGTGCTAGTAACTTTGATTTTACTAGTGAAAAAGTAATAACTGCTTCCTAAAGATATGCTAATGTTAATGAAATGCCTCTGTGAAAACATCGCTTAGCAATTGTATAAGTGTCTGTCAATGATATATGGAAGGAAGGGATAATGCTTGAACTAAAACAGGTCTTACCTCCTTGCTAAGCTACTCAAGTGTCATTCTCTCATTTTCATAGCTGACAAAGTTCCAATAAGAGGGGGAAGAAATTCATTTCTAATCAAGGGGAGTAGAAACATTGTCATTCTTATTTTCTCAGTCACTTGTCAGCCTTTATATACTTTATAGTTAAACACTGCTTAATACAGAGTAGAAGGTAAACAGTTTCCCCAAATACAGCAGTAACTCCAAGAGTAAGCAGAGTGAAGAAACTGTGAGCCCATTGTTTTGAGGCCTTGGTAAAAGAAAATAAAAAATGCTTAGCTACATCAAAAACACAAATTCAAATACATATTTTGATCTCCCAGCCCCCCCAGCCCAAAATAGGGAAGGTCATAATCAGAATAACAATGATAGTGCAGGTAAAAAGGAAGTGCTGTGATGGCAGATGTATAAGCCTGATCTTTAATTTTATTTATTTATTTATTTATTTATTTTATTTATACCCCACCTTTTTTCCTGCAAAGAACCCAAGGCGGCTTACATAATCCTCCTCCTCCTCTCCATTTTATCCTCACAACAACCCTGTGAGGTAGGTTAAGCTGAGAGTCAGTAACTGGCCCAAAGTCACCCAGTGAGTTTCATGGCCGAGCGGGGAATAGAACCCGGATCTCCCGAGTCCCAGTCCAACAATCTCACCACTATGCTACACTAGATGCTCCTGGTGGTTCCTCATGGACCTTTGGCCCGATTGGAGTTCACCAGGGGAAGAGCCTTCAGTGTGGAGGCTCCATGTCTGTGGAGCTCCCTGCCTCTGGAGGTCAGGCAGGCTCCGACGTTGTGCTGCTTTCAGCGCTGCTGAAGACCACCTTGTCCAGGAAGCCTTCTCTGGTCTTCAACCACTAGTGTAATTTTAGTTTGTTTTCAATGTATTGTTTTTGTTTCTTTTATCTGTTTTTGTCTTTTTATTGTTCACCACTCCGGAATCTGCTTGATGTGGAGCAGTATACAAATATTGTAAATAATAATAATTGATGCTCCTGCAACTGGATTGCTTGAGAATGATAGTTTCTAATAGTTTCTGGCCCAATTTAGTATACTTGAAGCATTGGAAACTACAGTAATACCTTGGATTGCAAGTAACTTGGTCTGAGAGCATTTTGCAAGACAAGCAATTTTTTTTAAAAAAATTGACTTGATAAACAAGCAAGGTCTTGCAAGACAAGTAGTCATGTAACTGCTCTCCTCAAGCGGGCGTAGCGGGCCGAAATCTGCCCCGCTCACGCCCGCCAGAGACTCGCTTTGATATAAGAGTGTTTTGGATTAAGAGCACGGTTCCGGAACGAATTATGCTTGCAATCCAAGGTATTACTGTACTCTTATCCAAGGCATTTAATGGCATATGGGGGGTATTTATGTCAGTCTAGTTGTATTGAAATTGTTTTAGCTGCTCAAATTGTTTTAAATTCTGTTTTGAATTTTGTATGTTGGAATTTTAGGCTGTTTTTATTGTATTTGTGATTTGTGTTTTTTATGAATTGTGAGCCACCCAGAGTGCTTTGGCTATTGGGCAGTTATAGAGATGATGATCATGATCATGATCATCAGGATCATGATGATGATGATGATTGTGGAGGAAGGTGGGGCTGGCTGACCCGCCACACCCCCACCCTTTCCTACCCAAAATGAACCAAGACCCCCAGAGATCTCAAGATACCAGATTGCCAGCCTCAGCTGTCTGCAATCCTACTTGAATCTCTGTTCAGGGACTTGCCTTTCTGACTGTAACCTGGATTTAGTTACTGAAGCCACAGAGCGACTACAAAACCCATGTGGGGTAAAACCAAGAGGGGGTTTATTCTTGTAGCACTTTACAACAAAAGGTGGGAAATGAGAGAAGCACAAAATAGAGAGACACTTTAGTACACAGTAAAGCTGCAAAATAACAAAACCTGATTCTTAATATCTCTCAGGCACACAACTCTGTTACCTGAGGGTCAGTTCTCTTCCAGGGTTAGATCCAGCACAGCCTTGCTGCCCGATGGAGATTACCACATCTACCCGAAGGTCCGAGATGGGTAGCCTCCCACAAGGCTTGCCTTTACCAGAGCCCTCATTCAGCTAATTTCACCAGGAGCTACCTGGGGTCGGATCCTGAGGGCCCTCCCGAAGGCTTGGGCCTCTCCTTGGCGCGCCGCCATTGCTCTAACAGCCAGCAGACACGTGATGACCAAAGACAAAGACACAAAACCCACACGTTGGGAAATAGCTCTTTTTACCCCCTCCCCTCCTCCTTCCTGTAGCTTTTCTGCTTCTCAGCCAATCAGGGTGAACTTCACCTGGCCAGGCAGGGAAGGGAGACTCATGACTCACTGGGCTTGAACTACATTTACATTTGAAAGCCGTAAACCGGACTTTCAGGACTTCTAGGCGCCATCGCCTCCTCCCAGCCTTTAGCCAGTTCACACATGAGGGTGTGTGTGTGCGCGCGTGTGCGTGTGTGTGTGCGCGCGTGCGTGCGCATGTAGGAACCCCCAAAGGCTCTTTTCTTCATAATGATGATATTTCCATGAGTCTCAGAGGCAATGGATGCCCGGGGACATTGCTCAGGAAAAAGTAAAATTTATAGTGGATCACAACAGATCTTAAGCTTGCTGCTGCTGCATGCACGCAGAAAGAGACAAATGCCTATGAAACATTGTACTTCATCTAAAAAAGGGTGCCTTTTCTTTAAAATCCTTGTTTTATTCGTATACAAATTTAATTGAGTAAAAGTCATATGATTAGTCAACCAAGACTTTTAAGTCAGGTGACAGCTCTAACTGAAATATAATACTGAAGACATGTTCAAGTTAGGCTTTAACACTTAACATGTGCTACTTCTTACTACTAGAACAACAACAACCTCGATGCTTGTTGTCGAGTTCTTGCACAAGAGAGTAACAAATACCTGTATATGGAGTACCACAGCCCAGAGGACACCCGAATGAACAGGAATCGCCTTCTGCATATAAACCTGGGCATCCATCCACATGCCAGCTATCATGGAGGGGATGGAGCTCAACTTAATGGTGGTCGTACACTGGTACATAGTTCAAGTGATGGACATATTGATCCACAACGCACAGCAGGTAAACAGCTGATATGCTTAGTTCAAGAACCACATTCTGCTCCAGCTGTTGTGGCAGCTTCTCCCAACTACAATCCATTTTTTATGAATGACCAGAATAGAAATGCAGCTACTCCTCCTCCGCAACCACCTCAGCAACCTTCTTCCATACAACCTGGAATGAATACATCTGCTATGCAAGGCCCTCCTCCTACATATATGCACATACCTCGGTACAGCACGAATCCTATAACTGTTACAGTGTCTCAAAACCTCCCTTCTGGACAGACTGTACCCAGAGCTTTACAAATTCTTCCTCCGATTCCAAGCAGTCCTTATGGGAATCCTGGCTCTCTCTACATTAGGCAGACATCTCAAGGTTCTTCAGGACGACAGACTCCTGCTCAAAATACACAGTGGCATTCATCGCCACAAGGTCCAGTTCCACATTACAGTCCACATCCATTACCTGTCTATCCACACCAACAAAACTATCAACCATCTCAGTATTCTCCAAAACAGCCCCAGATTCCTCAGTCACCTTTTCGATCACCACCTGCTTCTCAGTGCCCTTCTCCTTTTGGCTCACCTCAGCATCAAGTTCAGCCTACTCAGTTAGGACATCAAAGTTCCCATGTATTTATGCCTCCTAGTCCTTCAACTGTGCTACCCCATCCATATCAACAAACTCCGCAGACGTATCAAAAACCAAGTGGACACTCAGTATCTTATCTCCCATATGGTGGACCTACCTTATCTAAAGGCTCCATGAACAAGATAGAAATTACAGTTGAGCCACCACAAAGACCGGGGACTGCACTTAATAGGAGCCCTTCGCCTATAAGTAACCAACCATCCCAACGGAACCAGCACCCATTGTATGCACCTGCTACTCCTCCTTCAAGTTCTCCTTCCAGAAGTATGTCAGGTCAGCCCAAACCTCCTTATAGTGTTAATCCTGTATATATAACATACACGCAACCAGCTGGACCTACAGGTGTACTTACACAGTCCCCCCGGGTAATGGTATCTCAGCCAAATCCAGCAGTTTTTAAAATCACAGTAGGCCGAGCACCACCTGAGAACCTTTTAAATTTAGTGGACCAAGAAGAGCGTTCTGCAGCACCAGAACCTATTCAGCCCATTTCAGTTGTACCAGGATCTGGAGGTGAAAGGGGAAGCCATAAGTACCAGAGGAGTTCCAGTTCTGGATCAGATGACTATGCTTATACTCAAGGTAAACTTACTAAGAATTACTGAAATTTGCAGTTCAAACTTCTTTTTTAAAAAAAATACCATTTGAATTGTTATGCATCTTAAATGCTTGTGTCTCTAAACTACTAATAGTCTTCTAAATTCATAAGCCAGTGTGAAATGCCAGTTATTTAGTATGCATTGGTTAATAACAAATACATGTCATCTTGTCCCATGAGAGAGCAGATGGAGGAAGCATATACTTCTGCAGTTCACTCATTTTGGTGTCTGCAGCAGCAAAAAAGGTGTCAGGATGGGGCTTAATGACTGCTGTATCAGTGGAATGTGGCATGATGTTGCATCACGCTGATGTCATAAATAACATGTTGCATTGATGTTGCAGAAGAAGTAGCTGCTGCTGTCATACAATGAATCACATAATGCCATAGAAATGGACAGGAAGTGGGACTGGATAGCGCTAATGACTTGACTGAATGCCACACTAAAGTAACTTCTGACATTATAGAGCTAACATGGCCCTACATATTTTATATGTAGTAAAGTTCTTGTAATGGGGTTAGAGATTACAGACAGACTAGTAGGAATTATTTGCTACAGCACTGCATGCTTCTGAGGCTTTGCCACCATAAATTGCTGTGTACAGTCAAAATTAACTTTCAGATGGAAGAAGATGACACACATTTAAAAAGGAAACAATTTGAGGTTAAATAATTTTTCAAGTGTGTGTTGTTTACCATTCATTACTTGTTTCTCCTGTGTGCTTCATGTGCACCAGAATGCATCTTCTAAGAAGGTGGATACATTAGGAAAAGCATGCAATAGTTGCCTTATTAAAGTGGGATGTGGAGGACTAGGACATGCACAACCTATCTAACACTTGTAACTGGCTGATAACCCACTTTTTCCCAGACTGCATAGGAAGGACGTTGAATGTAATGTTTGTTACCTAGCAAACAGGAAGGAGACAAATGGATATGTGCTGTTAATAAATTTAGACTAGAAATCAGGACTATACCTCAGCGGTTGGGGAGGAGCCACTCAACCTGCACGTAGAAGGTCCTGATTCAATCTCTGGCCTCTCCAGTTAAAAGGATCATAGATTTCATAGATCATAGAGTTGGAAGGAGCCTACAAGGCTATCGAGTCCAACCCCCTGCTCAATGCAGGAAACTAGAGGAGGGGTCTCCCATCCAAGTAATAACCAGGCTTGACCCTGCTTAGCTTTCCACACTCAGACAAGCTGAGCCAGCATAAGCCACACTTCAGGTAGCAGGTGATGTAAAAGACCTCTGTCTGTGATCATGGAGAGCTTCTGTTAGACAGAGCAGACAATTTTTTAAAATATATTTTTGTTTTCAACCTTTTTAGTAATAAAGTTCTCAGGGTGGCTAAAGACTTAAACAAGTTAAAGATAAATAACAATAAAGTGACAGTAAGATATGATGAAGCATAAAAATCAGAGAGGAGAATAAAAAAATAAAAACTAAAGCAAATTTTAAGTTTCAACAGATTTAAAAGACTTGGGGAAACATTAATACTCTGAAAATATGATAAAGAAGGTGTCAGGCAAGCCCCTTTGGGGAGGGCATTCCATAGCCAGAGTGCCACTACTGAGAAGGCCCTTTGACCAGTAGTAACCCACTGCAACCCCTCTGGTGGGGGTACCTGAAGAAGGGCCTCCAAAGTTGATTGAAAGGTCTGGGTTTGTACGTATGGAAGAAGTGGTCCTTCAGATACTGGTACTAGCTTCAGTACTGGATTGGGTGGATGGTAGCATTACCATGTGTGGTGTTCTCAGACCAAGTTAAAAATGTTTTTAACAAAATGTGACATAGTTTATTCTATAGTCAGTCCAGTACAGCTGTGAAAACGTAAGTGTCCTTAATTTTTTTACCCCACTTCTTAAATTTCCATTGACCTTTTGTGCTTGAGCTTCTAAAGAGTTAACTGCCTGCTAAACTTAAAATACTAGGATAGACGGACCCAATAGTGGGGCTCAGTATAAATTAGAATTTTTAAATGTCTTTTGTAACAAGCAAGAGGAGCAAGGAATGTTGATGTTTTGTCTTCAACTATGGACAAGTCTGGAGAGCAGGACACTGAGCAGGACACTTAGTGATCCAGACTAAGTTAGGTGAACTTAGTTCCCATTAAAATAAATGGGACTCAAGTTCAACTAACTTGCTGGATTGAACTTGCTGAATCCTGTAACCTTGTATAAATATGTACCAGTGTATTTATTATACTTGTACCTCGTCCTTCTGCCAAAGAGCTCAGAAAGGCCTACACAGGGATCCTAACACCAAGCAATTATAATACTTTGAGCTATAGACTCATGGACTGTTTCATGGACAAATGGCATGTTTTCTGCTTCCAGTTAAGTTATGTACTAAAAAAAATATCAAAATTATGTGCCAAGATAACCCAGTTTTTGTAACCTGTATCAATTATTTCAGTTAAGCCCATTTGCATGATTTCTCTCTTTTTAAAATAAAAGTTATTCTGTGACTTCCGCTAGTTCGCATAGTTATGGAGAAGGGCAAGGAGTTGTTCAAAGTATGAAAGTCCTGTTCTCTGACCACTGGAAAACATTTCAGTAAGACCTCTGGGGTCTGAAATTTCACCAAGCATTGCCCCACATGTTTTTGAGCATATCTTTGCAACACTTAAGCTGCACTGTTATGCACAGATAGTACTTGGGAGTAAGCCCATTGAACACAGTGACCTGGTTCACACTGTGTTAACCCATGAATTGGTGGGGCTGCACAGCAGCAAGTGAGTGTGCTGCCTCCCACCCACTCACCACTTTTGCTTTGCTAAAAAACCCTGGGTTGCTAGTCTTGACGTCTGAACCCGGCACTCCGTGTTGTTGAAGGTTAAACAACCCAGAGTTTTAGACCAACAAACCAAGGGGTTCAAATTTTGGGTTGTTTAACTGTCAAAAATTCAGAGTGTCAGGTTTGGACATCACGACTAACAACCCAGGAATGGGGCTTTGCAATGAGGAAGCGGTGAGTGCACAGGAGGCAGCGTGCTCACTTGCACTTTCACCCTATGGATTGTTGTTACATGTGAATTGGGCAGAAGGACATAGTCCATTTATAGGATTGCTTTTCTTATCTGATCTTTTTGGGAAGCTGGATTCTGTAAACAATACACATGATGTGGCTTTTCTACATTCCCTTCAGTGATGTGAGGCGGAAAATTTTCTAGTGCTTTATTTTTCTGTGGAAGATTTTCCATTTCATAAGTTCATTAGTAAAAATGAAAGTATGCCAATTGCAAACAAATTTTAGGCAAGCTTGGCAGTTTCAAATATACATATTTATATATATATGTACAGTAATACCTTGGATTGCAAGCATAATTCGTTCCGGAACCGTGCTTGTAATCCAAAACACTCATATCAAAGCGTGTCTCTGGCGGGCGTGAGCGGGGCCGATTTTGGCCCGCTCGAGGCAAGCGGTTACATCCCTACACTTGTCTTGCAAGACCTTGCTTGTTTATCAAGTCAATTTTTAAAAAAATGTTTTGCTTGTCTTACAAAACGCTCTCAGACCAAGTTACTTGCAATCCAAGGTATTACTGTATATAAATACATATATATAAATGTGTGTGTGTGTGTATATATATGTGTGTGTGTGTGTGTATTCAGTGACATATATGTATTCTCTCACATTCTTGCTATGTGACAGGTATTCTGTCACATAGCAAGAATGTAAGAGAATACATATATGTCACTGAAATACATATATGTCTCAGAGTGAAATGGAACTAATAAATAGCGACAGCTAAACTGAAGGTGCCCCAACAACCTTAGTAGAAGAGAATTGAATTTTGTTGAAACAGTTGAGTGATTGTCAGCATATCAGGAACAGTTCTTTGGGTTGCTAAAATAATTAGTGTGTCAACAGTTTTCAGTACCTTTGTTTTTTTTGCTATTGGGCAGTGTCCAATGCTGCCACTCTGTTTACACCATTGATGTAGCACTAGGGTAAACAACACCAATAGGGTATACTGGCATGATGGGTTTCCCCAGAAATGCTATCGGAGTTGAACTAGAGGTTGCTTATGCTAACGCTATGTCAATGGCATAAGTTGGATATTACCTAATGTCTTTAAATTTTTAGAAGTGTTCCAATAGAAAATTCTACATAATATAACATTTAAATTATGTTAGGTGGCCTTTAATTTCCTCCCTCAAATATATCAGGTCAAATACTTGTGTTGTATTGGGACAAAAAAATAACACGGGGTACTTTTTTAGCTTCCTTGTGTACGAAATACAAGTAAAATAAGCATGCTAAATTAGATCTCTCAGGGGCGGGGGTGGGCAACTTGTGGCCCTCCAAATGTTTTGGCCTATGGGTTCCATCAGTTCTAGCCAGCATAGCCAATGGGGAGGGATGATGGGAGTTGTAGGCAAAAATATCTGGAGGGCCACAAGTTGCCCACCCCTGCTCTAGGGTGTCAGAACATTATCCGATGCAAACTGGAAAATTTCCTAAGCAAATTACCCTATGCAAATTAATCTAATTTTAATCAAAATTTTCCCAGAATACCCACATCACTGACTTCTCTGGATTCTTAGTAGAATCTTTCACTGGTTCAGTGTAACATTAGTACACAAGAGTCCTTGAACCTTCACATGGTCTTTTCTAAGTAGAAATCTCAACCTGTAAGAAACTCAGGTGTGCCTTTCCCCCACACATTTTACTACTTACAGTAAAAATGAACTGGGCTATACCATGTGTATTTGGTGCAGGGTCTCCATAGCCTCTCTCTTTCTCTCTCTGTCTGTGTCTCTCATAAATTCTGAGGATAGATGATAGGACTGGGAAGATCCCACATTGGAACAAATGAGGTATAGTCCATTTTACTTCTGGATTTAGCATTCCTTCTTGCATATTCATGGAGAAGATACGTGTGGTGAGATAACAAAGTAGAATGCTGACTAGGGAATGGCTGAAGGAGGGCTGACAAAGAGGAGTGCAGGACCAGGATATATCAAGGCTAAGTAATAATATATTGGACACATTGTGCATGTCACACTAAGCCACCATGAGAAAAAGCCATGGTGCGTTTGTTGTTTGCTGAACAACCCATGGTGCACCCAACAGATGATCAGGCTCACTGTGGCTTGTTCTCCCACTCCTTCCCCCCTCAGTCCTTCAGTCAGCTTTGGCACATATCCCAGTGTCCTTCGTGTTAGAACCCATCTTTTCTCCCCCTCCCCGCTCTGATTGCTATCCCTTTTTGTTTGTTGCCAGGGGGTTTTCCCAGGAGCCTCAAAAAAGCGCAATTGGGGAGGTGCCCTGACAATTGTGCAACTGTGTTAGTCATTTTAAAAATATATTTTTATCAGTCTTTTGCAAGTGTGCTCTTATGGCTGTCCAATATGTGTAGTCTGTCCTAGCCAATCTCCTGGTCTGTTTCAGCTGTCAAAGAGGGGACAAGACGAAACTGCATATAACCTAGTTTTGTGCACAGTTGCTAGGGGCCAATTGCCAAGCTGTCAGTTGAGAAGCACCAGTAAAGGGGGGGGGGGGAAGTGGCAAAAGAAGGTGCACAAAAAGGGTGGACAATATCTCCCCCTTAGCAATGTAATGTTCATGATTTTAACTGTTGAACTGACAGTTCTCAGTACCCACCACCTTTTTAACACTTCCACACGTTTCCAGCTACTCCAGAAAGGGGAGATACTAACTCCTCCCCCTTTTCAGAGTATTTACTGCTGCAGTTACTGTGGTTCCCTGACAGTTGTAAAAAACAAAACAAAACAAAAACCACGCAGAAATGTACACAAATTTGATGGTTGTGAAGTAAATGGAGGAGAAATTTGCACATCTGCAGTAATGAAGCAGTTAATGCAGGTACGCGAATTTCCCCTCCATTTACTTTCCAGCCAATAAAGTCCACAAATTTCCCTTCCATTTTCTTCCCAGCCATTAAATTTGTGTACATTTCTGCAGTTTAAAAAAAAAATGTCAGGGAAGCACAGTAACCACGGCAGTAACTGCTTTGAAAAGAAGCTGCGAAAATGGGGGTGGGGAAGTTAATATCTCTGCTTTCTGGAGTAGCTGGGGAGTCGGGGAAGTGTTGAAATGGTGGAGGACACTGAGAACTGTCAGTTCAACATTTATTTATTAATTATTTATTTATTATATTTATACCCCACCTTTTTTACTGCAAGGAACCCAAGGCGGCTTACATAATCCTCCTCCTCCTCCATTTTATCCTCACAACAACCCTGTGAGGTAGGTTAGGCTGAGAGTCAGTGACTGGCCCAAAGTCACCCAGTGAGTTTCATGGCTGAGCGGGAACTAGAACCCAGATCTCCCGAGTCCCAGTCCAACACACTCACCACTACGCCACACTGGCTCTTTTAACATTTTTAACATTTAAAATTGAGAGATTATATTTAAATATGTATATTTAAAATTGAGAGATTATATTGTCAAGGGGGAGATATCCCCCCCCCCCCGGTTTGGTGAACCTTCTTTTGCTGTTTTTTCCCCTTTACCGGTGCTTTTCAATTGACAACTTGGCAATTAGTCCTTGGCAGCTGTGTGCAAATTAGCCTATATGCCAGTGATGGTGAACCTATGGCACGGGTGCCACAGCTGGCACGCAGGGACCTCTCTGTGGGCACTCGAGCCATTGGTCACCAAATCGCGAAAGGACCGTCCCCTTCTGCAAAACACTAATGATCTTGTTCTTTCTCACAGTGTGGAACAGAATGATTATATTCTAGACTTCCTGTTACAGAATTCTTTTCTACATTGTTATCACATTTAAAAGATTTTGAAGAATGATGCACAGAGCATGGTTTGGATGTAAAGCCCTAACAGTTGACCTGACTGCTGCATGTGTTGCTCTCAAACTAACGGAGTATGAGCCAAGGTTTGACAAATTATCAGCATGCATGCACTAGCAAAAATCACATTAATTGTGCAAAAGCATGCCCAATGCAAACTTTTACCTAATGCAGTGTTTGCAGTCCAAGACATAAAGTGTTTAAAATGTGTTAAGCATGTTTAGTTTTCTTGTTTATCTTGCTCATCCTAGTACAGGTTGACTTTTACTTTTACTAATCCGACACCTGTAGAAGCAGGGAAAGGACCCGGAGTAAAGCTTGCCCCATACAATTTCAGTCTGGCATATTACAAGTTGAGAATCCCTTATCCAGAAATACATGTGCCTAATTATTTAAAAAGTTTGTATAAATTCCCTTCAGGCTATGTGTACAATATAGTACTATAATAATTTTTTGAGTTGATTTTCTTTCCAACAAAAAACTGTTTGTATCATTGAAAGCTCTGTTATTGTGTTTTTCTTTTAAGACAAAAGATGTTAATTAGTTCGGACAACTGTATGAGTTGTTTTTCTAAAACTAAAACCTCGGTATTCAGGTTTAATTGCAGTGTTGGCACTTTGAAATAAATAAGTTGGTTTTGTGTTGCAGTTTGGGCACTCGGGCTCATCACTGCTATATGCAGTCTCACCTTGTCTGTTTCAGCTGTCAAAGGCAGGACAAGGAAATTGACCAGGCAAGACTGCATATATCACACAGCCGTAAGTGTGCACTTGCGAAAGACTGACCCCCAAAAAAGAAAATTATGACCCCAATTGTGCATTTTTGAGACAGCAAAAAATAAAATAAAAAAAGCTGAGGGATGATGATGATCCTTCCAAAGTGCTGTTTTGGCATAAGTGGAAGGGCAGTCACTGGCGAGATCATGAAAGCGAGCGGAAGGGTTTTTTGTCACTCTTGTCAAGCAGCACTGTAGCCATTCCTGACAGCCCATGACGAATTCGCGCTGCTGGGATCAGATGACACAACAACCCAGCATGGGCAAGAACAACCCTAAAACAAGCCATGGGTTCATGAATAATAAGCCACCCTGCAGAAATCATGCTGGGTTCAGACGACATGACAACCCACCATGGCTGGCTACCCATGGTGGATTGTAGTGTCATGCAAACCAGGTCACTATGTTATTGTGTTGGGGAAGCAAACTCAGGAGTATGACATCACATTTCAGACAGTCCCTGCCCCCTTTTATGTCACATTCCCACAACATTGCCACCCTCTTTCACCCAGTATGTGATGTATTCTGTTGGTGAACCATTGGTGTGACTCCACACTGCTAACTGTGTCATCTGCTACCAGAGGGGAGCCAATCCACATTGGAGTCCTTAGAAGAGATGTGCTCACCTATTCCACTCCATTCACTGTTCGTCTTCTAAATACCTTTATCATGAGGAGGAATTGGTTGGCCTCTATCCAGTTGGTCGAAAATCTGGCTTACTAATATTTTAAGTAACACAAGGTGCAGAACATTTTAGGCAGACTAGGTGAGGATGGACAAGAACAGGAGCATTGAAGAGTACCTATGTTGTGGCCCCATTTGTACTACAGTTTCTCCACCACCACTGCCACAGGGTTGGCAGTAAGTGGAAGAGATTGCTATTCTGTTTCTGCCACATCTGATCTGCCAGGGAGTTGGATGCTGTCCAATTGGTTAGCAGCGCAAGGCTTCCATTCTCCCCAAAGACAGCTGGTGTGAGTACTTTGAACAGGCAGAGTAATCCTGCATTTCCAGCACTACACAAAAGTCTCCAGTCTCTTGAATACAGCAGACTGCATTGCTGGAAACCAGGTGGAAAGAGCAGAATGGGAGTGTCTTCAGAAATGTTCAAGCAAAAAAGGTGTCTCACTCTGTTCCATGCAGTCAGCAGTTTTATCTGCTTGCAGTGTTTTTTCCCATAGCAAGTATCTTTTTAGTTTGAGATCTCTCTTGATTTCTTTTTCTAAAGAAGAAAGTGTAGAGTTGTGAAGAAAGTACTAAAAAATGAGAGGATTAGGACTGAATGGTTAAACATCTACTCTAAAATGAAAGATTAAGGGGTCGATCAAGGAGGGATCAGTCTTTTCATATGAAAGCTCTGGTAACTACCGTAATTTGTGCTGCTCTAATCTCAGGTTCTTGGAGTTTATACATTTTGTCTTTGAGCACTGATTTTGTAATATGGAGACAAAAGCTACTTTTCCAAAGAGTGAAAGCAATTTTTCAGATAGGATTCCCTTTGCTATGGTAATACATTCCATTATATCAGGTGATTTTATTAATCAGAAGCAGTGAAGACTATCTTGTAGTCTAGTGTCTTGAACCTTTTGTCTTTGGATTTTAGTCTTGCCACTGCACTGTTGATACAATTAGATTGCCATTTCATCCTGAGAAGCTTTCTCCTTGTACAGGTTCCTTTTTATTTTTGAGTGGACAAAGAACAAAAACAAAAAAGAAGCAGTGGCCAGAAATGGTAATATCTTCACGTTACTGTCTAAACTGATTTTTATGGTGGAAGAACTTTACACATACAGTTATAGTTCCATTGGCATGAAGCATCTCTACACTGATGTTTGACTGCATGTTTTTGATCACCTTCTATTCTTAAAAGGGTCTCTTGTATTTACTACCCAAGTTACAAGTTGGGTTTCTCAGTTTTGTGCCTTGCACTGACTTTGTTCCCTATACTACACTAGCCTTGTTATTACACCAACGTGCAAGGATGGAAAGGCTAGCAAAAGAACTGAAGTTTGAAAATGAGGAGCTTGAGAAGCTTAAAGGTGAAGTGAATGGCATGGAACATGATCTTATGCAAAGGCGTCTGAGAAGAGTGAGCTGTACAACCTCCATCCCAACAGTAAGTAAGCAAGCAGTTTTTACAGTATATTAAAAAAAAAACAACCCTTAGTCCCCCTCATTGCCTTTTGGCAATGAGGGTTACTCACACAGCATGTTTTAAATCAATTGCTTTTATATATAATACATATTGCCAGATATGGTTCAAATAACCTGTCCTCTTCTGCAGCCTCATAATTGCTCCATGCTCTTTTCCAGAGCAGAAAGAGGATGGTAGTGCTACCTTTCGCATTAGTTATAAGTGCACACCTACAGTATGAAGTCACCGCATCAGCAATATAGTGGCCTCTTCAGCTGGAAATCAGGAAACCCAGTTGGAAAGATCAGTGTAAAGCTGAGACAGGAAGATTAACTTTGTGGCCCTAGAAAAAGCATTGTCACGGTTGGGGTGAGGGAGAGGTAGAAGGAATGAGACATGTGACTTGATTTAAATTTTGCAAGGTTGCAGTCTACAACAAAGTTTTCTATATTGTGTCTGTCAACATCCAAATTATTTAAGTATGTTGCTAACTTGGTAGTTGCTTTCCTTCTGATAGGAGCACTTGTTTCTTAAATTGAGCCAGTGTGGCGTAGTGGTGAGAGTGTTGGACTGGGACTTGGGAGATCCGGGTTCTAGTCCTCGCTTGGCCATGAAACTCACTGGGTGACGTTGGGCCAGTCACTGACTCTCAGCCTAACCTACCTCACAGGGTTGTTGTGAGGATAAAATGGAGAGGAGGAGGAGGATTATGTAAGCTGCCTTGGGTTCCTTGCAGGAAAAAAAGCAGGGTATAAATATAGTAAATAAATAAACAAATTGGTTTTCATACCTTGAAAACCCATTTTGGGTTGATACACAGGTGAGTCAATTCCTTGCCTTAAAATGATGGCATCTTTCATGAGTTTCATCCAGGTGCCCATACGCAAGCTAATTATTTATCACAACGAAGAACTATGCATAATAGCTTTCAGAGCACATCTGTGCTACACGTTTGAAACTTGTTTATTGTAGTTTATCTCCAAGAGATTCTGGGAATTGTATTACTGTGTGGTGCTGAAACTCCTGCTAGTGATCTCTATAGGGTGGATTGATTTTAAATCAAGGTGATTTAAACCAGCAGTTTAAATCCTGATTTAAACTACAAAGAAGATAGATTTAAATTAATTTTCCCACTTGTAGATTATGTTTTTCCTGAAGAAGAAAAAGCTCATACTAGTTCATTGCTATAATAATGAAAACATATTGGTTTTCAGCTTAATAAAACTCTGGTCAATACCTTTTGCACTATGCAGTTACATCTCCATAGAGCAGTGGTTCTCAACCTTTTTTGCCTCATGCACCCTTTTCACCATATGTCAGAATGTCATTGCCCCCTTTCCAAGATTGTCTGACTTAATCTGTGCCGTACAATAAGGTGTGATGTCCTGTAGATTATGTACAATCTGTAGAATTGTATTTTGTAGAAAGATCAGTATTCCAACAGTTTGAGTCTGTGGTCCCAATTCCCCCTCTGAAACCCTAAAATACCCCCCTGGGGGGAATTCCTCCCTGGTTGAGAACCCCTGGCATAGAGGTAAGGGGGAACGATTAATAGGTTTCTGTTTGGCTCTATGTTTGTAGCTTAACAAAAATGGTTGTGCTGACTTTCTTTCCATTGCTATTTTTGGTTCTCTTTACTAGCCTGAGGAGATGACCAGACTGAGAAGTTTGAACAGGCAGCTCCAGATAAATGTTGACTGTACACAGAAAGAAATTGACCTCCTTCAGTCTAGAGGTATATACTTCTAATACATTTCTTTATCAAAGGTGTATTTGTTTGGAGCCATACATTTCAGTGTACGTAAGCGGTTTCTTGCATATTACTGACCTGTCCTTCCATTGTTGCAGAATGAAAGATATCCAGTTCTATTTTCTCTTTATCAGTTATGCTGTCAGTAATGCTGCTGGATATTTCAATTTCCCTAATAAAAGGAAGGTAAAATTTAAAAACTAGAACATATCTGCAAAAGCTAATCTGGCAGTGATCTAGGGAATTGCATTTTGGTGTTAATTTAGGTAACAAAACTGCAATCAGTTCTTCACTATAAACATACATCTCCCAAACAGCAGGGCATCATGATAGGAAAGTACAAATGAAGAGCCGTGAGGGAGAGTGTAGGCTGCAAAATATCTCATGTTGAAAACATGCATATTTAAATAAGGCTAATAACTTCCATAACCTCTTAAATACTTCTCTTGTTCGGAAGGGGGCATAATTTTCTGTCTTATATTAATAGGGAACTTTGACCCGAAAGCCATGAGTAACTTTTATGATAACATAGAACCTGGTCCTGTTGTGCCACCAAAGCCATGTAAAAAAGGTGAGTGTCCAGATAAACATTCAAGATTTAGTTTCTAATAACTTGGTGCTGAGAAATTTTTATGTTGGGAGAATTTTAATGTGCTGTATCTAATAATAGCCTTATGGACAAAAATGTTGTATCAAGAAATACATTTTGCCTTCCATTATTTATACCCTATACAAGCTGTGCTAAAAACAACAATACTTAACCGGGTGTATTATGATACAGCAGTAGTAATGTTGGCAGTCAGAACATTCTTAATGTGTTGGGAAACAGTATATTATGTTAATACATGATGTGGAGTCTTGAGAAGCAGCACATTTTTAGTTTTACACTTGCGGTTTCCTGGATAGGTCCTCCTTGATTAGGAGGCTTTTGTACTCATAATCCTTTATGCATCTCAAGGGGTTTCCCCCACACCTGCCATGATTCTCTCAGCTTGTGCAAATTAATATTTGATCCTCTTAATGTTTTAAAATGTAGCTTCCCCCACCTACTGCTTTCTTTTGGTCAGCAGCTTGGGAGGAAATAATAGAACTGTGGCATCTGTGAAAGTGCTCTAATCTTGCCACTCTCCCCTGCTCCAACATCCTAACTTTTTAAGGTGGCTTTCATCCTGTATTTCCAGCCTAAGCAGAACTCTCCTTGAGTAACATGGGTGAATTATGGGACTGAAAACATCGGAGCAGGAATTAATCTGCAGTATCAGAGCCCAGGTGGCTAGTTCTAATTATTTTGTGATGAAGCCAAGAATGAGTTAATCATTCTGTCTCTTCCCCCTCCCCCACCCTTTCTGTTCATTATGGTGGAACAGGTCCTTATGAAAATTACAGTTCACCTAAACCCCTAACATTGTGGCACTGTGGCTGTTTTGAACAAACTGCATTCACTGGAGAAAGATAGCACAGCTTGAAAATAAATCTATGAAATGTAATTGCCATAAGTCAGCCTTCTGGTTATTTTCAGATGAATGGAGGGTGGACATTAAATAAGCTAAGGTACCTTGGTGCTAAGTGCTGAAAAGGATATACTGAAGAATGTTGGTGGCTTTCTGCCAAGCATTATCTACAGTAATTTGATAGTGCTTTGACAAAGTAGTAAGCATGTTTAAATGCTGATGTTCTATAGAAGACACAGAACATGCATACACACTTTTCTAACCTTCATTTTGCTAGCATTCTAAAAAGCGCTAGCTATTGGGGGAAAATACAGTGAAGTATTTTGTGAGGAAATGAGAGTGCCTAAAAGAGAGGTGTCATTAAAGCCCCTCTCAATATCTGAGCAAAATTTGATTAGGTCAGTTGAAACAGCAAAGTATCCAGTGTCTCTTTGCCTGTAGTCAAAGAGGATGGCAAAGCCTTCTATGTCAAATTCATTCTGTTGCATTTATGTAAGTGTCAACAGTTTAATCCCACAGGGGCTTGAAACTTTAAGAGAAAATTTACCTGTGGAGTCAAGATGAAAGTAACCCAGCACAGACCTTTTGTAGATGTTGTTATAATAATTGATATATTAAAATGATATGGCAGCTGTAACATTCTGGACCATGCTTGACATTGAAGTGACCATAGCATTTTGTGTTTCAAAAAGCTGTCATGCAGATGAGCTAAGATATTGCAATAAATTCTGTAGGTAGTGTCAGATACACATACAGAAGCTACCCTAGCCCACCCATCCTGGCATAGAAGTGTAAGACATAATAAATGTGAGTCTTTGATGTTAACACACCTTAACAGCCATGTCTGTTGCCAGATTGGACCTCCAAACCAATCTGGTAGGTCAGATATGATTTGTCATAGCCCTAAAATGCTGGAATTTAGAACTATGAGTGAATTCATATAACTGAAATATTTTGTGTATCTTGGCCCTCACTTAGAACAGAGATAAAATAGCAGGTGGATAAGAGAGTCTAATTACAAAAACATTGAAATTTCAGCATTTTACTATATTATTATGCATGATTTTTGTGTATTTAAAACTATAGAGTTTAAAAGAAAATCATTCTCTGTAGACCATCAGAACAGTTCCAAGCAAGCTTCACGATCACAGCCAAGAGATGAAGACTTTGAAGGAGCTCCATGGAATTGTGACAGCTGTACTTTTTTGAACCACCCAGCACTGAATCGCTGTGAGCAATGTGAAATGCCGCGGTATGCCTGAATCCATAAAGGTCTGCTTTGGATAAAAACGGGCTCTTGAGCACACAGCCATAGAAGGAACGTGAGGCACCTTTCAGTCCATCTACCAGGCGTCTGACAGCCAATCATTTTTAAATTATAAGGGAGAAATCCCTCTTCTACTCATGCTGCACTAAAGATTAGTTTGGGGAAAAATACTCTTATCCCATTGTGGTGAGCAAGGCTGAAAGGATATCCTAAATCCTAAATGGATTCCCTCCGTGAAGAATGTATACAGGAAAGCAGGTGATTGCTGCTCTTCTAGCCCCTATAATTACATTTGCTGGGTAGTAGCCCTTATATATATTTTTATAAGCATAGAACTATTACTTTGTGGTGTGAAGTGTTACAGGTATCCAGACAAACTGTGAATTACCAGAGCTGATAATCTGGCCACAGCAAGCTGGAAAAGAAAGGCTCCCTGTGCTTCCAGATTGCAAACTACTGAAAAAGAAGGGGTGGGGGGGAATCAAAGAGCAAAAAAGGGTATTTGTAAATGCTGCTTTTTTCAGGGTAATTTAAGTCTACACAATTGCTGTCTTGAAATTGTAAATCATGGTGAGGAGGGGAAAGTACTGTATGAGCCTTATTTATAGAGTACAATCAGAGGTGATTTTTACAATCCCTTTTGCTTGTACAGCGCTCACCAAGTCATGTTAACACTGGTAATTAAGTAATTATACCATATTACAGAGGAAAAAAATAGCTGCATGCTTTTATTAGGGCTTTGTGTTTTAAAGCTAAAAGTAAAGTATGCTTTTATAAATGATGTTCCCTTAAAACTGTGCTTGATGACAGTAGAGCGGACGTATGCCAAATGCAGAACTATTCCAAATTCTCTTTGGAAGACTTGAGCTCAGCCATCGTTATGTATGAGAAGTGTTTGCACCCTGTTCCTTAGGCCTTTCAGCTTCCAATTATGTGAAGAATTCATGATGTTTACAGCACAGAAGGTACTTTGTGCCCCCATTCTGATTTAGCTGAAAACTAGTAATCAATATTAGCTCTTCAATAAAGGTTTATTTGCACATTGTCAATAAACCAGCCTGTATTAACTAATATGAGTGGTGGATCTTGAAATGTTGCACACTGCATTTCTTTTTTGAATTTGGACAGTTAATGGACATAAAAAATACAAAAACAAATGAAATTGTATTGGTACTTTTATGCATCTGATTATTATAAAGATGTTTGATTTGAGTGCTTCAGGATGCTGAAATAAAGCACTCTTGTGAAGGTTTCTTGGTTTTGAAGAAATCATTCTAAAATAAAATTGTGCTAGAACAGTCAGGATGTTTTTTCTCACTGATAAAATACTGGGGCAGTGTGTTTAGTTTCTTACACACTCAAAATGTGTTACTCCAGATCCTTGCAGCTTTTTAACATCTTACCCATGTAAATATTTTCTCATCATTTGATATGTACAGATGATGTAAGTTTGCCATTCAAAGTGGAATTTATCAGGTGTGATGCTGAAGTATTGCTTCATACATTTAAAATCGTACAGAAGCAAATATCAAGCAGCAAGGAGCACAATGTAATTAAAGGAATCAGTATTGAGATATTTTTATTTTAAAATTCTGATTTTTACACTGTTATAAATATGATGACCTTTGAATGTCTGAAGGAAATGTTAAGAATTCTACTGCCCCTAGAGAAGGGTTATGAAATTCTTCTATTCTGTAAAATGGAAAAGGGATGAAATACTTCAGGTGAAGTATTTTTTTTCATAGTTACCAATTAAGTAACATTTATGTCTTCAGCTGTTCAGTATCATTCGTCATGATTTCATATGGATACTTTTGCCTTTTTTAAACACAAGCTCTTGTTTGGCACTTATTTGTGCTGCCATTGGCAAGGAAATTATGGTAGTCAAGTTAAGAGTAGAAGTAGCAGGTTTGAAAGGTATGTACCACTTTTTCACACCAGTGCGACTGCAAGGGTTTTGGTTGGGGAGGGGTTACTTACAACTATTGCATGCAAGCTATCAATTCTGGGTGCAATACATCTTTGCAGCATAAGTCAGGCGGCATAATCAAAATTCCCATAGGGCCTTTGTATGTGCACACCTCTGTGTACACACCAGGATTTCCCGTTTCATTTTGTAAGTAGGGAATGCTCTACACATGCGGATTGGCCTATTGTGTGTACACAGTATTCTCTAATTCACAGGAGATAACAGGGCAGCCATAAACATACATCACAGTACTGCACGCTGGATCTGTGGAGTTGTTGTGGAGACTCATTTCCTTTTACTCATATTTTTACCTGTGGACTAGAAGTCAAGATCACAGCTTATGGTGGGAAAGACAAGATGATTGCTAGTGATCAGGTTGATTCAAAGAAGCTTAAAACTAATAAGTTACTGTCACTTGTTGATTGTGCAGAAATACTGTTGTATGTGTTTACTTGTAAATATCCTTTCACACTGTAATGCTGATGATAGCAATGAAATTAATTTTAATTTGTAAGAGTTGTCTATGAGTATTAGGTTTCAACTTCCGTTTGGAAGCCAACTGGGAACCTAAAATGGGTTTAGGTTATGCCAGAGTAAATCCTAACTGCATAAAACCTTCGGTTAATGTGCTAACACCTTATATCACTTGACATACAAAATGCACTGCAATGTATAAAACTTTGGAATGTGCACATTTGAGTGGTGGGATTTTGAGGCCATCATGAATTTTAAAAATGCACTACTTTTTAATAATTGATGTTTCTCCTGCCTGTAGTACTTGGGTAATCTATTTGGACACTAGATATTCAAGACTATGTCTGGGTTCTCCAAAATACTTGTTTATAAATGCCTATTTTATATTTAACTGCTATTAAGATGCTTCCCTTTCACATATAAAATACAAAAGCCCCTCCAAGTTTTAGCCAATAGAATAGCTTGTGAAAAAAGTCAGAATATAGCAAACCAAAATTAAATCTTGTACTTGGATATATGATGGAACTATCAAGCTAGCTTGTATACTTAGGAAGGGAGGGGCTAAGAAGGTATGAGAAAATGTTTTGTGAAATAGATCAAATTGAGACGTGTGTTCGTGTGTCTGTGGTATGTATGTATTTTTCCTTACGGCAGATGTGTGAAGCAAGTATAATTTTTAAAGAGCTGGTCTCAGTCATGCTACTAAGTCATGTGTTCTCTTAGTTACTGTATGTTCCAGTTATATACCCTTCCTTCATTTCCCCTGTCCCTTTGATTGTAAACTTCTTCAAAATCAGTTGGATTTTGAAAGACTTTAAAATTACGACAAAATTTTAAAAAAATGTTTTAAAGAGAACATGAAAAGCTTAAATATGCTGATTAAGGGGATTGTGAGCTTGGACAACACATGGGGGAAAAAAGTAGTGTAGCCTGAAATGTGGAATCAGTTTATAGTATAGTATGACAAGGCCAGATGGGCTCAGTTCCTCTGTTAGCTGCTCAGACACTAGAAGTCTACAGAGAGAGATGAAAATGGGCACAGAAATAAATGCATATTATAGCCAACACTGCCTGTGTGCTATATCTGTTTTTCCAAATAACTGGTCAAACTTGCCATGTGTGGGAGGTAGGGGCATCCTTGTTTCTGTTCTCAGTGGGAGGGCTTCTTTTTTTTTAATTGCTCAAAGGTCAATAGAGTTAATGCAATATTTTAAAGTTCTCAAGACCTTTGAACAGATTTTTAAACATTGTGTTCTTTAACTGATAAAACCAATGTATCTAATCTATATTTTCTGCGCTGTTGAAATTCTGTTAATTTTTTCATTATAAAACAAAACCATGGTCTTTCTAAATCCTGTAAATAGGGTGTTTCTTACAATCTAGAATGTGTATGCTGTGAATGGAAACTATTATTGCAAGATGAACTGTGTAAAGGCATTAAGAGGCTGTGCATGCATGGTACCTCCAAATAACATATACTGGAAGCTGCAGTTGCCTAAAGGAAAAAAAATATATCAATAAACTAAGAAAATGTAACGTTCTGCATTTATTCTCATATGTAGTAAGGAAACTTCTTAAAAAGTAACTTGTGTTGATATCCAGTCTCTCATCTTAAAAATGGGATCTTTCCCCTTAACATGCTATAATGCGTGTGTGCGTGTGCATGTGCATGGTGTAGTAATATCCTTTTTGGTGGCCATTTTATTAAACTTCATCTCTTGTAAGGAAAAAATGTTTCACCTCTGTTGGTCCCCAGTGTGAATCCTTGCCAGTGTGTCAAAGTCAAAATTCACTATCTGAATATCTTGTATAAATGGTGGTTTAATGTTGCTGAAGATAGATGTTTTTGGATTATGGCTTCAGGTGCAAGAGAACTCTTTGAGCTTAGGTCCAATTCAGAAATGTTATAGTGGTTCACACCTGATTGTTTTTAGATGCGAAATTGGCACCTATATCATACTCCTTGGATTCTCTCAGTAAGAATTAATTTGGGTGCCTATACAAGAGAGGGCACCTTATCTTCTCATAACCATTTTAATCTTTTGCTTTGTAGTCTTCAGGCTTCCCTATTTCTGTCATGAAGTGCAACTTAACTCAGTACCAGTCGATTCCAGTTGTTGCAGAGATGACTCTGGCTATCTCTTCAGCATGGTTGAGGGCAAGAGTGAGCCATGAGATCCTGTAGTCCCTTAGGCATGAATTCCCCCCCCCTCCAACTATGGTTCCCTCTAAAACAGGAATTAAAACCAAGGATATTTAACATTATACTGGAAGATCTTTATCAGATTCAAGATTTAATTTGATCACTTGTATGTTAATTTTTGACTGGACTGAGGTAATGTTAACCATCATGATATTTTGTGATTATATGTAATGTAATTATCACCAGCACATCAGTTGTTACAAAAGTTGTTTGCCATGCAGTAGATAAGGCTAGAGTTTGAAAAAGGAATTGGTAAGTAGCTCTGAGCATGCATACCACACACAGCAATGTGTGCAGTCTTATGGATAGCGGCCTGAGTTTCTGTAGTCTTCAGATGTATCTTGGCTTTTCAAAAAACAACACATGTACCTTACATTACCTTGGCATCTTTCTTCCCCTTAGCTTTTATTGAATGCAGGAATAATCCAGTGCCTCTCCATATGTAGTTCGATTGTTACCATTGGATAGGATACTTTATAGAGAACTTACTGTACATAGGTAGCGCAGATATACACTTACCTCTGATCACATGGGGGAAAACTATTTCTGCAGTCATTGCTGCATTTTTTCCTTAATGGTTATAATCCCAGAATCACCACAGTTGTATCTGTGTACCACATTGTTCATTCTATTCTCCATGTGAATATGTGAGCAGTCAAGAGCTTTGAATGGCATACACAGAGGGGGAAATTGTGCTGAACCAGTTCACTGGGGAGTGTGTCCCTGTTATGACTTCATTCCAGATGTTCCCTGTTTGCATTTACATTTATGGTACAGTTATTTCATTTTACAAAAAAAAAATAAGATACTAGAAAATGCTTAATTAGAGCTTGAAAAAAATGTAGAAAATACATTGACTATTGAAAGTTCTAGTCTTTTTGTTTCTTCACATCAAGGGTAAAACATGTATGAAGGCTTTAAAAATCCATGTGTTCATCATTCAAAATGTGGTAGTCATTATTCCCAGGCAATAATGACTTTGCTGAAGTTAACAAAAACTCCTTTGTTAGGTTCACTGGAAAACAAATGTTGAAAGTCAGTAAACGTGCACATGGTCTTATGGGATGACTCTTCATGAAATAAAATTAATTTACCAACAAGAGGTTACAAACACACTGAAAACAAGCATTTGAAACTTAGATACATGCAATGATGCAACCACAGTGGGTTAAATGAACAGAAATGCTGCTGGACAGTGTTTTCTGTTTGGATTCTAAAAGGCCATGATCTAAAGACAACTGAGGACTTTTCCTACGATAGAAACCTATACAGCTCCCTGTTAGTGGGAAACCCTTTTCCTACACCAATGGCACAATAGAGCCTTTTTTTCAAGTGGGGTATCTATACTATTAGGAGATTATAGCTTTCCTTTTCACTGTTGATATCCAGTGCTTTGGGGGGATTATGGAGATGTGTATTGCAGCAGCTTTACACATTCACCATCACACAACTTGCTTGTTGGGGAAATAATTGTATGTTCCCAGCAACTAGATCTAGCAGTTAGTCCTTGAAATTTAAGCCAATTGACAACTGTCAAGTGTGCATAAAGCAACCTATATGCAGCCTGCTTGGTCAATGTCCATGGATGTTATCTACTGCACTTTGATAGCAGACACTTACCAGGACATTGGCCAGGCAAGACTCCACATTTTGGGCAGCCATAGGTGTGCATCTGCACACCTGTGAGGGACCAGAAATGTTTTGGTTTTTTTAAAAAAACAACTATTTCAATTGTGCACATTTGTGCTGCCCCAAAAAACAAAAGAAAGGGTAATGAGCCAGTGGCAGTCACTCCAAAGTGCTACTTGGACATTGGTGGAGCGGCTGGACAGGTGAATGAAAAGGGGGTTGTGCTCAGGCGAGGGAGGGGAAAACAAAATGGGTTCTGCTGCATAGGACCCTGGGATACCAGCTGGAGGACCGGGGGGAAGGAGGGGGAGAACAGTCCACAGTAAGCCTGATTGTCTGTTGGGTGCACTATGGGTTGTTCTGCAAACAATCCTCTATGTGTACCTTATTTGCAGGGTGGGTTGCCGTGTAGTGCAAACTCGCCCACTGTGTCACATTGTTGGTTAAAAACAGATAGGGTTGGAGCCAGATTTATGCTGGATCAACTGCTGACAAGAAGTGGGGTGAGCTGTGTTGAGTGGGGGAGGAGAGTTCCCCCCAAATTGGAAGGTCCCATTTTGTGGAAGGTCCCATTTGCAGAAGGTAGATCCTGGATTCAACCCAAACATTCTGTTCCAAATTGTAGTGATTGTGATGAAATTTAGTACGGAGGATCCTTTGGTTGAGGCATATGCTGTCAAGACATTGGTGAAATAGATTTAAATATTAGAGACAGGTGTTTTTTCTGGATGTCTTCAATCTTTTTAAAAAATTGATTGGGGAAACATAGTTAAGTTCTGTCCAGTGGTGTAGACATAGATTTTTTCAAAATTAAGTGCTTATCCAGCTGTGCCTCTTATTTTCCTCTTGGCAAATCTGTCGTATAGTTGATTTTCAATTCATGTCATTCCCAATTAAGACAGATAGAGATGGTACTTATCCTTCACTTGAGTATAGTGGTGGCTGCCATCCTATCTAACTCACGCTGGCTCTCCAAGGCCTGCAACCTCCTCACCATTCTCCTGTAACTCGCTAGTTACTTTATTCATAATTTCATTTAAAGTATTTTAACAATTCCAGGTTGTGCTGCCTGGCTTCTGTTTTTAGTTTCAACATGTACAAAGCAGCTAAGTCTCAGTAACTTCTTCCCCAACCATCTATACACACTTAAATACATCACTGAAGTATACACACTCCAGAGTGATGGCAGTGGAAAGTACAATAGTAGCAACACATTCTTCCCTGGCAATAGAAATCTCCTATTTCTAGCTGGCTGGCAGCTAGAAATGGCTGGGGCTGGACTGGATGGCTGAGGTTGGGGCAACCTGTGAAGGGATGGTTCAGGGGACGAGCAAGAGGCAGGCTTTGCCTCTTTGCTGAATTCCTTCTTGTGGGATATTTAAAGTGCAGTCAAAACCAATGGCTCATGTTTCACCAGTTAGGTGCATGAAATGGTTAAGACCACTGGTATCTTCTAAGGTGGATTTCTTAGAAGATACTCAGGTATGATTATCTGTGCCTCAGCAGGAAGTGGGCGTAGCTCTCAGCTCTCTCTTCCTGCTGGGACACTGAGTGAGTGAGTTGCCTCCACGTTGTTAAACGAACAACAGCATGTAACAAGAGTTGCTGGTCTGAACTCCATAAATTCAGACCCCAAGTAATTCCAAATGAACTTTTACCAACTGTAAGAAACGCTTTTAAGTCTGCCTGAATGAAACTGCATAATCTGAGTGAGTAAATGTTATTTTTAACTTTTACAAGACTGTGTCTCTGATTATTGTTTTGCGGGAGAGAAAAGGGGGCAAAACCAGGGAAATCCAGTCTGCCTTAAAGTATCCTGGATTACCAAATGCTAACTGGCTAACATTAGCCAAATCTAAGCTTCTTTTAAGCTGGAAAGGGACTCTGCTGATCTCACTAGGAACGATAATATTCAACAATATATCCTCTCCTAGCAAGTCCCAACACTTCTCTACCCTGCCCTTTTAAAAAAAACACACAGCAGAGAGGAGCAGCAATAGAGGGATGAACTGAGGAAAGGTTAAGGAGAGGCATATCCTCTTTCATGCCCTTGTAAATTCCCTAGGGATTATAAGGCTAGAAAGGACTAGATTTCCATGGCAGGAGCAAGTACAGAGCAGCCATTTAAAAGTTGTGACTATACAGCCAGAGCTGCTTTAAAGTAAGATTGCATGTCTTAATTATTTAGATGAAGGTAGAAAGAGGATTTTTTAAAAATAGCTAGTTTTTCTTAACACCTTATTTTTGAGAGTTCTTCGGTATAAAAGGGAAATTAAATTTTGAAAGAAGAGCACCTACTTTGAGGAATTATGTGATGGCTGAAGTTATCTGAGGAGGTGTAATTCAGTACATTTCCTCAGGAAATTCTAGGATTAAAAAAACTTCTGGTTTAAGAGAGGGAGTTAAGTATCTTCAGATTCACTCATGTTCCAAAATGCATGGATATTGTACACTACAGATCTTGTCTTAACTTGCACACTATGTATGCAGTACAGACATTGTATAGTCTTGCCATTTGTGCTCCCTTACAACTTAGGCTGTATATGTACCCACTTTGCTTTTGTCTTTGAGCCCCAAATTTCTTCCTCTGCAGGTTGGGGACAAACTGAAGCCAAGGGGGAATTAGGCATCTCACTGCCTACTGACCTGCTTTTCATATATGTTTTCATTTGGGTGGGGAAGAAAGGGATTCTTGGTGGACAGATGCTGTGGAGAAAAAGATAAGCTGAGGGGGCATTGGATACAGGGCAGCCAGACATGAGGCTGGTATATACAGGGAGCAAGGCTCAGTCAGGTAGGGGTGAGTGGATAATGTGATTATAAGGAGGATATACCTCTGTACTCATGATGTATATACAGGGGAAGAAAAGTTGTGTCAGCCCCTTGTCCTTGATTACACATGACCTGTGAATGAAGGGATTAAGTACTTGGCCAGGGGAAAGGTTATTCTCCCTAGTGTATGTGTTGGAATGAGAGAATAAGAATGGAATAACAGGGAAGTAGCTAGGAAGAATAGGTGGAATGATAAGGAGTGCTCCACATGGTCTCCTGTCCTTCCTTCCAATCTGTTTTTACCCAGAAACTAGTTATTCCACCTTTTTTTGTCATGGCATTCATCTACTGTTCCACCCAATTAATTGCTGCTATGCCAACTCCCTGTAGCCTTCACCCCATCACTTCACCTATTCCCCACCATCTTGTTTTCCTCCATCTCAAAAATTCAGTTCCATTACAGTATATTCTTTCCAACCACTTAGTGGGAACTGCAAATGACAACAGGATTTATTTCCAAATTGGCAGTGGTAGTGTTGCATCCATTCTTCCAATGGGCATTCCATGTAATTTATTTCAACATGTAACCAAATTCCTAAAATATTGTATATAACATCGACACCAGCTTTCGTGTTGTCCCAAACCTACAGAGGATTGGGATTGAAAAGCCAGGGCAAAATGTGAATGCATGGAGAACAAGTTGTATGCAAGCACAATATGTGAGGCAGTGCAGTATCTTTACTGCTTCTATGGCATACAAGATAAGTCAGGAGCCTAACTTAAAATTCATGGTTTTTGGAACATAAAATGAATTTGAGAGAGCCATAACTCTCTTAAACCTTTTATAAAATCCTAGTTTTATACAGACTTTTCTGTATATACCTGCAAAAGCTGTCTTCATTCTTCCTGATGCTTTCTGTGTAAAAGTCCAATTATGATTACTACTTTTCTATTTTACCTACTTTGGGCATCTTAAATGGACCACTATAGCAACAGCAATCAAAACCAAGTTCGAATAATATGTCAATTGTTACCCTAACACAGAACTGTATATTAACAGTATTTCTTACAAAGCAGCCTGACCTTAATGTATTATTAAATTCAGGGATCAATTAAGACAATTGCTCTATCTAGGAGATTTGTAACTACAGGGTCAAGTGGCCAAAATGGAAGAACAAATTATGGGTGGCTTGGATACCTTTACAAATAGGTACTATATTTATAGAGCCACTTAGAACTGTAGTATCTATGAGCTCAAGCTTTGTTTTCTCTACTGAAGCTCATTGCAATTTTGTTCTTAGGAATTTTCATAACTTCTACAAGGAAGCCCTATTGGGTGGAGGTTAAAGTGGGCAGGAACAGACATGTATCAAATGAGTAGAATACCAGCAAAACATTAAATTCTGGGAATTATTTTTTACTCGCATTCATTGCAAAGCTTATAGCACCAGTGAAACATTGTGGGAGTTTGAACAAACATTATTTCCATCACTGATTTTGAGCAAAGCATTTATACGTACTATGCTCTGTGAGAGTAATGCTTTTGGAATGTTTGATAACAAGACATTAATGCTTTATCACTGATTAAGGAGTTCAAGGCATGGTTACTGTTCAATAGAATTGAAAGAAAATTATGAAATTCAAGACCCAAGGTGGTGGTGAGTCATGATTTTCCACAAACTTCACTTTCCCCTCCCTTGAACCCTAGTTCTTACTGCGATGGAATAATGCAATGTACTTGCATTTGCCATGCTGCATAGGCAATGGCTAATTTGTTGTTTTTTATTGCTGTTCTTATTGTGTTCTTGCAGTTTTTGTTGTGTTTTATTGTTGTATGCCGCCTTGGGAGGGCTTCTGCCTTGAAAGGCAGCCAAGAAAGGGGGGGGGGGAATATGGGAGAATCCCTTTATCAGTAAAGAGTGAACTTCAGTTGTAGTTAACTGCTGCTTTGAATATGGCACTAACCCTCACCAATAATGTTTTCAGTTATTGATTCATGCTGGTCAGTGGCATCTGATTTGGAACTATAGCACCAAGTATTTGTACTGACATACTGATGTAGTGTTGTATTTTGTGCCATGCTTCTACAGCAGTTTGTCTTTCGTAACCATACTTTTGCTGGCATGCATGTTGCAATGAGTTAGTAATTGCATATCATGCATTTGGTATAGATAAAACATTGAACATGATGGTGACTAGGACTGCAGAATTTACTTTATTTCCTTTCTCCTTTCTTTGTGGGGAGCTGGAGGGTGAAAAGTGGGAGAGCTTAAAAGTACAATATACCAAACATAAAGTAAAAAATTACCAAAGAAAGTAGCGTGTTCCCTGAAAAGTTCCATCATGCCTTCCCACTTGATTGCCTTCCAGCTCTATTCCAAGGTAGTCCTCTTCTCTTCCAAACAGTGGTCCCAAATACTTGACAGTGCCTTTGCTGATTTTCCCTGTTGGACGTGAAAATTTCACTAAGTTTCCAACTTTCAAGTCTGCAACACTTCTGGGTGCAAATGGTCGTCTTGATGGTGCTGCCTTATGCATCTGAAACCTTGGGTAAAGTAATAGAAAAATCAATAGCTGTTATTGAAAAACTGCAGAGAGAACTTTTGTACTCCTGTACAACTTTATTCAGATACTTCATAATAACCAAAGAAGCATATGTTTATGGATAAATCAGACTTCTTGGTATGTTTGTGATTGGATCTTCCAATGTCTTTGTACACAAACAAAATTGGATCAGGCCATGGCACTGGGGTTTAACCCTTCCCCAACCTGTGCCATTTCCTTGATTTTAAGCCCCACCCTGTGAAGCTGCAGTAGCCATGGAGAAAGAAGACTGGTGCCTATATTGTACCCATCCTTTCCCCTTTCCGGGGCTCACAGAAACTCCTGGGAGCTTTGAAGAGTGAGGATGGAGAAAAGTACAATATGAGTAACTAACTTTTATTCTTCTATAGACAGTATGAAGCTAGTAGCTTCACTGTGTAGGTTTTACATGTCATTGTTATGGTAGGGAATATTAAACTCCCCTCCTACAGTGCTGAGCCTTGGATCCAATGTTGGGGCCCACACAGCTTCTTTTAAGTGTGTGGATGTGATCACAGAACTTGAACATCATGTCTAGTTTGGCCCTTACAGATATGTGTGAGAAACATTTGGTCCACTTGAATTTTTATGCACTCTAATCTGCATTCAAATTGCAACCTTAGTCAAGGAGCTGTGATGTGTTCTTTTGTAAGTCATTCAAATTCTCCTAACAGCATATGAGAATTGATCATTCTCTAGGTTAGGTGAAAGCTGGCTGCGAAGGAGATACATCCGTGCTAGAGTAGTGCAAGCCATAATTCTGGTGTTAAATCTTAGTGCAAGATAAATCTTTATTCACAGCAAGTTTTTTCAGGAACTCACTCTAAAACTTCACCCAGTGATAGCTGCTCTACAGATTGTAAAAAATCAAAGCTCTTCTGTCTTGCCAAATTGGTCTCCCAAAGGAGGCTGAATATAAGCCAATGGATGCAGCAGCATCTGTCTCGAGGGATGTAAGGATTCATTATCTTCTTTGGTGGAGGATTAGGAATTATTGCAATATTTCTGGAAGACTTGGATTTAGACGTTTTTGCCCATGGCTCTTTTTAATAGCATTACAGAAGAGTTTGTACAGCTGAAAAGGAAAGGTGAAGGAAGCAGAGATCTTGTATAACGTTACCTCCTATATTTGGGTCCTCTTGAAGCTTCCTGATTGGCCAGAAATAGAATGGTTTTTTTTTCTTAATTTTATTCTGTGGTTTTACCATTTTACTGTACATAGCTTTCTCCATTTTATATGGAATATTCAGAGATTTTAACATTAAAATAAACCTAATTTTTCTTCTTTGATTTGGAGCTAAAAGTCACATGCCTTCTAGGAGACAGACCTATGCCTGATTTCGTAAGGAGTTACAGCTTGTGAGGGGAAGAGAATATCCTTTTCTCCCCTAGAATTCCTGTTTATCACCTTTGTGCCACATGCTTTTTGGCAGGGGCAGTTGCAGATTCCTCAAAATCACTGAGCTCAACAGCTAAGCCACTGGGGACCTTTTCTGTCACCAGAAAATCAACTGGTTAAATCAACTGTCTGACTAACATGGGAGGAATTCCTTTCTCTTGTTTGGGGCAGACATTTTCTTGTGTTCACTGACAGGCTAAATTCATCTAAACCACAGAGACTGCGGAAAACACAATATTTGGTACTCTGCAGAAAATTACAGGAATGGGCAATGTGTGGCCCTCCAGATGTTATTGGACAACTCCCATGATCCTTTACCATTGGCTATGCTGGGTAAGGCAGATGGGAGTTGCAGTCCAAAAACATGTAGAGGGCCACATGTTGCCTACCCCTGCTCCACAGAGAGGCATGTCCTTTTCAGAGGGCAGTGAAGCTACTGCCGTAAATTGACTTCAATCAAAACACCTGAAGCTACCCAGATGATTGGATCAACAAGCAGTATATTATCAGAATTGGCCCATCATTAAGAAGTCATTTCCCCCAGAGCTATACTACTTTGCAGACCTCAATAACAAAGTTGTATTGCATGAAAAAAAAGATAAATGTGCAATGGATTTTCACTTTTCACAGGAAGTGATCCAATCTTTTTCCCAAAGCCAATTATCTCCAAAGACAAGAAATTGACGTTGTGTTGCCTGAATGTTTGTTGAACCCCAACAATTACCTGAATCATGCACAGCCTTTTCAGAAGCTCAGCTCATTGTATTCTACCCACTGAGGTCTCAAGTGGAAGGCTTCCCTTTATAATTGCTCAAATATATTTTTTTCTATTAGAAGAGATGTCCCCAAATTCCATCACCCAAACCATTGGCCATGCTGTCACTGAAAACATCTGGAGGAACACCTGATTGGGGATGGCTGCTGTAAGAAGATACATAGAGTTGCTGTCCAGTGCTCAGTCCATACCTTTGTTAGATGCTATAGTGAAGATTTATGTTTTCCAGACTTCCTATCCTCAGAGAATCTTATCAACATTGATTTATCTGCTTTGGGGTCTCTATGTATTGCCAAAGACTCTGGGGTACGTTTTAGGAGGCCTCCTCATTTTACCTGAGACACTGGTCATGTCTTTAGTGTGTGCTAGATTATATTCAACTCTTCATTTTGTTGTGCTTTGCAAAAGGTTGGTAATGGTGGATCTTGATCAAGTTGCATTTCAGGGAAATTTGGCTATTACTGAACTTCTAATTAAGGAATATTTGATAAATGTCTGAGGAACCCAATTTTTTTTAGGAATACAGATTGGAAGTGCTTCTAACACAGCCTTGCTCCTAGAAAATCAGATTGCAGCTGTGGCCAGGCTTGATTTCACACAGTTCAGGCTGGTGCTCTGTATCCTTTGGTGATGTGAGCCAGATAAGATTACTGGAATGTGTTCTGTATGAAACTGCCTTCTGAAAAATGCCTGGAAACTTCAACTGGTACAAAATGCAGCAAGACTGCTGATGGGAGACCACCTTTCGTATCACATATCACCAGTGCTGTACCAACTCCATTGGCTTCCAGTCAAAGTATTGGTTTTGACCATTTAAAGCAGGGGTGAGGGCAACCTTTTTTCTGTTGAGGGCCTCATTCTCTTGTGGGTAATCTGGTGGGGATGGCAAGTCAGCCGTGAGCAGGGCTGAAACAAGCAGTGGGTGGGGCTAGAGCCAAAAGTAAGCTACCTGTTTTTTCTGCCACTCTTTTTCTCTTTGACACACCCTTTTCTCTCTCACTCTTGCCAGAGGTCTGAACTGATTGTATGCAGAGAGCTTTTGAAATTAGGCTGAGGGCATTTGAAGTTAGGTCGCAGGTTGTCCACTTCTGATTTAAATGACTAAATGGTTTGGGGCTTAGATAGCTGGCAGACCTCCCTGACATATCTACCTGCACACTTTGATCATCAGCAGAGGCACTGCTTGAGATCCAAGATACAGAGGGATAGACAGGATACAGCTTTCTCTACATTGGATTCCAGCAACAGAATCCTTTACTCTGAAACACCCAGTTGGCTTGTTTTGTGTCTGCTTTTAGGCAGCATGGTAAAACTTTTATTCAGGTGAGTATCTGATTAGGGTGTATTAGGTAGAATATAAAATAGTCTGTCTTATCTTGTTATCCTTGCTCTCCTAAGACTGCTGCTGATTATAATGTGGTTTTTAATGTTTTTAATTTTGATGAAATATTCTAGTGTTTGATTTCAACAATTGTTGAAGTGCCTTGAGCTCCCAGCCTGGAATATAAGGGTTGGATAAAAATGTTTAAAATATTTAAAAACTACTGGTGCAGACAAATGCCTCTTTAGTTGTTGCTGTTGGCAGATATGTCCTGCAGAAGGTTATGAAACTCTCTTTAGGAAATGTAGTTTTAAATGGAGCAATTCTACTTTGTCTTGGGTATGAATTCTCATCCTAGGAATGTACTGCTTTGGCACATATCATGCGAAAGATTGAAAGGCAAGAGATGGTGCCTACCAGGGAATTGACAACAGGTTGCATGGATCTCTTGGCTAACTGTACCTATTATTTGTGTTAGGATTTCTTAATTTCCTACAGGTTTTTGGAAATTGGGGGTACTGTACATTGTAGACAAAGAGAGTATCGATCTGCTCAAACTTAATCTCTTTTCTGTATAAAGGAAATATATATACTGCCATAGGGAAAAGAAAAGTTAATCCATTAAAGCAGGGGTGGGCACCATGTAGCCCCCGCTGCCCCCCATTAAAAAATTTCCCCCAGAAAAAATAGTGGCATCTATGGTGGCTACAGAGTGCCTAAACTGCCAAATTTAGCTTGTTTGCAAGCTAAATTTGGCCCTTTAGGCACTCTGTAGCCACTACGGAATGCCAAAAGGGTTAAATTTAGCTTGGAAAGAAGCTAAATTTAACCACTGTAGCACTCTATAGCACTACAGAGCAGTTGGTGGCAAACCAGCCATTTTGGTTTTCTTTTCCAGACAGCTGTGAACTGCAGTCTGTGCTGGGGATCTGAGTGGGTGAAAATTGGCCCCGGACCTCTGGACATTGCCCTACCCTGTGTTAAAAGGAACATTAGGTATTGATCTTTTCCACCCATCCTTCCTAAGATTAAGATTATTATACATTCAGCTTGTCTTGAGGTTTTATATTCTAGAGGTTATCTTGATTCTGACTGAGCAATACAGTTGTCAAGCCAAGGCCTGCCAGTCACTCAATCCAGTATTAATTTGTAGTTCCCCTTAGTCCTAGCTTCTGAAGTTGGCTTAGTATTATATCCGTAAGATGAAACAATTCTAGCTATCACATCTTGGAGCACACAAGAGATGATGATCAATCTCATCTAATGTGCTGGCTGTGATCTGTATTACAAAATCAGAACAAAAGGGAAGTCAGAACTGGCCCTTGATTTTGTGATGAAATGCAGCACAGCAGTCATGTCTTGATGCTTTCCAGCAGCTTTAGGTAAAGTGACTCTTGCTCTGTGCATTCATATAGTCAGCACTGAGACTGCATATTGCAACAGTGGGCTATTTTATTTAAATATGGCTTTAAATACTGCTTGTATTATATGAGTAAGCCTGACAGTGCAGTTCATTTGCAAATAGCTAAGGCAAAACCCCAAGTGTTGAGTGGCCCGGATTGCAGGTCTGTTGGAAGCTATGTCAAATACACTATTTTTCCTACATACCATCTTAAACTAAGATTGAGCCTGTATTAAGAGACCACAGCAGGAGTGTTCAATGTGTATGATGACTGCTTTAGCTAAATTGAAAATTAAAAATTACATTCTGTTAAGAAAAGTACTATAAACTTAGTTTTAGAACAAGTAAATGCTTTCTCATGCAGTGTTCCTTAGTAGAATCTTAATTCTTTGTCCGTTGTACTCACCACAACGTGCTGTATTGTTGGGCAGAAACTCTGATCCTTCCTTTTTGAGATTATTACAGATTCTCTTTCAATGAGAAATATCTGTAAGTTTTCTATTGTTATTAATATTGGGGGGAGGGGGAGTGCCATCTTTTAAATAGATGAATTCTGGGTATTTTATTTCTTACCTGTTTGGAGAATATTTACTGCAAGTGTCCACTTGAGAGAAACTGTTTGAAGTTGAGCTTGAGATGTTTTGCTTCGATTTCTCATGACTTGTTTGATTGTGTTGACTAATGCAAGGAATATTGTTCCCGCTCTCCTTTGTGTTCTTTTCAGATGCATCATCTTGATAAAACATGAAAAAGAGGTGCTAGAGAGATTTGCACCAGACCTAGATGCAACATTTTTCACAAGGGTGTCAAACTCAAATAGGTACATAGGCCAATGGCCCTCAGGCAAAGAAGGGCCCATTGCCAAACCTTCCACCACTGGGGACTCCCACCCAGAGCTGCTAATCACTCACCTGGCCCTGGATGTCTTTCTCTGATGGCAAACCTGATGGTGTGAATGAGAGCTGAGCTGGTCCTTGGCTTCAATCCACAGTGGCCACTGTGTTATGTTGGATTACAAAAAATGTAATGCCCAACCCAGTGTTGTCAGGCATTGCATTTTGGGTAATTTAACATAGAAGGCAGTCACTGGATCGGAGATGGCTCAGCTCCCATTCTAAAGTGGTGCTGGCAGCAGCACACATGTCCAGTTGCCCAGGAAACATGTCTGGTCCAGAGTGAGGTGAGTGACCGGTGGTAGCTGCTGTGCCTGTCACCACAGATTGGAGCAGAGCACTGTCTGGCTCTGCTCCCATTCAAAAGCTCAGTCACTGGGCACCTCACTTTAAGAAGGACATAGACAAACTGGAGAGGGTTCAGAGGAGGGCAACAAGGATGATAAAGGGACTGGAAACAAGGCCCTATGAGGAGAGACTGAAAGAACTGGGCATGTTTAGCCTTCAGAAGAGGAGACTGAGGGGAGATATGATCGCACTCTTCCAGTATTTGAAGGGATGTCACACAGAGGAGGGCAAAGATCTCTTCTCGGTCATCCCAGTTTGCAGGACACGGAATAATGGGCTCAAGTTACAGGAACCTAGATTCCACCTAAACATCAGGAAAAATTTCCTGACTGTCAGAGCAATAAGACAATGGAATCAACTACCTAGGGAGGTGGTGGGCTCTCCCACTCTGGAGGCATTCAAGGTGCAGCTGGACAGACATCTGTCAGAGATGCTTTGACCTAGATTCCTGCATTGAGCAGGGGGTTGGACTCGATGGCCTTGTGGGCCCCTTCCAACTCTACTTTTCTATGATTCTATGATTCTATGACTGTTGCCCACTGGGGAAGTACATCCAGGGCAAGGAGGTGAGTGACTGGTGGTGGTGGTAGCATGCAACATGCAGCAGCATGGTTAGGGGAGATTGGGGCCAGACCAGGGTTGCAGCAGTGCCAGGTGGGAGAGCCCCAGTAGAGTTCATTGGCATCATACCAAAGGCCTACTGCAGTCTGGCATCAGCACTGAATCTGGGAATCCGTTTCCTTCACTATTGACCACAGTGTACCAGGCCACTACCAATCCTTTATTCCTCTTGCCTGCCCCCTTCTCTTTTGACTATAACGGCTGGCAAATTCCAAATTCTACCCTCTGCTCTTAATACACTCTGTTTAACCAGACTCTAGTTTCTTTTACTTGCCACAGTTCTTGAACCCACACTGAAAATTTGGAGGGGACAGGGAAAGATGTAAGTCCACCCACTGCCCAAAGATGCCACGGCCATTGAGCCCAAGGATATTTGTACTGACAAAGATGTAAGTCCACCCACTGCCAAGGTAAGAGGGATTGATACCAGAGGCAGGATTGGTAGCATGGAAGGCAATAATGCCTGAGACAAGGCCAAGATGACAGATGTAGCAACCTTTGTAGCCTTAGAGATTAGTTGAGGTGAATCTGTTTCGGCTTCAGTATCTGTGGAATGGATAGCTATCCTAGCCCCAATAAGTATTCCCACACCAAAGATCACCAGTGGAATAAGGTGCCAGTACAGAGACAAGTCCCTCACATCTGAATCTCAAGAATAGTTGTAATTATGATGGCAATGTTTCTAGGTGATTGCTACCTTGGTGAAGATCTCTGGGAGATCAACTCGAATGGGAACTGCAAATCAATCAGGGGGCTGGGGTGAGGCCTTAGCATCTGCTGCAAGCAGAGTCTGTTCCCCGAGGAGCACTGTGTGTTTGCTTAACAAAGCACCAGCAGTGTTGGCAGAAGTCCACAAAATGTCATTTGCCATTGCACAAAAGAGACAAGGTGTGGCTGTCTGTGGGAGGGAGTTTACTCCTGAAAACGGAACTCTTGTGGAAGGTAGCTGCCTTCAGAGTAGCTTTTTCAAAAGCCCTGAAAAGGGGCAGATAAGGCATATGAGGTAACCAAAACAAATCAAAATGTAAAATGTAAATGCTGAAGTAATAATAAAGTAAAGGTAAGAGAAAGTTTAAGATATTTTTTCTCTTTTACCTAGCAAGGCTGAGAAGATGCTAGCATGGAGAAAAATCCTTGTTGATGCTGTGGCATTTGAAAAATATCTGAGCAGGGAAGCAAGGGTTACACCCCCTTGAATATGTGTGCTGAAGGTGGGGGTAGTAGGCAGCCTGCCAAAATGCTAACCTAGCTCTAGAAAGTTCCATAATGAGGCTCTGTGCAGGTACAGAACCAATATCTGAAACTGCTTAGAGACCACAAAGAATTTATTCTCATAACTACTTTGCAAATACTGAAACCAGTATGTTAGCCAAGCATTCTTTTCCCAATATGGAGCAAAAGCTGACACTGTATTGCAGAATCAACAATTTCAAGGTACTTAATTGAAACCTATCCAATACAACTTGTGGCTTCATTACGAACAGTGATGGAGCCCAAGCTCAGGAGAACATTTCCTATATTTTGGAGCCATTGAAATCTGCCATGTTGTCTGGGGGAGGGTTTTGGCTATGAAGATAATGAATACAATACGAATCTAATGTATATCTGGAGTCAGTATTTCAAAACTGGTAGATCTTGGCTTTCACTACTCATGTGAACAGAAGCTGAAAAAAGCAAGTAAAGGACTTTGGCTTATGACATGACAGTTCATCTGAACGTATAATACACCCTTGGAATGCTGTCTGCAATCAAGCGCAAGATGATATTGAAAATTTGGGATTGCATATTTGGATTAACATACCTTTCAAGTCTCTGTTTTCCTTTGCTAGCCCTGTGTCACAGTATCCAGCAATGAGAATTTCTGTAGACTCACTATTTATAGATGATGGGGAAGCATTGTTCCTAGAACGTTCTTGTAGTCTTTCTAAATAAAATTAAAGGCCTTGTTTATATCCAGTTCTGCTCAGTAAAGTATTATTGCTATAATACTGAAGCAATATCTAAAAAATCCAAGGCAAATATTCAGGGCTGGCCCAAGACATTTTGCTGCCTGAGGCAGAGCTGCTCTGCTTGCAACCATTCAAGTCAAAGCCAGGCAAGTTATTTTGGCACATGAGGCAGAAAATCACACAAGCACCTCTTCCATCCCTGACAGTAAAAATACAATCATCACGTATTAAATAACTAACAACTTGCTGTCCTTTCATGAAACCAAGTAGCTGCAACCTGCTTAATGGTGGGACCAGCCCTGAAAATCTTAATCTATCACAGTTAATGCTGTCTATTAAAATGTTACTAGCTTGTCAAGCAGTGATGCTAACTTTCTAACTAATAAAATGCTATATTTTCAGAAAGTGAAATTGGTATTTTTTTGTTGTTCGGTGAATGGCTTCCAAGTTAGCCACTTTCTAATACTTTTTTTTTTTTTAAATGTTCCTCTTTTACTACTATGCATTGGAAATACTTTGGCCCTAAAATCCCTGCAACAGAATTGTCTTCCTTATCCTAGATGCAGCTTTTAAACAGAACTGTAATGAAATCAGCAAAGCTAGATATTAATTGGAAAAAGTTCATGTTAAATAGATACACCAGCTGCTACCAGCGACACTGGACTTAATAGACTTTAGGAAAGCTGTTTTAAAGGTATTTGTTGTGAAGTTGTTTTGACTGCAGTAGAAGTTACATGCTTGTTTCTGCGGTCATGGATCTCCTCTCTATGCTTACCATCAGCTCTGAATGTATTAATCGCCTGCTGAGGGTGTCTAGACTTGATCAGCAAACACCACTTGTTAGTATTTCAGACTCCAATGAAGATATGTTTTAATGTATTTTGGTGATTTTTACTATTGTAGTATTGGTCTTAATATTGTAAGATTGCCACATAGGGGTGGCATATGACTGTATTAAGACATACCTCGCTATTGCAGAGATCTTTTTAAAAACAAAATGTGCTCTTCCAGAGGGTATACTCACACAGGCAACCCAGAGTGATGAGCGTAGGGTGCCAGTATGGCTCTTTACATGCAGCACAAAGAGAAGCACTGCCTTCACCCAAAGTGGAATGGCAACTGGTCTCTGTCCCCCTTCATGCATGGCTTGCTGCACTAGCCATTAAAGCAGGGAGAGGGAACATGTAGTCCAACAACATTTGGAGGGCCACAACTCCCATCATCTGTAGCCCATTGGCTATGTTGGCTAGGGCTGATTGGAGTTGCAGGCCAACAACATCTGGAGGGCCACACATTCCCAACCCCTACACTAAAGGTTATTGTTTTACTTTGGGAGCTTTGAGCATAATTCTAATTGCTTGATAGAATTAATGTTGAAGTGGATTTTTCAAATAGGTCTTTCACAGTTGTAGTTGCACACAGATCGATATGGAACCGAGCTGTTCCACAAGGATGAAATGCATAAGAAAAATTCCCATTTCAACAGGTTTTCAATAGAAGGAACAGCTCTCAGTAGTCAAGTTTTTCTTTCTGATGAAATAGGAGTTTTCATATGCACTGATTGTATCACTGGGATAGTTCAGTTTCATGTCAATCTGATCATGTAGCCACTACAACAGTCATTGCACAATGGGATGGACCTGTTTGATTCAATCTTCCTAGCTTATTAGGTATATGACAGTGGGGCACATGACAAACCCATGCAGAAGAACAGGTTCCATGTCACTCCTCGAAAGTAACTGATGGCAATGTGATTCATGTGACGTTGCTCAGTGTTTTTGCAAGACCAACATACTGGGTTGCTACTGAGCACCTTAAGAACCTGAGCAATACACTGTAAAATGGTTGTTCCTTTACCATCTTGTTTGTTAGTAACTGTATGCATTAGCCATTCATATTGCCTCTTCAAATCCCATAGTTCTTCTTTCAATCTATGGTTTTCCTCATTCAGTTGGTGACTAATTTCCCTCAGCCTCCTGGATTCACTCCTTAGCTCACAAATCTCTTCATGCAGGGCCTGTTCATAAATATCTACTGGACCATGTCTGTTGTGTATCCTGTTGATCTTTAAAAGGGGAAAAGATTAGTTTAAATGGTGTTTCAATTCTAGATCTTGAAGCAGGAAGAAAGCAATAAAGAGTAGAAGTCTATGTTATCAAGTTGATAAAAGATTTGACAATAGCTTATCTGCATTTGCAGAGAAATCACATAGTGCAGCCTATCTGGGACTACAGGTCTTTAGACTGTAGGTTGGATTGTAGTTTAAATTCTACATATAAAAAACCCCCCAGCATGCAAGTAGAAAAGTAGCTAGACTAGAACCCTTTTTGATATGCCACTTTTCTGCATGCAGTGAGTTATTTTTAGTTATTTACAATTAGGGTGAATAGTAATCAGAATTATGGGATCTACTCCTTTTTTACTAGAACCCTTACTACACTTAAAATTAAAGAACATGCTGCCTCTGAGCACACTGAGGCTAGGAATTTATTTTCAGTACCAGAACTGAACTGAACTGAACTTACACAAGCCGATTCCTGGTTACCTCAAGCTCTCCCATTTCAGAAGCCTAATTTAGTTGAATATTTAAACAATTGGGAGTAAGAAAATCTTGTTGATGTATTGCAAATCAACCAGAGATCTACCAGTAGATTCTGATCTATCGTCTACCCACCTCTGATTTACAACATGATCTAAGGTAGGGGCAACAAATGGCCCATGGGCCACAGGCAGTCCCCACCGCAGCCCCTGCTGTGGCCTCATTGCTCCCAAATTTGGTTAAAACAATTTATTGGGGGGGGGGGAAGTGTCTGCAGCAGCTACAGAGCACCTGAAGGGTCAAAATCAGCTTCTAAACAAGCTAAGGATTAAAAAGGCCCCGGACCTCCTGCAGCTGCCCACTCCTGGTTGAAGTGAATATGTAAAATGTATAATTATGCCCTGCAAATACATAAAGGTAGTAAATAATTCTGAATATATATCTCCTAAGTTCAAATTGTTATAGGCACAAAACAAATGGAGATTAGTTGTTCAATAATTTTAAGTATCGTTTAGTATGTGATGAAATCAGCTTTACTCTCCACTCCTCCCCAATACTAAATAAAAGAGCAGGTTTAAAGTTGCAGCATGGAAAATTAAATTGAGAATTAATTGCAACCCCAGAGATGGCTTACCTTTTTCTTCAAAATAAGGTTTTCTTCTTTGAAGTCTGCTATCTTTTGTAGATAATCAGATTTTGTTTGAGCCATTTCATTCTTCAGGTGCGAAATCTCCTCATCTGCCTTTGCTAGCTCTAAGACAGAAGTCTCGTTGGCTTCCTGAAGATCACTGATCTGACTTTTAAGGTTCACTATGTATCAACATGGAAACACCCACATTAGGAATGATCCAGCCATATTTGAGCTCTTTTGAGCCCCAGTGTCATTAAGGCTGCAGTGCTATGCACGCTTATCTGGCTGTGAATTTCATTGACCTTCTGAGTAGACATCGTATAGTGCTGCAAATCTTTTCCCACTGATTAAAAGGAACCTCAAAATGCTTGGCTTGCAGCCCAATCCTATGTTTGTTTACTCAGAAGTCATGACCAATGACATCAATGAGACTTTCTCCCAAGTTAGCATGTGCATATGCTTACAGTCTTGATTGGACTGTGCCTAGTATTTGTAGAGCAAGGAAAGCACAACAAATTTAAAGAATAAAGAATTCACTATGGGTCTGACTGCTACCAATTACACTACTTCACTGTGCAAGTAAAAAATACCTATATGTTAGGGGAAATTGCTGATCATAAGTGGTGCAATTTAGGAGGACATTCTGTGTGTATAGAGCTGCAATGATCTTGGCTAAAATTTCAAGGCAAATTCTTCCTGCTTGAATTAGTTTGCAAAAACTGAGTTTTGTTCACTTGATTTTCTGAGTTTATGATTACTTTCCCCCTACAAATCTCTAAATACAATGTGTTAATCTGATGCTCAACTTCATTGCTTTCAACATTAAGAGTTAGGAGTTTTAAATTTGACTTTCAAAAGTGACTGAAGTTCAAAGAGTTAATTTAAAATCTGAATGTTTGCCAAATTGTTGTAAAATATAGTTACAGAAATTTGTCTGGTCCTAGCTAAATGACCACAAGGAGGAGCACTCTCTCCTGTACTAACCCTGCATTCAGTTAGTCAGACGAGGCCCTGCTCAGAGTTCCATCTGTAGAAGAGGTACATTATGCATTCATGAAGGAGGGGGCTTTTTCTATGGTGGCACCGCAACTCTGGAATGCCCTCCTGAAGGAGGTACAACTGGTGCTGACAGGGTATACTTTTCAGCAGCAGGCCAAGATCTTTTTATTTGCCCAAGCATTTCAAACTGATTTTATGGCTTTAGCTAGTTGAATAGTTTTCTTTATCATCTCTCGATTTTTATTGTTTCTCAGTGTTATTAATTTATATTGTAGTTTGAAGGCTTATGTATACCGCCCTGGAACCCATTTTAAAAATAAATAAATCATTTGTCTAAGACTGATAGCTTTTCTTACAATATTCATAACTGCCCAACAGATCATGGCTCATAATCTTTCACCATGTTATATCATTGTAGATACAGATTGGGTTCACATGACATGACAAGCCATCGTGGGTAACTAGCCCCAGTGTCATCTGAACCCAGACTACTTCCCGCAGGGTGACTTATTTTTCGGCAACAAGCCACCCTGACAACCCATGGCTTGTTCTAGGGGTTGTTCAACCCACAATGGGTTGTTGTGTCATCCAAACCTGGCAGAGCAATTTCATCATGGTGTGTGGGGATCAGCTAGCAAACCATTTGGCAAGAGCAGAAAAAAACCCCTGCCAGTGCACAATCTCACCTGTGCTGCTGCCAGTGACAGCCCCTCTACCGATGCCCAAGTGGCACTTTGGAGTGACCATCACTGGTTCACCACCCTTTTCATTTTGGCACACCTACTTTTGCTGCTTTCCCCCCTTTACTTTTCAATTGTCAGCTCGGCAATTGAAAGCTGGCAACTGTGCGCAAATTAGCCTATATGCAGTATCACCTTGTCAATCTGTTACCTACTCCACTTCCCTTTGAAAGCTGAAACTTACAAGGCAGTATGTGTAGGCAAGACTACACATATCGGACAGCCATAAGTGCGCACCTGTGCACCTATGAAAGACTGACAAAAAATAATGATGATCCTAGTTGCGCAATTTTCAGGGGCAATCAGTAGCAGGTAACAGAATGGCTACTGCTGCAACAGTACTATGCCAGTGTGGCATAGTGGTTAGGGTGTTGGACTGGGACTCGGGAGATCCGGGTTCTAGTCCCCACTCTGCCATGAAACTCACTGGGTGACTTTGGGCCAGTCACTGACTCTCAGCTTAACCTACCTCACAGGGGTGTTGTGAGGATAAAATGGAGAGGAGGAGGAGGAGGAGGAGGAGGATTATGTAAGCCGCCTTGGGTTCCTTGCAGGAAAAAAGGTGGGTTATAAATATAAGAAATAAATAAATAAATAAAATTGATTAATGTTGGCCTCACTGGCCACCATTACAATTAGTTGTAATTGTGGGGGTTGTACTGAGACCGAACATCATCCAGGGCCTTGGAGGAGCAGAATTTGGCTCTAAGGTTTCTCTAAACTGCTGTTTTAACATTCATAAAAATTAATAAACACAGCATCATATGGACTAATATATAAAAAAGCAAATTAGCACACATTCGAGAGGAAATTAAAAGCACTGAACGTTGAACAAAATTAACAAGATGCAATGCCTTCATACCAATCAGTTGCTGCAGAATTACAGGAGAACTGCATTCAAATTTCGGCAGGCTGAGAGACGAGTCCTCTTTGTTAAGAACATCTTTCTCCTACAACATGAATTCATTTGTAGCAGTTTATTTTCTTGAGAAAAGTGTAATATATTTTTTTTGTCTTTACTTTTTCTTGGTCACATTTTTTAAAAAAGTACCGGTAATTGTAATATTTCTTTTCTCCTTTCTCTTCTCTATAAACTTCCTTTCCCACTCTGTTCTTTTGTGTGCTTCCTGTGGTATAAATACGTTAAGCTTCCCTGAATTTGTGTGTTGTATAGTGCTTGCAGCCCTGACTAAGAGTCTGCAACTGTTCATCCACTGAACTATTTTTATCCTTTGAGTTCTTGCCATTGGCATCTGTCTTGCGTACAACTTGGATTATTTTGGAAGGATTTCAGTTTACTTGACTTGCAACTCACTGCCACCAGAAGTAGAATCATACAAGTACACAGCTTCATCAATCAATTATATCAATTTTCCAGTACAGGCTGAAAGAGCCTACTCACAGTGAGGAAAGAAGGGAAATAATGGGTAACCACAAACATTTTTGCTAATTGGTTATAATTTGTATATGTCTTTTCCTCTCCTTTGTGTTTTTATATTTAACCGCATGCCTGAGCTAAGTACATCAGGGGCGAAGGTGTTGAGCTTGTAGATGAAATTGAAGCCAGTGTGTTCCATTTACCCAAGGGAGTGTTTAAGTTACTCCTTCAAGCACCAGCCCCACCTGGTACTCAAAAAGCTCCCTCAATAGAACAACAGCTAGCTTTCTAGTATAGCACCCTATAAGGCTCTGCCTTCCACAGTTGGGCACCCATGGGCACTGCAGTGCTCACAGAGACCACCTTTGGTGTTCACAAGGCCTTTATTACCAATATTTTTTAAAAGAAATGTTTTTGTATATGCTCCCTGCTGGTCTATGATGGTAATAAACTGACTTTATCACTTTTGTATATGCTCAAGTAGAAATTAAAATAGAGGCACTAAATGTTCAATAATGCAAAAGTATAAGTGGACCCTAATATAAGTCGAGGCCCCTAATTTCACCCCAAAAAACTGGGAAAACTTATTGCCTCCAGTATAAGTGCGCTGACCGAAGTATAAGTCGAGGGGGCATTTTTCAGCACAAAAAATGTGCTGAAAAACTCGACTTATACTTGAGTATATACGGTACTGCAAACCAAAATGCCAGCCAAGGTTCCTCCAGGCTCCCACCAGCTTCCTTTCGTCAGAATGCCTCTGGGCCCTTTGGATCCATAGATGTGTGCTGCAATTTTATGGTGGTTTTGTTGGTATCCATGTAAAATTATGAAGATCCATAAGAATCCGTGCCTTGGATTGATGTTTTTGTGTCATGGTAGCACTGGCTAGTGCTGGATCTGTGATCTTTATAGCAATGTAAGCTTTAATTTGGGGGGGGGGGGGAGTACATGTAAAAGTCATGCAAATTCATGATTTGACTTTTACCTCATCATTTTGTATTGGCCACACACAGCCCGACATTCATTTTGGGCAATACCCGCAGCACTTTCACAAAATCCCAAATGTGCTGCTAGGCTGGAAAAACTTAGAAACCCTGTGTATAAGATATGAGGAGCTGTTGCTGGAAGGAACAGCTACTTCTCCCAGGTGTGAGTGGGTCTCAAGCAGAGGTCTTTCCCAGTCCGACTACTGTTCCTGACTCCCAGCTGACTGTTCCTGACTCCCAGCTGAGCAGAAGCACAGGAGAGAGGCGCCAGCTGTTTTCAGGTCTGTGATAAGGCAAGCAGGCTCCCAGAGAGCGAGCGAACAGAGTGAGCGCACAGGGAGCGCAAACAGGAGTTTGGCAGGGGAGGTCAAGGGGGAGGTCCCTAAGAAATTTGTTTGTTTTGTTCTAGTAACACACACCTATAGGCCAGGCGGACTCTGTTGTTGACATTCAGGGAAGGCAGGACAAGGCACCGGCCATTCCAGTATGAAAAGAAAGGCAAAAACAAAAAGGGAATAGAGAACTATGGACGGAAAAGACTCTCCAGTGGTGGTGACCTGCAATGTGTGTGCAATGTTTGTTTTCCTGCCAGAGATCAACATGGCCTACACAAGTGCAAGCTGCAACAAGTGCAAGCTGTTCACGCTGTTGGAAGAAAAGGTCAGAGGACTGGAGCAGCAAGTGTCAACCCTCAGGAGTATAAGAGAAAGTAAAGAGTTCTTAGACAGAACGGTGGATCTACAGCAGCAAAGCGTAGTACAGGAGCTAGAAGGGCAACGGCAGGATGAGGCAGAGTCGGAGAATGCTGAGGCAAAGGAAAATAACGTAGGGGGAACTCCCTGGAAAAGGGTGACTGTTAGGAGCAGAAGAATTAGAAGACATTCTGCGCCTGTGGAAGCAGTGGAGCTATGGAACCGCTTCCAGGTACAGTAATACCTCGGATTACGAGTAACTCGGTATGTGAGCTACTCGTAAAACGAGCAAAATTTTATCATTTATTAACGTTCGGAGGACGAGCAAGTTTCGCAACACGAGCCACACGCTGTGGCCACGACGAGCACTTAAAGTGCCAGCTCCCCGGCTTTGCCTAGCCAGCAGGGAGCCCCATGCAGGCGAGGCGCAGCCGCTCACTCTGCGGGCGTCTCGCGCTGCTGCGCCAGCTCTCTACCTGGGAGCCCCATGGAGGCGAGGCCGCTCGCTGTGCGGGCGCCTCGCTTCGCTGCCTCGCACCGCTTTGCCGGCTCCCTCTCGCTGTGTGTGCGCCTCGCGCTGCCGCTTTGCCGGCTCCCAAGCAGGGAGCAGACAAAGCGGCAGCGCAAGGCGCACGCAGAGCGAACGACGGCCAGGGCTCCTTCGCTTCACCTCCACGGGGTGCTTTGCTAGCGTGGAGCTGCTCCAGCTGCTTCCTACCATAGCAAGCGGCGGCTCACGGAGAGGCGAGCTGCCCGTGCCGCCTGCGGTCCCGTCGCGTCACATCCGGCCCCATCATTGACGCGATGTGACGCGACGGGACTGCAGGCGGCGCAGGCGCCGCTTGCAACGGTAGAAAGCAGCTCCATTCTTCAGCTCGCGCCTCCATTCTTCGGCTCCCTGCAAAGCGGCAGCGTGAGGCGCACGCAGAGCGAGAGGCTGCGCCTCGGAGGTGAAGCGAAGGAGCCCTGGCCGTCGCTCGCTCTGTGTGAGCCTCGCGCTGCTGCTTTGCCGGCTCAAAGGCAGGGAGCAGGCAAAGCGGCAGCGCGAGGCGCACGCAGAGCGAGTGACGGCCGGGGCTCCTTCGCTTCACCTCCACGGGGTGCTTGGAGGCTCCTGGCGCTGCTGCATGCCGGCTCCCAAGCAGGGAGCCGAAGAATGGAGGCGCGAGCCGAACAATGGAGCTGCTTTCTACCGTCGCAAGCGGCGCCCGCGGCGCCTGCAGTCCTGTCGCGTCACATCCAGCCCCGTCAATGATGGGGCCAGATGTGACACGACGGGGCCGCAGGCGGCGCGGGCAGCTCGCCTCTCCGTGAGCCGCCACTTGCAATGGTAGGAAACAGCTGGAGCGGCTCCACGCATCTCCCTGCGAGCGGCAAAGCACTTGCCGGCTCCCTGGCAGGGAGATGCACCTCGGGCGCCTCAAGGGAACGGCGGCCAAGCCTGGCTGCGCCGCGCCTCCAGGGAAGCCCCCGCCTGCTGGACACTCCTGGCAGAGCGAGTGGAGGCAGGCGAGGCGTGGCCGGGACCCCGGGAGCCGGCACATCAAAGCAAGTTTCCCCATTATAAATAATGGGAACTCTGCTGATTCATTCCACAACCATTTAATCACTGCTTTGCCAGCTCCCTCCATGGGGCTCCCTGCCAGGGAGCCGGCAAAGCAGTGATTAAATGGTTGTGGAACGAATCATCTGCGTTCCCATTATTTCTAATGGGGAAACTTGCTTTGATGTACGAGTATTTTGGATTACGAGCATGGTTCCGGAACGAATTATGCTCGTAATCCAAGGTATTACTGTACTTGAGGGCGAGAGCAGAGGACAGCCTGCAGAGGACGAATTATCTGGCACCCAATGTGACAGCGAGCAAGAGGCTGAAGGTCAGTCAAGTGGAGGCAATCAAACCAAGGCCTACAGCAAGAGAAAGAGAAGAGTACTGGTAGTGGGAGACTCCCTCCTGCGGGGGATTGAAGCCAAAGTATGTCGCGAAGACCCATGGACTCGCCAGGTGTGCTGTCTCCCCAGGGCATGGATTAAGGATGTGACAGAGCAGCTGCCGAGGCTCATACAGCCCACCGACACATACCCCTTTCTTCTCATCCACGTGGGTACAAATGATACTGCCAAGCGGAGTTACAAAGAAATCACGGCAGACTTTGAAGAGTTGGGAAGGGAACTCAAGAATTTGGGGGCCAGATAGTTTTCTCATCCATCCTTCCAGTACTTGGAAGAGGAATGGAAAGGGAAAGAAAAATACTCCAAGTGAATGACTGGCTACGAAGGTGGTGCCGACGCGAGAGATTTGGATTCAGGGACCACAGGCTACACTTCCTGGAAGATGGGCTGCTGGCAAAGGATGGGTTGCACGCACCTCACAAGGACTGGGAGTTTGGCCACAGCATGACAAACTTAATCAGGAGGGCTTTAAACTGAATCCAACAGGGGAGGGATACATAAACTCGGGGGTAATAATGGAAGAAGGCCTCTGTGCCACAACGGAGAGAACAGCTCCAGCGGTGCCCAATGATAGTCTACCACAAAATGTAGGAAAAAAGTTGGACTATAAAGCACATAGTCTTCAATGTCTCTATACTAATGCCCAGGGTATGGGCAACAAACAGAACGAACTTGAACTCTTGATACATGAGGGCAAATACGACTTGATAGGGATAACGGAAACCTGATGGGATGACTCCCATGGCTGGAATACAGCAATTGAAGGGTATAACTTGTTCAAAAGGAACAGAAGCAACAGAAAGGGAGGTGGAGTGGTGCTGTATGTTAAAGATACGTATCTCTGCACAGAGATACAGGAAGAGGAGCTTGGCAGCCCCACTAAGAACATCTGGGTTAAAATTAAGGGGGCAAAGAATAAGACGAACATGGCGGTTGGAGTCTACTACCGACCACCCAATCAAGGAGAAGAAGAGGATGAAACTTTTGAAAAGCAAATTGCAAATGTTTCAAGGAGCCATGATGTGGTAGTAATGGGTGACTTCAATTTCCCCGATATCTGTTGGGAGACAAATTCTGCCAAACATGGCCGCTCCAAGAAATTCCTGACTGTGTTGCTGATAACTTCCTCCTACAGAAGACTTCAGGGATGCCATAATTATTACCCTCTTTAAGAAAGGTGATAGAACAGACTGTGGAAAGTATCGGGGCATTTCTCTCTTAGCTACCGCAGGTAAAATATTTGCCAGGATTCTCGCAAACCGTCTTCTATCTATTTCAGAAGAGATCCTCCCTGAAACTCAATATGGTTTCCGCCCCTCTAGAGGGACAGTAGACATGATTTTTACTGCACGTCAGCTCCAAGAAAAATGCCGGCAGCAAAATCAACCCCCTTATATGGCATTTATTGATCTTGCTAAGGCCTTTGATACTGTAGACCGAACAGCTCTCTGGACTATCCTTATGAAAATTGGATGCCCCAATAAATTTGTGAATATCTTGCGACTTCTCCATGACAACATGACGGCTACGGTCTTGGACAACAACGGCTCTCATGGTGCTCCATTTAAAGTGGGATCAGGTGTTAAACAGGGATGTGTTATTGCCCCAACATTATTTGCTATTTTCATCGCCATGATTTTACATCTTATCGAGGGGAAACTTCCCACTGGTGTGGGAATTATATATAGAACAGATGGAAAGCTTTTTAATCTCAGCAGGCTGAAAGCAAAAAGTAAGGTAATTACAACCTCCATTGTGGAACTTCAGTATGCTGATGATAATGTGGTCTCCGCACATTCAGAGGATGATCTCCAAACTATCCTAAATGCTTTTGCAGAAGCATACGGAAAACTTGGTCTCTCACTTAACATCAAAAAACCCAAAGTGCTTCATCAGCAAGTGCAAGCTAACCCTTTGGTGATGCCATCTATCCAGCTTGGTGGGACAACACTGGAAAATGTCGACCATTTTCTCTATCTTGGCAGCTATCTTTCTGTTACAGCTAACATCGACAGTGAAATCCAGCATCGTCTGAGCTCCGCAAGTGCCGCGTTTTCTCGAATGAAACATAGAGTGTTCGAGGATCGGGATATTTGTAAGAAGACCAAAACACTGGTTTATGAAGCCATTGTATTACCAACTTTATTGTATGCCTGCGAAACATGGACTATCTATAAACGTCACCTCCAATTCCTTGAAAGATTTCATCAACGTTGCCTCCGGAAAATCCTGCGAATTACTTGGGAAGATAGGCGGACAAATGTCAGTGTACTGGACGAAGCAAAGACTACTAGCGTTGAAAAAATGATCCTTCAACCCCAACTTCAGTGGACCGGTCATGTTGTTCGAATGCCTGACTGCCGTTTCCCAAAGCAGTTACTTTATTCCCAACTCAAGGATGGAAAGCGGAATATCGGTGGTCAATATAAGAGGTTTAAAGATGTTCTTAAGGCTAATCTAAAAAAAATGCAATATAAACATCAAAAACTGGGAAGCTCTGGCCCATGAACGATCTAACTGGAGGTTGGCCTTCCACAAAGGTTCTATGGACTTTGAAGAAGCCCGAGTGCAAGGTGAAAGGGAGAAACGTGCTAAGCGAAAAGCACATCAAATGAATCCTTTACAGGACCATCTTCCATCTGGTAACCTGTGTCCTCACTGTGGGAAGCTGTGTGGATCTAGAATTGGCCTCCACAGTCACTTACGGACCCATCGCTAGAGTCTACACAATTTTTCTTTAGAATTTCCTCCTTTTAAAATTTCCTTTTTGTAAATTTTTATCCTGGAAGACAATCTTACTCGGTCACGAGTGATCGCCTGACTGACTGACTGACAGAAAGTGGAGGAAGGAATTAGAGGATCGGCTATCCTTGACCTGATTCTAACCAACAGAGACGAGTTAGTGGATAAAGTGGCAGTTTCGGGAACTCTGGGGGAAAGTGACCATGTTAAACTTGAGTTCTTTATTCTAAAGGAAGCAAAAGCTGAGTGTAGCCAAACGTGTACCCTGGATTTTAGGAAAGCCAATTTTAACGAACTCAGAACAATGATAAGTAAGGTCCCATGGCAAGCGACTCTAATGAGAAAAGGAGCCCAGGATGGGTGGGAGTTTTTAAAAAAGGAAATTTTAAAGGCACAATTGCAAACAATTCCCACAAGGAAAAAAGGCAGAGGGCAACAGAAGAAGCCAATGTGGCTTCACAATAAACTCAAAGATGACCTGAAAACAAAAAAAGACACATATAGGAAGTGGAAGGAAGGCCAGGCTACAAGGGAAGAGTACAGGCAGGTAGCACAGAACTGCAGGAATAGTGTCAGGAAGGCTAAAACTGAGAATGAGCTAAGGTTAGCGAGGGATGCTAAAAACAACAAAAAAGCTTTCTTCAGATACATGCATAGTAAAAGACAGAGGAAAGAAATGGGGGTTCAACTACGCAATAAGGATGGCAAATTGATAACAGAAGACAAGGAAAAGGCAGAAATGTTCAATTCCTACTTCGGCTCGGTCTTCTCCCAAAAGAGGGTCTATGACACACACCCCCGGCAAACCTGAAGTGCAGACTGAAGGGGCAGGATTGCAGCTTGAGATTGATAGGCAAATGGTCAAGGAGCACCTGATTACTCTGAACGAGTTTAAATCTCCAGGACCTGACGAGCTGCATCCTAGAGTAATAAAGGAACTGGCAGAAGAACTCTCAGAACCACTGTTTATTATATTTGAGAAATCATGGAGGACAGGTGAAGTGCCAGATGACTGGAGGAGGGCAAATGTTGTTCCCATCTTCAAAAAGGGCAAGAAGGAGGAACCTGGGAACTATAGGCCAGTCAGTCTGACATCAATCCCTGGGAAAATTTTGGAGCAGATTATAAAAAAGTCAGTCTGCAAGCACCTTGAAAACAATGCAGTGATTACTAGAAGCCAGCATGGATTTGTCAAGAACAAATCCTGCCAGACTAATCTGATCTCATTTTTTGATCGGGTCACCTCCCTTGTGGACTGTGGGAATGCTGTGGGCATAATATATCTTGACTTCAGCAAAACTTTTGACAAAGTGCCTCATTATATCCTCGTTAGCAAGCTAGCTAAAAGTGGGCTGGATGGAACAACTATCAGGTGGATCCACAATTGGCTACAGAATCGGACTCAAAGAGTGCTTATCAATGGTACCTTCTCAAACTGGGGAGAGGTAACGAGCGGGGTACCACAGGGCTTGGTCCTGGGCCCAGTGCTCTTCAACATTTTTATTAATGACTTGGATGAGGAGGAGCAGGGAATGCTTATCAAATTTGCAGATGACACAAAGTTGGGTGGAACAGCTAATACTCTGGAAGACAAAAACAAAATTCAAAGCAATCTAGATAGGCTGGAGCGCTGGGCTGAAAACAACAGAATGAAATTTAATAGGGATAAATGCCAAGTGCTGCACCTAGGGAAAGGAAACCAAATGCAGAGTTACAGAATGGGGGGCACTTGGCTCAACAATACTACAAGTGAGAAGGATCTTGGAATTGTTGTAGATCACAAACTGAATATGAGCCAGCAATGCGATGTGGCTGCAAAGAAGGCAAATGCTATTTTGGGCTGCATAATAGAAGTATATATATCTTCCAAATCGTGCGAAGTGATAATTCCCCTTTACTCAGCACTGGTTAGGGCTCATCTTGAGCACTGCGTCTAGTTCTGGGCACCACACTTGAAGACAATCTGGAGAGGGTTCAGAGGAGGGCAACAAATATGAATAAGGGACTGGAAACAAGACCCTATGAAGAGAGACTGAAAGAACTTGGCATGTTTAGCCTTCAGAAGAGGAGACTGAGGTATGATAGCACTCTTCCAGTACTTTTAGGGTTGTCACACAGAGGAGGGCCAGGATCTCTTCTCGATCATCCCAGTTTGCAGGACACGGAATAATGGGCTCAAGTTACAGGAACCTAGATTCCACCTAAACATCAGGAAAAATTTCCTGACTGTCAGAGCAATAAGACAATGGAACCAACTACCTAGGAAGGTGGTGGGCTCTCCCAATCTGGAGGCATTCAAGGTGCATCTGTCAGGGATGCTTTGACCTGGATTCCTGCATTGAGCAGGGGGTTGGACTCGATGGCCTTGTAGGCCCCTTCCAACTCTACTTTTCTATGATTCTATGAGATTCAAACCCAGACCCTTCTACATGCAAAGCATATGCTCTCCTGCTCAGCATAAATAATTTATTATGTAACCAATTTTTATGTTGTGAATTCAGCCCTCTGTCTTGAGCTAATTGTTCGTAGAGGGCTGTTCCATAAGCCATTATTTCTCACTTCGATAGTTACATAGAATACGGTATGTGGTTTACTGGCAAAAGAAATGTAAAGACCTGTAAACATCCTGAAGTACCTAGTCCTAGAGTTGACAAATAGATTTTGTTTTGAGGATATTTTTTATTATTAAGTTAGTCTTCTCTTTAAGTCTGTCATAAATTAACAAAAAGGCTTTGAGTTTATTTTTTATAAACTCAAGAAGCCTCTGAGCAACCTTAAAAAATCACTGTACTGCATCATCATCATCTGCTAGTGCTAGTGAAATGCTAATGAAATAGGTTGTATTTATTTATTTATTTATTTTTACAGGCACAATTAAAATTGATTAAAATAATAAAGCAATACATTAAAATACAATAAAAATGTAACAATTACTCAATGATTATTTTTTAATAAAGAACAGCAGCCAACCCAACAGACCCACTTATAGGCCAAAAGCCTTCTGGAATACAGCAGTCTTTGCCTGCCAGTGGAAGCACAGCAGAGAGGGAGCTAACCCAGCTTCCCTTGGGAGGGAGTTCCCCAGCCTGGGAGCGGTCACTGAAAAGGCCCTCTCTCGCGTCACCGCTAAATATGCCTCTGAAGGTGGCAGCATTGAAAGAAGAGTCTCTCCAGAAGAGTATTCTTCTTGTACTCTATTCTTCCTATCTATGTAAACCATTTATCCCAATTGCTAGATTTATTTTTAAAAGTGTATCACACAGAATGATAAAATAAATTTAGTATTTGTTTAAAAAAAGGTAAATCCTTTACCTTCCTATAAAGCTTGCCGTCATCAGCAAGATGCAGACTCTGTTCCTGCAAAAGTAGTTGGCCTTCTGTCTGCACTTTCTTCATGGGTTGATTAAGTTTCAGTTTGTTCTCAGCTGGAGATTTTAGCAGAAACTCTGACAGCACAGGAGACTCCCCTGTCTTCGTTGACTAACCAAAAAACAAAAACAAACTTCAGATTATATTTCAAGCATTTGACTTCACTTCCGCTATGAAATGAGAGTACTGGATATTGTGATACATGCTATTTTCTATTTATTAGGCAGACAGGAAAGCTTTTTTTTTTTTAAAGTCTTAAGTAGAACACAGGATGCGCATTTGTACAATTGAAAGACTTCATTTGTACATTATTACTGCTATTACAGCATTTATATACCACATTACAGCTACTTGATGGCCCTCAAAGCAGCTAAGTCAATAAAATACAAAAATTAAACAAATACAAATTAACAAGTCAATCACATTATATAAACATGATAATGTGGAGGAAGGGGGGGCTGGCTGACCCGCCACACCCCCACCCTTTCCTACCCCAAAGGAACCAAGACCCCCAGAGATCTCAAGATACCAGATTGCCAGCCTCAGCTGTCTGCAATCCTACTTGAATCTCTGTTCAGGGACTTGCCTTTCTGACTGTAACCTGGATTTAGATGCTGGACCAAGCAGAGCAATCCACAAACACCATGTGGGGTAAAAAACCTAAGCAAGGTTTATTCTGGTAGCATTTTACAATAACCAATAGGGAAATGAGAGAAGCACACAAAATTAGAGAGAGACACTTTGGTACACAGTAAAGCTGCAAAATAACAAAACTGATTCTTAATATCTCTCAGGCACACAACTCTGTTACCTGAGGGTCAGTTCTCTTCCAGGGTTAGATCCAGCACAGCCTTGCTGCCCGATGGAGATTACCACATCTACCCGAAGGTCTGAGATGGGTAGCCTCCCACAAGGCTTGCCTTTACCAGAGCCCTCATTCAGCTAATTTCACCAGGAGCTACCTGGGGTCGGATCCTGAGGCCCCCCGAAGGCTTGGGCCTCTCCTTGGCGCGCCTCCAACAGCCGGCAGACACGCGATGACCAAAGACAAAGACACAAAGGCTACACTTTGGGAATATACCTTTTCCCCCTCCCCCCTCCTTCCTGTAGCTCTGCTGCCTTCAGCCAATCATGATGCACTTCACCTGGCCAGGCAGGGAGGGGAACTCATGACATTTGCACTTGAATGCTTTTAGCCTGGCTTTTCCGGACTTCCAGGCGCCATCCATTCTAGAGGAACTATGCACACCCCACCCAGCCTCCAGCTGGTTCACACATGAGGTGTGTGTGTGTGTGTGCGTGTGGGAACCCCCAAAGGCTCTTTTCTCCACAGATAACTACAAAGATTCTCTATGCAAGAAGGATGGCAAAGAAGCGCAATCCAGATGATCAGGTGCTAGATTCAAACTTGTTACTGCAAATAACACTTGTTGAAAAACACATTTGTTTTTCCATTATTTGAAATATGAAAAAGTAAGACCACCATAGTACGTTTCTATCCCCATTAGCTCTGTTTGAGGGGCTAGTTCTTTACATTCCTTAGAAACAATCTCGCTTTCTACTGTAAAACTCAGGAATGGCACCCTGGTAACATTTAGTCATTCAAACTGTGCAATGTGACATGATAGCACTCCCAAGTTTCTCTGGCCTGGCTGTCATTTGCTGAAGTAAAGCAGAAACATGAAGGATGATCTACTACATTGTGTGTTTTCTTTTAATACATATTACCCAGGGGGAGATGATGATGTGGGGCTGCTGTTTTTAGTTGCAACCACTCAGCCCCTGTAATGTGCAATTCTGTCCTAAGCTTCGTAGTACTTGCATGTTGGTACTGCAGCTTTCGGGTCAGGCTGCAAGAGTCGTTACTGTAATATTAACTGTACACAGCATTCACAGCCTTTCCTGGTACAGCTCCTTTTTGTCCTCTCCAATGTCGGGGTTCCAATGTCAGAAAAGCCCTGGCTGCAGACCTTTGCTCAGCTGCAGGTAGGAAGCTGGTGAGGTCAAATCTCTGTGGATGGACTCCTCTCTCTGAGGAGATCTAAAAAAATCCTATTGCCCCTGAGGCACCTTCCTGGAGACCATAGGATTACACCCGAATTGGCTTTCTAGTAAATAGCAGCTTGTAGCAGACCTAATTCTGCTACAATTCACCTCACACAATCACTGTGGGTTAAAAAAGCCACATTGGCTACTTTAAGCTGCATTTGCCTAATTACTTGCCTGGGTGCAGCTTGTCATGTCATCTGAACCTGGGCAGCAACAACCCTCACCCATGGCCCCTCAAACAAGCCATGCTGCCTGGGTTTGGACGACATGACAGGCGGGTAATTAGGCAAATAGTGCCTGGCACGCACCATGGCTTAAGCCACTGGCTTGTTCAAGCCGTGGTGAATGTGTAAACTGGGTCATTGCCAGTAACGGTTGCTGACTATGAATGGCACAAAGCTAGAGAATAATATATCCTTACACTTAGATTATAATTTCACTGCCAGGAAAAAGTTCTTAGGGTGCTTCTAGAGGAGGCTTTTGTAGTACAATCACTCTGTTTCATTCACAGAATTTTGCAGAGGGTCCAGAAAAAGTTGTCTTTAATTTGTACCCTTGTTTTCCCACCACTTCTTCCTTCTTTCTGTTACCAGAAAGTCAATTGAGGAAAATATGGAATAATTGGTAAGTCTAAGAGCCCTCCATCTGGAAGCACTCTTAGTCTCAGCTTCATTTTTGTTTGCCTATATAAAAATGAAATTAAACCATCATGATTTATGGTTAAGGCTTATTTTAAACAAAACACAGCAAACATAAATGATACACTTCTAACATATCAATATAAAACTTACATTCCTCCTCCACCTTTCGAATTGCTGATGTTTGCATGTGCTAACCTTTTGAAGCTACAGAAACCAAAACAGTCATAGGGATTATTAGAAGCTTAGCGATTATACAGAAATGCAACACAACAATATCATTGGGAATAATTAGACAGCTGAAGCATAACTGTATTCAAAAGGAGAAAAATAGGTAAAAGCCATTTTTGAAAACATGTACATTGAGACAAAAGTCCCTGAAGCCTGGATCTGTGAAAGAAATCAAAATACTTTAGCTTCTTTTAAAAAGAAAAAAAACACAAGCAGCAATGATCAGGATTGGGGGGGGGGGGATTTGGATCTGTTTGCTGTACTTCATATAAGCATAATCATCCATTTTATATTTTAGACATTGAAATGTTTTACAGAAAAGGTTATTTTAAATAAGCTGCTAGCACAATGCTATTGTTTTGATCAGCGAGTGATCACTGTTTTATTCAGATTTTATAAAAAGAAAACCCAGTTTAACAGCACTTTCTATTTTACCTCCACTAATTTATTTGGTTGGCCAGCATTCATGCTTCCAGATTCAGCATCCCCAGTAATCCTTCTGTAATGGCAGTGCCCTCTATTTACATCCAGAAAAAAGCTTTTGTGTTGGGAATCTAACCATCACCAAACTAGGAGGCAGGGCTTTGTCAAAATGCACAGCTTGAGCAGCAGCTGCTGAAGTCTGGTTTAACATGTAAAAGGCAAGGAAGACAAGAGGGTTTCTTCTGAGCAAAATACACCCCCAAGCCATATTGATCAGTTTAGTGCACAAACAGACTATTCAGACGTTTAAAGAAGACTTGTGTCTTCCTGTGTGCCTACAATTAAGATGATCTTTATAAACAATCAATCTGGGTAAAAATATTAACTAACACAATTTATATATACACACACACACTTTATGCCATGTGTTGTGGATTTCATTGGATTTCTTTTTAATGACTTAGAGTTAGAACACATTTGCACAGATATCTGGAAGGGGGGTCATATATGTATTCACTGCATATTTGAACGTCTGCCATACACATGTGCGGGGTTCCCCTTTTCTTTCACCTCCAGATGACCAAGCAGCAGAGTGCAGAAACAGCATGGGCCATGACACCTATACGATCAGTGTTGCGTTCAAAGCTCGGGGAAAGTTAACTGTTTTTTTCTCCCTTGAGGTGTGTCTTGTACAATTGATTTACCTTTAGCAAGAGGGCAAGGAACTGCCACGCACACAAATGCTACAATGCAAGTGAGAGTGAGATGGTGTTGGAAATAGGTTTCTGCTCCCCAATGTCCCCCAACTGCCAGAACAAAATTCTGCCACAAGTGTGATGCTTCTCCACTCTGTATACACCGAGTCTGGACTGTCAAGCTCTGTTAAGCAGGGCTGGGAAAGTAGGTGCTGGACATGGCCTAAGGCCTTGGCTGATAGCACTGACTGCATCTTAGATAGGGACACTGTAAAGCAGCTTCCTTCTGAACTCAGTTTACTAGATCCAGACCCATCTTGAGCTTAGGAACCAGTGGCAGGTAATTCTCCCAAAGTAATTAACATAAAAGGGATGTAAACCTGTGTACTTACCTAGTACTACAGTTCAATCCACATCCAAGGCAGCATAACACAACCACCAGCTATGTTTACTTATTCAGGTTGTTTTCCAAAACAACAACTTGAGGAAACACTGTCAATGCCTAACCACAATTATGGTTCAGTGTGGTGTCAGATCTTTTAACCCCTTTCAAAGGTGGATGTTGGGATTATTTTTTTAGTAAAAATTTACCTTTTCTCTTCTCTCCCCATTCCCTTTTCCTGGTGTGTCATGTCTTCTTAGATACGCCTGTGAGCAGGGACTGTCCCCCCCCCCCCACTAATTATTTATAAGCCTCTCCAGAAGCCATTTTGGCTGAGGAGTGGGATAAAAATATTTCGAATACATAAATAAATAGTCATGTAATAGCTGGGGCTTACTGCAGGTCTGACGACAATATCTTTGTCATTCACCCATATTACTCAATCCCCAACCACTGCCCCTACAATTTGGGTGTGTGTGGTGTTCTAGGCAGACTAGAGGCAAGCTCCTCTTTATCCTTCCTTCAAATGATGTATTCATTCATAATTATAACTTCAGACACTGCATCCAGCACAGCAGATATTATTACCTTCTATGCCACCCTTTAAAAAAATATTTGGAGTTTTTCATTTTATGTAACAGTGGCGGTGCCCTGTCTGTGGGATGTCATCCACAGAGAGGCTTGCCTGGCACTTAGGCTATGGTCTTTCAGTGCCAGGTGAAGACCTTTTTATTCTCCCAAGCATTTCAGGAACTGTTTCAGAACATTTAGATCTTTGCACTGTTTCATTTTTGTGGCTGGTTTTATTATGTGCTGGACTGTTTTACCCCTTGAAGGTGGTTTTATTTTGGGCTATTTTACTACCATTGTTTATTGGGATTTTGTATTTTAGGTTTTTAATTTGCCTGTATACTTGCCCACAGAACTTCAGTAGTTGGTCAGTCTTAAAGAGGAATGAATGAATAAAAACAAACTTTTTCAAAGCATTCAGATTATTATGCCATCTCCTTTGTCTCTTTCACTTGCATTACCATTCCATATTCTGATCATTCTAAGTAGGGTTGCCAAATGGTCAGATTTCCTCCACACACACACACACACACACACACACTGGGCTACCCCTTTAAAAGAAGTCTGACATGCAAAAATCAGCTGGTGAAGCTTTTTTCATTCCTTTATTATTTTTTCCCTGACTGCCACAGTCAGTTGTTTGTTTATTATGAATGCTCTTCACTACCAGCATCATCCCTTTCCAATGATCCCTGTGTGAAAGATTTTATATTGTTACCAATATATTTTGGGTATTTAATCATTAAGTAAGATGCTAGACCAATGTAACAATCTCCAGTCCAGAAACATATATAATATCTGAATTCACACCACATTCACGAAAACACAACTTTTTTTTTTAACCTCATGATTCTTAGAGGTTTCCCAGCCATCTGATGCTGAGGTATTGTATAAGTTGTTTGGTGGAGCAGCAGCTGTCCAAAGCTGATCAATCAAACCTGGATCTTGTTGATCAATGGCTGAAAAAGGACACAAAGAAGAACAATATTACACTGCTGAATCACTCAGCAACTCAAAAGGAAATTATCAGGAAATTATCCTGGTTACCTGAACTATGTGCTTGATTAAATTGCATTCCAACTTCCAGAAGCTTCTCTGTTCTTGGCCCCAGTACTGGTATACATTGTGAACCATTTGAAGATTGTTTTGGGTAGTTTGCATCTCTGGGCCTAGGTGATCCAGTGCGTACTATAGGAAAAGCTGTTCTGGAGTCTACTGTGTAAGCTGTACCTGGACTATAGTTAAGCACATTAGTACATACTTTAAAAGAGACTTCATCTCCAATTATATCATCTACAACTTCTTGGTTATTGTCTGATGTTGGTTTATGTCCTCCGTCTGTGCTTTCTTGAATGACATCTGAAAAACTTGCCAGTGTGCCCTGTGACTGACTAGATCTCAAAACCTTCCATTCAAGAGGCAGGAGAGATTGGTAAGAAGTTAAAGATAATATATTATCAGCAGAGCCTCCTATCCGATACCTTGAGCGCTTCAAAGATTCCTCACCCTGGCTAGGTAAAGTCTGTGAATCCCAATCTGTTATCTGCACAAGCAGATCTCTTATTATTGGCTCATTTCCAGTGTCAGTGTGAATACTTTCCCTTGCAGTAGTATCATCTTGAATATCTTTGGAGTGTGCTGGAGAAGTCTCAAGTTGACCTGCCTTCACTAGAAAATCAGGGTTTTCTGTGGTTGCATTTGATGTTGAATCCATTGTGACTGTCAAGTTCCATCAATTCTGATTGTCCTTTCTGAATCCTAATAACAGTAATAAAATAAAATTCATATTTAGACACATTTATCAGATGTTTTCAGAACCCTACATCCAGCAAAAGTGAGGAAGTTTCCCCTGTTCTTTTGCTGCTGGATTTTCATGCCAACATGTTACTAGACAATGTGTGTGAAAATGTACAACAAAAGTATTTCCTCTCTCTCTGACAAATTCCAATAAGATACTGACTAGTGTGTAGACTGTGGAACTCTCTCCCAAAAGAAGTTTAGTTGGCCCCATCTCTCTCGGGTTTTAGGATGGCTGCAATGACCTTTTTATAGCATTGCGCCTTTAATCTGTTTTAACTGTCTGGTGCTGCACTGTGTTTTTAAAATGACCCAGTTGTCTCATACTCCTCTCATGTTGCTGTGTTAATGATTTACAGAGTGAACCTATGCGGTAAATTTTTTCATTTGAATTTTAAAATCCATAAAAACAAAATACAAAGAACAGAACAAAACAAAACAAGAACCAAACAAACATATACTACAAAGACCAAACAACATTAAACTAAAAAGGTTCCTTACAGAGTGAACCTATGGTGGTTGGGTGGGATACTAAGAAATGGATGCTCCAGGGTACAGATGCTAAGGAAGCTGCTGCGCTGGAGAGCAGCCTTTCCTTCAAAAAGGAAATACGTGTCATAACTAGAAAGTTCATTTAGCAAAGTGGTTCAATTGTATGGGATAATTCGGTAGTATCTGAAAACAGATTAGCTATCATTAAATGTAACTATCTCAACTTAATAAGACACTGTAAATTACCGGTAACACAACAGCAGTATTAAAACATATTTAGTGAGACTTAATTATTTGTGTCTACAGCAATTATTTCTCAATATACTTTAAAAGCAATTTTTATGAGCATGCAATAACTGTTGTTCAAGCTAGTTTGAAAGAGCATTTGGGAATGGTAATATAAATTAAAGTAGTTCATGAGACTTATTTTATGGACAGCAAAGACATCTCAAGCTACAGTGCATACTTTACTGTTTTGAGGTACAGTGCATACTTTACTTTTGAGGTATATTTTGAGGTATAATACTCTATGGAATAAATTAACACAAGTATTCGGATACTTCCTTGATGGCTGTTTCACACTGAGGTTAACAGTGCTGAAACAAAATAATCTTTGAATATTCATTTTTCCATTAGACGGTATAACTAGAGGAGCATCTATGCTTGAAAAGCTGGGACTTCAGTAGCCAACTCTGATTATTTCTTGTCGAAGTATTTGCAAGGACAAAGAAGCATCTATTCCCCCAGGGATTTCTTGCCTGACTTGTTAAGAATGAATGCATCATTACCAGTTTAACTGTGTTTGTGGGAATTGTGTCCTTTTATAAGTAAGGTAGTGCTTCATTCCCTTTCCCTCTGCAAGCATTGTACATATGTAAACCACCTGAAGATGGATTGGAGGGCAGATGGAAGGGGATTAGAGCATGTCTGTAAAAGTCCAGCTTGTTCCACAAGAAAAAGAGGAGGGCTGACTTGGGTGGGAGAAAACTCTTTCTGAGATGGTTGCTCTGGACTGTATATTGTTCCTATGTCCTTATATTGCTGGACTTTTTGTATTTGTATATGTCTGCTGGTCCATGACTAATAAATTGATTGACTGATTGATTTGTATATGTGCTTCTGAGCAAATAATAGGTAAACATCTCAAAACATCAAGTGATTTACAATGGCTATCCTGTGACATGATTTGGTGTCAATAGTGCAATTTTTGCAGTCCAGGGTTGAATTGGCAGTATAAGTGCATTGTCCAGGTGAGCCCAAGAAGTTGTGTTATTATACCCAAGAAGACAACAGATCGAGTAGGTAGCCTTGTATGTGACTTCATAGTGTTTGGCAGGGGGAGTGGATGGAAGAAGAAGAGTAAGATATCATGGATAATGCTGAGGAATCTCAAGGCCAGGCTGTGCCTTCAGAAACCATCCCTAAGACTTCAACTGCTTATGAGCACAACCACAGGACAGGTTACACTCTCTGTTGAACCATTTGAAAGCATGGAGGTTCTGCCAAAATGGCTAGTTGTTCAGCAGGTGGAAGGGGCAACAGCAGGAATGAAGTCCCAGCAAAAGGAGGGATATTTAGAATGGGCAGTTGAAGCAGGAAAATTGGCATCATAAGGAGTGGGTCAGGGCAGTTGAAATGATGACTCCGGTCAAGGGAAGTACTGCTATTCCCTGGAAAACTCTTGAGCAGCAACCATTGTCTCCAGATGATATCAGGGCATCATTTTGACAGTGTAGGATCAGTGGGTCTTTAAATTTGACAGGTACACTTGGCTCCTTTTCTTACTAAGAGGTCCCAACTGGCCTAGAGTAGGATGGATGTGAAAGATGCTCACAACTTCCAGAAGGTAACAAACACTTTCCTAAGACATTATATGATCATCCAGAATTTATTGACTACAGTAAAAACAATTTAGATACAAAGATGCAGAGAGTCAACATGACAGTGAACTATTTCATCCTGAATGTTCACCTATTCAGTTGTCTGAGGAATGGGAACATTATACCCCAAAAGTAGTCCAGCAATTAGACTGGAAGAATAAACAGTTCTTAGAGAAGAAAGAGAACTACTGCAGCTTCTAAACTATGTTATAATTGTGACCACCTGGGATACAGTGCATTTCTGCCTAGAAAAAGGAAATTCTCTGGGTATGTCGAAACTGCTATATGTAATGTGGTGGAAATAGAAGAGTGAAAGGTGCAAGATAAGGGTGAGCCTCTCGGAAGTGTGCTTCAGTTTCTAAACAAGGCATGCTCACCCAGTGCACAACCTTGTTCTATTGCAAAATTGGCACAATTTTCACCGTCACAGCAAATTCAGCAATGAATTCGGCAGTGGTGGGGTGCAGCCCCTGGTAGGTTCTGTGGGATGGGTGGAGCAATAGAATGTGGCCCCAATCCCTGGAAGTTGTCCACCCCACTTTAAAAGGATGCTCAAAAATGTTTTCAGCTGCTGGGATGTGCAGACTTAAGGCATGTGGGATCTATTTGTGGGACCAGGGATGTGCAGACTTAAGGCATGTGGGATCTATTTTGTTTTTTTACTAGAAGTCTGTGGTCCACCATAGGAACATGAAAAGCTGCCTTATACCAAGCCAGACCATTGGTCCATCTAACCCAGTACTGTTGACACTGATTGGCAGCAGCTCTCCAGGTTTTCAGGCAGGATTCCTTCCTAGCCCTACCTCGAAATGCTGGGGATTGGACCTGGGACCTTCTGCATGCAAAGCATGTGCTCTACCACTGAGCTATGCCCCCTCCAAACAAGACCAAAGTGTGAAATGGTAGCTTTGGATGTGGGTAAATGCTAAAACTTAAGGAACAGGGTGCCACCAAGCACATGCTCAGCTGAGGACTCAGTTTTCAGTACAAGAACTGAGCACAGTCCTTTCACACAAATATCTTTCCCCCACAGCTTTAGTCATTTCAGCAGCCTGATTTAGAAATAAAAAGCTGCACTGTTGATATTTTTAAACAACTGAGAATCAGATCTGTGAATGACTCATAGATTTACTAGTAGATCCTGAACTATCTTCTGCCCATCTCCATCTTAAACAATGAACAGTTTCACACAATCACGGAGGGAAGTGGCTTATTTTCCCTTCCCTCATGTGCCGGTTGCGAACCGCCTAATTGGCATAATTACTCTTGCTGGGTGCGAGTTGTGGTGACATCCAAACCCAGTTAGGCTGGGGTGGTTTACAAACTGGCCTGAAACCCATGGCTTGTTCTAGTTGGCTATTATAAAGGGAAGTTAGGAAGGCCAGTTAGATGGAACTGTAAATATTGTACAATATATTGTTGAAATAAGAGAAAACCTTTGCTTGCTAAGGACAATATACAGGAAGCCCTAGATAGGACAGTGATCACTCAAAATGGATAATACGGTGCTAGTGTTACTGTTGTAGCCCACTTCTAAAGACCAACTGTTTGTGAAATGGCAAAGATCATTTGAGGTATAATGGCATACTCTGTAAATCTCCCCTTTGGTAGTGCCTGATGTGGAGGTTCTCCCCAAGGCATCCCCAGCAGACTTGTCCAAGGATCTAAGGGGAGCATAAGTATATAAAGCCACTAATGAAAAGGAAAAGACATTTAGGGTGCGATCCTATGTATGTTTAGACAGAAAAAGTCCTACAACTCCCAGCATTCCCCAGCCAGCATGGGGAGTTGTAGGACTTTTTTTTCTGTCTAAACATACATAGGATTGTGCCCTTAAGTTTTTCAAAATACAAAGAGGTAAATAATTCTGGAGCTGAGTCCATATGAGAGATAAATTGAGGACTTGCAAGCCTAATTGAAAGAATGTTGTGGTTGAATTTGAAGCTTATTTCAAAAACTTTTATTCCCCTCAGCACACTTCAAAGGAGTGTGTGTGTGTGTGTGTGTAGAGAGAGAGAGATAAATTGTGGACAATTCTCTTGGATACAAAGTCAATTAGATGATCCTAAATCTACAGGGGGAAATACTGAACACTGTTCATGTACTTTCTTCAAATTAAGTTCTCAGCTTTGGATGGGTTTTCTATTGATTTCAGCAGAAAAAGTAATAAGCTGGCACATATTTTCATCTCAACTTTTTAATGATGGTTTAGGTTTTTTGCTCCCACACTCCCTACCTTCTCCAACGTAGGGTATTTATTTATACATTTTAAAAAGGAGGACATGTGGCTCATTTTGTCATTTCTTCCTCAAGCGATTGTATTTTCCCTGGGAATAATACTAGAATGAAATAAAGACCCAACTTAAGAACTAGCTGGCTAGTTTTATTTTGTTTAGAAGAACACTTCAACAGAATGAATTAGCTGAGAATGTGAAAGAAGGAAAAATGTTGGTCCTATATGTCAGAAATCTATCATGCAAGGTATTTTTAGAATTGGTTTGGATAGCCAATTTTCAATTTTACACTGTGCTGAACCCGTTAAAATGGTTGTAGCAGTTATTACCAATTTTAAAGTTGAAAGTGCAATGTTTCTCAGTGGAATGAGTGTTGGGGGGAAGGGTCTTATAGCAAAATCTTATCCTAGTTCTAGCAACTCTATCTCTAACAGGAAGAATACAAACTGCAGGGACACCGCAGAGACTGAATGGTATATGGAAGCATGGGCTCTCCTCTCCCACAAGCAAACCACCTATTTTATCAGATACATGAAACCTTTAGTAGGCTTCAAAAGAACTCATAGCTAGTTGTTTTGTAATTAATTATGCTAAGTTTGAGACAACAGGGAGAAAAAGAGAGAGATGACTCATGTTGTGCTTGTAGTCCAAAAACGTATGCAAACATCATTTACATACAATAGGCATGGTCTCTCTTGTGCTTAGGTTTAAGAAAGCCATAAACATGGGACAAGGTGTCCCAAATTTATTATCTACCTAGGCAGAGGCTTCATTTAGGTTATCTTGGATCTATGGTAACCAGTAATTTGCACCTTAAGGAGAAACTAAACATTTTTAGTGGTATAGCCAACATCACTTTTGACAGACATTAAACTTGCCTGGAATAATACAAAAATGGACAAAAATGGTGAAGTATCAATGTGTGCTCTTAGTACTTTGTCCTGTGGAAGTGGGATATGGATCACCTCCAGCTGAAAAGTAGCAGTAGCTCAACAGTTTTTATGTTTATACTGCATTCCTAGCAACATAAGACTACCCATGCACATATGGGTCCTGGCCAAACTTATCAGACATCTTGTCTCTTGTACAGTTGTCCTTATACAAGACAACTAAGGTAGTTTGGGGACAAACACAGGATTCAAAATGAATGCATATATCTAAGGACATGCTTTAGGGCGAGACAGTCAATCCTAAAAAAATAGTCTTCCAAGGTCTAATGCAGGGGAGCAAAAAGCACAGGCCACTGGCAGCCCCCCCAAGCCCTATCTTACTCCAAGAACCCCCCCCAGCCTCTGCTGTTGAAAAAACCATGACATCACTGCCACCAACCATAAAATGGGGGGGGGGGAGAGAAAGAAAATTTCTTTCAAAATGCCAAACTGCTGGTAAATGAATATCCCCATCCACCCCCTGTGGCTCAGTTGCTCCCAGGGGAAACTTCCAGGTTATGTAGCTTCTGTGGACACTCTAGGAGGCATTGCAGGAAACACAGAGCCTTCCAAGAGCAACTCCCCCCCCCCCCGACTATATATATATATATACACACACACACACACACACACACACACACATATATACATATACAGTCATGCGTTGGATTGAGAGCATAATTTGTTCCGGAAACATGCTTGTCATCCAAAACACTCTTATATCAAAACGAAATCCCCCCAAAAAAAATTTGTACAGAGATTTTTAATTTAAGCCGTACTACAGTACTTGTATTGCAAGACGTCGCTTGTATATCAAGTAAAAATAAAATTAAAAAAACATTTAAAAATTTGCTTGTCTTGCAAAACGCTCTCAAACCAAGTTACTTGCAATCCAAGGTATAGTACTGTATGCAGTCATGTGAAAAAGAAAGTACACCCTTCTCAAGTTCCATGGTTCCACGTATCAGGACAGAAGAAAAATCATCGGGCCCATAGCAGGTCTCAAAATTAGGTAAAGACAACCTCCGATGAACAACAACACATGACAGAGTACACCGTGGCATTATTTATTGTACAGAAATACAGCCAAGATGGAAAAGCCATGTGGGAAAAACTAAGTACACCCTTACTGCTGCCATAGGTATGAAGAGGCTAAGGAGCAGCCAGGTGCTGCTAAGCAAATGCCCTTGATGAATTGATCATCAGCAAGTGTGACCACCTCTATAAAAGCTGAAGTGTCAGGAGTTTGCTGGTCTCCAGCAGTCAGGTGTGTGTTACCACGATGCCAGGGAGAGAAAACATCAGCAATGATCTTAGGGAAGCAATTGTTGCTGCCCATCAATCCGGGAAGGGTTATAAGGCCATTTCCAAACAATTTAAAGTCCATCATTCTACAGTGAGGAAGATTATTCACAAGTGGAAAACATTCAAGACAGTTGCCAATCTTCCCAGGACTGGACATCCCAGCAAATTCACCCCAAGGGCAGACCGTGCAATGCTCAGAGAAACTGCAAAACATCCAAGTGTTACATCTCAGGCACTACAGGCCGCAGTCAGCAGGTGCAACATTAAAGTTCATGACAGTACGATTAGAAAAAGACTGAACAACAAGTATGGTTTGTATGGAAGGGTTGCCTGGAGAAAACCTCTTCTCTCTAAAAAGAACATGGCAGCACTGCTTGGGTTTGCAAAGTTGCAAATGAACAAATCACAAGCCTTCTGGAACAATGTCCTTTGGACAGACGAGACCAAAGTGGGGCTGTTCGGCCATAATGCACAGTGCCACGTTTGGCGAAAACCAAACACAGCATCTCAGCACAAACATCTCAGACCAACTATCAAGCACGGTGCTGGAGGGGTGATGATTTGGGCTTGTTTTTCAGCCAGAGGACCTGGGCACCTTGCAGTCATTGAGTCGACCATGACCTCCTCTGTATACCAAGGTATTCTAGAGTCGAATGTGAGCCCATCTGTCTGGCAGCTAAAATTTGGCCGAAATTGGGTCATGCAACAGGACAATGATCCCAAGCACACCAGCAAATCTACAATAGAATGGCTGACAAAGAAAAGAATCAAGGTGCTGCAATGGCCCAGTCAAAGTCCAGACCTCAACCTGATTGAAATGCTGTGGTGGGACCTTAAGAGAGCTGTGCATAAACAAATGCCCGCAAACTGCAATGAACTGAAGCAATGTTGTAAAGAAGAGCAGGCCAAAATTCCTCCACAATGATGTGAGAGACTGATCACGCCATACCGAAAACGATTACTTCAATTTATTGCTGCTAAAGGTGGTTTGACCAGCTATTGCAGGGGCTTCAAACTAAGGCCTGCGGGCCACATCCGGCCCGCCTTGCCTTTTTATCCGGCCCGCCGGCCGATTGGCGGAAGCAGACTTTTAAAAAATTCTTTCGTTTCAAGCGCCGATTCTTTTAATTCTTTTCCATAATATGGAAAAATTAGTGGTGGTGTTTTACCTCTTCTGTATGAGCTGATGAAGCTAAGTCAGATTTCTAATGTTTCAAAAATGCTACTTTGGATTGAAGCAGAGTATGCTCATTTGTGTGATGGCAAAAACAAAAGTATATTCGTGTTAGGCATGAAACAATTGTGCAACTATATATGTAAATACCACCAGCCCTGCCAGGAGTATTCATTCATATTCCCCCTTCTTCCCTCCCCATTCCTTTTTCCTTGTGTGTAGTGTCTTTTTAGAGACTGTAAGCCTGCGGGCAGGGACTTGTTAATTGCTGTAAACCGCCCAGAGAGCTTCGGCTATTGGGCGGTATAAAAATGAAATAAATAAATAAATAAATAAAACAACTTTCCATTAAAGGGGGAAAAAATTCACCCCTATCAATTAAAAAAAAAAGGACCCGGGTCCTTTTTTTTTTACTTGATCCATTCATTCATATATTTTTCAAACTATAGTCCGGCCCCCCAACAGTCTGAGGGACAATGAACTGGCCCCCTGTTTAAAAAGTTTGAGGACCCCTGAGCTATTGAATCATAAGGTGTATTTAGTTTTTCCCACATGGCTTCTCCATCTTGGCTGTATTTCTGTACAATAAATAATGCCACAGTGTACTCTGTCATTTGTTGTTGTTCATCTGAGGTTGTCTTTACCTAATTTTGAGACCTGCTACGGGCCCGATGATTTTTCTTCTGTCTTGATACGTGGAACCATAGAACTCGAGAAGGGTGTACTTTCTTTTTCACATGACTGTATAATCCAATTTGCACATCATTTGTACAAATGGTGTGACCCAGAAAAAAAATGTGTAAAACATTTCCAAAATTGGGGGAAAAAATCACTACAGTCCGCTGCCACTTACCAGAACAGAAACACTCAGAATCCCATCAGGCTCAAATGGAATGGAATTCCCAGTGTCACACATCCCTACTCATTATTTATTTATTTATTTATTTCATTTTACTCATGGCCAGGGGTTGAATATTCAGGATGGCACCTGCGGGCATTGCAGTTCATCATTGCTTAAATAAGCCACAATGAGCTGCAGCATGTGCGAACCTAGTCAGTAGCTTGCCTAAGGCCATCTAGTGAGTTCATAACAGAGGTAAGATTTGAACCATGGAGTACCACAACCTCTGCTAAGTCTCTTAGACATTTTGTCACACTAGTTCTCATGACTGGTAATGTTGACACCATTTCCAGGTGTAGCTGTCATGTCAGCTGATGCTAGCTCATCTGAGGGTGGAAACTTGTGCATGGATTTTTCTTACTGGATCAGAATTAATATTTACAATTCCTGGGTTTGTGTACACAGGGAAAGAATGAGAACAGGTGGACAGAGGTGAAGAGAAAAGGAAAGAACAGAACCAAGAAACCAAACTATGGTAATGGAGGTGGAGAGAAGATGTCAATCAAACCTAGCTAGGGAAAAATGAGAGGAGAGTATAAGAGGATTGATCCTTTTCACTGAAAAAGATTGCAAGATTTTCAGCAGTTCTACCAAGGAAGAGTGTAAGGGGTGGTGTAAGAAGAAAGTCCAAGTGAACAGAGAGAACATGACCTGAATGATGAGTAGCATGTGTGAAATGAAAAATCGAGATCCAAGGAAGTGGAATGAGGGAGAAGATGAGAGGCTGAGGAATCAGGATTATCAGTGTGAATGTTGAGATCCCCAAGGATGAGGGAAACTGAAATCACAAGAACAAGCAAAGCCAAGAATCAAAGCACCAAGCACCAAGAATCAAAGTTAGAAAGAAGAGGTGCCAACATCAGGGAAGAGGATAAAAAAGATTAGAGTGCAGCATTATATATTTGGTAATTTGATGTGTTGAACTACAAAGTAAAGGAATGTGCAAATGTGTACAGGTGAAGTGTAGATGCTAGCTACATATTTAACACAACTTAAAAGTTGAGCCCTAAGAAATAAGTCCTTATAGATTCAATGGGGTTACTCCTAAGTAAGAATACATAGGATTGGAACTTGAACAGAAGCTCCCATTTAATAAACATTTCAACATAAGCATCCAGATAATCAAACAACCAACAACATGATAAATGATGCTATATTTTCCTTCCTCAGGTTTTGAAAGATAAATGGCACATGATTACTACAACTGTTACACCCAATAGCAGTTTTGCACACAGCAAATTAATTATGTGAAAAAATGTAATGGGTAAATTGCTGCACACAAAACTATTTAAGCACACTCTTGAACAATCACATTTGCCAAATTTCACATAATACTTACCAGAAATGCAGGAGTCTTGAACCTTCAGAGAATGGCCATTCAACACAGCTATTTAATCTTTATTGCAGTGAAATGTCTCAGTTGCGGCAGATGTTGATGAGGCCATCTGGAAGTAGTAGTGACAGGACAAATAAGTAAAATGTAGTTCTTTTTTACTGCTCCCTGAAGAGCCTTAACTAAAATGTCCTTCTAATTTAAAAGCATCTGGAGCTATTTATCACAAACAGTTTAACAATGCTACTGGCTGTTATGGGAAAATACAGAACAAAATAGACTAGAAATGGTTGTAGAGCCCACCGCAGGGAATGTAGAACCTAATCTAACTGTGGTTTCTGGTTCTTCCTTGAACTTACCAGCATGTCGAATATTAAATAGCTGCAAGTTATTATAAACTAGCACTGCAACTGACACACACTGAAACAAGCCTTCTGTACAGATTTGGCAGGTGGAGAGAAGAGTAAGCATGTTTGTACTTTGTGTACATTAACATGTGATAATGGCTGTATGCAGTAGTTTGTGAAATCTTTACTGCTTTTTCGAAAAGCAAAACTGTGTAAATGGTCTGCATCATATGCTACATTATAGGCATGAAGGGGATTGTTCTGGTAAGTGTATGAACCACTCCATAGAAAATAGAGGATGTGGTAAAAGCCATAATCAAGTGAAAGAATGAGAGGTGTAGCAGATTGAAATAAGAAACTAAAGGGGCAACAAATACAGGAAAATGCATGGTGAAATATTTGGTATAGTTAGCTTTTGTACTAGTTCCAGAGATTAAGAGATGTGAAAATGATTTGAGAGAGGCTTCACTTTACATAGTGTCTACACATTTTTTGTCCCACTGTCACCTCAAACCAAATAGATTTTTCATGTATTTTAACAATTAACCCCACCCCAAACTGGTTTATTGAGGCAAAAGTGGGATGAGTGTAGATGTCATGCAGTGATCCCTCTTTCAAAGCCCCTTTCACTCTCTGAAAAAACTAATAAGAGATGCAAAAATAGGAAAACTGATATATCTAAAAGATGCAATTATGCAAGATTTCAAGTTGCACAGGGCTCTTCAATCAGGCAGATGGAAATGGAGATATTCTCAACTACATACCATGCAAGGTTATTTATAATGCAAATTATTCTTAATCATTTCATGCAAGTAGTGGCCTAATCACAGTTTTTGATGAGCCAAAAATTGTTGAAATGGCTTACAATTTGTAACCAACATATTTATTATTTTGTGTACACTTGAAAAACTAAATATTTTGTAAATACTTAGCTCTCCTACGCACATTAGAAACTTTGGGCATAATCCAATGGGGCACTTATGCCCCTGCCGATTCTCTTACACCCCACCAATTCCGTTGTGCAAGCGGCCTCCACTACTTGCGCCATGGAGATTTAGTGCTTCCGGGGCAATCTGAATTGAGAAGAAATGCTCGTTTTGAAAGGAGGCAGGTCAGTGGAGCTCGAATAAGGCAGCTCCACCAACCTGCCTCCTTCCAGAAACGAGTGTTTCTCCTCATTTTGGGGCTCCCCTAGGAAGTGCTAAATCTCCATTGCGTAAGTGGTGGATCCTGCTTGTGCACCAGAATTGGCAGGACCCACCACTTGTGGAAGGGAATTGTCAGGGTGTAAAGGAATTGTCAGGGGTGTACACCCCATTAGATTCTGCCCTTTGTTTTCTTCCTGTGGAGTGTACTGCAAATAAATAAATAAATAAATAGTATGTCCTCTTTTTGGACGTTAAATACTCAGATTTTGGAAATTTAAAAAACGTTCTTGAATATTCAAACTCATTGATTCTAAATCCCTCCTTTATTTTTGTTAGCATATTAAAAAGGAACCTTTAAATGAGCGGTGGGGAACATGTGGCTTTCCAGATGCTGATGGACTGCAACTCCCATCCGCTCTAGCCAGTATAGTGAATGGTTAGGGATGATGGGAGTTGCATCTGGAGGACTGCATCCTCCAGGTGCAACAACATCTGGAGGACAACATGTTTCCCATTCCTGCATTAAATTCTGGGAGTGAGGTTGAGGTACACTATGTTTTTAAATGAAAAGGCTTCTCTCAGATACATATTAATAAGCTGAAACCCCCTTGATGTCAAGAACAAGAACATTGGTATGCAATTTGTGTGGGGGCTCTTTTCTGAACTCAAAGTAGAGAGCTGGATTTTTCCATTTACCTGAGGATGGACTATAAGGTTTGTCTTCCTTATTTATTTTAGACAGTGATTGGAATATATTCTTCCCCTCTTCATCTACAGAAGTTATTTATATATTCCAAAATCCATATTAAAATAACATATGTATTAGACCAACTGAAAGGTCACAAAATAGTGTGCAAGCTTTTGAGTTCTCCAGACCTCTTCATCACACTAGGTGGTAACGCAAAAGTGGGGTGGAGAGGGGAAAAGTGGCTGATGCTAAAGTCATGGAATTTTTGGAATTCCAAAAATTGGAATTTTGGGGTTTTCTTATTGCTAGCATGACTGCCTTTGCTATTTATATATGATATACATCTAAATATAGCTGAGATTTAGCCTTCTTTCATTCTGTCTGAAGTAGACTTCTGTGTACCTTGAAAGGCTGCACGCAGAAGCTGACTTCCAGCACAGTGCCCATATTGTATTTGCAACGGTGTATGGCATAAGAAAAGAAAATTAGAATGGTCAAGAAGTGACAAGAATATAATAGATGTATGGCTTTGGGGAGATAATGTTGAGAAAATGTTTCTCAAAAATGGATACATTTCAAGGAAAAAAAGTGAAGGTGAATTAAACAATATTTGATTGCTCAATTTCATATGTAACACATATTGAGCAGTGCAATGGATTGGGTAATTCTCAGCATGCCCATAGTCTTACCGTATGTGCAGTAAATTATGCAATGCATCAATTAATATTTACATACTGAAACCTTCTCCAACAAAGCAGCACACATTTGGGGGAAGAATTCACCAAGAAAAAAATAAGTCTGGATTTGGGGCTTGGGTTTTGCTTTGGTACAGTAATATCTTGGATTACGAGCATAATTCGTTCCAGAACCATGCTCGTAATCCAAAACACTCGTATATCAAAGCGAGTTTCCTCATAAGAAATAATGGAAACTCAGCAGGGAGCCCCACCGCGCCTCCACGGGGCTCCCTGCCAGGGAGCCAGCTTGCTTTGCCTGTAGACAGAGTATCTCAAAGCAGCTAATGAAAATTTCAGAGAGAGAGAGAGAGAGAGAGAAGGGGGAGAGAAAGAGAGAGATGTGGAGGATCAACAACCTGCAGAGGGAGCGGTGGCTCCCTGCCCTTAGGCAAAGCAGTGGGAGGCTTTAAATTTGAAAGAGGAGCAAGTCTTGCAACAGGAGCTACCGCAGAGCGTGTGGCTCCTGTTGCGAGACTTGCTCGTCTTTCAAATTTAAATTTATGCTACAATTTTGCTCATCTTACGAGAAGCTCGCATACCGGGTTACTCACAATCCGAGGTATTACTGTATATATTTTAGAATCTTGCAGCACATAAAATAATTATCCCAGTTACAGTACCTAAGACAGCCGGCTAAGCATATTCATATATCTTTTTATGCGTTATTCTTTGAAGATATGAATGGGCGTGGGCTATAGATTGACTTAATGAAAGTTTAAAAATAGAGCTTATTTAATGGGATATGAAAATGTATTGAGGTTAAAGATCTTCATTTTCTAAAAATCACTGTATGTTCTACAGATGTAACCAGTCTATAAGAGAGAAAAATTAGATACTCGTTGCTAAGCAATTTGAAGCACTTGTCCTTTAAACAGGAAGCATAATCTACATTCAGTTGGAATAGTTATACAGGAGGTCACAATGCCCTTGACTGTTGTTACATGTTTATTTTCTTCATTTTGGTTTGTATTCGTCAATAAGAACATTTTAAAACCATCTTAAACATGTTTAGGCTCTCCGTGCAGCCTTTCATACAATCAGCTGGAGAGCGATAGAATTATTTTGGTACCTCTCCCTTTATCGATCTCAATCTCTTTTACTTTTAACATCTGAAGCATTTATTATTACACACGGAGACTGTAATCCTATACACCTGGGGTGGGCAACATGAAGCCCGTGGACAGTATGTGAACCCCACCACCCTCAAATTTGGTGCTGTGGAGGTGACAGTGGCAAAGCAACCAGGAGTTTGCCACCAAACGTTGGCTGCAAACCAGAATGGTGGTCTGAAAAGGCCAAATGTAGCATTAAAACAAGATGTGCACCTTGTTTTAAAGCTAAATGTAGCTTTTTTAGGCCACCGTCACATTTTGCAGCTGAATTTCGGAGACAAACCACTGCTTGTTTTGCTGCTGCCACTACTGAAATTCAGCAGCACAAAGCAGTGTAGCCCCCCTGGGGGGGGTCTAGGGGGTTTGAAATTCACACCCGGAGACCCAGAAGTTGCCCACCCCTGCTATACACACTTACGAGGAAGTAGTTCCTTTGAATTTAGTGAGCTTTACTTCTGAGTAGACACATATAGCATTTTGCTCTGTGCCTGTAGATCACATCTTTTAAAAAAATAACTTTGACCAATCATTCTATAATAACGCTCTTTTCTCCCACACTCCAATTTATTTCACTGATCTTACTTGGATATTCAAAATTACATATGCTTCAAAATTGTGTGAAGCATATGTAGTTGTCATGTATTTATTCAATTCCATGTCTACCTCCCTATTCAAAGGACAATTGGCTGTGTCCTAAATTGTTCTCTGGTAAGATTAACTACCAATATAGCACTATTATTATGGTGTAATAACATCTAGGTAACCTTCCAGTACACAGTTGAACATATGAAGCTGCCTTATACCAACTCTAGCCCCTGGTCCATCTAGTCTAAATGGAGTGGGTTTCCTGGGCATCATACAGAGGTCTTTCCTAACCCTGGTTAAAATCAGAGATGCCAGCAATTGAATCTGGGGCCATTGGCATGAAAAGTGTGTGTCATGAAAAGTGTGTGTTCTGCCATTGAGCCCTCTGCCAGTTAAGCACAGTCAGTCAAACAGCCCGATTCTAACTTTATTTAAGTCCCACTAAGTTCAGTGGTATTTATCTCCCATTAAATAGTTAGAATAGGGCTGTAAGGCTGGGTTCAGACATAACATGAAACCATGACTTATTTAGCTAAACCATGGTTTGTTTTAATGTGTGAAACCAAACTTGCCCAGAAATCATAGTTTGTTTATGGCCAACAAACCAGGCTCTGAAACCACAGTTTGAAGCTGGTTTGCAAACCACAGTTTGTGCTAAATGTGGTTTGCTGTTATGTTTGAATTCACAGCATTGGAAAATCAAAGTTAGGGTCATTGCTCCGCCTCAAGAGGCTATTGTATCATAGAGATGAGATGGAACACATACACATTTGAAGCTGAGTCCTGAGCAGATAGAAAGCCAAAGTAGACAAGCATCTCAAAACTATGGTTTGCCTGCTGTTGTACATCTGGAAGCTTGCTCTATGGTGTAGGTTCTTCTTCATTATGGTTAGCACAAATCATGGTTTCATTTAAATTTGAACTGGTCCAGTGTACGCTTAACAGTGTTCTAGACTTCAGCTCTCGATAGACCAGGTTTTTAATATTCTTCTATCTTGAAGGTTTCAGGGGAGAGCAATCCTATGGTCCCGGAAGAGTGTTCCAGGAAACTGAAGATTTCTTTGGAGTCCCTGCTCTGAGGCTGTAGACACTGCTACAACCTCAGAAGGGGCACTCTGGAATCTGAGCACACCCCGCCCCCTCATAGCTGCAGCAGAAAGGACCATACCAGCTGCTTTATGAGGTCTGTAAGAGGGCATTCCAGTGGGGGGGGGGGGGCAGAAGAGAGGCCAGATTATAAAGAATCTCCTTTACAAGGGCTCAGAGGCCCATCTAGAGGAAAAATGAATCCTCCCTCAAACATCTTGCTAATAAGCAAACATGGTCCCATAGAAACAAATGTAGACAATCGCATTTACTGTAATAAGCTTTGGCGTCAACACCAATGCAGAAGGTTTACTGGAAGAGTTCAGTTGGTGCTAATGGATTATTACTGTAAACTAATCAGGGATGAGAATAGTAATAAGCTCATCAAAATTGTATCTCATCAGTAGTTTGTTACATTGTTTGCTACAGGCTTGCGACTGGTTAGCTTAATCACTTTTCTTTAATGACCATGCTGAATTTTACACTCCCACTGCAATCTGAAGGAAACTGACAAATACACTTAAAGCTACTCAGAAAGCTACATGAGATTGTAAAGACATCATAAATCTGAATCGTGGGCAAATATGACATTCAATATAGTTCAAAATCCAGGACATGATGGAAACAATGTGGGCACAGCTAAAAGAGAAGTTGATGCCTTTCAGTGAATATTTCTGATTAAAACAATAGTAAGACATTGATTTTAATGGGGGTTGGATGGCACCTAGGAATCATGGGATTTTCATAGAGCTCACTTGCCCCTTTTATTTAAAAAAACAAAAATAGCTTCCCTAATTATTATTTCTACCTAGGAGAATCAAAATAAGAGGGAAAGGATTAATGTCTAGCTTAATGAAAAATATATAAAAGAAATATTAGAGGCAGCAATGTCATTACCAAACTGCGAACAGATCTGTGGCACTTGATTTGGCAAATGTTAAAAACTCAGTATTTTTCTCCTTGCTATCACAGTCTTCTGTTTTGCTTTCTACTGTTGTCCCTGCCCTCAGAACGTCCCCCCCCCCATTATTGGAATAGAAACTTGACCTACAAGCCTCAGAAGAAAACCCAGAAGCCAAACTAAAGCTTTAACATCCAGACAGAAAGAAAAAGAGGGGGGGGGGAGCAGAAACCCACTTTATTTAATACTTACCAAATGTTTAAGGTGCATGATTATTATGTTGCCAAGTGGATTTTTATTCTGTAGGCAGTGACAATCCTGCAAGCTACACATTTTTCAATTGATAGGGTGATTTTGCACAACTTTTTTTTTTTGTCCTTTAAAGGAAAGATTCAAAATGCAAGGAGCCACCTTGTGGATAATTTGGTGATCTGACCCACACAGCCTTTCATCATAATTATTACATCAAGTACAATCTGGAAGCAAAATAAAATAATAATAATAATAATAATAATAATAATACAACCACCTTCCATACAGCCAGATATGAAATAGTTAGACAGGAACAAAATAAATCATAGTAAAATCTTTGCACCTCATTCTTGCGGCTGTTCTGCAGCTGCGAACAGCTTCTAAAACTGGTGGGCATTAGAAGCTCAGCTCCCCCACAACCCCATAACTCCCTGCGCCATAATTGCTCTTGGACGATATCAGGAGTGTCACCTACCTGCTTCGCCCCCTCCTCCCGGGAAGCTGTAGCTTTCTAGCGAGGGAAGGGTGGGGACTTATTTCCTCTCAAGGCTGGTCTCTCTCTCTCTCTCTCTCTCTCTCTCAAGCCCTGATCAAAGCGCAGATTAACTAGCGCGACTGAGCACGGAAGCCTCCAGCTGAAATCCGGTGTCCATTTACTTGGGAGTAAGCCCATTGAAAGCACCGAGATTTCCTTCCAAGTAAACCAGCAGAGGCTTGCGCTGTCGGTTCCCTTCCCCCCCTCCCTTTTAACTCTAGGAAGAGGCGACTAACGCTCCCCTCCCGGAGAGACTCCTACTCACCCGCTGCGCTTCCTCCTCTCCCCCCCCCGCGCCCCCCATTTTGATGGTCTGCGTCTGCCGCACCGCTGAGCATTTGCAGCACAGGCAGCCAGACACCCACGGGAGGACCAGAGCGGAGCCGTTTGCCGAAGGCCCGAAGCAGGTCGGGGGACTTGCTTCCCTTCAGCATCACGGTTAAGCCCTCCCCCGCCTCACTGGGGCAGTTGGAAGGAAAGGCCGAGGCTGCTCGTTCACCTGCTGTGGCGAGAACACCGCGGGAGCCTCTCCCTCCCTGCGGATGCCAAAACAATTCGAGCTCCACCGGCTCGTTCATAAAAGCTCTGCATTGTGGCTGACAACCACCGGCTGCCCCCCCCCCCGCCGCCGCCGCCGCCGCGCCTTCCCGCCTAAAAAGACTTCTGTGGCGGTATCTTCGTTAGCGCGAACAAATCGCGCTAGTTAGAGCTGCTTCTGTAGAAGAGGTTATTCAGAAAGGTCTCTCCCTTCCCTTCTGTACTGCTCACTTACTCTCCATTATGAACGCCCTCATAAGGCTGCAAAGCGAAAATAGAAATTGAAGAGGAACCGTTACATGTACGAACCCACATGAGAAGGATATTGTGCAGCCACCATGCCCAATACATTTTAGAAATTGTTACTCAAAGTCCACGTAATTCCTGCTGCTCATTTATTTTTTGAGTGTGTAGTGTCAGATTATTTGCATATATGAAATCTTTATAGCCTATATTTAAAATTACCATGTGAATTCTAGGCACATCATTTTGTAATTGGTCCATATGATTCCTCCCCCCATCCCCTTCATTAACTGAGGGATGGGGTTTTCTTTTTCTTCCCTTTAACAGGTTGGGAAATTTGGGTTAAGTACTCCCCAATTTTGACTTCACCGTATGTACATATCTTTCTTCACCACCTCTCCAAAATAACAGTTTAATGAGATCAGATGGGGGCAGAATATAGAATTCATTTATTTTTAGCTGAGCACATACAGTGCTGACTTCTACTGTATCAGTAATGATGCAGGTAAACTACAAATCAAAATAGAAACTACTGAGGATACTTGAATCAAAGGCAGCCAAGTAATTTTGGTATTTAAGGTGGAAAATATAAATGGCATCCTCTAACTTAACAACGGGCACAATCCACAAGGAAATTTTCCTGTGACAAACTAGTTGAATTGAATGGGAACTCCACAAGTGTTCCCATTCCCATCCACATGGTGGATGTTAGCGTTTGGGTCAGGTCTGCCTATCTCCCACACACTCTGCCGCCCTTAATGACACCCAACACCTCTTTCACAAAAGGGCTGCTTCTGCTCATGTCCATTTTTTCTTGTTCCCCCATTTCTCTACAGCTGCCATTGTGAATAAAACACAAAATAGTGAAAGCTTGAAATACTGCAGCTAGTAATGGCAGGAATCATGGACCTACTATGTACTACCTAGAGAGTCACATCAAGGAGTGGTTGTGATGTAGAAGGATTGGGCATTTGTTGAAAGAGAACAGTATGTGCATGCATGGTATAAATCATTCCCTCTGTTTCAGACGGTGAATGCTGGTGCTTAACAGCATCATTCACACAGGCTTGGAAGAACCCCAAAGTTTACAGTAGAAAAAAATCTTTAGGAAAAGAAGTCCTAAGGGGATGAGGAACCCCCAAACCCTCCCAATGAGGAATGAGGCCAAAGAATGCTGATTGTTGTAGAAAAACAAGCAACATTTTGTTGCAGGCTCCACGTAAATTTTTTAAAGGCCTTTAAAATGTGGCCTACATTTTGCAGCACTTCAGTTTCCACTCTCAAATGAAATAATGGGAGAAAACATAGCTTAGTAAAAGTCTCTATGGTTGCTCTCTGCGTTGAGCTTTTAAACCTATGTTTTTTGTCACAGATTTTATTATCCTTTGTACTTTAGCTTTTATGTGATTACATTTCCAGCGAAGGTGCTGCAATTACTTCATTGGCAGATATAAAGATTATTTAGATCCATGCCAGTTGGGCTTCAGGCCTGGACATGGGACGGAAGCGGCCTTGTTCGCCTTGGTGGATGATATGAGGAGGGCTTTGGATAGGGGCGAATGCTCTTTTCTAGTCCTCAATTTCTCAGCGGCTTTTGATACCGTTGACCACAGTATCTTCCTGGACCGCCTGGAGGGGTTGGGAACGGGAGGCACTGTATTGCATTGGTTCCGGTCCTTCCTCTCTGGAAGGTACCAGAAGGTAGTTCTTGGGGATGAGGCTTCGGACCCTCAGCCGCTCACTTGTGGGGTGCCACAGGGTTCCATCCTCTCCCCGATGTTATTTAACATCTACCTGAAGCCGCTGGGAGCTATCATCAGGAGGTTTGGGGTGCGCTGTCATCAATATGCGGATGACACGCAGCTCTACCTCTCCTTCAAGTCCTCACCAAGGTTGGCTGCTGAAACCCTGTCCAAGTGCCTGGAGGCAGTGGGTGGCTGGATGGAAAGGTACATGCTGAAACTGAACCCCGACAAGACCGAGGTACCTCTGGTGGGAGACAAGGGAAAGTTAGGGGATGTTGACCTGGTGCGGAATGGGGTACATCTACCCCTGAAGGACCAGGCCCGCAGCTTGGGGTTCATTCTAGACTCCCAGCTGTCCATGGAGGCTCAGGTGTCAGCTGTGAGCCGGGCGGCGCTGTATCAGCTCCATCTGATACAGCAGTTGCGCCCCTACCTTCCTAATCATCTGCTCCCATCAGTGGTTCATGCCTTGGTCTCCTCTCGCCTAGACTACTGTAATGCGCTCTACGTGGGGTTACCCTGGAAGACGGTTCAGAAGTTGCAGCTGGTACAGAATGCAGCAGCTCACCTGGTTAAAGGCTGCCGCCGGCGTGATCACATCACTCCAGTGCTCAAAGAGTTGCACTGGCTACCAGTTGTTTGCCGAGCCGAATTCAAGGTGTTGGCGTTGACCTTTAAAACCCTGTACAGCTCCGGTCCAGTTTATCTCAAGGAGCGCCTCCAGCAACATCAAGTAGGCCGCTCAACAAGATCTGCCACGGACAGACTAGGAGGAGGGCCTTTTCTGTGGCAGCCCCCAATTTATGGAACGCTCTCCCCAGTGACCTCCGCCATGCCCCTTCCTTGATTAGCTTCTGCCGTGCATTAAAAACGTGGCTTTTCAGGCGGGAATATGGGGTGGGTTAGGATTTTAAAGTTTTGTACTGTTTTTAATTGTGTTTTATACTGTGTGTGTGTGTCCCCCCCCCCCCCGTATTTTATTGGATTGTACATTGCTCAGAGTGGCCGGATGTCTGGCCAGATGGGCGATTCATAAATAAATAAATAAATAAATATGCTGATAAATCTCAAGTTTCTTGGGTTGTTCAATAGAGCAGGTGGGAGAACTGTCTCATTACTTATTATTTGTTGCCAGGTTTTATTATACCTTAAGGGGGGGAAATGGAGCCTGCACCTTTTAAAAATGATTTATCTAATTGATTCTCACTCTCATTGGATGGTAAAACAAAATAGACTAATAATAAATAAAATTGTCATTTCTGGCCAGCAATATCTAAATTTGTACATAGAGGTTATTTGTTTTGGGCCAGCTTGTGTCTTTGTTTCTTTTGTTTGCTCTATCCTCTATTGAAAGCAAAAAATGCAAGGAGGAAGATAAGGCTATCAATGGCTACTAGTCATGATGACTATATATTGCTTCCAGTATCAGAGGCCTCTGAATACCAGTTGCTGGGAAACATGAGTAGGAGGGTGCTGTTGTACTCATTCTGCTTGTGGGCATCCTAAAACAGAATATTAGATAGGCCTTTAATCTGATCCAGCATGGCTATTAAACTTTTGAAACATGAGAAGTATGATTGGCCTCTTGAAAGGGTAGATAACATTAGATGAGCATGGTTAACCACAGAGCATGCCTACTCTTTCAGGTAAGGATAGAGAATAATCACCTTCATCCTTATCAGCCTTCCTGCCCTTTAAGATCAGCAAGAGAGACCCTTCCCATTTGCCCACCCCTTAGAGGGCAGTTAGGTGGGAAAATATATGAGAGAGGGCCTTTTCTGCAGTAGCCCCACACCTCTGGAATGAGTTGCCACCAGCAGGCTGCCAGGTCCTATCACTGTAAGCTTTTAGGAAGCCCTGAAAACTTAGTACTTTACTTTGGCCCTCCCCTGATTATGTTTTATCAGACTGGGTTGTAGCTGCAATTGCGCGTTGTAGATTTTGTCTTATGCTGGTGTTTGCTGTTTTTTTATGTTTGCTGTTTTTCTTACCAGATTGGTCTTCATTATGTAAATTTTACTGTTGTATGCTGCCGGGGGGGGGACTCTTGTCCTGAAAGGCAGCCAAGAAATATTTTAAATAAATAAATAACATCCTGAGTGTATGAAAACTGAAAGCTATAATAAATTCTACTTGTGGACTGAAACTGAATAGAAAGTGAGGACAGAAATATATTAACTATGTTAAAATTAAATCTAATCTACAAATTGAATTGTGAATTTTGCACACAAATGTTCAAAATATTTTTGCAGCTGTCATGCCATTAAATTCTAATATTACAAAATTTGCAAGGTCAATAAAATAATACCTTTATCAGGATCACCCAATATTCACTATGCAGTATGAGCTTCTGAGGTGTACAGAACTCTTCTTCCTCAGGCTACTGATTAGGATCAATGTCCTAATAAATATATTATTTTACTGACCCTAAGCATGACCAAAATGACAAACAGAATTTAATCTTGCCACAAAATTCAAATGTTGCAATTTCAGACTTCTTAACTAGTGTTCTAATCTCAAAAAACCCTCAGGCTTTGTATTTATGACACAGCTGATACCCTGGGGATGCTTAATTTAGAAATGTGAAGAATTTGTCAAATTTCAGTTCCCTACAATAATTCATTTCAGCACATCTGTAAATAACGTGTAGTCAATGATATCACCCTGTTCAACCTATTATTATTACAGTTCAGCGGCTGCCTACTGCTGAGAACGTATTACCTTCATTTATCTGAAAACTATGGTAATATATTTTGTTAATCAGTTGCTCAGTGTGAAGTGAATGAATAATACCCATTCTTGCAGAAAGGAGCTTCAACTGTAACATTATTTTTCTTTTAAGTTTCCACTACTGAATCCTATTCCTTCAACTAAAGTTGCCAAGAAGGTAAGGCCAAATAGTATTAATGTATTATATCATTAATGTGAGTAAAACATTGACATTTTCTATTACAATCACCTTGTTGAGATTTAATTATAAAGCTCCATGAAATCCTTTATTTTATGTACAGAAATGAATTTTAATTAAAATTTGTGCAGTAATTTAACCTGAGCTGTTTTAGCACAATTACTTGGTAATTTGATAAATATATGCAATTACAGCATTCTTCTATTATCGGGATTCATAAATTGTTTGCATGTACTTTTGTCAGGTGGTTTTGCACTGCTTAAAATGGTTGCTATGAACAAAAACAGAGTCTTCTGGGCAGGAATATGCCAGAATAAATGTCTTTGTCTTTAAGGGCCACAAGACTCTTTGTTGTTTTTATCATAAAGCCTGGCACTGCTTCATCTGCTGAGTAGAAAATCCAACCGTATCCTATGTCATAAATATAAACTAACATACTTGGCCATAAGACTGAATGGACATTCTTTGAGAAACTATGCGTAGACACAATCTAGCCAAAGTTAAGCACTCTTATTGCCCCTTGATCTCATTGATTTAGTGCACAATCTTATCGATTGCGCCCCTGATGATTGGTAACCCCTGAATTAGGAGGCTTCTGATCATCTGATGCAGGGTTGGAGGCGCGTCAGACGTGATCTTCTCCTCCCCATCCTCCTGCCCTGCATATTTTGCTAGATGGGTTTTTTTAGTCTGGCTAGTGTCGGTGCTTCAGAGGGGGAGGGAAGGAGGCTGGCAGCAATTTAGGATGACTAGCTGCAGGAAGTTCTCTCTGGACTTGCATGATTTGTTCAGAATACTAACCTCCTTTCAGAAATGGTGTGTGTGTGGCTACTAAGAAAACCTCCACAACCAAATAATAAAGTACACGAAAGTCTTCACAATTGTTTAATTCTTTGGATAAGAACAGTTGCATAGATTCAGGCTAGTGACTCCTCTAGTTTAGTATCCTGTCTACTCATTGACCAGATTCGGAGACATTTTGGATTCCTAATCTCAGACAACATTGTGCAAAAATGCAAGGTACAGATCATGCACACACACATATAGGCTCTGTTCAGAAGATTTCTGTATGCACAGAGCTCTAAGGCAGGGTGAGCAGGCACAGTTCTCCCTCTATTGCTACAGTCACTGTAGTCTGAATAGAACTTTTATTTATTATGTGTTCAAATGCTGCAGTATGAAGAAAGATGTATACATACATACTTCCCGATCTTAAAGATTCAGAAGTAACAGAGTGGGAGAGATTGCAGAGGGACAGGAACATAACCCCAACTTTTCCAAGCTTTTCATAGATCATAGAGTTGGAAGGAGCCTACAAGGCTATCGAGCCCAACCCCCTGCTATAAAAGCATATACTTATATTATGCAGTCATTTTTTTTTAATAATTAAGTTTTGCCTTTGTACACCACTGGATAGTGCTTGTTCTTAAAATTATTGTACAGGGGTTGGTTCAGTTATGCACTTAGGAATAATATGTTCAATGCTGAGAACCGCTCACAAAAGGGACTTCCCTGTCTACTCCCCACTGCAGGCCCCTGCACCTGCCTGAAAGGCTGCTCTCAAGAGCCAGGGGACCTGTAGGATGAGATAGAGGCTGCAAAACAATATCACTTCCAGCTAACCCTACTCCACCCTGCCCTGCCACTTCTTCCCAGCTTTCCAGCTGATGTAGTCATTCATGTGAAATAGTCCCTATGGGAAAATTCACAAGTATTCTTAATGGAAGGCTTGAGAGCTAGTGTTCTCAGATACGGCAAATTTGAATTTTTCACCCCAAAAGAATATTGATTATGGTCATTGACCAGAACCAGCAAAAACATTATAACAGGAAAACAATCCATGATACAAACATAGCTACTGTACACCAGCATACATCTTTTTTAAAATAATTTTTTATTTGAATTTTAAAATCCAAAAAACCCAAAACCAAACAAACATACCAAAGACAAAACAACATTAAACTAAAAAGGGCTTCCAATTTTTCCACAACGAAGTATAAGTAACATCAAATATTCTATTCCTAAAGGGCTACACCACATACATCTGAAGTGCATAGAGTTCATAATTTTACATCAAAATTATATCGGTCAATCATGGCCAGAGTCAAAGGCTAGAAAGGTGTGGCAAGTTATAGCATTTGCACAAAATTTAGCCACTTTATTAGTAATCTGCGGAACCTTATCAGAGAGTAGCAAGGGAATGTAAAATTTTTCAGTACTGCCCGGGCAATTATATAGAATAGGTAAAATAAGATCATTACGAAGATCCCGGTAGAAGGGGCAGTATAAAAGTACATGACCCACAGTTTCAACTTCCCCGTTCTTACAAGGACAGAGACGATAATGAAATGGTATTCCTTGATATCTCCCCTCCAAAAGCATAGAGGGCAAGACAACACATCAAATCTGGCTAACGTAAAAGCTCTCCTATACTTCAGAAAAGTCAAATCAGCCAAATAAGCATGGGGCTCAAAGATCTTATTACCTAAAGGGCTAACTTTAAGCAGTAAGCTTATATGTTCTTGCAATACAATGTCCCAAATTCTCTGCTTAATGGCTATCGAGTAACCCAGTGCTATTAAAGTGTTGGGCGAAAATCCCAAACATGATAGTTTGTTACACAAATGCTTTTTCCATTTCAATTGGAAAGGATCCAAAAATATCAATGGAGCCAGCCTGACTGGTAGGAATATAAGTTTTAACCAGTAATTTATCATATACAGATTGGTGTGGGCAGCAATGGGAACTAAACCAGCCTCTAGCCGTAGAGCTGCATTAGGAACACAGTGAAGTACAGAAAATATAACTCTTAGAAATTTGGTCTGAATAATTTCTAAGGGACGGAGATTATGATAAGCACACAATTGGGACCCATATAACATTTGGGCAATAACTTTGGCCACAAACACCTGGATCGCAGAGGGGATATACTGCCCACCTTTAGTAAAGAGAAATCTTATCAGTGTTGCGGCACTCCTCCGCGCATTTGCTGCAGCATACTTTGTATGGGTGAGCCAGGATCCAGATGTATGGAACATTATTCCCAGGTATTTGTAGCTAGCAACCTGTTCGATGAGATTTCCATTAATTGTCCATTTGTGCTTAATTTTCCTCCTACTAAAGACCACCACTTTGGTCTTTGAGTAATTGATTGTTAACATCTCTTCGGTGCAATATAATTGCAATGCCCTCATTAGTCGTCTTAATCCAATACTAGTTAGGGATAACAACACAGCATCGTCAGCATATAGAAGTATTGACAGAGGATGAGTGTTCAACTTAGGGGGGTGAAAGTCAGGGTTTGATAATTTCTTCACTATTGAATTAATATAAAAATTAAACAAAGTGGGAGCTAGAATACATTCCTGTTTCACACTATTAAATGTGGACACTGGTCTTGATAAAACCCCTAGCTGGTTGCAATTCACCCGCAACCTTGTATTTCCACGCAGACGCCGCATAAGCCGTAATAATCTTCTGTCAATATTGGTGTTCTCAAATTTAGCCCATAATTTATCTCTGGTAATAAGGTCAAAAGCTGACTTAAAGTTGATAAAAACTGAAAAGCTTTGGGAGTGGCATATTTATCGACTAGATGTTGAAGAATAAATCCTTGATCCATTGTTGATCTTCCTGTTCTAAATCCAGCCTGTTCTTCTTCAAGTATATTTCCTACACGTAACCAGTCCAATAGTTTATCAAGCAGATGACGAGCATATAGTTTGCTAATAATACTCAGCAAACTAATTGGATGGTAATTGGCTGGGTCAGATCTATTCCCTTTCTTATATACTGGGATAATAATAGCTATACCCCAGTCATCTGGGATACATGCTGTATGGTCTATCCATGTAAATAGGGATGCTAATACAGGGGCCCACCAGTCAAGGTTGGCCTTTAGTAAATCAGCAGGAATATTATCAGGCCCTGGAGCCTTGCCTGGTTTTAGCTGTTGAATCAGTTTGGTGATTTCTTGGATAGATACAGGTGCCCGCTCCTCCATACATTCTACACTTCCCTGTGGTCCCTGGGGACTTTCACGATTCACTGCATAAATACTCTTGAAATATGACTCCCATGTAGTAGGAGAAATACAGGAGTCAAGTTTGGCTGAGTAGTTATGCAGGCTGCCAGCAATTATCCTCCAGAAAGCGGCTGAATCATTCAATTTGGATGCAGTTATTAAACTCTGCCAAAGATTTTTCTGTGCCTGGTGCTTTTTCCCTTTCAACCCAAACCATTCATCAGGGATCCTTGCCATATTGTTCTCTATATCGTCTGTAATTGGCAACTAGATTCTTTTTCGCCTCATTGCATTCCCTATCGAACCATGATTTAGAATGATAAGGCTTACTTGGGTTTTTATATATTAAAAAATTCTGTAGGGAATGAATTAACTTCCCATAATTCTCTAGTATGGATTCAATGGAGTCAGCTGTTCTAATGGAGGGATTAAAATATAAGTACAACTCTGTGTGAAGTAAAACTTCAAAATAAAAAATATAGGATATTTGCCAGACTCCTTTACACAATAAAGCAGGAGATTCAAGCGTTCTGCCTGGCTCAGTTTTAAAAAAATAAAAAATAAAATCCTGCATTGGCTCCTATTATCCTGAACTGATTTTTTTTTTTTTTTTGCTGCTAGCTTTAGGAATAAATTTTAGAAATTAGGAACCAATAAAAAATGAATTCTGGCTATTTTATTCTTAATGGCCATTTTCTACTGTTTTGTGGAAATGGGGTGGGATCCAGACTTACTCATATTTAAGAACAGAGCCACTGAAATCAATCAAACTTTAGTCATGATTAACATAAGTTATGTTGCTGATTAAGTCTAAATATGACCAAGTCTGCATCCATTGCATGGTGTTTATTTTAAAATCTGTCTTGAGAGCTTTTTGAGCCAAATGGTGGAATTTCCATTTTAAGTAATAGATTGGAGATTTGATGATTGGTAGAATCTTTATTTTCACGTATACAGCCATACTATTCATATGACATTACTGTCCACTGTGGGTTATTTAATGTTTGATTGTCTGCCAGACAAACCCTGGGTAGGGCAACAAACCATGGGTTACCCATGGGTTAAATAAACCATAGGTTAACTTTATGTGCAAATCATTTCACTGGCTTCTGTTGGCAAGACATTTAAGGGAGCAATCCTATGGCCCCTAGACAGTGTCTGAGGGGTCACAGGATACTGGGGATTCCTTGCTCTGAGGTCAGAGATAGAACTCCAACCTTGGAAGGGGGAGTCAGAGATCTGACACCCCCCCCCAACCCCTTGCAGCCAGCACGGAAAGAACTGTGCCGGTGGCTCTCTGAGGTTGGAAAAGCAACCTTGGAGAGGGGGAAAGGGGGGCATTTTAGTGGACAGGGAGGGAAGAAGAACAGAGGCCAGAATGCAAGCTATCCTGAGGCCTCTCCAGCCTCCTTTCCTCCCTTTCTGAAGTTCTGTTGCTAGATGGGTAAAACAGCCTGTCTAGTGAAATATACAGGGTGGGAGGACAGGGAGGCGAAGATTGCCTTTCCTGCTCCTCCTGCCCTGCACTGGATGATCAGAAGCCTCAGAGTTTGGGGGCTTCCGATCTTCAAGGGCACAGTCAATAGGACTGCGCCCTAAGTTAAGTTTACATAGGGGGGGAGTTAAAATAAATGTTTTTTTCAGTAAAATAAATGTTTTTTTCAGCTTAATTAGAAGTATCTGGTAGTTTTCATCTTACACAATGCTGTATTTTAAAATGCTTCTTGCACACGGAAAATATAACTAGCAACAAGAGAAGTAGAGCAACCTAGGATCATTATATTATGCAATAGTTTATGTTTGTGATCATTTACAAGAAAATAGTAAGTTGCTTATGACATTTACCCGGGGCTAATTCCGGCAATACTGAAAAACACTGTCAAGGAAGCAAAGCACAGTTGCAGCTGCTGGAAATCAACATTTGTGTAAATGATTTTGTGCAAATACTGTTTGTTCAAATGACAGCATGCCCTATGTAGGCTAGGGAAGACTAACTCTTCAGCTGTTCATATAGCAGTTTGCGTGGGTAAAGGGGGAAATGAAGAGACGAGATAACAGTTATGGTATAAAAATCAGGGCCACATTTATTGAATCGAAGGTCTGCGAAGGGAGAAGTGCGGGATTAACTAAGGCCGGCCCGAAGGCCAGTGGAACATGCCTGGGCGAAAGCATCCCGAACTCGAGGGCGGCGCGGTGACTCGCCACCCTCGAATCCTGCACTCGGAGTGCTGGGGGATCTACACAGGATCACCGTCCCCTGGCGCCACGGGACAACCGAGGAGGGTGAGATGGGTAGACCCCAAAGGCGGCCCTACCTCTCACAAATTGAGCCACAAGGCATCGACATTTGTGAGGCTCGGGTTCTCGCCAATCACCTTAAAAGGTGCCATGGGATGCACACCGTAACCCTAACCCCACTGCCTATTCACCGCACTTACCGCCTAACCTAAGGCCAATGTGACCGAATTAGCAGGTAACCCAAAATAATAAACCCACCGCCGATTACACAGTATGGAGTAGGCGAAACACGCAGGTTGCCCAGAGCCAATTAGGACAACAAGCCAAAATTCCTACTCGGCCCCATAAAAGGCGACCAGAGGAGCCCACACTGCTTCATCGGGAGTGGAGGGAGGGAGCTACAAAGAAGGAGGCTTGGGGTGGGGTCTCCTGTGCATAAATACTGCCTCAGGGCCCCACCCTTTATACCTCACCCCATCGGGCAAACAATTTGCCCGGGCCCTGATTGGAGGTGAAATCACCTCATTCTAGCCCTCGCTCTCCCCTCCCCCCCTCGCAAAATCCTCCCCCCCCCCCACAGGAGCGTGGGGTGCGAAGGGAATTTAACAAAAACAGTATTTCTTTTAACAACTGTATGAATGATTTGGTGACAAACTTGTTGGTCTCTCCACAAGAAAAACTTTTAAGTCATAGGCAGTTTTATTAAACTCTTTTTAGTATAGGCCAGGTAGGAAGAAAACCACCACCACCTCAATGTTGAGTCATAAATCAAAACAAAGAGTAAAACCCATAGACTCTTATCAACAAATGCACCTGCTTACCACATGCTTGTGGTACATGGCTGTAAAGCCAATAAATGAGCTAGCACTGTTGAAACAGAGAATCTCTCACCCATTTCCCATCTCCCTTGCAATTTTTTTAAAAAAATGATACATTGCTAGTTCCTACATTGCTACTTGGAAATAGGAGCATTTGGACCCTCCCTTTTTTATTTTTAAGAGGAGGGAGAAATACTGGCAAGGCTATTGTTGCCACTTGCAAGTTGCAACAGTTTACTACAATTTCATGAACCTTTTGCTTTAAGTGTTTTGTTGTTGATGATGATGATGATGGTGGTGGTATCTTTGAAGGCTATGACAACCTCATCACCAGATGGGGATACGATCTCTCCTCTACAATTATTATGTTACAAATCTGGAACATTTCAGGAGCAATTTGGAATTGATATGAGCAGCTATGCTGGATCAGAGCAAAGGCCTATCTAGATCAGCATCCTGTTCCCACAGTGGCCAACCAGATGTCTATGGGAAACATACAGGCAAGACAAGACATGAGTGCATTAGCACGTTCCTGCTCATGTTCCCTAGAAACTGGTATTCAGAGGCACATTGCCTCTAATACTGAAGGGAATATATATAGCCATCATAACTAGTAGCTATTAATAGCCTTATCCTCTATGAATTTGTCTAATCTGCCCTTAAAGCTGTCCAAGTTGGTGGACATCACTACATCTTGTGGTATTGGAATTCAATAGTTTAACTATGCATTATGTGAAATACTTCCTTTTATCAGTCCTGCATCTCCCATCATTTACCTTCCTTAGATGATCCCAGAAGAAAATGTCTATCTACGTACTTTCTTCACACCATGCATCATTTTATATACCCCTATCATGTCCACTGTTACTCACTCCCCCCCCCAAGCTAAAAAGCCCCAAAAGTTGTAATCTTTAATCACAGGGGAGTTACTTCAGCCACTTTATCATTTTGGTTGCCCTTTTCTGCACCTTTCCCAATTTTGCACTAAAAAAGGATATTGTAGTGATCAGAACTGTACACCGTATTTCAAATGTAGTTGCACCATAGTTGTGTATAATGGCATTATGATATTAGTATTTTTTTTATTCCTTTCGTAATGATCCCTAACATGGATTTTGCCTTTTCACATCAGCCACACACTGCATCATTGTTTTCATTGAGTTATCCACAACCCCAAGATCCCTTTCCTGGTCAGACACCACCAGCTCAGACCCCATTAGTATACATATATGAAGTTAGAATTTTTTGCCCCAGTGTGCATAATTTTACTTGTTTTCACTGAATGACATTTCCATTTTAATATCCATTTCCCTAGTTTGGAGAGATCTTTTTGGAGCTCTTCGCTGTCCCTTTTTGCTTCATCCACCTTAAATATTTGGTGTTGTCAGCAAGCTTGGCCCCCTCACTCCTAACTCCAAATTGTTTATGCACCAGTCTGAGGACAGATCCTTGGGGGACCCCATGTTTACATCCCTCCATTGCAAGAACTGACCATTTATTCCTACTCTCTGCTTCCTGTTGTTTAACCAGTTACCTATCACTAAGATTTTCTTATTATATGAGTCTTTGGTGAGGGATTTTGTCAAAAGTCTTTTTAAAGTCCAAGTAAATAATATCTACCAGTTCTGACCTATCTACATGCCTGGTGACTCTCTCAAAGAAAACTGAAAGGTTAGAGAGACAGAAAGGTTGAGAGTCATGCTGATGCTTCAGCAAGATTTCTCCTTCTATATGCTTGATAAAATTAACTTTAATGTTGCTTTCTACCAATTTATCCAGAACAGAGCTAATCAGCCTGTAAATTCCTGGATCCCTTTTTAAAAATTGGTGTCACAGCTATGGGAAATAGAGACATATTGTCATGCGTTTTTTATCATTTACTGTATAATTAGGAGGGGTAGAGGGAGGTTCTCTTAGGTATTTAAAATCTCCCTCAAAAACCTTTCAGCAAATAACCAAAAAACCTGGCATTAAATTGGCCACTTTCCAATGACTGGAACCAATAGATAAAATACATAAATACAGGGAAGCCCTCGAGCATCCACCAGAGCACTTGCCTAGAGACTGCACTAGACCCAGCTTAACAGCACAATCCTATGATTACTCAAACGTAAGCTCCACACTGTTCAACTCTGTGTACTCCAGGTACACAGAGTTGCATACAGGCCTGTGGCTCACGCTGGCTCAGCTTGTCTGAGTGTGGAAAGCTAAGCAGGGTCAGGCCTGGTTATTACTTGGATGGGAGACCCCTCCTCCAGTTTCCTACATTGAGCAGGGGGTTGGACTCGATGGCCTAGTAGGCCCCTTCCAACTCTATAATCTATGAATCTAGGTAAGCGTGCATAGGACTGCATCCTTAGTCTGCAATCCTAAATTCTAAACTACTACCAAGTAATTTCCATTGGATACAATGAAACTTCCATGAAAGCATGCATGCACAATTGTGCTCCAAGTATATTTAACGTTTGTCAGTGCCTAGATTAGCTTCTTAAACTGACTGTAGATATTTTAACTGTTTATTTATATACAGAATGCAATATGTGAGCAAGTATGATTCATGTAAACCAACAAGTTATTGTTAACTGTGTTCTAGCAAGTGCATCAGCTCAGATTCCTTGATAGATAGATATGCAAGATGTGTCATAGACCAAGGAAAAAGTGGAAGTGTATAACACTATGAAGTACAGAAGGTGGCATGCTGGATTCTTAGTTCTTGAAGAGCTAGGTAAGAAAATTCCGATTTGGCTTTCAAATTTAAACTCCGTATTAACTTAAGGCAAGAAAATTGAATCCTTGTTTGAGATTTGTATAGTAAAATTTGGTTTGTTTTCCTCAACAAACAGTGGACCAGTAAAGCATTTCCACAAGTGGAACAGACTTCATTTTTATTATATTCATGGTTTCCATTGCAAACATAATTGAAAACAAGATTGAGAACATTTTACATCACATTTATTCCTACCAGTGCAATACCAACCAGTGCTGCTGTTACATACTTTTAGTGTGTCCATTTAAGGATTTAAAAGTATATACAAAAAAAGCCCACAAGAAAAAACCCCACAACCCCAAAAGTGAACAAGGTTCCCACAGTTAATTTAATTCTGTTTTATAGAAAAAGTGGAATTAAGTACATTTTACAAAATTGCAACTATAATGATAATTTCAGAAAAATAATTTAATGTCCTATATTCTCCCAGAAACTGTAGTTGAAACTGATCATCACAGTATGCCATATAAAGCAGCAGCAGAACATAAGTGATGGCAGCCCAAGAAACAAGCTATTTCTAGGTTCATTTAAGGTTTGCTGTTTCAGCATTTGTTTGGGAAAAGGGGGTTAGAATTTGGCACAACTTGGATCTCTGAAGCCGAATATTATAGAATGCTTACCATCCTACATCTGTGTCTACTTTGTGGACTTCCTAGTGCAATTTATAGGAACAGGCAATATATCTGGCCTGCCAAAGACCAGCCTCCAGAAAAGCTCTCCCTCCCCACTTTCCTATGAATGTGAAGCCCATGGAAAAAAGATACTACACTAATAGCACAAGGCTAAGTGTAGGCAGGGAAAAACGCCAAAGATATCCCAAAAGCCATATGCCTGTGCCCTAGATATAGAGTTGAGTTTTGGAGTTTCACAAATTCTACTCTCAATTTGACACATACAGGAAAGTCTTGATAAAGCACAAATGTGCAGCAGTTTCAGAAGTCAATTACATTGCACTTAATGAAAAGGTATTTATTTTAAGTATCCTGTAAAGACTTAAAAGCCTTTGAATTTTCAGAACTTAATATTTCCTAAATCAGCCTTCCCCAACCTGCTGCCCTCCAGATGTCTTGGACTTCAACTCCCATCAGTTCCAGTCAGCATGGCCAATGGTCAGGAATGCTGGGAGTTGTAATCCAAAACTTCTACAGGGCACCAGGTCAGAAAAGGCTGTTCTAAATTATGGAACGCACACATTCTATAAGAGTGAAGGCAACTTCACACAAGACAGACATGGACACATTTTGAACATGCACATTCCCTTTAGCTCCTAGTGCACATACTTAGCAATATTTCTGTCATTCAGAATGTTCACAGATTGAACCATCAAATCAGGCAGTTTCATGATAAAAAATGACATTGAGCCCTCTTTTTTATTTAATAAAATGCCCAATGGTGTAAGATTTTATGGCAGGAAGTAAGCGGTCATTCATTCCCATGGGAACCATTTTCTGCAAAATTGTGTAGGTACATTCCATCAATCTTGAGGCATCTTCAAGTACAAGACAGGCTGGATTCACCAACTTCTCATCTACAACTTATTTTAGTGGTGTGGAAAGCAAAAGTCTTCCCAGCTATAGATAGAATTGGCAGTAAGAGAAACGGACAGTATGGAGGATACTTGGGACATGGTTGGACCCTGGGAGGAATTCCTAGGAGGCCTTTGACAAAACCCTGTTAGATACAAGATTTTGAACAGGATATTTGCCCTTGCTTGCCTCCCTCATCAACTTCCCCCTCCATCTGTTTCTCTATTCCTTCATTGTATTCCATGTCTAGTAAAGGGGATACAGGAAAAGCAGGATGGTGGTGGTGAAGACACACACACACATGAGAGAGAGGGGGGGAGGTGATCAGCATATGAGTCAGCACAGTGTGTGGGTGGGTGGGGTGCAGCAGGGAGGGTGGTGGTGGTTCCTAGTAATATTTTTTATTAAGAAGAAAAAACCCAAACAATTCTCCCCCAGTAATCTTCAGAATATGACATTTTTAAACACCTTATTTTTGAACTTTGTGGCCTAAATTTTTTTTTGCTCTAATTTAGATACCTAAAATCTGGTGCTTCCACCAAAGAAATACAAATGCCACTGCCCATAATGCTGCCTCTCTAAGATTTCAGAGGCAACTTTTGGTCCAGACTTTCACACCAAATGAAATACAGTGCAAAAAATCCCATTTTCCACCACCATGCCCTACGCAACCTGGCACAACAGAATTTTTGTTTGAACTGTACCCACCAAGATAAAATATGACAAGTTTATCTATTTAAACCTTCTCATGTCTTTACACCTTGGTTTCTCATTTTTACTGTTGGCTATTAAGTTTATGTTACTGACTTCAAATATGTCATTTCCTTGCTGCTTGGGTCATTGGCTTGTCAATGTACATGAAAGCCTATATATTTAAAATTTTAAATATACTTCTGGAAAAACCCAACAACCTTGTTTAACCTAGCAGCTTGTGGCACTTACAGGTTTAAGAGTCCTTAGTACTCCTAGATAACACACATGAACAGAAGAGAATAAATCGGGGGGGGGGGGATGTTTAAGAAGAAAGCACCACTGAAGACATCAGTATTGGATGAGGATAACTGATCATGTTAGAAATGGTTTTTACTCCCTCGGTCACTACAGAGATGGTTTTGGCAGACACTGGACATTGATATGGGCAGTTTTCTAGGAACTGGAAAAAGCCATTATGACTTTACAGATGTGTATATAGTGCCACGTTTTTGAACTGTAAGATTTTTAAAAATCTAACTTTTTAAAATTGCAATCTTCCATGTCAAAATGTATGAAACAGGTGATGGTAGATGAAGAAGCTAACAAAGGCTTCTATCTCACTATATATTTAAGCAGGGAACAGGTGGCAGCAATGTTGTATGTGTTCCTTATTCGTCCTTCTCTAAATGGTCACACATATTATTTTGACAATGAATTGAGTCAAACCAATGCCAACACAATGGAAGAGAGCACCAGATTCTCTTCAGATGTTGCAATCTCCTGGATATCCATTAAGGAGCCTCATTTGCAATTACCTTAAAGAGAAAACATATAATCAGTAATCAAACAGTTTTTGTTAAAAAATATAGTTTAATGCAATCCTTATTATGCTTTTTTGTAGAAATATTTAGCTAAAAGTGGAAGTCATCTGGCAATTTCATGTATTCCTAACTTAGAGCATGGACTACATTATCTTGGGGAGAGTGGCAACACATGAAATAGCACTGCAGAAAAGTTGTGGAATGGCAACTGTTGTACCAAGTAAGGAATACTATTCAGAGCTTGGAAGTGCTCCTGTAATTGACAGTTCCTTTTCCATTTCAGTGATAAAAGCACTTTCCCTATATATTTGGCTGGGGGCGGAGCAGAAAGAGATAAGTGATGCTCCATATGAAAGTTAACACTGCACAGGGAAGCGGTATCTCAATCAGACTACTCTACTCAGAACAATTAGGGCTTAGTCAGTCTTATCACAGGGTTTTTGAAATGCAATCTTATTAATTTGGTTTTGATATGGAATAGGAAAGGTGGACCTGATATTCAGGCAAACTTCTGTACAAGCCTTGTCAGCATGAATAAGGTAGGCTCTAGGTAGATTCTGGGCAAGAAGTTCATTCTTACTAAACAAGTCAGCTAAAGGTGAAGTGCACAAAGGCATTAATGTTCTACCACATTTTTTACCCACCAGGGAGCAGACTACACATAACTACTTCAAATCTACAAAGTACTAGTTTGCTCTAAACAGGATTATGGCTCCATAATATACAATTCCATTGGACTATTTGCCAACTATACCTCAACCAGAGAATATGGATTGTGTAATGAAGCTTATTGCACTTGTCCTATGCATAAGCATTTGAACCACCACTGAACATACATAGCAGCGTACTATAGTGTACAAATGCAAAATTGGAATTGTGGCCTGAACATTACTGCAATAAACATCACTGCGATGAAAGGGCCTTCAGAAATTGCTGGTTTCTTGTTGTTTTTACAAGAGATTACAGAATTACCAAATAGTGAGGATTGATTCCTTTTGACAGCAACAGGTTTTGATTGTCTGACACTTTCGCAGTCAGCCCCAAATATTACTATACATTGCCTGGTTTCTTTTCAAAAAGGATGGATAAGGAAGTTGGGGAAGAGTGATCCTTTGACAAGGAAAAGCCATAATGCCACACTCTGGAGTGGAGAGGCTTCCTATGAGTTTCTAGTTTAATGTCCTTTCCCCCAGCAAGCCACCTCTGGACCTGGCATACTACAATTTCACAGCCTGCTACATTTAAAGCAACACCCTCTTGCAACCTTACATTGGCATCTCAGGCGTTGTCTGAAAGTAACCTTGCTAAGTTAAGGATATCTGGGTCTCGTCAGTGCCTGGATGGGACACCATCTGGGAACGCTATCTATGCCAACCTGAGATTCATAATAGAAGATATAAATTAAATACATAAGAATATTCAGCCACTTATTGCTCCTATAGGTCTCTACAAGAGCAGGCTGCTGAATAATCTATCATGAGATGTTGGGAGGGTCTTAGTTTGAAGTGAACAATTGTAGAGCCACAGCATGTCAGCAGCCAGCTAGACACAGAAGTGACTTGGTGGTCAAAGTCCTACAGGGAGCACTCCAGTCAGGCAGGGTGCAGGATTGCAGTCAAAGTCTTTTAAAAAATGTATAGAAACTGTGTCAGCATTTGCTTAAAAAAATAAAAAATTCTATCCTTTACATCATTGGTGTACCATGTGTGACTAAGAACTAGTACATCAAACAACATTCTTGGGTCATGCATGATAGTTTGTTTGAGAATTAGCCCTTAATTCAGAACTATCACCATGTAGAAACTTCCCAAATATGTTGCATAACTCATTTTAATTGATAGCATCTTTAATTCAAAACATGTTTAAAAGCTAGAAGCAATTAAAAAAGAAACACGTCATAGTATCTCAATTTTACTACAAGCACAGGCTTTTAAAGGTCTTCCTGGCTGATCACCCAAAGGAGATTCTTATTTGCCACAGGCAATCAGGCAAATAGTTATTTAGAAGCCTACATTAAGTAAGGAAAAGCAGAATGAAGAGAATTGCTTAACCTACACATGGGTGGATTTTTTGGGTTTTTTTTTTTTAAAGAAAGAAAAGAGGATTACATACTTGTTACAGAATGACAATGAAGTTCACTTCATCAACCACAACCTACCTACAGTGAGAAAACCTGTACACCGAGGTGAAGATCACCTGTCTGATTTGCTGTGACTACATGCTTCATGAATCCAATAGCAGCCCCCTAGTGAATGAATGTGCTGTAAGGCATTTATGTAATCTTCACAATATCAGAAGGGTAACTCTATTAGTCTGTTGCAGCAAAAACAACTGAGTCTTATGGCACCTTAAAGACTAACAAGATTAATTTGACATAAACTTCCAGGGACACTGTCTATTTCATCAGATGCATGAAGTGTTAACCTCAAATTGGCAGATTTATGGACACATGCTGGGGGGCAAAGATGTAAACTGTAACCCAACAACTGCCCATGGGTTATTTGAGAGTTGCTTCCCCCTCCAACAAGCCATGCTGCTCAGGTTTGGATGACACGAAAAGCTGTGCCCGGACAGGTGATTAGGCAAATGTGGTTTGTTTAACCCATGGTGATTGTGCAAACCGGCCCATTGACCTGGTTCGTCCACAATGGCTTGTTTTAATCCCTAATGTGTGATGGGTGCCATTTCCCTAATTACCCACCCAGGCGAAGCTTGTCATGTCATACAAACATGGGCAGCATGGCTTGTTTGGGGAGAAGAACCCTCAAATAACCCAACAATAGCCATGAGTTATTTAAGGGTGGTTTCCCCTTCAAACAACCAATGCCAACTGGGTTCGGATGACACAACAAGCTGCGCAGGTGGGTAATTAGCAAAATGGCGCCCAGCATGCACCAGGGATTAAAACAAGCAACTGTGGCTTGTTTTGATCATGCAAACCAGGTCAATGTTTCACTTTTAAGAGCTAAATCTTTTTGATGTTAATGGCACCTTGACCTTAACAACAACAATAAAGACTACCAAATTTATTATGGCATAAGCTTTTATGGACTTCCACTACATCAGATGCAAGATGAAACCCTGACCTGTCCCTGAAATATCAGCAGGTTTGTTTTGTAGAATTGAGCTGGCACAATAGTCAGTGTGGCTCATCCTAGGCATTTACTTGCTAGTCTAAAAACTTCTAAGGATTAGCCCATGTCTGTCTGAAATCTTAGCTCCTTAAAATAAATCCCAGTTTTGCGTTCTTAAAGGAGGAATAATTGGAGTGCATCTTTTATCACAATATGCAGAAAATTAGGACTTGTAATCATGCTTTAAAAATCTTGCTGTAAAAGGTAGCTTCACATAGCCAAGCAACCTGGCAGAGGTTATGGCAGAGGTTCTACAGAAAATAATGGTACAGTACCAGAGAATTTTTATTCAATAAATTTTCAATACTTTCTTACAAATTGAAGGCAGTCAAACAAACTAGCAGTGATACCTTGTTAATATAAACTAGTTAAATAATAAACTAACCTGAGATGTACTTTGCTCCGATTAACATTAACAGGCTATTCATTATAAAAAAGCCCAAAGGCAGACTACAGAAGATACTAGTTTCACCTGATGTCATCCAGAAGAAGTTCCAGTCAAGCAAATCAAAAGAGAGATACATGTAAATTGCACTATTTAAGAATCACAGATATAAAATTACAAGAGAGTAGCAACTTCTGCAAAATGCTACAGATAGTTCAGCATAGAGTAATAATTAAGAGACAGGCCAAACCTCGATGCTTAGATCTATTCCAACCGTGTGCCCACTGTCAATATTCAAGGTTATTTAGGAAAAGCCAGTTTTCAACTAAAAAAAGCAGACAATACAGAATTCCAAAACAAAGCTGATATTAAGCATGAAAAGATTATTATACACATAGACTCTGCCATGGGTGGTGGAGGAGCAGATGTATGTCCCCTACTACACATGCAGGCTAACATGTGTACACATGCAGGCCCAACACGTACAATCTTTACCTTTCAAAAAAGCAAGATTGCATGAATCAGACCTAATAGCACAGTGCCCATGTGACATGGTAGTACCTCATACACAAGGAATAAGCCTGCTCCATCATACATATTACATCCTCAGCAAGGGGAATACGTATCCATCATTATCCACACTGGGACTGAAAGCACAAAATAGCTAGCATTTATTCCACCCAATTGTGTGTGCTAACAATTTAGCATATCAATGATCTAGAATGATTTGTACCAGATCCTAAGGCTGCAATCCTATACCCATCTGCCTTCCACTGAACTCAGTGGACTTACTTCTGAGTAGACATGTACAGGATTGCAATGTAAGCAACATAAGATTAAGTAGCAGTATGACTATTTGAGCAAACATTAAAACTGCCCTCAGGAACAAAGTACTGCATCTAGTTCAATGGTTCTCAAGCATTTACATACCAACCCAGCTTACTCTGGTTTTGCTGAAGTAGTGAGTGAAACTTCATTCTCTACATTTTCCCCATCCTACCTGTCCCACAGATGCTGATGTTGAACATTCAAAGTTATTACATTTTTTTGTCATAAGGGAAATAAACTGTTCTTGTGGCAAAATATAATTTATCTTGGCTAAAAATCCCAATAGTGTTTCATGGGCACATGCACCCCTGCTGTATTCATACATTCTTGTGTTACAGACACAGAATATATTCCATTACAATCTTCCTGCTACACTTTCAGAAGGCTCAAGTAACAACCTTCACAGGGCTCAACGCAAAACAATTGCTTCCCCAAAGCCCCTCGGCTTAAAGTGCTCTTCAACCCTTTCTTTGTTTGTACAAACAGAAACACCAACTTCTCTTTTCCTCTGTGTATTGGGTGATGGCAAAATACCATTTTTCCAGTCTCTGAATAAGCACAGAGCCTGCTATATAACTCTGATAACCACTGCTAAGCTGCCTTTCAACTGCATTGTCTCCAAGGGGGCTTACAACATAATATCTACATAAGGTGTGTGTGTGTGAATTCCATAGATGGGGCACCACCATAGAAAATGCCATCTGCCTCGGAGCCACCTACCTTACCAGAGCAGTGTTTCTGCTACAGATCTAACCATCAATGATGGTGGCTACTATTGTGTATTCCACTGTTTCAAGAGGGCCTGCTAGAATAGAAACATAGGTGTGTATGCAGTGAAACTCCTGAAAGCCATTAAATCCAGACCCATTCTGAATAGCACCAAGTGGTTATTTCTGACATTAAAAGAGAAGGGGTGGGGGGGATAAGGAGTTCAGGTGCATGCAGCTATGTCCCTCGTTATCCTAGATGCCACAACAACCAGGAGAGTACACATGCATGTATCTTTTGTTGCAGAAAGAGCCACATAGTCAGGCTGGATCAGAAGTGAGTATGCAAGACAAATCAGAGTGAACACTACCCAACATTTTTCAAGGCTTCTTCCCGGGAAACACTATATCCACCCTCCTACTGCTAACCTAGCCTCACCTCTTCAACAGCACAACAAAACTACTACTTAGTATGAGTAGTTTTAGTCACAACTTAGGGCCCTTTGCTCTAAACTTGGGTTTCTTTCCCAAACTTTACAGGCCTGCAGTAATCAAGAAAAAGGGCAGGAACTGTATTTGTTTCTTTCAAGTTTTCCTCCACAGCTGGTAAGAACTTTAAGAAAAAAGCCATGAGTGTCCAATAAGAGACCAAGGACTCCTTCCACCCAGAAAAGATACTGTTTGCAAGTTTGAGAACCTTTGATCTAACTGATGCAACTTCTTCCCTCTGGCTGAAGGTAGTATTTTCAAGATTTTTTTTCAGTTTTCATATTACAGTGCATTTATATTTTAAACTTTATGAGAGTCTGCACTTTGTTATCTTACCTTGAAAAATGTGGCTCAAATAAAGTCTTTCAGAGTCTAAGGCTATAATCCTAAGCACACTTAAAAGGAAGAAAGTCTGTCTGAATTCAGTAAGACTTGCATCTAAGTCAGCAGTGGGTAACTTCTGGCCCTTCAGATTTTGGTGGACTGCAACTCCCATCATCTCTCACCATTAGCTGTGGTGGTTAGGGCTGATGGGAGCTGCAGTCCAATAATATCTGGAGGGCCACAAGTTGCCCATCTGTCATTTGAATAAACATACTTGGGATTTCACTGTAGGTCAGTTTTGTAATTTACAGACCAGCACTAATGAAATGAAGCTAAGTTTGATATATTCAACCAACATGAGTTCAGGTATATTCAGTTCAAACTTTTGTTCAAGTCATACTTTTTCTATTCTATTTTTATAGGCCCAGTCCTGCCAGGGAGGGACAACTTCTTTTATTTAAAATTAATCACATTTGACAGCAAAGCACCCACAGATTAGTTCTTCACAATTTATTTACTGCTCTCTGTGTGAGACTATACCCCCAAAGAATATGTATTTCACTAGTCTCAAATACGTTTTAAAAATGATTCATGGCTACATCTCTTTTTAGCATATGGACATAAGGTATAATAATGCTTAGGAACATTTAGATTGAAACACTGCTCTCTCAACTCCAGATGTCATGTATAAAGTGTCATTACAAATATTACTCATGCAGTCAGAGGAAGCTGCCAACTAGATGCCAATCTTTAGATGTTTCTCAAGCAACGTAAGGAAATACTTCCAGGCTGGTACTGTCAAGACATTGATTTTAATAGAATCTAAATAATGACCAATTGTATTGTCACTTTTCTTTCTTTCTTTAATTAATAGCTTTTTCCCTATTCTCACTTTTCAGTACATTTGCTGAAAGCATTTAGAATGGAGTTTGATTACAACAAATATCACCACCACCAGTTATGCAGTTTGGAACTATTGAAAATTTATTTGTCCAATTTGCTGCAGCTGCAAGCACTTTAAAAGCTTCCTTTTAAAAGAAGGCAGATAAGAGGTGCCTCTGTTTACAAAAGCACTCCTTGCAGAAGTTGATATTTTTTTAAAACAATAACACAACTTTCACAAGCCAGGTATAAAAACAGCAATGGCTTACCATTTCCTTGAGGTTCTGATGTCTCCCAGTCCATTGACTTCTTAACAGCTTTCTTCCACCTGGTATAGCGATACTCGCTTTCTGAAACCATAAGGCATATTTTCATCCCAAATTCAAATCCCTCATTTCATAAGTATTCTGATGCAACATAGAAACAATCAACATCAGATGATATTTAGACTGGCCCTTTTAAAATGCACATCCAGATAGCAGCTTCCTCCACTCTTCACAGGTACCTACAACAACCAAATCGAAGTGTGGAAAGCAGTACACAGAAAGGCAGATACATTTTTTCCCAGGACATGGCCACACTCACTGTGCTAGTCCAACTATACTGACAGAACAAGCTGTGCTAGTCTCTATCGGAGGTATGAATTGGTTAGGAGCATGGGTTGATGCTCTTCTAGATAATGGAGATCAGGTACTAAATTTTCTCCTTACCCTCAGGATTGATTTGTGGCTCAAAACGTTCACATGTTACTGCTGTAAAGTCATCAGGATTTAGACTCCAGATTCCCACTCCTTCTGCAGCTCCTGCTGCCATAGCTGCTCCCAGTGCTGTGGTTTCAGGCATGGATGGCTTTACTAGTAAGACAGAAACAAAGGCAATAATGTTTATGACCTGCTTTACATAGCAAAATACTTATAGGATAATGAAATCTGAACATCTTAAGTGAAGTTATAACAGAACATAAAGTTGCATCTCTTTTCTATTTTCTTAACTTTCATCTTTTGGTCTAGGAATGTCCTTTTTTATATCTAGATTTTAAATTTAGATTTTCAATAGTTCCATTTCTTTCAACTTGCTTAACACAGAAGAATCAGTCAGCAGCCTCTTTGTTGGTGAGTTAAGGCCAAATACAAAAAACCAAACAAACTTGCTTCCTATTTCACTCAACCGCACAGTTCTCTAGCAAGAATTACCATTCTATGGCAACCTTGACAGTAGAGGCAATGCTGTCAACCATAAATGACAGGGAGAGCAACCTGACCCACTCCCTGAAGGAAATGGACATGAGGATGGCACAGGTGTTTCCTAGGGCATTCCTTTTAGGGGGAAACCATTGCTTAACCATGGTTGAAGGAGGGCTATTTGGAGGGCTCCTTCTACATGTACATTATTCACATATTCACTGTAGTGCAAGAAAATGGAATTAACTGGCAAAAAGCACATATGTAGATGCGAGCGGCAGTTTCCTTAGACAGTTTTAGAGAGCCAAACTTTTACAGCTACAAAGACTCAGCCTTCACAAGCAGGGTTGACAATCCTGCTACATCTGCTGCTTGAGCAAATAATTTTCGTATAATTCTTGTGTTGAAACATCTCAAGGAAGAGGGAAGCAAGCAAAAGAAAACACAAAAACCTCATCATTTTAAATTATTTGACAGTCATGCTTCTTTGGTCTTAGAAGTAGTTGTTCTAAATAATCCACAGGGACAGTTCTCTTACCTACTGGAATACAGAGAATGTCAGCTTGGAGCTGCATAAGGATCTTGTTGTTGGTCATCCCTCCATCAACTTGTAACTGGCTTAGCGGTATGCCACAGTCCTTGTTCATTGCATCTAGTATCTTAAAACAAACTATTTACATGTTAAAAAAATTCACATGAACTTTTTCAACAGGAAAAAACAATCAGTCTTTATGAAACTGCTAGCATAACAGCAGCAGGAATTTGTTTAGAAGTGCTATTTGAAACTTAAGAAGTTGAAACAGAAGGATTCCTTATTCAATATAGCTGATGTTTAAAGAAAGAAAAATACTATGTCAAATGGACATTCTAATTGCTTCTGCAGATTTGAGAAACTATGCCTCAAGGCTTATGTTCAGATGAGACACACATTTTTTATGATTAAGAAGTAGCAAAACAGGGAACAACCCTCAAAAATGACAAGCATGAGTACATAATTCAAATCCTTAATTTTATTCATTAGGGGGGAAAAACAAGTAGGAAAGAAGCAAAGTTCCAAAAAGGAAGGAAAAGAAACTGTACTTGACAGTTTCACCTGCATTTTGAGCTAGATTCCCAGAAGGTGAAATTAGCTACAGTTCAAAACACATTCAAGTATGGTGGCCCGTGGAAATACATCTCAGACAGTCAAATATCGCAGATTGCACCCTTCGTGCTTACCTCACGTGTTTGAAAGCAGACAGCCTCTAGTGCAGCAAAGGCAATGTGGTTTTTATTTGTAAACTGAGTAAGGCCACAGATAATTCTGTAAAAAAAGGAAGAAAATAAACACTGCTGTTAGGAGAAAAAGCAACTTTAATCAAATACGACTTCATGTTGCTGTCACAGAACACCACCACGGTGTACTGAGGTTGGTGCATATACATCTCCTTTCACCTGGCAGGAAGAGTATACTGACAATACCCACGGCCTTCCACTGGAGAAAGGCAGCATAATGTTAAATATGATGGTGGCATGCCATGTCTAACTGTGAGTCTGGCCCAATCACATGAGTGGGTGGAAGTGTGTGGGGAGTCTGATTTAGAGCAAAAGGGTCACGCGGTGCAAACCACCACCCTGTTTACTTCCCTGCAGCCCATTGTCCCCAAGTGCTTTTCTTCCAGCTGGGTTGACTTTCATTATTGCAGCCCAGCAGAGGGAAATTGCAGTAGAGGGACAGTTCATCCGTTGCTCTTTAAACCCGACCTCCCTCTGTTAAATATGTGATTTGTGCAGATTGGGATTTAATGATATAGGGCTACTATTGCCACATGTAGTTTAGGCCACTGTGGCTTCGGCACACATGCTCTCCTGGCATAAGGCAGAGTATCCCCTCAATCCTCATTCACAATGCTTCTTTTAAGATCAGAATGCCAGGAACTTTCAATATTTTAATTATAACATTCAGACAGATATACTTACCCTCTTGCACTGGGTTCCCAGTACGGTGCATATAATCCTGAGAATGCTGGGACAAAGTAGCAGCCATAAGAAGTTCCCACTTCAGCAGCAAGCTTCTCTAAAATCAAAGACAAAATAAAGCTCATCTTTGCACATCAAGAACCAATCACATTTAAAGTCAAATTGTATAGTACGATTTTTAAAGTAACCTCTAGTGTATAAAAGGTTGTTGCACACATTACTCTAATAACTAAATACTGGAGTCAGGAAAGCAGAATATCAAGCTTTGCAATTCCAGTGCTTCCAGATGAGGTTTTTATTGTGCAATTGAACTGCTTCATTCACAGAATTTTATGGATGGTCCAGATGGACATCATCTTCAATTTGTAGTCCTCCCATGTTTTCCATCGCTTCTTCAGTCTTTTTTCTTACCAGAAAAAAATCTGGTATGGCAGAAAAACTGGAATAGCTGCACAATGCCTTTTGATTGTTAGTGATACAGCTCTTTGTCTGGAAGTACCCCTATAGTGCAATCTTAGACATGCTTACTTTAAGTTCAATGGTGCTTACTCCCAGGAAAATGAATAGAAGATCGCAGCATTCTTGAGTTATAATAATTACAACTCCTGCTAAGTGGTTTTTAAAAATTCCTACTACTACCAGCAGTACCCTGATAAAATATCCTAATGTTTGTCTTCTATTTTCAAAAGCAATACAAGGGACGCTGACTAAAAACTGACACATATTCTTTTAAATTCTTTCTACCAGTCATTTTGTTTAATAAATATGAAAGTATGTTATATTACCAGATTTTCTAAAGCCAATCATATATCAAAGTTAGTATCCCTGAACTGAGATTCTGGAGAAGAGGAACATACTTACAGTTTAACAAATGCTGGGCAAGAGGAAGGCTATGGTAACTATGTACCAAAACAAACTATTCAAGACAAGTTATTGATACTCACCAACTTCATCTGAAGACTTTGCAATACCAAGGTTGTCCCTCAGCCAACGAACAACAGCACCAGCTATGGCAACAGAGCCCTAAAACAAAAAGGCAGACCAAACATGTTAATCACCTTTATTCTTAGAGCACAACACTGTGAAGACAGCACACACAAAGTAGAGGCATGTCTTTTTCACAGCTCCAGAATTTTTTTTTTAAGTTCCTTGGCTCATAATTAAAGCAGCCCTAAACACTCAAAGAAGATCTCAAACAGCTGCACAATGCTGGGGGTAGGGGGAGAGAAGAGTTATGGTCCTGGAAACATCCATTATTAGGCCAGGCAACAAGAGCAACCACACTCAGGACTGGTTCTTACCCACAAGATCTTCACTTTAAGTCATCCATGACTTGCACATTTGAACTGGCCCTCACAGGTCTAACATCACAGATGAAACTTTCATATCACCTCACATCCCTTCTAACACAATACTTTCAGTGGAGTCCACTCATATGTTCAGCTACCAGTCATCAAGCACAGAACAACTGTGTATAAACTAAAGTAACAGAGATGCAGGTATGAACCAGCCCTCAGTGGGCCAACTTTTCTTAGATCCACAAAAAACAGCCCTTGACATCAGAGACACCCCAGCAAACTAAACCTGTATCAACTAGCCTACCAGTGTATGGTAGGTTTGCAAGCATTCAGGGAGTATATAGAGCAAGTACTTCTGGTATAACCAACGAACCAAATGGGTATCTGCAAAAACCCACTACAGGAAACAACAATTATACTTACTTCTAATGCATAACATACAGGTTTCTCTCTGCCCAGTTTGTAAGCCACTGTGGTCAGAAGGCCATGCTCAGAAAGAGCAGGCTGAAAAACAAACACACACAGAGGTAAGTGTAGCCACTTGATACGAAAAATATTAGTTATTTCTAATCACTACTTTAGGTGAAAAGCTGCAGCAGCGATGTTATATCTATATTTTGCAGATACAAGGAGGAGGAACAGTTTTAAGTCATGATACCTACACATCAATCAATATTTTAGGGAAGATATTATTAAGTAATAATAACCTAAGATTTTCGTTAAATCAACTGCCTATCTACAAGTCTGGCTGGAAGTTTCAGCTGATAATAGTTGTAGCAAGTATCAGGTTAGTTTACTCTTTCCAGTTATCTTACTGTCCAACTGAGTATAGCTTTTTAGCATGGAACATTTCTTATTTGGGGCTTTTAATGCTGAACAAGTTCTTTAAGCTTGGTTAAGTATATGACTGTTTTGAGCTTACCTTGAGATTTTAACAGCACAGTCCTATGTATGCCTACTTGGAACTAAGCCCTACTAAGTTCAATTGGACTTACTCCCAGGTAAGTGTGTGTAGGATTGCATTCAAAGTTGTACAGAACATGTCAAAGGCATAAGAAAAAATAAATTTAATTTTCTTCTATGACTCAATGGGAAGGTTTTTTAAAAAGAGTATTGTAAAATGATCTATTTCTTTGTGGGGGAAATAGTAGCTTGTCAGGACTACAAGTTGTTTAATTTACAGCACTAACCCTTTGGCCTGTATTGCAGAGTAAGAAGCAGCCTGTTCCATACCTATAGTGAAGATGACAAAAGGTATTGATTTACTACAAAATGAAGTACATGAAACATATAACCAACCATCATATATGACCAGACTGCAGCAGGCATGCTATAAGATGACAGTCTGTGGAGCGGGGAAGCAATGAAGCCCATCTTCCTCCTTCTCCAGACATTATCACTGACCTTCATTCATTCCAGATTGGTAGATGCAATGTTAGGGATGTGTTGGACTGCAACTCCTATCATCCCTACCCTACATGGCCAATCTGGAGGACACCAGGTTGGGGAAAGCTGAATTACGTAGAGGTTTTATATAACACCAGCAGCTCAGCTATCCTGTGCAAAACATTGGTGTATACTTTAAACATTGTGTTCATTCAGCGATTTGGCCAAATTGTTTCAGTCAGTTTGCACAGGAACAGGTTTTATAATCCTATGCACATAGTATTATGGGGCGAATTTTAGTGTGCACTTTTAGTTTGGCCAAGGAGCCAGCCAGGCAAAAGCAATCTGGCCAGCCCTTGGGTGAACCAAGTGTGCCCTTTCCATTTCAATTTTAAAGCCCAGCTGAAAAGCTGAAGGAAATGAGCTTCGTGTGGATAGGCTGTGCCTTGCCATCCAGGGCACCACAGAGCATCCCATCTCTGACCATGTTCAGCCCAGATCACAATTTCTTAGCTTCTCTAGTTCTCCCAGCTGTGCTGGGCCTGACATGTTTTGAGCCACTTCTGGTAGAAAAAGAGTGAAGGGGAGCAGCCTGCAAACTCTACACAGTATCATTCTCTACTGCAGATGCATTTTAAATTATCTACCTATTTAAACAAGCACCATCAGTTCATCTGACACAAATGTGTAGAGCAGCTATCCTGATGCATTACATTTTAACTTGCAGACAAGTACCAAAACAGTGTAGCACTTCCATTTGGAATGAGAAATTAGCTTTCATAGCACTTTAAAAATATCACCTTCATTTTTTTCACCAAATCTGTATAAGTCAGTACTGTTATATACCTGTGTTCCAGATTTTTTTGTGGGGTGAAGTGGCTAAGGCTGGGAGAGACTGGGCTGGTTTGCACATAATGCTAAGCCACTGTGGGTTAATTAACCCATGGGGCTTTGCCGTGCGTGCTGGCTGCCATTTTGAATAAGCAAGGAGCAATGGGCGCATGCCTTGGCTCGTTGTGTCATGTGAACCTGGGCAGCGTGGGTTATGCGAGGATTAAACAAGCCTTGGATAACTCTAGAACAACCCACAGTGGCTTAGCGTTACATGTGAACTGACTCACTAGCTTCCTTTAAGCCAAGAAGTGAGTAGGAGAGATTCAAACTAGGGACTTCCAGATTTGTCGCTTAGTCCACCATTCCCCAAGGTGGTGCCCTCCAGATGTGTCGGACTACAACTCCCATCATTCTCAGCCAACATGGCCAATGGGAGTTGCAGTTCACACATCTGGAAGGCACCACATTGCAGCCAATGGGAATACTGGCATATTCCTAAAAATGGCTGGGTCTCTAAACTTTTGTTTAGAGCACAATCCTATGAATGCTTAGACAGAAAAAAGTCCTACAACTCCTAGCATGCCCCAGACGGCATGGCTGGAAGGTTGCTGGGCGTTGTGGAACTTTTTCTGTCTAAATATGCACAGGATTGCATCCTTAGTGTCCTTTTTGTATCAAACCTATAGCAGAGATGATGCAGTGTTATTTCTCATGTTAAACTTACGTATTTTTTGCTTGGCCATCTTTGAAGCACATTTGTCCCACTAAAGCAGCAGACTGGTCGCCTAAGCACTGGAAGAACAAACAATTCCATCATGTTCAGCTAAAGCATACCTGCATGTTTAAGTTGCGAGTCAAATCAGTTCTGTTTTTTTTAAAAAAATTGGTCCAACTTCTGCTCAGTTGTCTCACTAACTCCTTCTATAGAAAAAACACCAATGGAATTAGATAAGCTATGTAGTTTAAAGGGGCTGCAGAATCTCAATGATCAGTTAAGAGGCAGACCACCACCACCTTGTAAAGATGCTGGTGCCTGGATTGCACTGCCACCCAAGCCTCCATGTTTGTTATCCCTATCCCAGTCAAGCCAGGACTGACCACTGTTACTCTTAGCTGGGTTCTCTTTCCAATCACCTCTGTCACAGGGCTGGAGGCATGATAAGAGAGATATGCAGCCCCTTTGTTCTTGACAATTGAATATTCTCTACCAAAGGGTTATCTTGTCACAAGATGAGCATACTACAATATATACCAATTTCACATATACCAATTTCAACAAACCTAAGAGAAAACAGTGGCAGTTATTGCTCTTTAAGTGGGGTGGGTGGTGGGTATTGACCTCTTAAGGATCCTGGGGCAGTTGTGGGTGGAGAATGCTTGTTTTTCTGCACATTTAAAAAGTTTTGTTTTGAAGCACTGATAGAAGGAAAAAAATGTGGAAGGACAGTAGGCAGAATGGATAAACAGTGAAGATTAAAATATATATTTAAAGATTTAGTCCTATGGAACACAATGGGGCATTCTTCTGTATAGACATATATAGAAGTGCACAGTTAAATGTTGCTTTTTAAAAAATAACCTAGTTTAAAATGAAATCTAAATTTCATTCAAACACTGTGCACTTCTCTCTTCACAGTATTTGTCACTATAAAAAGCTTGTCTTTCTCTGTAAAAGCGGTGGGGGGGGGGAACAAACCATAGGGAAAATATTACTTAGCGTCGGTTCCAGAAAATAACATTGGGTGACTATGCTTCAGCCCCTAGGCAGCTGTGGGGTGCTGCAGGACCTCATCTTGTTACCAATGTTGTTCAACATCTATATGAAACTATTGGGAAGTCATTGGGAGATTTAGGGCAAGGTGTCATCAGTATGCTGATGATACCTAGCTGTTTCTGTGTCACCTGAATCAGGAGAGGCTATGCACATTCTGAACTGGTGCCTGGCTGCAGTTATGGGCTGGCTAGCTGGCTGCAGTTATGGACTGGATAAACTGAAGCTGGATCCTGATAAGACAGAGACCTTATGGGTAGGCTTCCCAGGTTTAGAAATGCGGTTGTTTTTCTGTTGCGCGTGTATAGGTGAGATAAAGAAGAGTCAGACACAGAGTATATGGTTTCAAATCAGGGCCACATTTATTGAATTGAAGATCTGTGAAGGGCGAAGTGCGGTACTAACCTAGCCCGGCCATTGGCCGGGAAAAAACCAGTATTTGGCGAATACATCCTAACCGCACCGGAGGCGGGATGGTCCGCCCCCGGCCAGTTGCCCTCCATGTGGAGCTGGAGGGCCTTACCATCGTCACCTTACTTTGACGCCTCCAGGCACCCAATGTAGGCGAGAAAGGCAAAACCCCAAAGACGTCCCAATCTCCCTCCTGCCAAGCCTCAGGGCATTAGCGAGGGCAGCCTTGGGTAAACGTCAGTCACCTTGAAAGGTGCCACTGGATGATCACCATAACCCTAAGCCATACTGCCTAATCCCGCACTTCCTGCAAATGCGAACAATTTAACTATGATCCCCCCCCGGCGGGATCGAGATCGAATTCAAAAATTTCCCTACCCTGATTCACAGTGTAGAGTAGGCAAAACACGCCCATTGCCCCGGCCAATTGAGACAATGAGCCAAAATTCCTACTTGGCCCCCGTTAATGGGCGACCAGAGGAGCCTACACTGCTAACAGGGCGGGATGGGAGGGAGCCGGAAAACAGCAGCAAAAGAGACCGTGGGCGGGAACACAGGTGCTTAATAAGCCCTCTCTGTATTCCTGCCCTAGCCAAGCCATTGGCTCAGCAGGAGTGACCAGTCCTGTTACCTGACTCTCCCCTCCTCCCCCACTCGCAAATCTTCTCCCTGGCCCCAGGTGAGGGGCCAGTGGAAGTCTGTTCTAGACAGAGTTGCACCTCCTTGGCAGGAACTGGTATGTTTGGGGATGCTCCTGGATCCATCTGTCACTGGAGGCTCAGGTGACCACAGTTATGCTGAAAGCCCATTACCAACTTCAGTTGGTGCATCATCTATGGCCTGTTCCTGGATAGAGATAGCTTAGTCACTGTGATCCATGCACTGATAATCTCATGACAAGGCTACCGTAATGCACTCTATGTGGGACTGCCCTTGCACTAGGTTTGGAAGCTGCGGCTAGTGCAGAATGCAGCAGCTAGGATGCTCAGTGGAGCACCTAGCTATACACATATTATTACGCCTGTGTTAAACAAACTGCACTGGCTGCCTCTTAGCTACCAAGCCATGTTTAAGGTTCTGTTGTTAACATACAAAGCCCTAAATAATTTGGGACCAGGATACTTAGCAGACCACCTTCCCCTGTATATACCCAGCCATCCCCTGAGGTCTTCTGAGGTGGCCTTACTGGTCATTCCATGACTGACAGAATGTCACCATGTAAGAGAATGTAAGTGGGCCTTCTCAGTAGTGTCACCCACCCTCTGGAACATACTCCCACGCATGGTTCAAGCGGCAGAAACCATTGTAAGTTTCAAATGCCTCTTGAAAACATACTTGTTCACACATGCTTTTTCTGACCTCTAATGGATCATATCACTGACCTCTTTTATTGTCATTCTTGTTGTAAAGTGTTTAATTATTTATTATTTCCTATTGGTGTGTGTATGTGTACACACACACACACACACACACACAGAGTATAATGTGAACCGCTTAGGGATTTAAAAAATATTAAGTGTATAGAAGTATTATAAATAAATAAAATATTTGTCTTCTGAAAGTCAAGCATATGATACAGTACTTCACATTGAATTTATATGAACATGGGCATTTGCTTTTGATCTTATGGGAAAATACTGTTTTGAAACATAATTGCCATCTTTGTTAATGGGAAATTCTAGGCACTTAGCCCACAATACAGCATGCTTAACTTTTACTTGAAGATAAGGGCCAGAATCTTGTATAGTGATTCTGGGTGTTACTAACATATGCAACCCATATTTCAGACATGTAGCTTTTACCCATCTTACCCTGTCCAAGTTTACTTTTAATAAAATAAGTTCTATGAAACAGACATGGTGCAAACATTCAAGCAGTATTCAGAAATTGTAACAAAGGAACATCACAACTTGATTTTGTAAACTCACCCCAGAAATTGGTACACCGGTCAAAGCTCCAGAACTCTACCAAAATAAAGACAGGGTTTTTTTTTAGTTTATTCTATACCATTTGCTTTTCATATAGTATTTCCAGTATTTTACAAACAAGGAAAGCAATGTTCAGCTAAAAGCCATTGTCAAGCAAAGTTTGACATATGAATATCTTTTAAAATAAAAGTTCTAAGTGCACTAAACCCTGTCAGGGTATTTATACAGGGTTGTTTATATTATACAAACTTTGGGTTGCCATTATGTGCAAACCCTTACTAGAACTGGGCAAATACAAGAGAAACAAGAAACAGAATGGGAGGTCTGCATTTGTTTCCCAGATTCCAGTCCTGCCCTCCCCTCTCGGTGCAGTCAAGAAACACAAGTGAAGTAGTTTCCTTTCCATGCCCCAGTTTATAAAAAAGCCAAGCCAAGACCTACTATCTACTCATTAAAACAGCAGTACAAAGAACTCTTTGAGTTTTGATATCATGTGGGACTACATTAAGAAGATAAACATCATGCTTCAAAATGGGAGGTCAGTGCCTATTATACAGGAGTGACTGTGACAGGGACTAGATAGAGAAAAAACAGGACGTCTCATTTTGAAAGATCACGCTATTGGTGTTGTGAAAGTATGTGAGGTTTTCTCAAAAAGCTAGAAGAAATATGCCACTGTGTTCTTGCAATCAGCCAGGCATGTCAACATCTAGTACTCACCCACTCCTCCCAAAACAAAAACAGCTTTTCTTTTCAGGCTGAATGTGCAGGCTGTATGCGCACAAGCTCAGCAGTAGCACTTCAGTTTAGTGAAGCCATGCATACACAACAGTCAATGCATTTCCATTTAGGGATATCTTTTTAAATGGCTTTTTGAAGTAGTGATGAGATATACCATAAGCTAGCATCGCTCTTGATTGTTTTTGCTCTCAGTACATAAAACCTTTTACCAAAAAAAGTTGTAAAAGTGTTTTGGTGTGGGTGGGTCTGTCAATTCCTCAGCAGTACTTCTTTACAAAGCTTCAACTTCAATTATAGTCTAACTTTGGGAAGGTCACTTGACCCCATTCCCTTTTGGAAAAGGATGGGATTTCCCCCAAGGAAATGCACTGTATCTGAGCAGAATGGATGAAAATGTGACTGGTGGGCATCCTACCAAAATCCTACTCACCAAGTTAGGGGAGATTTTCTATAGTCAGCAAGAAAGGAAGGGGGAAGAGACAGAAACAAGTTCACAATTTCAAAGCCTGCATCTCTATTCCCCTGTGCAGTTTCTCTCCTCTTATTCTTATAAATTGCAGTTTGGGGTAAATACCAGACCCACACAGCTACCCTTTCAAGGAGACACTAAAAAACACAAGTTTATTAACCAAGCTGCAACATCATTACGGTAATTTCTCTTTTCTGTTACCAAATAAATAAAACAATAGTCTTAGATGCTTATTAAACAATAAGCTCAGGTTAGGCTTGTCATTATCATTGTCTATTGTTGTGTAATTTATTTTTCTAATTTACCTGTACACTGCCCAGAGAACTCTGGCTATTGGGTGGTCTATAAATACAATAAATAAAAAGGCAGCCACAGAGATAACAAATCTTTCAATATTAGGGATTCTGCACTGTTAACAGCTGAACAGACAAGGGAATGGGTGGGTGGTGGGTGGGGAAAGGGATAGTTTTTCCCATTCCTGCAGCACTGTGATAAGAGGCACCTGCAATTATTCCATCTGCTATCCAACTATTAAAAGGTTACAGGAGCCCCAATACCAGCCAAACTGTAATTTGGGTTACACTTATTTTAAACAGCAGCACCTGCAACTTGTTCAGAAACTACCAGAAAACTAGTGTTGGTTATGGGCAGTATCCAATGCTACCCATGTGCCTTCACTGATTATGTTGTGCACGTGCAACCCACTGCCAGTGCAACAAGAAGCTAGTACATTTTGGCTTGTTTCTGGATGCTTTAGGAAGTACCAGCTTCCCATTGTGCTGGTGGTGAGTCTCACTGGCACATGGGCAGTGTTGGATGTTGCCCTATAATTGCTAAGTGCATTACTTTTTAAAATGTTTGTCACCTTCCCCCAAGCACTCCACAGTTCACATGTAACAACTATGGGTTAAACAACCTATTCTTAGTTGGGGCTGCATGGCAGCGAGTGAGCATGCTGCCTCCCGCCTGCTCACCACTTCTGCTTTGCATCAGCTTTCATAAACAACCCTGGGCTGTTTGATGTGACCTGGGAACCTGGAACTCTGGGTTGTTGAGGGACAAACAACCCAGAATTTTAACTCATGGTTTGTTCTTGGCTTAAAAGTCTGGGTTGTTAGTCTCTTGACAACCTAGAGTTCCGGGTTCAGTATCACATAAAAAACCCCAGGAATGCCCTGTTCCTGGGTTGTTTATGAAAGCTGACACAAAGCGGAAGTAGCGAACGGGCAAGAGGCAGCATACTTACTCTCACATGGCCCTGGCCTAAACAACCCATGAATTGGCATTACCTGCAAACCAGGTCATAGAGTCACAATGGCTTAAGATGTACTTCAGATACTGAAAATATTAAATATATCTGTATTTTGCATTATTCTAAACCATCCTTCTGCAACCTGGCATCCTCCATATGTTTTAGACTACAACTTTCATCATCCTTACCATTAACCATGCAGGCTGTGGCTGATAGGAGTTGTCATCCAAAGCACCAGAAGGGCACCAGGTTGGGCAAGGCTGTCCTAAATAATCTGAGTGCTTTAAATTCATTTTTTTTGCCCTAACAGCAATAATCAATTTACCAATAATTCATTTTAACACAAAGTTAACTCTAACTTTGTAGAAATAAAAGTACAAGAAATAGCGTTGCTGTATCAAGCACATTTTATTGGGTCATTCTATGTCAAGTGGTCTAGGGCTCCCCGCTTGACTATCACGGATTTTGATGAAATTTTGTGTGTAGAGTCCCACATGTCTCAAATGAACTTGTTTGAAATATAGGCCGTTGCCATGGCAATGTCTCCCAACTTTGTCCCTCGTTTTCAGGCACTATTTGCCCACGTTGGAAAATCAAACCCACTTTTCCGGGGGCTTTGAAACATGCTCTTTCTAATGAGATTGGTCTGAAAGCGTTTCTAGAGGGTACTTTTTTGTAAAAGCGGGTTGAAAATACCCTATTTTTGGCCTTTTTACAAAAATCATCAACTTTACACTTAATTTGTAAACTAATGGAAAGAGCTAGGAGGTTGAAATTATAAATTCAAAATCAAAGTTATATTGAGATATTATGCGCTAGATTTCACATTTATTACTTAATTATTGTGGGAGCTATACAACGTTAAACTTGAATTTTTTTGGAGCACTAGGCTTTTTCAGTCGACTTTGCTGCAATTCACCCACTCTGGACGTGCTCAGAAAAAATTATTATTAGCTCCATTAAATAGAGTGCAAAAAGTTGTATAAGGTAGCTAAGTTTCATTTGTTTTGAAAAAACAGCTAAGGGAGATATTATGTCTCAAAGTTGCCAAAATCTCAGTCATACTGTACATGGTCGCGGTATGTGGTCAAACAAATGGCTGTATCTCCACAAGTATTCCACCGGCGAACATAAAACTTTTCCAAAGTTCGTTTGAGACATGTGGGACGCTGCACACAAAATTTCATAAAAATCCATGATGGTTGCATGGGGCACTTTCCAAAAACTAGACCACTTGACATGGAATGACCCTATTAGTATTTTTTACGATTGTTCCAAACACTTTCAGTTGAAAGTTAATTCAGAAATTAGGGCCTAAAACAATTGGCTTTTAAATAGCTGCAGTGATTCCATGAGGGAAGAAAGAGATTTGGGCCATGCTCTTGAAAACGATGCCACCCAAGAAGCTAGAATAGTTTTATATAAGTCTTCATAGTCTAACTGAACCTGGGGCAATTGCATCATATAGAGTTCTCTGATAAAATAAGTGTTCTCTGATAAGATGCTATCTTATCTGGGGTTAAAGCAAAGTTCAAACTTTTTTCTAGGTAGTGAGTCAGTCATGCTGGAGTACCCATCTAAAAAGAGGGCTCCTGTAAAATTGTTCTGCAACATAAAGTCAGGTGCCAGGAATGCAGACTAATGTGTCCTGCTATTTTACATTTATTTTAATAACATACACTTCATTCAAAAGTTTCAAATATTCACAATTCATTCTTTGGCAGAACATTCCCATCTGCATTATGGTAGATGATTTTGAGACAAGGGAGCACATCCAAATAGTTCTGTGGTGGACACTTCCAAATCGCGGGAAGTGATAATTCCCCTTTACTCGGCACTGGTTAGGCCTCATCTTGAGTACTGCGTCCAGTTCTGGGCACCTCACTTTAAGAAGGACATAGACAAACTGGAGAGGGTTCAGAGGAGGGCAACAAGGATGATAAAGGGACTGGAAACAAGGCCCTATGAGGAGAGACTGAAAGAACTGGGCATGTTTAGCCTTCAGAAGAGGAGACTGAGGGGAGATATGATCGCACTCTTCCAGTATTTGAAGGGATGTCACACAGAGGAGGGCAAAGATCTCTTCTCGGTCATCCCAGTTTGCAGGACACGGAATAATGGGCTCAAGTTACAGGAACCTAGATTCCACCTAAACATCAGGAAAAATTTCCTGACTGTCAGAGCAATAAGACAATGGAATCAACTACCTAGGGAGGTCGTGGGCTCTCCCACTCTGGAGGCATTCAAGGTGCAGCTGGACAGACATCTGTCAGAGATGCTTTGACCTAGATTCCTGCATTGAGCAGGGGGTTGGACTCGATGGCCTTGTAGGCCCCTTCCAACTCTACTTTTCTATGATTCTATGATTCTAAGGCATGCTAAATCCACATACAATTCCCCACAGTTCACCCATGTAGGTAACACGGCCTTCATCAATACACACTCCACACTCTGCGTGACCAATATCAGCAGACAAAGGAGCAATTCAGGCTGTGCAATGATCACCAGTGGCTCCCCAGGATGAACATGGGTGTGTCCTTGTGGAAAAAGGATACTCTGATTTCCCCAGTATTCTTCTGATGCTCTACTAGGAACATAGTAAAAGTATTCCAGGCAGCAGCTTCCTATGTTAGCATTTATGTCAGGGGTGAGCAGCTTCAGATGGTGTGGGGGCCAAATTTGGCAGCCAGAAAAAAGCCGCTTTTTTTGCTTTAAATGCATTTTCATTTTAATGCAAATCACGCTTATGGAAGCCCTGGAGAAGCATGATTTTGCATTAAAACAAGGCGCACGCTCCCTATGTGCCTTGTTTTAAAATGAAAATGAGGCTTTTTCTTGTGGCAGCAGCAATTAGGGGTGAGGTGACCATGAAAAAGGATGGGGGACTGAATGCAGCCAATGAGACGCATGCTGCCCACCCCTGATGTAAGTGCTTATAATGGGATATATCAAGTACTCTAGTGCAATGTCAGAGAAGCAGATCTTATGTAGAGTTCCTGGTGGAAGTGTCTTAAGATACAGAGCCAAGGAGCACTGGGTAATTTGGAATATTTTCTTAAATTCCCCCTAAAACTTCTTCACATCTAAGCAGCCCTCAAAAATCCAATGCAATGCACCACCTATACCCACACATCTTTCATATCTCTTACAAGAGATGCCTATGTGCATACATCCTGTGAAGCTTGGACCCAATTTAGTCCAGGGAAAGTACTAGCACCTTAATTTGTATGCCAGTTCAAAAAAATTATATGCAGTTCACAATAAATAAAAATAATGTCATAAGATATAAAAACTTGGGAGATGTAAGATAAATGTTAACTTCATTCAGGTTTTCCAAATGAAAATAGTGCAAATTTAAGATCTATTCCTTTTCCTGCATGACAAAAATAAATAACTTTTCCCCAAACAGGCAACTAGCTTGTTTGATCTATATTAAGCAGATTCAATTAACATAGTTTCAATTTATCTAGAAGCATTTGAGGAAATATTAAATATATACCATCAATCCGTAAATCTCTGAGGAACTCCGCACTTTGGGAAGTATATTCATAGGAATTTCAAAAAACCTAGGGAAACAAGCATGTTCCAAAAGTTAGTGTGACATTCTTCATATTTGCTCATAGGGGGGGGGGGGAGGAATGATAAAAAATGATTAAGGAGACTATAAAAATGAATTATTGTCTTCATCAACCTCCTACCCTTTTAATGCTTTTGATAAGTTTTGGTAAGATTTGTATGGCTGATACAGATAACAAGAAGCTACCACAGGGGTAAGTTAACTAACCACTCTGAAAGGCTGATCTGCAACTATTAGTCAAATAGCAAAAGTATTTTGTCAAATGCGTGCTACCCTGTACTTCCAAATAATTACAGCAGACAGGTAGAAGGTCACTTCACTGTATGGCCAGGTGTTATAAATGATCACTGGGAATGCCAGTGGAGGTTGCCAGGCTTGAGCCCAGTTATGAACTTCAGGGGCTCACAACATTTGCCTCACAGAAGAAGCAAGCATTAGCAGCCCCCAAATTCTTCTTCTGCATGGATTAAAATTCAAGCTGGAGAAGAATGCAAAGCTTACCACCCTTCCCAGTCACCCAGCCCCCTTGGGCCTCTCCTTGGCACACAAAACCTTTGTGCAGATCTGTCACTTCATCCAGGAATCATGGTGTCCTTCAAGCTTCCTTGATCCTTGGCTAAACTCTCAGTTTAGTGTAGCCAGGACACCTGGCCACACAAAGCAGTCAAGAGGCAGCAGCAACTTGTTTTTCAGTGTCAGAGCTGAGACCACGTAAAGGGTTTTTTCACATGTTCTTGAAAAAAGACCTGTTAGGAGTTATTTTCCACCAAACTAATGAAACTTACTTCAAAATAAACCCGTTTAGAATCAGGATGTCAGTTTGGCTTTTTGAAGAGGTTAACAAAACCTGCCACTTCAGTAAATGTACAGACACATGCACAGACATGGTACTTACTTGCAGAGTTCATCATCCCATTCCAATGAATGAATGTTGAACAGCATTGTTCGACTAGCATTTGTTACATCAGTGCAATGAATACCTCCATCTTTTCCACCCGTCAAACTCTGAATAAAAAAATAAATAAGCCAATGATAGGTCAATAAAACTAAATGTACTTCAAATATGGCTGCACTAGTATGAGAAGTTGAGAATCTTGCAGACTAAGTTAACTGTTACTGTCTATAATAGGAATAGAGAGATGAGCAGTGATGTCCTTAATTAAATGTACATTCATAAAAGAATGATACAGTAGGTCCTAATCTATGTAGAACTCCATTCTTAATGGTTGAAATGCTTCAGAAAGTTCCTGTTGCTAGGACTTGCACAAAAATTCTGCTGTTATGCGCAAGATACTAGGGGCCTATGTGCATGTTTCCTCTTCATGCTTTCATCGAATGGAGGGGTGGGGGGGAAGAGGAGGATCATGCCCACTGGCTGTGCCCCCTGACAGTCACATGCTTAGCGTTATTTATTTGTTATTTGGAAAAAAAATTATACCAACTTTCCACAAAAGTCACAAAGGCTGTGCACAACAAATCAAAATAAAACTATAATACCACCAGACAAACACAGAAATCAGAATAAAGTTATGCTAAAACATTAAAACCACTACAAGCAATTTAAAAAGGCTCCTCCACACAACCAGTAAGCCTAACTGGCTAGGGTTCCTAATTGCGAGGGAAAGCTATAAGCATGTGGGGCACTTTTCACATTTATGCCAAATATGCAGCCAGTGGAGACATGTGGCAGGCAGTGGGTATCTATTCGGGGTGGGGATCATGAGCACAGGCCTTGGATTAGTATTGACTGAAACCACACTCTAGCATTGCAGTACTTCATGATGCAAGCTTGGTGATCATGAGAACTTCAAACTTTTTTACTATAATGGGTGTGTGCCCATTTTATCCAGGTCTAAAATATTCTGTTGCCAGCAATGTTTGAGGCAGATTATGAATTCACATTAATGCACCTGGAAATGTGTCCAAAACAACAACTTCTCTGTACAAGGCTCAAGGTTGTTCGATTCAAGCTGAGAGAAGACAGAAGCAAAGGAACTTGATTTCAGTATAGCCTATTGACATACCCATATCAGCCATGAATCAATGGTACCAAACAGAGCTCGCCCCTCCTGAACTGCTTGCCTGACCTCTTTCACGTTGTCTAGAAGCCAGCGAAGCTTCACAGCACTGAAATACGTGCTAAGCGGGAGGCCAGTCCTACTCTGCAAGATTGAAAGTTGGTCAGGATATAAAAGATAAACACCTGCAATAAAACTTCCAAAGAGGGTTCAATTCTGTAGTATAAGCATAATAAAAAAGGATCATATTCATGGTGTTATTACCAGTCACACCCTAATATTGCAAGCCCTACATGTCCTAAAACATGTACATGTCCTTCAACATGATCCATGATCAAAGATCAAGAGAGAAGATAGTGAAGATCTGCACATAGCAAACACACAGAAACTCTTCTGTTTTACAAAGGTTAACTGCCTGTGTCTGGACAGAAATGCTGATGGGAGTATACGAAAGAATGACAGTGGCAGCTATCAAAGTAGGTAGGTGAAGATACTAATTTATCTATCTGTTCCGAAATGGCATATTTCCTGAGCGTAGGAGGCAAAGAATTGTTACAACAGTCAGTTTATATATACCTTAAATGGATACATTTACACTGAAGTAATCCCTCTCATGATATAATGTTTCTAGGAAATGTTTGGTAGCTTCATATTTTCAGTTGCTCAATAAACTGAATACTTACTATCCTACTTGCTAATACCTTCGCAAGGTTGGTGAGGTTTTTTTGATGGCGGGGGGGGGGGGGGATCATTTAGGCTGCAATCCTATGCTTACCTAGGTATAAGCCCCGTTGAACTCAATGGGACTTACTTCTGAATAGACATGTATAGGATCACACTGTAAACCTTTTTACTCATGATACACACCCACTTCATTCAACCTTTCTTGCTCTCCTCACAAGGTTCTATTTAGTTTCTCTGGGTATTGAATCCCTCAGATCAACACAATGACCTAGTAAAATGATTTCATATTAAACAGAACTGTGCTAGTCTAACTCAAACTGTATTCACTATAAAAAAAAAGACAACACCATCTTACATCAACACATCACTTCCTCATATTCTAAAAACAGATTTTACCTTTAAAAAGGATTTATTCTGCCCTGGAATTCTTTTAAGCAGTCTCTCAACTGTGGACTGGGTCCTTAGGTCAAGCCACACTATAACCAAAAGACAAACATCAGTAATAGGTAAATGCTGTTTTGCAGAACATTTAAGCAATTCATTAATTGAACAAGACCAGGGTTCTGAAACTGTGAATAGGCCTTGATAGAGAAATATTCTTCTCCAAACCCACCTATCACAGCATGTGTGTGTAACCACTATGAACTTGGATGGTTTAGTCCCTTCAGGGCAGAGTCCTCACTCAGCAGGAGAGCTAGGAGAAAAAAGAGTCCACTTGTTCAGCTGGGAAGCTGAATGCTGGAGAACTGATTAATAATTATGGGCTCTTATCATCTTGTATAAGGTAAACTGATCTGATATTTTTGTATAGCTGAATTGCAAGGGAATGGGGAATCATTTTTGTATCTCTGGTATTTGTTATATTTGTATTGTTATTGCAGGGCTAAGACCGTGAAACTACAATTTATAAGCTGCCAATTATGGCCGCCCTGTGGTCTGGAGTTAAAGTATCTACAGAGAGACTACTGAAGTGTCCAGCTGATTGTGGAACTGAAGAAACATTTGGGATTGGCTAACTGCAAAGTTGCAAGCAAGAATTCAATATTTCTATTTGGATTCAGAAAGACTATTTGTTGCATTTATTTCTGGGGAAATAGACTGTCTGAAGGATACCGGCAAGAGTGTTATTGGATGATAAAATTCCTGCAATTGTAAAAAGGCTTATGTGTTCCCCCTAATTGGAGAATGAACAAAGTGGGAAGAATCAAACTGTGGAAGTAGTCTCACTAAATACAGTCATGCCTTGGATTGAGAGCATAATTCGTTCGCTCTCAAACCAAGTTACTTGCAATCCAAGGTATTACTGTATGAAAAAGACAGCTTGGATCTTAGGGTAAGGTAGCTTAAGTTCACAGATGAATTTCCCATTGCCTCCTCCCTCTAGCAGCCTCCTGTGCCCCATCACACATTCTTCAGGAGCCCCCCCCAACTCCCCAGAGGGTCTTTGAGGGTACAGATAGCTGTAGGGGTGAGAAGGGGACAGGAAATATTCAATCTGTGAAATTATGTTAGGATCCATGCCCAACCCCCCCTAAATTTGTTCCAGACTAATCCTGCTACAGTATCTTATGTCATATTGATCCATGCCTAATTTTTGAAATTCCCTTTTATATGGGCTTCTAGCAGTGCTCCTCCAATAACTGAGGCTTGTTCAGAAAAGGGCAGCATAGCAGTGTATTCATTTAAGAAGTCAAGATCACAATGTGTTCACTGTGCATATATTATATCAACCTCCCCCGACCTGGTCCCAGTGGTAGTCCAACACATCTGGAGGGCACCAGGCTGGGGAAGGCTGCTTTACATTGACTGCCTCGAGTCAAGAGTGACAGATTCATTCTAGATTAAAATGAAGCACAGAAAGACCATGTCTACATTTGAGATTTCTTCTAAAAACTTCGCATGATGGCCTTTTTTAGACTGCAGACACTATTTGGAGATCCTAGCAAGATGACTCAGTAGGTGATGTGGCCTTTGCTGCAACTGCATCCTGTTGCATCACAGGTCCAGTAAGCAGGCAACTAGTCCCTTTCAGGGTGGAATTTTGCAACAGAGGTACAAAGTACCACTAAAGAGGAAAGCGAAAGTGGGATTTCCAAATTTTACTAGATGTTAACTACTTGAATGAAACATGTAATATGCTTGCAGGCAGGAGAGAAGCTATATGTTATTAATACATTAAAAAAAGGATTAGCAGATAGTTTATTGAAAGACAATATTCCTACTTACCAATAGCATTATAGAGAGGCTCGCCAGTTATTTTGTCCCAAACCACGGTTGTCTCTCTTTGATTGCTAACTCCCACAGCTTAAGAACAGAAGAAAGTTTTAATGTTTTCTACATTTAATGTTACACACTTTGGGTTGGATCCAGAAACAGGTGAACAGGACTCTGCTTGTGCAATAGGGCTTTCTGGCTCTTTCCCTGAGTACAGTATTCTGTGTTGCCCTCACCAAGGCCACTCCTGAGGAGAGGGATGGCACATGATAGGCACTGGGGACACCAGTGGAATAGGGAAATTGGGATAATTTAGCAGTGCCTTTCTGCTAATGCAAGACATCTTTGGATCCAAGCATCTATCTTTTAGAACTATTTCAATAACTTTCATCATCTCTGTTTTAATACTTACCTTAATTATTATTTATACACTTTACATACATCCTAAGCATATTGGTTGGGGTACAGAGAGGTCTGTGTATTCACAGAGTGCTCCTGTGCACTCATTCCAGGGGAGGCGAGTTTGCTGATATTTGTTGTCAGCAGCAGCCCCTTGCACTAAGTGGAATGCTACTCTTGACAATCCCCTGATTCTTGGGTGGCAGGGAGGGGAGAACAGCAGGCTGCCTGACAGAAGGGAAGAGACCATGTACAGTCCTTTGGTTTCCAGAAAAGAAGTACAGCATTGCACAAATGGCAAACAATTTATGGCTCAATTTCCATGCTATCCAAGCACCGGAAAGGTCACTCCTATATTAATAAGCTACAGAAATATCTTGTGTTTTATCCCGCATGAGGAATCACTTTAATAGCTTGGCTACTACTTTACATACCAGATTCTAAAGTTCACAACTGCCCCCCCCCTCTTGATCTCTACATTTGGTTTGGGAAATCATTATTTTAATGAAAAAACAGTAATACCTTTTATATTGGCAATGTCTACATTCAGCTGGTTCAATTTCTCACATGTTCTTTCCACACATTCATAGACAGATTGTAGTATTTCCTTTGGATCTTGTTCTACCCACCTTGAACAGACAAGAAGTATAAAAGCAAGGCCGATATCAAGGCTGCAGTTTGCAACTGACATTATGGACACAAAATACCATAAAGATATGTCTGCTTGCTCCATCATAATAGAAATGGATGACAATTTATCAACATTAATTTCAGTTGGTATCAGCCATTTGCCAAGAAGCAGAGTTTAGTGATCTTTTCACCTTAACTCCTCTTATCAAAAACTTATAAAGAATATTTTTTTTGTTCAGACAGATTAGCTTATGTTGCTTAAGAAAGAAGTGTATATATCTTCTGATGTTTTATAAGTTAGACAAGTAAAACAGTATTCTCAACAGGAACATTCTGAAAACCAAAACACATATTTTTAATCTTATGAAGGTGTGTGTGTGTTCACTTTTTTTGTCCCAGAACCAACAGAGAAAAATACGTTTTGATTCATAATAAGTGAAAATATGATTTCAAGCTAGAGGTTAAATTGCAAATTTTCCAACATGAAAAGTGTGAATAGTCAGTACTTAAAAAAAAAGATAAAAAGATACAGATACACACACACACACAGACACACACACGCACGCTGAAAGGTCTGAGCTGTGATGTCAAATTTAGGACAACATTTTGTGACCATTTCTGACACAGGTCATCTGAAGTAACATTTCTATGAAGGGTGAAGTAGTCATATAAATCTCATGTGATAAGATCATTGCTTACTGCTTTTCTGGAAAATCTTAGAAATCTTATCATGCTGGGGATAGATTTACATGACTACATGAGCAGCAAATATAGGAGAAAAGATCACCCAATTATTAATTTTTAATCTCAAAAATTATTTTGTAAGGTCACTTATGAATTTTTTTTTTAAAAGAAACATACCAAAAGCACACTGACAAGTATATTATTGCAAGAATGCCCACCTTTTGAACTAGGTTTCATATTTCTACAAAAAAACCATTCCACTGACTTGAGCAGAAACATGTAGGCCTGAATCAAAAGAAGTGCAAGCAGAACTTCACTCATGAAATGCAGCTTTCCCACTGTGACGATAACGTGGCCGGTTATTTAATTTCATTTCTCTCACTACCACCTGGCTGTTAGTTCACGTTCACTAACCCAGTGGCTGAGATATGGTAGCTCCAGGGCATCAGTTCACCCTATTTTAAACTATCCCCGTTCCCTCTCTGTCACAAGATTTTCACTCTCTCCCAGACAAACCGGAGCGGACAATCTGTCTGTGGGAGATTAACTCTTAAAATACCATGGCTAGTTATTGTGGTGATTATGCTGGGTAGATATTGATGATCTTGCTCTTAGCAGCTGTACCAAGTTACTAGACAGTCTCTTCAGTAACCCAACAAATAGTTCTTTGTTTTTAAGTAAACATTTCTTTAAACAGGAACAACTTATTTTCTCTAACACTCTGACACTCTAACTCACTAACTCTAACCCTCTAAACTCTGACTCTGACACTCTAAACCAAACTGACTCTCTAAACTCTAAACCCTAAACTAAACTCCTCTCACACACACAGGCACATAATACACATAGAGCTCCCCCTCCCATCAGAACCCTCTACAGGCGAGCCCCGATAGGTTGTTGGGCACATTCACTCTGCCTGGCAACGCTAAATGTTAACCCATTCATCACACCCACCACCTACTCTCAGTACAGCCCCTTGTGCTCTCCAAAACAGAATAGATATGGTATGTAGGGCTGCAGAAAAGGGGGGAATTGGAGCTAATTGGAGGAAGGTAATTTGAAGAGCAGAAGCACCTTTCCAGTTATGCAGGACACCTTTGGATCCAAGACATAAGAGTTTAAAATCAAGCATTCCAGAACACAAAAGAGGAACCATACCCTTCTTTGGGGAATTTCTGTTTGATTTCTACTTGGTGGTGACTCAACAATTCAGCCGTGTTCGCATTAAATACCTGCAAACAACACAACACAAAAGTTCACCAAACCAGTTTGTAAAACAATAATTAAAGGGAGTGGCAGACAAAGAAAACTGGCACCCACATCTTAAACAGTTACTTGGAAGTTCCACTGATGACAGTGACATTAAGAAATAGATTAACAGTCCTAACAAAATGCTGGGCATTTTATACATAGCAGAAAATTATCAAAGAGCAGGATGATATGAGAACATTTGCTTAACTCTAGGACATTCAAGAATATATTGCTGTAAACTGAAGTTATACTTTTTTGAAAAGAAGTTATAAGCAAAGACTTTTGGATCATGAGTTATATTGCGGCTTTTGCAACCATATAAAATGATTTTGCAATAATATGAAAGGTTAATGTATCAAGTAGACAACAGGAGGTAGCAGATTGTTTCTGGGGATTATGGACAAAAATAGAAATGAATTAAGGATACCTCCCCTACAGTCTGAGTCACCACTAAAAGGGAGGGAGGAACAAGCACAGGCGCATATAAAGAAATATAATCTAATTATCCATTTAGTGAGCAATCCTATGCATGTTTAGACAGGAAAAAATCCTACAACTCCTAGCATGCCCCAACTAGTATGGCTGGCTACGGCATGCTGGGAGTTGTCGGACTTTTTTCTGTCTAAACATGCACAGAATTGCACTCCGAATAGAAATGGTATCACCAGTACAATATTATTCTTCCATTTTAAGATTTGTAGAGAGGTGAGGCAAGTGGGGACCCAAGACAGGGACTTCCATGTACAGCATGCCTGTTGTGGAACTCCCTTTCCTAGGGAGGTTAGATTTTTATTGGTCTTTAGACAGTGGTAAAAACTATACTATCAAGCTATTAGTGATTAATCCTGCCCTTTGATTTTAGACAGTTCCCCTGTTTTATTGCCATGTATGTATTTTGTCAGTTTTGTTTTGGTTTGTGTTTTGAACTGCTGTATTTTATTGTATGGTTTTTATTGTAAATCACCTCCAGCACTCATCAAATGGAGGAGTGATTCAGAAGAAAATTAGTGATTTAGAAGTACATTAAATAAATAAATAAATAAATGGCCAAACCACTGCTTGGTTGCTTTCCCCCTCTGCTAAGCACTCCTGCCTTTAGGTACAGTGGCCTCTGGAGGCAAATAAACAGTTATAACTCTGGTTTCTCAGTGCAGACATCACACCAAACCATACTGAACAAACTCACTTCCAACTATGGTTTCCAATTCTGATTGGTTAACAGATCTCAAACCGTGAAATGTCAGCTAATAGATAAGCTTCTTTGGCTGATATCTGAACTGAGCCATACTGTACAGGCTCCTAATCTGCCCTTCCCACAAGTGTCTCTTTCAGAATGCACCATCGCAGAACTTCAAACTGCTCTTTAAACTTCCCTCAGTTTTAAAAACAAAAGAGCTGTGAGTACTAGAAGCAACAGCAACTTCTAAAAAACGTATTTTATTTTAACAAACACACAAAATAAAAACAAAACATTACATCACATACCAAAAAATGGGGGGAAGATAAGGATAAGGGGATAAAACTAAATGCCTTATGATGGATTTATTTGTTCTTTTCTTGTTGTATTATATATCCATCAAGGCAGAAGCAATAGCAACTTGGAGAAACTGTACCCAATGCAAGCATATATTTCCCCCCTACAAGTTTCCCTTTAAGTGCATTCCTACCTAATCCCCCCACTCTCCCCCCCCCCAACCCAAAGCATTTAAAGAGCAGTTTGGGATGCAGGGGCACTTTCAGAAAGTGACACTCAGGAGAAACTTCACAGCTGAGTGAATACATGGAATGTATGTACATAAGCCTGTGGGCTCTGTCAGAAATCCTGATGGAGGGAGCCTGCTTTCCGTAGGGCAGCCTTCTCCTACCTGGTACCCCCCAGATTTGTTGCTCTACAAGTCCCATCATCCCCAGCCAGCATGGAGGGCACCAGGTGGGGGAAGATGCTCCCAACTCAAGCCTCTAAGGGTTGAAGGATCATGGAAACATACATACAGACATACAAGCAAGCAAGCAAGCAGAGAGAAGGAGCCTGAAACATAGGGGCTATTTATAAGGGTCATTGGGGTAAAGCCAAGAGTGACAAGTAGTTTAGAGATTAGGACATCCCCCTAACATAAACCCCATTGAATTATGAACCTCACTAGTGTCTCTGCCTAGCTGAGGAGAAAGGAGACAAGAACTGTACAACATTTTGTACATAAGTAACATAAGTAATGGAATAAATATAAAAGTGTTGGCTAGCTTGATATTGGAGGACCAATACATACGTCTTAGATTCCCAACTGAAACTGCAGGGTTGCTTTTCTTTTTTCACAATACAGCACATGTTATTTATAAAGTCACTTCTATAGAAGTCTCCATAGACATCATAGGAACTTGCAGATTCACTTGAGTCCTAGAATGGGCCTTTAGGCTTTATTGTACACACCAAGGTACTTGGTACCAAAGCTGGCCTATTGCGATTAATAGACAAGCAACAGAATTTTCATAAGGGCATAAAATAATGACAAACTCATCCTTGTACCTCATACCAACTTGAAAGCAGCATGCATGAAAGACATGCCAAGGCATCTGAAAACCTTGTGTAGGGTTAATTCTTTTTGTGTGTGTACAGTCCTGTCCTGCCTTTTACGCATTCTCCTTATCAGTAAAGGGATTCTATTGCAGCAGGAGGGACTTTAGACTGTCCTGTAAAGCTATTTTGCCCTTTCATGTTTTCATAACTTTTGGTACAGATTCCTGAACTTTAGCCAAGTCCACTAGGAACATATGCCCAGTTTTTTAAAAAAAAAACAACAACACACCACCACCAACAACAAGGAAAAGAGAAAGATGGGGCACAAATAAAGATTTGGCAAAGAGGATGTTTAAAGAACTCGAGATGAAGTTCAGACCAGGGTTGTTGTTGTTTTACTAAAAGCATCTTTAAGATTGGTGATCTAGTCTTAAATCTGGGGAAATGCATTCATTTCTAGTGACAGTCACTCAAACTCTAGGCAGGAGCAAAAGTCCAATCAAAATTTACAAAATGTACAAAAGTCCAATCAAAATTTCACCTGATATATATCTTATGCATGCCCAAAGTAAGTGCTTCCAAGCTCAATGGGATATTCCCAAGTATGTGCAGGTAGGACTAATGCCTGATGCCTAAACTGGATTAGGCAAGTGTGATCTCACAGGACACAAACTTTGCATACATACATGAGTCAAGTGCTAGCCCAGATCTCTTGCCTTGGTTTCCAGTTTTGAGTCTCATAACAAGGCTCCAGATGTCTGTCAAATGCGACTACATGCAGTGCAAGTTGATCTCTGAATGTGGCAACCGCACTGATTTCCCAGAGGCACATTCACATTGGAAAGAGAGGCAAAGACAGAGTCTCTGCTGCACTGCAAACTGGCAGTGCTTAACTCGTAAGAACTACAAATAGTTGTGGGTCTGTCTGGAAACACCACCCTCTGATCCAGAAGCCTTTCCCTGCATTCACCGACGTGTGGGGGGCTAGTGAGTAGAAAAAAGCATCCTGTACCTACTCAAGGGCACGTTCATCTATCCTTTCTCAGGGATTCTAGAGGCTGCCATTGGAAACACTTGCTCGAGCCGAACCCTGTGCGTTAGACAGGAGGATACCCTTCGCTGGCACATGCCCATCCCCTCCCGGCTTTGGCTCCTGTCCTCCACACTGACCCACCAAGGGCAACTTCCCTCGCCCCCTGCCTCTGCTGTCCCGTCTTCTCCACCGTGCCTGGGAGCGGCTGCTTTACACGCGCTCGTTCAGGTCGCGCTTACCAAGAAGCGCGTGGAGCTGGTCCCTTGGTCGATGGCCCCCACCAGCGGGCCCATCACCCCACCCTGGCCCGCCGCCGCTGCCGCCATGGGGAGGCTCCGTCCGCGCGACCGTGGCCCGTCTCCTAGGCGACCCCTACTACCCGGCAGGAAGCGCCGACGAACCCTGACAGGCTGGCGAGCCGGCGCCCTTCGCTCTCTCACTCTTTACAACCGCGCATGGCTTCCCGGATCACAGAGACTGAAGGTGGGGAAGGGGGAGCTGCCACTCAGCAACCAATCAGTGCGCGGGGAGGAGTCGAAGGCGGGGCTTCCCACGCGCGACAGGAAAAGGGCGAAAGGTTCGGGAATGGGCGAGCGCCGTAAAGCCGGCTGGTCACGTGCGCCGGGCCTCTGACGTACCTGGAGCTCTTCTGAATCGACCCAGCTGTGCTGGCTGTTGCGGAGGCGGTCACCGCGGCTGAGGGGAAGAGCCGTGGATGGGCGGTGACGGCGTTCGTGGTGCAAGAGCCTGTGCGATGCGCGCGGGGGCGGGCTTGGATTGGAACGTTGGGCGACCTCCTCCGCGCGTTCCTCTGCGTTATATTGTGAGGCAATCAGCCGCCCTCGTCGTCACCACTGGTGGTTGACAGCGCCGCTGCGAGTCAGTGGTTAAGGAACGTGGAATCAGGGCTGGAGTCAGGGGTAGGCATGGTCGGGTACTTGCTGAGGGCCTACACCCCGGCAGGGGCCCACTTGCAAGAATCTACTGGAGTTGCCCCTCCTCCCCCTCCCCACCATTGTAACCTGCTAGTTCACCTGCTCCTTGCTCTGGTCAAGACAGTGGAGGTGGTAATAAGAAGGAACAGTAGATGCTGCTGCATAACTGCTCCCTGGATCTCTGCCTGTCAGGCAAGCAAGTGGCAGCAAGGAGGGGGAGCAATAGCAGCTGGTGACAATGGCAGTGAGAAGGTAAACTCACTGAGGGAGGGGGGCTATTGGGGGGGTGTCTTGCCAAAGGGCCCTCAAAAACCTGGAGCCGCTACTGCGAGGAATTACCTGTTTAGTCCGTATATTTTTTCCTCAAAGGAAAGAATGAAGTGGTAATGTGCGTTGACCAGACGTGTACAAATCTGTGCATGCTTACCTGGGAGCAAGTACCATTGCTCAGTGGGGCTTACTTCTGTGTAAAAGCATGTAGGATGGCACTGCAGTTCCTAAAGAGATGCCCTATTGGTTGTGTGTGTGTCAAAAACTATATTGCGGCAGGTGTCTTTGAACTTTGCTGTATAAAGCTGTTTCTTCTGTCTACTCTATGAAATCCATAGCAGCAGCAGCAGCAAGCATCATCAGAAAAGATGCTAAGGGAAGTAATGAATTTTAATTTGCTGCCTAAAAAATTAAACAGCTGATGCTGAGTAATATTTCTGTGCAGGGTGTTCTATAAGTGAGGTGTAACCACAGAAAAGATCATTTCCTCAGTCACCACCCAGCTAACCTCTGATGACAGAGGCACACCAGAGCAAGGCCTCAACAAAGTGTCAGCATCACACATATACAATGGATACCCCCCCAACCCCAGATGGGAGCATTGGTGCCAGGTAAACGGTGTAACCGTCTATATGTCTAGTCAGAACTAAGTCCCACTAAGTTCAATGGGACTTACTCCCTGGTAAGAGGATATAGGACTACAGAGTCAGGATGTAATCCTATCCCATAGTATACCTGAGAGTAAACTCCATTGAACTCAGAGAATATTCAAGCCACAACCGCAGCTTGTCATGACGTCCGAACCTGGTGATGATGTTGGCATGGTTAACAAGCCACCCACAACCCTAAAACAGCTCATGAATTCTGGGTGGTTTGTTACCCACAGCAATAAACCACCCTTGCTGGGTTTAGATGTCATGACAAGCCATGGTTGTGATGTGAATATTCAAAAGCCGTCGGGCACACGCCGCAATCCAACATGGTTTAAATAAGCCAGGGTGGGCTGCGGTGATCATGTGAACTGGGTGAATGACTTCTATCCCAGCCCTTCTCATTAATAATTAAGCATACCACATGGTATAAGTTATTGAATTCATGCACTTTTTAGAGGCACACACACACACAGCCACTGTCAAAAAAACAAAAAGACAAATATAACAAAGCTTTAAAGATGTTCCTGGTTGCAGGCACCCCCGCACCCCGAAATCCTATTCAACCTCTCAAAGCCCAGACTTTTTATATAAGATTGAAAGGGCTAATTATTTCAGCCCTTTCAATCTTAATATCCTGGTATATTAGTTGAAGTGTTTTATCTGCTGCCTCTCTTTTATTGTGGATTATTTTGTATTTTATTGTTTTAAATATGTTGACTAGACTGTAAGCCAACTTGAGCTTTTTGTAATAGAAAGGTGGAATAAAAATACTTTTTATAAACACCCACATTTCAATATAGGTAATATTTTTGACACTGAACTTCTGGAACAGTTCTGATACAGATGCCTCTGATTACCCCATAAAATAGATTTCAAGCTGGATTGGGGTTTTAGTCCCAGCAGACTAAGGATGCAATCCCATGCACACTAACCTGGGAGCAACTACAATTGAACACAGAGGTACTTACTTTCAAATAAACGTGCATAGATTGGGCTGTAGTGTACTTAGGTGTGGGGGAGAACTCACCAAAATCTGGAACACTTGCAGTGGCTTTCCCTCTATTCTTCCACTGCTGCTGAGTAACTTACACATAAACACACCCATGTATCTGAGGCCAATACAATGTTATACAGGTCTCATACAGTCTTGCACAGGTGGGAATTGCTATAGTTGCTATTTAATACTGGCAGTAAAGTACAGTACCCAAGATTTAATGGGACTGAACTGTGTATACAGGAGGCTGTCTGAGGTCTGCATATCAATCATTATACTTTCATTTGTTTCAATTAAAGTTTCCATTTCTTAGTCAATCAAATCCTTATGTATTCAATTCAGTAGTAATAATGTCAAATCTGGTACAATTAAATAATGTATTAGAAAAATGTAAAAGTGTTTGTAACAAGAAGTGTGTCTTGAGTAGTAGGGGCCAAGCCAAGCCAACCGCTTATGTGTAAATGTGGACAGAGGTATATAAATCTATTAAATAAATAATAAACTATGCATGAATCATGATAGCCTTTAAAATGGAAGCTTTCAGGAAATGTGAAATACATCTTTTTGTTCATAGTCAAGAGTATGTTTTGTTGTAAATCTCACCCTTCTACTTGTTGGAAAAAACATACATAGCTTTCTATGTAGCCAGCCTACGCAACTTTCAGGTGTGACTTAACTATACTTTTAAATTCTTCCTTAAAGATGTGTATTTGATTTCTGTAAGAAAGCAGTGGTTTTCCTATATAACTCACTGATATCAGGGATTCACAAGAAATAAGAATTATTACTGCTTTGGTTTTGGTGTCTGCCCCATTTGATCCCAGTGCCATCATTTTAAATCTGAGAAAGCTGACATAGTCATCAGCTCTTCCTAGACAGAACTGTTGCTATGATCTCTCCCTTCTCTTGTACACTTATGGTGTAGAAATCCATGGAACAGAATAAATAAATGTAATCCACTTGTCCCAATCAGCCCAGCACCAGCCAAATAGACAGCCAAGTCCTGGACATGGGTGAAATTCTTGTGCAGTTGGAAGAGTGAAAACTTGTTCTGATGCTCCATCCAGGACCTTTGAGACAGGTAAAACCCTTGGCCAAGTCTCATGAATTTCAGTTCATACAGGAATTCTTGACCTTAATGTCTCTGCATTTAGAGCAATATTTTTTCAAGCCTATTCACTAGCCAACTATATTCCAGAATGAAAATTGCTACAAGAAGTCTTTTTCAGTATCATAAAACAGCATTTGCATATAAAGTGGACAGCAGCTGCAGTTTCATTCTCATTTTTATGTTGTCATTAAGCACAATTTCTCATTTTATTAATATGGAATTTATGAAAACAGAGGCTGTTCCCTTGTCTATTGTAAAAATTCTGTGATCAAAAAATCTAGTGTTGCCAGAGTAGATATGAGGACAGAATTGGCATCGGGGTCTGTCACAGGGTGATATGTGGTCTGTTGTTGCTGGTCAGTAGCTGTTTTAGGTTGGGCTCTGGATATATGAGAAATTCATTTCAGTTCAATTTTTATCAGGATTTACCCAGTTTGCACGTTCCAATCGAACACGGACTCAGATGCAATCTGTGGATCAGATTTCTGATCTTGCAATGTCATTCATGGACCAAACCCCCCCATGGGTATATTTGAAAAATGCACGTGAAAAAATGCGTACTTTTTAAAAATGCACACAAATACGCTTTAATAATGGAAGTAGAATGCATATATTTCAAAGATGTGCACAATTGATGCACACATTTGGAAAAATGCATGAAAATACACATGAATTTTCATGTGGAAAGAAAAAATAAAGCTTGGAATCTGATACGGACTTGAGATGGAATGAGCTTCGAGATGGAATTTGAGGAACTTCAGTGAGCTTGAGTTTTGCTGTTTCGCACATCCCTAGCGTTGGGCGGATGTCTGTAAGCAAATAGAGGTCTGTCATCCATGTCATTTTCTGGGATGGGCTGTAGATAACATAGTTTGAGTGGTTTTAGCTGGGAACTATGTAGGGATGTGTGCAGATCTTGTTCAGGGGGTGGAAGTCTGGCGAACTCACCAGACTCGATCCCCTGAACTCTGTTCGATCTACCTGCTTCCCCGGCTCGACTCACGTTCTCCTGAGCCAGGGAAGTGACTTCTGGGTTCCTGGCAGAGTGCTTTTTATGTAGAAAATGGCGTAAGATATATTAAAAATGGCCACAATTTGCACAAGTTATGCAAATCGTGGCTGCTTTTAACGTATCTTACGCCATTTTCCAGGTAAAAAGTGCTCTGCTGGGAACCCAGAAGTCTGGTGAGTGGCTTGGCTGGCGTTCACTTTTGGCCTGGCTCGGCGGGCACAGCGGCAGCGCTCCCAGAGCGCCCAGTGAGTCTAGTGGTGGGCAGATCCGCCCACCACTAGTAGGTAGCAACAAGTGATTTTGTCTGTTGTTTTCTCTTCTGTATCTGTCCTGTAGAATATTCCTGAGTACCAGTCTAACTCTGTTGATCTGTGGTTTTTCTTTTTGTTTTTTACTTCGTTGGGTAAGTATTGTAATCTGAAAATGCCTGATTTATATCTTTCAATTATGAGTCTCTGTCCCACAAGTCTGAAAAGATATGGATGTGTATATATATGTGGTATCTGGCTACAGACAATGGATTTTGTGGTGTGTTCTGGGTGGAACAGTGTATCTCAGAAAGACAAGAGGCTTTAGGGAATAGGTGAGAAAATATAGTTCGAAGTCAGCTAGCTATGTCTCAGAAGGACCAAAGCTCAGTGGTAGAGTGAATGCTTTTTATGCAGAAGGTTCTACATTCAATTGCTGTTATCTCCAGGTAGGGCTGGGGAAAGGATCTTGCCAGAAAGCTTGGTGGGCTGCTGCAATGAATAGTTGGGTTACACCTCTAACTGCAGAACATTCGGTCTCCTATGAATTTATAAAGGAGTCTGGAACCTATCATAGCTGGCAATGATATAGAACAGCCTGCCCCAAATGGGTGCCCTCCAGATGTGTTGGATTGCAACTCCCATAATACATAATCTGCATGGCCTGTGGGGATGATGGGAAGTGTAGTCCAACATATCTGGAGGGCACCAGCTTGGGAAAGGTGCCTATAGAATAAATGTTCTATAGAAAAAAATTGAATCCCAAAAATCAAGATAGCACAAGCTGTGCTGCGTTTCAGAAAGCAGACAGGAACATTTTTCAATTCCATTTGTGAAATGATTGTTTTCTTCTGCCGCTTTCTAAAATGGAATGAATGACTTCTGCTTTCTTTCCCTGAAACCACTGACCTGTCCTCTCTTAACTAACAGCCTTCCAACTTGCAGGTTTTCCTTTAGGACGGGCACAAGAATGGCAAGACAAAGAAATAGTTGGAGCATAACATTCACCTGCAGTCAGTCAGTCTGCTGAGATTTCTCTGCAGCTTCATGAAATATCTGCAGTATACAAGAGAGAAGTTTCTGAACAAAACCTGCTAGGTATTCTCTTGTACCAAATTTCATGGCCCTTCTGGTTTGTTGCTATTTGTCTGTAAACAGAGGCTGTGAACTGATCAGGACTTCATGGCCACCATAACAACCATGAGACTGTCCTAACATGTCATGAGCCCAACACGTAAGAGCACACATGCTTGATTTGGTTTTCTCAACTAAGCAGGACTCCAAGAGATGGGCAACCTGCCCAGCACTTGACTCGCAGCGCATGAGCTGAGCACGAGCACCAGCGGAGGTGCTCGCCGGACTTCCAGGTCCCTCGGCTCTGCGTTGTTTATGTAGAAAACGGCCTAATTTGCACCAATTTGGTCGTAATTTGCACAAATTAAGTTGTTTTCTACGTAAACAACCTAGCTCCGGAACCTGGAAGTCGCTTTCCCCAGCTCAGTTCACGAGAATGCGAGTCGAGCCAGGGAAAAGGTAGGGTGAGCGGAGCTCGGCAGGTCAAGCCTGGTGAGTTCTCTGGACGTCCACCCCCCAATCGAGCTCCACAGGGGCTGGTGATCTGAAAGTGGAGGAATTAACATCTATCCCGTTGTCATGGTCAGATCACTTCCTATTGAGGTTTAGATTCTCAGTGGCCCTTCCCCTCTATTAAAATGGTCCACCCACAGACACTAACGGATTCAAAGGGTTCTAGGGGATTTTCCTGCTGGTATGTCTGGTCCTTTTGCAGATGCCCTGGTCGCTCTGTGGAATGTAGAGATGACTCAGGCAGTTCACATGATCACTCCCAAGTGTCCTCTCCCTCTGAGCAGAGCCCGGGCAGCTCCTTGGTATATATCTGAGCTGCGGGCAATGAAGCAAGAAGGAAGACAGCTAAAGTACAGGTGGAGGAAAACTCGTGCTGAGTCCTAATGTACACAGGTTAGAGCTCATTATTGAGCCTACTCTGTTGTCCAGTTGAGCTTTTCCAAATGGTCCATGGCCTGTTGCGATCTGGGCCAGGGAGAGAGATGGTGGAACCCTCGGTAGCACACCTCAGTGAGTTTGTGCAGCACTTTGAAGATAAAGCCGCTCGAATCTGTCATGACTTAGACACCACAATTAATACAGTTCCATTAGTAGAGGTGTCCAGAGAACTAACTGGTTTGATGTTATTGGATGACTTCCAGTTGTTGAGGTCTAAGGATGGGAACAAGGTGCTTGGTCAAGTCTGGTTGACCACCTGTGTGCTTGACCCCTGCCTTTCATGGCTTATTGCATCTAACAGAGAGATGTCCAGCTGGGTCCAGGAGATTATAAATTCCTCCTTGGGAGAGGGGGTGGTACCAGCTACTTTAAAGGAGATGATAATTAGGTCACTCCTGAAGAAGCCTAACCTGGACCTGGAAGGTGTTAACAACTATAGGCCGATTGCTAATATTTGTCTGACCTCTTCAAATTTTAGACTAGTTGAACAAGATTCTTGAATTAGCAATTTAACTGCTGCAGTTAGTTTTCATATACTGTATTTTATGACGGATTAGTTTTGATCAATACAGTGGCTGGCGGTTCAATCCTATACATGTCTACTTAAAAATAAGTCCTTTTGAGTTCAATGGGGCTTTACTTATTTGATTTGTAACCAACTGTCAACAGTTTCCCTGGGTGGTTTACTTCTCAGTAAATAGGTAGATGTAGGTTTGCAGCCTAAAGAAATCAGTTAAAATAATAAGTTACACTCTGGGGCAAGTGGAGAAGTGCTTTACAGTGCAATCTTATGCATGTCTACTCAGTGGTAAGTGCCACTGAATTGAATGGGGCTTACTCCTGGGTTAGTGTATATAGGATTGCAGCCTTAGTGTTACAAAATTGCACAAGATATTGCATGTTAAGCCTCTATCTACTGCCTAATCAAAGATATTACTTCATAAAATAAGGAATAGCTCATCCTCACTGCATGAAAATGTAAAGCAGCTAATATAAAACATATAGCTAGCTATATGAATAAATGCTAAGGGATACTAGAGAAAATATGGGATATTTTCATTCCACATGTATATGGGATGGTCTGTTTCCATTGACAGTGGCGTAAATACCTGTAGGTAATTGTCATGCAGTCACTTCTTAATAAACCTTAGGTCTATTCTAGAGCAAAGAGGTGGAAGTGGCCAATAGTTGATGAGGCAGAAATGTGTTCCTTCCACTGTTGGTTCACTTCTAGATGTTATAATCTCACACAAGATAAAGAAGAGTTAAGTTCCAGATAGCAGTTATCTTCTAAAATAATTGGTATTGTCAAAAAAATTTAAGTGCTTCCAGATGAGGTTTTTATCATGTGATCGCCCTGCCTCATTCATAGAATTTTATGGGAGGTCCAGACAATGGCATCTTCCACTTGTAAGCTTGCTGTGTTTTCCCACTACTACTTCCATCTTTTTTCTTTCCTACAAAAAAATCCATTGAGGAAGACAGAATAGCTGCACGATGTCTTTTGATTGGTAGCATTAGGACCCATCTGTCTGGAAGCACTGTGAGACCCTCCACAGTTTGCTTGTTTATAAGAAGATTTATACCCCATCTTTCTGCTATACATTGTTCAAGGTAGCTCTCAGAATAAGGCAAATAAAACAATCCTGCAAATTAGACATGATAAAAGCAATCAATTGAAATGTAAAAATAGAGACAGAGGCAGCAGAAGAAACAATCCAACAACAGAAAATAATCACAGGTTTTCAAAAGGTGGTGAAAGCATATCGCATGGGGGCCAGATGAATCTCTTGGGATAGGGAGTTCCACAAACTGGGCGCTGCCATGGAGAAGGCCCTATCCCCACCAGATGTTCTTGAGATAAAGGTGGGGCAAGTGGCAGGGGCCCTCCCCAAATGATCTTGGAGATCAGGCAGGCTCATATGCTGGTTGCTAGCCAAGTAGCCCCCCCCCCCCAATTTAACAGCAACTTAAATTTATGTTAATGCTTTGTCTCATTATACTGGCCCATGTATGAGATTGCCCATGTCGGACACTTTATTACAGCCAAGTAGGTCTTTAAAGGTAATAACCAGCACATTAAACCAAGGCTGGAAATACATTGGTACCTAGTACAGTTACAATAACCAAGCTGTCACATGTTCTAAGGGACTGATCCCAGTTGTGTGGTGGAGGGGGAACATGGGGGAGTGCAGCTCTGGGACCTTTCTCAGAGCATGTGCGGTGATGTCATCTACCAGAATGCCAGGGTAATTGATGGACTTGGCCTTGCTCTGGGCAAGTTAATTGGGTGATAATGAGGGTTTCCAGTTTTACTGTTTGTGACAGTTTAGCATTTCATAAGTCAGAGAATGAGGAAAATAATCAAATGGAGACTGGAGACTTTTCTTTGAAGGAGTTCCTACTTCATCCTAGCAGTTTAAATGGTAAGAGTGCTTCTGCTTGGACACTTGTGGGGCGGTTGTCACTGACGGGTGCTTGTGCAAGAGCAGCAAGAGATTTTTGCTGCTGTTGCCAAGCAGCTCGCTCACCCCTTTTGTTCACCCACAATGGGGACAGTTGCCCAGGTTCAGACAACATGCCAACCCATTGTGAGTGAAGCAACCCCTAGAGCGATATATGGGTTGTCAGGGTGGCTTGTTGCTCTCAAACAAGCCACCCTGCGGGAAATGGTCTCAGTTCACAGGGCATAACAACCCACCATGGCTTCTTAACCACGATGGGTTGTTGTGCAAACCCTGTCATTGTCATGAGCTCCTGCACTGCAACATTTACCATTCCACAACTGCTCAGCACTCTTACGGAAGCATCTGCACCAGCTGAAGTTGCCAAATATTTTTCAAAGGAAGCCCCATGTAAAAGCACATTACAGTAGTCTAATGTTAAGGTAACTAAAATTTATTTCATCATGGCCAGAGCTTGCTTCTCAAGGAACAGGTACAGTTGTCTCATAATCTTAAACTGGGCAAAGGCACTCCTTGCCACAGCCTGATGTCTAGATGCCAAGCTGGGTCAAGGATCACTCACAATAATCTTCAAACCTGATTCTTCGGGGGAATGCAACCCCATCCAAAACAGGCTTTCCTGTCTGGATTAAGCTTCACTTTTGAGGTCCAAATCCAGTTCAGACAACATTTCAAAACTTCCACATCCTCCCTGGAGCCAGATGGAAAGGACAGGTAAAGCTGAATATATCTACTTACGGATGACATCAAACCCCAAATCTCTCAATGATGTCCCCCAGCAATTTCATACAAATGAAGCATTTATGACATTTCCAACCCACTTGGCCAATCCACCTCTGGATGGTTTTGACCAGCCAGGATAGTCAAGAATTAGTTGCACATGTAGTCAGTCTTGTATTATCAAAGACCCTGCCCACATTGATCTTGTTTGCATGTCACATTAATCCACAGTGGGTTGTTGTTATGGGTGGTTGCAGGGCAGCTTAATGTGACATCCAAACCCAGAGTGGTTTTTCTGTCATGGTTTTTTCACAAACAAGCCACTCAGAACCCATGGCTTGTAGTAGGGTTGTTTATTATATTTTTATCCCACCTTTTTTCCTGCAAGGAACCCAAGGCGGTTTACATAATACTCGTCTCCAGTTTATGGTGGCTTGTTGTGATGTACGAACCTGGCAGGGCAATTTTATTGTGTGTTGTCAGGAACAGCTAGAAAGCTGCCCAGCAAGAGCGGTGAAGATGCTTGCAGCTCCTCGTGATCTCGCTAGTGCTGCTGCCATTCTCCCTCATCCCATCTCAGCGTCCCCACCTCAGGATGGATTAAAAAAATTTTTTTCATAGAAATCTTGAAGAAAGGACACCGGAGAGTGTCCTAAACATGTTCACAATTAAAAAAAATAAATTCAGGCCTACTCAAGTGCACAGGAGTGAATGTCCGCTGCTAGGAATTTTGTGTAATTTCCCCTTCAGTTTTACTGCTCTGCCTTGAAATTTGTACAATTTCCCCCTCTGTTTTACTGCCTTGCTTTGAAATTTACACAGTGTTCCCCTCCATTTTACTGCTCTGCCTTGAAATTTGCATATTTTAGCAACTCACTCATCTCACTTGTCTGCCTTGAAATTTGTGTATGTTTAGCATCCCTCTCCTGCTCTGTAACCCTCATGTCCATCTGACAGCTAGCAACAGAGAACAGTGGAGGGAAGGGACAAGCACAAAGGAGTGTGGGGAGCAGAAAGCAGTTGGCTGCTGGAGAGAAGGAGCTAAGGGTTGGGTCATATTACTTCAGTAGAACATGAAGCAGCCTAAAAAAAAAAAAAAAGTGTTTGCTAGGAAGAGAAGCTCCAAAGTGGAGGATGAAATTGTCAAGGACATGGACAAGAGGGGGATATAGCTATGCTGGGCTCCATAGCGGGCAGGCAGTCTTACGGTCCTGCACACTTGTGCAAGACCCCTAAAATGAAAATAAATACAGTAATACCCTGGATTGCAAGTAACTTGGTTTGAGAGCGTTTTGCAAGACAAGCAAATTTTTAATTATTATTTTTTTGACTTGATATACAAGCGACGTCTTGCAATACAAGTACTGTAGTATGGCTTAAATTAAAAATCTCTATACAATTTTTTTTGGGGGGATTTCGTTTTGATATACAAGTGTTTTGGATTACAAGCACGTTTCCAGAACGAATTATGCTCTCAATCCAAGGCATGACTGTAGTTGCAAATGTGTTCCCACATTCCTAAAGACTAATAAATCCCTTTGGCAATCTGATGTGGGGGAGGGGGGTTTCCCTCATGAGCCAGCAACCCCAGCGGACCAATTGCAGAAAGGGTGCTGACAGGGTTTCTGCTGCAAAGGCCCCTGGGATACATTCCAGCAGCAGCCAGGGGATTGAGGGAGAAACAAGCCCCAGCAAGTCACCAAGTAGGTGATCATCTGTCAGGTGTAACACCCACCCCTGGCTTGTTCTCAGAGTGACTTAGCGTGATGTATGTACAAACTCGCTCGCTGTCAGGCTTTACAAACTGAAAAGTATTCATAGATGGTATAGGCATTTACACTGCCCCTACATAATGTAGAAACAAGGTCAGAACAAGTATGAGCAATTTTTTTTTTACTGCAGTGTCTTGCAATTTGATAAAAGTAGGCAATCAAGGGCACTCACCCCCACACCTTGGGGCCAGACTGTAATGTAATGAGATGGCAGGGGCCTGGTAGTCTGAATGATCTCTCAAGGATCTCACACAGCCCTGTTGAGTCTGTGGTTGTGAAAAGAGATTACAAGAATAAGTCAAACCAGTTGGGCAAGTTTAGCCTGGCGGATTCCCTGCAGTTACAAAAATTAAGCTGGCTGTCCTCAGAGATGGCCATAGAGAGGCTGTGCTGAAAAGTGCTTACTTTTCTCTCCCCTGGTCCCTAAGGAATGTGCTAATTGAGTCTGGGGTGAGAACAATAGAAGGAAATTAAGGGCTAAACTACATACTACTTTAAAAAATATTAGCATGCAGCTGTCACCTTAGTGTAAGTGGTGGGGCCCTATCTTTTGGAGTCAATGGAGGCTTTTTTCTTCTTTTAATCCCCATTATCCTATCTCACAATTGTTGATTTTCCTTATTAATAAAGAATATGAACTTGTTTAGATTAGGCTAAGAAATGCAGTGCTTCAATTCTAAGGCAGGCAACTTTAGTTTATATAAATGTATATTAATACTCTTCTGCAAATTGAATTATTGACCATATGGTGGAAAATACTGCTATTGTCTTGTTTTAATTACTTCTCTGAAGTTTTCATTACTTCTGTTTTACCACAGTTGCTACCCTGAGATGTCTCACATGTATTATGTAAAAGACTTCATAATTGTTGGATAATTAAAATTGCAGTCAAAACCTATGGCTAATGTTTCACCAGGTAATTGGGTGAAATGGTTAAGATCACTGATACCTTCTAGGGTGGTTTTCCTAGAAGGTACTCATTGAATTATTAACAGCCTGAACAGGAAGTGGGCGTTGCTCCCAGCTTCTTCCTCTTTCTGTTCAGACTCGAGTGAGCGTGGCACCACCAGGTTGTTGTCTCCACGTGGTCCTTGTAGCAGCATGTAGCCAGAGTTGCTGGTCTGAACTCCACAAGTTCAGACCCCAAGTATTTCCAAATGAACTTGTAACCAACTGTAAGAAACTCTTTTAAGCCTGCCTGAATGAAACTGCATAATCTGAGTGAGTAAATGTTACTTTTAACTTTTACAAGACTGTGTCTTTGATTATTGTTCTGAGGGAGAGAAAAGGGGGCAAAACCAGGGAAATCCAGTCTGCCTTAAAGCATCCTGGATTACCCAATGCTAACTGGCTAACACTAGCCAAATCTAAGCTTCTTTTAAGCTGGAAAGGGACTCTGCTGATCTCACTAACGTGAGATAGGAAGGATATTACTCCACAATATATCCTCTCCTAGTATCTTTTTCAAGTCCCAACAATAATGCTACTCTATTGAAGCTGGCATATTTATTTTCCAGAACAGTGTATAGTAAGAAGGGGTCAGCAAAAGGAGGACAGTAAAACAAATCAAAACACAACTATACATAAAGTAAGGAATGAGCAAGGAACATCCATTTTTAAAAGACCATCTTTTGAATTGAGTAAGGGTTGGAAGATCAGCAAACCTAGTTGCACCCACTGACTGGGTTCAGACAACATAACCCACACTCAAGGACTGAGTATGGGTTGAACATGGGCTGTTTTTGAAAATGGTTATGATGTCTGAACCCAGCCGACAAACCATGGTGAACAGTTCACAACCCAACAACAAACCATGGGTTGTTTGTAGTTAACAAGCCATGGCTTGGCACAGCTGGATTCAGACAACATGATAACCCACATTTCAACAACAACAACCCACTGTTCAATGACAACCCATACTCAACCCTTCAGTGTGGGTTATGTTGACAGAACCCAGTCAATGACTCACTCTCATAGAAGCCAAGGCACAAAGGGCTCTTTAATGCCCCCCTTCCAGTATGAATAGAATCATAGAATCATAGAAAAGTAGAGTTGGAAGGGGCCTACAAGGCCATCGAGTCCAACCCCCTGCTCAATGCAGGAATCCAGGTCAAAGCATCTCTGACAGATGTCTGTCCAGCCGCACCTTGAATGCCTCCAGACTGGGAGAGCCCACCATTGCACACTGCTATTAGTCTGTATTCTGGCTTACACACAGGTATGAGCAGCTGAAGTAAACAAGTGAAGAATCTTACAGAGCCTTGGTATCTTTTCACACTGGGAGGAGCTGGAGTTGAGGAATTATTTGCCAGTAACATAGGCTGGGAGATAGTGGCTGAGGCAGACAATAGGATAAATGAATCAAGCTAAATTCAAGACAGAGTTTGATCCAAACTAGAACTTAGGTTGATTTCAATTGGAACTAAGTGAATCTAAATCTGGATCCAACACCCCTCCCCCACAGTAAATAGGAAAAAGAATAGCACTTGCTAATTATATCAGTGTGATGAAGCAGTGTAAATATTTAAGCTTTGTAAATCAATTATTTTTTTGAAGTCTCTCCATAAAGCTGCATAGCCAAGATTGTGATTAAACTGCAGATATGTTTATTAATTCACATGTTTGAGTAAGAACATTGGAAGCTACCTAATACTACTGAGTCAAACAACTGAACCATTTAGATCCATGTTGGCTCTACACTGATTGGCAGTGGCTCTTCAGGCTTTCAGAAAGAGGGCTTACCTGGACATACCCAGGATTGAACCTGGAACCTTTTGTATGCACTCTACCACATGCCACTGCCGTTCCCAAGGCAAGAGAATTCCTACTTATATACCAAGGACAGTGGCTATATGTGAAATGGATCATCAGCCAGAGATGGCTAATGTCAGTATTGTTAAGGGCTTGGGGTTGGTCTGAATGAACTTTCTGGGTTTCCTTACAGCCCAGTGCTTTTGATTGCAAAGATTCAATTTTCTGCAAAGATTCAAAATCCCTTCTAGCTCTGCAATACTCGACTCAAATATTTCTGTCAGTGGCGCTCTTAAGTGTGGGTGTCCTGAGACAAAACCCCTTAAGACCTGCCAAAGGACAGTTGATAGCTCTTAACATTCTGGTGAGCTAGGATTGCCCAAGACAACATAGGCAATGGGCAGAGATGACTGATCTTTCTTCCCCTGCCCTCTGGAAAAGGGGAGCAGATGACTGAGGACTGTATGACCTGGTTGCACGATCACTGCAGCCCACCATGGCTTAGTCACAGTGGATTGTGGTGCCCATGGGGGCCAGGTTGCCAATTCAAGTCCTGGCCACTTCTTATGTGGTCTGAACCCAACAACAGTTACTTATTGGGGGTGGCTAACAAACTGCCGCAACAGGCCATGGGTTCCAGATGGTTTGTTAACCACGCCACAAGCCACACCCACTGGGTTCCGATGATATGAGAAGCCATGCCTGGCATGGGTAATTATGTAACCAGTGTGCACAGGTTGGTTAACAAGCCATGGTGGCTTGTTAACCACTCTATTATCATGTGAACGAGGCCTAAGAGTAGCAGGAAGTTAGTGCTGGAACTGAGGCAGAGGGCTGACTTGCACTTTGTAGGAAATTGTACTGCATTATTATGGGTTACCATAAGAAATCTGAAAGTGAACAGGACTTCGTTGGTGTGCTAATGTTGTGAAGCATCCTTTTATGTTCAGTGTGTGTATGTAAAATAAACCTTATATCACAGAAACACCCTATGTCTCCTATAATATCTTCTGAAGAAACAACCCTGGGTAAGAACTGGAACCCCTGAAACATTTCACTGCTTGGAAGTGGGATGCATTTTATTTATTTTATTGATTTATTACATTTCTAGACCGCCCAATAGCCGAAGCTCTCTGGGTGGTTCACAACAATTAAAACCACAAAATACAACATAAAACACAGTATAAAAATGTAAAAGTTTAAAAGTACAATATAAAATAGGAGTAAAAACTGAAATAAAACCTAGCAGCAGTACAGAGATTTAAAATATAGTAAAGAATTTAAAACAGACTAAAAGACAAATTCCTGGGAAAATAAGGTCTTTACCTGGTGCTGGAAGGAACACAATGTAGGTGCCAGGCAAGCCTCTCTGGGAAGTTCATTCCACAACCAGGATGCCACAGCAGAAAAGCCCCTCTTCTCAGTAGCCACCCACCTCGCTTCCTGGAGGTGGGCCACTGAGGATGATCTTAGGGTCTGGGCAGGTAAATATGGGAGGAGACAATCCTTCAGTTAACCTGGCATGTTATATGTGTAACAGTGTATTAAGAATGCTATTACAAGTCTGAAAACAAAAGAGGACATTTCAGTTTCACCTGATCATAGCTCAGATTTTTGTTTTAAATAACATTCTTGCCACTCCTGCCTTATGTCTGCAAAATGCCACCCAACAGTTTTTTCTTCTAGTTATCAGTGGTTGCTGAGAAGTAAATGTATATTGGGGTGGGGGAACCATTTTAACAACAAACTGTTCCACAGAAAGGTTTCATGTAGGAACTAAAAGAGGAAGAAAGAATTAGAAGTGGCCTGACACCAGAAAGTTACTAATAAAGCTCCTCCTCTGTCCTGCTCAGGGACTTCCGTTAAGGACCCATGCAATTAAGTACTGGGGGTGGGGGGTGGAGAGAAACCTTGCCACCTACATGGATTTAAATGAAACCTCTTGTCCATAAGCTACATTAACGGAACCAAAGGTGTCACGTAAGAAGCTTTTAAGATACCAGAAGGTCTGAAACATTTCTGTTCACTGTTACTCACTCCTGCACATTTCTTGCCTGGAAGGAGCAGCTTAGTTCTTGAAGGTAAGCGAGAACTAGAATATACCATACATAGATTAGTATTTTTAAACATGTGGGTAGATTTATCTGCTTCATTGCAAAGGTTTTGATGATGCCTGTATAATTTAAAAGAAGGGAAAGCTAGATTTATAAGGATTTTACCTACAGTCTAAACTACAAACTAAACCTGTTTAACTGAGGAACTTGGATGGGAATTAAATGTGTCGCATTGAGAAATGAAGTGTACATTTTAAATTTCTGTTACAAATCTTACTACATAAATGTGCACTCAGAAGATAAGGTCAATGTGAAAATGACAGATAAAAGTCACATAGTGGTGACTTTACCATGTCAAAAATGCACATGAACTTGAACAAGCATATGCAAAGAGAGATCAAGGAACTGTAATATACTGCCTTCATAGATATTGTAATATGCCAAATTAATCCTTTATTATCCACAGTTTACAGATGCAGTAGGTCATCTGTAGGGCAATATTGTACTAGTGCTGTCTTTACTTGACTAACTCTCACTCTGTAGTAACACATCCATCCACATTTATCCCCTTCAAGGTTTTACTATAGTGCCTAAAAGCAAAGTAATAGACTGACAATATTGACTGTTTAATCAGTTCCACACAGGCTATGGTTCTGCATGTACAGTCATGCCTTGGATTGAGAGCATAATTCGTTCCGGAAACGTGCTTGTAATCCAAAACACTCTTATATCAAAATGAAATCCCCCAAAAAAAAATTTGTACAGAGATTTTTAATTTAAGCCGTACTACAGTACTTGTATTGCAAGACGTCACTTGTATATCAAGTAAATATATATATATATATATATATATATATTTAAAAATTTGCTTGTCTTGCAAAACGCTCTCAAACCAAGTTACTGTACTTACAATCCAAGGTATTACTGTATCCTCTCAGTGTTCACTCTTCCCTGGCATAGTTCCATTACCTCTAAGAAGAACAGCTGTAGATAATATATGTGAATTGTTGGGTTACACCTCCCATTGCAGAACATTCAGTCTCCCATGAATTTATAAAGGAAGTCTGGAACCTATCATAGCTGGCAACAATATGGAACAGTCTTCCTCAACCGGGTGCTCTGCAGATGTATTGGACTGCAGCCTCTATCATCCCCAGCCACCATGTCCAGTGGGAATGATGGGAATTGTATTCTGGAGAGCACCAGGATGGGAAAAGGCTGATATAGAAGCAATGTTCTATAAAAAAATAATAATGGAATCCCCAAAATCAAAATAGCACAAGCTGTGCTGCTGTTCAGGAAGTAGACAGGAACATATTGTAATTCTATTTGCAAAACAATTGTTTACTTCTGACCCTTTCTAAAATGGAATGAATGACCTCTGCTCTATTTCCCTAGAACTACTGACCTATCCTCTCTTAACAGCCTTCCAACTTACTTAGGCTTCCTTTAGGACAGGCACAAGAATGGCAAGACAAAAATAGTTGAAGCATAATGTTCACTTGCAAACAGTCTGCTGAGATTTCTGTGCAGCTTCATGTAGGATAAAAGAGAGAAGTTTCTGAAGAAAAACCACTAGGTATTCTTAAGTTCCCTGGTGCCAGATTTCATGGCCCTTCTGGGTTGTTGCCATTTGTCAATGAACAGAGGCTTTTATCTGATTGTGAAATATAAGTACTGTAGTATGAGGTGAGGCCACCTATCTTGGACAATTTTCATCACCCTCTTCTACTCCTTTATTTCTAAGCTCCCCACCTCATTCCAGGTTCAGTCCCTGGAATCTCCAGGTAGGGCTGGGAAAGACTTCCTTTATAAATCTTTCTGAAACCCTGAAGAGTTGTTGCCAGTCAGTGCAGACAATAGCAAGCTAGATGGACCAATGGCCTGCCTAGTTGCAATGTAGTTTCCCATGTTCCAGGGAATGTGCCAGTCTTATTTCTATAGATCAATCAAGGCTGTTCATAATAATTTTATTTTCTGTTATTTTCCTGCATTTCTAGCTCATAGTGGTACTTACTGCAGCAGCACTGTAACCCAGGCTTGACCAGCCATCTTGCAAGGGCCTGAAGTGGCACTAGGCCAAATATCTCTTCTGTTCAGCACATGAGCCACTGCTGTACTAGACCAGAACAACAAAACCAACAGTTTCAGTTCAGCCACCTTATGGTTGGGAAAGAGAAGTGAAAGTAATTTGCTTCAACGAACTATGTACCAGCCATGAATGTAGATGTATTTTTAAAATTCCAGTGAGAGAGCATGAATACACATTCAAAACTGATTTGAAACAGCAGTACTCTGTATGCAATAAGGCATTTAAGCTTCTTGGATAAAACTTAGCTCTGCAATTTCCCTTCCCCCTGTCATTAGTAACTGCATTCAATGATCTAAGATGTATCTAAATTACTGCCCTGATTATGACTTCTCATATCTCCCTTATTGTTGAGTTCAGTTATATACATGCTCATCTCATCTGCTATTTGTTCCCATTAACTTACCGTATACGAACATAAGAGCAGCCCTGGTGGATTGGACCAACGGCCTATCTAGTCAGCATTGTGTATCCATGGTAGCCAACTCGATGTCTATGGGAAGCCCACAAGCAGGACATGGCTTATGCTGGCTCAGCTTGTCTGAACGTGGAAAACTAAGCAGGACCAAGCCTGGTTATTACTTGGATGGGAGACCCCTCCTCTAGTTTCCTGCATTGAGCAGGGGGTTGGACTCGATAGCCTTGTAGGCTCCTTTATGATCTATGAAATCTGAGTGCAATAGCATCCTCGCATTCAATCCCCAGTAAGTGGTATTAAGAGGCATGCTGCCTCAGATACTGGAGATCAATATAGCCGCTGACAGACTTATCCTCCATGAATTTGTCTAATCCCCCGTTAAAGCCATCCAAGTTGGTTGTCATCACCACATCTTGTGGTAGCCAATTCCATAGTTTAACTATGTCCTGTGTGAAGAAGCACTTCCTTGTGTTTGTCCTTAGTCTCTCACCATTCTGCTTCATTGGATGACCCTGGGTTTTAATATTATGAGAGAGGGAGAGAAACTTCCCTCTATTCCCTTTCTCCACACCATGACCACACATAGTTTTATGCACCTCTATCATGCCCTCACCACCAAAAGAAAAAAAAAACCCTACATGTTGTAGGGAGGTTGCTCTCTCCTGCCACACTATTCCTCATGCTTTGAAGAATCTCTCTCCACCCTGGCCCCCAGCCATCTTTTCTGTGAAAGTCATGGTAGTCCAGCAGAGGCTTCAGCATGGTGTTTACAAGATGATGCTATCTGCTAATCTGTTAAGAATCTTCAAACTATCAGCCTTTGACCAAAAACTCTTCTTTAATGTCATATTGAAGTGACTTAGATTTTGAGGAGAGCAATCCTATGGTCCCTGGAGAGCATCCCAGGGACCAAAGGTTTCTTCAGAGTTCCCTCTCCAAGACCATAGATACTGCTATGACCTTGGAAGGGGAACTTCAAAATCTGATCCCTCCTCCATCCCCTTGCTCCCTCACAGCTGCTGTGGAAAGAACTACAGCACCTGCATTATGAGATCTCAAAAGCAGCCTTGGAGGACCTCAGAGAGGTATGAAAGGGGGCATTGTGGTGGGAGAGGAGAGGCCTGGATACAAATAATCCTATAGCCTCTTCAGCCCCAGCCCCAGCAGCATGCTCAGAGTCCCAGCTAGAGGAAAAAACACACAAAGGAGGACAAAGAGGTGAAAATCACCTCCATCACTCCTCCCGCCCTGCTGGCAGCAGCCCAGCAGGGCATTGAATACCCCATCCAATGAGGGTGCAACCCATATGATTGTGCCCCCAGTTACTTGGATTTTATGCTCTTTGGGCAGTGACCATGCAATTTTTGTGCTCTTCTAGACTAGGGGTGGATAAACCTTTTCAGCCTGAGGGCCAAAATTCAGTTTTGGGTAAGCTCATGGGGGCTGCATTCCAGCTGTCAGCTCTGGGACTTGAGCAACAGGTGTCCTCAACTAGAACACCAGGGCCAGGGGTGATGGAGGTGGACAGAGAACTGAGGCTACTTGGGCAAGGGTCAGATACAAGCAAGGCATGGGAGGGCCAGAGGTGAGAGCACGCCAAGGTCAGATACAAACAAGGCCGGGCCAGGCCAGAGACAAGAGCAGAGTCCAGAGCAGGCCAAGATCAGATACAAACACAAGGCAGGACTAGATGCAACAGGCTAATTAATCACAAGCAAAGTCAAATACCAGCAAGGTGTATAGGGCCAGAGATGTCATCAGGAACAGGCAAGGGTCAAGCATCAGCAAGGCATGGCAGGACCAGAGGCAAAGGCATCATCAGGAACAGGTTGAATATCAGCAAGGTGTAGAAAGACTGGAGACACGAGGCAAAAGCACAATGCTACTACCACAAAGACTCATGTTGCTGTGGCAAAGCTGAGCAGGAACAGGAAGCCTTTTATAAGGCTTCCTGTGGGTCCAAGCTTGTCTTCATGAGTGGAGTGCTCTAGTCCTGCAAGCACCTACAACCCCCATGCTAGTCCTGCAAGTACAGTAATACCTTGGATTGAGAGCATAATTCGTTCTGGAACCGTGCTTGTAATCCAAAACACTCTTATATCAAAGCGAGTCTCTGGCAGGCATGAGCTGGGCTGATTTTGGTCCACTACACCCACTCGAGGCGAGCGGTTACATCCCTACACTACTTGTCTTGCAAGACCTTGCTCGTTTATCAAGTCAATTTAAAAAAATCTTTTTTGCTTGTCTTGCAAAACGCTCTCAGACCAAGTTACTTGCAATCCAAGGTATTACTGTATTTGTGGGTGGCGTGGCCTTGTCTTCCTTCTCCATCAGGCCACCAGGTGTAGCTGCAGCACTGAGCCAGCTGAGCAGATCCTCCTGACACTAGTGGAGGGCGGGGCCAAAGGCAAAAGAGGTGGGGCAAAAATACAACACATACCAGGATATTGTACCTTGAAGCTCTGACTGCCAGTCACTCAGCCTTAGGAGAGGCATTTCAACCATTTAGAAGTGGGGGGAAATGTACAAAAACCAGGAAACCACTGAACAATTGGTGGTTGGGTGAAAGGGGGTCCAGGGGAAGAGGCGTGGCCCTCTGGAGAACTCCAGAGGACCAGATTTGGCCCCCAGAAGGGCTGGATTTGACTCATAGGCCTGAGGTCCCCCACCCCTGTTCTAGTTAATACCTAATGTATTCTTGATAGCAAATAACAGTAGCAATAAATTATTAAGGGCTTGCTTTCCAGGGTTCTTATAAATGCTTTATTTGTCTTCGTCCTTAATTTATTAATTTTATTTTGGTAGCCATAACAATTTACTCAGTGACTAGGAATACCTTTTATTTTCATGTTTGGATGTTTTACGGAAAGTGCATAAATCCTAAAATGCATACTAGATCATTCTCATATATATATATATATATATATATATATATATAATATATATGAGTATGCTTATTTTAGAGTGAATTTTGTCATATTTTAAATAATGTTGAGATAGTTAAGACTTAAATTAAGATTTAAAAGTCTGCCAGTTTAAGACCAGCGCTAAGCTCAACAAATCCAGGAAACTGGAAGCAGCTAAGGCTGATGCCTTAACAGATGTGCCCCATGATCAATAATGATGTTGTGCAATGACATGAATTGTGGTTGCTTACAACCTCCCTTCCATGCATCGACACTTTTCCTTGGTCTCTCAGGCTTAAAAGAGATGGGCATTTTGGTGCCTGGAACCACCAAAGATGGCCCACACACTGTCCTGCTCTTGGTATTGCCTTATGAAGTATTTGAGCCTTACTATAGGAGGGATAAAGCAGGACCCCTGATCACATGGAGAGTTCTACTTTCATTCAAGCAAATGCAAGTGGAACTCTTCAGGTTGGGAACTGAGGGAGCGTGGCTTGGCATGCATGGGGATGATGGGGATGGAGCCAGTGGGCATGGCCTTGTCCTCATATAGACTTTTAGCTCTCACGAATTGAGCCGAACACCAAAACTGGGCTATGGAGTCCCTCTGGAAACATTGCCATATTAGCCGCATTCTAGTTTCATAGTGAAACTGAGCATGCATGACATAACTTCGCCAGCAGTTGCTGCCATAGGCTTTAATGGGGCAGGGAAATTTTAATAACTTTTGAACCTCTGCTCAGAATTTCACTAAACCAATGAAGGATTGACTTCCTTGACAAGCCTGAATGAAGTACATCAGAAGTTTCCAACAAAATTTTAGTTTAAAATCATCATGCCAGTTTCAGTCAGTAAAATTCAAGTAAGAAAATAACCTAGCCCTGCCCCTGATATACTCATTAATGACAATATTTCAGTAAGTGTGTGTATGCCAATGTCCTGATATAAGTCTCCTTTTCTTTTTTCAAAGAATGTTGTCAGAAGGCTATCTCTGTAGAATTCCCTATCATGATCTCTTGAATTACAAGCTCTGCAGCAAGCAAGGAGAAGAGTCAGTACATGAGTTGAGGTCTTTAAATGGTGTCACGTATGAATCAACAGAGGAGACTTATGGCAGAAATCTCTTTTGGAGGTGTAGGTCTGTTGGCAAGCTGATCTACTCTGTTTGTTCCAAAGAAAACAGAAACAGTAGAAGACAAAAGGACACACTGGCACAGACTACAAAAAAAACAGTGTTTGAAAGGCAAACCTCAGCAGCTATGGAAATCTGCACAGAATTTGCCATAAGCAGAGACACGTACCTGGTTCCATCTTCTTGCAAAAGCATTTGCAAGAATTACAATGACCTGCATATTGCTGGTGACCAGGTGCTGCCTATGAGCTCCGTGAAAAGAGATTTTACATATGACAGTGGGATAGGCCCATTTCTGGAATCATCAGAGATCCCACCACCAATGGACTCTATATCAATGCCATCTGCTGAGGTCCCACGTAAGCCAACTCAAGGGGATACATCCAGCTGCCGAGTGGCCAGTATCATGCAACACCCGCAGCCCCTCTCTAATTCAATACTGAATAACTACTTGGAGGAGAAGGTGGTGGAGCTGTACAAGCAGTATATCATGGATGGCATGGGCAACAGTGCATCCCCCACTCAGATCTTGGCATCAGAGTTCATCATGACCAATGTAGATCAAATCAGCATGAAGCTATCGCAAGAGAGGAACATGAAGACGACCAAAGCCAAAGATATGGTCATTAACTGCCTACTGCGACTAGCCAGTGGGAAGGTCTCCACTGAAATGAGCACTCCTAGTCTCCACATTTCCCAATTGAGCACTGTGACTAAATAAAACTTGTTTGTAACTAGATATCTCTAAGGGTGCAGTCCTATCGGCCCCCAAACGTGGGGGCTTCCAAGATTCCTATCCCCTGGCAGGCTGAAGCCTGCAGGGCGGGAGGAGTGGTGGAGGTGATCTTTGCCTCCTCTCCCTCTGTTCTTGCCTTTTCGCTAGACAGCCTTTTCAGCCCATCTAGTGAAGGAGCTTTGGAGGGGGAGGGAAGGAGGCTGGAGGAGTAAACAGGAGGATAAATCATATCCTGGCCTCTCAGGTCTCCTCCCCTTCCTGCCCACCGGAATGTCTCCTTTCCCCCTTCTCCAGGGTCAAGTTTCCAACCTTGGAGAAGCAGCCGGAGCAGTTTTCTCCATGCCGACTGCGAGGGGGTAGGGTAGGGGAGTTGGATCTCTGACTCCCCTTTCCGAGGTTGGAGTACTCTCTCCAACCTTGGAGGGGGGAATCTGAACTATCCTATGGTCCCTGGGACTCTCACTCAGGGACCATAGGATTGCTCTCAAAGTTTCTAAAAAAGAAAAGAAAAAAAAAGTAAGTTTAGTGTCTGTGATGTAAAGCTCTTGGGAGATGGTTTGAGAACCAAATATTATCTTATAGGTGAACTCCTGCAAAAAGGATATGTTTGGAAACCATACAGAAAGCTTAAGTGTTTTTCAAATGTAAATAATTGCTACTTTCTTCCAGTAATCACATTTTTGCTGGCCTCTCTCTACATTTTGTGGCCTCCCTCCCATAGCCTGTTCTTTTGCCTATCAACGTGATCTTAGCTTTTCCCTTCTAATTTGGACTGTCTCCCAGTGCTATTATCAATATCAATCCTATCTTGTGCAAAACCCAAAATGGGGTGGGTGGGCGTATTTCATGAACATTTTAATTCCCCTTTTCTGTGATATATATTTGCAGCGGTGGAAGTACCCCTCTGCAAAATGGTGTGAAAATGTTCACAAGGAGGCAGGCATAAGAATAAGACAAGGAAGAGTAAGACAGAATGCACTCCCATTGCTGATCTACATGCAAAATGCCCCAATTGTGATGCTCTGATGTGCCTTCAAATGTAGATGTTGTCCCTTGGCACTGTACTATTTTGTATGCAAATAAAAGTGAAGACTAGTCAATTGCCTTGGCAATGGGAACATCTTGTCTCTACCACCAGAATGGCTGTTAACAGGGGTGAAAAGCAAGTAGAAGATAGTGGGGTTGCAAACATTTTTGCAATGAAAATCTAATGTCATGAAAATTCATCACAGTATTCATTCTATATACCATTTTTATTTTATCATTCTTTTCTGATCTTTCTTCCCATTCCCAGTACCTTGTGCCTTAAAACACTCCAAATGCACATATAATTGTATAGGTGGGGCCTGCAATAAAATGCTACAGTGTGGAGTCCTCCTATTTCCGGGAATAGTCCATTTCATTCTTATTCTCTCCCCCCCCCTACTGGTTTTCTGGGCGGCTATCATCATCATCATCATCATCATCATCATCATCATCATCATCATCATCTTAATAACCCCACCAGTCAGTCAGCAATTCTTGGCCATTGAGCATGCTCAGTCCTCATTGGATTGTTTTTGGGACCCAACCCCTTAGGATTTTTAAAAAAGTTATTTTTATATTTCTGCAAAGCTTGGGGTTCCCCATAGCCTGCTAATACCTTCCGACAAAATAGCATAGGTGGTGCTGTTTTGGCTACATAAGGACTGGCACTCAGATAATTGAGATAACTATATGATTTATCTAATTGGATTAGAACCTTCACGTTGGACTGGGTAACAAGCAGGGATGTTGAAGAGTCCTTGGTCTCGAGTTACAAGTCGAGTCACGAGTCTTTGGACCCGAGTCTTGAGTCCGAGTCCGAGTCCTTGGTCCAAAATGGTGACTCACGAGTCACGAGTCATGAGTCACTCCCAAAGCTGACTCCATGAGTCCCTATTAAAATCAATGGGGTTTTCCCCCAACAAAATAAGGCTACTTCAGATGTGTGGTTTAAATAAATTCTAGGCACAAGTGTGCCTTTTTATTTCAAAACTCTGCAACTGATTTTGGCAAGAACAGACCAGGCAGAAAAACCCAAAATAACCAGGCAGGCAGAGGAGGCAGGGAACCCCAAAGCAGGCAGGCAGAGGCCTTTGTCTTGGACAGTTCAACTGTTGAACTGGTCAAGAAGAGATCAGACGGAAAAAAGGAGAGAACTAGGTTCTCAGGATGCAAAAATCTTTATTAAAGGAGCCCGATGCGTTTCGGCCTGTGTATTTTTCAAGGCCTTCCTCAAGGGGTTGTAAAAGAGTCTGCAGATTACTTAAACAACTAATGACTTTCACTGTTTCAGTGGCGACCCACTGAAAGACATTAGTTGTTTAAGTAATCTGCAGACTCTTTTACAACCCCTTGAGGAAGGCCTTGAAAAATACACAGGCCGAAACGCGTCGGGCTCCTTTAATAAAGATTTTTGCATCCTGAGAACCTAGTTCTCTCCTTTTTTCCGTTGCATTTGGATGCTTATCTCCTCCTGTTTCTGTCAAGAAGAGATCAGGCAGGCAGAGGAGGCTGGGAACCCCAGACAGGCAGGCAGAGGCAGCCAAACCCAAAATGTCTGAAAGGTTGCATTTTAGAAAAATGATTTAAAAAAATAAACTTGCTGTACTTCCTAAAACTTATCCATGTTGCATTTGAGGAACATGATGTTTTCTAAATGTTTGGCCCCCATTCTGGAACGGTGAGATCTCATCACAATTCCACCCTCACTGAACACCCGCTCCACTGGTGATGAACTTGCTGGAACCAGAAACACACTCAGAGCAGCCACACAGAGTAATCTCAGGTCCTTCTTCTGCCTCTCCCAAGTACGCAACACATCAATCAAAATAAATCTTGACACACTGTTGGGGCTGCACTCCTGGTAGCCGTCCATAGTGGCCGAGCAGCGGCACACCTCGCTTCCATGCGCTCTTCGCCGGCAATCACGCTCCTCTCCACTCCTTCTGGCACAGCCCAGGGATGTTGAAGAGTCCTTGGTCTCGAGTCCCGAATCGAGTCTCGAGTCCCATTAAAAATATTGGGACTCGAGTCCGAGTCGAGTCAGAGGGGGGACTTAGTCCGACTCACGAGTCGAGTCCTCGAGTCCGAGTCCCCATCCCTGGTAACAAGTGTCTCAAGTCTTTGCCACTTGAACTAAGAGATAAATGTAATTAATTGTCATTTTGCAGTATTCCTTTATTAAGCCATTAAAATAGATTCTTAATATTAGTATTGTACACCAGTAAATAAAATGAAATATGATTGTATTGAAGCTAATCTCAGTTATGACCAATAAAATAAAGATAATTAATCTAAATAATTTTATCAGTGAATTCAGTGGGTTGTGGGCCAGACAATCAGAAAGTCACAGAATGGGGAAGTGATAGTATGACCAAATATGATGAAGTAAGAAGGTTTTTTCCCTCTCTTATTTTATAACGATACTTTCTATTTCCTGTATTTTTTTGTGCTATAGCATTCAACCTATATTTGAAGATGTTCCTTCTTTCAGAGGTCTTACTTTTCATTCACAATTGTAGGTTCTTTTTAAAGGGCTGTGTCTTGCTATGCATTCTCTCATCATTGTAAACTGATCTTAGGCTCTGACTTGTACAAATGGTACAATAGTATGTATGTGTACCAACTAGGCATTGCATCTTCAGTTTTGCATTTTACATTTATAATGTAAAAATGAACACCTGAAGTAAAGAAAGACTGTTAAAAGCTGGAGGTTCCAAGGGTTGTGGGGCGGGGGTTCCTGGTCAGATAGTTGTGTGGTGGTTTTTTTACTTCTTGGTGCTACAGAAAAAACCAGTCTGTCTCATCTTGAAGTAATTCAGCAAAGATAATTTTGCTTTGTGACACCTTCCTGAAGGGCATAATCATCATCATCATCATCATCATCATCATCATCATCATCATCATTTTATTTTTATTTTTATATCCTATCTTTTTTCTAAGGAGCTCCAAGGTGTACATGGTTCCCCTGTTCATTTTTATCCTGTGAGGTAGGTGAGACTGAGAGGTACTGACTGGTCCAAAGTAATCCAGTGAGCTTCATAGCTAAGTAAGGATTTAAACATGGGTTTCTCCGGATCCAGTCTGACACTCTGCCTACTACACCACACTGGCTCAAATGCTTAATTGTTTAGATACAGATTGAAAAAATTAGAAGAAATTATTTTTGGTCTCCCCCCCCCCCCCCGCATCTAGACTAACAACTGATATAAGGGGTGGCTTAATTTTGCATGTGTTCAAAATATTCCAGAAGTGTGTTTTAGGATGGCTTATTCATAGATGGGTGTGGTATACTTAAAGGCTTTAAAACAATTCTGAGTGCAATCCAGAAAACTAAGTGTTCTTCAGTCCCATAGAAATCAAAATGTCTCAAGTACTTTACTTTTCCAACTGTCGACATTCTTCAGGCATGTGAAGAACAGCTCACAAACACAGCCTCGTGATCATTCTTTTGAAACAGCAATGTAATATTAAAGATCCCCTATTCTAAGATTCGACGGATTCCATAAAAACGTTGTTACATTAAAATCCTTTAATGGTCTTCATTCAAGGAAATTCTGGATGGAACTCAGGATACATTGATTACTTCTAGAGCAGTACTGAATCTCTGATCATATATATATTCCCTTGGTAAAATAAATAAACATGTATGATAAAAATGTGAAAATATTCACTCAATTGAGTTGAAACTATTAATATTGTGCACATATTTCTGTCCCAGTTGAAACTATTAATATTGTGCACATATCTCTGTCCCAGTTATTTTAAAGGTAGGAACAAGATTACTTCCTAATGCTTATATATATTTTTCTCTGTATTTGTGTATAGCCTTAATAGAGGCTGGCAATGAATTTGATGCCAGCCTCTATTAAGTACATTACAAGAATCATTGCATCACTGATACATTTAAAGGATTCTGTAAGTGTTTAAAGACTAACAGCAGTTGCAAGAAGATAAGACACTTTTAGCTTCTGTTCCATTTACATTCCAGTTGTCATGAGCTGTAAATTTAAATTTTTCAGTGACCTTGTGCCTGTATTCTGATTGTAAAGGTAAGATCAACTGCATAAAAGAAAGTCATTGATCTCTATTTCATCTTGATGGATTCAGATAACCCCTGATCCTTGCCTTTTAGCTGTGACCAGCATTTTATATTAGGGACTACAGGCAAGCAATCCTCCAATTACAGTTATTAAGAAACGGGGCTGGCTGTAGATTTGAGAAAGCCCTTACTAGTAAAGTGTTCTCTGTGAGCCCCCTCCTATGCCAATAGGCCCACCTGGCCATGGGCTTACCTGACAGCAGTAGCAGCTACCTGCTGCCATTTTAAAATTTCCACAATACCCCACAATGATGTTATGTTGGGTGCTCTGGAGAATTGTGATAAATTTAAAATGGTGGGTTATAGCCACCCACTGCATGGCATGGGGCCCAGGGTAGGCATCAGCATTGGTAGGCTCAGCCAAGGTGCTGGGGCCTCAGAAGCTATCCATAGGTGCAAGGTGCTGATGCTGGATCTATTAAGAAATATTCAGTGTAACCCTAACCATGTTTACTCAGAACTAATCCCAAGTAAATTTGCATAGTATTTATGCCTAATTAGCCATGTTCATATAGGTCCCAATTCTGTTCTTCCACCCCCATCTGCTCATGTTAGGTAGCCCTTCACCCATATTATGGTTGGTTGTGAAGTTACATTCCTGTATTGTCTATAATATCATATCTGTAATATCTGGTTCCTCAGATATTTAAATATCTTAAAAGGTTTGTTCTGGTATTTAAGAACTGATCTTCCTCCTCTACCTTTTATCTCCCCTCTGTTCCCCTTGTGTGCCTTATCTTTTTAGTCTGTAAGAGACAGGGCCGATCTCTCTCTCTCTCTCTCTCTCTCTCTCTCTCTCTCTCTCTCTCTCATGATGTGAGCCTCTTTGGGAGACAATAATTGTCTGGAAGATAGGATTTAAAACACCCCATTAAGTAAATAAATATTCCTAGCTTGTCTGCTTCACTGGACTATCTAGAGTCCAACACATAGATAGATAGATTACTCTTCATACTTGGCTAACATAAAAATCGGAGCAATAGGATTCCTGTGGTAAATATTTCATTTAATGTCTGTTCTGAGAGTAGATGAACAATATTTTAAAGCAGAAGAATTCCAATCTATTCAAATTATTTTCCATTAAGTAGTTCCATTTGTTGGTGCAGTTTCCTTCTAAAGAGAAATGTGGAGTGATAAGGGGAATAGTAACAAGGCCCAGCCTGTGTCTTTGGTATAAACTAGCAGCCACCTGTGTATGTTGCCACAAAAAAATGAAACAACAAACAATAATTCCTTAAGTGTCTAGAACTGGAAGTGATATTATTGACCGAAAGGGAAATAGAGCTTCTAGGAAACCAAAAAGCATTACAAGCCACTATTTCCTTTTTGTCTGAAATGTGTCTATTTAAGGGCTACTGTTAAGACCCACTTCCTATTATCCCCTGCACCTGAATGAGGCACAGGTGGAGCTTCATTGTCCACAGCCTCAGTCGCCTTGGCAATGAAAGGCAGAAGAGGCTTCTGAGAAGCTGATGAATATTTTTCTGACAAAGAAATTTGAATGTGCACCACAGAGACCTCTGATTTTCTGTGGGCTTGTTGTTGGAATCAGAGTTTAATCATATTACTGTAGTGAATTATTGGCTAATGTGATTCTGTAGAACCTGGCCTTCTCCTACTTTTTGGAGAAGGGTTGGTAATATATAAATTCTCAGAGTGGGTTCACAAAACTGCTTTTCCTCCCATTGTTGGTGATTCTTTTTGTAATTACCTAATGGGAGATCAGGGTCCAAGCATCATCTTTGGGGTAGAGTACAAACTAGAGTAGTAGCAACGCTGTGTTTGTTGATTGACTGCACAAGGGTAGTCCAAACAGCATTGTTTTGTGGGCTGCTTTAAGCAAGATGAAATTTCCTTGGATAAAGTAGGTTCTCAAGCATTAAAATAGACTCTTAAGCATTAACAACATAATAGAGGTTTATAAAATTATGCATGGTGTGGCGAAAGTAGATATCAAAAACATTTTTCTTCATCTCTCATAACACCAGGACTCAGGGTCACCCAATGAAATGGATTGGTAATAGGTTCAGGACAGACAAAAGGAAGTTATTTGTTCACATAAAGCATAACTATTTTAAGGAATTCACTGCCAATTGATAGGATGATGGCATTAATTGGAATGGTTTTATAAGGAGATTAGACAAATTCATGGAGAATACGTCTATCAGTGGCTATTTTCCTTGATGTCTATATGGAAGCTCTGTGTTCACTTCAGAGGAATGCCATTTACTAGTGGAGAAATGGGGTGGGTGGGGGCAGGGCTATTCCCTTCCTGCAGGCATCTGGTTGGCCACTGTAGGAAATGGGACACTGGACTAGATGGACCCTTGGTCTGATCTAGCAGGGGTTTTCTTATACTCTTAAGCACTATTAAGTACTTTGGTTCCAGGGCCTGCTTTCTGCATGTGCCGTGGCATATGTGGCCTTGGTTATGTAGGTTAACTGGGTGTGCTGGGTGAAAGGTTCTTTCTCTTTGAAGAGGGTTGGATTCAGCAGCTTTTTGAGCTCTTGCACACATTTTTAAAATATGCAAAGAAAAATACGTACAATTCCAAAATGTGCGCACCCTCTAGTCAATGGGTTCATGTGTCCAAAAATGTGCATGTTTAAAAATGTGCATATAATATGTACATTACGAAAAATGTGTCCGATTTTCCATATGGATTTTTTTTTTAAATCACAAGGTCATGCAGAAATGTATCATAATGAGCCTGACTTTAAAAAAAAACAGCAGTCTCGTTGAGACCAAGATTAACATATCCATGCATCTCTATATATTGTTTTAAAGTTTTTGAATTGTAGGTACCTTGGAGAGCTTTTTTGGGTTGAAATGTGACTCATAATTTGATAGCTGGATAGAGAACACAGGAGGCAAGTCACACAGCTGAAATCTGAAGCCAGAGGCTCATCCTTTCACAGAAGATATTGTAATGGTATCAGTGTTGGCTTCAGGCCCCATCACACGAGTGCCATCTAAATGGTTGCGGAGTCAGAGAAAATAATGTTGCATGATGCCATCTTATGTACAACTTCTATGATTCAGCCAAAATGTTGTGCTTTGTGTTACATCTGTCATCTGTTAAAAAATAGTCCACATTTGTTTGTGCGCATATGAGTCAAACTCATTTTGATAAAAACTGGTGGAGTATTTAATAGAAACTAAGCAGCCTTTTTAAATGTTAACCATTTCCTTCACTATTGTTTCCTCTGCTTCAGTGATTAGATGAGTTCTGTACTGGATGCATCAACAGATCAAGGAATATTCCAGTGCACAGAGAAGTGTTGAAATGTTAAGCCATATTCATGTGTTCTGTACCTGAACAGGGCAAACAAGCGATGAGAGGGAGCACACTAGCCTCGCTCCTATACTTCATGTTTGTTGCCCTCTAATCATGAAAGTGACTGTCTGAAGAGGAGAGCCTCCTCTATCCGTGGAGGTTCTCCACGTGAGCCAGAACGCTGATTTTCCACTGTGTGGAAAGGTTCATGTGTAGAGCCTCCACAGACAGGGCCGGTGCAAGGCAGTTTGGTGCCCTAGGCAAGATCAGATATTTAGCACCCCCCTCTTCCCACTTGAGCCCTCCCTCCCTCCAGCCCTATGCTCCTGGTGCCCCCTTTAGCCCGGCGCCCTAGGCAGCCGCCTAGTTGGCCTAATGGTAGCACCGGCCCTGTCCACAGATAGAGGAGACTCTCCTCATCAGACAGTCACCCTCCATAAGTAGAGGGCAACAGATGCAATGGAGAGGGGCTAGCGCACTCCCTCTCATCACGTTTGCCCTATTTAGGTACAGAATGCCTGACTAGGGCTTTATTCTCTTATGGAACTGCAAACTGAGAGGGTAAGCGATATAGTCTGATTATTTAAATGCCACCAAATTGGCTTCATATACATAAAAATGAGAAAGCTAAAAATAGGATTTTAAACACTGAGTTGTTGGAACCAGAGTTTAATCATACCACTGTACTGAATTTGGGTTAATGTGATTTTGTAGAACCCTGCCTGCCAGCCTTTCTAGTGCCTTTTGGAGAAGGGTAGTAATCTATAATTTTTCAGAGCGGATTCACAAAACTACTTTTCCTCCAATTGTTGGTGATTCTTTTGTTATTACTAATGGGAAATCAGGGCCCAAGCATCATTTTTTTGGGCTCAGTACAAACTTGGAGGCTGCACACATCCCATCCCATATAATCAATCTCATAAATCATGAAAGAAAAGTTCTTATTTTAATTCTGAAATCACACTTTCTACATTTCTGAAATTACACCATGGCCCATACTGGGGTATTTTTACCAACCCCTTTGTGCTACAACGAGTCCTACAAAACCTGCTGACAATTTTGTAAGTTTTTGGTTTGTCCTAAATATGTATTATACTGTCAGTACTTTGATTTTTTTCGAATTTTAATGGACCAATATGGCTGCAAACATTTTCCAAATAGACCAATTTGTTTTAAAGCTTTCCTTCTTTGGCCTTTTTCTTGGCAATACCATGAATTAGCTCACATACATTTGGGCCTATAAATCCTACCAGCACCACCAACTCTCACTGTACCTGATGCTTGGGCCCTCCCATAAGCAGACCCTCCCTCCTGCCTATGTTCAAGGAACTCTGGGACTAGTAGTTTTTGAGAGAGCATATCATATAGGGAAGCACAAATCTTTCTGTCTCTCAGACTGTAAGTCCATGTTTAACTGCACAAGCACTCCTACAGAAGGGCCTGAGCCAGCAAGTGACTGTTTAGAATGTTTGTTCTGCTCTAACACTGCAAATCACAAGATCTCTAGACAATGGGTACATAGATACAAGGAAATAAATTTCCATACGTATCTGTGAGGGATTGGGATTGGGTTTGTTGAGGCCTACACAGGCTTAAGTTTGTTGAAGCCTGAAGGCCCAAACACTTGGATGGGAGGGGGGAGTTTGAGAGTTTTAGTTTACCCAATAGAAGTTAAGAATTAGATCTCCTATTCAAAGTCACATGATGATTATAACCTTCCATTCCTGGGAAGGCTATATGTGTGTGGGGTGTGGTCAGCTAGCAGCAGTGGGAGCCTGACTGCAGAAGCAGAGAGAGAGCTGGCAGCAGAGAGAAGCAGAGAGAGAGAGAAAGAGAAACTGGCTGCACTAGGAGATAGGTAGTCTGAAGTTAAACTAGAGAACATTGGATTGTTTGTTTGTTTTATTTTATCATACTTGCTTTTGAATTATAACCACTCTATTAAGTAAATACCCTAATATAATAAGTAAAGTGCTGTTGTTTACCCTGGTTTGTTGGAGTGACTTATTCACCACGCCTGAAGCCTACACCCATGCTATTGGAACCAGGCAAAGGATTTGATCTCCTACAGAGGGAGAGACTTTGAGAAGAGGCAGAGATCTTCCAAAGGGCAGATCAAGGGGTCCCTGTAGTAGCGGAACCTTGACAGATGGTGGCAGCGGAGCGATCCTGAACAGTGAGATTAAGCACTCCAAACGGTAATTGGGTTTTTTTACTAATAGAGCTGGCAAAAGCAGTGTATGTTTTAACTTCAGGACTGCGGAATAGGGACCCAGTGAGGCTATTAAAATGAGCCAGTATCTCTCCATGAACAAAACTGCCCTGATTGAGCAGTGTAAAAAGGACAATTTGCCATGGGAGGAGAAAACAGCAGAAGAACTGAAAGTTATGCTGATCTCCCAGGCGGCAATAGAAGGAGCTGCACCCTCTAGCCCTAGTGTAGCAGGACCCCAAACAAAAGAATGGGAGCTCCGTGAACAGGAACTGCGGCTAGTGGCAAAGCAGAAGGAAGAAGAGACCCGGTTAGAGTGGGAAAGGCTTCGGCTGCAGCAGGAGCAACTTAAAGCCCAGGAAGAACAACGCAAACACGAGGAAAAGGTGCGGGAAGAACAACGCAAACACGAGGAAAAGGTGCGGGAAGAACAACGCAGACATGAGGAAAAGCTGCACCAGGAGAAACTGCAAGCCCAGAAAGAGCAACTGCAAGCCCAGAAAGAGCAACTGCAAGCCCAAGAGGAACAACGCAGACACGAGGAAAAGGCGCGGCAGGAGCAACTTCAGGCCCAGAAAGAGCAACTTCAAGCCCAAGAAGAACAACGCAGACACGAGGAAAGGATGATGCAATTGAAACAGGAGCAGCCTGTCAGAGTTACCCCGAAGGACTTCACAGCATACACCCCAGGAGAAGACCCACAAGTGTTCCTGACCACTTTTGAAAGGGCAGCACAGAAGTGGGGACTGCAGGAGGGTGATTACATGAAGTTTGTGCCTAATTTAATCAAAGGGGAGCTGGCAGAGATTTATAATAGCATGCCAGAGGGGGAGGCTGTTTCCTATGCTCAATTCAAAGAAACTGTGTTTAAAAGGTTCAGGTTAGGCCCTGAGCACTTTAGGAAAAAGTTCAGAGGGTTAACACCTCAACCTGGTAAATCTATGGCAGAGTTTGCAACAAAATTAAAAAACCTGCTATTAAAATGGGTGGATGAAGCAAAAGCTGACAACAGGGAAAAGGTGCTAGAGCTTATGGCTCTGGATCAGTTTTATTTTTGGTTGCCCAGAGAAATAAAACTGAAGGTTAAGGATAAAGATCCTGAAACTGTAAACCAAGCTGCAGAAATGGCTGACAAATTGATTGAAAACTGGGAAGGGTTAGGCCCCAGGATGGAGTCTGAGAAGAAGGGGGGGGGAAATGGGAAGCCCCAAGTAAAAAGGAGTTCAAAAAACCTCCTTTTGATCCTTCTCACCCCAGAGACCAGTGCCTGTTATTCGTGTGGTCAGACAGGCCACATCAAGAATAGCTGCCCCAAGTTACAAGTAATAACACCAGTTAACCCAGGTAGTCCTAAACCCGAACAAACCAAGCCACAAGGTGTAGCAAGCATAAAAAAACCTTATACCGGTAATTGTGGATTTGTGATCACCAACAGGGAAGAGGTTAATAATCAGTTTAAAGAACCTGCTTATGTAAAGGATAAGACCATTATGGCAATGTTGGATTCTGGAGCTGATGTTTCTCTGATCCGAGCAGATTTGGTGACACCTGAAGATTTGGTACCAGGAATGTCTATTGAGATCCAGGGAGTGAATGGTCCCTCCTTTGAAGTCCCAGTAGCAAGGTTATCCATAGAATGGAGGGGATGGAGGGGTCTGTATGAAGTTGGGGTGATGGAACCTCCAACCCAATTTGCCCCTATCATTGTGGGAAAGGATATAATGGGACCAGAAGCTCAAATATGTGTGGTAACCCGCAAGCAAAAGGAAAGGGAGGAACTTTCAAGACAGGACCAGGTAAAAGCTGATGGGGTAAAGGAAAAGGTACTAGAGGTACAACCCACAGTGATTTCGGAAGGTCCAAAACCAACCCCAGACCCTCCCCAAACCGAAACAACAGAACAAGCCTCCATGCAACCTGTAGACCTGAAAGCCAGTGACACAACCGAGGCAGGTGGTTCTGTAGAGGAGAAGGCGCTAGAGACCCCTTTTCCTGATTTAAGAGGAGTAGAGGAATTCAAGCAGGAAGTCCTCAGTGATCCTAGTTTGGAGCCTCTGAAAAGAGTTGCTCTCCCTCAAGAGAGGCCCTTTCTGAGGAAAGAAGGGAGCAGATTATTTGGGAGAAAGGATTGCTGTATAGGCTGTGGTTACCAAAAACCCAAGAGTTAACCTGGGAACCACTAAAGCAACTGGTAGTACCTAACCAATTCCGGCTAAGGTTGCTAGAACTAGCCCATGATGTGCCATGCGCAGGGCACTTGGGGAAAAACAAGACTAAACAAAGGCTCATGGCAAACTTTTTTTGGCCTGGATTTGCTAAGCAAGTAGCAGAGTACTGCAGGTCTTGTGAAACCTGTCAGCATGTGGGGAAGGCAGGGCATCACAGTAAAGCCCCTTTACAGCCTCTGCCTATTATAGGAGAAGCTTTCTTCAGGGTGGGCATGGATATTGTAGGGCCTTTCACTAAACCCACCCGCAAGGGGAAAAAGTACATCCTCACAGTGGTGGATTTTGCCACAAGATACCCAGAAGCTGTAGCACTAGCCTCTATAGATGCTCCGTCTGTAGCTGAGGCATTGCTGACTATATTTTGCAGAACTGGATTTCCCTCTGAAATCTTAACAGATTGTGGGTAAAATTTCCTCTCCGAGATAATGAAATGTCTGTGGAAGTGTTGTGGGGTAAAACACTTGAAAACCACTCCTTATCACCCCCAATGCAATGGAATGGTGGAAAGATTTAACGCCACACTCAAAGGAATGATTAGAGCTTATGTAAACACACACCCAAATGACTGGGATGACAAACTGCAACACCTACTTTTTGCCTACAGGGAAGTTCCACAGGAATCAACGGGATTCTCACCTTTCGAGCTGTTGTATGGCAGAAGAGTGAGAGGCCCTCTTGATCTCCTGAGAGAAAACTGGGAAGATAAACTCGTAGAAAACAAAACCTCTGTGGTGGATTATGTGTTAAAACTTAGACAAACCCTAGATACACTCTGTAAACTAGTTCAAGCCAATGTAACCAAAGCCCAAGAGGTGCAAAAGTTCTGGTATGATCAAAAGGCACGCTCTAGAGTATTTGAGGTAGGGGATCAGGTAATGATATTTCTTCCTCTGCGCAAAGACAAGCTTAAGGCTGCTTGGGAAGGCCCCTACACAGTCAGAGAGAAAATGGATGATTTAACCTATGTGGTGGTTAAAGAAAAATCTGAAAAAAGACCCAAGGTAGTACATGTAAATATGATGAAGCCACACTATGAGAGGAGTGGAGTAGTTTTACAGGTGCACAAGGTGCCAGAGGTAGTATACTTAGGGCACAGGGTTGGAAATGGTCATATCACACCATTATGGGACAAGGTTGAAGCTATCAGAACCTGGGACATACCTACAACCAAGAAACAGGTCAGATCATTCTTGGGATTTGCTGGGTATTACAGGAGATTTGTTCCCCATTTTGGTGAAATTGCTGGACCTTTGACTGATCTAACCAAGAAATGTAAACCTGACAAAATTGTGTGGACTGATGAATGTCAGAGAGCTTTTGATAGACTAAAGGACATTTTAAGCTCAAAGCCTGTGTTAAGAGCACCTGACTTTGAAAAAACCTTTATTGTGGCTATTGATGCCTCTGAGACTGGCATAGGTGCAGTATTGTTACAAGACTATGACTCTGTTAAACATCCAGTAGCCTACCTGAGTAGGAAGCTTCTACCCAGGGAGAGAAACCTGTCTACGATCCAAAAGGAATGTCTGGCAGTAGTGTGGGCTCTGGACAAGCTCAAGCCTTATGTTTTTGGACAAGAATTTACATGGACTGATCATCATGCCTTGCAATGGATACAAACAATGCAAAATACCAACTCCAAGCTTCAGAGATGGTCTTGGAAATTGCAGGAATTTCAAATGAACATTGAACATGTGCCTGGGAAGGAGAATGTGATAGCTGATGCTTTGTCTAGGAAATAACCAAAAAACAGTTGCCTTTTTGTGTAGGTTAACGTTTCACAATTCTCTTCTGTAAAAGGGAAATTGTTCCACTTGAGGAGAAGGAGGGGAAGATGTGAGGGATTGAGGCCTACACAGGATTGGGTTTGTTGAGGCCTACACAGCCTTAAGTTTGTTGAAGCCTGAAGGCCCAAACACTTGGATGGGAGGGGGGAGTTTGAGAGTTTTAGTTTACCCAATAGAAGTTAAGAATTAGATCTCCTATTCAAAGTCACATGATGATTATAACCTTCCATTCCTGGGAAGGCTATATATGTGTGGGGTGTGGTCAGCTAGCAGCAGTGGGAGCCTGACTGCAGAAGCAGAGAGAGAGCTGGCAGCAGAGAGAAGCAGAGAGAGAGAGAGAAAGAGAAACTGGCTGCACAGGAGATAGGTAGTCTGAAGTTAAACTAGAGAACATTGGATTGTTTGTTTGTTTGTTTTATTTTATCATACTTGCTTTTGAATTATAACCACTCTATTAAGTAAATACCCTAATATAATAAGTAAAGTGCTGTTGTTTACCCTGGTTTGTTGGAGTGACTTATTCACCACGCCTGAAGCCTACACCCATGCTATTGGAACCAGGCAAAGGATTTGATCTCCTAGCGAGGGAGAGACTTTGAGAAGAGGCAGAGATCTTCCAAAGGGCAGATCAAGGGGTCCCTGTAGTAGCGGAACCTTGACAGTATCCTCAAGCATGAATTACAATTTATTTAGCCTCAGCTGTTTCCTTTGGTCCCCTGGATCTCAGGCCTTGATAAAGTGTACATGGGCCCAATGAGAGATACATGATAGAACTCAGAAGCGATGCTATACGAAAACCCTGAATATACTGCAACATAATATGAAAGTATGTGGACAGAAGCCACCAGGTGACTGCTTTACTGCACTCCTTATCTCCCATTTTTTGGTGAGCGCAGTCATTTTGTGTCTCCAGTGGCCTGCAAAGCATTATGGCAGCAGCAAGGAAGGGAAAAAATCAGTAAGTGGCCACAGTCCCTGAGTAGCAACCAAGAAGGTCCTTCACCCTTAGCTACAGTTATCTGTTGGAAACAACCAAGGACAGGTCACATCCTGCCCATAAGGATCATATGGTACTTTCCTATCTCTTGGTTGCTGCTTAGCCATTTACTGCTTTTTGCAGTATTTCATAGGCAAAACCTGCAGTGTAATATGGCTGTTCCTGCCCCCCTTGCCAATATCATCAGAAGGACAAGATTCACATAGGTGGCTCCTTCTTTCGTATGTTAGCATTGCCTGCCATGGGTGCCTGGTGTAAGTGTGGGAAGTAATCACTTTGCAGCCCACCTCTCACGTCGCCAGATTGCTTCAAATGTTGCTGGCAGCAGCACAGGAACAGCTATGCTATAGCAGCTCCTTTGCCGCTGAAGGTCACAGTTGACTTGGGCCACAGTCAGGGCTGGCCCAAGATATTTTGCTGCTTGAGATGAACAGCAGAGACAGAAAATCCCACAAGTGCCTCTCCCTAGGAGTAAAAATATCCAAATATTTTGTAACAATATCCAAAATCAGCTGCCAGAGGCAGCCGCCTCATGCAGAGGTGGGGAACACATGGCCCACAGGTGGCATGTGCCCCACCTGGCCTTTTTTGCGGCCCCTGCGGCCCCACAAATGGCTATCACTGCTGAATTTTGGTGGCAGTGGTGGCGGCAAAAAAAGCTGCATTTTCACTTTAAAGCAAGGCACATTCCCCACATATCTTGTTTTAAAGCAGGGTTGGGCAAATTCAAGGGGTCTAGTGGCCACTTTCCATGCCTTTGACCCCCTTGTGGGCTGCACTCCTGCCACTCCTGCCATGCTGCCAACATTTGACGGTGTAGTGGTGGCAAATATATATATATATATATTGACAGTTTGCTGCTGAATTTCAGCGGTAAACTACAACAGAGATTTAAAAGGGGACAATTTTAGTTTGAAAACAAGCTACATTTGTCTCTTCTGAGCCTCTGTCATAGTTTGCTGCCAAAATTCAGCAGCAAACTGTCAATTTTTTTTTGCCAGTGCTGCACTGATGAATTTTGGTTGCACAGTGGTAGCAGAGGCTGCTCCAGGAGGCCTACATGTGTGTTTTCCACCCATTTTAAAGTGAAAATGTGGTGTGTGTGTTTTTTTGGCCACTGCTGAATTGCTGCCAGTTCAGTGGCTGTGATTTCAGCAGGGGGAAAGTTGGAAATTGACTCTTGGACCCCTGAAGTTGCCCACCCCTGACCTAATGGTAGGATTCCTCCTGGTTGCAGTGTTGTTTAAGGGTGGCATGGTAAAATGCTACACTTCCGGATGACCATATGCTACTGGTTCAGACTGTATAAATGGAGTTGCAATCTCAATTCCACTAGCGGTCATGCCAATTTCCAGTGTCTTGCTTTGTCTAATATATTAATCATTTTCTTAATTTCAGTCAAGTGCTGTGTGTTTTCAGTAATAGAGCAATATGCACTGAGGCGAAAAGGAGTTTAGGGAGTTTTAATCTGATTTTGTTAATTCCAGCTAGATAGCCTATTTCCCCTTTCCAGTCAGCCAGCATCTTGAAAACCCTTCTTCCTCGCCTTCTCTTTTATAGATTGAGTCGAGCTAAAATCTCACCCTGTAGAGTTGTAAGATAAAATATTTCATTATCCTAGAAGCACAAATGTTGCTGCAGTTCTTCAGAGCAGAAAAAAAGATGCTAAATAGGAATGACTGGATAGATAAATGGCAAGGAGAGAGGAAAACGTTGAATAAATCATGGTATTTTTCTCTCTCCCTGCCCCGCCATCCATTCCCAACACTTTCCCTGTCCTGCTTTGGGTGGCTTGAAAGGAAATTAGAAATCCAGGGCTGTGTCAGCTGGGAGAGGCAACTGCCTGCCTCAAGTGCAGGTTGTCATCTGCAGTGCTTTACCAGAGATCCAAACTTTTCCACATATCCCGCTTTCTCCGAGGACATCTGAGCTATAATGGCTGAAATATTCTAGTTCAAATATTAGTACAAGACAGCACATGGAGATGAAAGAGCTCATCTTTTTTTTCCTTCGGACTTCACTTCTGGCAGCAGCTGTAGCAAATCAATTGTAAAAGTGTGAGCAAAGGGAATCTGACATGCAGTTCATATATTTCATATGCTAAAATGTATTAAAAATCCACCAATACTCAGAGCGATTTTTACAAGTCTGATGGATTTGGAAGGCTCCCTACATAGATACATAGCCATGCTGACATGTGAAACATTTAGAGCAGGCGTGGGCAACCTTTTTGCCCCCAAGGGCTGCATGCAGCAGTGGGTTGCATGTGCACTTGCACACACTCAGTAACTCACTCTCCCCATCACAAGATCTTGTGATGCCTCTTCTTTACCCCTTGCTGATTGGCACTGGGAACATCATTTCGAGGCACCAATCAGCTGAGGAAAGGGGAAGGTGTGCAATTTAAATGGGCAAGAAGGTGCTCAGGGATGACTCTCCATGTGCTACTCTCACCACTTACACTTCTGCTGAGCACCAGGGGGATATTTGGGAGTGGTTCTGATGGCAGCTTGAACACCCATGTGGCCTGCAAGTTGCCCATGTGTGGTTTAGACCTTACTAAGTGGATGGGGGGGATTCAGAGAACATCATCTCCAAATTTTTGTGACAGAACCAGCAAGGCAAGGGGATGACCTTTTAAGGCTCTCCACCCTTCAGGAAAGGGGCAGAGCCTGGGATACTTTGTCAGGCCAGAGGGGGGTAAAAGCACTCAGTCAGAGCAACTTGTCTGTTTGACACTATCCAGGGTTCTGCAACTCCAGTCTGATGCTACCTGCCACTTGACTGTTTAGGCCAGCGTTTTCCAACCTTGGGTCCCCAGATGTCTTTGGCCTACAACTCCCAGCATGCCCCAGCCGAGTTGTAGGCCAAAAGCATCTGGGGACCCAAGGTTGGAAAACACTGGTTTAGGCCATCTTCTCATGCCTTTTGGCTTCACGCTTGTGGTCAGGGCAGGGACAACAGGATGTTCAAAAACTGGATGGCAGTGGTGGGGGTGGGGAGAGAAGTATAGAAGAAACAAGGATAATGGCTATGGGATGTCTTCTGGCAGAGAAGACTTATGGGAGCCATGGGTGGGGAGCACAGCATGTGGATAAAGGGCAGCCACAAACCAGCATGGTGTATGTGGAGGAGGACAGGGTGCAGCAAGTTAGCCTTGTACTTCTGGGAAGTAAGCTAGCCTTGTACTTTGTATTCATGGGGTATATATAGGAGGAAAGGGTGAGGGATAGGTGGTGTGTATTCAGGGACCTAGTTTCAAAGACAACTATTGCCTGACATGTGACCCCTAGATGAAAGAGAAATTCTTCCTACCCTGGAGATAAGGATTACATTCACACAACTGGGATAGGGAAGAGATTGCTGTTCCAGCTTGAGTGCTGGAATGAGAAAACAGATGGCAAAAGGGGTAATGCAACAAGGAGAAATGAAGCAATATGCAATGAAAGAACAGGGAAGCAGCTATGGGGAGCAGAACAGAATGACAGGACTGTTCCTCACAATTTCCTGTCTCCTCCCAGTCGCTTTTTTCACCCAGAAAAGATGAATTCAGTATTTGTCTGGACATCCACCCTAGCATTCCATGTAGTTTCTTGCTTCTGTGCCCTTGTAACTATTCCACTCACTCTCCCTAGTGCTTTCCCCATATTCCACATTTTCTATCCCCCTCCACCCCATCTCAAAGATGCAGTTCCATTGTACTCTTTCATAAACACTTAATGGGAACTGGAAAAAAAGACAAAGACAAAAGGATTTATTGTCATATTTGTACTGCCATTGCATTTCTTCCTTCCAGTGGACATGTCATGAATTTCATCATGTAACCAAATTTGTATTACACATTTATAGCACTGATTTTAGCTTCACTGTTATCCTCAACCTACAAAGAAAGACTGGAGAAGGAAGAACCAGGTGAAGAGCTGAATTTCAAAAGTATACTCAGGTGAGACTGTACAACATCTTTGCTGCTTCAAGTTCATGCTTTTTGGAGTATGAGTGAATGTATAAGAGCCTTAACTATTCTCTTAAACTCAAGGCTGTTAAATTCATATATTGGTTCCAAAGAGAAAATATACTGTATAGTTTTAGGGCAATCATTATATTGTTGAAGGCATGTAGGCAACACCAGGCGTACTCTATCCGGCCTGTACAAGAATGCCAAGAAAGCTCTAGAAACATATTAATATTTTGGGAATTCATGTTCTTTTTTGCTCTGCAGAGGAGAGCTGTCTTGTGCCTATGTATAGCCGCAAACATTGGCCAAATGGATACCCAATACACAGTGTCCTTGTGAATGGGTCTTGTTATCCTCAGGTCTCATATGAGCCACACAGCAGGTGGAAAAGTGTAGTTTCCTATTACCAAATATGATGCAGACTTTCTCATATCCTGGTGGCAGTTAAACAAGCTTCATGAATTTCTTGATGTGTGCTGCTTGCAGCAACCAATTTATGCATCATTAGATTTTGCAATAATTGGTTTGTATGGCTTTCTTTCCAACAAGAAAAGCAATTTTCCTAGCATCACATTTTATGTAAGTGTGCTATTAGTCATATGCCTCAGCCAGTATATTTGACTTGTTTGTTGTCTAATGTTTCAGGTGAAGACTATTTAAGATTTATTTTGTAATTTTCAGCATGCCAATATAAAACATATAGTTTTTGCCTACCTTTCACCATCAGGTTAGAATAAATTGGCTCTTGATGCAAAATGGATGTCAAGTGTTGAAACTTTCCCATGACTGATGAGCCAGGGGCCAGATATGCCACCTTCTTTTTCTTTTTAAATATCACTTTTCTGCCTAGGATGTGCATTCCATATATTATTATGGATTTTGCTTCTCCACTTGTCCTCTGAACACCCTTGAAATGAAGTGCTTTTATGCCAATATTCGCAATATTGAATATTGTGACATAGTAGAATACAGAAATAGTTAGCAATCACATGAGTGCATTATTCACTATGTTCTCCCCACAAAAGTTCAATAATAAACAAAGCTCTAGCCCATAGTGAGGACAAGACTAGAACAAATGCATGAGAAAGGACCAATTTGAGATGACAGACACAAAGGCAGGGAGATAATAGCCCAAACAGGAAATCCTCTCCTTTGCTCTCATTCTAACCTTCCCCCTTTGTCCGGTAGGGGAAGTGGTATTCATTCAGGATATAATTTCTTTGTTGCCATCCCCACTTCCGGCAGCCACTGTTATGGTCAAGACATGTTCCATATGTATCTCAGGAATAATAACTTGTGATCCTAACCTGCATACATTTGATATAGGTGCATAATGCATTTGTTCTTGGTGGTCCATTTCAAAACATCCATTTTATCAATAGTAGTCACAAATCACAATAGTTAAGAAGACAGGGGAAAGCATGGATGCTTTGGACATAATGTCTTCAGCAGCTGAATGTATCTATGTTATGTATCTGAACTGTCTTCAGGATCTATTGCTGCCTAAGAGAACCAGTGTGGTGAAGAGGGGAGAGTGTCAGGCTAGCACTGGGTCAAATCCCTTCTCAGCCAGCTGCTGTCTAACAGGGTTGTTGTGAGGATAAAAGAAGAGGGGGATAAGCTCCTTGGAGGAAGGGCAGGATTAAAAGACAATACATAAATAAATAAAGCAATCTTATGCATGTCCACTCAAAAGTAAGTCCCATTGAATTCAATGGCATTTACTGCCAGGTATGTTTGGATAGGATTGCAGCTGAAGTTTCCTTTGTTACTCATTGGTAAGAAGACTAACTGATGTGATCTGTAGCAGAAAAGGATAAGGTTTCCATATCACAGGGTTGTTGTGAGGATAAAATGGAGAGGAGGAGGAGGATTATGTAAGCCACCTTGGGTTCCTTGCAGGAAAAAAGGTGGGGTATAAATATAATAAATAAATAAATAAAATATCCAAAGGCTGGTCTCAGCGACAAAAAATCTGTGAAATGAAATACTTCTAAGCTTCATAGCTTGGTTTGAAAATGGAACTGCATCATTTCATTATCTTCTGCTTACCACAAGATGTCACTGTTTTACCAATATAGCATCATGTTGCAGGCCATTTGACAAGCATTACTTTTTCTAGTATTTTAAAAGCTTCTTTAAAGCATATGCAGATGAATTATATAGTTTTAGCTGCAATTGAAATGGAGAAGATGGCAAACTGTCAAGGACCAAATCAAAAGGATGTCTTTGTGACACCTCATAATATACCAAAGGAGACTTACAAGGTGCCTATTTTGATCTTTGTGTGGGGCATACAGTACCATCACCATCATACCTTAGAAATGTGGTTCTCTCATATTTTCCCCCACATTTGGCTCTTTCTTCTTGGATAAATACAGGATGTATAAAACACTACCTTTCAGATAAATGTCAGCTTTGTAGGAAACATATTTATTGCCTTCCTCTGTTTCAGATGGGGATGGACGTCTTGTCTTTTCCTCAACATCATACATGACATTATGTTGATATTTTGATGCACTTTCAAATGTGACAGTGCTGTGACCTTGCTGCTCTAGTATTGCACACTCTTGGCATTACCTAAAAAGGATGCTGTGAAGAACGGATGCTATACTTTTTATTCATCATAAGCACATATACTTGCAAGTGAGCTCTATTTAAATCAATCTTGTTGAGTTCCTGTCTGCACACAGCCACCAAAGTAGGCTTTTCATGGCATGAGGGGGCTGAGAGAACTTTAGGCTGTTTCACTTTCTTAATTGTGAATAGGGGCTGATGCACACAAACTCCTGTGTGAATAGGCCTCACTTATATGATCAGTCTGCCACAGAAAAAGCAAACCTATATGCTGGGGCCATTTGTGAATTGGATCTTTTATGCAAGAAGTTTGTTTATTTATTGGTCACATTTATATCCTGCTTTCCCCCCAAGGAGCCCAAGCAGGCCTGTGGCTCACGCTGGCTCAGCTTGTCTGAGCGTGGAAAGCTAAGCAGGGTCAGGCCTGGTTGTTACTTGGATGGGAGACCCCTCCTCTAGTTTCCTGCATTGAGCAGGGGGTTGGACTCGATAGCCTTGTAGGCTCCTTCCAGCTCTATGATCTATGAAATCTATGAAATCTAAGGTGGCATACATGATCCTCCTCCACTGTCTTACCTAGAGGGGTTGGTAAACTTTATATGATCAGGAGTGCAGGGCCTTAGAATATAGAATATCCATAGAATACAGATACAGAGATTTTCTGTGAAGGCATCTTTAGGAGATCTCAAAATTGCATTTTACTACAACAGTACAGCACAACCCCCAACAACAACAAAAACCTCCATGAACTCCAGCAGTTTAAAGAACAGCTAGTCAATGGCCCACAGCACTGACTGCAAGTACTGGCTGATAATGTTGGCCTGTAGTGGGTACTGGTCATTTCCACCACTCGCATAGTGTTTCCCAAGCTGTCATTTACCATGGTGGTCTCCAACAAATACCATCCCCTCCCTTTCAGTTGCCACTTACTGCTTTCAGCCCCATCTCACTAGCCACTGCTAGATCAGAATGCATTCAAAGATGTGCTTTGCCATGGCTATTTTACAGTGCTTAATTCTAAAGAGAGAGACAATATGGTGGCTCACCTGCCTTGGAGTCATTCCTTCTGCCCCTTGTGATCAATGTGAGTTCTTATGATCAATGTCACTGCATCACTGCATGTCACTCCAATGAGTGTGGTAGCTGGTGAAAAGGAAGCATCTCATTAATGAGATATTTCTTGGCCTGGGGAGGGTTAGAGCAGATATAGCTGTTTTGTTGCAGCTATGTGGAATCCTTAGTGATCATGGGAGAACTGTTCACCATCAGCCCTTTAATGTGTGGATGAATAATGGCATTGATTCAGAGCTCTGCTCTATTGGCAATCCCATTAACATACTGGAGATGTGTAGGCATTGTTCCTCAGTAGCAAGGGAAACACTCCTTACATATGTTAAGCCTTGGGAATGGGCTGCCAGCTGGGCTGTTTTGAAGCCCTTCAACAGGTATTTAAGTGTACAAACCAAACCTTCTTTAAAGTCACCCACATAGGCCCATGCAGGGCATGGGTAAAAAATAAGACCACTCAGGTAACTGATACTAGCAGTCACCAAAAAAAATTCCAAAGGCAGCTGTGTTGACCATAAGAAAAAAAATCAAAAATCCATATTCATGTAATAACCTTATTAGATCAACCAAAAGATCACAAAAAATGTGCAAGTCCAGCAGTCCTACAAGCAGGTGCAGGTCCAGTGATCACATGACCTGCAAAACCTAATTTGAATGTCAGCAGAGCCCCCACTTCATCTCTGAACATACAGACACTCTGACTTCAACATCAAGTCAGATTTTCCCCCTCCCCTATCCGCCTCTTTCCCAGCACCCAAACCTGCTTTTTGTTATACCTCGCCTGATGAAGAGATCTGGAGATCTTGAAAGCCTGCACATTTTTTGTGATCTTTTGGGTTGACCTAATAAAGGTATTACGTTAATATGGATTTTGGAATAATACCAGCAGCTTCTACTAGAAATGGCAGCTCTGTTTCTAACATATGAAAATGAGGAACCCTGCCTACACATGAGAAATGAAGGGCAAAAATTATTAATCATGCTGAAATTAAAACTAGCATTGGGATATAGAATCCGGTGTGTGCGTACATGTGTGTGTGTGTGTGGTTGGGTGCATGCACTGATTCCTATTTACAGAAACCCCTTTCTACTACCAAAAAACCTGCTAGTTGCTATGCAGACTTGTGGTATCACACAGCTATAGCTATAGCAACCACCTTTGGACATGTAGAAAGAGCTTGTGAAGACAGAGGTGTGGGTGTAAGTCAACATCCCTATGCTACTCTGTCCTTGGAAAGAGAGTCTTCTTGAGGAGGAACCTTATGAAAGCCACATACTGATTTCAGGAGCCATTAAGCATTCCTGTGTGCTGCAGTAGCTGCTTCCTAAGGATCATCCCATGTGTTATCTTGAGCAAAGTGTTTTTCATTGCAGTGAGATTTTTTCCAAAGGGCAAATAAAAACTTCAGTGCTATTTAAAGTCTTTAAATACCGCGTTTGTCCTTGAAGAGCTATTACTAAGCCCTCTAGCCATAATAGTACCTTTTAGTGGTGAAGGATTGTGTGAAGCAGGGTAGGGTGTTGGGCAGATAAATTACATCAAGTGCAGTGCTGAAATATTGTGGTAAAATGGGTGTTGTTCATGACAGACAGAGTCGATGTCTATGATCAGTACCATACACATTTGCCAAAGAAATGTAGTATTTTTGCCTGTGGCTTACACTGGCTCAGCTTGTCTGAGCTTGGAAAGCTAAGCAGGGTGGGAGACCCCTCCTCTAGTTTCCTGCATTGAGCAGGGGGTTGGACTCGATAGCCTTGTAGGCTCCTTCCAACTCTAAAAATGTTCCAGAATGGGTGGTGGATGTCTCTTTATTTATTTATTTATTTATTATATTTATACCCCGCCTTTCTTCCTGCAAGGAACTCAAGGCAGCTTACATAATCTTCCTCCTCCTCTCCATTTTATCCTCACAACAACCCTGTGAGGTAGGTTAGGCTGAGAGTCAGTGACTGGCCCAAAGTCACCCAGTGAGGTTCATGGCCAAGCGGGGACTAGAACCCAGATCTCCCGAGTCCCAGTCCAACACTCTCACCACTACGCCACACTGGCTAATTGTTGGAGGGCGATTTCATGATCATCCCATCAATGTGAGAGCCACATAGGGAAAGATGACTAATCTCCATCCCTGATCAGGGTGGGTCTTAAGCTCTCTATATGAAAGAAACTGCTGTTTTCGAAAGATACAGAAAGGCAGCGAGGGAAGGAAAAGGTTAGCTGAAGTCCGAAAGCATTTTGGTATGCTAGATCTCTGTCTCTCTTGGGATCTGATATGGGCAGTGGGTGTGCTGCATGCTAGGAGTGCTATGCTGATTTGCCTCCATCTATGCCAGGGATGGGGAACCTGTTTTCTATGAAGGGCTGTTGATCCACAGGAAAAGTTAATCATGGTCCAGAGCTGATGGTGGATGGAGATAAAGCCTATGGTTGGCAGAACCAGAGCCAATGATGGTATGATGGCAGAGTGCAAAAGCAGCAGCAGACTTCTCAAAGACAGACACATGCACACACAGGACTTGTTTTTAAAGTAGATGCTTTTAAAAGATAAATAACTGTAACATAATGTTACTCAGGTACTAAAGCTTGATGGTTACAATAGTGCAGTTTCTAAAACATTACTCAGTCTTTGAGGTAAGGAAGACACACAGGTCAATATTTCTTGATTGCTAAGACACACAAGCGTCAGTTAAGTCAATTAATTTTAGACTAGTCTAACTGTGAGAGGAGTGTTAGAACATAGGGTTGTAACCGTTGGCCCCGCGCGGGCGTGGTGGGCCGAAATCGGCTCCACTCATGTCCGCGTGGGGCTCGTGCGGGCCTAAGGGCCTACCTTGTCCAGTGGCAGCTCGCCTCTCCGCGGCGAGCCACCCGCGCTGGTCCCGTCGCATCACATCTGGCCCTGGAAGGGTCCCCGTTGCGTCACTTCCGGGGCCGGATGTGACGTGATCGGACCAGCGCCGGCGGCTCAAGTGGCGTGGAGAACTGCTCCACGCTGCTCAGAAGATCGAGGCGGGGGGGGCGCCGCCACAGAGAGGCGAGCCCCCCACAGGTTCATGTCACATCCCTAGAACGGAATTCAAACCTGTTGCTAAGCAATGTCCAGCATTATCTCCCCTGATTCAATCAAGTGGTCCAGTCCACTGAACCCTGCCCCCTTCCCTTCAACCTGACTACACAAGCCTGCCTTAACCCTTTAATGGGCAGTTGACTTAAAACCCCTCCCTTGAGAGATGACATTTTCTCTTTGCATATTCCAGCAGGGTGGATCTCTCTCTCTCTCTCTCTCTCTCTCTCTCTGCCACCTCTTTTCTCTTTCTACCACCACATATGAACAGGCCTGTGGCTCAAGCTGGCTCAGCTTGTCTGAGCGTGGAAAGCTAAGCAGGGTCAGGCCTGGTTATTACATGGATGGGAGACCCCTCCTCTAGTTTCCTGCATTGAGCAGGGGGTTGGACTCGATAGCCTTGTAGGCTCCTTCCAGCTCTATGATCTATGAAATCTCTTTCTCTGTGCGTGTCTGCTACCCCCTTTTCTTACTCTCTTTTTCTGCCAACCTTTTTCTCTCCCTTTGTGTCACCCCCCACTCATTTGGAAGTGGCATGAAAGCACTTGCTCTGACTACAATTTGGGGGATGAGGAAGGAAATGAGGGGGAATGGCATGCATATCTCTGGCCATGACCACTGCTTCCTGTTTGTGCTGAATCAGGACATTGGCTGGATGGCTTCCCACACTTCATTGCTGTGAATGGGGCCTTGGAAACTGTTTTGTTAGGTGCCGGTGTGTGTCTTCACTGTGGTAAGTGGGTTGTCTGTATTTTTTAATTTATTTTTATTCACTTATTTATTTCATTTCATTTCTATACCGCCCAATAGCCAAAGCTCTCTGGGCGGTTGACAATAATTTATACAACACAAAATACAAGTACAATAAAAACATCAAAATCTCAATACAAATTTTTAATTTTAAACAACTAAAACGAATTCAGTATACCTAACTGGACTTGTTAGGAGAAAAATCAGCTGACATAACCGCCCCCCCCCTATTCACTCATTATTACATCTACTGCTAAAGCAAGAAAGGTAGCATTTTATCAGTCAAGCAAGCACGTTTAAATTATACATCTTCTTTGTTGTTATTCCTAGTTGAAGTCCAGAGAGGAGTTTTAGGCTCGCAGCATAAGAACATAAGAAGAGCTATACTGGATCAGACTAAGGGTCCATCTAGTCCAGCATTCTGTTCACATAGTGCCCAACCATCTGCCTGTGGGAAACCCACAAACAGGATATGAGTGCAACAACACCCTCCCACCCATGTTTCCCAGCAACTGGTGTATATTGGCATACTGCCTCTGATACAGCCTGTGGCTTACGCTGGCTCAGCTTGTCTGAGCGTGGAAAGCTAAGCAGGGTCAAGCCTGGTTGTTACTTGGATGGGAGACCCCTCCTCTAGTTTCCTGCATTGAGCAGGGGGTTGGATTCGATAGCCTTGTAGGCTCTTTCCAACTCTATGATCTATGAAATCTATGAAATACTGGAGGTAGCATATAACCATCAGGACTAGTAACCATTGATGGCCTTATCATCCATGAATTTGTCCAATCCCCTTTTAAAGCCGGCCAAATTGGTGGGCATCACTCTATCTTGTGGAAGTGAATTCCATAATTTAACTAGGTGCTGTGTGAACAAGTACTTCCTTTGATCTGTCCTGAATCTCCCACCATTCAGCTTCATGGGATGACCCCAGGTTCTAGTATTGAGAGGGAGAAAATGTCTCCCTGCCCACTTTCTCCACACCATGCATAATTTTGTGCACCTCTATCATGTCTCCCCGACCCCTTCCTTGCCTTTTTTCTAAGCTAAACAATCCCGACTGCTGTAACCTTTCTTCCTACGGGAGTTGTTCCAGCCTCTTGATCATTGTAGTTGCCCTTTTCTGCACTTTTCCCAACTCTGCAATTTCCTTTTTTAGGTATGGTGACTGGAACTGTACACAGTATTCCAAGTGTGGTCACACCATAGATCTGATATTGGCAGTTTTATTTTCAATTCCTTTCCTAATTATGCCTAACATAGAGTTTGCCTTTTTCACAGCAGCTGCACACCAACCCCCAGCAACTTTATCATGAGAGAGCTGTTGGGTTGGCCATGGTCATCTTGTTAGCCTCATAACTGGGTGGGGATTTGAAACTGTGTTTACCACACCCACGCCCAATAACAAAGTCATGGCACCACACTGGCTTTAAAGTGGATGCTGCAATATTAGGTTGGAAATATGGCACGCTACCAAAACTAGAACACACAGTGAGAAAGCAGAATACAATGACAGAAAAGCCAAGGGGCTGTGTCCAGACCGCAATCTACATTTTCTTTCTCATTTTATATCGTGCTAGAGTCAATGCACTTCTTCTGAAAGAGCCACTATGGTTGAGGGACTGACACTGATAATATATGTGCTTCCAATAACTGAGGCAATGTAATTAAAAAAAAAAGTTTAATGAAAAAAAGTGAAAGAAAGGGAGAAGAAGGAGCAAGTTTACTCTGCTTCTGAGAAGAAAGTGAGATTGACACTCTTTTGACACACTTCATAAAAACAGAGCACCTCTTTTTAACCTCTACGTAATACATCTGATGTTGGCTTCCTTTAGAGGCTGGCATTGCATTTGTTTGCTTGATGGGCTACAAGTGGGGGCCCAGGTAAGTCCAATATAATCTTTGCCTTTGTCAGGGTCACAGGCACTTTTGAATGCATCTGACACTACTAGTACTTTCAAGAAAAACATGAGGCACTTCACACTAAGTAGCCTTTGGCACAATAGTATACAGTATGTATCACAATATGAAATAAGTTTCTGTGCAGAGAGAAAGGATCTAGATGACAGTTCATTTCTGTGTACAAAAGAAAATTCTTTCAGAATTTTGAGTGAATTCTCTGTAGCAGAATTCTCTGTATCATTTCATTCTTAAGATCAGTCTGTGAATCTATATTTCAAGAATTCTTTAGACTTGCTCTATCCTGATTGGTTCACTGCAATCTGTGCTATTTCAGCTGGTTTGCAAGGCCAGTCCCCTGTACCACATTTATCATGTGATAGTGTGTGCCTACTATCTTGTGATAGCTTGGGTGTGAAATGACCATCACCACAGAGATTTTTGTTTTGTTTTGAGGAAACCATTTCATTCTCTGGATAGGAAACTTCTGGGTTAAGATTGGAAGCTTCTCCTGCCCGCACCCAATCCTGGGGTGGAAGTGAAAGCTGCCCATAGACATTGTGAAGAAAAGCGTTGGAGTTTCCTGCAACACACACACACACACACACACACACACACACCTCCACAAGTGTAAACAAGTATAATCCCAGCTGGAGGTTGAGAATCCCATGCAAATGTAGCTTCTTCTGATGGCCCCTGAAGCCTCAGAGTCTCCCATGTCTTTGATGTCTCTGTGCCACAGGTATTCGCATGCAAATGTGGCCCAAGCATGAGCCACCCCTCCCCTGCCTAGCCCAGATGAAGTTCATCCTGATTGGCCAAGGACAGCCAAACTACGGAAAGGAGGGGTGGGGGTGGGGAGTCTATACTGCCAGCTGTGGCTTCTGGGTTGGGTTGTTGTTGTCTAGACACGAAGAAGCACGCAGTAGGGCTTTTGCTGAGGCAGGTCCTAAAGAAGACCAACCCCCAGGCAAAGAGAGTACGTGCCTGGGTATTTATATAGTAACGGAACTAGTTTTTGTTATTTTGTAGCTCTACTTGTATGTATCAAAGTGTCTCCCCACCTTTCTCCCTCTTCCCTCATTCCCCACCTTTTATTGTAATCTGTTTACCTTAAATAAACTTTCCTGGTTTTATCCCACACGGTGTGTGTGGTTCCTCTGAGGTTCAGTGCTAAATCCAGTGTATAGACCAAGGGCAAGGCCCTGAGAGAATCAAATCAAGACGGCAGAGCTAAGGCTGGCAGTTTTGCACCTTTGATCTCTGGTCTTGAGTAAAGGACCGGTTGGCAGTCCTTCACAAACATCAATGGAGAAATCCAGGATTTAAGTATAACTTGACATAAGTAATGGCAAAGCCCCCATCCACAAGTAGCTCCACCCACATAAGTGATTGACCTCTGTAGTTCCTTGACATACAAATAACTTTCACATAAAAAATTATAACCAAATTGCTGGCTCAGCTTGTCTGAGCATGAAGCTAAGCAGGGTCAAGCCTGGTTATTACTTGGATGGGAGACCCCTCCTCTAGTTTCCTGCATTGAGCAAGGGGTTGGACTTGATAGCCTTGTAGGCTCCTTCCAACTCTATGACGTATGAAATCTATGAAACCTATAACCTAGAAATTAAAATAAATTAAAATAAGGGTGTAATTCTAAGCTTTTATAGCAATATAGCTCGGGACAGGAGAGAGTGACAGAAAAAAAGCATCCACCCAAAGATCTACAGGAACTAGAAGTTGGGCCCTGTGTGTGAGTCTAGCCATTAAGTCTATGGCTATTACTGTCCACTTATCATGTGATTGCGGTACCATCCAATGGAAGTATGCTTGCTTGCTTATTTTTTTAATTTAAACCATGTTTTATCCTGCTCTTCATCCATAAAGGCCTGAAGGGTGGTTTATATAAGATCAGTAACAAACAAGATATTAGTCCCTGCAGGGCTGGATTAAGAGCATTATGGGCCTGGTGCTGAGGAGGGCGCGTGGCTGAAGAGGGCGCAGAAACGCTGCGCTCCTCTTCGCTGCTGCTGCACCGCCCCCGCCAGGCCTCTGCCTCCGCTGCGCCGCCCCCGCCAGGCCTCCGCCTCCCCACCCTCCCTCCCTCCCGCCCCCTCCTGCCGCCCGCTGCCGCTGCCGCCGCCGCCGCACCCTCCTGTCCCGCTCGCCGCTGCGCCTCCCCCGCCCTCCCGCCCGCTGCCGCTGCGCCTTGCTTCCTGTCTCTTCCTCTGTCACAGCTTGTCACTTGATAACTACCTCAGTTAATTATATAACAGTAAAATCCTATACATTTTTACTCAGCAGTAAGCCTATTTGAATTCAATGGGACTTCATCCTAGGTAAGTGTGTACAGGATTGCACTGTAAATAATCTTTGAGAAACAGAAACTAAGGCCATGAAGGCTAGAGGGCACTTTGATACTTGGCTATTGCTTTTGTCAGCAACTTATTGATATTTTAGCATTTTAAATGGATTTCAGTTTTGTTTTATCATGTCATCCATTTTAAGGGTCTAGTACAGATCAAAAGGTGGGGTAGAAATTCAATAAATAACATACAAATATTCTGCCATCTCGGACCTAGAGTTCCCTTCTTAAGGGAGGAAGTGACATGGAGGAAGTATTTCCTTCACTGCCCGTGCAGTTCCAAGTCACTAGGTCATGCTCTCTGAAGGGTTGACTGTCATTCTGCTTGACATGCTGCCATGTTATCTTCTGCAATGTCCGAATCCTTATTTCATCCCACCCTCTGCCTTCTGAACCACAGAGCCCTTTATCTCCCGTGAGACACTGTTGACCAACATAATGAAAGTGGCAGCTGGACTCACACAGAGTTATGGTAACATCAGGGCCGGTGCTACCATTAGGCCAACTAGGCAGCTGCCTAGGGCGCAGGGCTAAAGGGGGTGCCAGAAATAGGGAGGGAGGGCTCAAGTGGGAAGGGGGCGCGCGCTAAATATCTGATCTCGCCTAGGGCACCAAACTGCACCAAACTGCCTTGCATCATATACCTCAGTCCCAGTGCTGGCTCTAGGTGTTTGAGGGCCTTGGGCAAGACACCCTCCATGGGCCACCTCCCTCAGTGAGTCTACCTTCTCACTGCCATTGCCACCAGCTGCTATTGCTCCTCGTTCTTCTCTTTCTTATCATTGCCACCACTTGCTTCCTTGACAGGCAGAGAGCCACTGAGCAAGTAGGCAGTGGAATCTACTGCTCCTTCTTCTCACTACCACCATTGTCTGAGTGAACAAGCAGGTTGCAAGCAACAGTGAAGAGGAGGAGCAAATCCAGGGGGCTTTTTTTCAGTGGGCCTCTGCTGGGGTGTGGGTCCTTGGCAGTTGCCCAACCATGCCTTGATGCTGGCCCCGCTTAGTCTATTTCCATCTCATCTTATCTAAAGAGGGTCCTTCCAGGATTTAATTTAGCCGTGGTTGAAGTTGCCACTGTATACCAATAAGCCACAAAAGAATGAATAGTCAAGACTATGGGCAAGTAAGCGCCATGGTCTCACAGTTCTAATTTGTATTCTTGGCACAGAAGTGACCAACACCTGGAGACAATTATTTTTTCACTTCTTGCAAGAAAGTAGCTGGCTGCCTCACATCAGAACTGAGTGGCAGGGTGGGTTGTTCTGCATTGGGAAAGGATACATTTTTTGCATCTTTCCATGGCACTCAAATTGAAAAAGCAGGAAGCATTTTTGGAGGAGTGTGCAATAGATGCCAGTAGACATTCGGAGTGCTTTGAGCAGAAAATGATATGAATAGGGAGAAAAAAGAATCTCAGAAAAAAAGAGACAAACTTCTAATTCTACTACATTCTTCCAGAGCACTCAAACAGAAAAAGCAAGAAGCCTTTCAAGAGGCATAAACAGTAGATGCTCATACACTCTCATTCAGAGTGCTTTGAACAGAAAATCATATAGATGAAGAAAGAGGTGTGTGTGTGTGTGTATGTATGGGAATATACAAATGTGACAGTTTATGAATCACAATTGAAAATTAGGCTTCTCTTCAACAAATTATTTCCCTTCCCATATCTCTTTCCTTCCCCACCCCCTCCACAATCATATCAAATGCCTCCCCACGCTTCTTGTCTTGCAGTATATTCCACAAGAAGCCTCTTTCCGGGCTCACATATAGAAGGAATGTGTCCAAAGAATATTTATTTATTTATTGATTTATTTATTATATTTATACCCCACCTTTTTTCCTGCAAGGAATCCAAGGTGGCTTACATAATCCTCCTCCTCCTCTCCATTTTATCCTCACAACAACCCTGTGGGGTAGGTTAGGCTGAGAGTCAGTGACTGGCCCAAAGTCACCCAGTGAGTTTCATGGCCGAGCGGGGACTAGAACCCGGATCTCCAGAGTCCCAGTCAACACTCTCACCACTATGCCACACTGGCTTATTTTTAACTTTTGGCAAGACATGGATCTTACATTGTCTGGGACTTCTGGGGAGCACCTAGAAAATAAGGGGGCAGGACTCAAAGATGATCTTAAGCAAGGCCAGCCCAAGACATTTTGTGCCATGTACAAAACTCAACTGGACTGACAGTTGAAACTTTCTTGAACACTGACAATGGGACAGCATCCTGTACCACACTTGAAGGCAGCAAGCTAGCTTATGAGGTACATGGCAGGCCACGTGGCCCACAGCTCTCTTCTCTAACCTCTTGCTGTAACCTCTCAAAATCTGCTGTCTCAGGAGATTGTTTCACTCTACCTAATGGTAGGGCTGGTGCTGATCTTAAGACTAGGGATACTTGAGAATTTTGTTTGGTCTACATATGGAATCAAACTGACATGATCTGCACCTTCTGCAGTAATGTGCAGACCAGAACACAGTTATTCCTGTTTTTGCACTTCTCTAAATTTTGCAGTATGTATGATACCCCCAAAAGCACATTTTATGATAAAATGCATATAAAAAGTGTACCAATGTTTATGCGGATTTTTTTTTCATATTCACCCTTGCTGATTAATGAGGAAATGGAATGGAATGGACTGATGAACAAACACATGCAAAACTGATATGTACCAAAACTGGAATGCTTTGTCCATCCCTACTTGAGATACAGAATGCAGTTCTACTGATGAAGCTTAGCAGCTTTGGCCACATGTGCTGCCTGGATGGGTGATATTAATTGCAAAAATCTCCTTCATTTAAAAAAAGCATCCACAAAGTTTCCTATGAATTGGGCCCAAGCTTTCTCAGCATTCAAATCTGGATTTAAAAGATGAGGAGTAAAAGAAACATCCTTATCATATTGACACCACAATGTTTTTCTCTTTTGTTTGCCCCCCCCCTTCACTACAAGGTGATGATACACTTATACATTCGTATAGAAATTATAAATTTCACCTTCCCCCTTGAACCAATCCCCTTCGGAATTTTCTTGCCATCTCTCCCACCATTATCCCTCTGCTCAACTACATTATCAGTCCTGCACCTCTCTTCCCTCTGTCTCCTTTCATACAGTATTCAAGTATGCCTTAGTATTTCCTGTTCTCAAAAAGCCAAACCTTGACCCATGCTCCCTCTCCAACTACCGCAAGATTCCCTTTCTCTTGTATGCCTCTGAATTCCTAGAGTTTGCTGCTTTCCTCCACCGTCTCAATTTTCTCTCTCCTGACTCTGCTTTTGACCCTCTCCAGCCTGGCTTTTGCTCCTAGCAATCCACTGAAACTACCCTCACCAAAATCACTGTCTCCTCATTGCCATATTTAAAGGTCTGTACTCTTACTCCTTGACCTCACTGCTGCCTTAGATACATCTCTTGCTTGACTTTTTTTTATTCCCTAGTTCAGCATGATTTTGTCCCTAGCTGGTCATCTTCCTAACAGCTCTTACAATATTTTCACAGGGGAATGGTCTTTCTCTGTTTTTCCTCTCTCTGCTGAGGTCCCTTGGGGACCAGTTCTTCACTCCCCATGATTCTCACCCTACACAATGTATCAGGTTCAGTACCATCTATATACTAATAAGGTCACACAGCCCAGCTCTCCATACCCCAGGACTTTCTCCCTTTCTCCTCTAGTCCTGCATCTCCAACTGAATGCCTCATAATAGTCTCAACTATATCTGAGACCCAACTTCTCATCATCATTCTCAAGCTCTTATTTCCTGTAAACTCTCTGTCTCATCAGCAAATGACAACATTACTAGTCATCCTGTTGCTGAGCCACAAAGCCTTGGCTTTAGCTTGGATCTCTCTCTCTCTCTCTCTCTCTCTCTCTCTCTCTCTCTCTCTGTGTGTGTGTGTGTGTGTGTCTCACTTTTCCCATTACCATCTTGCAGTAATGTGGCCCTTCCTCTCTCTACCCCATTAACAAAAACTGATTCATGCCCAGCTCATTTCTTATCCTGACTACGTCTTCAACCTTCTACACTCTGGTCTTCCCCTCTCACCCTAGTCACATCTCCTTTGTCCCCTTCATCTAAACTCTACTGCCAAAATCATTCACCTCACTTTCGACAAAGTGCCTCACGATATCCTGATTAGTATGCTAGCTAAGAGTGGGCTAGATGGAACAACTATCAGGTGGATCCACAATTGGCTACAGAATCGGACTCAAAGAGTGCTTATCAATGGTTCCTTCTCAAACTGGGGAGAGGTAACAAGCGGGGTACCACAGGGCTTGGTCCTGGGCCCGGTGCTCTTCAACATTTTTATTAATGACTTGGATCAGGAGGTACAGGGAATGCTTATCAAATTTGCAGATGACACAAAGTTGGGTGGAACAGCTAATACTCTGGAAGACAGAAACAAAATTCAAAGTGACCTCGATAGGCTGGAGCGCTGGGCCAAAAACAACAGAATGAAATTTAATAGGGATAAATGCCAAGTGCTGCACCTAGGGAGAGGAAACCAAATGCAGAGTTACAGAATGGAGGACACTTGGCTCAACAATACTACAAGTGAGAAGGATCTTGGAATTGTGGTAGATCACAAACTGAATATGAGCCAGTAATGCGATGTGGCTGCAAAGAAGGCAAATGCAATTTTGGGCTGTATTAATAGAAGTATTGCTTCCAAATCGTGGGAAGTGCTAATTCCCCTTTACTCGGCACTGGTTAGGCCTCATCTTGAGTACTGCGTCCAGTTCTGGGCACCTCACTTTAAGAAGGACATAGACAAACTGGAGAGGGTTCAGAGGAGGGCAACAAGGATGATAAAGGGACTAGAAACAAGGCCCTATGAGGAGAGACTGAAAGAGCTGGGCATGTTTAGCCTTCAGAAGAGGAGACTGAGGGGAGATATGATCTCACTCTTCCAGTATTTGAAGGGATGTCACACAGAGGAGGGCCAGGATCTCTTCTCGATCATCCCAGTTTGCAGGACACAGAATAATGGGCTCAAGTTACAGGAACCTAGATTCCACCTAAACATCAGGAAAATTTTCCTGACTGTCAGAGCAATAAGACAATGGAATCAACTACCTAGGGAGGTGGTGGGCTCTCCCACTCTGGAGGCATTCAAGGTGCAGCTGGACAGACATCTGTCAGAGATGCTTTGACCTGGATTCCTGCATTGAGCAGGGGGTTGGACTCGATGGCCTTGTAGGCCCCTTCCAACTCTACTTTTCTATGATTCTTGTCGTTCTGAACACATGGCTGGCTTCCTGTCACTCCCAAATCCAGTGCAAACTCTTCATCCTTACTCCAAAGCCCTCCATGGCCTTTCCCCTCTTATCTTTCCATTTGTATATGTATCCTGTGACCTTTGCTGCTGTAGCTCTACCACCTTCAGTTGATGGAAGGTCTCCTGCTCCCTCAAATAAATCCACCCTATCTCCCTTGTGTCCCTTATACACGAAACTTCCTTCCTTAACAGCTGCATGATGCCACCTCTCTTACTGCCTTCAAATCCCTTTTCAAACCTCACATTTTTCCATGAAGCCTTTGACATACAACCCCCTAGTCCTGCTACTCTACAGTAATGAAGTTTTAGTAGTACTGTTAGTTCTTTCAACTGTAATAACCACATGTTCTTCCCCTGTTTACCCTGCCTCTATTCCCTTCCCTTCTTCTATTGTCTCCCCTGTGTCAAATTTTAGATTGTTAGTCCCATAGGGCAGAGACCTGTCCTCTTTTACTTTGTAAAGTGCCATGCACATTGATGGCACTAATCAGCTAAAGTAAGTAAGTGCTGGAAGCTGCTGTAAGGCACTGTAGTAAACGATCGGGTTCACCATGGGTTGTTCTCCTCCTCCTTCCCCCTTGGTCCTTCAGCCAGTATCCCAGGGGACTTGGTGGCTGTAGCCACAGGGCCGGATTAAGAGCATTATGGGCCTGGTGCTGAGGATTTTGGTGGGCCTTTTTATGGAAATAAATAAAATGAAGACGCAATTTTATATTAAAACAAATTAAATATTTTAATTACCATTAAAGTGCCAAAACAGAAACATATTGAAAATATTTCTTCTTTTGTAAACAATAAGCTTGTTAACTCAATAAAACCTGATGGAAGTGGGCAGTGTCCGTGAAAGCTTATGTCAGAATGAATGTGTTGGTCTTTAGGGTACCACAAGACTCTCTTGTTGTTCTTGCTGCAATAGACTAACACAGCCCAGCCCTTCGGGAATTATGCAGACTGTTAGGCAACAATGTACACGAACCGAGCTCTTACTCAGCTGCCCCCCCCCCCCGCACGTGCTGCATGGAAAGAATGCTATTGACCTGCCTTACAGGGTTGATGTAAGGATTACAACAGGGGTCCTCAAACTTTTTAAACAGGGGGCCAGTTCATTGTCTCTCAGACTGTTGGGGGACCGGACTATAGTTTAAAAAAAAAAAAGAACGAATGGATCAAGTAAAAAAAAGGACCTGGGTCATTTTTTTTCACTTGATAGGGGTGAATTTTTTTTTCTTAAATGGAAAGTTATTATAAATTAATTATAATGTTAACAAGTGATTAAATGGAGGATGGAATATTATTTTGATGGCAAAAGTGGGTAGAAATTAATGATTTATTTATTTATTTATTGCATTTATACCCCGCTCTTCAGCCAGAAAAGGCTCTCAGAGCGGTTTACACAGATTACCGGTAATAATAAGACATTCCCTACCCTCAGGCTCACAATCTAAAAGACGTGACACAAAAGGAAAAGGGATTGGGGGGGAGGAGGAAGAATGCCAAACATTATATTGGTGCCTGAGTTTGGCATTCTTCCTCCTCCCTCCCAATCCCTTTTCCTTTTGTGTCATGTCTTTTAGATTGTGAGCCTGAGGGCAGGGAATGTCTTATTATTAATCTGTGTAAGCCGCTCTGAGAGCCTTTTCTGGCTGAAGAGCGGGGTATAAATGCAATAAATAAATAAATAATAAATGATTAAATGGAGGATGGAATTTTATTTCGATGGCAAAAGTGGGTTTAAAAAATAAGAATGTACTACCTTTTTTGCTGTCTAAAATTGAAATACATTATAAAAGGCTACCTACAAATTATAAGCGTGTTTTGCTTTTGTCTGGCTGCTCTCTGTGTGTGAGTGCTTTGTGTGGGGTAAACTGAAATACATTATCAAAGAGTCACTGACTCTCAGCCTAACCTACCTCACAGGGTTGTTGAGAGGATAAAGTGGAGAGAAGGAGGATTATGTAAGCTGCGTTGGGTTCCTTGAAGGAAAAAAGGAGGGGTATAAATATAATAAATAAATAAATACAAATTATAAGCGTGTTTTGCTTTTGTCTGGCTGCTCTGTGTGAGTGCTTTGTGTGGGGTAAACTGCGGGTGTTTGTGGGCTGAGTGTGTTCAAGGAGCTGTGTTGGGGGGGGGAACCTGAACTTCCCAGAGGTGGCACTGGCAACCCCAGCAGGAAAGTAGAATACCGGTGGGAGTCGTCCCCCCACCCGCCCCAAAAAGAGACATAGACCGTGCAACGACGTGTGATGATTTGACTCACCTGCCTGGCTGAGGCGGGGGGGTCACAATCAGGCCCACGGCCAGGAGCCAAAGTCTGGGGAGAAGAAACTGCGCCATGCCATCGCAGCCCTGCGCGTCTGTTTGGCTACTGATAAGGCTTCCTTCCTCCTCCCTCCGCTTGCTTTGTCCGTCCTTCAAGGGCAGGGGCAGGAAACCCACAGAGAGAGAGTCGCGTTAACGGCCCGGCGTTGCAAGGCTACCCAAAGCAGAAGTGCAGAGGCGGGGGGCGGATTGAGAGCTCTGATGAAGGACGGGCCTGTCCCACCGTGATTGCGCAGCAGCTGCGGGTAGAAAGCGAGCAGAGCCGTGGGAAGCGCGGCCCGGAACCACCACCGGTGCTGGTTTGCTGCAGGCAGGGGGGTGGCTCAGGGCCAGGAAATGGGTATCCCCCCCCCGCGGTCCCAGGTGGTACAGCCCACTGTGGCTAAAGTCCTCGCCCTGCGCCTCGCGCAGGTCGGCCCTTCTTCGACTCGTTCTCCGGGCTAAGCGAGGTGACCCTCATTTCCCCCGGCGCCGCGCATCCCTATTGGTGGGCCTATTTTTTGGGAGGGGCCTGGAGCTGCCGCTCCAATAGCCCCTATCTTAATCCGGCCCTGTGTAGCCACCTTGTCTCCTCTCCCTGCCATGATCAGAACAAGCCCTTTTTTGCTCATCCCGGCTTCCCCCCACTTTCCCCCTGAAGGTCACTAACAATGATCTCCTAATTGACAGCCAGTGGCAGCCCCTCCAAAGCACTCAATGATGAAAAAGGTTGTGCATCTTTGGGATGCAAAAAAACCCATGCACAACAAAAAGGTGGCCAACCAGTGACAGCCTCTCCAATGTGCCACTTGAGCACTATGGAGGTGCTGTTACTGGCAGTGGCACTGCTGAGATTGCCAAGAGCGGCAAGGTTTTTTTTTGCTGTTCTTGCTGAGCACCTCGCTCACTGCTTCCTGCAACCCATGGTGGGATCGGTTGCCTGGGTTCAGATGACATGACAACCCATTGTGGGTTGAACAAACCCTAGAACAGCCCATGGGTTCTCAGGGTGCAGAAGACATTGTTATGTGTATCCAAAAGTCTGGAGGAAGTATGCCAAGCACAGGAAGTCTAGGACAAGCAGCAATGGGCAAGGGAGAATTGAACAGCACTTGACTTAGCATCCACTGACATATCCATAGTATAAGACCTTGTGCCAGGGGACCTACAGACATTGCAAGCAGCAGAGTAGCTCAGCCAATTCCAGCTCTTCCTTCTTTGAGCAATGTTGCACTCAGGGAGAGGGAGAACATAGGAAAGAGAGAGGGTCCCCATTACTTGATGAGAATAATTGGGAACTATCTGAAAAAGAGCTATACCTAGCCACAAGGTGAACCACCATCTGGGACAGCAGCTACTTATTTACATCCTGACATCCAGAAATGCACAGGGATTCTTTGCTCTGACTTAACTGTTCTTTTTCTAGGCAGTAGGCCATCCAATGAGGTAACTGGGGAGCTAATACAATTAATTTCAACTGCTGACCTATTTTGGACTTCCTTCTTTCCAACTCTGGGTATGGATGATGGGTTTTTTGACTTGCCCCTCCCTGGGGAGCAGATGACAGGCAGCAAACCAGAAACTGGCAACGGGACATCAGTGTCTTAATCTCTCCACCACCAAGGCGGCCTGTAGGATGAGGGATATACTGGCATGAAAATAAGAACAGCCCTGCTGGATCATGCTAAAGGCCGATCTTCCCACAGTGGTCAACCAGATGCCTCTGGGAAGCTCACAAGTAGTGCAAGAGGGCAATACTCCTCTTCTGCTATTGTTCTCCACCTGCTGGTATTCAGAGGCATGCTGCTTCTGATCTTGCAGGTAGCATATACTGCAGCTTTCAGTCCAGCAGGCATCAGGCAACTTGAGAAGCCAATAGCATCTGGCCTTATGCTGACAGGCATGAGAGCTGAACATGGCCGTGTCACTTTCTCAGCCTCCCTCCCTGCCCCCTTTAGCTGCTGCCTTGGAATCAAGGTAACTACTGTCAATGGCTACTGCGATGCCAATGCCAATGCCAACACCTGGGCACTGGGAACTTTTCACTCAATTAAATATGCTTTAACAGGGCAGTGACTGAATATACAGTTATGACAGAAATTACTAGAGAAACTTTATTTATTGCTATTTGGATTTGGATACCACAGGAAAAAGTAAAACAATTAAACCTCATTACACACACACACACACCTGTGGCTTATGCTGGCTCAGCTTGTCTGAGCATGGAAAGCTAAGCAGGGTCAGGTCTGGTTGTTACTTGGATGGGAGACCCCTCCTCTAGTTTCCTGCATTGAGCAGGGGGTTGGACTCGATAGCCTTGTAGGCTCCTTCCAACTCTATGATCTATGATCTATGACCACCTGAGGACATTCAGGTTTGAGCCCTAGTGAGTCACCAGGGCAGGACAGGAATTTTAATTTTTGTGACAGCTGATGAGAATGCTTCCATGCCTCTCTCTTCACAATGGACTTTGTACACAGAGGGGAGCATTCTTAGCAGAATTCAGATATGTTGACAGAGCATATGAAGAAGGTAATCTCCAACACAAAATATTTTGCAGTTTAGCATTGCATTGGTACCCTTGTTCTGTATTTGTCCAGAATTAGCCCTGCAACTTCCTAGTGCCTGAAGAGAATCTCAGTGGAACTACAACAAATACGCATTTTCCCAGCTGACCTAATTTCCTTTTCTCATTCTCTGAATGAACATATGTGGGACAATGTTTAATACCATACCAAATATCCCACTGATTTTTAAAATATATATATTTCAGAGAAGAATTGTGAATGGTACTGAGTAACATGATCACAGCTGAAATGGAAAACTTAGAATCTAATAACAGGATGCTCTATCCTGGTCCTCCTCCTTCCAAACCCATCACCTGGTCTATTTATACATGTGTTTATATGTTGCTCACTGCTATACATTTTCTTAATGATGCTCACTTCCCCTCTTTTATTTCTGTTTTTCTTAGCTCCAAAGTATTGCTGTAACACTGTTAAATATTTAATTGCAAATCAGAGTTCACAAGACCAATATTTTCAGTTGTACTAGTTAAAATCTATTACTGGCAGGCAAGGCAGGACTCATACCTTTGAGATTCAGAGATAATGTAATCTCCTTCTGAGCTGTTGTAAAAGCTTCCGCCCAAGGCTACTGAAGGTCACTATCACCCCTGCTAATGATTTCCCCAACTGTCACTGCTAATGAGTTCTTTTTATTCAGTTTAAAAGCCCATTGCTCTCCAGTTCTAGAGTTGATTTCCTCATTGACAGATTATGCTTCAACATAATGAATGCATGGCACATGAGGTCTAGCATGCTGTGAAGCCTTACCATGCTTTATATAGAGCAGACAGTGCAGTCAAAGAGAGCTTTGTTTTCACCACTTGTTCACCAGAGAGCTTTGTTTTCACCACTTGTTCAGTGTGTGTGTGTGTGTGTGTGTGTGTGTGAGAGAGAGAGAGAGAGAGAGAGAGAGAGAGAATTACCATATTTAGTAATAACCTCTGTACAATACTTGCATCAAGGTCTAGGAACCTTTGTTTTGGGGAGCCAGATGAAGTGATGAAATCTGTATATAAAATAAGGAGGTTAAAGATGCAATCCTATGCATGCTCAGACAGAAAAAAGTTCTACAACTCCCAGCATGCCCCAGCCAGCCATGCTGGGAGTTGTAGGACTTTTTTCTGTCTGAACATGCATAGGATTGCACCCTAAAATGCTGCCAGTGATGTGTTAATGTAGAAGCAAGGGTTTGCTCATACTTGTATCCTGCAACCCTTGTCACTCCCCTTTGTTCTGCTGAACCCATGAAGTTGTGGGTGGAGTGGAGCTAATGGGCTCAGTTTTGCATGAGGGGAAGGTCTAAACAGGGCTTGAAGGGGAAGGTTTCAGCTTCTACCAGAGAGATCAAGATCCAGAATCCTCAACTGAAACAGTTCATCCAGAGAAAGTGGATGAGAGCAGCCTGAGAGCAGATGAGATTCCTGAACCCTTACAGAGCAGGGAGAGCCTGCATGAGAGGAGCCCCTAAGGACTCTTTGCAAACTCTTGAAAATCAACAGAACTAAGTGTTTTATATCTAAACATTGCTTGATTTCTCCTCTCCTGAATCTGTCATAAATATCTTCACTGAGTTACCAGTTTGTTATAAATAAACCAAAGTCAAATTTTATGTCTACTATTTTGTTCCTATGTTTTGTGGTGAACTTCACTACTGAGGCTGTTGCTTAATCTGAAGATAACACAGTCATACACCCAACCCAAGAGGAGTCTGTGAGGTTTTCTACATGAGGCATTTATTGTATGCTCATCATTCCCTACTCAGGGTTGTTTATGGGTTCTTTAGATGATATTGTGACCCTCCAGTTTCACTTTTGCTTTTAAACAGCACTTTCGGTTACTTTCTTTTAGAGCAGGGAAAATGTGGTATTATGTATCAAAGCAAAAGGAAATACTTTTTTCCACTTGTGTAATTGCACTACTCTGTTATACCACAGTGCCACCTAGAGGTTATGTAGCAGAAAAGCAGGAAAGGGAATACTATTCATGTACTGCTCAGATCCCAATTCTGCAACAAAACTGAAAGTAGATACAGCAAATTAACAGCCTTGTGTAGAAAAGCTCTCACACATCTTTCCTAATCTATCCGTGGCAATTAAATTTCCATTTACTATAAGGAAAGTAGCTTTCAAACTTCTCCTTTAGGGAGTGTTTCTCATATCAACTAGTCTGCTATGAAACTTCTGATCATCTGCCACTGAACTCTAACATGCTGGAGAAGATTCTGGAATGCATAGTCCACTCGTAGCCCTCAGTATACCTCTGCAGCAAATGAGAGTGTGCCCCAGAACAGGCAGAACAGTCTAAAAAACAACAACCTCTAGATTACAGATGGAAATTGATAATGGGTAGGCAAAGTGTCTTTCAGAGAAGCTTGTCTACCCTCCAGATGTTTCACCCTACAACTCCCACCAGCCCTATGAAAGTGACAATCCACCCCTGCAAGCATTTCCCAGAACACACTTTGAAACCCACTGAGAAAAGGGTATAAATGGTTCCCCTGGTAAGTTGACATACTGAATTTCAGAACCTATTATGAAATGATCTCCCCAGCAAGGCCCACCGGGCACTAACACTGTTATCTCTCAGTGCCAGGTTAAAACCTTCCTCTACTCTCAGGCATTTGGCAGCGTATGATAAGGTTTTTAATCATGTCATGGGATTTCTTATTGTTGATTGTTAAAATTGTATTCTTCCTGTACATAAAACACATTTAATCAGTGGCAGTGTTCTTTAAAATGCTTCTTTTTCCTGGCTCAGCTTGTCTGAGTGTGGAAAGCTAAGCAGGGTCAAGCCTGGTTGTTAATTGGATGGGAGACCCCTCCTCTAGTTTCCTGCATTGAGCAGGGGGTTGGACTCGATAGCCTTGTAGGCTCCTTCCAACTCTATGATCTATGAAATCTATGAAATCTCACTTTAGCAACTGGGTTTCACAAAACGTTGTATTTCCATGCTAACCTGGAGGTTTGTGTGTATGTGTGTGTGTATTTAAGTGGTCGTGCTGTTCTTCTAATCACTTGTATTTTGAATCATACCCCATTACCAGCCCAATATCTCGCATTCAAAAGTTCCTGAAAAAACACACTGTCCACAGGAGAAACACTGCTGAAATGTTCATTTGCTGATCAGCTTTAGTTTTCGCTGAACCCTTTCTTTTTTCTCCCTTCTTCCCACATTCTTTAGTGTTAAGCTGACAAATACTGATTAGTGTCATTTCAGATGAGTACTCCCTTTCCAGTGCTTGGCAAAACTCAGTTCCCATTAGAGAAGGGAGCAGCCTTGACTGAACATTCTTTCTTTTCTGCTGATATTGAACAGCCAGTCTATTTCTGACATATGATGCTGCTGACACCCCCTCACTGCCTATCTGGAATGTTCCAACGCCCCTCTGAAATCAATGGAAAAAATCCAGTTGGTTCTGGAAGCACTGGGCTATGTCCTTGCTACTGTTTATGCCTTGCTACCACCATTTGTACATGGGGGGGGCAAAGCCTCATGCTCCCCTTATTAGTCAGCAGGCTGGTCTATTCTAGCATAGTACCTTTAGTCCTACTTACACCTCCTGGGAATAAACACTGAACTCAATGGAAGTTACCTCCAAGTAAACTAGCATAGCAGGCTGTAAATATTTCAATTATCACAAAGTATGAAGGCATCTTAGCAACAAGAGAGTCAACCTTATAAAACTATAGTAAATAATATCTAATAAAGGCATTTTAAAAACCCAATTCAAGGCTTTAAACTATCAGTTGTAACCTTCTGCCTATGGCGACTAATTATATTCAAGTTTTGCGACTGCATGTGACAATCTAATATTGAAACAACTTTTGCTTAGCTCCAGCTGATATGGACTGATCAAATAAAATGGCATATCAGCTTCTTGAAGATGTTCTGTTCTGGGCTGTTTCATGGAGGATAGCTATTAATGGCTACTAGTCATGATGGCTATCTATTACCTCCAGCATCAGAGGAAGTGTGCCTTGGAATACCATTTGCTAGCAAACACAAACAGGATAGTGCTATTACACACATATCCTGCTTGTTTGCTTCCCATAGGCATCTGTTTGGCCACTGTGTGAACAGAATGCGGGACTAGATAGGCCTTGGGTCTGATCCAGCAGACCTCTTCTTATGTTCACTACTGAACCACAGGCAATGCCAGCAGGGATCCAGCATAGGCAAAGTTCAGAGAGAGCCAATTGCAGTTAAGGAATTAGCCCACAGTGTTTGACAGGTTAGAGCAGGGGTGAGGAATGTGTGGCCCTTCAGAAGTTCTTGTCCAACTCCCATACAGCCCTGTTCCTGTAGCAAGAATTGGTATGACCCAGGAAAAGGTTTACTGCTTGACTCTGATGAACACCTACATTCCTTAGAAGATAGTAGTGTAAGAAGGTGATGAACAGATGGGCAGCAAGAGCAAGAGTAAGTGGGAGAGGATGTGAGTGGAACAAGGCTGGGTAGAATTAAGAGATGCCAACTGAGCAGAAAGCATGTCATAAATAACTTGAATCCAAGCCATTGATGGCTTTCCAGATCAAAGATGGCATTCTAGATGGCATCTTAAATTATGTTCAGCAAAGTTTATTGTGGTTGAATTTTGCCTCTGAAACTGAATGTTCCCCCTACACCCAAGAATACCACATTCCAATGCTCCAAGCGAGGGAAGGAAAAAGGCAAGTGGGATGGTTTCATTCAAATTAGGCCAGACTCAGTTTAGCTTAGGCCCATTCACTATCTTTATAATTGCATGAACTATTTGCCAACAAGATTCAGTTTGTACTGTTTATTTATTTATTTATTTATATCAATGTATATCCTGCACCTTCAACCTCTGGAGTGCCAGGGCAGCAAAAATATGCAATATAATATAATAATAAAATCTAAAAACATACAATAAAACACAACAATAAAATGCAAGAAAAATAAGAACAAGTACAAAATGTCAGCAGCCACCATAAACCCCACCCCACATTTTGAATAGTAAAACTCCGAAGATGATAAGACCACTAACACAAAAAAATGCCTGAGAGATAAAACCGTCTTCATCTAGCACCCAAATGACATCAATGCAGGCACCAAGTGAGCTTCCTTGGGGTGGGCATTCCAGAGACAAGGAACCACCACTGAAAAAGCTCTTAGTCCAACAGTTACCCACTGTACCTCAGAAGGTGAGTGCACTCAGAGGAACGCCTCACAATGATGATCTCAGTGACTGGGTGGATTGGTATGGGAAAAGATATTTGGGTCCCAAACCATGTAAGTCTTTAAAACAGGTGTGGCAACTTGTGGCTCTCAATATGTTTTGGCCTACAACTCCTATAATTCCTCAACATTGGCTAAAACATCTGGAGGGCCACAAATTGCCCACTCCTGTTTTAAATGTTAAAACCAGTGCTTCGAAGTGAGACCAGGAATGAACTGGGATTCAATGAAAATGTTTCAAAATAGGTGAGATATGAACTTGTTGCCTGGGTCCCATTGGAAGTCTGGCTGCAGTGTTCTGCAGTGGACATCAAAGACATTCCCAAGTAGAGTACATTAAAATAATCCAGTCTAGAAGTTATCAGGGTATGAATAACTATGGTCAAGCTATCTCTATCCAGGAGAGGTACAGACTGCATATCAAAGATGCTTCATGACACTGAAGCTACTGGGCCTCTAGTAACAGAGATAAAACAATAAGCACCTCAGACTGTGCACCCCCCTCTTCAGAGAGACTGAAAACCCTTCTGGTTGAACACCACCCACCCTGGTCATTCACACTTAGAAATAATTACAGTTATTTATCAACCATTACCATGAAAAGAATAGAGTTACTGTAAATGAAGTCAAAATCATTAACAAACGTGGCCTGATATTATATTAGGCATGACATGTTTTCAGATATTCTCAGTGACCGGGTCTGGACAACATGCCACAGCTCATTGTGGTATGTCATGGTGCCTGTGGGTGCCAATTTACATATACAATCCCCACTCAGGGGTTGTTGTGTTGTTTGAACCCGGTGCACATGAGTTTTGTGAGGGTTAAACAACAGACCATGGGTTATGTGAGGGTTGTTTAGCCCTCGTGTAACCCACGCTCACTGGGTTCACACGACATGACAACTGGTGGCTGCACAGTGGGCGGTTGTGTCATGCAAATAGCCCCAGTGTGTAATTGTGTGCACTTCCTCACTACAAGGCCAGGGCAAGAAGTGTAGTCAGGATGATGTCACTTCTCCAACTATTGTTTTACAGAATCTTCTGCCTTAAAAATTTGTAGTGGAGTGCCAAGTAAGATGATGAACTTCAGACTGGATGCTTTTTTTTTTTTTTTTTTTTTTTTTAGTAATATGGAGTTTCTTATAAGACAAATGAAAATATATATAGTATTGAATGCCTGCTCACATCTGATCAAAGTATTAATAGCTGCTTAAATTGGGTTGAAGCTCCTTTGGTATACTGCAGAAGTGGGTAACCTTTTTTCTACCAAGGGTCACATTCCCCCATGGGTATTCTGTTGGAGACCACATGCTGGCAGTGGGAGGGGCAGCAGTGGTGCCAGTAAGAGGCTTGCCATTAACTCTCTCCCCTCTGTCTCTCAGACTGCCAATCACTCTGTATGACCTTCTCACTTTGATCTTTATGTAGGCTTGCCCTTTTACCTTTTTAACTGCTGCTTCCCCACATCCATGTCTCAGTCTCTCCCCCCAGATCCATCACTCAAGTTTGCATTTCTTCCCTTTTCCTCTGTGAATCACATGTGCTGTCCTATGCAGGCTTGTTCTGTGCTGTTTTTGGCTTGCAACCGGTACTGCTGAATTCCCAGCACTCTCACTCGTTGTGTGATGCTGCTGGCGCAGGAAGCTATTAAATAGAAGGTGCAGAGAGGGCATAGAAAGGACAACCAGGGAAGGAGATGATCCAGAAAAGTACAGGAAGCCAGGAAGGAACTGGAGAGCATGTAGGGCCGAATGAAAGGAGTGATGATGCCACAAGGTGTAAGGAAAGGATGGGAATGAACCTGAATATATTGGAGTTGCTGTGTGTGTGTGTGTGTGCGCACGCACGCATGCTTGGCACCACACAAAACAGCGCTGAGGCCATATGCAGCGCACAGGCCTCAGGTTTTCCACTCATGGTATATTATCACAGTCAGCACTCACCACATATTCATGAAAAGCCACAGATGTTTAGTGTTTGAGCCATCCCACAAGCCTGATTGTCTCCAAAACACAGGGTACTTCCTTCCTTTATGGTAATTTGTTGAATTTTTTCTAGTCTTGCCCAGGCATGAGCTGCTTGTGTGGAACCGGAAAAGGTAGCAGGCAGGCATGGCAGAGTCAGAACAGTTTCCTCTTCCTCCAAGACTTAAGGCTTGGGGCTTCAGTTGTTGGAGGAAGAGGAAGCTGTGTCTTTGCACGTGCCTGCTCTTGCAGCTCCACAAAGAGTTCCAGCCTGGGTCAAGTGACTTTTCCTAATGCTGGTGTAACCCTGCTCTGTATAGCATTCCAGGGTGGTCTTATATCCATTGAAAAGAAGTGTGATAGTCTTAGGTCTGCCCAAAAAGAAAAGAAGTGAGCACTGCCACATTCTACTCCTGCTGAAGCTTCTGAGCTATCTTCAAAGGCTTCACCTAGAGCATATTAATCTAGCCTCAATTCAAAACATGTTTTCCCCCCTCTCCTTCTGGGCTGAACATGCATTGAATATGGCGGCTGTTCCACTGGGATAGCGGAGTATAGGATTGTTCTGTTAATCTATATTTTCTGAAGTCTCCTTCTTATTGTATGGCTTATTTTCCAATATTACAGTTTTTCTACTTAACAAAATCTTTGCAATTACAGTCGTGCCTTGGATTGAGAGCATAATTCGTTCCGGAAACATGCTTGTAATCCAAAACACTCTTATATCAAAACGAAATCCCCCCCCAAAAATTTGTACAGAGATTTTTAATTTAAGCCATACTACAGTACTTGTATTGCAAGACGTCGCTTGTATATCAAGTAATAAATAAATAAATAAATATTTAAAAATTTGCTTGTCTTGCAAAACGCTTTCAAACCAAGTTACTTGCAATCTGTATTCATTTTCTTTTTTTAGAACACAGAACTTTCCCTCTACTGCATCATCCTTTCTGGCCATGGAATGTGTCCAGTTTGTTCTTCACAGATGCAAATATATATTGTCAAAATATGTTTGCCTTATTGTTGTTCCATAGATTAATGTTGTCTCTGGGATACTGGCATGTGAAATATTGCATATATTAGCCCAAAATAGAAGCAAAACTGCTTGTAAGATGTTCTTTATGGTGCTTAATGCAAACAATGAAAATAAATAAGGCATTTTCCTTGCCAAAATCTCCTTGTTTTAGGCTTTTTAAAAGCACAAATAATCATTAATGAAGCACTTAACATTATGCGCCTGACAGTAGGGCATACACAAACATTCCTCAGTTATCTGAAGGATAAGAATAAACACAGCAGATGAGTTCTGGAGGAAAGAGATTTATTCTCTTTTAAAATGACTTTATGGGTTTTCTTTTACTTTCCAATGAATAAAGAGGGAATTACGTCAGAGAAACAAAGTTGTCTGAGCTCTGAGAAACAAAGTTGTCTGAGAGGAAGTGGGTTTTGGTGGAAAGCCATTAGATATATCTGCATTACTTAAATTAAATAAGCATAAGAAATAGGTAGAACTTTAATGTGAGTTCACAATTTAGCTGAAGAGTCATAATCACAGAATAGTTATGTGGGTGTCTTTTTAACTGGAATGATATTCCAATTTCTGTTCCCTCCTAAACCTTGTGTATCAAAACTTTTTCCTGTTCTCTACTGCCACTGCTGGGCCCATAACCTGTTGTCAAGTAACTTGAGCACACAGCTAAAGTACACACAAGAAAACTTTACTAATGACCACAACAATCTTTTAACAAAGAGAGGAAAGACAAGCCACAAGCAAGCAAGACATTAACTTAATTGTCATGTATATACCGTCAGGACAGACTAACAGATGAAATGCTCAAGTTACCCTGGAAACCACTAACTAGCCTGCAAGATATACAAACACATATCTAAGCTTATACACACAACTCATATACTGTTGTAACTCCAACATCCTTTCTCAGCAGCGTGTGAGTTAGTCTACAACATTCATTTGTTGGCTTCTGCTCTCAGTGTTGACTAGCAAAGCTGTGATTTTCCAGCTTGCTTTGTACATATCTGAATGTCACACTGCCTGATATCCTCCTACCCAGACCTGCATAGTCTCCAACTGCCCCGAAAATGCAAAAATGCCAGGACCCTCACGAAAACCCTTAAGCCATCACCTTGGCTTCTTACTTTGTAGTAGTAGTAGTAGTAGTAATAGTAATAATAATAATAATTTATTTCTTACCCGCCTCTCCATTCAGATCGAGGCGGGGAACAACCATAAATATAAAATACATTAGTTAAAACATAATAAATATTATTAAAATATTCTTAAAAACCTTTAAAAGTATCCTTAAAACTCTTAAAATTCCACTGGGTAGGCCTGTCGGAAGAGGTCAGTCTTTATGGCCTTTTTAAAAGGTCAGTCTTTATGGACTTGTTATGCAGAGTCCCAAATTCCCCTACTTTAAAGCTACTTTAAACTGCTCTTAAAGGGGCCATGGGCAAAATTGTAACTAAGCTAAAACTTTTAGCTTAGCTGCAATTTTGCCCATGCCCCCTTTAAGCATAGCTCTGCTTAGGCTCCAATGGCCACCCACGGAGAGACAGTAAGCAGGGAGGGAACAGACGAGGGTGTGTGCGCGCGCTCTACCTGCTGCATCTGCTGGGTGAAAAGAAAAGGAGGTGGAGGGAGGCTGGACCCACTGGCCTGGACCAAGGGAAAGGTGACTGAGGGAATTTATTACATGATTCCCATCTTTATATTGCCAAAGATTTTATTTCCTAACAGAGCTGACTCTGTGCCTCTAACAGGTGAGGTACAGTGTCAGAAGGAAATGCAAGAAATTTCCCCTTCTGAAGCTCCATGTTTGGGGGTGTGGGGTGGGTGGGTGGGTGGGTAAGCTTCACCTGTTGAATCTGTGCCAATGCTGACAATTTTAAAACAAAAAGAAGGAGATTGCCCTGCAAGCACTGATACACCCCCATGAAAAACACCAGATATCAACAATTAAAGGTTTAAGTAAGGTTTTAAAAAATGTTACAAAAGCCACTTATAAACTATTATAAAATAATATATAATATAATAAGGTAATAATTATAATATAATTCTGGAAAAGTCATACTGGCACTGCTGCTGTTACCCCTTCTTCTAGCAAGGAGCAGCATTTCACAACTACCCCTCAATTACACGATACTTCTTCACACGATGCATAATCAATTTGCTGCCACAAGATGTGATGGTCAGTGTTGTAGATTGCTTTAAAATATACACACTTTCCTGTGAGTAAGTCCCATTGAACGTAATAGGACTTACTTCTGAGTACACATGCATAGGATTGCACTGTTATTCTGTTTTCAGAGCCGTGGTAAATTTTACTTGGCTCTACCTGTGTACCCCATATGAAAGTTTTTCTAACACATGCTGAAGTGCAATGGAGAAAGCTCTCTACAGTAATGATCAGGATTATTCTGCAGGGATTTTGGATTTTTTTTTTTTTAAATGCATTAGAAGGGAGTTAGCAGAAAACACACCCTCCTCAAGAGAAAGAAAGAAAAAATCCCAACTACCTCAAATAGCAGCAACAAACATCATCATTCCATTTTGGCATTATTGTTCAATCACATGTTTGAACAATGCAATCACAGAGCCCACCTGTTTTTTTTTCTGAGTGGAGAAAATAGGAGCTTGCAGGGTAGGCCTGTGAACCACTTTGCACACTCAGAGATATCTAAATGTTAAATATTATTATTTCTTTGGCAAACTACTAATGAGAACAAAACCACCATTGAGGGATCCATTTGTGGGGGGAGATCTTTAAAACAAGGAGTTTTAAAAGAGTTTCCTGCACAATGTGGGGAAAGCAGGCTGAAAGTTATGTTTGACTGAAATAATGGCATTTGTTGTTGCCTCTATATTACATTTTAGATTGTAAGCTCTTTGGGGCAGGGAACTGTTCTCTTATACTCGGTAAAGCCCCATGCACATTGATGGTACAATAATAATGACAACATCAGCAATCACCTGATGTTGATGGGTCTGGCGATCAAAGTGGCTTCAGAGTGGTCAGAGCCCTTAGAGCAGGGGTCCTCAAACTTTTTAAACAGAGGGCCAGTTCATTGTCCCTCAGACTGTTGGGGGGCCGGACTATAGTTTGAAAAAAATATGAACGAATGGATCAAGGAAAAAAAAGGACCCGGATCCTTTTTTTTACTTGATTAAATGGAAAGTTATTATTAATTAATAATACATTAATTATAAATTAATTTGCTGTCTAAAATTGAAATACATTAAAATATTATATACAATATACAATTTTAAATATTGTATTTTCCTGTTTTTTTGCACTACAAATAAGATATGTGCAGTGTGCAAATCAAGCCTTTCTATGCCTTTTTAAAATTTAATGATTAAATTTTATAAAGGTATAGAAAGGCTTGATTTGCACACTGCACATATCTTATTTGTAGTGCAAAAAAACAGGAAAAAACAATACAATATTTAAAATGAAGAACAATTTTAATCAACATAAGCTTATTAGTATTTCAATGGGAAGTATGGGCCTGCTTTTGGCTAATAAGATGGCCAATGTCCGGTTCCATAGTTGTCACTGCTAGTCGTATAACAAGTGATGCAAGTGTGTATCAGTTAGTCTGGATCTGGTTGGAGATTTCAGATGTTTCATTCGGGAAAAAGTCTGTTCACAGACATAGGTGCTGCCAAAGATGGTTGCCATTGATGAGCAGTATTTAGTAGTAATGAGCAGTATTTACCAGCCACAGAGCTGGTGGTCCACATCCTGCAACTTTGTTCCACATAAATGTGCATAAGATTGCAGCCTTACAGCCTCATCTTATGCATGTCTACTTGGAAGTAAGTTTCACTGAATTCAAGGAGACTTTCTCCCCAGGTAAGTTTACAAAGGATCACAGCCTTAAAAGTACAAACCAATTCCCTGGGGTAGATCACGAAAACCTGGTACCCAGAGAATATAGTGAGAGCCAGTGTGGCATAGTGGTTAGTTAGAATGTTTGACTGGGACTCGGGAGATCCGGGTTCTAGTCCCTACTCAGCCATTAAGCTCACTGGCTGACTTCGGGCCAGTCACTGACTCTCAGTTTAACCTACCTCACAGGGTTATTGTGAGGATAAAATGGAGAGGAGGAAGATTATGTTCCTTGCTGGAAAAAAGGCAGGATATAAATATGACAAACAAATTAATAAATGGTGTGTACAACTGAAATGATTGTCATTTCAGTCACCTCAATGGCACCAGATTGTTTTCTAGATGTTTTGTAGTCTGATCCTAAGGATTTTTACTCAGAAGTAAGCCTTACTGATTTAAATGGGAATTATTGTAAGTGGCTTGTGTTTCAGCCAGGCCCAGCAATCCTAAACATGTTTGCTTGGAAGTATAGTCCAATTAAGTTCAATGAGGCTTGCTCTAAGTAAGTTTGCATAGGATTATAGCCCTGTAGCCAGACTTTTATGCAGGTGTACTCAGAAGTATGCTTACTCAGAAGCTCAATGGGGGCAATGCATACGAATGGAACCATAACCTCATGGCCTTCTACAGGTTTAATATATTTTTGCACTTATTGAAAGCAATTTTAATAATAAGACATCACTCTGGATTACAAACAAATCTTTTACAAACAAATGAAAAGAGCACTGTATTTTTTGTACATATTGTGTCTCTGGGAGAAGGGGAGGAGGGGCAGCTGAGCATGTGGGCAGCAGCACTGCAGCCAGCGTCTCTCCGATGGCGGAGGCGCGGCTGATCCGGCGGTGGTGGAGCGCTTGCCGCCAGGAGCCCGGGCAGCAGCGCTGCAGGAAGCTTGTCCCTCCTCTAATGGAGGCGTGGCAGGGCCGCTGCCGCTGGAGCGTGAGCCGCCCGGAGCCGGGGCAGCAGCGCCGCAGCCAGCGTCCCTCCGATGGAGGCGTGGCAGGGCTGCCTCCCGGAGCTCGGGCAGCAGCGCCGCAAGAAGCTTCTCCCTCCTCTAATGGAGGCGTGGCAGGGCCGCCGCCGCCGGAGTGCTTGCTGCCCGGAGCCCGGGCAGCAGCGCTGCAGGAAGTTTCTCCCTCCTCTAAGGGAGACGTGGCAGGGCCGGCAGCAGTGGAGCGCGAGCAGCCCGGAGCCAGGGCAGCAGCGCCGCAGCCAGCGTCCCTCCGATGAAGGCGTGGCAGGGCCGCCGCCGCCGGAGTGCTTGCCGCCCGGAGCCCAAGCAGCAGCGCCGCAGGAAGCTTCTCCTCTAATGGAGGCATGGCAGGGCTGGCGGGGCGCTTGCCGCCCGGAGCCCAGGCAACAGCGCCGCAGCAATCTTCTCTAGTAAAGTGGCATGGCAGGGCTGGCGGCGGCGGGATGCTTGCCGCCCGGAGCCCAGGCAGCAGCACCGCAGCAAGCATCTCCTCCAATGGAGGATCCTCTCTTCCTCCAAAGACCAAAACTTTGTTTAAAAACTTTACTTACTTTGTTAAAACTTTGCTCTCTAGTCTAGACTGGCTTCTGCTGCCGCCACCACCACAACTTGGGGCCGTCCTCTTAGCGGCGCTCACGTGGGCTCGTGGTGATGTCATGCCCCCTCCCCATTCTCCTCCCTCTTCCCCAGTGGGAGCGTCAGGCAGCGAAGCAGCAGCAACTCATTGGCTGCTGGGCCGGATGAAAGGGCACGTTGGGCCGGACCTGTCCCGCGGGCCTGTAGTTTGAAGACCCCTGCCTTAGAGCATCCTGGGGTGGGTGGCTAGGGTGTTTTTCTGTTTTCTTTTGTCTTCCAGCTAAAATTCAGCCCATCCAGATCAGGGTTATGGCATTGCGGAGACTTCTGGTCTTCATGTTTGTGTCTCTGTGATCTGTTCTGGGTCATTAGCTGTTTCAGGTTGGTGATTGACAAGCCAAGTTGATACAAATATACATTAAATAAATAAATAAATAAATAAATAAATAAATATGCCTAGATGTTCAGCCTTAGTTACCAACACATTGAATTAAAGGATGCATTTCTGCACAAAGAGAAAATTTGTAGTTGGGCCAAATATTATAACATGGCAAATACTGACAATATGATAAGAGATAAGAATAAACACTTCATAACTATAGCCTTTTACCTATTATTGCAGGGAAATTTAGGGAGAAGCAGAACATAAGGAGGATCAGAAAAGGAACATATAGATCTAGCATCAGAAAGAAAGTAGTACTTCAAACAGTAGAGTGAAGTTTGCAGGCCTGAGTACAGGATACAGGAGAGCAAAGAAAAATACTGAGCGTTCAGCACAAGGTTTTCCATTTTGAGATCCAAACCCTGAGAGGGAGGAGAGTCATAGTTACATGACTGCTTGTTTGGATCTGGCTGAGCTCTGCGATCAGCAGCTGATCGTCGCTGTTGATTACTCTGACTGGGGAGTCAACCAGTTCTCCGTCAGAGATCGAGGCTTGGTGCGCCCTGGGGTTCGAGGATCCTCTGGGTATTGGGGATCGAGATCGAGCCTGGCCTCCTTCGGGTTGGAGCGCCTGAGTTGTGGCCGTGGGGTTTGATGCCGTCCTCGAGGACGCCAAAGGGCGACTGGGCTCGGATGAACTTGGCGTGCGGCGCATCAGCTCCGCTGTATGTGCGGGTGAGCACCGGGCTTTTGCCGCTTTAGCCTTTTTCTCCTCTCTATGCCTCTTTTTCCTCTCGACTTCGTCCATGTCCCTATGTGGCCGTTTCTTGGCCTTATGAGGGGATCCTGTAAGCGACCTAGCGGAGGTCGCAGGATGGTCGGTAGTCTCTGTATGAGGGCGGAGTTTTTTGCTTTGGCACCTCCAGTGCGTCAGCCCATGTTGAGGGCTGAGTTGCCTGCAGGGCTTTTTGCCATAGTTCGGCCTTTAGTTTGTCCGCCCTATGCTTACGTGCCTGCTTTGTGAATGCTTGGCAGTGGTAGCATGACTCTACTATATGTCCTTCTCCGAGGCAGAAGAGACATAGTGAGTGTCCGTCAGCTGGTGGCAGTTTTGCTCCGCATCTAACACACTTGCAAAATGGTGCCCTGGGCGCCATTTTATCTCAGCGTTTTAGAAGAGAAGAAAAAACGAAGAGAAGTGAAGAATATAAGTTGGGGTCTAAAAGAGTTATAATTATATTATATAACTATAGTTATAATTATACTTAGTGTTTTTTTTTTTTTTTTTAGGAGAATAAGAAGAGTAGTTAAGAAGAAAAGTTCTCCGCAGGTAGGTTTGAGAAAGAGAGCTTCCTAGCAACTGTCCACGAAGCGGTCTAAGAGGAACTAAGGGAACGGGCGGGAGCCGCGCCAATGGACATGCGCGAAGGGGAGGAGCTCCCGCCCGTTTTTTGGTTTTCAGCCTTCCGAACAAATTAAGTCTTCCGAACAAATTCCGCACAGGCGCAGAGAGCCCATATATGTGTGATGCACAGAGACCATGAAGAAGAACCAGACTTGACCCTGCTTAGCTTTCCACGCTCAGACAGCTGAGCCAGCGTGAGCCACAGGCCTGTGCAATCTGTATCAGGATCAGCGGGGGAGGGAATTGGTGGCGGTCTATGCTTGTGTCAGAGCACCCTTGTGGTGCAATTAAGGCCTTAGGGGGCACACAGGCAGAGGAGGCTGTCCCAATGCCAGTGGGGTAGTCTATCCACTCTGGGTTGTAGTATGAACTTCTAAGGAGCTATCCATATTTTGGGGGATAGGAGGGGGTAGGGTTCAGCACCATGGATAGCTTATTTAAAGTTCAGACTAAAGCCCAGAGTGGATACACTGCCCCACTGTCACTGGAGCCACCAGCCTCCACTGGGCACAGGTTGTGCCCGCCACATTAGAGGACCTTTCTAGGAAGGTTGCCTTTTTCCTTGTAGGTTTTCAGGAACATAAACTGGAGGAGCAGCTGCAGGGGAAGATCTGCTGTGTTATTCCACAACTGCATTGTCTAAGGGAACCACAGCCCTAACAGCTAGGATCATTTTAGCCTGTGTGAACACTGGGGAGAAAGTGTGTGTGTGTGATGCCTGGAGGCTGGAGTAATGTCAGAAGTTCGGCAGGATTTCCACTGAAAATGGCAACAATGGGTTGAGTTTTGCTCTGCACTTTTGCCCTTTAACATATAAATATTTTGTGATATGACATCATCAGGTTGTGCATTTTGCTGCTCCCACTCCTTACCTGTTGCAGGCAGGGAAATTGACAACTTGATGATGTCGTGCTATATAGCCAGCATTCCCTCACATTTTGGGGTGAGTGGAAGAACATGAACCAGGGATATTGATTTTTGTAGCATTCATTCTTGTGGTGCATGGATTATGAAAAGGAGAACAGTAATAAAGGAAAAAGAAGAATCTGAAAAGGGTCTCTGGGTTCCAGTGTTCCAGTCTATTACTACGGTATTTTGACAAAAGGGCGCATTGACCTCACATTCATTAGACTATACTGAAAATGAGGAAACTGTTACTCAGTGCATTCCAAGCCAGTAAAAGCATCTTAAAGGATTATGTGACAGCTACTAGATACCATTGCAGGAAAGAAACAAAACAAATGTCTATTTCAGCTAATGTTATAAACACACACACACATATATTTTTTGTTTGCTTGATAAAGGGCACCCTTTTGTTTTATTTCCTTGTGGATTAAACAGTAAAAGAACATAAGAAGAGCCATGCTGGATCAAACCAGAGGTCTATCTAGTCCAGCATTCTGTTCCCACAGTGGCCAGCCACATGCCTATGGGAAGATCATAAGCAGGACACGAGCTCATTAGCATCATCCTGCTTATGTTCCCCAGCAATTGGTATTCAGAAGCATTCTGCCATTGATGCTGGAGGCAACATATAGACATCAGACTAGTAGCCATTGATAGCCTTATCCTCCCTGAATTTGTCTAATCCCATTTTAAAGCCATCCAAATTGGTGGCCATCATTACATCTTGTGGTAGCGGTTAGAGTGTTGGATTCGGAATTGGGAGACCTGGGTACTAGTTCCCACTTGGCCATGAAGTTCACTGGGTGACTTTGGGCCAATCACTGACTCTCAACCTAACCTAATTCACAGGGTTGCTGTGATAATAAAATGGAGTGGAGGAGGATCATATATACCACCTCAGGCTCCTGGGAGGAAAGGTGTTCTATAAATCTAACATCTATATATATAAAAGAAAGTGTCCTGACTGACTGACTGACTCATAAACGCCCAGCTCAAACTGTTTAATCTAGGAACGTGAAATTTTGAAGGAACATTGCTTTTATGACGTAGAGCCCCACTAAGGAAGGATTTTTGGAAATTCCGTCCCTAAGGGGGTGAAAAAAGGGGGCAAAATTGCCCCACTCTCATATCTCCTATGGGCAAAACAACAGGGGAGCAGTAATGCAAATCGGCCTCACCTCAGAATTGCTGCAGGAGCCAATAGGAGCAGTTATGCAAATAGCCCATACAACACTTAGAATGTTCATATGAATTCCTGCAGGGGCCAATAGGGGTGGGTATGCAAATCTCCCCTAGGCCATTTAGAATGTTCTCTGAGGGGGTGAAAAGGGAGGGAAACTTTTTAAATGACTGAATGACTATTGTGTGTGGGGCATCGTCGCATAGGCTCCATCACATTTTGATGGATCTACCCTAAACTTGGCACGGTCACTCTTCATCACCTGTAGACTCTCAGGATTAACCTGATTTTTTCTTTAAGATCAGATATTTCTGCCAGAAAAGTTTTCTGCTGCCAGCACCCAGCCTAAACGTTACACTTTCAGTCAGAGAATGACTGTTGTGTGTGGGGCATCCCAAATCCTGTGTGTCCTTGTGTCTGTGTGTATGGGTGTTTGCGTGCGTTGCATAGGGTCCAACACAGTTGGACAGATCCGCCCCAAACCTGGCACGCATACTCTCCCCTCCATCACCCAAGGACAAAGACTGGCAGGTTCAAATCTCTGAAAAAGCCATCACTGCGCTTGTACGGCCCAAAATAGATGATAGCCAATGGCGTCACTTGGAATGTTCACAGGGGCCATTCAGCAGCAGTTATGCAAATCACTCCAACAGCATTTAGAATGTTCATATGAACTGCCACCACAGGGGCCCAATCAGGAGTGGATATGCAAATCTCCTACGTCAAAACAGAATGCTCATATGCACTGCAGCCGGGACCTACACGGGGGAGGGAGGGAGCTGGGATTTCATTGTTGGGTAGTCCCGAGGGGGGGGGGATTTCATTGCTGTGTAGTCCGGGGGGGGCAAGCTGGGATTTCATTGTTGTGTAGTTCCGGGGGGGAGAGCAGGGATTTAATTGTGTGGTCCCAGGGGAGCAGGGATTTCATTGTTGTGTAGTCCCAACCCGGGGGGAAGAGCAGGGATTTCATTGTGTGGTCCCAGGGGAGCAGGGATTTCATTGTTGTGTAGTCCCGGGGGGGAGCAGGGATTTCACTGTTGTGTAGTCCCGGGGGGGGGGGAGACAGGGAATTCATTGTTGCGTAGTCTCAGGCGGGGAGCAGGGATTTCATTGTTGTGTAGTCCCGGTGGGGGGGGGAGGAAAGCAGGGATTTCATTGTACAGTCCCGTAGGGGGGAGCAGAGAATTCATTGTTGTTTAGTCCTGGGGGGGGGAGCTGGGATTTCATTGTTGTGTGGACCCAAGGGAGCTGGGATTTCACTGTTGTGTAGTCCCGGCGGGGGGGGGGGGGGGAAGCAGGAATTTCATTGTTGTGTAGTCCTGAGAGGGGGGGAAAGCAGGGATTTCATTGTGTAGTCCGGGGGGGTGGGGAGCTGGGCTTTCACTGTTGTGTAGTCCAGGGGTGGGGAGCTGGGATTTCATTGTTGTGTAGTCCCGGGGGGGGGGGAGCAGGGATTTCATTGTGTAGTCCCGGGGGGGGAGCTGGGCTTTCACTGTTGTGTAGTCCTGGGGGGGGGGAGCTGGGATTTCATTGTTGTGCAGTCCCGGGGGGGGGGAGCAGGGATTTCACTGTGTAGTCCCAGGGGAACAGGGATTTCATTGTGCAGACCTGGGGGAAAGGGAACAGGGATTTCATTGTGTAGTCCTGGGGGGTGTGGAGCTGGGATTTCAATGTGCAGCCCCGGGTGGGGGGAGCAGGTAGTCCCGGGGGAGCTGGGATTTCATTGTGTAATCCTGAGGGAGCTGGGATTCCCGGGGGAGCTGGGATTCCATCATGTTTCTTTTAAAAACAATTGTACCAAATCCTAAAATCCACATGAGCGAAGCTGCGGGCAACAGCTAGTAAATAATAAACAAACAATAATGAATTCCATAGTTTGACTCTGTGAAACTATGACATGAAGAAGTACTTCTCTTTGTCTGTCCTCAAACTCCCAGCATCTAGCTTCACTGGATGACCCCAGGTTCCAGTATTATGAGAGAGGGAGAAAAATCTCTCTCTACTTGTTACTTTCTCCAAACTATGCATAATTTTATACATCTCTGTTAAGTGTCCCTCACTTACTCGCTTTTTCTAAGCTAAAAAGACGCAAATGATGTAACCTTGTTTGCCAAACGAGACAGTATAAACAGGTGCACTACTTAGCAACAATATGGGTCACTGATGTGAGCAAGATAACCGCCTGAATAAAATTATTCTGTGGGACTCATTACATGCTCTGTATCACATTGATTCATTTTATGTGTGTGTGTGTGATATTTCTATTGTGTTTTTTACAGCCTCTAATCAGAGATCAGGGAAATGACTCCAGATGTTCGTGGTTATGCATATGCATTGGATACTTGGAGCATGATATGAATTTTCCTTGAGATAAGTTCAAACTGCTATGGAAAAAAATGAATACTTATTTGTGGTCTCTGTGCATCACACACATGGGCTCTGTGTGCCTATGTGGAGCCTCTTTTGGAAACTTCTCCAGCTGAGGAATTTAGGCGGGAACCCTTCCCCCACCGTCTCACTCAGCATACTCCTAGTGGGTTCCTGCCTTTTCCCTCAGTTCCTCTGAGACCGCCTATTGTGGCTGGACCTCTGAAGGACTTTTCTCTTGATTTGTACAAGCGTTTGTGCTGAGGTTTGCTACAGTTCTGTTTTATTCGGTCTTCTCACTTCTATCGTTCTTCTTCCTTTCTCTTTTCATTTTTTGGTTATTTTTGTTTGTCTCTTCGATTGTTTAGATTGTGGAGATCTATCCAGAATGATGCCCTTCAAGGCCCCATTCCTCAAGTGTCTCAGGTGTGGCAGTAAATTGTCCCTAATCAAATTCTCTCTGCTTGCTCTGTCTTGGGGAGAGGCATGTAGTGGATATGTGCCCTCACTGCCAGGCCTTTACCAGGCCAGGAGGAACCGATCGGATCGGTTAAGGGCTGTGCTGTGGCGGAAGGCTCTAGAGGTGGTAAACACACCAAGACCTTCTATGGAGATGTCTTCAACCTCACACTCCATTGTCCGGCCAGTCTCCCCTCCTATCCAGATGGTGAATGTCTTGGATCCTCTGACTCTGGGCCACTCTTTGATGATCTTGACTGCTAAAAAGCTAGTTTCCAAGAAAGCCCGGTCATTCAAATCAGAGTCAGAGAGAAGAAAGAGAAAGAAGGAGGCCAAGCAGGCAAAGCACTCTCCTAAAGTGAAGGCTGCAACTTCACAACCTTTGCCTCCAGCAGCTCAGCTGGTGCCCTTGGTACTGAGGCAATAATCAGTTCTGATCGTCTCTGTATTGGAGGGAGAAATTAAAGACCCTTCTCCTGTCTGTGATAGATCACAGTCCCGAGAGCGTGTTTCCCCAATGGGCTTGGCTAGACTCTCTCATCAGAGTCAATCCTTCCTGGCAGCCGGAAATGATGCGATGGGACCCCGCGCTGCCGGTGAGCACCCCCTCCGAAGGTAGGATTAACACCCCTACTCCTCAGTTAAGGTCTACCTGGCAACGATTTCAGCTTATTGCCCTCTCATTGCAGGAGCAACAATCTTCTCCCATCCTCTCATTCACCAGTTTCTCAAAGGTCTCCGTAATTGGATTCCCCTGGTTCATTCCATCATGCCTAACTGGAGCCTTGACTACAAAGCATTGACTGCTAAGCCCCTTGAGCTGCTGGCCATGGTGGATCTCAGACTTTTGACTTGGAAATTGGTTTCCCTGGTGGCTAACATTGTCTCACCGATCTAGTGAATTCTGTGCTCTACCAGTTGATCCTCTGTACCCAACATTCCATAGGGATACGGAGGTGCTCTGTCCGGCTGGACATTGCCTTTCTCCCTAAGGTAGTTTCACTTTTCACTTGAATCAGGACATTATACTTCCTGCCTTCTTCCCTTCTCCTTCCACACCGATACAGCAGACAATGGATGCTCTCGATGTCAGGAGGGCACTGGCCTTCTATAAGGCATGGACTGAGTCGCTTTGTCGGTCTCACAGACTCTTCATTTGCTATGGTAAGAAGAGTGAAGGACTTCCAGTCTCTTCACAGTGCTTCATGGCATGGGTCATCATCAATACCATCAAACTTCCTTATGAGTTGAATGGACTGACACTTGCTGACACAGTGACCACCCATTCCACAAGATGCGTTGCTGCTTCAGTGGCGTTTGGTCGAGGGGTGCCTCTATCTGAACTTTGCAGCGCCGCGACTTTGTCAACTCTATCCACCTTTATCCAGCATTACTGGTTGGATGTTCAGGATCAAGCGGACTGTGCTTTCAGCAGAGCTGTTCTCTCATCACTTTTACATTGATGACACCGGTAAGTCAGCTTGTTAAATCGCCCATGTGTGTGATGCACAGAGACCACAAAGAAGAAGAAGAGTTTGTTTACCTGCAACTGTGGTTTTTTGAGTGGTCATCTGTGCATTCACACAACCCACCCACCATCCCAGCTTTGGTGTCACCATCGATCTAAAGGGGACTGACTGAAGCAGTTCTTCTCTCAGTATCAATGTCATCCTCTGTACTGATGTTGATACCGAGAATTTTCTCAGTTCTGAGGCCACAATAGGTGGTCTCAGAGGAACTGAGGGAATAGGTGGGAACCCGCTAGGAGCATGATCAGTGGGGGAAGGGTTCCTGCCTAAATTCCTCAGCTAGAGAAGTTTCCCGAAAGAGGCTCCATGCAGGCACAGAGCCCGTGTGTGTGAATGCACAGACCATGAAGAACCACAATTACAGGTTCATATTGCTTGTTCTGTTGATAAAATTTCACTACATTATTTATCTAGTGACATAAGCTATCCATAGGTGTATAGCCACTTAAAAATAGCTGTGCTTGTATATTTATTGCATGTGTACTAATATTGTGTCGCATTTTGATAGGCCCAAATTGTAGAAGTTCCCTGCACCCAGAAAACAAATGGCAACAGCATGAGGATCTTTTGCAATTTGTGAGTTTGAGATATGTCACACTAAATCAGAGTCCAAGAACCAATGGAACATATTTGAGAAGTGCTACTTTCAGATGGTATGTAATGACACCATTCTTGAGGATATCTTCTCAGCCTTACAACATAGCAGTTATTCTGATTTTTGTTGATATACTTTTGATCTGGGACTGGCAATGATTTACCTGAGTCTAATTAGTATCTGGGGGTGGATGATCCTCTAATTAATGATAAACATCTGTAGTTATGGAAAAAGAAGATAAATATTGATAATTCTTTCATTAGGATTTTTATTAGTGGCTTGGGTTTTACTGAACAGAAATCCTCAAGGCTATGCCAGGAAGAAAAAGCCCAGTAGTTTAAAATTATGGTGAAGCTTTGATTTTACATGTTAAAGCCTTGTATTTCTATCTAGAGTCTGTGTTAACCACAGAAGTTTCAGGTACACATGCATTCACCCCCTTTTCATATATTTTATTCATTATATACCTGCTATATTTTATATAACATGTAGTCATGTACACAGAGACATGTGTACATGTCTGTACTTATAGATGTACCGTTGTTCACATACAGGTGCTCACTCCATTGGTCTATTGAAATGTTTGTGTGTGGAGGCACAGGTATAGAAAAAAGTAAAGTGTCTCATAGTTCCCAGCTATATCCTTTCTATAAATGTTAAATAATTAGTGCTGTAGCTATAAAGCTTATATATTCCTTGTCAATGACACCTTCAAGGTCTCTGCGCTGCCTACTGCTTGACCTTGGTTTAAAAACACACTGAATGGAAACCTTGAAACCAAGATGAACAAGATTCATTCTGACATAAACCAGATGCAGCACAACAGAGAAACACACACATACACACACACTTTCTTTTCATCGCTCTTTTTAAACACCCCTACTTTTTTTTTTTTGCCAGTCTGTAGACTCCTGAGGTACAGACTGACCTGTGCTGTACAATGCCAACTTTTACTGCTCCAATTATAGCTTGCAAAGAAAGTAACTGTAGAAGGTCTCTGCCTTATTCCTTTTTACTGACTATATCTTTCATATGAGAGGAAAAAAATGTCCTTATTTTGGACTTAAGCTACTTAATGTGGAAAAAAATACTTTGTAAAAGCAAAACATAAAATTTAAATAAGGGGTTGTGTAGCTGCAATACCATCTGATGAGATACAGATACACACACACACACACACTGCTATTGTCTTCTGTTATTGTCAATACTGTTGAAACTCTTTGTTAAGACTACTAAGAACTTTTCTACACGAGGCATTTATTGTGCACTCATGATTTCTTACGATTGTTTACGGGTTCTTTAGATGATGGCATGATCCTCTAGTTTCACGCCTGTTTTTTCAGAGCACTTTGCCAGGCAGGCAAAATGTGGTTTGATTTCTGAAAATGAAAGTTATTTTTCTACGTGTGTAATTGCGATTTTCCTCTATAGCACAGTGCCTCCTAGAGGTTATGTAGTGGAAAAGTAGGAAAGGAAAAGTAGAGTTTGGATCTCAATTCTTCAACGAAACTGAAAGTAGATACAACGATTAACCGCTTCATATAGAAAAGCTCTAACATAGAGTTCAATACGTTCCTTTTTATGTTTAAGTGTCAGTGAAACTGTCAAGGCTAAATCAGAAAAAATCTGCTTTACTATTTTAATCATGCTTTTGGTTTTTTATTTTTCTTCTTTGGAGACTAACAGGAATAGAATGGATAAATAAAGAGGTATAAACGTTTTCAGATCAATTTCTTAAGTACTTTTCTTTCCCAGAATTATCTTACTGTAGCACTAGGGGGAGAATCTGGAAGGGTTCTTTTTTGTGGCTGGCAGGTATTAAGTGTGCTGAATGAGACCACTTGCGAATGGACGTTCATCCATGTACAAATGAACACTAGGAAAGGAGGAGAGCAGGATTATGCCCACTGACCCTGCCCTCCCCAATCTCCATGCCTTAATCTGAATTAGAGCTGACATGTATACAACCTGCATGTGCATTGGCTCTATTTAATGCAGGAGTGTTGAACCTCTTTCAATCCATGGGACAAATTCAATTTCAGAGGGGCAATCAGGGGCCGCACTACAGTAGTGATGGGGTCGTAGGTATGGGAGAAGTGTGATGTTTGAGCTCTCCAAACTTCATTTCCAAGCTTGGTTTGGCTCACTCCCAATTCTCATTTGTGACCTGTTTTTGTTGTTGTTGTTCTCCGTTTGAACAGGAAAAGTGCACATTTTCCAAAAGTGCACACTTTCCTCCATTGATTAAAGTGTGAAAATGTGAATTTTTTAAAGTGTGCATTTCTAAAAATGCACCTTTTTAAATGTGCAGTTTAAATAGTGCATTTCAAAAAGTGTGTATTTCAAAAATTGTGCATTTCTGACTGCATTTTAAAAAAATGCACATTTTAAAAAAGTGTCCATTTTGTGGACATGAATGCAGGTTTGGGAATTTGCAAACATTTTTGGAGAACATGCATTCCTGTTTGCATTTGGGGTTGTGAACAGGGCATTTTCGAGTGATGTGTGAACTGAACTGAAATTCTCATGCATTCCTATGGTGGGGTTGAAGGAAAAGGGGGGGTGCCCCCAAAATGCTAAAAATTCCAGCGTATTTTAGCTTAAAGCTCTTACCGCCAGTAACTAAGCCTTAGGAGAGGCATTTTCAACCTTTTAGAATGGGGGAAAAGATGGAAACCACCAATCTGCTGTCAGTGGAAAGGGGGTGGGTCCAGGGGAAGGGTGTGTGAGCTTCTATGGACCCCCAGTGGGCCAGATTTTGCCCATGGGCCTGAAGTTCAACACCCTTGGTTTACAGATTTGTGTGAAAGCACTGGGATTAAGAGCCAGTCCAGTAAGCATGATCCTGCTCCCCACTCCACACATTATTCTGTATACAGATGAACATCTGTACAGTCCTCCTTTGTGTGTGAATACCCTGACATAGAATTATAGTTCCAAAACTTTTCTATAAATTGTGCCCCATTGCTAGGTGTAGATTCCACCCATTTATTTATTTTAATTAATTATATATTTAATCTGCCCAATAACCAACATTCTTTGGGTGGATTACAAACAATTGAAAGACTAAAATACCATACAAACAGTTAAAATATAAAATGCAATACAAATACTTAAAAGAAGAAATACAATTCAAAACTGCACAGGAATAGATTAAAAAAGCTATAAAAAACTAGAACTAGTTGTCTAAAATGCTTAGGAGAAAAGTAAGGTCCTTGCCTAGCACCAAAAGGATAACAACATAGGCGCCAGGTAAACCTCTTCGGTGAGGGCATTCCATAAATGGGGTGGCACAGCTGAGAAGGCTCTTTCAGCTATAGCCATCTGCCTAGTTTCCTTTGGTGGGGGCACACAGAGGAGGGCCTCCCAAAATGACCTAAGGGTTTGAGCAGGTACATATGGGAAGAAACATTCCTTTAGATACTCTGGTCCCAAGTCTTTTAAGGCTTTAAAGGTCAATACCAACACTTTTAAATGGCTCAGAAACAGACTGGAAGTCAAAGCAGCTGATGAAGCCCTTGCATCACATAATCAGATCGACCAGTTCTAGTTAGTAACCTAGCAGCTCTGTTTTGAACTTTCTGAACCACCTTCAAAGGTACCCCTGCATACAATGCATTTCAGTAATCCAACTGGGAGGTTACCAGAGTGTGGATAGTTGCCGCCAGGCTATCTCTGTCCAGATAGGGTCAGAGCTGGTATATCAGCCTAAGCTGATAAAAGGTCCCGAGGCTACCTGGGCCTCAAGTGACAATGATGGATCCAGGAGCACCCCTAACTTAAGTTGCCCACCTGATCTTTTAGGGGGAGTGCAACCTCCTCCAGGACAGGTTGAACACCACTCAACTGGGCAGACAAACCAGCTGTTAGCAGTTAGCCTTCTCTGGATTGAGCTTCAGTTTGTTGGCCCTCATCCAGTCCATTTACCCTGATCAGGCACCGATTCAGGACATCCACTTACTCACCTGGGTTAGATGAAAAGGGGAAGTAGAGTTGGGTGTCATCAGTATATTGATCGCACCTAAATCCACATCCCTGGATAACCTGCCCCAGAGGTTTCAGGTAGATGCTAAATAGCATGGGGGATAAAACTGAGCCCTGTGGAAACCCGTGACATAATTTCCATGGAAGAGAGAAATAATTCCTCAGCATCACCTTCGGGAAATGACCATCCAAGTAGGAATGGAACTATCATAAAACAGACCTCCCACCTCCCAACCCAGACAGGTGATTCAAAAGGATACCATGGTTGATAGTATCAAAAGCCACTGAGAGGTCCAAGAGACCTAGCAAGGTCACACTCCCCTCATTTCTCTCCCAGCAAGATCATCCAACAAGACAACCAAGGCAATTTCTATCCCAACACCAGGCCTAAAGCTGGATTGAAATGGAACTAGAAAATCAACTTCGTCCAAGAACACCTGGGTTGATCAGCAACCATAAGCTCAAGCACCTTGCCCAAGAAGGGGGTGTTAGCAACTGGCCTATAGTTCTCCTCTACTTCTGGATCCAGGTTAGGTTTCTTCAGTAGTGGCCTGATTACTGCCTCTTTTAAGGAGGCTGGTAACGCCCACTCTCTCAAATAGGAATCCTTGACCAAGCCGACCACACCCTCCTTATTAGATGTAAGAAGCCAAGATAAGCAAAGGATTGAGCCTATTGAATTAATGTATCATTGAACAATTGCTGCAGTGCTTTCTCCCTTGTGCATTATTCATAAACACAGAACACTGCACTATATATATGTGTGTGTGCGCACACGCGCTGTGTGCTGTGTGCTGTGTGCTTATGGAAGCTGTATAGGATGGTGGTTGTTGCGGCAGTAGCTCATTAAAAATTATCAGTCACATAGCTCCTGGGCTGGTGAGCTCTAGTGTGTTTGTTTGCTTGAGAAATGGATGGATTGGGAAGTAGGTGCTGTTTGATCCTCTGGAGAGCCCCAGGCTGGGGAAGGCTGCCATATACAAATGAAACAGGCTGGTAAAACAATTGGTCTCATAGCTACTCTATCTGAATCTTGTTGTGAAGAATTATTTGTTGTTTGATTATAGACCTTTGTTACCATTTTGACCAAATGTCAAAATATCAGGGAAGGTCATACATTTTAAACTATGCACTAGTGCAATGTCACTTTGCCTATGCTCATGTGAAATACTGGGTCCAAATTTTTCAGCTCGGCCACATAGCAAGTGCTCAACTGCCTCCTGACCAACAGCTGTATAAGCAAACCAAATGAGAATTTATGAATGATCAGAATCTGATCTTCTTCCAGCAATGTTGTAATGATCACGTGCACACGACCAATGACTCCTGTTTACCAGGAATGCTCCTTACGTTTTTGTACCTTTCACTGGTACATTGCCTTCCCTATTGTTGCATTTTGGGGGATGCCTTGTTAAAATTTTGCTAGTGTGATTTACTAGCATTGTCATTCTTAAGAGTTTAGCTTCCTCCCCAGAGTCTCTAGAACAGCCTTCCCCAGCCTGGTACCCCCCCCCCCTCCGATGTGGCTGGGCATGATGGGAGTTGCATTTGAACACACCTGAAGGGCATCAGGTTGGGGAAGGCTGCTCTAGAATGAAAGAAACTGAATGGGTGGATGGAGGCAACTTATCTCTAGTATGCATGTAGGTAAATGCATCTGCATGAACACTAAGGGTGCAATCCTGTAGCATGTTTAGACAGAAAAGGGGCTTCCAGCATTCCCCAGCCAGCATGGGTGGCTGGGGAATGCTAGGAGTTGTAAGACTTTTTTCTGTCTAAGCATGCATAGGTTTGCCATTTTACATATTGTTGCTGCTGCTCAGATATATTTTGAATGGTACATATGCTATAGGATAATTATTTTTTTTCCATGTATATATCTTTAATCCAAAGAACAATCACCATCTTGGGGTTTAAACTAGTTTAGAACAAGCTGTTGCAGAGGAAATGAAAACAGCAGCCTTCCCCACCAGATGTGTTGGACTACAACTCCATGGTTGGCTGGGGGATGCTGGGAGTTGTAGTACAGCACACCTGGAAGACACCAGGTTGGGGAGTGTTGGAATACAGCATAGAGCAGGTGGGGAAAAGCCTTCAAGAAATGTTGTTACATTATTGTGGGGGTGTAGATTGCAAAGAGATCCTTGGTATGATAATAGGAATATTACAAGCATATCCCTACTTTCATCCATTAGCTGCTGAAAGTTCTCTATGAACATACCTTTTAAAAAAGCGGACAGATTATTTTATGGAAGGTTAAATATTTGACCATATAGTGTGGAAATATTTTTTTGCAAATTTGAGCTGGCTTCATATAGTGAACCCTTTACAAATAAGGGCACAATCTTATGCATTCTTAAAAGCTTTACACTGGCATTTTTTTTTAGTAGTCAGTTGATTGGAGATAAATCAGAGAAATCTATATTTAAAACCCTTGATATTCTCAACAGGAATACCTCTGAGCTCAGCCATGGAGGAACTTGCTTGGTGGCCTCAAGCAGAGGTGCAGCTTCAGTGCACCATCTGTAATATGAGGATAATACAGGCAAGCTTCCCAGTTGGTGGTTAGGTGCACTAATATCATGTATGTGGAACTGTTTGGGAAACTTTGAAAAAGCTCCGTATATATACTAAGTAGTATTATATATTTGCTCAGCCTCCCTTGAATTTATCCAATGGTTTTGGACATCTCATTAGCATGCCAAGGACAGGTGTGTTCTTTTCTGTGCGTGTGGTCATTTTTCATCATATTCTTAAAGCGAACATGCCACTAAAGAGCAGCACAGAAGCTCCACTCAATTGGTGAAGTAACTGCACATCCTAAACCACCCTCAGCTGAGCTGCAAAAACTGTCCATGAATTGCTGTCTTGCTTACTGTTGTCAATGGGGCCTGTTATTTATTTAATACCAGGTGCAGCTGAGGGTACAGGATTTGGCAATAAGGTCAGTTGATTAGCTGCAGGACTCTGGCAAACTCAGAGTAATGGATGACTTTGGCTTAGTGCCAGCTATGGAATAAACAGACATTTGCATCTGAGCTCTCAGTTATAGTACCAATCAGTTTATTCTATTTATACAATATCCACTCACTCCAGGCAGTGCCTTTTCAAACGACTGCATTGTTCTCTCTTCCGTCAACCTTGTGACTCATAATGCACATTAGTCATGTCTAAACTATACTCCTCATCTCTTCTGATTGCTTAATACATAGTACCCAAGGTGGCAACCAATAATCTTCTTCAGTAAAATATCTAAGTAAAATCTTAAGGTGTTGTTTTCTTTCTGTGCAAGCAAGCTATTATACAGAGATGGCCCAAAAAATGTTGGTACCCAAGGGAGAAAAACTCATGATACTCTCTGTCAGCAGTAAAACAACAACAACAACAACAACAACAACAGACCATTCACTTCCCTTTTACGGTGACCCCAAATCTGCTGCACTATGTGGCCATTGCACTCTGCTTATGGCCACATAGCAATGGTAAGACCATTCCTTTTGTAAATGAGTTCATTGGACAGTTTTTCATTAACCTTTGCCTTGGTGTCATAATTTCAAGTTTGTAGCTCATATCAGATTTACAGTCAAACCTTTGGTGATTATCTATAGCTTCATTTAAACCTTTGGTGATTATGTGACAGCCTAATTCAAATTTACATCTTTCTCAAAATTCTACTCTCCCCCAGTTAAAAGTATACTTGTTTTTATCTGAGAACACTAAAATTTTTTACCATCCACAGCAATGTGAATATAGTAGAAGGCTACATTCCTACTGCTTCACTTGTGGAGCTCGTCGCACTTGCCCCAAAAGATGGTCAGCACAGTCAGCTCTGACAGTACTGATTAAATAATGGAGAAAAGGGAATAGGATACTGGAGTCAGTCCCATACTCCAGTAATGAATGTCACTGGAGCTGAGAGTGGTGATCATCTGGTCAGTTATAGATACCAAGCCAAGAGCACTGTGTGCAAACCTTGAAGTCTTGGCTATGGGGGATTTTTGACACCCCCATTTTCCCCACAAGGAAGAGAAGATCCACACACAGAAACCTATCCCTATTCACAAAGCTCTTCAATGGCTTGGGATGCCTGTTTATAGTAAGGAAAGGCAAATTTAATACACATACAAAGTGCAAGCCAGTGTGGCCCATTCATTGTAGGGCTGAGCTTGCATTTAGCTGATCTTATTTCTAATACTGCACATTGCCTACAGGGAAAGTACCACAATGGACATTTCTGTGTTATCAATATGTGTTATAGATTATAGATTTCATAGATCATAGAGTTGGAAGGAGCCTACAAGGCTATCGAGTCCAACCCCCTGCTCAATGCAGGAAACTAGAGGAGGGGTCTCCCATCCAAGTAATAACCAGGCTTGACCCTGCTTAGCTTTCCACGCTCAGACAAGCTGAGCCAGTGTAAGCATTACGTGTCACACAAACAACCTTTCCTCTGTAATGTATCAGATTTTCAAATAATGTAACTCAAAAGTTCTAATCCAGAATCCACCGAAATGCTGAGTTTTCCCATCCCCTTTCTAAAAAGTAATATTATTCTTTATGCAGAAAACAATAATGTGAACTTATTACATTGATTCTTATTTACTTTACATTTTTGTAATAAAAACTTAAAGAAAATAAAATCACCACGTCAGGGGTTTATTAAATGGGAATTTTGCCCATGATATCACTAGCATTTCACTATATGACTACAGGGCATAGGGAAACGAAAGAAATGCCAACTTCTTTAATTCCAGCCAAACCAATACCTATATGTCCTTCAATTTCTATTCTATTTCTTACATGCACACACACTCACACACACACACACACACAAGCCCTATCAACATCGTTCTGGAATGTTGGGAATTCCTGCCCACAAACACACAAAGAGGCTGCTTTTTTTTTTTTTTAAGAAATCTGACCCCATAAAAGGAAGAAAGTAGAAGGTTAAATCTAATATTTTTCTTATTTGACATTCTTGACTGTTCTGTTGAGAGCCATGGCCACATCAAAATCAATAGGGCACTTGCAACAGAGTAAGGAAATTAGAGAGAGAACCAGGGAAAGGAACGCTGGACCAGAGAGAGGGAAATGCAGACAATGGGAAATGGCAGCTTAAACAGCCCAGTTGCTTCTTGCCTATAACAAATGTTTGAAAATGGGTATTACAGCTTCGTGCTGTGGTACCTTCTAGCTTTTAAAATATATATATAGAAAAAACCACATAAACAAGAATCTTAATTGTAGCCTTTTTCAGATGTTATCAGGGTTTCTTGAATGCACACGGATCTGAAACAGCATAATGGCAGGTGCCTCCCATGAAACAGCTGTATGCATGGAAGGCTCTCTTTTTGTATGATTGCGCGGGGTACTGAATCCAAATATAGGCTTACTTCACCAACTGACTTTCCAGCAGACAAGATTATTTCACTTCCAAGCAATCACAGTGCCCCCCAGCACATCGAGAGATAATGCAGTAAGCAGGTCAGGCAGAAATGAAACATACCACAAAGAATGTCATCCGATGGCCATAGGAATGCATTTTTTTCCAGCCACTACCACCACCATGGCCATGCAGAAATGTTGGGGTGGGATAACAGAGAAAAAGTTAAACTGTTTAAAGCTAGAAGATCATTATGAAAAACAAGGGAGGAAACTGTACATGATAAATTATTGGCTAAAACTTATATTCTTGCCAGTCGGGTTGGCTCCATTGATACTGCTGGATCCCTTCCAATCAAAATGGAAAAAGCATTTATCTAATGAATTATCACGCTTGGGATTTTCTCCCAATGCGTTAATAGTAATGGGTTACTCTAACACCAAGGTGGCTATTAACCAGAGGATCAGGGACATTGTATTACAAGAACATGTAAGTTCACTATGTAAATTTAGCCCTCGAGGAAATAAGATCTTTGGGCCTCATGCTTATCTGGCTGATTTGACTTTTCCCAAGTATAGAAAAGCTTTTACTCTAGCCAGATTTGATGCTTTGCCTTCTATGGTTTTGGAGGGAAGATATCAGGGAATACCATTTAAGGATCGTCTTTGCCCATGTAATAATAATGGGGAAGTCGAATCTGTGGGGCATATACTTTTATATTGCCCCTTCTACTGGGATCTTCATGAAGAGCTTATTCTTCCTATACTATGTAATTGCCCAGGTAGAACTGAAAAATTCTATATTTCCCTGCTACTCGCAGATACGGTCCCTCATGTCACTAATAGTGTGGCTAAATTTTGTGCGACTGCCATAACATGCGGCACCTTTTTAACCTCTGACTCTGGCCTTGCTTGACTGTTATAATTCTGATCTAAAACTTTGCTGTGTACTTGATATGTATGCTGGTGTAATGATGTATAGTAGTAATTCATGTTTTATTGATTGATTGTTTCCCTGTTTTTAATGTTATTGTTGGTTCTGGTCAATGACCGTAATAAATATTCATTCATTCATTCATTCATTCATTATTCATTTTGAGGAAAACTGTGTCACTAATTCTCCCATTATGCTGACTGGAAACCAAGGTCGAGAAAGTGTGTTTTGCTCAAAATTAACCAGAAATGGCTTGGGTGGGACTAATTTGACCCCATGTCTTCTCAATTCAAGTCTAATACTAGCTACTACATCAGAAAGGCACCTGTTATTTTCACCTTTTAAAAATATTAGCCATTAAAAATTGATATTGGTCTTAATAATATCAGTATTATTTGCATTCCTACAGCTCTGTCAAAGCAGCAGTGTATTTTTACCACCAACTACCGCTCATAGAGGGTGCCCATAAAGTGTGTCACACTTTTTAAGGTCTTCCCCCGCCCCCTGCCACACAATACTCACCCAGTTTTAGATATCTTTTCTTGTCATAACTTTGATATCCTTTCCTTTCTACAATCATTAAATGGATGGTCCAATTGTAAAATATACATGAATACTAGCAACAGAAATATTAATACAATTATAGCTCTACACAGCTACAACTGGTTCCGCTACCAAAAGTAGGCAGTAAAGGAGTTTGCCATTTCACTTTCCTTCAGAAATAAGTAGTGCAAGGCCTGGTCTGGCCCTATCATTGGGTAGAATGAGGCGTCCCTCTCAGGCAGCTGGTGTTGGGTGTCATGAAAGGGCAGCACATTGTTAGCTATTGAATGTATTGTTGTTGTATTTTTACTGCTGAGGAGGAGGGGAAAGGTTTTTGTGGGATTTTCTGCTTCAGAATAACTTGGCTTCCTATGTACCTTGACTTGGAGGGTGGGGGGCATTGGACACCATTTTCTGCTTCATCTCAGGCAATAAAATATCTTGGGCCTCCCTGAGTAGCGCTTTCCTTCTCTTTTCCAAGGACTGAGGTGAATTCAGACAGCTAGTTTGACATTGTAAGTGACATGCTGAAGCAACCTTGGGCTCAAGGCTAAAAATAAAATTGTTGTTTCATCTGACATTCATTAAGATGTTAATTAACTAATCTAGTCCATTAAACAAAGAGCAGATCACATTTTACTCAAGACTTCACCTTGAACAAGGAACTCTCTCACATCAAAAAGGACTTGCTTGTATTGAAAAAAGTGTAATTATTAAAGAGCAATTTTTATAGGTAGTCTTCTCTGACTGAAAAACAAAATGAAGTGGGTTATTTCATTTGGAATAAGAACTGAGTGTTCTGTAGAAATTACTTTAAAAACCTATGCATAACAGAGGGGAGTATTCCATATAGTTTCAAAACCCCCCAACAACTATTAATGTAAAACAGAATGTGTAACAAATAAGAATGAGGTTACTCATATAAACGGACACAGACATGAAATTGTGCAGACCATGGGTACTGTTTATAATTTTCTGAAGGTATGAAATGTTAAATATGTTGAAATATCTTTATAATGCAAAGTTACATGATGACTTGATATGCAACACCTGATTTAGAGGGGTTAGAAAGAATATCCCAACCTCCCCCCCCCCCCGTGACATAAGGGGGACTTTGATATGAGGAACATTTAGAAGTTATTCGTGGGTGATCAAGGGGGAGGTTATTTTATGGAAATGACCAGTTATCTGGTAACTACGGTTTGAAAGAGCAAATCTGAGAACATAGGAAAAGACACTTCTTAAGCATCCCAAGCGGTGGAACATGGAATTCTACAAAGTTATTGAAATGGGCATTTTCAGTGGCCATTTTTGGGTACTGCCTTTTAAAAGCATTTTTTCCCTGCTGTCTTGACATCTGCCGACTCTAATTTTTTAGCTAGTTCAATTTTTAATCGAATAACTTTTGTTCTATCATTTTAAACTTTTATCTATTATTTGCTGGCTTAAATACCTTTAAAGAAACATGGGATAAAAATGTTGAAAACAAACAGATAAATGTGGACTCAAGCTTAAAAATGTTAATGCCCAACATGCCCAGGACCATAGTCATGAGAGAGTCTGTGCAGGCCAGGTTCTCTCCAAGAATATACCAAGCACCTTCCTTGAATGTTCGCTTTCATAAAATAAACTACACTAAGCTTCTAGAACTTTTACTTACAGAAATATAAAGAAAGACCTGCAGGCAGTGTTCTACCCAATGACTGGGTTTCGACGACACAGTGCAGCTCGCTGTGGGTTAAATAAGGGCCTGCAGGTGCCAGGTTGCATATCCAGCCCCACTCTTTGGGGTTGTTGTGTTGTGTGAACCTGGTGAGCATGGCTTGTATGAAGGTTAAACAACCTTCACATAACCCTAAAACACACCATGGGTTATGTAAGGGCTGTTTAACCCTTGCACCCTGGTATGTGTGTACATTTTTCTTCCTACCACCCAGCATCTGCATTTGCCTCCCCACCCTCCAAGTATATTTGTGTGGTTTCTTGTTTGAAAAACCAACGATTGTCTACATCTATAGTAATAAAAGAGGAAGTGTGTCAGTCTGTCAGTACCGTAGTTCCAAGACCATGAAACCTAGACACCTAACACTTGCATGCATACAATCAACACACCACTTTAGGAATGTTGTGCAGAAACTTTGAACTTTTACAGTCAGCGAGGTACAGTGGTTCACAGAGAGCTCAGAGTGGCAAATCTAAAAGCAAATGCATTGGGGAGATATTTCCTTTTCAAAAACCAAGAAATCCAATGATAAAAAAAACCTTCTGGTTTAAAATACCAGAGATAGGCTATCTCATGTTGGTCCAAACTCCAAAAAGTCAGAAAATTGGGAGCTAAGGCTGATGCCTTAACTGACGTGCTCCATGATCAGTGATGATATTGGGACTGGGGGGGGGTGACTGGGGAAAGGAGGAGGTTTTTTGGAGTTTGGATCAACGATAGCCTTAACTCTGGTCTTAACTTATGGCTGCATTTCATAAGTTATAAGATCCGTATAATTGGTGCCTGAGTATTCTTGTTTTCCTTTTCCCTCCCCATCCCTTTTTCCTTTCATGTCATGTCTTTTTAGATTGTAAGCCTGATGGCAGGGACTCTTATTGATTTGTAAACTGCTTTGGGAGGCTTTCTGGCTGAAGAGCAAGGCATAAATGCTAGAAAAGAAGGAAGGATCAATTGGCTGGGGCTATAGCTTAAGCTTATGGTGATCATCCAGTGGCACCTTTCAAGGTGACTGACGTTTACCCAAGGCTGCCCTCGCTAATGCCCTGAGGCTTGCCAGGAGGGAGATTGGGACGTCTTTGGGGTTTTGCCTTTCTCGCCTACATTGGGTGCCTGGAGGCGTCAAAGTAAGGCGACGATGGTAAAGCCCTCCAGCTCCACATGGAGGGCAACTGGCTGGGGGCGGACCAACCCGCCTCCGGTGCGGTTAGGATGTATTCGCCCAAATATTGGTTTTTTCCCGGCCAATGGCCGGGCTAGGTTAGTACCGCACTTCGCCCTTCACAGATCTTCAATTCAATAAATGTGGCCCTGATTTGAAACCATATACTCTGTGTCTGACTCTTCTTTATCTCACCCATACACTCGCAAAAAGAAAGACCTGCAGGCAGTGTTCTACCCAATGACTGGGTTTCGACGACACAGTGCAGCTCGCTGTGGGTTAAATAAGGGCCTGCAGGTGCCAGGTTGCATATCCAGCCCCACTCTTTGGGGTTGTTGTGTTGTGTGAACCTGGTGAGCATGGCTTGTATGAAGGTTAAACAACCTTCACATAACCCTAAAACACACCATGGGTTATGTAAGGGCTGTTTAACCCTTGCACCCTGGTATGTGTGTACATTTTTCTTCCTACCACCCAGCATCTGCATTTGCCTCCCCACCCTCCAAGTATATTTGTGTGGTTTCTTGTTTGAAAAACCAACGATTGTCTACATCTATAGTAATAAAAGAGGAAGTGTGTCAGTCTGTCAGTACCGTAGTTCCAAGACCATGAAACCTAGACACCTAACACTTGCATGCATACAATCAACACACCACTTTAGGAATGTTGTGCAGAAACTTTGAACTTTTACAGTCAGCGAGGTACAGTGGTTCACAGAGAGCTCAGAGTGGCAAATCTAAAAGCAAATGCATTGGGGAGATATTTCCTTTTCAAAAACCAAGAAATCCAATGATAAAAAAAACCTTCTGGTTTAAAATACCAGAGATAGGCTATCTCATGTTGGTCCAAACTCCAAAAAGTCAGAAAATTGGGAGCTAAGGCTGATGCCTTAACTGACGTGCTCCATGATCAGTGATGATATTGGGACTGGGGGGGGGGGGTGACAGGGGAAAGGAGGAGGTTTTTTGGAGTTTGGATCAACGATAGCCTTAACTCTGGTCTTAACTTATGGCTGCATTTCATAAGTTATAAGATCCGTATAATTGGTGCCTGAGTATTCTTGTTTTCCTTTTCCCTCCCCATCCCTTTTTCCTTTCATGTCATGTCTTTTTAGATTGTAAGCCTGATGGCAGGGACTCTTATTGATTTGTAAACTGCTTTGGGAGGCTTTCTGGCTGAAGAGCAAGGCATAAATGCTAGAAAAGAAGGAAGGATCAATTGGCTGGGGCTATAGCATGAACTTTTGACTATCTATCATTGAAGGGTATGTCGGTCAAATGCTGCAGGAAAATATCTGGTTTCAGTGACTTGTCAACTGTAGCAAGTAGAATCATCAAGAAGTGTGTGACATGTTTGTTTTGCTCCTGTGGGCACCCAGCTTTTGGTCCAGGCTTCTAGTTAAGCACAACACAGGACACAATGACCATTTTCAAAGTGATTCTGGAAAAGTACTTCAAGTAATTGGAAATGGTGCCCACTAAAGGACTCAATATACCTGCTTCTTATGTTATCTATCATTTTAGAAAGAAATTAGCTTGTGACTGACCTTGTAACATTGTTTTGCTTCAATGTCCTTGAGTCTGGCTTTAGGCTTAAATAAAAAGCCCAAGAAATTCTCTTTTTTCAAGGACAAAGCTGAAATATTGTAACTCTTTTATTCCCCTTCACCAGACTCTTCTGCTTCTCAGAATCTCTGATCCTACAAGGCCATCAAGGTTATCAAACTTATACGCCTATTGTCTTGTTTTGACTTCCCAATGCAATGTTTTGCTCAAGGAGCAGAACAGAAGGTAGTAAGAGTGAAGGAGAGAATGATGGGGAGGTGGGGATGGGGAAATGGGGGTCATGGAACTGTCAAGGCCTCCACAGTGGTGATGGTTTGGCTGCAAACATCACCTATGGTCAATATTAATTAGTCTCTTGAAACATATGCTCCTGCTGGTGGGTGACAAGCATTCAATAACAATATAGGGATTTAAGGTTCCATAGAGCTGGTTTACTGAATCTAGGAGAAAGACAATTGAAAGACAACATGCCAGGTAATGCTTCCCTAAGGTAAAAGGAATACGTATTTGGAAAGGAATCCAGCTGTGTGGTTTATATTTAAGTGTACTTAGTTGTTGTGCTAGCAATGGGTGAGAATTTGGTTTCAGTCCAATTTTTGAATTTTTTTTTTTTAAATGAATGTGGTAAAAAGTGAAACTGACAGATTTGCTCATCCTAGTTGTTGCTTGAGTTTACACTAACACACACACACACACACACACACACTATTACTGCAGCACAGTTCTTGTTCTGGGGTCCAATAGGATCTAGCACTAAAGTCCTAGTGCAAGAGGACACTGGGTCCTCTTGATACAGTGCGGTAAGCCATGTGTCCAGTGCCCACTGCCTGTTCTGGGAGAGCAGCAGCCATAGGCATTCTGTCCCCGCTGGCCCTGGATTAGGCAGTTGCTTTAGTCAGTGGTTCCCAACCTTGAGTCCCCAGATGTTGTTGGACTACAGCTCCCAGCATCCCTTGCCATTAGCCACGCTGGCAGGGTATGCTGGGAGCTGTAGTCCGGCAACATCTGGGGACCCAAGGTTGGGAACCTGCTGTGGCAGGAGCAGAGCGACAGGTCAGCCTTTTTAGTAAATTTTCATGAGTTCACTCTCAGAGAGAGCTCCCAGACCCTCCAACGTTTCACAAATGAAACTGGAGACATAAGTGCAACATACATGTCCTTATATTAATGCTTGCTGTTCATGCCTTCCCCAACCTGGTACCCTCCAGATGTGCTGGGCTGCAGCTCACATCATTTCAAAGATGGCCAGTGGCCATTCTGGCTGGAAACGGCGGGAGTTGCATTATACAACTCCTGTCATTGCTTGCAAGCAGGACCGGTGCAGGGCAGTTTGGCGCCCTAGGCTAAATTATATTTAGCGCCCCCCCTCTCGTGCTGTGGGGGGGCTCCGGAGCAAAGCAGCCCTGCTCTGCAACCCCCCCGCCGCTGCCACCGGACCCCCCTGCCGCCGCCGCCACCGGACCCCCCCGCCCACTGTCGCCGCCCCCCCCGCTGCCCCCCCACCTACCTTCCCCCCGCCTCCTCCAAAAAGGAAGTGACGTGACGGGACCCCCGCGCTCTGTTTTTGGCCAGGGGAAACCAGGGCAACAGGGCTTAAACAGCCCTGTTGCCCTGGTTCCTCCCGCCAAAACAGAGCGCGGGCGGGGCTCCGGAAACGGCGCGGAGAAGGTAGGTGTCGGGGGGAGGCGGCGCGGGGCGGGGGGGAGGTGGCGCGGGGCAGGGGGGAGGCGCCCAGGCTTGGCCCCACCACTACCTCCGGGCGCAATCCCCCGCACTGACCTGGCTTTGTCGGCGAGGCGGGCGGGGCAGGAGCACGCCGGCAGCGAAGAGGAGCGCAGCGTTTCTGCGCCCTCTTCAGCTACGCGCCCTAGGCAACAGCCTAGTTTGCCTAGCGGTAGCACCGGCCCTGCTTGCAAGCTCCTTTTAAAGCAGTGTTCTCCAACCTTGGGTCCCCAGATGTTTTTGGCTTACAACTCCCAGCATGCCCCAGCCAGCGCACTGCTTTAAAGGCTGTAATTCTATGCACTCTTTCCTGGGAGTAAAACCCATTGAACACATTGAGTGGACATGCATGGGACTGCACTGTAAAACAGTGATGCTCAAACTGGACTTTACCTGTGGTCATATAGCATTTATGGTGCCTGCTAGACAGGACCATTTTGTGATATGGTGCCCTGGGGTGGGTGGTATATGGAGTTCAATGTTTTGGGACCCATTCCTTTCCCACCTGTCCAAATTTTCCCTTCTTCCTGCTTTTCTTCTACCTATTCCTCCCTTTCCTTTCCCAATCCTACTCCTGCTCCAGCTTGCTTGTGGCCTTGTAGCTTTATTTACCATACTGGTTAATCCAACATATGGCTAGTATACTAGTTACCCAAAGGATACATTTAGAAACATGCGGTAGTAGCTGTAGGTACCAACTTGGTACACCTTGTAACTGTTATAACTGGCGAGATAATAGGTAGTGATTTAATAGTGGTTACATTTCTTGGTTCTTTAAGCAGCTGTAATGACTTAGGGCACCTTGTGTGTATTGTTCTATAAATGTATTCTACTGAGTAGTCACCATAGATTTGGAAAAAGCTTCTGGTGTTACTCAGTAGTAAGTATGTGTGGTATATAAATGTGCCCCTTGCTCATGAGTAGAGCACTGAGAGAACTTAGTGAAGTAGAAATTCCAACACACTCTACAGTAGTTTTCTACACAAACATAGTCAGTTCACAGACAGTGGCACTCCTGTTTCAATCCTCTTAGACTCAGAGGCTCTGTTCAGTTTGTACAAGGCTAAGATTTAGGAGCTTACCTGAACAGAACTCTCTGAAACTTCATCACTAGTCTGTGTTTGCCTGTGGGGTCTCTTCAAAGACAATTCTTAAGATAGGGGCAGCTTATGGGAGAAACAAACATACCAGGAGTCTACACAAACAAAGAAAAAGAATAAACTGGAGACTGTGAGACAAAGGCTTTAAAGCTGGCTTTAGCAGCTTTTTATGCTACCTGCCACACAAAGAACAGAACAATTAACCTCCAGAGCTAAAAATTTTTTTAACTAAAATTATAAGCTTGTGGATATTTTTTATGTTTTAGTCTACCTTCCCTCTCCCTGAGAACTGGTTTAGTGCTGTACTGCTAAACGGGAAGGAGAAAGAGAGCACCAGAAAAGTGCTAGTTAGTTCAAGGATCATTTCATGCAGCAGAAACTCTTTCAAGCTGTACCACTTGTGCTGATCCTGCTAGACCCCCATTTGCCATTTGGACTAGAGGACTGCCACAGCCCTAGCATGATCAGTCCAAGGCCACCCAACACACTTCATGGCTGAGTGGAAAAGATGAACCCAAGCCTCTCTGGGTCAATGCCCAAGGAGGTTGCCTACTGCACTTGGACAGCAGACACCTCCTAGCCCATCGCCCAGGTGAGGCTGCCCATTTCGGACCTGCAAAAGTGTGTAAGTGTGCATTGTGCAAGTCAGACTAAGAGAATATATTTTTTAAAGTACAAAAAAATTGTGCAAAGTTCTTGCATTAAAAATAATTTTTTAAAAAAGAGGTGATGAGCCAGTGACAGCCCCTCCAATGTGCCGCCAAAAAGTGATCTCTGAGAGAGAGAGAAAAGGGGGCAAAGGGGCAAAAAAAAAAAAAAAAAAAAAGGCGCGGTGAGTGCAAAAGGGCTTGCAATCGTGGCGGGAAGGACAGACAAGATGGGTCCTGCTGTGGAGTATCCTGGGATACCTGTGGAACGACTGAGGGGGAAGGAGGGGGGACAACCCACGGTGAGCCTGATTGTCTGTTAGGCATACTGTGGGTTGTTCGGGGAATAACCCACCCACCATAGCTTATTGCCAGGGTAGGTTACCATGATGTGTGAACCCTCCCAATGGCTACTAGTATCAGAGGTAGTTTGCCTATGTACACCAGTTGCTGGGGAACATGGGCGGGAGGGTGCTGTTGCACTCATGCCCTGCTTGTGGGTTTCCCTCAGGCAGCTGGTTGGCCACTGCATGAACAGAATGCTGGACTAGATGGACCCTTGGTCTGATGCAGTGTGGTGGTTCTTATGTTGTTATTTAAATGCCTAGACACCAACACCACTGTTTAGAAAGAGGTGGTGATCACAGGGTTTCCCCCCAGCTCCGGGGCTGAAGAAAAGCAGAGGAACAAAAGAAAAACTGTTCAGCATAGATATGAAGCAAAAATGTAAATGAAAGGCAGATTTAGGTAGAACAATAAGAAGAGCTAAAGAGGAGAGCAGCAATAAAAGTAGGAAGATTGTGGAGTCTTCTTTGGAAATTCTCAAGAAAAGATTAAAGAGGCAGCCTGTTTTGAGAGACACTTCCCAGGAATGCTTAGAGCAGGGGTAGACAACCCAGCACCCTCCAGATATTTTGGACTACAACCCCCATTATCCCCTGACCATTGGCTGTGCTGGTTGGAGCTGATGGCAGTTGTAGTCCAAAACATCTGGAGAGCACCAGGTTGCTTAGTCCCTGGCTTAGAGAATAGGGCAGCCATATCTCAGTAACACAGCAGATGTTTTGCATGCAGAAGATCCTAGCACCTCCAGTCCGAAGGATCAGGTAGTAGGTGATTAGAAGGATGGACCTCTGCCTGAGAGCCACTACCAATTGAAGTAGATAATGATGGGCTTGATGGACAAATTGTCTGGCCTGGTATAAGGCTGGAGGCTTCCTATGACCAAAGGCCAGGCAAATATTGTTCAGACACCAATTTTCTCCAGAACCTTAATGGTACAGCTGAGCAACTTTTATGGACGAAAAAGTCCTTCCTTAAAACCAGTGTGCGTATCCATGACAGAAAATGTATAGACATTTCCTACAGGCAGAAACTGAGGAAAAAATAAATTTGGTGCTGTCTGTGTTAGATGCAGGAAGATGAGACTTGCAGAAGCAGACAATATGTTCTGGGCTTTGTAGCCACCGGAAACCGCTTGGGACTAGACTGGCACTGACTTAGTAGCTACTGCTTCCATACAGTTCCTTTTCAACTTTTAAATATGTTAGTAAACAATATTTTTTAAACAGAGATAAGTTTCCAGTGCTTGTTCCTCCAAGGAAAACCGATTCTCTGAAGTTGCCACCAAGGTTTGCCTCCTCTCCCCACTCCCTCCTGACAGTAGCTCTGTGCCTTTAACAGATGGTACTTGATGGAAGACAGAAATTGAAGATTTTCCTGATATGGAAATACAGTGAATTTCTTCCCCCTCATACAGGGGTTAAAGGCACAGCGCCTCTGTCAGGAAAGAGTAGCAATCCCTTAACACTACTACCACCACTAAGAGAAGTAGGGGACAAACAATATGGAAGGATGCTGCATTAGATGATCCATGATGGCTTCAAGCTTTATGGTTCTTTTGGGACACTATGCAATTGCTTGAAGTTATACTTTGGACAAAGGAAGAGGAGGAATTCATGGTATAAAACAGACTCAAGGTAATACTGCTCACGTCTTATCCAGAGTAGCATAGCTTCTAGAATTTCAAAGACAAATGAAGGTTAGAAGAATGAAGGGCAGAGTAATCCTATGGGCATCCAGGGAGTGCTCCGATGTCGGAGCGCTACCGAAATCCTATTCTCTCTGTTGGCAGGTACCTGGAGTCTTGTGGATCCTTGGTGCCTCCTTTCTGCTGATATTCCATGAGGCATGCTCTTGAGCATGTCTGCTGGAGTCCTGTGGTGCCTCCCTTCCCCACCCCTTCTTCCTCATTTGCATCCTCACCCCAGATTGATGGCTGCAAGGGATGGGAGAGGCGGAGGAAATCCCCATTTAGATTTCCCCTTCTGAGGTCGTAGCAGTGTCTGTGGCCTCGGAGGGGGAATTCTGCAAAATCCTATGGTCTCTGGGATGCTCTCCCAAGGACCATAAGATTGCATTCTAAGGGCTTCTCTACATGATGCATTTAACCCGCTGATTTACCAAGGCTCCTTCCATATTCTTTGCAGGAGTAATAGTGTGTCCTTTACCCATGTTTTTTTTTCTGGGATCTTTCCTTCTCTGCCTTTCTATAGGTTCCTATATGTTCCATTACACAACCACAAAGTGGTGCTGTGGTATAGAGCAGAATTATGAATATCCATGAGCCTCCCATTCCGACTTCCCAGATAATAGCTGACTTTCTTTGTTCTAAAAAAAGCCGTGGAAATGGCTAGAAAAGACAGGAGAGTCCCTGGAGGATGACAAACCCACAAACTTCCGTGAGTGAAGAATCACAAGTGCACAAAAATGCCTTGTGTAGAGAATCTCTTAATCAACTATACTTTCTTCCAGCTTTTAGCACAGTTTTGCCCTGTTTTTAACCTTTCTTTCTGTTCTTTTAAAAAACAACATGTTGTCTCATTGGCTTTCTGCTCTCAATTTTCCTTCTGTATAAAAGCTTTGCATTCTCTGAAGCAGTTACAATTTCTTTGGGTCACATTCAGTTCAGTATTTCCTAGAAAAGTGAATGTGACCTTCATATTGTTTAAAGGTAGCATCTTTCTAGCATATTTAATATCATTGCTTTTAGAGAAGGTTCTGGTTTGGTTGGAAATATGTATTACATCTAATGGCAAGTCAAACATTATTCTTTGAAAAAACGAATATAGCACAAACTGTTAAGTAGTTAAGTATCTGAATTGTTATCCATATAATTGAAATGAGTTTAAAAGGTCAATATTTATTTGGGGAAAAGAAAGAATAACAAAACATTTCTAGGTAGACTTGGTTCCATAGTTTTGCTAAACCATAATGCCTGTACACTCCTGTGTGAAAGAGGCAATCTAGACAAGTAAGAGATCTTTATTTTTAAAATTTATTTTATTATATTTATACCCCACCTTTTTTCCTGCAAGGAACCCAAGGTGGCTTACATAATCCTCCTCCTCCTCTCCATTTTATCCTCACAACAACCCTGTGAGGTAGGTTAGGCTGAGAGTCAGTGACTGGCCCAAAGTCACCCAGTGAGTTTCATGGCCGAGCGGGGACTAGAACCCGGATTCTAGTCAGGCTCACAGTTTGGGTGTACTCCCAGACTCAGCCTTGAACCTGGATGCCCAAGTTCTGGCAGTGGCTAGGAGTATGTTTGCACAGCTGAGGCTAGTGCACCAACTGTGCCCATTCCTAGAGATGTCTGATCTGGCCATGGTCACACATGCCTTAGTTACATCCTGTTTGGACCACTGTAACGTGCTCTACTTGGGGCTGCTTCAAAAACTATTCAGAAAGTTCTGCTCCTCCAGAATGCTGCAAACAGACTGTTGACTGGGGTTGTTTACAGGGAGCACGTGACTCCCTTGTTACAAGAGCTTTATGGGCTATTGGTCTGTTTTCTAGCAGAATTCAAAGTGCTGGTTATGACCTTTAAAACCCCATATGGTTTGGGACCAGGTTACTTTAAAAACTACCTTCTTCCATATGAGCCTGCCCAGGTCCTATGATCTTTGGGAGAGACCCTTTTTTCGAGACTGCCACCTTCAGAGGCATGTTTGGTTGCAACCTGAGAGAGGGCCTTTTTGGTGGTCACTCCCTGGCTTTGGAAATTCCTTCCAAGGAAGGCTAGGTTTGCTCCCTCAGGCCTTTGGTGTATAAGTGGGTCCATTGGGTTGGATGCTGTGTTTACTCTGTTGCTGTGCTTTTGTGTTTTAATGTACCTGTTTTATTATTGTCTATCAAGTTTTATTTGTGATTGTAAGCTGCCTTGAGTGCCATTTTTCTTGGTAGAAAGGCAGGGTACAAATCAAATAAATAAATACAGATATACATACCTGCCCAGACCCCTAAGGTCATCTTCAGAGGCCCTTCACTGGGTCCCCTGCCAAATGAGGAGCGGTGGGTAGAAGAGGGCATTTTTAGTGGTGGCACCCTGGTTGTGGAATGCTCACACCAGAGAGGCTTACCTAATACCTACATTATGATTTTTTCAGCACCAGGTGAAGACCTTTTTTTATTTTCCTAACCTTTTGGTTTTAAAAAACATGGTTTTGTATTTTTTTAGACCTTAGGCCATGGGTGGAAAACTTGTGGCCCTCCACATGTTTTGGTCTACAACTCACATGATCCCTCACCATTAGCTATGCTGGCTAGGGCTGGGAGTTGTAGGCAAAAACATCTGGATGGCCACAAGCTGCCCACAACACCCTTCAGCACTACTGTTGCTGATTTTATTCTTCTGTGTCTTCTATTTTATGCTCATTTTGTTTTTGTTTTTTTAAAATATATTTTATGGCTTAAAAAATTTTCTGTACACTGCCCAAAGGATTTGTTGTTAATGGCAGTATAAATGATGATGATGATGATGATGATGATGATGATGATGATGATGCTATTTGTTAAATTGTGCAACCCATTAAACCCTCCTTTTGTGTGTGCAAATGCTATTGAAATGAATGCAAGTTGTCTAGGAATAGTGTTTTGATCAGACCAAAGCTCCATCTATTCCAGGCATTCTGTTTCACATAGTGGCAAACCAGATGACTACTGGACATCCACAATCAGGGCTGAAAGCAATAGCACTTTGTCAATGCCTCCCCCATCCTCAGCAACTGGTATTCAACAAAAGCATACTGCCTTGAGACTCTAAACATGCAGGTTCCACTTAGCTATCATGGCGAACAGCCCTTGATGGTCCCCATATTCCGTGAATTTGCAAAACACAATGGGTAGAAGTCATCCGTTTTTACTTCCTAGCTTTGTCTAGTCTAATTTTAAAAGCCCTTATGTTGCCAAAGTGAAAAACAGGCAAGTACCTTACCCACAGTAATAAGGCGGCATCCTTTCATAATTTATTTGAGATATATTGCTCATATATCTCACCTGGCAAATCTTGTAGGTATGTCACAGTTTAAACCATCAACCTTCAAGTTTCTGCAGCAACAATTTGTGTCTTTTATTTGCAGCAAGCTTTTAATTTGAATTACAAATTCCTTTGTGCCTGACTTATTAGCAGTTTATTGTAGAGCGAGAGCTTGCAGGAGTGAATTACTTTCCAATTTGAGCTCTTCAGTATCACTAGCATTGAAATTATGTACACCATCTCCTGTAGGCATATCAAATACACTTTTAAACATTCTAGGAGACAAATTCACAGATCAAAGATTATTAAGGGGGAACCTCAACCGGAGTTGATTTTTGCATTTGAAGTGCATGCCGCAGCAGGGTTATGCTTGGTAAAGGTGTCTGAATTGTAACATTCTTGAATATTGTTTTTCTGTAAGATTTGAAAAGAAATCTATCAACTTGACTTTGTTCAGACTGAAATGCATGCGTACCATAAACCTGTTGATCAAGGATGCACAGTTGTTTTGAATTTTTGTTTCCAGATTCAGACATTTAAAAACTACATTCAGTCCACTTCAGATTTGTTTCCTTATCCTTGAATCATCTGTTTCTTGAATAATATCAAATTGCTAAACAAAATAATGAATGTACTGGCTAAACTGGAGAAAAATCTCCTGCTAAAAATTCAGCCATTAGTCTCTTTTTCTCTGCTTAAAATTTCTGTCTGTGATTTCCTTGGGCAACAGTAGTGTCAGGACCCAAGCACTGGAGTGCGTGGAGGTAGGGGGTGGGGGAGGGTACACTTACCAGGGTCTGGAGATCCCCAGGCTGAAATTCCATTGCCATGAGGAGAATAACTGAGGCAAAATTGGAATTCATGCTTGAAATATATTTCCCTGTATCTGTGTTCCTATTCTCCAGATTTTGTGAGATTTGCTGGAGCCAGTCAGAAGCACTGTTAGAGCAGAACAAGCAACATGCTGAACAGGGAGTTGCTGGCCCAGGACCCTCTCAAGAACAGTGTGTGTGTGTGTGTGTGTGTTTGTGTAGTTAAATTGGACTTCTAGTTTGAGAGACAGAGATGTTTACTTCTGTATGTGACATGCTCTCTCAAGAACTGCTAGATCCAGAATTTCTTGTGCATAGGCAGAAAGGAGGGTAGGACCACAGCAAGACATTATGCTGTTGGAGGCAGACAAGATGATGCCCCCCCCCCCCAATTCCACCTGGAGAAGCCAACTGAAGGCAGTTGAATCTTACTTTGACACTGTTGATGGGACAGCATCCTCCACCACACCACTAGCTTAGGGGGACACAGGGCAGGCTGCCTAGAACACACAACTCTATCCTCTAACAGATGGGAATGGCCAAGGGGATGCCACCACTGTCCCCTCTAATGCCACCCAGCATCTGCTGCTGGAGGCATCTGCCTCGGTCTGCCTAATGCGACCTTGCCTCATGAGCTACCTGGGTCTGTGTATGTTCGGGCCTCAAAGCCATCTTCAGGCACAGGAGGCAGTATGAAGACCTTGGATTAGGCAGACCTGGTATAAATGCCTGGCCTTCTCACCTTGCCTAGTCAACAGAGCAGTACTTGACTGCTGGATGTCAACCCCACCATCTCTACAACTGAACTCAGGAACCCTCACTCAAAAGTCTTAATTTGGGCATGGCTGTCCCCATTGGTGGCCTTTGCCTGAGAATCTATCTTCAGGCATGCACTCTGTTCCTTAATCCCTTGTGATAACCAGGATCCTAAGGGCTGATCTAAAGGTTACAGTGGTAACCAGAGTCTTAGAACAGTTGTAAAGTGACAGAGCAGGAAGGTGATGTCAGGTGGAGAAGTGATGGGCAAGTGGTGGTGCTGGACCCTTTCTCTGCCTGTTGCTTTCCCCCCTGCAAGATCCTCTTCCCAACCCCAGTTGCTTTGCTCCTAACAACTCCTAGCAGAAATAATCCCTGTGATGAGAAAAAGGGCCTGAGGAGAGGGATTATTGCAAGGAGTAAATAAAGGTACCACCTTCTGCCTTCATTTCAATGCTGGGAAGTATACCACCACCACCACCACCACCACCCACTCGAACACTTTACGTCATTTCAGAACAATAAGCATTCTACTAAGAACATGTACAGTTCATCCCTGAGTTTTGAGGTTTCCCCTCCCAGCACATATATTCCATATTTTCCATGTAGGGAGTTTCCTGCAACTGGCACTAATTAAAGTACAGCATGGTCTCTCCTATGAGACATGGGTCCATCATCCCCGCCCCCCACTTCTTTGAAGAGCAGGGTCTGATGTCAGAGCTTAACAATTTGCTTTATCTGTACAGCATGAACCTGAGGCACTTTAAAAAGCAGTTGAGTTCAGAATCTGAAGGTCTGCCCTGCAACATGTTAACAAGTCTGATGGACATTCTAAATTGGGTTTTCTACCAAACAAAAAGAAGCCAGGGAGTGGGGAAAGATAGTCTTGCCTTTTCAATTTATTTGACTTTCCGTTTTGTAAAATCTCCTTCATTGAAGCACACCAAGCCAAAGGCCAATGGATCTGTGTACATTGTGAAAGGTGTTGAAAATGCCTATGATGTCACGGCATGAGGGAGATGCATTTTTTAGAGATAAGATGCTATGGGTCATGCCGCACTGTTATGGTCTCACAGACGTGTGTTCTTTTCTTTGTGATAGACAGTATAGTTTTTCTATCTTTCACTCTGATTACCATGTAAGCAAGTAAGGCAGGTGGGAGGCTAAGTATATAGTTAGATAAAAACAAAATGTACTTTCTGCTGTGCCTAATCCTTTGGGTAATGAAGACTGTTCTTTCCCCCTCCCCATTTTTAAAACAATATTCTCACTGCTTCTAAATACACTTTGTCTTTGACAACAACCTGTTAATGCAGACACTCCTGAATTCTTAAAATGTTCCAAATTAAAAGCTTGATAAGTAGCAGCGTCTGAACTTTTAAAAACCTCCTTTCTGTCTTTCTTTCTTTCTATCTATCTAGCTATCTAAGAAATAAAGTTACAGACAAGGCTCAGCTAGCAGAAACTGTTGTACAGCAACATTAAGGTTTAAAAAAAAATTTTTTTTTAAGGACCATACATACATATTCCTATTCCCCCCCACCCCTTAAGATTGTATCTTTTTGCTACATGTTGGCAGAGATTGGCAAAGAAGGACTGAACAAGTATTTCTTTGGCTGCAATGTACAAACATGTTCAATCGAAAAGTGTCCCTTATTAATAAATTTCCCACTTTTGAAAATAGAAAATGGTTACATCCAGCCTCATTGGCTTCATAAAGCCTTACATAAACATGCTGTTCAATATCTTTCTAAGTATAATGGCAACATATAGCCAATTGTAGTTTATTCCCCACAATTAACAACACACAAGAGATACGTAGAGGTGTCTTGTTGAGAACCTGTTTAAGTTTTTGGTGAAAAAAGAGGGATGTGCTGTCTTAGTGACATAAAAGAGAGACAAGAACTATGGCATGATTAGCTAGGTAAAATTTAAATAAGATGATTGATTTGTTGATTTGTTGCATGGATTTGTTACATGGATTTATGAGCAAGTTCAGCTGTGAGGAATGGTTCTGGGTTTCTCCAGGCTAAGGCAGATCCTAACTAAGCATGGGTAGCAGAATTTATTTTGGGTTGGGGGTTGTTGAAGTCACATGCTCATTACCATGGTGTTTGAGGAACCGGAGTTCAGAAATAATTATGGAACCCTCATCTAAAAGATTAACAGAAGGGAGCAGACACAGTACTAAGGAATGTTGCAGGAGAAAAATTGAAGGGGTCTATTTATCTTACACCTCTAAAAAGAGATATTGAGATGATGAGCTTTTCTACATGACGCATTTATTGTGCATGCATCATTTTCTACTCATGGTTGTCTATGGTTTCTTTAGTCGATGGCGTGACCCTCCAGTTTTGCTTCTGTTTGTAAACAGCACTTTTGGTGAGTTTTTTTTAGAGCAGGAAAGAGGAATTTGCCCAAAGTAATTATTTCAAACTTTAAAAAGAAACAGTTGTAAAACTGTACTGGGCATAGAAAGATAAAATGTCTGTCACTCACCTCCAGTGATGGCATGGAAATTATTTCATAGGTAGCTATGACAGTAGCGCTATATTTTGGTAGTGTATGTTGTGCTTCTTGAGACTTGGTTGAAGTTTTAGGTTGTTAGCACTTGAAAATGTAAAAGAATAGGTTAGATCATGAAAGAAATCCTACAGGAAAAAGGTGTATTTCTTGCTGCAAGAAGAGGACAAACACACTTTTAGTTCATAAAAAGACAGAGTCTCTACAAGCCCATAAAAGCTATTTCATTGTCCATTAAGTGGATTCTGCTTCTGTATAAATGCTATTGAAATGATTGCAAGTTGTCTAGGAATAATGCTTGGCCTTTGCTGCACTTAGGAACATAGGAAACTGCCTTATACTGAGTCAGACCATTGGTCCATCTAGCCCAGTATTGTCGACACTGACTGGCAGCAGCTCTCTAGGGTTTCAGGCAGGATTCTTTCCAAGCCCTACCTGGAGGCCGGGGATTGAACCTGGGACCTTCTGCATGCAACGCATGTGCTCTGTCACGCTGAGCTATGGTCCCTCCCTGCAGCACCTGGTATTCCAAGGCGGTCACCCATCCAAGTACTAACCAGGCCTGAAACTGATTAGCTTCTGAGATCAGACGAAATTAGGCTGTTCAGGGCTGTTGTAGTTTTCTAGCATCCATGTCAGTGCTTGATTGCACCATTTCCCAACTAAAAATAGACCTTGCTCTTTTTAATGTTTTGTTTATGGGAAGACTTCTATCATTTTGAAGTAGTTATGGCTAACTCCACTCCAGTCTTACTATTAATTTGTTTATTAAGGGCACAGTCCTATGCAAGTTTAGAGAGAGAAAAGGCCTACAACTCCCAGTATGCCCCGGCCAGCATAGCTGACTGGGGCATGCTGGGAGTTGTAGGCCTTTTCTCTCTCTCTAAACTTGCATAGGATTGTGCCTTTAAAGACTTGTACCCTGCCAGTCATGATTCCACTGAGTCCTCAAGGTGTATAAAGTATAACACAACAATAAAAGCAATAAAGCAAAAGTTAAGGAACATCGCTTCTCTAGGGTATCCCACCACTGTTACCACAATGATACAGGTTATCCTACCACCAGACACCAACTTGTGATTGTGATCCTACTGCTACTAACCAAGTTGTGGTGGATTCCCACTACCAGTAACTGATACTTGGGGAATACCCCCATGGAGAACTAGTAATTTTCCCTAGGTGGAGGCTCACATCCCCTTACTAATTATTCCTTATTCCCTTTCCACTATCATCATATAAACTCTTTTGTTTCCTGGTAACCCTTTTACTCCATCCAGTAGCTGGATTTAGGCATGGGACAAAACAGTCCAGAGGTTCTAATAATGAAAACAAAGGAATAGTAAATTTATTTAAAATTATAAATGTATCACTATAGAAAAAATTTATATTAAATAAAATTGTTTTCAACATTACTATTTGTTTTAAGGGATTATTTATAAACTATACAGATGTTACCGGTTATAAACAAGCTCGTTATATTAAGGCAAGATGTCATTTCCCTAACATTTTAGCCAATTACACTATAAGGTTCCACCCGTTAACTCACTAATGGCTGTGAGGACTTAGCTAACTGCCTTATTTCAGGTAAGGTTTCTGTAAACTCAAGCACATACAAGGCTTCTCCCAAGACTTCTTCAGTCTTCACTCTGGTCAAGTGACTGCTTTCCCCTCAGCTTCACCACTGACACACCTTGTTCACAGTTCTATCTTGAAGGCTGCAATCTTCCATCTACCCATTCACACACCTTGTCTCAAGTGATTTCAGCCCCTGCTTGTGGTCTTCCCTCAGCCTCTGCCTCTGTTAAGGTTTCTTCTGGCTTCTTCTCCTGCTATTTTCTGCAGCCTACTTCACTCTGGACCCTCTAGTCAATCAGTTCTTTCATGAGAATCACACACAGACATGCATATGTTTCAAACAAACGACCAATAGGCAAGTTTGGCATGTTCCCAATTCTACCAATTGAAATTTACCACCTTTTGATTCCATCCATCAGTATATAAGACAGGAGCTTCTCCTCACACATACTGTAGCCAGCTCTTTGTTTACCATAGCTACAAAATGACCTCTGTTGTTTGGCAGTCTGCCAACCTGTCATTTAAGCACTGTAACCTTCTATAGTCTAAGCCACCAGTAAAATACAGTTTTTTCCCCTTCCTTTACAATTAACCCTTCAACTCTCAGTTCTTCTTTCAAAACAAAGCACATCAACAACACATTTAACTTTTCCCTCAGCTGACAATGGTTTCTTCACAAAAACAATACTATTCAAAACAGCAACAACAAAATCAATATAAGGAATCGAAGGCAGAGCATTTTTTCTGGCAGATTCAGAAATCATAAAAGCTATCCAGTTTATTCAGTCACCTGCCAAAAACCCAAATAGAACAAGACATTTTTTCTAACCTTCTATAAAGAAAAAACCGAGCTGGCAGGTTTCTTTGAGGAGGGACTTCCACAAGAAATGTTTCACTGCAGGAAATGCCCTGCTCCTTGTGGTCATTGGTCTAGCATCTGGCAAAGATCATGGAACTCACATCAAGGTCCCTTCAGATGATATCAATGTACCCAGGAAAGTTCATACAGGAGAGGTGTTCTCTAAGATAAACTTGGCCAAGGCTATTCCAGGATTTAAAAGTTAACACCAACATTTTGAATTGTGCTTAGAAACAAATTGGGGGACCAGTACAGATCTCTTAGCATAGCTGTTATGTGCTCCCCATTGGCTCACTCCTACTAGTCAGTGGGCTGCCATATTTTGAACAAATTTAAGTTTCTTCAAAGGTTGGCATGTGTATTGCACATCAAAGAACTTACCCAGGCATCAATCAAAGTAGCCAAGTCACCATTTCCTAGAAGCAGTTGATACTGAAGAACCAACCCTAGCTGTGCTCTAAGATTTAACTTCCCCCCCACGCTTCTGTGGGGGGGGGGAGAGTTTGCGCGGGAGGGTGAGTGGAGAACGCGGGAAAAATGAGGTGATTTCACCTCCCAGCAGGGCCCGGGGCAAATTGGTTGCCCCCTTCCTATTGGCTATAAGGGTGGGGCACTGAGGCTATATCTATGCACAGGTGACCCCACCCAATGCCTCTCTTTTTCTTGCAGCTCCCTCCCTCCACGCCCGTTATGCAGTGTGAGCTCCTCTGGTCGCCTTTTGCGGGGCTGAGTAGGAATTTTGGTTCATTGTCCTAATTGGCTCGGGGCAGTGTACGCATTTTGCCTACTCCATACTGCAGATCCGGGCGGTGGTGTTCTTGTTTTGGGTTACCAGTTGAATTTGGTCACATTGGATTTAGGTTAGGCGGTAAGTGCGGTGAATAGGTAGTGGGGGTTAGGGTTTCGGTGTGCATCCCATGGCACCTTTGAAGGTGATTGGCAGGAACCCGGACTTCACCAATGTCAATGCCCTGTGGCTCCATTGCTGGGAGTTCGGGGAGCCTTTGGGGTCTGCACGGGTCACCCTCCTCGGTTGTCATGCGGCGCCGGGGGCGGTGGCTCATGGTAGATCCCCCAGCACTTCGTGTGTGGAATTCGAGAGTGGCGAGTCACTGCGCCACCCTCGAGTTTGGGATGTTTTCGCCCTGATGTGCTCCACTGGCCTCTTGGCCGGCCTTAGTTAATCCCGCACTTCACCTTCGCAGAACTCCGATTCAATAAATGTGGCCCTGTTTTCAAACCATTACAGTTGTCTCGTCTCTTCATTTCACCCTATACCCGCGCAAACCTAAGATTCCAAGAGCACTACTAGGTCCAGAAGCAACAGGGCTCTCCAACCTTGGGTCCCCAGATGTTGCTGGACTACAGCTCCCAGAATCCCTTGCCATTAGCCATGCTGGCTGGGTATGCTGGGAGCTGTAGGCCAGCAACATCTGGGGACCCAAGGCTGGAGAGCCCTGACTTACAAACTACACCAGATTGCTTAGGGAAGTGCACCCCCATCCAAAACAGAGGATCTACAGACTTTACAGATCAGTCAAATCTCCTATCATAATATCTCCATTTTCTCTGGAATAACTTTCAGTTTATTTCCCTTCATCCACTCCTTCACTGATCCCAGGCACCTGTTTAGCACATCCACTGCCTCTGCTGGGTCTGTTGAAAATGATACACAGAGCTAAGTGTCCTTAGTAATGATACTCCATCAAATCTTCAGGCAACCTCTCCTAGTGGTTTCATGTAGATATTAAACATCATAGGGGACAAGATGGAACCTTGCAGAATGCCACAGGGTAGCTCCCATAGGAAAGAGTAGGAGTCACCCAGCATTACCTTCTGAGACCTACCTAACAAACAAGATCATACCTCCAACTCAATCCTTTCAGGAGATCCAGAATGATACCATTTGACTGTACTGATGGCTGCTGTGAGGTCCAGGAGAATCTTAAGGGTCATATTCCTCCTGTTTATATCCTAGCATAAGTCATCCAGTAGGGTGACCAAAATGGTTTTAGTCCTGAAACTAGGTCTGAAGCAGACTGATATAGATCAGGATGATCACTATCATCCAGAACTCCCTGGAATTGCTTGCATTGCTACTACCTGTCTGATTACCTTGTCTCAAAATTATATAGAGACTGGCTGGTAGTTATTCACGTCCTGAGGGTTGTTTTTTTTTAAAAAAAAAATAACAATCATAACAATAATTAATAATAATCTTATAACTGCCTCCTTCAAAGGGACTACTTCACCCAGAAGAGAGACATTTACTACAGGATCTGTTCTGGATGTCACATGTTCATTCAGAATGAATTGGACTGAGAGGATTTTATCCACAAAGTGCCTCGAAAACATGTCACAGCACCCATAAGAATTTAAGCTAGGTTCTAATATGCCTCTCCCCTCTTGGAAAGCTCTGCTGGACAGCACTGTGTGGATCCAGTAGTGGCAGAGAGGGAATATTTCTTTGGAGCCATCATAGTCATAGAGTGGGCCTTCTAATGGGCTCTCACCTATGTTTGGTCAAAAATTTAGCAATCAGTGCATGTTAGGTGAGCTGCTGGAAATTGGCCAATGCTCTCTCATTGCAGTATACTTTCTGTCTACCCCTATTTTAAAGTGTAAGCAAAATATAAAGGTTATAGCATTATTAACTCACTGCCATTCATATTGCGCTCTTCAATTTTAATTGGGCACAATTAACCCCCAGAACCACAGAATAGATGAGAATATATGAAAAATGAACCAAGAAAAGCATCACATTAAAGCATTTCTAAGAAATCTTAATAGATGGCAATGTTAATTGCTTTGTTTTATTGTCAATTCTGTTTCACATTTCATTATGGAGTGAGGTCTAATATGGAGGGGAGATCATTTCCTGTCACACTGAAACAATTTATAAATAAGTCCAATGTTTTATTTGTACACATTTTCCGACTCTAAAAATTATTACAAAAAGTGCACTGTAAAAATCAGGATCTGGTCACAGATGGAATTAAATGTTGACTGTATTATCTCAGAAACAAGATTTTCTGCAATATGTTTGGATAAACTGTAATTGGACAGAAAAAAAACTTTGAATGAAGTTGGAATACATTAAGCAGCAATGCTTTTGAGTGAATGAACCATATATAATGAAATAAAAATGAGTTGATTTTTTCCCAAAGCAAAGATTGGAGTCTCATCAGAAAATGACCAGAAAATGAGACTATGCAGAGCTGAAATCTAAAATGTAGAAGTAGTCAAATAACAACATACTAGAAAAATCTAATCTTTCTTGAAAGAAGGCTTAGTTCTAAGGCTGTTAGTGTTTTCAATTGATTAAACATGGCCTTGACATATTTGGCAATGTGCAAAAATAATGGGCCTGTTTTCTGTGGTATCTAGGTGAACAAGGTCAGACTTAAAGCTTGAAACAAGACAACTTCAAGTCTAGAGTAAATATAAATGTGATATTGTAGAATCAGAATTCTACATACCGGTACTCAAAATGTGTGATGTAGCTCATGCAACTCAGATTGTTTGCATATTAAGTGACAAATAATTCAAAGAGACTGAAGAGGCTGCAAATTCAAAGCTATTTTTGCATTCTGAATTAATCTTAAACATGTTTACTTACCAGTAAATGCCTCTGACATAGAGTTCATACATGCACGTTCATCATTTGAGGACTGCAATATCAACAATAACATGCACACATATGCAACAGCCATCACAAATCAAGCACTACACATCATCTTCTTCTTTTTTGTGAGCACTTCACTTCACCTCACCTCACCTTAGACACATTTCCCAATGAAAGGAATTTACAATGCCGGAAAATTATACCACATGATTACGCTGCATGTATAGGTTGGCTGTTATACACAGATGCAGACGTCTGCGGTTTCAAACCATGTGCAGTACATTCCCTCCCACAGTCTTGGTGATGATCTTAAATCCCTATGTGGTCTTGGTCTTGCATACCTTATTTATTTACATTTATTAATCGCCCATCTGGCCGGCCACCGGCCACCCTGGGGGATGAGTACCAGTACTTATAGAGTACCTCCTCTCTTAGGTTCTTTCCCACCTTTTCAGAATGGTGAGAGGAATGGTGCACCATTCTTATTAGATATGAGCTTGGAGTTACACTTTTTCTGTGGGGGCATCCATTCTGTGGAATGCTCTGCTGGCTGTGACATGTTTTGCTATGCTATTGCTCTCTTTCCGGTGATTTAAGATGTGGCTTTTGGGGAAGGTTTTTGGTTTGAAGTAGAGGTTTCAGAACTGACATTTTCTACCGGGGTTTTGCTGATTCTGGGTTATTCTGTACTTAATTTTGACTGAGCTTGGAATCTGTTCCAAAGGGAGAAGTCTTGGGATATTAACATTATTTTTCAAGCTATGCAGAGTGAATACTAACTGGATGCCCTCTGGGCAGCCCTGGATTAACCATTAAGCAATATAAGCACGTGCTTAGGGCACCATGGGAAGGGGGGCACCACAGAGTACCAGAGTACCATAAAATTTTTGCATTTGCATTTTTCCCTTATAACAGTTTTATTAAAAAATGCATACAACAGTGATGAAAATTTGTATTTCTTTCTGTTGCCCTAGTTATAAGTAAGTAATTGACTTATATTGCTTGTTGCTATTTAGTGTTAAATAAATATAATAAAAACAGTTTATATTTAATATAGTTATGTGTTCTGGCGTGGGGGATGGCCTTGAAGAAAACTGGTTTTTTTTAAATGTCTTATTTCACCTTCAGCACTTCTTGAGTCTTCATGTCTTGCCAGCTAAGCAATGGAAGGGCCGAGCGGGCACCATTATTGGGCTGTGCTTAGGGCATCAGCTGGCCTTAATCCAGCCCTGCCTCTGGGCTACAGTGGTACTACTAGTATTGTGGAGACAAGCGTGTCTCTTCACACTACTGCTAGAACTTTTATACCAGACCATTTGAGCCACTGAGTCAAGTCCAAAGGCTTGTACAATTGGACCATTAATTCTACTAGTTGAAGAGAACACACAATAGGATTTTTACTTTACTGCTGGGAATCCTGAATTTGGAAACCAGAATGTTGCCTTACATAGTAATATGACAACGACGACAACGACGACGACGATGATAATAATAATAAAAAACATTTATATAGTGCACTGAAGTGTTCAAAGCTCTTCAGGTGCATTTCATCAATATTTGCTATAAATCCCTGTAAAATAGGACAGTATTTTTATTCCTTTATTGAAAACAGGGGCAGCAGGCTGAGAGATGATGGTTTACCCAAAGCCATCTAATGACGTCATGATGGCAGAAGTGAAATTTGAACCGGGAATTTCCTGGGTCACTCACAACCCAATGTCTCTTAGCCTCTAGACTGTAATGTTACAGATAACAAAAGCTATCATTACTTATTCAAATCAATATTGCAGTTAAAGAATTGCAGTTAAAAGATTATGTTTCAATTTTGAGAAATCCCATATATTGAATGTCACTTTAAATTGCATTATGTAAATATCAATGTTATTGTGGATTCTGTCTTTTCCAGTGTACTTTATCTGACCATAGCCTCCCCAGACAATTTAGAGAAGAGTGGGGCTCTCTTGTTGTGAATACTACCTCTGGGAATGAAGCAATTTTCCTAAAGAAAACATCATGGGGGGAAAGGGTGCAATCCCCTCGATCTCTCTCCACCACATGCCACAGTCCTGATCCAGAGAAGGGCTTGATGTCATTTCTGGTTTAAAACCTAGCATGGTGTATGTAACAACAATAGCTGATAAATAAGAAAATATTTTAGATGGTTCTGCCCAATTTCAATTTAATTGCCTTTTTGTGTTTGTTATGAAAGCAGTGAGTGACTACAGTGTACCTTAATTCCCTAAAAGTTATGGGACAAGTCAGAAGACTAAACAGATGTATTGTGTGGGTTTGCATGACACCCTAAGCCACGTGGGAATTTTAGCCATGCACTGTGGCTAAATTCCTCTGCGCCCGACATACGATCAGGGACAGCAGGGTTAGGGTACCGCCTCTTCCTCCCCCCCTTGCTCCTTCCACCACTATCTCGGGGGACACCACAGGAGCACTGAGGGAAGCAGAGCAGGGATGAAAGCTGCCCAAAAGTGCCCAAGCAGCACTGTTGGGCAGCTTTCAGAGGCTCCCCACAGCCCTTCCTGTTGCCGCTGCTCAGCGGCTCCTCTGGGTAACAGGGAAGGAGGCATAAACTGCTTCATTCTCATTCCCCCATCCCTCCCCCCTTCTCCCTGATGCCTCTTGACAGTGGCACCAGGGAGAGGGGGGAATGGGGCAGGGGGAAAGAATGGGAACTTACTTGGGAGTAAGCCTAGCTGAGCGGGTCGTTCCAAATTACTGTTGCTGCAGCAGCCGAAAGCAGCTCCTCATCAGTTGGGGGAGGGGGGAATTCTCCCTGTCAGTGCTACATGCAGTGCTGACAAGCAGAATCACCCCCACTGGTCCCAGAGGACCTCGCCAGTGGGAGGGGGGCATTTGCTGGGCTTAGCTTCCTTGAGAGGAAGTGACGCCCAGCGGCTCCTTCCCCCACTGCATGCTGCCTCCCCAGGCCCCAAATGGGGGTTGAGCTGGTGGCACACAGCAGACCCTGGCGGCTTCCCCCTGTGCTCCTGCTGATGCTGGGAGAGCAGGATTGCTCATGTGCAATCCTGCTCTCCTGGCATTGACAGGTGTGCAGGGGGAACCAGTGACAGCCAAGGCAAGTGCAGCTTGGGCACTTTGGCAGCTGTCATTGGCCAGAGCCCCTTGACCAGAGCGGCAACCTTTTCTGCTGCTCTTGCTAAGGGGCTCTATAGCTTTTTGGCTTGACTACTATGACTTAGCATGCTGTCCGAGTTTGGACAACATGCTAAGCCACTTAGGGTTTACTTAAGGGTTTAGGAAATATGATCTTTGAGCCCCAAGCTTATTTGGCTGAGTTGACTTTTCCGAAGTATAGGAAGGCTTTTACGTTAGCCAGATTTGATGTCTTGCCCTCTATGCTCTTGGAGGGGAGATATCAGGGAATACCATTTCATGATCGTCTCTGTCCCTGTATGAATGGGGAAGTTGAAACTGTGGGTCATGTACTTTTATACTGCCCCTTCTACTGGGATCTTCGTAAAGATCTTATTTTACCTATTTTATATAACTGCCCGGGCAGAACTGAAAAATTTTACATTTCCTTGCTACTCTCTGATAAGGTTCCACAGATTACTAATAAAGTGGCTAAATTTTGTGCATATGCTGTAACTTGCCGCACGTTCTTAGCCTCTGACTGATACAATTTTGATGTAAAATTATGAACCCTATACACTTCAGATGTATGTTGGTGTACAGCAGTTATGTTTGTAGCATGGATTGTTTATCTGTTATAATGTTTTTTTGCTGGTTCTGGTCAATGACCGTAATAAACATTCATTCATTCATTCATTCAAACCCTAGAACAAGCCATGGCTACGTGGGGTGGTTTATAAGCCACACCAGGGTTGCTTATAAACCACCCCGCAGGAAGCACCCTGGGTTTGCGCGACACGCTAAGCCATGGTGAGAACAAGCATGCCAATTTGATCATGTGAATGAGGTCTTAGCTGTGAAATAATTCCCAATGAAATCGCCCCCCCCCCATAATCAATTACCTATTTTTGAAGCAAGGGTCACTAAGCAACCATCTCTGTTGTTCTCAATTTAGGCAAGGGCCATAACTGAGGCAGAACACATGGCTTTCATGATGTAAAGGTCACAAATTCAATCCTTGGCATCTCCAGGATAGAAAAGACCTCTCTCTGAAAACCTGGAGAGCTGCTGCCAGTCAATGTAGACCATACTGAGCTAGATGGACTAATGGTCTGACTTGTTATAAGGCAGTTTCCTGTATTCAGCACTCCAACAAGGAATCATCACAATGCTATATATATGATATTGATTATTCAAGCTGTCATGCCAGAGCCTCAAAACCTTCTGCATGACAACAGCATGCTTTAAACATAGCTAAAAACAACAACTGACTTTCACTTGGAGACTCTAAACTGCTTTCAGCATCTCTTGTCACTAGTACTCACAAAGCCAGCTGCTGTTAGTTACTAGGGTAACATGCATCAAGAAAGAAGTATTCTAATACCTTTCAAGGTTGAGAGGCTGTATATTATCTCATTCTCATTGTCAAATCAATCCAAAACTTGTCCCTGGGCAAAAGGAAATAATTGTTTGGGTGACATTTAAAAAGTTTCCCCTCTCTCTTTATTTAATTTTGTATTTGTTTTTAATTAGATTGGTTGTTACCTCTACATAATTTCCCTTTGGTTCCAGTGGATCATCTTAGGGCTTTTCTTCCATCTTTTTCAAGTGGTGTGGGTTTATAGCCGCCCCCCCACATGCTGTGTTTCCCATCAGTGCCATTTTAGCAAATTGTTAACTTTCCCTAGAACTTTGTTAATGTTAAAAAACCCCTTTAGCCAACATTTTAAAGAAGTTATTAAAGTAATCACGCAATAGTGCTTAAATGAAAAAAATACACGATTTAGCACAAATTTATTTATTTATTTATTTTATTATATTTATACCTCACCTTTTTTCCTGCAAGGAACCCAAGGCGGCTTACATAATTCTCCTCCTCCTCCTCCTCCTCCTCCTCCTCCTCTCCATTTTATCCTCACAACAGCCCTGTGAGGTAGGTTAGGCTAGAAGACAGCCTTCCCCAACCTGGCCCCCTCCAGATATGTTGGACTACAACTCCCATAATTCTCAGCCAGCATGGTGGCCAATGATCATACTGGCTGGCAATGATTGGAGTTGTAGTCCAATACATCTGGAGGGGGCCAGGTTGGGGAAGGCTGATATATATACACACAAAAGTCACTATACATTTGAAGTATTGAAAGTCAACTTAAATTCCACATGAAGCTTACAGAAGAGCAATGAAGGGAGAGTGCTCCCCCCTTACATTTAAGGGGTTACATTTAACTCCTGTCAGGAGTTTATAAGGGGGAGCTTCTGCCTTCAGCTGTAGATCTGAATCAATTTTTGTAGTCCCTTTCATCCTGTTGATTGTGAAGCCATAATCCTTGTGAATCTATGCATTTTTTCAAGTAACATTCTGAATTTGTTAAAATTCAGATATAGATGCAGAAAGAGCAATATACGCATGAAATTCAGCTCACTTCGCAATGCTAACCTACTGATTCAGTTCTTCAGTTCTTCATTCTGTGGCTGATTCCTGTAGTTTAGCAGTGATGCAGGGATATCAGCCACAATGTTGTGAGTTTCAAAGAATTTTAACGGAATTCTGTGCAGAATAATCACAGATGCAAAACAGAAAACAAAATGCATTGATGTTATGGCCGCAGCTATTGAATGTAATGGTTAATCCAAGTTTAATCTGAATTCACTATCTTTTCTTGTCCAAGGTCTAATGTGAATTCTTTCTGCAGAAACAAGATACGGCTTTGCTGAACTAGAATGCTGGACTAGTGTCTTTTGTCTGATCCACTATGGCTGTTCTTATGTTCACAGAAAGAGACTAAACACTGGAAGAGCTGCCCATAGGTTTTGCAGGATTAAGCTCCACTGCCATTGTAGCTTTCATACAGGACATTATGAGATTATTGAGGGCTGTATCCGATGGCGCCTCTGCACTAGTGGAAAGTGCTTCTGCTGGAGCAAGACTGGGCATCCTATTTTCCTCAGTTCCCTTCCCTGCTGCAGGCCTCTCCTCCATATTCCATTCAGTTTCAGAAGGTTCCCTAACCACCAGGAGCAGCTTTTCAAGGGTTGCAGGAGTGGGGCTCAGCAAAAATCAAGTGCCCTTCCTTGAGCAAGTGGAAGTGCTTTCTGCTAGCATAAAGCCACAGTTAGATACAACCCTGAATGTCCAAAACATTGTAACTGCTGAGGGGGAGGCTCAGTCATAAGATGTTGACAGCTTGTTTGGGAAAATCTTGAGCAGAGCCTATTGATCGGAGCAGAAAAGAGGAGACAGTTGATGCAGGAGTCCTACACAGAAAGGGAGAGTGAAGGTGAGAGAGCCAAGGTCAGCCCAGGATGCAAAATGGTAGACTGAAGCACCCAATATGTCTAGATATGCTGGACTGATGTCTGATGTTGCAAATGAGAACCATCTAGATTTCCCTTAGAGCAGAGCAGTGCTATTCCTTTCCTTTCCTTCTTGTTCCAGTTGGCTCCTGGAGTCCACACAGAGCAGCACAGGAAATACTGGGGAATAATTGCCTCAGCCTGTCCTATCAAGGAATAAATCTGTTGGTGAACAGGACTCTAACCTGCCTCTTAATGGTGCAGGCTGAAGTTCTTCTTCACAAGAAGAACTGTATTTTACTCCTGTTTTACTCCTAAAAAAAAAAAATGTCTAGAGGAGAATCCCCTCCACCCCGCTCCTGCCTGGGTGTGAAATGAACGAAACCAGAAATTATTTGTAACTGGAAGGGTTGAGGCTGAACCAGACTTGAACTTGAACCTGCTTCTCTCCAGTAGATCCACTGAAGAGAAATCTCTACGCACCTTGCTTCTTGAAATAAGGGGATATATGTGCAAGAAACCACCCCAGTCTGCCATTTCTAGTGTTCCTTGCACAATTTTTGTCCAGACACTGTGAGGAATGTTATGGGGGTAGTGGGGGTACTACTAGTGAGTACCTCTTCAATGTGGTATTCATTTCTCAGCAACACAAGCAAAAATGGAGCCCTTATCACCATCCAGAATACGGTGAAGATTGTATCAGGTATTTCTTGGACCAACACTGGGAATAAACAAGGTACAGGGCAGGGACATCCTTAATATTAGGCTAGCATCTGCCATCTTGTTAGGTCCCATTAATAACAAGTAAATGTCATTAATGGGACCTAACAAAATAGTTGCGCAGTACCTTTTGATTGGTAGCCCTAGGAGTGTCTGTTTGGAAGAACCTCTAGGAGTCTAGTAGCTTATGAGCTTCACCAATTGGGGAAAAATGTTTCATTTCTAATTCAAAATTTCTAACAGGACATGTATATCAGTGGGTGAGTGGCTGTTTCCTGTTTTTGGGAGACTAAGCGAGTGATTAAGTACACTGAGACTACACCAATGCTTAGTGATGAAATTGTTCCCTCAGGAGCTATGCAAGTAGTAGGAAATAGTATTTAAATAGATACAGGATACTACTTATATATTCAGTGTAAACGTGAAGGGTGGGAAAGGTGGCAATGAGCTTTCTGTTACCTCACTAATTTAACAAAAAGATGCGATCAATAAGCAATCATTCTGCGGTTCATGGATATCACCTATTGGTCACTCCTGATCATGAGGAAACTAGTACCCTTCAGGCTGCACAAATTGCGATGACAATGACTGCTTTTGGGACACAGAGTGAAATTAACTTCTAGGTTATCCCCGTCAAGGGCCATTAAGTCCTGAACTATGAGGGACACTGTGAACAAGTCATATTTTAGCCTCCCCTGAGCACGAAGCAGGCAGGTTCTGCTCTGTCCCTCCAACCCTGACCTTCACTGAAATTTATGTGGAAATGAAAAGAGAAAAAGGAGGCTGTAGTCCCTGCCAAACTCTGATGATGTGACTCATTTTAATTATTAGTATTTGGAAATTAAATGGCCTGAGGCTTGTTCGGTAGTTTGTTACAGGCACCAAAAAGAAATAAAAAATGATTTAAGCTGGCTTCAGGATCCTAGTACCTTTTTACAGCAGGTGTTGAGCAAAGCACTCATTTTTCTTTTTACAGAATGTCCTTGTAAGCATAATAACAATTAGGAAGCTAGGCCTTCACATCAAGATCTCCTGTTCTCTCTGACATTCCTCCTCAGGCTACTTCATTACTTATAATTTTATCAACAAGCTTCTCACCAGCCTATTTTTTAAAAATGGCTTTGAATAATAACATCATATGGCTTCTTTAAAAGCAGAATATCTAAGGGACTGCACCAATAATGCTGAATGATGAGCTAACTGGATTTCTTTTCCCACAAACATATTCTCCTTGCCAGTCCGTATGCTCAGAATGTTTATTAATGAAAATGAGTGCTCAAGTCATTCCACATAGAAGAAGAGTTGGGATTAAACTGAACCTGCCTGAGTATTAAGATCTGCAGGAGAGGCCCTTGAGAGCGCCATCATTACCCGCAGAGGCCAGTTTATTGGGCACTCATGAAGGGGCTTTCTCCTGTTTATGGTGATCTGTAATTATTTCTATTGCATTTTTTGAATATTATATTTAGTGTTTTTTGATATTTTGTAAATTATATTTACTTTTCTGATATTTTGTAAATTATTTTTTGAATATTATATTTAGTGTTCTTTGATGTTTTGTAAATTATATCTACTGTTATTTATTTTTCATGTTGTGAGCCGCTTTGGGCACATTTTTTGTGGAAAAGCGGCATAAAAATAAACGGTGATGATGTGTTGCCCCCAAAGTATGGAATGTGTTCCCCCCAAAATTACGATTGGCCTGCAGTCTCTTGCCCTTTAGAAAGGTGGTAAAGGCTCATCTTTTCAATGTTACCTTTCAAAATGTGCAGCTTTAATGTTTTAACTTTTTCTAATGTTCTTGTTTTTATTGTCTTAAGGTTTTATTGTTTTAAATTGTTGTATATGGCCTTGATGGCTTTTAAATATATAAGCAGTATATAATAATAATAATAATAATAATAATAATAATAAATAAATAACAATAAATTAATTAAATGCTTTTCTATGGGCCAATATGTGGGGACATGTCCTTATACTATCTCACTTTGTCTCTGCTGTTATCTTGACTATAGGCTTGGCTCTATTTTCAATTCAATTTTAGATTTTAATCCCATCCTTTTTCAAAGGCCCACAGCAAGTGTGTATGTTTTAAAACATAACAGATTATTGTACATAAAAACAGATGTTATGGTGGCTGGTTGGCTGTTGCTTTGTTGATAGATCCAGGTTGGTGGCTGAAGTTTTATCAATGGAAGCTAATGATAGGAGAAGGTCTCTTGATAGCTGAGCATCTCTATTGAGTGTTTTAAATGAGAACCCATCAGAGCTTGGAGAAAATGACACCTCTCCAGCCGAGGGGGACAAAAAACACACACTGCAGTTTGAACAGGCTGAGACCTGAGAGTTTCTAGCTGGACTTAGCTGAAAACTGGGGTACAGTCTTCAGGAGTGGGGTACATCAATTGCTCCCTGTGAAATTGGATCTACAGAGCCAGTTCACATGACGCACCAGGCTCATCGTGGGTTGTTTAACCCACGATGACCTACAGTGCATGCTGGGTGTCATTTTGAATATGCAACCCCAATTGATTGCATATTTGATGAGTTATTTGTTATGTGAGCGTTGTTTAATTCTCAAATAACCCATGGTAATTCTCAAATAACCCATGTTCGCGTGAGACAGCAGCCTCCCAATTGCCTTGATCAGGGGTGGCATACTCAAAATACCACCCAGCATACGCTGTGGCTCGCTGTGGGTTAAACAACCCCCAGTGAGCCTGGCATATCATGCGAATTGGGCCAGCATCTGCTACCAGGAGTGTATTTGCCTCCACTAAGCCCTGCTTGTGCATTTATAAATAAAGGCACCATGCATCTCCAGTTCTTTCATAGCCAAAGGAAACTATGCTATAGCACTGCCCTTGGCATTTCTCACAACTTGTGGAAGTAAAACACTATTTCCTTCAGTCACAAAGCTAGAAACTCAGTCCCTTCAAACCAAACTCAAGTTTGCCCAAGCCTTTCAAAGCCAGGGAAGAACACTAGGGTTTGGGTAGTCCTAAGGCTTTTCTACAAGAGGCTTTTAACCCACCACTTTACCGAGGCTTCTGCTGCTGGATTCTTTGTGGGATTAGATCAGCTCTTTTACACACGTTTTTTCCTGGGTTTTTTCTTTCTCTGCCTTTCTATATGTTCCATTACACAACCACTAGGTGGCATTGTGGTATAGCAGAATTGTGCAAATACACTAGGGTTTCATGCTGCCATTCACAGATATACCGGACTTTCCTCGTTAGGAAAAAAAATCCAAAAATGGTTGCAAAGAACAGGACAGGCCCTGGAGGATGATGTTGTCATGTAAAACACCTGCTGTCAGGGTTCCACCTGTACCAGGACACCTTGATCAGCTCCTTAAAGATATTTTGCCTCTTTAAGAGCCCCTCCTGTATCAGGATGCCAATTCTCTGCCTTTTACCTTCTCTTCCCAGTAACGTGGGTTTAGACTTTAGGCGTGGTGCAAAAGAAACTCCAAACAACTTGATGTTAACAATAACTGCTTACTTTAGTAAATTTTGGTATAGTAGATTCACAATAACTTAAGGTAATTACACAATTAGAGCTGTATACTTTCAAAAAGCAGGTATAATAGAAATAAAAGAAACAATAACACACTTCTCTCTAACCTAGCTACTCTTTCACCTGTATGCCTCAGTTAAGAGATTCCTTTCCCAGCCTAGCCCTGGATGTTCTGCAGTTTTCAGTGATATTCAGTCTCTGCTTTTCTGTGTCAGTGCCTGCAGCTCCTCTCCTCTCTCTGCAGCTTCTCTCCCTCTGCTGCTTCTGCCTCCCCTTTATATAAACTCTCACAACTTTAGGAGGCTACAATCAGGTGACCTCAAACTGGGGAAACGAAACTTAATTCTATTAAGGGGGAAAGGTGACTCTAACTCCATTTGGGAAAAAAGGAAACTTTAACTCCATGAGGGGAAAATCAAACTCATGAATGCCCCCCTCCCATCAGGAGATGTTTGGGCCTACAGGCTTCATCCTAACTCAAGCCTGTGTAGGCCTCAATCCTTCATACCTGCAAACTACCATGAGTGAGGAATCATAAGCGCACAATAAATGTCTTGTGTAGAAAGGCTTGTACTCTCTCTGCTCCCTCCCTTCATACCAAAATCACATTGACCCATTGCTTATTCCATGGCTCTCAAATAAGATGTAATTCTTCACACCTGAGCCTCTACCTCTCACACAGAGGGATCATACATCCATTTCCAAGCTTAAATCCCCCCCCCTCTTGTGGTGTGTGTCCATAACCATCCCTGTCCAATCCTGACAGCTAGGAAAGACATATAGTAAACCCTCTGATACTCCCAAACTCCAACAGCTATTCCAATTGCATATTAGAACAACTTCTCGCAGAAGCCAACTCCAGAGCTGGGAGACCTCCAGGTGCAACCCTCTGACTGGGGGATGTAATGTGGACCTTCTCCTTTCTTCTGATTGTGTAAATGAATAACCAATGAAGGAATTATTACACTGGTAAAAATATTTAACCATTTAAATATCTGTAAATATTAATTGTGACCTTTTACTAATTCTTCTCCTTTTGTTAAGTACATAACAAGAGCCATGCTGGATCAGACCAAGGGTCCATCTAGTCCAGTATTCTGTTCATACAGTGGCCAACCAGCTGCCCATGGGAAACCCACAAACAGGACAGGAGTGCAACAGCACCCTCCCGCCCATGTTCCCCAGCAACTGGTATACATAGGAATACAACCTCTGATACTGGAGGTAGCATATAGCCATCAGGACTAGTAGCAAATGATAGCCTTCTCCTCCATGAATTTGTCCAATCCCCCTTTAAAGCCATCCAAATTGGTGGCCATCACTACATTTTGTGGAAGTGAATTCCGTTGTTTATGCGCTGTGTGAAGAAGTACTTCCTTTTATCTGTCCAAAATCTCCCACCAATCAGCTTCTTGGGATGACCCCAGGTTCTAGTATTATGAGAGAGGGAGAAAAATGTCTCCCTATCCACTTTCTCCACACCATGTATAATTTGTATCATGTCTCCCCTTACTTGCCTTTTTTCTAAGCTAAATAATCCCAGTTGTTGTAACCTTTCCTCATAGGGGAGTTACTCCAGCCCCTTGATTACTTTTAGTTGCCCCGTTCTGCACTTTTTCCAACTCTACAATATCCCTTTTTAGATGTGGTGACCCACAATAATCTAAGTGTGTTCACACCATAGATTTCTATAAGGGTAGTATGATAATGGCAGTATTATTTTCAATTCCTTCCTAATTATGCCTAACGTGGAGTTTGCCTTTTTCACAGCAGCCGCATACTGGGTTGTCATTTTCATTGAGCTGTCCACCACAATTCCAAGATCTCTTTCTTTCTTGATCAGTCACCGCTAGCTCAGATTCCATCAGCTTATACTTGAAGTTGGATTTTTTCCCCCCAATGTGCATCACTTTACACTTGCTTACATTGAACTGCATTTGCCATTTTGATGCCCATTCTCCCAGTTTTCTTTTAACCACCGTAAATAATTTGGTATCATCAGCAAACTTGGCCACTTCACTGCTCACTCCTAATTCCAGATCATTTATGTATAAGTTGAAAAGCATTGGTCCCAATACAGATCCCTGTGGAACCCCACTGTTTACATCCCTCCATTGGGAAAATTTACCATTTATTCTTACTCTCTGCTTTCTGTTCTTTAACCAGTCACTGATCCATAAGAGGACTACTAAGTTTGCTCTGGAGTCTTTGGTAAGGTACTGTGTCAAAAGCCTTTTGGAAGTCCAAGTAAACAATGTCTACTGGCTCACTCCTGTCCACATGTTTATTGACACTCTCAAAGAACTCTAAAAGGTTAGTGAGACAGGACTTACCTTTGCGGAAGCTATGTTGATTCTTTTTCAGAAGGGCTTGTCCTTCTATATGCTTACTAATTTTATCTTTAATAATACTTTCAACCAATTTACGTGGAACAGTCATTAAACTAACCAGCCTGTAATTTCCCAGGTCCCCCCAGATTGGTGTTACATTGGTGTTACATTGTACAGTGTTTTGGTCTTCTTACAAATATCCTGATCCTCGAACACTCTATGTTTCATTCGAGAAAACACGGCACTTGCGGAGCTCAAACGATGCTGGATTTCACTGTCGATGAAGCCATTGTATTACCAACTTTATTGTATGCCTGCGAAACATGGACTATCTATAAACGTCACTTCCACCTCCTTGAAAGATTTCATCAACGTTGCCTCCGGAAAATCCTGCGAATTACTTGGGAAGATAGGCGAACAAATGTCAGTGTACTGGAAGAAGCAAAGACTACTAGCGTTGAAAAAATGATCCTTCAACGCCAACTTCAGTGGACCGGTCATGTTGTTCGAATGCCTGACTGCCGTCTCCCAAAGCAGTTACTTTATTCCCAACTCAAGGATGGAAAGCGGAATATCGGTGGTCAATATAAGAGGTTTAAAGATGTTCATAAGGCTAATCTAAAAAAATGCAGTATAAACATCGAAAACTGGGAAGCTCTGGCCCATGAACGATCTAACTGGAGGTTGGCCTTTCACAAAGGTTCCATGGACTTTGAAGAAGCCCGAGTGCAAGGTGAAAGGGAGAAACGTGCTAAGCGAAAAGCACGGCAAACGAATCCTTCACAGGACCATCTTCCATCTGGTAACCTGTGTCCTCACTGTGGGAAGCTGTGTGGATCTAGAATTGGCCTCCACAGTCACTTACGGACCCATCGCTAGAGTCTACACAATCTTCTTTAGAATTTCCTCCTTTTATCCTGGAAGACAATCTTACTCGGTCACGAGTGATCGCCTGATGATGATGATGACATTGTACACCATACATTCTCCAATCCTCTGGTACATGTTACATATTTTTGTCAGAAGATCAGCAATTTCATATTTGAGTTTTTTAAGAACTCTAGGATAGATACCATCTGGGCCTGGTGATTTATTAACCTTCAATTTGTCAATAAGGTTGAGAATATCTTTTGTCACCACTATTTGCTTCAGTTCCTCAGACTCCCTTCCTGAAAACATCAGTTCAGACACAGGTATCTATCCTATATCTTCTGCAGTGAAGACAGATGAAAAGAATTCATTTAGCTTCTCCACGATCTCCTTATCCTCCTTTAGTACTCCTTTAACTGTATTATCATCCAATGGTCCAACTGCCTTCCTAGCTGGTTTCTTGCTTCTGATATATTTAAAGAATTCTTCAGTGTTGTCCTTGATGTTGTTAGTGATATGCTCCTCCAAATGCATTTTTGCATCTCTTATTGTCTCCTTGCATCTCCTTTGTGCAAGCGTGTGCTCCCTTTTGTTTTCCTCATTTGGGCAAGACTTCCATTTTCTGAAGGAAGCCTTTTTCTTTCTGATAGCTTCCTTGATCTTGCTCGTTAACCATGCTGGTAACCTCTTGGATTTAGTGCTACCTTTCATAACCTGGGTTATACATTCTAGCCAAGCTTCTATTATTGTGGTTTTACAATACTCCTTAACCATGGTGGTGACCTCTTGGATTTGATGCTACCTTTCCTAACCTGCGGTACACATTCTAGCCAAGCTTCTATTATTGTGGTTTTAAGTAACCTCCAAGCATTTTGAAGGTGTTTAACTCTCTTGACTCTGCATTTTGACTTCCTTTTTACCAGTTCCCTCATTTTAAAAATGTTCCCTCTTTTGAAGTCAAATGTGACTGTGTTGGACTTCCTTGTCAATTTTCCATTTAAATATATATATATTAAATCTGATAGCACTGAGGTCACTGTTTCCAGTTGGTTCAACAACATTTACATCTTGTACTAGGTCCTGGGTAACACCATTTAGGATTGAATGCAGGGTCGCCTCCTCTCTGGTTGGTTCCATGACCAACTGTTTAGGGCACAATTATTTAGGGCTTCAAGAAATGTAACCTCTTTGTTGTGACTGGAACATGCATTTATCCAGTCAATGTGAGGGCAATTAAAGTCACCCATTATGATAACACTTCTTTGTTTGTAGGCCTCCATGTTCCTAAAAGTTATATCCATATTAGAAATTAGAGATAAAATTATTAAAATGTGGTATCCTAATTAATTAATTAATTAATTCACACCTTTTCCTTTGTTCCATTATAAGTGATATGTACAGTCCCTTAGTGATGTACAGTCCCGTAGTACAAACAATGAAGGCAAAGAAGGGAAATGCTATTTTGGGCTGCATTTATAGAAGTATAGCTTCCAAATTGCGGGAAGTGATATTTCCCCTTTACTCAGCACTGGTTAGGCCTCATCTTGAGTACTGCATCCAGTTCTGGGCACCACACTTTAAGAAGGATGTAGACAAACTGGAGAAGGTTCAGAGGAAGGCAACAAAGATGATTAAGGGACTGGAAACAAGGCCCTATGAGGAGAGACTGAAAGAACTGGGCATGTTTAGCCTTCAGAAGAGGAGACTGAGGGAAGATATGATACACTCTTCCAGTACTTGAAGGGTTGTCACAAAAAGGAGGGCCAGGATCTCTTCTCGATCATCCCAGTTTGCAGGACACGGAATAATGGGTTCAAGTTACAGGAACCCAGATTCCACCTGAACATCAGGAAAAATTTCCTGACTGTTAGAGCAATAAGACAATGGAACCAATTACCTAGGGAGGTGGTGAGCTCTCCCACTCTGGAGGCATTCAAGGTGAAGCTGGACGGCCATCTGTCAGGGATGCTTTGACCTGGATTCCTGCATTGAGCAAGGGGTTGGACTCGATGGCCTTGTAGGCCCCTTCCAACTCTATGATCTATGAAATGTATGGAATCTACTTTTCTATGATTCTATGATTCTAGGGCATGCAAAGAGGCTCCCAGGTTTTGAAACTCCTTCTTCGTAGGTCTGAAAGAGTCTGACTTCTGGTATACTATTTTCCCCTTAAGTTCACAAAACCAGTGCATTGCCTAAGGGAAAAAAATCTAAATACGTAGGATTGGATCCCGACTTACAAAGCACTCTTATACATGTCTACTCAGAAGTAAGACCCACTGACTTCAATGTTACTTACACCCAGGTAGTAAGTGTGTATAGTATTGCAACCTAAGTAAGGTCCCCTTGGAATCAATATGAAAAGTTAGTCATGAAAAGTTAGTGAGCAAACTGTGGTTTAAAACAATCCCTCCAAACCAGGATTGCAAACCACAGAGGGAGGAGGAATGAGCAAGCATGGAGCTCATTCATGATCCTCCAAACCATGTTATGGAAGATCCTTTGAATGCAGCCAATGGCTTCTGCATATGCACAAAGGCGTTGAATAGATTCACACATGCACAAAAAAGCAAACTGCTGCTTATGCATGTCAACAAATTCAATTAGAAGAACTCCCATTGAAATTAATGGGAACCCATGTTGAGAATGCCAACTTAGATGATAGATGCCAAGCAGTGTTGGACATGTTCAGCTGGAACCAGTGCACTGTAGGCAGCTTTGGAGCTCAGCAGCTATAATCATTTGGTGATTATATTAATTGCCTACTTGTAAGAGTTAGAGTTACTGATAGGAGAGCAACTTTGAGATTTTTGTTTTTTAAAATGTGGTGACATTCACCAGAAGAAAGACATTATGCCAAATTGCAGCATGAACTAAACTGAAAAAATTAGGAACTGATCATCCATTTATTCACATTGGGCCATTCAGCAGCAATAACATCATCATGTAATAATTTTAAAGTTCTGTGTTTTTCCACTTAAACTGGTTTAGTTTTAGAGGAGTGAGTGCATGCGTGAACCTGATATTTTAGCTGCTTTCCAGATAATGTACCACAAAGACACCCTATGCTATTCTTACCTCTAAAATGCCAAACACGAATTAGAGCAGCCACACACATTTCATAAACTTTGGATCTGGTGTGATTTTCAGATTTCAGTGTGTTTCTAAAGAGATAACAAGTTTGCAATCTTTATTCCAGTAAAAAGAGATGGGTCTTAGGGAAAATATCAAGCAGTGAAGATAAAGAATGTTAAGGATCGAGAGCCAGTGTGGCATAGTGATGAGAGTGTTGGACTGGGACTCAGGAGATCCGGGTTCTAGTCCCCACTCTGCCATGAAGTTCACTGGGTGACTTTGGGCCAGTCACGGACTCTCAGCCTGACCTACCTCACAGGGTTGTTGTGAGGATAAAATGGAGGAGGAGGAGGAGGATTCTGTAAGCCGCCTTGGGTTCCTGGAAAGAAAAAAGGCGGGGTATAAATCTAATAAATAAATAAATAAATAATAATAAATAAATAAATAATAAATAAATAAATAAAAATCATCATCATCATCATCATCATCCTAGTGCCCACTTAATTCTTCCTCTATACTTTGATGAGGGGAGAAGAGGACAAAAGTAATTTTGCACAAGAGCCACTTTACCTTAATGTTTTTATAAGCAGCTCACCTTAAGCTATGCATCAAAGGGTTGATCTACTTTTACATTCACCACACCACACTTTTACATTTACCACAGTGTAAAACTTCACTCATGTAGCACGTATTATACTTGAAGACTGGAACCCCAGACATCAAGCTTTAAAAATGATCTGGTAATTGCTGTGGTTATTTTTCTGTATTGGTTAATTTTATAGTATAATCAGGATTGTACTGTACTTGTTGTTCCAAAGCCTTTGATATTGATTGGCTGAGCTGCTGTAATGGCACTGAATATCTACAAACATTTCAATTTTTTTCAGAATATTTGAGGTCCAATTTCTGTGAGGGATGGGATCGAAACTTCACAGAGACCCTGTGATAAGAGGACTTTAATGGGGTAGCCTGATGACCGAGGTCCTAGTAAGTAACATATATTTTTATTTCTATTTATTTACAAAATCTTACAGAGAGAAATGGATGGTAGTAGAGATGGGAGAAGCTGTGTTGGAGATCTGAGCATCATCACTTTTGAGGGATATTAGCTAACAGTGAACTGATGCATCTTTGGAAAGCAATTCAAAATCTTTTTTTTTTTTTTTGTACAAACGTCTATGACTGGAAAATCCCAGGTGCCTGATTGGCTGCCCCCTAGAAATCTCAGAGGCTAAGGACTGGAAATATTTAATCAACCATATGCAAATATTTTGATGCTGGTGACTAGGGGTGGTGCTGCCTGCGGTGGGAGGTCACCCTGCTACCCTCCCCTCTTCTCTCCCTCCCCAGCCTTGATGGTGGTGGTGGCCAGCCATCACCTCCTCCTCCTCTTTCTCCCTCCCCCTGATGACAATGTTGATGGTGGCGGCCTCTTTCTCCCCCGCTCCATTACTGCCCTCTTTTCTGTCCCCACAGCCATGACCATGACAAAGGTGGTGGCCACTGCCCTCCTCCCTCCTCCTCCTCCTCCTCCTCCTCCTCCTCCTCCTCCTCCTCCTCCTCCTCCTCCTCCTCCTCCCTTCTCCCCCTGCCATTGACCTTTCTTCTCTCCCCCCTCCCCCAGCCATGGTGGCGGCTAGCCACCCATTCCTCCACCCTTTCCCCCAATGACGATGATGGCAGGTACTGCTGCCCTCTCTTCTCTCTCTCCCCTCCCCTCTGACAGGACAGCTATGGTACTCCTCTCTTCTTACCTTTCCTGATGGTGGACACAGTCAGTAGTCATTGCCCTACACAGCCCTCCTCTGCTCTGCACTCATCATCCCCCCTGCGATCAGGAGTTCTTCCTGAGAGTGAGGCATTGGTGGGGAGGTGGCCTTGGAGATTGCCTGTGTGGCATGGCAGCATAGGCAATCTCCAGGGCCACCTCCCCGCCAATGCCTCACTCTCAGGAAGAACCACTTACAGAGAGGCATTTGTGTTGCACTCTCTGGAGAGCTGTGCTAGCCACCCCCTCTTCGGAGCAGCTGGTGGGGCTTCCCAAGTTGTTTACACACTTGATACCACACTCTGAGGGGTCCTCAATGTGAGGTACTAGGTGGGTTGTCCTCCTGAGAGCTGTGCCAGCCGCTCTTGTCGCAGCAGGAGAGTGGCCAGCATGGCTTTCTGGAGCACCAGGTGGGGCATGCAGTTCTCCCAGAAGTGGGATCCACTGCCCTTCAGGTGTGTGTGTGTGTGTGTGTGTGTATGGGGGGTGTTGTTGTTGTTGTTGTCCAACCTGCTTCATGGAAGGGCTGGCCCTGCTGGTGGTGGCTAATAATCTGAAATATTTTCTCTGACATACAAGCTTTCAGTGGCTGTAGTAAACAGGAAATCTTTCAGAAATATATTGGATTTTTCATCTCTCGCTATGTGTGTGTGTGTGTGTGTGTGTGTGTGTGTGTGTGTGTGTGTATATATATATATATATATAATATATATATATATATATATATATTCCTTTATTTTAAATGTATTTTATTTATAAATTTGATACCCACCTTAAAATATAAAATAAGTTTTGGAGCCTTGTTCTCAGGAACTAAATTGTTTTTGGATTAAACAAGGACTATAATAAGTTACTATGTTTGGGGGGAAATAATAAGAATCAGAGTCTCAGAGCCCTTGAATAGAAGAAAACTGACTTAGCCTTGAAATGCAGAATTACCAAGACTACACATAAATGAAGAGTTAGGTAAAGTGGTCGTGTATTGTTATGATCATTCTGAATTGCCACACTTTGGGCGAAAACAGACTTAACAAAGAAGAATAAATTGTACAAAGTGGGAATTGTAAAAGCTGAGCTGCTATTGTTTGTCATTATTGAAAAGCAGTATAATAAACCTTACCTACCCTAAAGAATTATCTGTAGATTCCTAAAGAGCTTATTTCTCACCCTCTTGACACCCACAGAATACTAGAATTCCCAAGAACTTTATACTGCCTTTATATTTCTGGAGATGCTACTTATGCCCTGATCCAGAAATGTTTGGATACACACAGCCACTGCCACAGTTGGTGATTCTTGCCATGCTCATTTTTATTATTTATTTATTATATTTATACCCCACCTTTTTTCCTTCAAGGAACCCAAGGCGGCTTACACAACCCTCCTCCTCCTCCTCTCCATGTTACCCTCACAACAACCCTGTGAGGTAGGTTAGGCTGAGAGTCAGTGACTGGCCCAAAGTCAACCAGTGAGTTTCATGGCCAAGCGGGGACTAGAACCCAGATCTCCCGAGTCCCAGTCCAACACTCTCACCACTATGCCACACTGGCTCTCAAAAGATCTTGAGTGCTGCCAGGTCTAATAGCACTAATTACCAGTTGGGGAAAGGAGGCACTTGGGCTTATTTAGGCTGAGCACCAAGGACACATTTTAGGAGAAACCAATAGGACATTAACATTCCCATTGATCAAGCACTGATCCTGAATCCATAGGATGTTAATTGTTCACATGTAATTGAGGGTGGGGCAAGCCTCTGTCCCAAGAAAAGAGTCTTGGTACAAGGGTTATGCCTATTCGGCCCTCTTTCTCCATGTGAAAATGTCACACCCAGCAAATTAACATAATAAGACAGGTTTATCATGGTTCTACCAGTACTGATGAAGAACAGCAAAGAGCTTCTTGAAAAATCAGAAGCAAGAAAATGAGTCCCAATGTCATCACTGAGATATCATCAGGCTCATAACCATTTTATATCATAATAATCATTAAAGCAAAGAGGTACTAGCTGGAACCTTCCATTGTGATTTGAATGCTAGATTTCTGACACTGAAAGCACAGTTCAAAGGGAAGGCTTCTCTATCCTCCACTGTGCTTCCATTGCAGTGCTGCAAAAGAAGAAGAAAGGAGGAGGAGGAGGAGGAGGTCTGTACACAGCCTAAGGGCAGTTGAATACAAAGTCTTGTAACAAAAGTCAGATGGATGCTTTTTCTAGGACAGGGCTCTCCAACCTTGGGTCCCCAGATGTTGCTGGACTACAGCTCCCAGAATCCCTTGCCATCAGCCATGCTGGCTGGGTATGCTGGGAGCTGTAGGCCAGCAACATCTGTGGACCCAAGGTTGGAGAGCCCTGTTCTAGGAAAATCCAACTTCAAGATGGAGATTGGAATGGAAAGGTAGTGCCTAGCCCTTTCTCAGCCCATTGCGTCTTTATTTTAAATTGCTTCTCCCCCCCCCCCCCGTGGGGTTCCAAACATATGATTAGAAGCCTGGTGTGAAGCATGGCTAACGGGGAGCGTACCACAAAAATGGCTGGGTAAATGGGTTAAGAAGCCCTCCTCACTGCCACTTTTCTGCTCCAAATCCTCCTCCTGAACTTGCTTTTGGCTTGGACAAGCAGCCATTGTCCCCGACTGAACCCCGACAAGACCGAGGTACTTCTGGTGGGGGACAAGGGGAGGTTAGGGGATGTTGACCTGGTGCTGAATGGGGTACATCTACCCCTGAAGGACCAGGTCCGCAGCTTGGGGGTCATTCTAGACTCCCAGCTGTCCATGGAGGCTCAGGTGTCACCTGTGAGCCGGGCAGCGCTGTATCAACTCCATCTGATACAGCAGCTGCGTCCCTACCTTCCTAATCATCTGCTCCCATCAGTGGTTCATGCCTTGGTCTCCTCTTGCCTAGACTACTGTAATGCGCTCTACATGGGGTTACCCTTGAAGATGGTTTGGAAGCTACAGCTGGTACAGAACGCGGCGGCTCGCCTGGTTAAAGGCAGCTGTCGGCGGGATCACATCACGCCAGTGCTCAAGGAGCTGCACTGGCTACCAATTGCTTGCCGAGCTGAATTCAAGGTGTTGGTTTTGACCTTTAAAACCCTATACGGCTCCGGTCCAGTCTATCTCAAGGAGCATCTCCAGCAACACCAAGTAGGCTGCTCAACAAGATCTGCCACAGACGGCCTTCTCCTTGTCCCTTCAGCCAGAGCAGCTAGACTGGTGGGGACTAGGAAGAGGGCCTTTTCTGTGCCGGCCCCCGTACCGAGTGACCTCCACCATGCCCCCTCTCTGCTGAGCTTCCGCCACTTACCAAAAACTTGGCTATTCAGGAGGGAATATGGGGTGGGCTAAGTTTTTAAAATTTTATACTGTTTTAAATGTATTTTATTCTGTTTTTATCTTATGTACATCGCCCAGGGTGGCCGGTTGCTGGCCAGACGGGCGATAAATAAATGTTAATAATAATAATAACAATTGGGCTTTTGTTACATGCAGATGAACATATTGTGAGTTCTTCTCTAAGACTGGGTTCGCCCAACATGACAGCCCATCATGGGTGACAAGCCATGGTGGCTGTCGAGTCGTGTGAACCTGGACCCCTTCTTGCAGCAGGGTGGCTGGTTTGAGGGCAACAAACCACCCTGACAACCCATGGCTTGTACTAGGGGTTGTTGCAGCCATGATGTCATCTGAACCCAGGTGACTGACCCCATCATGGGTCCAGGGAAGCGGCAAGTGAGTTGCTCGGCAGGAATGGCAAAGACTCCTTGCCGCCCTTGCTGAGCTCGCCCGGGCCACTGCCAGTGTCAGCCACCCTACTGATGCCCGAGTGGCATGGTGGAGCAACTGTCACTGGCTCGGTGTCCCCCTTGCCACACACAAGTCCTTTTTTTTGCTCACCGCAGCCTTTCCCCCTGTATTTCCCTCCCCACACCAGAGATCGCTTTTTGCAATCTCTGAGTTGACAGCCAGTCATAGCCCCTCAAAAGTGCCCCAGCGGCACATTTGAGGGGCTTTCACTGGTTTGCCACCTTAAAAAAAATTTTTTTTGACCCCCCAATGTGCACAAATAACCCTATTTGCATCCTTTCTGGCTCGATATCTATGGCTGGTGCCTGCTGCATTTTGACAGCAGACACCTCCCAGGACATTGCACAGGCAAGGCTTCTCATTTCAGACCCACTCAAGTGTGCACCTCCGCACTTACACAAGTCTGACTAAAAAATTTTTTAATTATGAAAATATTTGTGCCCATTGGGGGCACCATTTTTTTTAAAAAGTGGTGAACTAGTGACAGTCCCTCCAATGTGCCACTTGGGCATTTTGGAGGGGCTGTCACTGACTGTCAACTCAGAGATTAAAAGCGATCTCTGGGAGGGAAGCAGGGAAAAGGTGGGGGGAAAGCTGTGGTGAGCAAAAAAAGGGCTTGCGGTCAGCAAGGGGAGAGGGAAACAAGATGGGTCCTGCCATGAAGTCCCCTGGGATACCCGCAGGAGGACCGAGGGGAAGGAGAGCGGGGACAACTCATGGTGAGCCTGATCATCTGTCGGGTGCACCGTGGGTTGTTTCACAAACAACCCACACTGCGTAGCTTATTCTTAAGGTGGTTGTTGTGTCGTGTGTACTCACCCTAATGTAGCTGACAGTGTGGATCACCTTTTTGCAGGTCTGGCCTAAAATATTTTGCTGCCTGAGACAGACCCAGCCCTCACTGCTCATTCCATTGCCCATCCCAATCCACCACCTGAGCCAAAAGGCTCACCTTGACCATGGTAGGGCTGGCCCTGTCTTTTTGGTGGTATCCATACAATGCAGTTGAACCATGTGCCATGGTTGTTGGACGTATTCATCCCCTGCTGCAACCTTTTGGGTGAATTTATCTCCCTGGATTGGGATGCTAGTCTCTACAGCAGATGTGGCCCATGGAGGCTTTCAGTGCAGCCTGCCAAGGGTTTCCAAGCTGCTGCCCTGCTGCTGAATTCCCCCATGAGCACTGCCAGCACCAAATTTTGACAAAATTGTCATGGTTTGGCTGGGGAGGACAGTGCATGGGGATGACTCCCTATGTGTTCTATCCTGTCCAGCACTATTGCACTCCTCCCAACTGGCTGGCAGGATAGCCAGAGTGTGATCTAGATGTGGAAGAGTAATCTCAGCATGCTATCCTGCCCATTGACATTGAGACCACGTGTCTACCCCTGCTTCCCAGCTAATTAGCATTCGGGGTGGGGGGGCATGATGTGATCTTAGTGCGCAGGGAGGAAAAAATTAAACTTCCCCAACCTCACATGCTGAGATGAGGGGGGGATCATTGTGGATGCCTGGGTGTCTAGGTCTGTGTGTAGGGAAAAAGGTGTGTGTGTGTTTGTGTTTCTCACAGTGAGTGGGGAAGACTGTGTGTATAAAAAGGGTGCAGACTCTGTATGTGTATTTTGGTTTGAGAGTGGAGGGAAGGGAATGCTGGGGGGGGGGGAGAGGAGGTGAGGGGGATGCTCGGCCTGGCCCTGCTCACCACCAACCCAGGTTCAATCCACCACTGCCTTTGGCCATGTCCGTCACTGGCATGTGGTCCCCGACCTGCCACCCATAGCCACATGTGGCCCTTGGGGAAAAAGGTTGCCCACTCCTGCTCTACAGGAATAGGGACAAACTGAAAGATTTGGAAGAAATACGTAAGACCCTATTCATCTATTCTCTTAACAGAGACTGACAGTCCTGACAGCCCACCAGTACACAATATGGCAGAGAAATCGCCAGAGGTTCCGTACATATGAAAACTACGGGTAGGAGGGAAGATGAAGGAGAACACCACAGTGTACCTACTTTTCCAAAGTCCTGTTTCTGCAGTTCTTGTGTTGTGCTAAAATACTGCACTGGGAATGGGGGTGAGGAAACTCTGTGTGCACGTGACTAGAAGGAGCATGTTTAAATGATCTGAAACATATCAAAGAAACACATTATACATCTGGTGCAATTTGAAATGACAAGGTATGGCTTTTGTCTATTCTGTGATCATGGTGGAACAATTTGATTGCGAAAATTGTAGAAATCCCCCCCCCACACACAAATGTTTGAATATGTTAAATCCTTGCTCTCCTACATTTCCTTCTATTTTTCCTTTACAGTACAGTGCATATGAAAATCTGTGCAAATGATGATGTACTCCATTTGTTTCATAACTAGTAACAGGCAATGACAAATCATGTTATTAATGTTGAGTCAAGGTGAAATACTACACTGTTCTGCATAAATGCCAGAAGACCAAGAAAAGTAAAAGTCAGTTAATTCGGACATCCAATCATGCTTCTTGTAATCTTTGCATAGATGGTAATTGCTATGTTGCTTTCAGAGAATTATTATAATCTTTGCATAGATGGTAATTGCTATGTTGCTCCCATAAGCTCCAGCCTGTGATCTGACACTTGACTGGCACTGTGCCTAGGGCGGAGTTTACAGTGCTGTCTGTCAGAACACATTCTAGATGTTTTAGGCATTATTACAATTAGGAAAGCATGGGTACATCCCCTAACTTTGCAAGTGGGAAGGGATATAGTTTCAGCTTCTTCTCATATTTTCAAATGATGGACATGGTAATGATAGTGGGCCCCCATTCCTGACTATTGATTACAAAATAAAATGAGAATAAAACATTAGCTGGTGTGGTTGTTCAAATGACTTCAGTGCCTTTCTATTGGGTAGAAGAGAATTTGTTCAGGGTGCCTTGGTCTTCCATATCAAGAGGAAAATTTTAAAGGAACAGAGAGTGGAGTCAGAAATCTCCTTGCACCTCCCAGCATTTGGCCCAAAGATAATACTACTGGCTTTTCGGAACCAGGTTTTATTGTACACTTGTCAAGATCTCCCACTCCAGATAACATTTGTCAAGATCTGGAAGCTTGCTTTCCAAATAACATATAAAAGAGTTTGCAGAGTGGTTGCTTGCCCTCCTCCCTACTCCCTTGAGTCCTTCTGACACAACTGCTTCATCATTGTTGCTTATGCCCTTGCTCTGCCAGCAATTGGCGTTAATTTTGTTCTAAGTACAGTTCATCTTCTATCTCTACCTTCGAGCCATATAGGCAATCTATTGTAATTGTAGCTTTTATATCATCTTGAAGATGCCCTTCACCTTGGTTTTACCCATATTTCTTTGTTCATCTTGTTTTCCCATGTGATACCAACTGAATATCTTTCCAGCTTTGCTGTGCAGTTCAAAGCATGTGCTGTTTCTTATCTTTGACCAAAAAAGAAAAGAAAAGAAAAGAAAAAGACATTTAATCTATCTCCAGTTTTTATGCAGGATTGACACAATGAGGTCCAGAGTGCCTACTTAAAACAAAGGACAGGAAATACAAAGCTATAGAAATATTGTTGAATAGTCCTACAATAAACTACAACAGGAGTGGACAACTGTTACTCTGCGAAACGCCACAAGTTGAGCCCTTCATACAGGTAACCCCACAAATAACCCATTCCTTAAATTATCAGGTGGCATTCCAAGTGGCAACCACAGTCTCTGCTATTATTCACTATGCAGCAGGCAATTTCACTAAGCCTTACATTAGAAACCAGTGAAGAAAACCAGGTGTGCAGTTGCTAGAAAGCAATGCAAGCATTCACTGTAATAGACTGCAATCCAATTTGTCAGCATGCATTTCTTTGACACTTCATTTCCATTTTAAGTCCATATACTTCTGAAGAGAAAAGGAGCAGAGAAAGCTGCCCTATAATGAATCAATTTGTCCATCTAGACCAATATTATCTACTCTCTATTTCTCTCTATTAATGATACAGTTCTATATGTAGTCTGCCAGTCCCAGGGAGCTCATGATCCAAAGTGAGTAAACAGGAGCAGCAAACAGGGAGATTTACATGGGAGTTTATTGGGGAAGTTTGAGGGGAGTCCAGGAAGGCCACGTCACCACCTACAGATAACCAAGCTACATGGCCAGTGAGGGAGCTGCTCTGGGGACCAGCAAGCTCTGTGGTATGTTTATTTCCTGCCTTAGGATGTACAAAACCACACCTGCAGCAAGGGAGGAGAATGTACAAGGGCTTGAGGTGCACCTATCCACACTTTAACTTATCAGGGAAGATGAAGAAGTTCTGGACAAGACACAGGAAGTGCTTTTGGATGGAAAACAGGAAGTGTGGATTTCTAATAAAGAGGGAGAAAACCAGACACTGGAGGAAGGCAAATGGAAGAACATCACACATAGCAGCAAGATGGGAAGCATCCTGTGTCTTTGGAGCTCTGCAGTCAATTCCAGGACCTCCCAATAGACAATGATTCTGCACCACTGGAACAAAAAACAGCTGCCCCAGGCTCCAAGGAGCACAAATAGGGGTTGAAAAATGAATAAGGAGAAAAACACAAGGACAATGAGAAGAGTAATCCTTTGAACAAAATGCAAACAAGAAGGGTCAGGTTGGTTGTGTCAGTTGAATACTAGACTTGGACAAAGATGTCCTGTTTTCAAGCTAAATTTGGCCATTGTAGCATTCTGTAGCAGTTTGCCATGGAAAATTGGGGGCAAATGGGTGATATTTTGGCCAACACAAATTTCAGTGGTGTGCCAGTGGCGGCGGCATCATGTTACCCACCTCTGGCCTATAGGAAGAAGGCATGGGGATGCCTGTATGATTGTTCAGGAACAAGATATATAATTCCCAGCTTCTGCTCCACTCATTTTTTCAGTGTAACATGTCAAGTGAGATGAAAAGTTATTTCCAGAAGCCACTTTACTTACCCCAATTTGCACAACTGAAATTTGAACCCAGGACATTCGTATCCAAGTCCAGTGTTCAACTCACATGATCAACCTGACTATTGTTTTTTGCATTTTGTTCAAAGGATTACTTTCCCCCTTGTACACTTGTTCATCTCCTTATTAATTTTTGAAACACAGTGGCAAGGAGGGTCAGGGACAAGGATCAAGGGCAATTTATTTGCATTAACCGAAGGTCATCACAAATTCTTCTTCCCACAAAAAGTAACCATTAGATACAACAGCTGAACTTTAGTAAAATACTACTGTTGATCTCTAGCATAAGGAACAGCAATTTATTCCATCATTTTATATCTAAGATAAAAGGAGTCTAAGATAAAAGGAATACATAAGTGTCAAGAGTGTAAGAAAGGTGTTTTCACCTCTGGAAAAACCTATGGTTAGCTACCCAAGTGCATTGTGTAGTTCAAATACAGCTGAACACAGTTCAATTTTTAAAAAATCATATTATAGATAAGACATTATAGGCAGCAGCCTTGACCAGATCATTTATAAAGAATGTGACAGAGAAGATTGAGGGGCTTGTCATCCTTGCATTCTATGCTGCACATTGTCCTTCCATCGAATCAGATCTCATAAATGAATTCTATTATGCAGACTAAAGAGGCAAGAAAGACTCATCTCATATACAAATTGTCTTATTCAAACTACAGAGGCAAAATAGGTTTGATTAGCATAACTGGCTAGGATTAGCTACAGACACAAGCATATATGGTTAAAAACAAAAAGGGATTATAAAGAGCTCCAAAAGGATCGATCAAAACTGTGCAGTGGAGGGGGGGAGATGGGCATTAAAATGGTTCAGTGTAAGCACGTGTAAAGTGATGCACCTTGGGGCAAATTTTTTCCCCTAACTTCATGTATACATGGATGGGATCTGAGCTGGCAGATACTGACCAACAAAGGGGCCTAGGGGTTATGGTGGTGGATAGCTCAGTGACAATGTTGAATCAGTGTGCAACTGCTGTGAAAAAGGAAAAATCCATGTTAGGGATCATTAGGAAAGGAACTGAAAATAAAACTGCCAATATCATAATGCCCTTATACAAATCTATAGACTGACCTCACTTGGGGTACTGTGTACAGTTCTGTTCACCACACCTCAGAAAGGATATTATAAGGCTCGAAAAGGGAAAAGGGAAACCAAAATGATCAAGGGGCTGGAGCAACTCCCCTATGACGAAGGCTACAACATTTGGAGCTCTTTAGTTTAGAAAAAACTAAGATGTGTAAGAGGGAACATGATAGAGGTGTATGAAATTATGCATGTTGTGGAGGAAGTAGAGAAGTTTTGCTCCTTCTCTCATAATACTAGAACCTGGGGTCAACCAATGAAGCTAAACAGTAGTAGGTTCAGGACAGATAAAAGACTACTTCTTCATACAGTACATAGTTAATCTATTTATTATTATTTATTTTATTTATTTAAAATATCTATTCACTGCCCATCAGCCAAAAGGCTCCCTGGGCGGTTTACAAAAAGAAACAGGATAAAAACAGTTATCTTAAAAACAAAATAACATAAAATCTATGGAATTAGCTACACAAGATGCAGTGATGGCTGCCAACTTGGACAGCTTTAAAAGGGATTGGACAAATTAATGGAGGAGAAGGCTATCAATGGCTACTAGTAGTCATGATGGCTACATATTATCTGCAGTATCTGAGGCAGTATACCTCTGAACAGCAGTTGCTGGGGAACATGAGTGGGAGGGTGCTACTGAACTCATGTCCTGCTTGTAGACTTCTCATAGGGTTGCCACTGTGGAAACAGAATCTTGGACTAGATAGCAGGATGGGGACTCGGACTCAAGGACTTGACTCGTGAGTCGGACTGAGTCCCCCCTCTGACTTGACTCGGACTCGAGTCCCAATATTTTTAATGGGACTCGAGACTCGACTCGGGACCAAGGACTTTTCAACATCCCTGGGCTGTGCCAGAAGGAGTGGAGAGGAGCGTGATTGCCGGCGAAGAGCGCATGGAAGCGAGGTGTGCCGCTGCTCGGCCACTATGGACGGCTACCAGGAGTGCAGCCCCAACAGTGTGTCAAGATTTATTTTGATTGATGTGTTGCATACTTGGGAGAGGCAGAAGAAGGACCTGAGATTACTCTGTGTGGCTGCTCTGAGTGTGTTTCTGGTTCCAGCTAGTTCATCACCAGTGGAGCGGGTGTTCAGTGAGGGTGGAATTGTGATGAGATCTCACCGTTCCAGAATGGGGGCCAAACATTTAGAAAAAGTCATGTTCCTCAAGTGCAACATGGATAAGTTTTAGGAAGTACAGCAAGTTTATTTTTTAAAATCATTTTTTCTAAAATGCAACCTTTCAGACATTTTGGATTTGGCTGCCTCTGCCTGCCTGTCTGGGGTTCCCAGCCTCCTCTGCCTGCCTGGTCTCTTCTTGACCAGTTCAACAGTTGAATTGTCCAAGACAAAGGCCTCTGCCTGCCTTCTTTGGGGTTCCCTGCCTCCTCTGCCTGCCTGGTTATTTTGGGTTTTTCTGCCTGGTCTGTTCTTGCCAAAATCAGTTGCAGAGTTTTGAAATAAAAAGGCACACTTGTGCCTAGAATTTATTTAAACCACACATCTGAAGTAGCCTTATTTTGTTGGGGGAAAAACCCATTGATTTTAATAGGGACTCGTGGAGTCAGCTTTGGGAGTGACTTGTGACTCGTGACTCGTGAGTCACCATTTTGGACCAAGGACTCGGACTCGAGACTCGGGTCCAAAGACTCATGACTCGACTCGTGACTCGAGACCAAGGACTCTTCAACATCCCTGCTAGATAGGCCTTTAGTCTGATCCAGCACAGCTCTTCTTATACTCTTTTATATAACAGATGATCTATATATAACACAATCTAATATCTATCAGAATCTAAAAGCCAGGCTACACACTTATGGGCATATGTTGGTATCACTTACAATAAAGAGACTTCAGCTATATTTACAATTTGGGCTCATCTCTCATTGTAGTACATATATGCCTATCCAGGATAGGACATGCCAGTCATCAAAAGAAAGCTTTGACTTCATACTACTAGAACTGTCCTCCCACCCCAAGAGCATATATACATTTATCACATAGATGCATTTTGCCAGCTATAGCTGCCAGCCCCAACAGTCTGTATAGTAATGATTCCCAACAGCATATTACTAGATACACACATTGGCCAGATCAAAAATGTGTTTTGACACGATGCATGGAACTTTAGTAACAATTTATTTTTTTAATTTTTTTTTTTTAAACTTTGAACATGTATTCTTTGGAGCACGGTGATATTGTAAAATGAATAGAAATGCTCTCCACCATGACAGAGAAAAAGTATGTGGCTATGCTTTGGAGCAGTTGTATTCATTTCTCTATCTCTACGATTGTCTGAAATAAGAAAAAAAATATTGAGGGTGGCTAGATATGAAAGCCTTTTGGTGTCTTCCAACAACAATAAGTATGGGATAAGTGTTAAAAACCTGAGTAGGTGTACCTGTCATTGGTTATCTGTGGGTGGAAGAAAATGTGTGAGAGACAGGCTTTGATCAAGATAAACCAGTGTTTCTCAACCTTTTCCCGACTGTGGCCCCCTTCCGACCTTGTTTCCTTCCTGTGCCCCCCCTGTCCTACTGGTAGAAAGGTAGCTATTTAAACGTTTTGTTTGTAAACAGAACATGTTTTATTGTAATTTTTATAATTTATACAAAATACAATAATTAAATAAAAAATATATACTTTACTTTAAGTATTTCTCGATCAATGTGACCCTTGTGCTTGATGACCAGAAACAAGCTTTTTTATATCTGGTTCTATTGCTGTGAGGGATAACTGAAGATCACCTCTGTCCATTATGTTAAGGCGATTCCGCGTTAGGTTGAGTAAATAATTCACACGACTGAAACCTGATTCTACTAAATATGAAGTAGGAAATGCCATGAAAAACAATTTTGCTTTATCACAAAGCTGTGGAAACACTTCTAGAGATGGCCACGAACCTGTGGGGGGGGCTCGCCTCTCTGCTGCCGGGACTCTCCGCGGCAGCGGCCCCCCCTCCTTGGTCTTCCGGGGGCACAGAGCAGCTCTCTGCGCTGCGCGAGCCACCGGCACTAGTCCCGTCGCATCACATCCGGCCCCGGAAGTGACGTGGCGGGACCCTGTGCAGGCGCAGTACGTCGCACAGGGGATCCAGCGCACCTGCGCAGGGTCCCATCGTGTCACTTCTGGAGCTGGATGTGACGCAATGGGACCTGCGTGGGTGGCGCGGGTGGCTCGCCGCAGAGAGGTGACGCGAGCCGCCGCTGGACCCAGGTAGGCCCGCGCGAATGTGAGCAGGGCTGTATGTAACGAGGTGAACGGTTACATCCCTTCTCTGTTTTCTGTTTTCTTTTCTCGGTCACTTCTCTGTTTTCTTCATTTCTTTCTGTGGCCCCCTAATCTCGTGCCGTGGCCCCCCTTTGTGATTTTCACCTGTGGCCCCCTTGGAATATCCTCGGAGCCCCTGGGGGCCATACGGCCCCAGGTTGAGAACCCCTGCTCTAAACTACTAAGACAGTGTGCAATGATACAGAGAGCGTATAACACATTGCATCAAGAGATGGGTAGGAACGTGAACCTTCATTTAAATAGTTGCCTTGAATTTTTTTAATAGAAAGGCAGGATATAAATGCTAGAAACAAACAAATAGGCACATGAATGATCAGTAAAGAACTGGGTGATGTGCATGTGGAGATGCTATATAAACATTCACATATGTAAATTTGCCTACTCATCCAGAGTGACAGCCATTGCAAATCTATGTGTATGGAAAGCAGATCTCTTAGGGTACTTTTGTTGTTGTTGTTGTTGCTAGATAGCAACATTCAATGCAGGTTTGTATCCGGCCAGGATCTGATAACAATGCCATTGATTTCCAGGAGTTACTCAGAATCAAAGAATTCTAACTATCCAAAGCCACTTAAGAAATAAAAGATGGCAAAAAGTTGAAAGAAGTTAGAATGTGGAAAGACAACAAATCTGGCAGTGCAGTCACATTGGCCCGGTTTGCACAATCACCACAGCCCAGTGTGGCTTATTTAAGTCACAGTGGTTGTAGAGGGTGCCATTGGTCATTTTGAACATTCAAGCTGTGGTGGGTGGTCACCATGAGTTATCATGATGCCCAAACCCAGCAAGGGAGGGTTGTTGGCACGGTTAGCACCCATGAGACTCCTGTGGTGTCATGTGGCAACATATAGATCCTTGCTAACTGACTGTGTGGTGAAGCTTACAGTACTTGGAGCTTTTCTACAGGAGGCTGTTAACTGGCTGTTAAACCACTTTATCTACTTTCAGTTTCATGGCAGAATTGAGTTCTGAGCACTTTTCCTGCTTTTCTACTACATAACCTCTAGGTGGCACTGTGATATAGCAGAAGAACTCAAATACACAAGAAGAAACAACACTTTCTTTCACTTTCACAATTAAATGCCGCATTTTTCCTGATCAAAAAAAGCTCACCAAAAGTGCTTGTTAGACACAGAAGTGAAACTGGAGGGTCACAACATCATCTAAAGAACCCATAAACAACTGTGAGTAGTTACATGCTTTGTTGTAACATGCTCAGCTCAGTGATCAGCATACTATGAGGTAACTAAAAAACTACTTGACTTTTTGCCCATAGACCAGAGAGCTGAAAGTAATGAATCAGTTGCTTCCCAGCCTGGATAAGGATCAACACACATATTGGAGGTAATGTGATATGGGCTTCATGAACACCTCTCTAAAAAGATGTCTGTTTTACAGACACATGGAATTGGAATTCTTTGGACTTTTTTCAGCCCACTTAAGCAACAGAAAGGCTAGCTCCACACAACAAAATGTATACATTTAAACAAGTACAGGAACAGGAGTGGTGAATGACGTGCTTGCAGAGAGATAGTCAGATTAATTGCTTTGACTCTATGTTGATTAGGTTGCAGAAGCAATTAAAACTGTATTAAGCAAAGGAGCTGTTATTCTGGCTTGAAGCCAGGCTACGCTAAGGGGTTTAGTTCCTTGATCATTATTTTATGACTATAAAGGTCAGGGTACTGGATGTATTAATAATCCATGTTATTATTGGTTTCTGGGAGGTAATTTTCATCATAACAAATATGCCCCAGATGCATTGTGACACAGCAGCTGATGAAAAGCACATAAAAGTGACTAGCTTCAGCTATTTCCTGTCTTGATTTTCAACCCCATGCATATATATTTGAAATCTATTTCAAATGTTGTTGTACAAGTCAGTGTCAGTACCGGAAAATAAATACTTAAGATAAGAGATGTGAGAACAGCATCACCATCATTGTGGTAATACCACAATGGTATTATTATGCTCGCACCACTTCTCTGAGCAGTGAAAATTTTTAGGGCAACAGTACTTACTCAGGTTTGGTTTCCTTTGGAAGTACAGTGCCTTGGAGAAGTATTCACCCCATTTGACTTTTCCACATTTTGTTGTGTTACAACCTGGAATTAAAATGAATTTAATTGGCATTGTTACCACTTGATGTACACAAGATACCCAACACTGGGAAAGTGAAAATATTTTTATCGTGGCACAAAAGTTAACTAAACAAAAACAAACTGGCACTTGTTGGTTGCATAAGTACTCACTCCCTTTGCTGTGGCATGCCTAAATAAGCTCTGGTGCAACCCACTGCCTCCAGAAGTCACATACAGTCATGCCTTGGATTGAGAGCATAATTCGTTCCGGAAACATGCTTGTAATCCAAAACACTCTTATATCAAAACGAAATCCCCCCCAAAAAATTTGTACAGAGATTTTTAATTTAAGCCGTACTACAGTACTTGTATTGCAAGACGTCGCTTGTATATCAAGTCCAAAAAAATTAAATAAATATTTAAACATTTGCTTGTCTTGCAAAACGCTCTCAAACCAAGTTACTTGCAATCCAAGGTATTACTGTACTGTAGTTGAACAGAGTCTACCTGTGTGCAATTCCAGTGCCACATGATCTCAGATTAAATACACCTATTTCTGGAAGGCCCCAGAGTTTGTTGGGGAGCACGGTCAGGCCTGGTTATTACTTGGATGGGAGACCCCTCCTCTAGTTTCCTGCATTGGGCAGGGGGTTGGACTCGATAGCCTTGTAGGCTCCTTCCAACTCTATGATCTATGAAATCTATGAAATCATATCTAAACAAACAGCATCATGAAGACCAAGGAGCTATCAAAATAACTCTGGGATAAAGTTGTGCAGAAGCACTAACCAGAGTTGGGTTATAAAAAATATCCCAAACTATGAATATTCACCAGAGCACCATTCAATCCATTATTACAAAATGGAAAGTATATGGCTCAACTGCGTCTCTGCCTAGAGAAGGCTGTTCAACAAAACTCAGTGACTGGGTAAGGAGGGCATTAGTCAGAGAAGCAACCAAGAGGCCAATGGGAACTCTGAAGGAGATGGGAGAAACCATCCATGGAACAACTATCAACTGGGCGTACCACAAAGCTGGGCTTTCTGGAAGAGTGGCAAGAAGAAAGCCATTCCCAAAACAAACCCATATCGAAGCTTGTTTGGAGTTTGCAAAAAGGCATGTGAGATACACGGCAAACATGTGGGGAAAGGTTCTCTGTTCTGATGAGACTAAAATTGAACTTTTTGGCTTTGCTGCAAAACGTTGTGTGTGGCGCAAAGCCAACAGTGCTCATTGCCCTGAGAACACTATCCTCACGATGAAGCATGTTGGTGGCAGCATCATGTTGTGGGGATGCTTTTCCTCAGCAGGGACTGGGAAACTGGTCAGAATTGAGGGCAAGATGGATGGAGCCAAATACAGGGCAATTCTAGAGGAAAACCTGATAGAGTTACCCAAGAAGATTCACAGCTGTAATTGCTGCCAAAGGTGCCTCTACCAAGTATTGATGCATGGGGGTGAATACTTGTGCAACCAACAAGTGCCAGTTTGTTTTTGTTTACTTAACTTTTGTGCCACAATAAAAATATTTTGCACCTTCACCGTGTTGAGTATCTTGTGTACATCAAGTGATAACAATGCCAATTAAACCCCTTTCAATTCCAGGTAGTAACACAACAAAAGGTGGATAAGTCAAAGTGGGGGTGAATACTTCTGCAAGGCACCGTAGGTCACTGCAATATAGTATGAAGCAGCTTCCTATGTTCCTGAGTCAGATCACTGGTCCATCTAGCCCAATATTGTCAACACTGACTGGCAGCGGCTCTCCAGGGTTTCAGGCAGGATTCTTTCCTGGCCCTACTTAGAGATACCGGGTACTGAACCTGGGGCCTTCTGCATGCAAAGCATGTGCTCTGTCCTGAGCTATGATCCCTCCCATGCAGTTTTGTAATATTTGAGTTTAGTTATAAATATACAACTTGAACATAGGTTTTGGTGCAGGCGTGCAGCTTAAATACGTCAATACATAGCCAAATGGACTGCTCTTCATCTGATCTGCAGCTTCCCAAGAAGGTACTTTCCCCTGTGTCTTCCTTTCTGTGTCTTCCCTTTCACACACATACACATAGACCTATAATGTATCATCCTTAGCTGGGGAGGGGACTATGGTCCCTACCCGCTTCTCTGATCTGTTTTTCTTGTTCAGAACATTCCTGTATCAAGAATAAATTGTTTGACAATTAGCTCCAAAGGAGAGACATCATCACCTGAATATCTTTGGCTATCAACATTCCTTCATCAAGTCCAAGACTCTGGCCATGTACTGTCTTAAGGAAGGGATGGGAAACATCAGGAGGTCTGGGGGACATTTTTGTCCCCTGAACCCTCCTCTGCTGGTGTCCCCCCCCCCGAATGTGCCAAATAATAATAAAAATTTAAAAATGGTGTCCATAGCGGCTACAGAGCACCAAAAGGGTCAAAATTAATTAACCCACCATGGATGCTTTTTCCCCTAAAAAAAAAAAAAAAAAGAATTTGGGGGCCAGCAGGGGCCATGTGTGACCCACAGGCCACGTGTTGCCCACCGTTGCCTTAAGGCAACATAAAATCTGCTAGGAAATGAATAACTTTACTCCCCTCCCAAAGAAGGTCTGCCTCAGACCTGCCTACGTATCTACCTTCCTTCCTTTCAGTAACAGCTTCTCCTGCAGACATTAAAAACACATGTTAAAGCACAACATTATTTCTCCGAACAAACACGAGTCCCTTCCTTTCTCAATTCCTATTCAACCCTCAGTTTGCAATACAAATGGCAAGGTTGCGTTAGCATTAGAATCCCTTCAGGTTTCCATCTTCTCTTTTTGTTGGCTCACAGGCAAAGGTTAGAATGTTTTTAAATCTAGTTTGAAGTTACAAATTCTAGTTGGAGTGTCAAATTCGAAATTCCTAATGTTTTGTGTTTCACTAACATGGTTAAGCAAAAGATACAAGTTCTACTTTGTAATAGCAGAACTGCATTATAGAAAAAGATATTAGCTTAAGATATTCCAATTCTTTCCCCTTATAAATTAGGTTACTGCAGCACAATCAAACTGTCATCAAACATTTTCCCTTGCCATCTCAAAAACACACATCCACAAAATCTTAGCAGTTACCATACTTGGCAAAATTACACTCTCAGTAAATGTAATACATCCAAAGCCCCTGCTGCAGAGGAGTTTCAAAACATTTCCCGCCACAATTAGCAATACAAATTTCCCACCACCACTCACTCAACTAAACAATGGTACAAACTTTCCAAAGGGCAATGTTCAGTTAGTAGTAGTTAGTGTGTCATACTAGGCTTGTAGTAGTTAGTGTGTCATACTAGGCTTTTTTTCTGGAGAAAAGGGTACCAGAACTCTTGGATTACATTTCCTCAGGAGTAGATGGCGATTAAATTGTAATGCAATTAATAGAAGAAAAGGTGCTGGAACTCAGTTCCGGTGAGTTCCACCAGAAAAAAAGCCCTGGCAATGTTTATGTTTTAGCCTACAAAGAAACTCAGAGGTATAGTCTCTGGGATGACCTCCTGTTTCTCCAAGGTCTTTCCTCAAACTACCACCTTGTTTAGGTGAAGTGAATGGCTCTGTTGCTAGGCTTCCTGACTCAGGCTCCAGGTCTAAAAATGGCCTGTGGCTTACGCTGGCTCAGCTTGTCTGAGCGTGGAAAGCTAAGCAGGGTCAGGGCTGGTTATTACTTAGATGGGAGACCCCTCCTCTACTTTCCTGCATTGAGCAGGGGGTTGGACTCGATGGCCTTGTAGGCTCCTTCCAACTCTATGATCTATGAAATCTATGAAATCTGCAGTGATTCCTCCTGCTGTACAAAGGATTTCAAAGCACATCTCCAGGAAGATCAAAGAAAACTTCAGATCATAGTGACTGGGTTCACATGAATGACATGGCTTGTCGTGGCTTATTTATATGCTGATGTAAAGTTGAGCCATCAACAGGGGCATGACCAATAATGGAAGGGTATAGGATATGGGATACGAGTGGTCTTCCCCTATGCCATCAGCATTCTGCCTGTAATGTAATTCCATTCTGTTCTGGCCATTCCATTGTTTTTTGTGCTGCTTGAGTATCTCAAATTCCACCAGCTTCAATTGAATTCTATAGCCTCTCAACTGGCATTACTCAAATATAGGATTATACCCTTAATCAGTAATGTCCTATTCCTTCCCAGCCACATCATTACTGAAAATAGCCCTTTAATTAATCATTTCCTGTTCCTCTACAGTTACTGTTCCTTTAATTACTCAATTTCTCTTTGCAGCCAGAGCAATCCCATTGTCTGAGCATTCATTCATTCATTCATTCATTTTATTTTAATTAGCACAATTCCACTTCAATGAATGAAACAAAATTAAATTTATTTGAATACTTGAGCTTTAACACAAAGAAGAAATTATATTTTTAGAAAGGCAAAATGCCAGGGACTACACAGTAGGGCATGAAAGCTCAAGGAGTGTAGAAATTTGGAGAATCACTAACCATATCACCAATGGCCTCATAGGCCACTCATTCCACCAGTTGCATCATTAGTACGTTGATAGGTGCTTCAATTCCATTTCAATTCAGAAAAATAATCGCATACCAGATATTTAAAAAGACAGAAGTACAATAGGGAAATGCAACAGTTCAGCAGTGATGTTGCACAAACACCTTACCCGAGAGCAGCAAATTTGAAATAGATCTATAATTATCAAAATTAAGCAACAGGCTTTTATCTACACAAGAAATACACACACTTAAAAAAAAATAAGACAGTAGTATGTTGTAGTAGTTAGTGTGTCATACTAGGACTTGGGAGATCCAGCTTCAAATTCTCGCTCAGCTAGGAAATTCAGTTGATGACTTTGGGCCAATCACTCTTTCTCAGCCTTATTTACTTCCCAGAATTGCTGTGAGGATTAAATGGGTTTGAGGGAGAACCATGTACACTGTCCTAAGCTCTCAATGTTGTGGTGGGTTGGAGCAGCTGAAATGGGTCTCAGTAGCAATAGCATTCATTACTTTTTTGTTTATTGTCTGTTCAGTTTCTGGACTTGAGCTATACTTGGGCTTTGCTGGGGTGGCAACAGCACTGTGGAGTAGATTTGTACATTGCTTCCCAAGGATGAAATCTACCTCCCATTAAAATCAATAGCAAATTTTAGATTTTTTTTTTATTTATTCAATTTATATCCCACCTATACACAAATGCCCTGGGCAGCATACAGGATCATAATCTTGTATGGTTTTAATGGTTTGGGATTGCACCCTACATTTCAATGGTCACAAATTAGTTGCTGTCATTAATCTTTTACTCCCTATGAAGGTTTGTGTATATAACCAGCTGTACCCAAGTATAACTAATTAAAAAGTTAAGCATGCATTCTTTTAACCTTAACAATGAATGTGCTGGGGGGGGGGGATAACTTAAATTCCCATTATGCTAATTATAGTTGAAAACAATAACAACAAACAATCATGGAAACAATTTTACTCAAATGACTAATGACTAATCTTATCAAAACTGATAGTTTGCAGGAATATATAATTTCTGAGAAGGGAATTTTGCAGAATTTCAGCTACTGCATTAAAAAATCTGGTTTCCTAGGAGCTGATGATTCTTTTTTTTTTTTTTTTTTAATTTTTAAACAATACAAAGAAAATAACACACACATATAACTAATATTGTGCTCCCATCACCATGGGACCAAATAATCCAATAACTCTATAATTGTTCATTATTCCAAAAATACAACATATCTTGACAGGGTAAACTCCCTTTCCCCTTTTTAAACACATATTCCAAAAATAAACCCCAAATATCCTTGAAATTATTTTTCTTTAATTGACCCCTTTTGCATTTAATATTACAAGTCAACATACCATTCAAAGCCATATCCCATACTTCTTTATACCAATCGGTAATAGTGAAAACTTGCTGGATTTTCCATTTCCTTGCTATCATTAGTCTACCTGCCGTTAACAAATTTATAATTAATTCTTTAACATTTTGAGAACCGATCACCTTTTCCGTTATTGATAGCAAAGCTAGTTTAGGGCATACCTCTAAATCAGCTCCAACAATTTCTGATATTTCCTCAAAAATCATTTTCCAAAAATCCATTACATTTTTACAACTCCACCACATATGAGCATATGTACCCAATTCCTGGCATCCTCGCCAACACATTGGAGAACATTTATTATCTATTCTATTTAATCTCACTGGAGTCAAATACCATCTCCAAATTAGCTTATAAAAATTCTCTTTAATTCTTATAGACATATTTTTCAATATTCGCCTATCCCAAATCTTATTCCACTCATCCTTTGATATTTCCTCTTCAAACTCTGTATCCCAAACTATTTTAAGATTTTCTGCTTGCTCTTCTGATTTCTGCAACATTTTATATAACATCTTTGTAAGACCCCTAGCTGATGCATTTCCTTCTACGAGTTCTCTAGACATAACCATCTGCTCAAATGCGGTGAAATCCCTTTCATGCTCATGTCTCCTCTTCCATTTCTTACCCCATTGTACTAATTGAATTAAATTTAACCAAGAAATTCTTCCTGCCCCAACCCTATCAATTATTTGCTGTCTTGTCTCCATTTTTTCCAGCCAATCCATTAAAGTTATCACCTTTTTCTCTCTAAAAATTCGTTCTAAATGTCTAACATTCTCGGGAAAATCTTCCATAACCACTACTGGAGTAAGCGGGGATATACCTGGTAAAAATATTTCCTTATTTCTACCCCAAATTTCTAACATATTTTTTAAAAAGGGATTTTCTAATCTTTTTGTCATAATATGTCCTTGTTTTGTAAATAAGAATTTATCCACCCTATTACCCAATTCAAATGCTTCTATTTCCCACCACATAAAATCTTTTCTAACAATAATATCCATAATATATCTAAGTTGATTAGCTATATAATACCATTTTAAATTAGGGAGACCAAGTCCCCCTATTTTTTGAGCTTTATACCATCTATTCTTCGTAATCCTTGATTTCCCCCCCCCCCATTACAATAGCTATTTAACATTACTTGCCACTCTTTGATTTCTTTCTCTGATATCTTATATGGTATCATTCTAAAACTTCGGTAAAATCTTCATTTTAATCAAAGCTATCCTACCAAACCACGATAATCCCAATTTTTTGTAATCCTCTATTTGATTTTTAACTTCATCTTTTAGTTTTTTAAAATTGCATTCCCCTATTTTATCCATATCTTTTAATATATCAATACCTAAATATTTAATTATATTTTTTATCTTTATATCCACTTTCCTTTGTTTAAATCCCCTTTCCTCCAGTTTACTATAATTAAATGTCATTATCTCTGATTTATCCCAATTAACTTTTAACCCTGTTACTTCTCTAAATTCATCTAAATGTTTCTCTATCCAATCCCAATTTTCTATAGGCCTTTCTAATGTTAACAAGATATCATCTGCAAAAAGGTTTATCTTACATTTGGTCTCTATCCCTATCTCAGTAATTTCTTCTCCTGTCTTATCGAATTCGCTAACAATTCCATAACTAACACAAATAATACTGGGGAACGGGGACAACCCTGTCTAGTTCCCCGGCCTAGGCTAATAGTTCCTGTTATTCCATCATTTACAATTACCGACGTAACATTATGAGTATATAATTGGTTAGTAATACCTATAAATTTTTCTCCAAACCCCATAGTTTTTATTAACATCTTTAATGCAGGCCATTCCACACAATCAAAGGCTTTAAAAATATCCAATGCAAGAACCCCCGCTTTCAAATTATTTTTCTTTATTAAATATATTATATTCAGAACCCTTCTTGTTAAGTCTGCCATTTGTCTTCCTTGAATGAAACCGCATTGATCTATCCCTATATACTTATTTAGAAAACTATTCATTCTTCTAGCTAAAATTGCTGTCAATAGTTTAGCATCTTGATTAATTAATGATATTGGTCTATAAGAACCTGGTTCTGCTAAATCCTTCCTTGGTTTCGGGATTAAAATAGTCAAGGACTGTTTCCATGACGGGGGGATCTCTCCCCCCTGTAAAATATCATTAAACAACCGGTTTAACTTTGGAATTAACATTTTTTTAAAAACTTTATAATATTCCGCCCCCAGACCATCCAGTCCTGGCGTTTTCCCCTGTTTCAATTTATTTATAGCACTTTCTATTTCAATTTCTGTGAATGGTTGCTCCATTTTCTCTCTGTCTTCATCCTGGATTTTTATTTTTAAATTTTTCTCGATATATTTTCTACTCTCAGCTTCCGACCATTTTCCTGCCTTATATAACTCCGTATAATATTCATGAAAAATTTTCAATTTATCCTTTACTAGATTATATTCTTATATTATATTCTATACCCCTCTTGTCTTTAATCACCCCCACTAAGCTTTTTTCTTTTTTTTTTTGTGCTAATCTAGCCAACATTTTAGAATTTTTATTACTATTCTCAAAATACTCCCTTTTTGTATAAATCAAATTCCTTTGTACCCTGTCCAGTTCTTATTCTCCAATTCTGATGATTCTGGATGTACAGTAATACCTTGGATTGCAAATAACTTGGTTTGAGGGCATTTTGCAAGACAAGCAAATTTTTAAATATTTATTTAATATTTTTTTTACTTGATATACAAGCGACGTCTTGCAATACAAGTAGTGTAGTACGGCTTAAATTTAAAAACTCTATACAATTTTTTTGGGGGGGATTTCGTTTTGATATAAGAGTGTTTTGGATTACAAGCACGTTTCCGGAACGAATTATGCTCTCAATCCAAGGCATGACTGTATTATCATATCTTATTTCTCTGATAAGGAATTTAAAATATATTTAAAATATACGAGATGGACTTTAGAATAAATGTTGAAAAGCTACACTCTCTGACCATTTGCCAAATTAAGAATGTAAGAACATAAGAGCCATGCTGGATCAGACCAAGATCCATCTGGTCCAGTGTTAAAGCCTTCCAAATTTGTGGCCATCACTACATCTTGTGGTAGTGAATTCCATAGTTTAACTATGTGCTGTATGAAGAAGTACTTCCTTTTATCTGTCCTGAATCTCCCACCAATCAGTTTCATGGGATGACCCCGGGTTTCGGTATTATGAGAGAGGGAGAAAAATATCTCCCTATCCACTTTCTCCACACCATACATAATTTTGTATACCTCTATCATGTCTCCCCTTACTCACCTCTTTTCTAAGCTAAACAAAAATACAGGCCTGTGGCTTACGCTGGCTCAGCTTGTCTGAGCGTGGAAAGCTAAGCAGGGTCAAGCCTGGTTGTTACTTGGATGGGAGACCCCTCCTCTAGTTTCCTGCATTGAGCAGGGGGTTGGACTCGATAGCCTTGTAGGCTCCTTCCAACTCTATGATCTATGAAAAGACTGTCTATGAAATTCCAGATGTTGTAACCTTTCCATGTACATTTTCAGAGTGCACTCCATCAATAGGAGCCATAAGAACATAAGAAGAGCCATGCTGGATCAGACCAAGGGTCCATCTAGTTCACCATTCTGTTCACACAGTGGCCAACCAGCTGTCCACAGGAAACCCTCAAGCAGGATATGATTGCAATAGCACCCTCCCGCCCATGTTCCCAGGTAACTGGTGTACATAGGCATACCGCCTTTGATACTGGAGGTAGCTTATAGCCAATCAGGACTAGTAGCCATTGATAGCCTTCTCCTCCATGAACATGTCCAATCCTCTTTTAAAGCTGGTGGCCATCACTACACCTTGTGGAAGTGAATTCCATAGTTTAACTATGTGCTGTGTGAAGAAGTCCTTCCTTTTATTTGTCCTGCTTCCTGAATCTCCAACCAATCAGCTTCATGGGATGACCCCGTTGGGTTCTAGTATTATGAGAGGGCAAAAAATGTCTCCCTGTGCACTTTCTCCACACCATGCATAATTTTGTACACCTCTATCATGTCTCCCCTTCCTCACCGTTTTTCTAAGCTAAACAATCCCAGCTGCTGTAACCTTTCCTTGTACAGGAGTTGTTCCAGCCCCTTGGTCATTTTAGTTGCCACAATGACACTTCCAGTATCACAAGAACATATCAATTAACTTTCATTCTACAAGGAACTCACCTCTTAACTGATAGTGAATTTGCTACAAAGCTCTGAGGATCCCAATATTTCTTGAGGGTGTTCTGGAGTAAACTAATATAGCACAGGTAAGGGACAAAAGATCTGAATGCTTTCTTTCCAAATCTATTTGAATAGGACAAGGATGTTGTAATAATAATTTTATCTCAGTAAACACTGACTTTTTCAGCAAGATCAGTTGGTGTCCTGAAGGTGATAGTTTAACTAGGCTCATGTTATGTCAGCAGTTCGCAATCCGAGCAAGCAAAAAGCAGATCATGAACTGAAAAACACTATATAGAGGGGTGTGGGAGTTGCTGAGAGATTACAGAGTCAACCACACAGACTGGATGACTCTGAATCCACTGATAAAATTAGAAAAGATACTTTCATCATATGCTTAGTGAATATCACATGGAAGTCAGAGAATACTCAATACTGATTATGTAAACATATTTATGCAGTTCACCCTGTCCAGATATTTTGAGCAATAGTCTTGAAAGGAAACTATAGATTTAATGTACTTTGCATTCATTTTTATTTTCAACATGATTAGTAAGCATGAAAATCTGATTTCTTCTTTAATTCAACTGCAATGACAAGCAGGGCACTGGAATTAGCAGCAGAACACTGTACATGTCTACTCAGAAGTTGCCCATTGAGTGCAACAGGGCTTACTACTCCTAGGTAAGTGGATATAGGATTGCAGCCTAATTAAAGATATTGCAACTTTTAGCATTAATCCTGAGAAAGTTAACCATGTATAAGACCTAGTGAAATCAATGAAGATGTTAATTGTAGCAAAAACAGATGCCATAGAGTTTTTGTAGCTTTCCCCCCAATAAATCTACCATAATCTCTCACATGATGTAGTTACTGGGGTGAAATCCTCCAACAGAGCCTGATCCTATGCATGTTTACTTGGAAGTAAAACCCACTGACTTTCGTGGGGATTATTTCCAAGAAAGTGCAGTGCTGGAGTGCATACAAGCATATATAAAAAGAGGAGATGCTGTGCCCTGGAAGCATTCTTGTCAGAACTACCTAATCTTCTCCAGGATTGAGCCCAAGGAAAACTGGTTCTGCTGATTTGTATCAAAAAATGGGCTGCAGTGAGCACAGATTGGCTGGTCCCTGTAAGATCACAAAATCCTTTCTCCGAGCAGTTTTTCAGCATTTAAATGAGAGATTATAAGTAAATGGGCAGAGGTGACTGCTTGCAATCTATCTAGGAGGCGCCATGGGCCCAATCTTTCCTGCGATGGTGCCCAGAGAGAGCAAAATAACAGTGGTAGGAGTAGCCTCTGGGTTTTAACCCCCCTGGCTTGTTGTGACATCTGAATGCAGCCAATCTCTATCAGTCTAACCTACCTCACAAGATTGTTGTGAGGATAAAAGAAGGAAATACCTGAGCTCTGTGGATGAAGAGTGTATAAAAATGTAATTTATAACTAGTGTAAACTAATCTGTCTCAAACTAATTTATGGTATGTTGAATATATTGCCTTTAAAGTTTTGTACCTACCATTCATTTAAGGAAACAGTTAATTATATAAAGGTTGCTGCTAGATAACTTATTTTTAAAAAATAAAATAAAATGAATTTTTGTTCTTTTCATCTATACATGAGGAATAAAAAAGAAAGAAAGGAAGACTGAATTTAAGGTCACCATAGCAGGCAACACCTGATGCTACAGCCATACTAATTTACTATCAGACTGGAAGCATCAGCTTTGTATGACCTTCATGAAAAATACACCCTAGAGGGTTTATTGACATTATATATGTGAGTAAAGGAATGGGGGACAGGTGACTCTTGACAGAAATTTCTGCTTGGAGAGGTATTTTATCTAATAGTTTATGTGCAACTCTTTGAATGATAAGAATATGCAACCCACTGTAGTGGCAGTATGAGAGAGCTATTTTTGATTAGGAAGCGACAAGCTAAAATTACTTCATTATTTACTCATTGAAAGAAAATCAATGACTAGAGCACAATCCTGTTAACAAAACCAGCCTAGCCTCAAGGCATATCAGCAGCGCGAACAATTCCAACGCTAAATAAATGAGGGGCCAGACCTTGAAATGATATAGTCACTGGCCATTTCCTCCTTCACATGAAGGTTATAATCCTGCTGTGTGAAAAATATATCCTAAAGTTTAGGCACCTCTGTGCATGCCTAGGCGAATGTAAAAGTAGCCAAGAATGAGAACAAATGCAGAAGAGAAAATGGCTGTTGTGACAAACTAGAATTTTTCTGAGCTTCTTGAAAACTCTACAGTTCTCCTCTCTTGGCATATATATTTGAAATCACTGAGTTGATTCACATATTCAGGTCAGGATCAGCCTAAGACATTTTGCTGTCTGAGGCAGAAGCAGCAAATGCGATCCACTTCTCTCTCACTCTCACTCTCACACACGCGCACTGTAGTGTACAGTATTCAAGGCTGGTGAAGTTAGTTTGGCATATAAGGCAGAAAATCCCACAATCCCCACAGTGTCTCTCTCCCTGGCAGTAAAAGTACAATTATAATAAATTAAACAACTAACAATTTGCTGCCCTTTCATGACACCCCAAATCAGCAGTTTGAGGTGGCCGCTTCACTCTACCTAAAGGTAGGACCATCCCTCATTTGTGGTAACGTTATTGTGAAGTGGCCTGTACAAGAAGACAACTGCTAGTGCTAAGGATTGGGTTGGGCCAAAATGAGGAAGTGGGGAAAGACATGATTTGCCAAGACAACAAGACAGGAAGAGAGCTTCACCTTAGTGGAGCAATGAAAGCCAGGATTTTATTTTTACCAAATTTGTTTGTTTATTACATTGTGCACTTTGGCTTAAAAGCATCATACGTCTAATGGACTTGCAGTGATAATGTCTAAACATTTCCCAATATGGATCCCTCCTCACATCTACTCCTGTTCTGAAATAAGTGCGTTTTAATTTTTATATATTTTGCTTATAAATAAATATTTTTTTATGTTGAGAAATTGTTCCCAGTAGTAAGGTCCCAAAAGAATTAGATGACTAATTTAAATGTATGTATTTATTTTATGAATTATATTTATATACCAGTAAATATAATAAAATCTCTAAGCAGCTTACACACAAATTTTTATGTAATTGAATGTACATAGATGAACACACACACACACAAAGTAAGGAATGTTTATATTCACAATGTAATATGAAACCCTGTAAGATCTCTTTAAAAAAATATACATGAAAGTGGTTTGCTAGAAAATGTTAAATGATGCAAGTTATCATCTCTGAAAAAAACATATCCCACACAGGCCTAATATTAACACCAAACATTAATAATCCAAAAATAAACTTGCACATTTCTTGGCTATATGTGCAAATTGATTCTGTATGGGTCTTCCATTGATTTATGGGTCATAAATATGATCATGGTCATGTACCTATTTTATGGATAAACGTCAACAGGAGACCTGGGTATTTGTCAGTCTCCTGCCCCCTGTGGGGCATTGCTTGCTGGGAGCCATATAAAATAGTGTAAGTGTGACAAGTTTCATACTTTTAACCCGAAGTGCATGATTTTAGGCTTAACCGCTCTGCTACCTTCTGTTCTTCTCGAGCAGCGAAAGCACATACATAAAGATAATATAATAACTGAGTGGGAAAATGAGCAGCTGCTGCAGGCCAGCAATCTCTACAAAGGGATTTGGAATTGCTCTCGTGAGGCCAGGCCAAAGTATTTGAAAATATTGTTACCTGAAGAAAACAAAGATCCCGGACATTTTTATCGTTGAGGTAGCTGTACTTGATTTTGCAAAAGAATTAGCCATTTTCTCTTGTTTCAACAGCCCACTTTATTATGAAATAACATTGTATAACTTCTGCTACTGCTTTCATTTCTGTAGTAGTAATATAGATATTTCCCCCTTTTCATTAGATTTCAGAAAATCCCATAGAGGACTGTATTCAGAGCTTTCCCTTAACAAGAGTGATCTGTGTCTTTATAGACACACAAGTTAAAACCCAATTACCTAAAATTGCATTTGTCCCAAATGAGGTCATGTCCCTCTTCAAATATACTAGTTAGAATTTTAAACTCCCTCAATAATCTAAATTCTCATTTAGCCAGCATTCCCATTACATTAGGATAATTGAAATTTGTCTGTAATGCATTAAACTAATCGAAACAATCTTTTAAAAACCACCTAAGACTTGAAGCTATTTACAAATGTTTGGTGTCAGCTTTTTAACACTTGTTACAATTCAGGTCAGGTAATAAACAAATATTTTGAACTCCGTGTGTGCTTTTTATACATACCTAGCAAAGATGAGACAACTTCAATTTGAGCAAGCCCAAATTACTATTTTATTTTTATTTATTTACAATATTTATATACCGCTCCACATCTATACAGATTCCGGAGCAGTGAACAATAAAAGTAAAAAAGAATAAAAGAATAAAACACAGTATTAAAAACAGAATACAGTATCAATAAAAGCAGTGCCCGGTCAACCTACGAAGGTTTCCTGAAATAAAGATGTTTTCAGGAGGTACCGGAAATGACACAATGTTGGTGCCTGCCTGACCTCTGGAGGCAGGGAGTTCCAGGGAAATGGAGCTGCCACACAAAAGGCTCTTCTCTGGGTGGACTCCAGTCAGGCCATAGTTCCATGTGGAACCACCAGGAGCATGCAATTTGATGACCTCAGTGACTCGGCAGGTTGATAAGGGAGGAGGTGCTCTCTCAAGTATCCTGGTCCCAAGTTGTCTAGGGCATTGTACACTAGTACCAAAACCTTAAACCTGACCCAGTAGCGAATAGGCAGCCGGTGCAGTTTCCTCAGGGGAGGAGTTGCATGCTGAAAAGGGGCAGCTCCTGACAATAGCCAAGCTGCTGCATTCTGCACTAGCTCCAGCTTCTGGACCAGCCTTAAGGGCAGCCCCGCATTAAATTGCAAATTTAAGCTGTGAAAGAGAGAATTAATTATAATAACCCTATAAATCCAAATTGAGTATGTGAGGGTCAAAGCCACCAGTTAATTTCATAAGTGATTTCAACCCACTCAAATCCTTTCCTATCTCTGCTGTCAAAACTAGTGAGAGATTGGCATAATCTTTGATATGATGAATCTTCATTTCATTGCACCCTTTTAAATACAATGGTCCTTTCAGTAGTTTTAGTGAGAGATTCCCAGCGAGACTTGTTCAAAGTAATGAAGAACTCTGGAGAGATCTCTTATCTCTAGGAAGGAGGAGAGACAGGAGGGAGCATGTCTGGGGAGAGGGGGCCGGGCTTTTTGGGAAAGTCTGCAGGCTGGATCAAAGGGCACCATCTGGTTGAATCCTCCCCAAGGCCAGTATTCCACACTCTTGGTCTAAATAGTCATACTATCAAGGATTCCTCTTGAATATTTCTTTTTCTAAAAATATCTTCTGGCATTGCCTATGGTTAGGGTTCTATGCATAACACTGAGAAACCTGTGTTGAAATGCCAACTCTGAGATTTCTGCGTGAGCAGTCTAGCACAGGGGTTCTCAAACTTTTTACCCCCAGGACCCTCTTGAGAGAGCTGTAAATGACAGGCCCACCAGTCACAAAATGGTAGTGTAGCATTGGGGCCAGACACAAAATGGTGGCAGATGGAGATGGAGTTTGGCATAATCAGCTGGCAATTACTGATATATTTTTATATTGATCCCTAATTCCTCTTTGAAATGGCTAAATTCCTTGCCACAGCTATTTCCTTGTATCAGGGAGTTCCATAATTCAGCTTTCCTCAAGTTAAGCATGGACTCTGGCTCAGAAGCTATCATGACTCAGCCTCCCCATTTCAGAAGAATTTGCTGATCCAGATGCTCTAAGCAGAGAAGACTTTTAAGATTTTTTTAAAAATCAGTTCTCGTTATTTTTCTTTTTAGAGTGTTTATGGCTGGTTGGGTTGGCAGTTATGGCTTGGGGGGGTTGCTTGCAAAAAATCTTGTTGGCAAATGCATTGTTTGATGCTCTGTAACAATCTGCTTGTGGTTGAGGGAATATTTTTTTGCCTTTTGAAAAATACGTTGGTGGCTGCCTGATGCCATGGCTGGGCATTGTTTTTCCTTTGACAAAAATCTGCTGGTCGGCAGGGTCGGTGGAAGGCAGTTTGGTGCCCTAGGCAAGATCAGATATTTAGCGCCCCCCTCTTCCCACTTGAGCCCTCCCTCCCTCCAGCCCTATGCTCCTGGCGCCCCCTTTAGCCCGGCGCCCTAGGCAGCCGCCTAGTTGGCCTAATGGTAGCACCGGCCCTGCTGGTCGGTGATTTCTGTGCCCTGAATTTTGTTTTGTTTTGCCTTTAAAAAATCTGCTGGTAGTTGCCTTGCAGTGCCATGGCTGTGCATTTTTTCCTTTTCCAAAAAATCTGTAGGTGGTTCACTTCTGTGCCATGAGTGGAGCAAGGCAGTTGTTAGTGGTGATTTGTGTATGATTCTGGGATGTGTGTGTCACTGAGGTGAATGAGGGACAGTGTGGGTTTCTGCCTGGAGTGAGTGGACTCCCCAGTCCTCATTTTGCACTCATGAGGTTAAACTCACTTGATTCAGTTTCCTTCTCTGTGAAATGTAGGTTATTATTGCTGGAACAGGAAAATGTGGCTGCAAAGGTAGTGCTTTTGGTTGTGTGGATTATTATTATTAGCAGCAGCAGCAAAGGCATGGATTTTGGATGCTCTCCAAACTTGCTGCCTATGCTTACTCCTGAGTAATCCTGGCCTCCTTACTTCTAATTAGACATGCATAAGCTGGATTGTTGTGCTGCACTGCTTCTCACTGTTACTTTAGATGGGACATGTTACTTTTGAGTTTGGGGATGACTTGTGGTGGGCATGCAAAGGAGTGGATTTTGGATGGTCTCATAACATGCTGCTGGGCTCCAAAGACTGCTTCTTGGCTTGCCTCTGAGGATGCTTTATTTGTTGTTGTTGTTGTGTGGCTGTGTGGATTTCCCCCCACTGTTTTGCACTCATTATCTTAATGTCAATTGTTTCTCTGTTCAGTGGGAGTTGTTGCTGGAACAGGATGAGGCTCCAACTTTTGTGTGGCTGTGTGGATTCCCCCGCGCCCCCCACTTTGCACTTGTGATCTTAAAGTACAAGTATTTCAGTATCCCTTTGCTGTAGTATGGGCTGCTGGGGATTCAAAAGACTGTTCCACTTCTCGTGGTGATTCTTTGGCTCCACCTCTGTTGACCCTGTCCTCTGCCCCACTTGCGTGCACACACACACACACACACACACACACACGTACGTCAGTGCTTGATTTGTAGTCATCAAGTGATGAAGATGTAAGTGCCCGTCTTTGGGAAAGTGTCACAGAACCCAAAGACCAGTTTTGCAACAGCTCAGTGTTTACTATTCCACTAAATGAATTGTGATACAAGTTGTTCTTCAAGGAGTTAAACAGCAGAAACCAATAACTTGATACACATGAGTTATTTTAAAATCTAGTAGTAATATTATTCTCCTCCAAACAAGGACACTGAACACAATAACTTTTTAAATAATTCAAGAATAAAGTAGGTCAATGTCAAGGACGTTTGCTGGTATAACAGCAAAAAAAAAAAAAAAAAGAGAAAGAGAAAGAAAGAAAGAAAGAAAGAAAAGAAAAAAATCATGTATAATTCATTGGGAAGGTAATCTTTATTACCTAAATATTGCAATAATTCAAGCAGATACTGGTGACAATGTGGTAGTTTTATTTACTGCCTCCTGAAGATTTTATTCTGAACACTGTTGAGAATAGTTTTCTATTTAACTTCTTAGCCAGATAAATAGCAGCAAAGTAATTCAAATCTTAATTCTATTAAGAGATTTTAATCTATCCAGTATACGTATTGAAACACTGGTGTTCCATATCTAATTAAACAGACTGGGCAGGTTTGCACGTCACATGAAACCACCCCTGCGAACAAGCTACGCAGTGTGGGTTGTTTGCTGAACAACTCACGGTATGCCTGACAGATGATCAGGCGTGCCATGGGTTGTTCTCCTGCTCCTTCCCCCTCAATCCTCCAGCCCATATCCCAGGAGACTTTGTGGCAGAGCCTGTCTTGTCTCCTTGCTCCAGCCCCCTGTTCGCTCCAATCATTACACCTTTACATTCCCTGGCTTTTTCATTTGTATTTTTCAGAGGCTCAAAAATGAGCAATTGGGGGTGTGATTTATTTATTTATTTGTGGGTGTGGGTGCCTTGTGTATGTTTCAGTTGTCAAAGGGAGCACTGAAGTGGAGTAGGCAACATGGAATGGAGCGAATGGGGCCCCACAAGGAGGGCAAATACTGCTGGTGCCGGCACCCCATTTGCTCTGTCCCATTTGACCACCTTCCAATGGTTTCTTTTTTTCTTTTTAAGCTGTCAGGAATATTTGTGCATTTTTTTGGACTGGGAAGTAAAGGGAAGGGAAATGTATGCAAATTTAATGGCTGGGAGTAAATGGAGGCAGAATCTGTGCAAGTGTAATGGCTGGGAAGCAAATGGAGGGGAAATTTGTGCACCTGCATTAACTGCTCCATTACTGCAGGTGCACACATTTCCTCTCCATTTACTTCACAGCCATTACATTTCTCTATATTTCCAGTTCCAAAAAATTGGGCAAATACCGTATATACTCGAGTTTACGTTAGCCCTAACATAAGTCGAGGCCCCTAATTTCACCCCCCAAAACTGGGAAAACTTATTGCCCCCCAGTATAAGTCTAGGGTGGGAAATGTACGAGGGGAGACTCCCGCCGCCACCCCCAGACACCCCCCACCCCCGTACCTACACCCACTGCCGCCGAAGCCCCGCCGCTGCCCAAGCTCCCCCAGGACCCCCGCCGCCATGCCACCCCCACGCTACCCCCAGACACCCCCCGTCACCGTACCTGCTCCCGCCGCCGAAGCCCCACTTCTTGTGGATTCGCGGAGCGCAGCGGAGAGGGCGCGTGGTGGACCGGCGGCTCTGTCTGCGCGGCGCCGAGGCGAGCGATCCGGCCAAAGGCGAGCGATCCAGGGGGGTGCCTGAAGTTTCCTTCCCCCCCGCCTCTCTCTCTATTTTTCTTCCGGCGGGGGGCGGCGTTTGCTTTCCCTGGATCTAACGCCGTCCCCGCTTGCCCAGGCGCTGCTTGAGCGGAAGGGAGGAAGGGAGGAAGGACGGTGAAGTGGGGCTTCAGCGGCGGGAGCAGGTACGGTGACGGGGGGTGTCTGGGGGTAGCATGGGGGTGGCATGGGGGGGGCTGCGGCGCTGGCGCGGCTTCGACGGGGGAGGGGCTTCGGCGGCGGCAGGTACAGGTATGGGGGTGGGGTGTCGGGGTGGCAGCAGGGGTCCTGGGGGTGGAGGGGGGTGCCTGGCGGTCCCTTACGGTGGCGGCAGGGGTCCTGGGGGTGGAGGGGGGTGCCTGGCGGTCCCTTGCGGTGGCGGCAGGGGTCCTGGGGGGCCACTGACCCACGTATAAGTCTAGGGGGCATTTTTCAGCACAAAAAATGTGCTGAAAAACTAGACTTAAAGTCGAGTATATACGGTACTCGTGACAGTTAAAAAGAAACCAAACCCTTAGAGTTGGCAGAATGAGACAGAGCAAATGGGGTGCCATCACCGGTGGTATTTACATCCCCCATGGGGCTCTATTCACTGCGTCCCATTCAGCCTCCTCCTCCGGATTTTTAGAATTGTTGGGGAACTGCAGTAACCGCAGCAGCAAGTGCTTTGAACAGGAGCTGCAAAAGGTGGGGCGGGGGGGAGGTAATATCTCCCCTTTCTGGACTAGCTGCAGAGTCAGGGAAGTGTTAAAAAGGTGGAGGACACTGAGAACGGTCAGTTCAACACTTAAAATCGAGAGAATTACATTGCTAAGTGGGAAATGCTGTGCCCCCCCCGCCTTTTCATGCACCTACTTCTCCCGTTGTTTCTCCCATTTTTGGTGCTTTTCTATGGTGCAAATGGGCTCCTCTCCCTTAGTATTATTTCCCACTCCCCACCCCACCCCCGGTCCTTGTCATCTGTGTGCAAATTAGCTTATATGCAGCCTTGCTTTGTCAGTTTCCTTGTACGTTCCCTACTGTACCTGGGTGCTCCCTTTGACAGCTGAAACATACAAGTAAATTAACCAGGAAAGACCACATATTGGAGAGCGCAAGTGCACTCCTGCATACGTGCAAAAGATTGACAACAACAACAATAATAATTTTAAAATACGCACACATTTGTGCAACTTTCATGGACTGAAAAAATAATTTTAAAAAGGGTGGCAAACAAGTGACTGTTGCTCCAAAATGCAGTTTGGGTATCAGTGGAGGGGCAGTTACCTTCGGCGACACAGGCGAGATCATGAAAAGTGGCAGAGGTTTTGCTGATCCCAGCAACCCACAGTGAAATTGCCCTCCTGGGTTTGGATGACACGGCAAACCATAGGGGTACGAACAACCCCTAGAACAAGCCATGGGTTTTAAGGGTGCTTGTTCCTGAAAAATAAACCACTCTGCAGAAAGTGGTCTAGGTTTGCATGACAGGACAACCCATTGTCCCAACTCATGATGGATTCTTGTGTTGTGCAAACCCAGTCACTGTCTCAAAATAGTTGTGTGGCAAAATATATTAAATTCACTGTAACTTTCTGCTCTTTTGTTTTCTCTTTTGTTAATTGTTATATACAATGTTCTTGCACCTGTTCCAGTTGGACTCTCCCTGCTCCCAGGGCCATCTTCCACCAACTGCCCTGTAAAGATACTGATGACTTTTTAAAAAATTGTGAATATTGTTTATTGTGATGTTATCATTTTTATCTTACTTGTAAGCTGCCTTACTAGATTTGTATTCTCAAAGGCAGCATATAAAGAATTCTGATAAATAAATAATAATAAATAAGTACAATATATGAGTCCTGTGGGACACACACACACACACACACACACACACACACACACCACACATGCTTTCCCCTTTCAGAACTCTTCCTGGGGCCTTTCTTTTCACACTTTAACATGCCTGCTCCATTTATGTGAATGGGAAAGGCCTGAGAGAAATGGGGTATGCATTGGAGCCTTGGAGATATATGGAGATATGCGATATGCATGAGATGACTTAATTGGTGTGAAAATGTATTTATTATTAGAACTTAACCACTGTGCCTTCTGTTTCTCTAATATAATTGTGCCAGTTATTTATTTTAAAATGTATTCATACAAATTGTAAGTTAATGTGGTGAAACACTACCTTATTCTCATAATTTAGAGCTATAAATGCACCTCATCTCACCTTTCCTGCCCCAATAGCTCACATGCTTGCCTCTTAGCATAAGTAATTTCTTGCCTAATGACTATTATGAAAGCTGGCATGAGAGGGTGAACTCTTGGGGAAGAAGAGATTAAAAAGCTCTCCTACAATACCTTATTAGAGCAACAATTGGAGCAGAGAAGCAGAAGTTTACAAGCTTCAGCTAGGAACAACACAAACTAATTAGAACAAAAAAAATGGCATTATGCATGGCCCACTAAATATGTGCAGACATAAAACTGAACAGTGACCTATGTGTAATAAGACTTTATTCGCCACATTACATTCCTATTATTGCAGGGCTGATTCCTTTATGAGTTATTATTGTTTTAATGCTCCTGCTGGACATAAAGATTAAAGAAGCAACAATTATTTTCTAAAAGCACAGGGAACACAATCTCTTTGGCAGCCAAAGTTTCCTTATAATCCAGATATGAAATTAATTACCGGTAAGGTGTGGATAATCAAGGGAACAGAACACTGGAATGAGACATAGGACATTAATGGCTACACCATACAAGCTATTGCACTCAGGCAGTGGGGTCATAAGATCTTGCAGAACTGGTGGCGGCAGGGAACAAGTCTGCTTGTGCAAGACTCTGACTCTAGGCCCAGTGCAAAAAAAAATGCATTCATCACCACTGCATCAGGGTGCCTTTTCTGGCTTGTCTTTTGTGCACAGCTATACTGCATAAAGACCATCAGACCAGAAGCTCAACCTTAGGTAAAGCTGGTGTACTATTAAAGAACAAATGCAGTATAGTAACCATGAACTTCTGAATGCTAGCTACCGTGTTTCCCCGAAAATAAGACACTGTCATATATTTTTTTGGCTCAAAAAACACACTAGGTCTTATTTTCGGGGTAGGTCTTATTTTTTTTAATGTACAAATCCACAGTTATTCATGTACAGCAGTCTACATTTATTCATGTACAAAAAATATACTGTACATTTATTCAAATACAGTCATGCCATCTTCTTCTGGAACATCGTCATGAGACACTAGGTCTTCTTTTCAGGGTAGGTCTTATTTTCGGGGAAACACGATATGAACTTGTGAACTAGCCTCACTTCACCCATGAACCCTGTAGCCCCTCGGCCTCTAATCTGTAATGTGTGGATAATAATACTTACCTACATATAATGGTTACTGAAATGATCAGTGGAAAGGGCAATAGCTCAGTGGTACAGCACCTGCTTTACATGCAGAAGGCCCCAGGTTCAATCCCCAGCATCTCCAGGTAGGGCTGGAAAAACTTCTGCATGAAACCCTGGAGAGCCGCTGCCAGTCAATGTCAACAAAACTGGGCTAGATGGACCAATGGTCTGACTCACAGTATAAGGCAACTTCTTATGTTCCTAGTGAATACATGGTGGTGTTGATGATGGAAGATGGCTATCCTGGCTAGAGGTCTAGGACTATCGTTTTATACTGTAAACCCAAGAATATATAATCTATCAAACATAAATGCTAGAGAACACTTTTACGCTTTGAGACCAGCAATATTTTAAGACTTAGGAAAGGCAAGACATAATTGGAACCCCAAAGAAACTGAACTGGAGTGACTGTGTAAATGTCATGTTTTAATAAGAAAACAGGAATAAGGCACAAAATTAAAGCGCTAAGAGAACAGAAGGAAACATATGGAAGCTGACCACTTATTTTGGCATCATGTTGTTTCTCGATACAGTTACGTGAATACAAAATGTCAGATCAGTTAACAGCAAGCCTAAGACCTGGTTGAAAGACAGTGACACAAAAGCCTCTATTATCCCCGTTGGGTTCAACTGCTCACTCTTTGGTGGTCCAAAGACAAATCAAACCAACCTGTCTTTCTGTTTTTATAGACATCAAAAGCTAAGATGGAAGAACTGGTGACATAATCTCTAAACAAATGTTCTCAGTGTGTTTAGTGTAAATTAGATATCTAAATATTCAGGATATAGGATTTCCTGGAATTACAGTTACAGTTCTTGGCAAGTAGCTTTGGATTGCATACAACAGGGCTTTGAATGTGATGGAAAGGGACCACTTATACTTGGCAATGACAAAATATCAAAGGAAAAACATATACCAAGAAGATGTAATGTGAATACACATTCTCACCATGCTTGGGCCTTTCTTTGTTGAACAGATTTTAATAGATTTCAGCAAGAAGATCAGGGTTTTACTATTCTAAGCAGATGTCAAACCTTAGTTTTGTCAATAATCCAGGCATAATTGGGTTTCCTCATATACAGAAAATTAGACATCTTAACAGGACTGTATAAACAGTCAGGAGACATTTGGTCCAGTTCAGTTTTTAAACTTCCATGTCAGAATCTACCCTTTGCTTATTTCTTGAGGCTACATAAGCATGTTTTGAAAGCAAAGGCAAGAAATCTGAATTATTTTTAACCTAACTTAGATAAGAATGCGTAATCTACTGTAGACTGTTTGGAAATGGCCTTGATGATTTTAATGAAGGTTCTCTTGGGAGAAGGAAAAGGAAACCCCTAATAAATTATGCTGTGCATGTTAAAGATAGCAGATACTACTGTGACACTGGTCAGCTGTTATATGTCAAATTGCATAGTCCTTCTGTTTATTATAAAACTGCTGTCATTAACCAATCTAATACTTTCTCACACATTTAATAGAGACAGGGCTATTTTAAAAGTTGCTAGGTTGATGGTCAGTTACCTTTGAATGATGACAGCATTTTTCTCCCTATGAGGTGAAGGACAAAAGAAAGATTTGCTTATATCGAGAAAGCTGCAGACTGATGAATATGCTGAAATGGCATGCACGTGCTTGAAATCTGAAAACCAAGTTCAGAAACAAACATTTTCAAAGGATAATGGTTCATGGGAATAAAGTGGACTCAGGGTTCCCATGGTGCAAGGATGACTTTCTGAAGAGATGGGAGAATTGCTAGGGTAGCAGCAAACTCCTCCTTACCCTCCCAATCAGTATTTCAATCACACAGGAGGAGGTTGGATGTGTGTCTCCACAACTGGTGCACAGATTATTAACGGTGTTTGAACCTAGTATTGTTTACTTAACCTAATATTGGGAAGTATCCAACGGGGTGCTATGGCCCCGCAGATTCTGTTATGCCCCGCCGATTCCATTCTGCAAGCAGTGCCCACCACTTGTGTATCGGAGATCTAGGGCTTCCCGGAGCGAGTGGAAATGCTTGTTTCGGGAATGGGGCAGGTCGGTGGAGCTTGCATAAGGGAGCTCTGCCAATTTGTCCTGATCTAGAAATGAGTGTTTCTGCTCATTTCAGGTCTTCCTCTAGGAAGCATTAATATCTCTGTTGTGCAAGCGGAATGGACTCAGTGGTATCCACCACTTGCAGAACCAAATTGGCTGGGCATAATAGAATTGGCAGGGGTGCAACTCCTGTTGGATACTGCCCATTTATTTTATTTAGTATGGCAGTTGTCTCATTTTGCACAGACTTTTGTTTTCCTTGGATCTCTCCCTTTGGAAACTTAGCCCATGTCAAATGTTCACACAGCCTTGTTCTGTTCAAAACCAATGTTCATTCATACCTCAGATGACAGTGCATGCTATTAGCTAAAACATATTTACTTCAGCTTAACTGGCAGAGAAAGTGAAATTATGTGTGTGTGTGGGGGGGGGAGTTTGACTGTAATTTGGTGGGCATCAACCTAGTTATAATACAATGCACCAAGTCTCCTTTCTCCTTCATCCCAGTCTCTGGCAAATAATTCAAGATCTTGCAATTGCAAAATCAATGTCAGAGGAATTAGAAAAATATAGGTTACTTATAATTTTTCTTGATTTATGCTGATCACAGATTTTAGGTTAGGGAATGCTTTAGCAAAAATCTATGATTTGTATCACACACACACACACACACACACACTGTATACACACATGCTTCGAACAGTATACAGAGCACATGAAAGAGGCCCTTTTCTAAAAGGGTGTATAAATAAACAGTGATTTTGGGATGCATGAAATTTGTCTGAAGTGTTCTGCTCAAATATGAAAACCTTGAGTCTGTTACTGAGAAAATGGGCATCATCCAGTCAAAATTAAATACCCTTTAATCCCATTGATTTCAGTCGCATCATTCAATACTTGTATAGTTCTTTCCCATTGAAATTAGTGGGGCTTTCTTTGTTTGGATGGATTACGTCCAGTATTAGGAATTACTATTGCATAGATAGATAGATAGATAGATAGATAGACAGACTTAAAGGGGTGTGAAATTTTGCTTTCAAGATAATTTCTGAATATATGAAAGACCTGAAGGGCTTCAACCACCTTGTAAAGTTCTATAGATTAAGTAATCACCACTCTCTCCATCTGCCATCCCATCTCAGAACTTCGACCCCCCTTTCTCTTCCCAACTTACAGGCCATTCATTATGGAAACATTTTCAAATCCAGTATATTCTGTCTTTCATTTCACAGCCTTGTAAAATCATGTTCTGGATGAAACCCGCTAAAGGATATAAATCTTGACCATTAGCTCATTGTGAAAAATCATTTTAAAAAATAATTTAAATTTTAAATAAAAAATATAGTTATAAAAGTATTTCAGTGTCTGTACTTAGAAAACATGAGAACTGAAAAACACTGTGAATGTGTTGTTGTTTTTTACTTGCCTTTTTGTTTCTCTGCCTTTTTTGTATCACATTCTAAATATCTTCAATCATGAGAACTAGAAATGTCATTTTAAAAAGTGACAGTTGGGATTTCCAAGTATCTGGCAAATGTTGCAGGCTGCATGTTAATACCCTGATCACTACATGCGGTTTGTGAACCATGTCAACCATTTTAATTTACAAGGAGTTAAAACAAGGTTGAACTTATTCAGTGCTAACATGCTGCAATTTATTGTAATGTATTTTATTTTGTTTTGTCCTGGAAGTTTTGCTGATGGGTGGTATAGAGACCTTTTAACTAATCAACAGTGCAATCCTATACATGTCTGCACAGAATGAAGCTCTACCTCAGTCTTACTCCCAGGTAAGTAGGTATAAGCAGTGGAGGCTGGGGTCTCCAATGTCAGTGGGGTGGTGTATCCACTCTGAGTTTCAGTCTGAAATTTAAGGAGCTATCCATGGTGCTGAACCTAAAATTTCTTTTGGTATGAGGGGTAGGGTTCAGCACCACAGACAGCTCCTTTAATGTCCGGAGTGTAACCCAGAGTAGATACATTGCCCCACTGGCATTGGTGCCACCAGCCATTGCTGGGCATAAGACTCCAGCCTCCATAAACAAATACTGCAAAATGAATGGGATAAAAAAAGCCCTTGGTCAAATTGCTATTTCTTCGTTAGTTTCTTCAATGTAACGAGAGTACGGATAATAATTCTTAACTGGTTACTTCATAGTTTTCTATGGCTCAGCAGGGCAGCAGCAGCAGATCTTTCACTCAATTTTTATAAATTATACTGGACATTAGGAGCTGGATAATCTTCAGATTTCCTTGATGTCATCAATTAGGTGTCAACCAACAATACCTGATGTTTCAGTGATGATGCTGATTCTCAAATTTGAGAATAAAAAACTGCCTGCAGAATCTTCTTACTCACAACACTCTTCTTACTCACAACAAATGTTAAGACAGTAGATATTTATTTGGTAGTAGGGTGGAGCTTTGAGATGCATTCAACTAAATTATGGTAGGTGGGGAAAATATGGGTCTTAAATAACAAGTAAAAGAATAACAAAATTAAAACATTCACCTTTTCGTAAAAAGGATGTAACCTGACAGATGAAGTAACATATCTGTCCCAAACTGAAAATCAATACTGTTAAGTACCAAAATGGAAAAGAATACAATTAAAACAAGTGAGACAGAACAAGATGGTGGGATTTTATTATGTTAAATCACTTTTTCATTTAAAGGCAGAAGTAGTACCACATTTAGAATTAAGAGTTAAAAATTAACACAAGATAATTAATGTTGGCATAAGCTTTTGTGGACAGTGTCTACAAATGTGTTAGTCCTTAAGATGCCATAAGACACTTTGCTGTTTCTGCTGCAACAGACTAACACCACTACATCTCTGGAAATCATTAGTATTAATAGTCATCATGATCTTTAGATAATAGTGCCAAAAGAGGCAGATAGGTACCTATTCATATGTTACCAGACTTTGCCAATGAAAATATTTCTCTTCATCACACTGTCCAGGCTCTTGTCCAGTATGATTTTAAGACCTGGTTCATATGTTGGCAACATGAGCAGTGTTAGAAGCAGGCACACCTAGGCATGGACCCTGGATCTTCTGAGCTGTTCCCTGGATCTTCTGAGCTGCCCCAATCCTAATTGCCATCATCTGCCTTAACACAAACCTGCTTCTTCCTTCTAAACTCAGTAGCCTCACAGTTACTAGGAGTCCTTGGGACTCACTCCTTTAGCAGACTAATAGGGAGCGTAGCATGAAGGCTCACATATCAAATGGAGTGCCAGAGGCCTTCCTCATCTGTTGCTTCCTCCAAGCTGGCCCAGGCCCCTTACCTTGCGGAAAAACAGAAGTGGGTTCGCTTGCATAAAGGATTTGAATAAGCAGCAATGTCTGAATTTGGGGTAAGGTAATGTATTAGTGTACTGCTTGCTCTAGCTTGCTTGAGTGTGTCTGGACTCTGGAGCTCCTTGACTCTACAATCATCTTTCCGGAATGCAGCTGCTTTTTACATGATCCATGTGGCCAGATTCTGGTGGGTGCATGGTCCTCCTTGAGACCAGGGTTTTGCACTGGGCTAGAGAAAGATGAACAGATATGGGAGGAGGATAGGAGCTCCTTGCTCTTTTGTGTTCAAAAGCCACAATGCCTTGTGGCATCGTAAAGACTCACAAATTTACTGTGGCATAATAAGCTTTCATGGCCTGGAATTCACTCTACAGAAAGATATTTTGAAGGATGTTGCTTTTCATGTAACTGGAGGGAAAAAAATGGCACTTGCTGAAATAAAGGTACAGGAGCCCTGATGACCTCTGTTGCATCTGATCCCCCTGGACTAGCTGGCTTTTTGCCTACATGTGCTTCCTCTCCTGCTGACTCCCTCAAATCTTTCTGGCTGAAGTTTTTTTCTGAAATCAAGTGCCCTCCTCTCCCCTGTCCATACATCACTTTTTACAAATAGGAGTGTTCTTAGGAGACAGTCCTTTAAACATACATACACATGTACACTTTAGAACCTGAGGCAGCTGCCTCAAACAGCTGATTTGGGATGTCATGACAAAGTAGCAAATTATTTGTTGCTTAATTTATTAGTTATTATTTTATTTTCACTTCCAGAGAAAGGGAGAGGTGCTTGTAGGATTTTCTGCCTCAGGGGCCAAAACAACTTGACTGGCTTTGAGTACCACTATGCACCTTGACTGGTTGGGGCAGGGGAGAGGTCCTATTTGCTGCTTTGCCTCATGCAGCAAAATGTCTTGGGGCCAGCCCTGGGCATGGCTATAAAGACCTGTAGGGTGGGGAAAGGTAGCTGAAATGGTACAGGAAATTATGTGGGGTAGGGAAACAAATGAGGGTACAGAGAGATCTATGGATGGGAAACATTTTCAGGATTACATCAAACTTACTGTGTTTACTCAGAAGTAAGTTGTACCAATTTCAATGGGATTTACTCCCAGGTAAATGTAGCAGGGTTGGAGTCTTACTCCTTAGTAAATGTGCTCTGAGCTGCAACCTGCCTTATCCACTCTGAAAATATTTCCAATTTCTGGATCTAGAGAGAAACCTGGGGGTTGATAACTTTAGTAGTTTAAAAAACAAAGAGCAAAGAAAAAAGGTAGCCATGCTGGTCCATGAGAAATAAAAACCCAGTATCCACAGTTCGGCAATACAGTAATACCTTGGATTGCAAGTAACTTGGTTTGAGAGCGTTTTGCAAGACAAGCAAATTTTTAAATATTTATTTAATTTTTTTTAACTTAAAAATCTCTGTAAAAAATTTTTTGGGGGGGATTTCGTTTTGATATAAGTGTTTTGGATTACAAGCACGTTTCCGGAACAAATTATGCTCTCAATCCAAGGCATGACTGTACCTTTATTAGGAATTTTGGTTGGTCCTATAGAGGTATCCAACTATGCATGTTGGTACTTTCAGAGTCTTATGATGATGAGGCTGCTAGGAATGTAATATTGCAGCATTTGGTATAGATTTTAGGATTTCAAGAATTTAGAATCCAGGAACTGTAAAAAAAAATGTGTTGTAGAATCCGAGAAACTACCAACATAAAGTATCAAATAAAACGAGGAGCCTCCTTTGGCAGTGGCTCTCTCCGCCTCCTTACCTAGTTTGGGCACCAGAGGCAGCAAAGAAACATCCTCCAGTCCTGAGATATTTTGCCAGTGCTGTTATGCTTGTGCTTGTTGGTGATGGGGTGTGTGGTGGGATGAATGAGTGAGGATTTACTCAGAAGCAAATCACACTATGTTTAAGGGGGGTTACTCCCTAGTAATTGTGTAAGTTTGTTGCCTAAGAGTGGGTTATTATAGTCTTCAATACATTCCCACACTCTCCCTTGCTGGTATGCCATGTCCAGTTTACAATTAATTGGTAAATGTTCAACATGCCATACAATTCTTTGCTGGTCCCAGGCACTCCATCCTCCTCATCTGGATCTGGGCCTGAAAGACCAAGGAAAAGTGTGGGTCCATGGCGGGTAAGTTAAGCAAGCACAATTTGGAACATTCCAGTTCTGTCCTGAAAGCAAGAAAGAGGTTAAAGAGGTTGCGTTCTATAAAATTTAAATTATAGTAAATATGTCTAATTATGCACATACATTTGCATATGTAAATTAGCATATGCAAATTTGTGTATTTTTTTGTCCTATGGGCCTGTGCCCCGGATCTTTTAGGTATCTAGCACCACCCCTGGTTGGCAACAAACTGTTCCAACATGCTCACCCACTTCCACTGTGATAAAAAAAACAAAACTCAGGGACACCTCACCCCTGGGGTGTTTACATGACATCTGAACCCCAAACTCTGGGTTGTTGCTGGATGAACAACTCAGAGTTTGAACCCATGGTTTAAAGCCAGATAGCATTCATATACATTTAAATCTCTTTACATGGAAGGATACAAAGCTACTGTGTCTTCTGCTGTGTCCCCTCCCTGGCCCTGTTTGCTATCCATTCCTGTCCCTTGCTTGCTGTGTGTTATACCTTGTGCCCTGATTATTTACATAAGGTTGGGGAGGGAACAGGCAGGAAAAGCTATGGCTGCCTTATCTCCTGCACAATGAAGGAGTTAAGGTGACTGAACTCACCTAAGCAGAACACTATTTTACTGGTCAGACCAGTAAATACTAGCTGGTTGACAACCCTTTAAAGCAGCCTTCCTCAACCTGGTGCCCTCCATATGTGTTGGACTACAACATCCATAATCCGCAGCTAGTGCACCTCATGACACCGCTGGCTGGGGTTGGTGGGAATTGTAATTTGACCCATCTGGAGGGCACCAGGTTGGGGAAAGCTGGTTTAAAGGGTTTGTGGAGGGAGGGAGATCTAGCCAGAAATTGGAACTGTGAGGAGATGGAACTGAAGGGAGACAGATGAGGCATACTTGCCAACTACAAATTTCCAGCCCATCAACCATAGTAGGACAACATCTAAACCAGCAGGAAGTGACAAAGATCTGGGACCTGGCTGTATCCATACCCTCTAACATTTCACAGATGAAAATAGGGGCACACGTGTGAATTTGTAAGAGGTATGGTGAAGGTGTGATCAAGAGGGTGTGGCCAGGCAACATGAGGGCATGGCCAAGGGTATGGCCAGGCAACATGAGGGCATGGTCAAGTACAAAACTTATTAGAGGAAACACAGAAAACTGCAGTATTTTAAGCACAGAAATCTTTTATTTATTTATTTATTACATTTTTTAAAACTGCCCAATAGTAAGCAATAAGCAAACTCGTACCTTTTATGGCAGGGGTGAGAATTGTGCAGCCCTCCAGATGTTGTTGGACTGTAACTCCCAGCTGCCCTCGCCAGCAGAGCCAATGGTGAAGAATGCTGGGAGTTGCAGTCCAACAACATCTAGAGGGCCACACAATTCCCACCCCTGTTTTATGTAAACCAAATATTGACAAAATTTGGCACAGAGAAAAGTGCAGAGTGCAGGGCAATCCATTATTGTTTTAAAATTGTCAGGATTGGCACAAATTCAACAGGTGAAGCTTACCCACCCACCCCACACCCCCAAACATGGCACTTCAAAGAGAAGGGAAAGTTTCTTGCATTTCCTTCTGACACTGTAAGTTACCTCACCTGTTAGAGGCAGAGAGTCAGCTCTGTTAGGAAATAAAATCTTTGGCAATATAAAGATAGGAATCATGTGATATATTCCCTCACTCACCTCTGTCTGTCTGGGCCAGCGGGAGCAGTCTCCACCTCCTTTTCTTTTCACCCAGCCAACCCCTTTCGCATGCGCATGTGCACACACCCTCGCCAGGCCTTCCCTGTTCCCTCCCTGCTTACTGTGGCTGTTCAAGCCTAAGCAGAGAGCTACTCTTAAAGGGGCCATGGTCAAAATTGCAGCTAAGCTAAAGCTGCAAGCTCAGCTGCAATTTTGACCATGGCCCCTTTAAGAGCACCTTAAAGTAGCTTACAGTTGCAGGAGGCCAGGGAATTCTGGACTCTGCATGACAAAGTGAGAAGCCATGATGGCTTAAGGGTTTTCCTGATGGTTGGGGCAATTGGAGACTATGTATATCCAATACTCCAGCTAGGTAAAAGAATAGCTGAAAAACTGAAATCTAACTAACAGTCTGCATCATGTGTAGGTGGCTGATTGGCACAATAACTGGGATATTCTTTCAAAGAGATCTTTAAATAGTTGTAATTGTTTAAAGCTCAAGATTACTATGCCAATGACCTCCATAGCCAACTGCTGCTAGAATCTTTATAATCAATTTGACTTGGTATATTTGTTACACTGATTTCTGAGTTCCCACATGTTTCAACCCAGTTAAATCATTACAATGAATGAAGGAACAAGGTCAAGAGAGATGATTTCATTTTAGCAATATTGTAATGATGTTTGTATCATAGAAGGGGAAAAAAAATCTAAACTCCATTCTCTGAAAGTTTTTTTTTGGGGGGGGGCGGGATAATAGGATCGTGTGAGGAAATCACTACATAACTTCTTTCTTTTCCTCTCCCAAAACAAAATGCAGCAGAGAGATCTAGATGGTCATTGCCTCATAAGGTCTCTGGTTCAACCAATTTGTCTGTGTCAACTTGCAGACTATGAATCATCCCAATTCTTCATATCTTCATCATTTCTAAAAAATGACTAGTTCCTTTTACCTGCTTGGTTACTGACCATCCAAGAATGATTAACAGTTCTCATTTTAAGTCAGTGGATGCCCACAAGAATCTGGTCATGAGCTGAAGTCCATAGTGCCCTTCTTAAAGTTTGTGTATAGATGGCAGGCCACTCAACAGTCCTGAAATTAGATGATGTGGGGTGAAATAAACAGTTGTGTGGATCCATCCTCTCTAGTGTTCCCATGTGCTTAAAGCAAATTATAAGTAAAGAGAATTATGCAGGAGAAAAGGAGCTTCATAAATTTTGTACAGGTGTTTCTCTCCCAAATTGTACTCCAGTTGCTTCTGTCTGAAATTGGAGTCTGATAATGTAACAAGTTTGTTTTTGAGATTTCTGCAATATGTTACAGAAGTTCCCACAAGATTCTTTTGAAATCAATCTGCTTATTTAAACCTATACATGAATACTCCAAATGAGCTGCTAGCTTTTGATAGGTGTACTTACTCTTACCTCTCAAATATTGGGAAACATGTTTTCTGAACTGGACTAAATTATCTTCATTCCCACCACCCCCAACATCGAATTCCTTGGTAACTTATGGGCAGGACTGGACCAAGCCATTTTGTTGCATGAGGCAAAGCAAAAAAATGGCACCCATCTCCCTGCCAAGTTACATAGTATCTTAGGCCAATCAAGTTATTTTGGCACCTGAGGCCAGGATCAGCCCAATACATTTTGCTGCCTGAGGCAAAGAACAAGATTGTGTTTTGTGCCTCCCCATTCCACCCACTAAAGCCAACTGGACTGGCAGCTGAATCTTACCTCAACACCAACCTCCACCCCACCTGAAAGCAGCATGCTAGCTTAGGAGATGCAGGACAGGCTGATTCAAACACACAGCATTATCCTCCAATGGAGAGGACCAGCCAGGGGGCTCCTGCTGTCCCTTCCACATCACCCAGCACCTGCCACCTGAGATGACTGCCTCACTCTGCCTCATGGCAGGGCCAGCCCTGCCTGAGGCAGAAAATCCCAGAAACATCTCTCCCCTTCCTTGGCAGTAAAAATACAACAAGAAGAAATTAAATAACTAATAATTTGCTGCCCTTTCGTGACAGCATAAACCAGCTGCCTGAAGCAGCCGCCTCACTCTGCCTATGGTAGGGCCAACCCGGGATGGGCATTGTCAGTTAGCCAGGTACATAAGCCCTTTTCAGGCATTATGTCTGAACAGGGTATATAAATGCATGCAAAGTGTATGAGGCTATGTGCATTGGCCCCACCCCTAAATTGTCCCTGCATGTAGCGGCCCACCCCCTCAGCCCCCTACGTCCCTGCATTGAACAGTGAGGTTTGAAGGGGGCTCCTACTCATGATCACTTGAACACAAGCATAACCCCCCCCCCCCCCCAATCTGGAACCCTAATAAGCAGGGTCCCTGATTGTGCAAAAACTTCTACTCACATTCAGGTCCATAGAACTACCCTTCAAACCTTGCTGTTCAACCCAGCAAAGGTCAGAGGGGACACTGGATGGGAATGTTGGGGGTAGGGGGGCAGGGATGATTGGGGACACCCAATCTGCAGTTATAGTGACTTCAAAGGCTTTTGCAAAATCCTATGGATATTGTTGGGACTTGAAAAAGATGCTAGGAGAGGATATATTGTTGAATATTATCCTTCCTATCTCACGTTAGTGAGATCAGCAGAGTAGAGTCCCTTTGCAGCTTAAAAGAAGCTTAGATTTGGCTAGTGTTAGCCAGTTAACATTTGGTAATCCAGGATGCTTTAAGGCAGACTGGATTTCCCTGGTTTTGCCCCCTTTTCTCTCCTGCAAAACAATAATCAGAGACACAGTCTTGTAAAAGTTAAAAATAACATTTACTCACTCAGATTATGTAGTTTCATTCAGGCAGGCTTAAAAGCGTTTCTTACAGTTGGTAAAGGTTCATTTGGAATTACTTGGGGTCTGAATTTATGGAGCTCAGACCAGCAATTCTTGTTACATGCTGTTGTTCGTTTAACAACGTGGAGGCAACTCACTCAGTGTCCCAGCAGGAAGAGAGAGCTGAGAGCTACGCCCACTTCCTGCTGAGGCACAGGTAATCATACCTGAGTATCTTCTAGGAAATCCATCCTAGAAGATACCAGTGGTCTCCATTTCATGCACCTAACTGGTGAAACATGAGCCATTGGTTTTGACTGCACTTTAAATATCCCACAGATATAAAGTTTGGAATGTTACTGTCTGCACACATTTTTCTTGTATTTATTAGAAGATAATTCTGTATTATCACAATGGATTGAATCCAGATTTAGGATCATACAACTGAGCTTGTGAAAGTGGACCTCTCTACCTCCCACAGCAGACCCTCCAGCTCCCTGAAAATACTACACAGAGGGTAGGGTGTGAATGGGATGGTGCAGAGAGAAGGGGGGAATCCTTCAAAGTTGGGCAGAGGGCCCTTCTATTTGCAGAGCTTTCTGCAGACTGAAGGAGCCCTTCCATCCATAGGAGTCAGATTCTGGAGCCAATCCAGTATCTGCATGTACTTTATGTTTTCACTTTTTATGAAAATGGCATGCTGAATTTATTTCAAGGGCATCCATCATTGTATTCTAGTTGAACTGGCAGGGGAGAATTTTAATGTTGCTTTGGAATGTGTGTATCAAGGCTTGTGTTGTGTTGACATCAGTTGAACATTCCTGTTAGATATATACAAAACATAATGGCAACTAGAACGGAAAGGTTAAAGTGCACAATTAATGGGGGGGCACATAACTGTGAAAGTAAAGCAGATCTTTTCATAGTTAGGGCCCTTTCTCACATAACAGAGGCAAATCGTGGGTTAATTAACCCACGATTTGCCACCATTATGTGTGAACCGGGTCAGAGTGAAGTGCTCATCATGATACTTAGTTCTGTGGTATCACTGCACAGTTGGTAACATGGGAACCAGCCCTCAGTTTAAAAAAATAAAAATAAAACAACAAGGGAAGATATTTATGAGCTTTTAAAAAAATGTTGAGTTAACCCCTCTCAATTGCCTATTTAAATCAAAGAAATTACTTCTCTTCACAACAGTCAGAGTTAAAGCCTTCCTGTTTCTAGAGTTAAACCATTTAAAGCTGGAAGAGCATCAGAAGTCTCCATTGCACTCAGTAATAACTCTTAATTCTCATCACCAGGAGAAAGAGAACAAGATGCTAAGGTCATCCAGCAACACAGGTAATAAATCTCATAAAATTGGAACATGCCTCTACCAGTTTACTGAATAAGCCAACAAAACAGTTTATTATAGAAACTCCCATTTGGGGCTGAATTATGAGCACACAATTGATGACTATAAATGAAATATATTGCATGCAATTTATAAAATGAAATTGGGAGTCCATGGTAACTTTTTCCATGTTTAGTATAAAAAAGACTCTTAGTACTGTGTAAAAGCAAAAACTCAAATAATAATAATTTTAAAAATGTATACTCATTTCAGGTATAGTATTTATTAAAGAAGTGAGATACACTTGTATTTTCACCTCCGAATATTTCCACACAAGTATTATAAAGACCTGTGAAGGAAGGTCACGCACCTTTGTGCTGGGAATCTAAGTTGCTGATTCAGAATTTGCTCCAAACAGGGCCGGCACTACCGCTAGGCCAACTAGGCTGTTGCTGCCGGCGCGCTCCTGCCCTGCCCGCCCGCCTCTCCGAGAAAGCCAGGTCAGTGCGGGGGATTGCGCCCGGACTCGTAGTGGTGGGGCTGAGCCTGGGCGCCTCCCCCCCACCTTGCCTTGCCTCCGCGCCGCCTCCCCCCCACCTTGCCTTGCCTCCGCGCCGCCTCCCCCCTCGCCTCGCCTCTGCGCCGCCTCCCCCCCACCTCGCCTCGCCTCTGCGCCGCCTCCCCCCCGCGCCGCCTCCCCCCCACCTCGCCTCGCTTCGCTTCTCCTCCGCGCCGCCTCCCCCCCGACACCTACCTTCTCCGCGCTGTTTCCGGAGCCCCGCCCGCGCTCTGTTTTGGCGGGAAGAACCAGGGCAACAGGGCTTAAACAGCCCTGTTGCTCTGGTTTCCCCCGGCCAAAAACAGAGCGCGGGGGTCCCTTTTCGGAGGAGGCGTGGGAAGGTAGGTGGGGGGCGGCAGCGGCAGCGTGCGGGGGGGGGTCCGGTGGCGGCGGGAGGTTGCAGAGCAGGGCTGCTTTCCTGAGCCCCCCCACGGCACAAGAGGGGGGCCGCTAAATATAATTTAGCCTAGGGCGCCAAACTGCCCTGCACCGGTCCTGGCTCCAAATTTACCCTGATGGCATAGCATTGACATGCTTACCTCTAATTGTAGGAAAGTGAAATCCTTTAATCAAAGCTTTTCCTACTTATTTAATTAGAACTAACATTTCTATTTAATTCCATTCCATTTTTTATAGAACAAACAGGGCCTATATGGACCTTGCTTGATGAAGGCATATAACAATATAGTTGAAGCTAAGCAGATAAGAGACTTGGTCAGTATGGAAGACTGCCTTAAAACTTTTACATGTCTGTCTGGAATTCCCTCTTAAAGACAGGACATAGATATAATAAATAAAGGCTGGTGAATATTTAATATACTTACTAGATTATTATCTCCATTATTATTGTGTTTATTACAGTCATGCCTTCAATTGAGAGCATTATTCGTTCTGGAAACATGCTTGTAATCCAAAACACACTTATATCAAAGTGAAATTCCCCCAAAAACATTTGTACAGAGATTTTTAATTTAAGCCGTACTACAGTACTTGTATTGCAAGACGTCGCTTGTATATCAAGTAATAAATAAATAAATAAATATTTAAAAATTTGCTTGTCTTGCAAAATGCTCTCAAACCAAGTTACTTGCAATCCAAGGTATTATTGTATTTTCTTTGCCCATATTTTTGCCCAGCAGCTTTTATTTGTTCATTCTGTTCGATATGTGCCATGGTGCTATTATCCTACACTCAGAATCGATATCTTTATGACAGTGATAACTTAGCCCCAGCTATCATTTTAATCAGATATCTAAGTATCTTGCACATATAACAAAAATGCTATGCACACCAGTAATATTTGTTGGGTTATCTGTTGGCCACATCTTTGAAGGTGTTGTTTACAGCTATGTACTGCTTGCCCATGTTCCTGTCCTCTGTAGCAGCAGTACAGTAATACCTTGGATTGCAAGTAACTTGGTCTGAGAGCGTTTTGCAAGACAAGCATTTTTTTTAAAATAGATTTTGACTTGATAAACAAGCGACATCTTGCAATACAAGTAGTCGTAGGGATGTAACTGCTCACCTCGAGCTGGCATAGTGGGCCAAAATTGGCCCTGCTCACGCCCGCCAGAGACTCGCTTTGATATAAGAGTGTTTTGGATTACAAGCACGGTTCCGGAATGAATTATGTTCTCAATCCAAGGCATGACTGTACATGGCCTGGTCAGTAACTATTTTTTTAATTAACTGGGGGTGTATTTTTTTAATCAAGCCAGGGCTGAAGGGCCAGCTATGTTGCCTCTATCCACTTACTTACTTCCACAAGAAATCACACACAACTCTTTAACCCTGTTCTCTTTCACCCTCTTTAACCCTATTCTCTCCAGTGTGACTTTTGCAGAGGTCTTCCATTATGTACCTTAGCTATGAGCTTCTACTCAATCTCATTCAGCCATGAGGCCCACAGTAACTCTTTAGTTCCAGGCAAATCTGGAGTGCACACATCTCCTACACATGCTTTCACAGCTAACATGAAAGCCCCATTGATTTTAATGGAATTGATTCCAGGTAAATATGCTTGGAAATGCAGCCGTAATTTCACAATGAAGTAAAAGGTGACACTGGTAGTCTGGAAAAGACTTTGGGGGAAATATGGCTTTTAAAGAAAGATATTAAAGATGAGAGAAAGGCAGCAAGATAAAAGTGTGGTTTGCTTCAGGCCTAAACAGAAGGCCCAAAGATAGAGCTAGGAGAAAGTAAGAGGGGAAAGTAAGTAAAATTAAGTAGATGATCATGTAAAGAGAGAGGAGTGATCAAGAAAGAGATAAGGGATGAAAAAATAAAGTGGAAAACTTAGAGGCCTATATATAGAGTGAATGTAATATAGAGTTGCCAACTGAGACTTCTGGTCTGCAGAATTTTGAACAGGACATAATGGTTTCCAGAAAAAGAGATGTGTGAGAGAGAGGGAGAGGGAAAGAGAGAGGAGGGTGGGTGGGTGAAACTGCATCTATGTGTGAATCTTGGAGGTTTGAATAGGAAAAGGCCTCAGAACTTGGCAATGTCCTGGATGAGGGAAATGAAGGGTGGGGACCGAAATCAAAAGCCACTTTAAAGTTGTGTTTTAGGACATTATCTCTGAACAGTAAGAGAGAATCTAAAAGTGGGGAAGGCTCTGGTGGAAATTTGAGGGGCTTCTTCTTCACCTCTTCCATTATTCTGTTTCCAGCCTGATTGAAAAACTATTTTGAATTTCAGTCATATTGTTCCTCTTGTTTTTGATAGAACTAAACTGGCTTCATTCTAAATATTGTGTGGCTTAGCTGGTTCATGGACTGCAGCTCTTTTGCAGATATGCATACCCAGCAATGAGCACTACCCTGTTTGGCAATTCCTTGCCCACTTTTTTTAAAACCTATTTATAGATTTATATATGGTAATATACAATAAAAATATCAACAGTGCTAAAGCATATAGTTAACAATACAGAGACAGATATACAGAATCTGGCATATTTGAAAACTCAATATTCAGTGTCGCCCCTGCATTCCTTTGCATATATATATATATATATATATATATGCTTACATTTGAGCATAAAGTATTTGCCTGTATACCCAGCATGAAAGCAATGGAAAATAACTAATATTTAACAAACAAGGGAGAAAACAATGATTTGGCATGTGTCCACTTTTTAATCTCCAATGCTACCTTCAAGGCAAAAGTTTAAAAAAAACATTAAAATTTATAAAAACCTGATTTAGTTTTAAGACTGCCCTTTCCAAAAGTCTTGCATTAAAACCATCTCCCCCGTGCAGCAGTTTTAACAAGAAAATTTTCGTCCGACGAGTCCCCATAAAACTCGCGGTGCTTTATTAGGTCACGGGGAGACTCTCCTTGAGGGCAATTTAATTCCCTGAACTTTGATCTGCCTTTATCTGGCATGTAGAAAGAGGCGCTCCGCTCCCTCCCAAGTCCCCAGTCGAAAAGAGAGAACGTGGGGTGGCAAAAAATAAATATTGCCATTATTGTTTGCTGTACCCTAGAAGCTAGTTTAACGAAAGTAATTAATAAAATAAATAAATAAAGCCGAAGGGTGTGTGGTCCGGGGTGGGGAGAAAGAGAAAGGTAATGGAGTGCTATGAGTAAATACTTCGCCTCAGAGAGATGGCAGGGGGCACATTGCAAGCTGAGCACAAAGGCAAACACCTCATAGGCTTTCTCTTTCTGTGTAGCCAGGAAGAGGGGAGGGGAGGGAGGGGAGGGGAGAAGGTGGAGTTGTTGGGGGCTTTCCTCCTCCACCACCCCCTTTCGCCCTGTCCTTTTCCCTCAGCCAGTAACGAGCGTCTGTGCCTTTGAACTCCAGCGCTCGAGAGCGCGGCTGCACGCGCGCTATAAATAAAGTTAAGGGCCAAGCGGAGGGCGAACGCGCATTGAGCTCGGCTGCAGGGGTGGAAGGAACGAGGGTTTCCCGCTTTTTCTCCTTCAGCGCCTGCAGCTGCCTCCCCTTGGAGCCATGGCGTGCGTGGACAGATGCCGCTGCTGCACGGACAACCGAAGGCAGAGCAGCATCCTCTACAACATCCTGAAGAGCGAGGAGCAGCAGCAAGCGGGCAGCGGGCAGCCGGCGCCTCAGCCCAGGCAGGCGGGACACACGCTGGGGCTGGGCTGCTCGTGCGGCTCGCAGAGGCGGGTGGCTCTGAAGAGCCCGCAGGTGGCGTGCAAGGCGGCTTCGGCCGTGCTGGTGAAGACGCTGCGCTTCGTCAAGAACGTGCCCTGCTTCCAGGAGCTGCCCCTGGACGAGCAGCTGGTGCTGGTGCGCAGCTGCTGGGCTCCCCTGCTCGTGCTGGGGCTGGCCCAGGACCGCGTGCACTTCGAGACGGTGGAGTCCACGGAGCTCAGCATGCTGCACAGGATATTGACCAACAAGCGGTGCGAGGAGGACGAGCAGCAGCAGCAGCACTTGCTGCTGCTGCACAAGACCCAAGAGCAGCTGGAGCAGACCTGCGGAAGAGGCGGCGGCGGCGGCGGCGGCAGCAGCCCTAAGCTACCATCTGCGGGGGAGATCCAAGCCATCAAAGGCTTCCTGGCCAAATGCTGGAGCTTGGACATAAGCACCAAGGAATACGCCTATCTCAAGGGGACGGTGCTCTTCAATCCGGGTAAGCAAGGGCACTCCTGTGCCCCCGTTCTCGGCCTGGGGTGAGGAAGGGCTGCGGTCAGCGCGGGGTGGGGTGGGATGTGGGTTAGAGTTGCCATTTCTTTCCGGCAGGGCTCCTCTGCTTATTGGGCAGGAATGGGACAGGTCCAGCTTTCCCCTCCCGCCATCACCTGTTGGACTTTCTAACCTGTTGACGTCTGCCGGGTAGCTGTCAATATCACATAGGCACTATGTTGGAAGATGATGGCAATGCTAGGCAGGGTGTGGGCACAGCGGTAGCTGGCCTTTCCATGGGGGAGGGGGTTGGACTGAGTGGCTGCAGGCACCTCAGTTCTGTACTTCTAAATGTAAGAAGGTAAGTGTTGCATCTGAAAACTATCCTCTTGGTTTCATATGAGGAAGTGAGAGGGGGAATTGGTGCAGTGAGAACTAAGAAGTCTTTTCTTTTCTTTTCAATAGTCTAAAGGAAGTCCTGTGGTGTTGTATCATTCCCTGTAGAAGCAGTTTACAGTGCACTGGGAGTTACATGCAGACTTGAAAAGAATGGGGAAAGGGTCAAAAGTCTTTCCACCTGCTCTGCTCAGGAAAATTTACTCTGTCAGAAAACAGGAGCTAGGAAATATTCTGAAAGAGTTAACAGAAGTCCAATAAATCAAATTTGGCCCAGCTTTTGGAAAAGGAGAATTAAAAAACCAATACTCTCCACGTGCACTTTAGTTTTTAGTTGTTTAGGCTGAACAGTATCTGTGATTTATGTTAAGAAAAAATGATGTGAAATTGAGTCTACAAAACTAGTCATATTTGCACTCATAGAAACTTATTTCTGGGTTAACCTGTCTAGGACTCGCTGCAAAGCTAAGAATACTTTCATTTTATCATATTTCAACGTTTTAGTATTTCATCTAAAATGATAGGGCTCATCAAAGCCTTATTCCACTGTGAGGCTTGTTTTTACAAGCTTTACACTTGTAATTTTACTGTTGTTTTTTTTTAAACCTGTGACATGAAAAAAGTTTCTTTTATGATCTAGAAACTCCTTAAACTTTGATCATGTATGGTGTGTGGTGGTGAAGGCTAGATGAACAATTCCATTTTATTGTGTATTAAATATAAGAATTCATATTTAGGGACTGCACTGAATGGTAGATTTATTCAAGTACCTAATTTTGTCATATTTTTAAAACCTATTTCCAGGAAAAAATGCAGCTTTGAGAATTAAACCACCACATCCAGTGGGATACCAATCTCATACATTATTAGGACAGTATCAATAATGCTACTACTTAATAAGAATAAAAAGAGAGAACAATAATGCAGCCTATTAGTATATAATCTACATGAGTTTTCAAATGAATTGAACTAACATCTCAAGATTTCCTGAGTATATCAGTAGTCAGAATTAATAATGTTGTGTACTTAATGTGTTATAAAATATTATATGTAATATAGAAAAATTCATAATAGACATTTTCAAATGTATGTAAGATGCATCATTTTAGGATTTCAGAAATGGTACTAGAATTTTGAAACAGATACTGCCAAACTTTAGGGAAAAACATAATAATGTAAGAACAATCCCTTACTGCAGGTCTATTACAGTTTCCCCTTGCTGGAAATGTAAGCACTGTGTGTTACTTTGGAGTTCTTTTTGTTTGCATTGGAGAGCTATGAAAGTATAATTGCCAGCAGTGCAAATTTTAACATGAGTGATATTGGCAGCCAACAAGTTGTTAGCAAACCCTCCCTCTCTCCCTACTTATTTTTGTATGTCAAGTTGAACATTTTCATTGCTAAAAATAAGCTTCATTGGTCCATTTATAACCAATAAGTTTAAATGTGTTCATGTTAGAGAAATTAATACATTTTACAAAAATTGTTATTTCCATTCCAGTTTGTTAGCAGTGGCTGCGTAGCCCACCATTCCCTGGAATCAGTGGGGGAAATGCATTGATTTTAATGGAGCTGAACACGTTTGAAATGCATTTCAAACAACTTTGCATGTTTCCATTAATATATTGGCATGATGACTCTTTAGCTGAATCATCTTACTACTAAAAGTTCAAAGAAGTCAGTTTTTACTCTTGATTCATGTTTATAACTTGCCAGTAAGTTGGCACAATGTAAGAAGGCATTTTCAACTGTTTATAATACCTTTTTATCTGTGACATAAAGTGCTAACTTAGTTTTGATATCTTCCTCTCACTCTTCTAGATCTGCCAGGGCTTCACTGTGTACAGTACATCCAGGGGCTGCAGCAAGAAGCACAGCAAGCCCTAAATGAACATGTCAGACTGATTCACAGAGGGGACCAGGCCAGATTTGCCAAACTAAATGTGGCTCTGTCCATGCTCAGTTCCATTAATGCCAATGTTATTGCAGAACTTTTCTTTAGGCCCATCATTGGAACAGTGAATATGGATGACATGCTGTTGGAGATGCTTTGTGCAAAATTATGAAGTCGTGTAAATATAATATATGAACAATCCAACATGAAAAGTCCCACAACAAAATAGTGTAAAGTATTGTAAAATAAACTAACTTATTATTTTTACATATAGTATTTTTGTATTCAATAATAAAATATTATTTGAGTGCTCTTGATTTTTATTAAATACACATCTCTAAAAGTGTTCATTCAGCAACATCCATGCACCCTTAAAAAAAGAAGTGAAAACCTATGCATGTTTATGCAAAAGTAAGTCCCACAGTGTTCAATGGGGCTTATTCTCAGACAAGTGTCTGCTCTTAGTTTCCAAAGTACCACACTGAATATTCTACAGTATGCCTTTCACTAAATGCTAGACTGATCTGTCTATTGTGTTCAGTATAGGAAGTCTGTATGTCAGTTGTTATTACGGTCCTATATTAACACATGCTGGATCAAATAGGGTACAATATTCTATCGTGCATTTCATATCTGTCTTGGCCAAACAGTTTGTCCACAAATTTGACTTAAAGGGCTTTGGAACAGACCTCTTTACATCAGGAGAAGTCTGCATCCCAACACCAGCAATTGGGTGGAGTGAAAGCAAGCTTGTGCACCCAAGTTATTTTAAATATATATTGTTGGCATTTATATATACAGTATATAAACATAAACATTGGTACTGTAATGCCTGTACCAAGAGATTCAAGGTAATGCATATATGAAAGAATTGTCAGTAAATGCACACAATTGATTTCTTTTTCCTTGGGTTTTGTCTACAGAGGGTAGATTTTCATCTCAAGACCTGTGGCAAAAATTAGTTTAAATCAATGGCATTAATCTAGAAGTTGCACCGCTAACAGGGATTATAATTTGGTCACACATAGACCTGGCTGATTTTACAAAGAAAAAAAATCTGTCTTTCCTTAGTTCTGTATGATTTTACATGGGGTAGTAATGTTACATACTTCATACAGCTGACTGCTTTCACCAGAAATAAGAGATGGTGGTGGAAATATAAAAGGACAAAGGTTGGAACCCAAAGTTTATCATATAATTGTTAAATATTTTTCCAGGCCACTAAACTACATTTGGAGCTTCAATAAATAGACGAGCAAAGCCGCTGTAATGTAGATGCCAGAAATCAATGGGTGGGGAGAATTACTGTTGTGAAGGACAAGGAACATATTGAACTAGGCAGTTGTGCATCATTATCACTCATGACCTTCTTAAGGAACAGTAAAGACATTTAATTTTAAAGCCTTATATTAATGGACAGTATTCTTTCCCATATTGTTAACATTGCATATCCATATACCACATTTATTTATTTTATTTATGACTATAAACTGCTTATATCTACAAATTTGGAAGTGGTGTATACAAATGTGTACACATAGAATACCACTATGTTGTATCCTAATCTGTTCAGTGATTTCAACAAAGGAATAAGGCTTTTCAAGGTGTTTGAATAGTGTGGGGGGGGGGGAAGAGATGGGAACACAAAATTTGTAACTCTAGTTATTGGGTATTGCTAGGCTCATGTACGGTATGTAGATGTGAACATAGTACATTCAGAAAGGTGTATGGTGTGAAATAGTTTGAGAAACACTAGAATATTTAGAGGAGGCCTCAACAACTTGTGACTCAAACCAAATCCTATCAGCTATGTATAGCATGTAGGGATGTAATAAATATGTTTCTGCTGCCTGCTTGGGATTGCAAAATGCTGGGCAGGCAGCAGAAATAGGTTTATTACATAAATAAGTAACACACTAGTAACGGTTAAGTTTCCTGTAGTATTTCCATAATGACAGAATTCATGTTCTTATTTATCTATATTACCTTATACAAAAGATAACCGAGCAGACCTCAATTTGTGACTCTGACCAAATACTGACCATCAGCTGTGTACATTTTAGATGGCTCCAAAATGCCAGATGTAAAATCCAAAAGATTAAAATAATTTAAGAATGATTGGTTGAGATAGTATTGGTTACAAAAGTACACACATGAACTTGCAGGCATGTAATTTTACAGAGTTTCACAAGTTGTTCCAACCAATAAGTACCAATGATGTGGTACCAACCAAATGGAGCAAATTCTAAGTGTCCTGTATATCAATTAATTACATCCAAACAACACTGCTCCCAGTTCCAAAATGAGTAAATCAAAGGAAGCATAAGTATTACATGCATATTGCATCTAGAAATTATCATTGAAAGTCAAGCTCCATCTCAAACCATTTGGTACACTGGATTATTCTAGGGAAATTGTCAAATTATTTGTATATATGAGTTTTTCAACAGTGTTTGTGTATTGGCTGTCAAAGGTTTTACAAGGAAAGCATGGGATGCAAATGAAAAGTGGCCTGACTAGTATCACAAGCTGAAAGTGCTTGGATAAATAACACCCTTGGGAGCCATCCACCAAACATTGCTAATGCATACCCTCTGAATTTCAGGGGGCTTTCCCTGGAGCCCAACACAAGTGCCATGGATATAAATGAAGATTGCATAACAGCATTATGTTGCTGTTAATTGGACACAATTCCTCCAAAAACTTCCTAATACATAGAAGTCTGTAATTAACATATGTCCATGCCCTATGACTCTTTCCCGTGATTTACAATACCAGCAAGGAAGTGGCATGCAACATTGTATAATATGGTAAGTCTGAATTCCCACATTGGCATTGCTGAACAAAGTACAAGAAAAAATGTCGGACATATCTGCCTTGCAAAACTTTGTATCTACACATAGCGTGGTAGTGCTCAGATCCACCGAGATGTCTGGATTCAGCAATGAGAGCTGTGCCCCTGGTTCATGATTTTGGAAGCTTGTATGCAGTACTCAACGTATGGTCCCTGCAGACTGACATGGATACAACAAACACATTTCTCATCAACACTGTACACATCTTGCAAAGCAGATGCAAATGTGCACTTTTAATAAGTTGTCAGGAATCCAAAGAGGTGTGCTCAAAGGCTTCACAGAGTTCCTTCCTTTTAATGGCAGGCCCCCATGACATAGCACAAACTGCTTTGTAATCCCGTCAGTTTGGGTGGAGTGAAGAAGGCTGCTGTTTAAGAAACACAAGTCCAAAATTCCCATGGACATAAGGAACTACTCATGTGGTTCTTTGAATCCCAGCCCTGGATGAATACAACTATCTCTGGACTGAGTCCATTGTTTCAGGAAGTTATGACATAAAGGGTATGTAACACTATGGCAAGAACAGGCAACCTGTGGTCCTAGTGCCACATGCAGCCCTTGGTCTAATTTCAAAAGTCTTCTGCATGCATCCACTTCAGACCTTGGGCGAGAGAGATCTGTCCTGTCTCTGGCAGCCCCTTGGACAGGAAGGAAGAGGGAGAGAGAAAGGGAGGTGACAGAAAGAGAAGGAAGGCAACCCACCCATTTTTGGCTCTGGCCATGCCCATTGCTGGCTTTGACTTTGCCCACCAGTGACATGCGGCCCCTGACAGATTATCTGTGAGGAAATGTGACAGACAAAAGGTTGCTCACCCCTGCACTACAGCAATACAACAATAAAATGTAATAATCCTATCAGGGCGCAACCCTATTGGGATGCCTGTAAGACCCGGGCAAACTCCGAGGTCATCCAATGCAGAGCGGGAGGAGTGTCAGAGGCAACCTTCGCCTCCTTGTCCTCCTGCCCTGCATTTTCGCTAGATGGGCTTTTTTGCCTGTCCAGCTGGGGCATCTTGGAGGGGGAGGGAAGGACACTGGAGTGGCCTCAGGAAGGCTTGTCTCCTGGCTGCTCCAGTCTCCTCCCCTCCCTCCCCCTGAAATGCCCCCTTCTCCCCCCTCTCTGAGATTGCTTTCCCAACCTTGGAAAGCAGCCAGCCTGGTTCTTTCTGCACCAGATGCGAGGGGGCAGGGAGAGGGGGCGGAGCTCTGATTCCCAGCTCTGAGGTTGAAGCATTGTCTCTGACCTCAGAGCTGGGAATATGAACTATACTATGGCCCCTCAGACAATGTCATAGGATTGTTCCCTCTGTTCACATCTAACAATCCGTACACATCCTTACAGCTTGCAACAAAGTCCAGTTTAAAATCTGTGTTGCACCTAAAGTTAGATTCAAGCTATATTATTATTTAAAATAGTATCTGGAAAAGAATGTCCAGCGATGCTGAGATTTCCCTTTTCAGTGATCCAGCTGTGTGTTTCAACCGATCCCTTTTTAAAAAATTATTTTTTAATGTGAATTTCGCCAAAAGAAAACAAAAATCATATTAAAAAAGTAAAAAAAAACTGTGAAGGTTCAGTGTACTGAAGGTAAATTATAATAAATCACTAGCTTGCTGTTTTAAATCAAATCCAGTTGATTGTTCAAACCACTACAATAAGACCAGACCCCACTAGTAAATAATAATAAGGAAAGGTCCAGGGAGCTTCCTCTAAGGATGTATAATTAAAAACACCAGATTTTACAAACAGTTAACTCACACAGAATTTCCTCCAGTGAAATCCAATCCTAGGTATCTATTTATTTAAAATTATTTTTAAGCCACCTTTAAGAAAAAAACCCTCTCAAGGTGGCATACAGGATAAAAACCATACACACACACACACACACACAAAATACAAATAGGCAAGAAATATGCAATAAAATACTGTAGAAAACTATAAAAACAAGGTATTGCCAATTAGAAGTCCACCAAGTTCAATGGGATTTACTTCCAGGTAAGTATGCTTAGGACTGCAGCCTTGATCTTTAATTTCAAATGACATGTAAAGTGCCCCACATAACACATTCTGTAAGGGTGCAATCCCATGGTCGCTAGACAGAGTCTAGATGGCCATAGGATAATTAGGAGCCCCTGCTCCGATCTCAGAAATGTGCTCCAAGGTTGGAGCTGGGACTCTAAACTCGGAGCACGCTCCCTCCGCCTTCCCAGCCGGCATGGGAAGTACTGTGCTGGCTGTGGCTCCGAGGTCACAACAGCCCCACCTCAGGGACAGAGTTTTGTGGGCGGGGCAGGCAGGGAGGAGACAGGCTCCACCGGTTTATGTGGTATCCTGGCAGCACCTCAAACCTTGCGCTCTCCTTGCACTCTGGGGCAAAACACTCAGATGGCCAGAAGTGTTTTTCAGGGTGGGAGAAGCGCGCTCCATAGGATGTCCATAATCCTCTGAGTTCAGAGGGTTAAATACAGCCTCATTGGGTTGCACTGTAAAATGATGGTACAAGGATGTACTTAATGAGAGATTTGAAGAAGGCTCCCCGCCACAGGGTCAGATTCCCTTTTCTTTAACATCATTTCTCACACTGAAAACCCTGTGAGTGGAAATAGTTTTTGGCACTAAACCCTGCCCCTCTCCTATCTCTGTTGCACTTTTCTGTCATACTCTGACCGCTTCTTCTTTTTTTACTACTTTCTTTTCTCACACAGAGTCTGTTTCCCACCCACTTTTTGTTTCATGTACCTTCCAAGGCCCAGAGCTCAAATCCTGAAAGTCATGTCCTCTAACTTGAAAGCAGTGATTCTTGTTGCTAAGTAGGGAGTGAAAGATCTCCTGCAATGCACAGCAGTGGTATGGTTTTCTATGCTTTGGTAGTAATCTCACTGATCAATGGGGAATATAAGGATAGTAGTAATGCGGTCTGGGTCATATTTGGAAGACTGGAGCAGGACAATTCTGCTTAAAATTAATCTGGGGCATTTGGGGGTTTGTATACTTTTTGAATTCCCTATAGTATGTAATAAGACCCAGTCTTTGACTGATTTTTTAAAAAGATAGTCTAGAGTTGCTTCTTGTTCAAGTAGAACACCTCAAGTATAGAATGTTTATGGCCTGATAGTGACTGGGTTCACATAACACGACAACCCATCATGGGTAACTAGCCATGGCGGATTGTCGTGTCATGTGAACCCTAGACCACTTGCTGCAGGGTGGCTTGTTCGGGACAACAAGCCACCCTGCCAATCCATGGCTTGTTCTATGGGTTGTTGGACCCACAATGGGTTGGAGTGTTGTCCAAACCCAGCACACTGATTCCACTGTGGGTCCAGGGAAGTGATGAGCAAAAAAACAAAAACCTGCCGTCACTGACATGCTCTCCCTGCTGCGATTGTGACTCCTTCTGCAATCACTGCAGCCTCCCCCATTTTTTCCTCTTCCCTGGATATTGCCTTTTGCAATCTCTGATGTGGTAGCCAGTGACAGCCCCTCCAATGTGCCCAAGTGGCACATTGGAGGGATTGAATTTTGGAGCCTTGCCTGGTCAATGTCCTGGACACTGCCAGGCTTCAAATATGTGACTTCCTTTCACTTGACAGCTGTAAAACATCGAGCTGTCAAGTGAAAGCAAAGCTGCGAGATGATATTTGCTTGTGAAAGGGGGTGGTGAGTACATCACCCCCCTCACAGCAAGATCCTTTAGGTTTTAATTGTGGATCTGACAGTTCTCAGTGTCCCCCCACCTTTTCTACCCTTTCCGAAGACTCTAGCTGCTTGGGAAGGTGGAAAAGTGCAGCCCACCCCATTTACGGGAGAACTAACTTTTGACAGCTGTCGAAAGTAAGGCTTTCTTTTAAAACAGGGTTTTTGACAGGGCTAAACAGGTGTTGTTTTGACAGGGACATATACAGATTTCATGGCCATATATGGCAAAGCCTGGCTTTGTCCATGTCCATAGATGGTGCCTGTTTTGACAGTAGGCACTTACCCGGACAGTGACCAGGCAAGGCTTCAAATTTTGTTGTCAGTAGTCCAAACTATCGACGACGACAATGATGCTGCTGCTGCTGCTGCTGCTGCTGCTGCTGCTGCTGCTGCTGCTGATGATGAAAACATTTGCACACATTCTTGGTGCTATAAAATAATAATAATGGGTGAACCAGTGCCGGCCCCTCCAATATGCCACTTGGGCACTTTGGAGGGGCTGTCACTGGCTGTCACTTCAGAGATCACAAGAAGCAATCTCTGAAAAAAAGGGGGGTTAGGGGGGAAAGTCATGGCGACTGCAAAATGAGTCACGATTGCAGCCCAGACCCCTTTCAAACCTGGCATCAGCTCTGCACAGTCCTTTTAGCACCTGTATAGGTGGGCATCTTGCACATCTTTTCCTATTTGTGTTCTGAACAAGGCATGTCTCTAAATAGTTTTTCCAAAGCCTATTTCAGGCTTCCCAAGCTAAAAGTAACTTCTTTATATTTATTTAACAATTCTAGTGGCTACAACTTTTCTTAAAAAGCTACTGCAGACAGTACATCCTTCCAAATAATGGATATCAAGGCTGAAATTGCCATAACTTTAATTCTATGTTTCCTGCTTGTCTAATCTGGAGCTCTTTACAGTCGAAGCTATGCTTGCCATAACTTTGTCTGTAAAGAATTTTAAAAATTCTTTTTTTTTCCTAAAAAAAACCTCCACCCCAGAGTAATTTCTCATAGAAATGGCTTTTGTTCTTTCTTGCCTTCTGATGTGGCTCACGCTGGCTCAGCTTGTCTGAGTGTGGAAAGCTAAGCAGGGTCAGGCCTGGTTATTACTTGGATGGGTTACTACCTCCTCTAGTTTCCTGCATTCAGCAGGGGGTTGGACTCGATAGCCTTGCAGGCTCCTTCCAACTCTATGATCTATGAATCTATGATTACGTATTATTATTTTAAGCTTTAAAGCCATACGTTCAAGAAGCTTTTCGAATACTCTTCATGATTTCTGCCATATCTAAGAGCTGTAGAGCATTCTACATCTTTCAGTTGCCAAAATATCAAAATCTACGTGGCCAAAGGATTTTCCACATTTCTACAATATCTATGTAACTAAGAAGCAGCTTTTACATAGCAAGTTAAAAAACATGGGTAAAATTGCACCAATTTCTCCATTTATCCATATCATCTAGTGGATATTCTAGGTATTGCAGTTCATATTTAACATCTTTCAAGAAACCTCATGTGTTAGATGCTTGCATTTCACAGCCTACCCAAAGAAGGAGGTGATTATTGCAGAAATAATTTGCTGCAGATAAACTGCACTGTAGTTTACACCTTACCCTTTAATGATGATTCATATGCAAGTAAAACATAAAGAGTTCAGTTATCAAAATAGCAACGGGGAGTGTTCATAAATAATATCACAATCCTTTAAAAGAAGCATAGAGCAATTTATACAAAATCTTCCTTGGGTGAACTAATGTTAAAAATAGTGTTTGAGTTATGCAAAACATATGGAGAGTAGGTCCTCATACTGCACTATAAAAATGTACTGGCATATGCAGGCAGACACACAATCTGATATTTATTATTTATTTTATTTATTATATTTATACCTCATCTTTTTCCTGCAAGGAACCCAAGGCGGCTTACATAATCCTCCTCCTCTCCATTTCATCCTCACAACAACCCTGTGAGGTAGGTTAGGCTAAGAGTCAGTGACTGGCCCAAAGTCACCCAGTGAGTTTCATGGCTGAGTGGGGACTAGAACCCAGGTCTCCTGAGTCCCAGTCCAGCACTCTAGCCACTACACCACACTGGCTGATAGTTGTTTGTGTGTCCTGAGGGGTTCGCACAGTATAAATGGAAGTGTGTAAGCATCCATATGGGCAAAGTACTCAAACTATTTCATGTTTCCACCAACTGATCCCAGGGAGGCAGTGGACATTCTGAACTGGTGTCTGGAGGCTGTACTGGGATGGATGAGGGTGAACAAATTGGAATTAATCCAGACAAGATGGAAGTGCTGTTAGCTGGGAATTCTGCCAATCTGTATGAAGATATATGATCGGGATAGGGTTGCACTATTCCTCAAAGATCAAGTTCACTGCACCCTGACACTAACCTTAGATGGACATGTGACACTCATGGCTACAAGGAGTGGTTGTCTAGAAAAGGCAGACTTGACTTCAGTTACTCATGCATTAGTTATCTCCAAATTGGATTTCTGAAATGCCCTCTACATGGGGTCTGTCATTAAAGACAACTCAAAAACTTCAGGTGGTTTCAAAATGTGGTCACCAGGATGATGGCAAGAGCATGGTGATTAGGTCATATCACACCTACCCCAGACAAGTTACACTGGTTATCAATTTGTTTCAATTTAAGGGGCTGTTTTTGACCTTTAAAGATCTAAATGGTCCAGGACCCACTTATCTAAAGGACTACCTTCACCTATATAAACCTACCCAATGTTTAAGATCACCATCCCAGGCTCTCTTCCTTGTTCTCCCTTTAAATCAGACTCATTTGATGAGTACCAGAGGCAGGACCTTTTCTACAGTGGCCACCTTTTGATTATGGAATTCTTACCCTAGAGAAATTCAGCAACCCCCCTCTCTTTGCACTTTTAATTAAGCCTTGAAAACATTTTTATTTAGGAAAGCCTTTTATTCTTAGTTGTTGTTGTTTTTAAAAAAATCTTCTTACATATGCTGTTTGTAATTGTATGTACTGTATTTTTGTTTGTATTATTAATGATGTTTTGACTGGTTTTATATCTACATTTTGTAAGCCACCTTGGAAGAATACCGTATTTTTCCATCTATAAGACGCCCCCATGTATAAGACGCCCCCCACTGGGCAGTTTCGCAACCACGCGGTTCTCTCCTCGGCTTACTTCCGTGTAAGTAAGTACAATTTTTAGTCTAACAATTTTAGGAAAAAGTATAGTCTTATACATGGAAAAATACTGTACTTTCTAAAAGGCAGAGTAAATATCCATTTTATATCTATATCTATACCTGTTAACAGGGGAAACAAAGGGGTAAAGAAAGGTGTTGCTGCATATACTTGTTCACATGGACAGGCAACTCATGTGTAATGACTAATGTGGTCATCATTACACACATTAATGACCAAAGTGGGACTGAGGTGGCCTTTAACCAGCGGTGTGGGGCACACACAGCAGATTTATGCAGTGATCTTACTAGATCTTACTAGAATGGGGAACACCTACTTCTAGATTGGGAAAATTAGTTCAAACACTTGTTCAAACTCCAAAAACACTATTACAGATGTTTCTTTTCAAAAACACATTTGTTACAGAAGGGAAAAATGGCTTGGTTAGTATACGCACTCCCTAGCACATGGGCCAGTGCTAATAGATCTTCATGTCAAGATCTTTTTTTTTTTTTTACTCATGTGTCCTTAAGGGTACCCTCACTTTTGCACTTGTTCCCAAGATTCTACCACCTTGGGAACATGCAAAAGTGCAAGCCACCCCATTTCTGGGAGTATTTACCTTTGACACTTGCAAAGGTAAAGCTCCACTTTTCAAGTGGGATTTAGAAAGGGTTAAAAAAAATGGGGGGGGGAGGACACTATACAGGTATATAGAAGGCTATTTGACCAAGGAAGCTTGGGTGCTGGGCTAATGGTGGACCACGGGGGTGGAAACTGACAGGTGTAGGAGAAAAGGAAAAGAAATAGAACAATAATAGCTACAGTTACTTACTTCAGAGGAGGGGGAACCCAAAGGACTCCACTTCCTGCTTGTTGCCAAAAGTTAGAAAAATGCTGTGGGTACAGACTACTGTCAGGTTGCTCACCTTTAGTTTTAAATTCAAAAATAGGGCAAATAACCTCAAGCCACCTAGGCACTCTTAAAAACCCCTTTTGTCCAGAAAGAGTTAAAAGAATGGTTTCTGGATGGGTGAGGATGGAGAGACCAAATGGAAATTAAGCTGTTCTTAGGGACACCACAACAAGCTTGTTGTCCGCCTCTGGATGTTTCTCTCTCCCCCCCCCCCACCCCTGTTTCTGGTACAGGCCTCTCTCCAAAACAGAGGGCTTTTCTCTGTAAAGTCAGGCAACTACCCTAGGATAAATAATCCATACAGTAATACCTTGGATTGCAAGTAACTTGGTTTGAGAGCGTTTTGCAAGACAAGCAAATTTTTATTTTAAAAAATTTGACTTGATATACAAGCGACGTCTTGCGATACAAGTACTGTAGTACGGCTTAAATTAAAAATCTCTGTACAATTTTTTTGGGGGAATTCCGTTTTGATATAAGAGTGCTTTGGATTACAAGCACGTTTCCGGAACGAATTATGCTCTCAATCCAAGGCACGACTGTATTTTTGTCTGAGAATCTTGAATAAGCTGAACAAATCAGGATTGACAAGGGGGAATGGGGAGTAAAAGAAGCTAGAGATGGCACAACATGATTGATGAAAGAGGATCAGGCAAAGTGCACTGCAGTCTCAAAGGTAGAAGTGGTTAAGTGTGAGAAAGTAAAAATATTACCTCTGACTGAGGCTTAAAAGTTACTTTGTAACTGAGGGCTACCATTGACAGCTTACCAAACTGTCAGTAAATCTGATATTGTTACCAAGGATACAATTATTATGACTTTAAGTGGTTTACCTTTTGTGTGGCGGCCCCCGTACTGTGGAACTCTGTCCCAAGTGACCTCCGCCATGCCCCCTCTCTGCTGAGCTTCTGCCGCTCACTAAAAACTTGGCTGTTCTGGTGGGAATATGGGGTGGGCTAAGATTTTAAAATTTTATACTGTTTTAAATGTATTTTATCCTGTTTTTATCTTGTGTACATCACCCAGGGTGGCCGGTTTGCCAGCTAGATGGGCGATAAATAAATGTAAATAATAAATAAATAAATACTGTCGTTGGACCACGTATTTATATACTGGATTTATTTATTTATTTATTTATTTATTACATTTATATCCCACCTTTCTTCCATCATGGAACTCAAGGTGGCTACATGCAGTTCCAAGGTGGTCTCCCCTCAAACACTGACCAGACCCAGACTTGCTTAGCTTTAGCATGGTGGCTGCCTCATGTGCCTTCAGACCATGCCCTGGGACCAAGAATAAAAACAGAAGAATAAAAAAAAAAGGTCCGTTTGTGACAGGCCAGTTTGTGAATTTTTTATTTACTCTCATTGGCTCATAGACATAGGCCAATGGATTGGCAGTTAATGGTGTGTTAAAGATCATTTGTCAGAGGGTTCTTCTTCCATCCCAATATTTTTTCCTTTCCTGTTGTGTCTTGTAGATTATAAGCCTGCGGGCAGGGACTGGTTTTTTTTTTTTTTTTTTTTAATAAACTGATATGTACGCCACTCTGGGAGCTTTTTCTTTGTCTTTAAGTGTGGGGTAAAATACTTTAAATAAAATTAATTAATTAATTAATTAATAAAACAGTGTGTATAAAAGGACATTCCTAGCATCGTCCAGGGTCAGTTGAAGCAGGTCAAGCAAAAAGAGCCTGAGGCAGAGAAAGACAGCAGTACAGAAGCTGAAGAGGGAGCTGAAAAGCCCTCTGTTGAAGGCAGAAGCTGTGATCTTCTAGGAGAGGAAGACACCACAAGAGGGGCGTCTGGCCAGATTGTCAGCCAAAGGCAGTTGGCCTCAAGAACCAGCGAGGCTTCAGGAAGAGGCAACTGAGTGATTTCTACTTTGCTTTGACCTTTTCATTGAGTCCCTGACCAGAAGGAAGACTTCAGGGGAAGCTGAAACAAACCTGTCAGTTGAAGATCATCCTGGAAAGCTGCAAGTCCAGTGTGAGAGATAGCCAAGATACTTTTTACAACCCTGTATCTTTCCAGTGAGTTCCTAACCAGAGGGAGAGTACTGCAGGTCTGGCGCACTGTGTCATCCTGGGTGAGCTCACTGAGGTGGGGGATTGTTGACAACTAGGATGGGAACAATACTTTTAAAGCAAGTAATCATTAAAGCCTATTTATACATTCAACCATGTGTGGTTATTACTTGGATGGGAGACCCCTCCTCTAGTTTCCTGCATTGAGCAGGGGGTTGGACTCGATAGCCTTGTAGGCTCCTTCCAACTCTATGATCTATGAAATCTATGAAATCTATAATTGAATATCCTAATATGTAATTAAGTTTTAAATAAGCAACAACATATTTATTATACCTTTTCAATAAAGCTCTTTGTCTATTTATTTATTTATTTATTTCATTTTTATACCGCCCAATAGCCGAAGCTCTCTGGGGGGTTTACAACAATTAACAAGACAGTCCCTGCCCGCAGGCTTATAATCTAAAAAGACACGACACACAAGGGAAAAGGAATGGGGAGGGAAGAAGGGGGAATATTAATTAATAATAGGCATTTATCACATGCCTATAGCCTTGAACAGGGGAGGGCAAACTTTTTGCCCTCAAGGGCCACATGCGGTGGTGGGTCGGGGCCACTTGCTGGCAGTGGGCATGGCTGAAGCCAGCAGTCAGCACCAGTTCAAGATGTTTTGCTGCCTGAGGTGAAGGACAAGATAGCATCCCCCATTCCACATGCAGAACCAGACCAGACTCGCAGTTGAACCTTATTTCAACATTGGCCATGGGACACCATTTTTCCTGAGGCCGGGTCCTAGCTCAAGGGGTGCAGGGCAGGCTGCTTGGCCTACAGACATCTATCCTTTACCACCTTTCCATTGCTCCCCACCCTCCAGCATCTGCTGCCTGAGGCAACTGCCTCACCCTGCCTAATGGTAGGGCCGACCTCGCTGGCGGCAAGTGGGTCTGGGTTTCTGTTCTCTCTCACACAGTCAGACATCCCCCACCCCAGACACACATCTGCTTGTTTTGATGCTTCCTGCAACTGCTGGAGAATGCTGTGGGAAACAGGATTGTGCTGGGGAGGAGAAAAATAGGAATGATGCTTCCTGCATGCCACCCTCCCCATGCAAAACACACTCTCCCCAGGCCACCAAGCAGCTGAGGGGGGCAATGCATGTTTTGTGGGGTGGAGGACACATGGAGATGATTACCATCTCACACACCACCCCCTCCATCACAGTGGCACTCCCCAGAGCCCCCCCCAAACAGCTGAAGCAGTAGGAGCCTCTGCAGCAATCTATCATTTACCAGCAAGAAATGTAGTTAAATGCTCTAAACTCAATGTCTGTTGGACTTGGCATATTTCACTCATAAAAATTACTGTGCCGCCAAGATTACTCTCTTCTGAACGATTCCCATTTTTAGCTCTTGATTTAACCTTAATTAACTCAAAAGGATTAGATTGATTCATGGAGAATATAGGTCCATTAACAGTTATTACCCATGATACCATCTGAAGTTAAGCTTGCAGTGGGTCTTGAACAGAAGGGGATGTCAGGCAGGAGTTCAATTTCTATGCCACTTCCTAACTTTGATCAATGGATGGAGCTATAGGGAGATCAGCCAAGCCAGAAAAGAAGGCATCTTTTGATAGACCAGAGTGGATAATGTTGTACTGCCTGACCTGTATAAAAGCTTACACAGGTCAATCTCACTCACCCGTCTGATGAGTAAGGTTACTCTGCTCCTGCTCCCGCTTCCAGTGATCGATTGCCATCAGCTTTGCCTCTGTCTTGATCTTCCACCCAACTTGGAGCTGGGTCTGACAGATAGCTAAATGAAAGCTTCATGTTCAGGCAGTATACCTTTGACTTTCAGATGCTGGGTGCAAACCACAGTGGGTTTGTCACCACCATCATGCTTGTATTTTACGGTTTTAATTTTTGTGAGCTTCCCAGAGAGCTTTGGCTATTGGACAGTATAGAAATGTAATACATACATAAATTTTGCACAGTAAATAATTTTGTTTAGAATAATAAAATAAAAGGCACACGGTTACATGATGGGGCATAAGGTACTATAACCAGAGAGCTTTGACTAACGTGTGGTATAGAAATGTAGTAAATAAATAAACAAATACCGGTAAATTATAACAGCCTTCCCTATCCAGTGTCCTCCAGATGTGTGAATTACAACTTCCAGCATCCCCAGCCAGCATAGCTCTGCTGGGTGAAGATGATGGGAGTTGTAGTCTAGCACATCTGGAGGGCACCAGATTGGGGAAGGCTGTATTATAGGGTGTCACGGCAGTGCCCAACATTATATTTCATTACCATGGTGCAATATTTGTATTGATGGGCATGTTTGACTCTTAGACAAAGCATTTGAGGAAATTAAGCACCGGAAAAACAGAACAGAGCACTTTAAAAAGCAAACCTATTCTCTAATCTCTAGTCCTATATTACACCTGACCTATTTTCACTGTTATATAGCCTTTTAAGTTCTATACTTGCAAATTCTCTGTAAATGTTCACTAATGGGGGGAAATTCAACTTGTTCTGATTAGGAAGGCGAGTCTATGACTATCATTTACTTACATTTGGCAAATTAAAAGACAAAGTATCTACCTGAAAACACAGTACACAGTACTGACGAAAATCTAGTTATGTGTATATCCAATGTAATTAATTATTCCCAGTTGTCAAAGTCCCAGTGCATTGAAGCAATGCCTCTTCATCAGGGGAATAACAAATATTGATATGAAACAAGAAAAATGATAATACGTAGTGGAGAACATTCCTAAATAGTCAGACAGAAAGGTGAAATGACTAGATATACTTAATTCTCTAGTTGCTCTATCTTGGTGAAATATGTGTTTTATAAGTGCCTTATAATATATATCAGCTTGATTGACAGCCATTAGATTTTCCTTCCAGATACATTTTTTTTTTAAACACCCTTTAATAGTTGATTTGAATGTGGCTTTTTGAGTTAATTCTTTTCAAAGATTTTTTTTTAAATAGTCCAGCACCTTTCTAGCATCAGTTCAAGTGGAAATTAGCATTCAGAGAAGAATCCTCCCTGAGAACAGCTATTCTCTTGATATTGACTCTTGTGTTTTGTGCAGGAGAAATTTCTGAGTGTGGAAAACCTTAGCATTATGAAACGCAAGGTGGGGTCATTGCAGTTTTATTTATAAAAACTCTCCTAATAATAATATCAGGATAGCTTGAAGAAATGCAGATGTTGCTTGGTTTCCAAGGGGCCTTGCAGATTTCTCACTCAGGGTCTCCCACAATCCCTGGCTGGTTGCAACAGCAGACTGTCATTGCCTTCACACTTCTGGGCAGAATAATTAACTAACATAATTTAAGACTACATTCAAGACTTCCTACGTTATCTTGGTGCAAGGAAGATGCAGGGACAGCATGACAACAGAATAAAGAGTCAAAGTCTTGTTCTTCTAATACAGGTTTACATTTTCAGCAATCACCATGTGGGCATGGCATGTATAAGAGATTAATTCAGGGAAAGATTACATCCACAGTTTCTTGAACTTTAAAATAGATATTAACTTTTTAGGACTCAGCTCTAGTAATGTTAAATTTATCCCTTATAAGAAGAGCCCTGGTGGATTAGACTACGGGCATATCTAGTCCACAGTGGCCAACCAGATACTGAGGGGAAATCCACAAGTAGGAGATGAGTGCAATAACATGCTCCCACTCATGCTTCCCAGTATAAAGAGGTATAAAGAGGCATGAATTTGTCTAATCCTTTTTTAAAGCTGACTCAGCTGGTGGCCATCACTATGTACTAAGGTAGGGAATTCATAGTTTCACTACGCACTGTCAGGGCCGGATTAAGAGCATTATGGGCCTGGTGCTGAGGATTTTGGTGGGCCTTTTTATGGAAATAAATAAAATGAAGACGCAATTTTATATTAAAACAAATTAAATATTTTAATTACCATTAAAGTGCCAAAACAGAAACATATTGAAAATATTTCTTTTTTTGTAAACAATAAGCTTGTTAACTCAATAAAACCATTCATCACATATCGTTGATGATAAGTACCTCCACGTTTTTTAACCTCTAGGGCAGTCTTCCCCAACCGGGGCCCTTCCAAATGTTTGGGGCCCCAGCTCCCATCTTCCCCAGCCACTGGCCATGCTGCCTGAGGCAAATGAGAACTGTAGTCCAAAATATCCAAGAGGGATATTTGGTGAACTCTGTTCTCTGGGGGTTTTCAAAATAAAACTTAAAAAAATGCCACACAATTCCCCATGAAAGCGCACGTGCACACGCACACACACACACACACACACACAGTATTAGCCAAGCAGGTGACATTTTACAGGCGGCAGGAGGATCAACACCCCCAAAAGGCAGACACCCACACCCACAAACACACAGCCCTTACGTTCAGTTTGGCTCACAAAAGAGGGAAAGCCCTTTTACAGAAAAGAAGGAGAAGGAGAAGGAGAACTTGCAGATCAAAAGAGTCAAACTTTTGAACCTTACCTGTGCAGAGGAGGGCCATCAGGACCAGCCGGAGCAAAAACTCAAAAACTCCTGCAGCTCATCAGTAAGGGTCTTCCCAATTTCCCCCAAATTATTTATTAAAAAAAAAAAAAAGCAGCCACAACAAAAAGGCAGGAAGCTTTGCTTAGACCAAGAATAATTGTGTTGTTCTTGTTGCTTTTGTGTGTGTGTGTGTGTGTTAAACTAGCATTTGGACAATTGAGCTGCGAATCAGAAAGATCTTTTGCTCGAGGCTGGAGAGAGAGGTCCCTTCTAAATCTGAATATTACAGACCCTAGCAAGCCCCCCATGTGCTAGACGTTCTCACAAAGAAATTTAGTAACAGTGATTGAAATGCAAAGATACTGAAATGCTAATTTGAGAACAACAGTTCTTGCTAGGTCTTGCCTCAAGCCTGTAATGCAGATGTGCTTAGAACACCTTTCTAATCTTGAAAAAATCATTAATTATGCTGAATGATAACAATCAGAGCTAACTCCAAAGGGGGAAAAATGTCCCTATAATTGCGGGCCGATTATCTGTTAAGGGCCTGGAGCAGCCGCTCCCACAGCCCCTATGTTAATCCGGCCATGCGCACTGTGTGAATCAATACTTCTTTATTTCTTTACTGAATGTTCCACCTTTCAGCTTCATTGGATGATCTTGGGTTCATCCTATGGAAAAGGGAGAAATAAACTCTCTATCCACTTTCTCTACAATATGCACAATTTTATACAGCCTATCACAGGGGTATAGGAATTGTAGTCCAGATGTTTTGGACTACAACTCCCATCAGCCCCTGACAGTATAGTTATTGGTCACAGATTATGGCAGTTGTAGCACAAAACAACTAAAGGGAACTGGGATGCCTAACCCTACTTTATCATGTCTCTCTTTATTTGATTTTTTTCTAAACTAAAAAGCCCAAACATTTTCAATAAATAAAAATTTAAAAAAATATTAAAAAGACCCACCCAATGAAGTGAGAACACAGATCAACAGGGGCAGTCTGGTATCCAGGAATAATCTTCTGCAGGATAGACCCAGAAGAGAAAACAACAAAACACCACTTCTTGTCACCTATAGATCCCAGCTAAGATCATTTATGTATAATCAACGATTTACTGCCCATCTTGGACAATGACACACTTCCCTCTCACAGTCACAGGTCTTAGGTGGTAGGCCTGTACTTGCTTACAGACAGCCACCCAACCCGAAATGGCTACTCACTAGCAACAACAGACCATGTAACAGAGATAAAGACAAAGGAACCAGACCCCGCGGCAGACACAGATGCCAACTCTGTCCCCATACCTACTCTGGCAACATTATTACAGGACCTAATGATGCCATCCACAACATTGGGGGTTCATACAGCTTGTCATCTTCTGATATATGCCATGATTTGCGAGCAACACCATACTGCATTCTACATAGGACAAATAGTCCAGTCTCTATGCAAAATAACAAGTGGACATAAATCTGACATCAGCAATGGCAATGTTCAGAAACCAGTGAGGGGACATTTAAACCTCTGTGAATAACCTCAAGGTAGTCATTCTTGAACAAAGGAATTTTCGGGTGCAATCCTATGTATGTTTAGACACAAAAAAGTCCTACAGCTCCCAGCATTCCTCAGCCAGCATAACTATTTCCTGTGGTTTGAATAAGGACAAAGATTTTTTTTTTTTAAAGTCATACGACATATGTTAAGCAGTTCATCATTGCAACAATGCCTGTGTCATCACCCAACGATGTTTTGTGAATGGCAACTGCTGCGAATGGCACTGTCTATACTTTTTGCATTTCAGTTCCCTCTGACTACACCCCCACTACGCATATCGTTTTAAGAAAAAGAACAGTTATAAATTTTGTAAATAAAATAAATAGAAACCTGCAAATTTTAAGAGGAGGGGCCTGCCTGTGAGCTGGTTACTATTTTTTTTTAATGCCTAACTCTCTTTAAACTTGGGGCATGTAAGTTGATCATGGTGTGTGTGTGTGTGTTGGGAGAATGGGATTCCCTGGAGCTTCCAACCCCTTATATTTTCCACTGTTATCTTTTCCATTTCTTTTTTCAATTTTTCATTTCTCTCTTTATTTTTTGTTTTTTATTTGAAAATGGCACCCTGAGGAGTGTGTGGGAGCAATTGCAAGGTGTAAATGGGGTGGCATAAGAGCCACCAACATCTTGCTGTTTTTCCTAAATTTTCCTCCCCCCCCCCGTGTGCTTTGCACTCATGATCTTAAAAATACTTTCCTCACTTTCCCTTTTTCTGTACAGTGGTTTGCTGGTAAAACTGACAAATATGGGCTCATCAGAATACTTCTGTTTTGCTCTATGGGTCAGAGACACCCTCCCAACCCTTTGCTTTGAACTCATGATCTTGAAATTAACTTGTATGCCTCAGTTCCCCCTTTCTGCATAGTGGGTCCCTGCTGTGAAACAGACCCCTTGGTTCCTCCTCTAGTTAGCTTCCCTGCCCTCTGTCCCACCAGCATCAGCCACCATTGCTGATAGAGTGGTTTACAACAGTCTTGCAATGTAGGCCACAGTTAATACTGCAAGTTGGGGGTAGGACTGAGCCTACCTCTAACTAGTTTTTTTAATAAAAAAATCCACTTTACAGAATACCCCTCAGGTTGCGGACTCCTGGACCAACCCCAGTGTTCAATTGCCCACAGAAGCCTTGTGTTCACGCTTACACACAGATATTTTGTACTATCAACTATTTTTAAAACTAAAAAAAACCCCAACGTTAAAAACAGAAAATAAAAGTGAAATTTGCATAATTCACAAAAGATTTGTATAATATTTGGGGGTTTTTTACATCTTGCCCTTCCCCCAAAGGTATGCAAATTACACTGCCTACATCGGGGTACTTGGCAACCTTACATGTTGACTACTAGTCAATTACTAGTAATTACCAATTATTCTATTTTCTTTACAATACTTACAATTTAGTGTGCACTATTTCTATGATTCTATTAATATGACAGTCAATCTTAGTATACTTTTAGACAAAATAAAGAGTGTTCATTTACATGCATGTTGAAGCAAAATAATCCTGTTGCAGGAATGCAATGGATGCCTGATCGTAACGCACTTAACAGCTACATTATAGCTTTAAAAACAAAAAGCTCTAGCCCTGGTTAAAAAGTTGCATTGTTAACCTGAACAGATATGCATCACAATTTACCACCTCTTATATAGTTATTTGATCCATGTGTTCCTGAGCAGATTTGCTTGAATTATACGTGCAAAGTTTATGGAACACACTATTTACTGATTATTACCTTTTTTTGCCTTTTGGTGCATATTAATTTTATGCTCCAGTGTCTCAGCTGCCATTTCATCAGCATGTTTACAGCTGTTTCATGTATATTACTCCAGGGTGGTAACAAACAGATCCTCACACACCTGCTTAAAGCATATAGTGTTCCCCCTGTCTCTGAATTTTTCTTTCATACTATAAAAAGATTTCTTTCTAAACACATGCAAGTTTGACTTTATACCAGCACTGTATTTCTTTTTGAGACTTAAAAAATGTCAATATTATAACTTGGGAATGAATATTGATTTATACTGTAACACATTTTTCAGTAATAAAATGGAGTTGGAAGTTTATGTCTCAAGAAAGATTAATAGAACTAATTTCAGCAAAGGAAGCACTACAGGAGGCTATAAAATATTTTCATATACTTTGCTGCTTTTCTTCAGAAATCCCACATCTGTATGCAGACCTCCCATTGAAGAAAATAGATTTCATAGATCATAGAGCTGGAAGGAGCCTACAAGGCTATCAAGTCCAACCCCCTGCTCAATGCAGGAAACTGGAGGAGGGGTCTCCCATCCAAGTAATAACCAGGCCTGACCCTGCTTAGCTTTCCACACTCAGACAAGCTGAGCCAGCATGAGGCACAGCATGACTTGAGGATGCAGGCTCAAGCCCAAGCCAGGATTAATATAAGACTAGATGTACCTTATTGGCTCCTCTAGTCACCTGATCCTGCTGGGCTAAAAATCTGCAGTACACTCTTCAACCATCATCAGGGGTGCTCTTGAAGAGCAGCAGAGATCAGGCCAGCAGTTCACTCTGCTGAAAGCTGTAGTCGTACAGCGAATAAGGTACCTGGGCGCTACTGCCAGAGTCCCTGGTTGAAGGCTTTCTGTGACCTGGTTCGTAATGACAACCCATTAGTTTAAAAACCAGTGGGTTGTCATGCATGAGTAGGAGAGAGTAGACGCATTGCCCAAAGCATGCCAACCTCTTCTGCTTTTACTCATTAACCCACGATTGGCTCCTGTTGAGTGTGATGTCTGAATCCAAACCACTGAATTGTTTAGGGGCTAAACAACACATGGTTAACCCACAGTTTGTTGTTGGGTTAACCAGGCCCGCTCTCTCCCATGCAAATAGCCCCAATGTCTTATAGAAGAATTAGGTACATGGATTAATTGGTATACCTAAATCATTTTATGTATGCATATTTAAAATTCCCTGGTGTGCAGCTCTGGGGCTGAGCTAAGTGCATCCCGCTGGCAACCTTAATTTTGCTGAGCTTATGGCCTTAAAATGTGTTTTGAAATATAGTTATTTGGGTTGAATACAAGTAATTTATAACTATACTCATCCCAGAAAATTTAAAAACAAGTTTTCATTTCAAGATCAGAAAATGCTATCCATTTTCTATAACCTATGCCAATAAACAACCAGCTAAGACTTCAAATTCTGTTATAGGTTGTAATTTGTTACATATATTCTGTTATATGCAGCCCATATTTATAGAAATTTCAGGCAAAACAAAATCTCCATAACCACCTGAGCACTTTAAAGCAATGCACTCCTGTTCCTTTACTTCAGGGGTGGACAACTTGTGTCCCGCAAGATGTTTTGGCCTACAACTCCCATAATCCCTCACTGTTGGCTATGCTAGCTAGGGCTGATGGAAGTTGTAGGCCAAAACATCCACAAGGTTCCCACTCCTGCTACTTCCATACCCTACTTCCATAGTCACCATGCAAGAAGAGACAGCTCCGCCTAAGAGTAGAGCAATCACTTTTATACTGTGATACAAACAAGTTTTCAATACAGGATGCTGCGCGCGCATACTTATAGAATGTGTACGTGTACTTATCTTGATTGGCTTATCTGCCTGTTGCGAGGCAAGCTGACTAATTTTGGTCTGCTAGGGACTTTCCAGGAGACTTCCTCTGGGCGCCATCTTGCGATTTCTGCCCAGGGTGTAGCCTTTTAGACAGATAAAGACCTTATTTATAACAGTATATAAGAGTAATAATTTAATATATGACTAGAAACACAATACTTTCTTTATGTGAAAGTATCAGAAAAACCATGAGAACATGCTAGCTCAGATGGTTCAGCTGAAAAAATTCTGCTGCCCAGCTTTTCATGAAAGCAAAAAGCATATCAAGCCAATTCTTTGTCCATTGCAATGGCAGCTAATCAACTTCTTGGCCCACTTCACAGTGCAGGTGATTACCTATAAATGACTTGGCCAGCATGTGATAGGGCACACCTTTATCCATATGAACCTCCACAGCCATGAAACAAAATCTGGGCAGCCTATAATTTGCATCACGTAGGATGGCCAGATGTCCTCTTTTCTCCTGGACCACCAGGTATTTTAAGGGCTTCCTGGAAAAGTGTCCAGATTCAAAATGCCCGGTACCAGACAAAAAGGAAAGTGTCTACTTACCTTTTAAAAACATAATTGGTAGCCAAAGGCAAGGTGCTGCAGCAGCTGAACTGAGCTGCCTGATGCACAGAGTGACTTTCAACTTTAAATGCCTCTGTGTAGGGAAGGAGGGGAAATGCCATGGTTTGCATTTTCTTTGCAGGGTGATTGTATGAAAAAGGACTATCCTTATGAAAATTGGATGCCCCAATAAATTTGTGAATATCTTGTGACTTCTCCATGACAACATGACGGCAATGGTTTTGGACAACAACGGCTCTCATGGTGCTCCATTTAAAGTGGGATGAGGTGTTAAACAGGGATGTGTTATCGCCCCAACATTATTTGCTATTTTCATCGCCATGATTTTACATCTTGTCGAGGGGAAACTTCCCACTGGTGTGGGAATTATATACCGAACAGATGGAAAGCTTTTTAATCTCAGCAGGCTGAAAGCAAAAAGTAAGGCAATTACAACCTCCGTTGTGGAACTTCAGTATGCTGATGATAATGTGGTCTCCGCACATTTAGAGGATGATCTCCAAACTATCCTAAATGCTTTTGCAGAAGGATATGAAAAACTTGGCCTCTCACTTAACATCAAAAAACCCAAAGTGCTTCATCAGCAAGTGCAAGCTAACCCTTTGGTGACGCCACCTATCCAGCTTGGCGGGACAATACTGGAAAATGTCGATCATTTTCTCTATCTTGGCAGCTATCTTTCTGTTACAGCTAACATCGACAGTGAAATCCAGCATCGTTTGAGCTCCGCAAATGCCGTGTTTTCTCGAATGAAACATAGAGTGTTCAAGGATCGGGATATTTGTAAGAAGACCAAAACACTGGTTTATGAAGCCATTGTATTACCAACTTTATTGTATGCCTGCGAAACATGGACTATCTATAAACGTCACTTCCTTGAAAGATTTCATCAACATTGCCTCTGGACAATCCTGCAAATTACTTGGGAAGATAGGCGAACAAATGTCAGTGTACTGTGGGAAGCTGTGTGGATCTAGAATTGGCCTCCTCAGTCACTTACGGACCCATCGCTAGAGTCTACACAATCTTCTTTAGAATTTCCTCCTTTTATCCTGGAAGACAATCTTACTCGGTCACGAGTGATCGCCTGATGATGATGGTATGAAAAAGGAAATGGCTGCCCCTATGGGGAGGCTCTGGAGGCAGCCATTTCTATTGCTGCACAATCACCCTGTAAAGAAAATGCAAACCATGACATTTTCTTTCCCTACCTACATAGTGGCTGAGTTCAGACAACATGATAACCCACATTCAAGGGTTGAGTATGGGTTGAGTGTGGGTTGTTGTTGAACTGTGGGTTGTTGTTGAAACCTCTAGGACTGCAGCTTTAAAGGTAAGTACCAATTCCTTGAACTGCCTTACAGACAGCTATTGCAGTCACTGGCTGAACATGTTCTTTCTTCCTAGTCTTCAATCACCATGGTTTTCCAGCATGGTTTTCCATCCTAGAACCAACTGTCAAGTGCTTTTCCATCCATCTCTTTCCCAAGAGTTAGCAAAGCACTTGACTGAGACTGAAGTACAGTAGCAGCTGGCAACATTGACAGCCTCACCCCCCATCCCCCGTGGGGGACGCTGCCAACACAAGGACAAAATTGTGGGCTTCACTACTGGGGGGGCAGTAAAATGGAGGTGCGCAGTACCCAGATGCCAATGGAAGCCCAGCCTAGAATGCTAAGCGTATTATATTTAATTGGGGAAGATATGTTTGCTGTTATCAAAAGGCATGAAGGAAATTAGTTATGCCTTATTAAACATATCAGCTCAGGCAGAAGCATTACTCTCTGGAGAGAGTCTCAATAGTACTTTGATGTCAGGTATTAAACCAATAAGAATATGGCACCTGCTCTAGCAGCAGAATCAGACGCAAGGGAGCTTAACTTTTTATTTTGTTTCTTGGTATGGTATTTCATTAACACCTCATCAAAGCCTCACTGGAATATACAATGTTTCTCTTCCACTCCAGCTTTGCAATTATTAAGTAATTTCATCTGAGTTTTTAAAGGAACACGGATTTTAAAGATGAAAACATCACAGAAATTATCAATGCTTTTATTACATGTAAGAAAGATTTGTAACATACTTAAAATCATGACAGGGTCCCACCCAAACCATTTGGAAGAATTTGAGTCCTCTTGCCATACGGTAGGATTAATAGGCACATTTTGGTTTTTAAAAATCTGAGCAGTTTGGATGTGAATATGTGATGGTTTGGTGTGCCTGTTAACAGTTCCCTTTTGAATGATTTTTGTACCAAACAGGAAAGGTGCAAACTAATTGCAGCCAGGCCTAGTCATAGGACCAAACTAAATGATTGCTTTAAACCCATTTGGACCAGAGCTGCTACACACAATGAGTCACTCACCATACAGAATCTTCCATGTTCACAATATAACTGTCTATGGTTCACATTCACTAATTAATTTCCATTCATCCCAACATGAATGGAAATCCAGAAAAATCACACCCAATGACAGTGATGAAACAACAGGCTCAAGATTCAAGCCAATGGTGCATTTAGAATCCCCAACAGTGCTCAGTTGTACATGTTCCCAAGGCACTTATGGGGTGTGTTTGCACCAGCAGTATGCAATGTGATATTCTGCTAGTTTTCACATGAGGAAGAGGCATCATTTGCACCACAGTCCAGGAACCCACTGTTTGAATTCTGCTTTTTAAGTAAACTCAAGTACCTCTTTAAAGTGGTACTATGTTTATTTTGTACAGGTTGAACATGATTTATGCAGATGTACCATCTCATATCACAGCTTTTCTTGGCTGTGATGTGAGATTGTGCATCAGAAAAACTCATACAAAACATCATACTTTTACCTATTTAACAAGATACCATTCTGCTGTTTGTTTGTTTTTAAAAATATTGTTGTGAGTATATCATTGAACCTAGGCACAATAGTACAATTACAGAAAATCGTTTCAGTTTCAAATTAAAAGTCCCCGCACATACAGTTTCAAGGGTGGAGAGGGTGTGTGCACAAACAGAAATGATTCTAAGACAAAATGGGAGGACGAACATGAAAAGAACTGAAAAAAGAAATGAAGTGAAAAGAGTATTGGTGTAACATGATCATATAATGCTTCAGTTTGACTGATGAGCAGTCTAATGTTCCGGGACTTTCTCACAAAAGGATATTTACCTTGCCTTGAAAATAACAGATATTCCTTGAATTATGTCACGGTGGTGCCTGTTACCATCTATCCCATGGATGTTGAACCTCAGGCCCACGGGCCAAATCCAGCCGATCTGGGGTCCCAGTCTGGCCCCCTGCAGTTCCCCAGATGCCCATGCCCCTTTCTCCTGGCCCCACCCTTTCCCCCCAACCTCTGATTGTTTGGTGGTTTCCTAGCTTTTGTATGTGTTTACCTCCTTCTCAAAGGTTGAAATGCCTCTCCTAAGGCTTAGTTACAGGTAGCAAGAGGTTTAACCTAAAATACACTGGTGTTTAAGCTAAAATACACTGGTATTTTTGGCTTTTTGGTCCCACCCCTTTGCCATTGGCCCCGCCCATGACTGAAATGCTGCTTCTAAGAGTTTTCCAAAATTGAATTCAGCCCTTGGGCTGAAAGAGGTTCGACACCTCTGCCATACCCCCTGGCAGTGAGTTAAAAGATCAAATGTGTACAGTGTTGTAGGGTGGGGATTTTCTTTTGTCTATTTTAACTGTTGTCAAGTCCTTCAGATTTTGAACTATGCAAAAGATTCAACACATTCCCCTTATTCATGCTTTTATAGTTTTCAGCATATTCTCTCCACTAAATGATCCCTTTAGGAAAGTCCCAGTTTGAGCATGAAGGAAACAAAACCACAGATAGATCTACGCCTGTTTCTCAGTATTTGGGAACTAGTAACACTCTTGAACCTCTCATCCTCCCTGCACTGACTCTTCAGAGGAAGTGCCTCAGGCAGAGCGAGGTCTTCATCTTATTCTAGACTTTGTAAACTGCATCTGCTCTACGTGAACTCATTAACAAAGGGCTCTTTCCAAAGTGTCCCTTAGTGCTATCTTGAGACTCACTGACTCTTCAATAAGCTCCTGAAGCTATTGCTTTGGAGCCACCTACAGGAAAGGGCATATGTACTCAATAGTGAAGGGCACTTTCAATAGGTTTCTTACTGTGCTATTGAGTGAAGTCCCTGCTGCTGCCTGGTAGCCTTCTGCTGAATTGGCTGGGCAGCATACCGTGTGAAAAACCAGCTACGTAAATATTCTTCCTTGGCTAAAGCTGGACAATTAAAGTCACTGAGTAGGCTGGTCAGTAGTTTCATTTTTTAACCTTTATGAGTGGCGGGTATGCTAGGAGGGCACTTTGATGAGGAAAAAACACATTCTCAAATTCTATCTCTTCAATAGATACAATACATTTTATTTTTTTTTGCTGGCATAGTCCAAATGTACATCTAATTGTGGAAGCAAATCTAGATTCGCAAGACTTGTAATTACAATTAAAATGTTGTGGTTTATAGAAGTCTTTAATGGGTCATGTCTGTTGTCAGAAGTGGCTTTTAAATACAAGCTGCTCTCTATTCCACTATGAAGAATACTGTCTTGCTTATTGCCCTGCTGATGTGATTCTGTGTAAATGCAATATCCCTATTTGCACATATCTCTGACTAAAAACCTTACCCTCCAATTAGGCCATTTTCATATACCCTACCTTTGGGGACTGCACTTTGTCCAATCCTCTTTCACCAATCAAATTATACCATCTCTAGTTCCTTTTACTCCCCATTTCCCCCCCGATGGCTCCTGAGTTGTTCAGCTTATTCAAGATCCCCAAACAAAAGTATGGATCACTTATCCCTGAACTACTTTATTTTCATTCCTGTGTAGGGTGGCCAGTTGTTCTACTTTACAGAGGACAGTCTTCAATTTTGGAGAGCTGGAAGAGGATAGTCCGCTATTTGAAGGTGTCCTCTATTTGATGGGCTGCCCAGTCCAAGTCTGATTCAAGGAACCATAAGAAGGGAGAGCAGGGAGGGGCCTTGAAGTTCTCCATCAACACTTAGCGCCCAGACTGCAGACTGAGCAGGAACACAGGTCACCTGGTCAGGCTTCTCAACTATGGTGAGGTGTATTGCATTTCTATTTAAATGCTGGTTATTATTTCTAAATTTTCCAATTGGTACCCTCTATTGTCCTCTTTTTTTTTTTTTTGGCAATGCGTAAATGGCTATCCTATCCTGGGGTTGTTTTATGCTTCTAGCTCTGCTATGTCTACTCTTGTCTCTTGCTAACAACCCTTTCCACTTTTATTTTGCCACTACTCACTCTAGTGCATTTTAGTGGTTGTAGAAAGAAGAAAATAACCTACAGCTAGTCATATAGCTTAGCCACAGTGATACAGGCACTAGTAACCTCAAGACTGGATTACTGCAATGTGCTCTATGTGGGGCTGCCCTTAAGGCTGCTCTGGAAGCTGGAGCTAGTGCAGAATTTAGCAGCTCTGCTTTTGTCAGGAGCTGCCCCTTTTCAGCATGCAACTCCTTTGCTGGCTACCTATTTGCTACCAGGTCAGGTTTAAGGTTCTGGTACTTGTGTACAAAGCTTGAAACAACTTGAGACCTGGTTACCTGAGAGCGTGCCTCCTCCTATACCAACCTGCCTGGTCACTGAGGTCATCAGATGGCATGCTCCTGGTGGTTCCTCATGGACCTTTGGCCCAACTGGAGTCCACCAGGAGAAGAGCCTTCAGTATGGCAGCTCCATTTCTGTGGAACTCCCCACCTCCGTAGGTCAGGCAGACTCCGACATTGTTTGTGCTGCTTTCGGTGCCTGCTGAAGACCTCCTTGTTCCAGGAAGCCTTCTCTGCCCTTCAACCACCAGTGTAATTTTAGTTTGTTTTCAGTGTATTGTTTTTGTTTCTTTTATCTGTTTTTGTCTTTTTATTGTTCACCACTCCGGAATCTGCTTGATGTGGAGCGGTATACAAATACTGTAGATGATGATGATGATGATAGAATATAGCTAAGTAGGGAGATCCATCTAATTCTGAATGTCATGGCCAGCTTTAGCAGTGCTGCGCTGGGGACTTGCCCCTTGGGAAACATCTTGGGTTATCTGTCTACTCACATCAGCCATGACACTGCACTACAAATAAAGATACAAAAATTTTCAGGTTTAAAAGTCTGTTGTAAATAACTAAATTACAATTGGCATTCAAAGTGGTAAAAGTAAATTTAGTTCAAAAGTGAAATGTAGAGGACTGCAAGCACCATATACACCAAGGTTGTGCTTTAAATTGCTCTGATGTGTCTGAGAATAATTCATCACCACTACGGATGAATAGACAGTGTGTGAACAGAATATATATGATCTTCCTGCAAAGACAATCCTTGAAAAGTGCTGCTGATAAACACATCCAGATTAAAGGCAATAACCAAGGGAACGAAAATAAAGAACAACCTACATATGCACTAATATTGTTCTTGTATATCTCATAATCCGATATATTTGCTGATCTGAAGGATGATATAGATTGCAGTGTTACAACCCAGTAATACTCTATACACTGCTTCTTTATGGCTGATCCTAGGTACAACCCAATGCCAGTGACAGTTGCTGAGCTATGCCATCATATAGAGCAGCTAAAAAGGAAAAGGATTTTATACTATTTCTGTAGAACTGCCTCTATCTGTGGCTGCTATAGATGTAATAAGAGCAATGTGAAGGGTGCAGTTGCAAGCAGACTTACAGGGGAGTAAGTCTAATTGAATTCAGTGGGACTTCTAAGTAAACACCAGTAAAAGGAGGCATGGAAGTTTTCTGCTGGAAGGTATCTCTAAGGTCAGCTCTCATGATAGGGATTGACCAAAACCATTTTTGACACAAGAAAACTGGTTTTTGAGAAAGATTGAGGGGAGGGGGCAGTGCCTCCTCCACTTCTCTCAGAACTTTCCAGAATGATTTGTTTTGTAGACTGCACAGGCACAATCCTGTTCAGGCAATTTCACAAATATTCTTCCCAAAGTTTATTGTGCTTGCTGACATCTTTTTTAGACTTGTGACATGACAAGATGCAAGTCTTAGTACATTTCTCTGTGTAATTGGTTGGTTGCACACACAGGTACCTTAAGTGGCTTTCATGTCTGCCTTAGACAGCTCTTTTATTTGAAGTATACGTCAAAAATAGGTGAAGTGCCAGAAGACTGGAGCTGAGCAAACGTTGTCCCCATCTTCAAGAAAGGAAAAGGGTGGACCCAGAAAACTACAAAGCAGTCAGTTTGACATCCATACCAGGCAAAATTATAAAACAGATTATTAAGTGGCTGGTCTGTGAGCATTTAGAAAATAATGCATCAATTACAAGGAGCCAATATGGGCTTGTCAGGAATAAGTCATGCCAGACTAACCTTAAGTCTCTTTTCGATTGAGTTAGTTTGGTAGATCATGAGAATGCCATGAACACAGTATATCATGAATTCAGCAAAGCATTTGAAAAGTTTTCCATGATATTCTTGTTGACAAGTTGGTAAAATGTGGGTTGGACACTACTACAGTTAGGTGAATCAACAGCTGGTTGAGCAACTGTACTCAACAAGTGCTCATTAATGGATCTGAATCCTCCTGGAGGGAGGTCTCAAGTGGAATGCCGCAGGGCTCTGTCTTAGGCCCTGTGCTGTTCAACATTTTTATAAATGACCTGGGTAAGAGTGTAGAAGGGTTGCTTATAAAATTTGCAGATGACACAAAGCTAGGAGTGATAGCAAACACCATAGAAGGCAGGAACTACATTCAAAAGGATCTTGACAGGCTGGAACATTAGGCAGAAACTAATACAGTGTATGATGAAATTCAATGGAGATAAAACTTATGTTTAGGTACCAAAAAATTAAAGGCATGAGTATAGGATGGGGGGCGGGAGAGACCTGGCTTGGCAGCAGCACTTCTGAAAAGGATCTAGGTGTCCTAGTGGATCACAAGCTGAGAAGTGTGGTGTGGGTGCCAAACCAGCAAATGCAATCCTAGGCTGCATTAACAGAAGCATAGTATCAAGGTCATGGGAAGTAATAGTTCCATTGTGTTCTAATAGTTGGGGTACTTCAAGAAGGATATTGACAAACTGGAGCATGTCCAGAGAAGAGTGACCAGTTTGATGAGGGGAAAGGGCTGGGTATATTTAGCCTGGAGAAGAGAAGATTAAGAGGTGACATGATAGCGATCTTCAAATATCTGAAAAGCTGTCATGAAGAAGATGGAGCAGACTTGTTCTCTATTGCTCCAGAGGGCAGAAATCAAACCAATGGGTGGAAATTCCAGGGAAGCAGATTTCAGCTAAACATTAGGAGAAACTTTCTACAGTGAGAGCTGTTCCGCAGTGAAACAGATTGCCTCGGGAGATGGTGGATCCTCCTTTGCTGGGGGTATTTAAGCAGAGACTGGATGGCCATCTGCCAGGGGTACTACAGCTGCATTCTGTATGAGTCAGAATACAGGACTAGATGATTTCCAAGATACCTTCCAACTCTAGATTCTGTGATGCCTAATTTTGAGGAAACCTGTAAAGTCAATGGAAAGAAGATGATACCAGGTTAGATTATTTACAGAATCCATCTGCAACTAAGGGTCACTTCACACATACAACATTTTCCCCACATGGAGATAATCACAATGTAGGAAACAAGATGTGCACCATTATCGGCGAAGCTGGCACAAGTGTTTGTTTTTTGTAATGCTTCCCATTTGCAAGATAATGCACACATTTTGTTATGAATGCATTAGGTGGAAATAAATGCAGCCTTCTCAACCAATGTTTTTACTATATGGTAAATGCTCATGCCAGCATAATTTATTCTCTCTCTCTCTCTCTCTCTCTCTCTCTCTCCACATTTTCTCCGTAGAGGGAAAAAAATGTGATGTGTACAGTAACTCTAAATAGTGTTACTCTAAAACTCCATTTTAGATCATTACACATATGAAGGTGTCATTCTCGCTGTGAAATTTGAGTTTCTCGGTATCAGAACTGGCAGTCTGGAGGCAAAGCAGGTATGAAAAAGCTTGGCCTTTATTCAGACTGTGGAGCCAAACAGAAGTTTTATTGGGCTAGATAAAATGCTATTTGCTCTTTCTGTTACCTGATAATTGCTAAAAGTTGCAGTACTGCCATCTGGTGAGCTGCAACTGTGGCACATCAGCACAACAGAGAACACATCAGCTGCTTCTTCATCTGAGGGAGTGTCATAGGCACAAAATAGGTGTCACGGGGAGCTTGCCCATTCATAAAATGGCTGCCATGGTGGGCAAGGCCAGTCACAAAACAGTCGTTTCCCAGAAGGCAAAGTGGTGAGACTAAAAGAAAAGTAACTTGCTTAACAACCTAAGTACACAGTAGAGGTTGGGTCTGAGCTCCAAAACACAAAACCACTCTTTTGGATCTAAATAAAGATGGTGCTGGGGGGAGCTTTTTGTTTTACAGCATGCCAGTCTCCTGTTGATGTTTTTTAATTAAAAAAGAAAAGAAAAAAATCTTAAGAAAAAATAGAAATCAGGAGGGACAGGGAGCCTGGGGGGTGCCTAGAGAAGTGTTTGCAGGCAGATTGGTGTCCTTGGGTACTATGCTGGAGACCTGAGGCAGTTTGAAAAGAGCTAGAGTGTGAAGCTTATTCAAAAATTCAAAGTTTCCAATGGATTGCTTCCATGTTATGATTGCAAAACTTCACTATGAGGTGGGAATATAGTGTTGGATAGTACCACTCCGTGAAGTAATCTGGGAGACCTATTGTATATAGCTCTCTTACAAATGAATTGCACTGGGCCAAGAGTAATCTATGTTGTACTAGGATATTCTACAAAGATTTCAGTTCTTTAGGTGTTATTTCAGTCTCTTACATTTATGGCCCATAGCTTTAAGTAATCTATCTTTGGACTCATGCTAGAGATGGAATATATAAATATCTATTCTTTGAATCAAACAAAAAGTTTGTATATGATCACTGACTAATTATATTTCTGGTATCAAGAGGAATACACTGAAGATGACCAGAGTTAGAAGAAATCTACCCTGCCTATATAACCAATATTCGCAATGACATTGAGAGATGAGGAGAATTCAGATGGACAGTTTCTTTTGTGAAAGAATTATTAATAGTAACATATTTACTGAAAATTGTGGTGTTTTTCCCTAGCTGCTATTCATGGATGCCTGTAGATGGCACTCTTCACTTACTCTAATCTTCCTTTAACCCCAAACATGACATTCACATGTTATTTTCCTGAAATAATAATAATAATAATAATAATAATAATAATAATAATATATATTATTATTATTATTATTATTATTATTATTATTATTATTATTCCTGGGATATATTTACTTGGTGAATCCTGGAGAGCAACTAGAAATAAGAGATTGCCTTCAATATGAAATTTTAAAAAAATGAAATTAAAATTAAAAAAGAATCCTGGACCAGAGCTCATTTTAACAGCACTACATTAGTCATGCTCGTATGGTGGTATACTTTTAAGGATAGGACAGGGCTACTATACTTTAGCCATTGTGTAGAATAGAATACTGGCAGCTACACTTGCCAAAATGGTCTCTCCTATACAACTGTTAAAGGATCCTGCAGCCCCATATGCTTCTATGTTCCATACTAGCAAGGGCTTTGTGATGCAGCCACATGGGGTTTAGCCACTTTCCTTCCAGGGGAAAAATGTATGAGCCTCCTGTTTATGAGCCACCTAATGCAAATTCTTGTAACACTGAGGGGCTCAGAATGTAATCGTATACTAAAATGACTTTGAAAGAAGGCTGAATAAATGAAGGGGAAAATGAACAAATAAAGAAAAATGAAAGAAAATGTGTCCTACTTTAAGCAGAAGTGTGTGTTTCATTAGGACATTAATGGCAACGCAAAGCTAGCAAATGCTTTGCAAATTTGGCACAGACTGATTTATTCATTATTGATTTATTTAAAGCATTATTTTTATTCTGCTCCTCAGCCAAAAAGGCTCCTGGAGTGGCTTACATAAAATTAAAAACAAAACAAACACACTCAGTCCCTGCCCACAGGCTTATGATCTAAAAAGACATGACACAAAAGGAAAAAAGGGATGGGGAAGGAAGGAAGAGGAAAAAAGCATGTGGTCTTTTAGCAGGGTTGGTGGAACTGACCTCTCCTTTCCCTCTGCTTTAGCCTGCTGGAATGGCTGTTGGTCCCTTCCTATGTCACATAATCCCTTATACTTAAATACAGTTTAAACACTTTCATGGACTACAGCCCACTTCATCAGACTGGGTTCACACAACAACATGACAACCCATACTTGGTGGAGTATGGGTTCAGTGTGGGTTGTTGCCAAACCGTGGGTTGTTGCTGTTACACCGTGGGTTGTTGTATTGAGCACATTTGCATGTCACAACAACCCACCCTGACAATAAGCCATGGTGGGCGGGTTGTTGTATGAACAACCCACAGTACACCTGACAGATGATTGAGCTCACCATGGGTTGTTTGCCCCCTTCCTCCCTCTCAGTCCTCCCACCAGTATCCCAGGAGCAGGTACAACTTGTCTCCCCGCTCCCCGCCATGATCACAAGCCAATTTTGGCTTGCTGTGGCTTTTTGTCCCTTTATCCCTTTTTTGGGGGGGAGGGAGATCACAAAAACTGGCTTGACAGCTGGCTTTCATGATCCCTCCTTTGTCAGCCACTGACAGCCCCTTCCAAGTGCCCAAGCGGCACCTTGGAGGGGCTGCAAGTAGGTGGCAAACATTTTTATTATTTTTGCACACACGATGTTTTATGTTTTGACATCGCCCTGGAAATCACAGGGGAACAGAAGATGTGAGGAGGGGTGATCATGGATGGGGGGGGAGATCGCGAACCCCCCTGAAAAAAGGTAGGGCTGGTGAACATGAGCGCGTGGACGCACATGGATTTTTGTTTGTGTTGTGTGAGCCCAGCCAAAGGGTGGAGGGGTGGATTATAAACAGTGGAGTCAGAGGGAACTGAAATGCAGAAAGTACAGACAGTGATAATTACTTTATTAACAGTGGTCAATCACAAAATAGTTGTTGGGTGACAACACAGGCATCCTTGCATTGATGAGCTGATTAGCATATGTAGTGTGATTAAAAAAAACACCTTTGTGTCTCATCATTTTCCCCGGTGACAATGATGTCATCTAAATAGCACTGGGTGCCTGGACAGCCTTGTAACACTTGGTCCATGGCTTTCTGCCAAAGTGCTGGTGCCAAAGCTACTCCAAAAACAAGTCTGTTATAATGATATAGTCCTTTATGTGTATTAATGGTGAGATACACCTTAGAATCTTCCTCCATTTCATTTGTAAATAAGCCTCTGCTAGGTCTATTTTACTGAAACGTCGCTAGGTTAGCGAAAATGTCCTCAATCCTGGGCAATGGATATTGTTCAGCCTGTAATACTGGATTAATTGTAACCTTAAAATCACCGCAGATTCTGACAGTTCCTGTCTTTTTGGCTACAGGGACCACAGGTGTGGCTCATGGGCTCCAATCAACTTTTGAAAGAATCCCTTCAGCTTCCATGCGATCCAGCTCGGTTTCCACCTTTTTGCATATAGCGTGCCCTGTGAAACTTGGGGGTAACATTCTCCTGTAACACTATCTTGCCTTTGATTTGCCTCAGTGTGCCAATGCCAACTTTGAACACAGTCTCTGCATCATCCAATATTCTTTTCAGCCTACTCTCAGTTGACTCTGACATGCGGAGGGTGGCATGCAGTCTGTTGATGTCACTCCAATCCAGCTGCAGCTTCCTCAGCCAATCACGACCCCAGAGTGCGGGTCCACCTGTTTTCACAACATATAAGTCCAATACCGCTTCCTGGTTATTATATCGCACGGTAACGGGTTCCATTCCAATGGGGATAATCTTTTCGCCCATGTAAGTTATCAATTGTATTTCTGCAGACCTTAGTTTAGCATGCTTAAAATGTTTCTCAAATTGCTGCTGTGATATGACTGATACAGCAGACCTAGTGTCCAATTGCATTGATATAACTTGGCCTTTCACTTCTGGTGTAAGCCATATTGCTTGTCTTGCTCCACCCTTTATGTTATAAATTTCCAGGCTAGCTAGCCCTATTTTACCTTCATTATCGGATTCCTCATCTATAGCATGAACCTCTGTACATTTTTTTTCATGGTGCCTTGGTCGCTTATCTTTATCTCTGTCATTAGCAAATGGTTGATTTTTTTCTGACCGCCAGGCTCTCTGAATATGTCCTATATCTTACTGCATTTTCAACAGGTTTCACCCCTAAATCTGCATTGGGCTGGAGTGTGTGAACTTCTGCCACAATGATAGCACAGTTCGTTTGGACCTGCTACTGTCTGTTTGCATATTACTGCAAGCTTATTCACATTTGCCTTCACTCCTGCTTGAAACTCTATTGCATCTTTTGCAGCAGTTTCTTTCTTTTTATATTAAATTTCCAGGGATGGGGACTCGGACTCGAGGACTCGACTCGTGAGTCGGACTGAGTCCCCCCTCTGACTCGACTCGGACTCGAGTCCCAATATTTTTAATGGGACTCGAGACTCGACTCGGGACTCGAGACCAAGGACTCTTCAACATCCCTGGGCTGTGCCAGGAGTGGAGAGGAGCGTGATTGCCAGCGAAGAGCGCATGGAAGCTATGGACGGCTACCAGGAGTGCAGCCCCAACAGTGTGTCAAGATTTATTTTGATTGATGTGTTGCGTACTTGGGAGAGGCAGAAGAAGGACCTGAGATTACTCTGTGTGGCTGCTCTGAGTGTGTTTCTGGTTCCAGCAAGTTCATCACCAGTGGAGCGGGTGTTCAGTGAGGGTGGAATTGTGATGAGAGATCACAGTTCCAGAATGGGGGCAAACATTTAGAAAAAATCATGTTCCTCAAATGCAACATGGATAAGTTTTAGGAAGTACAGCAAGTTTATTTTTTAAAATCATTTTTCTAAAATGCAACCTTTCAGACATTTTGGGTTTGGCTGCCTCTGCCTGCCTGTCTGGGGTTCCCAGCCTCCTCTGCCTGCCTGGTCTCTTCTTGACCAGTTCAACAGTTGAATTGTCCAAGACAAAGGTCTCTGCCTGCCTGCTTTGGGGTTCCCTGCCTCCTCTGCCTGCCTGGTTATTTTGGGTTTTTCTGCCTGGTCTGTTCTTGCCAAAATCAGTTGCAGAGTTTTGAAATAAAAAGGCACACTTGTGCCTAGAATTTATTTAAACCACACATCTGAAGTAGCCTTATTTTGTTGGGGAAACCCCCCATTGATTTTAATAGGGACTCATGGAGTCAGCTTTGGGAGTGACTCGTGACTTGTGACTCGTGAGTCACCATTTTGGACCAAGGACTCGGACTCGGACTCGAGACTCGGGTCCAAAGACTCGTGACTCGACTCGTGACTCGAGACCAAGGATTCTTCAACATCCCTGTAAATTTCCAAAACAAAAATAAAAATATATTTGACCTGCCTGTCTGACAACTATCACCAATCCATATCCAATCTACAATTTCTCTATTTTCACAGATAATATTTCTACTACTTTAACTAGTATTCAAAATTCAAAACCCAAAATAATTAATTCACTCTCCATCTTCCTCAAGAAGTCCACAAGGGGTTTCTAGCCTTTCATAAATGAAGATAATTGTTTTCTCTAATTAAACAAGTCGGTTTCACCATCTCTGCTAAATCCAAAATTTTCAACAGCCATTCTTCTATAGTAGGTATTGCTGCCTCATTCCATCTTTGAAGCATAATTTATTCTTGCTGCTGTGGTCATATATTGAAGTAATATTCCATGTTCTTTCCCTAGTTGTAACCAATACACTACACAAGATGCACTGTTAACAAGGTAAAAAGATCCCTTAATGAATGTGTGACTTGAGACCATGCACACATTTGTACTTGTGTCTAGAGAAGCACATCTGGTAACAGGCCTGGCTGTACTAAATGGATTTTGTGGTGTGCTGTGGATAAAAACTGGAAGTGTGTACGTAAGTATGTGTAGTGGTCAGTAGGTTTCCAATATAAGCTGGTGCTTATATGTTCATTATGTAGTTGCACAGTAGTGTCCAGAAAATGAACCTGATGCATGGACTGGCTTAGGCTCAGGTTAATGGTGAGGTGAAAGTTCTCGAAGTCCTGGGGAAACTTCATCAGGATCTCCTGAACATGAGTTTAGATAATAAAGATATTAGCAATGTATCTCAGGTAGAGAAGTGGATTTTGGGGACAGGAGCAATGAGAAGGCATTGTTCTAAGTTATTCATGAAGATCTTGACAATGCATACTGTGGGGCCATGCATTGCCATTGATCTGAAGATGTACGAAGTACAAAGTGCCAGGGTTTGGTTAGATAATATGCTGTAGCACCATCAGTGATGATATTCCTGATAATTCATAGTCCATCTTTGTGTGGAGGAAGTTGGTAGAGGAAACTAGATGTAGTAAACTAGAGGAGGGGTCTCCCATCCAAGTAATAACCAGGCCTGACCCTGCTTAGCTTTCCATGCTCAGAGACAAGCTGAGCTAGTGTGAGCCACAGGCCTGTAATACTCACAAGCCAAAGAAGAAACAGTTCCATTGCTGTTTTTATGGAATTATGACCACTGCTGACTTCAGTACAAATAAACAAAAATGGCAGGAGAAAAGGAGCTCACACAGTATTTTAATTTTTTAATTGAAATAAAAATACTAATACAATAAATTTTATGGTGAATCCTGTAGGATGAGAATCTTTTCTTTTAATACTGTGGCATAATCACAACAAAATGTCTCATCAGCTCACTTTTCTATCACGACTTTTCCTTTCTGCCACCTTTGGATTCCTCTGTCCTAATGTTTTCTTAAACCCTCAATAGCTCTGTACACAGCTACTGCTTGGGGAGATGAGATGAGCACTGTTCTTTTTAATACTGACAGCTTCTTTTGCAACAAACTCTGTAGCCTTTAAATAGCATTTACCCAGGGGCATACCATCTTAAACTTGGCAGCTTCTTTAAAAGCCAAATGCAAAGGTATATGTTGCCGACGGATGTGCAGCTGCTGATGCTGTTTCCTATACAAACCAAATGTTGGAATGGCCAAAAATGAGTAATATTGAATAGAATAGTTGGTCATAAGTTTGACATTTGAGCATGTAAAGTTGGGGCCAGGGGATTTGAAATGAACAATGATAATTCAAAGCCGATTAATCTTCTAAAAGTGAGGAAAATGTAGCTATTTAAATCAGAGCTTCATGGGGAATTGCTTTCTAATGAACTGGGCAAAAACAACAAGAGTCACTTGTCACATCATGTTATCAATGGCCGAGCTGTTTGTTTGCCTGTTTCAGTGTAGTTGCCATGTCTGAAGCTATGTGAAAATGTATCTTCATTGCAATTAATTGCTCAACCAATGATAAAAGGAGCTACTCACCATACTTCAGAAGGTGTGGGTATCCAGATGATGATTTCAGTGAATTGGTTTGAGATAACAAATATCTGGGTCCCAAGTTGTTTAGGACTTTAAAGGTTAAAACCAGCCGTTTAAATTAAGCATGGCAATGAATCTGGAGCCAATGACGATGTTGCAAAATAGGTGAAATATTATCTCATCATCCAGCTCCCATGAACAGTCTAGTGCAGGGCTCTCCAACCTTGGGTCCCCAGATGTTGCTGGACTACAGCTCCCAGAATCCCTTGCCATTAGCCATGCTGGCTGGGTATTCTGGGAGCTGTAGGCCAGCAACATCTGGGGACCCAAGGTTGGAGAGCCCTGGTCTAGCAGCTTTATTCTGGACCAGCTGCAGCTTTCAAACTTTCAAAAAATTTGAAAATTTGAAAAATCTGCTAGGTTGCTGCGGATCTTCAAAGGCAGCCTCATGTAAAGCATATTGCAATAATTAAATCAAGAAGTTAACAAGGCATGGAAGGTGTTGGGAGATGTGTAGCTGCCACTGAAAACAGCATCCCTACATCTTTTCCTCCTCTGCCCTCTGCTAACATCTAAGTAGTACAAAAATTGTAACAATATAACAAAATACAAAATGACATACATGGCATTGGCACATACAGTATAACACTGGAAAATCTGTTTTCCATTCTCTACTTTTAGTAATTGTTTCCATCCCTTGTGTTTCTTTTCATAATTTCTTTCTTAGGTTGCTTTTAGTTAAATTACAAAATTCTTTAATACATTTTGAATGCAAACATCCTACAACATTGAAATACCACTCTTAGGTTTCTGCAATCTATTCCTGACCCTGTAAGCCCTGATATGGCTGTGCACAAGTTGTCAGCTTAGGTGATTATCAGAGTGCTCCAGAATGCATCTCTGTAATAAATCCTAGAGCTACAATCTAGCACAAAATTGGGTGTGCTTGAGCCTATTGATTCCAATGGACTTAAGTGCCCAAGGCTTGTCTCTCATCCTGCTATTTATTTTGTTGTCTATAAAGCAATATAATTTCATATTTAAGGGGCAATTATACTGGGTTTCACAGATGTGCTTATATTCAACCTGCATATGCTTGTATAGCTGTGCAGAGATGTACCTATACAGTTTAGGAATCACAGCAGCTGCCCTGCCAGTAGAATAGCATGGTAAATTTGGACTGAAGGGTAACAGTGCAGGAGATAAAGGCTGCAATCCCAAGAACACTTTACAAAAAGAAAATGAACTCAGTAGGACTTACTTCTAAATGTGCACAGGACTGAGCTTCATGGCTTGCTAAACTCAGGTTGTAATTCCTGTAAACAAGGCCTATGACAGAAGATCTGGCCTCCATTGCACCTTCCAGAGTTTTCTCACCTACATACATATTAACACATACACATATTAACATACTTAAGAGATTGCCTGATCGTCCGCCAGCCTGCTAGGTTGCTGCACTCATCAGGAGATACCCTCCTGGTGGTACCCAAGATTTTTTGAGGTTTGGTCCATCATGGCTCAGAATAGGGCCTTTAGTGTCATCAGTTCCAGTCCACTCTCTGGACCACTACAAACTTGGCAGATCAGATGCCAATCCTTCTGGGTTTTCAATGCCTATTAAAAACATACCTTTTCCAACAGGCATTCCCAGGAAGGTAATCCTGTCCTCTGTACATCACTTAGAAATTTCTTTAATCCCAGTGATTCATAAACATTGTTAAATGAAATTAAATAATAAATAATCTCATTCTAGTCATTCTATATTTCTTATTACATTTTCATTTACAGTCATGTCTTGGATTACAAGTAACTTGGTTTGCAAGCATTTTGCAAGACATGCAAATTTTTAAATATTTATTATTATTTTTTTGACTTGATATACAAGCGACATCTTGCAATACAAGTACTGTAGTACAGTTTAAATTAAAAATTTCTGTACAATTTTTTTGGGGGGGAATTTCATTTTGATATACAAGTGTTTTGGATTACAAACACGTTTCCGGAACGAATTATGCTCTCAATCCAAGGCATGACTGTATCTTTAATCAGACACTGGAGTTATTCAAATGTAATGTGGAAGTAGCCCCAATATGTTATGCAATAGACACTGGTCAAGTAAAATATAGCACACTGGCTACACGACAAACAGATGTAGATTAAGTGTTAACAGTTTTGGGGTAAGATTAAGAATTGGAGCTCTGTGCGTACAGTGGCTACTCTGGCAGCCCTTTGAGGGGTGTTCACAAGGCTCCCCCTCTCCCTACCTGCCTGTGGCCTCAGCTTTGGAGAAGGGGATTACGGTAGTTTGCTGCTGCTCCTCCTTTTCTCCTGACTGCTCTAGATCCTGGAATCTTCATTAGCCACTCCCTGCCACCACCTTCCTTTAAATACCTCCTGGCAGGCACAGCAGGACATCCTTTGTCTCCTATTCTCTTGCAAGACATCTGGGCCCTTTCTCTCAGGCAGATGTGTGCCGTCACCCAGTGCTGTGCCTCCCCAACAGCCATTCCTTCTGGCCTGGCCTGCCTCGCTGAAAGCCACCTGGGCAGAACTTGATTTCTGACATTTGTAAAATGCATATTGTCCTCCTGAGAGTGCTTTCTACTATCTACATCTATTGTGCCTGGTTCCCCTCAATAAGCCAAGTTCAGAGACTCACTTGGCAATGGAAAAAGGGTCAAGAAATCAATCCTCTTGCTTTCTGGATGCTGCATTGCTTAGGGGCAGTTCCCACATCATGGTGGCCAATCTTGGGTTAATTAACCCATGATTTGTGGGAATGTGCAGAGCTGCACATGAGCTGAATCTAGTTTTAATATACAACCTATGCCCCATTCATAGGTTGTTCGTGTGATATCCGAACCCTGTATTGTTTATGGGTTAATCAACCCAGAGTTAACCCCAAAAACAAACCATGGGTTAATTAGCCCATGATTTGCTGACATGATTTGCTGACATGTGTCCATCTCAGGGAGATGATGGGGGGAGTTCTGGGGGGGGACATACCACTGTTGAGTGGCAGACGCTGGCAGAGTGCTAGGGGCAGGCCACGACGATTAAGGGGAACAGGGGATCAATGCTTAATATCTATCCCTTGTTCAGGCCTCCCCAAGGGATCACTGGGGTGTGTGTGGCTCCTTCACCAACCTTGCATTTGCTGCAGTGTAATGCCAGGTCTGTTACCCAAAATAATCTGTAATCCATGACTTGATCCTGGATGAGGGTGCGGACCTGGCATGTATTACGGAAACCTGGCTGGACGAGGCCGCTGCTCCAACTCTGGTGGCCTTCTGTCTGGCTGGATTTTCATATGCCCAGCAACCAAGGGTTGGGGGATGGGGAGGGGGAGTGGCAGTTATCTACCGGGAGTCCTTGGTCCTTACCAGACTCCCCCTCTGGGAGACCAAGTTTATTGAGTGCATGTACTGGAGGTTGGGTCCAAAGGGGAGTCTGGGGATTCTGCTTGTGTACCGTCCACCCCACTGCATGACAGACTCCGTGGCCGAGGTGCTAGAGGTGGTCTCTGATGTGCGTGTGCAGTCCCCCAGGCTAGTGGTGCTGGGGGACTTCAATGTCCATTCGGGGGCTGCCCTCATAGGGGCACCTCGGGATTTCATGGAGACCATGGCTTCCTAGGAGCTGCACCCTATATTAACTGGACCTACCCAGGTAGCTGGTCAGGCACTAGACTTGGTTTTAATTTCCGGAGAGGGGGGAAATGATCTGGAAATCAGGGGTATATCCAGCACCCCCTTGTCATGGTCAGATCACTATATGGTAGGGTTGGATTTCTCGGTCCCACAACCCCTCTGCAGGGTTGAAGGACCTATTAAGATGGTCCGCCCCAGGCGTCTTATGGATCCGGATGGATTCCTGAACGCGCTTGGGGAACTGGAGCATGCAAACAGTGGCTCGGTCGAGACCCTGGTGGATGACTGGAATGCTGCAATCACCAGGGCATTAGACCGAGTGGCCCCGAAGCGCCCTCTTCGCCTGAACAGAGCTTGCACGGCACTTTGGTTTACTGCATCGCTGCGAGCTCTGAAGCAGGAGGTGAGAAGCCTAGAGCACCGATGGTGTAGATCCCGCTCCGAAGACGATCGAACACAGGTTAGAGCTGCATCTTCAGCCTACCAGGTGGCGGTGAAGGCAGCAAAAAAGAATTTCTATGCTGCCTCCATCGCATCTGCAGAGTGCTGCCCCAGGAGGCTGTTCCAAGTGGTTCGGAGCCTGGTCGGTCCAGTTGCTCCGGATCCGATGGAACAATCTAAACCCTCCTGTGAGGCTTTAGCAAAGCACTTTGCAGATAAAATTGATCAGATTAGGAGTGGGATTTCGTGCATCATGGATGCAGGAAGTGAGCGGGAGGAGGCAAATGGCAGACCGGTCTTGTGGAATCGGTTCCAGCCTCTTCCTTCTGATGAAGTGGACAAGGTGCTTTCATCTGTGAAGCCCACCAGCTGCTTGCTTGATCCTTGTCCGTCCTGGCTCGTTAAGAGCTGCAGGGAGAGACTGGGTGAAGGGAACAGGGCGGTGGTGAATGCCTCCCTCGATGAGGGAGTGATACCATCAGCCCTTAAGGAGGCCGCAGTAAGACCACTTTTAAAGAAGCCCTGATTGAGCAAGTGGTGGGGGCTCAGTTGAAGGCACACTTGGATGAAGCCGATTATTTAGATCCATGCCAGTCGGGCTTCAGGCCTGGACATGGGATGGAAACGGCCTTGTTTGCCTTGGTGGATGATATGAGGAGGGCTTTGGATAGGGGCAAATGCTCCTTCCTAGTCCTCGATCTCTCAGTGGCTTTTGATACCATGGACCACGGTATCCTCCTGACCTGGACCACCTGGAGGGGTTGGGTATCAGAGGCACTGTATTGCAATAGTTCTGGTCCTTCCTTTCTGGAAGGTACCAGAGGGTAGTTCTTGGGGAGGAGGTTTCGGACCCTTGGCTGCTCACTTGTGGGGTGCTGCAGGGTTCCATCCTCTCCCAGATGCTATTTAACATCTACCTAAAACCGCTGGGGGCTATCATCAGGAGGTTTGGGGTGCAATGTCATCGATATACGGATGACACGCAGCTCTACCTCTCTTTCAAGTCTTCACCAAGGTTGGCCGTTGAGACCCTGTCCAAGTGCCTGGACACAGTGGCTGGCTGGATGGGAAGGAACATGTTCAAACTGAACCCTGACAAGACCGAGATACTTCTGGTGGGAAACAAGGGGAGGTTAGGGGATGTTGACCTGGTGCTGAATGGGGTACATCTACCCTTGAAGGACCAGGTCCACAGCTTGGGGGTCATTCTAGACTCCCAGCTGTCCATGTCCATCAGGTGTCAGCTGTGAGCCGGGCAGCGCTGCATCAACTCCATCTGATACAGCAGCTGCGTCCCTACCTTCCTAATCATCTGTTCCCATCAGTGGTTCATGCTTTGGTCTCCTCTCACCTAGACTACTGTAATGCGCTCTACATGGGGTTACCCTGGAAGACGGTTCGGAAGCTACAGCTGGTACAGAACGCAGCAGCTCACCTAGTTAAAGGCAGCTGCCTGCGTGATCACATCACTCCAGTGCTTAAGGAGTTGCACTGGCTACCAGTTGTTTGCCGAGCCAAATTCAAAGTTTTGACCTTTAAAACCCTACACGGCTCTTGCCCAGTTTATCTCAAGGAGTGCCTTCAGCAACATCAAGTAGGCCGCTCAACAAGATCTGCCACTGACGGCCTTCTCCTTATCCCATCAGCCAGGCTGGTGGGGACTAGGAAGAGGGCCTTCTCTGTGGCGGCCCCCAAGTTATGGAACTCCCTCCCTACTGACCTTTGCCATGCCCCCTCCGTGATGAGCTTCCGCCGTGCATTAAAAATGTGGTATTTCAGGCGGGAATATGGGGTGGATTAGGATTTTAAAATATTTTTTAATATTGTTTTAATTGTTATGTTTGTTTTATTATTGCTTTGTTTTACTTGTACATCGCCCAGGGTGGCCGGGTGACCAGCCAGATGGGCGATTCATAAATGTAATAAATAAAAAATAAGATGATGTGTGAACCATTCTTAATATCCAAATACAAAATGTCTCATTAGTCCATCTACTAAATGATACAGTGTCCATTAGTGCAACAGCATTGCCATCTGTAGCTTTATTTCAGTTTATAAAGTAGTTTGTTTTCTCTTATCATTTCTTATATTTGTTTTCCGAAACAGGCTGTGCCTTACAAATATATACAGCATGATATATTAGCAAGTGACAGAAACCACCTAGCTGACAACAGTCTCCATTGGCCCAAGTGACCTCTGCTGTCTCAGTGCTTGGCATCTGCTTAAGATAAGGGGATCTATAATTAACATAATTATTCATGTTCCCTTGACTGTCCCTCTGTTCCAGTCACAATGTCCTTCAGTATATGGAGAAAGACTTACAACAAATTTAGTAAATTCCTACAAGGGATTGAAAGTTGTACTCACTGATGTTAGGAGGATGAGTATTTTTGTTCTCATGACCAAAGATCTGAAATGCTGCAAAGGTATACTAGAGAGGCAATAACTGTGTGCCACCTAAAGACGGTATAGAAGTAGAGAAACCCAGATTAGGTACTGATTGCTGTAAAAGTTTTCAACAAACAAGAACTCCTGGGGATGGCTGAGAAATGGCAAACAGTCTTGCTATGTTTGTTTTGGGAAAAGGTTGTTCAGAGCTAAAATTGAATTCCTTCCTGTGAAGAAACCATTTATTATTTATTATTATTTAATGTAAAAGGACAGGTTCTTAGAGAAATGATATGCTGTAATTTTTGTACTATGTGGTTAAATAGCTCAGCTTGAAATGAAACTTGAGGTAAAAGTGTCTGATTAGGCCTCAAACCTCTGCAAAGGTTCCAGTGTACGGGGGCTTGACTGCTAACAGAGACCTTGGTTACAGTTGCTAAGAAGCATCTTTGGCAGTTAGTAGTACTGAAAGTGAATTTATACTGGTATTTATACTGATCAGGGATATTAGCAGAGACTAAGCTGATTGCTGTTCTGCAGGTTATTGTAAAACTAAAATAACTTCAGTTGGTCCTTGGGTAAAGACCAACAGAAGAGGGTCCTGTTGTCAGGATCTGTTCAGCTAGCACAGCGCCACACCTCCATCTGGTGGACACTTTTCAGAAAACAGCCTGGCCTACACTGCTATACTTGCAGGATTCAGCCCCAGACCTCCAGGTGCTCCCAGGCTCACTACTGTGGATCAGCTGGGAACATCAGGAAGCCCTACATAAGGGCTTCCTTTCCCCTCAAGCCTTTGCCACAGCAATATGAGTCATTGTGGTACTCTGAGCCTTGCCTTGCCTGTGTTTGACCTACATTTGCCTGTGACTTTTGCTTTTTGCCTCTGGCCCCACCTTGCCTGATTCGTGCCTGACCTCTGCTTGTTCTTAGACTTTGCTTCTTGTGTCTGGCCCCACCTTGTCTGGTACATGCTGGACACCTGCTTGTCTCTGGACTTTGCTCACACCCAGTCACTCTGGACTTTGCTCACATGCTCTGTTGTGCATGTGCTTCACCTTTGCTTGCTCTGGACTCTGCTTTGGCTCTGGCCTGCCTCCACTTCCATCACCCCTGACCCTGGCATTCCAGCCTAGGACCCTTGCTGCTCATGCCCTGGACCTGACACCTGTGAAGTGACCCCATGTTATTGCCTAGACAAACTGTTGCCTTATTCCCATGTTTGTGACCTGCAGACACTTCAAGAGGAGCGCTGCATGATCTAAAGGGGAGATTTATTCCTAGGTGATGACTATGGACCAGAAGGCTAAACTGGGGATGTTGCAGCAAGGCTTGCTTTTCATGCTTATAAGGTTGTCCTCCATCTCCACCTAAGCCAGAATTGTTCTGGTATTTTAACAACACAATGCTATGCATGTCTACTTGGAAGTATGTCTCCTTGGTTTCAATGGGTCTTACATGTAAGTGTACATAGGACTGCAGCCTAAGGTTACAATAGGGCACTTACTTGAGTTCAGTAGGGCTTATTTCTGACTAATCTTGCACAGGATTGTGTTGCAAGTAGAATAACCAGCAGTGATTTTTTTTCTTATCAGAGGATCTTCAGACTGTATCACCAAATCACAGTAAAGGAGAGTTCAGCTAGAAGCCCACCAAATATCCTATCTGGTTCTTATTAATTTTTGCACACAATGTGAGTTAATGTAATTTTTTGCTGAATATTTGAAAGACTGCAGATGTGATGGGCTTAAGTCTTTTTGACCTTATGTAAGCGAAAGGATTCCACTTTTAAGAGTTGACTAAGGGTATTAATACCAGGTATATTCCTATACCTGGCATTAAGTCCCATTGAGCTTACTGGGACTTCCTTCTGAGTAAACATGTATAGGTTTGCACTGTTAACGTCAAAATGCTGGTGCTTTTTAGTTATTTTGGTAATATGCATTTAATAATTGTTTTCTATATGAGAATCCACCATCCCTGAGACATTTACCTGTTTGATTGTTAAGATTTGTTTAACCTTCCTTGTACTATGCAAGCAAATAATGTCAAGGTCAGCAGACTCTAAAGATGATTGCAAACTGTAATTACAGTTCAGTAAACTGGGACTGTTAGCATGGAGCAAAATGCTGCAACTCCCTCGGATGCTTCTTCAAGGGTCACACAAATCTTAAAGTCTGAAAAAAATAAATGATGAGTAGGAGGATTCCACATAAACAAAATACATGCTGCCATTAAAATTTAACTACTTCTGCAAGTCTATAAATTAAATAGCACCAACTGTAAAAATAAATAAATGACCTAAGACATGTTAATTCAGATTAATATCAGTGGCTGGCATTTTAACTTGGGGGACATTTGAAGATGATTGCAGAACAATTAAAATCAAAGTGCCTAACCTAGAAAGACATGATTTATTACCACCCTCCTCACACATTCTAGAAATGCTAACTTGACCCTTGAGAATTTGCCCTTCTCTGTTACAGCTTTCCTCTCTTTTCTCCTGCTGGCAATGACATATTGATTTCCATGGTATTTGGATAAAGGTACCAGATTTCAGGTAATAGTGGGGGAGTGGCATTTAAATTGATGTGGTCTCATCAGTGACATATGAACTTGCTTCACTTGAAATATCTACAATGGATTTTTTTAAAAATTACTGAAACATTTACAAAATGCTTCAGGCATCAACTTGTTTTGAATACTTTAAACAATCAGTTTTAAGCAGTGAAATCTCTCTCTCACCAACCAATGGCCTAGTTAGTGTGATGCATGCTCCAATTGTTTATGGAATGAAGTTGTCAGCAGCAGAATGTCCAGCTTTTGTTAGGTAAAGGAAAGTTGTCAGTCTAGTTGATATTAATTTCTTGTGCAAGCTCTAGGAATGGGAATAACTGAGTGGGGAAGAATGGGGACCAGAAGTTGAGTGGGAAGAGGTCCCAATATGTAGAGAACCTGAATGTCCTGGAGTCCAGAGGCAAGATGACTGAAAAAAGGATACATAATATCTGTTGGTCTGTTGTCGGGTTCACACAACATGACAAGCTGTGGCCAGGCATTGAATATGCGCAAATCCCATCCAGCACACACTGACATGATGGGCTGTTTTGATCGTGTGAACTGAGTCATTGTAGGCAGTGAAATAAGATAAAGGAACCCAAGGAAAAGGTAAACAGAGGATAGGTAAAATTTCTGAAGAAATAACGGCAGGGGGGACACGTTCCTGTGAAATAACTCCTGTGAAGGTTTAAGGGTAGGAGGGCCTATGTGTTTTTGATTGGGCTGAGAGTAGTAAGAGGAGACAGAAGTGCTAAAGAGGCTGGCCAAGAATTAGGATGGCCAAAAGAAGTACGGAGCAGACAGAAAAACTGAGAAAAGAATGGGTGGTGGGAGTATGGAGTCAAAAAAAGGAAGGGCCAAGAGAAAAAGGGGCTAAGGTAAGGAAAAATATCTGACACAGGGCTTAGGAAGAGCTATGTCCTATTGGCAGGAAAAAAAGGAGCATGGGAGCTCTGGAGATTGCTGAAGCCAAGAGAATACAGTGTTGTCTAGAAGATGAAAGGGTTTGTGTAATTTTAAGAGCTGCAGAGAAGAAGAAATCTGTAAGCTATGGCCTCTGCTGTCACTGTAGCAGTTTGACCTGACAACCTCAGGTCGCAGCAAGAACTAAGAGTAATGGAGTAGGACCTAAATTTCATATATTGACTTTAACTAGCAAATATTTTAGCTCCTGGTTTGTAGTCATGATTATTCTGTTCTCCTTAAGTATAACAATTATTTCAAAGACTGCTTCATAAAATAAACCTATTGCTCAAATTCTTTTGTAAGCTATAATTTAACCATTTAAGGCGCAATCCTATGCCAGTTTAGACAGAAAAAAGTCCTACAACTCCCAGAATTCCCCAGCCAGCTGGCTCAGGAATGCTGGGAGTTGTAGGACTTTTTTCTGTCTAAACTGGCATAGGATTGCACCCTTAATTAATTATATGTCAAAAAGTATTGAAAATCATTGGATGCTTTTTGAGTTAACAAGCATTATGGAGGATATTTCCCCCAAGAGAATACTACTTCTCTTTTGGCTACTGGGCAGTATAGAAATGTAATGAATAAATTAAAAAAAAAACTTGATAGCATATCTCACTATTTCTGTATGTACAATATTTCCAAACCTCTTTTTAGCTGCTGCTTCTAAGGCAGACCTTTATACAGAACAGTTGAATAAAACATTAAAACCGCAGGCTAAAAATTCATTTCAGAACAGAAACAGTGCAAACACATGATAGGGTTAATATCCAGAAACAGAATGAAATAGAATAGTCTTTACTAGAGGAGTGCTTCGGATTCAGCCAAATCTAGAACTGAATCAGGCTGATTTGAACAGATTTGGCTGATGTCTGAATCAAAGTACAGGCCTGTGGCTCATGCTGGCTCAGCTTGTCTGAGCATGGAAAGCCAAGCAGGGTCAGGCCTGGTTGTTACTTGGATGGGAGACCTCTAGTTTCCTGCTTTGAGCAGGGGGTTGGACTTGGAAGGGGCCTACAAGGCCATCAACTCTATGATCTATGAAAGCAGGGGTCCTCTGAAGCAGTCTGAATCCAAACCCTCCTTAGTCCACAATTCAGATTCAGAGGGACACAGAAAGTGTATCTGCAAAATTTGATACATTTCTCCCCATGCTCTCCATACATGGAAAACACCGGGGGGGGGGGGAGATGAGAGGGTGTAGTTCTATGACTGGCAGCAGCTCTAGTGAATGGTTTTACCAAGGCGCTCCAATCCTAGTGTTTGGGGGCAGGGATGTTGAAGTAATATATCACAGGGGGGCTGATTCAGTGTTCAGTGCTCTTGCTAGTTTTCCCTTGCATGAGCAGGAATGTTGAAAGAGGTTTGGTGGAGCCTGCGGGACCTACGAGTGTGTAGCACTGGTTGCTTGCTTGGAAAATCCTGGATGTTCAAGCCCTTCTGTCTTGGTCACTGTATGCTCCACATTCATCATGCACCCCTATCCTATTGCACTTTCTGTGGCTTGGGTGCCAAACCAACTGAGCAGGAAAAAAAGTCTTAATATTGTTCTTCATTCATCATAACTCCCTAGTCATTTGTTAATTGGAGAGATTCTCATCATCAATGGGAGATTCAGATTTGGTGGCCTCTGAATCAGTCTGAGTCAAATTAGGTTGTTTTCTGAATCTCTGAATTGGGGTCTGAACTGAATCTTGTGGTTGGTGCACACCACTTGTCTTTACCATTTTCTGGAAGGTGAGAGGGAGCCATACAAACAGCGTATGGAGGAAGAGCATTCCAAAGCTCTGGGGTGGCAACTGAGAATCCCCTACTTCTTGTGTGGACTAATCTGGGCTGTAGATAGGATGCAATATGAACCAGGGTTTCACTGGAAGATCTTAAAACTTGGGGAGGTTGAGACTGCTTCACATCAGAAGCAGCTTGTGTGTAGTGGCTTGCTATGTGGAAACCTCAACTCTTACCACAGCTCTGCAAACTTGTAGGAGGGATTATTTGCCATGATATAGTGAGGACTGGAGTTTCTATGTACAATGAACTGCTTCATTGCAATGGCTCCCCAAGGAACAGTCTATATAAGGTGACATTTAAAACAGCCATCATGAGGCTGCTTGTCACTTGAATCTACCCATTGTGAGTTGGAAGGAATAGCTGAAGATATAGGCTGCAATCCTATACACACAGTCCTGGGCTGTGAGTAAATCTCATTGAACCCAATGGGTCTTACTTCTGGGTAGACATGTGCACTCTTAGAGTACAAACAAATCTACTTTTACCTGTGTTATCAAAGACAGAGGTGGTTAATTAATGAATGAGAGTACAAAAGCAGTCAGTAGCTGTTACTTCACTATATACCATCTTGAAAATCAGCTGTATACAATTGTCTCAGACTGTATGCTCTCATCAGTCTTCGGAGTCTGTCAGGAAAATCTCGGAAAAATAAAATAAAACCTCAGATTAGATGAACTATACAGTTGAATTGTTCTTTACCCCACCTCATTGGTCAGTTTTTGTACATCACATGCCAAACAAAATACCATAGTGTTAGCATTTTCTATTCCACTTGATATGGTTATTCGAAGTATATGGGCTGTGAATTATAATTTTGGGGCTGATTCAAATGTTATGTTTTTCATGTTTTCCTGCATGAGACTTTGAAGTTGGGGTCCTGAGGAACAGAGCTATGGCTGGATGGGCCTATGGGAGATTATGCAGTGACTACCATCATGAGTAATGTCCATCATACTGGAGTTCTTGTGCATTCATATGAGCATGGTCAGGGGCTGGCAGGGAGGGAAGTGGCTTATGCCAACCCCCTCATGGGGCACAGTTGCATAGACATGGGATAGATTATGGTCTAAGACTTCAAATGAAAATCAGTTTGAAACTTCTACATACCTGATACAAGGTGCCCATTTCTTGTGCTCAGAAGTCAATGTGGGTAGCTTATCTAAAAAATGCTCTAATTTGGTGGGTGATCTGCTCAGTTTTAAACACAAGTTTTCTCATCTTCTCCACTGAAAGTGCCTTAATAACCTTTCTTCTAAAACAATTGTCTAATTAGTCTTGCATATTTCATATGGGTTAAGCATCAGAGGAACCTTTTAATTCCTTTTAAGTTCCAAGTTGTTACTTACTTTACATCATCTTTGGCCACCTTAAATAATTCTTCCTGATCTTTTACATTACTACCCCTGGTACTTAATCGTGGTTATCAAATCTGCTCTTTGTCATCTTTTCTCTAAGCTGTGCATATGAAGTTCTTTAATCTTACTTCCCAGGTCATAGCCACTAGCCTTAAACATTTTACTCTCCTCACTTTTTTTTATTAACACAATGTACAGTAATACCTCGGATTGCAAGTAACTTGGTCTGAAAGCGTTTTGCAAGACAAGCAATTTTTAAAAATAAATTTTGACTTGATAAACAAGCGACGTCTTGCAATACAAGCCGTAGGGATGTAACCGCTCGCCTCGAGCAGGGCGTAGCGGACCAAAATCGGCCCCGCTCACACCCGCCAGAGACTCGTTTTGATATAAGAGTGTTTTGGATTACAAGCACGGTTCCGGAACGAATGATGCTCTCAATCCAAGGTATTACTGTATCGATGTATTTTTCTACACTCTTCAGCGGGCCTGACTATAGCATAAAGGCACTCCTGCCTGTCCCTCCCATGCTACACTGTGCCTCAGGGATGGTGCCAATGGACAGTATGCTTGAGTACCTGCCAAGGGCCCACACCCCAGCAGAGGGGGCACTGACAAGAGTCCCCATACCTGTGATAAGGTAGGCTCATTGATGAAGAGGGGCCCACTGAGGGTGTCTTGCCCACAGGCCCTTCAAAACTGGAGCCAACACAGCACTACTGTGCCAGCTCAGCAGGCCACAGTCAGTCAAGGGCTGCCAGAGCTCAAGCTGGAGACCTTCAAATCTCTGTGTGGCTGCCCCAAGTGGTTGCAGTAGCTGCAGTCTGATCTGAAGCAGTAAAGTACCTTCAGGTCCTAGACCCATGCACCCAAGCATCAGTCCTTCCTGGACTGGAAGGACTATAAAGGGTTTCCTTTCCTAAGATAAGTCTTGCCAGAGCAACAAGAAGTGGGTATATGTGACCAACTTACCAATGGGTTAACGTTTGGAAGTTTGCTTCTTAAAGGTGTGGTGAAGTGGATCAATATAGATTACCTTGGCTGGCTTTGCATTATTCCATAGTTGCTGAAGACTGGGCCCTACTTACTGACTTGTTCAGTTGCTATGGGGTGAAGAAGAGCTATCCCTCCCTACATGCATTATTGCAGTACTGTTTTCTCACTACATCCTGGTTCCCCCTGGCTCTGACTCTGAACTTGTTACTTGCCTTTGACTTTTTGGACTGAGCTGCCTAAAGCTCAGTCAGCCCTGACAAGGACAAAACCATACCGAAGTATACTTTAGTATCTAATATCTCAGGCCTTCAGTGATACATATTACTTTAAAATTCTGCCTAATGGTGCAATGTGAGGAAGTATGACCGGTTAATAGTGGAGCAACTCCCACCATGCTGTTTCTTACACCTGACATTTTGCATTTACCAGCTCCTTTCCGACGTTCTTGTACTAGAGAATGAATTCCTTATGTAGCCATGGCCGAACCACAGATCTTTAGTATCAGTGTGGTTGCTTATGATACATCTTAGTGTTGAAAGCTATGGGACGATATTAAACTTGTTGTTTTGTCAGCTTCACTTCTGATTAGAAAAATCAACAACATCCTTGTCAAGTATACAGGAGGTTTGCAACAGAAACTTGCCAAAGTGGTGAGGGAGAGGAGGAACAGAGCAAGTTAATCTTACCTCATCATAAACAACTCCTTTGAGTGTCATCTTTATAGTAGCCTTGGCCTATGTTTTACCAGATTTTCAAATCAACAAATAGTAAGGGTTTTAAGCGTTAACCTGGCAATTCTGCTCTGAATTATATCAGGCAATATTAGATAGCTGAGCAACAGACTCCATGCTCTCTGCACATAACCTTTTAAGCTACCTTTCATTTTGCTGAGATTTCTGTATTCTACTAGATGCTTGCCAATGAGGAAAGGATACCATAAGGACATATAATGAAATCTTTCCTTCATTGGCAGTAATTTCCACACTGACTGGTCTGGAATTAACTTTGGGGTGTGGGGGTGGGGTGTGTGTGTCAGCAACTATTAATAAAGATTCAGTGGTAAAGAAACAAACATATATATATATATATATATATATATATATATCTTAATGTTAGTTGAGATATAAAGTTAGAATAGTCTAAATGCCAAATAGTTTAGAAAATATAAAGTTAGAATAGTTTAAATGCCAAAAAGAGGAAATGCAAAATTGAGCAATAACTGCCCTCCATGGCCAACATAGTAGTTTTAAATCAGTGTGGCACAGTTTGTACTTTGGTCTATATAGGGTTAGGAATGTGGAATTCCCAGAATTCAACAACAAAAACGGCTCAGCCTGATCTTACCTGTTCAGCAGTTACGGCCACTGAATAAAATAGGCCCAATATTCTTGTGGTTAAACAACAATCTATCTCTGTATATAGTCTGTTTTAGTGTAGGTATTAAAGCAGTAGTTCTCAAAGTATCATGTGCGAGACAGGTGCATTTCTTCCCTAGGGAAGTAGGGACAGGTGCAAGCTCCTTCTTGAACATTTCGATATGGTTCTCTTAATTGGGCAAAGAACCGGAATAACAACTTCCCCCTCCTAATCCATGTAATACAAGAAGCTGAATGTGCCACAATTTGTGCTGATGGTCAGTTCTGAGTGTAAGGGAAATACGCTTCCATTTTAAGCACTTTCTCTTCCATAGGGTTTCTCCCTCAGGTGCCTTTAAAACCTGCTCTATGGGCTTATGCTTCCCTTGTATTGTATTGCTTACAGACTGAAGACAAGACTAATAAGGGCCCAAACATATACCTTTAAATCTATAGTTCTAGCAGCTATGTTCCCCCCCCTTTTTTTTTTACTGTAGAGTAGGTGCAGGGAGCCCAATCCAGATTTTAAAAGCTCTTCTACCCCGCCCCCCCCCCCACTGGAGTCCCAGTCCTGACTGGGGTCCCTATGCTTGCTCCAGGGGAAAAATGGGGAAAAAACATAGCTGCTAGCTATGGATTTAAAGTAATATCTGTTTTGGTCCTTAATGATGGTAAATGAGCAATCCATCTTTTCTTAGGACCTATTCTCATGGCAAACTCAGCAATGTCAACTGTGTTATTTAGTTCATGCTCTATTTTAAGCATGTTATTTGTGACAAGGCCACCACATCTGTTGAATTTAGCTTGAAGGGGCTTTCCCCATGCACTACAAAAAAAGGGATGACTGAAAACTATGCTTGGGCTCCATGTGTTACTTTGTTTATTATTTAACGGATCTGTATCCTGCCCTTCTACCAAAAAGCTCAATGTTTCACTTATGGAAGTTATCCCATTTTATCCTTGCAACAAACCTGTAAGGTAGATTAGGCTGAGAGGGGTGGATTGGCCCATGGTTATAGTGAACTTCACAACCAAACAGGGATTCGGTCCCATGTCCAAATTCACTACACCTATTTGGTTCTCCTTCAAAGAGTTGTGAGAATGGGCCTTTTACTACTTTTAGAAAGGCTTAAACAGAATATTTTCTCTCTTGACTTGGGGAGGTTATACTGGTCCATCTAAATTGTACAAAATGCTTCCATTTTCATACAAAGTACGTATTTATGTTGTCTTATTAGCTTTCTTTTTTTGTGTGTGTGTGACAGTTGTGACTAAAAGATACAAAAGTATATCTCTTTATGCTATACTTGATCATGTCATTTTTCTTACTAGCTCTCTATAATTAAGTCATGATGTTTTCTTTGATGCACATTTATTTTCATGGCAACAAAACAATTTCAGCAGATAAACATTACTTTTAATGATTTCTGTGTAGAATCTAGGGACTTATGCAATGATAAGTATGTTGACCTCAGGCAATTGTGCTGCCGAAGAGATAGTTCTTATAAAGCCTCTAAACTGCATCTAAAAAAATAGAAAACGAAATAAAATTAAGGTAGGGTTTTTTTTGTTTTTTTTTAAAGGATAAATGTTTTGTTCAAGTATGAAGATTTCCATTTCAAATACAATGTATATAATTCTGCAAGGTAGCTCAGATAGTTGTGAATCTGTTTCCCCAAACTATTTGATGTTAAAACATTTAAAATGCAAAACCTGAGGTGTCTGAAACAAGTATTTTTTCCTTAGGAATAAATAATAATAATTGGAGCAGGAACTACAGAGAAATTTGGCACAGTAACTTCTTCCTGTTTTGCAAAATAAAATTGCTGTAATCCAATGATTGTAGAATCTAGATCAGTTTCAAATGATTCCCAAGACTGTAACATAAATAGTAGAGAAAAATGCTGAAAGTTTTTTGTATGGCAAACAAATGATGGATAGTGTAAATGTGTGTTTGGTGCAGGTGCGCAATGTTATGTGCAAATGCATAGTTGAAAGTATGGTTGACTGGGGCCCTTCATTCCTGACTTACATGTTTTCTATCTGTTCAGTATAGCACCATTTTCTCCCAGGCTTTTGAGCAAAGCAGACATTACTTTAACAGAGCAATCCTATGATCCCTGGGAGAGTGCCCCAGAGACCATAGGTTATGGCAGATCCCCCCTCCCGAGACTGGAGACACTGCCACCATGACCCCCCTTCCCCTTTCAGCTGCCGTGGAATGCACCATGGCTGCTCTTCTGAGGAATGCAATGTTGGAAGAGCACATGGAGAGGGAAAAGGGGTTGAGACAGTGGGAGAGGAGGGAGGAAGAGAGGACAGGATCTGCAGGATCCTAAAGCCACACTGTTGCCTGTCCTGCACACAACAAAGTAGGGCTGGCCCTCCAATGACCCTGGTGAAGCCCTCGCCTCAAGTGGTGGAGTGGGAGAAGCAGCAAATTGTGCCACTTGCTCCTGCCAGGAGGGCCCACCACCACCTCCTCCTCCTCCTCCTCCTCCTCCTCCTCCTCCTCCTCCTCCTCCAGCAGGTACTCTGGAGAGCCCTGCCAGCCACTTTCCCACCATTGTATTTGCTGCAGCTGGCAGGGCTCTCTGGGGCAGTTGCCCTCTGGAGAGCTGCACTGGCCGAGAAAGGAGCCATGCTGGCCGTTCAGAAACCCAGCCAGACCAAAATGCCTGGCTCTGGGGGGGTTCTTCCTCAGAGCCAGGCATTGTGAGAGGGCTGTTCCAGGAGATTGCCTGTACAAGTGATCTCCTGGGACACCCCTTCCATGCCTGGCTCTGAGGAAGGACCCTCTCAGAGTCAGGCATTTGGGGTTGGCAAGCTCTCTAAAGAGCCATGGCACCTGCTTCATCTGCTCATGCAGTGGTAAAGGTAAGGGGGATGGGGGCACAATGTGGGAAGAGAAAGGGAGTATGATGCAGCAGCAGTGAGGGGAAGGGGATGGGGGCATGCACCACAGTAAAGGGTATGGGGAGTTGGTGCAACACAAAGGCCAAGTTGGTCTCCTCTCGCCTAGACTACTGTAATGCGCTCTACGTGGGGTTACCCTAGAAGACGGTTTGGAAGCTACAGCTGGTACAGAACGCAGCGGCTCGCCTGGTCAAAGGCAGCCAGCGGCGGGATCACATCACTCCAGTGCTCAAGGAGCTGCACTGGCTACCAGTTGCTTGCCAAGCCGAATTCAAGGTGTTGGTTTTTTGTCCTTTAAAACCCTATACAACTCCGGTCCAGTTTATCTCAAGGAGCATCTCCAGCAACACCAAGTAGGCTGCTCAACAAGATCTGCCACAGACAGCCTTCTCCTTGTCCCTTCAGCCAGAGCAGCTAGACTGGTGGGGACGAGGAAGAGAGCCTTTTCTGTGGTGGCCCCCATACTGTGGAACTCTCTCCCTAGTGACTTCCGCCATGCCCCCCCTCTGCTGAGCTTCTGCTGCTCACTAAAAACATGGCTATTCAGCCGGGAATATGGGGTGGGTTAAGATTTTAAAATTTTATACTGTTTTAAATGTATAGTATTTTATATTTTATCATGTTGTACATTGCCCAGAGTGGCCAGTTTGCCAGCCAGATGGGCGATTCGGAAATATAACAAATAAATGAATGAATGAATGAATAAATAAATAAGCTGAATTGGAAGACTGGCTAGGAATGGTAAAAGAGACCTTACAGTACAGACTGCAGCAGACAGGAAAATACAAGATCAAGAAGACAGGAAAAGACTTTCCCACTTCCACAGCAAACTCAGTGCCAGATCATCTTGATCCCACAACTACTTACCTAGAGCTTGTACCATTAGGTTTATGATCCTGCAGCTGCTTACTGATATTGCTCTGTGGGTATCCACCCTGGTCCTGTAGCTACTTATCCTGCTCCTTGGGCACTCCTCCAAAGGTCAACACCTCAGAGCAGGACATCCAAAGATGACCTCAATGTAAGACCAGGCTTGATTGGGAGGTGATCCTTCAACTCCTCTGAGAATGGATGAAATGCTGGTGTCAAAAGGAAGGGTTTAGTTTAATAGAGCACAGATGAACATTTTGGGACATGCCAAGAATGTATAAAAGAGTCTGGCTCCACTTGAACAATAGAAGCAGGCTGCTAGTGCCAAACATCGAAAAGGTCACAGGAGGGCTTTTATGCTGAGTTACTATGATGACAGGAACTGACAAGAACTGGGGCATATCTTTGGATGACTCATCCCTAAGGGATGATGGTACAAATGTTTCCAGTCATCTAAATGCGGCTAGAATGGAACTTGGTTGTAAGCATACAGGGATAAATTACAGTCCTTTAAAGAGAAGGAAAGAGGTCATAGGGGAAAGGCTGTAGCTTAGTGGTGGAGCACGCTTTGCATGCAGAAGGCCCCACCCAGTTCGATTTCTGGCATTTTCAGGTAAGGCTAGACTACTGCCTGAATCCCTGGAGAGCCACTGCCAGTCAGTGTAGACCAGTGTTCTCCAACCTTGGGGTCCCCAGATGTTTTTGGCCTACAGCTCCCAGCATGCCCCAGCAGGAATGTGTCTGCTGGTTTTTGAATAGTTAAGCTGCAGCCGTGGCTTGTTGTGACATCCAAACCCAGGCAGCAGGGGCTGTGTGAGGCTTAAACAACCCTCTCATAACCCTAGAACAAACTATGGGTTATGCAACGGTTGTTTAACCCTCACACAGCCCCTGCTGCCCGGGTTTGGATGTCATAACAAGCTACGGCTACAGCTTAAATATTCAAAAACCAGCAGACACATGCCTCAGCCCACTGTGACTTAAGCCACAGTGGGCTGTTTAGTTGTGTGAACCAGCCCAGTATCCTAATTTCCGCAGAGGGGTTCCCCACATGGGCTGATAGGCACTCTGGGAAATCAAGATGCAGGATACAACTGCTGCTTTGTTCTGCAGCATGCCTGAACTCTTTGTAAGTTTGGGGGGAAAGAATGTGCCACTGCTCTGCTGCTGTATGATAAGAGGGTAGAGAACAAGCTGGAGGGCAGTGAGCAAAGCATGCAGGGAGATGAGTGGAGAGTGAGAGCGCACTGAGCAGAGGCTGGAAAAGAGCTAGAAGAAGATCAAGTGAGCGGGGGGTTTGGAAAGGGCAATGAGGAGACAGAGTACCAAAATGGATTGGAAAGAGTGAGGGGGGTGTTTGCATGACATGACATCCCACTGTGGGTGTGGGCGGGTACATGTGGCTGCCATTTCTAATATGCAACCCCTGCTGAGGGATTGCTGTGTTGTGCAAACCCGGCAGATGAAATATAAATCCCACAATGAGCTGCAGCAGAGTGCACAGGGTTGGGTGGGGTGCTGGAAAGAGTGAGGAGAGTGAGAATGCAAAAGGGGGTATTGGAATGTGTAGGGATGGGGAGTTCTATGGGCAGCTCTCTGTTCCATCCCTGGGTACATTTATAACTGGCTGGCTTCTCAGTGTGAACCAGGAAAATGACCTATTCAGACAATGAGAGGGTTCTCTCTACCTTCTTTCTATCAATGCACCCTTTCCTTTGTCCTCCTTTGCGAACGTAGGAGGGAAATGAAGAGCCGAGACACTTATTTGGTGTTTAACTGGCCCACGTTTATTTACATACAATGAACTGCAAAGGGATGGAGTGCGGGTTATTCTAATCTGGCCTCCTGGGCCGCTCAATTGTGCAATTGGGCGGAGCATCCAAAACAGGGAGGTGGCGTTGGATCCGCCGCCGCCCCCCCCATTTTCCACTTTATAGTGTTGGGAGCCTTTGTTGCGTTGCCCCCTCTCGGAGTCCCACGACAACAAGCTTGGCGAGAACAAAGGCATCACAGGCGTTCCTGATCCTCAGCTGACTGAGCCTACTGACCCATCAATCTGAGGCCTCCTGAAACCGCCTGTCACCTGAATGGTGCCAGGGATGCTCACCTCACCCTATCAATACCCTAACCCGCACTTACCCGCCACAGAGAGGGACCAGCGCCTGCTTAGTCCCCTCTCCCCCACCTGCCCGGAACAAGTTCCAGCAGGGCCCTTTGCAGGTCCTTGAGAAACACATTGTTGCCTTCCTTAGCCAAATGCCTTCCATCGGTGTGGTACAGCTCCCTCCGCTCTGACACAATCTCGGTATGGGGTACAGAATTACCCTCCCCACCCCGCCGTTTAACAATTTCTGTTAACCCTTCTGGCTGCTCAGTTCGTAATCATGGAGCTTGTGCTGCCCCTCGAACAGTAGCGTGGCTGGATGTGAGACCAGACAATCTGAACCGCAGGCCATCCTCCTTTGATGGTCAGAAAGTCTGCAAGCGCTTGCAGGATCATGGCCTTGCTCCTGAGTAAGCCAGACCATTCTCCCCCCCTATGCAGCACCAGCAGGTGCGGGGGGGTTGCTCGCTGAAGCCAGACCGGAACAGGGTGCTCAGTAGGTTCTGCCACCGCAGGCCGCGGCATCCCAATCTGTGGATGTCCGGCATTGTTCAATTCCCGGCTGGGTTCCTTAGCATGAAGTTACAGCCCTTCGAGCCGCCCAGCAACGAAGGTGTGCCCGCACACCAAAGCACGCACCAGTCTGGCCCATGAACATTCTGCAAAAGAAACAGAGGCCGCAGTATCGTTCATAGAAATGTGCGTACGTAACACCGATATGCCTGAGATCGCCAACGCCCACCGCCTGGACACTGTCATCAGGGAAGCCCACTGCTGCCCTGTGTTATCTCCCCATCAATGTAAGCGCAAACCTGTGCACGGAATTCTGGACCATTTAAAACTGTGATATATGTAATTGGCATCTGCCCTGTGTGGGTAGATGTGCGGTAAAGGCAACCGTGCCAATAATTTAATTGGGCTGGTGCTCTTTGTGGGGCTGGCTCTGTCCTAGTCCCTGCGAGAAATTACCCTGGTTGCCTGCCTTGGGTTGACCCTTATGGGGCCTGAGCTTTGGGCATGTGCTGACAGCATGCGGTCCTCCGCAAAGCCCACAGGTATGTTGGAAGTTACACCCAGACCGTTTGCCGCCGCCCCTTGAGAAATCCCAGCAGACTGGCCGGTGTTGAACCGGCTGCCCCGGTGAGGTGTGGGTCCCGGGGGATCCTTGGTATTTGTCCAGGATGTGCCCAGTGGCTGCTCTTTCCCCCAGAATCAGGCGCGCTGGAATTGTGTATTCCATCTAAATGTCACTGTCTTTAGTGTCCCACCTGATGTAATGATCAGCCGCCTCGTCATACTACAGCCGAGCAGGTCCTTTGTAGCGGAATATGCTCGAAATATTATGTCTAAATATTTAACCATTACCACGCCTTTCTCTGGGTATCTTTGTTGTACTACACCTGCCAGCCAGTTGGACCATGTACGGGGAGTTTTTCCTCTTTTTTGCATTTTCACCCGGGGCCTTCTTGGGAACTATTCACAAAGGCGATATGTGCAGGGAGGTGATGAGCAACGAGGCAAATGGGCCCAAAACCCTTCCCGCTGCCGCTTCTTATCAATTTTAGATTTGGACTATGTGCTCTGCTTCGATTACTGATTTCTGTTTGCGGGACATCATGTGCACTCGATGACCCTGATATGGAGTCTTAAAACCATCACGGAAAGCATTTAGCAAATAATTGGCATCAGACTTACTAGGGTAGATTGGCAGTAACACGGCCAGCTTGGGCAAATTAACTGGGCTGGGGCCCTTTCGGAGGTGGGTGCTGTCCTGAATGGACACTCGGCGCAAGCATGCATGCACGCGCGGTGCAGGAAAACTCCGACCCCCCCCCCCATGGGAGAGATGTGAAGGGCAAACCTCAGACTCTCGCACCACACCCACACCTCTTCATGTGCAAACAAGTATAATCCCAGCTGGGGGCCTGGAAATGTGAAATGTACCGTACATATCTCAGATGGTGCCTCAGAGGCTCCCCATCTTGATGTCTACGTGCCCTAGCCATTCGTATGCAAATGCAAGCATAGCCATGAGCCACCCCTCCCCTCTGCCTGGGCCAAGTGAAGTTAATCATGACTGGCCAAAGACAGCTGGGCCCCTGAAGGGAGGGGGGGGGAAGAATCCACACAGCTGCTATGGCTTCTGGTTTCTGTTGTTGGGTTTTGCATGTGACTGGCCAAAGATAGCTGGGCCCCTGAAGGGAGGGGGGGGGAAGAATCCACACTGCTGCTGTGGCTTCTTCTGTTGGGTTTTGCACATGAAGAAGCACAGGCCAGGGCTACCTGCTGAGGCAAGCCCTGGTGAAGACCAAGCAACCCCCAGGCAAAGAGAGTGAGGCCTGTGTCGCTATGTAGTCAAGAAACCAGCCATGTTATTTTGTAGCTCTACTGTGTAGGAACCAAAGTGTCTTCTTAATGCCCAATGGTGAGCCTGTTTGTGTGAATGGCCATGTTGCCATGCTATTGTGTGGGTAGTACTCACCACTCTCTGGGGAACCCCCCCCCCCCGCATTGTTGGATGTATCTGCATATGCCTGGTCACAGTGCCGTGACAATGGCTCAACTGCCTGCTCCCTAGAAAATCGGCTGGTGCTGGGCTTTTCAAGCTGTAAAACACTCCCTGGGGAATCCCCTGCTGTATTTGATGTTTCATCATACGTCTGGTCCCCGGGCCGTGAAGGTGATTCAACTGCATGCTCTCTGGAAAACCGGCTGGTGATGGGCTTTGGTGGAGCCATGGCGCTAATGGTAGCTGCCGTTTCCTCCAGGCATTCTGAAAATGAATGCAGAACATTATTTTGTGATTTGCTACGCAAGGAGCGACCCTGCGCTGTTTGCCTCTTCTTGGCAACCCTTGAGGCATGGACGGGTGGGACATCATGGTCTTCTTCATCTGAAGAGGAGAGACGAGTCGATGGCGGACGCTTTGCTGGTTGCTATGTGACACGCCACTTGCCTTTCTTGTCACCCTGTAAGACTAAGAGAAATTGGTTAAAGGCAACCAAGCAATATCACAGGGATATTTCCCTGCTTAACTTTCCACACTCAGACCAGCTGCGCCAGAACACTGAGGTGCAATAAAATTGAACTGTCTCTCTCCTGCCAGACTAATCTGATCTCATTTTTTGATCGGGTAACCTCCCTTGTGGACTGTGGGAATGCGGTGGACATCATATATCTGGACTTCAGCAAAGCTTCCGACAAAGTGCCTCATGATATCCTGATTAGCAAGCTAGCTAAAAGTGCACTAGATGGAACAACTATCAGGTGGATCCACAATTGGCTAAAGAATCGGACTCAGAGAGTGCTTATCAATGGTTCCTTCTCAAACTGGGGAGAGGTAACGAGCGGGGTACCACAGGGCTCGGTCCTGGGCCCAGTGCTCTTCAACATTTTTATTAATGACTTGGATGAGGAGGTACAGGGAATGCTTATCAAATTTGCAGATGACACAAAGTTGGGTGGAACAGCAAATACTCTGGAAGACAGAAACAAAATTCAAAGTGACCTCGATAGGCTGGAGCGCTGGGCCAAAAACAACAGAATGAAATTTAATAGGGATAAATGCCAAGTGCTGCACCTAGGGAGAGGAAACCAAATGCAGAGTTACAGAATGGGGGACACTTGGCTCAACAATACTACAAGTGAGAAGGATCTTGGAATTGTGGTAGATCACAAACTGAATATGAGCCAGCAATGCGATGTGGCTGCAAAGAAGGCAAATGCAATTTTGGGCTGTATTAATAGAAGTATTGCTTCCAAATCGCGGGAAGTGATAATTCCCCTTTACTCGGCACTGGTTAGGCCTCATCTTGAGTACTGCGTCCAGTTCTGGGCACCTCACTTTAAGAAGGACATAGACAAACTGGAGAGGGTTCAGAGGAGGGCAACAAGGATGATAAAGGGACTAGAAACAAGGCCCTATGAGGAGAGACTGAAAGAGCTGGGCATGTTTAGCCTTCAGAAGAGGAGACTGAGGGGAGATCTGATCGCACTCTTCCAGTATTTGAAGGATGTCACACAGAGGAGGGCCAGGATCTCTTCTCGATCATCCCAGTTTGCAGGACACGGAATAATGGACTCAAGTTACAGGAACCTAGATTCCACCTAAACATCAGGAAAAATTTCCTGACTGTCAGAGCAATAAGACAATGGAATCAACTACCTATGGAGGTGGTGGGCTCTCCCAATCTGGAGGCATTCAAGGTGCAGCTGTACAGCCATCTATCAGGGATGCTTTGACCTGGATGATTCTATGATTCTCTCACAGACACACACACAAAACCCTAAAAATTACAATTAAATTAAAATTGATTAAATTAAAATTGATTAAAATAAAATTAATGAAAAAGAAAAAAAAAAGAAAAAAAAATTCACAGGAATAACCTTAATTCCAAATTTTTTTTGCAAGGCAGGCGTCAGTTGGTTAAATTAAAATTGATTGAAATAAATTAATGAAAAAATTTCACAGGAATATCCTTAATTAATTCAAAAAATTTGCAAGGCAGGCGTCCACGTGGTGCAGCAGCAGCCAAAGCCTCTGCCCAACACCAATGGCGCCAAAGAACTACCGAGCGGCCGCCAACAGCTGGAAAGCGCTCGCTTGCCCTCGATCACTGATAAGAGGGGGGGGACTGATTGCCCTTGTCACTGAAACTCCTGGCGCGGCAAAACAAAAGGAGAAGGGAGGAGGGGTAGACCTTCGCCACGGAGCTACCATTCTGAAGTTAAACAAAAGGAGGAGGGGTAGCCCTTCCCCACGGATCTACCCCTGCCTGCCTGAAGTCACCGGAGGAACTGAAGCCCCGGGTAGTCGTCGGGCCCTGGAACAGCTGTGCTGCAATCAGCTGTTAGGCGCGGCGAGGATCAGCTGTTTGGGGCGAAATATAAGACCCGTAACTAGCCGCATGGCCGATAAGCAGCTGATTGAAAAGCGGCTGATTGAAAAGTGGCTGCTTGGCGCAACCCAAAAATGAAGGGGCGAAGCAGCTGCAAAGAAATGTCCAAAACGCGGGCTACAGGGGCGAAACGACGAGCAGCAGTTTGAGGGGGGGGGAAGCAGACAAAGAAGTGCCCAGCATAGGCTGCCGGGGCGAGCAGCTATTTGACGCTGGCACAGGAAAGGGCGGGAAAATCTTTTCAGCGCAAGGAAAAATTTAAAGCAAAACTGTGCTGGCAGGGTAAAGCGGCGGCGACCGAATGTCCGCCCGGAGGCGGCTTACACTCGCTGCCCACACAGAATCCCCCAATCCTCTTCAATATAGAATTTAAAGGGCAAACAAAGTATTTTTTTTTAAAATCACTAATTTTAACCGTCACTGAAGCAAGCACACACCCCACCTCCCTAGCTTTAATCACACACGCGTACACACCCAAAGGAACGATGCCAGGAGGTAGATCTCTATCCTCAGTCCTTTGAACTGGATTAAGTGAAATGGATTAATTGAGGAGGCTGCCGTCCCCAGCGGGACCCTCCAGCCGGATCCCTCATCCCCGTCTGATCGTGCCATGTGGTCCTCCGTCTATGGATCCCATGGTGCCAGGAGGAGGTGATCAGTGAAGCAGCTGCAGGAAAGCTGCAGGAAACAAAGAGGGTGTGGGTTGGGGCTGCCAGGCCTAATATTGGCTCCAGTAGCCCCACCCCTTGTAGACGAATTGGCTGCGCCCCGCCCACAGCTGTGCATGCTCGGGGGAAGGTCCTTATTGGCTGCTCCATTCCAATTCCTCTTTCACCCAGTTTTCAGGGTTTTTTGCTCTCAACAGATTCCATGGTCAGTGGGCATGCTCAGCCCACATCTGGCTCTTTTTGGGGTGCTCCCCTTAGTTTGTTTTAAGGCACTTTTGTACTTCTGCAAGCCTTGGAGTTCCTCTGAGTCCTCTATGTATGCTTTACAGCATGATCCTCTGCATATATTTTTTTTGTTGTTGTTACAATTAAGAGCACCTAAGAGTGACTAAGACCACTAGACTATACGTTTTGTAGAGGTTCTGTGGGTGTTGTGTTGTGGAGTAGAAGGGATCTTGTTGATGTTGTTAAGAAGCCCTGCCATATGAAGAGAGAGAGAGGTGTATATTGGATGCGGTGTAGGGTTACAGAGGAAGCGGGGGCTGGCTTATGTGGGAAGGGTGTGGGGAAGTACACACTGTGTGAATCTTGCACAGGGGAAACAGGAGGGTTGCGTGCTTGGGTCAACATAGTGCGTCAGCATCATAGGAGTGTGTGTGTGTGTTTCCATGGTATGTGTGAGCAGAATTTCCATGCGGAAAGTCACTGTGCAACCTGCGTGTAAGAGCATCGTATGCACACCTTCCCTTTCCCAGAGTTTTACTCTTTATCAGTGTGCACACCTCTGCTAGAATTACAGACTGCCCCCCTTTATTTTACACACGTGGGACTCCAAAGTTTCCCGCAAGTTAGCATACATAATGCAAAAGCTCCTTGGAAACTACATCCCTGCAAATCCACAATGTTTTTCTTCTGTCCCGTTTTCTGGGCAAAGAAACTACAGGGCCTGGTTTCTTGTCTGTCATAGGTCCTGCATCTTCACCCTTCACATCTATTCATTATGGTTGCAGCTTTGAAGAAGAGCCTGGAGACCAGATTTGAGGGCATTTTGGTGATCGCCGGTTTGCTGCAGCCAATGTCACAGAGGACCCAAGGTGGGAAACCGTTGGCTTTCCAAGACTACATTTACTACTTTGCTGCAGTCCTGGACCCAAACTTCCATTTTTGGTGACTGCAGAAGATCAGCGATAATGAAGAGGCAACCGCTGCAGTGAAAGAAAAGGTCCTAGCTGAACTCCAGCAGTACTGCAACACACTGAAAAAAACACAAGCAGGGCTCTTGTCATCATCACCCACTTCGTCTTCCAGCACTGAGGCAGTCCAAGGCACTCCACAGACAAAGGCCTGTGCTTCAGCCTCTCTCTTTGCATACTGCAAGCCCATCACCACCAACACAAGCTCAGTCTCTGACTCTGGACTTTGGCGCAGAAATGCGGTCCTATAGTGCCCTGGTCTTTGTGCAATGCAGTGAGGGTAGCCCTGTGGATGTCTTGAAGTTTTGGGAGAGGCAGCGGAAGGACCTGAGATTACTCTGTGCGGCTGCTCTGAGTGTGTTTCTGGTTCCAGCAAGTTCATCACCAGTGGAGTGGGTGTTCAGTGAGGGTTGAATTGTGATGAGACCTCACCGTTCCAGAATGGGGGGGGGCAAACATTTAGAAAAAATCATGTTCCTCAAATGCAACATGGATAAGTTTTAGGAAGTACAGCAAGTTTATTTTTTAAAATCATTTTCCTAAATGCAACCTTTCAGACATTTTGGGTTTGTCTGCCTCTGCCTGCCTGTTTGGGATTCCCTGCCTCCTCTGCCTGCCTGGTTATTTTGGGTTTGTCTGCCTGGTCTGTTCTTCCCAAAATCAGTTGCAGAGTTTTGAAATAAAAAGGCACACTTGTGCCTAGAATTTATTTAAGCTACACATCTGAAGTAGCCTTATTTTGTTGGGAAACCGCCCCCATTGATTTTAATAGGGACTCGTGGAGTCAGCTTTGGGAGTGACTCGTGAGTCACCATTTTGGACCAAGGACTCAGACTCGAGACTCAGGTCCAAAGACTCGTGACTCGACTCGTGACTCGAGACCAAGGACTCTTCAACATCCCTGTCGAATTATCAGTAGCAAGTGTTTTGTTACAAAAAGATGGCCACTTGCTTAGCAAGGGTTAGAGAGAATTCTTGGCAATGGAGGTTTCACATTCATCTTATAGGCTGACTCAAAGGAAAGCTTTACTGCCTGATTTAAAGAAAAGCTGATTCATGTCTGTAAGCACTCTTAGATCACCAGCTATTTACAAGCAATATCAGAACAGGAGATAAGCTTAGTGGATAAAGTGAACTCAAAAGATGTGGGTTTCCAAATAAATGAACATTTTTCCTAGTGGTGCATTTTGTACCTTTTGGGGGGCCCCATATCGCCTCTCCTTGGTGAGCAGGCCCCGTGATCCTCCGATTCTCCGTGGTGCGGCAGGGCTCTCCGGCCGCTTGCTGCGCTGCTCGGGCAGCTGCGCCACTCGGGCGGGTTCCCATCGCGTCACTTCTGGCTGTTTATTTATTTATTTTTTTACTTGATATACAAGCGACGTCTTGCAATACAAGTACTGTAGTACAGCTTAAATTAAAAATCTCTGTACAAATTTTTTTGGGGGGATTTCGTTTTGATATAAGAGTGTTTTGGATTACAAGCACGTTTCCGGAACGAATTATGCTCTCAATCCAAGGCATGACTGTAATTACCTAACTTCAGAGGAAGGGGAACCCAAAGGACTTCAGTACCTGGTTAGTTGAAATAATTTAGAAAAATACTGTGGGCAAGGCCTACCCTTGGGACTTCACCTTCACCTTCAAATTAAAAAATGGGTCATGAGTCTCAAGCCAATTATAGACCATGAGCTGCTATAGATAGCGAGCTGTTCCTACGTGATCTATGAACATCCAAAGGAAGGGCTTTGGACAGGCAATGATGGGGAGACTGAATGGAGGCTTAGCTGGCACTGGAAATTTAGGATAGGCAGACACCAGAGTAGAGTTGAGAATCATGCTAGGAAAGAGTCATGAGGAACAGTATTAAAGCCTATTGGAACCCAGGTTATGCTCAGAGCTGAAACAGACCAGCGTGAGGGGGATGTCCATGCAGAAAGGCTGCCTGAACACCAAGGAAGTTATCGAGTTTTCAACAAATGGAACAATAGTTTGGTTCTGGGGAATGAAAAGAAAGGTCAGGGAGATTCCTTGCCTCTTGATTAATTGACATCTGGTTAGCTATACAGAGTAGTATAGTACAGTATTAAAAAGGGTGTCATCAAGGGTACTCAGATAGTCCTTGACCTTGCTGACCTGTCTGGGAGGTGGGGATGCTTCAGGATGTAGAAGTAAATTTTGTTTAGGCTTCAGTTTAACAGAAAGGCCTAGAAAGGCAAGTCAGACCTTTCCTTGGCCTTCCAAGAACATGCCCTAACACAGCGGTCCCCAACCTTTTTGAGACCAGGGACCGGGTCCCGTGGAATAAATTTTTCCACAGTTGGGGGGAGGGGTGTCGCCCACTGCTCACCTGCTGTGCGGCCTGGGCGGCAGCGTCGGGAGAACCAGGAAGTGTCATGACGGGTCTCCCGTCGCGTCACTTCCGGCTTTACAAGAATGCTAGTCGGAGAGGCAAGCAGAGGGACAAGCGGGTGTGTGTGTGTGTGTGTGTGCTTGCTGGAGCTCGCGAGCACCCCGAGAGCCAGGCGGGGTGCTTGTGGCATGGTGGCCGGGTGGTGCGGCGGCCACCTGCTGGGACATGCTGCGAGCACCCCACCTGGCTCTCAGCCAGGCGCCATGCGGCCCAGTTCTTAACAGGCCATGGACCGGGACCGGTCCACGGACCGGGGGTTGGGGACCCCTGCCCTAACAAATCAGACCTTCCATGAACAACCCTGAATTGAGCAAATCTCTCATGTGCCTAGCCTCTGCTCTGTTATGCTAAAGAGTACTGTGAGCCATCTCCCCCTTGCAAAAGACTGTACTGATTACCTTATGTAAAAGCCTTGATGGCTGTGAGATGGGCCATGTTTGACCTTTTGTCAGACCTAAGTATTTCCTTTTAAATTGTCTCTGATCTCTATGTGATACTATTCAGTATAAATGGAAGTGTCTCCCTTTCATTCTTGTTGGCATTCCTGACTGTGCTCAGATGCCATCCGTGAATTCACTAATAAACTTTCCTCTCTAAGAACCTCTCCAAAACACAACGCAGTAGATCAATTTTTCCACAACAAGGATTGGGCCATAGTTCCCACCAAGGCTCTGGATTGGTCAATACAAAGATATCAGTTAGTCAGTTGGGTGGTAGTATGACAATCAGGCTGGTATTTGCATATTTCTGTGGTTGCAGGAAACAATCTTATTTAATGTAAGCAAGGAGGAAGCAAGTATATTCTATGGCTCCTGTGCCAGTTCAGAGCCTTAATGAAGTTCCTGCCAGCTCTTTAGGCTGTGCTTTTTTGAACCAAAATGGATTCTTGAGGCAAGGTAGTAGCAATTAAATCCATAGCAAATGATACATGTGTCAGGGAGCCAGCACATCTGAAGTTCCTCTGTAACACTTTTTATATATACTCCAAAACAGCAAAGTGCTTCAAGGTTTTCATGCTTTTTGCTTAATAAAGATGCCTAGCAACTACTTAAATTCATCCAGTTCTAGCATCAGTGCACTTTATATGCACTTCCAAGGCATATAAAGAATGACCACATGCTAGCCACTAAAATGCTATTAGGATTTAACTTGGATTTAGGGAATTGCAGTGCTTGTGCTAGCGAGGGTTTAATTTGAGCCAGGGCTCAGCCCCAGAAGCAGGGCAAAGCCCTGGAACATGCATGATGGGATATTAATGCATTTGCAATGGTATTTTTCTGCTAGAGAAAAACCTCCAAGCCTCTGCTAGCAGCTTTTATGGACACTTCTGTTCCTGTTTTGCAGAGATGCATTGTGTTGGGACTACAATATTGTGCCAGGCGAGGATATATTGTTGAATATTATTCTTCCTATCTCATGTTAGTGAGATCAGCAGAGTGGAGTCCCTTTGTCAGCTTAAAAGGAAGCTTAGATTTGGCTAGTGTTAGCCAGTTAGCATTTGGTGATACAGGATGCCATAAGGCAGACTGGATTTCCCTGGTTTTGCCCCCTTTTCTCCCCCGCAAAACAATAATCAGATAAACAGTCTTGTAAAGGTTAAAAATAACATTTACTCACTCAGATTTTCAGTTTCATTCAGGCAGACTTAAAACAGTTCTTTAGCAATAAAAGCGATCCTACCTCTGGCTTTACATGGGGTCTGAGCTCGGGACTCAGACCAGCAGCTGTTTTTACATTGCTACCATGTTGGAAGAGAGATTCATAAGACTGTGTCCAGGCAGGAAGAGAAGAAGCATTGAGCTATGCCCACTTCCTGTCAGGTCATATGAGAGGAAATTACCTCACAGAGTCCTGTGTGTTTTGACTGCAGTTTAAAATATCCCACACATTGGAACATGGAACTGCAATTGTTTTAGCTCCCCATCTAGAGGAACAGCACATGCCCTATACAGGCAGTTCAGTTTTACAGTTACAATGATGGGAAGGCTTCATGCTCTGAAATTGTTTCAGTTGCTATTGTTGGGGCCCAGAAACAGAGCCACCGATATCGCATATGAGGTAGAACTCTGTCTTTACACACATGAGCTAACTAAAGAGGAGCACTAGGTAGCCCCACTGAGAAATCATAGTTCTCTCCACCCCCCACCCGCCCCTGAAGATCAGTGGGTAGAAACTCAGGATTCACAGCTTGTTATTTGGAAGGCTTCTATTCCAGCCTTCCCCAACCTGCTGCATTCCAGATGTTTGGGATAACAACTCCCAGCATTCCCCACCATGCTGGTGGGAGTTGAAGTCCAAAACAACTGGAAGGCACAGGTTCGGGAAGACTATCCTGTCCTGTCATGATATGATTTCACCAATTAACCAGTACTGCTGATGACCTTTGCTTCAGCTCAGAAAGAGCTTTACTCGATAAACTAAAATGGACTCCCAATTTTCTCTGCAGCAAATGTAAGCAACAATAATTTCTCATACTCTGTAGTTACAAAGAAATTTCCCTTTCCCCCCATATTCCAAAATTTTCTTCTATTTCAACAAACGCACCAAAAAATACATCAATCATTTTTAATTTCTACAAGAATTATTAAAGATTTCTATTCCACCCTTAATGTTAGTTATTCTCTAAATGTTAACATAAGTATCAAAATCCTTACTAAGCATTACTAAACATTTCTATAAAACTTAACATACTATAACCTTCCAGCTTTTGCTCAATCACCAATTTTCACAGATATATCTAGTTTAGTGTTGTTGTATGTTGTGTTTGTGTGTGTATTTCTTCTTTCCTTTCTGTTTTTATGTTTTAATATATTTTTTTAAAAAATGGAAAAAAAGAAAAGAAAGAGCTTTACTCGCTTTAAAGCTCCCCTGCCATCCAGAATCCTGAAGGTCTTAACAGATGATAATGATGAATGGTGTTCACTTGCAAGATTTAACATTCTTACCAACAGTAAAAATTGAGGGCAGATTTCTGAAAAGTCTATTTCAAAGTAGATTGTGTCATGTAAGGCGGAAGTTCCTAAAACTCTGACACATATACTTTTATATTGCATTTTTTACTCTAATTTGAGATATATTTTATCCTCTTCTGACTAGTTTACTAGAGCATCCAGATGGTAATGATTTGTCTATCAGATAAGGTTCCACCACTGAATGGGTGGCTAACTTTTTTAAAAATTGCCTTACGTATAACAGTGCAACTGACTGACTCCGTTAGCTAAATTGGGTAGATTACATTTGTGTTCTGTTATTTGTGTTTTGTATTTTAACCTGAATGGGTCTTGTGTTAAAACACAAAAAGTATTTGCCTTGATGCAATTTTCCTGGATGATGATGATGATGATGATGATGATAAAAAATAATTGTTAGAGAGAATAACATAATTCGGGTGTGGGAAAGATGAAGGGAAGAGGATATTTGCCTCACTCGGTGGGCTTCCTCTCTGTACTCCCTTCAGTCCCAATATATAAGTAAAGTAAATGGCAGTTCCTAAGGAAAAGTCAGTTATGTAAAATGTGTCACTGAAAGTTAGAGGAAAATCAGATCAATTTTTGTTGCACAGATAGAGTACTGCGTATGAGCAAAAGTATCTGATGATGAAAGCATGCATCCTGCTACTCAACAAGGTTGTCGCCATTCATGTACAGTAAAACCTTGGATTGCAAGTAACTTGGTCTGCAAGTGTTTTGCAAGACAAGCAAATTTTTAAAATAAATTTTAACTTGATAAACAAGCGACGTCTTGCAATACAAGTACTGTAGTACGGTCAAGAAAAATGAAGACTTTACACTATCATTCTTTATTGCAGCTTAAATTAAAAATATATGTGTACAAATTTCTTATGGGGAATTTCGCTTTGATATACGAGTGCTTTGGATTACAAGCATATTTCCGGAACGAATTATGCTTGCAATCCAAGGTTACTGTATAGCCTTTTCTGGCATATAGTTTTTCTAGGTCATTTTATGGGCCACTTACTACATTTTTACTTAGGAAGAATTACCTTTGATGAGGCAACCACAGGATTCTCAACTACCTGTTGGCTTCATAATGCTCCTTAATAGTTGTCCCACAGAACCTGTTATCTCAGACAGCCATACAGCCAAGGAACTTCTCACACCACTGAACAGACATGCTGCAACTAATGCTTTTTCTACATATGCTCCCCCCCCCCATATGGTTATTTACCAGTGTGTGGCATTGATGTTGCAGAAAGCTCAGCCCATGTTGACTGTTCTTGTCTTCATGTGCTGACACTGTCGACAATGATATACCTCCCCTCTGGTACCGATGGACAATATTTCTGAGCATTCTAGCCATGTGGGGCAAAACTGGCTCTGATTGCACTGGGAAGGGAAGAGATAAACCTCTCCAGCCGCTGCATTTTCTGTAAGGATCCCCCCCCCCCTCCTGCCACCTGTAATTAGGTATGGAAAAACATGATATGTAACTTTATGCTACATGTTGAGAGAATGTGTAATTTGGCTCTTAGTTGTGAATTGATTCATAGTGATTATGCGGAGTGTATCAAGGAGATTTTAAGGCTTCTATAAACTGGGAATAAAGCACTTCATTGATTAGGATTTATTCCCATCCCCTCTTCCTAATACACTCTGAACTCATCATTGTAAGTCTGTACTTGCTTTGCAGCTAGTCCTGTGTAATGTAGGCTCGATAGGCTGGAGGTTTGCTTGCACTCTTTGTGGTAGAGCTGCTGTTCTGTGATTTCTAACTCCTGGGCACTGGGAGCTGCAGTTCAGTGGTAGAGCACATGCTTTGCATGCAGAAGGTTCCTGGTTGAATCCCTGGCTTATCCAGTTAAGGCAAAGAAAGAATCCAGCCTGAAACCGCGGAAAGCCTCTGCCTGTCAGTGTCATCAATACTGGGATAGACGGACCAATGGTCTGACTCAGTATAAGGCAGCTTCCTGTGTTCTTAACTTGGCAAACGCCAGTGGGAAATCACATTGAAAGGAGGAACTGGCCTCAGAGAAAGTGCCCTCTGAAGTGAAACTTCAAGCACCACTCTGTTGCCTGTGAATTCTTCCCTGCAAATGGCCCCCTATGGCGATCCTCCCCCGCCCCTGGTTAGGATTATTTCTGGGGGGAAATGGGGATGCTTCTAGATGAAGGGCTTCTAGCACTACCAATTAGAAAACGTTGTGCAGCTATTCCATCTGTATCTCCTTAATGGATTTTCTGTGGTAAGAAAAAAAGATGGAAGAAGTGGCAGGAAAATTCAGGAGGTTATGAGTGGAAGATGATGTCATCAGGATTCACATAAAATTCTGTGAATGAGGCAGGATGATGTTACAATACAAGCCTCTTCTGGAAGCACCCTTGGTTAAAATCAACTGGGGCATTTAGAGGAAAATCAGTGGGTAAAGGAAAGGTTTAGCCCACTCTCTCCTTCAAATGCCACGTGCCCCACAGGAGCATTATGAAGCCAACAGGTAGTTGAGAATCCTGTGGTTGCCTCATCAAATGTAATTCTTCCTAAGTAAAAATGTAGTAAGTGGCCCATAAAATTGGGGGGAAAGTGGTAGAGCATGTGATATTAACAATACATCCATGACCATACATCTATGGTCTAAACTTGGGGTGCACAATCATTTTGGCCCCAAGGCCCACCCACATCCAGTGCCGGCTGGGCTATATGTCTTATTTGTACAGGCAGTCCCCGGGTTACAAATGTCCCAACTTACAGAAAACCCATACTTAAGAACAGAATGCCATATATGTAAAAATCAGAGTTAAATACAATGGTTTGTACTTGCGAACGCACACACTATACTTTGCAACACTTTGAAAACATTGTGCAGCTTCTGTTCTGACTTACGTACACATTCAACTTAAAGACAGACTTACGAACAGATCTCGTTTGTAACCCGGGGACTGCCTGTATATTCTATGTCATATATAGCTTCCCCTCCACCTACACATATATACACACACACAATACACTCCTGCTTTCAACCCTTAATTTTGTTTTCAGTGAACTTTTTTGTTTTATTGTAAAATTTCTTCAGCCTTTTCATTATGGCATCTCCACTGGTTAACAGCCAATGCTGCACAATTACTTTTGATATCAGCTATTTATCAGAAGCTAATTCTCCCTTGGGTAAAAGCAGTAACAACAAACTTTAAAAGGGAAGATTTAGAAACAATAAGTAAAGTCCTTAACATAAGACTGAAGGGCAAAGTAATTAAACTTTTAAAAAGCACAGATTCAGCCTGGAGGCCATTTAAGAACACTGTAGAAGAGGCACAGATGGTGTGCATACCTCTGAGCAAGAAAAAAGAGAGAGGGAGAAGGTGGCCTGATTCTGCAGAGAATTACACATTTTATTAAGGGGGGGAAGTATCATACCACAAGAAAACACACACGCGCACACACACACACACACGACACATGGATATCAATATTTAGGAGTGGAACACACGCTGCAACATATAGCAAGAATACAAGACTTGTTCCACTTTTTGAAGTGGAGCGGTGAAAAAGAAACATAAAATGAGTATTTATTTATTATTACATTTATACCCCAGCTTTTTCCTGCAAGGAACCTAAGACGGCTTACATAATCCTCCTCCTCCTCTCCATTTTATCCTCACAACAACCCTGTGAGGTAGGTTAGGCTGAGAGTCAGTGACTGGCCCAAAGTCACCCAGTGAGTCCTATGGCCGAGCGGGGACTAGAACCCGGATCTCCCGAGTCCCAGTCCAACACTCTAACCACTATGCCACACTGGTTCTTAATGTACTTTTCTCTTTTAACATGTTGTTTATATTATTATTTTAATTACTATTATTTTGTTACATTCATATCACTCCTTTCCTCCAAGGACCCAAGGTGACATAAATGATCCTCTTCCACTCCATTTTATCCCCACAACTATGAGGTAGGTTAGGCTGAGAGTCAGTGATTGGTCCAAAGTCACCTAGTGAACTTTATGGCTGAATGGAGACTAGAACCCAAGTCTCCTGAGTCCCAGTCCAACACTCTAACCATTACACCACACTGGTTCTGTGTATGTGTTGTTTTTTTCTAAACTGACTTGGAAACACTGCTAAAGGACAGTATATACCATAAATATTTTAAATAACTAAAAAAAAATCCCTATATTTAGTATATAAAACAATGAATGGAGCACTATTTTGATTTGAGCCCGAAGAGTGTCATTCACTGGCTCAAAAGGGGGCCCATCCCCCATTCCTCTACCTCTTTTTTAACCCCTTCTACTCATTAGCTTTCAGCAATAGCCAACCACAAAGTTATTGTGACTTGTGCTAGTAGGTTAAAAGTGCAATCCTATGCATGTTTAGACAGGCAAAAGGCCTACAACTCCTGGCTAGCTGGGTCATACTGGGAGTTGTAAGGCTTTTTTCTGTCTAAACTTGCATAGGATTGCACCCTAAGTTCTATTATTTTGGAATCAGTGTTCTGGATTAAAGCAGCTCAATTCTATAATTCCACTAAGATGGGACGATTATATGTGATCTGTACACTGCAAAAATGGGAAGGGAAAATTTCTAGTATACTGGTTGGGGATAGTTGGAAACAGTGTGTGGCTACGAATTTACTTTAGGATTTAGGTGCATGCTAAATCCATCATATTAACACTTCAGCATGTACAAAACACTGCATAGACACTCAACCCACATTCCTAACTTGCCAATTTGGCATGGGCTGATGCAGATCCTCCACACAGCCGCTCCAGTGAGCAGAGTTTCTCAAGATCTGCCTTCCTTTCCACTCCATCACCCACAGGATGTGTTAGTTATGGTACTCTAGTTTATATCATGCACACCTGGCTATATTTGCGGCTCCTTTGGAAGCATTTTGGCTACCTCAACCCCTTCTTAGAGATGCTTGAAGATTTCATTCATTCAGCATTTCTAAGTGAACTGACTTGATTTGCACTTCCCCAACTAAAATGCAAATCAGAATTCAGTTATCCTTTGATTTTTTCACTTCTCTGAATTTTACACTGTAGTTCTTGGCTAATAATAATAATAATAATAATAATAATAATAATAATAATACCAAAATGTTTATAAAATGCCTATCATGTTAAAATGCATACAGAAATGTATACTCAGAGTAAAATGGGTACAAAAATGAGTATTTTGTGGGGAAAAAACATTTAAAAGTTAATTTTTGGGTAGTTTTTTAATTGCATATTTATGCAAAAACCGAGCAGAATGAACACATGCAAAACTTGCACAAACTGGAAATAAACAGATCCATCCACCCATCCCTACTTGTGTTTCCTGGCTATAGATAAATTTGTCAATTTGCCTATTTTGAAATGTGCTTATTTATCACAAGTACTAATTTTCTCCCAGTGCAATCATTTTCTCCCCTAGAATCTCTGCATGCAGAAATGATTTAGAAAAAGTGACCAGAAATGCTGCCCTTTCTTCCCTTCAGCTAACAGACTCACTGATCCTTCACCCAAGGGCTGCTTCCAAAATCACTTCACACTGTAACTGAACTCTGCTTGAGGGAGGACGCAGTGCAGAGGGAGAAACCAGAAAGGGAGGTTAATTTAACTTAGTCTAAATATTGTCCTAATTGACACTTGTGCTCATGTAAAGGTCACCCGTGTGGTCCACAGCTAGATTATTACTTCATAAAAATTAGGTCTGCCTAATCCTTTATATATCAAGTGTTTCATAAAAGAGAAATCTCTTAATGCTTTCCTGATAGAGATGTAGGCAGCTGGGAGGATGCTGGTACTGATGTAACTAAAGCAGAATCCTGTGTGAGGCAAGTGGAACAAAACTACCCTCCTGTACAGTTCTGCAGCTGCAAACCCATAAGAAATGCTAGCTGCAGTATGGCTTTTCTACATGAGGCTTTTAACCCTCCACTTTACCTAGGCTTCCGCTTCTGGATTCTTTGCAGGATTTAGCTCGGCTCCTTTACACATGTTTTTCCCCCCCAGGGTTTTTCTTTCTCTGCTTTTCTAGATGTTTGACTGCAAAACCACTAGGTGGCACTGTGGTATAGCGGAATTGCGCAGATACGCTAGGGTCTCATGCTGCCATTCACAGATATAGCAGAATTTCCCCTCACTAGGAAAAGCACACCCGCTAAAATGATTGCAAAGAACAGGCAAGGCCCTAGAATCATAGAATCATAGAAAAGTAGAGTTGGAAGGGGCCTACAAGGCCATCGAGTCCAACCCCCTGCTCAATGCAGGAATCTAGGTCAAAGCATCTCTGACAGATGTCTGTCCAGCTGCACCTTGAATGCCTCCAGAGTGGGAGAGCCCACAACCTCCCTAGGTAGTTGATTCCATTGTCTTATTGCTCTGACAGTCAGGAAATTTTTCCTGATGTTTAGGTGGAATCTAGGTTCCTGTAACTTGAGCCCATTATTCCGTGTCCTGCAAACTGGGATGACCGAGAAGAGATCTTTGCCCTCCTCTGTGTGACATCCCTTCAAATACTGGAAGAGTGCGATCATATCTCCCCTCAGTCTCCTCTTCTGAAGGCTAAACATGCCCAGTTCTTTCAGTCTCTCCTCGTAGGGCCTTGTTTCCAGTCCCTTTATCATCCTTGTTGCCCTCCTCGGAACCCTCTCCAGTTTGTCTCACTTTCTTAAAGTGAGGTGCCCAGAACTGGACGCAGTACTCAAGATGAGGCCTAACCAGTGCCGAGTAAAGGGGAATTATCACTTCCCGCGATTTGGAAGCTATACTTCTATTAATACAGCCCAAAATTGCATTTGCCTTCTTTGCAGCCACATCACATTGCTGGCTCATATTCAGTTTGTGATCTACCACAATTCCAAGATCCTTCTCACTTGTAGTATTGTTGAGCCAAGTGTCCCCCATTCTGTAACTCTGGATTTGGTTTCCTCTCCCTAGGTGCAGCACTTGGCATTTATCCCTATTAAATTTCATTCTGTTGTTTTCGGCCCAGCGCTCCAGCCTACCGAGGTCACTTTGGATTTTGTTTCTGTCTTCCAGAGTATTAGCTGTTCCACCCAACTTTGTGTCATCTGCAAATTTGATAAGCATTCCCTGTACCTCCTCATCCAAGTCATTAATAAAAATGTTGAAGAGCACCGGGCCCAGGACCGAGCCCTGTGGTACCCCGCTCGTTACCTCTCCCCAGTTTGAGAAGGAACCATTGATAAGCACTCTTTGAGTCCGATTCTTTAGCCAATTGTGGATCCACCTGATAGTTGTTTTATTTATTTATTATATTTTTTAATCGCCCATCTGGCCGGTCACCCGGCCACCCTGGGCGATGTACAATTAAAATACAGTAAAATACAATAAAATATAATGATTAAAACAATATAAAAAATTCTTATTAAAAACCTAACCCACCCCATATTCCCGCCTGAACAGCCATGTTTTTAATGCACGGCGGAAGCTCATCACGGAGGGGGCATGGCGATTGTTCCATCTAGCCCACTCTTAGCTAGCTTACTAATCAGGATATCATGAGGCACTTTGTCGAAAGCTTTGCTGAAGTCCAGGTATATAATGTCCACAGCATTCCCACAGTCCACAAGGGAGGTTACCCGATCAAAAAATGAGATCAGATTAGTCTGACAGGATTTGTTCTTGACAAATCCATGCTGGCTTCTAGTAATCACTGCATTGTTTTCAAGGTGCTTGCAGACTGACTTCTTTATAATCTGCTCAAAAATCTTCCCGGGGATTGATGTCAGACTGACTGGCCTATAGTTCCCAGGTTCCTCCTTCTTGCCCTTTTTGAAGATGGGAACAACATTTGCCCTCCTCCAGTCGTCTGGCACTTCACCTGTCCTCCATGATTTCTCAAAGATAATAGACAGTGGTTCTGAGAGTTCTTCTGCCAGTTCCTTTATTACTCTAGGATGCAGCTCATCAGGCCCTGGAGATTTAAACTCGTTCAGAGTAATCAGGTGCTCCTTGACCATTTGCCTATCAATCTCAAGCTGCAATTCTGCCCCTTCAGTCTGCACTTCAGGTTTGCCAGGGGGGTCATAGACCCTCTTTTGGGAGAAGACCGAGCCGAAGTAGGAATTGAACACTTCTGCCTTTTCTTTGTCTTCTGTTATCAATTTGCCATCCTCATTGCGTAGTTGAACCACCAGTTCTTTCTTCTGTCTTTTACTGTGCATGTATCTGAAGAAAGCTTTTTTGTTGCTTTTAGCATTCCTCGCTAACCTTAGCTCATTCTCAGCTTTAGCCTTCCTGACACTATTCCTGCAGTTCTGTGCTACCTGCCTGTACTCTTCCCCTGTAGCCTGTCCTTCCTTCCACTTCCTATACGTGTCCTTTTTTGTTTTCAGGTCATCTTTGAGTTTATTGTGAAGCCACATTGGCTTCTTCTGTTGCCCTCTGCCTTTTTTCCTTGTGGGAATTGTTTGCAATTGTGCCTTTAAAATTTCCTTTTTTAAAAACTCCCACCCCTCCTGGGCTCCCTTTCTCGTGAGAGTCACTTGCCATGGGATCTTACTAATCATTGTTCTGAGTTTGTTAAAATTGGCTTTCTTAAAATCCAGGGTACGTGTTTGGCTACACTCAGCTTTTGCTTCTGTTAGAATCAAGAACTCAAGTATAACATGGTCACTTTCCCCCAGAGTTCCCGAAACTGCCACTTTATCTACTAACTCGTCTCTGTTGGTTAGAATCAGGTCAAGGATAGCCGATCCTCTAGTTCCTTCCTCCACTTTCTGTAGGAGGAAGTTATCAGCAGCACAGCTCAGGAATTTCTTGGAGGGGCCATGTTTGGCTGAATAAGTCTCCCAACAGATATCAGGGAAATTGAAGTTCCCCATTACTACCACATCGTGCCTCCTTGAAACAATGGCAATTTGCTTTTCAAAAGTTCCATCCTTGTCTTCTCCTTGATTGGGTGGTCGGTAGTAGACTCCAACCGCCATGTTCGTTTTATTCTTTGCCCCCTTTATTTTAACCCAGATGCTCTCAATGGGGCTGCCAAGCTCCTCTTCCTGTATCTCTGTGCAGAGATACGTATTTTTAACATACAGTGCAACTCCACCTCCCTTTCTGTTGCTTCTGTTCCTTTTGAACAAGTTATACCCTTCAATTGCTGTATTCCAGTCATGGGAGTCATCCCACCAGGTTTCAGTTATCCCTATCAAGTCGTACTTGCCCTCATGTATCAAGAGTTCAAGTTCGTCTTGTTTATTGCCCATACTCCGGGCATTAGTATAGAGACATTGAAGACTATGTGCTTTATAGTCCGACTTTCCCCCTACATTTTGTGGTAGACTATCAATGGGCACCGCTGGAGCTGTTCTCTCCATTGTGGCATAGAGGCCTTCTTCCATTGGTACCCCCGAGTTTATGTCTCCCTCCCCTGTTGGATTCAGTTTAAAGCCCTCCTGATTAAGTTCCTCATGCTGTGGCCAAACACATTCTTCCCAGCCCTGGAGGATGACCACCTTGTGTAAAGCAGCCACAAACTACCGTGAGTGAGGAACCACGAGCACACAATAAATGCCTCATGTAGAAAGGCTCTATATCAAGGACATAGGCATGTGTGATGTGATGTTATTTGGGGTTAAATTTAAAGTGTATAGGTGGTAAGTTTAATGTGTTATTGTATTGAGTATATGATTAGAAACATGTATTCCTGCTGTATCTGTGTGTTATGTTAGGTGAGTGAGAAATGATGGGCAGGAAGAATGGAGTATTTGCATATTATTATTATTATTATTATTATTATTATTATTATTATTATTATTATTATTATTATTATTCCGCCTTTTTCCCAATACTGGGACCCAAGGCGGCTCACAACATTTAAAACTCATACAATTAAAACAGAAATAGAAAAATACAAAAGTTAAAAATAGAATTAAATCATCAATAATATTAAAAATTATATAAATATGTAGCACTAAAACAGTACAATATACATAACAATATAAAATGTAGAGTAAAAACATAGCATTCCATTGCATCACAGGCTAGTCCCAAATGCCTGCTGGAGCAGGAAGCTTACCAAGGAGGGCGCCACTCTAGCCTCCCTGGGGAGGGAATTCCAGAGTGTTGGGGCAGCCACCGAGAAGGCCCTCTCCCATGTTCCCACCAGGCGTGCCTGTGGTGGTGGAACTGAGAGAAGGGTCTCCCCTGAGGATCTCAAAGTGCAGGCAGGCTCGTAGGGGAGAAGTCTTTCAGATAACCTGGACCCGAGCCATTTAGAGCTTTATACGTCATAACCAGCACTTTGAATTGTGCCCAGAAACAGACTGGGAGCCAGTGAAGCTGTTGTAACAGAGGAGTTGTATGCTCCCTGTAACCAGCCCCAGTCAGCAGTCTGGCAGCAGCTCTTTGAACCAGCTGAAGTGTTTTACTTCAGAGGCAGCCCCACGTAGAGTGCATTACAGTAATCCAAACAGGATGTAACTAAGGCATGTGTCACTGTGGCCAAATCAGACATCTCCAGGAATGGGCACAGCTGGCACACGAGCTTTAACTGTGCAAATGCACTCCTGGCCACCACCGAATCCTGGGCATCCAGGTTCAGGGCTGAATCCAGAAGTACACCCAAGCTGCAAACCTGTGTCTTCAGGGGGAGTGTAACCCCATCCAACACAACTGAATCTCTATTCCCTGATCTGCCTTCTGACTGACCAGGAGCACCTCTGTCTTGTCTGGATTAAGCTTCAATTTGTTTGCCCTCATCCAGTCCATTATTGCCGACAGACACCGGTTTAGCACAGCAACAGCTTATTGGAATTAGATGGGAAGGAGAAATAGAGTTAGGTGTCATCAGCATACTGGGACACCGAACTCCAAAACTCCGGGCACCCTCTCCCAACGGCTTCATGCATATGTTAAATAGCATGGGGGACAAGACGGAACCCTGAGGAACTCCACAGGCCAACGGCCAGGGAGTCGAACAGGAGTCCCCCAGCACCACCTTCTGGGTCTGCCCCTCTTTCTGGTTGAAAAGGGGGGTAGAGCCTGTGTTATATAAACAGTGGGTGGTGCTATTTAAGGAGGGTGCCCAAAAGGGTGTCCTTTTGTGAGGAGTGTTCAGAAAAGAGAGTGTGTGTGGAAAAGAGAGTGCAGGAGTGTGTGAAGTGCTGTTTGGGAGTCTGAAGCTGACTGGAGAGAGTTGAGAGATTATAATTAGGGTTGTTAAGAGATTAGCCAGTGAGTGCAGGGATTGATACTGGAGACACTTGTTGAGGGAGGATTGGTACTAGGATAAGATGGTACATTACTTAGGATTGACTGAAACTTATGCATGAAACTTATTTCCAGAACCTGTTGTGTTTTAAAATAAACTCTTTTTTTTTTTTGTTACTTGAAACAGCCTGTGTGGGAAGCTGTGCTTATTGTACTGGTCAAAGAGGTATAAAGTAGGGATTAGACATGCCAAAAGTCAGTGTGAGAGGTGTAAGGATAAGGGCTAGAGGAAAAGAAACCCCCAACCCTATGTAAGCGCACCTAGAGATCCCGATAAAGAGGGCAAGCTTGAGGCCCTATTGAGGGGTGGGGTGTGATAGCATGTACCTGAAATGCCCATAAGGTAGCATTGGTGTCATTCAAAGTACCGCTTCCCCTTGCTCCCACCACTCCATCCACTTACCAGTCCTGCAGTGACACCAGGCTATGGCGCAGTTGCATTCCCACTGGCACTGCTGTACCTCTGTGATATCCTGGTCAAATTCGCAGAGCCTATTATGCAACAAGCACGATTCATGGCATTGCGCTCATGATTTTATAATAAGCATGTAAGTCACATCTCATAAAAAGTGGGGGGGGGGACATGGCTGATCTTGAGTCTTTGGCATCAAAGATGAGATAGACACGCTAAGTCAAGTTGATGACAACGGATTCACTGGGAACAGCTGTAAAATAATGTTACTTTAAAATGAGTTAATGTATGCTAATAAGTAGAAGCACCTCGTGGTTCTTTTTTTATTTAATTTTATTAAAGAGAGTGTCACAGTTCAAATGAGGACTGCATAATAGAGACAGGTTATGCTATTACAATGCAAAAGTGCCTTTGACTACAATTACAGTGAATAGTAAAAGGCCAGATAATTAGTTATGTTGCACTCAATTAATGCTGATGTAGTAATGATATTAAACAAAAGATGTCACCATGAAAAGAAGGTTTTTTAAAAAATGAGTGAAACATGACTTTATAATATCAATGTAACTGACTATCCTGGAGTGTGATTTGGTCATGCGTTTACTCTGACCATAGTTATTAGTGGTAGTACACTAATAGTTATAACTATGATCAGATGAAATGGGTTAAGTGCAGCAATGCTATTGAAAATGATCTAAACCAAATTATAATTGATCTTTCATCGCTTACGCTGGCTCAGCTTGTCTGAGCGTGGAAAGCTAAGCAAGGTCAGGCCTGGTTATTACTTGGATGGGAGACCCCTCCTCTAGTTTCCTGCATTGAGCAGGGGGTTGGACTCGATAGCCTTGTAGGCTCCTTCCAACTCTATGATCTATGAAATCTCTGTGGATTTTGTAATATCCAATCATGGTCAACTTCAATATTCCATTCATTTTAGCACCTTTGGCTCTTAACTGCTTATGGAGCCCAGGTTCCTCAGCTACTTGACATGTATTTTAGTAGTATGTCATTATTGTTCTTACTGAAATTGATATGAATGTAACAGCATGCCTGAACTCAAGATGTATTTTGATAAGACAAGTCGGAATATTAGGCACTTGTTCATCAGCATCAGTCAGATAGACAGATAATAATGTTCCCACGAAATGTGAAAACCTCAAAGTAGTTATGGTTAAACCCTAAAGCTAAAGGCCCAGTGCAATTGACCACATTTCAAGAAGTCTAGGTCTAAGTCCCTAGCTCCCATAATTCCTTGTCCACAGTTCTACATCCTACTGCTTTCAATTCTTCTAGAGCAGGGCTCTCCAACCTTGGGTCCCCAGATGTTGCTGGACTACAGCTCCCAGAATCCCTTGCCATTAGCCATGCTGGCTGGGTATGCTGGGAGCTGTAGGCCAGCAACATCTGGGGACCCAAGGTTGGAGAGCCCTGCTCTAGATGAACAGAGAAAACAATATAATCATGGGTATGTATATAAAGAAAAGGTATACAGACACTATATATGTTTGTATATAGGACACTTACTACTGTGATTAATTTCTTTACTGTAATGAAGCCCAGTCGTTTCCCTGTAGCTTTACATTAATGAAAAGTTTAACAGCAGATTACCAGTGTGAAAAGCATGATTATCCCTGGAAAAATAATTAATACTATGCTTAGGAGTTGTTTATATGGTCAGTTTGTCTCTGTGTGAGGCTCATTGAACATGCATTCATACAGAAAGCATCTTGTGATTTTGAACCAATGACAGGTACAGCCATAGTGCTGCTTGATTCAAATGATGGTTGTGATAAGTGAAAAATGTGTCCTTACTGGTTCTGTCAGGGCTCAATAGTACAGCACTAGGGGTGGAATCAAATTAAGACCTTTTCTTTCCTGCAGTCCCCGGTGCATCCTCAAAATATGCTCTGATGGGTTAGGGGACCCTGCTGGAGCAGATTTTGAGGGGCGCAGGGGCTCCATGGGGGAGGAGGAAGTCCCATTGTGTGAGCAGAAGTCCAATCACAATGATGCTGGAGTTTGCTTTAGGAGAACTATTACTCTGACTATTAGATTTTCTAGCTGAGGCTTTTAACCCACCATTTTACCATGTCTTCTGCTGCTGGATTCTTTCTGGGATTAAGATCGAATACTCTACACCCATTTTTCCAGTTTTGTTTTCCTTTTCTGCCTTTCTATATGTTCCACTACATAACCTCTAGGTGGTGTTGTGGTATAGTGGAATTGTGCAACTACACTAGCATTTCGTTCTGCCATTCCTCAAAATGTCCGTACTTTCTCCGGTCACCCCCCCCCCCATAAAAATGCTTGGAGAGCATGGGAGAAGCCTTGGAGGAGGATGACATCATCTAAAGCACCTGCAAACTATCATGACTGTTGAACAGTGATCACAACATAAAAGCCTCATCTAGAAAAGCTCCTAGGGAGACAGATCAATCTATTTCTGGTCCATCTCACTTTTGCATGTGTTCATTTCTAAATCCATTCCACCCTATTTCTGTATTAATCAGTAATTTCAAAAAAATAATACACACAACATGAACATTTAAATACTTACTTAAATAAATATTTTTGAACATATTTTCTCACAAAGTACACATTTCTAGATGTATTTTATCTTTAAAAAATACTCATTTTAAAAGGAATTTTAGACGTTTTTCTTTAGCCCAAAACTGCATTGTAAAATTAGGGGAAGTGAGAAATCCAATTTAGGGATGTAGGTTTACCTGGTGCTCGCCTCGCTGGGCACTCGGCGAGCACCACCGCAGCACGAGATACGTCCCGCGGCAGCAGTGAGGCGCCCCGCAGACTTCCGAGTGCCCGGAAGTGATGTGACGGGTCCCAGCTAGGCAGGGGAGCAATCCTTGCAACAGCTGCTCACAAATTACTTCGAGCATGTTGGCCTTGGATGAGCTGGCTCACTAATCACCTCGAGCATCTCGAGCCTCTTCTCTCCGGTCCACTACAAATTCGGACCCAAGTGAGTCACGAACAGCAAGATCTTTTGTGTTTGCTTTTGTGTTTCTTAATTGACTTAATTACTAACTCTGAGTCTGAGGAAAACCCTCACTGCACTTATGCTAATTGCTAAATTCCTTGCTAAATTCCTAACACCTGATAATTTGAAAAGCAACAACAGCTGCATCTCTGGCTGGCTATACATTCAATCTACATTCCTACTTAGAAAAAGTATTTTGTTGTTATGTGGCAATTGCAATTCTTTGCTGTGCATACCTTTTTATACCTTTGTTTTTTACAGAGCAATTTTTAATAAACGTAGGTGGTATAATTTATGATTTTAAGGTAACCTTTCTGCCATATGCATTGCTAACTAAGTTGGTTCTTTCTTTGTCCTTCAGGCTCCAGCCAGACTGCTGGTTATGCATTGCTAACTAAGTTGGTTCTTTCTTTGTCCTTCAGGCTCCAGCCAGACTGCTGGTGTTTTTTGCATTTCAATAAGCCATCTCAAATTCAATATGCATAGCCAGACTGCTTCTCAAAGGTAAAACCTGTTTAACAGCTCTGGCTCGCAGATCTCTGTATGGGTGACGAACTACTTTTAAGTTCACAAGAATCGTTAATGGGGGACTACGAACTGCTGTTAACATCACAAGAATTTAATTATGCTGAGTGATAAAGCGAGCAGCGCTTACTCGGGAAAAAAAAACTCGCGATTTTTGTAGCACATCCCTAGTCCCAGCGCTGTGCCCAGAAGTGACGCGACGGGATCCCTGCGTTTTTCACGTAAGTACCATAGAAAACCACCTTAAAACGGCCGTGATTTGCTATTTGCTGCCATTTTAAGGTGGTTTTCTATGGTACTTACGTGAATAACACAGTGCCGGGGTTCCGTCGCCTCACTTCCTGGCACAGTGCCGGGACCCATTGCATCACTTCTGGGTCTCCAGCGCTGCATTTTTCACGTATGTACCATAGAAAACCACCTTAAAACGGCCGCGAATAGCAAATTGCTGCTGTTTTAAGTTTGTTTTCTATGGCACTTACGTGAAAGACGCAGCGCCAGGGACCCGGAAGTACCGCTCCCAGGCTCCTCTCCGGGGAGATATGCCGAGCCGGGGAGAGGTAAGTCGGCGAGGAGCTCGGGGGGGTGAGCGGGGCGAGTTTGCCGAGCTTCCACTGCCCCCCCTCGGATTTCTCACACAACCCTACAAAGAATATCTACACATTAGGAGGTATAAATATGGAATAAATATCAGAACTATTTAATAGGAAATGCAAAATCTAGCTTACCATTTATATCTCCTTCAAACTTAAAAAACATAGTTAATAGAACTGTTTTGCTAGCTTCAAGGAACTGCACACAAAGGGGCTGATTGCACGACATGACAGCCTACCATGTGGTGAGGCTGTGGTGCATGTGTGTGTGGGGGGTGGCGGCGGCCATTTTGAATATGCAACTCCCATTTGGGGGTTGCCGTGTCATGCGAACCTGGCAAATGTGGGTTAAACAACCCTTGCATAACCCATGGTCTTTTTAGTCTAATATATCTGTTGTTCATGGATACTTTTAGAGGCAGCACATTAATATGAAGCATCCTTCTTTCTTGTTTAACCCTCGCATAACCCATGCTCACTGGGTTCACATGACATGACAACCCCAGAGTGAGTGTTGGGCATGCAACCTGGCACCCGCAGGTAGTGTGGCTCATTGTGGATTAAATAACCCACGTTGAACGTGGTGTGTTCTCCGAACCTGTTCAAAGGGTGATATCAGGGCATACATACTTCTTTTTTTCTAGAGTGTTCCACACAGAAAACATTTTAGGAAGAGCCTAATATTTCTGTTGTACACAGATACTTTTAGAAGCAGTACATTAATATGAAGCATCCTTCTTTGTTGGATTTTTTCCTAATTAAAAACTTCTTACTTTCCAACCAGCACTCAGGTAATACAAAAACAAACAAAGCCCTGAGCAATCTCAACCTTAAGCGAAGAGAGAGAGATATCCAGAGATGGAACAACTGCAAAATCAAACCAAATAGTACAAGAAAGAGGTACTTTACACATTAAGGTTGTTATGTGTACATTTTAAAGTGTAATGTATGCCTGCAGCAATCACATGCTTGTGCAGTGTTATGCTCTGTCTGAATGAACAGTACAGACTCCATTTTGAAGCAAGGACAATAAGCTGGGCACCTTCATCGACAGCTTTAGTGAGACTGGGGGTGGAGGAGGGAAGGCGCAGGAATTGTGTTAAGTCAAGTAAGACTGGTTCAAACCATTCAGTTGCTAATTCAGTTTCTAACTGACTTCCTAAAATGCATGCCCCAAAGGCTAAGGTGAGGGCAAAAACTGAGCAAAACATGAATGGGTTGAATGCTAAGAGCAATATCTGGCAAGATACCTGGACAATGACCTGCAATATGTTCCTATTCTTGCAACCAGTCTTCTTGACCCATGTTGTTAAGAGAGTTGTTAGCATTAGAGACCACCTTTTGTTAACAGGATGGAGCTAGTAGCAGGGACAGGGAGGTCTTTTGTTTCTCGCAAGCACAGACTTTTGTGAGCTTTCTGTCTTGGTCATCCCAGTTGTGATGTCATAGCCTTTGACTGAACTATATAAAAAGCCTCAGGTTTAGGCAGGGTGCCTCACCTTCCAGGAGTAAGGTGTTATGCTGCTGCTGAAATCACTCAGAGTGTCTCTTCCCAGAGGAAAGGCTCCATGCCGAAATGACGGAAGGAGTGGCTTGCCTGGACAGCTTCCTTCCTGCTGAAATAATTAGGCTCCTTGCTTGCCAGATCAAGATGCTATCACTAGGGTAATCATTTACTGCCGGAAGAGGGCTCCTTCTCATTGTTTAACCCCTCCTGCCAGCTACTGATGTAAACAACAAGCTGCCATGGGCCAACTTACAGGAGGATTCCTCCAGCAAAACGGTAAGGCTCAGATGCTTCATAAAGCAATATAGGACCAGGACAACATGGGGCATCTTTGCTGGTCCCAGGGACTCCATCCCAATCTGGATTTGCACCAGTGTGAGTGAATGTGACATTGCACAACATCATCACTGATCACAGGGCATGTCAGTTAAGGCATCAGCCTTAGCTTCCAATTTCCTGGCTTTGTGGAGATAGCCTTAACTTTGGTCATAAACTTGCAGGTTTTTTTTTATCATTGACTAGAGATATGCCTCTCACTTTAATGTTCACACAGAAGTAGTGAAGACAACAGAGAGTTGCATGCTAGGACAGATGACTGAGAAGTTTGTTTATTAAAGTTATGTGTGCTTGAAGTAGCTAGAGGAATCTAAACACTTATTCACAATCAGCAGTATACACAATGATCATTGTCTTACATGCACCATCATGGGTTTGTATGAGATATTCCTGGGAATTGTCTGAGATTCCACTAGAGATAAATCACAAGCAGGCTAACAAACAGGCCTTGCAAAATGAGAGAATGTGCAAGGGAGGTTATGAAGGAAAGATAACTGGCACCTACTGTGTCATTTCTGTTGTTAGTTTTCTATCACTGCATTTAAAGAAGCCCCTGTTTTTTGTCTCCTAAATTACTGTACCTTAAAGCAAAAAAACTCACACTCCTTCCATTATCAGTGAAATGACTCATTATAAGCCATTCTTATCTGCTGTTTTTTTTTTTGTTTTTTTTTAAAAACACTCTGTGTGCAATAGAATATGATTAAAATGACCCAGGAAAGCAAAGGAGTAACAGCAAACTGTTCAGTTCATCTTTTCCATTCTGAATGTATCTCTTCTCATTTCAGAACTACTGGTGCAGTATATAACTCCCCCCCCCCCCCCATTGAACCATAAAATGTTATAACACACACAAGTTGGTGGACAAAGCATGCTCCTTCTCTAGGAGTGAGGAACTGGTATTAAGTACAGCAGGGATTCAACATTAACAAATCCATACAACTGAACTGCTATATCTCATATTGCTATAGCTCAGAGAAGCTAGAAGCATCTAAGGAAAGGAAACCATTTACACAACTGGGAGGAATTGATGCAAACAGCAGCCACAAATGAAATGCTGAAAGCAATGAGCAAAAGCAGGAAAGTGCATGATTGCAGTAGAGTTGCCAGTGCAGGTGCCTTACAGCTTGAGTATCAACATTAAAAAAATGGAGACTGCAGGGTGGGGGGAATCATGACTGCTGGAAAAATTTGAATATATGTCAGACTGTACTATGAAGTAGAAGCTCATGAACTTGAAAGCATTAAAAAAATAAAAAACCCAGCCAGCTCTCAATATAACATTTCAAATGCTGTTTGACAACCAAATACATGTCACTTTGGGCATTTGAAGTCAGCTGCCCATATTATAGAAAAGGGAAAAAGAAGAAGAAGCAAAAGCAAGGACATTTTTCATTTGATAATTTTGAACACACATATTACATAATCACTGAATGTTGAACAAAAGCAGGGCTGGTGATCAAAAGATGAGAACTGCATTTATTATCTGTTCCATTGCACCTGGACATTTTCTGCACTTTGACAAAATTTGTTATTTAAGATTGTGATCAACAGTCGCTCCATAGGACTTCATCTTTACTAAGCAATTCATTGCTCAACTACTCTCAGATCATAGCCATCGGAGTGCTCAAATTCATACACAAAGTTCTTTTATGAATAGGGATCACATACTTCGGTAGAAAAGAGCATCAGTGCACAAGCCTTTCCTTGCAAACATTTTATGTACAGATGTATTAAAATATTTGCAGCCCACCTTTCTGTCCCACGAAGTGAGACACCCAATGCAGCTAATAAACCAAATTTAAAAACATAATGTAAACATAAAACATAACACTTAAAAAAAAAAAGCCTTGTGGGGAAAAGTATGTCATACATACATTAGTGACCTTGGGATAGATCCAAACATAGGCATACGGTACTTAGAGTAAATTCACTGAAATCAATAGGACTGAAGCTAATGAGTAAGATGCAGGGCTAATCAAGACCTGAAGCCACAGACAAGCAAACTGGACACTCTGCAGGGAAGGTGAGCTGGTTCCTTACCATCTGCCAGCCCCTTGGCCCTGTTTGTTGCCTGCTATGTGCTGGACTGTGTTGATCCTGCTATCTAGGAGAAGCTGGCATAGCTGGCAAGAGGAGGAAACCTCCCCTGGTTTGACTGAAAACATGAGTGGGCTGTGCTGGACTCTGGGGGAAGGCCTTTATTTACTGGGCCAGAAGCAGGGTGGCGATGACCCGGCAGTGACAACCCCAAAGGCGGAGATGCCAAAGGGGCATCCTTTTGGGGAAGCCACTTCAGGGGACACAAGGGCATTCTGATAAGTAATCAGATAAGGGCAAGGGCATTCTGCTCAGTAATCAATTACTGATAAGTAATCAGCTACTCAATTTTAGCAGGCCTGTACTCACACTTGGGAAACCAACAGGGCAGCATATTAGAGACACTCATTGCAACATATGGGCAAATATCCATTGTGTATTTTTACGACTTCTGCTGGGCTGGGTCTTGCATTAGAACTAGAGAGCATCAAATCTCTTAGAAGCTTAAGAAGGAGATTCACACTGCCTGAATGAACAAATAACTGCCCATTCACTTGGGAGACATAGCCCACGGACAATGTGAAACATCTAGAATAAATTTGCCTTTGGTATAGGGTTTTGTTTTAGTATGCAGTTGGACACAAAATGTGCAGTGGGGAAACATCATGCAGTTGGAAAGCTTATAGATGTGCAGTTGGAAAATGGGGGAAAATTAGGCACATGTAAGTGTTTATTAAGAACTTAACAGCAACTGTTATTTATTTACATACATTTAGTGTTATTATTACCAACACACATACACAGAACCGCAGTCTTGTTCCTACTACAGGGGAAATGAATGTAACTTGAAAATTGCCCAGCACATCAATACTTGAATATCATTATGGCTCCTACAGCTGTCAAACAGCAGCCCAGCATCTGGACTGGGGAACTGACATCTGTGGTGCAAAACCCCAATTTAAAACAATCTTCCAAGCTGTAGAGCAACTGGATCTGAATCCCTAGCACAAGACTTGTTTTTCCCCCTTTGCCTGCCCTTCTTTCTCCTGCTTTCACCTCACTTTATTAAATATGCAGACATTGCATTGTTAGAGTTGCTTGTTGTGCACAAACTGAAACAGAGGAGAAAAATATCTAAGTGGAGTAACTTCAAAATGAATAAACTGCATGAAGAAACTGCATCCCTTTGCAAATTTATTGCATAGTACATTAGCCAATTGCAAATAGGAAAATATGCGAGAGGGACCAAAGTGTCCCATTGTATCCCCCACCCCTGCAACTTCTCTAAGGAAGGAGAAAGATATCATATGAGGAATATTGACAAAAATAGCACATATGGCAATTTGTCTGGAGGTTGGGAAAGCTTTTGGAATACTACCAGGAAAGATGCCGTAGCAGCATGACTCCAGAAGTTTAAAATGCAGCAGGAGCAAGACTGGGGAAGGAAAGAAAGATCTGGTTCATAATGGGAAACAATACTTGTAAGGAGCAGTGGCAATATGTCACGGCTAAGAAAAGTGCTAATGCATTCTTATTCAGATATAATTATGAGAAAGGATTGAAGCAGGCCAGAAAATGACGGTTACACTCAAACTATTAAATACATGGATGATCACACTGACTGTGAAAGAAGAAACGTAAGCACAGTCTAAGTTGTGCCAGTAGGAAAGCATATGGCAAATGAAATATGCAAGAGTAATGCAGACTACAAAATACAATCAAAAGGAATGCCAGAAGATGTTAGGAGGATTGAGGAACAAGATTTTGAAGTTGAGTGGAGAATAATTCAGCCACTATCCAGCCTGAGTAGGATTAAAGACAGGGGGGGGGGGGAGATACCTAACAAAAAATGACTACCGTACCTGTTATTTTATTTGCTACTTTCTTTACAAAGGCTCGAACCTTGGCCTTTACAGCCAGGCTGGATGGAATATAGGCCACTCCTCAAAGTTTGCTGAGACATCTTGCCTGTTCTCAGGGCATTCTGATGAAGAACAATAAAGTCTGGTTGTAGGACTATCTAAACATGCATAGGATTGCACCCTTTGTTATTTGTTTGCCTAGAATATGTGTGCTGGATAAGATGTTTGAAACCATGGATGTCTTTGAACCCATATCTTCACTATTTCTGCATCCTGCTTCAATAAGACTTGTTCTGGAGTATTGAGGTCCCATTCACACTGCTCACTAGTGGCATGGGAAGAATTTCCCTGTGATGAGATCTGGTGCCATTGAGGTAAGTAGATGAATACTGGAACCACATGGGCATGACTTCCTACCCATTCTCTTCCTAGCTAGGAGGGATGGTGCAGTTTGGTTGGGAAGGTCCAATGTGATTGCCTCCAGCCATGTGGCTCCAGTATTCAGATGCTTAGCATTGTTGAATCTTGCTCTGGAATGACAGGGCATGTGAATGCTTTTTTGGTCTTCATGCTTGGAGCCATAGTTCAGATCCCAGTGCTGTGGCTGTCTCCCCCATGACAAAAACACAAAAAACACTAGTTCAGGCATTGTGTGTATGTGTGTGTGTGGTTTCTTAAAAACTATTTTATTATGCAGTCAACTCATACAATTAATTGACTAAGATTTCTGGAATTGGGTTTTACTTATTCTACATCTCTTATCTGAGAACTTAACACAGTTACAATCCTCTGATCCACCTGAGAATTCCAGTGACAGGCCCATCACTTTGCATAATGCAGAATATATCATGCATAACACTAGCAGTTAAAGGGATCAAGAAAATATAGTGTAAATGTGTCAAAGTAGGTGTTCTGCAAAAAATACTTTCCTGTCATTTCAAGATAAACGGCACTAATTTCATACTTTCTTCACCAGCCATCTGCTGTTAGGTGATCTGCTGCTCTTGCAGCAGATGTGAGGGGGGAAAGTAAGGATTCTAGATGCTGGAAGTGCCTTTGGCTTATATACCTGAGCGAGCTAAGAAATGCATTTCAATCCACTGTCGTGCCAATGACCTGCTAGATGGGTTACCTCAGTCGCTCTCTGCTCTCTGCTATGTGCCATTGTACATTGCTCTGATGTGCTGGAAGAAAGGGGGAAAGGGTAACAGACCATAGCACTGTGCTCAATCATTGGAGCACCCAACAGTTCTGGAAGCATAAACAAGTATGGGAAGGACTGTTATGAGGATGCCACTTTGTGAGGGCATGACTTCTGAAAAGTGGGATATAATGATTATCAGAGGCAGGATGCCTCTCAAGACAAGCTATTGGGGAACGTGAGTGGGAGGGTGCTATTGCACTCATGTCCTGCTTGTGGACTTCCCATAGGCATCTGGTTTGCCACTTGTGGGAACAGAATGCTGAACCAGAGTGCCTTTGGCCTGATTCAGCTCAGCTCTTTTTAAGTTCCTAAATATATTGAATAAAAAATTAATTAAATAAATTTAAATTTATATTATAGGAAAATGAAAAGGCAACTGTATATTTATGTAGCCTGTGGTTTTGGTGCATGATATTTTGAGGGAGTACTCAGTGGCACTGGTGTAGTTCATATATATATATATATATATATATATATATGGGTGATATCCAGTGTCACACAAACAGACTTCCTCTTCCTCTCCTCCTCCCTACAGCTCCCCAAATGTGCTCTGGAGGGTTTTGGGAGAACCTGAAGGGGGCTTGCCAAATGCCCATTCCTCCTAGGCATAGCAGTAAGGAAAAGGTACTCTTAGTGCAGAGTTAGGGGTTGTTAAGGCATCAACCACCAGTAGTCCTATCCTCTTCCTCTGCCCTCTTTCCCTGTTTGCATGTTTCAACATTCAAAGCTCTTACTGTCAAGATTTCAGAGATTCCCACCATTTGGTGAGCATCTCACTAGTATTAATTTCATAGATTTCATAGATCATAGAGTTGGAAGGGGCCTACAAGGCCATCGAGTCCAACCCCCTGCTCAATGCAGGAAACTAGAGGCGGGGTCTCCCATCCAAGTAATAACCAGGCCTGACCCTGCTTAGCTTTCCACGCTCAGACAAGCTGAGCCAATTTAATTCACAACTATACTGGGTTCTGCCCTCAGAGCTCACAAGGTAATGACACGTGGGTGATCAGCCATAGTGGGTTGTTGTGTCATGTGAACCCAGCAGTTTCTGCAGGGTAGCTAATTTTTCACCAAAAAAGTCACCCTAAGAACCCCCATGGCTTGTTTTAGGTTTGTTGATACCCATGCTGGCTTGTTGTGTTGTCTGGAGTCCCTGGACCCGGCAGGGCGATTTTACTGTGGGTTGTTGGGAACGTATAGAGAGCTGGCCAACCAGGTTGGCAAAAAAAAAAACCCAGCTTCTCCTCGCGATCTTGCTCATGCTGCCGCCATCCTCCCTCATCCTTACTCAGCTGACTGCTGCCTTTACATTTCTGTAATCCCCCCCCCATGTTACTGCTTTGCCATGACATTTGTGCATGTTTCCTGATCCTGCTCACTGCTCTATAGCCCATATCAAGATGTGACAGCTAGCAATGGAGGGAAGCAACAAGCAGGAAGTGGTGGTGGGGAGGGAGCCAAAAGCGGCTGGAGAGAAGGCCGTGGGTGTTCTTACTTTGGGAGTGGGTGTGTGCTTACTTTAGAGTAATGCAAAGCAGCCTTTTTTTCCCTTTCTTTCTTTCTTTTTTTTTAAAGAAGGGTGTTTGCTAGCTAGCACTGTAAGTGCTGAAGTGGAAGAGGGGAATACGGGATGCTTGGCTAAATGGAGAGGTGGACTTGTGCGACAGTGAAAGTCTCCGCCCCCCAAAAACGTGTTACTGCATTCATAAGGGCTCAGAAAATTAATTCCATTTGGTGGGCTGATGCAGACGGTGGAAGTTTTCCTTGGTAGCCAGCAACCCCAGCAGACCAATTGCAGAAAGGGTGCTGATATAGGGGCCAAGGCAATGAGGACTTCTGCTGCAAAGGCACCTGGGATATGTGCTGGAGCCAGCAGGAGGACTGAGGAGGAGAACAAGCCATGGCAAGCCCAATAATCTGTTGGGAGTACTGTGGGTTGTCCAGTGAACAACCAACCCATGGTGGCTTATTCACAGGGTGGCTTGACGTGCAAACCCACCCAATATCGCTGCCTGTTTCATATGGCCAGCTTCAAATTTCACTTGCCATGAAACTGGAAGATTAGCAGCTATAAAAAATAAATATGGAGGACTGGGGAGGGGAGGGGAGGAAATTCCCTCACACGTATATGTTTTGGTTAAAATTATGCTTCGGAGTGGAGGCAAGTAACTGTAGTTGTCCCATAACATTACCTTTGAACAGGAAGTACCAATTTTTGTATGTGTGCTTCTGTTTACACGAGAGTCTCATTTTGCCTGCATATAATTTTCAGCATTGTGCAGCAAACAGAGTTTTCACTGTTAGGATAAGATTCCTAATGAACACTGATATTTGTCAACATATGGAGAAAAGAACATGGTGTTGCTAATGGTGACCAAGCAAAAGAAGGCTCGTAATTGTATATGCATACAAAGATATATGGTTTAAGGGAGGTTGTAACTAAGTGGAATTGTTGAGTGCATGTTGCTTGAAGGTGGTCCAAATGTTTCAGTAATTAGATAAAGAGTGCTGATTTGTTGGTATATTTTGTTTTGCTGTTTTGTAAACATACACTTTACAGTTAACTAATAAAACTGGTCCTATGTACACTTACTTGGAAGTAAGTCCCATTGAACTTAGTGATGCTTAACTTCTGAGTAAACATGTACAGTATGTGATTGAACTATAACAAGTGGCTTATTTGTTTCCAGTAATGTTCTTTGCACTTTCTTTTCTTTCTATTTGGCAAAGCAATCTATAACAGAAACATTTGTGAACAGAACAGACTTAGATATTATGCCAGTGCTTTCTCATCTGCACTGCACTGGCTGCCAGTCTGTTTCCAGGCCCAATTCAAAGTGCTGGTACTAACATTCAAAGCCCTAAACGGCTTGGGGCCAGGGTATCTGAAGGATCGTCTCCTCCCATATGTACCTGCCTGGACACTAAGATCTTCTTCAGCAGTCCTTCTCCTAGAGCCCCTGCCAAATGAAGTGAGGCAGGTGGCTACCAGAAGGAGGGCCTTTTCTGCTGTGGCACCCCGGTTGTGGAATGAGCTCCTCAAAGAGGCTCGCCTGGCGCCTACATTGTACGCTTTTCGGCGTCAGGTGAAGACCTTTCTATTCTCCCAGGCATTTTAATCATTTTAATCTTGTAGTTGTTTTTACCTCTGTATACTGTAATTTGAACTGCTGCTGCTAGCTCTGCTGTTTGTTTTTTAATCTGTGGTTTTAATGTTTTTTAATCTGTGGTTTTAAATCTTATATTTATATTATATTGTATTTTATAGTTTTAACTGTGGTAAACCGCACAGAGAGCTTCAGCTATTGGGCGGTATAAAAATGTATTAAATAAATAAATAAATAAATATTAAATTCAAAGTTCAGAGGGTACTCAGCTTTACAATGTTCAGTGCATTTCCTCAACGAACCTTTTACTATAGTAGTTTTGCTGTCTGCTCTCCTTGTTTAAAACCTGCTGACTTATGTTCCTAGTTTAACTGACACTAAGCCAGAGTCCCCCAGTTCGGATATAATGAGGAACTCTGGCTTAATATAAGCCAGGAACTTTGCACTGAAACTGGTGCACAACAGAAGCGGGGAGAGGAGGGACAAGGGAGCAGTACTTGGCTCTGACGCTCATTCCTGGCTTCAGACATAAACCATGGCTCATGAAGCCTTGAACAGTTGCCTGAACTGGGCCAGTACATCTGCCAATCTGTAAAAAACCCCACACACGTTGAACTGACTTGTGAGGCGCTGGTTTGGTTGTGAATTGAGTAAGTACGGCAGATGACATTCAAATCTGGGCAATTTTGAAAGAAAAAAAAATTGGCAGCAATATTCTAATTTATATGCAAATGTTTCCAAACGCATCATGTTCAGATCAGTTTACTTTTATTCATGTTTATTTTCTTTTTTACAGCAATGAATATTCACATATATCACATCCACACTTCCCGAGTGGTGTGTGGTATAGGGGAGGGGTATGGCTGCCAGTGGAATATTGGAAACCACCGTTTTGGGCAAGTGCAAGAGTCTTCCGCTCATCCAAAGGGCCCTATCAATCCGTTTTGTTTCTTCTGCCATTTACAGATGGGACTGGTGCATGTGTTTGGCAAATATACACATGGCTCACTGGTGGTTTTACTTCTGCTATATTGGAAGTTCCCATCCCAGCCACGTGTACCAATTGTCTTGAGTCCTTTGAGCAGCTGTTTGTGTTTATCAAGGAGTCAGCATAGAGCAACTTTAATGTTCAGTCAGCACCTGACACAGGATCATCTGCAAATATCTGTAGACTAGACTCACATCCCATACAATTTTTGCTTTTTCAAAGACCCAAATTTCCACTTACACTTGTTCTGACAGGAACAAAACAACCTTTGAAATATTACTTTTCATAGCAATGTTAGCATCAGCAGCAACAAAAAGTTTTAAGGACAATGTAAATGCCCGTGCCACTTTTCCAGCACAGTGCTTCAGGCCAAGTCTAATTCCTATGAAATCAGTACCAGAGCAAAGTCAGGGTGACTGTAAATGAGATCATGAACAACTTGGATCGGAGACATTAATTATCAACACTCCATTTCCAACCTGTGGCTTGACTGCTATTCACAAACAACTCTATCTGCTGCCATTCATGCTAGTTTATGCTGCCAGTTTCAAGATTGAAGCACGGCCCTGTAATTCTTATTATATCTATTATGTAAACTTTAAGTAGCTCAGTGGAGGAAATGTGGGGGGGGGAGTGATGCTAATTACTCCCTGCTTATGACTGTTGTAAAGGAGCAGTCCCCCCTCCCCCTCAATGTAATAGAGCTTTATTGGCAGAATCAGGAGAATTTGAAAAATAAGGGTCTGCCACCACCAGTCACACAAATGATTTGCTTTCAACTTCTTTAGGAAAAGCAAGGAGTTTATCTTTTATGTGTCAGCGCTGGCCAATTCCATTTGTTAATCGAACCTCTGTGGCTTAATCTGAGTAATGGTACCACTTGAGCTGACATGTGGTTTGGAATAAACTTCACAAATCACCATCCATTCAACCCATTGTCCAGTAGGCCAGCATTGTTGGAAAGTACAGAGCTCACATAGTGGGTTTCTACTTATGAATTGCCCAAAAAAGAGGAGAAGGGGCCCGCGGCCTCTGCCATCCCACCATTAGGCCTCCAGAGTTTCCCTCTGTTTGGTTTGGCATATGCACAGGGACATGAGCGGAGGCTGGGCCTGGCCACGGGGGATGCTTACAAGGCCGATGCAATGCCCACCCATCTGTGCCCTGACAGGGCCTGTCTCTCCCCTCAACCCCGCACCCTGGAAGGGCAGGGGAAGCTAGGCGGCCGCTGGAATTATGGAGCAAATGGCTGCGCTTGGAGGCTGCCCTCTGGCAATCAGCCCAGGCCTTTCCTGGGCATCTCGCTGGTGGGTGGGTGGGTGGACAGGCAGGGAAATCCCGTCAGTGCACCACTGCCCAGGTCCTCATGCTCCTCCATCCTGAGCCCTCATGATCCTCTTTCTCGGGGTTCTGCGTCACCCATCCCATCCTCATCCCATCCACCCTGTGAACAAGGAAGTGGTGACGGTGAGGGGGGCAGTCCAGGTAGGACAGAGGGGGGAACCTGGTGGGTGGTCTCCTCTCCATGCCCCAAACCTATAAACCTTTCGCAGGTTCACCTACAGAAACCTTATTATGACTTTTACTTCCTCTAGACAGTCAGGTTAAACCAGGCCTGTGGCTCACGCTGGCTCAGCTTGTCTGAGTGTGGAAAACTAAGCAGGGTCAGTCCTGGTTATTACTTGGATGGGAAACCCCTCCTCTAGTTTCCTGCATTGAGCAGGGGGTTGGACTCGATGGCCTTATAGGCCCCTTCCAACTCTATGATCTATAAAAGTCTATCTTCTCAGCACTCTGCAGGGCTGTGGCCAACCTTGGAAGTCAGCACTCATTGTCATGTATTCACTCTAGAATTACCACAGTTATCCAAATAATGGTTGGAACGACCAAAGGAACCATAAGTGATTTAATGAACCACTTGCAGTTTCATTGTAATGCCCATGGGTACTTAGACATGTGTGGCTTAATCTTTGTGACAAGCATATGCTACTGGAACCTGGTCAACTGGTAGCCACACAGCTCTGAGGCTGCTGCTGGCAAACAGACTGGCCCTGCTGGGATAAGGACCCCAGCCTGTGGCCAGCAGCAGGGAGGAGCCTGCCAATCTCCTAATGCTGGGAGAAGGAGCCCCACAGCATGGCACTTGCTCAGGGGCTGGGCATCCAGAATTGCCCCATGTGGGACACAGTATGGAAGAATCGCGGTAGCTAGAGAAGCAAGCACTCTGGAGGCAGGGAGACAAGAATGGTTTCAGACCCACACAGCTTCCTCTGGATACATGGTCCCCTGCGCCCTCTCCACAAGGGTCACCCAGCACAGTTCAGATGAATGGAGCAGAGGCAGGCAGACCACCACAGCTTAGTGGGGTGGGCAGCAGAGCCCCATATAGGGTGAGGAACACTAGCTTGGGTGCTCACAGGAGCAGCAAGGCATCCACTCCACCTGAACACCAAACCGGAGGACACAACACAACCCTTGGGGCACAAATCAATTGGCAACCAAGTGAATGCAGGACTAGAACCACTGCGGCGGCATCCCCACCTTCCTCCCACAAAGAAAGGCAGCTGTGGATGAAGGCAGAGGGGCCACTCCAGGGTTCTCGAGTCCTGGAGCTGTGGAGGGTGCCTGCTGTGTGCATCCCCCACCTCTCCTTCCCCAGCCATGTGTGCACAGCACCATGCAAAGGCGAGGCTGCTCACCACTTCCCTCATGCCTGCCCCTGCTGGTGGGTCTCACCAGGCAAGGGAGCACAGGTGGGTTGCTCACGGTTCTCAGAGGGTCCTGAAATCCCATTACCAGAAATCTCCGTGGGAACCTATGGTTGGTTGAGATTCCCGGGGCAGCCGATGGAGGGCCCTTGTACAACATGACCAAGAGAGCCCAAATCAATCAGTGACCAAGTGAGTACAGGGCCAGACCCACCACAGGGTCATCCCCGCCCTCCTCCTGCAAAGAAAGGCAGCCATGGCTGCAGGCAGAGGGGCCACTCGCGTGCTCTTGGGTCCTGGAGCTGGACTGGTGCCTGCTGTGGGCTTCCTCCATCTTTCCTTCCCCATCCACGTGGGTCCAGCACCAAGCAAAGGTGAGGCTGCTTACTGCTTCTCCAAGGGGGACTGCTCACGTGCATCTCGCCTGCCCCTGCTGGTGGGCCATGCCGGGCTGGGGAGCATGGTTGGCTTGCTCATGGTTCTCAGAGGGTCCTGAAAACCCTGTTGCCAGAAATCTCTATCTGAGCCTCTAGTTGATGGGTGACTATGGCGAGGGTGGGGACAGACTGTGAGTTGACAACTGGTCGATTTGAAAGTGTGTTTGCCTTCATGGGATTCCAGATTGGAGAAGTTCAGTGAATCCGTCCCCTGGAAGACTTTCACGGACAACAGGTCTACTCATGGCAGTGCATGGGAAGTAGGCCAGGCTCCCCGTGGGCACTTGGAAGGTTTTTCAAGTGCTTTTTCCGTGGACAACTGGTCTACCCAATGCAGTGCATGGCACACCTGGAGCCATTCCTGGGGAGCCAAACCGCCCCAGTGATAAGGAGGCCTGCTGCCATTCTCGGCCAGCCTGCCCACCACAGGTGCCCTGGAGGCCTGCAGCCATTCTTCATAGAATCATAGAATAGTAGAGTTGGAAGGGGCCTACAAGGCCATCGAGTCCAACCCCCTGCTCAATGCAGGAATCCAAGTCAAAGCATCCCTGACAGATGGCTGTCCAGCTGCACTCTGAATGCCTTCTTGGCTGGCCCCACCACCAAACAGGCCTGCAGCCATTCCCGGGTGGCTCAGCTGATCCATCCCTTGAAGGACTTTTTCGCAGACAACTGGTCGACCCAATGCAGTGTGTGTGTGGGTAGTAGACCAGACCTCCCGTTGGCACTTGGAAGGATTTTTGAGCACTTTCCCCATGGACAACCTGTCTACCCACTGCAGTGCATGGCACACCTAGAGCCATTCCCGGGGAGTGGTACCACCTAGGTGACAAGGACTGCTGCCATTCTCAGCCAGCCTGCTGTCCTGAAACTCAATTCAGGGACCCCACCAGCCTCACTCCCTTGAATGCCTGCCTGGTGTCAGGAAGCCTCCCATTTGAGTACAACTAGTACTATTACATCCTATCTATCTATCTATCAACCTACCTACCTAATGAAAACCACCCACCTTTATTGAACATATATATTCAGATATGTTCAAAAACTCACCACCCTTCAAGTGACATCACCCCAACCCCACCCCAGTGACCCTACCATGAGCTGCTACTGGATTACTGGCATTACTGAAGGACAGAAAAATCAAGATTGCCCACCTCCATACTCACACTGTTCTGGAAACACACGATATCAGAACAGCCATTTCCTAGGTGATAAGGAGTTATATTTTGTTAAAATATATACATATGCTGGGTGCCTCATAATGATCGGTAAGGAATAATATGGTGGTTTTTTTACCTTTGAAAATAGGTGACTAGCACAAATCAACATCTTCCCCCTGCTCCCTGAAAAAATACACTTGACAAAGTCACAGCTTCCAATATAGCCATATATGCTATCAAATCTCTAAAACTGGAAATGCTATAAAATCTCTAAAACTGGAATATGCCAAAAATGTAATTTAAATGGGGTGAAAGTCCAAAGTTAAAGAATATGCCATTCTTGGATGCTGCTACAATGTTTATCATTAGAAATATTATTTAAATTTTGAGATTGCCTCTTCCCAAGAATAAAAAATTAAATGGCTTAAATATAGACCCTAAATATAGGTCCCGATCTGAGGTTGCCTGTACCTAGCCCCAGTAAGAAATTTTGAATAGCAGCCCTGATCAGCTGTTTGGCAGGGAGGGAGTGTGTGTGTGTGGGGGGGGAGAACTCTGCCCTCCAACCCACATTCAAAACCTCTACCTGAGCCTTGGGTGGAATGTGCGCAGTTACAGATGCAGTTCCCCATTCAAATGTGGAAACCTGCTTCTGTGCACAACTGGTCCCTAGCTGGATCAGAATGAGAGGGTTTTTGGATACAGAAATACAGACATTGCCAACAAGAAATGTATTCCCATGTAAGACTGCCCAACTACTCTGCTGCAATGTGGAAAGTCACCATTCCTGGACATCAGTCGTGATGAAAGCTTGAAAATGGTCTTGAAAAAGTGGATGCAAAAACATCTCAACTGACCATAATTTAAAATACAAGAACTTGTGAAATGATGGCCCATGGTCAAGATACTGGAATGACAGGTCTCCCAATTCATACTAAGTGAGCACATAATGTGAAATCATTTCAAGAAGGTGGCATAACAAAGATGCTCTATGCACTGAAGAAGAGCATGGCTGAGAAATAAAATAAGCAATAGTGGAAAAGGCTGGAAAAAAGAGCACAAGCTCCAGCACACCAAAGCCTTTCGTTATGGAGTGATTGAATGTTCTTCTGTTTGAAACAGGATGAAGAGTTTTCAAACAGGTATGTACAATTTAGCCTCCTCTCTCTCTGGTTTGCCATCTTGGGCTCCCTCAGGTCCTGGTACTTTAGGCACTTTGTTTCCACAGCCACCTCACTCTTAATCCAATGTTCTTTCTGTCACTGTTTTATTTAATTATTTTAAAAAGTAAACCTGCCATTCATTTCAAAGAACTCTCAGAGCAGTATACATTAGAGCAAGGCTTAAAACATAGTCCTTCACACACACCCCAGCAGTTTAAAATGATAAAGATAATAAAAATTTTGAAAACAGTAACACAGACATACTTAAAATTATTTATAAATTATTTATTATTGACATTTATATACTGACTTATCTGCTACAAAATGAGTCCAGATAATTAGTTTTATCCAGAATTCCAGATGCCCCTGGAGTTTATTTTATTATTTTATTTTATTTATTATATTTATACCCCACCTTTTTTCCTGAAAGGAACCCAAGGCAGCTTACATAGTCCCTCCTCCTCCTCCTCCTCCTCTCCATTTTATCCTCACAACAACCCTGTGAGGTAGGTTAGGCTGAGAGTCAGTGACTGGCCCAAAGTCACCCAGTGAGTTTCATGGCCAAGCGGGGACTAGAACCCAGATCTCCCGAGTCCCAGTCCAACACTCTCACCACTACGCCACACTGGCAATACCATGACCTTCTCAATCACCTTAGTCAAGAATGGTACATTTGAGACTGGCCTACAGATAGACAGATCTTCTGGGTCAATGAAAGGTTTGTTTAATAAAGGTCTTATTATTGCTTTTTTTTATTCAAGAGGGAACAACCTCCCTCCCACAAAGAGGCATTAATCACTTCCCTTAGCCATGACATCAGTCCAACAGTGGCCGATTTAATCTGCCTGCCAAGAAGGGCAAGGGTCAAGTGCCCAAGTGGCGGTCCTCACCACTTTAGATACCCTGCCTGTCCACATCCTTGAGATCCAAAAGCTGAAAAGAATCCAAAACAACTCAACAAGTGGTTGCTGAGGTTTCATCACCCTGACCTGCCCCAGTATTGGTGTCCAAGACAAAGCGAATCTGAGCAACTTTATCTGCAAAGAATGAAGCAAATTGTTCAGAGCGAGCCACCAACTGTCCCAGCTCCCCCTCTTCAGCATCCTGGTGAAGGAGGCCTTGCACAGTATGGAAAAGCATCGCTGGTCTATTCTGTGTGAATGCAATATTGTCAGAAATGTGAGCTTTCTTTGCTGCTCTCACCATGTTCTTTAACCTGTTTATGGTTGGATTCATCCTGAGTTCTTCTCCAATGGTGCACTAGCCAACATCCCTCCTGTTTCATTGCCTTCAATTACCTGATAAACAGGGAGCTGGTCTGACACTGTCAGGAAGGAGAGGGCAGTTAGGACTGATAGTGTCAGTGGCATGGACCATTTCTGTATTCCACACATCAGCCAAGCCTTCAACAGTACCACCGACACACGAGGCAGGAAAATCCATCTTCTTTCCCATCCCTAGATTCCTTCTTCTCTCCCTTCCCTAGTTCTCAGTTTACTGCTTTACCTTTCCTTCAATCTCTGGGCCTCCTGCCAGTGACTTAACTTGCTCAACTTCCCCTTCCACAGGTGATTTAGGAGCCTGATATTTTGCTGCTGCAAAGGTCTAGCTCTCCTGTTCATATCTCAAAAAAGTCTACAGTCGACATTCAAATAAGAAATCTTAATTTACAAGGAGCACTTAGATAGCTTTTTTTTTTTAAGCCTACCTTTTGGTCAATGAGTCTTGTGACACCTTAAAGACTAACATTTATTCTGGCATAAATTTTGTGGACTATAGCTTTGCCAGATTAAATTTGTTAGTCTTTAAGGTGTCACAAGCCTCTACAGCGCTTTTGTTCAACAGACTAATGCAGCTGCCCTCTGGCAACTGTTACTTTTGGTCAATCTTTGCAAAGATATTGGCAAACCTCTATAGTAGTGGTGGGCAACTTGTTGAGAGAGAGCCATTTTTGCCCCCTGGACTCCCGCTCTGGGCTACAGTCTGTGGGGTAGCCAAAAAAAAGCCAAAACTACAAGTTTGCTGCCAAAATTTGGCAGCAAACTGCTCCATAGCACTACAGAGTGTGACAATGGTTACATTTCACTTGTTTCCAAGCTAAATATAACCCTTTGGAGGCTCTGTAGTGGCTACAGAGCATGCAAAGGGCCAGTTTTAGCTTGCAAACAAGCTAAACGTGGCCATTTGGGTGCTCTGTAGCTGCTAGAGACACCATTTTTCCCCTGGATTTTTTAAAAGGGGGGCAATGGGGAGTGACAGGGTACATAGGTGGCAGTGGGGGATAGCAGGGGCTGCATGCAGCCCGTGGGCTGCGTGTTGCCCACCCCTGTTCTATAGTCTGCCAGTGATTGATATGTTGGTTTAGGGCTGGCACAAAGTTTGAGGGGGGCCATGGCCATGTATCCTCCAGGCACCCCTAAAGCCACCCTGTTGCCTACTCAGGTAAGCTTACCTGGAAGTAGTGGATTGCAGTGGGGAATGACATCCCTTTTAGTTTCTAAAAACATTTTTATGAGGGCAGAGGGGTGGCAGTGCTCAACCTGGTGCTGTGGAGAGAAGCACTGTGTGATGCTGCAGCTGCTGCCATCCACATTCCAGCCCAGAGGCATGCTGGGAAGATGAATGGTGGCTTCTTTTCATAGCACCAGACTGAGTGCTGCTGCCCTGTCGCCCTAGCAAAAATGGCGGTGGTGGGAGGGGATGGCAGCAACCAGTGTCAGCTCTGGGGGCTCTCATAGGCCCAAGCATTTCCATCACTATGCCAGATGTTGTTGCTGGACCTGTTTTGGTCAAAGAATTATAATGCATCTGCAAAAGATATTGAAGTGCATTTTGTCCCTCTGGTAAAGGCTATAATTAACCATGAAGTTTGGAACATGCCTATTATTCATAGTATAGCTCAATGGTAGAGCAAGTACTTTGCCTGAGAAAGGTGCCAGGTTCAATCCTGGCATAACTGAGTAGGGCTGCAAAAGACCACTGTCTGAGAGTCGCTGCCAATCAGTCGCTACCAAACTGAGCTAGAGAGACCAAACCTCTGACTTGGTATATGACAGCTCCCTATGGTGCATCTAAGCAGATTTTTATTGTATCTCTGGAAGTAACACAATTACATAATGTTTGTCACTAGAAGCTAAAATTATGGAAGGTGAAAAGAAAGATGCATTTTGTTAATTCACAGAAGAGTTTTCTATGTATGAACATGGACACAACAGCTGATCTGAAAAGACAGGCAAATTCACATGGTAGGAGAAGGTCCTTCAAGTAGCCAGTTTAGTGCTTTAAAGGTGACAATGAGCACCTTGAATTGCACTAGGAGATGAAATGGTAGGCAGTGCAGCTGATATATAAATGATATATGAAGACAGCATTTTGCCTTTTATCAAAATTCTAGGAACAGGATTGCACTAGTTGGAGTTTCTGAGTGGTTTTCAGAGGCAGCCCCACAAAGCATGTTACAGTAGTCCAATCAAGATGTAGCTAATGCATGTAAGGACCATGGTGAGATTGGAGTGTACCAGAAATGGACACAGCTGGTGCATCAGCCAACACCTGATAATCTAAGAATAAGGCCAAGTCCAGGAGAACACCCATGCTACAAACCAGATCTTTTAACCAAGTGCAACCCAATCTAGAAATGGCTGGCATTCTATCCCTGGACTTGTAGGCTTCGTAGCCAATAGCACCTCTGTCTTGTCTGGACTTCATTTCAGTTAAATTCGTCCAGTCCATCACTGATCCCAAACACCAATTCAGAACCTCCCCAGAATATGATGGGAAGGAGATATAGACCTAAACATCATTAGCATACTGGTGAAAATCCACTCCCCATCTCTGGACTTCTCCCGGTGGTTTTATGTGGATGTTGAAAAGCATAAGGGACAAAATTGAACTCTGTGGGACCCCATAGACCAAAGGCCAAGAGGATGACCATGAGTCCCTCAGCACCACCTTCTGAAACCTACCCATAAGGAAGGGGTGAGGAGACAAAATGGTCTCCTCATCCCACTAAGGTGGCCCAGAAGAATACCTGCGGAGAGATCCAGCAGAACGGACAGGCATACACTCCCTCTGTCTAGCTCCAGGCAATAATCTACCAGGGTGACCAAGACAGTTTCCATCCCAAAACCAGGCCTGAAGCCAGACTAAAGTGGATCCAGATAATGAATTTCATCCAGGAATTCTAGAAGTTGGGTCACCACTATGCACACAAGCACATTACCCAGAAATGGGATGTTTAACGCTGTCTCATAATTATTTAAAACAGGCTGAAATAGGAAAAAAAAACAAACCCATGTAACGGAGAGTTGACCATTTCTACCACCCTATCAGCCAGTCCATCTCTGGCTGTTTGCACTTTAGGCCACTTCACCCATTACATTTGTTTTTTAAAAAAGTTTTTAGTATACTCCTATAAATTAAAAATTAAAATGTGAATGAGACATGCTCAGGGAGCTGAGACTGACTGCAGATTCGTGTAGAGTGTGCACTGGTTAGGAGACCCAGGTTTGCCTCCATGCTGTGTATGGAATTACCGTTACTCTTCCCACTTGAACTAATCTCTTTCTCCTCCTTCTCCTTCTCCTTCTTCATCTGGCATAAGCCTGCTGAAATGTGTGGTAGGATTTCAGACAGCATTTCCCAGGTGACTTGTAGCTTAATAAAGAACCTCCACCCAGGAAATGATTGAACATTTATTCATTTTTCTTGCTCCAGAATCATCATCTTTAGATTTGATAGAACAGACTCCCCATTTTGGTCTACTGAACAAGATCAAAGTTTACAGTGATCTATTCCGCATTCCTTTGAAAAGCTAATCTGAATCATTATGCTTCAGACAGCTTGTCTCCTGGAAGGCTTTTCTTTAATGAACCATTATTTTACATAGTTGAAAATCTATTCAACTAAAATCAAACATTTTGCAATTTTACAGCTGGTCTAATTAAGGAGACATTGTCAGGTCAATTTAGGACTAAATGCAGTTTGTGTGGGTTTTAAAAAAATCTTTGGCATAAATATTTCTGGACCCCGTGTTGAGAGAGGAGAAGGTGGGGGGTCAGCCTCAATGCATTCACAGAAAGCCTGTGTTTACTATACCTTTTCCAAAGAAAGCTAGGGCTCATTCAGCATGCTTCTGCTTCCTTCAAAATCATCAAAAGCAACTTTTTATTAGAGGCCTGCAACTAAATACCTACACACAAAACACATCGTGATCAATTGGCTGCAAAATAATCTTCATGGTGTGCCTGTCATTTATCTTCCTGTCTCTCACACACAGTCCTCTATCCCACTCTTACCCTGACCACAGATCTCACTGTCCCACAATAACCTAGTCCTAGCTCTGCTTCCCCCAACTCGCTTAATCATCCACAGATTCTTCCCACAACTTCTCTCCTCTTTCATTCATCTCCATTCTCTATCCCAGTCTCTTTCTTTCTCCTTTTTGTTCCTTTTTGCACATGCATCCTTCCTCCCTGCTGCTAAGTGCAGTTTTGTAGCAAGACCTTGCTGCCTCAAGTGCAGTACAATATAAGAGTTACCTTGTCAGAGTGGCTACCAGGGTTTCCCTATCTGATTATAAAAGACAGCTGGTAAGGAAAGGGGGGGGGAGTAACAGAGGGCTGATCCTGATCATTCGTGAACTGTTTTCTAAATACCTTTTAGTCTTAACCAGTGGTGTAGAGCCAGGGCTTACAGGAATGCAGTGCTGCTGGCACTTTTTTTTATTAGCATGGATGCTGACATCATCAGCCACCCCCACCCCCCAGACTTCCCTGTTCCCTCTGAGAGTAGCTGCAATCCTCACAGTGGCTTGGATTTTCCCAACAGCAATATATTGTCCCCTTTTGTAATGCCAAGTATTTTGCAGTGGCCTGGTCTGAGTCTGAAATAGGCAATTAAGACCCAATAGTTTTACAAAAGACCTGCTCCTGGTGGAGATGAAAACTGCCAGAACTGGTGTGTTGATATAGATCACCACAGCTGCCTGAATTTTTGGACTCTCCTTCGGGGGCGTGGCTATGGCGACAGTCATGATGAGTGCCTGCCACTATTAACATTTTAGTGTTAAAAAGCCCAACAACCACGTCAACCGTTTGTGTAGGCATCCTGACCATTGTATCAACCTTGACTTCCCCAGATTTTTCTGAGCTGCTACAGCAATATAGTCGCCTCACTGCAGCTGTTTACCTACCTAAGTTCATAACCAGAGAATGGTGGTTATTCCACCCTAATTAAATGAAAGTACAAAAGTGTTATGTATGTGGCATTTATCTCCTAACTGACTTTCAGTATGCATTTACCTCCTCTTATGAGGATTCCTGATGTTCCCCAGACCATTAAAATAAATGAGTTTGTGCCGGATATAATTTAGTCAAGTGATAAGTGAAATGTTTAATGACGATCACCTCAATCCAGCTAAGGAGATCTGTGCTGCACAGAAGCCGATTTATGCATACCGCTCATATGATGGATTGGGAACCACTGGTGTATACGAGATGTGTAATCATAATCAAATGATCCAACTCCACTTCAGAGGAAAGGATACAGTTTATACATTTTATCTGCATTGTGTTGTTTTGAATGAGATAAGCATACTGATATGCTTTTGTTTGCATGCACATCCTCACCCATATTTTCATGCAATTTGGTGCACATTAATACATTTTCAAGCACACCTAGACCCGTATTATTGCAAAAACTTGTAAATAGCCTGTCCAGGCATGCCTAGCATATGGATGCGTGAATCAGCAAAACTCAACCCTGTCAAGGTTCTCCAGTTTTCACCTCGAAGCATATGCTGCCTCATATCTGCATCAGGTTGCGGGCTTTGTTTTTTCCTTTTTGCATGAAAATCCATGCATATTTTCATGCAAATCTCTCCAAATGTATGCATTTTTAAAATTGTACACATTTTTCTCCCACTGATTAAAGTGTATCTATGTGCATTTTTTAAATGTAGACATTTTCCCATGTACAATTTTCATATGCAGGCATTTTTCAAACACATTTTTTTTGTGTGTGGCACGAATTGCATTTGAAGCTTGGAAATGTACAGACTTGCATCACAGTTTGCATTTTAGTCTGCATTCTGTTCTAGGAGGTGGGAATTGAGCAGATTCTGGTAAAAAAAAAATGAACAGAAATGAATTTCTCAACTGGATTGAGTAAAAAATAATAGGTGAGGCCTTGTGGTAATTCACAGTGATAGATAGGGAGGGGGCAGAGACATGGAACTCTATCCGCTCCCTTCATCCCAAATTCACTGTTCCAGCTGGGCAGTCATTAGGAGGGAAGCTAGTGTGCAATTGGTCCACAGATGTGGTCTCAGTATTCATCCACTTAGCTCAGTGGCATGGGATCTCATCTCTGGGAAATTCCTCCCAGCGGGAGGACCCTTGATACTGTAGACTGAACGGCTCTCTGGACTATCCTAATGAAAATTGGATGCCCCAATACATTTGTGAATATCTTGCGACTTCTCCATGACAACATGACGGCAACGGTTTTGGACAACGACAGCTCTCATGGTGCTCCATTTAAAGTGGGATCAGGTGTTAAACAGGGATGTATTATCGCCCCAACATTATTTGCTATTTTCATCGCCATGATTTTACATCTTGTCGAGGGGAAACTTCCCACTGGTGTGGGAATTATATATCGAACAGATGGAAAGCTTTTTAATCTCAGCAGGCTGAAAGCAAAAAGTAAGGTAATTACAACCTCCGTTGTGGAACTTCAGTCATCATCATCATCATCATCATCATCATCATCATCATCATCATCAGGCGATCACTCATGACTGAGTAAGATTGTCCTCCAGGATAAAAATTTACAAAAAAGGAGATTTTAAAAGGAGGAAATTCTAAAGAAAATTGTGTAGACTCTAGTGATGGGTCCGTAAGTGACTGTGGAGGCCAATTCTAGATCCACACAGCTTCCCACAGTGAGGACACAGGTTACCAGCTGGAAGATGGTCCTGTAAAGGATTCATTTGACGTGCTTTTCGCTTAGCATGTTTCTCCCTTTCACCTTGCACTCGGGCTTCTTCAAAGTCCATAGAAGCTTTGTGAAAGGCCAACCTCCAGTTAGATCGTTCATGTAAAAGTAAAGCTGCCTGCTGGGGCGGTGACCTCTTTGGATCTGTGACAGTGGCGTGCAGTGGCGATCGCCACCACTGACTTGTGAGAAAGTGCTGGTGATCCTGGCTCTGCTGCCCCGCACCAACCCCGTGAGTCGAAAGGGCTTATGTAGGTGGCATGGGGTGGTTGGTCTACTCGCAAGTCAGCCAACCTGATCCCAGCTCGGGCACCACGAGCCAAAGGGGCTCACATCGGAGGCATGGGGGTGGAGATTGGGTTGATCTACTTGTGAGTTGGCCAACCCGATCCCAGCTCTGCCACCCCCAAACTGCTGCTGTGAGCCGAAAGACTGTGTGTCGGTGGCGTGGGGTGGGCATCACTCTAGCCAGCTTGACAGCCAGGTCAAGTGATGTGTGCTCCCCTGTCCCCCTGCTCTCTGCCACCGCAGTGGCGGGGAGCAGGGGGAAACCTCTATGGCCCCACAGGGTCCCCTGGGATACCCGTGGGAGGACCAAGAGGGGAGGAGGTGGACAAAGACCCACGATGGGCCCAACTGTCTGTCATCATGGCCCCTCGGGCAGACAACCCACACTATGTGGCTTGTGCTGCAGTGTGGGTTGTTGTGTTGTGCAAACCCACCCTGTGTGTTGATTGCTTGTCTCTCCACTATTACCTTCACCACCCTCCTTTCCTGCATTCAAGCAAAACTCGCAAGGTGGGCAATTTCAGGAGGTCTGGGAGCCTTTTGGAGCTCCATAGCAGCTCCTTTTGCTATTTTGTTTGAGTTTTTGAAAAATCCCCCCTGAATTTTTGGGTGGTGGTGGTAGTGGTGGTGCTGGAGGCCACACTGGAGAGCTGCGGGGGCTGCATCTTGCCCACCCTGGTAATACATCCAATTGCATGTAGAGTTCTACTCGCATTCAAGCAAACGCGAGTAGAAGTTGAGAGCCAGTGTGGCGTAGTGGTTAGAGTGTTGGACTGGGACTCGGGAGATCCGGGGTCTAGTCCTCACTCGGCCATGAAACTCACTGGGTGACTTTGGGCCAGTCACTGACTCTCAGCCTAACCTACCTCACAGGGTTGTTGTGAGGATAAAATGGAGAGCAGGAGGAGGATTATGTAAGCTGCCTTGGGTTCCTTGCAGGAAAAAAAGGCGAGGTATAAATATAATACGGTACATAAATAATTAAAGAAGTCCCTTTCAGAACTTGCAGATTACACAACGAAGTCTGAATTAAGGGGGCAGGACCAGTGTGCCCAGAGATGTGGGGCAAGGCCAGCATGCACAGCCATGGTCCTCCACCCACTTTAAGCCCTCACACATTCAGGTGTGTTGTTAATTTCTGTCAGGAAATATTTACACGAATTATCATGGTACTGGAGATGTGATGAATATAAGAACCACTGTAAATGGTTCTTTAAGAACCAAGTATTCTATTTTCACCATCTTTTGCTTTGTATATTCTTTTATTTTACCCACACTTGGAAAAAGCACTTGATTCATCTAGTACTGTGGTCAGAGTCACACACACATAAAAAATGAGACAATGACTAATTCAAAAGTATAAATCTGTATTGTTGTTTATATAAAATAGATACTTATAACTATACATGGATAGTATCTGGGTTTGTAATGATCTCTAGTGTGGATTCATATGGGCATTTACAGACGTAATACTTTACATATGTATTTTTTCTTTTAAGCCTTTTTAAAAAAAGTCTAAACCTCTTGGAAGCATGAATAAAACAAATTCTGAATCGTTAACATCTCCCTATTTTAACTGATTCATCAAGCTAGCACATGTGGTGTTGTTAAATTAGGGTTTTTACCAGGGCTTTTTTTCTCAGAGAAAAGGTGGTGGAACTCACCCCCCCTCCCCTGGCCACGCCCCTACCCACCCCTAGGACCGCCCCCTAAAACCGCCCCTTTAGAGAACAGGGATGCAAGTAAAATTTGGGGGGGCTATAAAAGTAAATGTATGGAATTAAATAAAAAGCAATGCAGTAAAATGTGCAAAAAAATTGGAATACTTACCAAAAGTAAGCTCAGAGACATTTCCTTTTTGAAAGGTGTTTATTTATAAGTTTTGCAGTTACACATATTAATCACAGTTTAGTAAAGTGAATACATGAAAAGAAAGGGGGGGATAACAGGGGACCAATTACACATTGCCTAAGCAAATATATCTGGGGGCCTTAGCGACCCAGTAAAATCAATGACATGTCTTAGTAGGCACATATACCATCCCAGAGCCCTGGGAAAATATCTCCTTTCCCCCCCCAACGGGGGGGGGGGTCAAGGAGTTAGGATGCAGTGGGAAGGTACCCATAACAATACAACAGCAGTCACACACACATTCGTTCAATCATTCACACTGATGCACCTTAAGCTTACTTAGGTCTCAGCCCCACCTCACTCCTGAGTTCAATTGAAACAAAAGTTTTGTATCATATAAAGCCCTTTCCAGTTTAAATGTACCATCACCTCCGAAAGGCTCAGAGACATTTCCAGATGATTTCAGCGTTCTTGTCATATGCATCTTCTCTGCTTCTCTCCTTGCTTCTGACATCAGTAGCAGCATGACGACCACGAAGTAGCCATGAATCGACATATTTAGAGGGATCAAAACAACGTAGAGGAGGACCATTAACTCTGATAAACAGTAGTCCTGAAATGGTTGTTGTCAGAAGGGAAGCTCTGTTGGGAGTAACTATTAAATTCATTTGTGAGAATCCTCTTTCACACTCACTGGATGAAATTGGGATACTTTCAATGGCATTTATAAGAGGGCACAGGTCATCAGGCAAGGTTTTCTCAATCAAATATTCTCTGAAAGCATGTATCATTTTCCTTTCATTCAACTGGAATCTAATGGACAAATTTCTAATTTCATCCTCTCCAAAAGTAAGCTTTTTCTCAACATTGTCAGGCCAATGTTTGGAGTCAAGCACCCTGGTGCAGTTGGCAAAAGCAGAATCATTTTCAGTGAGCAGTCTACTCTCTATTGTAGATTTTAATTTTTCATAAAACGCATCAGGACCTATGGGAGGGTCATTCTTAGCTTCTTTTCTGTAAAGGGAGATTCCCTGGAAACAGAGCTTTTCAGAGGCAACAGCTGCTTCTTTATAATAAGAACCTGGCTCTGTTCTTCTACTTTCAAAGAGTTGTACAACAGTTTGTATTTTTTTATTTGCCCTGTATAGATTTATTCTTCGCTCTTGCAACACCAAGCTTAATTCAGACAACTCTTGAAGAGCATTGCACATGAGTCCCAAATCCAATAAAAAGTTTGTGCTGGTAATTTTTCTCAATAGGCCTTCATACATACAGCGTTCAGTCTTGTCCCGGGCGGTATCTTGCTTTGCTTCTTCAAAATGACGAACCGACATTCTGTAGCTTTCCCACACTGCTGACACAGAACGAAAAGTAGATGCCACCCATCTCGTACTGAGAACTCGTCCTATTTTCAAAAGCTGCGCCTCTAGGGAGCTAGCACAGGCTTGCAGTTCTCTGCTGTTTTTGGGAGATGCATGATATAGTACATACAACTTATCCATAAAGGCCTTAAACCTATTAATTCCTGATGCTTGTTTGACCGTATCTCCAACTGACAATTCTAATCTGTGATTAGCACAGTGCCACAGAATAATTGAAGGAAATTTCTCCTTCAACAATGTCCCAACACCGCTCTTATTGCCTAACATCACAGCTGCACCATCACATGTAACACTGATCAAATGTTGTCTTAAGTAGTTGTCCATTATCCCATATGAATGCAGGCAGTTAAGGAGAGAAGTGCAAATTCCTTTTGCGTTCACGCTTTCCAGTTGAACCAAATCAAGAAAGAAATTTACAGGGGAATCCATTGCACTGTTTGCAAGAAGAAATCGAACATATACAATCAGTGTAGATTTTTGACTTAAAGTGGTTGACTCATCAATAATAAGGGCGATTTTACTTTTTGATCTTACGACTTCATTGACCAAGTTTTTTCTCATTTCTTGTGTGATGTGATTCACAATATTAATGCAGGCATTTGTTGAGTGAAGAATGCGGCCCATATTAACGCCATTTAACTCCTGCAGATCTATTTCAGAGCAAAAACTATTGAAGGACTGGTTTTCTTTGGCTATCTTGTATGCAGTGCGAAAGATCTTCATAGTTATGTCTTTCTCTTGGGCCAAGTGTTTTAAACAAATCGTTTCAAGATGTTCATTTTTTCGTTCCAAAAGAATTTTTAAGGCGGCCTTGTGTACAGAATTTTCTCTGTTCTCAAACATTATTATTTTTTAAAGAAGTGAGCTGCTGTGATCGCTTGGTGCCATAACTGGTTACCTCATTATTTGCCCATTCCTTCGATATCTTCATGCCACTTTTTTTTCTACGCCAAGACTACCAACTTTTTTGCACACCTTGCACCCAAGCTTCTGATCATGGAAGTCAAGCCAATCGTACTTCTCGCAAAAAGAGTTTTTTTGTTCCAAAGTCCAGCAACTTGGCCAGGCAGTTTCAGGACTTTCAAGATAATCTGGATCAGTGCAAGAAGGACCATCAAGTGTGTCTGAAGTAGAAGGCAGAACTTCATCAGAAGACACAGAATCCAATTCAATTGGTGAAGAAACACATGAAGATGCAGACTGTAAAACAGTTTGACTGCTCTGCGTTCCCTGTCCTGGTTCACTTATTCATAATTTTTTATTGCCGTGGGCAAAAAAGCTAGTTATCTTTTTCATGGTAAAAAAATAGAAAAAAATGTACTTCTTTCTAAAGAAGTTTAGTAGATGAATAGATGGGGTGATGGATGAAGATGATCTGAAAATATAGATGAAAACGAACTAACAACGAAGGTAATGGCTTCGTATTGTAAAGCACTAAGTTGTCAGGTCATATGAATAAACTAAAAAAGGTTATGTACAGCAATGATAAAAAAAATAATAATAATCGACAAAGGTATTTTAATCAGGTTTTCTAATGATTTATAATAAACTTGATTGCTTAAATGGGTTGTAAAGGTAAAAAGATGTTTTCCCTAAATAGCTTCCTTTACCTTAGTGCAGTCCTCCTTCACTTACCTCATCCTTCCATTTTGCTTTTAAATGCCCTTATTTCTTCTGAGAAATCCTCACTTCCTGTTCTTCTGTCTGTAACTCCACACAGTAATGCGAGGCTTTCTCCATGGTGTGGAGAAAGCCTCCTGAGGGGGCGAGCAGGAGTGTCAGGACGCCCACTAACACACAGCTCCTTTCTCTATCTGCAAAGTAGAGAGTGTCCTGACTCTCCTGCAAGCATGCACCCCCATATATTGAGCAAATACATTCCCAAATGTGCAGCACAGAGACATTCCCAAATGTGCAGCACAGAGACATTCCCAAATGCGCAGCAAATACATTCCCAAATGTGCAGCACAGAGACATTCCCAAATGTGCAGCAAAGAGACATTCCCAAATGTGCAGCAGGGAGACATTCCCAGTGCATTAGAGACAGCCACAGTCCAGCACAGAGACCACCCAGCTTAGTCCAGCAAAGAGACTGCCCAGCTCAGCAAAGAGACTACCCAGCAAAGAAACCGCTTATCCAGCAAAGAGACTACCCAGCAAAGAGACTGTCAGCAAAAAGACCGCCCAACTTAGTCCAGCAAAGAGACCGCCCAGCCCAGCAAAGAGACCGCCCAGATTAGTCCAGCAAAGAGACTGCCCAATTTAGTCCAGCAAAAAGACTGGCCAGTAAAGAGACTGCCCAGCAAAGAGACCGCCCAACTCAGTCCAGCAAAAAGACTGCCCAGTTAAGAGACTGCCCAGCAAAGAGACGGCCCAACTCAGTCCAGCAAAAAGACTGCCCAGTAAAGAGACCGCCTAACTTAGTCCAGCAAAAAGACTGCCCAGTAAAGAGACTGCCCAGCAAAAACTGGGCAGACAGACTGACAGAGGAGCAGGAGGAGGAGCCGCCCAGGACTACACGGGGGTTTTCACAGGCAGGGTCGTCATGCCACCATTCAAAGCCGACTCACGGTGATCTCCCGCACAGCACTGAGGGGCGGGGCAGAGCCGCGGAGTACAGATTACTCCGCCTACCGCTCACACAAACTCTCAGGGCAGACGGAGGAGCAGGAGGAGGAGCCGGCCCGGGACTACACAGCGCTACGGAGGTTTTTACGGGCGCTGCCGCCAGCTATACTGTTCTACTTACTGAGTGAGTATAATTACGGTCGGACACTGACTGAAAATAGGTGGCGGAATGCCGTTCCGGTGCGTTCCGCCAGAAAAAAAGCCCTGGTTTTTACCATTTTGGGGTCATTTAGGCCATTTTATCTTGATCATGCAGTGTTCCCATTTCCCCCCATTCACCTTAATTAGATTCTAACACTAATGTCCTTCTAGTGATCTCCTAAAAACACACAGAGAGATGGGGGCGGGTGGATGACTGTAGCATTACAGAGCAATTGAACTTCTTACTGGAGGAAGTGATTTACTATTTATCATCACCCTTATTATTTTTTACCAGTTCCAATCCCAAATGTGCCTTCCAGCCAATAAGGTCTCTGTTTTTGTTTTTAATATAAATTAGCAATTAATATGCAGGACAAATTAATTACACTCTAAGAATGGGCTGTGCCCACAATTTTTTCCTTTTACCACAACGTTTGTTTCAAAGCAACCATGACATGAGATTGAAATGTTTACCTTCTTTCTGATTTGATATACCGGCACCTCATCACTTCAGAATAACAGTGCCACCTAGGGGGCTGCTTGTGTCAGAAAGTCTACTCCTGCCTTCCATCCAAAAGTACATGACAATTGGCACTTTAATCCAATGACCTAGACCCTTTGTGGTAATAGAAGAAAAATATTTGTCACAGTCGGACATGTATACTTCAACACTTACAGACAGTCAGTTCTAGAGAGCCAAACACTACCCACATCCTTTCTCACAGTTCTCTCCTCCCCTCAGTGCCCATCTCAGCATCTGCCATGAAATAATTTTCCTCAGAATGATTCAGTTCAAGTATCTATGTTCCATGGTAATCATGAAGGAAATACAGTAGTTTTTGCTCTTTAAAATTATATAATCACATAAGCAACTGGAGCAGATAATGGAAACTTTTTCTTTTCCTTTCTTTAAAAATAATAATTGACTCTCACAGGTTTACAACATATACAGCTATTTTAAAAAGTGCCCCGAGTCACACTTCTTGATGATGTCCAAGTAGAAAAGATAATCCAATACAGATCCAGAACACTGTATTCCTTATAGAATTATACCAGTATGGGCATGATCCATCCACAGTAAACCACATTTAAGTCCCATTGATGATGATGATGATGATGATGATGATGATGATGATGATGATATAATAATAATAATAATAATAATAATAATAATAATAATAATAATCAGCAACATTTACATCCCACCTCTTTTATTATTTATTTATTTATTATATTTATGAATCGCCCATCTGGCCAGACATCCGGCCACTCTGAGCGATGTGCAGTCCAATAAAATACAAGAGTGGGGGAACACATAGTGGTGGGGCCGAGCCTTGAGTCGGATTGAGGCTTGCTCCGGGCTTGGCCCTCCTCAAGCAGTGGCGGCCCGATCTCGCTCTTCAGAGCGGCGCGGAGCGTTCTCCGCACCGCTCGCACCACTCGCGTCACCGCCGGAGAAACCCCCCGCGCACGCCCCCCACCGCCGGACCCCTCCCGCCCCCCGCCGCTGCCGCCAGGACCCCCCCGCCACCTACCTGGTCCTGCGCGCCTCCGCTGCCGCCGGAGCCACTGCTCCGGCGCGCTGGACCCCCGCCTGTGCTCTGTTTTGGCGGGAGGAACCAGGGCAACAGGGCTTAAACAGCCCTGTTGCCCTGGTTTTCCCCGACAAAAACAGAGCGCGGGGGTCCAGCGCGATGGAGCAGGGTGCCGTCGCGTCACTTCCTCCGCGCTGGAAGTGACGCAACGGGACCCATCGGACAGCCGAGGAAGGCTCTCCGCTCCACGGAGAGCCCGGGTAAAGCCCACGTGGGTGGCTGAGAGCCCACGCGGACACGAGCAGGCCCAGTTTGGGCCTTGCTCCTGTCCGACAGGCTTCTCGGCTACATCCCTAGGAACACACACACACACACACAGTATGAAACACAATTAAAAACAGCACAAAACTTAAAAATCCTAACCCACCCCATATTCCCACCTGAAAAGCCACGTTTTTAATGCCCAGAGGAAGCTAATCAAGGAAGGGGCATGGCGGAGGTCACTGGGGAGAGAGTTCCATAAATTGGGGGCTGCCACAGAAAAGGCCCTCTTCCTAGTCCCCACCAGCCTGGTTTCTCTGGCTGATGGGACAGGGAGAAGGCCGTCCGTGGCAGATCTTGTTGAGCGGCCTACTTGATGTTGCTGGAGGCGCTCCTTGAGATAAACTGGACCGGAGCCGTACAGGGTTTTAAAGGTCAACACCAACACCTTGAATTCAGCTCGGCAAACAACTGGTAGCCAGTGCAACTCTTTGAGCACTGGAGTGATGTGATCACGCTGGCGGCAGCCTTTAACCAGGCGAGCTGCTGCATTCTGTACCAGCTGCAACTTCCGAACCATCTTCCAGGGTAACCCCACGTAGAGCACATTACAGTAGTCTAGGCGAGAGGAGACCAAGGCGTGAACCACTGATGGGAGCAGGTGATTAGGAAGGTAGGGGCGCAACTGCTGCATCAGATGGAGCTGATACAGCGCCGCCCGGCTCACAGCTGACACCTGAGCCTCCATGGCCAGCTGGGAGTTTAGAATGACTCCCAAGCTGCGGACCTGATCCTTCAGGGGTAGATGTACCCCATTCAGCATCAGGTCAACATCCCCTAACCTTCCCTTGTCTTCCACCAGAAGTACCTCGGTCTTGTTGGGGTTCAGTTTCAGCATGCCTCCAGTTCACTGCCTCCAGGCCCTTGGACAGGGTTTCAACAGCCAACCTTGGTGAGGACTTGAAGGAGAGGTAGAGCTGCGTGTCATCCGCATATTGATGACAGCGCACCCCAAACCTCCTGATGATAGCTCCCAGCGGCTACAGTCCTCTTCCTCTCCCTTTTATCCTCACAACAATCCTGTGAGGTAGGTTAGGCTGAGAGTCAGTGACTGGCCCAAAGTCACCCAGCCCAGTGAGCTTTGTGGCTGAGTGGGGACTAGAACCCGGATCTTCGAGTCCCAGTTCAATACTCTAACAATTACACCACACTGAATTGGTAGGACTTTAAAAGTGTTTAAATTTGGCTGGATTTTGCCAATCACCTTTTTGAGAGAGAGATAAACAGACACAGAATGAAATATAATGTCTTCTATGTAAGAGAGAGAGAAAATAGCATCAATTCTTGAAAGAACAGCTTTCCAAAGGATCATATTTATCTGAAATATTTGTACAGCCATGATCTTTACTGACAGGAAGCGAAGAGGTATGCTGCTATTTCAGTTTAATAGTTTAACAATGGTAGGTGATAGAAACACACAGACACACAGAGAGACACAGCCTTCAGGATGGTTTGAATCTTACGATAACGTGGATAAGTTTTTAACACTATTGTCCCTTAAGATTTTAAAAACAAGTCACATAATCATTTTGGTTATACAAAATAACACATGATAGTTACGTTTTGCCATTCCTGTTATTATATTATGGTCAACATCCCAGAGTTATAGATGTTATAAACACTTGTCTGTTTTCATACAAGCCAAACAACATTCATTTCTATAATGAATTACTAATCTGCAGTATAGATTGCTAATCTGTAGATTGCAGTGGTGTTACAATGTTCAAGAAGCGTTTGTTGAATTTGTTCTTAAAAACTGCATTTGCATAAAGCAGACAAAAGCAAATACTGACTCTATTTTCTTTAGCCTTTTATTATATCCCTCTTCCTGAAGTTCCAGTACAAAGCAGAAAAGAAGTGTGACACATTTATCTCCTAAACATTCTCTTGAAGGGTAGTGTACTGTAGGCTAAAGCCTTGGTAATATGAAGCTCTAAATTCTCCCTCCAGATTATTTTCTATAGTAATCAAACTCACATTTAAATTACAGTTTTATACTTTAAAAGCCATCCAAGGAATAAAAATAAGAAATTGACATACTACAAATTATTGTACTCTTCTTTACTAAACTTTAATCATAGTTTTTTTTTGAGGGGGGGTTGTTTTGTTTTATAATTTGTGTACAGTAATACCTTGGATTGCAAGTAAATTGATCTGAGAGCGTTTTGCAAGACAAGCAAAAAAATTTAAAAAAAATTTGACTTGATAAACGAGCAAGGTCTTGCAAGACAAGTCGTAGGGATGTAACTGCTCGCCTCGAGCGGGCATAGTGGGCTGAAATCGGCCCCCGCTCATGCCCGCCAGAGACTCGCTTTGATATACAAGTGCTTTGGATTACAAGCACGGTTCCGGAACGAATTATGCTTTCAATCCAAGGTATTACTGTAGTTGAAAGATGGAAAACAGATGGAGCACTGGTACTCTTAGTAAGGGATGCACATGGGAAAATAAACTGCTTCTATGTATTCTTGATTGATTGGTTGGTTGCATTCTGGACTTGTACCATTTCCTTTCAAACTTTTCTTATATGATTACTCATTTTGCGGCTGACACTGTAGTATCAGATGAACTTTAGAGAAGTCTATTTATCTTGATTTCTCTTTCAGATACATGGGTATATGAATCACTCCATAGATGTATTTGTGCTCCACAATTTTCAGCTTTATTTCTGGAAGTCCCCTTTGCCTCTTTATATTTGCTTTCTTTCTTGCCATGTGTGATTTAAGTGCTCACATCAAATCAATACATAACATTGGAAAATTATGGGGGGGGGGAAGCACTGATGCACCTGGACAGATCCTGTTTCGACAGTATGTTTTGACCATATATTATACTTTTAGAGGTTTTTAAAGGGTTATGTGTGGAAAGCCAAGGAGTAAAAATGATGTTTGTAGAAATGTGATGTTCATCTTCCCATTTGTACATAGACTCCATTGATTTCATTCATAGATTTCAAAGTTGGAAGGAGCCTACAAGGCTATCGAGTCCAACCCCCTGCTCAATGCAGGAAACTAGAGGAGGGGTCTCCCATCCAAGTAATAACCAGGCCTGACCCTGCTTAGCTTTCTACACTCATACAAGCTGAGCCAGCGTGAGCCACAGGCCTGTTCATTCATATTCAAGAGAACTGGGGAAGAATTGGAACCTTTGAAGAAATGTTCACACTACCAAGGCATTTATCCTGGTAGTAAGGCTTCTGCTGTTTGGGAGATGATGGGGTACAGGCCTGTGGCTTCTGCTGGCTCAGCTTGTCTGAGTGTGGAAAGCTAAGCAGCGTCAAGCCTGGTTATTATTTGGATGGGAGACCCCTCCTTTAGTTTCCTGCATTGAGCAGGGGGTTGGACTCGTCATAGCCTTGTAGGCTCCTTCCAACTCTGAAATCTATGAAATCTATGGTACATCAGGCTCCCATTCACACAAGCGACAGTGATTTTAAATCCAAACTCTAAGATGGCTCCTCCACATGTCTCACTGTTCACCATCACAATTACACTGGTGAAAAAATTATTGTGCCAGACAAAGTTCTCTCCACTTCTTGATAAAGATATTTAACTGTCTTTTACTGAAAGGAAAACATTGATTTGTGCAAAACAATTTCTTCTCTCTTTGAAATCTTAGTTCCACTGAAATCATTTTGACCAAAACTTCAGAACTTTGTAGATAATAAAATGGGGGGGGGGGGGTCAATGTTTTGTATGTATCAGTAATTTACAATGCAATCCTAGTCTTGCCTACTTAGAAGTAAGTCCCATTGAGTTCAATGGGACTTACTCCCAGGTAATTGTGTCTAGGATTGCAGCCTTAGAGTTAATAAAAGTAATATGGGCAGAGATGGAAATGAAGCATTATGACTAAATGTTCATACTATTAGGAGGAGACAATATTAGCTTAACATACACAACCTCTCCTTTTGGCTGGTTCTTTGATACTTAGGAAGGCCTTCAGAATCAGATATAGCCAATAATGATTAAATGAGTATTTGTAACCTTTTTTTCAAAACAACAACAACTTGTGTCCAAGGTTAAACAATAAAATATTCTGTTCTTTCTCTTTTGCCCTTATTGGCACTATCCTAGCACATTCACTATAAGTGCACTCAGATATTCTCAAGGGCTTTAGTGAGAATGAAAGGGCCTTTGCACTCCTTTTCAGCCATTTCATATGACATTTTAATATAAATTGGTTGAATGTGGTAACACGCGGCACTCTCAAATTTTGCACTGTCAGTGCTCTCTCTCTCTCTCCCACTCACGCACTCTATGATCTGCACATTCTTCTTTTCAAAAGGAAAATTATTTTTACAAGTACAGCCAATTGTCAAACGATCCTAACTTGGGAAATGTAGTTTATAGAAATGGTTAAAGTCTGCTGCTCTCAGCACAAATATAATTCATGTAATCTACCACATTTTCAGTGGAAATAATTCATGTGGCTATCAACTATAATCTTAATCTTTTAATAAGTGCCAGTTCTGTGCATTTCAGAACAATACCCAATCACTCTAATTTCATGAGTATACCTTCTTCTTTTTTTAGTTTGGTGCAATCATGTTAGCATAGACAGATGATGATTGATGTTGATATTTGCCAGGGATTCAAGTTGGAGAATATTATCATGTCTGTTTCACAGTCTCTTGTCTGATTTGCTAAGAGAAAAGGATGGTAGTAGTGAAACAGGGATGTACAGAGAAATATTAATAAGAATTGAATGAGTATTATATCCAAGGCTTCCATTTAGACTTAAGGATAAATGTATTGTGGTGTGATTTTAATTTCTCTGGCAGCTGAAAGATAGGAAGAAACCAAACAATTAGCTACCTGTTTAAAGAGCTTTTTCTATCCAAGAAAGGCACCACACACACACAGCGACCATGACCACGATCCAACATACACAATTAGAACTGAATTCTGTGTTGGACTGCTGTTGTACTAAATTCCTACAATAGATAGTGTTAGTATATGTAGAGACCAAGACTGGCGATCCCACACTGGTTGAAAGGCATTCATTATAAATCATTCTTCATAAGTTACAGGGATTGGCAGGTCACCTCAGTTTTGCCTGCCGGGTCATAGCACCGGGATGAGCTTTTCTACAACATTTGTGCACGGCTATGCGTAGTCTCAAATGGCCTTATCATAGCGTCTGGATTTCTGCCTCCATGAGAGCCGTTTTATATGTCTGGCTGCAGTTTCTTGCGCAGTTCAATGGTGTCTCATTTTGGAAGCAGGAATTACTTTTGGAGGCAGACTTCCAGGTTCATTCTGATGCCTCCAGTCTCTTGGGGTTCGGTGTCCTTTTTAGGGATCAGTGGTGTTCTGCCCCCTGGCCTGAAGGTTGGTTGTCCCCCGACTTGTGTCAGGACCTCACCTTCTTGGAATTTTCCCTGATCTATGTTGCTGTGCACCTCTGGGCTGACCAATTTGCTAATTCAGTGCGGCAACCAGGCCACGGTCCAGGTAGTTAATTCCCTTTCTTCTAGGAACCCAAGGGTTATGTCTCTGGTTAGGGCGTTAACGCTGCATTGCCTGAAATTCAATATCCTTTTCCACGCCCATCATGTTCTGGGACTCAATAATGGCATTGCAGATGCGTTATCGAATAACCATATGATGAGATTCCGGGAACTCGCCCACTGGGCTAGCTGGCATCTGGTAGTGATGCCGGACTATCTTTGGCAGATTGGAGGTCTGCAGCAGAACATGCCATCCTGCGATCATTAGCACCTAGTACCAGAGATGCTTACAACCGTGCAGGTAGGGAATTCTGTGATTTTAGGGAGGTGAACAACGTCCCTTTGACATGGCCTATCCTGGTTGACCACTTTGTACAATTTTGTGTTCTTTCCCAGCAGCATGGTTGGTCTGTTCGGACCATCAGGTGTAAGTTGGCTGCTTTGGCCTTTCTGTCCAAGGCCCAGGGCCTGGCAGATTACACTTCTGATTTCAGGATCAGGAGGATGCTACTTGGCTGGTCTAGAGAGTGTCCCCAAGTCCCAGAAAAGAGGGTTTCATTTTTTCCAGACATTTTGCTGGGCCTCAGGACACATTCACCATCGTTATGACATTCCCACTACGAGGCCGTTCTTTTTCATGCAGGAGCCATTCTTTGGGGCTCTTTGTATTTTGGAGCTGGTTGCTTCATCCAAAACTGATGATTCCACTAGAGCCTTTCAGTTTTCTGACCATTGTTTGCTTTCCTCCGGCATACAGCTCCAGTTGTGCAGGTCTAAGTCTGACCAGGCCGCAAGGGGAGCATGCATAACTCTTTACCCTGACAGCACTGAGGAACTCTGCCCTGTTACTGCCTTGCATGGTTTCCTTGTAAACCGGGGCACCAGGGCAGGGCATCTCTTCTGCTATGAGGATGGCTCCCCCCTGACGAAATTTCAATTTTGGGCTGCTTCTAAGTCAGCCTTGCAGGCCTTGGGTCTTTCTGACATGCGTTTTGGCACCCACTCTTTCCAGATTGGTGCTGTCTCTATGGACGCTGCTCTGGTTTTTCCCACAGACAGGGTCCAGGAGGTGGGTTGCTGGCACTCTCAGGCATATTGATCTTATGTACGCAAATTGCTGTGACTGGTGCTGTTGCTTACTTTTTGTCTTTCCAGATCCCCGGAGTGGAAGGAAGGCCGGTTCCTGTGCTCGTGTGCAGGCACAGTATGATTTTCTGGGCAGCGCAGAGAGCTGTTAAGTCAGGTCTTAGATCTCAGCTCGGGATCGGTTGACTGGCTGACATCCAGTGGTTGGGTCAGCATGGAATGCAGTAGCAGAGCCTCCTACCCACTTTATTCCGGTCTGGCCTGGTTGGCCTGCCCCCGCAAGTGCTGGTGTTGCATTTGGGGGGAAATGATTTAGGCTTGCTCAAGGGTTGCCTTGATTTTGCAAGCATCTGCGGACCTTGCGTTTATACAGCGGCGTTGGCTGGGAGTTCAGATTCTCTGGTCTCTATTTTCCCGCACTTCTGTTGTCTGGGTTGTGCTGACCCCAGAGGCTTGAACAGAGTGGGCAGGAAGGTTAACAGAGAAATTTGCAGGGGCCTTGGAGGGATAGGTTTTGCGATTCCTCATCCCACGATATTCTTGGCCTGGAGGGAGCTGTACCAGCTGGATGGTGTGCATTTGTCTGATGCCGGGAACTGATCTGTTTCTCGAGGATCTGCGAAGGGCCCTGCTGGAATTTATTCCTGGCAGGTGGGAGAGAGGAGACTAAGCAGAGGCTTGTCTCTCTCTGTGGCAGGTAAGTTCAGGAATAGGCAGTGGGGTAGGGTTTGGTGAGCATCCGATGGCACCTTTTAGACCCGAGGCTCCCCGCACAGGGTTTTGCAGCCCAGTGTGGAAGATAAGGATTGCCTTTGAGGCCCACTCACCTCGCCTGCTCGGAGTTTCGCAGCCCCCTGAGGTGATGACAGTGGGAAGGCCTCCCAGCAAAACTGGGGAGTGGCAAGTTATAGCACCGCCCCTCAGGGTTGGATGTATTGCCTAAAAAGACCTCCACTGGCCAATGGCCAGTTTTGTTTGTACCTGCACTTCATCCTTTCGCAGATCTTTGTTATTCAATAAATGTGGCCCTAATTTTATACCAATATTTTGTGTCCCGACTCTTTATTTCCTCCTTTACATGCGCAATAAAGTACATAAACCAAAATCTGTCACTTTGCAGAATCGTACTTTAGATTGCAATGCTCTGTGTTCCCAAATATTGCATACCAGTTGGATTCCAAGGAAGACTTCAAGCTTATTTATGACTTCTTAGATGCCCTAGAAAGGATTGATGACAAGCATGTTATCATTTTGTCACTAAGAGACATATAAAGAAATGAAATAGAAAGCATTTTCACAGCATGAAAACTGCAGGAGTGAGCAGCAAGGATCTTAGCACAAATAGTATCATTACTATTTTAATCAAGAAGACATCTACAATAAATAATTAAGTCTGAACTACTATAAAGATTTTAAAAATTGCCTTCATTTTCAGGCTAACATTTTCTATAGTTTTGCATTTAAATACTTACTTTAATTAGTAGTGGCTTCACAGGATGCATTTTTAATTGGTAGATATTGTTATATATGTTCATGATTAATCTGAAGAATTATTGATTTGTGTAAAATGAAGAATAAATTACTTTGCTAATGAACCTCAATGCCAGGTTAAGTTCTTGGACTGAGCCATAAAGTGAAATCCAGTTTGTTTGTTTTTACTTCAGACAGGTTTAACTGATGTGGGAAAAATAGCAAAAAGGAAATTTTAAAAGTAATGTAACACATTTTCTTTAAGAGAAAAATAGAAGAAATAAGAAAAGCTGTAAAAATAACATTCTACGGCATCAGACATGCAAAGCATGTGCTTTACAGTTGTGCATGATACATAGGCTATTATTTTCTTAAAAAGTAGGCTCCTTATACATTCTAACTAGCCTTCTAATACAGGGGTTCTCAACCAAGGGGGGAATTTTAGGGTTTCATGGGGGGAATTGGGACCACAGGCTCAAGCCCCCTTATGTAAGCCGCCTTGGGTTCCTTGCCGGAAAAAAGGCAGAGTATAAATACAATAAATAAAAAATAATTAAAAACTGTTGGATTACTGATCTATCTACAAATTACAATTCTACAGATTGTATTGTACATAACCTACAGGACCTCACACCTTATTGTATGGCACAGATTAAGTCAGACAATCTTGGAAAGGGGGAATGACATTCTGACATATGGTGAAGACTGAGGGTGCATGAGGCAAAAAAGGTTGAGAAGCACTGCTCTAGTATATTATAGCCTGATTCGAGCATTATTTGGGCATCCTTCCCTATCCAATTAGCATCACATGAGGGGGATAATAGGACAAAGCCTGCTGGTCTTACCTCCACTGTTGCATCCCCACCACCCATGAGTTGAGGCTTACGGTCTGCAACTGAAAGCCTGCTGAATGTGCGTAGGCACTTCCTATGATCTAGAAGCACCACACAGGTTCTAGATCACTGGGAGATGCAGCAGGTTTCCTCACTGCAGAGCAAGGATGGTGAGATTTTTGTTTGTTTGTTTTCAATCCATTTTTGATAAGAGTTTAACAAAATCCACACAGCTCTCCCTATTTGGGACAAAAAGAACTACTTGAAGTTTAAAAAATTCAAATATGGAAGAAACTGAAACTGGCAGATTCGTCCATCCAGGCCCAGGGCTTTGAGTCCTTTGCTCTTAAAAGTCTGGGCTTGAATCCCTGTGTGTATTCGGCCATGTTAATGCGTAATTAGGGTTGCCACCTCTTTTTTTTTCCTGACAGGCTCCTCGGTTTTAACAGCCATATGGCAGGCAGGTGCATCATAAGAACATAGAAAGAGCCACGTTGGATCAGACCAAGGGTCCATCTAGTCCAGCATTTTGTTAACACAGTGGCCAACCAGCTGCCCACGGGAAACCCACAAGCAGGATGTGAGTGCAACAGCACCCTCTCTGCTTGTGTTCCCCAGCGACTGGTGTACATAGATATACTGCCTCTGATACTGGATCAATCAGGACTAGTAGTGATTGATAGCCTTCTCCTCCATGAATTTGTCCAATCCCCTTTTAAAGCCATCATCCAGATTGGTGGCCATCACTACATCTTGTGGAAGTGACTTCCATAGTTTAACTATGCTCTGTGTGAAGAAGTACTTCCTTTTATCTTTCCTGAATTTCCCACCAATCAGCTTCATGGGATGACCCTGGGTTCTAGTATTATGAGAAAGGGAGAAAAAAATGTCTCCCTTTCCACTTTCTCCACACCATGCATACTTTTGTACAGCTCTACCATGTCTCCTTTTACTTGCCCTTTTTCTAAGCTAAATAGTCCCAGACCTTGTAATCTTTTGCCCCTTGATCATTTTAGTTGCCCCTTTTTGCACCTTTTCCAATGGTGCAATATCCTTTTTTAGGATGTTGGTCCAATATCCTGGTCCTGTCCATTGTGGCAATAGCTGTACCTATTCAATTTGGCGGGTGCAGATGGGTGAGAATTAAGTTTCAGTTTGCTTTTGATAAGAATTTACCAAAATTCACAAAATTTTCTGTAAGTGGGACAAAATGAACTTGATATTTTAAAAAATTGAATGTGGGAGTAACTAAAACTGACAGATTCATCCCTCGAGTCCCAGGGTTTTAAGTCCTTTGCTGTTAAAATTTTGAGTTTGAATTCCTGTATATTCAACCATGTTCGTGCTTAATTAGAGTTGCCACCTCTTTTTTTCTGACAGGCTCTTCATAGATCATAGAGTTGGAAGGAGCCTACAAGGCTATCAAGTCCAACCCCCTGCTCAATGCAGGAAACTGGAGGAGGGGTCTCCCATCCAAGTAATAACCAGGCCTGACCCTGCTTATCTTTCTACGCTCAGACAAGCTGAGCCAGCGTAAGCCACAAGCCTGTCTTTAAGAGCTATATGACAGGCAGGTATATATCATGGTCCTCTCCATGCAGGGGATAGCTGTACCTATTGAATTTGGCTGGGGCAGATGGGCAAGAATTTTGTTTCAGTTCACCTTGGATAAGAATTTAGCCAAATTCACAAAGTTCTTCATATTCGGGAGAGAAAGAACTTTATATATATATATATATATATATATATATTAAATGAATGTGGGAGAAAGTGAAACTGGCAGATATGTCAATCCCTATTGCTGACCTTATCCCCCACCTGCACAAATAGGGGTTGTGACAAAGCTACCAAGGCTGCAATGGTGGCTTGGGGCCAACAGGTGCTCCCCATCATGTGATGTTAATAGCATGTGGCAAGGACTCCGAAATAGTGCTTTACAATAGATGGACTTCCTCAAAGCATAGAAGAAACAGTGAATTCAAAAGTGGAAAAGAATCTTTCCAGTGGCCTCTGCTTCACGCTGAAAAATAGCATGTTGAGAGCCACCACAGTATCCCTGTTTTTACATCCCTGAATGTAAAAATCCACTGGATGTGAAGTGGGCATTCTGGAAGGGAAGTGGGCAAAACTTCAAGGAAAAGGAATGAGTTTCCTTTTCTTCTAGCCACATTGGAAATTAGTATTACTTAGTTGTAGTGCTTATGCCAACTGGGAATAGTAATATCCTACCTAATATTCTTCAAGTATTACTGCTGGCTTTGTATCGTGTTTCCAGAAAATGTCTGTTGAACATTTTCAGACGTTGATGGACACTTTGGAGCAGGAAAGGCTTGCTTGCCACCCTTGCCATGGCAAGAAGGAAGCCAGGGTCTGGTAGGCAAGATGAGCCTCAGGCTTCCCCAGAACCTGGAGCTAAAGAGGAGAAGAGATGAACCCCAGCCCCAGCCTCAGCCCCAAATGTCTACTGCTGAAGCTGGGGGGGTTGTTTTGGCTCTGTGCTTTGGCTCTGTGGGTGCAAGTGCAGAGCTATAAAAAGTCTCCCCCATCTCCCATCTTCAACTCCAAGGTGGAGGCACCTGGGCTTGCTTCTGCATCAGATAGACACTCAAGGCTTGGAGAACCCATCGGATTCACAGCCAGAGCAGCAAATTGATGCACCTCTGTCCTTTCCTACCAGTCCGGAGCTGGAGAATGGACACAGAGGTGCATCTGCATGCCTGATGGACACTCTAGCAACCATTGGGTGTGCAGGGAGAGCAAGATGATGCACCTTCACATATCCATTCCAGCTTGCAGCTGGAGGGGGGAAATGAAGCACACAGGATTTCCTCTGCATGCCATGGACACCTTGCCTCTTTCTTCTGCTGCTGGTGGGAAGTGGAGGTGCATGGGCTTGCGCTGCACTTGACGGGTGCTCCAAGGTGGGAGTCCCCATTGTGCAGAGAGGCAGAATAAGCTCTCTGTCCTCTTCCAGATCTGAATTGTTGGGGGGACTATTGCCAAAGTCTCCCACCAGCTCAAGGGGCAAGGTCTTGCCCCTGGACTCCTCTTATGTCTTTGAAATGCAGCTCAAGGTTGGGGAAGGAGGAGGGGAGGAATCTCTTCTTCCTCTGTCCAGCACTAAACGTGACCTCTGACCAAAATTTGTTGATCCCTGAGCAAAGGGAATAAACATTATTTTCCTTAGAAGTATAACTTATAGGGGAAAAAAGAAATAAATGTTATGGGCTGGATTCAATGGTGCTTGGATCCAGCAGAGATTTCTGTGAATGGAAGGGAAGCAATTATTGTCAATTTCCCCTTCCTTTTGCAGACTCCCTCCCCACTGTACTATCTCACATACTATACTGGAGGGTTCCTCAAACCCATAGAATAGATATTTCAGGGAGCATGGGGGGGGCATGGGAGAAACAAGAGCCAGAAACAAGAGCACCAGCAAGGAAGAAACAACCCAGCAACTCTATTCGTATTCAAACTGTGCTGTACTGTTGAATGTCTAAGGGTTTAATTCCTATTAAATGCTTGTATTGTTTGTACATTCAATCACAATCTACAATGGCCACATGCTTGGACATGGGGAAAGACATAATCTATAGAGTAAGTGAATGAACCTTTTAAGTAACGTCCCAAATTAAACAAACACTTAAAAAGCTGCTGATTAACTTTAAGGCTTGCTCCGGATTTGTTCTGAATATTGATGTTTTCCTGCCTCTGGGCTTGAAAAATCTTTAGTCTGGTATAATGTTATGCTTCTAGGCTGAAATTGATCTAGATACAGAGCATTTTACAGCTGGGGATATCATCCCCAGTCCCAGTCCTGCACCTGCCTCTCATATTTTTTCTTATCCAAACTGTAACTTCTGTCTCTTGTTCTGCTGCATTCTTTTCCTGTAGGCTGTTCAGCTGCCTGTCTTTTATTAATGAAACCAACTTTGTCCATGATCTTGAAGTTTGGCTGTGGGGGGCCAAATCAGATCTGCTTGATTCTTTGAGGCTGCAATCCTATGCATGCTTACCTGGGAGAAAGACCTATTTAACTCAATGGGCTTACTTCTGTGTGGACATGTATAGGATTATGCTTTAAATCTCTCTTTAGATCCCTCCTACCCATCTTGATAGCCATTCTTTAGGTGTAATCATTACTGCTTCCAGTTATGTTCTTAAGTTTTCTCCCCCCCCCCAGCTTTCCCTCCTTTTGATTACCATGTTATTCTTTTCACTCTTCTGTATTCTTATCCACCTCTTCACTACTCATTCGTTTTGTGATTTCCAATTACAGTAATACCTTGGATTACAAGTAATTTGGCTTGAGAGCGTTTTGCAAGACAAGCAACATTTTAAATATTTATTTATTTATTTTTGACTTGATATACAAGCGACGCCTTGCAATACAAGTACTGTAGTACGGCTTAAATTAAAAATCTCTGTACAAATTTTTTTGGGGGGATTTCGTTTTGATATAAGAGTGTTTTGGATTACAAGCACGTTTCCGGAATGAATTATGCTCTCAATCCAAGGCATGACTGTAATCTTATTCTCTCTCTTTCATTCTGCTACTCTTTTTTCTCTTATTCATTCTTATCACTCTGCTGACTCAGCAGTTGACTTTTTCTTCTCTTGGCCATTTTGTTCCTCCTCTTGTAATTGCCAATTCTTGTACTTTTCTAACTATGGATGTCCATTTCTTTGTTTTCATTGCTTTTGTATGCATTCTTTTGAGCACATATGGCCAGGGATGGGGACTCGGACTCCAGGACTCGACTTGTGAATCGGACTGATTCCCCCCTCTGACTCGAGTCCCACTCAAGTCCCAATGTTTTTAATGGGACTCGAGACTTGACTCGGGACTCGAGACCAAGGACTCTTCAACATCCCTGGGCTGTGCCAGAAGGAGTGGAGAGGAGCGCGATCGTCGTCGAAGAGTGAGGGTGAAATTGTGATGAGACTTCACCGTTCCAGAATGGGGGCCAAACATTTAGAAAAAATCGTGTTCCTCAAATGCAACATGGATAAGTTTTAGGAAGTACAGCAAGTTTATTTTTAAAAACCATTTTCCTAAAATGCAACCTTTCAGACTTTTTGACAGCTGGGGATATTTAGAAAATAACTGCCACTATCATACCTCGCTTATACTGCCAATATCATACTCCCCTTATACAAATCTATGGTGTGACCACACTTAGAATATTCTGTACAGTTCTGGTCATCATACCTAAAAAAAGATATTGTAGAGTTGGGAAAAGGGCAAAAAAGGGCAACTCCCCTTTGAGGAAAGGTTACAGCAGCTGGGATTGTTTAGCTTAGAAAAAAGGCAAGTAATAGGAGGCATGATAGAGGTGTACAGAATTGGTGTGGAGAAAGTGAATAGGGAGACATTTTTCTCCTTCTCTCATAATACTAGAACCCAGGGTCATCCCATGAAGCTGATTGGTGAGAGATTCAGGACAGATAAAGGGAAGTAATTCTTCACATAGCACATAGTTAAACTGTTCTGTTCCTGACTCCCAGCTGAGCAGGAGCACAACAGGAGAGAGGCTCCAGCTGTTTTTGGGACTGTTTTTGGGACTGTGAAAAGGCAAGCAGGCTCCCAGAGAGCGAGCGAACAGAGCGAGCGAACAGGGAGAGCAAACAGGAGTTTGGCAGCGGAGTAGTACAACAACAAGTGCTGCAAGGGAAAGGCGTGGCCTGAGAGCTCATTCTGTTGAGCAGAAGCTCCTGCTGACTGCAACTACCTGGGGCTGATTGCAGCTGATTGATTGCAGGAAGTGGGGCTGATTGCAGGGCGTGGCCTGGGAGCTCATTCTGTTCCTGACTCCCAGCTGAGCAGGAGCACAACAGGAGAGAGGCTCCAGCTGTTTTTGGGACTGTTTTTGGGACTGTGAAAAGGCAAGCAGGCTCCCAGAGAGCGAGCGAACAGAGCGAGCGAACAGGGAGAGCAAACAGGAGTTTGGCAGCGGAGTAGTACAACAACAAGTGCTGCAAGGGAAAGGCGTGGCCTGAGAGCTCATTCTGTTGAGCAGAAGCTCCTGCTGACTGCAACTACCTGGGGCTGATTGCAGCTGATTGATTGCAGGAAGTGGGGCTGATTGCAGGGCGTGGCCTGGGAGCTCATTCTGTTCCTGACTCCCAGCTGAGCAGGAGCACAACAGGAGAGAGGCTCCAGCTGTTTTTGGGACTGTTTTTGGGACTGTGAAAAGGCAAGCAGGCTCCCAGAGAGCGAGCGAACAGAGCGAGCGAACAGGGAGAGCAAACAGGAGTTTGGCAGCGGAGTAGTACAACAACAAGTGCTGCAAGGGAAAGGCGTGGCCTGAGAGCTCATTCTGTTGAGCAGAAGCTCCTGCTGACTGCAACTACCTGGGGCTGATTGCAGCTGATTGATTGCAGGAAGTGGGGCTGATTGCAGGGCGTGGCCTGGGAGCTCATTCTGTTCCTGACTCCCAGCTGAGCAGGAGCACAACAGGAGAGAGGCTCCAGCTGTTTTTGGGACTGTTTTTGGGACTGTGAAAAGGCAAGCAGGCTCCCAGAGAGCGAGCGAACAGAGCGAGCGAACAGGGAGAGCAAACAGGAGTTTGGCAGCGGAGTAGTACAACAACAAGTGCTGCAAGGGAAAGGCGTGGCCTGAGAGCTCATTCTGTTGAGCAGAAGCTCCTGCTGACTGCAACTACCTGGGGCTGATTGCAGCTGATTGATTGCAGGAAGTGGGGCTGATTGCAGGGCGTGGCCTGGGAGCTCATTCTGTTCCTGACTCCCAGCTGAGCAGGAGCACAACAGGAGAGAGGCTCCAGCTGTTTTGGGGACTGTGAAAAGGCAAGCAGGCTCCCAGAGAGCGAGCGAACAGAGTGAGCAAACAGGGAGAGCAAACAGGAGTTTGGCAGCAGAGTTCGGCAGCGGAGGTCAAGGGGGAGGTCCCTAAAAAAAAAAAATAAAAAATAAAAAAAAAACAACAAAAAAAAACAACAAAAAAAACCATATATATATATATATATATATATATATTCTAGGAAGACAGAAACAGAGCACTATGGAAGGAAAGGACTCAGCAGTGGTGGTGACCTGCAAGGGGTGTGCAATGTTTGTTTTCCTGCCGGAGATCAACATGGCCTACACGTGCAACAAGTGCAAGCTGGTCACGCTGTTGGAAGAAAAGGTCAGAGGACTGGAGCAGCAAGTGTCAACCCTCAGGAGCATAAGAGAAAGCGAGGAGTTCTTAGACAGAACGGTGGATCTACAGCACCAAAGCACAGTACAAGAGCCAGAAGGGCAACGGCAGGATGAGGCGGAGTCGGAGACTGCAGAGGCAAGGGAAAATAACCCAGGGGGAACTCCCTGGAAAAGGGTGACTGTTAGGAGCAGAAATACTACAAGACACTCTGCGCCTGTGGAAGCAGTGGAGCTATGGAACCGCTTCCATGTACTTGAGGACGAGAGCAGAGGACAGCCTGCAGAGGACGGATTACCGGGCACCCAACGTGACAGCGAGCAAGAGGCTGAGGGTCAGTCAAGTGGAGGCAATCAAACCAAGGCCTACAGCAAGAGGAAGAGAAGAGTACTCGTAGTGGGAGACTCCCTCCTGCGGGGGATCGAAGCCAAAGTATGTCGCGAAGACCCATGGACTCGCCAGGTGTGCTGTCTCCCTGGGGCACGGATTAAGGATGTGACAGAGCAGCTGCCGAGGCTCATGCAGCCCACCGACACATACCCCTTTCTTCTCTTCCACGTGGGTACAAATGATACTGCCAAGCGGAGTTACAAAGAAATCACGGCAGACTTTGAAGAGCTGGGAAGGGAACTCAAGAACTTCGGGGCCCAGATAGTTTTCTCATCCATCCTTCCAGTACTTGGAAGAGGCATAGAAAGGGAAAGAAAAATACTCCGAGTGAATGACTGGCTACGAAGGTGGAGCCGACGTGAGGGATTTGGATTCTGGGACCACGGGCTACACTTCCTGGAAGATGGACTGCTGGCAAAGGATGGGTTGCACCTCACAAGGACTGGGAAGAATGTGTTTGGACACAGCATGAGGAACTTAATCAGGAGGGCTTTAAACTGAATCCAACAGGGGAGGGAGACATAAACTCGGGGGTACCAATGGAAGAAGGCCTCTTTGCCACAATGGAGAGAACAGCTCCAGCGGTGCCCATTGATAGTCTACCACAAAATGTAGGGGGAAAGTCGGACTGTAAAGCACATAGTCTTCAATGTCTCTATACTAATGCCCAGAGTATGGGCAACAAACAAGACGAACTTGAACTCTTGATACATGAGGGCAAGTACGACTTGATAGGGATAACTGAAACCTGGTGGGATGACTCCCATGACTGGAATACAGCAATTGAAGGGTATAACTTGTTCAAAAGGAACAGAAGCAACAGAAAGGGAGGTGGAGTTGCACTGTATGTTAAAAATACGTATCTCTGCACAGAGATACAGGAAGAGGAGCTTGGCAGCCCCATTGAGAGCATCTGGGTTAAAATAAAGGGGGCAAAGAATAAAGCGAACATGGCGGTTGGAGTCTACTACCGACCACCCAATCAAGGAGAAGACGAGGATGGAACTTTTGAAAAACAAATTGCCAGTGTTTCAAGGAGGCACGATGTGGTAGTAATGGGAGACTTCAATTTCCCTGATATCTGTTGGGAGACTTATTCAGCCAAACATGGCCCCTCCAAGAAATTCCTGAGCTGTGCTGCTGATAACTTCCTCCTACAGAAAGTGGAGGAAGGAACTAGAGGATCGGCTATCCTTGACCTGATTCTAACCAACAGAGACGAGTTAGTGGATAAAGTGGCAGTTTCGGGAACTCTGGGGGAAAGTGACCATGTTATACTTGAGTTCTTGATTCTAACAGAAGCAAAAGCTGAGTGTAGCCAAACACGTACCCTGGATTTTAGGAAAGCCAATTTTAACAAACTCAGAACAATGATTAGTAAGATCCCATGGCAAATGACTCTCACGAGAAAGGGAGCCCAGGAGGGGTGGGAGTTTTTAAAAAAGGAAATTTTAAAGGCACAATTGCAAACAATTCCCACAAGGAAAAAGGCAGAGGGCAACAGAAGAAGCCAATGTGGCTTCACAATAAACTCAAAGATGACCTGAAAACAAAAAAGGACACGTATAGGAAGTGGAAGGAAGGACAGGCTACAGGGGAAGAGTACAGGCAGGTAGCACAGAACTGCAGGAATAGTGTCAGGAAGGCTAAAGCTGAGAATGAGCTAAGGTTAGCGAGGAATGCTAAAAGCAACAAAAAAGCTTTCTTCAGATACATGCACAGTAAAAGACAGAAGAAAGAACTGGTGGTTCAACTACGCAATGAGGATGGCAAATTGATAACAGAAGACAAAGAAAAGGCAGAAGTGTTCAATTCCTACTTTGGCTCGGTCTTCTCCCAAAAGAGGGTCTATGACCCCCCTGGCAAACCTGAAATGCAGACTGAAGGGGCAGAATTGCAGCTTGAGATTGATAGGCAAATGGTCAAGGAGCACCTGATTACTCTGAACGAGTTTAAATCTCCAGGGCCTGATGAGCTGCATCCTAGAGTAATAAAGGAACTGGCAGAAGAACTCTCAGAACCACTGTCTATTATCTTTGAGAAATCATGGAGGACAGGTGAAGTGCCAGACGACTGGAGGAGGGCAAATGTTGTTCCCATCTTCAAAAAGGGCAAGAAGGAGGAACCTGGGAACTATAGGCCAGTCAGTCTGACATCAATCCCCGGGAAGATTTTTGAGCAGATTATAAAGAAGTCAGTCTGCAAGCACCTTGAAAACAATGCAGTGATTACTAGAAGCCAGCATGGATTTGTCAAGAACAAATCCTGTCAGACTAATCTGATCTCATTTTTTGATCGGGTAACCTCCCTTGTGGACTGTGGGAATGCTGTGGACATTATATACCTGGACTTCAGCAAAGCTTTCGACAAAGTGCCTCATGATATCCTGATTAGTAAGCTAGCTAAGAGTGGGCTAGATGGATCAACTATCAGGTGGATCCACAATTGGCTACAGAATCGGACTCAAAGAGTGCTTATCAATGGTTCCTTCTCAAACTGGGGAGAGGTAACGAGCGGGGTACCACAGGGCTCGGTCCTGGGCCCGGTGCTCTTCAACATTTTATTAATGACTTGGATGAGGAGGTACAGGGAATGCTTATCAAATTTGCAGATGACACAAAGTTGGGTGGAACAGCTAATACTCTGGAAGACAGAAACAAATTCAAAGTGACCTCGATAGGCTGGAGCGCTGGGCCGAAAACAACAGAATGAAATTTAACAGGGATAAATGCCAAGTGCTGCACCTAGGGAGAGGAAACCAAATGCAGAGTTACAGAATGGGGGACACTTGGCTCAACAATACTACAAGTGAGAAGGATCTTGGAATTGTGGTAGATCACAAACTGAATATGAGCCAGCAATGCGACGTGGCTGCAAAGAAGGCAAATGCTATTTTGGGCTGTATTAATAGAAGTATAGCTTCCAAATCGCGGGAAGTGATAATTCCCCTTTACTCGGCACTGGTTAGGCCTCATCTTGAGTACTGTGTCCAGTTCTGGGCACCTCATTTTAACAAGGACATAGACAAACTGGAGAGGGTTCAGAGGAGGGCAACAAGGATGATAAAGGGACTGGAAACAAGGCCCTATGAGGAGAGACTGAAAGAACTGGGCATGTTTAGCCTTCAGAAGAGGAGACTGAGGGGAGATATGATCGCACTCTTCCAGTATTTGAAGGGATGTCACACAGAGGAGGGCAAAGATCTCTTCTCGTTCATCCCAGTTTGCAGGACACGGAATAATGGGCTCAAGTTACAGGAACCTAGATTCCACCTAAACATCAGGAAAAATTTCCTGACTGTCAGAGCAATAAGACAGTGGAATCAACTACCTAGGGAGGTGGTGGGCTCTCCCAGTCTGGAGGCATTCAAGGTGCGGCTGGACAGACATCTGTCAGAGATGCTTTGACCTGGATTCCTGCATTGAGCAGGGGGTTGGACTCGATGGCCTTGTAGGCCCCTTCCAACTCTACTTTTCTATGATTCTATGATTCTATGATTCTATGAAATTCACTTCCACAAGGTGTAGTGATGGCCACCAATTTGGACAGCTTTGAAAGGGGATTGGACAAATTCATTGGAGGAGAAGGCTATCAATGGCTACTAGTCCTGATGGCGATATGCTACCTCCAGTATCAGAGGCAGTGCAGTATGCTTATGTACACCAGTTGCTGGGGAATATGGGTGTGAGGGTGCTGTTGCACTCCTGTCCTGCCTGTGGGTTTCCCATGGGCAGCTGGTTGGCCACTGTGTGAACAGAATTCTGGACTAGATGGACCCTTGGTCTGATCCAGCAGGGCTCTTCTTATGTTAATTCATATTATAGTTTGCATATTATTTACATATTCTGCAGTGTTACATTATTAATAGTGCAATCCTATACATGTCTACTCAGAAGTAAGTAAGTTATCTGGCTTACTCCCAGGTAAGTGAGAATAGGATTGTAGCCTAAGTTTCCATGTTCTCATTCAGGGTTTATATCATAGGACCAGTTTCTGCTTTTTAAATCTGCTTTGTTGGTGACCTTGGCATTTCTGTAGGTAACATAAGGGAAAACCTTGCATGGGATAACATCATAACTCAGTACATAAATAGGTCATGAGTCATCTGAATCCCCATGATTTGTTATCCGGAAGAGCAAAATATTTAGGCATATGATTATATTTCATCAGACCAATATCAGTCTCTAGAGAAAATATTACTAAAATACTGAGTGTTTTGTGTGTGTGTGTGTGTGAGTGTGTATGGGGAAAAATAACTTACTGAGTATTCAGGACAGAAATATACCTCATTTATTGCCTATTCAGAATCTTTTAGACAGATGGTCTGAAAGACAATATCAAAATAATCTGAAATAGAGCAACTGTAACCTAGAAATAATTTAACTGGGGTTGGCCATAGATGCTAGAAATTTACCATTTGCTTCCATATTTGAGTCGTGACTGAGAGTTCAGGAAAAGAAGCTGCAGGAAGCTGGGGGCATTATTACGTTTAAAAGCAAGTATAACTTTTGATTATTTATTATGATTTCTATAACACCACAGGTGTGTTTGGCATTTGATAGACATGGTAAAAACCACAGTAATTAAAGTTGTCATGTTTCCCCCTATAAATATATTTTAGAGACTGTATAATTAAGCCAGCAAAATACACACAGTCTTTTGAAAACTTGACACGGTGTAATATTTGTATAAAATTTCTTTCCCTTGGCTCCCACATCCAAAGCATTCTTCAGAAACTTTTCCTGTGTGACCTAACCATTGTCTGTGTAAACGGCCTACTGTTTTAACTGTGTAAACTGCTTAGGCTTCTCTCTTGTTGAGAGTGTTAGGATTGCAACTCTGTGTTGAGACCAAATTATACTTTCAGGATGCAATCCTATGCATGTTTAGACAGAAAAAAAAATTCCCTCAACTCCCAGTATTTCCCCAGCTAGCCATGTTGTCCTGGGCATTCTGGGAGTTGTAGGGCTTTTTTCTGTCTAAACATGCACCCTTCGTTGCCATACAAATGGAAAAGGGTCCTACACAGAACATAGAAGTATATGATAGTAGTGTGCAGAATCATTTCCAGTCTTTGAGATCATTTAAATGGAACCATTGCACAATAACCCTGCTGCTTGTTTACTTCTGGCCACTAAGCATACAATCCTAAGCCCTGGGGCTGGCTTGCTGGAGGCAGATAAGATTGAGTGGAAGTACCCCTCCGGTTGCCTTTGCCAGCAGACAGGAGCTCTGCCATCAAGGAGGAGGGTGGGTATATGCCCGAGCAGCCATCTTTTGCCTGTAGAAAGCTCTGAATCAGAACATTTTGGGGATAGGGTAAAGTGAGAGACATGGGTGGCTTTGGATCCACTAGAAAACACACACACACACCAGACCTGCTTTTTGTAACATCTTACCTGATGAAGAGATATGGAGATCTTAAAAGCTTTCACATTTGTTGTGATCTTTCAATTGGCCTAATAATGGTATTACACTAATATGGATTTTTAAGTGTGTTGCTGATCCACATGTCCTCAGAAAGAATCTTTGAAACATGGATGCAGTATTTTCAAAGTATCACCAAGATGATGGCCTTACATGGCTACCATTGTAAACTCCTCAGGGCAGGGATTTGTCCTCTTGTACTCCGTAAAATGCCACGACACTGATGGCATTATATAAATAAATAATAAACTAGCTGGTGAAAAAAGAGATCACTACTGAGGGTCCTTCCTCACTGAGATGCCACCATGTTAGACATGGAGCAGCGGGGAAAACAGCAATTCACAATGTGAATCCTAATCCATTGAAATACCTCTCAGTTTTGCATGAATGAAGCTAGTTCCTTCACACCTATGCTGAGCTTTTGTATTGGAATGGGCCTCACCAGTTACAGCAGTGTAAGAAGCAGTCTGGCACAACTTATAGCAAACACACACAGAGCCATAAGAAAACAACTTTAAAAATCAGGGTCAAAAGTTGATCAGGGAGGAGGCAATTGGCAATAAAGAAGTAGTGGGGGAAGAGAAGAGGACCACTCCCACCATTTCCATGCTCCAAATTGTCTTACACAAGAAGGTCTGTCCCAGGGATTAAAATGCCAGCTGCTCCACACTACACTGCTCAGTAAGTGATTTGTTAGCCCCAGACAACATTGATTGCTGCTTGGGCAGGAGAGAGGACAGAAGGAATTTCAACTCAGCCTAGGTGATGATGCCTTTCTCCCCACTTGCCATGCCAATCACTAATTAGCATTGGGCTGCTCACACCACTTATCACAACTTTGAGATAAGTTGTGATAAGTGGTGTGAGAGTAGGAGAGTAGCCAAGGGAAGGGCCGCATCCTAACAAGGTGCAGATTAATCTTAATTTAGCTGCAGATGACTTCTAATTAGAAGTTATTTTCCAAATAAAATAGAATCTCTCTCACACACACATGCATGCACACACAAACGTCGGACAGAGAGAGAGAGAGAGAAAAAGAGAGAAGAATGAATGAATGAATTAATGAAGAATGTATGTAAAAACTGGCCATTGTATGACCTCCCTTGGAGGAGGTACTCGTGAGGAGGGCCTCAGATGTTGGTCACAGTGTATGGGTAGGCTCATTCCAGGAGAGGTGCTCTGTCAGATATTGCTTGACTAAGAACAGAAGAGCCATGCTGGATCAGATCGAGGGTCCATCTAGTCCAGCATTCTGTTCACACAGTGGCCAGCCAGCTGCCCACAGGAAACCCACAAGCTGGACAGGAGTGCAACAGCACCCTCCCACCCATGTCCCCCAGCAACTGGTGTACATAGGCACAGTGCCTCTGATACTGGAGGTAGCATATAGCCATCAGGACTAGTAGCCATTGATAATCTTTTCCATTGATAGTCATGAATTAGTCCAATCCCCTTTCAAAATTGAATTCAGCCCTTGGGCTGAATGAGGTGCCCCACACCTGGACCAGGTCAGAGTTAGGCAGATCCTTCAAATTAGGCCCCCCAGGGATCCCAGTTCAGCTCTCCAGCGTTTCCCATATGGCCATGTCCTTTTCCATTGGCCCCACACCCTTTCCCCCAATCATCAATTGTTTGGTGGTTTCCTGGATTTTGTGTGTTAAATAAGGAGGAAACTCCCCCCCCCCATTGCCTTTGGAAAATAATCTCATTTTAAGTCTTCTTTTAATCTGACAGAAGACTGGAAAATCTAAAATATTGGTTGGCACTTCATCCATCTCTTATATTTACGGTATTCCTTTTCACTTTGTTTTATGTTTAAGAAGTGGGCAGAGAGGAACACTAGCTTCCTTTAATGTTAATTTAATTGTTCCAATCATAGAAATCACTTATTCTGGAACAGCCCCACTGAATTCAACAGACTACTTATGGGATTTACTGAAATGCTCTTAGGATCACAATATCTTCAAATATAGGTACCTTAAAGAGTAAGGCATTTGAGCTTGCTCACACATAATGATAGCTAGTAAAAGGATAATTGTTGGTGACATAACAAATGACTGTTTGTTTGCACACCTTGTAAACATGTGCTACAATCCAACATAGATGCTGTAAGATTGGGAATTTGGACAGGAGAGGGTTACTGGAGCCAGAATAATGGCTGGAGACTTCCTTAATAGTCAAGGTTTCCAAACATACTGTTTGTTAGGAAAATTACAAGTAAATGGCCCACAATGACTATGAGATTACTTGAGACACCTCTGGAATGTTGGTGCTATTTTGGCAAAAGGTGTACCTTTTGGTATGCCCTGACAGCAGCTGGCTGAGAGGTGATGTGATGCCAACATAGTTCATGAACATTCCAGCTACTGTGGGAATGAAACCAATTCTCAAAGACAGAAGGAGCTGCTTGGATAGGTAGACTGTGAGAATTAAAAAGTTGAGGTGGAAAATGTCCTAGTATGTAGGGATGCTAAGGAACAGTAACCCAGAGACAAGATGGCTGAAGGAAAGGGGAGTATGCAGCAGCAGAAATAATAAAAAGGTGTGGGAGAGGATGCTTAGCCTGCCCCTTTCCCTGATCCTTTCCAGGGTCTGGGAGGAACTCTCCTTGGTTGCCATTGCATGTCCTCTTCCTTCCTTCCCTCTGTCTGAGACTTGAAGCAGAAGCGGTGGAATTCACTGGAGCTCTCCTCTTTCCACTCCATCCTGGCCCTTCAGAAGTGGGAGTTGTCTCTTCCTCGGCAGTTTCCCTCCCATATAGTGTTGCAAGCTGCATATGTGTGTTAGTGTTCCCTATACTCTCATGAGGCTTTCACAGACACCGAAGTCATGGCAACAGGAGAAGGGCAGTAGTACTGAGCAGTGGCCATTCTAAAGACAGAGCTGCTCTCTTCTTCCTTGCTCTCACTGACTGGGTTCAGATAAAATGATAACCCACATTCAAGGTTTGAGTGTGGGTTGTCATTGAACCATGGGTTGTTGCTGAAACATGGATTATCATGTTTTCTGATCCCAGCTGACATAACAAACCATGGTGAACAACCCACAGTTGATAACTCAACAACAAACCATGGCATCTCTTCATGGGTTGTTCATGGTTAACAACCCATGGCTTGTTAACGCAGCTGGGTTCACACAACACAACAACCCATGGTTCAACAACAGCCCACGGTTCAATGATAACCCTCACTCAGCCATTGAGTGTGGGTTCTCATGTTGTCTGAACCTAGCCAATCGCTCTTACCTCCCTGATGACTAGGGCATGCGCCTGCTTGACAGTCAAGCATCAGAGGGCGAGAGCCAAAACAGACATTACTTTAAACCTTATCTAGCAGCCACATCTTCTTTTCATTTTTACTGCGCAGTAGGCACATGGTCCCCAATGTGGATTGGGATCCTAGTGTTGGGAATAGGGGGTCTTTGAAAATCTGGATCAGGTCCCTGCTCCTTTTCTAAGTTAAAATAGAAAAAAAAGAAGAAGATGTAGCTGCTGTCTCTTTTGGCCCTGAGTCACTGGGGCTGCCCTAACCTGCCCCAGGCCCCAGGAGAAGGGGGTAAATTGTACCTTGGCCCAGGGCCAAAAAGGGGGCCTGGGAGCCAAAGGAGGGGAGCCTGATATTTCCTGGGATCTCAGAAAATGTTTTGGGGGGCCACGCCAATTTTCGGAGAAACTTTAAAGAAAGAATTCTCCCCCCTGGAGACGTGGGTTTCTGTGTGCGTCTTTCCCAACCAGTGGCGCCCTCCGGATGCCTTGGACTGCAACTCCCATGATTCCCCCCAGCCAGCAGGGCCCTTGAGCAGCAAGCCCCGCCCATTCTACTGCCAGGGCATACAAGTTCCAGGGAGACCTTCCCAGCGGGGTCCCTTCCCTCATGAGGTGGTGAGCGCCCGCGCGGGGGATGTGTGCTGGGATCTCCCGCCAATGTGCAAACATCAAGCTTGAGTCGATAGGAAGCCAGCCAGCCAGCGGGCAGGCAGGCAGGCACACCCAAAGGAGGAGCGGTCCCCACTCACCCCTTAGCCACCCAGCAGCAGCAGCACAAGCTCCCACTTCATGGGCAGCCACCTCTTTCCAGCCAGCAAACAAACACCGCTTTAGTTTCTGTAGTTTCACCAACACGTGGTCTCCCTCCGCACCTTCTCCCAGTCTCGGGTTTGTTCGTCAGCGGAAGACTGTGCGGCAGTCCCGCCACCTGCTCCAGCACCAGCCCGTGCAAAATTGGCAGTGCATAGGAGGACTGCACCGACCCTTTGGCTCTCCTCAGGCTCATGCTAATAAAATATTACCTGGTGGTATGCCATTACAAGTTATGTGATTATTTTTTTAAAGTGGTAATAACACTTCCGCTGACGAACAAACCCGAGACTGGGAGAAGGTGCGGAGGGAGACTGCGTGTTGGTGAAACTACAGAAACTAAAGCGGTCTTTATTTGATGCTTTTACCTTTGTTTTTGCCTCATATAACTTATCTGGTGAATTCTTCACTTTCACTGGGTATTTTTCCGGAATGTTTCAAGCATGCTTCTGTACGCCCCTTGTTAAAAAAGCCTAATTTAGACCCTTCAGCTTGTGTTAATTACCGCCCTATTTCACTTCTTCCTTTTCTTTCTAAGATTTTAGAAAGTGTAGTTCTCTCCCAATTGATGACTTATTTAATTAGATTTAATCTCCTAGATTCTTTTCAATCAGGGTTTCGTTCAGGCCACTCCACAGAAACAGCCTTAACTTATGTGATGAATGATATCTTAGTGGCGAAAGCTCAGCGTCAAACATCTGTGTTGATTCTGCTGGATCTTACGGCAGCTTTTGACACACTCGACCACCATATTCTGCTTTCAAGGTTGGCATCACTGGGAATCAAGGGCAATGCTTTATCTTGGTTTGGTTCCTTCCTTTCTAATCGCTCTTGTTCTGTTTTGTTTCAGGGTTCAGTTTCAGATGTTTTCCCGTTATTAGTGGGATTTCCACAGGGTTCAGTCTTGGGTCCTCTTCTTTTTTCATTGTATACTTGTCCTCTTGGACGTTTGGTTTCTGATCGGGGTTTTCAGTATCACACCTATGCAGATGATACAAAGATATATCGAAGCTTTGCATCCATTGATACTGCAGTGTGGCAGTCCGTGACGGAATGCCTGTCAGGCGTTTCCTCATGGATGACCGCACATCATCTGAAATTGAACATGGATAAGACTGAAATTCTGGTATTTCAACCTGATCGTGTGTCAGCTCCCTTATTATGTCCTTCTTTGCATATCCAGGGCTCAGTGGTGGCCCCGGTTTCAGCTGCCAAGAGCCTTGGTGTTTTGCTGGATGATCGTTTGTCCTTGCGTCCTTTTATTAATAGGACTGCTAAGGCATGTAATTTTCACCTTTTGAACATTCGCAGGATTCGCAAGTTTTTGTCTCCTGAAACAGCCCATCTGCTTGTTCAGGCTTTGATGGTATCTCGCTTGGACTATTGTAATAGCTTAATAGCTGGCTTGCCCTCTTCTGTGCTTCTTCCACTGGTTCTGGTTCAGAACAGCGCTGTTCGTGTTGTTCTGAACTTGCCCTGATACTCCCATATTACTATGGCCCGTAGGAATCTTCATTGGCTACCCATTCGGACTACCCAATTTAAATTATTGGTTCTTGCCTTCAAGGCTTTGCGCTCTAATGTCCCTCATTACTTATCATCTAGGCTTTCCTGGTATGTTCCTGGTAGGAATTTAAGATCAGTGGGCCAGGGATTATTAGCAGTCCCACCAACATGCTCTGCCTTGTCAAGGCTGCAAACCTTTCAGGATCTGGTTCCACTTTTGTGGAACAGGCTTCCCATGGACTTCCGATTGGAGAAGGATCTTTCCCGCTTTCGAACGGGATTAAAGACTTATCTTTTTAGTCAGCCAGAATGAGTGGTTGGGCTAATGTGGTGGTTGCTGGGATCAGGACCGGTGCAAGGCAGTTTGGTGCCCTAGGCAAGATCAGATATTTAGCACCCCCCCTTCCCATTTGAGAGCGCTGTATTTCCCCCCAAGGCGTTTCTGGCGCCCCCTTTAGCCCTGCGCCCTAGGCAGCTGCCTAGTTGGCCTAATGGTAGCACCGGCCCTGGCTGGGATTTGATACTGCATAGTAAGTGGTTGGTGTTGGTTATTTTATTGTATTGTTATGTTTACTGTATATGTTATTTGTCCCGCCCTTTGGTATAAGGGGCGTTATAAATGAACATTTATTATAAGCAAAATTGAAATAGCTTAGGTTTAGAGGTTCAGATTTTATCTATACATGTATATCCATATCTATATCTACATCCCTTAGTTTTGATGTCACAACTTCTTTCTTTTTGTTTGTTTTTTAGGTAATATTTGCTATTACTTTGTCTAATAAATTCAAATAAAATTGCTTGTAAAAAGATTTTGAAGGACAATGATTGGTTACTTTGCCTTGACCACAATTTACTGGCCCTTTTTATTGGATAATCGATAACTAATATGTCAACTGTGCAAAGATTATCTTTTTAACATTAAGAATTATTTAAGGTCTACAATGTCTCTGGAACGTCTTGTGGATTTGGCCAGGCTAAGTATTGAATCAAACATTGCCAGAACAATTAATTTTCATGCTGTGATTCAAAACTTTTCACAAAAAAAGGCCAGAAAAGCTCTTTTGTTAAAGTAAATAGTAAGTTTATCTACCTTTTTTTTTTTTTTACTAATACTTATCTTCTGATGATCTGATCTGCATTGCAATATAAAAGGATGTTTCAATGTGAATTCTTTCTCCTTATCTGTATTGTAGCATAAACAAAGATGTTCAAATAAAATGTGCTTTCTTATCCCCGATCCTTTTATTTTATTTATATTTATCATGGAGGGAGTATAAAAGCATCAGGCCTTAAATGCAGAAAATTAACAGAGCACTCCACTCCACCCCTCTCTCGTCTTCCATACCCTTTTTGACCTTACAGGCTACAGCTCATGGCATAAAACTGTAGTGGATACAAACATAATCACTAATGGAGAAGGGAAGGGGCCCAAAAGAAACTTTGTACCTCCTGATAAAATTCCTCTCAGAGACCCTGAACTGCCCCATTCCAATAAGGCCCTCAGACCCCAAGGCATGAAGGAAAAGTTGATGGAACAGACATGCCTGAGGGGAGTACCAGGTGACTAACCCAAGGAATTAAGAAGAGGAGGAATCAATTAAGAGAATGGGTTAAAAACATGAGGCATTCACAGAGTCCAAAGGAGATTAAGGACTGTTGAAGAAAGAAGGACAAAACAGGTCACATACCCAAACCCAAGAACTTTAGGGAATGTTGGATGGAAGGATCAAGATGGAAGGATCAATGATGGAAGGATCAAGAAGAAAAAAGTGGAGCCGGGAAAACCCCTCACACAGGCCATGGGGTGGGAGGAGTTGCATGTTAGTGGTAGGAGGGGGATCGAAAAACAAGGAAGCTTCTATATTGGGGCAAGGGGGGCATTTCCATTAGTAATTGTCCATATTACTGTCTTTTCCATTTTTGCTACTGAAATAATATTTGGGTTTTGTTTTGTTTTATTAAAAAAAACCCATTCACTGCATTAAACTAGCTCATTAATGTTATTTGAACACTGGTTTTAAATAATTTCTAATTCCTCCAGTTTTAATTAAAATGATAAAACATAGCATTTGCCCAGGAAATTAGATCAGTCATTGCAGCATATTGAAAACCAAAGAAACCCATTCTAGATCCTTGAAATCCCATCTAGTAGACTATATAAATATGCATTTAGTGAAATTCTAATTATTTACCACAGTGACCAAAACAGTTCCTACAGAGCTGTTATATTTTCTGAGTAAATTTATAATTAGACCATTTAAACAGTTAAAAAAAAAAAAAAGATTTGCAAGTGCTCAGATCTCTTGAGTGTGTGTGTATTATCATGGCTAGTTTTGCTTCTTAAAAACATGCTTTTTCAGAAACTTTTTTCTCCTGAGCCATTTTGACCTCTTGATTGAGCACAGTTTCAGTGTATATTTAGGATATTGATTAGTTGAAAGGATATTGCCTATCAGCATAATCAATAACCCCCAGTTCCATTATTTTGCTGTGCATATTGACTGTGACATATTTCCCGCCCCATTTTAAAACACACCAATTATAGGAGGTAACTTTTGTTGTGAGAGATTTTAAAAATCAAAGTCATCACTTCCAGTTTTGGAAGCCATACTTTTACTTCCAGCTTCAGTAAATGTCATTCATTTGTGAATTCTTTTCCATGCCATTTATTTTCTTCAGTGGATTCTGAAATTTCTAATTGCCTGGTTGACAGCTGCCCAGTACTATAGGACCTGCACATCTTGATTATTATTTGTGGTTGCCTTTGTGTTCCTTACAATCATAATGTAAACCTTTGTGCTATACATTTACTCACCTGAAGACATTCTTGCTTTTACTAACCATACAGCTCAATCCTACACAAGTTTATCTGGAAATAAGTTCCACTGAGTTTCAAGGGGCTTACTCTCAGATAAATATACACAAGATCACACTTAATTTTCAGACTTCTACAGCGGAAACACTTTCTTTTCGGATCCATGGTACAAGAGAAGCATATCTTGTATGCCAGTAACCCAAATGGCAGTGTTACCCACTAATGATGTCAAGAACATGTAAATTTTACCTATAATACGATGGGTACATATAGTTACTCTTAAGTTTTAAATATCCTTCCCCCCCTTTTTCTGGTCCATACTAGTTTATTTGTGTCAGTCTCCTTCCTTGACAGCTACTGTGGAGGGGAATTTTGGCATGACAGCAGGAGGGGGGGGTTAAATCTCCCCTCCCGAATCGCCATGGTTTCAAATTGCAGGCGTGTGTGCTTACCCATTCCTCACAGTGCCCTCCACCCCTCCCCCATGCGTGTGAATCATGCATACATGTTAAGTCTGTTACAATTCTATTTAATTCTGAGTAAATATACATAGGAGCATAAGACATGTAAGAGCTTACTGATTGAATTTAAGCTTGCCTACCTTTCATTGAAATGTACCCTGTGACTTAAGGTAACGTAAATGGAAGAAACCAGATAACAAGTCCATCGTTGTTGATATGAATCATTGGGAAAAATTCAGAACTTCTTACTTATACTATCTCTTTCATTTTTTAAAATGAAGAATAAGTAACAGTGCATCCTATTTATGCCTATTCAGAAGTAAGCCCCAGTGAGTCCAGTGAGGCTAACTCCCAAGTGGGTATAGGACTGCAGCCTAGATCCAGTTAAATAATATGTCACATGCAGCGCACATTAAGCTGTTGTTTCTAACAAGTTCCACTATGTGCTATTATTATTTTAATTTCAATGGTTTTGCACAGGAAAGAAGGGTTAATTTGCAGTGTTGTATGTGTCTACCTATGTATGCGTGTCTATACATGTATGGCATTTATAGATTAAGCGGCATTGAACACTGAAAGCACAAAAGCAAACAAAAAGCAATTGGACTCATCTATTTATTGTGGCTACACAATGTGGACAAAGTTAGCAAAATTTAGGTCCCATTTGAAAAAAATTAAACTCCAAAACTGAAAACAGCACTGAGAGTTGTTCTACATTAATGTATTGAGGCCACTTGTAAAGGCTCCCATGAGGCAGTTCCTCCTCTAGATTACTGTATGTCAATCCTAACATTTACATGGAAAGATGGAAGCTGCCATTGGTGTGAAAATGTCCCGCAAAATTGTCCATGTGGCAAGCTGCTTTACACCTTATAACCACCACTTACAGAGGTTATGTCAATGAGCTTTGCATTTTGTCCAAAGCAAAAGGCAGGACAGAAGAACAGGAGTCGAGATTCCCATCGTGTAGATTTTGGGCTCGATTCTCTTGGCCAAATATAAAACATTGTAAGAAGGTTCGGGGGGGACACATTAATAGTACAGCTCAGAGCTCTAATACCATCCATTAGCCTTTGGCCAAAGAAGTTGATAAAATCCTCTGCATCATGGAAGAGTAAAGCCAACCCAGGCAATGATGTATTGGTTAATATTAATCAGTAACTAAAAATATTAGTTGAGCTACACAGTCAAAATAATCAGACTGATTTTTTTCACACAGGAATTAAGGAGAGTTATGCTACTATTCTACTGTTTACTAATGCATCTAACCTTTTTTGGGGGGGCACATCTATACATGAAATTGCTGAATCAAAATTCATTCACGACATATTTGATACTGTGTAATTTTATCTCAACAAATCAGGAGCATTCCTAGCTCACTGAAGACAACAATGCTGCAATCCTATATCCATTTACCTTGGATTAAGTGGCACTGAATTCAGTGGGACTTACTTCTGAGTAGACATGCATGGATTACAGTGTAAATGTTCTTCAGGTGCTTATCTACAGTATGGATTCTGCTATTCCTATTAATCACCAACGGCTGCTAATTTGGAGTGGGTCACATGGCTGATAGGATTTTATTCATTGGTTGGATTGCATGGTTATTTTTACTCTGCATACTGTGGCAACCTAGTATTAGGTTCTTGTAGCTGAAAAAGTGGACTATTACTCACAAAAGATATCACAAAACTCTTTCTTGGTTTTACTGAAACAAACTAACATGGCTACTTTTCTGAAATTTCTCACCTGTAAGATGAATTGCAGCTACTACAACATCCAAGAGACTAACAGCACAATCCTGTGCATGTTTACTCAGGTATAAGTCCCACTGGGGCTTTCTCCCAGGTAAGTGTGCATATGATTGTAGCCTAAAGGTGCCATTCGATGCATATTTAGACAGACAAAAATCCTACAAGTCCCAGCATTCCCCAGCCAGCACTGCTGGCTGGGGAATGCTCAGACTTGTAGGACTTTTTTTCTGTCTATGCATAGGATTGCACCAACTACTGGTGCCTGGTGAGTAATGCCCCTGTTTGTAAAATAATAAGAAATAATGGAAAAGCAGAAAATAAAGTTCTGTTATGGAGCAATATTTCTTTGGTACCTTCTATTTGGAAGGTCAAGAAGACAAATCATACAGAATTTTCTAAAAGAGCTGAACAATTTTCCATGGCTGAATTTTTGAATGGCCCAGCTTTGACACATTACAGATGCCTGCATTTTAGAGTGCGCATTCTCCCCAGTAATCTCCAGCTGGGCAAAAAAGTCTAGCCACTTTTTAAATTACTACTTTGTCTCTGCTATATGGTAAATTTACTCAGATCCATTGTCAATTAACAAAGAGTTAGAAAAGGAGTGTAAAATACAGGAAATTGGTCTATTTCATATGTGAGATGCGACTTATGAAAATTTGAACGTGAATTTTTGGAAGGCAATGTATCAGGACAGGATATTGGCATCCATACCTCAGCATGTTCTGAATGCCAACTAGCATGAGTAATGAACAATATATATTGGCCACAGAGACTTTTGTACCCCCAGATATGCATTCTTCAGTCTTGGAGATGGTAAAAGTTGCTACTCACCAGTAACTACACTTCCTAGTTTGCACATTACATTTATTCAAACAAGTACAGACTGGGATAAGTAATGTGTGGACTAGCTCTTAGGTATACAATTTAAACTGCAATCCTACTCACACTTACCTGGCTGGTAGTACCATTGAACTTAATGGGGCTTACTTCTGAGTAGAGATGCATAAAATTACACTGCATAGGATTGCACTTTTAATTAGATAGCTTTTGCTGGTGCTGTTAATTGGTGATGTTAACAACCTTTTGAGTTCTGTTTAACTGATCTGTGACATCTCAAATCTTGTACCTTGGTACATTAGTGGGTTTTTTCAAACAGTCTTCCTTTGAAGAATCCTTTCTCTATTGATTTGATAGGTATCATTGATCATTCTGAACATGTTTTAGAGCACACATTCAGAGCATATAGAGGGCTGGGCAGGCCTGTTGTGCCTCACCATGGTCCTGCATGACCTGAGAGTGCAGACTAGGGTACACCCAACATACTCCTGCAGCTGTACACCGTAGAAGAAGATCAGTAGTTGTGGGCAAGCTACATTTCAGGAGAGCTTATCCACTATATACTGATCTTCTGTTAGCTTCTGAGAACTCCTGGGAATCCCTGGAATACAGCTTGCTTACACTTGTAATAGATACAAAGAAGTAAGATGCCATATTTATTGGCTGTATTAGTGGAGGCCAGTGGATTTCAAAGCAGAGAATAATACTGCCATATAAGAAACCAGTACCAATAGCCAGTTCATGTAGTAGGGTTATCAGGTGGCAGCTAGTTTCCACTTAAGGGGTCCTTCATGTACACAAAAGCCAACAAGTATTTGCATTTGCTAATAGATGTAATCCTGGATCCACCCACAACCTTAAAGGCGTGAAGCAGTTGGAGGACACATCGCAGTGTCCCCATATCCCTCTGGGGTATTAAGAGCATCTTACCTATTTCTGACATCTTCTGTATGTAAGGGTGAAGGAGCAACTGGGGTAACAGAGGAAAGTTGTGAAACCTGTTGATATCCTTTGTGTGTTTGTATGTGCATTTCAGTTGTTTGTCAGTATGAGGCACACAACCACCATTTGGGAAAATCACCTGAAATGTGTCCCATTCAGAAAAGGGTATGCAGCCAGATGACTTGTTTCCCCCCCCCCCACAAACACAGCTGTTATTTATTTAAACATATTATTAAAATAGGTTTATCCACCTCTTCCAACATCCAAAGCAATCATATGAAAACGTCCTCACATACCCCCCAAAATAGAGAATCAAATCTCAGTATACCAGGTAAAACTAAAATATCTCCCCAAGCCTGATCCTTTGCACTGCCTGAAAAGCATGGATGATGATGAAGAAAAAAGAATTCCTAAGCATTTGCAGGGATGGGCTCAGCTTGGCTTCCCTAGATAACATATTCCACAGCATTGGGGCTATAGTGGAAAAGGCCATGTTAAGAACACATATATCTTGAAAAGAAAGAACCATGAGCAGGGCCTCTCTGCGTGATCTCAACAGAGCAGGAGCTCATAAGGAAAAAAAGCACTCTCTAATTTAACATAACCCCCCGCCCCTGCTATATCAGACCAAAAGTTCATCTAGTCCAGCAGCATTCTTTTTTCCTACAGTGGCTAGTCAGCTGTCTCTGGAAATATGATATGAAAGTCCTCTCCCAGTATTGCTCCACCTGCCCCCCAAAAAGTGGTAGCCAAGGCATACTGCTTCTAAATGGAAGGTTGCATATAGCCATTATGAGCAGAAGCCACTGATAAACTTTTCCTCCCTGCATTTGTCTAGTTCCCTTTTAAACTGCATTAAGCTATCACCAGTAGCTAGGTAAGACCTAGGCCACACAGGGATTTCAAGATCTAGTCCAGCATTTTTAATGGTGCCTAGGAATTAACCTCCTAAAAGAAGGTGATAAATACAGGCAGTCTCCGAGTTAAGAACGTCTGACTTACAGACAACCCATACTTAAGTACGTACTTCTGGGTTCCCCGGGCTATGTTGTTTACATAGAGTACATAGCGTAGTATACTACGCAATTTGCGTAACTTATGCAATTTGCGTAAATGCCGATTTTGACGTATAGAACGCTATGCTGTTCCAGTTTACATATAAATTCAACTTAAAGACATTCTTAAGAATGGAACTGGTGCGTAACCTGGGGACTGCCTGTAATAACAATAAACTAAAGCTTGAGCACTGAAGAACAGAACAGATATTAAGGCTGCATTCTTATGCACACTTAACAGGGGGTAAAATAATAATAATAATAATAATAATAATAATAATAATAATAATAATAATAATAATAATAATTGCAAGTGAAACAAACGGTGGAAGAAGAAAAAAGATCTCTTAGTGAATACATCCACAGCAGTAATGAAAGAATGCTGAATGAAGTCTCTAGGGAAGGTATCCGTAAAACTGCTGAATCAAAAAATGCATACAGAAAGGTGTTAAAAAACAGGAAAGATGACTGGTACAATAAGCCATTACACGCCCAATAGTTAAAAAATATCGACGGTAAAGTAGATAAGGCTAATAATTGGATATGGCTAAAATCTGGGACCCTAAAAAAGGAGACGGAAGGCCTTATTATTGTTGCACCAGAGCAAGCACTTCAGACCAATGTAATTAGAGTAAAAATTGAAAAAACTAGAACGGATAGTAAATGTAGGCTCTGTAAAGAAATGAATGAGACAATATAGATCATATTATTAGTGGATGCAGTAAGATCGCACAGATTGATTACAAAGGATGCCATAACCGAGTTGCGGCAATGCTACATTGGAATTTGTGCAAGAACTATGAGATACCATCTGTGAAATACTGGTGGGAACATAAACCTGAAAAAGTGGTTGAGAATGAATGGTTAAGATCTTGTGGGACTTTAAAATCCAAACTGATAAGAAGCTCGAGCACAATACCCCAGACATCACTATGGTTGAGAAAAACTTAGTTAAACTGATTGATGTGGTGATCCCAGGTGATAGCCGGGTAGAAGAAAAAGAGATTGAAAAGATAAGAAATATCAGGATTTGAAAATTGAAGTACGACGTCTCTGGGAGAAAAGAACAACAGTGATTCCAGTAGTGATAGGAGCATTAGGGGCAATCCCAAAAGGGTTGAAAAAACACTTGAGTGCAATTGGTATTGATAAGATCATGATAGAACAGTTACAAAGAGTAGCACTACTAGGTACTAGCTGCATAATCAGACTCTTAGGTACTGGGTTGTACCCGAGCAGTGGGGTTCCAAAAATCTGGTCCAAACATCTGGTGGATCATGGATATCTGAATAACAATAACAACAACAACAACAACAATTACATTACATTTAAATCCCGCCTTTTTTCATCTTGCAAGGAGCCCAAGGTGTCTTACAATGTTCTCCTCCTCTCCATTTTATTCTGACAAGCCTGTGAGGAGGGTTAGGCTGAGAGTCAGTGACTGGCCCAAAGTCACCCAGTGAGCTTCATGACCAAGTGGGGACTAGAACCCAGATCTCCCAAGTCCCAGTCCAACACTCTCACCACTATGCCGCACTGGCTCTCTAAATCCCACTGAACTCAGTGTGCTGTACTTTTGCATAAAAATGCACGACATTGTGCTGCACATGCTGCTGCTGTTGAGCTTAAGAGACTAGATAGCATTTATTTGGAGTTGCCTAAAAGAAGCTTCCATACTTAGTCACACTTAGAGTAGATCCATTGAAATCAGTGAGTCCCACTGATTTCAATTGGTCTGGTCTGATTAATTCTGGATCCAACCCTATGATTCCTTGAATCTAGGATTTCTGGGACTCTGGACGGCAAACTCTGTCCTACAGCTTCTTGCAGGAAAAGGAGCAACTCTACTGCTGTGACCATAAAGCACTTCTGATTAAACCTCAATGTTTGTATGTGCAAAGCTCTGGATCGTGGCCATTGTGAAGAGTCAAAGTTTGGCATTTTGCACAGCCTCTGCACAGGTAGATTTGTACTGAGCTAGTTTATGGGAATTGTTTGTACAGAATAAGAGACCTGCGTTATTGTTAGTACATGCATGATTGGTCCCATTCGATGTTAGGAAGATAAATGTCCAACATTCTAATGTGGTGCTTAAGTTACATGTATAATATTGTCTTTCTAAATGTCCCTCAGAACATAATTACAGCTACTGAGCTGTTCACCAGCTGTTCACCAGAGAATAAAAGCACTGGCAAACAATATACCAGATTTGTAAGTGCATTGTTGGTCACCTGTTAGGCTTCTTATGAAGGATGGCCCTAAAATATTCCCTTGCCATTCACCTGTGAGCCAAATGATGAATAGCAGCCCCCACCCCCAATTAGCATACAGGGCCAAATGAAACATGCTGTCTCGCACACATGGTGGAGCTATGGGTGCTGGTTTTCTTTATCTCTGATTAAGTGCATGTGCCCCAGTTAAACCTTTCCCCACACCCATTTTAATTTTGCAAAATTTCACCCTGCTGTCTTTAGGTGGAAAGTGCAGCTTACTCCCAGGTAAGTGGGTGTAGGCAGCATTGCTGCCTTTAGTGGAATCTAGCTCTGGTTGCTAGGGTGGCCACTTATGAATTGCCAAAAAAAGAAAGAAAAAGGAAATGCATCACCCCAAAAGAGGACAGTGCTTTGCATAAAATTTACATATGTTAATTTATATGTATAGATGCAAATTTAGAAATTGTTCTAAATTAAAAAGAAATACAGTGCATCTCACTATAGTGTGGAAGACTTTGGCCAGGTTTGCCTGTCTGTTCAGTTTGCTGTGCTGATTGCTAACTGTTAGTGGCAACCGTTATTATGTTTCTTTATCTTTAAACCAGAATTGGGCAAATGGAGGATGGCCCTCTGGCAGCCCTTCAAATAGAGGACTGTCCTCTGTAAAAGGACACATGGCCACCGTACCAGTTGCTATTGTCTGGAACTTCACTCCAAAAGACGGAAGGATAACAATATTCTAAATTTTGACAGACAAATCACCTTCATACTACCAAAATGGTAGGTGAAGAGCAATTCCCTTTGCTCTTCCACTATATAAGTGCTTTTGTACTAGCTAATTGGTAAAGAACTTGAACCATGTTATGAGGTCAGAGATTTTATCTCACAAAGCTGTCTATGTTCATTTAATCCCAGCTGTAACAGTTCTGAAGTGAGTAGAAAAAAATGTGTTATAATAAGCAGTAAGTGAGGTTTGAGCGAGTAAGTAGTTGCTCTAAATCATGCACTCAGCCTGCAAAAGAAGAGTGGTATTTTTAAGCATTCAAGTGAATTAATAAATGTGGTTCATTCCCCAGTATCTTGTCAGCCTATGGGTCAGCAGCAGCAATTATACCAACAGGTAAGTCTGTGCAAGAAAAGCAGGGCTATATTTATGATCCTGCTGTTCCATCTGCAGGCCACATACCCTACCAATTGCCTTCTGAAGATGAGATACTCTTCCATTCCAGAAAACCTCCATGGTTTAACTCAGCTGTATATATTTATGGGAGTCAAGTATTTCCTTCTTCCATTGCCTTTTATTTCTTAGTAGCATTCCCAAATGCCTATCTCCTTATAACTTTTCAATCATTCTGTTTAAACCTGGATACAGCTTCTTTTAAAAGAAAGGTGTGTGTGTGGGGGGGGAAATCAAGATTTCATTCTTGCAACATTTCTCAGGTCCAAACATATTTCAATTAAATGCATAGTACTCAACACAAATGCAAGAGGCCTAAAAGGTGACATGGTCCATTGGTCCAACTATCTGTCACTATGTGGCCTTTGCTTGTTTTCATCACCTGGATACTAAGAATAAATGAGTGTAGGCGTACTTCAGCCTGCAAAGACATTACCAAGGACTGTAAGAATTGTAGTCTTCAGCACTAGTGTTGTTAGTTATTTATTAGTAATACTTATATACCACTTAATATAATAAAATCCCTAAGTTAATGGTTTTATTCCCTTAACTATCATCTCTATGAGCTGACTGATTTCCTTAAGTTTTATTTGGTAAAATGTTGTGAAAGCTCATTGGTGTAGTAGTAAGCGATCACTCGTGACTGAGTAAGAATGTCTTCCAGGATAAAATTACAAGAAGAAAATTATAAAAAGAGGAAATTGTAAAAAAATTGTGTAGACTCTAGTGATGGGTCCATAAGTGACTGTGGAGGCCAATTCTAGATCCACACAGCTTTCCACAGTGGGGACACAGGTTACCAGATGGAAGATGGTGCTGTAAAGGATTCGTTTGATGTGCTTTTCTCTTTTCACGTTTCTCCCTTTCACCTTGCACTCAGGCTTCTTCAAAGTCCATAGAACCTTTGTGAAAGGCCAACCTCCAGTTAAAGCGCTCATTGGTGTGGTGAGACATTAAAAAGATATAATATCCTGACAAAATTGTAGAAAATGTCCAATATTCAGGAAAGTGGGTTGGATACAGACATGCCACTCCATGAATCAAAGGGCTCTATGGAGGGAGCTGTAATCCAGTACAGGTTTCCTGCTGAATGAAGGAGTGGGGTAATGATTTTTGCCAATTTCCCCCTCTCCCTATGGTATAGCCTCCAGTGCCACCTCCCGTGCTGTTACAGATGGTCCCCAACTATCAGGAGGAGCTTTTCCGGGGGGGCTGCAGAGGAAGAAGAATCTGTGAGAATTGCTCTTCTGTCATCTTCCCTAGCACAGGTGGAGGTGGAACTCCTCTCAATGCAAGTCTTGATCTGACCCATTGTTACCGTCTTTTACAATACTTTATTTGCTCAGCTAATAAATTTTTAGACCAAATTTGTGACTTGGTCTAAAAAAAAACAGTTGTAGGGAAATGGCCCATTAGTAGTACTTAACATCTAATACTCACATAACTTTTGACCCTGCCAATGAGAAAAATCAAAGCAGATGGTGAATGTTTCAGTGAATCTTAGCTCCATATTAAGGGATCATCAGGTACTAAAAAGATTTATAACACAGTTACTGAGATAACCTATATGACCCCAAATTGGTCCTGGATTTTTAGCCACAGAAAGAACCTTTGCCCACCAATTCTGCTGACCAGTTTGACCACAATCCAACACAGGCTTGTTGAAATAAGAGTTAAGCTTTGCATTGGATTGTGGACTTTCTTTACAATAAGTCTTATGTTTATATGGATAAGCCTCACACTCAGCTTTGCATGCAAACTTCAAAAAATCAGAACATCTTTCCCACCCACTTCCTTCCCCAATAAAAAAAAGGATGGAGCCCAAGAACTAGGGCATTTTTTCCCCTTTTTATTGTGTGTTCTAACAGAACTTTAGTCAAACATTGAGCACGTGAACATATGACAGTTCCTTTACTGTTTCTCACACACAGCTGTTTATAGAAGAAGAATACTTGGGTGGAATGTTTCTAAAGCCAGAAATGGCCATCTCCTTTTGTTTTGTATCTCCATCTCACACTTTCTTTCTTTCTTTCTGTTTCTCATTTGTTTTTATTTAATAATATGACAAAGCAGTATAAGAAAATCTTTTCTTTAACTAGAGTGAATATCAAATAGTATCCATCAATCCCTGAATCATGCTATTCAAAGTGCTTAAATCTACATTAAAAATAGAAGAAAAAAGTATTTCTGGTGGGACTTTAAAAAACAAAAACAAACGGAAAGAAACCAATCTTGCTAACACCCACAGTGTGACTGCAGTCAGAGTGTAATGATTTACACTTACTTCACAACCCAGATTTAAGCTTCAAAATGTAAAGGAAAAGGCCATTGCATTGATTTACCTTTTGTTTGGGGTATTCAGAGGGTGCAGGGAGGTCTGAGATTTGGAATCCTGTCAAAGGCCATTAAATTCCATGAGTATCTGGCAGGTGTCTATGATAAATAATAGCCATCTTACATTTTCAAAGAATGAACTGTGCAAAGCGGCTTTCTCTCTGTCCTGGCAGCTTTATTTGCTTGATGTGGTTTATTTGGCACATGCCCAACTTTTGGGTGTGTGTGGGGGGGATGGGGAGCACATACTAACAAAGTAAAAGATTATTAGAAAAGGACCTGAGTGAACATTCACAGAAATGAATATTTTTAGGCAAATAAATGTCAATGTATAACCTAGAGCTCCTCGAACATGGCTTGCAGATGCTTCTTTACCAGTTGCAGTATGAAACTGGTTATTTCTCATGTACGGTAGAAGCCCACAAACACCTCTAGATTGCATGTTACACATTGTTTCACCGCATTGCATCTTATCTAAGCCAAAATACAACTTTGCTTTTTAAAATGATGACAGAACAAACAAAACACACAACATGCATTATAGTGGCCACGACTGGTCAGTTGTTTAGGAAACTACCTCCAACTGATGAGAAATTCAGTAGTTTCATACAGTTGTTTCCAGCAGTTAAATTGTTGCATTTTAAGTGCAGAACAAAAAAAGGTTACATTCTCTTCTGGTGTAAGTTAATCAACATCAGTATTCTACTGCATCAGCTTACACTATTAGAAATGTGCTCCCAATAGTCTAGTGCTATATTAATTAAAATATCCTATTGTTTTTCCCCAGTTGTTATATGAAAGGTGAATGTTGCATCAATATGTATAAATATAGATATTAATGCTGATTGTGTTATCATTGGGAGAATGAGGAATTAAATGCTGGCTCTGTCTATGACGAACTCTCATTGAATTCTATATAGGCAAAATTCAGTCCTGATTTTATGCAGAGAATATTTCCTGGAGCCAAGATGCATGCTCTTTCTTTAACATTTTAAAGATGAAATCATACATTTAAAATAAAACTAGTTTATTTTATTCAATAACATTAATTGTTTCCAACACTTCTGGGTCTGATTTAAATATTAATCTTGTATAAAATATTGATGTTTGTTGGTATTTACTTTTGCAACCTCCTGAGATCTCCTTTAAACAACCTTGAGATTTAAAAAAAACTTCTAAATTATTATTACAAGCTTAAAAAAAAAAAGAGATAAGAATGAATAATAAAGAATGCTAAGTTCTGAATGTATCAGTGAAAAGAAACGGCGATGACCAAACTTTAATATACATGGGGACTCCAAAATAGGCTGCAAATGAATATTCTTATACTTCTTAAAAGACAGCATTTTTTGTAATACAATGTGACAAACCATATTAGATATTGTCCTTCTGGTCTCCTTTGGTATGGAAGCCATCACCTTAAATCTCTGTGGGATTTAGTGCTCTTCAATGCCTATTGCCTTACTTGCCTGACAAATGTAAATAATCTCATTTGAAGAATTTAAAGGAAGAAAAGAAACCACTGATCTCAACCCAAAAAAAGGGGTGGGGTGGGAGTCACAACCACATCCAACACTTTCTCAGGAAGTGAATGAATTAGAGTTGGGGTGTTATCTCTATATAAAAGGAATACAATCAACTCATGAAATAATAGATAAAACCCTATATTTCTTTCTACATACTCCATAGTGGTCATAGTGGTTATTGTGAAGCAAGTGATACAGACTGGGTTTTTTGTTTGTTTGTTTGTTCCACAACTATTTACTATGTGAAATGTTAGACAATTAGACCATCTTAATTTCACTCAGTGTGGTGCTGTAAAAAGGTGAGGGTAAGGGAGGCGAGTGTAGCAGTGGAGTAATAAATGAAGGAAGGGCTATGAATCATCGGTGGGGTCCTCCTAAGAACAAGTGTTCACACACACACACACACACACACACACACACACACACTGGGGCATTGCTGCAAGCATGGCCTCTGGGTATCAAGCTAGGTAGGCCAACAAAATGGATAGTGCTTCTGGATTCAACAGAGCTTTGTCCAAGCATTCCAAGAAATGTTAAAAAAAAAAAATAACACCCAAACTATACTAATGAAGCAAAAAGGTTTTCCTATCTATACAGCAGTCTCTTCGTTTCTCTTTTTTTAAAAATGTAAATATACAAATCCCAATGACATATAAAACAAAGTCAAAATGTGAATGGCAAGAGACATGGGTAAAACAGGAAGACTGATGCTACAAAGAAATTTGCAAAAACATATGTACAAGACCCTGTTTTTCCTCATAATTCGTAGATTGTAATGCATGTTTAACAGCAGCAGTCGAGGATGTAGTTCCAGGCACCAGACTGCAGACTTAGCTTCTACACAAGGGGACAGAATTCCCCCTTGCATGTATGTCACCAAATGACACTTGATATACTGGTTTCCCGTGGTAAGAGTGGCAGTATCGCACTGTTTGTATGAGCCTCGTCGGGATTCTGCTCCCTGTTAGTTTTTGTCTGTGGCCTCTGCCCATTAATAAGTGTCATAGGGATGTTGCAGTAGGTATGCTGGTTACCTATTGAGGTAAGAGGCAGGGTGCCGGTAGGAGGTACGTCGTATTCATAGCTTCGATAATAGTGTTTCTGGCGCATCTGGGAATGATATGTGTTATGAAACGTGGAGCGCAGGTCAGGATGGGCAGTGGCAAGAGCAGTGGAGGTAGCAGCAGCCATGGAAATTGCTGAGACCGTCTGCAGTTCCCCAAAGGGCCCCTGCTCACTGACATCTAAAACCTGCTCGTGAGTGATGGGTTCTATCCTCTTAAAAGGCATTTCGTACTGTAAACGTTTCCAGAATTTGGAATTCAACTTGTTGCATTTTGGTCCGTGCCATTTAATAACAGTTAGGAGTTTGATGGTATGTTTCAGGGCTTCAACCTCCTGGTAGTTCATAATGCCCCGGAGTTCGCTGCATTCAATCAGTATCACTTTAATTTCGCCTGTAACTAACATGTTTCGAAGTCTTGTTTCCAGTTCAAAGATGCTCCAGCCTCTTCTCACCACATAATTTGGAGTCATAACAATGATCAGTCGCTTGCTTTGGTCTACACACCTTGCCACGTCTTCTATGTATGCTGCAAAGCAAAAGGGTGGCTCAAAATCAGCCCAAACATATGCCTGGTCTGCAAATGGCATGTAAAGCTTCCAAAACATCTTTTTAATGTATGCATTACACAAATCATTTATGCATTACATTTATGCACCACAAACATTCAATTTAAATTTGCCAATAACCACTCACCTGGTCATCTGTGGGAAGTAAGAATTGTCTCCAGGAGGGTTCCCATTCTTGATGCTAAGAACAGGGAGAGGAAGAGCCCACCCAAGAGCTGTGTTGTGAAAGTTGTCCACAGAACTGTCTCTGCCATTCTTCCAGGAAGCAGGCAGGGAAGAGCCCTTGTGTGCTTCCTTTAGAAACAAGGTCTTTTCTTTAAAATGGGAAAAGAGATAATGGTGGTGACTGGGCTCTGAAGGCAGCACATGGGGGATCTCCCCTTTTTGCTTCCTGGACAGAGGAGAAAGTCAGTTCTGCAGTAAATTTCCTCACCCCTTTCCTCAAAAGAAGGGAACAGCTCCATGCAAGGAGTAACAAACTTGAGCACTGTGCTCCTTTCTGCAGCACAGTGATAACACGGGTAACCTCCAAAAAGCTGTCCCTTTCGGTGAGGTTTTCTCCTTGCGTCATACAAGGAAAAAAAGGGCCTCCAATGGTGTTGTGTTGTAAATTGCTTTGTGAGGCTCTTGTTAGACTTTAAGGTGCCACAAGACAAGAGTCTTTGTACTGTAGTTGTTTTTTCTCTTGTTCTAGTAAGGCTGGAAAGGACAAAGCCTTGACTGAAGTTTTTAGAAAGTTGCTCTATTTGGGGCTTCTAAGTGAGAAGTCTTTCTTTCTCGCCATAAGCAAGAAGGAGAAAGCCCTGAGTACAGCCTGCACAATGCAGCCTTGTTTAACACAAGGGCAGTGCCGTGGAGGCTTTGTACAAGGTAGAGATGAATTCTATTAACTCTATTAACAGAATTCTCTGGAGAAGGAATATAGGCCATCAAGCGAGGGTGGCAATGCCAGGAGATAGTAGGACAGGAAGGAGAAGAGGGGGTGGGACTGAGGTGTAAGGAAGGTGATGGTAATTCTCCCCCAAACTTTAAGATCAAGGTTGATTAAAATCATGACTTTGTTTCAATAGAATATGTACAAAAACATTATTTTTGTAAACCTGAAATCATACATTTGCATGCAAACCGGACCTGTTTTTCCACAGTTTTATATAATCCAATGTACTATATTTAAAAACTTAGGGCCAAACTAAATGTTCCTTTTAACATGCAGCCATCGTGGAACTATGCATCCTACTATTATTTACTCTCCTGCAAGTGGACACGGCCCCAATTTGGAATGGGACCATGGTGCTTCAGGAGAGAAGACATTAAGCTTTCACCATGTCATTTTTATTTATTTATTTCTTATATTTATTAATCACCCATCTGGCCAGAATTTTTGTCCCAAAATTCCATCCTCCTGCAGGGTAGGGGGGCATCTAAAAAATGGCTCCACTGGAATCAATGGAACCATTTGTTTGCTTTTAATAACCCCATAGCTCGGCTATACATAATTAGCAGAATGTTTAGTTTGGCCCTTAGGGTGCATCCAGAAGAGGTTTTTTTTAATCATGCCATTACCCTGCCTCATTCACAAACTATTATGGGAGATCCAGATGGCATCTTCCATGTTTAACATTTCTGTGATGGCAACTGTACATTGAGAATATAATTTATATTAGCCTGCAGTTGCCGGATGCATTCTTTATTATTCTTGTACAGGCAGGGCATAATAGAGCATTGTTTTCCCTCTCGCCCCATGGTATGCACATGCAGGCACTGTTTCAGGCCATTAAGGTGGATAGCTTCTGGTCAATGACCGTAATAAATATTCGTTAAGGTGGATGGAAGGTGGATTGCGTTGCATCCCAGAAGTTTTGCACTTTATCTCTCCTCCCCATTTTGCTGTCCCATTTGCAGATTTGGTGTGTGATCCAGATTTAGTCATACTTAGAGCAGACTCATTGAAATCAGTGGGCCTTCAGTTAGTCATTACCAACTTAAGTTCCATTAATTTCAATTAATTTCTGTTCTAGGTATGACTTGAACTGGATCCAAATCAGGGTCACCTCTGAAATGATGGGTGGCAGTGGTCATCCTGGTGGTTTTAGTGGTCAACATTTTGCTTTCCCAGAAGGCTCTTAGAATGAGGGCAAGGACATTGGCTTTACTCAATTCAGAAGGCTGTATTTAATGGCATCATTCCAAACTTTCTGTTGCACAAGCACTTGTGTATTAGGCTTGCAGAACTGCTTGCACAACCACTTCCACAACCATGCCTGCACGAACATAACTTTCATTGGATTCTCCTCTTGCACATAGTTCAGAACTTAGTTTCCACTAGTGCAACCAACGTCATTTGTGCTAGCAGAATGACACAGTTGGATACTGCCCGGAATAATACTATATCATCTGAAGCCAATCAGAGTGAGGGCAATACTTCTTTCCCTCACTGTAGGGGACTTTAGATAAAAAGGAAAAAGAAAAAGAGACAGCTACCAGGTTGAGCAACATGAAGAAACAGATGGCGGTGAAAAAAGGTGAGTTCAAGGCTGGTGGTTTTAGGGCACATTTTATTCCCCCCTGCCCTCAGCCTTACTTTTAATGGATATTTTTCAGCAGTTTGATGTGACCATGAATAAATTTACTTTGTAATACTTTATTGTACTAATAGCCATCAGCATGTAATTTCTTTTTAGTTTCAGCTTAACATATTCTTTATTATTAATATAATATGCTTTGAAAATTATATTTATGATCGGTAACATTACCTCTAACCTTTAGTACAATGAATCATGAAATAGCACTGAAACAATGCTGCACTAAAAATAGATCTAAATATTTTGCCAGTTAGTATTGCTATGTAGAATAAACATGTTCATGTGTATGCAGACAGAAAATTAAAACTTACTTCCAGTTGGAATCAAATCTCTATCAGGAATGAACAATTTGTACCCATAGTGCTTTTCAAGCATATCTGGTAAGATCTCAAGAGCAAATCGTTCTTCTTCCCCAGTTTCCTGATTCCACTGGTCAGGATCCACTTTGGTGTATGACAGGTATGCATCATAATCTTTGTTATCTGTAAATAGAAAGGGAAGGGGACAAGAGACAGACAGAAAGAAAGTAGACAGATTTTATCTTCCCACAGCAGTTTCACATTTTCTTCTTTTACCTAGAATCAGAATTGCAGTTCTAGAATCTGCTGCCCCCGTACCTATTCTGTCTCTTTCCCCTTCTGCTCTACTTCACCAACTGGCTATCCTTGCTTCATCTTCTGTATAACCATTTTATGATCAAGAAGAGGAGGGGGATGCTTGCAATTGCTAATAGGTTAGAACAATATTCCTCTTCCTTTTCTTGGGCTTAGCAAAGTTTGTGAGTCAGGCAATCATGTTCATGGATTGCATCAGCAACCACACATCCCCATTTGCCCCTATAGGCAAGCCAGCACTTCTTATAGGAAGATCTTAAATAATTTAGACCCACAAGAATCTGAATTTTAGCAGAATTTTCTGTTTTAAAACTGATCCCATGTTTTTTAAACCCCTACAAGTAAAAATGTCACCCCTCCCTAAAACCTTCCAACTATTTCAAGCTGAAAGCTTCCACCTGAAAACTTCCAAGCTCGGTCTTAGCTGTATACACAAAGAGTCAGTCTGTACATCATGGCGGCAATTCCTGGGTTGTTTACCGTTCCTGGGTTGTTTCATGATGTGTGAACCCAGAGACTTTGGGTTGTTTATGGGTTAAATAACACAGAGTTAACCCAAGAACAAACCATGGGCAATGTTGGGTTAACACTGGGTTGTTTAACCGATACACAACCCAGAGTTTCTGGGTTTGCACATCATAAAATAACCCAGGAATGGGGAGTTTGTGGGCTGTTAATTAAAAGTGGAAACGACAAGCACATGGTGAGCACACTCTGCTTATCCTTGCAATTCCTGGGTTAAACAACCCAGGAATTCCTGTTGTGACATGAGAACCAGGTCAAAGTATATGTGCATTACTTTGGATCACAGCTAGTGTTTTCACTTACTGAAGATTTGAATGGATGTATGTTCGTTTGTACACAGCAGAAGTTCAAAATAATCGAATATAGTATTTATTTATTTATTTATTTATTTGCTTGCTTGCTTTAAGGGGAGCAAAGAAGGCTGATTTCTGGACTGTGTAAACTAAACAAAATTTGAAACTCTTTTGTTTCAAGACTGTATGTTCTAATATTCAAGTCTTAATGAGATTTGAAATGTTTACCTTTATTAGAGCTGAAGACTTTCATAAACAAATTGGCAACATTTCAAGATTCAAACGGAAGTTTCAAATTTGCTTTAAAAAAGAAAGGGGATGATGGTAAAGGATTCCCAGATTTCCCACACATGATGCTGCATATATGGAAAGAGGGAGATAATGACTCAGTTCACATGGCACGGCGGGTTCATCAGGGGCTGTTTAACCCACGATGAGCTGCAGTGCATGCCAGGTGATATTTTGAATATGCAACCCTGAACGGGGGTTACCATGTCATGCAAACCTAGCCACCGAGGGTTATTTGAGGGTTCAACAACTTTCATGTAGCCCTCGGTATGTTGTGGGCCTATGCGAGGGTTGTTTAACCGTCCAATAAATCTCGGTGGATGGGTTCACATGACAAGGCGACCCCCGCTCATGTCTGCATATTCAAAATGTTGCCCAGCACGTGCTGTGGCTCATCGTGGATTAAATAACCCATGGTGAGCCAGCTGGGTCATGCAAACCGGCCCATTGGGGTGGAGAGACTGGATCATCCATTTGCTGAAAAATGCAGTTGAAATGTTAAGGATCACCTTGCCAATTTCTGTACTTTAAAAACATACTCTTAAATCTAACAGCATCCATAATTGGCAATGTTGAAAAAAACTGAACTAGAAGATTAGACATTCAAGGTTTGAACGGGTCTGTGACTGTATAATAAATGTGGATTCATTGACATTCAAGGTTTTGCAAGCAAATGTGAGTGAGAAGAATTTGTTTGAGAATCATTGCGTCATTTTTTTTCCATCTGAAAACAATTTTGGTGGATGCAAATATGTGTGGGTGAACCTAGTCCAGAAGGTGGCTTATAAATATCTAAATGAATTTAAAAAACGAGTACAAAGGCACTGGATACTGCAGTGATAACCATCCTTTTTATTTATTCTACATTGTGTTTAAATGAATCCAGCTTGTTGCATTAAGGTACTTTTGGGTTTTTGTTGGTGTTTTTTTTCCCTTTGAATATAATGTTACTTCTTCACCAATGAGAAGTACATGTGCCTTTTCAATATATGCATTTGGTGTGCTTACTTATAAGATTGAATGAAAGAAGCCTTCATTAATTTTCATTAAAGGGTCAATAATGCCAAGTGCTCTGGAACGGATTCAGTGGAATAAGAGGTCACATTTTGATTTTTGTTGTGAAGAAAGTAGGGAGAAATCAATGGCAAGTAATGAAATGTTAACATCCATCTAACTCTCTAGACAGCATTATGCACAGGCTATAGCGAATATCAATTGCTTGTAAAAGAGGCCTGATTGAATATCCTACTGTGTGCTATAAGTAATGTTATAGTGATTCAGTGCTGAATTCAGCTATTTACTAACAGCACATCTTTTTCTCACCTTACTCCTTTTTACACTTCAGATGGCTGTTAAAAAAAATAATACATGCCAACACTAGCAGTGCTGTTGGTTGGCTATATGAAAAGCAACACATGAGCGCTTTGCAGATGTTATCTTTGGGGTTGTGCCAGGTGGGTAGGACAGGCTCATTCCTAAACCTCTTGCACCACCAGAGCACATGGTTATACCGGTGGAAAAAAATTACATTAATGTAATAACCCCTCATTTATTTATTATTATATATTTTAAATATTTATATACTGCCTGTAAGGGCCATTGTCACAGAAGAGTGAGTGGAGGGAATGACTTACAGGTGAGACCAGAATGGAATGTTGGGTGGAGCTAGTGGCAGTTGTCCGAGAAAGTCAGTTAGCAGGAGGAGGACAGGGAGAGTTAAGGAGAGGTCAGCGAAGGAGGGTGTTGAGTTCGGATGGAGAGAAATACCGGTGGGATTCGAATGTGTAGGATCAGAATTTGTGGTATTCTTTAACTTATTTTTTTTTAACAAAGCAGGATAAAAGCCTTGAATTACCCAGAGTGCTGATGACTCGAACTTTAAGGGAAAAGCTCATATAGAACCATTATAGTCAAGGGTTTGCTTGTTTCTTGCTTTGGTTACAGAGGTGTATTAGATTAGATAATGCCTCCTAAGAAAGCATCCAAGTCCAAGGGATCTGACACAGATCCAGAAATGAATCCTGACTCCATAGAGTTGTGGAGGATTAAGTTCAAACTTGAAATGGTCCAGATGGAAGAAGAGGGGACAAAGAAAGATGCTTAGAGGTAACACGAACGTCAGCCGAGGGGAAAAGATTTGGAATCCCAGTGCTACCTCTACATTGTGACTTATGTAGGAGTCCTCTATGAGGCCCTGGCCCTTAGAGGTCACTGAGTCCAGACTTTTCCCAAGACTCTCCAAAACACCAGCTGCCATCATCTACTGATTTAGAGAGAGCAGAAGGACTCTCCTCTTCATATACATAACACCAATCTTCAGTTCCACCCAGACCAAAACATAGATATTTAAAAGAATGAACATATATTTATTTGTGAGATATACCAATCTTCAGTTCCACCCAGACCAAAACATAGGTATTTAAAAGAATGAACATATATTTATTTGTGTAACAGGTCAGAACAAACAATAACTGACAAATAAACCAAAATAATGTTCTGAAAACCTAACGGCACAAATCTGTTTCCAGTAGCTTCTCTTCCTCCCTTCTCATTCATGTCCTGTCTCTAGTTCTACCCACTGACTAAGAGTGCAATCCTGTGCATGTTTAGACAGAAAAAAGTCCTACAACTCCCAGCATTCCCCAACCATCATGGCTGGCTGGGGAATGCTGGGAGTTGTAGGACTTTTTTCTGTCTAAACATGTACAGGACTGCACCTTTAACTAAATCTGGCCACAATTCCTCTCATTTTTTTCTGCACCCGAATTCAACACCCTCCTTCCCTGACCCCTCTAACTATCCCTGTCCTCTTTCCAACTGACTTCCTCAAACTCCACCCAACATTCCATTCTGGTCTCACCTGTCAATCATTCATTCCACTCGCTCTTCTGTTACAGCCATATAGCCCTCTCAAAGCGGTTCAGAGAACGTAATTATAACAAAATCATATAAACATACAGTAATACCTTGGATTGCAAGTAACTTGGTCTGAGAGCGTTTTGCAAGACAAGCAATTTTTTAAAATAAATTTTGACTTGATAAACAAGCGACGTCTTGCAATACAAGTAGGGATGTAACCGCTTGCCTCGAGCGGACGTAGCGGGCCGAAATTGGCCCCACTCACGCCCGCCAGAGGCTCGCTTTGATATAAGAGTGTTTTGGATTACAAGCACGGTTCCGGAACGAATTATGCTTGCAATCCAAGGTATTACTGTATTATTCAATACAAAAACAGTATAATATCTCCCCCACTCCCAAAAAATCATACCATTTAAAACAAGAGGTAAAACAAGCAGCAGCTATTATCATTTTTAAAACTTGAGCCAGTTTCAAATTAATCAGTTAAAGTGGATGTAAACTGGTCTTTAAAACCTGTTTAAAAGCACACACCACAGGGCAAAGCAAATTTACAGCAGCAGGGAGTTCCACAGTGATGGGGCTACCACTGAAAAGGCCTTGTCTCTTATGTCTGCCAGCCTAGTTGACCTCTCCAGCAAGCCAAAGAGTAAGTTCTCAGAGGCCAATCTTAATGGTTGTGTAGGCTTATACGGGTGCAGTTAAATAATTTGGCTGGTCAGGTTCATACGGGCCCTTCAAATAACCTGACCCCCAACTGTTTAGTGCTTTAAAAGTAATTAACCATCAGTTGGAATTGGGCCTGGAACTGCATAAGAGGGTTACACTGGCAGGAGGAAAACTGGATATGCTCTCTCATGAATTTGTCCAAGTAACATTATGCCCATGAAGGTAACACAAGGTAAAACATTCCTATTGAACTCGATGTCAAGCCTCAGATGACTGTCCCCACCTCCTCCCATTCTGTCCCCACAGCCACAACCGAGGTTAGGTTTCCGATTAATACTACAGCCAATCACAGCCCAACACCAGTGGTGTATACATTCTGGAAAGGAACATACATGAAATGGGGCTAGAGTCTTCCTCCTCCTCCTCCTCCCACTCCTACTTCCTTTTTTATATCTAGGGGAGGGAGAGGGGTAGCAGATGAAGAAGGGTTGACATTGCACCCTTCAATATTGAAAGTTGAATGCTGAAAACCCCTCAACATGATGACAGATTTTACAGGGGGAAACACCATGGTCTCTTTCTATCTGCCTGGTTTTGCATATATTCTGGGTATATTAGACTGGGTGACATTATGGGGTGAATTGAGACATCATTATATGCTGAAGTTGGCAAGTGGCTTCATGACTGGTGAGTGGTGGTGGAGTTTTCAAGGATGCTGTGAGTGTGTCTGTCGGTGTTGCTACCGTAGCATTTGTTTTTATGGCTAGTGAATGATAATACTTAACTGTCTTCAGATGGGATAAGAGAGAAATATGTATTTCAATGAAAATATATTGCCATTAATGCAAAGTTTCTATGATCTGTTTTTAGCTGAGCTGACGTAGGCCCCATTCACTGACATATTGAAAGCCACCTTGCTGTGGTGCAGTCCCACAACACTGGGGAGTATGTTTGAATTAAACAAGCACATAAGTGGGGCATTTTGCAACATTGCTCTGCAAAACCAGCTGTTTCACATCCTGATTATTGAAGGTGAGAGTAAAAGTGGAGATGGCCCCAGGAAGAAGGAGAAAACTGTTTCAGAAAGTGAATAGAGTGGATCTATCTCAGCTTTGTCCACCTGGTATGCAGTGCAGGACCAACATAGGCTTGTGGGACAGGAATGGGGTGTTGCTATCAACTATAAGGATTCTACCTCCCTCACCAGAAGACCTGTCTGTTTGTGTACTGGGTTTGAGTGTGTGTACCTGGTGTTGGGCCAAAGAGACAGACTAGGGATTCTGATGGTGTATTGGCCCATCAGTCTCCCTGGCCCAAGCTGTCTGAGGTGGTGTGGTGTCTCTGTCATGGTGTTCAAAAAACCCAGGGCACTAGTCCTGGGGGATTTCAAAGCCCATGCTGGGGCTGCCCTAGTGGGGCCTGCTTGGGACTTCACGGGTGCCATGACAACTGTGGGGCTGTCTCAACATGTCATTAGCCTGATGCATTCGGCAGGATACACTCCGGACCTAGTGTTTGTGACTGGATGGGAAGTTGGTGGTCTGGAATTGGATGGTGATCTTTGTAACCCCGATGTAATAGTTATACCATTTCCCTGGTGAAGTTTAGACTGGCAGCGGCTCTTCCCCTCTGCAGGGGTGGCAGACCCATCTAGAGAGACTTATGGAATTGAAGGAATCTGTGGATGCTTTCTGAAATTTTCTGATTGACATGGCTGGCTGTCAAAGTCCTGGTCTCACTATGGAATGGTGAGATGGGAAGGACAGTTGACATGATTGCTCCCAAGCATCCTCTCTCCTGTTGCAGAGCCCAGCCAGCTCCTTGGTTTATCAGAGAATTGGGGGCAATGAAACTAACAAGACAATGACTAGAACACAGATGGTGAAAGTCTCAGAATGATTAGAACTAGAAGTAAGAAAGACCACAGTTCCCATGACTACTTTTGTGGTGGTAGAATGGCAAAATGCTCTCACTTCTCTGCCACCATTGCTTCCTCAGGTAGATGTCCAGGGTTTGTCACATCTGGATCCTCAGAAGGATATGTTGGAACCCACAATGGGGATACCTCTATGATATGTGTCATTTCCATACAAAATACCCCCCCAAACCATAGGGGGAGTGAATGGGAAGTGAATCATCCCCCAAATTTGAGGACTCCCCTTCCACATGAACTGCTGCACCTATACCTGTGAAACGTTGTAGGTTTCTAAGGCCATCTCTATGCTGGCTGTCATTTTCAGGTCCACAAGAAACACAGGGGGAAAGTGTGTCCTCTTTTGGATATCCATAAAATGTCAATGCTGCTCTTGCACAAACACCCCTGCAGCTATTATCTTAAAGTTTGGCAAACTTGATCCCCTCAGAAAGTGCAACTATCCCTCCAATTCCATGCAATTCCAAGAAATATATTTTTTTAAAGGTTATTGACAATTCCTTTTTTTCTTTTCTTTCTTTTAAAAAAATCAAAATATAAAGGCACATGCATAGACTTCATCATTTCTTAAGGGGCTACTATGCCTGCAAATATCATCCAATTCTGACCAAGAGGGGGGGGGGAGTTATAGCTGCCCCCCCCCATGATAGTCAATGGGAGGCATGAAGCCCTGGATTTCTGGTCTCTCTACTTAGGTTTGGTACCTGAGTCAAAGAGGAAGGATTCTGAATTGGTTTGAACTGAAGTGGGCCATTTTCTGAAGCACCAGATTGGGGTTAATATACATACATACATACATACATTCTAGATTCCATTCATTGCAGCAGAATAGAATGAATGTGTGTGTATACACACACACACACACACACACACTCATTAATTCATTCCACTGGAACATTTAGTAGACCTAGGATATATTTTTGTAAAATAAAGTGGTATGCTGTGCCTGAATTTGACTGTAGGGCTTTCATGAGAGCACTGAAGGTAGTTGGCACATTGCTGATTCCTGAATCCTTGTAGGCTCAAGTTCAAAAATACAGAGCATTAAAAATCAAGTAAAATTGAGATAAATTGTGGGTGTCTGTCTCTTGTTTTTAAGTAGAAATTCCTAAGTGATTCTGAAATACATGAGAAAAGTGCAGCTAAAGCCTTCTATATCAATGCATCTTCCAAATGAAAATGTGATTGATTTGTTGCTTGCACTTTGGCTCTAAGTATAGATTATGCCATTTGAAAGATTTGCTTTTTGTCAAGGTAACGGTGCTTTAGTGATAAACATACTATCCTCTCTACTTCTATGTTTAGGAGGAAAAACAACACCTGCTATTGAGCACATAACACCTGGAATGCTAAAAGCATTTACCAGAGCCTTCTGAACTAGCAGGGAGATGAAAGGCAAAGACCTGATTTCTGAAATCTCTTTCTTGCTTTAATAGCTACTAATTCCAAATGCTGTCAGTGTTATCTAGAGTAGCTCCAACTGCACTTTATAAGAATGGGATAGACAACATGTACACTATCAAGCAAATTCAGCTGTTACCACCCACCCCAGCAAAATTGTTTTATATTAAAATTCCTGAAGTTTTACTAATATAGAGCTGCTAAGAAAAAAAACAAAATATGCAATCCTATTTCCACTTACCTGGGAGTAAGCCCCATTGAACTGAGTAGACATGAATAGGATTGCCCAGGTAAGTATGAATAGGACTGCAGCTATACATGTCTACTCAGAAGTAAGTCCCAATGAGTGTTTATATTCAAGATGGGGATGAATAGGAACACATTTATACAACTTTGGAAAACCTTCCTAAATTGCATTATGTGAGGAAAAGGCTACAAGAATTGCTCATAGTCAAGCAACATAGGCCTGGTTTCACATATGGGCCTCTGATTGCATGTATATTCTGAATGTGGTGAGGCAGGGGCCCTTACCTGGTGATTTTCTGTTCTCATAGGCAGGTGAGAAGGTCCTGTCTCTGCAACTGGGTAAAGTGAACTAACAAGCACTTCTTGAGGTGGAATAATCTCTCCTTAGAACTCCAAGGAGGAGTATGGGTCCACTGTACTGCACAGCATCAGGGAAGTACTTGAGTAGTTGCCTCTGTTGTGCCTTCCCCATCATTCCCCTGATGGACTAAACCAGGGGTGGGCAACATGTAGCCCTGCCCCCTCAGTGTGGCCCCCACTTACTCCAATACATTGGGTAAAAAAAGAAAAAATGGAATCTTGCTCCCAAATGTTGGCAGAAAATCACTACAGAGGCATACTAAGGACACATTTGGTTTGTTTTCAAACCAATTTTTGTTGTTGCCTCAAGACAGCAAGATGCCCATGGGGGGGGGAACTGGCCCCCGGACCGCCTGATGTTGCCCACCCCTGGACTAAACTAAGGGCGAGAACCATGGACAGTGAGAAGGAATTTGGCTTCTGGTGAAAATGACTCTTGAAGGCCTTCTCTTTCCATAGTGATATTCTACTTTTATTGTTTGTTCTTTTTTCTCTTTTTTGTTTACACATTTCTCATCTCCTCTAAGGAGCTCTGGGAAAGTAGTGCCTTCCCAATTAAGGCAGGAAGATGATCCAGTGATCACCTCCAGAAGTGCTTACTAGCCTTAGAGATGGGACCTTTCCTGAGCTAATGGACATTCTGTAATCTGTGTACAAGGGAAGAATCTGATGCAAAACCTACATATACATCCCCATGTGCATAAGCCCTAGCTGTGCAATTTGACTGGGATGGATCTGTAAACTCTGCATCACGTGTTATGTTCCAAGGCTCGACCCCTTAATTTCCCCTTAATATAAAAGAAAAAGCAATGGTTTGTGACTCAGTCCTCACAGAAAAGCTATGTTTAGTTTTTAGGCACATATGATGGATTGTTATCCATCCTTTTATTAAAATGTTCAGTGAATGTATGACTTCAGTTTAGCTCCTAAAATAGGATGTTAGGACTTGGACACAGAGCATTTCTGCTTGCTTTCCCCAAGTATCTGCAGCCCTCTATTCTTACATTTGCAATTTATAATTCATAACATTAATAAAGTAGGCATCCATTAATATGCTTTCTTGCATCTAATTTCTCCATTGAACTAGAGAGATCAAGGAAGATAATCTATGCATCCTAAGGAAGCTATAAGTATAATTGTTGGTTATAAGCCCCCCCCCAGTATAAACCTAACAGCACAATATATGCATGTCTCCATGGAAGTAGGTAAAACTTGGTGGGTCTTCCTCCACAGTAAGTGTGCTTAGCATTTAAGGTTAAATACCCTTGTAATTGAAGAATTCCATTGGCTTCAATGTGGGGCCATTGATAATACATCTTAAATGCACTAGGGAATATAGCAAATTTTATCTCTTGCTGTCTTTATATGAATTCATTATGCCTTAATGTTTAGAAGTCTCAACCACATGATAAATTATTAAATTCTAGCATTTCTGTGATGTTTTAATACCAACTTATTAAAAATGAATCTCCCAAGTCTTATGTTACACTAGGATCTGCAATATAACAGAACAATATGGAGTAGGAAACAATTCACAAATGGTAACACACCATCATTTTCAAGCACAATAACAAAATACTTTTATCCTGTATTCTTTTGCTGAATTTCAGTTGTCAAATCTGAGATCTGGCACTGATAGAGACACTAGATGAGATGTTATTTAATTAGTTAGCCCGAAACTGAATGATATATTATTAATGTTAGATATTTGCTTAGATATATCATTCTAATAACTTTAGAAAATGCTTTCCAATTGCTCTCATTGCATGAAGAAGTATTTAAATGAAATTCTACAGCTGCAACATTTATAACAAAAAAATCTCTAAACATTGCCATAGAGTCTTAGAAGGCAACCTGGCTGATAGGAAGAAGTTAAAACTCCTGTACGATTTAGAGTTCTAGAGCAATGTAAATGATGGAACCATGTGAATGATATTAAATATTCCCTCTATTCCTGTAAAATGTTTATATGTCTAGTTCAAAAATCACTCAGAGAATCTTGCTAAGGCATACGGAATAAACAATAGTTAAATGCATAAAGAATAAACTGGCAAACTGCTCAGTCAAGGAGCTTCCAACTTTACAACTGTCAGACCATGGATTGGATCCAATCTTCCTCCTTCTATTCATGGAAGGATCTGGCTCCATCAGAGGCTTCCTTCTGGAGGAAGGGGGTGGGGCAGTGATTTTTTCTGATTCCCACGTCCCCCTGCAGCCCTAGCACCACATCCCTTCTGTTCTGGAGAGGCCTCACACACCATGGAACAGCATGGGTAGTGGTGCTGGAGATTGCAGGGGGAAGGGGGAATAAGAGAAAATAATCCCCCCCTTCTTGCAGCTACCAGAACTCCACTGAGTCTAATTAAGTCTAGATTCATCCCTATCTCTGTAATAATAAAGAGTTAATCTGCTACAAATGTAGATCACTCCATGACTTTGATCATCCTGCTAAAGTTTACATAGCTATATAGCAAAAATGCATTGCCATACACTGAGGGGTTTGTATAGATAAGCTTGTTGTAATGTGAGAAAAGAAAGTTTTCTGCATCAGAGGCTTGAGAGCAAACAAGTAATAGTGACAGTTCCCAGAGCTCCATAAGTAAAATATAAGACAAGCAAATTCCCTGGGTAAGAGAAGCAAATAGCAACAGATGTCACCTGCAAATTACCCAAATCCTAGCCACCTCCATAGATGCAGTAGGAGAGTAGCTTGTTGGTAGAAGGTCCAAGGTTCTGTCCCCAGACCCTCCAACTAAAAGATCTCAGATAGCAGTGCTGGGAAAGACATTTTCCTTAGACCTTGGGACCTGTTGCCAGTAAGTATAATATTTGCAGGGTGAGATGGATGAATAGTCTGATTTAGCATAACTCAGCCATGAACGACCCTGGGCCAGTCACTGTCTCTCAGCCTATGTCTCTCTTTGCAGGATTGTTGTGAAGATAAAATAGGGAGAGAGCCATATTTCTCTTCAGTTCTTTCAAGGAAATGTGGGATATAAATGTAATAGATGAAATTAATTTGTTGATGAGCAGCAGTTCAAACAGTAGTTGAATCACTTTCATATCTACAGCATGATCAGCATCTTAAAAGCATTTGTGACTGGTGAATCTGCTCCAATCCACTGATGCCAACAAAAGATCCATTGGATCTTATGCAGTGTGTGCCATCATTAGCTATGCTTTCTTCCAGACACATGGGTACTCTGCGGCCTCTGATTGTTGCTGTTGCGTCACTACTTTGCTTGGGATTGGGCCCAGCTGATGGTAGAGATACAGAGAGGATAGTTTGATAAGTACAGAAAGGATGGATAAATTATTTTTTTGTATTGAAGTATATTGAGTTAAGATTAAATAGTGATGCTAATATGATGTAAGAGTTGAAGACCAAAGTGGTAAATTAGTTTTGCATCTTCATTGGAAGCTTTAGAATTGTAAATTCTACAACTTGCATCTATCATTAACTCTTCTCCTTTTATGAGAATTAAGTGAGTGAATAATGTTATATTATGTTTATAGGTCCAATGTTTTAATCAAAATTATGTACAAAATAAGGTACAGAATGGTGTTGAAAAAATGTAGAAAATTGACTAAAATGGTTAGAGACAGAACTAATAATCCACCACAGGAAGTATTGAAATTACAAGAGCAATCTGAATATTTTGATAATAAAATGTGTAAGAACAATATGAAGCTAAGAGGAGTATCAGAAAAAACTGAGGATGAGAAATGGTAGAATTTCAAGAAAACTGGATGTGTAGCTTCTTGTTGTCAGATGTTGATGATATTGATAATACCCATAGGATTAACTACAACACATGACAGCATGGGAGATTCTGGAAAGTTTTACGGCAGCCAGTTAAAGAAAATATGGAATCAATAGTTTAGGATGTAGAAGAAATCAGTTAATGAGGTAGAAATGCAACATTGAGAAATTTGTCCTGTTATGCAAACCAACATTTCTAACAAAAATTCTATTAGAAAACAATATAGGTCAAAAGGAAAAGCTGAACTAACAGGCATTTTTTTCCAACAAGAAGCTGGTTAGAAATGTTAATTTACAGCTCCTTTGTTGTGTGCATATATATTACTAAGTCATAAATACAGAATATTTGACATTAGGAGTAAATTGGACGCAGGTTTTTTTTTAAAGGCCAACAAAATTGGGGAATTCAGGCAAGGGATTAGAAGGATGAAATGCAGATATTAAATGTATGGAGTCATTCACACTAACAAAACTGAAGTGATGAATGAAGGCAGTAATTACTGATGATAAAATAGGATTTCTATCTGATATTAGGTGAAAACCATTTTTTTTACAGTGCCTTCTGTTAAATTTGTTACATGGAACATTAAATGTTTAATTATTCTGAGTAAGCAAAGCCAATTTCTAAATGCATTTTAAAAAGAGAGAAAAGCAGAATACACTCATATTTGTATTGCTGATGGTGATAAACTGGAGAAAGATTTAGCTGGCAAGGCATTTGCTAATGGACTCATCTGACCGAGGTAGCATTTTGGCAGGCTGGGACTCGACTCGAGACTCGACTGCGCGCACTGATCCCCCTTGATCGACTCGACTCGAGTCCAATATTTTGGACTCGAGACCGACTCGGGACTCGAGACAAGACTGTCAAATTTTGACGACTGGTGCGAGAGCAGATCACGTGAAGCGCATGGAGCGAGGCGACACTGCGTCCACTATGGCAGCTACCTGGCGCAGCCAACTAGTTTATGATGATGATGTGTTGTGGGGGGTGGGTTAGGTCAGACATTGGGTTGCGCCTCTGCTGCCTGTTTGGGTTCCCAGCCTCCTCTGCCTGCCTGTTCTCTTGACGTTCAACATATTTCAGACAAGCCTCTTGACTGCCTGTTTTTTGGTTGTTGCCGGTCTGTTTTGCTCAAATCATTGCATTTGAAATAAAAGGCCACTTGTCCAGAATTTTTAACCACCACACCTTATTTTGTTGGGGGAACCTTATTTTAAGACCTGTATCATGGGAGAACTTTGACCGTGAGTCCCTTTGGACAAACTGACTCGACTCGACTCGAGACTCGTGAGTGACTTCTTCAAATCCCTTTTGCATTTGAATTATTTGATTTAAAATAGCTATGTACAAGCTCTATTTATGATTTTATGGATAGTGTAGTCAGCTAATTTTACTCAAGGTTTAAACACTGCATATTTGTTTTATCAACATATCAAATTATGAGTCTTGTGATGGACTTGGTTGTACAGGGTGGGCAACATACAGGTGTGGACCTTCCCCTCTGGCCTTTTCTGAGCCGCCAAAATTTGGCAGTGTGCATGTTGGGAGGAAGCTGCTTTTTAAATGCAGAAATTTCTGGTTTGCCACCAAAATTCAGCAGTGCACCAGCAGCAAAAAGAGACTATTTTAAAACAAAATTGCCCTTTTTTTCCTGCTTCACTGCCACAGTGCCACCAAATTTTGGTGGCAAACTTTGAATTGTTGCTTTTAAAAGGAGGCTTTCCCCCTGTTGTTGATGGAATGCTGAATTTCGACAGCACATTTGGCAGGACAGTAGAAGCTGGGGAGTGGGGAGGAGATGTGGTCTCCTGACCCTGGAATTTGCCCACACTGTATTATAGTCTCCTTGATAGAAATGCTCCATGTAAGGCGGATAACATTTGGACTTAAAAACTCACTTTGGGGGCATTGACCCAAGCTGCTTTTTGATCTAAATCCAAATGACAGAAGATTAGGTATGGCAACCTGTACTAGTGACAAAAAAGCTCAAACTGCACAATCCTATTAGGAGTCTAGAGAGAAAGCTAGCAAGCTGGTGGTCTTCTATTCAAACCAACAAAGAGACATAAACTTTCTTCTAAAGGAAAGATATATTGCAAAGGAAGTTTTATGAAGATCTATCTATGGAAGATAATTCACCCAATCCTAATAAGCTTCAAGTGTTCTTTCAGATTATTAATCTACCTGCTGTAAATGAAGATCAGATTAAGTGGTTATTGTGGGTTCTTCTTCATGGTCTCTGTGCATCACACATATGGGCTCTGCGCCTGCGAAGCTGAATTTTAATTCATGGAATTGATTGATAGCCACCTCGAGGGTTTCATATGATGGGAAAGCAGGGTGAAATGTTTTAATTAATGAACAATGGTAGACACATTCTCTTATTAATATAGATTCAAATGTGAACAAATTTTGGCAACTATATTAAGAAACATACCTAGATGGATCCATCCAGAACAGACTCAATGTATAAGTAAGCAAAATGGTTCTGATCAAATTAGGCTTTAGATTTATTATTTATTAGATTTATTATTCTCAACAATTTAAAGGTATAATATCAGTGGATACAGACAAAATATTCAATAAAATTAATGGGTGTGTGTGTTTTATTGTCCACAATTCAGCAATAACAATTTTCTGCTTAAGCAAATAAGATTAATCCTAAGCACCTATGTTCAAAGTTGATCATGAATTTAGGTCTTCTAAATATTTTCATCTTAGAAAATACCAAGGTTATTCATATATTTTTCTATCAATTAATCTAGTGCTAGAACCTTCAGCTGTAAAAATCAGGCCTGATTTACACATAACTGGAGTGAAAATTATATGAAAGAAATGTAAAATGCATTTATATACTGATTATATTTGAATTTTTTCTAATCCATTTTCTTCAATTTCTAAACTGTTAGATCTAATAAATGAATTCCTGCCTCTATCAAGATTCTTAATAAATTAAGAATTTATTAATTTAAGAACAAATCAGTAATCATGTCTATCAGCTGTAAGCAGATAAAACCTGTTCTACGAGGTTGACTGTTCCAGGTGAATTTAAATTTTATGAAATATTTCAGGTTAATTATAGTCTATGTGATCCACTTGTAATACAGAGCTGCTAGGGGCCGTGGGGGACAACTGGGTCAATTTATCCTTGGCCCCCACAAGGCAAGCCCCCTCCCCATGTCAGTACCTGTGAGTACCATTGGCCTCTGCCCAGGTCTTGCCACATTGCACAACAGAATTATTTGTATTTTATTTAAAGTAAACTCTCTCTGCCTAGATTTCCTTGCTGCAGAAATGAGAGAAAAAAACTCACTTGTTCCCAGGACGAGGAGGAGCCTCATACGTGGTCCTCCAGCTTATAGGAGGCAGTGCCAGGGCTCCCAACATCACAGCTACCCCAGAACATATAAACACTGAGAACACTGAGCCCTAATAATCCGAGATAGCACGAGATAGCACAGTTTTGAAATGCATCAGATATTTAGGGGGGAAATGTGGCATATCTCATTAAAACCTGCAACTGCATATAGCAAACTGTTTCATTCTCTAAGCCCTTAGTTACAGCATCTTGCTTTTTTATTCTCAGAATATATGTGTTGGGCTAAGCTTGAGTCAGAGGCAGCTCCTAGATGGGTCAAACATGAAACAGCACAGTTTCATTACTGGCCTAATACCATTAACATAACATCTTATGGGGGGGAAATAGTGTCTTCATTTATCCTTGCTGCTAAACATGGCTGGTGAATAATTGCACAAAGTTTTCCACATTTACCCATATATTTTCTCCTGGTTGGGGCAATTTGTTCTTATGTATAGAAATGAACAAGTAATGTTGAAAGAATGGTCAGGGCACATGCACTTTGGATTCTTGATGAGAAAAGTCTTCTTATGTACAATTGTCTCAGAAACATTACTTAAACCAAGATGCCAATTGCAGTGCATGCATTTACATACAGGCCTGTGGCTCACGCTGGCTCAGCTTGTCTGAGCGTGGAAAGCTAAGCAGGGTCAGGCCTGGTTATTACTTGGATGGGAGACCCCTCCTCTAGTGTCCTGCATTGAGCAGGGGGTTGGACTCAATAGCCTTGTAGGCTCTTTCCAACTCTATGATCTATGAATCTCTATAAATAATTTGCCATATCCAATCCTCTAGATCAGTGATGGCGAACCTATTTGAGCCCGAGTGCCCAAACTGCAACACAAAACCAACTTATTTATTTCAAAGTGCCAACACTGCAATTAAGCCCGAATACCGAGGTTTTAATTTTAGAAAAACAACTCATACAGTTGTCCGAACTAATTAACATCTTTTGTCTTTAAAGAAAAACACAATAACAGAGCTTTCAATGATACAAACAGTTTTTTTGTTGAAAAAAAAATCAACTCAAAAAATTATTATAGTACTACATTGTACACATAGCCTGAAGGGAATTTATACAAACTTTTTAAATAATTAGGCACATGTATTTTTGGATAAGGGATTCTCAACTTGTAATATGCCTCAAAAAGCTGCTCCTCAAGCCCGCCTCCTGCCTTCCTCAATCCAGGAAGGTGAGGAACAGGCAAAACCAATTCTTGAATTTGCTCCTCCCTCGCTTTTCCTGTACCTGTCCTGGGTAGCCCTGCATAGAAGAATCTAGCTTAACCATGACCATTGAATTAACTCTGTTTAATGAATGGAGATTCATTAGCAGTTACCATACTTTTATCTTCCAGTGCAGATGATACAGAGTGCTGTTAATTTAAATAGGCTGCATCTTGAAGCACTACAACCTGAAGAACTACATGTTCAGTCAGTAAATATCCCCTTTTAAGCTGAGAAGTCTAGAACAAAGGGCAGTTTATTAACACTAATAGTAAAGTAAATAATCCTCAAAATTCCAGATAATTAAATATTTTTTATGGAACCTGATCATGTTAAACAAAGCACAAACTAAAATTCATTTCAGCTTCTTTTCCATGTGGGCAGTTCCTTTAGAGAGGGCACACCTTATGGGGAAGTGAGGCTGGGTTTTCAGTGTTAATAAGAAATGAACACACTGAGGCTCTTTTGTGTGGTCATTTCTAGTCCTAAAGTCACAATAATTTATTTATTTATTCATTTTCTATACCGCCCAATAGCCGAAGCTCTCCGGGCGGTGTACAACAATCAATTAAAAAGCACACCATAAAATACAGTTAAAAATATAAACAAATAAAAGCATTATAAAAATTTAAAACCAATTTTGAAAATAATGCCATTTTTGGATGGAGAACATTTCTTCTGAATGTGCCTCCATGAGGTGAGACCTAAAATTTACCATGTTCTGAAGATCCACAAAAGATGAAGCTTTCAAGAATGTGGTATGTTTCAAATCTTATGCATTTAAGGGTGCAATCATACAGGCCAGTGGCTCACACTGGCTCAGCTTGTCTGAGTGTGGAAAGCTAAGCAGGGTCAGGCCTGGTTATTACTTGGATGGGAGACCCCTCTTCTAGTTTCCTGCATTGAGCAGGGGGTTGGACTCGATAGCCTTGTAGGCTCCTTCCAACTATGAACCTATGTTTAGACAGAGAAAAGTCCTACAACTTCCAGCATCCCCCAGCCAGCTATGCTGGCTGGGGAATGCTGGGAGATGTAGGACTCTTTAAAAAAAAAAAAAGTCTAATCATGCATAGGATTGTGCCCTAAATATTTTTCAAAGATTTAATTCCCACCTAGCTGCCTACCTACAGACTCTTATGGTGCACAACATATGCTCAGATGAAGCTTTGCTTGCTATTTCCTTCACAGGCCATTGCTCATTTTAATTGGCTTTTCTCTTCTACAGTGGGAATACTGAAAAGAAAAGAGCAAGTGCACAGAGTTCTCTTCCATATGCTCACACCCGTCTTTGTATCCCAGGTATAGATCTTTCAGTTTGTCAAATAGCAAATGTATAGGCCAAAGATTCACAGGCTGCCTAGAATAATGTTGATGCATTACCTAAAGTAAACCAAGACAAGCAACAGAGGGATTTAAAAATCAGAATAACAATTAGGAGCTTATGAAAGAAAAAAGAAGTATGTCCCTTAGAAAAGCAGAAAGTATACGGAGAAGTACCCAGCAGTGGCTGGCGGCTCCAATGTGAGTGGGGTGGTGTATCCAGTCCGGGTTTCAGTCTGAACTTTAAAGGAGCTATCCATGATGCTGAACATATTCTGGGGATAGGGTTCAGCCTAGAACCTGGAGTAGATACACCACCCCACTCACATTGGAGCCACCAGCCTCCACTGGAAGCAGCCAAGTCATATATAGCACGTAATTGGAAGTCTCCCAAGCAACCTCCTAAACAGCAGTTTGTTATAGTATAGATGCTGGAACTAAGAGAAAAGTGTTGAAACATGGTATGTATGTGTATATATATATATTTTTCTGACTGTGATTTAGCTATATGATCTACACATCCAAACTCTCTCAATAGTTAGTGAACTTCTCCTTAGGCCCTTTTACTGTAATTATCCTACAGGCTTACCTATGATATCTAGCAGCTTTGATTTGGGCAAAGGCTGGGCTCCCTTCAAGTAGAGCCTGTACACATAATGTCATACCCAAGTATTTGAGGAAACTCAAAGATAACCCAGATAGCCACCTATCTGAACTGTGTTATAGTATGTTACAAAATAGTAAAGATTGGGTTACCAGCTATCATAAGTTACTCTGGCTCTATTCTGTTCCAGCATACCGTTCAGGACCACCTCTGAAAGGTATTAAACTGGTAGCATTAAACTTCAAGACTGGATTTTTTAAAATCAAAGTATCCAATTTGATAGGCAAATTATTTTAAATTCATTTTTTCCAGCAGGCACAGGAAATATAAAAAAATATATGATCCAAATAGAACCTCTTACCTGGCTACTATTACTTTCCCCAAGCTCAGACAGGCCTTCACAGCTACTCATTTCCAAACCAACTGCCATGATCAATGGCAGATAGCACCAGATCCTGTTGGCACTGCAAATTTGCATTTGTGGAGCTTCTGAGTTGGAAGACCTTCCATATACTTCCACAAAGCTGAAGCTGAATAGAATATTTTGCTATTATGCTGTTCATAATTTTTAAGTTTTAATTTTCAATTTTTGCCTATTGAATTTTTAGGTGTCTGCATTTTTTAAAATGTACATTCGATTCCTTGGAAAATTACAATGGCCATAGGCCAAAAGCCATGAAAGCTTGTTTTTCCCCTTAATTAGTAATCTTGCAATACTGTTATGTGTATTCTGCCTTTTTGTTACCTGTATTTTTAAACTTCATTTCAAAATAAAATTCCATGTTAAAAAAAGTATATGGAGATGCTTGCTTGCTTACCTCCGTCTAGTTCTTCAGCACCAAAATGGTTCCTGTAGAATAGCATAATCTCAATCTTGTAGCACTTGTAGATAGTCACTAAACAAACAAGTAGCAGCAGAATAGCACCAAGCCCGCCAGCAAGCTCAACTGTATACATCAGCTCTGCAAAGAATTATAAAACTTAATAACCACCACATTCTGAACCGAAGGCAGCCATTTCTTATCATGTCTTGGAGGAAGAAAACCCTGTTAACAGTTCTCAAATACATGATAGATTTTTTGTTTGTAGAAATAACATGTGCTTTACTAGTTTGTTGGCAAAGATATAACATCATTTTTCCTGGAAACAGTAATTGCTGTTATCTTTTTGTTGAGCACAATAGTCTAGACAGGAGGCTACATTCCTCTAGGAGCATTTTGTGGTGGTGGTGGCGGTCAGACATGTAGAAGAAGCTAAACATATGCACTTTTCTTTTTCAAAATTTAAATATGTGAAGACAAATTATTTCATGACTCCCAGTTTCTCGTGGTTCAGTTGTGTTTTAATATCTCACACCATTCCCTGCTGATACACAATTCATCTTTCCTCCTCAGCTCTCCATAAACAGGTTTGTGCTTTTCCCGAGATGTTGCAAATCATCCCAATTTGTCATTTTCTGACATTCAAAGTTGGAACGTGACCACTTTCTTGTGTTACGTTGTACCATGGGAGATTACATGATAGATTGATATCACTGTCATGTAGCTTAGTTGCCAAGGATGAAAAGGGTTTGGGAAAATGCAGTGGTATCTATCTATCTGTCAGTAGCCATCTCCTTGGTAATACCACTTGTTAGATAATAAGTGTAAGTGTTAAAGTTGACCATTGCCCTCACAGTTGCGAAGCACTTGCACACGTAATGACGGAGGAGTGACCATTTTGAATCAACTGTACTATTATTCTTGCTGTTGTTAAGACAGGAAATGAAAGATGGTAAAATGAAAAGATATACTACTAAATGTCACAAGGCTGTTGTATTGTTTCACAAAGTGTATTAAAATTAGAGATGAAGAATAATCTGTCATCCTAAAAAACATACAAAACATATTATTGGCAGTAATATTTCTGTCATCCAGCTTTTTAAAAATGGCTGTGACTGGAGTTAAAACTAGTAAAAAAAAAAAAAGAAGAAGAAGGAAAAAGCGAGAGACAGAGCGAGACAGTTTGACAGATGGAAAGAGAATGCAAAATAAAAGTACTGTGCTGTGTATGCCCTATTAACTGACTAGTGGGGTTTTTTGTTTTTAAAAAGGTTTGTCTTTATGATACTAGGTGGCAATTGTGAAGATATCTACTTTCATACAATGTCACTGACTGCAAATCTGTGATTTAGTTATGAAGATCTAAGGCAAGGGTGGGCAATTTAGGGAGGTCCAGGGGCCATTATTTGTCCACTAGACACCCCCTCTCCTCAGTCCACAGTTCCCCCCTCCACGGTGCTTAAAAAAACAACACATTAAAATTAAAAATGGCATAAAGAACAGCTACGGAATGCCAAAAGGGTCAAAATTAGCTTGTTTTCAAGCTAAAAGGGTAGGGGGCCGGCTTCAAATTGGCTACTCCAGATGCCATGGTGTTATAAAAAATAGTGTGTGGGTTTGCTGTTTTTTTACAATTTTGGGGTGCAGTGAGGGTGGAGGCTGTAGAAGGGGGCAGTGGATGGGCAATGTGCGGTCTGCAGGCTGCACATTGCCCACCCCTGATATAAGGCCTGGCACACTGATACTGGGACCTCTAGTGCAACCACATTGTGGATGGGGCTTATGCCTTAGCAGCACTCATATGGAAGGATTTGGTGGCCACCAATAAGAGTGAACTGGGCATAAATCTCATTGACTTTGGTGAGAGTTAACAAAGCTTATGGGTGCACAAGGTTACCGCCACTGATGCCAATAACTACTCACAGTCGCAAGCTATTAATTTGTGGGTTTTTAAAAAAACATTCTTCAGTAGGTTGCCTCAAGAGTTTGGATCATCAAGAGAATTCTAGTCCATGAAAGCTTATGCCATAATAATTCATTGGTATTTAAGCGACATTAAAAGACATGGGGTTGGATCCAGACTGAGTCAAGCTTAGAGTAGACCCATTGAAATAAATGGGACTTAAATTAGTTGTGACTAAGTTACATCCCATAGATTTCAGTGGGTCTACTCAAAGTTTGACTAAGTCTGGATCTAACCCACTTTGGGGATTTTTCTGCAACAATCTAGCATCACTACCCCTTTGAAACCTTTATCCCTGTTGCGATTTAGCTATTTGTTTAGGGTATGCTGCTATAACTATACAATATCATATATTTCAATTAAAGAAATACAAACCTAGAGGGGGGAAAACACATAAGCAATAACAGTTACTTTACCTAGGTATGTTTATTATTGTGGTGCATGCAACTGCTATAAATGCTTCAGCATTTTCAAAAAGACAATAAAATGTAATTAAATATTTTTTGTTTTTTAAAGGATTTATTTTTCACACTGTTCTCTTCAAGACTGTAACGTAGCCGCCGTTATATTCTACAGTTTTAAGACCAGGAGTGTTGGTTCCCCATACTTGGTATATTTCTTATCTATAGGGAAAATATGTTTGTTTCCATCAAATAAATAAACCCACAACAGTTTCATTAGAATAGTAATAAAATGGCTTAGGAAATAAATGGAAATGGAAATTATACAGCACTGGCTTACTATAGTCCTGTTTATCATTTTCCGCCACATGTGATGCAGCTGTTCAGTGGTAACCAGAAGATGGGAATTTAATGTGCTAGGTTGCTAGGTGCAAAATACACCATTTATGTGTCTGCCGTAATGATGATGCATTGAGGCAAGGGGGAAATAGTAGCATAGAAAAACTAGCCTAGAATTATTATAAGATTAAACAGAAAAGATTTCATGGAGTTTTTCTTCAACAATTATTGTGCATGTTGCCGAATGGGCGTTCTACTAAAAGACATTTCATTTGGGACCATAGGATGTCTCATTTGAAGGATGTTTTTTGTGCAATTTTCACTGTTAGAACTATAAAATCCCTGTGGCATATCTACTTTCTTGCTTCAATTTTGAGAAAAGTACAGTTAAGTCCCACGGAAAGCAATGGGATGTAAGCTTGCCTGTCTTTCTCTAGACTGCCCCCTGCCCTCACCCCTGTCTCACAGACTGATTCTGACTTGGCCAGCAATCTGGAGAAACTGAGAGTGTGTCCCAGTATCCTATATGACCTTACAGCAGCCTTTGTGTTTTGGACTAAAATGCCCACAATTCTTGACCATTAGCAATGCTGGCTAGGACTGATGGGGAGTGAAAGTCTAAAATATCTGGAGGGCACCAGATTGGGGAAGCCTGCCTTCAAGACGTGGTGAGGAACCCTTCTGTGACTGTGACTGTGCTGCGATGCCAACCATTCTAGAAGCCATGTAAGATCCCATACTCCAACATTATTTTAGCATAGCAGGTGCCCATTCCCAAATCCAGTTCTTGGTACAGACTCCCATTCATCCAATACAGGGGGGGAAAAAACCCTACCACATGGTGTTCCATGACTATACAGAACATAATGACCAACAGAGTGTTGCCAGGCTACGGCACGTAAGCGGGCCTTCTTGGTAGTGGCACCCACCTTCTGGAACATGTGTGGGTTGAGAGGTGAAAACTGTGGCAAGCTTCAAACACCTCTTGAAAACGTATTTGTTCACTCAGGCTTTCCTTGACTTGTAATTGATTGTGTCACTGTTCTGCGTTATGGCTTTCATTGTAATGTTTTTAAGCTATTTATTGTTTTTTATATTGCTTTTATATTGATTTTTCTATTGTATCATATGTGCTTTTATGTAAATTGCTTGGAAATCCTGGGATGTCAAGTGATACAGAAGTAGCTCAAAAATAAATAAATAAACATAAGTCAAAGAAACATGATACCTAGCTAATATTGACAGTGAACTTTTGCCTTATGTCACATTTTGGATAAATGTTAGAGGGCTGTTTCTGCTGTTATATTTCCTTTGAAACACAAAGTGCTTTTACTACCTATGTTTGCTGAAGTGGGAGATCATTATTTTAAAAAAAGAGATTTCATTTTGGCACAATCTCGCTTTAAAGGGGGGACGCGAAGAAACAAAAGTGCAAGTCATTTCAGATCTGTTTAGCCTTCGAATTACTGATATTAAAATTACAGACCTTGTCCTGTTTAAGGACTATGACTGAGCTCTGAAAAAACTGCAGAGGGAAATTACCAGGTATTTCTGAGGGGAAATGGCATTCTGTTCAACACAACAAATGAATGAGTGCCAAAGAGCTACTTTTGAGGGCAAAGGAATCATGCTCATCATGCCCTACTCATGGTTGTTTACGGGTTCTTTAGATGATGTTGTGACCCTCCAGTTTTGCTTCTGTTTGTAAATAGCACTTTCAGTGAACTTTTTAGAACAGGTATTATTTGGGAAAGCAAAAGAAAGTGCTTTTACTGCTTGTGTAATTGCACTATTCCACTATAGCACAGCACTACCCTGAGGTTATGTAGTGGAAAAGCAGCAAAAGAAATGCTCTTCATGTAGTTCTCAGATCTCAATTCTGCAATGAAATTGAAAGTAGATACAGCTGATTAACAGCCTCGTGTAGAAAAGCTCTTACTCATGGTTGTGCAGTGTTCTGTAGATGACATAGTGACCCTCCAGTTTCACTTCCGGTTTTTAACAGCTTTTCCTGTTTTCCACACGATACATTTATTGTGTACTTGTCATTCCTCACACATAGTAGTTTACAGGTTCCTTAGACCATGTTATGACCCTCCAATTTTGCTTCTGTTTTTAAGAGCACTTTGGGGGGGGGGGGAATGCAGTATTATTTATGAAAGCAAAACAAAACACATTTCCCCATTTATGTAATTGTGTTATGTGCCACCTATAGGTTAAGTAGCAGAAAAACACAACAGGAAAAGCTCTTTGTGTACAGCTTGGATCTCAATTCTGCAGTGAAACTGGAAGTAGATACAGTGGATTAACAACATAGTGTAGAAAAGCTCTTAGTTACAGGCAATTAACAATGGTATTTTAGTAGCATATGCCTGGATCAACTCTACAGAACAAGCCCAATGAACACTACTGCAGTTGTAGATTTTTAAATAAAATAAAATAAATTGCTTCAATTTGAAACAAGACTTGTTACAAGCATTTTGACCAATGGCTACACTTATTTTCTTATCAGGATACTCTGACCAAGAAACCCAGTGAAAGAGGCAGCTAATTAAAATAAAGTACTGGCATTCTCTAGACATATTGAATGATATCATGGGTAATAAATGCATTCATTTTCCAGTAATCCTACCACAATTATCAGATGCACTTCTGGGATGTATCTTTGTTCTGCACCTGGTTTTAATTTTTGATCAACTTCCTCAGCAATGTCACAGAGGTAATTTACTCATCATTAACTGCACTTGCACAGAGAAGTAAATAAATGGAAGAGTGCTCCCAGAACCTTACACCACCACTTATTTAGTTTTTTTAGAGGTTTTAAACTTAATGGCCTGGCTGGGATGATATACCTTGCTTTATCGTATGCAAAGGTGCTGTTGTATTAAACACTATACTGCTGTTTAAAAATCATGGTAAATATAACCAAGGATAAAATTCTCAGTTGCACCCTTTTTGCATGTGATCTGATTCTGAATCTTTCAAATGCTTACTATTTTGTTTTATTTTTATTTATTATTACATTTATATCCTGCCTTTTTTCCTCCAAGGAACACAAAATGACCCCCTCTTCCCCATTTTATCCTCCCAACAACCCTATGAGGTAGGTTAGGCTGAGAGTCAGTGACTGGCCCAAAGTCACCCAGTGAGTTTCACGGCTAAGTGGGGACTAGAACCCGCATCTCCCGAGTGCCAGTCCAACATTCTAACCACTACACCACACTGGCTCTCAGTGTGTTTTCTCCAGTTATTTTGCTTTTTGGAGACAAGTACTTTCCAAACAAAGAAGCACCTCTATGCTGCACTCCAATTATCGTGGCAGATAAATTACAGAAAAGTATGATTTGTCATTAAAAATACAGATAAATTAGGGTGCAATCCTGTGCATGTTTAGACCCCAAAAAAAGTCCTACAACTCCCAGCATTGCACCCTTAACTTACTTAAAGGGATCCTGAAACAGAACTTGAGATGGTTCTGTCTGTGTCTCTTTGCAATGGCAATCTATAAATACAAAAGCTATTCGCAGCATCCATCACATTCTGCCATGCCCAAGAAACAGAAATTGGGATGCAGATGATACAGAGTGGGGTTGTCTGTTTTGTTGTCATTACTGCCAACTCTGCTTTTGATTACCCCCAACAAATTTTGCGGAGCCACCTTGGCCTCTAGATCACAATTCCCCGACACCTTCAAAATCATGGAAACTTAGCACTAAAATGGAAATTTAGCACTAATAATCTAGAAACTCACATTCGTTCAACTAATCTGTGACTTCTATTAATACAAAGGCAATGCAAAGGTGGGGAGAACATGTATGGGAATGGGTTTCAAGAAGAGATTGGAACTCTTCCTCCCTCCCCGATTCCAGTATCAGAGTCAGACTCAGTATGCTTATGTACTCCAGTTGCTGGGGAACATGGGCAGGAAGGTGCTGTTGCACTCATGTCCTGCTTGTGGGATCTCATGGGCAGCTGGTTGGCCACTGTGTGAGCAGAATGCTGGATTAGATGGACCCTTGGTCTCATCCAGCAGGGCTCTTCTTAGGTTCTTATTCCTGCCTGTCAAGCATGCAGGTTTTTAGTTGACAACCACCTCTGTTTCCTATATTATATTATATTATTTATTTATTTATTATATTTATACCCCGCCTTTTTTCCTGCAAGGAACCCAAAGCGGCTTACATAATCCTCCTTCTCCGCTCCATTTTATCCTCACAACAACCCTGTGAGGTAGGTTAGGCTGAGAGTCAGTGACTGGCCCAAAGTCACCCAGTGAGTTTCACGGCCGAGCGAGGACTAGAACCCGGATCTCCCAAGTCCCAGGCCAACACTCTCACCACTACACCACTACACCACACTATGAACTATGGCCTCTCCATCACTTATAGCTTTTCTACATGAGGCATTTATTGTGTGCTTATGATTCTTTACTCATAGTTGTTTATGGGTCCTTTAGGCAGGGATGGGGACTTGGACTCCAGGACTCGACTCGTGAGTCGGACTGAGTCCCCCCTCTGACTTGAGTCCCACTCGAGTCCCAATATTTTTAATGGGACTTGAGACTCGACTCGGGACTCGAGACCAAGGACTCTTCAACATCCCTGGGCTGTGCCGGAAGGAGTGGAGAGAAGTGTGATCGCCGGCGAAGATTTTATTTTTTAAAATCATTTTCCTAAAATGCAACCTTTCAGACATTTTGGGTTTGGCTGCCTCTGCCTGCCTGTTTGGGGTTCCCTGCCTCCTCTGCCTGCCTGGTCTCTTCTTAACCAGTTCCACAGTTTGAATTGCCCAAGACAAATGCCTCTGCCTGCCTGTTTGGGGTTCCCTGCCTCCTCTGCCTGCCTGGTCTCTTCTTAACCAGTTCCATAGTTTGAATTGTCCAAGACAAATGCCTCTGCCTGCCTGCTTTGGGGTTCTCTGCCTCCTCTGCCTGCCTGGTTATTTTGGGTTTGTCTGCCTGGTCTGTTCTTGTCAAAATCAGTTGCAGAGTTTTGAACTAAAAAGGCACACTTGTGCCTAGAATTTATTTAAGCCACACATCTGAAGTAGCCTTATTTTGTTGCGAAAAAACCCCATTGATTTTAATAGGGACTCGTGGAGTCAGCTTTGGGAGTGACTCGGGACTCAGGAGTCACCATTTTGGACCAAGGACTCAGACTCAGACACAAGACTCAGGTGCAAAGACTTGTGACTCGACTCGTGACTCGAGACCAAGGACTCTTCAACATCCCTGCCTTTAGGCGATGTTGTGATCCTCCAGTTTTGCTTCTGTTTTTAAGAGCACTTTCCCAGGTTTTTTTAGAGTGGAGAAAATGGGTTATTATTTCTGAAAGTGAAAGAATTCAATCGCTTTTTATATTAAACTGAATAAAACTCCAGTTTTAGAACAGCTTTAATCTCATCTCCATTGCTCTTATTGTTATCTTGCATGTGCACTCTGCAGTCTTGACTACATGATTCCTGTTACTCACATTCTGCTCTCTTGTCTTTTAGTTTAAAAATGTATTAGTTCTGAGTCAGCTTTACTGGACAGCAGCCTGTCCTCCGGGATAGAGACAGAGTTGCAGTGGGAAACAGTTCCCCCAGTACTACATTTGAGTTAAATTACCCAAGTCATTCATGTTCCTGAAGGGCTTATCTCCTGAGCTGAACATGGAGAAATAGCCTGCAGATGTGTTTACAGAAACTTGTCCTGGGCAAGCATGATGTGAACACACATTAGAACATTTACAGGAGGGGGGGAAAACACTTTTACAGAGGGGGGCAGATCATTCCTCCAGTAGCTCATTTTATTTTGGCAGTGCAGTGTCAAATAGGCTTCCAAAGAAAAGGCAGTGGTTGAAGTCACAATGTGCCATTCCATACAACCCTGTTTTTAAATCTGAAATATTAGAAACAACATGTTTTATTTGGATTTTTAAAATGACAAGATCCAAAGATGCTTCATTTGATAGAACCAAGGTTTAACAGGCTTCTCACGTCATACTTTTTCAGGGTGGGAGGAGAATCATAAGAACATAAGAAGAGCCCTGCTGGGTTAGACCAAAAGCCTATCTAGTCCAACATCCATAGTGGCCAAACAGTTGCCTAGATGAGAAGCCCACCAGAAGTTTATGAGGGCAACAGTCCTTTCCCACTCTTGTTCCCCAGCAACTGTCTGGTATGCCGCTTCTGATGTCAGAGCAGTATGTAGCCATCATGACTCATAGCCACTGATAGCCTCATCATTAATTTGTCTAAGCCCCCTTTCAAGGTGTCTGTAGGCTTGTACAAACGAGCCTCACCGGGGCAGAACGAGGCCGAGCATGGCCCCGCTCACGCCCCGGCAAGGCCTTACCTCCTCTTCGGGGTGGCTCACTCACTCCGCTGAGAGCCGCCCCAACCGCTCGATCTGGCGGAGAACCGCCCGCGCTCCTCGAACGGTCCCGTTGTGTCACTTCCGGGAAATGACACGACAGGACCATTCTGTGCCTGTGCAGGACTCATTTCCAGGTCCTGAACGCAGAGAACGGGGTAAGTGGCTTGTTCGAGAGGCGGGAAGGGGGGCGAAATAAGGCTCGGGCAGCGCGCCCAGCCTTATTTCCCCGTCCTAGGCTTGTGCAATCGAGCCTCGCCGGGGCAGAACGAGGCCGAGCATGGCCCCGCTCATGCCCCGGCGAGGCCTTACCTCCTCTTCGGGGCAGCTCGCACACTCCGCGGAGAGCCGCCCCCGCCGCTCATTCCTGCGGAGAACTGGCTGCTCTCCTTGATCGGTTCCGTCGCATCACTTCCGAGACTGGAAATGACGTGGTGGGACCGATCTGCGCCTGTGCAGAGGCCCATTTCCGTCTATTTCCCGGCCCGAACGCGGAGAGCCAGGTAAGTGCGAAAAAACGAGGCAGGGAGGGGGAGGGTGGCAAAATAAGGCTCAGGCAGCGCGCCCAGCCTTATTTCCACGTCTACTTGGAACAGCCTCCTGGGGCAGCACTCCACAGATGCAATGGAGGCAGCATAGAAATTCTTTTTTGCTGCCTCCACTGCCACCCGGTAGGCTGAAGATGCAGCTCTGACCTATGTTCAATCGTCTTCGGGGCGGGAATTACGCCATCGGCGCTCTAGCCTTCTCATCTCTGTACCACAATAGTACCACAATAGTACCACAATAGTCAAATCCCAGGAATATAACATGCATGAGCTTTGGTCATATGTGTATGTGTATGAGAGAGACACTCCTGCTTTTGAACTGTATATAAGATGATACTTTTGAGGTTCTAACAGAAAACTTCTGTTATGAGGCAGATACATAAAGGGGGGGGGGAGAGAGAAATAAAATATGCAACTTTAAAGGGCTCCCCTGTTTTCAAAGAAAATAGGGAATTTTCTCTACGCTAGCAAAGATAAGAGATGAAATCTAAGAATAACCATGTCCTTACAAGTTTAAAAGCTTTTGTAAAAATGTACCATAAGTTTCTGAAACAAATACCAATTGATGCCAATGGGAGGTTCCTACTCCCTATGCTAACTTCTGCACGGGAGGGTCATCTTTACTGAGATCATGGCTGAGGAGAGAAGCCCCTCCCAAACCTGGTATTTAATTTAAAATATAGTGCTATATGTGTAGTTAGTTAGGCCATGAGTTATTAGCAGAACAATTCATTTACATGCTGGGCTCTGTCCATGGTCCTGAAAGACCAGCCTCTGACTGCCCTTGTTTCCTGGAGTAATGATGCTTTCTGTATCTCTGTATCTATATCTGCCTATTTCTAAAGACATAATTAGAGGAAACCCCTACAGATCAGCTATTTAACAGCTGCAAAACCTTATTATCAAAAATATGCCCCCTCCAAAATCACCACTGAGTGGCTTCTGTTATAATGTAAGGAGCAATGAATGATGATCAATGCCCCAAAGCTGCAATTTGCTACAAAAGAAAAAGGAAATGGTGCTATATTTGCTCCTCTGGCAGCATGATCATGGAAGAATATTGCTAGAGTATTAAAATAACTTATATCAAGAGTTGGGATGGAAAGTGGGATAGAGAGGTGAATAATGTCAATATTATTGATTTTAATGAAAGAAGAAAGGGAAATTGTTGGGAATTTACATTAAGTGTTTAAAAATTATCTACTAGGGACATAGGGACAGGTAGAAAATGAAGGGATGTGAGGAATACTTCCTCTTCAGTAGTTGGGATAAGTAGTCCAAGTCAAGAAGAATAGTTTTGCACATTGAAAGTAACTACCAGTCATGAGATAAGCCTGACTATTAAATAAGTAAATAGTAAGATGCTGAACAATTTTGTGAAAAGCCCTCCACATCTTTGTGAAGTTTTATATGCTAAAAAAACACAACTTTTTAAAAAATCCAAAAGTAATTAGGCAATTAGAGGCTACTTTGTAATATCAAGTTGCCATGTAATTAAATAAGACTGCAGGAGGTTAGCTCCATGATGAGCAAATGCCTCATATTTCAGCTGTGTGTCCCTGAATGAGTAGGTCCCTTCTCCATTTATTATTACATTATATTACATTATTAAGAGCTATTGTATTTATAAACTGTGAGCCTTCCTGCCTCTAATTCATTTAAATCTCATGAAACTATAATGCTGTAGGACAGCACAAATCCCTACCGTATATATGTAATACATGCAGAGGTGGTTATAAATTTCAGCACCTGCTTGAGCTTGGTGGCCATGTGTCATATTCCAGTACATTTCCTGCAGTTTGCAATGGCAGCAAAGTCACCTGGGATACATGCCAGAGCCGGCTGGAGGACTGAGAAGGAAGGAGGGGGGGAGAACCAACCCACCGTGGCTTATTTGCAGGGTGGATTAGCGTGACATGTGGACCCACCCATTTCGATACAGGCTTGAGTTGGAATAAGCTTCGAGCTGCTTATCCAGAGATGGAATCCAGAGAAATTCAGCAAGCTCAAGTTTTGCTGATTTGCACATCCCTACAAAGACCTCTTAAGAGTGCAATCCTAAGTATGGCAGAAGAGGAGATCCACTGCAGAGATACCACATCATCCAGAGCCCTGCTGGCACACAAGTGGTGAAGGCTGGACGGCGGGGGCAGTTCCTTGCTAGTTTTTTTTCTCCCACCAGTCCTCCTTACTTTTAATTTTTCCTCCCATAGGGCCTAATCCTGGGGCTGCTGGATCCAAAGCCATCCTTCCCCACCCTTGAAACAACATATTTTTGGGCCTACTGTGGCTATCTCCCACCACACCTGTGGAATTTTCCACTGGCTTAACTGGTGCCTCTGGGATGGACATGTTCTGCCCTGCTAGCAGAGGGGTGACTCTGCCCCATCCTCGTCCCTCTTGGACAGCCACCCAAGGGGAATTTAACAATAATGGAATTTAACAATAATTGAATAAGCCAGTGGGCTTTGTTATGGATCAGCAGCTAGGAAAAAGTTAGGATAACGGTGGTAGGAAGAAAGGGACAGTTTTTAAAATGTATGGGTGTAAGCAGTGGAGTCTTTCAAGGATCTATGCTATTTAACATTTTCATTGTAAATAATCAGGAATCAAGGAAAGATAGTGAGGTAATCAAATTTGCAGATATTCAGGAAGGTCCAATCTCAAACAGACTAAGTAGAATTCTAAAAGGAGTCATTTGTTTCCACACAGTGTGATCAAGCAATAGTTTAGTAGATTGAAATTAAATGCAACTAAGTAAATGCAGAAGTGATTCATACTAGGACAAGAAAATCTGCCTTCACATCCATCCATCCATCCTAATGGAATCCAAACTGGCTACATGCAGCATGAAAGAGACCTTAGGAGCCGTAGTGGAAAGTTAATTGAAAAATCAAGTTCACGGTGATGAATTAGAAGACAAGGGGCTGAAAATAAAACAGCATATCATAGCCATAATATAAATCTATGGTGTGTCCACATTTAAAATACACTTCACATTCCTCCTTATCCTATCTCAAAAAAGGATATTAGAAAAGCTGGAAAAGGTTTGTGAACTCAAATTATTACTGTTGTTACCTAAATTACAGTGCAATACTAAGGGAGGGGCGCTCTCAGCCATCACTGGCCAAGGGAAGAGATTAGGGGGGTAACATACATTTGGATTTTCCCAACATTGGCAGCCTTTTTTTTACACACACACACACACCGAATTGAAACCAACTGAATAAAATTAACGATGCCAGCTCCAGGTTGGTGTAGTTTAGGGGGCCAAACTGGGGGGCCCTCAATAGATTGATGGGGCTTTGGATCTAGTGGATCTAAAGCTGCCTCCTTCCTGCCCTTAGAATGCCCCATTTCAGGACCCAGCACCATCTACAGCCAGCGGTTGATTTATGCCTGTGAACTTTTCCCTGGGCATAACTGGGCCTCTATGGCATCCATGCCCTTCCAGCAGAGAAACTGCTTGTCCACTTCAACCTAAACCCTACCAACCAGCAGATCTGGGGTTTGGGATTGTTTTGTTATTGTTGTTATCCAACTTGGATACCTAGTATTGAAAGGCAGGATACACACACACATGATCCTATGAGGAAAGGATAAAACTTTAGGGATTTTTTAGTTAAAAAATGACAAATAAGGGGGAACTTGATATAAATTTATAAAATTATGCATGGCATGAAATGGGCCTGCACAATGTGACATCAAGCTGAGCACAGTCCATCAGCCATCTATGGCAGGCAACCAGGGGCTTCATAAACATCCTGTTTTTACTGCATGCCTGGGACTGCATAAACAGGTTATTTGTCAGGTACTGTACCTGGCAAGCTATCATCCATCACTATTGGCCTGGTTCAGAAGTTGTGTAGACATGGCATGGAAACATGGAGCAAATACCCATGAAACTGGCATGAAATGCAGGATAAACCAAAGGAAACATTTCTTCATTCAATACATATTTAATTCATGGAATTAATTGCTACAAGATGTGTAGATGGCTTTACACAAAATTAGACAAATACATGGAACATAGGTCTGTCAATGGCTATTAGGCGCACTGATGTTAAAAAGAAAGCTGTCCAAAGGCAATATGCCTATATGCAGGGGACAAATAGGGGAGAATAGTAATTTCCCTTGTGGCCTACTTGTGAGCATTTCTGGCCAGACTAGACAGAGATGGGTCCAATATAACAATGCAATTTTATGTTAAATCAGTGATCTGAGGGAGCCAAACATGAAACAGTACAACATAATCTGTATAGTTATTCCCTCTTCTTTCATGAAATCATAGCCAATTCTCTCTGCAAAGTTGCTCTGTTTATTCTTAGCTTTTGATAAGACTAAGACATGTTACCCAATAAAGTACATTCACCTCCACATTTGCCCCTCTCTGAGGAAAAGACGCTTCTGCAGCTAGAATTCCAATTGTATCATGGACTGTAAATGCAGCAGTACTTGCAGCTTTGCAAGTGGTGTTCTCCTCGCCCCCTTTTTAAGGCTTATGATTTATGTTCAGAAGTCTGGCATGCAAACACCCCCCCACCCCCCCACCCCCAAGAACAGATTGTGCTCAACTACTTTTACACAATGCTTCTATTCTCTCAAAGAAGTTCCAGCTTCTGAGCAGGTATTTTCCATTTGGAGTTGTTGCATCACATTCATCCGCTGGGCTGAGCTCTCTACCACTGGCAGGCAGCCACATATTGCACTATGTGTAAATAATTCAGTCCTGCTGTGAAGATAGCCCTTTTCTGTATCCTCTTGCCATTGGTGGTCAAATTGATAGCCACCAGAGGCAGGCCTTTCAGAGGAGTGGTACCCTCTCCTTGGACCTTTCCCTCCAGTGAAGCCTGCCAGGCAAACTTGCTTTTAGCACTGAAAATCTGGTTTTAAAACCTTCTTATTTAATAGGCTTTTATGCTGGATTGTTCAATCCCCCCCCCCTTTCACAGTTTTATCTCTATACTGTATTTTAAGATATTTCTGTCTGCTGTTTTTTTGTTTTTTTTTATAATTTGCTTTTATGGATTTTAATGTTTTATTATAATATTGGTAAGGCACCTTGACTGCATGATGGGTTGAAACTTAAGATGGGCTAAAAATGTAAAACTACATACGTACATAAGTTACAGTTGGAGGCACCATTCCTTCCTTGAATATTGCGTAAATATAATCTGAAAGTAAGTCTGATTGAACTCAGTGGGGCTTACTTCAGAGCAGATATGCAAAGGATCCTGGCAAGAGATAATTGAAGCACTTCTTGGTACATGCAGTTTGGCACCGAGGTGCCTGGCTCAGTAACTAGCCCTTGAAAACTCCCCCAGCTGACAGGAGCAGCTTTGAGCTTCAGGAGAGGGGAAGGGAGCTGATCTGCCTGGCTGGTGCTGCCAGTTCGGAAAAGGGCAAGCAAGAACGCGGCTACATGTAGAGCAGCTGTTTATTTTATTTTAATTTTTTTAAAATTAATTATTCCCAAACATATAACAAAATACAACCATAACACAGAATCTGAACTAAAACTACATACAACAAATCATAAAGTGCACCCTCACCCTCCTAGGGACCAATTAATATGCTTCCATCCTATTAATCAATTACTATTCCGTATTTGGCATACTTCCTTTCCCCTTTATTAACACATAATCTAGAAACTGACCCCAAATATCCTTTAAACGGCTGTTTATTTTTAACTGATCCTGCCTGCTGCCTCTGTAGTCTGGTGAAACAACTTACGAACAACCCATGGTTCAGGGTTCACATGTAATGACAACCCATGGCTTACACAATTTGGAGTCCACAACAACAAACCATGGGTTCTCTCTCTGGGTTGTTTGTGGTTACTTACTTATGGGACTTACTCCTATATCGGTTTGTATAGGATTTCAGCCTTAATGTGTTCCAATATTGTAATGTATCAAATAACAACAATTACCACATGGGTAAGATCATAACTGTAACTTATTTGGTATGCTCTATAACCAAATAACCCAGCATTAACATGTAACAGTACACATTTCTTGCATAGCCAAGATGTAGGTCTAAGCAAGGAAATCTTATTAAAAATGTTGCCATGGTGAGAAAGAAGATCCCAATAGATATGCACAACTTTTCTAGCTAGGAAGTCTGAGATACTTGCTTGATTTTTTTTTTTTTTTAAATCTGTCACGGCTAATTTCTCATCTTACTGAAAAAGTTGTCAAAATGCAAAGTATGCTGAATACATCCATCAGGTACATTTCACATCTCACAGACACAATCAAGTAACTTCTCAAACAATTCAAATCCTCTGCTATTTTTCCCCTGACAAAACCCTTCTCCCATTTCTAACTTTTCACTATTTGCATTATTTCTCAGTATTGAGAAATTTTCTTACCCGTATCCTTAGGCATGTGGGGGTAAAAAGACCAATGGTGGAGAAAGGTGAATAGATGCACAGAGATTAAAAAGTAAAACAATGTTTTGTTTTTTGAAATGATAGGTTTTTTTGTTTTGGTTTTTAAGAAGGCAGGTAATGGCCATGATTGGCATCATGAAAAAATTGTCCAAATGACACATGTTAGTTACAGCATATAACTTATAACTTGCTTTTAGCACTGAAAATCTGGTTTTAAAACCTTCTTATTTAATAGGCTTTTATGCTGGATTGTTCAATCCCCCCCCCTTCACAGTTTTATCTCTATACTGTATTTTAAGATATTTCTGTCTGCTGTTCTTTTGTTTTTTTTTATAATTTGCTTTTATGGATTTTAATGTTTTATTATAATATGTAATAAAGTTATTTATATGTTTTGTGAGGTTTTACTTAGACTGCTAAAAAAATCTTGCAAGGAAACACTAAACAGGGCAGGTTACAAGATCAGGTATTAAGGGCATAATGAATGCACGGTCTTCTGCCATACTAATCATGCAAAAATCAGCTGGTGCAGATATATCCTAATAGCAAATGTGTATATTTAAGTATACATACAGACTATAACATAGGTTAGTTAGTTAATTGGTTAATTTCTAATCTTAAATTAGGAGTAACATGTGACCACAGGAAGAACCTCCAACAAATGGCCTATCCAAACAATAATTGGCTGCACTGTTAATACAGGAAAAGTGCATGTCAAGAACTCCATTTTCTTTTTGTCTCCTAGCATTCTGTAAGTCTCAGTTTCACAAGACTGAAGCTGCACATACTGGTAAACCACCTGTGTGTGTGTTATTTCGGGATGCCACTAGCCCCAAGGTCAGAACAGGGCCCAGTTAAGTGGTCTGAGTGATCTCAGCTTTGTTCACCCTTGGGGCCTGGGAAAACTGTTCCTGCCAGCCCATGATTGGCTAGTAGGGGTCACCTTAGAGTTGGCAGGGGCTTGAGCATATAACAGGCAACACTGAAGAACATGACCCGCTTGCGCGTGGTGGGCTTCAGCACACCCCACCGACTCGAGAGCTGAAAGCGGGATGAATGGGGGTTGAGGGGTTGGGTGACTTCTGCTTTTAAAGCAAGCCACAATTTGCACACACACACACACACACACACACACACACACAAATTAAGGCAGGTAAATGTGTGTAAACTATGGCTGCAATTTGCACAAAATACAGCCGCAATTTGTGTAAATTTAAAAGTGGAAGACTTTAAAAGTGGAAGACTGCGTGCTGGCTCAACTCGGGTCCGAGTGAATCGGCGCCAGCATTGGGTAGACAGGCCAAGCTGCCGGATTTTGACCCACCAAGCAGATTCCCCTCACACATCCCTAAATTGGGGAGGGGGGCTACAGCTGCCGATGGTCTTCATCCTCATCTTTGTCTTCAATTTGCCTTTGCTTTGGTCTCCAAGCATTTCTATCTGGGCCCTGTACTGTTTGAAGACCTGTGCCTAGGTACGTATAGACAGGTTTATGTAGCTTTGTTATTTTTTTTCCCCTTCAGTATTGTTTACAAACGTACTCTGGCTTTTGTGTGTGTCTTTTATTCCCCTTTTCCAATAAACCTACTACCTCTTATAACTGGTTGTCTGTGTGCCTCATTTTAAATTGCCTCAATACTAAATCCAGAGTCTTCGTCTTGGTTAATGCTACTGTTTAAAGTTTCAAGCCTAGGCCTTAGAAATATAGGGTGCTAGTTACCCCCCATTGCCTGGCTCAAACTGAGGTGGATATAAAAGGTGGTGGCAGCCTACCTTGCTGGGTTGGTGTTCAGCCCGAGCAACTTTTTGTCTCTGCCGACACTGCTGGGAGATAGAGCAATCCCCTTCCTCTATTCACAGCGCACATGACTGGGTGCTGGTGGTGGATGCAGATGACCGGCCTTGTGCCTACCCCCAGTGCCCTGTAATAACGGCTTGTGCAGGAATGCACACTATGCTATTCAGCCAACACTGTAGCAGGATGGATGAGGAGAGAGAAGTTCTGTGAATTCACCATCATCCGTCAGCACTGGACAGCAACCAAGGGGGCAGTGCAGCGCAGGCCATTCTGCACTGATGCTTCCAACAATTGCCTGGCACCAACTGCTAAAAGCATCTGACCTGAAGCAGTATGCCCACGTTAAACTGTTAGCCTGGGTCGCTCTGTAATGCCATCTGGCCATATGCATATAGTGCATGAGCCACCCCATGCCACCACTCAGCAGGGGGTGCCTAGAAGCACAGCACCCACCCTCAAAAAAAGCCATACCTGGTATTCCAAGAGCTGTGTGATGAGACTGAAATTACCGATACAATGTTAGCTTCTAGCCCACACATTTTAGTAAGGAACGAATGGAAGATCTTTAATTCTCCCCCACCCCCACTCACTGTAAAGCCTGCAAATTTTAAACACAGAATTTAGAACCACCTCCCCCCAACCCTCTTCAAAATAGAATTAATCAAGATCCCGTTTCCCCACTGTTTTTTGTTTTCCCCTCCCCTAATATAGTTGGAACTTATCGCTATTATTATTATTATTATTATTATTATTATTATTATTATTAGGACTTATTTCTTACAAAAAATGATTAAACTTCTATTATCAATAGCTTTTTATTTATTTATTTCTTATATTTATTAATTGCCCATCTGGCCGGCCACCCGGTCACCCTGGGCGATGACCAGACCAGTTCTAGTAAATTTTTATTAGTCCACATACTCACCAGTACTTAAAAGCATTTCTCTATATTAACATTATTTTTAAAAACATTATACTATGGCTTCCTTACTTCCATCCTTCCTTTCTTTCAACGTCCTTCCAGAAAGAAGGAAAGGATAATTAATATTTTGCTCTCAGTAGACAATGGACCAGGGAGCAAAGGAGAAAATATACATCTATATAAAACATAAACTTTTAAAATGATAAGTAAGATATTCACCCCTTTTAAGTAGAATGACGGTAGCATGTCTGCGGCCATATCCATTTTCAACATAACATGAGTAATTTCCAAGGTCTCCTTCTTCAACTGAATCAAGAATTAATGAGATGGAAACTTCCTGTTCTCCAAGATGCTCCTTAAGAACTCTGGGGAAAGAAAATATTTCCCCCCATATAAAACACTGTTTACACAATACCATATAGAAAGATAAACCTGAAGTGATGATTTTCACAAATCAAAGCAGTCTGGTTTCAAATCTGGCTATGGTTTGATGCAATCTTAGTTAAATTATATAATGTCCGTTTCTTCTTCATCATCTTCTTCAAGTCCAATGAGGACTTGGTTTTGTAGATGCTAGTAAGAGCTGCAATTAATTAATTAATTATATTTATATCCCACCTTTTTTCCTGCAAGGAACCCAAGGCAGCTTACATAATCCCCCCCTCCTCTCCATTTTATCCTCACAACAACCCTGTGAGGTAGGTTAGGCTGAGAGTCAGTGACTGGCCCAAAGTCACCCCGTGAGTTTCATGGCCGAGTGGGGTCTAGAACCCGGATCTCCCGAGTCCCAGTCCAGCACTCTAACCGCGACTACACCACACTGGCTCTCCTTGACACCTGTAAGGACACCCTGATAATATATTAGGGAAGGTGCACAAAATATTGGTTTACATGCTCTTTAAAACATTTTTAAAGCATTTCTTGAAGCCATGGTACATGGAACAGATTTTAAGAAAATGTTTATCTGATGGTTCTGAAACTGAAAAAAAGGTATCTCTGTTTTTATTTGCCATCTTGGTAAAATAGGGTATGGCTTTGTTAAAAGAGAATTTATTTCCAGATTTTTCTCCATTGCTCTTATTGCACACATATACCGTAACCCAAAAGGAAGACTTATTTCATTGCTAATGTTCAGCTATATCTATAGAGGAAAAAATGTAAGCACTCTGAGTGGTAATAACCCATTTTACCTGGAATCCCTGGTTTTCCTCTACAATTTCATGCAGCAGAGTAAATAAGACATTTCTTTACACTCTCATAATCCCTGTTCAACACAGAAAAAGGAAGAACACTTCAGGGTCCTCCCCAAGCACACATTAAATGGCGGACTCCAAAAAGCAATAAAGTCATTTCCTACCATCTCTGTTAAACTTTTAAAGGCCTAAAAACATGTATGTGAATGTCTTTGGAAAGAAATACAACTCGCCAACTGTTTATTTATATTAGGGCTGAGCTTTGTAGGATATCATAGTTGGGGTGAAATATCATAGCTCATTATCTTATTATTGTTTAGCCTGATTTGTCTTACTTAAAATCTAAAGACACTAGATCTGCCAAGCTATTTCAATATTGAGGTGTGCTTAGGATTCAGCCAAATCCTGAATGGAATCAGGCTGATTCAGACAGATTTGGGCAATGTCCAAATCAAACCAGATTACCTGTGAAGCAGAATTTGAACACCCCCGAAGATTTGGGCTTTGGAGGAGCACAGAGACAGAGACAGTGCACCTCCAAAAAGTGATACATTTTGTATCACTTTGTATTCTACTTTGTATTCTTTCCGGCGCCAGGTGAAGACCTTTCTATTCTCCCAGGCATTTTAATCATTTTAGTCATCTTAATCATTTTAATCTTGTAGTTGTTTTTAACTCCGTTATTGTAACTGCTGCTGCTAGCTCTGCTGTTTGTTTTTAATCTGTGGTTTTAAATTTTATATTTATTTTATATTGAATTTTATGGTTTTAACTGTTGTAAACTGCCCAGAGAGCTTCAGCTATTGGGCGGTATAAAAATGTATTAAATAAAATAAATAAATAATACATTTCTCCCCCAAGCTTTCCATATAAGGAAAATACAAGGGTGGGGAGAAGGAGAGGAGGACCAGCAGTTCTAGCTTCTAATCACAATGGGTTTTTTGGGTTTTTTAAAGGAAAAATACCATGTTGAGTGAAGCAGGCTCCCCAACTGAGGTGCTGGCGAGGAGAGCTTAGGCCAGGATCCCGGTGACTTCTGGGAGTGGGATGCTGCCCCAGATGTCGTCTGGACCACTGGGGGGGGGCAATTCCACCCCTGGACCCAAAATTGTTCAACACCCTTGTTTTAAAGCCTTGGGGCTTGCATGGCCAGTGCTGGGGTAACATTGGCCTACTCCTCATTAATTTGTCCTAGTCTTGCTTCTAGCTTCCATGGTGCACTGTCCCAGGTTAGGATGATGAACTACTATTGTGTACTCCTCATTATCACCTGCCTATCTGTCACGCTCTGCAGCCCACCTATGGCCAAGACTACAGATATTCCACAGCCTGAAACCGCACCACTGTTCAGTGGCTCTTCAGTGGGCTTCAGTCATGCAACCTCTTCCTCTACATATATCTAAGTGTGTTATCGGTACAATTCTGCACAAGAACACTACTATGTTAGTGCTGAAGTCTGAAGGAAAAAAACTGAATGGAGAAGAAGCTAACAATGCACAATGGGTTCTTGGAATCCCCCCTTCTTCTTCAAGGATTCCATTGGAATCAATGCAGGCTGATTTTTCTTCTTAACCCCCCCCCCCATGGGATGTCTGTGTGGAATTTTGGGATGAAAACAAGTGTGTGTGTGTGTGTGTGTGAGAGAGAGAGAGTGAGAGAGAGAGAGAGAGAGAGAGAGAGAGAGAGAGCTTAAAACCCTCCTCCCAGAGCACTACAGTCCCAATCTGAATTGGGGCCATGCACACTTACTCTGAAGTAAATCATGTATAGCAGAGCTTTATGTGATTAGAAGAATGTTTAGTTTGGTCCTGAGAACTGAAGTACTCCTGCAGGGAAGTTTCTCTTGTAGGCCTCAGGAGCTTCCTTGGAGGAGATCACCTCTCAGTTAAATACATCTCACTGTGTTCCTGGGGTGTGTACTCAGGTGATAGTCTGGGACTGGCATAGTGGTGAAAGTGGAATCTAATTGAGTTTCTGTGGAGGAGTCATTGCTATCTGAGGAGGCTGGAAAGCAAACATTTCTGGAAGGAGGTGGTAGAGGAAGCACAGAGATTTAGGATTCTCTTCCTTTTCTTCCACGAGAACTCTGCAAAAGGATTTACCTCAGTTCCTGTTTCTTATGATGGGGCAGGGGGAGAAAGAGAGAGAGAGAGAGAGAGAGAGAGAGAGAGAACACGAGACAGAGTCTCCACCATTATCAGAGTTCTTGCTAGCCTGGGGGTTCCTCTCCTGATGTATCTGTGACAGTCTTGGGCCATCACAGGAAGTAGAGGAGGCAGGGAGGGGTAGGAAGGAAGGAAGGACTTTGCAACTACATGAGGTTTCTCTCACTGTTTCAATGCATTGTGCTGTTGCATGTTCGTGGATCTATAGCAGGCTTAGGAAACCTGGTTCCCTCCAGAAATTCTGGACCAGAACTCCCATAAGTCCCACCTAACATAGCCAATGGTCGGGGATCGTGGGAGTTGTAGTCTAAAACATCTGGAGGGCACCAGATTGCTTACCCCTTGTATATAGGATTGGGGAATGACTGCTTATCACAGTAATTTCCAGAAAATGTTTAGCGATTTTGGCTATTCTCTTTTATTTTACCAGTTTAGATTTCTAGATACTTTTGTACAGCCTCAGAATCCCCATTCTCAATTTAAAAGAAAATGTCTTGAATGAGTGGTTTCAGAGAGAATTGTGTGTATGAGAAAGAATGAATTTCTGATGCCATTTCCACTGCTCACCGTGTGGAAAAGGAAGCCTATCGTGTTTTAATGCATTTTAGTAATGTCTGTTGCTTCCGTCACATAGTGCTTTGCTGTTCATTACAGATGATGAGAGATTAGTCTTGACAAAATATATACAATGCCCTCTTTTTACCTAATGTCACTTTCCCAAACCCGACTTTCATCCAAGTCCTCAATAAACTTTTCGCCTTTCATCCAGTACATTAACGGGCTAACTTCTCCACTGTATCCAAAGAATGCTCGACAGGTTAGATTAGCAGCATGGCCTGTTGAAGAGAATTAATAAAGAAAATACGTTATTTCAAAACTGGCAAAAATGTTTCATTTTAAGATTGACAGCTAAGTAATGTTTTCTCGCACAAAACCTAAGAGACCATTACTTGAAAGTTGACCTTAATAATTATTACCTTTTAGAAGCAATCGTTGACCCAATTATTTCCAAACTATTGACAGATACATTTTTTGGTGGGAGGGGGAATAGACCAGCCGGTCACAAAAGAATAGAGCAGTCAATTCCTTTAATAACAGATATCCACAAACAGATGAATTATATGGATTTAGATCCAGACTTAGCCGCATGCAACTCGACTGGCAGAAATAAATTTCCCTGCGCCTTCTTCTCCTTGGCAGCTCTATGGCAGCTCCCCCACTCAGTCCTCTGAAAATCCTACACATAGGCTCGGGGAACCCTGCTGAATGGGGTAAGCAGTGGTGTGGCAGGAAAGGGGGAATCCCTGAAAATAGGACAGAAACACCTGTGAGTAGAACCCTTTCATCCTCAGAAAGCAGATCCTGGATCCAACTCATGGTCTTGTTTTAAATAATTATTTATTTTTACATTTATATCCCACCTGTCTTCCATGGTGGAACTCAAGCTGGCTACACAGGATTTCCAGGTGGTCTCCCCTCCAAGCACTGCTTAGCATCAGTAAGGTGCCTTCAGACCATGCCTTGGGAAGCGCCCCCCCCCCATTTTGTATTTTTTAAAAATGGCATCTGTAGTGACTACAGAGCCCAAAAGGGTCAAATATAGCTTGCAAACAAGCTAATTCTGACCTTTTTGGCACTCCGTAGCTGCTACTGACACCATTTTATTTTATTTTTAATTTATTTTTAGTTTTGGGGCATCTGCAGTGTGTGTGTGTGTGTGTGTGTGTGTGTGTGTTGGCCTGTGGGGGTGTCTGGGCCAAAACTGGCCCCTGGACCTCCCAGAGTTGCCCACCCCTGTTTTAAAGCATCATTTTTTCCACATATGGCCAAAGAATGCACAGGTCTCTACAATTCACAGAACCCAAAGATCCTGCTGCTGACTTTTACAAGGTAATGCTTTATACTATTGTTTAGCAACTAGATTATTGGCATTTACTCAGCACTCATTTTCCATCTTGTACATTGGCTTTTGATGCCTGGTTTGATTTTCTGTGGTTCGTTTTCTGATGGTCACTAGTTATGTTTTAGTATGTTTTAGTTATATAGTATATCTATATTTTTATGTTATGATTTTAATCATAATATGTTTACATGAGGGGTGATATGAAAATATTTTTAAATAAAATAAAATAAAAAGAAGCCTTCCTTTTGTTGCAATATGTGGATAGCCTCACTGGGTTTTTCCCCTAGAGTTTTTCTCCACCCAGCATCTTTCAGCTTATGAGATCTAATGAATGTACAGACTGAGCTACCTTGGCTATGGGCCAAGTTACTCCTGACTCAACAACGTGCTCTTGGCGTACTGAGCTATAAAAGCCTGCACTTCTTCAACCAGAATGAAGCCACCTACTGAGATGATATTTATACTTCGAGGGTCCTGATGCCAGCCATTTACAGGTGCATATTAATGTGCATATGTTGATCTTTGTAAAAACTTCTGCATCAGTGGGGAAAGTGGGAGGAAATGACCAAAAAGAGAGAGACAAATCTCTCTCTCTCTCTCTCTCTCTCTCTCTCTCTCTCTCTCTCTCAAAAAAAAGGTCTCTTCTCATTAAATTCTTAGGGATTTCCCCCTCCCGAATGAAATATTTAAGTATATTTTTTAAACACAGAATTCAAAGTTTCTGTTCAATGTGAAATATTTACACACTGGAAATAAATTAGGAAAGAAGCACCATCTCCCAGCAATACTGCACAGATTACTGCTGAGCAAGGGCCATTAATATGCCAGGTGTTCTGCTATAAATTAATACCGAGACTGCGGCTGCTGTATAATCTATACTTTCCAGCCTGGCTGAGCTTAACAATAAACTACTGGGAAGGTCGGTGGTGGGTCATGCAGGCAGGATCTTTGTGACTAGCTACTACTGCTGTTACCGATGACCTTGTTTGTTAGTTACTTTGAGCTAAGCAAAAGGAATAGGGGGTGTTAGCTCTTGCTACGTTTGGGAAGCATGCTTGTTTCTCACTGTCTTAACCTAGCCATGTTTACTCACAACTGAATCTATTGCTGCCACAGGAATTTACACACACGCGTGTACCACACCATTAGTGCGTATTCATGAGATACAAGGACTGCAATCATTTGAACAGGCAGAAGTGTTTGCCCATTTTCTACCCTGGAAAGTAATGTTTACATTTGCACTACAGTAAACGACACATGTAGAAAACAAAGCTAAATAAAAAATACCATTTGACTGTAGGCCTGTGGACAGGGCCTGTTTATTTTTTATTTTTGGACAGTGCTTTGTAATTTCCGGTGTAATCGTAATTATGATTGTAATAATACATAAACAAACATGTCTGGCAAATTATTCAAATAATACCACTTCCATATTGGGCAGATCAGCATTTGGACCTGTTTTAGATCAATATGAAAATACTAAAAAAATGTGTAAGCAGCAATACTGGAATTCCTTTCCATCGTTATAATATATATATAACATTGTGATTCAAGTGTCTGAAGCTGGCCAAGGAAATATTCTCTAACAAGTCCACAACAATTAGGATTTCCTTGTGGCATTCCCCCCCCCCATTTCTTTCTATCTTGCTCCCAAAACTTTAACCTTGGTTGACTGTCCTTTTCAGTGCCCCCTCGGCGAAAGGGGTCAACTTGTGTCCTCATCAAGGTCACATCAACAGACAGTTAGAGTAATGCTGGTGAACATTCCCTCGTGGGTTTTTTTAAAAGTACAGTTTCATAGATTACAGAGTCAGAAGGAGCCTACAAGGCTATTCGACGAGTCCAACCAACCCCCCCTGCTCAATGCAGGAAACTGGAGGAGGGGGTCTCCCATCCAAGTAATAACCAGGCCTGACCCTGCTTAGCTTTCCACGCTCAGACAAGCTGAGCCAGCATAAGCCACAGGCCTGTCTGACTTTAGCATCAACTAGTTTTGTGAGTTGCACTGCATGACATGGTAACGCCTGCAAGACTGATATTATATGCATAGTCTAGAGATGTAAAATTTCTGGAATATTTTGAAACCAAGGGGGAAACCCCAGGTTTTTTTCCTAGAAGAAAAACCCCCAGAACGTTTGGGGGAGGGGTGAAAGTAATACATACACTACTTCTTTTCTTATTGAACCTAAACTTATTTTACCATTTTAACAATATAAAATGCTTTATTTATAAGTTAACATATATAAAATTGTACTATTTGGAATATTTATGAAATGTACAGAACAGTCTTATATCTGCAGAAATAAGACCCACTCTGTTCAGTGTTCATTGGAATTTACCCCATGGTAAGCAAGCATAGGATTGCAGCCTCGAAAGGACAAATGCCTTAGTTTTGTACAAGTAAAATTATGAATATACCCAATATTAGAGAGAGGGGAGGGAGAGAGAACAGTGATGCAGCTGGATAATTTTAGATCTTAGACTTAATGGTCTTATGTCCCTGCACCCCTTTTAAATGGCCATGTGTGTGTATTACTTCAGTTACAAAGCACACAACTATCATTGATCTTCTCCCCAAGCCCATTCCATGCAACTGCTTCTGTATTCCTCATATGTTAGAGAGAAAAAATAAACAAAAGACAGTTTGCCAACTCTGATAAAAATAAATAAATAAATAAATAATACTCTGAGCATGTGCAGTTTTCCATTTTACACTCACTTGAATCATGACACCATCATGACTCCAGGAATAAAATGGAGTTTCCTTCTGCTGCCCTTATGGTAAATACATTTACTTGGGAATAAGGACCACTTTTTGTGGTAGAAAAGGATAATCTTTTTTTTAAAAGTAAAAATAATGTACAGGCCTGTAAAATGTTTTCTAAAATAAGAAGAACAAAAAGACGCTGCAGTGACTGGCAGCGGTTCCAGTGGGCCTAGCATTTTCATGCCAGCACAGAGGCTGATGTCAGGCCTGTTTGCTGCGGTCCCCAAAGAGACACCACATATTTTGTTATGTGGACATAAAGAGTCACATGAACTCACAAGATTAAGAATTAGCAGTATATTTAGATACTGAGTTAAACTTTACAACAAAATTTAAAAAATACTGAATTTTTAAATAGTGCCTAGTCTGTAGCAGGGTGTCTGTGTCACATTCACTTGAGGGGAAAAGTGAAAAGGTTGACCATAAGGGAGAGGCCAGGTCAAAAGGACAGCAGGTGCAGGATACAGTCATGGCTTGGATTGAGAGCATAATTCGTTCCGGAAACGTGCTTGTAATCCAAAACACTCTTATATCAAAACGAAATCCCCCCCAAAAAATGTGTACAGAGATTTTTAATTTAAGCCGTACTACAGTACTTGTATTGCAAGACGTCGCTTGTATATCAAGTAAAAAAAAATTAAATAAATATTTAAAAATTTGTTGTCTTGCAAAACATTCTCAAACCAAGTTACTTGCAATCCAAGGTATTACTGTACTTGCGTCTTCTGTCTCCAAACTAGATCAAAGCTCACTGGAAGAAGGAAAGCAGCTTTTCACAAGCAATGAATGCCCTTGTACGATCCTCTCATGACCCATCACACTCTAGGTGGAGATATATATCTCTTGGATTTGTGTGTTGAACATGTAGACTCTACAGTATACACAAGAATTATTATTTTCTAATAAGGGCATAAGAGGAACCCTGCCAGATCAGATCAAAGGTCTATGTAGTCCAGCATTCCGTTCCCACCCAGATGCCTATGGGAAGCCCACAAGCAGGACCTGAGAGTGCAACAGCACCTTCCTGCTCATGTTCCCTAGAAAGTGGCAGAGGCATTGGTAGGTTTGAGGGGGTGGGCGGGCCAGTTGCTTTCCTGCCTCCCCCCTGATGCCCTGCCTGCCATCTTTTTTTTTTTTTTAATTTGGGGCGGGGGACATGACTTGACTCCTTCTCTCTGCCAGCCCTCCTCTATTTTTTACCCATGGTGGTGGCTGCTCCTCCTAACGACTTGCTTGCATAAGGACGCACTGTGGCAGCAGCTCGCTGGTTGAGCCTGTAGCTCTAGCTCTGAGGCATGCCATTTTAGATGAAAGTTTTCTTGCTTTCTTTCTTTCTTAACTCTCAGTAGCAGCAAGCAGGACCAATCAGATGCTGCCTTTGGGAGAACACAGCCAATGAGGGCACAGGACAACAAAGGGGCAGCCAAAGCACTTCCTTTTACAAGCAAGTTGGCTAGGAGCAGGAGGAGCTGCGGCTGCTACTGCCATTTGTCAGGTGGTAGTTTGGGGGCATTCCTGAACTGTGGGGCCTAGGCCCACACCCTGTGATCCAGCCTTGGTGGCACCTCTAGAAACTGTTACTGAGAGACATACTGCCTCTGATACTGGAAGTAATATATGATGATCATGAGTAGTGGTACATCCTGCAGTAGCAAATTCCACAGGATAACTATGAGCTTTTCTAGGTGGGGCTTTTTAACTCGCTGCTTCTGCTTCTGCTTCTGCTTCCGGATTCTTTGCAGGATCAAGACCAGATCTCTACACATAGGGGTTTATTTTCTCCTTTCCTGACTTTCAGTACATTCTGCTACATAACCTCTAAGTGGCACTGTGGTATAGCAGAACAACGGAGAATAATACAACTACGCCGGTGGAGAGTTGTACCTTGTTTCACAATTTCAAAAAAGACCACACTTTCCCCAACTGAAAAAACCATGCAGGCGGTCGGAAAGCACAGGAATGATACTGAAGAATCATGATGTCATCTAAAGCACCATAAACGACCACGAGGAATGGCAAGCACACAAGAGAAGCCTCATCTAGAAAAGCCCTATGTGCTGTGTGAAGAAGTACTTCCTTTTGTGTGCCCTGAATGTCCCACTATTTAGCTTCATTGGATGACCCCTGGTTCGATTATTATAATAGTGGGCATTTGCCAACACCAGTGTCAAGTGCCAGCTTCTGTACATGGCATGGAGGGTGCCATCTTGTCCTTTGTCTCATACAGCAACATGTCTTGGGCTAGACCTCGAGGTGACACTTTTCCCATACAGGTTTAAGAAAAGAAGGCCCTATTTCCCTTGCCCGCATTTGTACAGTTCAGAATTAGCCTTGTTACCTTTAGGGGCCAGCTAGGAATGCTTCAGCTCCTGTTCCTGAAATGGGCTGGCGATTTTATTTTCGTGTACTCTGCACAGCAGGAATAGTGGGTGTGGAGGTGGAGAGGGATTTAAGCTGATGTGCACTTACGATAGCCACCCTTGGGTTTGTTTAAAGGGCAGGATATAAGTTCCTATAATAACTAAATACAGTAACCACCTTATTAATTCCACAACTGGCAGCTTCCATGTGGGTGTGAAAGGGAGGAGGGCGAGGAGCAGGATACACACTTCTTTAATGCTTGGAGTGGGGGAAGTGGTTGCCCAAATAAGGCTGGCTGCAGGATACACTTTCCTCTCGGCCATCTTCTCAGCAGCAGCTGCACTTGCACTAACTGGGGGAGAACATTTGGTCCTCTACTATACAGGCCTGTGGCTCACGCTGGCTCAGCTTGTCTAAGCGTGGAAAGCTAAGCAGGGTCAGGCCTGGTTATTACTTGGATGGGAGACCCCTCCTCTAGTTTCCTGCATTGAGCAGGGGGTTGGACTCGATAGCCTTGTAGGCTCCTTCCAACTCTATGATCGATTAAATCTACTAGTTGATTCTGTTGCAATAGTTAATGTAGGTTAACAAAATTGTGGGCCTCTCAGTTTAGTCCATCTAACAAGTCTCATGTGTTCATCCTATCATGTGGAAGCAATCTTGGAAACTGGACATGGTGCAGCTGCCAAATGTCTACAGCATTCAAACATGCATGTACATGCAGCAAAACAGACATTTCCCTTATACATTTACATGTGTACTTGTGTGCAATTCTCCACCCCAATACCCAGGTATGAAAAATCCATGTGTCTAGAGGTCCTACATTGTCTTTGTTTTATATGCAACTCATAGTACAATCCTATGCATATTTACTTAGAAGTATGTCCCACTGTGTTCAATGGGGCTTACTCCTAGGTAAGTGTGTAATGGTACATAGGATTGCAGCCTCACCCTGGTATTTGTTTCTGTCTGCTCATCCACTGAGAGTTAAAGGAAGTAATCCATCTAGGAATACCTTGGCATGGTGAGTGGGAGTACTGTCCCTGTTCTGGCCATTGGGCTAGATAACCTTTTGGCTCCTTCCTGCCCTGTGGATCTCAGAACTCCAGCATATTCAGTCCTTTATGTTTTAGTCAACTCATGAAGTAACCTCAGATTTTAAATGGCAGGTAATTCACAGAGAGCCTTAAGCAATTATTGCTTTTGCAAATACATTTTTCAGTTAAGGGTTGAACACCTGCCCTAAAAATGGTGCAATTTAGACAATGACTGGGCCCATTATGTCTCTTGGGAACAACCTCATCTTTCATTTCTTGTAGATGCAATGCCATTACAGTTGTAAAGTTAAACTCCCCACAAGAATGTAAGTACATTTGCAAAAAGGGCATTCCCTCCCTCTCTCCCTGTGTGTGTAATTTGCTGCATCATTGCATGAAATATCTACTTTTTCCTGTAAGTCCACAGTAGATGCTTCCCAATCCATTCCTTACCCAAGGTCTTAAAACAAGATCAGACAACATTTAAACAAGCCTGCTGTCCTAAAGCAAACATAGATTTTTAAAAACATGGAAAGAGGTAGACAATACATATCACATTTCCCATATATTTCAAGATCTGATCACAGTGTACTTGAATGAATTAATAATAAATATTTTTGAATGAAGTACTTGACAAATGAATTCTAAAGATAAACAAGTTCTTCTGATCTTGAATTTATTTATTTATTTTTTTGGGGGGGGGAATTCAGATTAATCTGGACCAAATGATTCTGCAGGCTCCTATGATAAAGATGCACGTTCAGTTCTAGCTAATTGGATCCAGGCAAAGGTTCTTTGAAAATAATGGGGAAAAACCTCTCTCCCATCTAAAATGGGAGCCTTGTTAAGTAGCCTAGTTTCAAAGCGAACAGAATGTTAGGAGGACCTTATAGCATCAGAGTGTATTCACTTGAAGACAGCCAGTGGCATCAGCAGTGACAACATTTGGTCTCAGTGCTGTTTTTCTCTAATTAGTGAAGTGCTGGGCATCTTCAAGTGGATGTTGTAGCCCCGTTCCTCCACTAGAGGACAGTGCCTATCTTTGTAATAACAGAACCATTTATTTTTAATCCAAAGAAATTGCCCAGTGTATAAGCTCTAATTAAAAACATCAGCATTCGAATAACCTGCTAGTTGCAATTAGCAAATGGTGAACGTTTTGTGCCTGAGTAAAATGTCATCTTGTATGGACAGCTTAAATTACATTTGCACCATTAGTCATACATGTTAGAATATCCTGCAGTGACATCCATGTTAGTCTCTTATTTGTGAAGATTCATCACTGAAGGGTATCTATTTTCTCCTGGAAGTGAAAATAATTAGCAGAACATCAAGTCAAACTGGAATTTAAATAAACCCTCAAAGAGACTTTTCAAAATTTAGCATGTTAGACAGTCCTATCCAGATCTAATAACCTACAGGAGGTTATTTTGGATGAAGATAAAAAGCAGACAAACATCTTAAAGGTACTGGAAAAAATTTTTAAAATCATTTGCTAATGCAAATCAATGCATCATAATACACAGAAGCCACACAGATGTCATACTAAAACAAGCTGGATTTTCATTTCTAATGACAATACTAGATTGCATAAACTAAGGCATACTGTCAAGGCTGACAGGACTAAACCTTTCCCTCCCACACATTTGGTCACATTCTCTGCATTTCTTCATTCCAAGTACTGAAGGGAGGGAAAATAATCTTTAAAAATTAGCCTGCCAAAATAGGCGCTGCAGAGCTGTTTCATCTCTTAGGAGCTAAGTGAAGGGCAGAAATACAGGTTACCTTGGCAAAGGCGTGTTTTCTAAAGAAGTGATTGTCAGTTAACAGTGATGTGGGGGGACACCTAACTGTTTCCCACCTGCCAATTATCTTCTGCCATCCCTTCCCCCTGCCAGATGGACTTATTTCTTGCCTCAGAGCCAGCTTCGGCTCTGAGGAGAATAGGGAAAAAAGCTTGGGGAAGAGGTTATAGGGAAAATTAATAGGTGGGGGAAGGATGAGCACCCCATCTCATCCATCAATTCTCTCCTGTAAATGCCCCCATGTTCACATTATTGTTATGAGGCAAACAAAGGCTTGGGAACCTTAGTTTTCCTCATAATGTGTCGTTCCAGTCTAAGTGACAGGCATCACATATTGCAGATACATGGGGTGATAATATTTTCCTCAATAGTACTAGAGACAGAAACATACATCAAAGGTATCCAAAGCAGTTCGTTATTTATTTATTTGTTATTTACTTATTTCAAAATCCTTTCATACTACTTTTTAAATTAAAAATAAAATACCCAAATCTGCTAGCAATCTCTATCAAAATAAAAGAGGATGTGTGTCTGTCAGCACCATAGCACCAAGACCATGACACCTAAAACATGGCATGCGTACTAGTGGGGCCCTAGGGGTGTGCATCTTGGGGTTCTTTGGTTTTTAAAATGCAATAATTTTTAAAAATTAATTTAAAATGTTTCTCTTTGTTTGAACTTAGCCTGCAGTACCATCTTCAGTCACTAGCTGACAGACATCCCTAGCCAGCAGGTAGTTGATACAGTTTGCAGCCGGGGGAGGGGGGAAGTATTCTGAGGGACAGTTATATGGCTACCCCCTGATGTGTGGCAACCACCCCACCTCAGGGAATTAGAGTGGACAGCCCCATCCCTCAGGCAGCAGTAGGGGTGCACCAAGGCATGAACCATGCCTAGGAGCGCCTGTGGGCATGGTTTCACTCAGATGGCGCAGGTACAATTTGCCCAGCTCTGACAGCTGCATAACTGTGCTTGAAGACTTCACTGTATCAAACTAAGGGCTATTACTTGCGGAGCTGGGTCTGATCATTAGTAAATCATAAGAATAATTTCAAAACAACCAAAGAAACAATATCCATTATGAAAGATAAAACAGAGAGCAACCAGCACCTCATTGTTAAAATAAGTTAAAATCAACTCATCAACTAAAAGCGTGCCCAATGCTTGCTGGAATAAAGGGTTTCTACTGCCTCTTGAAAACAAAGCAGAAGTGGCGCCAGGAGCATCTCCCTCGGAGGGGCATCCCATAATCTTGGCATCACAATCGGGAGGGCTGTATCCCTCTTACATAAACATGGTTAACATGTCTGAGATTTTTAACCATATTTTTACCAGTGGCCACTGGTGATCCGAAGTTATGCTTTGGGGCCCTGAAGGATTCTCTCTTATCCATCTTGCTTTTTAACATCTACATGATGAAACAGGTGAGTCAAGTCATCCAGGGATTTGGAGTGTAGTGTTAACAGTATTCAGTGCAGCATTATTTTAGCTCTGTCATATTCTTTACTTCCTGCTCCCCATTTTAATTGTTGTGGTGCTGCAGTATTCCCCACCCTCCCTTACTCCTCCGATGAAGGATCTGCTACAGTCACCCCAGGCTTGACCAACTGCAATCACACCTCTGATTCTTTCGGGTGTGCCGCTGAAGTGGAAGGAATGACAGGTGGCCCTGTGGTAAGGCTAACAAAAGCAAAACAAAATATTTCTTTTGTTTCCAACACCTTTTTTCTGGAGCTGACAAGAGGTAAAAATCATAACTGTTGTTCTGGGTCCAGCACATTGGTTCTCTGCTGCCAGTCAGGCTTGACAATTCTGGACTACTAGAGCAACTAAAAGGAGAGGAACTTCCCTCCCTCCCTTCCTCCAACTCAAGCAATCTTCTCAGGGTGATTGGACAAAGAGAGATGTTGATGGGGTGCATTGGTCCTCCTGCCCCCACATACCTTGAAAAGACAATGTGAGCTGTAATAGTGAAACTGCTGGTTGGATTTGCCAGCAAGGACAATTCCAAATTATGGAGAGGTTTTGTTTACCTCCCTTCTCCTAAAGTATTCTGATTGCAAAATAAAAATGCACCTGTGATTTAGATGCATCCCCTTTTGATATCAGTGACAGATTAGTTCAGAAATACAAGGAGACTATACCCTTTAATAATCTGATCTCTGTGTTTAATCTTATTTGCCTTATTATTACATTCAACATGAATTGGGGTTTTATTGTATTTTAAAGATAGCAAATTCAGTGTGTTACACATTTCTTTAAATCTCCTGCTGACAAAATCCTATGAATCTAAACCGTCAATTTTTAAAAGGCCTTCTTAGTTTTCATGGCTTTAAACTGCCATGTAGCTTAAAGGACAGGACACTTTTGTAATCCTCTGCTTCCCCTTTGTTATGCTTATATTCTTGATCCAAATAAGTTTATTATGATGACCTCCAGTATCACACTACTTTTCTAAGCTGCCAAAATAAATAGAATAAAAATAATGCTAGCCTAAATGAATAGCATATAATTAATGCTGACCAGGCTTATAGAAAATGCACAGGTGTAATTGTATTTTCAATTTTATTTTCATGCTCTGAGTCGAGTATTTTCCATACAACGTGTTTTTCATGGAAAATCTGTAAGCCTCTTAAATTTGAGCAGTATTCTATTAGTAATGCCATTCTTTTAACATTGCTATATCAATTAAAAGCATCTGATGTTTTTGGTATATGTCTATTTCGCTTGTGTTCATGCTGAATCATTGGTTTTGTAGTCCAAAGGTTTCTAAAACAGGCATACATGTTCCACATATGGGATTGAAGATGGCTGGCATGGGATTGTTAAAATATCAACAGAATCAAATGATATGGAGCAAAACATGTCAAGATAATGCAGATACCATTATATATAATGCTCATTCATGGAAGCACGACTCATAAGTAGGCTTATCAAAAGTATGGCAGATTATTGGTGGCTGCCAGAATGTTTGAATCAGAATTTGCATCAGAATGTTTGCATCAGGTAGTGGAAGAAAAATTGTGTTTTCCAATTTCAGTATTTCCCAGCAGCAATTCTAATGCTGGCATTAACAAACAAAAACACTGTAGAAATGTTAAAGTTAACAATCCTAAATGAGAATAATGATAAGGAAGAAGACTGAAGGAGTACACTTGATGCATGTTTTGGCAAAGGTTCTCCCCTTTCTAAGCAATATAAAGATCTTAAAAAAAAAAAAAAAGAACCTGGAAGTTTAAAGTTTAATTATGGCCCTACTAGCTGGGGGTGATGGGAGTTGTAGTCGAAAACATCTGGAGGGCACTATATTGGGGAAAGTTGGTATATTGTGTCTGTCCAATTACTTATCTATAGGAGAATTCACTTGTGTTGATGTCATTCATTAAGAATTTTTGAATGAAATAAAAATACCTGATTCAAGCATAGGCTAGAAATTAGAGATGTCCATCAGATTTGGACCAAGTCCAAAGCCTGAGAGAGGAATCAGGCCGCTTTGGTCTACTTCTGATGTGTCCCACTCCCAAGGCAAAGCAGGCTTCCCTCTGAAGCCAGAAGAACTGAAACAGCTCCAGAATGAGGCTTCGTTATTGAATTATGTTTGGGGTACAATATGTGCCTCTAAAATTTATGTCTTCAAATAGCGTATTTTGCCTTTGTTTCTCTAAATGCTGCAGGGGGAGGGAGAAAGTTTGGTTGAGTGACTGACATTTCCACCTTCTATTCCTAGGGCATGTTTTACCAGGGGCTCCAATTACTGTGCTTTGGCGGAGGACGAAGATGGGACTGTGAGATGGCCATTCTTCCAATAGCACCATGCTTCACAATTAAAAAGCCTTAAACTGGTTTTGAAGCATCATAATTCCCTAGGCCCTAGGCCCTGCACCTATCCTTCTGAAACTTGGGAAGTTTCTTGCGTAGGGACATCCCTGTGATGTGCTATTTGCATACAAATTGACACACACACACACACACACACACACACACACAAAACATGGAGTGGGGGGAGGGAAGCAAATCACTTATTTCCCCTAAAATTGGAGAAGTCTCCTTCCACATGAACCACTGCACCTATCCTTTGGAAACTTTACAGGTATCTTACTTGGAGACACCTCTAAACTGCCTATAATTTTCAGAACAATGATGCACATGGACCATAGGAGAATAAATGCATCCTATTTTGGAGATCTGCAAAATATCAAGGCTACTCTTGAAATCTGGCAGTCTTGATCCCCTCTGAAGGGGCAACTATTTATTTTATTTTATTTTATTTGTACCCTACCTTTCTACCCCAAAATGGCACTAATTAAAATTGATTAAAACAAAAAAAATATTCAAATGTAGTAAAAAACATAACAATTACACATTTTAAAAAACTATCCCTGCAATTTCCATCCACTTCTGCCACAAAATAACAAAGTTATCAACCACTGCTTTAAAAGAAATCAAAATATAATGATACATAGCACAACACACACACCCATCTATTTTTCTGATATTGAGCAGGTGTGATCCCCTCCTAAGAGGCTACTATGCCTGGAACTATCATCCAGATCTGACCAAGAGAAAAAGGGTTATAGCCATTATTTTATTTCCCATGGTAGTCAATAGAAAGCACAAAGCTTTGGACTTTGGATTGCAGACCTAGACTGCAATTGTATCCATACTTATGTGGGAGTAAGTCCCATTGAATTCAATATAACTTACTTTTGAGTAGACATGTATAAGATTCCACTGTCAGTCACCCATTTTCTCAGGTACTCCTTAATCATACAGATATGGGGAACAGACAATAGATTTCACAACATTGGTGGTATTACCTGTGACAGCTATGGTGAAGAAGCCAACACAATCTAAACTATACAATAAATACTTTCTTCTGAAAAGTAGAAACTCCAGACTGGAGAAATTAAGGCTTTAAAAAAAAATGAAGTAGTGTGTTGAAGGTGACATACGGGCCACAGTCACATAACATTTAATATTCTGCAGCACATCTACTCAGCATTTTTATTTTAAATACCAAATTACAGGGAACCCTAAAAAAACCCCTACATGCTTTCTCCTTTTCCTGATAGTTGTCTCTGACAATGAGGTAATTTATTCACTGTAGACACACATTCCACATCATATACAGTGGATCACATTAAAATGTCAACATTTACTAACAGCTTCCACCCCAGTCACTGAAGTAACTGCACTTTTCTTCCCAATAAAAAGAGGCATGTCAAAAACTATTGCGAGATAAACGTTGTAAAATACTGTCTTTGTAGCTAGTGATTCTTGTTTGATTCCCAAAATGAAAAGGCAGATTTACTTGACACTGTGCTAATCAGAAATATTTTATTTCTCTCAGTGATCATTTCCTGTGGGTTAACAAGAGCTCACATTGACCTACTGTTTTTATCGTGGCAGGCAGATTGTTTTGCCAGTCTCTTTTATGTCATTTTAAATATGCACATTAAAGTGCAAAATTGGTCAAAGCGATCAATGTATCATTAAAATACTGATACTGGTTTTCTAAATGATCCTCTATGGCAGGCATGAGGAACATATAGCCTTCCAGATGTTGGACTGCAATTCCCATCAGCCCTAGCCAGAATAGCCAGTGGTGAGGGTTGATGAGCAGGGGGTTGGACTCGATGGCCTTGTAGGCCCCTTCCAACTCTATGATCTATGAATCTATGAACATCTAGAGGACCACACATTCCCCACTCCTGCTCTATGGTGACCTAGAAAGATAGTCAGTGCACTCACTATCAGATAAAAGTTTATCTATGTATTGATATACATACACACACATACCAGAGTTTCCTGTTCTCTGATAAAATGAGTATCCCTCCAACAGAAGGACTCCTTCCCCAGATGTTACTTCTGCTAGAGTTATGAAAGCTTTGATCCAGTCTGCTATATCCAAATCCATCTAGAGCTGAGATGCTGAACCTCTTTCAGCCCAAAGACCAAATTCCTTGCAGGAGAAGCTCTTGGGGGCCACATTCCAGATGGGTGGGCCTGAAGGCAAAAGGATCTGGGACAAATAACACACACACCCCAGCATATTTGAACTTAAATCTCTTACTGCTAGTAACTAAGCCTTAGGAGAGGCATTTCAACCATTTAGAATGGGGGGAAATCTGCACAAAGAATGGGAAACCAAACCACCAAATGATGGGTGTTTGATGGAAAGGGGGTGTGGTCAAGAGAAGGATGTGTATGATATCTGAGGAATCCTGGAGGGCCCGATTGGCTCTGGTTCTGCACCCCTGATCTAGAGAGCAGTCGTCAGTACCATACTTGGGGAGAAATGTCTGTGGTTCCTTTACTAGGAACTTTCCTGTGAAATTTAGTTTCTCCATGCCAAAATTTCATTAATAGGATGGTCAAATACTGACTCATTTCCTCCAATAGTTTATTGCAAGTTGCTGCTATGATAGCTCTGTGTTCCCAGCAACATCAGGAATGGTCAGAAATAGTATTTCCTGGAAATAACCTCCTTTGCCTCCAGGAGTTATGCACAGCATCTGTGCACCAATATCCTTCCCTTCTGATTATATTTCCTTCTTCCCTAACTGCAGCGATGAATAGACTCGACTCGTCAGAAAGTGAGAACTCTGTGTAACGTGGTGGATAATTGGCTGCTGTTCTCTGTCTTGCCTTACCCCTGTCCTCTTCTTTCTCTTGCCTCACATAATCTTTTTTGGTCTCCTCACAGGAAACTTTACAAGGCTTCTCATATATACTTCACACATCAATAGCCCTCTTGTTACTGATCCATTTCTACCCACCCTGGTAATCTTTTGGTCTTGGCCACTCACTCAATGTTGCTAGCAACAGAGCTACAGATATGAGATTATTTTGCAGACAGGCTGAGAAGCATGCTTCCAGCATGCCACCCTGGAAGCATATGCTTTACTTCACTGCAAAACCCTGAAGTAATACCCCATCACCATTCACCACTAGGTAAGGGTTAAAATATTTAGGGAAAACTGGCAGAGCCTGGAAGTGGAACATCTCAGGTATGATCATTGTGCTGTGCTAAGGAACTGCTTAACTAAATAAAAACCCTAGTCCACCTGTAACTACAACAATGTCAGTTTTATAATGCATTGAACTAATATCTATGCCCCTTTTAACATATTGATTTCCTTTTTTTTTTCTTCTTCTGGTGGTTGTGGTTGCAAGAATAATTGGTTTTCACAGATTTCACAAAAAGAACAGCTGTTTCACAAATAAAATAATGATTTATCTTTTAAACTTTGAGAGCTCTGCTGTGAACCCCAATTTCTCATCTTTCTCAGCATTGTGAACTGGCCCTCTCTCCTTCCCTGGCGGATGCCAGGTCACATTAGAATTTCTATGTACATAAATCACAACAATTGCTGTAGCACGGCAACACTTACCGTATACAGATTCACTTTGTGATGCACCTAAGTACACCTCCAGAGCACAGGCAAATTCAAACTTTATCTTAGATTCTAAAGGATGATAAATAACACATTTTGAGCAACTGACAACTTACTTGGATGGAGCCAAATTAAAGGAGGATACCAAGATTTTGTAAGAAGCAGCTTGACACATCAATTCACACACAGGTTATCAGAGTGCGTAAACTCCTGTGGTTAAACCCCAACCCAATTTGTACATACACATTACTGATGAAAATGTGTCAAGCAGTCAAGTTCATGCTCTCCAATATTTGGCAGACAAGAATGGGTTCCTTATCCTTGCATTGAGAGAGCTGTTCTCTTACAGCATAGAAAAAAATACATTTGCTTCCAGGCATTTTAGCAGGCCCTTCCCCCTTAGAATGATAATGTCAAATGAGAGACAAGAGACATTTCCAAAGCTGCATTTTAATGATACCCACAACTACAAGGCAGATGTTGATGCTGTGAAGACATGTTTTGTCTACTTTTTTCATTAGATCACATGAAAGCTGGATTTACACACTCATGTTTTTCATATCATGATCATGACTACCACATAAGAGTCTGTTGTTTGAGGCCTTGATCATGTGTCAGCAGTCCCAATACAAGAAATACCCTTCGGTGAAATTGGAAATTTATGTGTAATAAGCTTACAATATGAGAGTTACCTTGTGGTTTTATGACTCTATCATACCCCTCCATTTCAAGTACTATGAGATTTTGATGTTGATCTGGGAGAAGTGGTTTCATAGCCTTACTCAGTTATGAAGCAAGCTATGAACAGGATGTTGAAGACTGAGATATTCTGTATTTTTGTAGAATTGTATGTGTGTTTCACAAAGTAACTTCTCAAATGCAAGTGGAAACCAGGCAGGTAAACTGGGAATTTTTCAGCTGAATTGAATAACCCGAAAGCAATTAGAGAAGGTCATTTTCACTTAAGTCACTTGTCTGTAAATTAAATTTATTTTATTTATTTATTTTATTTGTATCCCACCTTTCCACCAAAAAGTGGCACTCAAGGCGGCTTACAGGCACAACTCAAATTGACTGAAACAATAAAACAATACATACAAATACAATAAAAACATAACAATTACAGAAAAAACAAAATAAAAAACAGCACCCAACCCAGGAGACCCACTTACAGGTCAAAGGCCTTCTTAAATAAAGCGCTCTTTGCCTGCCAGAGGGACAGCAGAGAGGGAGCGAACCTAGCCTCTCTGTGGGAGTTCCACAGCCTGGAAGTGGACATCTTAAAAAGGCCCTCTCTCAGGTCACCACCAAATGCGCCTCTGAAGGCAGCAGTCTCAAAAGAAGGGCCTCTCCAGATGATCTTAAGAACTGGGCAGGCTTGTATGGGAGAAGGCAGTCTTTCAGTCAGGTAGCCTGGTTCCAAGCCATTCAGGGCTTTATAGGTCATAACCAGCAGTTCAAATTCTGCCCAGAACAGACTGGTAGCCAGTGAAGCTGTTGTAACAAGGAAGTTGCTCCCTATAACCAGCCTCAGTCAACAATCTGGCCACAGCATTCTGGACCAGATGAAGTTCCTAAACAGTTTTTGAAGGCAGCCCCATGTAGAGCGTGTTTCAGTAGTCCAAATGGGATGTAATTAAGGAATGCATGACCATGGACAGATCAGACATCTCAAGGAATGGGCGCAATTGGCGCACTTTTTAAATGAAAAAGCTATATTGGTAACATTCTATGTTGAATATAAACATGTATGTTTTCTCAAATAAGTGGAGACCTATGACAATTTACAGAAACAAATGTCTGGAGCAAGACCTCTTCCAAATCAGTGGAAAGCAACATTGATGATAGTGAGGTGCACATACAAGCCTATTAACTTTTAAATTTTGGTGTCCTTTGTAAGTATCCAACAGGGCACAACTTGTAATGTAAATTACATTGTACTAGTGCAAACTACTCTAGTGCAACACCAACAGTGTTTGTCGGCCCAATCAGCAGGTTAAACTGAGAGGTGTAAATTAGGTCAGTTTGTAAAGAAGAGGTAATTGATTTCTGTACTTTAAAGCTGATGTCCTTGTTAGGGGGGGAAATGAATAAGGATCAGTAAACTTAGATTAAGAATAAATGGGTCAACTTTCACCACAGCAATGAAAGAGGAAGGACAGGCTAAGGTATGGAAATATTCCTGTCAATTCATATGTATATGACAACCATTGCTTTCCTTAAAGCAACCTTAATGGGTGCCCTCAGACTTCTAACCACCTTAAAATACCTGATCATCAGCCATTAAATAATCTAAAGTATCCATTTACACCTTCTCTGGAGCTATTAGTATGACATCCAACACAGTCCTCCTGTCTTCCTGTAATGTGCATTAGGGCTAGCTGGACATCTTTACCTGTTACTATTTTACTCTGCTGTCAGAGATATAGTTGCTAATGTAAGCCCTACTTGGGTGTTCTGAATGGCATGGGAACTGGGAACAAAGTGTAATTGTCCAGATTCAATGTATGGTTAAACTGGTTCAGTGTTGCTAGGACTGAAATTATTTACTGAAGGAGGGTTAAGCTGTTGACCTTTGAAAAATATATTTACTTGATTGTTTCTTTTTCTCAAAAGGAATTTAACATCCCTTAAATAGAATGTATAATGCTTAATAGAGCCAACACATGTTACATATCTCAGATTGAGGCTGGGGTTTTCATTTGAAAGAGACATTGTCAAAAAAGGTGGAAGAAAAAGATTGACATGGCATTTTATACGTACTTAAGGATCTTGAGAAATAAAAATCTATAGTTTTTGTATGATAGATGAAGATATAGCATGCTGACATGAAGAGGAAATTACAGCAGAGAATTCAGATGAGGTTTTGTCAGAGCATAAAGAGCCAAGCAATTTCAACTCTTTATGGGGGGGAAATGTAGTCTATTTAGACCAGGCGACATGCTTGAATTTGGCAATAAAGCTCCAAATAAAGGGTTACTAGTTGGTGTTGATTATCTAAGCTTTCAGAGAGTTTTCCATAATGTTGATCACAAGAAGCCATTACAAATAATTTGTATGCTTTTAGTGTGAAATATTTGTTATGTTAGCAAAACTGGCTCAAGGGTCAGGGAACCAAGAATAAGAATAAATTGGCCAATTTTCACCATGGCAAAAGATTAACGGTGGGATAATTCTCAAGGTTTCTTAATAGAACCTGGGTATTCTTTTTGTTTGTTTTTTTGTTTTGTTTTAAAAAGAGATTTCTGTCCTCAAAGTATGATTCTGCTATTTCAAGTCCCATCGGAATAAATCAGGCATTTGGTACTGAAACGATAGTCTCCAATTGCCCCGAAAATGCCGGGACCATCCCACAAACAAATCCTTAAGCCATCACAGCTTCTCACTATGTCATGCAGAGTCCAGATCCAGAATCCCCTGCCTCCCACAACTGCAAGGTACTTAAAGGGACCATGGGCAAAATTGCAGCTAGCTTGCAGTTTTAGCTTAGCTGCAATTTTGCCCATGGCCCCTTTAAGATAGCTCTGCTTAGGCGGGAACAGATGCTGCTAAGCTGGGAGGGCCAGGCAGAGAGGTGTGTGTGTGTGTGTGTGTGTGTGTGTGTGTGTGCGCGCGTGCATGCACGCGCATGCTCTACCTGCTGCCTCTGCTGCACATTGCTGGGTGAAGCCTGGACCGAAGGAGAAATAAATGAGGGACTTTATCACATGATTCCTATCTTTATATTGCCAAAGATTTTGTTTTCTAACAGAGCTGACTCTGTGCCTCTAACAGGTGAGTTTACAGTGTCAGAAGGAAATGCAAGAAACTTCTCCTTCTCTCTGAAGCTCCACGTTTGGGCGTGTGGGGTGGGTGGGTAAGCTTCACCTGTTGAATTTGTGCCAATCCTGACAATTTTAAAACAAAAAGAGATTGCCCTGCAAGCACTGACACCCCCCCCCATGAAAAACACCAGATATCAACAATTAAGGGTTTAAGTAAGGTAAAAATATATATTACAAAAGCCACTTATAAAATATTATAAAATAATATAATAATAATGATGATGATGATGTAATAATTATGATATATAAGATTTTGTGTGTTTCCTCTAATAACCTTTGTACTTCATCATGCCCTTTGGTTGCCTGGCCATACCCTTGGCCACACGCTCATGTTGCCTGACCACACCCTCTTGATCACACCTTCATGTTGCTTAACCACACCTCTTACAAATTCACATGTGTGTCCCTATTTTCATCTGTGAAATGCTGAAGGGTATGCTGAAACACTTTGATCTGGAAAAAGCTGTTGTCAGATATGACACACAATTTGCTCGAAGTTAGCTAAATCAAGAAAGGATTATGCTGAGAGAGACCTAAGTGAGTGAAGTGAGTGAGAAACAGTATGTGATATGAATATTGACAGATGTGTAGGAGGAAGACATAAGAACTTATATAGTGTAGGAGGGAGACATATGAACTCATACTCTGTAGGACACCAAACTAACAATAGCATCACCAGAGGAATCTAATATGTAACTGCAGTTTTAAAAATGTAGGGGAAGACATGAAAAATGTTGAAATGAAGGTATTTGTCATTTGGTCTAGTGTTTCGACCTTATGCAAGCCTTCTCCAAAGTATCACGTTCAGAAACAGAGCAAGAGCACATCATGGTTTGTTTACCTAATGAGGCACATATTTTCCAGCCAGCGCAACAGATGATCTTTTGACTTTTGTACAAGAAATATAGATGTTATTAAGCAACTTGAAGCTGTTTCGGATAGAAGAATGTCCTCATGTGATAATGGGAGTAATATTTGGTTTTGTTACCATAAATTGTTACCAAACTTGTGCCACATTTTGGAGAGGTGCATTTGGCATTAACCAGGAAATGGGCCTTCTCTGTGGTGGCACCCTTCCTGTGGAATGGCATTCCCCTTGAACTCAGACAGACGCCAACATTGTTGATCTTTTGGTATCTTTTTAAAACTCATTTATTTACCCAGGTTTGGCTTGTGTTTAATTCTGATCATTGTTATTTGATTATAGCTGCCTGGATCATGTCTATATTTTATTATTCAAATGTTTTATTTTATTTTAATGTTCTATGTTTTACATTGTTTACTTGTTGATATGTTCTTCTTTTTTGTATACCTTGGTATGTTTTGTGAAAGGCAGTATAGAAATGTTTAAATAAATAAATAAATAAATAAAAGTTTGTGCGGGCAAGTTTTTCAGTCTCCAGATACACCCCCTCTTCTACTTTTTCTGTTGTATCCAATGAGATGAAGGCTTTCTGGTCGCCTCCTCATTACTTTCAAGGATGGCGAATAGCTTTATCTTGGCTTTTCTTCCAAATCTGGGGACCCAAGGTTGGAGAGCCCTGCTCTAGGCACACAAGCAAGCCGGCCTGCTGGCCTGCTTGGCACCCACTGCTTCCTGGCACTCCAGCCTCCCTGGGTGGGTGGAACTTAGTGTGTCTCTCCCTGCCTTCCACCCCTTGCACATGGCATCGAATAGGGAATGGCCACCTCATCTCATAGTAGGAACCCCCTAAAATATTTGGGTTTAATTTATTGGGAGGTTAATTATGAATTGAGGTAATTAATTAAATGGGAACTGATTTGGATTGGGGCAGGATCTGGCTGGGATATTAATTGGATGTACTGTAAATAATTGAAGAGGAACTTATTTGGGTTGTTCTGGGGGTGGGGAGCAAATTAATGAAGGGTGGGAATTTAACTTCTAGTACTTGTTTCTAAATTTGCCTGTGTGCGTGTATTCACATATAATACTATTATGTAAATGTGTTTCCTCTTGTGTCCACATTTTCACTGGTACATATCCTCTTTTATTTGGTGACCCTAGAGAAATTCCTCAGCAGGCCAGCCTGCCAGGAGCAAAAGGAGGAATTTCACAAAAGGGAGGCCTGTGGCCAGGAGCTTATTGATTAGGATTTCTTTCTGTTAATTAGTTTTCAGTTATGTACTGATCCCAGAAGAAAACTAAATAGGATCTTCTTGACAGGAGCTGTAATTGGTCCTATTATAAAAGGAAAGAGGTTTTAAGCCTCCTGTTGTGAGCGTTATGGACCACTGTGTTGTTGCCTACAAGTATTTAACTTTTACTTAAGGTATTGTTCAAAGCAGTGAGTGTTTCCTTTTGTTGTGTAACTAAGAAGAGAAATTCCTGAGTCTGCAGAGCCAGCAGTAGAAAGAAGAATTCCACAGAAGAGAGGCCTGTGGCCTGGAGATTATTGACTTGAGTTATTGCTAATTTGTTTGTAGGTAAAAGATGCAACTTGAATGCATAAGAATTCCCCACCACCAACAAGAAGAGCTAAGCACAGCATTAAGACCAAGAAGATATATAGGATGGTTAAGGGTTTACTCTAGACTTTTATTATACATTTAATTCCCTTTTCTTGGATTATCTATACCATCATGAGGGAGATACTGAAGAAATTGTAAATTCTACACTCATAAGCTCTATACAGATTATTAAAACCTGTATCATTCACCACGTGAGCAGGAATGGGGCTGTGCTGTTAGCCCACCTCTCAATATTGTGTCACCATGTCACTCCGCCCAAAGGCATCCACACATACAGTGTGGATACCTGCAGCTGGGAGGCCTTCATGTGTACAGCTGGATGCACTTCGGCTTCTACGCAATTTGGGGTCCCAAATCGCCTGGAATCTTACACGCATACAGGTGTGGAGGGCCTCTCCACTGCAGGCATTCACCCTGTACACACTGGACACCTTTGGGCAGAGCTACATGGTGACGTGACACGGGGAGGTGGGGCTATCAGTATTGACCATGTTCCTGCTTGCATAGTGAGTAATACTAGTTTTAATACTGCCTGAATAGGGCTAAAGTAACATGCTATGTTTATAAATGATAGAGCTGCAACTCATTTTCTTCTATGAATTATGATGATGTACCAGGACCGGTGCAAGGCAGTTTGGTGCCCTAGGCAAGATCAGATATTTAGCGCTCCCCTTCCCACTTGAGAGCGCTGTATTTTTTTTCAAGGCGTTTCTGGCGCCCCCTTTAGCCCTGCGCCCTAGGCAGCTGCCTAGTTGGCCTAATAGTAGCACCGGCCCTGTGATGTACACTATGGTAGTTCCAAGAAACGTTGACATGTCAAATGCTCAACTCATGACTTCATGAGTCATGAGTTGGGGAGATAAGTCAATCTCACTTGCGGGCAATCTGACTTCGGATGCCCTCCTCCCAGCCCCTGCGGAAACTTCTGTGGCCCTTACCTCTCTGATGCTGGAGCTCTGATACTGGTAGAGGCAAAAGGGAGTGAACCAGGTGTGTCATGGACAGGTTGGGGGAGAGATCGAAGCTGCAAGATCCAGAGTCCTCCCATTCCCCTGACACAGTGGGAAATATTTATATGCCAGCCCTGAAGCTGAAGTACATAATTTCCCTCCCATTGGTTGCAATGGGAGAGAAATTGTAAAAAGCAAACAAAGTGGAACAGGAAGAAAGAAGAGAATGCCACTCCTCCATGCATTCTGCCCTGTGAAAGCTGTCACATCAGTATATAGATTGTGTTTTTAGATTGCAGGCAGGTTTTTGCGGGCTCCTGGGCAAGACAACCTCCTTCAGTAAGTCTGCCTTCTCACCACCATTGCCACCAGCTGCTATGGCTCCCCATCCTCTTCCTCATCATTGCTACCACTTGGTTGCTTGACAGGCAGAGGGTCAGTGAGCAAATAGGCAGTGCCATCACCTGCTCCTCCTCCACACCACCATCATTATCTGGGCCAGAACGAGGGGCAAGTGAACAAAGAGGTTGCAATGGTGAAGAGGAAGATCAACTCCAGGGGGCTCTTGTCACTGGGCCCCAGCTAGGGTGTGGGTCCTTAGCAGGTGCCCAACCATGCCTACCCTTGACACCATCCCTGATTGCACAATTACTTTTCCACTCATTTGAGCATCTAAGGATTTCCCCCCCAGAATGGTAGCCAGCCATCCCATTTGTGTCTAATTTGGCAAACATTTCCCTGTTAGCTTGAAGGAAAGAAAACCCTGTTATTATATGAGGACATTTTGGGGGGAGTGGACCCCAAGGGTTTCTCTACACGAGGCATTAATTGTGCACTTGTGATCCCTCATTCACTGAAGTTTGTGGGGCCTTTTCACAACATCCGCCTCCTCCGTCCAGGTCCTCTCCTGTATTTTCCAGCCATTTTTGTGCGTCAACTTAGAGTGAGGAAAGTCAGGAATTAAATTTCAAACTGGAACAAAAGCCTTGTGTAAAGTCACAATTCCGCTATATTGCAGCTATACTGCAGCGCTGCCTTGTGGTTGGTTAATAGAATACTATATATAGAAAGGCAGAGAAATACAAATCCCAGGGGAAAACCCTGTGTAAAGGATGCACTTTTCCTGCCACAAAGAAAATGGAAGAAGAAGCCTCAGTAAAGCGGTGGGTTAAACCGCTCATGCAGAGAAGCCCTAAAAGGATAAAAGTACAGCTGATGAGGGTGAGCACAATGATGTGGAGATGGGTAATCTTGGAAGTAATGATGATGAAAAATGATGAATATTAAGATTCTGGGTAACATATTCAAATATATCAGCTGCGTGCTTTCTAAGACACCGTGGGCACAATCCTATGGCCCTCTGACCTTGTCCGGGGGGCCATAGGATAAGGCATAGTCACCACTGCAACCTCGGAAATCCCTTCAAAAGTTGCAGCATGCAGTCCAAAATCAGCCATCTAGATGTTGTTGGGGGTGAGGGGAGCGCGGTGGCAATCCTATCCACCACATTCCTCCTGCCCTCAATAGGATGCCCATAATCCTCTGGGCTCAGAGGGTTACAGGCAGCTGCATAGGATGGGGCTGCCCATTACAGATACAATTCTTTTATGTGTTCAGTACTGAGAACTTCTGTTTGCCAGTTTACTTGGCTTATTTTCAGCAAAAACATGTGACACACACCTGAATATTGATCGGTATGGCTAATCAGTATAATGTATTATGTTACACTGCTAAAGCAATGAACAATATACGTGCTAAATGAGTTTGGTTTATTTAATTGTATCCATATGTTTTGTAAGGGAGAAAAAAGGGTAATTTAAGAGGATAGATAAAGGTTTCCATCGTAAGGTGGAATATTATTGGTGGCTTTTAGCAGTACTTAAGCAGACACTTTTTATATGTGTTTGTGTTGGGGGTGTGTGTGGACTATATATATTTAAGTGTCAGGGCTCTGCTGCACAAATTGACATTGGTCTCAGCTCAGCCATAAACCTCATACTGTAAACTGGGTTTGATGGCATGAAGACTTGGGTTCCTTTCAGGAAAAAAGGCGGGGTATAAATATAATAAATAAATAAAATAAATAAAATGTCTTTAGGTTGGATCCCATGAATGCAGTTCTGCTCATGGAAACGGTATTCCCAGCATCTGCCAAAGGGAGCAGGGAAGCATTTTAGTCACTGCAGCTCCTCCCGCCCAATCTGCTCCAGAAGGTTGAAGGACACAGGCCTGTGGCTCACACTGTCTGAGTGTGGAAAGCTAAGCCGGGTCAGGCCTGGTTATTACTTAGATGGGAGACCCCTTCTCTAGTTTCCTGCATTGAGCAGGGGGTTGGACTCAATGGCCTTCTAGGCCCCTTCCAACTCTATGATCTATGAATCTATGACCCTCTGGAACAGGATAAAAGATGGCATGAGAGGCTGAAGGGGGGGGGGTCCTCTTCCATTCATGGGAGCCTCCCTTGGATTGAAGGGCTTTGCATTCACAGAAAGGGACTATTGCATCCAACCCCTTATATTTTGGGTGTCAAACAACATTTCCATATAAACATGTGGAGCTTTTATGTTAAAAAAAAAAAAGATATCTACATGGAAGGGGGGGACCTTAACAATGTGAGACTTTATATTTTATATGTTTAGGTCTTTAGGTCATTTCCACACAAATTATAATCTGTTTCCACATGAACCACATGATATCAATGAAAGGTTTAGAAAGAACACTTTGAGGAAATCTGATTCCATTTATATAAAATGGTTTTTATTCATGGGTTCTTTGGGATATCCTATAGCTTAAAACAACAACAACCCATAAGTTGTTTACAGAGCAATCCTATACACATCCACTCAGAAGTAAGTTCCATTGAGTTCAGTGGAGCTTGCTCCCAGATAAGCTGGTACAGAATTGCAAGCTAAAAGAGGTAAATGTTTATTGAACTCATTTGGAATAAAGGAATGCTGATCTAGAGTCTTAGATTGACCACATAGGGGACCTAATCTGGCAGCTCTATCATTTTGTGGCTGATTTTTTTGTACAAAATAACGTGCAAGTTTGCAAGCCAACCTATGTTCACATATACAAAATAAAGGGAAGGAATCAGAGAATAGTGGCATGCATGATATATAATCTTATTAAGATTGAGAACATTTAAGATTTATATCTTAAATAGGGAGAGCAGTAGTAGGAATATAATTGTGTACAAAATAATAAATGCTATGCAAAAGCATAGGAGTAACTTTTTTTCCTAGTTATGTCAGCTGAAGGGAAATGTTCAATGAATAATGAGAATTTTAATGTCTAAAAGCAATTATATTCTCACATAGTGTGTAATTTGACTTTCAGTGGGATTGTTATTTATCCAGAGTTATAATTATTAATGCTAATGATGTATCCAGAAGATTTAATAAACTTAATGTTTTAGCACTTTCTACAATCTCTATCAAGCAAGCATTATTAGGACAATATTATTGCAATGTTGTCCCTTAGGTATCTCGGTGGTAGGTAGTTCCATTTTTACTAATACCTCTGGAGCTAGCCAGATAAAACACAATTTGATATGCTCAGTAAGGGCCTAACTATAAGCTACATGCAAAAGCCCAATGGCTGCTCTTCCTACAGAAAAACAGCTTTTGGAAATGCATGTAGGATGAAGAAGCATTGGCTTCTGTGAGTGTGAGCATAACCCTTTCTCAGCCCACCACTTCTCTACTCCAAATGATCTCCAACAACCATTCTCCCCCACCTCCGGACTTTCAAATGTGTGTTTTGCTCTCCAAACACCCGCATAGAACCCTTATTTATTTGTTGTATTTATGAATCGCCCATCTGGCCGGCAAACCGGCCACTCTGGGCGATGTACAACATGATAAAATATAAAATACAGTTAAAACAGTATAAAATTTTAAAATCTTAACCCACCCCATATTCCTGCCTGAATAGCCATGTTTTTAGTGAGCGGCAGAAGCTCAGCAGAGAGGGGGCATGGCGGAGGTCACTAGGGAGAGAGTTCCACAGTGTGGGTGCCGCCACAGAAAAGGCCCTCTTCCTAGTCCCCACCAGTCTAGCTGCTCTGGCTGAAGGGACAAGGAGAAGGCCGTCTGTGGACAGATCTTGTTGAGCGGCCTACTTGGTGTTGCTGGAGACACTCCTTGAGATAAACTGGACCGGAGCCGTATAGGGTTTTAAAGGTCAAAACCAACACCTTGAATTCGGCTCGGCAAGCAACTGGTAGCCAGTGCAGCTCCTTGAGCACTGGCGTGATGTGATCATGCCGGCGGCTGCCTTTAACCAGGCAAGCCGCCACGTTCTGTACCAGCTGTAGCTTCCTAACCGTCTTCCAGAGTAACCCCATGTAGAGCGCATTACAGTAGTCTAGGCAAGAGGAGACCAAGGCATGAACCACTGATGGGAACAGATGATTAGGAAGGTAGGGGCACAGCTGCCGTATCAGATGGAGTTGATACAGTGCCGCCCGGCTCACAGCTGCCACCTGAGCCTCCATGGACAGCTGGGAGTCTAGAATGACCCCCAAGCTGCGCTCCTGGTCCTTCAGGGGTAGATGTACCCCATTCAGCACCAGGTCAACATCCCCTAACCTACCCTTGTCCCCCACCAGAAGTACCTCGGTCTTGTTGGGGTTCAGCTTCAGCATGTTCCTTCCCATCCAGCCACCCACTGACTCCAGGCACTTGGACAGGGTTTCAACAGGGTTCTCGATGAGAACTTGAAAGAGAGGTACAGCTGCGTGTCATCCGCATACTGATGACACCGCACCCCAAACCTCCTGATGATAGCTCCCAGCAGCTTTGGGTAGATGTTAAATAACATCGGGGAGAGGATGGAACCCTGCGGCACCCCACAAGCGAGCAGCCGAGGGTCTGAAGCCTCCTCCCCAAGAACTACCCTCTGGTACCTTCCAGAGAGGAAGGACCGGAACCACTGCAATACAGTGCCTCCTATGCCCAACCCCTCCAGGCGGTCCAGGAGGATACCATGGTCAACAGTATCAAAAGCTGCTGAGAAAGTTAGTGTTTTCTTTGGTATAAGCACATATGGCCCCAATTCAGATCAAGGCCAGCACACACTGGAAGGGGAGGATTAACCCTCCCCCTCCATTTGCTTTCTCATATCCCCTCCCATGGAGTGGTTAACAAAAGAAAAAAAATCTCCCTTGGAGGGGTGTGTGTGTGTGTGTGTGTGTGTGTGTGTTAGTGATGTCAGAGAAATCTGCAACGGATTCAAATGAATTCATATTTCCATGAATCTGACCTCTGGATTCTGCAGCAGACCGGCTTTTTCCAAGTCGTGTGGATTCCATGGACCTGTGGACCATTTTTTTTTAAAAAAAAAACTTTATCTTTTCCTTTGGGGAGGCTTTGCAAAAATTCGCACTTGCACTATGCACACTTGTGCAAGCGGAACAAAATTCTCACACATCCCTAAAATGTGCACACGTGTGTGAGTATTTGTGTTATGTGTGTGTTTGTGTGCACATACCCTTGACCCAGCATCACATGCAGCCCTCAGGGCTGAAAAGGTTGTACAGCCCTGCTTTAGATACTGTTTCTGCTGTAGCTGCAGGCACTACTGATGACTCCAGAACTTCCTGAAGGTGTACAGCTCTGTACAAACTTATAATAGAGGCTTTCTCTGTGCCTGAGCCACTCAAGTTCTTGTTGCTCTGATGAAATACTAGAGGTTAATTCAAGTTTCCCCCTCATTTGTAATAGGGGTCACACTTTTCTTAGGGTCACTCATACTAGGTTAAACAATTCTTATACGCTTGCAGAGTATGTGGGCTGAATTTTTGAGTTAGTACCTTGAAACTCTGCAGATGGAGGCAGTGGTAGCATCCTTTAACATTCTCAACATTTTCAGTATAACTAATACATAGCCCTAAGGCGAGCTTTTAACACACAAAAGGCTGGCCATTCCCAAGATGGCTTACCAGAGCCACTATGCAATATGAGACTGTGGGTCACTGGGAGAAAGGGTATGTTTCTAAAGTAGAATGGAATAAGCAGTATATCTTCAATTCTGTATTTAAAGGGGAAGCATACCATTGGAAAGACAAGCAGCTATTCCCAACATAGCAACCATTAATATGCTTGCAATATTTTAGAGCCTTCATACAGCCACAATGGGTAAGGTATTCCTTGAAAATATCTATAGGTCTATGGAAAAACAGCTGCAGTGATTACTGTGTTGGGGCAAGGGCTTTAAAACTTCCTATCCTCAGTGAATTCTTTCCAAACAAACTTGTCTGCTGAGGAACCCTCTGTGAAGCAGAGGATTAAGAACATAAGAAGAGCCATGCTGGATCAGACCGAGGGTCCATCTAGTCCAGTATTCTGTTCACACAGTGGCCAACCAGCTGCCCAAGGGAAACCCACAAGGAGGACATGAGTGCAACAGCACCCTCCCGATTGTGTTCTCGATTGTGAAGCGCATTTTAGGAGGCACTCTTTGTTTACACAGGGCACTAGCCAGACTTGTTAGACTTAGCCATTGTTCCCAGATAATTTGATGCACTCAACACTCTCTTCCAACTTTATGATGGATATTGATCAGATTGTCTTTTCAGGGAAACGTCTGCCACCACTACTGATCTTCTCATCCAAGGAATCCTTGATAAACTTCTGACAAATCCTGAAGGTTCCTTGAAATGCAGTTTCAAAACCACTGCCCTAGGCCTTTTCCAGATGATTGCTTTGGATCCTGAGTTGCCTTTCTGCAACCAGAATGGATCTTTCCATTCACACAAGGGATTCTGATCCAACAGAGGCTCCTGCTGGGGGAAGGGGGGAAGTAATTTGCACTGATTCCTCTTTCCCCCAGCAAGACCTCCCACACTGTTCTAGAAAGTCCCTCTACCCATTTGAACCAATTTTCATGAGGCACAGGAATCTGTGAAACTTGCCTCCTTCCCTTTCATCAGCAGGACCATCCCATGAGCGGAATTCCACTCACAGGAATTTCAGTTCCAGGCCATTATCTTTAACATATGGGATGTAGAACCATTACTCATTTGTTAATGAGATCTGAACATCTTCTGTCAGTTAGAGCCTAAACAGACAATAATTTAAATCTGTATCTAGCATGTATGTCTTGTTTTCATTTTTTTTACTCTAGAGTAGGCACAGGGCCCCTGAACTGTATATTAAAAGCCCCCCCCCTTCCCATGCTAGGGTCCTGATCTATATTGGCATCCTGCCCATTTTGCTTTGCCCCTGACCAACACTGGAATGCAGCCTCCAAGAGCTTCTCCAAAATTGAATTTGGCCCTTGGGCTGAAAGAGGTTTGACTTCCCAGTTTTAGCCCCCCAGGAAATGTCAGGGACTTCTTGACATGATTGGAGTCTTCCATACTTTGCCCTGTGCAGAAGTAATCATAGGAAGCTGCCTTATATGGAATCAGACCCTTGGTCCATCTAGCCAAGTCATTGATGACAGTGACTGGCAGTGGCTCTATTGGACTTCAGGCAAGTGTTTTCCAGCTTTACCTGGAGATGCCAGGTATTGAAACTGGGGCCTTCTGCATGAAAAGCAGGTGCCCCATCACTGAGCTATGACCCCTCTCCAGTGGGCTGGATCTCATATGCAATGTTAATATATGCTATAATGAAAATGTAACAGAAATATTCTGCAGTTTAGCAAGCACAGAACAGGAAAGGAAAAATGCCCCAAGTTAATTTTAACTTCTTGCCCTTCTCTGTTGTTTTGCTGAGTTATAAACTCCCTCCACTTTTCATCTAGAACCTTTCCCAGAGATATTTCAGTCATGATAAGGAAAGAAAGATGGAGAACTCTGCCTACTTTATAATCTCAGTGTGTGGAAGAAAAGCTACACACACACACACACACACACACACAAATAAGGAAAAAATCCCACAGACAAAATTGTTTCTTTGTTCTCTACAGCTAGAATTTTATTTTCATTTGGAGATGGATGTTCTGTTTATCCCTTTGTTGTATTTTGTCATGGTATTATTATTTTATATAGAATTATTTCAGCTGCGATTGTGCAAGAACCTTTTCTATTAAGGAAAGGAGAAATGCAGTCTAAATCCCTTCTTAAATCATGAGCTGATGCTGAAGAAACTGAGAAATAGACATAAGGAAGAAGTTTAAGAACTGCAGAGCAGTCCATGGAGTGAAATGTTAAGGGCAGTTTTAAAGTGCCACTAGAATTTGAACTGTTTAACTGCAGTGCAGTCAGTTATGGGCAGTCATTATCTCCTACTGCAAAACCTTCAATTCCAGAAAGCCTCTGCTGCCTCTGGTCAAGAAGATTTGTTCTGTTGGGGAAAAAATGACTACTGGATAGGGATAGCCTAGCCACTGTGATCCCCTAGACACTTCTAACCTCACAATTAGACTTCTCAGAAGGAATGATCCATTCCTATGGCCCCTAGACACTGTCTGGGGGGCTTTAGGACAGTTCTCATTCCCAGCTCCGAGGTCAGAGACAGTGCTTGGAGCTGGGAATTGGCGCCAACCCCTCTCCCCCCACCCCTTGCAGCCGGCATGGAAAGAACCACACCCACTGCACTCCAAGCTTGGGAAAGCAACCTCGGAGAGGGGGAAAGGGGGCATTTTGGGGGGCGGGGAGGAGGAGAGGAGACTGGAGAGGCCAGGATACAAGGTATCCTGAAGCTGCTCCAGCCTCCTTCCCTCCATCTCTGAGACACTGTCACTAGACTGCTGAAAATGTCCGTCTAGCAAAAATACGGAGCAGGAGGAGCGGGGAGGCAGAGATCTCCTCTGGCACACCTCCTGCTCTGCATTGGATGAGTGTGAGCCTCCGAGTTTGAAGGCTTACACTCATCTCTACTAATGAACTCTATGTGGAGCTGCCCTTGCACCTGGTTCAGAAACTGCCGCTAGGATGCTCAGTGGGAGCACCTAGATATACACATATTACACTCGCGTTAAAAGAACTGCACCAGCTGCCTATTAGTACTGGGCCACGTTCAAATTTTGGTTGTTGACATACAAAGCCCCCTAAACTGGCTGTTTCGCAAACAATGGCATGTCGCCAGGTAATGGCACGAAAGCAGGCTTTCTCAGTGGTGGCATCCACCCTTTGGGACACTCTCTCACATGTGGTTTTAGAGGCAGAAAAGTTTTAAATGCTCTTGAAAAAATATCTGTTCACACAGGCTTTCCCTGATCTGTAAAGAATTATGCTATTGCCCTGTTTTATTGTTATTGTGTTGTAATGTTGTAATGCTGTAGTTATTGATGAGAAGGAGCGAAGGAGGCAGGAGCAGGCAAAGGGAACATCGGGCCCTGCTCCAGTTGGCCTGTCTCCCCACCCCGGAGATGAGAGGGGAAGCAGGGCCACAGAGAAGCCAGTGTTTTTGTGAATTGTTGTGAACCACCCAGACAGCTTCGGCTATTGGGCGGCCGGTATATAAATGAAATAAATAAACAATAAATAATAATAATGTTGTTAATTATTTATCTTTAATCTTGTGTTTATACTGTTATATTGTACTTGTAATGTAAACCACTTAGGGATTTTAGAAAAGCAATATAGAAGTATTATAAATAGAATAATAAAGAATAATAAATACTTCTGTTGTTTTTCTCACTGATATGGATAGTGATAAACGAAGTAGTGGAACCATGTGGAACAAACAAATTTGTATAAGGTGATACACATTTCAAAAAGAGTGTGAAACACGTGACAAATACCCACGTGCCTGATTCCTTGAGTACTTAGATGTGTGTGGAGAGTACAATAGACTGTGGCTTCGTGGTGTTTGTACACCTCATTCACATAAATCATTTATGTGTAACCATGCAACATCGGTCTACATGCAGTTACAAGTTATTATCATCGAAATGCTTTCTATGGAGGAAATGCATAAAGTGCATAGTGGCCCTGAAGGTGGCTTCCTGGATCTGTTGGTTTACTTGTGCCTCTTCAAATGTTGACAACTCACAAATAAATGAATTCTCCCTCCAAGTCGCCAGATTTATAAACTCCCTCTCGCTTTTGTTACGCCTCTGGTTATGGAGTCACTTCTTGAAAATAAACATTTATTTACCGAGCAGAAGAATATAACTCCATACCTGTACATTTAACACAACACCAGAGAATTTTCTTTCAAAGTAGGACTAGTATTCTCTAACTGGCAGCCTTCCCTAACCTGGCGCAGTACGGATGCCTTGGAGTACAACTACCAGCATCCGTGAGTCTGACAATTAGCCATGCTGGTTGGGGTTGATGGCAGTGGAAGTCCTCAAAAAACTGCAGGCCACCAGGTTGGGGAAGGCTGCTCTAAGGAGATTCAGGAAACTTAAAAGTGCGACATTTCAGATACACTTAGGTAAACATCACAACTGAACAAACGTTTATCTCAGTCATAATTGTAGCCCAATTCTTTCTTGCACCAAGTCTGTTTTAGATGTCTCTCTGTGTGTATTTTAGTTTGGCATTGTTATAAAGTAGAATAAAATGGGGGGGGGATTATCCCAACAACACTAACACAGTGCCCATTTGCAAGTGCTATAAAGGCGACAGCCCTGTTTCCAAAGTGATGCTCAAAATCACTCCCTCAGTCTGCATCCAGAAATAAACAGTGGCCTTTCTTCCATGTTAAGGTCATTTTACAATTAAAAACCAAACACCAAGGATAAGATTTCTAAGAACCAGTTCTTAAGCAATGGCATTCCATGATGGCAATGAATTTTTGGCAATCTGTGATTAAAATGGGATGGCGGTGCTATTGATATAAGATATTATCATATGAGGTTCAACTAAATACTTACAGAATACTGTAACTACATATCGGGCTGAGTTATTAGAGCCAAAAGGACAAATCTCATCCAAACATAACTGAGGTAGTCAGCTTGCAGGAGCAAATCATCCTCTGATGACAGAGCTGTCATTTACACATTGCTGCAGCATGGAGCGAACCACTTTATTTCTTTATTCCTTACTTTTATATCCTGCCTTTCCTCCAAGGAGCTCAAGGCGGTGTACATGGTTCTCTCCCCATCTCCATTTTAACTTAACAACAAGCCTGTGAGGTAGGTTAGGCTGAGAGATAGTTACTAGTCCAAGGTCATCCAGTAAGCTTCTTGGCGGAATGGAGATTTGAACCTGGTTCTGCTTGGTCCTACTCTGACATTTTCTGTACATTTATCCTGAGGCTCAGCAGTAACTGACTCTCAGCCTAACGTACCTCACAGGGTTGTTGTGAGGATAAAATGGAGAGGAGGAGGAGGATTATGTAAGCCGCCTTGGGGTATAAATATAATAAATAAATAAATAAATAAAATAACATTTAAGAGCCCACAACCAGACAGGCAGGCCTGATCATGTGGAACTTTTCCATGGGATTGTCACCCATAATAATGTGTAAAGGGCGTCAGAGATAAGCCAAAAACAGTATTTATAATAACATTGATTAGATATTTGAATAAACTGCACACAGTGACTTTTTTTTTTAGGAGGGGAAAGCCCTCAACCTAGGGTGCTGTTATAGTTTACAGCATGAAGTTGAAAATAAATGTGCTATTTTTCATCAAAATATTGTTTCCCATTACTGAAGAGAAGTGATGGGTCTGAGGGCCTCATGCATTACAAATCTCATGTGCTTTAAATTGCTAGTAAATCACTTGCGTTTTGCCTTTAGTCGTTTTTGCCTAGCTCAGCATTTATTGCTTACAGCTGAATACAGCCACCTAAATCATCCATCACATTTTTATAACCTACTGTAGCTTTCCATTTCATACACCAAGGAACTGGCACATTTTCAGATAGTGCAAGGGTGAACATTTTATTCATTCACTGAATAATTCTCTCTCTCTCTCTCTCTCTCTCTCTCTCCATATGCATAATATGTTGCATGATTTTGTTTTACAGTGCACTGGGGGAAATTATGTATTTCCAATTATCAAGCTGTAAGAAGATCATAGAAATTTTGAATTGATTGATTGTTCTATCTGTTTTATCTCTCTCTCTCTCTCTCTCTCTCTCTCTCTCTCTCTCTCTCAAATAATTCTCAGGTTGTTACAGACATGTCTACTTAAAATTGCCCAGTATACACAAGCATATTTGAGAAGGATTTTGCATTTCCAAAAGGTTTGCATGCTCTTTTATGATTGCATGACCAGTACAGTTTAAGAAGCTTCTGACCAACAAACATCTCAGCTGTTTCCTAACAGTCTGCTTATCCTTATTGCTTGGGGCACAATCCCCTTCTGACTCAACCATCTCTAGTCATCTATGTATATTCACATCTTCTTTCCCTGTGTTCACTTTGCGCATTCCTAAGCTTTTGCCCAATGCCACTTTATTTTCTGCTTATTTTGTATTCAAGAGTTATTTTAAGACAGACAGTGAGATTCAATTTATGCACAAATCTCTGTGTTGGTCTATCATTCAATTTTTATTGTGGAAATATTAGTTTCCTTACAGCTTGTGACAGAATGGGAATGAGGATATCAAGGGCAATGATGTATAGAAACTGCTAAAAAATCTTTTATAAATATTCTTCTTTAATTAGTGAGACTACAGAACTGCCAAATGCTGATTTATCCATTTTTCAGTTCCCAAATCTTCCTGCTACTCAGGTTTTAGAAGGTAGTGAAGCAAAGATGCCTATTTAATATCACAGAACAAGAAAAGTAAATCCAGGATAAAACTGAAGTCTTCAGAGTTTGGACTGAGCACTTCATCAAATGATAAGGTGAAATGAAGGATGAACCCTTAAAAATGGTTCAACCTAATAAATGTTTGGAGCGTCACTAAACTTCTGTGATACTGCAAACATTTGTTCCCCTTAAAAATTAAAGACCATTGGTTATTTACAGCTTTTGCCAATGCCTAACTTTACTTGATTCCATTTTGTCAGATGGAATCAATCTGATTAGCTTCATGTCTAAGTTATTTCTCTACTTGCATCCAAATCATAACAGAGTGGAGAGTGGGAAAGGTGGCTCCTTGAGTTCACATGTGAAACTTGAAGGAAGTAATTAGTAGTTTGGAATTGATTGCTTTTGATGTATGTATATGCTATATCAATTGCTCCAACTCATGGGCCCCATGCATGAAGGTGGGAGAAAAAGGGCACTTGAGTCACTGCTGAAACTGAACAGATATCTGAGCAGTCTCTATATACTCTAGCTTTGTCAGTAACATCAGGATCCTATGTTTCTTGAGAAAAATAACATTTTAGTTGCAAAATATTAATTAAGAAAAATGCAAATCTTCCAATTATCCATATTTACCTCAGAAAAGGCAAGGAGACAAATACATATTTGTTGTTTGTTCCATCAGGAAAAATTAATGCATATTGAGGACAAAGTTATGTGATTTTTTCCCCTCTGCACTGTCTTGACAGATGGCTTTCGTGATCCCCATTTTGACAGCCACTGGCAGTCCCTTGGAAGTGCCCAAGGGGGACCTTGGAGCGGCTGTCAGACCATTTTTGTGTGCACACAATATGCGCAAATAGGTTTTTTGTTTTTGTTTTAAATTTAGCGGCAGTTCTGCAAGTGCAGAAATTAGATGCCTTAGCTAGGTCAATGTCCTGGGGTGGGGGTGGGGGTACCAGCTGCCAAAGTGCAGCAGGTGCCAACCCTGGACATGGCCCCAAAGAGGCCCCACATAGTTTTTTCTTTGCTTTGCTTTCTCTTGAAAAAGTGCAAACGTGCATTCCACCCCTTTTTCTGGGGAAAAGGAGTTTTGTCAGCTAGCTAGCTGTCAAAACTCTGGATCTCCTTTAAAAATGGGTTTTGACATGGCAATGGGTAGTTTTTGAATGGGACATATGGCTGTATATGTCCCAGTCAACCACCTATCCTAGCTGTCAAAACTCCTTTTCCCCAGAACAAGTGTGTGTGTGTGTGTGTGTGTGGGGATGCACTTTTGCACTTTCCTAAGCACCTAGAATCTTGGGGGAAAGTGCAAAATGTGCATCACCCCGAGGACTATAGGGGGTGGGGAGGACCTCGCCATGAAAGGGTAGAAATTACCCCACCCGCTTTTTGTGACCAAAGATCACTCACATCTTTACTTTCCCTTGACAGCTTGCCTTTCGATAGCTGTCAAAAGGAAGAAAAGGAGAAAAAAACCCCTCTTTGGGACAATGTTTGGTACCTGCTGCCCTTTGGGAGGTGGTACACCCCAGGACATTGACCTTGCCGAGGCTTCTAATTTCCTCACTCGTGCAACTGCAAACCTCCGCGGTTGTGCAAGTGCAGCTAACTTTTTAAAAAGGGAACAAATGTATTTATGCATGTTGTGTGCAATTTTTTTTTTTATGGTCTGCCAGCCACTGACAGCCCCTCGAAAGTGCTGCTTGGGCACTTTGAAGGGGTGATCAGTAGCTATCAAAATGGGGATCGCAAAAGCTGGCTGTCAAGGTGGCTTTCCCGATCTTGGGGGGGGGGAGTAAAGGGGGAAAAAGGTGCGATGAACCAAAAATTGTTTGCAATCGCAGCAGGGAATGGGGAAAAAGTCGGTCATGACATGGTGTCTCCTGGGAGGACTGAGGGGGAAGGAGGTGGAGAGAGGGGGCGAACAACTCACAGTGAGCCCAATCATCTGTCTGGTGCACTGTAATGGTGCATTCCGTACCTTGATTGGGGGGGTGAAGTGCCTTGGCTCTCCGCGCCACAGCCCCCCGATCCTTGAAGTCTCCGCGGTGCGGAGGGGCTCTTCAACCGCTCTCTGCGCCACTTGGTCTGCTGCGCCATTCGCACGGGCTCCCAGTGCATCACTTCCAGCTGGCCGGAAGAGACGCGACGGGCCCTGCACCGATGTGGCTGAACCCTGTTGCCCTGGTTTCTACGACAAAACTTCCGGAAATGACGTGACAGGAGCCCGCGCAGGCGGCGCGGCTCGATGGATGAAGTGGCGGACCTAGCGGGCATCAAGGTAGGCCCGCGAGTCGCCGTGAACATGGGGGGGCTGCAAGTGGGCCGATTTCGGCCCACTCAAGCCCCCCAATATTCGCGATGACATCCCTAGTGCACTGTGCGTCGTTCACAGAACAACCAAACCACTGTGGCTTATTGCCAAGGTGGGTTGGCATGACGTGCCTATTGACCGGTTTTGCATGATCATGGAGGGGAAAATAAGCCACAGGTGCCAGTTGCATGCTGTGGGGATTTGCATAACTACCCTTGCTGGATACAGCTTGCCATGGCAGAGGAACTCAGAGAGGATGGCTTGGTGCTGTGGTTAACAAGTCACCCAGAACCCATGGGCTGTTGTAGGGTTATTTCCTCCTCTGTGAACATGCGAATAGGCCCATTGCATTTTCACAATAGATTGTCTGCCAGTCAAAAAGCAACCTTTAGCTTTTAATTAAAAATGCAAACAATCTTGCAAAGAAGTGTTACCATTGAAATTACTAGTGTAAAGTAGGAACACTATCAAAGAAAAGGATAGAAAAGGACCCTGTTCCCCTTCCCCACGGCAACCCCTCTATCTCCCTGAATGTGCTACACAGAGGGTATGGGGAGCCTGCTGAATGGGGTGAGCTGCGGCATGGTGCAGGAGGGGGGATATCCCAAAATCAGGCAGAGGCACCTTTCATAAGTGGAGCACTTCCGTCAATGGAAGGCAGAACCTGGATCCAACCCCATATATTGTGTAGTTCGAGCCTCAGTTTGTTCAGAAAACACCAATGTTCATACATTCCTTCATAAGTGCCTGTTGTAGATATGATTTTTTAAAAAAACAGTTGAAAGCAGATCTTGACTACCTTAAAACAAAAACACAGTTACATTTTGCAAATATTTATTAGCAGTGATTGCTTTAAGATGCAAAGTAAATTGAGGCTGGACTTAGTATTTGGTTTGAACTGCTCTTTCCAGCTGCAGAAGAAAAGAGACAACATGGAATCAAGGGTTTAGATTAAAACTGACTACACAGATATAATTGGAGGCAGCATCATGGTCTCTGAAAGCAACATCAGAGAGCTAAATATAAATATTTATAAATGCTTTTTAGTAGCATGCGTACTAATTTATTAGCAATTTAACATTTTCAGAAACAAACATGATGAGTAAAGATCTTGCAAGAAAAAAGGCCAATATGTAAATGATTAGGATTACTTGCATAGGAGAATTGTATCTTCATTACTGCACTAATATTACATTACTGTAGCTGAAACCTTCAGATCAGTCTGACATGCTGAATGGTACAGTTCATAAAACAATAGTCACAGCCAGTGCTTTTTTTCTGGAGAAAAGGGTACCGGAACTCTTGGATTACATTTCCTCAGGAGTAGATGGCGATTAAATTGTAATGCAATTAATAGAAGAAAAGGTGCTGGAACTCAGTTCCGGTGAGTTCCACCAGAAAAAAAGCCCTGGTCACAGCACATAATAAAGTACTGAGTTGAGGGTGCTAATTGCAGCAAGGGGGTTTGGGGGATTACACATTATTTCAACACATCTGCCTTTTCTTTGAGTAGCGGAGAGGGTGTTGTAATTCTAGGTCAATGTTTGTGAAAGAGAAAAATACTGGTGTTGAGGGTTTTTGTTCCTTTCATAATTCTCAGTTACACTTTCAAGTAAAGCTTTCCTAGAGTTGTTTTTTTTAATCAAGAAGTTTCTTTTGCAGATGATATTAATTTATCCGGATCAGTTTTTCCATTCCAACTTTGTCCTTATAATACATGTTTACAGGAGGCATGTGGAATAGAACATACTACAGTTATATCCCCGCATTATTATTTTTTTAAAAGAAAACAGTTTGCTAATTAGCATAGGCATGAGAGCTTCCCAAAAGATAAATTGGGAGAGCATACAAATTGCAAACACACTGAAAACGTCCCCCCTTCTCAACTTTTTAAACTTGGGATAGTTTAAATATGTCTTTTGTGGTGTTGATGGAAGGCAGTGGTAGGATCAGTGGCTTATTTCTAAGAATACTACTTGCTATCAAATAGCAATATGCCACTCTTCTGCAATATGCAGCTCAAAATCTCTTCTGAAGCACCACTGCTGCCTGTTCCCAAGTGCCAGCTCCCCATCCTGGGCCTCAGCATTCGGCCGCAGCTCCCAATCCCCCACCGTCTAAGTCTCATTTCACATGCCGTTGCTTGTCCTTCCAAACCTTCTTGCATGCCAGGACTGTTCCACTCGTCATCATTCCTGCCTGCTTTAATAATATCCCTGTTTTCCAAATCTCTCTACCGGTCACAAGGCGCCACCACTACCCATCACTAGGGATGCTGGAGAAATCCACAGTGGATTCAAATAAGTTCAGATTTTTATGAATCTGACCCACAGATCCCACAGCAGACCAGCTTTTTCCAAGTCATGTGGAGGCCACAGACCTGCGGACCATTTAAAAAAAAAAAACCGGGGGGGGGGATTTGCGCAAAATCTCAAGTGTGCACTTGCACACATGTACATCAGTGAAAATGCACATTTGCAAACCCAATGAAATTCTGACGCAAAAAATCCGATTCCATCAACATGCAGATGATGGAACAAAGACTGCCTGGCAATTTGCAAAACAAAGACAGAATGGATTTAACAAAGTCCATTACACCCTTGGCTGAAAATGTATACAAAACAAACTGCAAATTCCACACTCTACTTTTTTCTACTCTAATACAATGCATTGCATGCCAGTCCCCCTACAACAGTGGTTCTCAACCTTTTTTGCCCCATGCACCCTTTTCACCATATGTCAGAATGTCATTTCCCCCTTTCCATGATTGTCTGACTTAATCTGTGCCATACAATAAGGTGTGATATCCTGTAGATTATGCACAATCTGTAGAATTGTAATTTGTAGAAAGATCAGTATTCCAACAGTTTGAGTCTGTGGTCCCAATTCCCCCCCTGAAACCCTAAAATTCCCTGGGGGAAATTTCCCCCTGGCTGCGAACCCCTACCCTACAACCAACCTACTCCTTGAAATGTATGCTGCAAATCTTAAAGGAATGGTGAGAGAAAGCACTGATGATAAGACATGCACCATCATCAGCTGTTGCTGTAACAGCCCATTGCCCCATTCTTTCATAATGTGGTTAATCTGGTTGCATGCTATTTTTCTTGTTATTGTATTCATGATGCTTTGATATGTGCTTTACCATAGCTATTCCATAAATCAATAAATGATTTACATACAGTGACAAAGAGTGCATCAGTAATGTGCCTAATCTGCATTAATATTGTCAAATGTATAAAGATGAAAATAACAGGACTGTCTTCCCTTAATCCTGCTTGGGGGGGCAGTAAATGATAATAGCTTTAATTAAAAATGAGTTGCTTTCATCTTTGCACAACATGCATACACCACTGCAATGGATGGTTTATTGGCATTTCTGTGTAGTCTTCTGTATAATTTTGTTTCGTATTCAAGATGTAATGATTATGAGAGATTTTGGACACACTTGTGTAAACTTCCACCATAGGTACTTTAAGAAGGGAAAATGTCTAACCCTCCAATCCTACGTATATTTTCATTCACTCAAAAGTTAGACTTACTTAGTTGAACAGGATGTCCAAGAAACTGTGCACAGGAATACAGTATCCATTGTCTCACGACCTTCAAGAGACTTGCTACATGTCACTTTTTTTTTTTTTTAATATATTTTTATTTAAATTTTTTCCGAACAATATATAAAATACAAATACATAACATACATAAAAAGAAAAGGAAAAATAATAATTAATAACATATAAACTACAAAATACATAAACATCCAAATTATACTACAAATAACCAAAAACTTAAACAAACAACTACCTATACAAATACAAAAAAAAAGAAAAAACACATATACTAAACCCCCACCCACACATATAATGTTTCCCCCCCTATAGCCGGGACCCATTTATCCTGCTCATGGCCTGCCACACCGTCAAGGGGGGGGGGCGAAAGGATCCACCACCTGCTCATGGCAGCAGCTGTTCTTCTCCTCCCGATTAAACATTGATCATATTATTAAACCTATTAATCCTGCACCTATTATATCCTGGTTACCTAATATTATATCCCAATAAGGAAAGAGAGAAAAATAGAGTTGAGAAAATTTTATAAGTATTAATATCAAATACATGTCACTTTTAACCTTAATTGTGCTCCCTTACACCAAAGACTTTAATGCTGGGGAAAACTGAAGTTTCCCAACAAAAATGTGCTATCTGGAAAGGCTAAGGATATAAAAGGCTATGCACTGTATATTTTACATTATATTTGTTAGCTGGCAGCTAGCAAGATGGAACATAACTGCCATGCCTTCTACCCTGCACCATACCACAGGAGGTTTTGGAATGCACTGTCATGAATATGCAGATGACATGCAGCTTTATTTCTCCTTTTCATCTACTAGCATGGAAGCTGCTGATATTCTGATTTGGTGTCTGGAGGTGGTAATAGACTGGATGAGGGATAATAAACTGACACTTAATCCAGACAAGACAGAGGTATACCTGGTCAGGGGAAACAGATGGACTCTGGAACAGGAATTCACCTGTTTTGGATGGGGTAGTACTCCCCTGGAAGAAGCAGGTTCACACTTTGGAAAGGCTGACTCAGCTTTTCACCTGGAAGTTCAGGTGTTGGCTGTAGCCAGGAGTGTCTTTGTTCAGTTCTGGCCGGCGTACCAACTATGTCTGTTCCAATGAGATCAGGTTTGGCCATAGTGACATATGCCTTATAGATTTCATAGATCATAGAGTTGGAAGGAGCCTACAAGGCTATCGAGTCCAACCCCCTGCTCAATGCAGGAAACTAGAGGAGGGGTCTCCCATCCAAGTAATAACCAGGCCTGACCCTGCTTAGCTTTCCACACTCAGAGAAGCTGAGCCAGCATGAGCCACTTCTCCTGAGCCTTAGTTACATCTAGATTGGATTTAAAAACTTTAATTTATTAAAATACTTCTATTGCACTTAATATATTAAAATCCTTAAATGGTATTACTGTAATATGCTCCATAAGTGGCTACCTTTGAAGAGTCTTTGGAAACTGCAATTGGCCTAGGATACAGCAGCATGAATGCTGTCGGGAACTCAATCACAGCATCATATTACATCTGTCCTGCAAGGGCTGCAGCACTGGTTACCAGTTTCTTTCTGGACAGTGTTGGTAATTACCTTGAAAGCCCTAAATACCTTTGGAATTGCCTCCTCCCGTACCAGCCTGCCCATGCCCTAAGAACTGATGGAGAGACCCTTCCCTATGTCCTGAATCAATCAATCAATTAATTAATAATTCTTGTATACTGCCTTACATAGTAAAATCTCTAAGCAGCTTACATACAAAAATATATTTAAAAAGTTAAAAATGCAAATATAATAAAACATTAAAACATTTCAACTTTTGACAACACATATAAGCTAAAAAGAAATAAAAAGAGTCATGATGATCAATCATAAGCCAGAGAAAGCTTGCATGAACAAATATGTTTTCAGGGAGTGTTTAAAACACACCATACTTTTTGCCTCCTGAACTGCACAGGGGAAAGTGTTCCAGAGGGTGGACACCACTACTGAGAAGGCCCACTTTTGTGATAATACATGGCAACGTTCCGTTGGTCACAGAACAACCAACAAGGCCTCCCCTGAAGAGGAGGGAATATAGGGGAAGGCTACTAGGTATCGTGGTCCTGAGTTATTTGGGGCTTTGTATTTCAACAGCAGAAACTTGAACATGGCTCAGTACCTAGTAGGCAGCCATGAGCTAAAAGGCAAAATATTGTGGAGGCTTGCTTGGTGGGGCAAGAGAAAGGACCTTCTCTGTAGCCACACCTAAACTGTGGAACTTTCTGCCCCAGGAGGCCCCCTCTCTTGTGGTGTTTCAGTAAAAGCCTTCCTGTTTAGGCAGTTGTTTGTTTTTATCAGCTAGATATGTATCTTGCTTCATGTGGTACAAATACAGAAAATCAGAAATCAGCAATGGCCAGTACCAAAGCAAGGTCTGAAGGCAGTCAAAAGGTCCAACCACACTGGATCCTACATAGAGCAAGGCAACCAGGGAATGTGAGTTTGGGCACTAAAGAACAGCCATTATTCCAGCAATTCTCTGCCAATAACTGAGGGCTTTTAAGCCTGAGCTTTTAGAGTTCCACCCGGGGCACAGCTGCAGGCCATCAGAGTCACCTAAAGAAAGGTCTCCTTGTGAGATGACTCTTGCTCAGGAGTATCACTTTACTCACAAGGAATCTTTATTCCTCAGGTAGGCACTTCTTCACTTGGCAGCCAGCTGAGCTGAACCTGCACCTTTACACACCTGTGCGCCTGCAGACTAGGGAATCGCTTGGCTTCCATCTCTGAAGCAGAGGGGGTTCTTTGCATCTTGAAGGAAAGATTTGGATGCTGCCTCCCTTGAGGACTCAGTATCCCCCTGATCTATCTCAAGGTCCCTTGAAGCACAGTGCTGCTATGAGATGTTCGGCTCAGGGAGCTCTGGCTTGTCTCCTGAAGAGGCCTTCCAGAGGGGACATGACTGTATGTTTTTATCCACTGCTTCTGTTTTATCTGCCACACTTGTCTCTGACTCTCTGTTGTAGCCAGTGTAGCGTAGTGGTTAGAGTGTTGGACTGGGACTCAGGAGATCCAGGTTCTAGTCCCCGCTCGGCCATGAAACTCACTGGGTGACTTTGGGCCAGTCACTGACTCTCAGCCTAACGTACCTTACAGGGTTGTTGTGAGGATAAAATGGAGAGGAGGAGGAGGACTATGTAAGCTGCCTTGGGTTCCTTGCGGGGAAAAAAGGCGGGGTATAAATATAATAAATAAATAAATAAATAATATATTTATTTGAGCGGGGCTATTGTATTTTGTGCTTTACAGTTGGTTTTTAATTTTTGTTAGCTGCCCTGAGTGGTATGTAAGTACCAGAAGGATGGGATAGAAATTTTCATGTAAATCTATAAATATGCCACTGCCTTTATACTGCGGCTGAAGAAGCCAATGTATCCGATCAGGCTGGAAGTTTGCTTTATGCGTTAAGTCTTGTATCTGCAGTCATGATCTGTCCATTTCAATAGCAAAGCCTATACAAATGACTGTCTCCACTGTTGTACGCATACTGCTGCTGGTCAGCAAATGAATATAATTTGATGTTGTTCAGTACCCAAGCTGCAATCCTCAGACCATTTAGCATAGTTCAAATGAGTTTGGTAGCAAGACAACTCCAGAGTAAGTTGTTTGGATTGTTCACCTCAGATTCTTATAAAAACTTTACTTTAGAAATCCATGGTGGTATAAATATATGTATAAAAATAAGTGAATAGGTTTCAAGGTGAGCACCTACAAAAGAAGTATTGTAGCCAGCAAACAGAATAAATGAAGGTTGTGGGTAGTAGGGGGGGGGACCCATAGTTTAACAATCATGCCTCAGCATGCAACAAAATAGAAACCTCGCACACAGAGAGCTTTAAGAGTAATTATGGTTCCAAACTAAGTCATTGAAGAATTATTGACAAAGAAATAATATATGACAAATTAAATATTTTATTTATGGGTATTTACTATTCTTTCAAAGCAATGTTACACTGGCAGAAATTATATTACTAAATCTAAAATGACAGAATTTTGCATTAAGCAAGCCTTAAATTTCCAGGAAATTTTTTACTACTAAATATTTTTTTTCTTCCTCGTTATCTTGGCTCTGTAGACTGGCCAGTAACACTTTAGCCATTGCTTATAAAACACAACACCTTTTTCACAGATAATAAAGCTGCCACTGACTCCTGTGCATTAAATGTTTTATTTCATTCCATTTCAATTTTTCATACTAAATCTGAAACATGCTGCAAATGCAGGAAAGCTCTGGCAACCATTGCTTGCTAAGTTATGCCAAACAGTAGTCCAAAGGGAAACCAACTATTTTCACTTGGTCTTATGGACTCTGAAAGCGGTAGAGCTTTGAAAAATGGGGGTGAATGACTCATCTCCCAAGACCAAACACAGCTCATGCATAACCACTTTACTATGGTGTGGGTGGACATTTCTTAGCAATTGGCCCTCAAAGGACAGACAAATGATATATCTGCACTACAAATTTATGTTGGTTTTATACTATCATGGCTTCTTCCACCATCCCTTAATCATGATTATTGTAGCAAGGTTGCTGAGAATTCACTTCCTGTCAGAGATTCTCAATTTTCTTATGGTGGGAGCTGGGGACAGGGAGTAGTGAATTATTATTATTAAAGCAGTTTAAGCCTGCACTGTTGCCATGTTCATAAAAAGCTCAAAATGGAGGTGGATTTGTCTCAAATGAGACTAGGAAGCACACCTTCTTGGTTGCAGCACCCTTTTATGGAATGCTCCCTCCAGACAGGTCCACTCAAATTTGTAATATTATAATATTTATATTATGAAATTCAGGGATAGTCGATGGTTCTTATAGCGCCGATATGTATTTATTCCTCATGAATTGTGGTAATATGAACTGTTTTTCATTTTGTATTACAATAATGTGTTGATACATATTATTTTTTTTGATGTTTTTATTGTTTGTATTTTTTATACTGTATTTTATTGTAAAATTGTATTTTTATTGTATAATTGTATTTTATTATGTAATTTTCTAATTGTTGTAAACTGCCCAGAGAGCATCAGCTATTGGGCAGTATAGAAATGGAAATAATAATAATAATAATAATAATAATAATAATAATAATAATAATAGTTCAGTTCAGTTTATTTAGTTACGGTCATGGACCAAATGTAAAAAACATACATACATACATCATGTTATTTATTTACAAGAGTAAAGATAAAACAAATATATTAAGATAATTTAGTTTTGTCTTTAAGATGGTTTTATCGACTGTTTCCTCATCTTACATGCCTGGGCGCAAAATCTTGCCACTCTCTGAGTTATCTCATTTATTGAACCCGATAGGAGGAGAGAGACGTAAAATGTATCTGATCTGCCTGGAGCATTTCTTAAAATTGAAGCAATGTAAAAGGAACGAATGTCCTTGTAATAACTGCAGTGTAATAATACATGGGTAATTGTTTCTACCTCGTTCGATTGGCATGGGCAGGTTCGCTGGGGATAGGGTGTTCCTCGGTATCTGCCCTCCAAAAGAGCTGATGGTAAAGAATCAAAGCGCGCCAGTGTAAACGCCCTGCGATGTGTTGGTATTACCAGGTCGTTAAGATAATCCTCAGGGGCGCAATTCTTGGTATAAATCAGAGGTGGCATGTAACTGGCTGCACAAGCTCTGTCCTCCTGCAAGGCAACGTCCTTAATACGTTCACTAATTATTTCCTTGGCCTTTATAAATCCAAATTGTAGGAGCACTGGGGGAGAGAACCCATACTGTTGCAGTTTTTCCTCCACCAATTCTACCCATCCGCCCTTCAATTTGTCTATCAATATCAGCAGTGCCTTTTTTCTGGAGAAAAGGGTACCAGAACTCTTGGATTACATTTCCTCGGGAGTAGATGGCGATTAAATTGTAATGCAATTAATAGAAGAAAAGGTGCTGGAACTCAGTTCCGGTGAGTTCCACCAGAAAAAAAGCCCTGAATATCAGAGGGGATAATCCTTGTGGGCTGAGATTTAATTTCAACCAATAATTGATTAGATTTATCCAGGCTCGTGCTTTGATGGGGATTAGGCCCGCCTCTAATCTAAGTAAGGCGTTAGGGGTTCCATATGGAGTGCCGAATATGGAGCGTAAGAATTTTGTCATAATTACCTCCAAGGGGCAAGGGTCTTTGTAAATGCATACTTGGGAGCCATACAGTAGTTGGGCTAAGACTTTTCCCTGAAAAACTTTGATGACGGATGGTATGTGGGAGCCACCTTCCGTGAAGAAGAATCTTAGAATGGCTGAAGCTGTTCTTTGGGCGTGCTCAGCAGAATGTGCGATTTGAGCAGTCCACGATCCAGAAACTTGGAAGACTACGCCCAAGTATTTAAAGATCTTGACCTGTTCAATAATATGATCATTTAGCCTCCAGTTATACTTTGTGAATCTTGCTGAAACTGAAGGAGCAAGGTTGATATATATTTTTCTAATTTGGACCAGATTTCATTCTCAATTGATCTATCTCCCTGAGGAGGCAGGTAAACATTTATAATCAGGAGGCTGCTATGACAGAAATTTACAATACATGCTATGGCCCATCGATCGCAGGGGTCCACTCTAGTCACTGTTGCCTGAAGCTTTGTGGACACTAGAAGAGCCAGGGCTCCTTTGGCTCTCCCACGTCTTCCCCCGGTAGTGGCCTGAAGCTCAAATGTGGCAAAACTGTCGATGTTCAGTGAAGTTTGCATCCAAGTTTCTTGAAACATAATTATATCAAAGGTGGCTATATAGTCTTTAAAGGAAATGTCGAGATTCTTCGAAAACCACCCAGCGATATTCCAGGATAGGAGCTTGATGGAGCCGTGTAAAGGTAAGTTCCGTGCAGAGTGGGCCTCAGTTGGCTCCCTGAGTGGTTTAGAAGGTTCTTTCAGAAGATTATTCCGATAATGCACTGAAGTTCTAAAAGGGGAAGGGGCTTCCAGTGAGGGTTGGTTTACTGTGCACGGACATACTATTCACGGAAGCTAAGAGACTGTTTTGTAGTGGTAGTCAGTCTACTTCCTCTATCGTGTCTAATCCACCTGCCATTGTTTCCAGTAAGCAGCAGTTTGTTGTTAAACTAGGTAGCATGGGAAATTCAGTAATTTGGCTATGTTGCTGATTCATTTCTTGAGTTCCAATTTCGTGAGGCTCAAGTTGCCGGAAGGCAAGCCAATCAAGGTTCTCAATTCGAAAAGCTATGGGTTTGGAGGCGAGAGTTTTCATTTCGTCGGAATTGCTACTGAAGGTATCATTAGCAGCCGGCGCCAGGTTCTGCTCTTCAGGATTAAGGAAAGCACAAGGTTGGTGCTTTGCGTATGTAGATCTCCGGATTCAGGGGCACTCTCATCTTTGTATTAGGAGAGTGTGTGTTGTGCTCCTTAAACTTAACTTCCCCTGTGTCACTTCCTATATCTCGGGAGGTATTTTCAGGTAACTGCTTTGGTAGGTTGCTTTCTTTGGCTAATCAGGCCATAGGTAGGCTCTGGCTCCTGTTGGGACTTACTTATTAAGAGTCTGTTTAGGGAGGAAAGTCTTGATATAATCTTTATTTGTTCAGATGCAGGGAGGGTGCTGAAGCTATCAATAAGACTTAGTTCTTCCTTGCTAAGATTCATAAAGTCAGCCGTAGGATAAACATTACTAACTACCTCGATATGCGCATTGGGTGTAAGGGTGTCTTTATTATAACTGGCTTTACTTAATAATTCTTGGGGCACTGGAACCGCATGATTCACTTCAGCCCCTTTCAAGTTCCCACTGGGTAAACCTTTGCATGGGAAGACAGGAAGAGGATATTTTCGAGACCTTGATGGGCCCAAAGAGTGGGCTGGAGAGGTATTCTTAAAGTGTCTCTTAACTCCCATACCACTAAGGTGAAATAAGTGTTTAACACTGTAAACTCTGGCAACTAGCTGTGGAGAGGCAAAAGTTACAATTGCTGTAGCAAATTGGTAGTTATAAAAGAGGTATTCTACTCTCCGTATGGTGTCTGTCTAGAGTTATAATGTCTGAGTCTTCCAGAAGTTGAACGAGATGGTTTATGCGATCCACTTGCATAAGTAGACCCCTTGGCTTGGGGTAATTGGTGATAACCAGATTTTGATTCTGAAGTTGTAGACACCAAGTTTGAACTCCCACGTGGCGATGCAGGATATGTGTTTGTTGCACAATTTCCAAGGAAAGGTGTGATGTCTCCTTGGTAGCTTGCCTTAACGTCCGAGGATCTTTTGGAATGCCAGGGGGGCTATCAGGGGTCTGGTAGCCAATTTGACCCGAGTTCTGCGGGTTGGGTTCACGTGGGGAGGACTCAGTTCACCTTTTCTTGTTTTGCTCTATAGAAGAGGGGAACTTGGTCCTATCTTTTCCTTCCAATAGTTTGAATAAAGTGTTGTAATTTAATTTGGAGCAGGTTTGGGGTCTCTTAGTAGATTTAATATTTTTTGATTTTTTTAACGTTATTTTCTTTGCTGGCTAAGGTTTTCTTTCTATTGGTCCCGTTTTTCATCTTGATTGACCCTATGGGTTTTTCAGCTGTTTTTTTGCCAGCGTGCTTTTTACTCGTTGAGCCGTTGGAAGTTAAAGAAACAGTTGTATGTATCAGCGGAAAATTCTGTTCTTCATTCTTCGCTGTAGTTTGGATGCTATTAGGATTATGTCTCGCTCTTAGTTTAGACAACACTAGCTCTGTTAGAGTTGTTAAGAGCGCCTTACATTTTGAAAGGAAGTCTTTAATTTGGGCTAGGTCTCCTGCCCATCGTGTAGTTAGTTCTCGTATCAGGTCGTGTTGAGTGCGTAATAAGTTTGCAGCTAGAAGGTGATCAGAATTATTGTCTTTGTCGTTGATTTGCTGAATTGAGTTAGTGTTCAGTGTGAAGGAGAAATATTAGAGTTATTATTGTTGGTGCCACTAGAAGAGTATGATGGATTGAGTGAATTGGAAATGCCTTGAGACTTAAAGTCAGGGAGAGGTTCGTCCATGGTAGCTAACTCCTCAGCTAGGCTGCATCCGCCTGGGTCCTGTAATGTCCAATCAGATTTTCCTGACATACAGTATGGTCCCAAAGACCAGTCTAAAATGTCCTCCCCACAAGGAGTAGATATTGAATCAAATCTTGGGTTTTCCTTTTCCTTTTGTTCCAAAAGTCAGTAATTTTTAGTTGAGCCTTGGCTGCTTTAATGGCCAGAGAGACATCTGTAGTCTCTGGGGCCAGGGCCAGTTGTTTATAGTTCCCTCTAGTGAGGACTATATCAAATGTCAGGTGATAATGACAACAAAACGAGCTCACCTTGTTATTTCAGGGAAATCCAAGACTATAATCCGGGTCAGTAGTTTGTGTTTGTTTAAATTAGAGGAGTTCCTGACGGCTGTGTCCCCGGATAAGGAGTCCGCAATATCTGTTGGCCAATAGATGTTTTCCTTCTACCAGGAGATTGTTTTCTTTCTGCTCTCTTTGCTTCCTATTCCTATTCTTTTAGTACTAAGTAATGGAATGTTGAGGTGTTGAAATGTTGAAATATTAGGAAGAGTTCGTTGGTAGATTACCGAAGTTCAACAGCTAACAGCAGCCAGGGACCTTGAAGGGATACTCCGTGGCAGCACGCCCAGGTTGGTGGAATAGGGATAAAAATAGTTTTTATAAAAGAAAGGACGGCAGCACGATAAAAGTAGCGGTAAAATGGTAAGTAAAAGTAGATAAGTAAAAAGTAAAATGTAAATATTTAGATGCTTAAAAAGCTACAGGGCTACAGAGCATACAAAACCCTGCACTCCTCACGGCCGCCATCTTTCCCCCCCGCATCAATAATAATAATAATAATAATAATAATAATAATAATAGCAGCAGCAGTAGTAGTAGTACTATTTCTTCTGTTGTAAGCCACTTTGGGCAAATTTGTCTGAAAAAGTGGCATTACTGCAAGTTCACTCTGCCTAACAACTTCCTAAGTTGAGTGATTTTGCCACTTGTTGTGCCAGTGCCATTTCCCCTCAAAAGAAGGTGGCATGGACCAAGACAACTTTACTTAGGCTCTGGAAGATGAGGTACATGCCCACATTCTGTCAGCCCACATTGTCACCTCCCTGCAATTTATCGAGTGTGGATGGAATGCTAGATCAGAGACAAAAATCCCTGCTCATCCAGGAAATTTACTGGGTGACATTGGGCAAGTCACAACAGTACGACCTAAACTACTACACAGGATAGTTATGAGGACAAAATGAAAGAAGCCTTTGTACGCCACAATCAGCTACTTGTGTCCTGCTCTAAACCAAGTCCTGGCTCTTTGCTAAGCAAATGCAGGGATGTATAAACAATAGAGTAGTCAATTTAGCAGGCAAATGGTCAAGCACAGTTTTACCAGACACTTAGGGGTTTTTTCAGAGTGAGGTCTGAGGCACAGCCAAAGTCAAAAGTCAAATCAATCAAGTAAAAGCACAGCCCAAAAGCAGAGTCAGGTAGAAATCTAGGGATAAGTAGCACAGAGGTCCAAGCACACAGCAAGTTCAGGGAGAAAACCACATACAGAGACTAGAGGTGAAGCTCAGACATTGTTTCTAGCAGCTCTCAAGTTACAACTGAGAGATAACTTAGCTAAAGTGTCTAGAACCCCACCCAGTGCTCAGCTTGCATCACCTTAGAAGCTTATCAAATGTTCTCTTCATGAGGAGAGCCCAACTCATGAGTAGTCCTCTTCAGTAAGTGAGCACTTCTTTGCCTGGCCACCCTCCTGCCATGGAGGCATATCCAAAGGCATCACTGCTGAGAGTCCGGGACCATTTTGCATAGTGCCAGGGTCTTCTGAGGGGCCAACTGGCTCTGAAGGTTCTGGCTCCTCCTCTAAAGACGACTCCATGGTGGCATGACACCTGGGACCATGACACCTTGTTGGGAGGGTGGGATACTAATGTGACAAATAGCTAAAGTACTGGCTATGTACTATTGCTTGTAGAATGTTGGTTATTGTTTGGATGCCATAGTTGGCTATACTGTGAAGCATAAAAAGCTACAAAGCCAAAGATGTCTGGTGTACATCTTTAAAATTATTCTATAGAATACATTTCTGTCTCTATTGCTACAGGCCCTCCAAAACGTTGCATCAGCTTGTAGCAACATTTTAGCTTTTCTCAGTATGCAATATTGCACACTATCAACAACTATATGAGTCCGAAGAGCAGTGTCCATTAGTGACTCTTGCATGACAATAAGGAAGTAACAACAGCCCAATTCAGAGTTGCGCCCTATTCAGATGTTCTATAACTGAGGATAATCAACACATGAAGTGGGAGAGAACACTAGCCTCACCTGCTCCATCATCATATTTGTCACCTTCTACACATGGAGGGTGACTTTGTGAAGAGGAGAGCCTCCTGTATCCATGGGTGCTCTCCACATTATCTGAAATGTTGGGAAATCAGCATTCTGGATCAGATGGTGAGCTCCCACGGATACAGGAGGCTCTCCTCTTCACAAAATCACCCTCCACATGTAGAGGGTGATGAATGAAATGATGAAGGGGGTGGTGCTAGCACACTCCCCCTCCTTGCATATTGATTCTCCTCTGTTATAAAATCCCTGAATAGGGCTCAATTATATAGGTTCTGTCACATTCTAGCATTACCAAGAAACAGAATCCAGGAAGGCACAATACAGCTAAGGTGACAGGGTATCTGTGTAGATGGGAGCAGGCTTGCACCTCTATGGTAGTCATCATCACTGAAGTCACAGAGGACAGGAAGGAGAATTTGCTCTTGCTCCAGTAGTATCTCTGCGCCCGTTTACGTATAAATGAATAGCTGTAATTAATCCCTCAGAAGAACCATAAAGCACTTCATGAGCAAAACCTGTTCCCCTCCCTGACTGTGGATGGATTGGTTTCCAATGACAGGGACCCCCCCTGAGGGTGCAATATGCCCCCTTGCTGTATCCAGCTCCTCCCTACACACACACACACTGGAGGAAAGGCCTGCATCATAATAGTACACTTCTTGCTAGTAACAGTAATAAACACATTTTCAAAATTAGGGAGAGAGCCAGACTTCTTCAAATGCATTAAACAATACTTGGCCTCTTAAAAAAAATAAATGAATTTATGAATTTATCTTCCTTTGATAAATATGATAATTTAAAAATTGTCAGTTCTATTAAAACTAACAAAGGCTTTTTAAAAGTCGTGGTTCATAATTGTTACATAAAATGTGTGCATTATGCCATTTGTGACATCAGAACAAAGGGTACGAACACTTAAAATAGTCAGTTTGACACTGCTAGGCAATTACTACCTTCTTGCATATGAATGACAATCAAAAGTTTAAAATCTGAGGTAGTCACTTGTCATGTTACTTTTTATCTTTCATTTTCTTCTGTGATTGAAAGAAAAGCAGGCCTATTTGCCTGCTGCTATTAATGAATCTGTGATGGAAGATGAGAAGCAAAGTACTCCTTTGGAAGTCTGAATTGCACAAAGTTTTAATTGCACATGATGGAACATGTCATGAACTGCTTGTTGAAAAGGACTTTATGGATAACTTTATGGATAACACTTAGGAACTTCAGCATTCTGCACTTTACTAGCAGGTCATTTCTGTAGTTCTGCTGTGTTTCTCATTCAAATAGGTGTGCAATGTATGCATTGGGTATGTTAAATAAACGTAACTGAGTGCCAATTCTATTTGCTTCAGCTGTACCTATTTACCAGGGGCAGTGTCTGTTTTCTGGAACATGTCCCTGGTAAATCATTGGCCCTTTTTTTGCCTTTTGGAGAGATGCCAAGGATGCCTTTACAAATGTTGTTAGTGCAAGTTTTTAGAATTGTCTTCAGAGTTCAACTCTCTTCCCAGGGTATCTAGATGTTTATATCCATATAAATGCATGCATGCGAACAGTAAGGCACAATGTACAGTCTAATATTTCACATGTTGGTGGGGCTCCATTTTGGACACTTGATAACAGACTGAAGGATACTTGTGTTTTCCCAGAGTATCTAGCAAGATCAGTGCAGGCCTGCAAAGAGAAGTGCATGATCCAACCCCTGTATTTAATTTCATTTCATTTTATTGATCTGTTTTATTTCTTATTTTCTATGTAACTATCCCATTTTTTTCTTTACTTATATACACATGTAGCCATTGCTCTTTAAATACAGACTATGAAGAAGGGAGGTGGGAAACCAAAAGGAGAGGGAATGGGGAAAATTGAAAAAATCTGGAATTCAATAGAATCAAATCTTGCCACATATTGAGGGTGACTTCGCATGGGACCCAGAAGTGGTGTCAGAAGCATGACTTACTCACACTTCCTCCATCACCATCACTTTGGGTGAACATAGTTTCACCCCGTCACTAGCATTATCAGTGTCACATTATTATCTTCTTTCTCCATTTACAGTACAAAATCAGCCTAGAAGCAGCAATTCTGAGCCAGTTTTAATAAATTCAGTGAAACAAATTGGATAGTATTACACAGAGGAAAATTGATATTGAGCATATGACCAAAAATATAAAATTGTGATCTATTCATTAGAACACTACAGGAAATCATACCATTACACTAATTTAAAACTATTCTGGGGAAAGAAGGATTGAATGCTCTCTGGGGACAAATCATGCTTTGTAGTGGTACCCCATTATTTCTACAAGGGCTTTCTCATCTATTAACCTCTAAATTAACCTCTACATGCGTATTAAGAAAATATTACCACAAATCTCAATGGAACCTGCTCTTTCTGTTTTTATGAGAGTTGCCAGACTTGTTAATTTATTGGGGGAGGGGGGATTTGCATGAACTAATCTATATATTGAATTTGCAGTTTGTCAGAAAACAAGAAACTGTGGCAAATTTAAAGTCTAAACTATGCTGACGCCTTCATGAATATTCAGACTGAATTATCTTTTTCCCAGCTCCTCTCTACTCCTGTCCACCTACATCTGTACACTGCAATGTTTGTTGCTCAAGAGGTTGCCCAGAAACAAGATTTAGGAGTACTTTCTCCCTTGAGAAATGTAATTAATTACTATTGTTTTCCCCAAAGGATTTCACTTTCAGATCATTTATTTTCTAGTGTCACTGATGAGCTGACTGGGAAAATGAAACACTTGAGTTTAATTACCAGTTAAAATTGCAGCTTTGTGAGCAGGTACTTCATCTTCTACTCTTTCTTTAATTGTCTCTTCTTATGATATAATATGCAGTTGTATCTACTACATTTCACAATGTTAACCATGGCTTACTACCACTTTCCTGATGAAATGAATATAAGATGATTATAGAATGAATTAAGGGTAGCCACAAGCCTTCTGTGTGCAGTAGATTTGAGTTTTTCACATATGTTTTTCAGAGTCCCAGAACTGGAGAACCATAAAGATGGGAAATGAACAAGTAAATTAACTCTTCTCCCGCAATAACATTAAGCTCTTGTATTAGCATTACAGCTTTTATGGGCATTTCTAAGACTGGATAGTCAATTTCAGGTTGTAAAATAAATGAAATATTATTCAGTGAACACATGCTGTGATACAAAGGGTAGTACAGTATGTCAGGGGCTTGTTTTAATGACCACTGAATGTAGTAATTTAATGTTAGGTCCCTAGTTGAAAACCTTGCCCATAGATGTCTGGCTGCTTTTCTGTACAATAAGCATGTTTTACAATTGATTTTAAATGCTCTAAAAGAACAGAAACCCACTACTAGATTAAAATGTGAAAAGATAAATGTGTTTTGCTTGGAACAAGTATCCATTAAACTTGTTCTGGATTTGTTGTTATCGTTAAATGAGCCTGTCCAGTCTATATCGGTATCTGAGAAACTGAAGTTATTTTTTTACAGTACTCGCACAAGGACAAGAAAGAAACAATGGACTGATTAATGCAAATATAGCATACCCTCCAACATTTCACAGATGAAAATAGGGACACACATGTGAATTTGTAAGAGGTATGGTTAAACAACATGAAGGTGTGGCCAGGCAACAAAAGGGCATGGTCAGATACAAAAGTTACTGTGGCGTAGTGGTGAGAGTGTTGGACTGGGACCTGGGAGATCCAGGTTCTAGTCCCTACTTTGCCATGAAGCTCACTGGGTGACTTTGGGCCAGTCACTGACTCTCAGCCTAACCTACTTCACAGGGTTGTTGTGAGGATAAGATGGAGAGGAGGAGGAGGAGGATTATGTGAGCTGCCTTGGGTTTCTTGCAGGAAAAAAAGCGGGATATAAATATAATAAAATAAATAAATAAATAAAATAATAAATAAAAGTTATTAGAGGAAACACACAAAACTATAGTATTTTAAGCACAGAAATCTTTTAATTTATGTATTGCATTTAGGGAAAAAGAAAACCCCAAATCAATCAATACAATTGTGTGTGTGTATACACACAACACTAACAATAAATACAACATTATTATAAAAATAAACATTATTATAAAATAAATAAATACATACAACGTGGGTGAAAAGTCTTCATTACAAACACAGTCATGTTACCATTCTCCGTGGCATGGAGGGGCTATCTAGCCGCTCTCTGCACCGCTCGGGCAGCCGCTCCACTCGTGTGGGCTCCCATTGTGTCACTTCTGGCTGGCCGGAAGTGACGCGACGGGCCCTGCGCCGATGCGGCTGAACCCTGCAGCTGAACCCTGCATTTTAGTGTAGAAACCAGGGCAAGAGGGCTTTAAACAGGCCATTTTAAGCCCTGTTGCCCTGGTTTCTATGGCAAAACCGCAGCACAGGGTTCAGCTGCGTCGGCAGGGCCTATCGTGTCACAGCCGGAAATGACGCGCTGGGAGCCCACGCAGGCAGCGCGGCGGACTGAGCAGGCGGCAAGTTAGGCCTGTGAATCACCGTGAATATCGGGGGGCTGCGAGCGGGGCCGATTCTGGCTCACTCCAGCCCCCCGATATTTGCTGTGACATCCCTACCAACTACAAATTTTCTCTTTGTGAAGAAATGCATCCTTTAATCCAATGTGTTGGTATCTAAGGCTGACCATCTAGGCATGCCTATTTATTTATTTTATGTATATTTGTATCAACTTGGCTTTTCAGTCACCAACCTGAAACAGCTAATAACCCATAACGGATCATAGGGATGTGCATGGAGCTTGATTGGGGGGTGAAAGTCCGGTGAACTCGCCGGGCTCAACCCCCCCCGAGCTCTCCCCGCCCTACCTTTTCCCTGGCTTGACTCACATTCTTGCGAGCCGAGCTGGGGAAAGCGACTTCCGGGTTCCGGCGCTAGGTTGTTTATGCAGGAAATGACCTAATTTGCGCAAATTACAGCCAAATTTGCACAAATTATGCAGTTTTCTATGTAAACAATGTAGAGCCGAGGGACCCAGAAGTCCGATGAGTGCCTCAGCTGGCGCTTGTGCTCGGCTCGGACAGCCAGACCACGTGCCACGAGTCGAGTGCTGGGCAGGTTGGCCATCCCTATAAGAGACACAAATGTGGAGACCAGAAGTCTCCCCAATGCCATGGTCCTGATCTGGATGGGCTGAATTTTAGCTGGAAGACAAAAGAAAACAGAAAAACGCCCTAGCCACCCACCCCCAGGATGCTCTAACCATTAAAGGGCTCTGACCACTCTGAAGCCACTTTGATCTCCAGACCCATGATGATGGTGATTGCTTTTGTTTGTCACCATCAATGTGCATGGTGCTTTACTGAGATAAGAGAACAGTTCCCTGCCCCAAAGAGCTTACAATCTAAAATGTAATATAGAGGTGACAATAAATGGTAGGAAGGGGTAAACCGGGGAGGAATATGCCATTATTTCAGTCAAACATAACTTTCAGCCTACTTTCCCCACTCCTTGTTTTAAAGATCTCCCTCCCACTTTATAAATGGATCCCTCAATGGTGGCTTTGTTCTCATTAGTAGTTTGCCAAAGAAATAATAATATTTAACATTTAGATATCTCTGAGTGTGCAAAGTGGTTCACAGGCCCATCCTGCAAGCTCCTATTTTCTCCACTCAGAAAAAAACACGTGGGCTCTATTATACTTTATTAAAAAAAACAAGAACAACACTGTGATTGAACAATAATACCAAAATGGAATGATGATGTTTGTTGCTGTTATTTGAGGTAGTTGGGATTTTTTCTTTCTTTCTCTTGAGGAGGGTGTGTTTTCTGCTAACTCCCTTCTAATGCATTTTTTTAAAAACACAATAAAAAATTCCTGCAGAATAATCCTAATCATTACTGTAGAGAGCTTTCTCCATTGCACTTCAGCATGTGCTAGAAAAAGACTTTCACATGGGGTACACAGGTAGAGACAAGCAAAATTTACCACTGCTCTGGAAACAGAATAAGAGTGCAATCCTATGCATGTGTTCTCGGACGTAAGTCCTATTACATTCAATGGGACTTACTCACAGGATAGTGTATATATTTTAAAGCAATCTACAACACTGACCATCACATCTTGTGGCAGCAAATTGATTATGCATCGTGTGAAGAAGTATCGTGTAATTGAGGGGTAGTTGTGAAATGCTGCTCCTTGCTAGAAGTAATTATATTATAATTATTACATTATTATATTATATATTATTTTATAATATTTTATAAGTGGCTTTTGTAATTTTTTAAAACCTTACTTAAACCCTTAATTGTTGATATCTGGTGTTTTTCAGGGGGGGGGGTCAGTGTTTGCAGAGCAATCTCTTTATTTTTGTTTTAAAATTGTCAGGATTGGCATCAATTCAACAGGTGAAGCTTACCCACCCACCCCACACCCCCAAACATGGAGCTTCAGAGAGAAGGGGAAGTTTCTTGCATTTCCTTCTAACACTGTACCACCTGTTAGAGGCACAGAGTCAGCTCTGTTAGGAAATAAAATCTTTGGCAATATAAAGTTAGGAATCATGTGATAAATTCCCTCATTCACCTCTCCCTCTGCACACACGCGCACATCCTCCTGTCTGTTCCTTACCTGCTCTCTTTCTCTCTGTGGGCAGCTGTTGGGGACTAAGCAGAGCTATTTAAAGGGGCATGGGCAACATTGCAACTAAGCTAAACGTTTTAGCTTAGCCACAGTTTTGCCTATGGCCCCTTTAAGAGGATTTTAAAGTAGCTTGTGGGAGGCAGGGGAATTCGGGTTTCTGTATAACTGAGAAGCCATGATGGTTTAAGTGTTTTTGTGACTGTCCTGGCATTTTCGGGGTAGTTGGAGACTATGAATATAGATGATTATTTAGCAGAAGACTGCTCATCTTAGCATGGATTAGATTAATGCAGGTATTCTATCTTTGGCTATTGTCATAAACTTCGTTTTCTGCCTCCTCCTTCCCTAAAAAGGCTTTTCCAACACTGCTGTGCAAAAAAAAAGGTAAAGTTATGTATAATTATGAGATGAAAGTACCGTATTTGGATGACTATCAAGGCCTGAATCTGTTGAGCAATGCAAAGTGGGAAAATAGGGCTCCAGTTTCTGGTTGCCAACACTAGCAGTCAACAATCTCAGGCACTTGCAAAGTTCCAGAGGCATGTCAGGGGCACAAATTAATGAGCACACACAATCCTATCATTTTCACTCAGTATGGAGCATCTGGGAAAAGAAAGTTGGAATTGGAGTGAATCTTTCTCTCACACACCACTTCTGAACTTGCCAGGTGCTCTGTGTGAAGTGGGAGATCCTGTTCTCCCTACTCAGAGAATTCTGTGAAACACAGAAGACTTTGGGAGAGCAGAAATGTAGAGGGCCAGGTGTGGGCTGGGAAGGGGGCACAAAATGAGGGAACAGCCCAGAGAAGTCTCAGTATTTTCTCAGTTTGTCTGCTCCAACACTCCCTCCACCCCTCACCAATTCTGAGTGCCCATTGACGGTGTCTTGCATGGAGATCTACAAAATCCTGGAGCTAACCCTGGACCAGGTAATCATGTGGTAAACCTTTTAGGTTTTCATTCATTCTAACTTTTTATATGCGATCACATTACCTAACATTAGGAACTTTTAATGCAAGCAAGGAACGAAAAGGAGTTTATTCTCTGCTTATTCTCTGTATGGAATCATTTGCTGTTTTTTTCAAATTTTTGTCACACTGTATCTGTAAGTGCTAACAAAAAGATTTGAGCAAACTTTAATTTTAAGATGAAATGAAGATTTTCAGTGTACGCTCTGAAGCCCTAGAAGTGAAATCTTTTATATATGTCAAAGCATCCTGAAAATCTTTTAGGAAACATTAAGTCAGTTTTCAACCAGTCCAAGGGTGACAGATGCATCACCATAGATTGGTCTTTGAGGTTGGAAGGGTTGGCTTTGTGTTCCCTTTAGCACTGCTGCACCCCTTTACCAATCCTCCAAGTACCCATATTCTTTTGCTGTTTTAATTTACAATCCTATTTTATTATTTTAAAAACAACTTTTTAACAATAATTATTTTAAAAATCGTTTTTATGTATTATTCACTGTTTTAATAATAACTTTTTAACAATGGTTGTCTTAATGCTTGATTTGGAATATTGTTGTGTGGAAAAGGTCTATGGACCAAATAAACACTGATTGATTTACCAACCCTCCATCCCATTTGTCTGGCCTGTCTCCACACATGGTGCTTCCAGGATCCACAGCTGTGGATCTGACCACTTTAATTATTTCTTCAACATTTCTAACCCACTATTCAGTTCAACTTTTAAAGGCTGCTATCATCATCATCACCATCATCATCATCATCATCATCATCATCATCAAAACACCAGCAAAGCAATAAGGTAGAAAGTGTCAATGCACACCAGGTCCACTCTGTCCCCATCAGATTTGTATGTCTACACTTCACCCGACACTTGACCTGCTTTCACCTACAGTTCTCTCTTTGCTCACCTGGTTTGATATTAAGGTGTCCTTGACCCTAATGCATCATCACCATCACAAATTGTTAATTTAAGTGGAGTGATCTAATCTCCCATTAGGAGTGCCATTTGTAGGTTTTTTGCTGCCTGATGCAGAGATTCCCCTGCTAAGACCAACACTTTAAAAACTCTTGTTTTCACCAATTCTTGCCTTCATTTATCCTGCCTTTCCCCCACCTCCATTGTGGTAGGTTGTTTCACCCTGCTGCATGGCAGAGCTAGCCCTGGCAAGCTAGGGTGTATTTGACCTTTTTAAAAATTCAAAACATGGAAATGTTGTGAGGCATGCAATCACTAGCAGCTTTGAAAAAAAAGTGTCATGATCCTGTCTCGTATTATGCTCAGATACTCAGATTATAAATATTTCAGAACAGAATCAGCTTATCAGCAAACTATCCTTATTTATGAATGATATGTTTCTGGTTGGTACAACAGTGACCTTTTAGAGTTCTCAGAAATGGAAAATTATTTAGCTGTAGAACTGGAGAGCTGACAAATGATGGAATCAAGCAGAGATATGCTCTCCCATTTCATTAGCAGTGATAGAGATTCTATGCATTTTAGTGGATTCTACACAGCTGGACTTTTTGAGTAATAATAACATAAAAACATAAGAAGTATGCTTTTCCATACTTCCATTTTTATTAACCACTATCTAGAGTAACATCTGAACCCTAAACTGTGATTAATCTTAACTATCTTTTATTAGGTCCAGCTTCACAACCCGTGATTTGAAGTTGGTTTGATTTTGCAAACCATAGTTAAGACTAAATGCAGTTTATCTAGGTTTGATTGTAACACTATGCTCCCCAAAATAACCCCAATCCAAAATCTTATTTATCTGTCTAAATGCCAAGCAACTAACAAGAGCATGTTGATAAAACTCATTCAGACCACGGGAATTGTAGAATTCTTGCTTTCTTTATACTGAGTACCCTATCAAGTTCACTTAGCAACATACGGGTACCAGATACATTGGGCTAGGGTGATTAAATAGTGATGTTGGTCAGAACATCTCTTGCATCACAAGTGGTGTGTACTAACCATGCAAACACAAGGTATAGTATGACCTTTTTATTCTTTTTGAAGCTATCATTGATAAAATATTATTATTACATTTCTGCCATACTACCTACTTACAGAAAAGAGGATTAATTCATTTTAAATGGTGGGCTATCACAAATGATTGGAGAGTTTGCTGTCAGCAAAGGATATTGAAGAACATTTGAAAGGTCATAACACGGGTTAGGATTCATAGGTACAGCCTGATTAAGCTTGGTACAAACACTTGAAGAATGTATTTGAAAAGTAGAAGTTACACAGCCATACACAACTCATCCTCAGTTGACTATGGAAAAGAACCAACTTGCTGTAACTATTAATCAATCTACTACTACTAGACATAGAGACTGGCCATACATCTGGAAAGCTTTTATTGGCAACTTCCTTTTACTGAAAATGTTTAAAGTGACTGCGAAGAATAGCTGGAATGCAGACCCTCAGACAACCTCCCTGAATATCTTAAATGTGAGCCTGTTTATATGTAGCTGGTTTTTTTTTTTTTAATGTGCCCCATTGGTAACAGCATTAAACGACACCATACTAAGTGGCTCTGGATATCTGCTCGACCTTTGGATATTTTCTCTTTTTAGTAATTGAAGTCATTGCACTTTTACTTTTTCTAACTCTGAGGCTGAAAATAAAATGGCAGCAGACTCGTTTCTTTAAACCCTAACCTGCCCCAATCCCCAAAACAGGCAGTAGGGTACATTCTTAAATGCAAAAAGGCAGGCAGGTGAGAGCTGCTGAACACTTCCCCACTTCTTGTGGCTCAGCTCCCTGCAGGATTCTCAACTCCTTTTTCACCCAACCAGGTTCCAATATCAAGAGTGAGCTTAGCTGAGAGAAAAGACCCTGTGGCTGTGCTGAAGTGACTTGAGTATCCTTTACAACACTGCAGTAGTTACAAATTCAATATGGTAATTTGATATGTCAAGGAAGCCAGTGAAAGATGAAGGAATCCCATGCTGCTGCTTCCTATAAGTATCTTGATATTATTAGGTTGTTTGGATGTTTGGAATACTTCTGAATATTGCATGTGTCTGAAAAACCTTTTATCTCACCAATGAGAAGAGGCTGAGACCTAGTTCTTTCTCAAGTGATAAATCTGTGTCTGAGTTGTACCACTGAAGGCTGCAGGTGAGGATTCACACAACTGAATGCTCCACCGCACCATTCCCTTCACTAAAACTAGGGAGTTGGGATCACAGCCACTGTCTTTGTCTCCAATCTCCATGTGTTCATCTGATCTTCTCTATAGAACTCCATGTGTATAATTTCCATTCAAATAAACTTTATCCATTCACATAGACTCTGTACAGAAGATGAGTGTACGAAGTTCAGGGGTGCAATCCTTCTTATGCATGGTGTGGAGAAAATGGATAGGGAGACATTCTACCTGTCTCACAAAAGTAGAACATGGGATCATCCAATCAGGACAGACAAAAGGAACTATTTCTTCAGACAGGGCAAGTTAAACTATGGATTTTGCTACCACAAGACGTAATGATGGGCCCCAAATGAGACAGCTTTTAAAAAAGATTACAGTAATACCTTGGATTGCAAGCATAATTCGTTCTGGAACCGTGCTTGTAATCCAAAACACTCTTATATCAAAGCGAGTCTCTGGCGGGCGTGAGCGGGGCCGATTTTGGCCCGCTATGCCCGCTCGAGGCGAGCGGTTACATCCCTATTGCAAGACGTCGCTTGTTTATCAAGTCAAAATTTATTTAAAAAATTTGCTTGTCTTGCAAAACGTTACTTGTAGTCCAAGGTATTACTGTAGACAAATGCATGGAGGATAGGGCTATCAATGACTACTAGTCATGATGGATGTATATTACCTCTAGTATTCGAGGCAGTATGCTAGGGAACACAAACTGGAGGGTGTAGGGATGGGCAAATCTGTCGATTTCAATTTCTCTCAGTTTCTCATTTTTCCAATCTTAAGTTTGGTTCATCCCAAACTTGAAATTTTTTCCAATCTTTTTTTAAAAAAAATTTCACATGCAAATTTGTATGTATTTTTGTGCTTATTTCTATTGATTCATGCATTTTGTATGCAATTTTGCCTAATATACACATTTTTGCAGTTCTCCAAATATAATGCATTTTTAATGTTTTCACCAATATATGCATTTGTGTGTACTCTTTCCTAATATATGCATTTGTGTACACATTTTTTTTAATATTGGAGAACTCTATTGCAAAATTCGGAAAAGTGCAAGTTTCAAAGGATAACTGAGTTTTAGTTCACATATTGCAGGGCTGAAGAAACTCAGGCCTGGGGGGCCAAATCCGGCCCTCCTGGGGTCTCTGTCTGGGGTCCCCAGATGGCCCTGCCCCTTCCCTTGGCCACAACTCTTTCCCCTAACCACCAATCATTTGGCATTTTCCTGGCTTCTTGTGCATCTTTTCCACATTCTAAAAAGTTGAAAAATCTCTGCTAAGGTTTAATTACCGGGAATAAGAGCTTTAAGCTGAAATACACTGTTATTTTTTTGTATTTTGGCCCCACCCCTTTTGCCTTTAGCCCTGCGCACCACTGAAATGGGGCTCCTGACCGCTCTTCCAAAGTGGAATTCGGCCCTCAGGCTGGAAGGGGTTCTGCACCCCGGGCATACTGAACAAAGTTTCTCCCCCATTTCTATGCCATTGACTACTACTTCTAAAATGATTAGCATCAGAATTTGAGGCTCCTTGTGGTGATCAGGTTCTACCAGGGACATGTCCCACCATTTGGTGCCTCCTGTAAAATTTATTTATTTATTACATTTATACCACGCCTTTTTTCCTGCAAGAAAGGCGGCTTACAGAATTATCCTCCTCCTCTCCACTTTATCCTCACAACAACTCTGTGAGGTAGGTTAGGCTGGGAGTCAGTGACTGGCCGAAAGTCACCCAGTGAGTTTCATGGCTGAGCAGGGACTAGAACCTGGATCTCTGGAGTCCCAGTCCAGCACTCATAATACAGGGTGCAGTCCTGGGGCCTCCTGACATTGTCTGTGGGGCCATAGGATTATTTGGAGCCCCAGCTTCGAGGTCCTGTGAACTCGGAGGCGGAGCTGAGACTCCAAATGCCAAGCCCCCACCCCCCTCGCAGCCAGAGTGGGGAAAAAACATGCCAGATGCGTCCCTGAGGTTGCAAATCAGCCTTGGAGAGGAGGGAAAGGGGCATGTCAGGAAGGCAGGGAGGGGAGAAGGCTGGGATCGGTGGCTTATGCCGTATCTAAATGGTGCCCCAGCCTCCTTCCCCCCCCCGAAGAGCTTCATCTAGATGGCCAAAAATGGATAGTGGAGATCACCACCGCCATGCCTCGTGCCTCACATTAGATGCATGAAAGCTTGGATGCATGTGTTCGGAGACTTATGTGCCTCGAGGGCGGAGGGCATTGGATCGCACCCATAGTGTACTACCCCAATGGGCTTTCTGAAAGAGAAAACAAGATAAACTCAGGAATTTGCAAGGCTGAAGTAGGAAAATTAAGAATTGTTAACCCAATGATAAACCTGTGCTAAATCAAGGACTGGAAGAGGATGCAGAGAGGTGGGGATATGATGAACTAAAGAAATCACGGAAGGAAAGCGGAGGGGGAAGCTATAGATGGTGCATTATTAGTTATTTTTGTAGTGTGAAGTAAACAGCTTAAATATGATATGAATGGGACAGGACATCAATAAAGGGATTCAGAAGGATAGTGACATGATGGTAGCGGAGAGAAAGGAAAAGCATTTCAGCAGTGGCATTTTAGACAGATTAAAGGGGGGGAAGTGATAGGCAGTGAGGCCAAATGAATTATAGCAATGAAGGCCAGAGAAGCATCACAAAGAAAAACAAGAATTTCAAGTTCACGGAAACAGTAGCAAAACTACGGTCTGCAGCGTGCACATAAGACCTGTGGGGATCTTATGTGAGAAGACCTTGGGACACTAAGCAGGGCTTGATTGTCTTCTGGCTCCTTTCAGACTATAAACCTATGGCTCTGAAGAGCAATATATTCTATATTGCCTAAGAAAGGTATGCATAAAACATATGCCACTTAACATGAAATGCTAACCCTGTTGGTTATAGACCTGGAATATTTATGGACAGACAGATTATGATAATATGTAGAGTTGGAAGAAACTGGGAAATGTATTTAATGGTGCATTGACCACATGCATTTTGCCTTAAAGCAACAACCTCTTCTGACTGGCATTAAGCTTCTCCCATTTGCAGGTGTTTGTGTGTGTATGTGTATGAGGTAGTAATATTTTTGTTTACCCACTCCATATTTCCCACCTTCCTATATATACACAAACCCAGCAGTAGTTCAGCAAAAGCAACAAGGAAGTCACATTCAGTTTGGATTGATGCATCATTATTCTCCTCAGTATTTCTTAAAGACCTGATTAGGGAACCTGGACAAGAGAGTTAATGCTTAGCTGAGGAAATTATTACTGCTTCTTAGTAGCCCTATTTGCTGACAGAAGGAGTTGAGTTGGCAGACAATGATTAAAGCATCTTAGGTCTGCCATGGCCCTTTATATTAAATAAAACTGTAGTCTGGCACAGCAATACTGATAGAACTAGTTATTGAAAAGAGAAAGGAATGAATAAGAACCTTGGAGAGGGGGCTGGGGAAAACGGAAAACTGATTCATGCTTTATATCCGTCTGTTTACCTCTTTTGCCCTGTCATGTGAGTAGTGTATTTGTGTGGGCAGTAGCGGAGGCTGGTGACTCCTAGGTCAGTGGGGCTCCTTATCCATTGCATCTTTTGTTTGAGCTTTATAGGAGCTATCCATGGTGGTGAACCTATTGCGGGGATGGAGTCCAGCACAATGGATAGCTCCTATAAAGCTCAAACAAAAAGATGCAATGGATAAGGAGCCCCACCACTGACCTAGGAGTCACCAGCCTCCCTGGTGGGCAGTATCTTAGTCAGGGCTCCATGACCGAACCAGGAAGTGAATGTCCCGCGGCTTATCTTAGTGAACTTCCTGGGACTGTGTACTTCTTAAGACACAAATTATGGGGAATAGAGTAGTGGTCATCTTCAGCTTGGCTCCAGCTCAAGGCCTAGTGCTGGTTCCAGTCCTCAGCTCCAACTTCAGCAACTGATATCAGGAGCCCTATGTTGGAGAACACACACTGCTAGATTCAGTACTGCTTGCGTGCGGCCCTCACAAGGCCATGATCAAAGTTCAGCTGCGGGAACTCCCAGGCACACAGAAGCTCAAAAATGTGCCTTCAATATCATGATGGTTGCTGCAGTTGACTGTCATGTTTTCCATAAAAATTTTGGAATAACCCATTAGTTCCAAATACTTTCCTATAAATAAGTCTAAGTATATAAGATGGGCATATTTGCATATTCTCCTCTTGTTTGCCCCTGACTCCATTCCCACCCCCTTCCTCTGCTATCTCCTTGGTGTCTGTTTTTAGATTCTTAGTCCTTTGGGTAGAGCCTGTTCTCTCATTCTTTGTAAAGTGCCATGTACATACAGTAGATGGCAGTTTGTAAAGTGCTAAATGAATTAAAATGTTGACTGTACAGGCTTGAACAAAGAGAAGATAACAGATTGCAGGATCTGCCGGGCCAACAGCTTATCTTTAGGCTAAGAACAGTCAAATAAGACAAAGGAATGGCTGTGGGATAGAGTCATGATGGCTTCACTAGGGCTATACATGGCTACAAATATTAATAAACAGCATAAGAATGAGTCCATTTTCTCTAAAGATACTCTGTGTTTAGCTATCACTGTCACATATGATTGACTGGTATGTTAAATAATTCTGCAGTGAAATGCTGCCTTATGTTTTCCCCCTGATATTATCTGCTGAATGATGTCACTCTGCCTAGCTTGTATAACTTTCTCTAACACATTCCTTCAGTTTCCAAATGCAAAATTACAGAGAGCAGCAATTTTGTTCCACCAAGTCAAATCTGGAACCACTAAGCCAGAATCAGAAATATGACTGGAAAGGAAGTATGAACTGAATTGAATTGGAAAACTAAATCTTTGAGTCGCATGAAATTTTAATAGCAGTATAAAGTTAGTGTAAGTCATAGGTGAGTAACATGTGGCTTGTGGGAATTGGTTAGACTCTTGACTATGCCAGCTTTCTAGTCCTCATGCTTTCAGGCATTATTTTTTTAAAAATGACAGATTTATTATTTTATATATTAGATGTGATTATTTTTGGATTTTGTGAAAACAATCATTACTTAGTACTTGAGATGCAGTCATGCTCCCCTGAACACATATTTTGGCTGCAGGCAGCACCTCCTCCTTGATACCTGGAATTCAGTTGGTGGCACGTCAATTATTCTCTTCACAACCCTGCTTCAGCATTATTTATATACTTTTCAAATTCTGTTATTCTTATTTATATTATATTAACATTTATATGCTGGTTTTGTCAGAGAGGGATTTTAGAAGAACATTTTAGGCCTTCCAAATATGTTCAGCTACGAACATTTAATACAGCCTTGGAGAAAACTGAAAACAGTTAACAAACAAAAAGGTGACTTGATTGTCTTTCAGCTCATCGATTTCATAGATCATAGAGTTGGAAGGGGCCTACAAGGCCATCGAGTCCAACCCCCTGCTGATTTTCATGTTGAAGATTTGCCCTGGTGCCTTAAGTTTCCCACCCACATATGAGGAAATTATTTCAGAATAGGAACACTCTTGTCCTGAAACTGGGACAACATTTGGAAAGCGATCCTCATACATGGTTCAGGGAAGTTAATGGAGAAAATTAATGGGGGAAAGATCAGGAGCCTTGTAGAAATCTACAACTCCCAGGCCCTGGTAGCCCATTCATAGCCTCCATAGCTTTTTGAAAGTATCTTGGGAGTCGTCACAAAAGGTAAGGGGGGCCTCTGCCTTCTCTGCATAATTTTAGCATTGTCCAGGCCTTTTGATGTCACCCCAGCCATGCTGGAAGGAATCACAATCAAACTGCCCCTTTGTCACTCAGGTAATGTCAGATCAGGTCCTAAGGCACCAGCTGATTCAACTAACTTCAGATGTGGGCGGTGGGGGATGTATAATTAGCAGCTGTAGCCAGGAAAAGTAGGCCTCAGCAACCTTTAACCAGCTTTGAAGGAAGTGGAGAAGGCACTGGTGACCTTACCTCCTAACAGAGGCTAGCACTGGAGGAAAGAAATGTTGGGTTTGTGAGAGTTTGTATTATGTCTTTGGAAACTTGAATTGGTAGTCCAGCACATATATCCATATCTGCGGACTACATGCTGAATTTTGCAGTATTAATTATATCCAGTACTAGCTCCAGGTTCTTGAGAGCACTTGGGCATGACACCCTCAATGGGCCCCCTCCTTTAGCTACCTTCTTACCACCATTGTCATGATCTGCTGTTGCTCCTCATTGTCTTTCTCATCATTGCTACCACTTGCTTGCTTGACAGAAGAAAACCAGCGAGCAAGTAGGCAGTGGAATCTACTCCTCCTTCTTCTCACCACCACCATTGCCTGACTAAGAGGGAAGTGAACAAGCAGGTTGCAATTGAGAAGAGGATGAGCAATTCCAGAGGCCTCTTGTCAGTGGGATCCTGCTGGGGTATTCTAGAGATGTACATGTACCTGGGGGGGCACCCCACCTCGCCGCCCCCCCGCCGCTCGATTCTCAGCGGCGCAGAGCGATTCTCCGCGCTGCTTGAGCCACCCGCGCCCACCGCGCCGGGACCCTGCGCTGGGGCGCCGGGACCCCGTGCTGCCTCTTTTCCATAGAAACCAGGGCAACAGGGCTTTTTTAAGCCCTGTTGCCCTGGTTTCTATGGAAAAGATGCAGTATGGGGGCCCGGCGCAGGGTCCCGGCGTGTCATGGCGGGTGCGGGCGACTCATCGCAGAGAGGCGAGCGGGGCCCGGGACTAGGTAAGGCCCGTGAGTCTCGGGTGGGCGTGAGCAGGGCCAGCTATGCCAGCTCGAGGGGAGCGGTTACATCCCTATCTAAGACCCTTGGCAGATGCCCAAGCATGCTTACCATTGATGCTAGTCCAGACTATGGCCTGATTTGCATGTAATGACAACTCAGAGTATGGGTTGAGTATGGGTTGTCATTGAATCATGGGTTGTTGTTATGTGTGAACCCTGCACTATGGTTTAACTATGGGTTGCTAATGATGAAAAACCCAGGAAGAGAACCCATGGTTTGTTGTTGGGTTGTGAACTCTGGCTTGTTCAACAACAAGCCACAGTTCAATGACACCCATACTTAATCCGTACTCTTAGTTGTCGTTACATGTGGACTAGGTCTGAATCTATAGAAACTGTGTTGTGCAAAGTGCTTTATGATGTCTGTGGAGAGAAAGCCTGACAGGGCACACACTTGTGGTCCTTCACAATTTCATCAAAAGTAGAAATGGAGGGGAATCATAAGACAGCAAATACAATAATGATTTTGCCTGTAGGTGGCAAAACACTGATACCTTGGCCAGGGTCAAAAGATTTGTGCATAGAAGAGAATAGCATCAAGGGTTTCCCTTTTTGTTTTACATGCACAACAACTCTTCTTGTGAAGAGTCTCTTACTTCAAGAAGATTACTTCTTGTCCCTTAATAGTAAAGCAGCTGTCATAAAAATGCAGGAAGCAAGGCTCCAAATGGTTATGCACACTTTTTTTCCTGCATGTGCATGTCTCTTTATGGATCCTGGTCCTTAATGAGAGTCCTTAAAATAAGGAGAGTCCTTAAAAAAAGCTCTTCTGACCAGTTTAAAGAAAAACACATAGCCTTTCTCCTGAGCACAGAAAAAGATTAGAATCCCTTAAATGACAGTTTCTGTCTCATCAAAACTCATGTCAGTTTTCAAGGTTAAAGCCATATTTGTGTTTTCAGTTTTCCCTTTTCATAATTGGTAAGGTTATATCTATGAATATTATAGTATCTAATCTGAAAAATTTCAAATAGGTTAAAAGGCAATCCATCATTTCCTTTAAAATGTGATATTAACAGCTTTATAGTTAAATTAGGCTTTGAAAAATGGGTAAAGGTTGTCTGTGAAAAAGCTCTTTTTTATGACAAAGATAATTGAACCCATGGAGAGGAAAGTATAACCTGGAAACGATTTAGAAAATTCATCACGAAAGTGTGTCATTATATTAATTTAGAGAGAAAATCACTTTTTTATTTACCCGTTTCTAATGAATTCATCTCCCTTGGTTCAGGGAAGGGAAGGGAATGACAAAATTTTAATAATGAACATGTCAAACATTAGAATATAACCTTGTCACACTCCACATAAGACTGAGTAGATCTAAATTGTTTTTTTTAAGTGCCCTTAACAATCAATGAGAGTTTTCTTCACATAAATATTATAAACATTTTTTTTCTTAGAAAGATAACAGAAAATGGTTTGGGAAAAGTGATATCCAGTAAAATTATTAGGAATACTTTCATTTTATATAACTATAGATATATATTATGCAGCAAGAAGGCACACAAGGCTGTGAAAGTTCAATTCCCTAGTGAAATAAATCAATCCTGAAAAGTAACTATTTATCATCACAAGATGATTATAAAGTATAGAACAGAAGTTTGAAGATGCCTGTGTCAAGGGCTATTATTACTTCTGCTCTGAGGTTTAGCTAAAGTCAGAGTTTGGAGGCAAAAAAGTTTGATGATGATTTATGGCCAGCCATATTAATATTTCAGTAGTATAGTCAATGAAATGATCGTAACAAAAATAATAAATTGGGACATCTGAAGGATTTACCAGGTTGTGTTACATTTTTTAATGCAGGTTTTAAAATTCATATAATGCTTCCTATATACCAAAAGCTATCCAATGCCTTTTTGCAAAATGCTAATTAATATGCATACTACATTTTGTTGTTTTTTGAAAATTAAGATACAAAGAGCAAGCAATACTTGCTAAAACATTTGTATAGGTGAAAAGCCTTCTTGATTACTAATCCTTATTACTTTTCATAATTCAATTCACAGCTGCAGTGGAAACCTTGAACACTTGATTATTCAGCCCTTCACATGCTTTCTATCCCACCATCCTCTCCAGCATATAGGCCCACTATCTGAACTGCTCATCTTTGTCCTGAACTTGTGTCTGACTTGTCCCAGTGTCCCAGCTCCAGAAAACATCCCTCCTGATGCAGCATCCCCTCTCCCCTGACTTTCCATTAGAACTTCCCCCTATCCAGATTCATGCTGGCATGGCTCTCTGAAAGAACTAGCACAGGCAGTAAAATGCTTGACAGCTACCCCTGGAACCCTTGGAGGTGTCCTTGTCAAGGGCAGTGATAATGGCAATTCAACTTCTTTAGTGCTCCTAGCTAGTGAGCTGTCATCTTCTGCCTCGGCCCTCAGCAGTCTGGATCCAAGAAAGGGTTGGATCCAGACTAAGAATGAAATCCTATACACACATATCTGGGAGTAACTCTCATTGAGCTCAACAGGACTTCCTTATTCTGTAGACATGTATAGATTACACTGTAAATTAGTCATGCTTAGGTCTCACTGAAATCACTAAGAAAAGTTAGCAGTTTGTGAGCTGTAAAGACTGAATGGGGCAGAGCAAGCGGAAACTTAATCCAGACAAAACAGAGGTACTCTTGCTGGATGTACCATCTGACTCGGGTTTGGGTATGCAGCTTGTTTTTGATGGAGTTGCATTCCCCCCAAAGATCAGGTCCATAGTTTGGGAGCGTTCCTTGACCTGGTGCTCTTCTTAGATGTGCACGTAATATCAGGAGTAAGGGACACCCTTCTCCAGCTTTGGCTAGTTTGCCAATTAATGATGATATTGGCCTTTGTCACAGTCATTTATGCCCTAGCTACCTCCAGATTGGACTACTGCAACATACTCTATGTGGAACTATCTTGAAAAGCATTTGGAAACTGCAGATTATGCAAAATTCTGTGGCTAGTGTGCTGACTGGAGTCAGGGTTCTACCCTTAAAGGCAGCCTAAAAATAATTTTAAATAAATAAAAATAAAACATATTACACCCTTCACATTTAATCTGCACTCTTGTTGGTTTGTTTCCAAGCTCAATACAGGGTACTGGTTTTAATCTTTAAAGCCCTAAATGGTTTGGGACTGCAGCACCTTCAGGACTGCCTTCTTTCATATGTTGTTCCCTCTATCCTCTGTTCATCACTGAATGCTTTACTCCAAATTCCTTGAACTTATGAAGCCTGATGAGTAACTAGTAGGAATAGGGCTGGTTCTGTAGTGGCACCTACCTTATGAGACACTCTACCAAATGAGATGGGCCACACCCTGACACCCTAGTTTTATGACTATTTAAGAAGGCTTGGGGCTGCCACATACCTTCCACCCACTTGGCTTATCTTCCTTAATGCTTGTCTTTATGATTTTTTCCACCCACGAACTATTTTTATCTGTTCTCCAGCACAGTATGTTAACATTGGTCTGTCATGGCTGCTGTGTTTAGGAGTGCTGGTTGTTATATATGTTTTTAAACATCGAATGATATTTTTGCTTTGTATGCTGCCTTGAATCCATTCTTAGGAAAACGGTGGGATATAAACTTTTAAGATAAATAAATAAATACATACATACATACTATTAAATACTTAAATTAAATAAGTTAGTCATGACTAATTTAAGTCCTAATGATTTCAATGGGAACTAAGGGGGGTTAATTTGGTCTGGATCCAACTCAAAGTATTTTCTGCCCATCTGTTCCTGCTGCTCCAGTTGTTCCAGTTCTAACAAGGCCTTATAAAGGGATAGTTATCTTAAGACAATCTGTGACCTATGATACAAAAAGCTGTGGGTTAGTTCCTTCCTAACATCATGACTGTGTTACATTCTTAGGTAACTACTGAAATGTGTTATTCATTAGAATTCTGTGTTTTAAAGCAGAATATAATAAGAACATAAGAACAGTTATGCTGGATCAGACCAAGAGTCTATCTAGTCCAGCTTTCTGTTTACACAGTGGCCAACCAGCTGCCTGTGGGAAACCAACAAGCAGGATGTGAGTGCAATAGCCCATTTCAATTCTGTTTTATACTAATATAAACTACGTACTATATGGTTACCTCATTTCATTCCAGTGACATGAGATCCATTCCTTCAAATTTCAAAATGATCTGATGAGACATCATGCCATTCTTGTTATTAAGTGCGGAGTAAAATATCAGTGACTGCTAAAAGTGAAGTTACTATTTTTTTAAAAAAAATATATATCATAATATATGGTTACTCAACAAACCTGAACAAGTATGAGGAACCTTGAAAACACATATTTATTTTCAATAATTTCTGGTTAATAATAGTAGCATCATATAGCTGAGATTTTTCTTTCTCCAAATATTATTTTATGGATCCACAACAATGTGGACTCTAGTCTGCTAGACACCCCAAGAATGAATGCTATTTATGGATTTAGCAGTTAAATATGGACTTCAAATCCAATAAAAAGCCAACACCAGAAGCATACGCATTTGAGAGAGATGGAATTTGGGCCAAATGCTCTTCCTGCCTCAGACAGCCAACACCAGAAGCTTATGTATTTGCTAGAGACTGAATCAGGTCCAAACATTCTTCCTGCCTCAGAGCCACCACCACTTTTTAATGTTCTGGCAGAGTCTTTAAAATTCAGAAGGATTGAAGTGTTCTTATATGCTAATCTAAATAAATAAAAATTAAGCCAGATTTGGATAGTTTATGCGCTAAGTGCAGTGTGGAGTCTGGCATATAAATTCCATCTAAACTGTGGGAAACAGCTTTTGGTCAATTTCTTTCTCCTCTTTAGATCTGAATCTGAATTTAAGCCAACAAGCTGCGAGTCTATTGAACTCCTGAAAGATTTGCTAAAATAACAATAAATAAGCAAAAATATTGCTGGAGATGCAATGCACCAAAGGCATCAATGACACATATGTTATGGAGTTGCTCTCTAGTAACATCTTTTGGCATGAATAACAATTATAACACATTTGCGTAGTGCTGCCGAGTGTTGTATTATGGAGTGTGTGAAACCATTATCTTGTTGCAATGCAACCCTTCCAGCAATCCTGTATACAGCGTCTGCAGCTGGCGGGCTGAGGCTGAGAGGAAGTGGCTTGTGAGTTGATGACAGAGGCAAAGATTGAAACAGGGACTTCCTGATTGTAGCTAAGCCTGCCTGTTAGCCACGAAGTTGGTAAATTAGGGTCGCTGGGGAACACTGGAAGTTGTAGGACTTTTTTCTGTCTAAACAGGCATAGGATTGTGCCCTTAATCAATTAAGCAATTAAGACTTCTACGTCATTTTCTAGAAATCTGGACAATAAATAAGCATCATAAATGTGTTTTCTTAAGAGTTCTGCTTGTTAGGTTTTGCATAGTGGGCAGAACGAGGATTGCCACCTGACATGGAGGATGTCTCTTGAGGTGAAGTACACAAGGTCTTCAGTCACCAGACAGAGTCTCAAGGTTTATGACTCAGCAACCTTGGGACAGATTTGGGGGTAAACATGTTGAGATGAATACGTACAGGGTCTAGGGGTATAAAGACTGACACACTTGTTGACTTCTTCACTTGACTTCCTGGTTCTCTCTCTTGTTCTGGACTTCTACTTCAAGTCAGTTACTTCACTTCATCTCAGCCTTACCACTGGGGTCTTGGATTTGAATCTGCAATCATGTAGTGAGTAAGAGATGCATTGCTTGCCTTAATCCCATGTAATTGGGTCTTACAAATAAGCTCTTTAATCTTTATTAACTGCTGTTATCTCCTCCTTCCGTCTGCATGACTGGGACTGAGGGTCACTGGCTAGGTAAGCTTTTGAACCCGGGTCAGTCCAGCTCTCACATCAGGTTATGGGCCCAGCCCAGATAACGGGCGTAGATCTCCCAGAGATAACCCAGATGGTGCAGATAAGCCTGATTATTGGTCCAGATAATCCAGGGCCACAGGTACGGAGCAATTCGGCAGTTATATGGTTAAGAGATTGTTTACATTTGTAAGAACGGTGTGGAATGTCAACAAAACTGGGAAAGGCAGTGTGGCTTGTAATCTTTCGGCTGGCAGGGCTTCATGCCAGGGATGAAAGAATGCAGCACAACTGAAGAATGCAGAGGCAGAGAGATGAAGAATTTTTTGTTTTGGAAGAAGCTGGAATGGAGGTGCCAGGCTTGGCAGACCCGAGGCTACTGAAAAGTTAACAACGCTGGACACGAGGATTTTGTTTCCCACAGCTTGCTGGAGTGATGGTCAAGGAGCTGTATTGGGCAAGGAAATATCTCCAGGAGGCTCTGTGTCTACTCATTGCAGACAGGCTACAGCAGGAGGATCATATTTCTTTTACAGTTTGCTTCTTCGCTCAGCAGTGGCTCAGCTATCTTTTGCATTGTGTCAACAAGTGGCTTGGATTACAAATGACGTGGGTTACGTCTGACGTGGGCAAAGCGTCTGGAGCGTGTGTTGCAGCAAAGTCACGTGTGACTGGAACGTATCTTGGGAAACTTGATACTACACAGGAGGCTGTATCAAACCAGCGGAGGCGTGGTTTTAAAACAGCAGGGGGAAAACAGTGTAACAGTTTTTGACAAGAGAAAGCTGTGCTTCAAATGTGATGCTGTTCTTCATTTTCTTCATGTGGGATCACAGAAGAAGGGGCTTGAAATCAGCAGGGGTGCTGCTGATGGGGAAAACATTGTTTTAACCCAGGACATAACAAAATGGACATTATTTTGTTTGCACAGAAACAGTGGATTGTTAAAACAAAACTTTCTGTGTTGGACATAAATAAGCAGAAAGAGGACTATGCAAATGGTCAGGAGTTTAACAGTCATGTTTTTGGAACTGTATTTCTTGAAAGTTTGAATAACTTGGACTCAAGAAAGTCTGAATATGATCTGAAATGTCAGGAAATGTACTGAATGTATATGACTGCTGTGAGTATATTGTGTATTTCTCTGTAGCAAAATGTGAAATACTGAAGAATTAGTAGGTATGTTTATATGGCAAAGCTAAGAGATGGTTTATTTCTTTTATCATACTGTAATGATGTAATAAAGAAATGGAAAGTTGTACTGTTGCAACTATAAAAAGTTAAATGCTTATATGTATGACATGTACATGCATGCATATCACATGATGTTTGGTCATTTAGATTCACAGGCCTGTGAAAGAAAATGCAAGCAGTGGTTGGGGAAAGCATTGGAAATTGTAATTTTCACATGAAAGGTAATTTTTGTGCCCATAAACAAGGAATGCTAGCTTCAACAGATAAACTGGAAGGCAAGCTGAAAAACCAGTTCAATTCATTTCAATTTGTTCTTGGTAATCTTGTGAGTACTCTGATGGTTTTTAGAGAAGAGGCACGTTATTTCATGATATTAATTGATCAATACACGAGGTACAAGGCTGTGTACATGTTAGATAGAAAGCTGGAGTACTGAACAAAGTCAAGGTGTTTTGTGCTTGGGTGGGAAACAAGCATATTACCCATGTATGTTACCTATTTCTTTTGGATATGGGGGGGAGTTCAATTCAGTGCATACTGTGATGCATTTCTAACAGGATGTGATATTGAACACATGGATTGTGTGGAAGAGTAAAACACTCAAAAGAGGTGGTGCTAATTTGGCTAATGAGGTTTGGGTAGAAGCTCTTAACTGTTTTGATTATGTACATGAAAGAAGTTTAGTTCTGCGATGAACTGTACACCTTATAGAGAGTAGTGTAGAAGGAAGAATCTTCTGGAGAAACATTTCAGGATCTTGGATCTGATATGTAGGTACATACACCTCAAAGTAGAAGAAATCTGTGAGGGAGGCTTACATGGGATTTTTCTAGAATATGAGAATATTGTGTTTCACATGAATAACACTTACCGTAGATAGTGAGATTATCTAGAAGTGTTGAGTATAATGCTGAATGAAAAAAGGTGAGATTTTTTAAAAAATAATTCTGTTAATGCAGGGGATGCATCAAGGTGTAGAGTCAGAATAGAGAAGCATTTGCTGAAAGACAGTCAGGTAAATTTGACAAACTCTGATACACATTTGGTTCAGGGTATGGAGGCTAAACAAATGATTGTTCTATCATTGGTGCAAGTTCATTGGAACAGGAACCTGATAACTGATAAGGTAAGGAACAGGTGAGTCAAACAACCTGTGAGATATCAGGATGAATTTGCAGGAAAAACCATTTTGAAAAACTCAAAATTTCAAAGAAGTAAAAAAATTGTCTCTTAAGGAAGCTAAACCATAGCTTCAGGCTATGCAAGCTGAGTTGAATTCTTTGGATAAAGAACAAAACATGGAAGCTGGTGAAAGAAACAGCAGTCCATGGAACTCATTGTTACCAGATAGATTTTTCAGATGAAAACTAACCAGATTGAAAAGTTGTCTTAAGGCAAGATTGGTTGCTTGTGATTTTGCTCAAGTTAAAAAGGGGCTGGATAATCATGAGGAGAATGTAACAACAATTTGTTTTGGAAACAGTTAGACTGATGTTTAAGAATGTAGAGAGATGTATAAATATTTCACAGTTGGAAATATTGGAACATAAGCATTTTAAATTTGGAAAACTGTCTGAGAACATTTCTGTAGAAAAGTTAGAAATCAGCTGGAGGCTGGAATTCTGTTTTGAACTCAAACATTGCTGAATTGAGATTTGCACAGAGAGGCAGATCAATGTTTGTTTGTTAAACAGGAGGAACAGGGACATAGACTGTATGTACTTTGTTAGATGGATGATCTATTGTTTTTTCTGGACAGATAAAAGCAATATGATATAATTGATCCAGGGTTTGGAATTTCATTTTGAATTGAAACTGCTTGGTGGTCAACTGTCTATCTGAATATAGAAGTTGAGGAAGAACCAAGAGGGCAGTATCTTACTGCAACAAACCAGGGGAAATCATGGATGTGATTGAGAATTTGGAGATAGTTAACTCAGTGCGAGACTCCAAATAATTGAGGATTTTCAAGCACATGCTGATGGAAAAGCAGTTTGAATGCTACACAGAAGCATTGGGCTGTTGAGCTTCATTATGCAAGCAACAAGGCCAGATATTGCTGTCAGTGTGATAGGCAGACTGTTAGACCAACAGGACATGCTTGGAGAGCTCTGAAAAGGAGTTGTGTGTTATCTGGAGGGAACATCACACGTCAGACTATGTTACAAGTCAGAGCACAGGTGGTTTACAGATTCACAGAAATGTCAGTTGTGGTTGTGATAGTAAGAACAACAAGAACACACCTGAAGTTTGTTATTTTTATAACCATACTTTGATTGATTTTGTAAGAAATAATCATCTAAAGGTTAAGAGTTCAACTGAAGCTGAACTGAATGCACTGTATTATGTATTATGCTATTATGCTATTGTAAAGCTTGAATAGTTATTGCATTTGTTTAAATAGTTTAAATTGTTAAAAATGTTTAAATGATGCTGGGATTGATGTGAAAAACCTATTACAGTTTTTTCAGGACACCAAAGCCAGGATTGCTATGTTGCAGGCAGATAGCAATACACAAAGTTTTGGGTCTGCAAATAAAACTGTGTCATGAGGGATACATCAGAAGTGATTTGATGGTGGTTCAAATTTCTGGCAGGTAAAGTCATTCCTACAGAAGTTTTTTTTATCAAAGTCCAGAGATAAAAGAACAGCATCAGTGTCAACAAAACTGTTGCTGTTGTATTAAGTAAATACCACGTTCTGCAACAAATGCAAAGAGCAGGGGGATGTTAGGTTTTGCATAGTGGGCAGAACGAGGATTGCCACCTGACATGGAGGATGTCTCTTGAGGTGAAGTACACAAGGTCTTCAGTCACCAGACAGAGTCTCAAGGTTTATGACTCAGCAACCTTGGGACAGATTTGGGGTAAACATGTTGTGATGAATAGGTTATATGACTGGTCAGTAATATCCTATTTATAGGTACAGGGTCTAGGGGTATAAAGACTGACACACTTGTTGACTTCTTCACTTGACTTCCTGGCTCTCTCTCTTGTTCTGGACTTCTACTTCAAGTCAGTTACTTCACTTCATCTCAGCCTTACCAATGGGGTCTTGGATTTGAATCTGCAATCATGTAGTGAGTAAGAGATGCATTGCTTGCCTTAATCCCATGTAATTGGGTCTTACAAATAAACTCTTTAATCTTTATTAACTGCTGTTATCTCCTCCTTCCGTCTGCATGACTGGGACTGAGGATCACTGGCTAGGTAAGCTTTTGAACCCGGGTCAGTCCAGCTCTCACACTGCTAACAGCCAAATTATTAGTATTGATGCCTTTAGTCCAGAATTCCTCTGGATACAACTGAACGGATACAGGGTATACTCAATTTATAACTACAAGAGGGTGATGTACCCTATAAATGTGTCCTTGGATGTTAGAAATAAATAGACAGAGAATCTTGAAGCATGTAATGATGTATCATTAGAGAGCTAAGGATGAACTAATATAATTCAGCACTCCATCTCCTTTCCCTCCTCATTTTCCTTTTTTCTTATTTGTTCTTGGTTTTGTCTCATAATTTTAGGGTTGGGAAGTAGAAATAAGCAAGAAGTGGGCTATAGGAAAGAGTTAATGGGCATTTTATTATTATTATTGTATTCTTTTTGCAAGCAATGAGAAAATGTGGTAATAAACCATTCATTAAAATGTTCTTAAAAAACCCAACTACTGCATAAAATGTTATGTTCTAAATAACCCAACCCTATAATTCTAAAACAAGAAATTCATACTTTCTGCTCTATTGTTTTTACAAGGGCATTCTTCCTTGTTTGGGTTCTGCTGTGCCCCATGAACAGAAATGTCTTTACTATGAATAATATAAAGCAGAAATTGGAAACTATCAACCTACATGATAGTGCCTACAATAATAGTTGCTGAAATTTTTCAACTGCACAAGAAGCTGGTGCAGCACCCTATCCACAATGTGTGAGCACCTCTCAAGATTTTTCTAATGGAAAAAAAAATATGAAAGAGGGAAGAGTACATGAGAATGATTAAAGAAATTAAGAGAAAGAGGCAGGAAAGAAAGGGGGGGAGGAAGCATTGGAAAATAAGAAAAGGGAAAATGGAAGATGCCTTGCAAAGAATGGATGAGATTATCTTCCCTCCCTAAGCTATAGTTGAGGACTGGGACTCCCTCCCTACAAAATGTTTAACTGGGGGGCTGAGAACCCTCTCCTCTGATTATAATTGTCACAAATAGAATTTATCCTTCCAAAAAATGGTTGTTGTCCTGCAAAATATGTTGATGGTTCTGTATGGTATACTAGGGTAGGGACAATAGATTCTAAAGCTGTCACCGAATAGAGGCTCCTCACAAATGAGAACTCAAATACTGCATAGCTGCATAGCTACCCTTAAGCTGCAAATCTGTTGTAAGGGATTGGGAGCATTGGTGCGACAGGAGGATCAGGTCTGGCTTTAGCCCAAAGAGATCCAATTTTCATGTTACATGGTAAAACATTTGGGAATAAATCCACCAGGAATTGGTGGAGAACCTTTTAGAAGCCAGGCACTTTACTATAAGTGGGTGTGGGACAACTCTGAGTTAGGAGACAGGGGGATTCCCTCTATTAGAGGATCAAAACAGACAGACACTACTGCAGTGAAATAAGAATCTCGTGTCTTATTGACAAAGCTCTCTGGAAATGCACATACTCACATTATATATATATATATATATATATATATATATGGCCTTAATTGTGTTTGGATGTCTTGTGCTCTTTGGCCAAGCTCAGTCTGTAAGGCCTGGCAGTATGCCAGGCTAAGCTGAGGCCTTGTCTTAGTCTCTCTGAGAGATGTTGCATCCTGAAGAGCCTGTGCTGAACTGAACCTTCTGGAAGTCTAGTCATGTAATATGAGTGTTCTTCAAGGATTGTACAGTTCTTCAGAAGGGTGAAGGACTAATACTCACAAACAGGAACAACTAGACCCCAAAGGACCCTGGGAATTGGAGTATGTCACAATAGAAACGTGTGTACGGTGCTGTAGTTGCTGTTGTAATTGAGGGAAGATAGAAGAGTAGGAGTTGGAGGAAGGGGACAAGGAGCCTACACAAAGAGCTGGAAGTAGAGTTGTCTTTTCCTGTGTTGAGTTGTCTGCTGAAAGGGCCTAGAGAGAACTCTGTTACCCAGGCTGCATTTTGCTGAAGGGCTGAGAAGGAAGAAGTCAGTTCAAGGGCTGCTGAGGAGAACTGAAGCTGCTGGAGATAGTAGTTGGAGCACAAGTTGCTTTGCTAGAGTGGAGTCCAGCTGTCACTAAACCACTTTGCCTTTGGAAAGAGTTTCTTGCTGGCTAGGACAAGCACAAGGTCTGTGTCTGTAGGTATACATCTAGACAGAAGGAAAAAAGCAGTTATTCTGCTTTCTTTTAACCCGAATGGTCAGTCAGTTAATCACTTGTATATCCTTCCTACCTCAAAATTCATTTCGGTAAATCAGTTGTACTAGAATGAAAAAACATCAGTGCAAGACTGCTGGTGCAAAACCAAGTTCTCTGCAACACTGGCTTGTACCATCCAACAATGCACCACCTACAGCAGCTTTGCTAGCTGATACACCTCATGCACCACCTGCCGAAATATCATTCACAGTAAACTCTCATCTGCACCTGTTGATAAACCTCTAGTGTTTGCTGATACCAATACAATTCCTCCTGCTGCACCAGCAATACTCTCAAATGCCCCTGACTCTGCCAACAATCAGAAGAAATTGGGGAAAGCTCACAATGCTGTTGGAGATGCTGAAAGCACTGTGTCTAAGCCAACCACGTCTGGTGGAATGTCAGGTCATAAGGATATTATGAAACCAGCTTCCAAATTAATCAAGCACAGTAAAAAAAAACAAAAAACACCTTTGAACATTTTCATCAAAATGGCCGACACTATGTTAGGTGTAGAGCATGTTTAAAATTTCCCAACATAGTAAAATTGTTTTCAAAGAGTGCACAAATGCCCCCATTGCAAAAGAATGTGGGAATATTTACAGGAATGAGATAATTCAGAAGCATCTGGAATAATCCTATCACAGTGAAAGCATTAAGGCGCTCCAACTGTCAACCTTGACACCTGTGGAAACCACAGGTTTTCTTTATGGGAAAAACAATATCCAAGGCCAATGGAAAACTAGCAGACAAAGTTGGCACCCTCCTCCTGCACACTTATGGAGATGCAAAGAAACTGACTCCGAGTGTGTACTCATTTCCTACAAGAGTAGTTGTAAGTAAGTTAGCATCTGTTTTTTCCCTATAACAGTGCAGAACTGGTACATAGTACTAAGATGTGCTTTCAGTATTTGACTCCAGAGGCCCACAAAGAATTTATTCAGTGCATTGTAGAAAGTGACAGAGTCAGTTTCACCAAGAAATTGACTGAAGGTGCATTGGTGCTGTCCCTGAGGTGTGATGGCCCTGTGGACCGAACCAGAACTGACAAAGTTTATGTAATGGTGAAAATCATTAGAAAATCTGGGGATGAAAGGCAGTATTTTTTAGATGCTAGTGAACCCTGCATCCACGGCACAAAAGGAGTGCTGGATGCAGTTGAAGATGCAACTGCAGTTGGACCTTTAGCAGCTAGGCACATCTTCATGCATGTATCCTCCTTGTTCACAGATGGAGCATTTGACAACATAGACAAGAAGTCTGGTTTGTGGATTCTCTTCCAATCAAAAATGAGGGATAGTGATCAAGAATCTTCTGTCCCTCTGCTGCTGTTCTGGTGTGGAGTCCACCGGTCAAATCTTGCATGGAGATCTACAAATAACTTAGTCGGTGAAGTATGACACATGTTCCAGCAACTTTATAGGGCTGCGCACATTTTCCCACACATCAGGGCTCAGATTCAGAGAACTTCGGGACATTGCAGAAGCCAACAACTGCTGTGTCCTTGCACTCCCCAAGCTTTTTGAGGCCAGGTGGACAGTTTTCCTTCTCACTGCTGTATTCAGTCCTAGTGTCTTAGCATTCCCTAGTCCTCTTCATGAACAAGTCTGAGGAGAAGGCAGCACATGGATTTCTTGCATTTCTTCTTGATGAAGATAAGCTCTTCTGTCCTTTCTTGCTGAGGTACTTACAATGTTCAATAGGTACCAGAAGCAGCTGCACAAGGAAATGGTCTAGAGAAGCTAACAATGTTGATAAAATTGTTGGATAATTAAAATTGCAGTCAAAACCTATGGCTAATGTTTCACCAGGTAATTGGGTGAAATGGTTAAGATCACTGATACCTTCTAGGATGGTTTTCCTAGAAGGTACTCATTGAATTATTAACAGCCTGAACAGGAAGTGGGCGTTGCTCCCAGCTTCTTCCTCTTTCTGTTCAGACTCTAGTGAGCGTGGCACCACCAGGTTGTTGTCTCCACGTGGTCCTTGTAGCAGCATGTAGCCAGAGTTGCTGGTCTGAACTCCACAAGTTCAGACCCCAAGTAACTACAAATGAACTTGTAACCAACTGTAAGAAACGCTTTTAAGCCTGCCTGAATAAACTGCATAATCTGAGTGAGTAAATGTTACTTTTAACTTTTACAAGACTGTGTCTCTGATTATTGTTCTGAGGGAGAGAAAAGGGGGCAAAACCAGGGAAATCCAGTCTGCCTTAAAGCATCCTGGATTACCAAATGCTAACTGGCTAACACTAGCCAAATCTAAGCTTCTTTTAAGCTGGAAAGGGACTCTACTCTGCTGATCTCACTAACGTGATATAGGAAGGATATTACTCCACAATATATCATCTCCTAGTATCTTTTTCAAGTCCCAACAAAAATCAAAGCTATTGGCATTGAAAGAACAGTATTTACTTGGTGGGTGCATCAAGGCTTTCAAGGATGAAGCTGTTGCACAGCCAGATGGAACACTGACACTGAAATGAATTCAGCTGGTAACAAAGCACAAGAGGAGACTCAAGGAACACCACCGCAGGTATATATCTGACAGGAGAAATGTTGGCACTGTCTGTAATGAAGTAGTTGACTCTCTTGTTGAGTTCTTGAATCCTTAGTATGGGATACTAGGGCATCAGTGCTCCTATGGATGACTAAACAAGAGCACAGAACCAAAGACACAGCTAAAGCAAGAGAGCATATGTAGTTTAAAGGAATTTTCTCAGAGGCAACATGGCTCATCTCACCCAGTCCCAGACGGTGATGATTTGACCACCTTTTAAAAAAGGAAATTTTGATGTAATAGGTATAGCATGAGTGGAGGTATATGGCACATGGCACAATTATGTAGTCTTCTTCTTTTCATTTGTACTGCTATCATTTCTTTTCATTTGTACTGGTGCAGTCCAAATCAGTCCAAGCAGAATCAGGCTGTTTATTCTAAAGTACCGAATCAGAGTCTGAGTTGAACTGCTATGTGCCACTGTTGTATACCTACATATACGGTTGATAGGTACATGAGTTAATAAATGTTTTTTTAATAGTCAAGCAGTTGGTCCCAATAATATCTGATTAGTATGAGGTTATGAAGATTGAAAGGAAACAGTAATCATCTCAATGTTCTATTTCTTTACCTTATTTTCTTACCTATTTCTTTTAAGAAACAACCTTGTTCCTTATTAAAGTCCATATTCCCAACTGCACAAAAGCTTAGTTTCCACTGCACAATTTTTTCCATCTGCACAAAATGTGTCCAGCTGCACATTAGAATAAACCCTGCAGCAACCGCTAGCACCTCTGGAAGGCACCAGGTTGTGGAAAGCTGACTTACCAATTTCATAGTGCAATAGACGAGCATCCAACTGTGGTAATCACCAAGATTCAAACTTCTCTATGAACTGGCTTGAACATGTACATGAAAGTGCTGCTGTTCTCTCCCTCACCCCCAACATTAATTACCACAACACAGTATGAAGCATGTTGATGCCTATTTCTATCTTAATATGGTATGCTTTGGGATAGCCTTTTATTCTGTTACATTTTTGTATTTTATTGTTTTAATAAATGTTGTTTTGTGAACCACCCAGAAAGCTTCAGTTATTGGGTGATACAGAAATGTAATAGATAAAAATAAAATAAAATAGTATCCTGAGATACACATCTGTTTTTCCAGGAAGTCTGAAAGATTCATCATTCAAATAATACTGCTTCCTATGTCAATAGTGTAAAGTGAACTGAATGCAGGGCACACAATATAAAATGGATGACAATGCTGTCTCAACACTCACAATTCAGTATTGTCTTTACACAAGCATGGCCCTTTAAGATAAAATATCAAATGGTTGTCAAAAGACTTTATTGATGTCTATTTTTTTACTACAAGAAACATTGATATATATTTGACATGTTTGGGTTAAAGGTATAGATGTGATAGAAGTTGAGGTGGTTTGTCTTTATATATCAATATTTAATGTTTAAAACTGTTTCCAAGCTGAATATCAGTACTTTGCAACATTTTAAAAAGCTAATAATACTTAGAAGGATTTAATGTGAGCATCCTCAAACTGACATACTGTGTCATTTCTAAATGTCAAGGATTTTATGCTCACTTCATGAAAACGGATCTCATCCTCAGGGACAGTATTTGTATGGCATACTTCTTAAGTCTTCTTAAAAATCAGTTTAATAACCTAGAGTGACCTTTGTTCTTCACATGCTGGACATCCAGTGCGCTTAAAGAATCAGTGTATTCTTTCTTTTTCTACCACCCTAAAAACTGGTTCACACATGCCAATTTTACATACATAGAGATAACATCCATCTAGGAAGTAAACCATGGACACCACTTATGGGTGGAAAAGGCACTAAGGTCTATTTTGCTGCAATTGCATGTGCCTGAAAGATACTATACTATATATTCAGAAAATGCCATGTCAAAAGGGACCCTTATTACCCACAAGTATAGAACTCATACCCTTTCGATCTGGCGCCAAAGGCATATACTTCCCAACCATCTGTGTGAGGTATATGCCTGCACCACACAGAAAGCATATTTTGGCACAATAATTGTCACCACTTCACATGTGGATCATACACTGCTGAATTTCGAGAGACAGATCAGGGATTCTGCTGGTGTACTGGCCAACCCGCTGTCCATCAGGACAGTTGTCCTGGGGGATTTCAATATTCATGTTGGGGTCCACTTGGGTTGGGTGGGGGACTAGCTTGGGACTTCATGGCTGCCATGACAACCATGAGACTGTTTCCCAACATCATTGGCCCAGCACATTCTGCAGGTCACACTCTGGACTTAGTGTTTTCTACTTGAGGAAGGGATGGTCTGCCTATGGTGATCCTTGCTCTTATAACCTCCAGATTGGATTACATTGAATGTGGGGCTGTCCTGGAAGATGACTCGGAAGGTTCATAGAGTGCAGAATGCAGTTGCCAGAATTTTAACTGGCAGAGCCAGATAGGATCACATTACAGCAATTCTTAAAGAGTTGCATTCACTGCCTATTCACTTCCAAGCCCATTCCAGGTGGTAGTGCTTACATTTTAAGGCCTAAATGGCCTGGGACCCGAATACCTAAAGGAACATATCTTGTTGTATCAACCTGCCCATGTACCCGATATGACTGCCCATATACCCTATACAGCCCCGGTCCAGTTTATCTCAAGGAGCGTCTCCAGCAACATCAAGTAGGCCGCTCAACAAGATCTGCCACGGACGGCCTTCTCCTTGTCCCACCAGACAGAGCAGCCAGGCTGGTGGGCACTAGGAAGAGGGCCTTTTCTGTGGCATCCCCCAAACTGTGGAACTCTCTCCACAGTGACCTCCGTCATGCCCCCTCCTTGATGAGCTTCCGCCATTTATTAAAAACATGGTTTTTCAGGCGGGAATATGGGATGGGCTAGGATTTTAAAATTTTTATATTGTATTTTATTCTGCTCTGTTTTATTTTATATTGTGGGGTGGGCTAGGATTTTAAAATTTCATACTGTTTTAAATGTATTTTATTCTGCTTGTTTTATTTCACATTGTACACTGCCCAGAGTAGCCAGGTTCCGGCTAGATGGGTGATCTAGAAGTACAATAAATAAATAAATAACTTAAGATCTTCAGAGGAGGCTCTTCTCCAAGTTCCTTTGCAAGGGCAGCTTGTATAGGTACTAGGCAGAGGGCTTCTCTGTAGTGGCACCCCAGATGTCCCTCTGTTGAAGCTTGACTGGTGCTCACACTGCTGTCATTTCAGTGCCAGGTTAAAACTTACTTATTTGCCCAGACAAGCCAGTGTTAAGTTTCCTCTCCTGTTTCTAATGTTTCCCATTTGTTTTAATATGATGTTATAATATGATGATAATAGCTGTTGCCCGCGGCTTTGCTCGCGTGGATTTTAGGATTTGGTATAATTGTTTTTAAAAGAAACATGATGGAATACCAGCTCCCCCGGGACTGCACAATGAAATCCCTGCTCCCCCCCGGGACTACACAATGAAATCCCAGGTCCCTCCTCAGGACTACGCAACAATGAAATCCCTGCCCCCCCCGGGACTACTGCAACAATCAAATCCCTGCTTCACCCCCACCCCCCGGGACTTCACAATGAAATCCCTGCTCCCCCCCCGGACCACACAATGTAATCCCAGCTCCCCCCCCGGGACTACACAACAGTGAAATTCCTGCTCCCCCCCAGCATTACACAACAATGAAATCCCTGCTTCCCCCCCCCCAGGACTACACAATTAAATCCCTGCTCCCCCCCCGGACTATGCAACAATGAAATCCCAGCTTGCCCCCCCCCCAGGACTACACAGCAATGAAATCCCTGCCCCCCCCGGGACTACGCAACAATCAAATCCCTGCTTCACCCCCACCCCCCGGGACTTCACAATGAAATCCCTGCTCTCCCCCCCGGACCACACAATGTAATCCCAGCTCCCCCCCCCGGGACTACACAACAGTGAAATTCCTGCTCCCCCCCAGCATTACACAACAATGAAATCCCTGCTTTCCCCCCCCCCCCAGGACTACACAATTAAATCCCTGCTCCCCCCCCCGGACTACGCAACAATGAAATCCCAGCTTGCCCCCCCCCCCAGGACTACACAGCAATGAAATCCCTATTCCCCTTCCCCCTCGGGACTACCCAACAATGTAATCCCAGTTTCCCCCCCCCCAGGACTACCCAACAATGAAATCCCACTCCCACCCCCACCCCACCCCGTGTAGGCCCCAGCTGCAGTGCATATGAACATTCTGTTTTGACGTTGAAGAGGTTTGCATATCCGCTCCTGATTGGGCCCCTGTGGCAACAGTTCATACAAACATTCTAAATGCCGTTGGAGTGATTTGCATAACCGCTCCTGAATGATCCCTGCGAACATTCCAAGTGATGCCATTGGCTATCATCTATTTTGGGCCGTAGAGGCGCAGTGATGGCTTTTTCGGAGATTTGAACCTGCCAGTCTTTGTCCTTGGGTGATGGAGAGTATGCATGCCAGGTTTCGGGTGGATCCGTCCAACTGTGTCGTCCAACTGTGCCTATGCGACGCACGCAAATGCCCATACACACAGACACACAGGATTTGGGATGCCCCACACACAACAGTCATTCTCTGACTGAAAGTGTAACGTTTAGGCTGGGTGCTGGCAGCAGAAAACTTTTCTGACAGAAATATATGATCTTAAAGAAAAATCGGGTTAATCCTGAGAGTCTACAGGTGATGAAGAGGTCCGTGCCAAGTTTGGGGTAGATCCGTCAAAACGTGATGGAGCCTATGCGACGACGCCCCACACACAACAGTCATTCAGTCAGTCAGTCATTTAAAAAGTTTCCCTCCCTTTTCACCCCCTCAGAGAACATTCTAAATGGCCTAGGGGAGATTTAAATACCCACGCCTATTGGCCCCTGCAGGAATTCATAGGAACATTCTAAGTGTCGTATGGGCTATTTGCATAACTGCTGCTATTGGCTCCTGCAGTAATTATGAGGTGAGGCCGATTTGCATAACTGTTCCCCTATTGTTTTGCCCATAGGAGATATGAGAGTGGGGTGATTCCCCCCCTTTTTTCACCCCCTTAGGGACAGAATTTCCAAAAATCCTTCCTTAGTAGGTGTCTACGTCATAAAAACAATGTTCCTTCAAAATTTCACATTCCTAGATTAAATGGTTTGAGCTGGGCGTTGATGAGTCAGTCAATCAAAAATCAGTCAGTCAGTCAGTCAGGACTTCTTTTATATATATAGATATGGCTGTACTGTATTGTGACATATTTTGGTTTTCTTAATGCCACTTGTGTACTGCCCTGATATCCTGTGATGAAGGGCAGGTTAAAATACTACTACTACTACTTATATATATATATATATATATATATATATATATAAAATACATGTCTACTTAATACAAAGGTATAGCCCTTTTTGAATATCTAAGTGGGTATTAGGTTACACATGGCTATATGTTTGTGTATTGATAAGTATATTTTGTAACTTACAATTGTCAGAGATGAGTGAAAGTGCCAAATTCCATGTTAAATGTTGACAGAAATGTACACAATGAAAGAGTAATGGGAGTCTAGGGGGTTGCAGTAATTTCATTGAACAAGCTGTTCCAATGTTGTAGGAAGTTAAATCTATTCTTAATTATTTTGGTGGTTTTTTTAATTAAGAAGTAAATAACCTTATTAAAAAGAATGCTTTCTCTTCTTGTCATGTTAGTTTGCTCTATGAGAGATAATTAGTGCAATCTATGGGTGAGTTATGGAGCTCATTTCATCAATGAGAGGAGGCAAGCTTTCTTTTATATGTAATATTTGATAGTTTTTGTCAGCAAAGAAATTAGCTTTTTATAGTTTACTGTATCCTTCATAGAGATCTGCTTTCTGCATTTCATTAAGGGAGAGTATAACTGATGCCATGATAAAGCCTAATAAAAGCAACTTATTTTAAGAAGTAAGCTGTCATCGATGTACTGCTAGTTCTATATGGAACTCTTTCAACTGGATGGATGGATGGATAAATATTCCATGCATGCCCATTTGGAAATATATGTGATTAAATAAGTAAATGTGTAAATAAGTGAGTAAATAAGTGTGATTAGGATCACAGTCTAAGGAAATGGACCATAGAATAGTGTGAAGACCATTCCCTAACTACAGAGCTTTTATTTTATTCCACTGTTTGGAATTGGCAGGCAGTCTGTATTATAGTAGCTGTGTCTTGTGTTGTCTTTAGAACATAAGAACATAAGAAGAGCCATGCTGGATCAGACCAAGGGTCCATCTAGTCCAGCATTCTGTTCACACAGTGGCCAACCAGCTGCCCAAGGGTTCCCACAAGCAGGAGAGCTGGAGTGCCTGATTTTAAAGGAGAATCTAAATATAGTGGTCATTAAGGAAACCTGGTGGAATGGAGAGAACCAGTGGGAAACAGTCAAGTCAGTCATATCCAGATATAAAGTTTATAGGAAGCACTGCGAAGGGTGTACTGGAGGAGGTGTTGCTCTGTACATCAAAGAGGGCGTAGTGTCGAGCAGACTTGAAAACCTAAAAGGGGAAGACTCTTCCACAGAAGCACAGGCAAAACAGACACACACATTCCCATCAAAAGTAGGTCTCCTTGAAAGTAATTCTTATTTATTTCAATACAGCAAATAAATGTGGTTCACTTAGCATCCCAGGATGAATTATAATTTTCAAAAGACACTTTGGTACTAAGCAGGGTTTCACCCTTATTTTTAGAGTAATTCTCTGTCCTTTGCCACTTGGTTTCAGATTTTTACAGCTCTATAATGTCTGGTGTGTGTGTGTGTGTGTGTGTGTAAAATATCTATACCTATGCCTATATCTATATAGTATTGGTATTACTTGGGTATTACTCAGTTGGAGTCTTACATATTCAGGTTCCTGCAGCTTTGATGGAGGTGTCGTGTCTTCTCATAAGGATTCCTTTGGCACCCCTAGTAGAATAGCACACGATGAAGCTGTCAAAATGGGATAGTAGCCTAGATTTTTAGCATCCTGCTAGATTTCAGCCTATCATGACTACTTCTGTGGAAAGTGCAATTATGTGCAGTTCAGGAACCACAGTGGGAATGTATTCCAAAATATGTGATTTTAGCTTTAACTCACCTTTTAATTTTATATGCCTGCTGTATTTATTCTGGGGTCTGAGGGCAATGAATCAGTCAATGACAAACTTATTGTCAATGCAGAAAATACATAAAGTGCTAACTACTAGGGATACGCATCAGATTCAGACAAAGCCTGAAACAGAATTGGCTCCCTTCAGCATATTTTTGATGTTTCTCAATGTGAAGTGGGCTTCCCTCCAAAGCCACCTGAACCAAAGCTGGGCCAGAATGAGTCTTCATTACTGATTCATGCTCAGAGACACAGACATCTAGTCTCCTTTCTAAATATTGTCTTCTGGTTTTGTTTCTCTAAAATGCTGATGTACTAGGGGGAGGGAGTGCAGTTGAGTGAGTGACAGGCCCACCTTCTAATTGTAGCTGCATGCTTTACCAGGGGCTCCAATCACTGCTTTATGGGAGGGCAAGGATGGGACTCTGAGATGGCCATTCTTCTAATGCCACCAGGCTTTGCTATGAAAAAAAGACTTACCGGTAAATTGGTTTTCAATTTGTCTGTCATTTTCAGAAGAATGGTCCACAAGGAATGTAAAGGTTGCTGTTGCACAAAACTCCCTGTACCTATTCACCCAAAAGTTGAATAAACCTCTCAGAGGGGTCAACTATCCCTGCAAATTTCATCCAATTCTTTCAGGAAATAAAAAAGGTTATCAGCAGTTCCCTTAAAAACAAACAAAGTATAAAGGCGCATAGCACAAAAACCACTGCACCTATTTTTCTGACATTTGGCAGATGTAATCTCCAAAGGGGCTACTACACCTGAAAGTTTCATCCACATCTGACAAACAGAAGAAATGTTATACCCATTTTTTATTTCCTATGATAGTCAATGTGAGGCACAAAACTTCAGATTTCTGAATCTCAACTTGGATTTGGCACCCAAGTTGATGCGGGTGGCCTTCAAATCAGTCCAAGCAGAATGAGGACTGTTTCCTAAAGTGCCGAATCAAAGTCTGAGTTGAATCTTGTGGCTGGTGTACAGCAGGCCTGGTGCAAGGTCTCTCGCCACCTGAGATGAGAGAGAAGATGCGCTGCCACATTATGCCCCCGCAATCCCCCCATCCTGTGCCCTTTACCTTTGCCGCTGCTGCGTCAGCTCTATGGAGCGCTGTGCGGCTGAAAGAAGCAGCTGCGGGGCTCTCATGGGAGTTTGTGCAGGTCTTGCAAGGCCTTGCAGTGCTGTCCTGGGAGTTCACGTGGGGCTCTTGTGGGAGTTTGCACAGGTCTCACGAGAGCTCCACGGTCACTTCTTCCAGCCGTGCATGAGAGGGAAGCAGAGAGCAGGCAGCTGTAATAGAGAGCCCTACCGGCCGCTCTCTCACTGCAGCAAATGCCATGACAGGAGAACAGCTAGCAGGGCTCTCTAGAGCACCCACCAGAGGCTGTGGCAGCAGTCCCTCCTGGCAGGGGAGCTGCTCCTCCCGCTCCACCATCTGATGCGGATGCGGGCGCTTCACCCTGCTTCATGGGTAGGCCAGCCCTGGTGTACACCTCTAATATTTCCTGTGGCTTTATCAGATAATTATCACTGTCTGTAATTTCTGCATTTCAATTCCTCCTGACTTCACTGCTTAGCTTACACACACACTCCTCAAACCTTGTGTATATATAATTGCAAGTTATTGGATAAGCATGTATCTGACAAAGTGGACTGTAGCCCGTGAAAGCTTGTGCCATAATAAATGTGTTCATCTTTAAAGTGCCACAAGATTCTCTGAAATAAAGAGAATCTGTCATTTCAGTAAGTGTCATGTACATTATCAAAGACATAATGCTATTAGCTATTGCTGGAATATATTATACAGTTCAGAAAGTTAGTTACTGCTGTTTCCATAGCTTCCTAGTCTCATAAATTCAAAATGGAGGAAGACGTATTAGATTTTCTAATTCATCCTCCAGACAAATCTTTTCTGTGGCTTGTTTCCTTACAACATTTTCTTGGATAGTTTTTATTTTATTTTATTTAGTCTGACATTTAAACCCCCAAGTGATACAGTTTCTGACTCTTTTTGATAAAAAGACTTTCACTGTCCTACAGTCCCACATGCCTCTCATTATTCCTCATTAATTTTTCACCTATCCTCGTTTGGTTCACAATATGGGCATTAAACATGTGAGTTCTTTACTTTCCTTAGGTTTTATTAACAAATAGTGGGATTCTCCAAGGTATAATATTTCAAATGGCAGTTAGAAGTATTAAAATGAAACAAATGTTTTAGTTTTGTACCCAGGTTTCTGATTTTGTGACCCCCTTTGTTATTGTCATGTTAAAAAGTTTCTGTTTCAAATTGTTGTGATCTCATTGTACTGGTTTTATCATAATGTTATTGTGCTTTTCTAGCGTGTACACTGGTAGAATGGTGGAATATATATCAATAAATTACAATGCATGCAAATTTACTTCTCTAAATCTATGTAATGCCTTCTCTAAATCTTTTCTGTGATGCCTGACGTTTCCTAAGTATATTTTTGGTTCCTCAGAACTACAACCATGCTTCATGCTCACACCAAGTATAGACATTCCAAGTGAACTGTGTGATCTGAGAAGTGAAAGGGGGGGAAAGTCTTTTAAACATGAATTACTTTGTTTACTGCTAATACTAAAGGCTCAAACTACATATCATATGAGCCATATTCAGGCATTCCTGTTGTGTGTTGTGTTCCTGAAGCACGTGAGGAGGGGGGCGTACTAGCCCTGACCCCGCCATTGTTGCTATCATCGCCCTCTACACATGGAGAATTTGTGAAGAGGAGAGTCCCCTCTATCTGTGGGGGCTCTCCACTGGATAATCCCCCCCACACCCATGAATGCCTTTTTTTTTTTTTTTAAGAATGGAAAAACCTCAGAGCTGTGATCCAGAGCCAAAAGTGTGGAGAGGAAAGGCTGCTTAACCCTTTTCCTTCCTACAGTTTGTCTGCTCAACAGCGCCCGGCAACCCGCCCGGCAACCATTTTGTCCAATGGAGGGAACTGGAACAAAGGTGGCAGGAAAGAAAGGCCTCAGAGGCTATTGTGCATGAGAAGAGAGAGAGAGAGAGAGAGAGAGCAAGCTGCCAGGAGAAAGAACTGCACGTGTGTCACGTTTGAACTTGAGCTTGCAATCAAGAGGTGGACCAGACTGCCAAAATAAGATTTGTTTCACTTCAAGTTTTAAATATGAACTCTGCATTAGAAGGTGTCTTCATTACATATGTATCATCCCGCTTCCCCCAGGCAACAAGCTTTCCCTGGCCTGGAGTATTCTTTACTAAATTCAATTCAGTCTTGGAAGATGGGTCCAAAAGGACAGATATTTCTGCCCCACTTCTCCCACTGCAGCCCTCTCCCCTTCCCCTCCCCATCACACACAAGCTGAAGGTCAGAGGACAATCCAAAACAGGAATCAAGGTTGCATGAAGGGCCGACTTGGAAGTGGAAAATCAGCAGCTTCTCCCCTATGAGCAGATGTACTGTCCACTCACACATGGGACTCTTTGGATCCCAGCTATTGTATAAAGCTAGTTATTCAAACTTTGAAAAATAAGGGCAGAAAGGTTAGTAGCTCTTAATGTAAAATATTCAATGCTGGCAAACAGGTGTAAACAAGAAATGGAGCATTTGATTTTTTGCACTGAGCACTTCCTCTGAAGCAACTGGTACACTGGGCAAGTTATTCAACCTAACCAACCCGCTGTCTAACCCAATAAGGCAGTTCTTACGATTTCATATTCTGAAATGGCTCCAAATCTTGGTAAAACCAAGCAGTTAATTAATGAACAGACCTGATTCTGCATATACCCACTGTGAAGATGGGACTTGTAGTAGCTGGGACTCGTAGGGAAGCCCTGTTAGATGTCCCTTCCCCCCCCCCATTGCTGTTTAGCTAATGGATTTTTACTTTAGTCTCTTTTGGAATGTACTGGGAGGGTGGTTGGGAGCACCTGGGAGATAAGGGTGAGCTGCAGAGCTGAGAAGCAAGGTCAGGTGTTAATTGGGATGAAGTCATGAGAAAGTGTCTGCAGCTGAGAAAGGGCGGGGGGCCCTCCTTCGACAGTCAGGAAGACAGGATTGGTGAACGCTGGGCGGGAAAATGGTCCCTGATGGCAATAAAGGAGCTAGGGGAAAAGGCTTCAGGGTTCTTCCTTTGGGGCTTGGATGCTGGGAAGTTCCATCTGGGCAGGTATGCCACTCTGACAGGTTAGCTAGGAAAAGCTAGGCCTGGTTTGACTTGCTTCGTTCTTGCAGACTTTTGGGGTTTGTTTTTATATCCTTTTAGAGTCCCTTTTTATTCCCATTCCCTTTTCCTCACAACAACTACCTCACCCCTTTTCCCTTACCTTCTTTTAGCCCTTTCTTATAAGGGATTATTTTACTTGTATTGGACAATTGGAGACCCTACACTGACTAACTTTTTGTTTTTACTTTTTAATAAAGTCTCCATCTTAAATTTGGTGTGTGTTCCTTGTCTAAAGGTTGGGCTGCTACACCGGTTTGGTGTATGGGACCTTGGGAGGCGGGTGCCAGTCCAGGGAATATTGGGGCTGTGGCCTACCCTGGAGGGCTGGTGTAAGATCAGTCTCCTTCACACCCACCACGATACAAAGTAATAAAAGAAGAGGAAGTAGAATAAAATTAAAGCTGCACTGAAACTTGTTTGACTGTTGTCTTTTACTTGCTATTGATTCTTCAGTCTTTCTCAGAACATTACTGGACATTTTCAGATAATTCATTTGTTGTTGTTGTTACTACAGGAATTTATTTTATTTTACTTTTTTGCGAATTACTTGGGAAGATAGGCGAACAAATGTCAGTATACTGGAAGAAGCAAAGACTACTAGCGTTGAAAAAATGATCCTTCGACGCCAACTTCAGTGGACCGGTCATGTTGTTCGAATGCCTGACTGCCGTCTCCCAAAGCAGTTACTTTATTCCCAACTCAAGGATGGAAAGCGGAATATCAGTGGTCAATATAAGAGGTTTAAAGATGTTCTTAAGGCTAATCTAAAAAACATGCAATATAAACATCGAAAACTGGGAAGCTCTGGCCCATGAACGATCTAACTGGAGGTTGGCCTTTCACAAAGGTTCTATGGACTTTGAAGAAGCCCGAGTGCAAGGTGAAAGGGAGAAACGTGCTAAGCGAAAAGCACGTCAAACGAATCCTTTACTACAGGACCATCTTCCATCTGGTAACCTGTGTCCTCACTGTGGGAAACTGTGTGGATCTAGAATTGGCCTCCACAGTCACTTACGGACCCATCGCTAGAGTCTACACAATTTTTCTTTAGAATTTCCTCCTTTTAAAATTTCCTTTTTGTAAATTTTTTATCCTGGAAGACAATCTTATTCGGTCACGAGTGATCACCTGATGATGATGATGACTACAGGAAACTCAAGCCCTGCAGTTCCCATGGTAGTCGTGACTTAGTGTTTATAGCACATGTGCAGATTTTTTTTTTTGTAATGACCAGGTAACAAATATCACACACACACACACACACACACTTTTAAAAATAACTTGGAGGCCAGGGTCCATAGGTGCTAGAGCAGTGTTCTCCAACCTTGGGTCCCCAGATGTTTTTGGCCTACAACTCCCAGCATGCCCCAGCCTAGAACATCATAGCATCATTTTCTGGAACTAACACTATGATGCTAGAACATCATAGCATCATTTTCTGGAACTTACACTCCCTCACTCCATAGTAAAAATATTCCGATTTAGATCAAATACTTGGCAAAAGTTCCCAGCTTATATAGATACACAGAAGAGCACTGGGTTACTTAACTGAACATAGAGTAACCAGACCACAAGCCTGTATTAATGGCACATTTCACTACCCACTGTAACACACATCAAAACTGCTGAGCAACCAAATTAGAAAACTTGAACTATAACTCAGAAAGTTCAGCCTTACTGCCTGATGGAATCTGAATGTCTTATTGTCGTCAAAAAATCAGAAGAATCAATGTATGCTCAGCATTTTCTTAAAACTGAATCTACTTCATATGTCAAAATAGAGGTGTATCTGTGTTGAACAATATAAAATCAGAAGTCACGTTCAGGCATTTTGGCTTTAATATTTACTAAGTTTTGGGGAAAAGTACAATAGTATTCCTACAACTTTCTGAACTAATTAAATAGCACATCTACCATCTATACTCCATCACCTAGACTCCTATAGGGCTTGCTTGACAAGGTTTTCAAGAAGTCTACCAAAGGGAAGACAGCTTCACTTTTTGATCATCTCTGACTAAAAACAGGTTTTGAGGGAAGATGACAGATAGGAGAAGATCGAGATCTTAGTCCTGGGTTTTGAATTGAAAAAGAGAAAAACTTTGACAGGACCAAGACAGAAGAAGAATAGAATAAGTATTAACTTTTGTCATCTTATTCATATTTCTTCTTTAGCCCCAGCCAGACAATCATAAGTAGATATAGCTGCTATAATGGCCATTATATTATAGCACAACAGGAATGGAAAATGTAAGTGGGAAAATGAATCCTGGAACAAATTATGCTATGCTGAGAAATCGACTAGAACCTTACAACAAATCCCCTTCATTATTGTTATTAGCAGCAGGTATACCATCCATGTCCAGCCCCCAAAGCAGATACAGTTGGAAAATCAAAAGCAAGAAAAGGCTTGTCAAACCAATAGTAGAAGAAGGACTTCCAGAATTAAATCCAGTGAAGATGGTTAAATGATGAAGTCACGTCAGATCATGAAGACTTGAATGTATCTTGTATTATAAGAATTTGCATCTGAAAGATTTCTAATTTCCAAGTTATACTTGGGTCTCTCCCTTCCCTGCCCCATCCCGCAGCAAAATAAAAAATTAATAATATATTAATATTATTAAGAGCCCTTGGGAAATAATAATTTTTATCCTCTGAACTCACTTATGTGTTTGCTTGCAAATGATCCCATAGAATTAGAGACTTGTGAACTCTCATTTGCCTTTCATTTCCTGCCCTTGTTAGATGATGGTAGATTGACGTTTACATAAAAGATGCAGATGATATCAGAAGCAACTTATCAGCCCACACATTACTATAACATTGTGCCAAATATGAAGTTATGGGGTTTCTCAAGCATATGTATTTTAAATCTGTGTGCTTGAATCTAGTATTCCAAAAGGGAAAAGGTAACATCAAGGCCTCAGTGCATATGGAATTGTCCCACAATCCACCAAACATTGGTGCTGGGCAGAGCCTACACTTAGTATCCTACAATGGAATTTTGCAGCATAGTAATGCTCACATGTGAGATTTACAACCAATTAGCTAAAAATAAATAAATAAATGATTCTATGGAGCAGAAAACCCACTGAGAAAGTGAATAGGATTTACTTTATTTCTTAAATATTTGCATGACAGAGAATGATGTATAACTGCTATGTGCCATGTGTGGCGGAGTGACAGGCAGAAGCCCAGGGAAGGGCCAAGCTGAACATTCCAGAGGCTCTGATTGGCTGAGGCCCAGAGCATAGAATCCCAGGGAGTTTACAGTTAAGGGAGTTGGTTGTCAGTTGAGGAAGAGAGTGGGTTGGAGTGAGAGAGGGAGTGGAAGGTTAGTAGAGTAGGCAGGGAAAGGTGGTACTGAAGAGAAGAGTTCAGACAGGAAATCTAGTACTAAGTTGTGAGAAAGCAAACGTGAAGGTGTTCGTATAGAACAATTCACAGGAGTCTCCACTTAGGGAGTGAAGGACCTTCTGTCTGAGGAAGAAGGAGAAACTCTGGACTAGTGTGAGGGACAGTTAAGTTCCCTAGTCTGATACTAACTTTCAAGTAACCAAGCCAAATTGATACAAAGAGCACTGTATAACATCTGCCTGCCTTTAACCTGAATCTAAGCAAAGAACAAGTTTGAATGTAACTGTTGAAAATTCCAAGTTATCTGTTCCTTAGTTGAATATCAACTAAGTTTAGAGACTTTGTTAGAACGATAAATCTAACGACTCTAAATATCAGTTTAGAGACTTTGTTAGAACGATAAATCAACCTTTTTATTCAAAGTTCTAATTCTCCAGAGTCTGACTGGTGACAGGAAAGTAAGAAGTGAATTAACGGAGGGGCACCCTGCTTCAAGTAATCAAATAAAACAAACTGCTCTTAATGAAAACAAACGTGGGTGAACAGCTACATATAAGACCTAAAACATATACGGTAATCGGCTAACGCAACTTAAGAAAACAGCTTAAAGTCTGAAGTGACCAATACAAGGTGGCACTTGGTGAGAGCGAAGTACACGTTGAGGGTGTGGGCTTTGGAGCGAGGGGGCCCGTCCGCTACACCATGTATGCCTCAATAACAAGCATTCATTCTCTGTAGAAGCGTGGGATGAGATCTGATGTTGTGAGAGTGGACTTCCACTCACACAACAATGGGATTTCCAACCCTTTCCTCCTTTGTGCTCCCTCACAATCTGCTTCAGAGGGTTAAGCATTTTGAGAAGATTTTGGAGTGATGTGGGAGGAGGCTACAGGGGGTGGGGAAATTGTCCCCACCTCATTCCATTGATGGAAGCTGTTCCATTGATGGGAGAGGCTAGTTGGATACAACCCATAGTCAGGTAATTCTCAGAGGTGAGACAAGGGCTCTGTTACTAAGAGCACATTGGAAGTTCGATCTGCTGAGGCCTTTTTAGCCACTCTTTCCCCATTCTTTCTTCTAGCTCCTATTGCAACCTTCTATAAACTTTTTTTTAAAATGCTGATGAAGTATGAGTAAAGACTCATGCACATGCAAGTGCATATGGTAGGGTTACATAGGAATGACAAACATATGGGTGGCACCTGAAATAATAATGTGGCAGGATCTGAGCCCACAGAAAGTCCTGGATATCAGACAGGGACTTCTGCTGTGCAGAACTTCTCAGCTTTGGCCAAAACAGAGATTGCAGGAAGTCTTCTAGCGCTATTAGTCCAGAATGGATCATTTCTTGCACAGTACAAATGTATTTTCAGCATAATGTGGAAATGCTGGGGAACTGTTAGCATATAGCTTCCAAAATATACTGATCTGTTAATTTCAAGCATCAAGATGATCTCAACTCATTTTGTAAAAGAACGTGAAATACAGAGATGGCAACCAAAGAATGCACCATTACAATATCCCATTTTTTAAAATTCACGCTGCAGGTGGGAAGAGGAAAAACACATTCCATGTGTAAATATTTATGTTGTGATTATGGGGATGGCTTCATAGCAGGCACAGTTGTGCTCTCACTTTATAGCCTGTGCTAAATCTCAACTGTACACATTGCGACCAAATTTGGAGACAGCATTAACCATAAGAACTAAAATTTACTATGTCCTGACTCCAAATGATAGGAAGCTTCCCAGAGATTGATTATTTGAATGTGCTTTCAATGAAGTTACTTCCAGGAACATTCTGTAGTGTAAATACTAAATGTTTTCAGACATTAGCTGCTTCATTAAAACACAAAAACTAAACAAAAAATATCCATCTCACTTGGATCTGCTGTTTGTCCTGAAGTGGTACCAGAACTATCTTCTCAAGCCTGTTTACTTCCCAATATTGGCCTATTTTCCAACTTTTTATTCTTTTAATTTTAATATATAATCAAGATTAGAAAATCATATTCCCACAGAGAGGAGCATAATCTAAAATTGGCACAGCTAGTGTTTGCTGGGAATGTAAGAAGAGAGAGAAATGCCTCATTTGCTTTTAAAATTGATACATTGAATATAGCACATGTAGGGAAGAATTAAGTAACTGTAGCAAAATGTTTTTTTCAACTGCTTCTCTCTGTTGGAAATCCCACTATCAGACTTAAAAAAACAAAGATAATGAGAAAGGCCTGTAAGCTGCAAAAAGGCACTGTCGATCTTTAATCATTTCAATCCTACTTTAATGTGAAATATTATAAAGTGGAACAGTCTTCCTTATCCCAACTCCATACTCAAATATATTCTTTTGCAATTCTAATCTATTATTATTATTTTTGTTAGAGATCACTTTACAAGTCTCTGTCGCCCACAGTGGAATCTGAATTACAACAAACACAATGCTGCATCACTTTGAAGATGAAAGTGAATCTAAATGTTGCCAGCAGCACAATGCAAAAGAGTAGGAGGTAAGACATGGGGCACATGCTGGTGCCTGACAATAGAATGCATATGAGATCTCAGATTCAGGACACTGACAAGAAGATAACTACAGTGATAGAGGAGTTGAGGTCACAACTTAGGTGGTAAAGATGCTGCTGCAAACCTACCAGGGAGCCCCAGCAGCTATACTGATTAAATACAATTTCCACATTACTCCCCGCCACCGCCATTACATCTTTTAAGATATAGTAGATCTGGATTAATACACATTTTGCCGTAATAGTACACATCGTTTATAAGTATGACTAGGCTTCTCAGCTGACCAGAATCCTGCCCAATGTTTCTGATAACTTACAGCACAATATGTGAAACTGTCAGCCATGAGAAAAACATGTTATATATTAGTGCTGTGGCCATTTTTGTGAGGTTCACTTTTTTTATACAAAATTTCCCATTTCAGGGGTGATATAGTCTACAAACTAAACCCGACCTTCCACTCTTTCACACATCTTTTTTCTAATCTCTTCTTGTCTGCCTCAGCACCATTCTCCGTTCTTGAAGTAGCATCTTCCAGGCACTATAGATCATATAGTGAACATTATGACATGATAGAACCCCATAGGAAATCAGATTTGGTTATGTGATGAAATCAATCAAAGTCTCCATTGCCTCTCTCTGAATGGGGAAAAGAGGAACATAACCGCATTGGCCAGGAAACCAGGCTAACTCTCCTTATCATGCTTCGTCATGATGGCTGTTTCTTTGCCTGCCAGTTCTGCCCAAAGGCACATTAGGTCTACTTACAAATAGTTATGCACAATTAGTTGGAGCAGAATGTGGGTGGGGATATGCATTCAGATGCTTATTATGATTATTTTCATTTATATATTGCCCAATAGCCGAAGCTCTCTGGGCGGTTTAGAACAATTCACAAAAACACTGGCTTCCCTGTGGCCCTGCTTCCCCTCTCATCTCCTGGTGGGTGGGCAGGTAGTCCAAATGGAGAAAGCCCTGATGTTCTGTTTGCCTGCTCCTGCCTCCTTTGCTGATGCTTCTTTCCCACATGGCCACTGATGTCAGCCCTGTGTGGGGGGCAGTCCAACTGGAGCAGGCCCTGATGTTCCCTCTGCCTGCTCCTGCCTCCTTCACTCCTTCTTCTTCCCCACAGGGCCATTGATGTCAGTTAGCCCGGGGGGGGGGGGGTAGTCCAACTGGAGCAGGCCCTGATGTTGCCTGGATGTATATACCATTGAAAATGTGTGAATGGACAACTTCTACATTTGGATGTGCATCTGGATGTCAGCGATCCATACTGTATTATTTTCAGTGGTATATGCATTAATTAAATAACATAGGGAGAGCCATGCAGTATCAGACCAAGGCCTATCTAGTCCAACATTCTGTTACTACACTGACAAACCAGTTGCCTATGGAAAGCCTACAAGCAGGATGTGAGCATAACAGTAGCATTCTCCCAGTCATGTTTTTCAGGAAGTGGTGTTTAGGGGCATACTGCTGGAGGTCATATACAGTCATCATGACTAGTAGCCATTGATAACATTATTGTCCATGAATTTGTCAAACAGCCTTTTAAAGTTGGTGATAAGAACATAGAAACAGTTACATTCTGCCCTGAAAATATCTGTCATTGGGATATGAAGATGAAAAATAAAATAATAGTCAGTTATGTTCAACTGTATTGGGGTGTGGGAGCAATATTCCCCAAGCACCACCTTCTGGAGCTGGCCAGGCCATCCAAGTAGGAGCAGAACCACTGCAATGCAGTGCCCCCCACCCCCAACTCAGACAGCCACCCCAGAAGGATAACATGGTTGATGGTATCGAAAGCCACCGAGAGATCCAGGAGTATCAACAGGGTAGCACTCCCTCTGTCTCTCTCCCGACATAGGTCATCATACAGGGTGACCAAAGCTGTTTCTGTGTCAAAACCAGGCCTAAACCCCGACTGAAATGGATCCAGATAATCAGTCTCATCCAAGAGCGCCTGGAGCTGGTTGGCCACCACTTGCTCAAGGACCTTGCCCAGGAAAGGAACATTCATCACCGGCCTTGTTAAGAAGTTGTTAAGATCTTCCAGGTCCAGAGAGGGTTTCTTCAGGAGTGGTCTCACCACCGCCTGTTTCAGGTGGCATGGGACCACTCCCTCTCGCAAGGAGGCATTGATCACCTCTCTGGCCCAGCCGGCTGTTCCCTCCCTGCTAGTTTTTATAAGCCAAGAGGGGCAAGGATCCAGTACGGATGTGGTTGCATGAACCCATCCAAGCACCTTGTCAACATCCTCGAGCTGTACCAACTGAAACTCATCCAAAATAATTAGACCAGGCTGTGCTCTGGGTACCTCTCCTGATTCCACTGCTATAACATTGGAGTCTAAGTCCCTGCAGATGCAAGAGATTTTTTCCTGGAAGTGCCTAACAAATATATTGCAGCGGGCATCAGAGGGGTCAATGATGTCCCTGGGGCCAGCATATAACAGGCCCCGGATGACCCTAAAGAGCTCTGCTGGGCGGCAAAGAGATGATTGGATAGGGGCAGTGAGATGTTGTCTCTTTGCCATCCTCACTGCCTCTAGATAAACCTGGTTTATAGGCACGTACCAGGACTCGATTGCATCCACTAGGAGTTTTCCTCCACCTGCACTCAAGCCGTCTCCTGTTTTGTTTCATCACTCTCAGCTCTGGGGTATACCATGGAGCCGTACAAGCTCTACTATAGAGAGGGCGCTCAGGAGCGATCATGTTGACTGCCTGGGCCATCTCTCTATTCCAGAGATCGACCAGGAATTCAACAGGACCGCCAGCCATATCAGCTGGAAACCCGCCAAGGGGCCTCTGGAAACCCTCCGGATCCATCGGTCTCCGGGGGCGGACCATCTTACAATCCCTGCCACCAAGGGCACTGAGCAAACAAATAGCAATGTTAGGGGGGTGGCCCTTGCCCTTGTGTCACCCCCGAAGTGGCTCCCCCCAAAGCGGCAACCCCCTTTGGTGTTGTCCCCTTCGGGGCCGTCGCTGCCCCGCTCTGGGCTGGCAGATAAAGGCTGCGGAGCATCAAGCAAGCCCAGGTGGCAGGCGTCCTAATCAGGCAGGCCTGGAGGAGTCTCCCTCCTCCTGCTGGCAGTGGAGCTTCTCCCAGGAAAGGAACCCCAATCCAGCCAGCAGCAGCAGCAGCCAAGGCAGAAGGCTGATGAGGTGGTAAGGCAGCTGGCAGGATGGTAGGAAGGCTGGCAGAATGGGAAAAGGCAGCCCAGGTCTTCTCATCTTCCTCTCCTGAGAGTGACCATGTCCAGGTGCTGGTGTGGGCCGCTGCAGACTTCAGTTGCATACACTTTCACAAGAAGAGTGCAAAATAATCACCAAAAAGGGGTCACATTCTCCAAATGCACACTCTGTTTTGGCTCAAAGCTATTATATATACAGCACTTTCAAAACACATATCTATTTTACAGGGGAAAGAATTAAGTTAGAAAGAAACAACATCACAATTTTAATTAAAAACAAACCAGCATTTCATTTTTACTTTTTCTTATTAACAGTATTTATATGCTGGTTTTAAAGTTATATGCTTTCAGAGTCAAGGTATAGGTATAATGAACATTTAAAAATATATTTAGGCAAGTTAATAAAAGATGTACAATAGATTCTTTTGAAAATACATGTGCACAATTTCAGTCCATGTGGTCTTTTGTAATACTAAAGATACCTATTGCTTCTGGAAATTGTCCCATAAATTTAGAAAACTGCCCTCTAAATTATAACACAATTTCTTTTTTTAAGCAGGAAGTTAATATTTGGGTAACTTGTGTTAAGCATGAATGCAGAACAGTTCATTTGTTTCTTACAATTATTTGTAACAAATACCTTAAAACCCTCATTTTCAAGACAAATTAAATAAAGCAACTGATCAAGACCACATTTAGAGGTTTCATTTTACAAAAGACTTTTTATTGGCTCTTGATGTGAAAAAAGAAGCAGGTGGCATTGGGAGCAACTAGAAAGCACCGCATAATTGTACAGCAGTAGTGACAAATGACACACAGTGTAGAGCTCTGTGCCGGCACAACCTTCCCAATCTTATTCATAACTTGGAAACAGCTGTGCATGCATGGAGAAAGACCAGTGCATGTGTAGAATGTTCTCTCTTACAGACAAGAGTGTGACATTCCTCTATCAATAGGACAAAGGGGCAGTCTTGTTGCTGTTCCTTTACCTTCATTGGCTGTGCCCCCTAAGACAGTGTCTTATTGGTTCAGCTCACAGCTACTCAAAGTTAAGGAAGAAAAATAATACCCTCTCAGTTAAAACGGTGTGCCCCTCCACTCAGCTCTGACTGATACTCAAAACAAATTCCTGAGCATTCACTTCTTTAATTCTAAGTGTATGTCTTCTACCCCTGGCACCAGTTGGTGGATCACAAGACTCTAGTAATAGTAGATCCTACAGGCCTGAGGTCTGTCCACCTCTGTTCTAGACCACATTAACTGAATTTGTGGAGAGCAGAGTGGGATTACAGCACCCAAAGAAAATAACGGTTAAATTTTAAGAAAGACCACTGCCTTTGTACTACCATTGGCAAGCCACTCCTCAAAACCTTTGCCCAGTTTTGTGGCCCTCACCTCTAAAACAATTTCATGCCCTTTCTACCCAACCCGAAATTTGAAGCTGAAAGTTTTCAATCGAGTTTAGTTTAGTTTATTTATATATCTTTTTCCAAAGTGGGCTGTGTCCAGAGAGGCTCTCAATAAACATTAACTTATCAAAATACATCACATGGGGGGGGGGGAGAAAGCATTTTATAAAACATATCAATAAATGTAAATAGGAAAAATTCGGTAAACATCGGACAAATTAAAGATTACAATGAAATCATCTATGCCTGATAAATAACAAGTATAGAGCAAAATAAAAATTAACAGGCCAACCCCACCTCAATAACCCTAACTTTTACTGCTAGTGCACGTCTTGCTTCACTCCAATGGCCACAGAAGCCCGGCTTAAATTCAGTTCAGAGGGGGTGGGAGCTTCTCACCAGGCTATATGAGTACTTATGTGTTTACATACCACTGCTAGAAAGTATTGGTTCTTTCCGTTTTTTCCTTCCAACAGAAGGATTTCGTAGAATGCCATCCAGGATACCACATGCTTCCACACTTTTATAATCTTTCATCCCTTTAGCACTGCAGCATCACTGTTGGCCACAAATGAGCAGCCTATGTGGTAGTTACTGGGTTTAATGAACTTTGGCAGCCATTCCTTAATGTTTGTACTGAGGGCTCTGCAGCTCTCTAGATACTGAATCAGGTCAGTAAAGAGGCTCTCAGTTGCTCTCAGGAGTGACTAACTAGCCACATCTCTCTTCTTTCTCTTGCGAGTGTAGAGCTGCCTCTGAAATAACTTTAGCAGTAGTCCACGGCTAAGAGCACATGACAACTTGATTGATTTGTACCTTGCCTTTCTACCAGAAATGGCACTCAAAGTGGCTAGAATCTTATATGTGGTGTAGTACCTATGAGCACAGATCATGTAGCCTCTTAGTACATGGTCATAAGAATGCTGCTTTAAGACATACATTTTTCTTCTTTGAGATCTAGTGTGTGTGCGTGTGTGTGTGTGTGTGTGTGTGTGACCATTAACTAGTGTAAAAATTCCAAAAGGATCCACAAAAGCTTATGCCATAATAAATATGATAGTTTTTAAAGTGCCACAAGGCTCTTTGTTGTTCTAGTTTAATAAAGACCCAGTTGAGGTCAACAAATATAAAAGAATTTACTAAAAAACCAAACCTTGATAATATTAACCCATGTAAACAATGCACACAGCAGCATATTTTGCATAGATTTATGATCAGGTTTAACATTCTATTAATTTTGACCAGCTTTTATAGCTAGCCATTATTTGTGGTTGTCTCCAATCCCACCCCATTATTCTTTTCCCACAGTGGCCAAACAGATGCCTGTGGGAAGCCCACAAGCAGAACATGAGTGCAATATCTCCCTCCCCTGTTCATGTTCCCTAGCACCTGGTATTAATGATTGAGGCAGGGGGCAGTCATCAGAAAGAAATTTATACTTGCTGGCTGTGACATGGAATTGAATTTGTGGAACCCTGACCCAGAATTTTTTTTAAAAAATTGATCCAGATTTTTTTAACAACAACAACAACAACAACAACAACAACAACAACCAGGCATATTGGATTTCACTTTAGATATATCCCAAATTTGAATGTTGCAAAAATGGGTGCGTGGGTAGTGATTCTTTTCGTAACACAAGCACTCCAGATCTTGGGGGGGAAATGACACAAATAAGAACATGTCTCCTTGATATTGTGACTGGCAATCTGTTGAACATTTTTTTGAAGAGGATTGAACTTGTTTCCATCAATACATAATTTTATAGGAGGGATGGGGGAAGCAGTGCTCTGACAGCCTGGAGAATGACATTGAGTAACCTAATCAGATCATGTAAATGACAATATTATCCTCAGATAATGAAGCATCAGGCTCTGCAGCAGTAACATAGACAAGGACAGGATAGCAGCATTTTAGATACTGTCTGGCAGTTTTGGGTGTTTTGACTTATTATTTTTGGACCCTAAAGCAGTGAATGAAATGAAAAGAACCAAGTCAAAAAAATCCTACTTTATTATTGACGTAAATGATGCTGTGACAATATTGATATATTTTGCTTGTAATAGATGTAGAAAATTGTCATAAACCTATGCTGGAAAGCTGAACGCAAGATATCTGCACCTGCCAAGAAGGCATTGATTGCTGAAATTTAGAATGATTCAGTAAGTAGGTTATGGATTCTTTCTGGCTTGAACTCATTACTTGGTGACCTCATGTTGCATTACTTAAAAATCTGTAGGATCTTTTATTGTTTTTCTTTACTTCCAATACTCATAGTTTTAATTTATTATTTTATTTTATTACATTTGTTAATTGCCCATCTGGCCGGCCACCCGGCCACCCTGGGCAATGTACAATTAAAACAATACAATAAAACATGACAATTAAAACAGTATAAAAAATTCTTTTAAAATCCTAACCCACCCCATATTCCCGCCTGAAATACCATGTTTTTAAACATTATTTTGATTCCTAATTAAATTACAGCAATTTAAAATTTCCTAAAATAAAGTCCTTATATGACATCCTTCTAAATCATGAATTATGAATATTTGTTAGTTATTGCAAGACTTTGTTTTGATTTTCTATCCTGTGTCTTGGTTGTTTATTCTCTCTCAGAGGTGCAGTCACACACTGCTTTTCAGGCATGTGATTATGACCCCAGGAGTATCTGTATCTCCAGCTAACTTGCTTGTTGTTCTACACACTGGCAGTTATTAGAAACAATAAAATGGGCTTTTATTCTCACAGTACTTACTTATATCAACAACACAAATCCATTTACTTAAAAAAGAGATTGATAATATTGGTTGATAATAGAATAAAATGAGCAGGACCTGCAACAAAATGTAGTGTATTCCCCACTCTCTAAAACAGTGTTCTCCAACCTTGGGTCCCCAGATGTTTTTGGCCTACAACTCCCAGCATGCCCCAGCCAGCCATGCTGGCTGGGGCATGCTGGGAGTTGTAGGCCAAAAACATCTGGGGACCCAAGGTTGGAGAACACTGCTCTAAAAGGAGTGCTCCCCTTCAGAGCTCAAAACAGCCTATAACAGCTGACTTTCAGGAATGCCTGGTGTGTGTGTGTGTGTGTGTGTGTGGTGTTGTTTCAGAACAGGGAAAAGGACACTTTTCCCCCTTCAACCCCCCCCCCATGTCTTTCCCAGCTGTGTGATATAGCACTAGAAGATTCAGGTTTGGGCTGGCTGCCAGACTTGAACATAGAGAGTAGGAAAGGGAAAAGGGGTCCTTTTTTTCTTTTTCTTCTTTCTGAAACATCCCTGTGCACAGGAAGGGCAACTTTTTCCAACCTTGTGGCAGGCAAGCAACCCCCCCTCTCAATAGCTCCACCTCCAGAATACTTACATAAGCAAGCTGTTGGAGGCTTAAGAAAGCCAAATCCCTCTTCTCTCCCCCTTCAATTTCCTTCCCCCCTTCCCCTCTCACACTTCAACATACCATATGTCCCAGAAACTCACAGGTTCATGTTAGATAGAGTTTGGATCTCCTTTTAATTTACAAACTTACATAATTCTCCATACACGTATGAAGAAACTACAACCTTTTTGGGGGGATGGCCCATTTCACTAGATCACCTGATGACTTGATTGCTATTAGAGGAAATAGCCATAAAAATGCATTGCTCCCCCCCTACCCCAATAGGATTGTTAAACCTTACTGGGAATCCTGTCCCCCTCCGCACACCCTGAAATATCTTAATTCTTCTCTCTTACTGAAACTTGCAATGGTACCTCATTCTCTCTTTTAGGACATTAGTAAAGATTGGTAAGAAAACAAATCCCTTTCCTACACAGGGACACTTTCCTCCAGTACTGTGTAACAGTCATCATAAGGCAAATGTTTAATGCTAAATATTACTATTATCACTTTTGACACAACACTTTACAGACATCACTTGAGCAGCATGCACTGATCAGTACTGGACATGGTTAATATGAAATAAAAATAATTTTCTGTGTCTACACACATGCACACACATTTCTAAATATGTGTTTCCATGATTGTGCAGAAATATATGGCTATATAAATATTTGTGCATGATTGACGTTAAATATTCCCCTAATTATTTTAATTGCATGAACATACCACGGATTATTTAATGTGTTCACAGCAAAAACTATCAGCATCTGTTGTTAGACCTGAAAAGGAAACAGCATCTTATGAAAGTGCCATAATTAACTACTTATATAGTTACTATGGAAACAAAATGGACTCACACATGTACCACAGCTGTGTGTGATTGCATAGCTGTTATTTTCATTGTGCATATGGCTAATTTTAAAAAGATTATCCTTCAAATATGACATCATTTTGCTGGATTTCTCACCCAAATAATGTTTTAGTACATTATGGGCTGCTGTTGCAAAGATTTCCCATGCAGTCAGATAGGTGAATTTTAAATTTTATGGCCTGGCCACATTACACACAAATATTTTCTAGTAGGAGATCACACAATAGGAGACTTGGACCTTATATTTCACTAACATAATAAATATGCTAGCAACATATTGCTAGGGGCTGACCCTCATAAGGCTACAGACCCAAAGCACACATTACTTCCCCCTACCTTTTTTGCTCTATAGTCAGTGCAGAGTCCCCAATATCGATCAGACCCTAGCATGGGGGTAAGGGGGTTTAACCCTCCCCACCTCTGCTGTGGTCCCAATCTGGAGCAATGGTCATATGTGGCACGTGGTCTGCAAGATGCCCACCCCTGTTTTAAAACAAATGTATCACTATTAGGCAATATAAATTGGAAGTACAGGGAGCGGGGTGATCATACCCACTGCCCCCAAGCTAGGGCTCTGATCTTAATTGGAGCCCTTGCACTAGAAGTTCATTTATTTTACCGATGTACTCTAGAACTAAAAAAAAAAGAAAAAAAGGCATCGTTTAAAATAATACGCACTTTGGCCCTCAGTTATCTGTGTAATACGATGAGAGACCAAGCCTTGGGCATACCCTCCTCTACCATTTCAAGAACATTAAATATGAACTGCTTACACACACATTGTTACGTAAGTAGGTCCAGCTCATCTGATTCACCTACAAAAAAGGAGAGGACAGATTGTATGAGCTGGGAAGATTCATGGAAGCACAAGCCCTGTTCACAGTAAAAGTTTTATGTACACTGTCGGAAGTGTGCATAAGTCCAATACACACTCCTTTGGCTTGCCATGCATACAACTTTCTGTAGGGGCTGAGTGAGTCTGAACCAACTATTATCTGTCACACGGAATTTAACAGCAGGTTTCTAGAACTCACTGTTGCAGAGAAAATCTTTAAAAACAGTGGGAAGGAAATATGGCTTTGGTTCGCTACATTGAACCTAGTCCCTCCCCCCAGACAGAATTTACATTTCTAATTTTGTTGGTATAGCACATCACACTACCGTATTGTGAAGCTTTATTTTTCAGTTTATAATTCCAAGAAAATATAAACCAGCATTTACATTCAATGCTATGGTGAACCCGACGGCATACTACGAACCTGAAAAGCATCCTTCTTCATTCAAATAGGAAGAAGACTAAGTAAAGTTAGCATCTAAATATAACAGTGTGGCGTAGTGGTAAGAGTGTTGGACTGGGACTCGGGAAATCCGGGTTCTAGTCTCCGCTCAGCCATGAAACTCACTGGGTGACTTTGGGCCAGTCACTGACTCGTCAGCCTAACCTACCTCACAGGGTTGTTGTGAGGATAAAATGGAGAGGAGGAGGAAGATTATGTAAGCCACCTTGGGTTCCTTTCAGGAAAAAATGTGGGGTATAAATATAATAAATAAAAAATAAAAAATAAATAACAAAGTACCATACTGGGTAAAGTGAGAAAATTATGAATCTGATATATGACAAATATTAAATCCTAGAGTTTCCAAGTACAGAAACCAAAGTCTAGCCAAAAAGGATCTTATCTAAGTGTATTATTGAATGTAATATATCCTAATGGATATGTAGGTTTCCCATTGTATTTTAATGGTATTATATCTGAAAGTTTATCCACTCATTGTAAGCACACTATCTCAGATTAACATCAATATGGTAATACTTTCCTTTGCATTTCAGCTTCTAATGTTATGGGATCCTCAAGTGAATCTGTATTTACATAGCAGGTTGATATATCAAAGTCCTCTAACAATATAAAAGGCAAACTCAAACCAGTAGATTAATACACAAAGGAAACATCTGCATACTTGGGAACAATTTTGAAAGTAAAAGATGATTACCACCAATGGTACAATTTAGAAAGATATGATCTAATTATCTTTTGAGAATCTTCATTAACAAGCAATCTTTGCCTATGCATAGAAGCTTGGCAAGTACAATTATCTAAAAGGTTTTGTCTTTTTTTTTTTTGCACTTTGCAAGGTTCAGCAGAGCACTCAAAAAACTGAGCAGAGATAGACATTTAAAGCAAGAGTCACCAACTCTCCCACAAGCTACTATATTAAATCTATTCATCACATACTTTTGTTTACCTCTGATGCACTCCACTCACTTTTTAGCTTTATAGTTCTGCATAATTCTTTCAATCAGCCTGATAGAGAAACACTTTTTATCCCGTGAGCACAAATGTAGAAATTTCAAGTTGCTATCTTTCCTTTCCAGGCTCCCCCCCACCCCCGCCCAATGCTAAAATTACTTTTTATCATATATTGCCAAAACTCTGAAATGAGGGCAGTCAAAACCCTGGTATGCACATAAAAAATACCTGAACAGTTGACATACAAAAGAAAAGATTCTAAAGCAATCATTGGCAAGTCAATATATTGTTTTAATACATGCTATAAATGGAGCTTTGATTGATCAGGCCTTGTTTCTATGAAAATATAATGTAATGGTTGCTACTAGCTGCTATTTTGCTGGCTCTGAGTGTGTCTGCTCTGCCAAAGGCAGTGGTTCTTTTTAGGATCCAGAGGAAATGTGAGTACACTTATGGGTGAAGGTTAAAAAGCTTTATTAGCAAACTACAGAAAAGTGATTACAGAAGCAAGATAGATGCAAAGTACAATGTGTACGTCCCTTCTGCTGTTGGGAACCCCTCAAATAAATGATAACAGATGGACTCCTTGGCTGGTACACAGCACCTTCTGCAGCTAGGTCTGTGTTGAGGTTCCATTCTCCTAAGGATTCCCTAAACTTTTACAGGTTTTCTGTGTTCACAATAATTGCACCTGTTCTCATTAAGCTGGACAAGACTAAATTACGTTTTGCACATAACTAATTGGGAAAGAATCTCAATAGATGATGGCATATACATCTTAGACACTCCCATACCAGGTTCCTAGTCCATCTGATGGTAAACAATACTTCTAAATTGGCCAAGAGGCCACCTAGAGCCACTCAGTTCCCAGGTCATCTGAGCCCATCCAGATGAAGAACACCAGTTACCTAAGCCATTGAAGTCTGGCCAACAAATAACCAAGTGTCCTTCCAATTATGAGCCATTGAAGTCAGGCCCACTGATAACCAAGTGCTCTTCCAATTATTAGTTGGCATCCTTGCCAGGTTTAAGTCTGTCTGAAAATTGGCAATCTTCTCACGACAAACTCTAAACATTATGAGCTCACTGGTACTAAACACTAAATAGTGAGAAATAGTAAGAGACAGCAAATTTAGGCCTGCTGGAGACACAAAGAACAGGTATATTCATACCGAGACACAAGTACAATAGTGGTCATACACCACTGTCTCCTTGAAAACACAATGGTCTTTCAACCTTTTCCACTACACTGTCATCACAAACACGAAAGACATTGCCATCAAAACCCCTTGAAAGGTAATCAAATCCTTCACTGCCAACAACTGACCATGCCAGAGTTTTCTGAATGATTACACTCACAAAGCCATGTACGGACTAACATAGCTGACACAACAATAGCTATATCATTCCTTTTTCCACCCTAGAGTCTGAGAAAGACTTCTATGTGACTTAAAAGTTTGCATGGAGAACTTTTAGGTCACTTGAAACTTTATCAACATAACCTGTTGGGAACTTCTACTTCATTAGTTTGTTGACAGGCAAAGTTGACAGCTTTGGAGGGGGGGGGCAATTTTCACTGGGACAGTAGCACTTGGGGAGGAAAGGGCTAAACATCCTCCCCACATGATGCAGTCCCAATTCAGACCTGCGGCTTAAAATAAATAAATAAATGCAACAGACACATGACATGAGATGATGCATTTCACATCATCGGCTTTGGCTCTCGGACTGATATGGCATGGGGGAAGTCATGACCTAGGGGGAGTGGGTAATTACCAATGCCTGGCATAGCAACACTGTTGTTGTTTCCCCACCACATCTAACTGGAAAAAACAAACCCTGCAGGAAACTTAAAATCTTGCCTTCAGCATGTTAAACATGAGTTAATATTTATTTCTTAGTCCTTTTATTTGTTATCTTTTTCTCCTGCTTTTCAGACAGCTATAGTGTCCCAAAGCAGGTTTACATCTATGTATATAAAAAAGAGAGAGACATAGCCTCTGCCCTTGTGCTTACAATATAAAAGACAAGACACACAAGGAAAGGGGAGTGGAGGCAAAAGGTAGAGGAGGGAGATTATTTTGTCAATGCTGGAATATATTTATTTGTAAAACATTTCTATATACCCTTCAATTCAACATTTCTAGGTCAGTTTACAATAACCAATAAAAACACAATAAAAGGCAGTGCTAAAAACAATCATAGCATGAAAAAAAAGTCAGGGTTTAGAAGCTTGGGAAAATAAAAAAGAAATGTCTTTGCCTGGCACCTAAAAGACATTAGCATGGGGGGGGGTGGGAAGAGGGCACCACAAGTTCCACAAGCAAGGTGCCACAACCAAAAAGGCTGTCTGTTTCAGATCTACCCAGATCACTTTAGATAGTGGGGGAACCTTGAAGAGGGCATCTGAGAAAGATGGGTAGGTTGATGTGAGAAAGACATTCCAGATAGAGATGTCCGGATTTTGTGGAATCCATCCTGTGTGTGTTTCACGGATTGTCCGGCGTCACTCACAGATGGATTCATCCCCCCCCCCCGATGTGCAAAGAAATATGCAAAAACTCCTGTTAGAGGTTTCACCACAATTTATGTAATTTATGTTACTACATGACATCTGGCATATCCCCCCCCCCGCCCTTCCATTCAACTTTCCCAGTGCATATGTTTCTGTGATTTTTCAGAATGGCATATGTCTCAGTGTAAACACGTGTGCTTCCCCACACATAAATTTCCATAAATTTCAGGGAAAACGGTCCGAAAGACCACAGAGGCTGGTCCACAGCAGATTCTGCAGGTTGGATTCTTAGAAATCCATTTTAGTCTGTCTTGGATTTCTCCAGCATCCCTACCAGGTACCAAGCTATGAAGGCTTTAAATATAAGCACCAGAACTTTGAACTGTGCTCAGAAATTGGACTGGAAACCAGTGGAGCTCTTTAAGCACTGGGGAGATGTGTCCCCACCTGTGAAGAAACACTGTATTTTCTGAGTGTGCTCTGAGTGAGCTTATAATGTAACTGAGTAGGAAAGAAGCCCAGAAGCCTGGCTGTGCTACTGTGTGTATTGGGCATAAGACAGCTGTGGCTACCTTGGTTACAGTTGCTATGGAAGGAAGGTGTCCAGCTGAGCTGACATTCTAAAAATGACTAGTAGGAGAAGCTGTCTTGTTTATATAGGTACTGGGAGTGGATCTACACTAGAGCCCCTTCGGTGTATCAGGGTATTTATGTCATGGTATTTATGCAAAGCACATTTACCACTGTTGGGGCACAGGTTAATGAATACATTGCAGTTTCCACTGTGTTGAAAACATGATCTTGCTGTCACATGCAAATGCAATTGCGGGAGAAGTAGGAGAAGTTGCAAAGTTGATGTCTGCAAGGGAAATGGCCCTTTAAGTTTCTTTCTTTCTTTTTTTAAAGATCCATTAAGCTTATGCGCATGTTCACTGGTGGGAAGGAGCAAAGGAGCAGAGATTTTTAAAAAAGTAATTCACAACTCCTTTCCCATGCTGACTTTTGCAGGAGTAAGAACCATTGAAGACAATGTGATTTACTTCTGATTTACTTCTGAGCAGACCACTTGTATATTTGGTGTTTTTTCAGCTAGTTGTTCCTTGAGGCAAGAAAATAAAAAAAAGAGAAAGGAGACAATTGTGAAGGCTTGAAAAGACATTCCAAACTTTCTTTCCCCCCCCCCCCAAAGGACTGGGGAGGGGGGGAGGGGAACAGAGAAGCAGCATTGCATTTAGTCTCCAGTTCACTTGGCAAGGGGAGAAGCTGTTGCTGGTGATGACGAGGGAGGCAGGAAAGCAACTGAAGGCTGATCACTCCAATAATGTAGCAGCAGGAAGTCCTCCTAGCGGAGAGGGAGTGTGCAATTTGCCACTCTGCCGCCTGAGGTGGGAGATTCACCCCGTCTCATGGGGGGGGGGCACAGCCCTAGTTAGAGGTGCTGGCTAGGATTCTGAAAAAAGAAAAAGTCAGTCAAACAAGACAGTTGGTGGAGACAGAAGATGGTATGGCTGCTGGTGGGAAGAGAGTTGCTGGCTGAAGGGGGTACAGCTCAGAGCTGTGGAAGGAAAGCCTAAGAGGACGCTGCTGGCTGGGTGATTTTTAGACTGGAGCTGGCTGCCGAGGAGAGCAGGAACCTGTGCACTAAGTAGGGCAGCCACTTATGCATCGCGTGCATAAAATGTGCACCTGAGGAGCTGTGTGCCTGCCCTGTGCAGTCTGCTGTCCAGGTGCTATCTGCTGATGGGCAACCTCAAGGCTCCTACTGCTCTCCCGTCTTATGGTTCATTATCTTTAAGCTGGGTTTAGACTGCAGTCCTTCAAATACAGGACATGTAAAGTAGGACACATGGCACCCTTAACTCAGAGGCTGTGGTGAATCTTCAAGCAAGCTGCAGAGCCCAGTGCTAGAAAGCTTCAAACTGCAGTCTGACCAGAGGGAACCTCACCAAGGGCCTTGAAAGTTGAAACTGAATAATCCTAGAAGTCAGCAGGAAGAGCCAGAAGCAAGAGACAGAGGAAGGCTGCTGTACATCATCTGTTCTTCGTTGAGAGAGATTGGCTGGAGTGGGGTTTAGGGAAATCTGGTCTGAGGGAAAAGTTGAGAGCTTATTTTGCTGGGGAAGATTCTCTTACACATTAGGAAGGTTAACCAACCAAGGTATTTTCCATTGACAAATGGTACATGTGCTTGTTTCCAAAGGAACAATTATTCAAAAAGAAGTTACAATTAAATACAGTTCAGTAGTTTAAACAACAGATGGCTGCCATCCTTTATGCTTCCATTTTTTCAAATAATATTTTACTGCTGTCTGAAAATGATAATCTGTAATATTTCTTGCTTCTTTGTTGATTTTCACAACAGACCAATCTGGGAAGGAATAATGACTTGAATGTGAAGAGGGAGTATTTTAAAACTCTCTCTCTCTCCTCCCACCCCTTATAGATATACTGTTACACTGATTCTGGTTCAGAGATGGAGAATAGGCAGTGTAATTAAAGAGTTTACATTTCAGACAGATCAGAATAAATTGAACTTCTAAGTCAAAATGTAGTTTGAAGTGGAGCCTTGCATTGTAAAATCTGAGGCTTTGTATGTCTCTCTGTTGACTCACATGGGGAAATGAAAAAAAAAAACCCCAACAGCTATAACATTTTTACTTTTAGACAGACTTGGATGAAATTTGCATGCATACTATCCCTTTCTGAGTGGATGATGCCTAACACATGTCAGACAAATAGTTGCATGGGTTTCTGTTCTAGGTGCTTTATACTTTGAGATTACCATTTTTAAAGGGGATGCATATGCCATTTTAATTTCTTCGCAGAATTGGATTAAACATGAAGGCATAGTTACCCTTTCTGATTTCAAATAGATAGGTACAGGATGGAACTTGGAAATTTTATGCAAGGGGAGTTTTTAAAGTTTTGCTGTAAATGGATTTGCTCCTCCCACCATGTTTTTTTGAGCAATATGTATGAAAATTGCATACTTTATACAGGACCACCTAGGTAAGTAATATATACAATTTCAGAAGGATAGGTGTGGGGGTGTGGGGGTAGGGAGTTTTGATGAACAAAAAGTAGCTAGAGGCTTTATTTTTATTTTCTGCTTAATTGACAGCAACTGATAAATTAACAATTCCCAATTGCTACTGATTTTTTTAAAAAATAAATTTTATTTAGTTATTATAAACTACATACAAAATTACATACAAAACTATAAAACACAAACATACAACTAAAATAAATCATAAGGTGCACCCCCCCACCCGGCTAGGGACCAACTAATATATCCATCCCCTTAATCAATTAAATTCCACATTCCAAAAATATAATATATCCTGACAAGGCATACTCCCCTTCCCCTTTATTAATACATAGTCTAATAATTGATTCCACATATCCATAAAATTATTCCTCTTTAACTGTCCCTTTTTGCATTTGATACTACAAGTTAGTTTATCATTTAGGGCTATATCCCAAACACTACTGATATATAGCATGCTTCAAAGAGGCTACCTATACCTGTCTGTATGGCTACTCTTGGGAAAGGGGGAAAGCATGCTTTGTGTTGGATAATTAAATTGCAGTCAAAACCTATGGCTCATGTTTCACCAGGTAGTTGGGTGAAATGGTTAAGATCACTGATACCTTCAGGGGGGATTCCCTAGAAGGTACTCATTGAATAATTAGCAGAGCCTAAGCAGGAAGTGGGCGTAGCTATCAGCTTCTTCCTCTTTCTGCTGGGACTCTGGAGTGTGTGGTTGCAGTAGTTGTTGTCTCCACGTGGTTCTAGCAGCAGCATGTAACCAGAGTTGCTGGTCTGAACTCCACAAGTTCAGACTCCAAGTAACTACAAATGTACTGTAACCAACTATAAGAAACGTCTTTTAAGCCTGCCTGAATGAAACTGCATAATCTGAGTGAGTAAATGTTACTTTTAACTTTTACAAGACTGTCTCTGATTATTGTTCTGAGGGAGAGAAAAGGGGGCAAAACCAGGGAAATCCAGTCTGCCTTAAAGCATCCTGGATTACCAAATGCTAGCTGGCTAACACTAGCCAAATCTAAGCTTCTTTTAAGCTGCAAAGGCACTCTACTCTGCTGATCTCACTAACGTGAGATAGGAAGGATATTACTCCACAATATATCCTCTCCTAGTATCTTTTTCAAGTCCCAACACTTTGGTTATCCAGAAACTGTAAGGTTGGCTTTTCCTGTCTAAAAAGAAGCCACACAAGCCATAAAGACGAAGGAGCACAAATTTATGAGGCAACAAATTGGCCTGGACTTGCCCTAAACTTTCAGTCTGTTCTCTGCTGTTGTGCATTGTAGCCCTGCTCTCACTTTTTCTTTTACTCAGTTACCATGCTAGGTCTTCACAACTAATACAGTAGTTGCAGATTTATTGGAAAGCTTCTTTTTTAAAAGGATAACATCAATTACATTTAATATGCCTGTGAAGAAGAGGAGCCTTTGGGGGGTCCCCACACGCACACTACACACACACGCACACTACACACACCCTCATGTGTGAAGGCTGGGTGTGTGTGTGTGCATAGTTCCTCTTGAATGGGTGGCACCTGGAAGTCCGGAGGAGCCAGGCTGAAAGCCTTCATATGTAAATGTAGTCAAACCCAGTAAGTCATGAGTTCCCTTCCCCCTGCCTGGCCAGGTGAAGTTCATCTTGATTGGCTAAGAGGCAGCAGAGCTACAGGGAGGAGGGGAGGGGGAGGGGAGGGGGGGGAAGGTATATTTCCCAAAGCGTGGGTTTTGGTCTTTGTTCTTCGGTCTTGGATTGCATGGCTACCCGGCTGTGGAGTGATGGCGGTAAGCCAAAGACCCCAGGTAGCTCCTGGTGAAAATTAGCCAATTGAGGGCTCTAGTGAAAGCATGTCTTGTGGAGGGCTATCCATCTCGGACCTGTGGGTAGATGGTATAGTTCCCCCCGGGCGGCAGAGCTGTGCTAGATCTAACCCTTGAAGAGAATACCCTCAGGTAACATAGGTGTATGCTTGAGAGATATTAAGGAATCAGGTTTTATTGTTTTGTAGCTCTATTTCTGTGTACTAAAGTGTCTCTCTCTTTATTTTGTGTGCTTCTCTCATTTCCCTAATCTTGTTGTAAAATGCTACCAGAATAAACCTTGTCTTGGTTTTACCTCACATGGTTTTTGTGGATTGCTCTGCTTGCTTCAGTATCTAAATCCAGGTTACAGAATTGAAGGCGAGTCCCTGAACAGAGATTCAAGTAGGATTGCAGACAGCTGAGGCTGGCAATCTGGTACCTTGAGATCTCTGGGGGTCTTGGTTCCTTTGGAGTAGGGAAGGGTGGGGGTGTGGCGGGCCAGCCAGCCCCCCCTTCCTCTACAATGCCTAAAAGGCATAACTGACTTTTGGTTCCTGATTCTATTTATTTATTTTATTTATTTATTTTATTTCTAGATCACCCATCTAGCCAGTAGCCTGGCTACTCTGGGCGATGTACAATATAAAATGAAACAAAACAGAATAAAATACACTTAAAACAGTATACAATTTTAAAATCCTAACCCACCCCATATTTCCGCCTGAAAAGGCCATGTTTTTAATGAACGGCATGAATGCTGTATTTAAATACAGAGCTCATTGTCCAAGGAAGTTAGTCAGTTCTATATACGGAGAAGCACGCACACCATAGTGTCAAGCAAAGTACATAAGCACGTGAAGGCTGCATATCATCCTTTGGGCTATGAAAAAATATATATTTGTGAAATTTTATTTATTTATTTATTATATTTATACCCAACCTTTTTTCCTGCAAGGAACCCAAGGCGGCTTACATGATCCTCCTCCTCTCCATTTTATCCTCACAACAACCCTGTGAGGTAGGTTAGGCTGAGAGTCAGTGACTGGCCCAAAGTCACCCAGTGAGTTTCATGGCTGAGCGGGGACTAGAACCCAGATCTCCCAAGTCCCAGTCCAACACTCTCACCACTATGCCACTCTCTCTCTCTCTCTCTCTCTTTTTTAATATTTTTTTTATTTTTCAAAACAAATTATAACAAAAAAATATATATAACAAAATACAAGATTATCACACAAATATAATATAATCAACATACAATAAATCATGAAGTGCTCCCCCCCACCCTCCAAGGGACCAATTAATATACTTCTATCCTCTTGATCAAATAAATTCTGAATTCCAAAAATATAACATATCCTGACAAGGCATGTTACCCTTCCCCTTTATTAATACATAATCTAGTAATTGATTCCATATCTCCATAAAATTATTCTTCTTTAGCAATCCTTTTTTGCATTTGATACTACTAGTTAGTTTATCATTTAGGGCTATGTCCCAAACTTCCTTATACCAGTCTGTTATTAGGAAAACATGTTGTACTTTCCAATTTCTCGCTATCATTAGCCTGGCCGCAGTTAACAAGTTTACAATTAACTCCTTCGTATTTTGATCACAAATAAGTTTCTCAGTTATTGATAACAATGCTAATTTTGGACAGACTTCTAAATTAGTACCAATAATTTTCGATATTTCTGTAAAAACCTCTCGCCAAAACACCAATACATTTTTACAACTCCACCACATATGAGCATATGTCCCTTTTTCCTGACATCCTCTCCAACATAATGCAGAACAATTATTATCTATTCTATTTAATCTTACTGGAGTTAAATACCATCTCCAAATTAGTTTATAAAAATTTTCCTTTATCCTAATTGACATCATTTTCACAATCCGTCTATCCCATATATTGTTCCACCCCACCTTCGAGGTCACCTCTTCAAATTCATTATCCCATACTTCCTTAAGCTGATCCTCTTGTTCTTTTGCTTTTTGAATCAATCTATATAAATCCCTTGTTATACCTCTTGTTGATGCATTACCTGGTAGGCCGTCTCTAGACATGACCATCTTTTCAAAATTAGTTAAATCTCTCTCTTACTCAGTTTTCCTTTTCCATTTCTTCGACCACTGTTCTAACTGTAATAAATTTAACCACGATAATCTTCTTCTCCCAACAATTTCCATTATTTGATCTCTAGTCCCCATCTTTTCCACCCAATCGGACAATCTAATAACCCTTTCTTCTCTTAGTTTACCCTCCAGCTCTGATCTTAAGTTTTCAGGAAAATCCTTAAGAGCTATCACCGGAGTTAATGGAGATATCCCTGGTATAAATATGCTCTTCATAGTACCGCAAATCATTAACAAATTTCTTAGAAAAGGGTTGTCTATATTTTTTTTATCAATTTATTATTATTTTTTTGAAAAAAAATATTCCCCAAAGTACTACGTAATTCACATGTTTCTAACTCCAACCACATTATTTCTTTAGGGCGTGCTATAATATCCACTATATGTCTTAATTGATTCGCTATATAATACCATTTTAAATTCGGCAAACCCAAACCCCCTACTTTTTGTGCTTTATACCATCTTGTTTTAGTAATCCTAGATTTTTTCCCCTCCATTACAATATGTATTAATAATTGATTGCCAATCTTTAAGTTCCTTATCTGATATCGCGCCTGGTATCATCCGAAATAAAAATATTATCTTTGGCAAAATCTTCATTTTAATCAAAGCAATTCTACCAAACCAGGAAATTCCAATTTTTTTATACTCCTCTATTTTATTCTTTACCTCATTCTTTAATTTCCTATAATTCTGGTCTCCCAATTTATCTATATCTTTTGGAATTACAATTCCTAAATATTTAATTACATTATTAATCTTATAATTACTTTTTTTTTTTACACATTTCAATCTCTTCTCTTTTACTATAGTTAAACAACAAAAATTGACCACTGGCTCTCATGCACTTCTCTTGTATTTTAGGGTCTCAGGTTCCAAGTTCCCCCACATGTTATTTTTTTGCCACAGTGAAAAGTATTAAAAATAAAAAACCAATTTATGAATTGGAGATAAGCCACCACACATTTATGACTAGGCACATTCATATTGGTTTGATTACAATGGCTGGGTTCGCACGTCGCTTTAAACCCACAGAGGATACAGGCCTTTGGCTCACGCTGGCTCAGCTTGTCTGAGTGTGGAAAGCTAAGCAGGGTCAGGCCTGGTTATTACTTGGATGGGAGACCCCTCCTCTAGTTTCCTGCATTGAGCAGGGGGTTGGACTCGATAGCCTTGTAGGCTCCTTCCAACTCTATGATCTATGAAGGTTCTGAAACCTCTGTGAGTTTAAAGTTGCCCCAGGCCCCAGATGTGCCCGACTAATGGGACACCACGTGTGCCCGACTATTCGAGGGGACACCACGGGAGCACTGAGGGGAGAGGAGTGGGGATGACAGCTGGCAAAAAAAGTGCCCAAGCGGTACTTTTCACCAGGTGTCAGAGGCTCCGTGCCCTTTTTCGGCGTGTCTGCTGCTCAGCTGAGCACCACCGGTGCTGAGAAAGCATGTCCTCCCGGCTGCCCCCCACTTGCTTACCTGAGCCCCACTCACCAGCACCACCGCCATCTACCACCTCCGTCGCCGCCTGGGTCTGCCAGCTGCCCCCCTCCCAAGTGAGAAGAGGGCGTGTGGCAGACTAGACTGCTGCCACAGCGTGCCGTGTTGGTGGGTGTGAGGAACGGTCTGGTGCATGTGTGCCAAACACCTGTCACACTTGCCAATGCCTTCTCCCACTGTGCTGTGACGCCCATGGGTGCCAGGGCACAGCGGGAGAAGGGGGCCAGAGGGGGGCTTATTCTCTGTCACCAGGGCTCATGCAAGCACCAGAGACAGAGAAAATAAGCCCTCTCAGCACAGGAGCAGCTCTTGGTGGGGCAGGGTGGGGGGCAGGAGGGCTCTGCTGCGTGCATCCTTCTGCACAATCCCCGAGTGGGGATTGGGGAGGAGGAGGCACCTTCGCCACTGCCGCTGTTGTCCTTTTGGCCAAAATGACAGCAATGCGAAAGCGGTGGGGGCTTGATCCAGCTGGACAGGCTTTGCTAGGCCTTTCCAGCTGGATCCTGCCCCTGCCGCCGCTGTCCTTTCAGATGAAACAACAGCAGCAATGGCAGCAAAGGTGGGGGTAGGATCCAGCCAGACAGGCCTTGTGGCAACAGGTCTTGTTGTTCCATTACCTCTGAGACATGTTAAACTTGAACAAGTCAGAAAGAAAAAGACTGTCAACATTAGAGAAAAAAAGAAAGAAAAAGAATCATGAAGCATCCATGGCGGAAGAGTGCTGTTGCACTCATGTCCTGCTTGTGCGCTACCTGTAGGCAGCTGGTTGGCCACTGTATGAACAGAATGCTGGACTAGATGGACCCTTGGTTTGATCTAGCATGACTCTTCTTACATTCTTATCCAAAAAATTCAGTCCAAAAGAAGATACTGCTAAAGAGTAACCCATAACTGCAACCTTTTAATTGTAGACTTAGTGGTCCCAGGGCATCAGAAAGAGTCAGTCTAAACCAGGAATTTCTTTTTTTTATCATCTGCCAGTGGATAAGCCTCTGAGCTTCTAAATGCTCTTCAGTTCTGTGAAAAGGTGAGTCAAGTTTTAAGCTAAGTACAAGAGTTGTTGCTTTTTAAACTAGTTTTTTTCCTCTTCAAACTGTGAACTGTCTCTTTCTCTAGTTGCTGCAAACTAGCTAAGGAAGCATATAGAAACCTTTTTTATATTTGACATGCTTAACTCACCCTTCTCAGACCAAGGAAAGACCTCTATGAAGTGCATAAGCTCACCCACATTGGCACTATAGTTAAAGACATCGTCTGTTCCACCTTTTCTCTCCCTCTTCTGTTCAAAGGTGACAGAAACATCTCATGAATATTGAATTAAAACTGTAAATCCCCTCCCTGTTGGCCATCCATCAATTAGAAAACAAAAACTTGATGCATTTAAATTGTTATTTCTATCTTTCTCACATGTACACCAACAGCAGGAAGAAGGCTCAAAAGTGCTTTAACTAGTATGTGTGAAATCAGTCAGAGATTCATAAACAAACATCTGAACAATGCACACACAGGATATTTTGGTCCTGATATAGTGCAGGTATCAGAGCCGTAATATACCTATGCTTTATAAATTAAGGGATGGATCTGTGATATGTCTTCTGTGAGAGGACATTCAGCATGGTCTCCTGACTCTCTGTGTAATTTTTTTAAGGTGCTGTAGGGGCTGCCATGGGAAGGAGGGAGCATGGAAGTCCACTTCCATCAGCGCAGTTGATCCAGCATAAATCTGGATTCAAATGTTAATCTCTGTGTACAGAAACCAGAGTCAAATGCCATAGCATTGTTTTCTAGTTTTAAAAAGCCATGCATTCTAAGGGAGTTAATGGGTGAAGAAGGACTATGGGAAGACCTACCTTGGAATTTAATATGCAAAAGACTTATGTGTAGGTGATAGAAGCCATACTCGTCAGCTGTACTTGTTATATTACCAGCTTGAGTGTTAGGCAAAGCAGGGGCATTTTGAATCAGCCAGTGGGACCAAGCAAGAGGCACAATGAACATCATTACTAGCTGAAAAGTGAAACTTTATGATCCATGAAAAATTGCCTTTGGGCTTTAAGGTACAGATTAATCCTTTGTTATTACAGAGTGGCATCTAATAGACCACTACATTTAATTCCATTAAAAAGGTGGGAAAACACTGTTATTAGAAAGAGTGATTTGGGAATTAGGGTGCTTTTACACGCACAAAAATCATGTTGACACCAGCAGTACCCCATACTGAAGCAATGTGAGTTGTCTGCCAATGGTGAAATGCTGTAATGGTGTTTATATATGAACTCCAAATAAGTTGCTCAGAACATAACAAGAGGCAATTAAATAAGCTCAGATGTATAAGGGCTCTTCCAGACAGAGGGCGGTTAGTGCCATCAATCATGCATTCCCTCTATAAATTACAAATGGAATTCCCATGGAACTTTACGCACATTGGGGGAAATAGCTGCTACCTTCCACTGCCTTCTGTCCACACCAGTGGGTGGAGAATGTAGCCAAAGCTCTCCCCTCCCTTTGCTGCTCCTTCCCACCACATTGCTTGTGCGCAGTGAGTTTTTTGTTGTTAATTCCTGCAGAATCGTGCAATTCTAGAAGATCAAAAGTTCATTGCTGAGGCTTCCTTCACCATGAATATTTAATATTCTAATAGCAAAAGCAATAAGGTGGGCAAAATGGTGGCGGGCGAGTGTCAGGCAGGCAAGGGGCAAGCATGACGTGAACGTGGGAGTAAAAGACAAGCATCAGTTCCATGAATTTTAAACCAGGAAGTGTGAAGGAAGCTGCAGCAGTGAACCTCTGATCTTCCAGAGTTGTGCACTTCCTGGGGAATGAACAAAAAAAACCCCTCCATACAAACACCTCATAGCCCAGTATGCCTATGTGTGTACATGTTGGGGGTGGGGGGGAATAAAGCTGCAGTGGATGGAGAGGAGAAGGTGCGACTGGCTTTGGGAGAGGAGAAATGTGGCTGCTGGCTGGCCTGGAGACATGCCCCCAGTGACACCATAGTACGCATTACAGCCACACCCCCTCAAAACAACACAAGCTCCCGAAATCAGGCCGCCACACTGTTGTTTTGTGAATCATGGTGGGCAAGAAAATAATTAACAGATCTTTCCAGTTGTGAGAAAATACAGGAGGGCGGGTATGGAATTATATGGGAATACTTCAGGAGTCTGACAACGACATGTGGGCAGCCCCTGAAATCCCATGAACCAGGCAAGCCAATAGCACCTTAGTACCCCGTCTGGAAAAGCCCTTAGTGTGAGCTCACACCAACCAGACACATGCCATTTTTAATAAGTTTCTATCCAAAGTGTGCCTTTGGTACCACCAATTGCTAGGGAACGCCAACAGGGGCTGGACAGCACCGACACACCCTGCTTGTGCATTTTTAGAGCCATCTAGCTGGCCTCTGTGGAAAACAGAATGCTGGACTAGATGGTAAGATGGATCTTTAATCCTACGTTCTTATGTGTGTTTGTTTTCATTTAAGCTGAACCCCATTATACAGCAATATTCATTGCTCCATCAAAAAAGCAATGCATTTCTGCATTGGGAATGGTCTTGCCTCTCCATGCCCCAAACCATAAGTAGCATTTACAACAATCCTTAAACCACTCTTCCTCGACCTGCCAAGAGCCCTTCCTTGGCAGCAAGACAAGGAACACGCTGGCAAAGGAGGGATTATGCTGTTGGTCAGCATAAACGGAATCAGGCCCATTTGAGTGGCCCCACTGACCTGCCAATACTTTTTCAGGTCAAGCAGCAACATGTTCATGTACTCTTATATATGGTCAGTGTTGTTTATTTAACTGATTATAATACTTAGCTGATTGCAAAAATGAGGTTCTGCCATTCAAAATTGGTAGAAACAATGGCATAGAATGCTTTTATACTGTAGAGTTTTGGTTGGTTCTTTATAAAACCGTGATCCCATATAGATGTTCATGTACACTGGCAGAAATTATGCAACCCAAGGCTTTCATACACCACCCTAGGAGTTTACTGGAAAAGAAACTGTTATTTTATTATTGTGTGGGAGTAAATTTCTTCCCACTGAAGATATAAAATTTGGCATTCTCTCTCTCCTCCTCTATGATGTGATCTGTATTCCTTAGTAAAACAGGAAAGACCACTCAATGTTAGATTTATAAAACATGTGAAGTACAGTATTTACAGAGGGTGTTCCATCAGAGAGCAATGTGACTGAAGCCACTCTACCTGGAATCCCCAGGCATATTCTGCTACCTGATCTTTCCCACCACAATGTGATGTGAGAAGTGGAAAGCGCTTTCCAGTCTCCTGACTCAAGCAACTTCTCAGTCACATTACCCTCTGATGGAACACCCTCTGTAAATACTGTATTTCATTTTATTTTTTTAAAGAAATCTGAGATGCCTGGTCTTTCTTGTTTTAGTGAGGGACAGAGATCACATCACAGAGGAGGTGTGAGGGAGGGAGAATGTCAAATTTTATGTCTTCAGTTGGAAGAAATTTCCTCCCACGCCAGAATAAAATCACAGTTTGCTTTCCAGTATACTCCTGGGGTGGTGTACGAAACCCTTGGAATGCACACTTTCTGCCAGTGTACTTGAGTATCAATATGTGATCATGCTTAACAAAACAAAACTCTACAGTATAAAAGCATTCTAAGTAACTGTCATTGCCAGTTTTGAGCAGCATAAACTCAGTTTCGCAGTCAGCACAACCTTATAATTCATTTGATACTTTTTCAGATTGAGCAGCCACATGCCCATGTGCTCCTACATGTATTGTGCCATTTATTTAACTAATAAATTTATGCCGGCTAGCATAAACAGAATCAGGCCCCTTTGGAAGGCTCTACACACACACACACACACACACACACACACACTTTTTCAGATCAAGCAGCCACATGCCCATGTGCTCCTACATGTATAGTGTGTGTGTGTGTGTGTGTGTTGATAGAGCCTTCCAAAGGGGCCTGATTCTGTTTATGCTAGCCGGCATAAACCAGAAAAATAGAGCATGCTGGCTGAAGAGGGACTGATCAGCCAGGTTGGGTTGTCATGTTGTGCATACCCAGCACAGTTTCTGCAGGGTGACTTATTTTGCACAAACAAGCCACCCTGAGAACCCATGGGGGTTTGTCATGCCATCCAAACCTGGCAGGGCAACTTTGTTTGGGGTTGTCAGGAACAGCTATAGAGCCACCTGGCAAGAGCAGCGAAAAACCCCTGCTGCTCCTCACAATCTTGCTAGTGCCACCGCCATCCTCCCTCATCAGTGCCCTCCACCCCATGCTCCTAAAAATAGCAAAGAAAGGACACCGGAGAGTGTCCTGAACGCATGTTTTTATTTTTATTTTCAGTCCTGTGCAACTGTGCAAGAGCGAATGACAGCTGCTAGGAAATTTGTGCAATGTGTGCCTCCTGCTCTGTCTTGACATTTGTGCAATTTTGGACTCTGTTTTACTTCTCCGTCATGACATTTGCACAATTTCCCTCTTCTGTGTTACTACTCTTCCGTGAGATTTGTGCAATTTTTGCCCCTGTCTGACTGCTCTGCCTTGAAATTTGTGCAATTTGGGACTCTGTTTTACTTCTCCCCCATGAGATTTGTGGAAAAAAATCCCCCCCCATGTTACTGCTTTTGCCTCCATCTGACTGTTCTGCCTTACAAAATTGCATAAGCTGCCACCCCACTTTTCTTTTTTCTTCTTTGTCATGACATTTGTGTATGTTTAGTGATCCCACTCACTGCTCTGTAACCCATATGCATATTTGACAACTACCAATGGAGAGAAGTGACATGCAGGAAGCGGGGGGGGGGGGGAGTCAGAAGCGGCTGGAGAGAAGGTGCTTTGCTAGTGGGTGTTCTTCCTTCTTCTTTTTTTAAAGTGTTTACTAGTAAGGTGAGCACCAAAATGGAGGATGAAATTGACAAGGATATTGACAAGAAAGGGATTATCAGAATGAGGGCTAAATAGCAGAAAGGGGGGTTTGTGCTCTTGCGCAAGAGCATTCCCCAGGGGGAAAAAGTTTGTGAGCGTGTTATTGTGTTCATGAGGGCTCTGAAAATTAATTCCATTTGGTGATATGATGCAGGGGGGGTTGTCCCCCAGGAGCCTCCAACCCCAGTGGACCAATTACAGAAAGGGTGCTGACATGGGGACCGAGGAATTGAGGGGTTCTACTGCAAAGGCACCTGAGATACATGCCTGAGCTGGTGAACTGAGGAGGAATGAGGGGGGAAACAAGCCACAGAAAGCCCGATTGTCTGTTGGGTTAGCAACCAACCAACCCATGGTGGTTTATTTGCAGGGTGGCTTAGTGTGACGTGTGAACCCACCCCCTGTCTTGCTGCTGAGGAGGGGCTTTCTGTCTTCAGTGGCCAGCATACCAATCAGATGTGCTGCCCAAAGAGGGATGGAGTGTTTCATCTCCCCTCATGCAGTGCACCCTCTTTCTATGCTGGCGAAGAAAGGAGAAGGCTTCCCTCTTCTTCGATCAGTCTAGAGATGGGGTGTGCTGGCTGAGAAGAGATAGGCTGCTCCAATTCTCTTTGGCTAGTGCAATGCATTTCCAGGGCTTCTGCAGCCATGCCTTTTCAGGTGGGAAGGGTGTCCCAAGAGGGGTAGGCTCCCCTCTTGAGAAGGCCTGATTGCAGCAGGAGCCTTGGAAAGCACAGAGGCTGTCCTATTACTGCCATTCCTCCCTGGTCACCAACCAATTCACGCTGAGGAGGAGTACAGAGGGATGTGAATAAGTGTGAGCTCAATCAAGGCTCCATCTTGACTGAACTCACACTTTAAGTTTTGAACAGGGGTGTTCATATAGGCAAGTACCCCTGGCTGAATTCTCACATTACTCCTACCTACCTACGTGTGGTTCTTTGCAAATACTGTAGAAGAAAGAAACTTTCCTCTATTCTCTTTCCCATGAATGGCTAAGAATTAGAAGGGAACTGACCTGTTAGTGTATTCGGCCCATTGTTTGTACTAATAATTACAAGTGCTGAAGAAGTCCACCAAGCTCAGGCCCAGGAGTGAGTTTCAGAGACCCAGTAATGCTCACCTCAAATGAGATGTGAACGTCAGAATCCTCCAAGTCAGACCATTGGTTTATCTAGCCCAATAATGTCTACAGTCTACACTGGCTTACTGTGGCTCTCCAGGGTTTGACTTTTCCAGTCTTGCCTAGAGAATAGAGATACCAGCAGGACCGGTGCAAGGCAGTTTGGTGCCCTAGGCAAGATCAGATATTTAGCGCCCCCCCTTCCCACTTGAGAGCACTGTATTTTTTTTCAAGGCGTTTCTGGCGCCCCCTTTAGCCCTGCGCCCTAGGCAGCTGCCTAGTTGGCCTAATGGTAGCACCGGCCCTGGATACCAGGGATTGTGTCTCAGACCTTTTGCATGCAAAGCATGTGATCTGTCACTGAGTTATGATTCTCAGCTTATCCCTGCTTTGAAGGGAGAAACCCTGAAATTAGTTAAAATTGTGTTTTCTGATTCTGCTATACAAGTAAATATAGAAATATTTGAGGACTGAAATTCATTTAACTCGAGAAAACCTATATTTATCCTCTCTTTGTGCAAATAGTATTTGCAAAGTTCTGGCGTATGTGATATATATTTTAATATACTATTTGCATGCACTAATAAGTTTTCTCATGTTAAATATTTATCACTGTATTTATTTTATAGAAACAACTTTGCAATTGTAAGAGTTTATTACACTTATCTATACTAAATGCTTCTGAACCATTTCAAACTCAGTTCATAGTGGCTGACAGCACGGTCGTATGTATGATTACTCAGAAGTAAGTCCCTAGTAAGTGTTTTATGATTGCAGTTTAAGGCTGCAATCCTATACCCACTTCTTACTTGGGAATAAGCCCCATCAAACTCAATGGGACTTACTTCTGAGTAGACATATAGGATCACACACTATTAATCAGTTATAAACCCATTTTCAAAAAGTAAGCTCTGAACCTAAACTTAACAGAAGAGTTAAACATATTAATGAATCAGAACCAGAACACAATCCATTTCTTCCAGTGGTTTGACTTTCTTGTTTGTACAGAAGAAGGAAGAAAAGATAAATTTCCAGAAAAACGGGAGAGAGAAACACTCCCTCCCACCAAACACACATTGTAATACAGAGAGATTAAAAGCATTTTATATAAAAACAACATTTTAGTTAGACTTATTCTGACCTGTTTTTGTCTATTTTAATCATTTCATTCTGCCTCTTGCAACCACAGGACAGTTGTTTTCTAATGTACATATGTTTGTTTATTTTTTAAATTTATATGCTGCACCTTCCTAGAGTGACTTATATGTGGGAATAAAAACAGAATATGATACAGCCTAATAAAACCAAAAGATAAAAAACACACACAGTACAATGCAACAGCCGCAAACACAGCAATAAGATCAAGGGAGCACAGCAAAAAGAAAACAATGATCCCTTATTGCTTGAAAGGTTAAACTGCCTGCGAAAATAAAAAGGTCTTCTACCTGGCACCAAAATAACATCAGTATCGGCCTCATATGTCATGCTTCCAGACTCAGAGGCTAAACAGTACCCTGAGAAGGACTCAGAGTTCAATGAGCCACTGGCCACCCCACTTCAGAGAGAACCCTTAGCCTTAGGCTATAGCTCGCTCTCTCAACCACAGACTCTGAGGATGACTTTCCCACAGCTTTTCCTGTCCTTCCGCCATGCAGGAGCAGAAGGCTACAGAAATAACAGTTGGTCCCTTTTAAGAGCTATGGCTAGCATCCAGTGGGGGAAGAGTCTGGGCCTGCCAGCCTTCTTAAGACTGTGACGCCTTACTGGAGGAATAGCCCTCCTTCTGAGGAAACACTGCAGTCAGGGTCGAAGTATGTGCCCTGTCAATTGTGTAGTTTGTAGCTGATTTTTTTTAAAAAAAAATCTAGTGCAGGCCTGGTGTGGATTGGGACCACTGTGCACTGGGAAAGGAGGATTAAACTCCCCCCACTGTTTACTTCCAGAAATTCCTCTGCCTTATGTGGGGGTTAAAAAAAGATAGAGAGACGCCTCCACTGATGCAAATGGAGACTTTTCTCTTTCTTTCCCTCTTTCTTTCTAATCTGGGTGGGATTCTGGGACTCAAACGGTGGTGGGGTGGGAGGTTTAATCCTCCCCTCCTAGTGTGTGGCAGTCCCAATTTGAATTGGGGCTACATGAACTTAACCTGGTGTAAAACAAGTACGATAAGCCTCAGCTACAAGTACGATAACAATGCTGGACAATGCTATGCAATTAATGTAATGTGTAATTTGACCCTCAGTACCTCCTGCAGTATGCTGTCCAGGGTTCTCGCAATTGACAGTTGCTGTGATGATCCTGCTCTGCTGGACCTAACTGCGTTTTACTGGACACGACTGGATGTGACTGTGTTTTAATGGACACGATTCCTCTCTACCTGACACTGAACTATCTGTGAGTGCATGTACTATAGCAGGGATCCACTCTGAAACCAACAGAATGTTGCCATGTAATATCTTGATGGTAGGCCTTCTCAGTAGCGGCGCCCACCCTCTGGAAAACGCTCCCCTGTGCAGTTCAGGATGCAGGAAATGTGGCATTTTTCAGACACTTCCTGAAAATGCACTTGCTCACCCAGGCTTTCCCTGGCTTGTAATTCATTGCAATTAATCATGCTGCTCCATCGTACTACTCCTTGTAGTGCTGTGTACTATTGTTGGAATTGGAATTGTTTTTAATAATGTATTTTAAATGTGATTTTAATATTTATATGTGAACCGCTTAGGGATTTTATTATAGTAGGTGGTATAGAAGTATCACAAATAAATAAATAAAATCTTGTATTTTTAGGATTTTAATCTTTATAAACTGCCCAGAGACCTTTGGTTATTGGGCAGTATAGAAACATAATGAATGAATGAATGAATGAATGAACTAGAAGCCAGTAATCAATTAAGATCTAATCAAGTCAAGTCACTGAGATATTTCACATTTGAAGGCTTAAACAAATGTGAACTTTGTTTCTAGCCTCTTTGAAAATTCTGACCTGCAGAACTTACCTTGCTTTTGATGTAGAAACTGCAATGCTGGAGATGAGCATTTGCTCTGTATTTTATATTGGAAAGTAGCTATAATCAAGAGCTCTGGTATGACTTCACAGCTCAACTTTTGCAAACACTATCTCCGCTGGCAACATATATTTTAAAGAACATTTTATTTTCTTAAAACACTTGCAACACTATAAGTTGAGCTTAGCCATGACAAAAGTAAAGTTCTGAGACATGGATGAAATTCAAAAGCAATAGAAACTAAATCATTACAGAGGCCTGCTCAACCAGATATACAGCCCAATCTACAATATGTTTAAGCATGTTTAGTTCCATTGGCTTAAACAGGTTTAAATCTACTTAAAACCAAATTCTTCAGCTTCATTGGGTCTGTAGACTGGGCCAATGCTTGGCAGGGCTGCTGAAGCAACCCACAAAAGGATTTACGCCTTGTTTCCACAGAGTGTCTTCAGATGCAATATCTTTGCTTTTTTTCTTCTCATTTCTGAATGGAGTCCATGGGTCATGCAGATGGAGGATATAAGGAAAAAGAGAGGGAAAAATGCCATGGTGCTTCTGTCTCCTGAAAGATGGCATTTATTTTACATTCCTGAAGCGTTAAAAGAAAATCAGTAACGTAAACTGATTAATATGCAGAGCACAGAAGAGACTGCACACACAGTTTTCTGAAAAGCCTGTTGCTACTAGTACGTCTCCCTGGATGCTTTTCCACAAAGCTCTCTGGGAAAATGCATTTTGTCTTTCTTAATGTAGCCCTGCAGACACAGCAGTGAGGTGCATTTGCCTCGGAAATCTTGGGTCTCAATTGTTTTCTTCTGCGCTAGTTTGGATTGGAATTGTATGTATGGAAGGGCAGTGGGGAATAGGAGCTATCGCCTCTTTCTCTCTGTCTTAGCTTTAATCTTAGTACCTTCCTTCTCTATTTAAGATGCACTAAGGGAAATTCATGACTCAAACAATCCTCCATCACAATTAATAAATCATGAAGAGGTGCATATTCTTTTAAAAAATGCACAATGCATTAGTAATTGCTCAGCTACCAAGTGCAATTCATAAACAGTCGAAGTTTTAAAACAATTATATGGCTAAAGCCATTTAACAGAGGGGGAAAATCTAATAAAAATGAAGAAGCCTAAGACTGAGAAAAAGGGGAGAAATCTGAAGAGCTTGATGACTATAATGGAAAGGAATATTTTGATTTAGGACTTTAAAATGAGCTAAATTTAGTATACAGAAGTTATTAAAATGATTAATAATGACATGCAACTGATATTGTAATTGCCTTACTAATCATAGGGGCATTATGCAAAGTTCTTTAAAATGAACAGCATCATTTGCATCTGTGATGTTGCTAATTAGTTTGGTGCTTTGTACTACCAAAAATGATCACACAGCAGCAGTGTATATTTAGAGGATTTGAAACAAGAGGCATTTATTAAAATGTAACCTTCCAGGCCTGGTGGCGATGGTGACTTCTGTCAGCCATGTTGAACTTTCTGCCCCCTTCATTGACTGTGACAAAGGAGGGCAATGCCTTTTCTGTGGTGATTCATATACCATACTGACAGAAATCATTATAGTAGCTTACCCAAAATAACCCACAGCTCTTCGTGAACAACGCATTTAAAAATAATGTTGGAACACATGGTAAATGCTGACAGCTACAAGGTTGTCTGAGCTCTGCAGCTGAAATTAATAACTTCCTTGTTACCAACTAGTAACCAAGGCAACAACAAGAGATACCAGTACAATGCATTCAAGTGCATGCATATGGATTTTACATTATGCATGGAACCCTGGTGGGCAACTAATTTTTCGCAGAGGCCAATTTTGAATTCAGCAAAGGTTGGCAGGGCCAGCAGCACCAGCTTTGCCGGCTGACTCACTCCTAGGAGAGCTGACGCATAGGCAAGGGGTCATTTCACCTCCTCCCTGCAATGTGAACAGCCTAAGTTGCAGAGCTTTATCTAAGCTATCTGAGACAGAAAGAAAAGGCTCCTTAAATGCTTTCTTCTGAGTGTGAAAAGCGCAAAAGGCTCTGTTGCAGTTGACCCCTTTGCTCCTCAGCTGCTTACTCCCAATGCCAGTGTCTTGACTCATGTATGCATTTGGTTTGTGTCCGACTGTGTGGCTGCATGAGAGCAGTGGCTCAGGTACACAAGAAGAGAGAGGGCCTTGGGATTAGGTCCTAATCTTTAAACCAAGAGATGGATTCAGTTTCAGAGAAACTCCCAGGGGCCACATTCCACTGCTGGGTGGGACTAAGGCAGTGTTCTCTAACCTTGGGTCCCCAGATGTTTTTGGCCTACAACTCCCAGCATGCCCCAGCCAAAAACATCTGGGGACCCAAGGTTGGCGAACACTGCGCTAAGGCAAGGGCTGGTGCAAAAATACAAACAATACCAGCATATTTTAACTTAAAGCTCCTAGTGCCAGCAACGAAGCCTTAGGAGAGACAGTTTAGCTTTTTAGAATGGGGGGAGGGGGGAACTGCAAAAAAAAAACCTGGCAAATCACCAAATGATTGGTAGTTGGAGGAAAGAGGGTGGGGCATGGGGAAGGGGTTCATCCCTTTGGGGGCCCCCAGAGGGCTGGATTTGGCCCTTGGGCTTGAGGTTCTCCATCCTTGGATTAGGGAACTATTCCAAAATGGGATGCTGCCGTGGCTGGATTGAGCCCCAAGCCGAGAGTTGCTTTTATTCTGGAGAAGTTTCAGAAAAGAATAAATTATCAAAAGGTAAAGGTAGGTAAGGAAAGCCATGTTGGATCAGAACAAACACCTATCTCATCTAGCATCCTGCTTCCCAGAGTGATCGACCAGATGTCTATGGAAACCGACAAGTAGGATATGAGGGCAATAGTCCTTTCTTGCTATTGCTCCCCGGTGGCTGGTATTCAGAGGCATGTTGTGTCCAATCCTAGAATCCGTATATAGCCATCTCATGATTAGTAGCCATTAAATGTAGCTATGGCACTGGATTCTATTCCTATTTCAGAAGCCTCTGAAACTTCCAAACAAATTGGTTCAAAATATGAACTGGAATATGAGAGAGAGAGAGAGAGAGAGAGAGAGAGCTCACGAGAACTTACATGGCTAAGTGTGTGGTTAGCTTTCTATAGTTGTCTACCAAACATTGTGGGCAGGCATTTTGGAGTTCTGCTTTTGCTGTTTCCTTTCAAGGTCTGAAAAATACATGCATGTTTTTCATTTCCCTTTTTGTTGTAATATTCTCTTCTTCTGACACCAGGTGCTGCTATTGTGATGTTTATTTCAGTATATGAAAAAGGGAGAGAAAACGGCACCATAAAGCACTTAGTGACAGAGCATAGCATTACAACTTGATATTAACTCCAGGAGCAAAAACATGGAGGGCAGAAAATAAACCAAGCCACCACTCTGTCAGTCATTATCTATAACAGAACAGGAAAAACCTCTCTGGTTCCATGGGACCAAGCCAGCATGTGGGGACAAAATCCAGGCCATCCAAGTGTTAACTCAATTTCCACCGCCAAGAGCCTGAGGTGCTTGTAAAATGTCATGGGTTCCTTATTAACGTTTTATACCATAGGATACAAAGAACTCAGATATTGTGCTGACATTAAGCAGTTGTTAAAACTACTTCAACTTTGGCAGGAAGCAGATTAACACCACATTAAATATGCACAGTTATTAATACTTTGCATAAGGAGTTTATTGTTGCTGCATTGAATATTTTAATAACCTTCATCCACACATAGTGCTGAGGACATTATAGCAAGCTCATTCATTTTAATTAGTCATCTTATAAATTATGCGGGTGACATTGCCCAAGCTGCCTGGCAGCTAGTAAAGTGCTGTTTCTGTATTCACATGTAAATAATGGTGGGTGACAATTAAGAAAATGTTGATAAAGGACCATGTAATTACTGCTATTAACACTACACCTTAAAAACAATTGAGGAATGTGTTATACCTGCATAAAAGGAAAACTGCTTTGAAGCTTAAGAACAAAAGCTTCTCATACACTTGTTTTATTTCCTTTATTTGGCAGCTACTCATTTAAATGTACCATCAGAAGCAATAGGAGGGAACTAACAGGCAACAGCAGAATATGGTGGTTTGAGAAATTATGTAAAATGAAGACTAGACAACTAGAAAATGCACTTGTACCCCATTCTATGTTTACTTGGTGGTAACTCCCACTAAGTCCAAAAGGAATACTCCCATGTAGTCACTGTGGAGTAGTGATTGGACTAGGACTGAGGAGACTTGGGTTCAGATCCATGCTCAGCCATGATGAAGCTCACTAGGTAACCTTGTCAGGGACATCATCAGCATCCAGCATATTTAGGTAAATTCCAGGGTCCAGAGGGCTCACCAGGGCTGATGCTAGGATGTTTTGTTGTGTTTTAATTTTTTTAAAAAAGTTCCAAGACCCAGCACTGGAGGTCTGTGGCAGCCACCATCTCCCCTGCCAAAAAAATGTCTTTGGAGAAGACCTGCTGCTATTGTAGGAATGCTACATCAGGGCTGACAGGCCTTTGTGGGAAAGAAGATGGTGGCTCTGCAGAACTGCTAATTCAGTACATCTTTTAGTGCACGTCCTTGAAAGAAAGAAAAATATGATGTGCAAGTCCTGGTGGGTCCTACCTGGAGATGCCAAGGACTGAACCTGGAACATTTTGCATGCAAAGCCTACAGCCCTCCCCAAATGGTACTCAAGAGCTCCTGCGTTGGTGTGTCTTTCTTTCTTTCTTTCTTTCTTTCTTTCTAGAACCTGAGCTGAAAGATGTGCCAGACAGGGTTGCTGTGCAGTGGCCTTCCTGCAACTGGTTCCCACTTGTTCCATCAACCAGTAAGCTTGTGGGGGGAGGGAGCAGGATTGCCCACCTGGGAAGGTACCTGAGGGGGGTGGAGGTTGCTCAAAAGGCATCCTGTGTGTGTGTGGACAGCAGCTTGACTGAGCTCTCCTCAAACTTAACACAGTTGTTGTAAGGACAAAATAAGGAGGGGGAAGAAGTTGCCTTGAGCTCCTTAGAGGAAAAGCAGGTCATAAACCAAATACAACTGTGAATAGGATTTCAGCCTCCAATTACCATAGCCTAGAGTCCATTATAGATAAGAACAGTACTATTATGTCAGACAAGTGGTGCATCTATTCAAGGTCCAACAGTGGCCAGATATGGATATTTAAGTGAGTGTATAAGGAAAAACCGCATACAAAGTCCTCTGCCATTGTAGCTTCTCACACTTTATACAGTATCCTAAGCATTAGAACTGAGTTCTAGCTGTAAAATTGATTTCATCATTGTCAGGGCTAGCTGGCAAACTAACAGCATTTATGGGACAGGGCTGCAAACTCTGAACTGGATTAATTCAGTGAAGAAGTTGAATTTTCAAGCTACAGGTCAAAGCTCAATCAGTATGTCAAACCAAAGCAAAAAGCCTACAGTAGAACAAAGAGGCAGGCTTGGGACCATAATATGGGAACGCAGTCAGAGCTGGGAGATGCAGGGAAAGAACCTGGAAGCATTGGCATCTGAAGGACAGGATCTCAGAAATGGGAGAACCAGTGATTTTCGAGTTTGCCTAAACTCTCCAAAAATTCTCGGTGTTTTGGTTTTTTTACATTTCTGTACGTATTTTTCAAAAGTGTGCACTTTTCCCACCATTGACTAAAGCATTTCAAAGTGTGCATTAAAAAGCAAACAAACACATCTTTTTTAAATATGATTGCAAATTTGGGAATTTGCAAAAATTTCTTGAAAAAAAAGCACTCCCGCTTACATTCGCATTCAGGTTTCCGAATGGGACATATTCAAATGATTTGCAAACAGAAATGAAATTCTTGTACATCCCTAAAAAATCTGGCTCTTTTTTAGGAGATGGGGCATCCCCTGGGAAATTTGGGGGAAAGGGAAAATTGGGGGCAGCATTTGCCACCTGCCACTGGATCTCCTCTCAGACGCCACCATTTTTTCTTCCCAAACCAAGTGGTAGTGATGCTACTTGACAACAGGGGTTTTGAAGAGGAAATAAATGCTGTCCTACAAATGTAGGAGCACTGATGGTGGGTGGTCAGTTTTGCCATACCAAATTTTGTCCCACAAACAATTAGGAAAGATATGAAGAAGTCAGTTGTAAGAAAGATATCAGAGCTGAGAACTTGAAAAAGGCAGGAATGCAGTCACTGAATAAGGAATTCGAAGTACCTGAGAATTATAGCAATAGAAACCTTCCTGTTGAACAGGAATAGAAACCTTCCTATTGAACATCAGATGATCTGCTTTTATTATTTGTATTAAGGGCTGCCATTCCTAGCAGGATTTCTGCAGGCCAAATGAAAATGCCCGCTCTCATTTAAACATGGCCCAAATTTATATTCTGAGCTGCTGATCCTAGCCAGGAGGTGAAGTGTGCAGAGGAGGGAGGCAGTAATATAAGTGGTTATGAACTCAGGGCACATAAAAGAAGTAAAGATATGAAGAAGTCAGTTGTAAGAAAGATATCAGAGCTGAGAACTTGAAAGAGGCAGGAATGCAGTCACTGAATAAGGAATTCAAAGTCCCTGAGAATTATAGCGATAAAAACCTTCCTGTTGAACAGGAATAGAAACCTTCCTATTGAACATCAGATGATTTGCTTTTATTATATTTGTATTAAGAGCTGCCATTCCTAGCTGGATTTCTATAGGCCAACCAGGTTGAAGATTATGAGTTCTAATCTACAGTTATGGTTAGAAGAGGTCTCAGTTCTTTTGCCACCCATCCCCTGATCAGCACTTTCCAAACAGCTCTTTAGCTGTAGACACAGGTGCACAGCATGCATGGTGGCCACAAGCCACCCTTTCCCTCAAATGGTACTCTTGATTGCAGACCTCTTTTCTCTATGTATCAGGGATGGGCAACTTCCAGGGATCTGGGGGCCAATTTCCCCCTCCCCTCTGGAACCCTGCAGGGGCTGCACCCCTGCCCCTTGTAGCAGAACCGAATTTGCCACCAAAGTGATATGGCAGCAAAAGAGGGCCAGTTGTTCTTGTTAAATAGGTCAAACCAGCCTTTCTTGTAGCTATGTGGCTTGTTTTCTTGAAAAGAAGGGGAAATTGTCCATTGTCTGCCACATCATCACATTTCAGCAGCAAATTCAGCGGTGGTGGTGGGGTAGCAGTAGAGGCCACAAAAATGGCCCAGGAAGGTCACATGCAGCCCCCTGGTCTATATACATATGAATAGGTACCTCTCCATTAACTCTTATGACAAAAAGGAAGGGTCTGAAATCATGAAAAACCAATGACGTTTTCAACATTAACTTCTCTGCCACTCTATCTGACACAGATGTACTCCTTAGCAGTAACTTATACAATTGGCTTCAGCAGCTATTAAAAGATACAGGATGGTGTTATATATCGAGTTTTACCAGACTTACCCAAATGGAACAAAGTAAGTCTAAACTGCAGGCCTAGATTCCATGTGATGGACTAATGCAAATTTACACAATGTAGTCTTATAAGTACTATTTATATATATTTCTTCTTCATTGCTCATATACAGAAATGCATGCAGCAGGATCATTTTCAAGCAGAGCATATGAAGATCGACAAACAAAGCCCATTAAGAGTCAGTGGGTGCTATTTTCATTTTTAAAAATCAACAGTTACTATAGATCTATGATAGCCCAATTCTAGAGCAGGGGAAGAAAGGCCACTCACATCAACAGACCCTCCTTGTTATTTTAAGAATTGGACTTCAGACTGAAACTAACGCCACAAACATTATTTTTCTTCTGAATGATGCCATTTCTTGTGACAACTTTCTGACAAAGTATGCTAGGATAACAAGGTATGCAGGACTGACAGCCAGGGATGGTACTACACTGAGGACAGTCTTTTGAGTAATTACCTGATCCCCATTAAGCAGTCCTGGTCAAGAATGTCTGAAGATTCACGTCAAAAAACTGAGAACCATTGTTCATTTTCCATGTGCTAATGTCCTTCCCAGCATGCTGTACAGGTATTAAGGCAAAATACAAAATAAAATAAATAAATAACATGATGTTTGCTTCAAACATGACCAGATTTGTTCTCTCCCATACATTCAAGCAGGGAATAAAACCAAACCTGAGCCTCAACCAAAAACTGGATCAAATCTTTATATTCTTGTACCTTCATTTTAAAGCAAATTTTAAAGCAACAGCTGTCACACCCCACCATTAAATAGGGCCTCAAGCTTGCCCTCCTTATTGGGATCTCTAGGTGCGCTTACGTAAGGTTTGGGGTTTCTTTTCCTCTAGCCCTTACCCTTATACCTCTCACACTGACTTTGGGATGTCCAATCCCTACCTTATACCTCTTTGACCAGTACAATAAGCACAGCTTCCCACACAGGCTGTTTCAAATAACAAAGAAAAGTGTATTTTAAAATACGACAAGTTCTGGAAATAAGTTTCATGTGTAAGTTTCAGTTAATCTTAAGTAATGTACTATCTTATCCTAGTACCAATCCTCCCTCAACCACTCTTCCCAATATCAATCCCTGCACTCACTAGCTAATCTCTTAACCATCCTAATATAATCACTCAACTCTCTCCAGTCAGCTTCACAGACTCCCAACCAGCACTTCACATTCCACACACTCCTCTCACTCCTGCACTCTCTTCACAAATTCCCTCAAACCTCCTGCCTGAACGGCACCGCCCACAGTTTATATAACACAGGCTTCACCCCCCCTTCTCACTCTCTCAGCCAATCATGTCACATATGCAAATACACCATGCTTCCTGCCCATCCTTTCTCACTCACCCAGATACAGCAGGAATACATACTTATACTTAGTAAACAAACACATTATACTTACCACCTATACACATTAAATTTAAACCCAAATAACATAACATCACACAGCTCTCTATCCTATCTGCCACTTTCCAGACTCTTAAAATGTTCCAAATACAAAATTGTAAAGTGATCCCAAACTAATTCTGATTGAGGTCTGTGAGTGTGCATGCACATCAGGATTTTTTTATTTATAGTAGAATCCTAACTGCAATTCCGTAACTAGAAATTTGGTTTTTGAAATTTCTCCTTTTTCTTTTCCCTTAGTATGACTTTTCCCCTGGTCCTTGGCAAGTATGCCTATATGCAGTCTCATCTTGTCAATTTCCATGTATGTTACCTACTGCCCTTTGCTCCCTTTGACAGCTGAAACTTACAAGGACATTGACAAGGCAAGACCACATATTGGACAGCCATAAGTGCGCACTTGCATATTTGGAAAAGAGTGACAAATAATAATAATAATAAAACTACAAAGACCTTTGTGCAATTTTCTGGGACTGAAAAAAATAAAAATAAAATAAAATATGACCCTATCTGCGTACTCCCGAGGCACTGGATTTATTTATTTTTTAAGGTGGCAAATGGAAAGGGGTTGTGATAGGAGTGGGGAGGGGGCTGGGATGAGGAGGCAAGATGGGTTCTTCTGTGAAGGACACTGGTGGTATATGGGCTGGAGGGGGGCAGAGGGGAAGAACAAGCCATGGTAAGCCCTCTCATCTGCCTGGTGTTCCGGGCGTTGTTCTGCAAACAACCCACAACGTGTAGATTATTCACAGGGTGGCTTACCGTGATGTGCAAACATGGCCAATGGCTTGTGTTTCTGCACCCTGAAGAAGCATCCTATTCTTGATAAGAGAATAAAGCCAGTTAGCAAAGATCAAGAGTTGTTAAATGGCATTCATCATGTAATACAGGTCCACTGCTGGCACTGTCTTTGCACCACTAGGACTGTAGAAGCATCTTGTGAAGCATTTTACAAAACTATCATAAACAGAGTTGGATGCTCATAATGCCTGATCCTATGTACGTCTTTGCCAGGGTAGAGCCAATGGAGGTAGCATAAACTAGAAATTGCCATTTGGATTATGACTTGCTTCATTGATTTCCTTCAGCTTGACTGAATCCTTTGCAGTAGTTTGAGTAGAAGCCCTGATATTTGTACTAGTTTATTTAATAAGTTTTCAATCTGGACTTGATGCAGTCAAATACACCTTCTGATCATAATCAGGATGCAAGCAGCTCTCTGGGGCCAGAGACACTTTGGTTAAAAAGAAACGCTTTGCCCATTTTGTCTCAGAAGAGTTTCTGCACCAGGATCCTAGAAAAAATCTTTCAAAGAAACACATTTCATCATGCAGGCATTTTGATTACTTTTTCCTCCACAAAGTACATAGATTATTTGTCCTAAAAGGACTGCAACTGACAGTAAAGAGACTGTTTCATTTACTTTAAAGAAGAGGATTAGCATTCAAATATCATGGGATCTTGGGCTCCCTCTCTCTCTTGCTTTCTCTTTTAAAGTGAGACAGCAAAGGACTTGAATTTAAATATATGCAAAGTTGTGCTGTAATTATTTTGATCAGTGAAAAATAACTAATTCAGATATACAGAAAATGTAGGGCATGAATGGCCAGTTAATTTGGTTTTTGTGTAATTAACTGTACCTCCTAGGGTTCTCTGTTTTTCTCCCCCTTGCAAAATATTCCTGCATTTAGCATTAGTTAGATACTTTATCATTCAAGCAGAAGAAATAGGCACTCCTAACAGCAATGCATGTGCAGTGCAAATGTCAGCGAATGAGATGGCACCCAGCTATTTAGCAGCAGATTGGACTCCGCTCCCAGCAGGCATGCAGTGTCAAAATGGTCAAGGCCTGCAATTATTACTTCACTTAAGTAATGTCTTGCTATAATTTGAATTTGAAATATCAAAGGCTCCTACAGTCAGCCTTTATGTATTTAAGTGAACAATGTTTACTTCCTTTAAAAGAAACACCAAACCAAAAAAAAGGAAGGGGTTTGAAAATGATATTCACCAAAAAAAACAACAACACACGGGGTAAATGAAAAGCAATTATCAAAATTTGCATAAAATAACCTACTGTGAACTATAGCATCAAGACATCTTCTATAAAGGAAAATAACAGCTCCAAAAACATTTATGCATCATAAACACCAACACCTATGGGAAGGCAAGGCAGTGGGGTCCATTACAGACAGACAGTTAATGCTCTCCTTTGGGAAGGTACAGTGACAGACATATAAGAGGAGTTTCCATGTTCCAAATGAAACAGGAATCACGTCTCCTTAAAAACTCTGAAGTAGGGTAATGTACAGAGAAGTGCACTCTGCCCATCACAAGAACACTTTGATGTACTTTTGGAACACCTTCCAAGCTCTTAAAGAAAGAGAAATCCTGCCTCAGTTGGAAAATGGCAGCTGTACTTAATAGGGTGTGAGGCTTTAAACAAAAATAATATTAATACTAATAAATAATAACAAGTGGGCCTCAAAGATGAAAGTGTATGCACTCCCACACAGTGGTTTAGGGTGCTGTACTGCTGTGACAGCAACAAGCATGACAACTATAGGCCTGAAATCTTAAACACACCTGAACTCAGTAGGACTTCTATATAAACATGCTTAGAAGAAATTAGAATGCTGCTGCAGGAACAAAAGGACTTATTATTCAACTTTGCTCACCAGCAATTGTATGTGTAACTGAAAAGGGTTGGACTGCTTTAGATTTGTAAATTTTGCAGTAAGTAGATGTTGTACATACAAAATGCCATGTGTTTAAAGCAACTGCTAAACAACTACCACAGGGAAGAAAGGTGATGAACTTAAATAGGCCATAGGTTGACATATTGATCTATACCACTAACCAGAGCCAGACACTATCCAGTTGTAGGTATTTTAATGACGGGATCCGTCTGCCAATTCACAGCTGCCTAGGCAGTTAACAGTGCAGGGGAAAGGTGAAGTCTTTTCTGCACTTTTGCAAGGATGGTTTGCTCATCTTAGCAGGAAGCTCAGCAAGAAGATCCATACTGCAGGCAGATGCAACTGCTGGTATAATTGCATTGCCTTAGTTTGAATGTTATTATTCATTCAAAGTGGTGTCAAGTGCTGTATTCTATTTTTCTCTTCCAAACTATAGACAGACGGACAGACAGACAGACAGATTCCTTGAAACCTATACTGAGACACTGACGTGGCAGAAATGGAAAAGTATCCAGTCTCAGATACTGTATCAGAGGCAGTATGCGTATGTACACCAGTTGCCAAGAAACATGGGTGGGAGGGTGCTGTTGCACTCATATCCTGCGTGTGGGATCTTGTGGACAGCTGGTTGGCCACTATGTGGACTAGATGGACCCTTGGTCTGATCCAGCATGGCTCTTCTTATGTTAAAATGTATTCATCCCCCCTTTATCTTTTACTTTCACATCTTGTATCCCCAAAGGCCAACCATGATAAGAAACAATGGTTGTTAACCATGATTGGGTTCGAACGACACAACGAGCAAACGTTGTATACTATTGTTGGTTGCTTGTCACATTGTTCAAACCCAGCTGTGACGATCCTGGTTCTATGTAAAGGGGAAATAGCTACTGAGGCTTGTATATAGTGTGCCTGGGGTGTATGATTGACAGCTGGAGCGGATGGAATGTTCAGATGCAGCTTGCGGGTGATTGGCTAGGGAAGGAGTGACTGGATTTTAAAAGAGTTACAGTTAGAGTTACAGTTCAGTTACAGTTAGAGAGTAGGAATTAGAGTGAGTGTGGGGGGTGGGTGTTGGACTTGGAAGGAGGGAGGTGGGAGGTAGAGAGATAGGAAGGTTTGAGAAATTAGTCTGTTAGAGGAGTGAAAAGTGCTATATCCAGAAAAATATTTAATTACCTGTATTTGCCTGAAACCCATATTTGACCCCTGAATCCCTTATGTTCCCTGATCCTAATGTCCTACCTGTGTTCCAAAAATAAATCTTGTTCTTTCTGTGTATAAACAGCCTGTTTGCCATTTATTATTATAGATAAGGCTTTGGTTAACCCCACATGCCTCGCAAGGGACACATGGCTAGCGATGGGAACCGAGCCCGGCACCCGACTTGTGGGGAGCGCTCGGCAAGCGCTCCTGCCATGTGAGCCGAGTACCCCGCAAGCGCCACCTGAGGCGCTCGCCAAGGCGCTCGCTGGACTTCTGGGTTCCCTGACTCTACACTGTTTACGTAAAGTATAGCATAGTAAACGGCAAAAACGGCCACAATTTGCATAAATGCCGTTTTTACCGTTTACTACACTATATGTAAATGGCGTAGCTCCGGAACTCGCCGTTTTCTACATTAAAAAACTTAGCACCGGAACCCTGGCTCGGTTCCAAGAACGTGAGCTGAGCTGGGGAAAGGTAGGTCGTGCAAGTGAGAAAGAACTGCCTCTATTAAGTTTGCCAGGCTGGGTGCCACGAAAGCCCCGGCGGTGGTGTGGTAATAGGCACTGGCTATCTGGGAGGTGCACCTGGGTGGCAGGGCAGATCCTGAGGAGAGACAGGTGTCCTCAGTCACTAGGTGGGGCGGCAACTAGGAGTAGTCATCGCACCAGTCAATCTTTCTTTTGTTTTTGTGAATATTATTCATTAATTACTTACCAGGTAGTTACATGAAATATATATTTTAAAGTACTTGTTACTGTATAATTCATTGTCTGTTTCTAGCTGAAACAGGTCATCTGTATCATCATGCAGAGTCAATGAACAGAAAAATTCATATACTTAATTTTATACATAAGAATTATTCATATGATTAATCTTTGTGGAATTTAAATAACCAGTGAAGTCAATATGCTCTCCACCAATTTGCATAACTGATCTTGCTTAAGAAACTGAATCTGTAGATTCCCTTCCCTTGTCTCAAGATTTGTCATTTCTTTCAAGGTAGTCATCATTTCTTTACTAAGTAGCTGTAAATATGAGAAAAGAAATGTATGTATTATCTTTGAATCTCATATGCATCTGTAAGAAATGAAGAAGAAAGTGTGATGGCTCTTAGGCTAATTGAACAATAGCAACATGGACATAATTATGGTATAAGTAATCTTATATGCACTGGATTATCTCTAATTCTTTAAAAAAAATCTTTTACCTTCCTTATTGTCCTGTGCAGCTTGAAAACCCTGTTTCGCTTGTGTATTTACACTGTGGACTTCCTGGTTGCTGGATGCATACATGAGCATATACATTTTGATTTTGCCAGATTCAAAATCAAGAGTTGGGTCATAACAAGATAGCTGTAACATACTGAACATTTAAAAGAGAATAAATACATGTACATACTTCGTTTTAAAATGTTTTGCACTTGTAGAATTAGATTTTTTTCATGAAGTGAAATAGTGATAGGGACAAATAGAATGCAAATTACATGGTGATTATATATTAATCAAAATTTGCCATTTTAAAAAGGCATTTCCTTTTACCTCTGGGTAGATTCCCATAACCATTGTCTCCATTCTATGATGACCACTTTTGTCATGTGGTGGAGAGTCACAAGGAGCCAGTTTTAATGAAGGTCTTCAGAAGGCAGTCACTCACATGCTAGATACACTTGATTTGAGCCTTATCTCAAATTGCCTGGGCCATGATTACAAAGCCACTTTGAGTCACTGCCAAGAAGCACCTGAAAAAGTCAGTGTGATGGTAAAATTGTTGTGCAAATTGACACTATGAAGATGGTTATCATACTCTCCACAACCCTACTTATGCTCAGTTATATGAGAATTTAAAGTTATATATAACTCAGTCCTATGCTCTACTATGATGGAGAATTCAGGGTTGTTTTCAGACAGAGTGCAATGCAGACACAACAAAGTTTAGCCACTTTCTTCAAGGTCACTCCACGAAGATAGTAAAAATTTGGCTTACAAGGAAAAAAAAGCTGTCAAGGGAAGCTCCAAACTGAAGGAGGAGGGACAGAGGGCACTGATGGGGGAGGAGGGAGGCAGCAGTACTGCACACTCTTGCCAGGCAGATTTCAGCAAGCAAGATCATAAGAAGTGGTTGGGTTTTTCGCCGCTCTTGTCAGCTGGCTCTGTAGCCCTTTCGAGTAAGCCATGCACAACCCATGCTGCTGGGTTCGTACCTGCTGGGTTCGCTGAAAACAGGCCATCATGAACAACCCAACAACAAGCCACAGGCTTTCAGCATGTGGTTAACAATCACATGCCAGGTTCGCACAACATGACAACTCACAATGAAACAAACCAGGCTGACAACCACTGTGGGTTGTTGCATTGTGCAAACCAGTGCAAGTCCAAGAGGACACTGTGCCCTATTATTTTATTGCTGAAAGCTGCTCCATCTCCTATGCTGGTTATGCCATGCAAAGGATTTTCAGAGATGGTAAGGAGTTTCTAGTTGCTCTTTATAGGGAATTTTAGAATCAAATGCAGCTACACTATAGTTCACAGTTGCATTATCAAATATGTTATTCTAGCAAGGGAATGCAGCTTCCAAGGCCTACTGATTCCCAAGCTACTGGGAATCAGAAGTGGAAATGTGGATAGAAGGTAAGGGGGAAAAGTGCAACCAATAGCAGGATACAACAGAAGTGATCAAAGATTAGTGCTGCACCAAAATATTTGTCATATACTTTCCTGATGATTGTGGGAGGTGGGGCAAAAAGGACTTCCAGAAAAGCGTATAATTTTTCATGGAGTGAAGTCTATTAATTTACAGCTGGGGGGGGGGTTAACATAAGAGGAGAGAATGTATTACCTTTGCCCTCCTCCTTGAGAAATTTACTGAAAATGGCTCCCACTTTCAAAAGGTACAAATGCCCACCATAAAAGTTGGGGAGGGGATGGAACAACAGTATAAAAGATGGTCACAGCAGAAGCAAAAAGGGGAAGGAGTGAGAAGAAGCACTGATTGTTGGGAGTGGAGAGATACTTTTCCCCTGCCCTGGATTCTGAGGACATCAGAGTAAAGGAATGCTCTCCTGCTCTATTGATTTATAAGGAGAAAAGGAAAGGGTGTTTAATCAGGTGAACCACTGACAGAGTAAGGTTACACTTGTCAAACACCTTAGCCATAGCTAAGGACCACTTTGATAAACATTGGGCTACACATTTCCACTGATTAAAACAAGAAGCTAAAAGTGTGATTTCTTCTGGCAGCATAAGACATAGGATCAGATTTGTTGTGGAGGTGGGGATCGGCAGCCTTTAACAGGTGGAAATGGATTTCCAGGATTTGTTGGGACACTTGTCAACCTAAGTTATGTTGAGGGCCAATTCTCGTGAGTCCTCTCAGTGCTTGGTAGACACTGTTTTGCATCGGTCTAATTGACTTCCAGATGCACTTGCCATATGCTGAGGTAATTATGTGAATTCCAGGACCACATGTAGAACTCAACAGTGATCAACTTTTTCCATCTTTTTCTAGTATTCACAATGGACTGGCAAAAACCACTGTGCTGGTGTGTGCGACAGTGATGTTCACATGACTGCCGCAGCTTGTGGCTGGTAGGTAACACATATTGATACAAAATCAATGGAACATGTTGCAATAACTTCCTTCTGTAGCACTGTGCCTCCACTTTCTCATCATCATCATCATCATCATCATCATCATCATCATCATCATCATCATCTGTTACCAAAATCCCCCTTAACTTGTTTAGAAGTTGGAACCCAGCTTTACAATAAGTTCTTCACAGTGAAGATCTATGCAGGAGGATGTATCCTCTATGTTATAGCCCTCAATACAGCATTCATATCTTACTACTACCTAACTCTATTGCTCAGCAGTGCTCATGTTGTCATTCCCCCTTCCCAGCCTGTTTAGGTGTAAGACACTCTAATCACATTATGAATATTGTTAATTCAAGAAATGTTATTATGAAGTTTATAGTTCAAAGCAGCTGCACAGGAGGTGACCTTTCATAATACTAATAATAGCAATAATACCTGCTTTCTGCGTGTATGACAGTAGTTTTGTATTAGCTTTTCCTGCAATGTACACTGTTGCAAATTTGTATACTGTACAACTCTGTTATCAGCAGGCATTGCCTTGGAAAATGCTTAGATAGATTTGCCTTCTGTCATTTGGTTATGAAGGTGTGCTGATGTGAAGCTTATGTGGGCTGATGGGCATGGGAGGGCAAGCAGGCAGAAAAGGGCGGCCTTCTATTTGCTGGTATGCTTGCTTCCAACAGCCTGTCCCAAGGATGCAGAGGGACGGGGGGAGTGTGACCCTGTTAATCCTGCTTGATCTCTCATCCACCTTCAATACCATCAACCATGGTATTCTCCTGGGCATTGGAGGCACTGTGTTACAGTGGTTTCAGTCCTACCTGCAGGGTCAATTTCAGAGAGCAACACTGGGTGACTATTTCTCGGCCCCTTGGCAATTGAGCTGTGGGGTTCCGCAGGGTACCATCTTGTCCCCAGTATTGTTCAACATCTATATGAAGCTGCTGGGAGCAGTCATTAGGGGATTTGGAGCCAAGTGCCAATATGCTGATGACACACAGCTCTATCTCCCTGTGACATCTGAATCAGGTGAGGATGTGCAAGTCCTGATTCAGTGTCTAGACTCAGTGATGGGCTGGATGAGGGCCAATACGCTGAAATGGAATCCTGGCAAGACAGAAGCCCTGTGGGTAAGAGGTTTCTGAGTCCAGGATTGCCTGTTCTAGATGGGGTTGCACTCCCTTTGAAAGATCAGGTTTCTAGTCTGGCCGTACTCCTAGATCCATAATTGTTGCTGGAGTCCCAGGTGACCGCTGTGGCTCGGACTGCCTTTTACCAGTTTTGACTGGTATGGCAGTTACGGCCTCTCCCAGGGATAGCTTGGCCACAGTGATACAGGTGATAGTAACCTGAAGACTGGATTATTGCGATGCTCTCTATGTAGAGCTGCCCTTAAGTCTGGTCTGGAAGCGGGAGCTAGTGCAGAATGCAGCAGCTTGGCTGTTGTTAGGAGCTGCACCTTTTCAGCATGCAACTCCTTTGCTGAGGGAACTGCACTGGTGACCTATTTGCTACCAGGACAAGTTTAAGGTTTTAGTACTAGTGTATAAAGCCCTATACAGCTTGGGATCAGGTTACCTAAAAGTGCACCTTCTCCCTTACCAACCAGGTCGGTCATCAGTTCCTGGGAGAAGTTTCCAGTCCACCACCATCAAGAGGAGGGAGACTCCCCCCAGGCCTGACTGATTAGCAACACCTGCCACCTGGCCTTTATCTGCCGCTCCAAAGTGGGGCGGCAACACCCAGGTGGCTGACGACCCCAAAGGGGGTCACCCATTTGGGGGGAGCCACTTCAGGGGTGACACAAGGGCAAAGGCTAACCCTCTAACATTGTCTATTTTGTTTGCTCCTCGCAGCACAGGTTTGTTGGTTGCCCTATCAGCCTGCCCTTGGGTCTCCAGATGCTGCTTATAAATGCCAGATCAGTCCAAAACAAGTCCTCCCTCATCCATGATCTAATAGTGGATGAGGTGGCCAATCTGGCATGTATTACCGAGACCTGGGTGGGCGAACAGGGAGGAGTCAGTCTCTCCCAGTTATGCCACTGGGGTACTTGGTTCAGTATCAGGGTAGACCTGAGGGCCGGGGAGGTGGGGTTTCCGTAGTCTATAGGAATTCTCTCTCTCTCTCCAGGCTCCCTGTCCATCTGACTACTGATCTGGAGTGTTTGCATCTTGTGTTGTACATACAAAATGCCATGAGCCTGCAGGACAGATTAGGGATTCTGTTGGTGCACCACCCACCCCATTGCTCAACAGACTACCTATCTGAGCTGAAGGAGGTGGTCTCGGAGGCGATGCTGAAGTCCCCCATCCATGTTGAGAGCACCTTGTTTGGGGCGGCTCAGGATTTCATGGACTCCATGACGACCATGGGACTGTCCCAACATGTCATCAGCCCAACACATGTAGCAGGGCACACTCTAGACTTGGTATTTTCAGCTGGGCATGGGGATGGTGATCTGAAGGTGGGGGACTTTGAATTGGTCCCATTCTCATGGTGAGATTACTGCCTGCTGAGATTTAGATTAACAGCAACTTTTCCCCACTGCAAGGGTGGGGGACCTATTAAGATTGTCTGCCCCTGGAGGCTAATGGATCCAGATGGCTTCCAGAGAGCCCTTGGGGGGTTTCCATTCCAGCTGATATGGCTGGCAGTCCTGTCGAATCCCTGGTCAATCTCTGGAATACAGAGATGACCTGGGCGGTAGACATGATTGTTCCTGAGCGCCCTCCCTGTAGTAGAGCTCGTACGGCTCCATGGTACACCCAGCCCTGGATTACCCATTAAGCAATATAAGCATGCGCTTAGGGCACCAAGGGGGGGGGGGCACCACAGAGTACCACAAATTTTGCATTTGCATTTCCCCCTTATAACAGTTTTAATAAAAAATGCATAAAACAGTGATGAAATTTTTTATTTCTTTCTGTTGCCCTAGTTATAAGTAAGGAATTGGCTTATATTGCTAGCTGCTATTAAGTGTTAAATAAATATAATAAAAAACAGTTTATATTTAATATACTTGTGTGTTCTGGTGTGGGGGATGGCCTTGAAGAAAACTGAGTTTTTAATGTCTTATTTCACCTTCAGCACTTATTGAGTCTTAATGTCTTGCCAGCTAAGCAATGGAAGGGCCGAGGGGGCACCATTATTGGGCTGTGCTTAGGGCATCAGCTGGTCTTAATCCGGCCCTGGGTACACCCCGGAGCTGATGAAACAAAACAGGAGACAGCTTGAGTGCAGATGAAGAAAAACTCCTAGTGGATACAATTGAGTCTTGGTCTGTGCCTAAAGCAAGATCTTAACAACTTTAGGCCAGTGGTGAATGTTCCTTTCCTGGGCAAGGTCATTGAGCGGGTGGTGGCCAACTAGCTCCAGGCACTCTTGGATGAGACTGATTGTCTGGATTCATTTCAGTTGGGGTTCAGGCCTGGTTTTGGCACAGAAACAGCTTTGGTTGCCCTGTATATCAGGAGCGAGACAGGGGGAGTGTGACCCTGTTGATACTCCTGGATCTCCCAGAGGCTTTTGATACCATCAACCATGGTATCCTTCTGGGGCGGCTGTCTGAGTTTAGTGTGGGGGGTACTGCATTGCAGTGGTTCCACTCCTACCTGGATGGCTGGCTCCAGAAGGTGGTGCTTGGGGAATACTGCTCGGCCCCGTGGACTCTCCAGTATGGGGTTCCTCAGGGTCGGTCTTATCCCCCATGCTACTTAACATCTACATGAAACCGCTGAGTGGGGTCATCCGCAGTTTTGGAGTGCGTGGCAATCAGTATGCTGATGACACTCAGCTCTATTTCTCCTTTTCATCTTCAGCAGGTGAGGCTGTGGATGTGCTAAACCAGTGCCTGACTGCAACAATGGACTGGATGAGGGCTAACAAACGGAAGCTCAATCCAGACAAGACTGAGATGGGTGGTTAGTGGGTGGTTCATCTGACCAGATGGAGGGTATTCAACTTGTTCTGGATGGGGTTGCACAAGGGGAAGGTTCATAGCTTGCGGGTCTCTAGACTACCTTCTACCATCTCCGGCAGGTGGCCCATCTATGCCCCTATCCGGACAGGGATAGCCTGGTTTCAGTAATCTATGCTCTGATAATCTCTAAGATAGACTACTGCAATGCACCTTACCTGGGGCTGCCCTTTGAAGAATGTTCAAATGCTGCAGCTTGTGCAAAATGTGGCAGCCAGACTTAACACTGGGACCAGAAAGTCTGAACATATAACACCAGTTCTGGCCCACTTGCACTGGCTGCCAATATACCTCTGATCTGAATTCAAGGTACTGGTTTTAATCTATAAAGCCCTACACAGTTTAGGACCACAATTCTGGATGGAACGCCTCTCCCAACCACAATCTACCCAGACACTGCGCTCAACATCTGGGGCCCTCCTCCAACTGCCACCTCCAAGGAAGGCTCGGTTGGTGGCAATAAGGAAGAGGGCCTTCTCAGTAGTGGCCTCTCAACTCTGGAATAAGCTCCCCACTGAGGCCCGCCTGGCACCAACTTTACTATCTTTTCAGTGCCAGGTTAAGACTTCCCTCTATGCCAAGGCATTTAATATTTAAGAGCTCAAAATAGCACTTGAATAGTGTGTCAGTCGCAGGCTTAGTTTATTAACTTGTTTAGTATTTGTCATTTTAAATTGGGGTTTTAAATTTGGTTATAAACTTTGTAATGAAATCATATGTTTTTATTGTTATCTGTATTTTATTATGTGTTTTATTGTTTTTATGAGTTGCTGTAAACTGCCCAGAGTGCTTCAGCTATGGGGTGGTATAGAAATAAAATAAAAAAATAATAAAAAATAAATAAATAATCGGTTGGCATGTCCCTGGTGGTTCCATATGGACCTATAGCCCAATTGGAGTCCACCCAGAGAAGAGCCTTCAGGCGACTCCATTTCTTTGGAACCCCCTGCTTCTGGAAGCCAGGCAGGCGCCAACATTGTAATGTTTTTGGCGCCTCCTGAAAACACCTATTTCAGGAAGCCTTCCTGAACTAAGCAGCCAGCTTTATTGATTTTGTTTTTAACATATTGTTTTCCCCCCGTTTTTTTCTTTTATTGTTCACTGCTTCAAAATCTGCATACCGGAATATGGAGTGGTATATAAATCTTGTAAATAATAAATAAATAAATAATGTCAAAAGCATTCTTAGACAGCCCAAGATGTGAAGTTATCGTTTGCCACGTCTGCTCTGATTTGGGGGAATCTGTTGCTTTATTCATGACATGTAATTAAAATAAAATTACATTTTTTGAAAGAGACAAGACAGCTGAATGTTCAGTGAAGATGATGCATGTGTTTACCATTGGTTAAAAGCCCTAGCTCCTGCTCTGTGGAGTTATTGTAATAATCATATAATCTGCAATCTGATGTTGCCTAGAGTCATTAATTGCAATAAAATATGTTTAGAGAAAAAAATCCATCCATGCGTTTAGATGAAATCGAAGGAGAACAGTTGGTTATTTAATAAAAGAATCTGGCCGCGCTGTCCCCCCTCAAGAATTTTCATTAATTTCAGAATGTAGAAGCAGGCAAAACAATGACTTTACTAGGAAGCTCTTCAGTTCAACACCATCTATTCTCCGTCACTTGTTTGTATTTCTATTACAATTATGAAGGAAAGGGCAGTCAAAGTACACTCAGGAAAGCAGCTTTGTGGCATAGAGTCAATATTAGTATTCAAAATGATTGCACAGAAGCACTTTACCAGCCGCCACATGTCAGCTAGAAGAAACTGATGCGATGATGAGTGAAAACAGACATTAAGAGGGGAAATGCATAGCCTTGTGCTGTCATGTGATTTAAAATATGGCAAATGTCCAACACTACTCCACTTTTAGGAAAGTCTTTTGAAGGCCATAAACTCTTATCAAGGCAGCCCTTTACTCTGGATACCAATTTTGATGCCCTATTCACCCTGTGGAGTTAACACAGTTCATTTTATAGAGAATTATGAAGCTCTGGCTGCCAAATTGTTAGTGCCACTGGATCCATTCAGAGGTAACGTGTTGTGTAACTTGTTTTAGCAGCGAGCAAGCATCTTTTAAAAAAGTAAATGTGTGCATGTTGTTGCACAAGAATGCTCTGAGTTCTCTAACCAGAGAACCCAATACTCGAGGAGAGAGAGAAGCATCACCCAGTAGTGAGGTTTTTCAAAGTTTATTTCTGTACATAGGGTCCAGCAGAGGCATGTGCCCAAATCAGAGCTGAACAAAGGAAAGTGGGGCATGCAAGCCTATGAAACACATTGCTTAAACATGTCAACCAATAACATAAATTTCCCTGAATATGACAACAGCCAATTAGAAACTTTCATCTGAACATAACAATAGCCAATCAGAAGCGTAAGGCTATCTATCCTTTCCTCTCTTGGCTAGATTGATTATTCTTATGACCTTAAGGGCACTTGAGACACCAGATGTCCCATGTGTCTGCTAATCTTGGTACCCTTGAGGAAAGGAGAAATTCCCCTTCGCTGGTACATCTGGCGTTGGCACAGAAAGATACACTTCTAGAAATGAGATTCTAGCCAAAGGAGAGATATGGCAGGACTAGGCGTACAACCAAACAAGAAGCGATACAATTCTAATTCAAAGGCAGATGGGCAAGGTTAGTTAGCTCAGGCCAGGAGGGAGTGGAACAAAGAGATTAGTTCATTTTCACAATGTGTGCTATTTACAGCTTTGTTCATTACTTGTAGATGGTGGAACTTTATTCTTGCACTCTGTACATGTACTATGTTTACTTTTCTAACAATGTGGACAATCAGAGGATTGTCTAGTTACAAGACACTTATATCACATGGGAAGTAATGATAGAACTAGACCGTTTATGTTGGTACTAAGACAAGCGTTTATTACCAGGCCTAAAAAATACAGGGAAAGGCAGAGAACATAGCTTGGATATTTCTAGGCCTCAGAACATATCTAGCTAGCCTTGAGATAGCATTGCAGATACCACAAAATGACACATTCATTTTTAAGGTAATGCTACAAGAAAAGCCAACTTCTTACCCTTGGAGCAGTGTTCAAAAAGTCTGCTGTAAGGCATACATTTTTATCTCATCAGCTGTAAATGTACTGCAACCAGGGCTGATCCATTGATCCATGTGCTCCACTGATCTAAGTGGTTGCTTGGGAAAAGTATTTTTTACAGGCATCAGTGATGCAGTTCACCCCAGAATTCCTTACAATATTATGAAGGATTCTGGGGCACACATCTTCGCTAGCTATTGAGAGCAGCAAAATGACTTTGGATGTCCCTGTCCACTGCCTGGAGAATCCAAATTTCTTAGTTGAAATGCTGAGCACTACTCCGGGTTCCCTAAATACAATAAGCGAACCAACAAAAATCAAAGTGGACTTGGCAGTAATAATTCTAGCAAATGGTGATGAAAACTCAAACAATATTTAGCAGAAAGAACTGTGAACCTTTGTGGCATTTACTTCTCACAAGTGCTTTGTTCCTGGCAAGATCTAGTAATTTTTATTAAAGCAGAATGACTTAGCTGCTATGTGAGGAATAGGAAGTATACAGTATAAATTCTTGGTGCCACCAGTTTCAGCAGCTAAAGGTATGCAATAGTCATAGCTGCATTAATTTAAAAAAAAAAAAAACATTGATGGAGGAAAGCCATGATCCTGGGATTTTCCTTAGATTAAAGCTGCACCCCTAAGGCTGAAATCCATTCCATACTTAGAAGTCCCAACAGAAGGTTTCATACATAGGATTGGGCTGTAAGTATTATTTGGGGGAAAGTCCCATTAAAAGCAACAGGACTAACTTCATCATATATAAGATTAGGATCAGGTTGCAACGCTTGGAAAAAGTACCAGAAAACCATGTGGGTGCCCCCCCCCCCGCCGTATACCTAAGAAATGCAGTTATGTAGCTGAACATATGGACCAAAAAAGCTTACGCTTTAATGGCAATGTTTCTACCAGGCCAAAGTTTTCTACTAAGAAGAATGACAATAATTACATTTGAGAAAGGAAAGGAAACACCCTTAGAGAATCTGATGAGAGAACTCCCGTAATGACCACCCTGTTCATTAAACATAAGGAAAAACATAATCTTTCTCATATTTATTTTTATGTAAATACAAACCTACTAACTTCTGCAGACAATAACTCATGTATCTTCTGCTCAAATAGACAGAAGGCATTACACAGCTTGGTTAACAAGAGATGACTTGAGTCAGAAGATAGATAATGGTTTCTGGTAAGAGAAGATCAACACACTACATTTGGCAGTTCACCAGTTCCTGGGCAAATTCCAAGAACTTATTTATATTACTTGGCAAATTTGGGGTGGGGGCCTGCAGGAGGCATTCCCAAGCCTCAATCTGTAGCATGAGATGCTGTCCTAGCCACTTCATCGGAAGTAAAACAACAAATAAAAATAGCAACAGTATCCAATGTAAAATAAGGTCACATCAATGGGCAGTGTCCTATAAATTATGTTGCACTATTGTAAGCAACCTCTAGTGCAATGAAAATAGCATTTGCTGGCATGATGGGTTTTCCCCATACTTTCAATTCTATAAAAAACAATTTAGGGGTATCGTTTACTGTAAAGTATAGAGTTGCTTAGAGTATAAACAATTGAAACTTTGTCTGAAACTTCCTGCTATTAAAGTTCCAAAACATACATGCCAGTCCACACTTAAGCATATTGAGCAATATGCAGAATCCTCAAATTGCTTTCCTTCCCTGTGCATTGCATTCTAATTTTTCAAACCCATAAGTAAACTAATATTTTGTTTGTTTTAACCAGATCCCACAACTACTAACACCCTAATACACTTAGCGCTAATAATTAGTATACTGGAATTTTGCCAAAGTACACAGTAATTAGCTCACAAAAACAAACAAGTCTTCTAACTGGATTCATTGGCCATGATGATCCTATGTGCAGGATTTATTAAAGGTGAATTGCAAAGGAATTTATAAAGATGCCTCAGTCTGCTTTCAGGACTGCTTTTGGCACTGAAAGGGGTTTGGTCACCCTGATTGATCATTTGTATTGGGAGAAGGTCAGGAGTACCAACATGTTAATCCTCCCAGCAGCTTTTGATACTATCAACCATGGTATCCTTCAGGAGCAGCCCTGTAGTTTGAGAGCTGGAGACACTGGATTACAGTGGTTCTGCTCAGCCCCTTGGCAGTTGTGCTCTGGGGTCCAACAGGATTTCATCTTGTCACACATGTTATTTAACATCAACATGAAACCATTGGGAGTGGTCATCAAGAAATTTGGGGGCAAGGTGCCATCAGTATGCTGATGCAACTTGGCTCTATCTATCTTTTCCATCGGAATCAGGTGAAGCTGTGCAAGTACTCTCAATTGGTGCTTGAAGGAAGTGATGGATTTGATGAGGGCCAATACTGAAGTTCAATCCTAACTAGACAGAGGTACTCTGGATTGGTGGTTCTCAGGACTGGGAATTAGAGGAGTGGCCTGCTCTGGATGGAGTTACACTCCCATTAAAGGAGCAGGTGCATAGTCTGGGGCACTCCTTGATTCATACAAAATACTGAAACAATTGGTAGGATGAGCTGTTGATTTTGAGAGGCAATTGCTGAAATTCATTACCACAATTTTCAATAAGGCTCATCATAATATCATGTGGATTTGCTACTTGAAATTCTCAATGAGATCAATCAGGTAGCAGCTGACTTGGTATAACATTGCTGACTAAGTGACTCGCAAACTATGAACAAATGAGTTGTCAGCTTCTAACCAGCTATACATGTATCCACTTGTAAGCATCAACTACTGAATCTGGTATTAGTGAAAGAGACATATGATTACATGTACATATACCTCTCAAGTGGTGCACATGAGACTGCTTCCTTCATTAAAAAAACAACAACAATATACACAAAACATAGAAAGTGTACTTGAAAACTGTAACAGGTGCAGAAAACAAACATGTAATTACAACACTGTGTATGACTCAGGTACAGGTACTCACATTAGGGAAATGAGACTGGCTAAGGCTCACTGCGATCACATAATATATGAAGCTTCTCTAAGAGAGAATGGCCCACTTCAGGTGTTTAGAAATACACCTGAATTCAGAGGGAAGATGTGAGATGGGGACACATGGTGCTCCCTGGACCCCTCCACCCCCAACCTCCCCAGGTGAGATGTAACCATATTTGGATGAATACAGTTGCAATCCTCTGTGGGATCAGGAACCCTGATTATATCTGGGATGCATTTGATGTCTGGAAGCAAATGGAAAGCCAGTGTGGCGTAGTGGTGAAAGTGCTAGACTGGAACTCGGGAGATCCGGGTTCTAGTCCCCGCTTGGCCATGAAACTCACTAGGTGACTTTGGCCTAGTCACTGACTCTCAGTCTAACCTACCTCACAGGGTTGTTGTGAGGATAAAATGGAGAGGAGGAGGAGGATTATGTAAGCCACCTTGTGTTCCTTGCAGGAAAAAAAGGCGGAGTATAAATATAATAAATAAATAAATTAAATAAATAAATAAATCAGGGACAAGCTGTGCTCTTTAACAGAAGAATGTGCCTTAAGGTGAGGGCAAGGAGGAGCAAGTGAGATTCAAACAAAGGTGGAGAATGCTCCAAGGATGGTGCAAAGAGGCACAGTCAGAGCAACAAAACTGGGAAGGAGACACAGGATTCAGACAGGAAGTCAGCAGTGCTTGAGCAGCAGGCCAAATTAATCATTACTCATGCAAAATGGCTAGAAGTATTGACATTTTATCATCATATCATTACTGGTAGAGCTAAAGTTGGCTGGGAATGTACAAATTCTTTTAAATCACAAAAATATGCCCAACCTTCAGGTTCACAAGCTAAAATAACAAGATACACACACACACAGTGTCATACACAGTGACACACACACACACACACACACACACATGAGGAAGCCAGCAAGCATCCAGTCACCAGTAGGGATTCCCAGCATTAGTCAGCAAGTGAGAATCATCAACCTAGGAGATGATTTTTTCCTGCATTCAGAGCTCCCTAGTGTTTGAAACCTACAGCCAGATAGGAATCACAGAACCCACAGCAGTCTGCTAAATGTAAATTCTCTTGTATCCCTGACCAGTGTGTGTGCGTATGTGTGTGTGTGCGCGTGTGCATGCATGTGTGTGCTTGCATGCATGTGTATGAGTGCAGGTGTGTGGACTTCGGGATATTTTGCAATTGCATGAATCTGACTCTACGGTATTCATTGCCCCATAATTCTGCCATACCATATAAAATAAGATTGAAAAATGAAATCTTCAAATTCATTTCTAGTAAATTAAGAATATGAAACTCAGACCTCATGGGAGTACTTCAGAATAAATGGTTTGAGAGAACAGCAAAATAACCTGACAGGAGAAAAACATGCATTTTTGCATATCAGCGTAACAACAACCAAAAAATGAGAAGAACTTGGCACACTTCATTTCTAATCAATGAGAATGGAATGGATGCACTTCATATTCAAGACTGTTCTCCTGATTTCAACTAAGACATCATTTTATTACAGACAATTACTTAATTAGCCTTCTTCCAGTGTGGCAATGAATGAAGCATTCATTTCAATTTCTAGACACAGGGGAAAGTAAGGCTGACAGCCAACAACATATTTCAGGTTTTAAAATATATGAAACCAGAGACAAACTTCTGTAAAAAATAAATAAATCCCTGTGATCAACTAGGAATCCAGTAAAATTCCCTGTGATCAACATTCTTGCCAACCATGAGTACTTACCAAGGATGGGATAGTTTCCTTTGCCCAGGCCCAGAGCTCTAAGCTTCACTAGAGCAGGGCTCTTCCCTTGTATAGTCAGACACGAAACACTGGTAGAAAAACAAGGGCCTGCCTAACAGCTTGTCCAACTATAGGTATAGATAGAAGACAGGATGCATGAGGTGGATTCATTTAAATCACCAAGGAAAAAAAATGATAGTTTTGAAAATGATTTAACTTTAAAAACCATGTATTATTTAGGGTGGTATCTAACTAGTATTCTGCCAATAGAAGGCATGCATCAATGTACTCCTCCTCCTTGCAGTTTTCTGTGCCCCTACCCCCACAACCTGCTTCAGAGGGCCCAAACTCACACAAGCAGACCAAGTAGGCCTGGGAGATTTTACCAACTATTACCAGTTGCTGATGTCCATTTCCTGGGCAGGATCTTGGACAGGGTGGTGGTGGCCCAACTCCATGCACTTTTGGAGGAAGCAGATTATCTAGATCCCTTTGAGTCTGGCTTCAGGCCTGGGATGGGCCAGCCTGACAGATGACCTTTGTTGGGAGAGAGATGGCAGAGTGTGACCTTGTTGATATACTCCTTGACATCTCAATGGCTTTTGACACCTTGACCACTGGAGCAGATCTGTGGGTGATATGATGGTTCTGTGCTCCTACCTGCAGGGTCAGTTTCAGAAAGTGTCATGGGGGGGGGGGAGTTGCTCAGTCCCATGGCATTTGAGCTGTGGAATCCCACAAGGGTCCATGTTATCCCCCATGCTCTTTGGCATCTATATGAAGCTGCTGGATGAAGTCATCAGGGGATTTGGAGTGAGGTGTCATCAATATGCAGATAGATACCCAGCTCTATTTCTCCTTGTTATCTGATTCAGGTGAGGCTGTGCAGGTGTTGAACAAGTGTCTGGAGTCAGTAATGGGCTGGGCTAATAAACTGAGGTCCTGTGGGTAGGTAGTTCTGATGTCCAGGAATTGGGTATTCAGCCTGTTCTAGGTGGGGTTATATTCCCCCTGAAAGAGCAAATATATAGCCTGGGGGTACTCCTTGACTCAGCCTTGTCAAGCATTGAGGCTCAGGTGGCCTCGGTGGCTAGGAGTGCCTTTTACCAGCTTCGGCTGATTGGCCAGCTATGACCATTCCTGGATGGGCATAGTCTGGCCACAGTGGTTCTTACTCTGGTAAATTCCTGACTGGATTACTTTATTTATGTATTCATTTATTTATGTATTACATTTCTATACTGCCCAGTAGCTGAAGCTCTCTGGATGGTTCACAACAATTAAAACCATACAATACAACATGATAAAATGCAATATAAAAGTTTAAAACTACAGTATAAAAATAACATGAAATGAAAACCACACCATAATGTGTTGTATGTGGGGCTGTGCTTGGAAGCTTCAGTTAGTGCAGAATGTGGTGGTCAGAATTGTAACTGGTTCAACCAGGCAGAATCATATCACACCAATTCTGAAGAAACTGCACTAGCTGCCTATTTGCATCCAAGCCAATTCAAGTTATTAGTGTTCACCTCTAAAGCCCTAAACTGCTTGGGACCCAAATATCTGCAGGAGCGCCTCTCCCTATATCAGCCTGCCCATGACTTAAGATCACCAGGGGATGCTGTTCTCCAAGTATCTTGCACACATTATGTGTCAACAAGGAAGAAAGCTTTCTCAGTTGTGGAACACCAAGTATGGAATGCCCTCCTTATGGAGGTGTAACTGGTGCCAACATTGCAATTGTTTGGGATCATAGATTTCATAGATCACAGAGTTGGAAGGAGCCTACAAGGCTATCGAGTCCAACCCCCTGCTCAATGCAGGAAACTAGAGGAGGGGTCTCCCATCCAAGTAATAACCAGGCTTGACCCTGCTTAGCTTTCCACGCTCAGACAAGCTGTCACTTCAAAACCTTTTTTTTTACCTAGGCATTTTAATTATTTGATTCTGTCTCTTCTATTGTATTTGTTGTTTTTATCACATCGTGGTTATTTTACTGTCTTTAGGGCACAATCCTATGCATATTTAGACAGAAAAAAGTCCTACAATTCCCAGCATCCCTCCTGCTAGCCATGCTGGCTAGAAAATGCTGAGAGCTGTAGGATTTTTTTCTGTCTAAACATGCATAGGATTGCACCCTTATTGTATTATATATTTTAATTTATATTTATACACTGCCCTGGTCCCTGCAAAAATGAAAGGCAGTTTTAAAATGTTATAAATAAATAAATAATAATAAAAACCTTTTGTATTTATCACATACATCATATTTTGTAATGTTCAACCACAGCTGCAGTCTTCCAAAGCACCCTGTTTAGCCATGTTCTCCACCTCTAGCCATCATTCCAACATCAAGTATACTTTCATATCCTGATAGCAACAATGATATAAAAGCACAATGTCAGGGATCAGTGGGGTGAGAGGCAAATTGTGTGCTTCAGGATAGAAATGGGTGGCAACTGGAAGTCCAAATGGCCAGAGGCAAGTGATAGGCGGAAGTCAAGTTCCAGAAGATAACAGAGGAAAGGCAACTAGGAAGGCAAGTAGTCTGCATGGCATGGCTACTCTAGTGATGATTTTATTGGACTGAGGAAGTAAGCCTAGGGCAGTTCTTATACAAGGCTGGCAGAGCTTCTACTGGCTCCCCAGGTCACCTGATTCCTCTAGACTGACCAGCTGCAGCATCTCTTCCTGCCACTGTCAGAGTGGTGCTATGCAACGACAAGACTCAGGCCAGCCATTTCCTCCATCAAAAAGCTATCCAGCAGTGGCAGAGAGTAAGGAGCCTGAGCCTTGCTGCTGAATTACTTTATTTGAGTCTGCTGCTGGTGCCTTACATACAGTCAGATCAAGTTTGGAAATCAATGAGGTCACAGGCAGGCAAGTCTGCATTGGAGAGACAGCCTGAGAATTCATAGGGAGGAAGAAATTTGGCTGTGGGAAGAAATAGAGGTGGACAGTGAGAGTAAAAAATAAAAATAAATGACAACTTGGAAGCTGACAATGCTTTTTCTTATTCAGAACCTCTTAGTGGCAAAGTTTGTCAATCATGTCAAATATTGTACTAGCCTTAAAAACATTCACTACCACAAGAATACCAAGCTTATTTGTCATGGTATGTGAACTTGAGTCTTGACAAGGAATACTTTGACCCTTTGCATTTGGTCTATTTCCATTTTTCTTCATCACATACAACGTGCCTTCATAATAAGCAACTACTACTGGATGCAAGCTGTCTTTTAAAGGACACTTCTTTCCCCACTGAATTTTGTCACAAACTAATTGAAAACTCTGGCATGATCACAACATTGAATTGTATAAATGCTTTGATAGAAAATCTGCAACAAATAATATGACCACCAAAAATAGAAGAAATCCAACAAAAGCTAAGCCTTCTACATATTTACAGCTTCAGTACTCAATATGGTATTTGTGAAGTTTTTCAAATGGTATTCAAAGAAACAATAGCATTAGCACAAATTTGTGCGTGCATGAAGAAAAGAGAAAGAAACTATATGTGTTCATGAAGTACACTTGAAAATGGAACCAACTACACTAGGATGAAAAGCTTCCATGGCTATCTTTTAATTAAAAGCCCATGTGTAATAAAAGGATAAAGAGTCATATGACTCAATATGAAGAGGAAAATATCTTACTGAATGTGAAGTCCGGAAAGCCTTTATTATTTATTCATTAAAACCATTCCTTAAAAGAAAATGGAAAAATGCCCAATATGTATTGCTGCCTTTTGCTTTAATAACTAGCTCTCATGACTCAGAAGACAGAACGTGCATACTAAAGTGCAAGTGAAACAGAGATAAATGAGCTACAACTACAAAGGTTATTCATTTCCAGAAGTTTAATTCACCAAGACAATTTTGAGATGATTCTTTTCTCCACAAAGAAATCTATTTGATCACTGGCATTTAACCATAATCTCAACAACAACAACAACAACAACAACAATTAAACAAACATGGTGATTTGTTGCTCATACTCTCATCAAGTAAACAATATTTAATCATTTAATTACTGACATTTATTTATTATTTATTAATTATATTTATACCCCACCTTTTTTCCTGAAAGGAACCCAAGGCGGCTTACATAATCGTTTTATGTAATTTTATCCTCACAACAACCCTGTGAGGTAGGTTAGGCTGAGAGTCAGTGACTAGCCCAAAGTCACCCAGTGAGTTTCATGGCCGAGTGGGGACTAGAACCTGGATCTCCTGAGTCCCAGTCCAACACTCTAACCACTATGCCACACTGGCTCCCCGATTCTGTTTCTACATGCCATGGCTCATAATTGCCTGATCCAAAGCCTACAGAAAGTCAGTAGGAGCATTTCTAGTGTGGTGTTCTCCCGACACAAAAGGGAAACAATACGCTTTTACAGAGTGGCTGGCTTACTGCACTGTTAGGAACTGCAGGGATGTAGCTTATTTCTCTGAAACATCTGGCCATGGCCTGTGCATCCTGCCTAAGAATGCAATATTTGATGGGCCAGCAACCTGAACTGATATAGCAACTCCTATGGTTCATGCTTTTTCTTAATTATAAGCTGTTGGTCCTTCATTCTAGCACATTATCTGCATTTGGATTTAACATATATGCTGGGGGGGGGGGGGAGAGAATCAGTTGCTACTATACAAATGTGGTCCATAATAATTAGCCACTAACTGTGTGTAACGTGTTATGACAAAATACAGTTCAGTTGTCTATAATTAACTGGGAAATTGTCTAAGGATACATCACTGTGTGTGGGTTTTTCCACATGAGTATAAGAAGTTTTTATAGAAGCATTGCCAGGACTTTGAATTATTTGCACAGGACTAAGGAGTGGATGGCTCTTTCAGAATCTGCTCTAGTCAGCAGACAGAATGGTGAGCACACATTACACGTGTTTTCCCATACGGCGTTTGAGAAATCTAAACAATGTGGGAACATGGACATTGTCCTGACACCAAACACACCTCTCCTAGTGTTATCAGGCAGTACAACCAATCACAGGTCCATTATATGCCAATTCATTCACACCATGCTGGGAGTAGCATCCCACGTCCGCTACGTATGTTACACTTTCCACAGAGCCCTCAAGAGTTGTCCTTTCCCTACAATCTAGATCTAAGGACCTAGACCAGGGGTGCTGAACCTCGTTCAGCAAGAGGGCTGAATTCCATTTCAGAGAAGCTCTCAAGGGCCACATTCCAGGGATGGGCAGGGATGGAGGCAAATGCGCAGGGGCCAAAATGCAAAACAGACCAGCCTATTTTAGTTTACAGCTCTTCCTGCTGGTCACTAAGCCTTAGCAAAGGCGTTTCAACATTTCAGAACAGGGGGGAAAACTGCACAAAATGATAAGTGGTTGGGGGAAAGGAGGCGTGGCCTTCTGGGGAACCATGGATGGCCAGACTGGGACCCCAGGTGGACTGGATTTGGCCCCTGGGCTTGAGGTTCTGCACACCTGGCCTAGAACTTTGCAGGAAATACTGCCAATTCTTACAATTCTGTGTGAAGTATTGCAGTTGTATGAAAGTTTCACTGGATCAGCAACGAGAGAGAGAGAGAGAGAGAGAGGGAGGGAGGGAGGGAGGGAGAAGGAGGGGGGGGAGAGATTTCTGTTGAACAAATGTGAAGACAGAGCACCCAGAGTTTGGAAGTCTTGCTTGGGTTGCAAATACTGGCAAATTCCTGAGAGACAAATTAAATTAGGAGTGGGCCATGGTTTAGAAGGAGCAAACTCACTGTTTAGAGCAGGGGTTCTCAACCAGGGGGGGAATTCCCCTCAGGGGGGGAATTTTAGGGTTTCAGGGGGGGATTGGGACCACAGACTCAAACTGTTGGAAAACTGATCTTTCTACAAATTACAATTCTACAGATTGTACATAATCTACAGGACATCATTCACACTTTATTGTATGGCACAGATTAAATTAAACATAAAGATAAATATTTCACTTGTTATCTGTGGAAATATTCCATTTATACTATAATGTATATGTACCAATATAGAAAAAAATAAAAGATTTTCAATATTATATGCATATTATTCGGAATGCAACTTTTGAGTCAGACAATCTTGGAAAGGGGGGTATGACATTCTGACATATGGTGAAAAGGGTACATGGGGCAAAAAAGGTTGAGAACCACTGGTTTAGATAACTGTAAGTCAGCCTATTTTATTTATTTATTTATTTATATTTATACCCCACCTTTTTTCCTGCAAGGAACCCAAGGCGGCTTACAAAATCGTCCTCCTCCTCTCCATTTTATCCTCACAACAACCCTGTGAGGTAGGTTAGGCTGAAAGTCAGTGACTGGCCCAAAGTCACCCAGTGAGTTTCATGGCCGAGCAGGGACTAGAACCCAGATCTCCTGAATCCCAGTCCAACACTCTCACCACTACGCCACACTGGCTAACCATGCTTGCTCAGGACACATTTTCAAAACTACGTCTCCATGTTCAGAGAATAAGCTCTTCCAGAATACGAATGAGTGGGGTGAGTTTAGCTTAACTGAGCTACAGGAATAATTTCCCATGCAACCCTGGCTCTATCCTACTGAAGTACAGACTGCTGTCTGTCTGGTACCGCTGGCCCAGGAGCTAGTGCAGGGGTGGGCAACTTGTGGTCCTTCAGATGCTTTAACCTACAACTTCCATCATCCCTAGCCAGCATAGCCAATGGTGAGGGATGATGGAAATTATAGGCCAAAACATTCTGGAGGGCCACAAGCTGCTCACCCCTGAACTAGGAAGTTTATAGAAATGCACAGAAGCACAGTGTGCATAACTCTGGGTTGATAATGGAGTGCCTTCTTAAGGCACACACTGGGGAGCAACAGAGACAAGATCAGTGCTTTTCCAGATATAGAGTTTTCCTGAGGAAGAATAAAAAAGAGGTTCCACTTAGTTGCCACAATGTGGCAATTTAGCCACCATTTTATAGCAAAGAAGTGGAAACATGGACAGCTCTTGCATTGCACAGAAACAGCTGCAGGTGTGTGTATGGCTAAGGAAAGCTGGCTTCGAATTTTTCATGCAACTACAATCAATCAAGGTTTACTATGACCAGAGATGTTACTACACAGAGGCAACAAGTCAGGTTAGATAAAACGAACACTGAGCTTAGGAGGCAAGCAAGTGCAAGATTTTACATGCAAAATTATAAAGGAAGCAATCACATTAGCACATAAATATAACCCAGAGATAATTAGCCTACTTAAAATGTTTAATCAGTTATATTTTACCAATAAAACATGTTTCTGAAGAGGCATGGCTTTTGAACTTACATCCATTTGCCAGCATAAAGAAGCATATGAAAATAGATATGTGCAGAATACTTGCTCTCTAGAATTATGAAAGCAAGTTTGCCAAGCAACACAACTTTTATTGTCAGTGTTTGCCTGAAAATAATTAAATACTCACTGCATAATTATTATTTTTACAGTGCTAAGTATTCAGCCCAGATATTTTCATGGCTGCCTCATTGACAGCTTTAAGGTGCTAAATAGCTTTCCCTCAGCATTGCTATTTCCTCCACAGAGGAATAAAGATGTTTGCATCCAGCACACAGTATTGTTTTGTTCAGATATTAAGGAGTTCCTGTGAACCTACATGTAGTTCTAAGCTGGTCTACCATGCAGATCCCTGAAGTGTGTTCCCTATTCTGCCTCAGCCATACACATGAGGTAGCATCATTCTAAACAACTGGGTACTTACGCATGGTATAAAATACTACTTTAAGTCAGCCTGTACATTTATATGACTCTAAATAGCCTGTCTGAAAAGATACTTGTGATCACATTAAGTGATTATATACCAGTTTGTTCCCCTGATGCCCCATTTAATACTAGCTATGAAGCAGAGCTCTGGTTTAACTGAAATGCAGGTATGGGAAGCAGTGGAAGCTGGTGGCTCCAATATCAGTGAGGCAGTGCATCCTAAATGCTTTTGCAGAAGCATATGAAAAAGGGTCTCTCACTTAACATCAAAAAAACCAAAGTGCTTTATCAGCAAGTGCTTCATCAGCAAGTGCAAGTTAACCCTTGGTGATGCCATCTATCCAGCTTGGCGGGGCAATACTGGAAAATGTCGATCATTTTCTCTATCTTGGCAGCTATCTTTCTGTTACAGCCAACATTGACAGTGAAATCCAGCATCGTTTGAGCTCCGCAAGTGCCGCATTTTCTCAAATGAAACAGAGTGTGCGAGGATCGGGATATCTGTAAGGAGACCAAAACGCTGGTTTATGAAGCCCTTGTATTACCAACTTTATTGTATGCCTGCGAAACATGGACTATCTATAAACGTCATTTCCACCTCCTTGAAAGATTTCATCAACGATCTAAATGGAGGTTGGCCGAAGGCTGATTGCAAGGTGAAAGGGAGAAACGTGCTAAGCGAAAAGCACATCAAATGAATCCTTTACAGGACCATCTTCCATCTGGTAACCTGTGTCCTCACTGTGGGAAGCTGTGTGGATCTAGAATTGGCCTCCACAGTCACTTACGGACCCATCGCTAGAGTCTACACAATTTTTTAGAATTTCCTCCTTTTATAATTTTATTTTTGTAATTTTTATCCTGGAAGACAATCTTACTCGGTCACGAGTGATCGCCTACTACTAGTAGTTTGAGCTGTAAAGGAGCTGTCCAGGGTGCTGAACCCTATTCCCAAACTAGGTTCAGCACCGTGGATAACTCCTTAAAAGTTCAGACTATACCCCAGAGTGGATGCAGCGGCCCACTGACATTGGAACCACCAGCCTCCACTGATGGGAGGTGAACATAATCAGCCTGTTGAAGTTCCAACTCTGGAAATGCTTCCATTCTAATCAGAAGATGTGGTGCTGGCCAAGATTCGCACTGAGGAAGAACTCTGGCCCATCTCTACCTAGAGTTCTGACAGTATGTTGTCATCGTCATTATCATCATCATCAATAACAACAACCACTTTGCATGTATATAGTATTTTGGAGTGTTCAGAAAGCTTTGTATGCACTGTTGTAATCTTTACAACAACCCCACAAGGTAGATCAGCACTATTATTCCCAAATAATAAGACTAAGAAATAGTGGTTTGTCAAAAGAAATCGAGTAAGTTCATGGCAGAAATGATTTTTAAACTGGAGATGTGCTGTCATTATTATTTTCTTAGCCACTATGCTATACTTGTTCTAGGACATGATCTGAAGGCCTATGATGCAGCCACCTTGCTGAAGTTAAAGAGGTCTGGGCCTGGTCAGTGCCAGGATAGGGAGACTTTCAGACAGGAGTCTTTCCAGCCCTACCTGGAGATGCTAGGGGCTGAACTTGGGAGAAAGGTGGAATATAAATGTGATGTTTATTACTATTTTGTTTTAGTTCTATTGTTTGACTTTGGTGATTCTATAAATGGTTTATTCACCACACCTCTTTGATAAAGACGAAGTCCACCAATATGTGTGCTTTTCCTTGATTCTAGGAGATCTTAGGAAGCCCAGTATATTGAGCTTCAACTAAAACACAAATGTTCCAAAACATTTTTTCTTTTTTGTCTAGACTTTGCTCAAGCAGATTTTAAAAGCATTCTAATGATAGAAAACTAGGCTTTGAATAAAAATATCTCAAATGACTATGGCGTTCATATCTCCGGCAGAGTGTTATTATTTGTCTCTCATCCAGAACTGTCCAGAAAATTTTATAGATGTGGAAGGAAAAACCCAAAGCAAAGCATTCAATTCTAGCAATCTTGGGTGTTTCTAAAAAGAAAGACACACTTGATTATTAAAAGATGAAAGAATTATCTTATTCCCATACTAAGATAGTATGGCAATAAGATAGATATGCATGTTGTAAACAGATGTGAGTACTTCAAGAGATCATGTTGAATTGTAAGGCACTTTTTAGAATGGATTGCTGGAGGCCAATTCTAGATCCACACAGCTTCCCACAGTGAGGACACAGGTTACCAGATAGAAGATGGTCCTGTAAAGGATTCATTTGACGTGCTTTTCGCTTAGCACGTTTCTCCCTTTCACCTTGCACTCGGGCTTCTTCAAAGTCCATGGAACCTTTGTGAAAGGCCAACCTCCATTTAGATCGTTCATGGGCCAGAGCTTCCCAGTTTTCGATGTTTATATTGCATTTTTTTAGATTAGCCTTATGAACATCTTTAAACCTCTTATATTGACCACCGATATTCCGCTTTCCATTCTTGAGTTGGGAGTAAAGTAACTGCTTTGGGAGACGGCAGTCAGGCATTCGAACAACATGACCGGTCCACTGAAGTTGGCGTTGAAGGATCATTTTTTCAATGCTAGTAGTCTTTGCTTCTTCCAGTACACTGACATTTGTTCGTCTATCTTCCCAAGTAATTCGCAGGATTTTCCGGAGGCAACGTTGATGAAACCTTTCAAGGAGGTATGTCCTTTCATATGCAATGTTAATAGCAATCAGCTATGTAGAAAACACTCTTAAGACATGGAAATGGATTTCAATGAATCTGCATAAGAGCACAATGGTTCTATCAGAGCATTCCTGTGCACAGGCTAGATAGAGCATAGGATACAGATTCTTGAAACAAGTTGCAATGCAACAAAGCAATTTTCAAGGCTGCAGCACTGGTTGCCCTTGCTTGACAGTCCATTCCTAATACAATCTCAGCTGCAGTGCTGACGGATCCTTCACTTACTAAAAGGTCCCTGGAGTACTAGCCTATTTTGTACCTTTGCATACCCACATCAGTACTCATCTGCATCTCAACAAATACAATTACCTAGCATGTCTCATTTTCTACATTATGGAAGGCTCACATAAACACATGAATTTCATGGTAGTTCTCTTTATTTGGCAAGGTATTGTCCCTCAGTTAAAGAACATATGAATTAGAGGATGCTTTCATACAGAGAGAGGAATGGAGTAGAATTTTATTCAGTTTGCATTTTGATACAAACTTTAAAAATGTGACTTTACCGAATCATTACCTGAACTCGAATGCAGTTATCCTTTGGTATTTGCCCAGCTCTGGATTTTGTGATGCAATTCTCTGAACAAAAAATGTGTACATATATGCGTATGTTAGGGGGAAATGTGACAAAAAGGCACGTTGTGGGTGGAAATGCACAAAAATGTGTACATTAATGGGGGGAAAACATAAGATAAGGAAAAACTGCTTGCAAAAAAATGTGTATGTTAGGCATATATGTCAAAAATGCAGATATTCTGAAAAATGCATATGAAAATAGGTACAAATTTCCAAACAAATGTCCAAATTTCTACAGACTAAAATGGAATGGAACAAACTGAAGGTTAAAAAAAAGAAAAAAAAGGGGGGGGGAACTTAGACACTGAAATTGATAGATTTGTCCACCCCTGCTCATACATAGGACCTTTTCAAATCAGTGGATTATGAGTTCAAGGCATGTGCAGTTGTGACTCATTTGTTTAGGGAGTGGGAATTCAGGTGACTTTCTTCAAGGGGCACTTATATGATGGATTTTCCATTCTCATAGTAATCAAAATACAATGCTCTTCTCCATGTAGAAATGTCCTGTCCTTCACTAAGTGTGGCAAAAATAGGTGCTTGCTTGCCCATGGCTGCTCAAGGATGGGGATAGCCTGCCTCTCTAGTTAATCAGCCACTTAAAAATGTGCATTCATTGCATGCCAAATAACAAAATTTTGGCTGGGATCTTCCCAGAGTGCATCATGACAGAAGAAATAAGGGCAGGGGATTTGAGTATTTAGGCCTATAACACACACCTCTTTACAGTATTCAGTTGCTTGGCTCCGACCAATTTTGAAGGTAGCAGTCCTCTCAACATCAAAAAAACCAAAGTGCTTCATCAGCAAGTGCAAGCTAACCCTTTGGTGATGCCATCTATCCAGCTTGGCGGGACAATACTGGAAAATGTCGATCATTTTCTCTATCTTGGCAGCTATCTTTCTGTTACAGCTAACATTGACAGTGAAATCCAGCATCGTTTGAGCTCCGCAAGTGCCACGTTTTCTCGAATGAAACATAGAGTGTTCGAGGATCGGGATATTTGTAAGAAGACCAAAACACTGGTTTATGAAGCCATTGTATTACCAACTTTATTGTATGCCTGCGAAACATGGACTATCTATAAACGTCACTTCCACCTCCTTGAAAGATTTCACCAACGTTGCCTCCGGAAAATCCTGCGAATTACTTGGGAAGATAGGCGAACAAATGTCAGTGTACTGGAAGAAGCAAAGACTAACTAGCGTTGAAAAAATGATCCTTCAACGCCAACTTCAGTGGACCGGTCATGTTGTTCGAATGTCTGACTGCTGTCTCCCAAAGCAGTTGCTTTATTCCCAACTCAAGGATGGAAAGCGGAATATCGGTGGTCAATATAAGAGGTTTAAAGATGTTCATAAGGCTAATCTAAAAAAATGCAATATAAACATCAAAAACTGGGAAGCTCTGGCCCATGAACAATCTAAATGGAGGTTGGCCTTTCACAAAGGTTCCATGGACTTTGAAGAAGCCCGAGTGCAAGGTGAAAGGGAGAAACGTGCTAAGCGAAAAGCACATCAAACGAATCCTTTACAGGACTATCTTCCATCTGGTAACCTGTGTCCTCACTGTGGGAAGCTGTGTGGATCTAGAATTGGCCTCCACAGTCACTTACGGACCCATCGCTAGAGTCTACACAATCTTCTTTAGAATTTCCCCCTTTTACCCTGGAAGACAATCTTACTCGGTCACGAGTGATCACATGATGATGATGATGATGATGATGATGAGAGCTGGTCTTTGTAAACCAAGTAAGAATATTTTGAAACATCTGAGGGCTGGGGAGGGGAACCTTGTGTGTCTGCCAGCAGATCCAGAAGTTGCAAAATAAGCAGCAGCACTAGCCTGGCTGAAGAAACCCCACCCTGTGAGGAACAAACCTCTGGCTGCTATGGCATTTCCAGGCCAGGGTCGTTTCCTCTGGCAGCTTTGCAGAGATTTACAAGCAAAGTGGCAAGTGGAACATCTGAAGATTGGGGGAGGGACTTGTGTACACTTTTGCCCCTCCCTAGTAATGCTTTGTCTATTTTATTATATTTTAAATATGTTGTTAACTACCTCAAGAACTTTGGTTAGTAGGCAGGTTATAAATACTGCAAACAAACAAAACAAACAAACATTTTCTTCATCTGGACTTTAATTGGCCTGGGGGAATTTTTCACCCACCCTGTACTGCTGCCTTCATTAGGGACACCAAAAGGGTAGAGGTGGGGATTCATCTGGCTGACTGAAATTTGCTCAGTTGCAGCAATACAGGAAAGTTGAACTGCCCTAGGATATCTTGCTAAGATGAAGTAGGCTGTTGCAGGTTGTAGGTTGTTGTTCCCAGAGGTCCACAGAAGTCTGGAATGGGTGGGGTAGACATACTGGAAATGACATCTGGGCTCCAAATTCCAGACTTCAATGGTCCCACCTTTTCTTTCCCACTGAGGTTCATGTAAGATTGAAATATTATGTAAGCATACTTGGGAACTCAATGGTAATGACTTCCAAATCACATGAATAGAATTCCAAGGCCAGCACCAGGTGCAAGCGCCCCCCCCCCCAGCAAGTTCAGCCCATCCCACCCACTCATCCAAGTTACTGTTAGCAGTGTTGCTGTGGTGGGTGCTTCCAAGCTACCATTTTTGATGTTCCCACAATGTCCCACATAGCATCACTCCAGGGCATTGTGGCAACATCAAAATGGCAGCTTTCTAGCTGTATGCCTACTGCTGCCGCTCAGTACAACTGGGAAGTTCCACCTCACATGCTGATGGGTTATCCTAATCATAGTGGGTGCTGCCACTCACCCTCATAGAATCAGGCTGCATAATGTTAACCTACATATTGCATTTGCTCTGGGGTCAGTTATCACAGCCTTATGCCGTTTGACTGGAAAGGAAATGGGCAACAAATCCTTGTTGCTGATCTGTGATTAAAGTGCCTCAGGTGGATTTTCTGTATGTTTAACACAATGCACCATTTGAACTGTCAAGACTTCAGTGTCAAACATTTCGTCTTGCACCTCATGGTAATGGGCCTAAACTACCCTTTCATGAATGTATTTAATTTCTCTAGAATTCTTGCAAAGAAGAAACAGATTGATGATCAAGATTTACAATCCAGTTTTCTTTTTCATAACAAGGCTAGGGTCATTAATATTGCATTCAGCTTCATGGATTTTAAATTAATTTTTCATTTATTTTCATGTACTGAGCACACCAAAAGGACCTACAAAAAGGAAGATGCTTCAGGACAATAACATTACATAATCAAGGAATACAGAATATAGCTACTTTGAATCTGTTTTGATTTATAGTTGTGGTGATACTGTTTATTTCTACTAAAATGGCATTTAAAAAGTCCTCTGTGCACTACGAAAGCTGTCATCATGCCTTAATGTGGTAATTGCTAGCCTTTTTTTTATTTCAAACAAATGAACATTTAACAGATGTTAATAGCATCAGAAAAAGATTCTTTGGCACTGCTAGATATTGTCAATTTCCTGGTCGTCCTATCAAGGAAATGTGAAAACCTCAAGGGATTATTTGTTTAAGTCTTATTGTGTTTGTACTCCAGTTCTACAGATCTCTGTATTTATGCCACTCCAGTTATAACAGCAAGTGGGGTGTGTTTAGAATATGGCATTGCCCATGTGTTGAAATTCCATTACAACCAGTTAATTTAGTTTGTTAGGTTCGTAGGGATTTTATTCGAAATAGAATGCCCCTGCAGGTAACAAGGGAAACAATCTAGAAAAGTAAAAAAAAAAAAGAGCTGTTGGTACATTCATATTTCCAGCTGGCCCATTACTGGACCAATTAATATGTTATCGGACAAAGCAGCTTTTGAATGGAATTCCATTTAAAATAATGCTTAGTAGTCCAGAGTCAAAATAATGAATAAATAAAATAGGAGCTGTGATTACCTATTCTAGAAATGTCTCTTTACTAAGGACATGGACAGGTAGCTATAGATACCAATCTGCATATCTACACATTCCAGGCTGACCCTTCCAGGGGTTGGTGACCCTCCCTGTTTGCCTTCCCTCATGACTCTGGCTTTTGTTAAATAGGTACTGCTGGAATTACCTGGTGGATGCATCATCAGGTCCTCCCAGGCTATTGACTGGTGAGTTCGAATTTCTCTCTCTGGGAGCTGCCCAGCCCCCATAGGAATATCTGTGTTTGTGAAAGAAAAGTCCTTTGTCTTCCTGTGGCTTGCAAAGAGTTGAGACTAGACTTGGCCTTGCTGTGGAGTCCAGGTGTCTCCTTTACCTGAAAGCTGCTTTGGCGAGTTACTCTTAAGAGCCTGAGAGAAGTACATTTTAGTTAGCTAGTTTGATGCTCCATTTTATTTTAACAGCATCGGACCATTTCTGAATTTCTCTCTACTTGGTTATTTAATAAATGCACTTAGTTGGAAACTGGAGTTGATTTAGCTCTTTGCCTAGCATGAAAGTTGGCCTCACTCATGTGATGGACTGCTTGGCAAATGTGCTGAACTGGTTTTAAGGAGTTTAAAGAACATTCTGGAAAAGGAGCCCATCCTTCTCCATATAAATAAAAGCCATAAGCCTGGATTGCCACGTGTTCAGGCTATGAGTTATTAAATATTACCGTAAGTACCGGTAAGAGTTATTTCCGAGAATTCTTCCCTGATACAGCTACATGCCTGCAGATGTTGCCGTACATAAGTTGCATTGCCCAGCACCAGCCATGACCGAGAGCTGCCTGGAAATGCAACTGCTTCCCCCTCACAAAAAACACACCACACCAGGAACAAAAGAGGAATACAGATCTCGATGGCAGACAGCAACCATGTACAATATTTGTGAGAAACAATCAAGACCATTATCCAGATAGAAGATTCTCACCCAACAAAAGGGTGATTGATCTGGTAGTCTGGTCACTTGGTTCATATAGCAATCAACTAGAATTTTTTTGAAGGTAAAGGGGTTAACATTAAATAACTTCTGGATATGGGCTACAAAGCAGCCTAGTCAGCCTGAATGTTTTTATATTTCTAGACAGAAATGAACTTCTGGGGTAAATTATGCTCCATATGTAGTACAACCTAGCATCATAAACTGGACAAATTAATATGCTTAGCCGGGTAATCATGAACTTTGGGGATATCTGTAATTATTTGCTACCCCAAGCCAGTGCTTTAATAAAATAATTGCAAATTCTCAACAGAGACATTAAAAATAAATGTACTTTAAAATATCACCTTTAAAACTTCCTTTGACAAACACAAACTATGATTTAAAAATTCCTATGTCACTTCTTCGCTCCCTTGCATTTGGCTAGAAATCATGGCTGATTATGAATAAAGAAGCCTTGGTTTTCCTCCCTCTGGCTGTGAAAAATGCAGAGATTTCGAAAAGGAGCCTCCCAGGAGAGACACCTTAAAGGAACTTTCCTGAGCTGAAAAAGCATGATTCTGCAGTGCTAATCAAAAGTAATATATTCAGCCAGTTCCCTGGGACTTAGCCTGTTTGGTTGTGAATTGTAAGACATCACTTGAACAATTCGCCGAGATGCAATTGGGGCATTGCAGAATCGAGTCAGATGCAGAACTAGGCAAGAGGATAGGGCTCTGCTAAGGCCTAGCTTCTACTCTTCATGTTTTATGTGCTAAGGGATTTGTAAATGTCTACATATGTGAACACATGCTAACCAACAGGGCAAGATGCAAGTCCAAAGATGACAGCAAGTAAAAGCAGCAAATGGTTTCTATAATATCAGTGATTTTGGTGCACACCTCTCTTCCACTCTGCCCTTGACACATATCTCTGTTGCTTTTCTTCCTTTTCCCTGGTAAACTACTCATTTTCTTCCCTTTGGAAACATAATTGAACTTATGGTTTATTTATATACCACTTTCATGATTATTTAAATTGATGTTGCCTGGGAGGGAAAGGAAGCTATGCTGGATTGTTGAGCGTCTGGATGGCTCAGCGTGTGTGTGTGCGCGCGCTTAGGGATATATGGGAATACCTGGATGAGGTAAAACTGCCACATGCCTTTTTTAATTTCTTGACTGTTAAAAATGAATTTAGCTCCTGTATTAGAATTTACATGAATATGCAAAGCAAGTAATATTTCCTAGCTCACTATTTCCCCCACCCCGAGGAGTGCCCTGAACCTAAGAGAACTGAATGGTGTAATTGCATTATTTAGAAGGTACAATTGTTGACCTCTCAACAACTCTCTACTGGCTACTGCAACACTCCTGGGGGTAGTGGTATGGCTGGACACATATCCAAAGAGCCAAACCTGCCTCAGGCACAGTTCCAAGTTCCAACTATGGATTTTGCAGCTCTACCATTACAGCACAAAAGTGAATAAAAATTGCCCCTTTAATATACAGAAAAAGCTATATGGAGCAATGTCTTTAAAAAGCAAAAAAACAACAAAACGTGCTATGGCACTTTAAAGACTAGCACGTTTATTATGGCATACACTTTCATGGACTAGAATCCGCTGCAGACATGGCTATGAATATTCTATTGAACCTTTGCTCCTAAAAGTCTTTTTAAAGATCTCCACTTGAGGACGTCCTCTGATAACTGGATGCTCACTGCCTTGAAAGAGCTGATGTTTCCCATTGTGTAACTGCGCCATACTTCTCTGATGTTAAGTCATTTATCTCTGTAAGACCTTTTTTTCCTTGCCAACACAGTGATTAATAGAAAAGTAGCGGGTAGTTAAATATTTAGCTTTCATGTCACTACAACCCTGACAGAGACCTGTAACAACCACACCGACTACAAAATCCCTTTGAAACAGTGCCTTTATATACAATGATTTTCCAAACATTTCTAATAATTAAAACGTGTAAGAGACCAGTTGGTCTGTATGGCAAGCATAGGAAACATTATTGATCATTCAAAATGATCATGGAAGTATGACAGGGTTTTAAAGCCCATACAAGACATCCTATCCTAACTGTGTAACTGTTTAATGTTATTTCGTAACATTCTTAAAACCTGGGAAATTAATTCTCTGTTGTTTCTTTCCTCCCAAGCTTTTTTTCCTCTGTAAGTAAAGTGTAAAAACCATAATTTAATTAGAGAGTTGAAACAACAATCCACTTAGTTATATTTATTATTTTGAAGAATCATGCCTACAAGAAAATTATTTATTTTCTATGCTCACGTAGCCTTTGCCCTCTGCAGTATATTTACAAATATAGATGTGAACTTTGGATGGAGTTTTGTTGTTGTTGTTTTAATATTTGGGAGATTGTTTAGTGGAAAACACTATTGGCCATTGTCAGTCTCAGTTGAAATCACAACAATGACCCAAAAGCTTTATTTATTTATTTATTTATTGTATTTATATCCTGCCTTTTTTCCTGCAAGGAACCCAAGGCGGCTTACATGATCCTCCTCCTCTCCATTTTATCCTCACAACAACCCTGTGAGGTAGGTCAGGCTGAGAGTCAGTGACTGGCCAAAGTCACCCAGTGAGCTTCATGGCTGAGTGGGGACTAGAACCTGGATCTTCCGAGTCCCAGTCCAATACTCTCACCACTACTCTCACCAACACTCTCACCACTGGTGCTCTCACCACTACACCACACATATTGTGCTAACAGTCTCGTCCACAATCTAGTCAGCTCAATCAGCCTATTAATAAAAAGAGAGCACCTGAGAATGCCATGCTTTTATGCTAATGTAGCTGTGCAGAGGTGAGGATTAGCATGAAGATTTCACTTTATGATTTAAAAAAAATTATTCTTGGTAAAAAAGCCAAATATCAGATGGGAAAATGATCCTGCATCCAAAGTTAATTTAAAAGCACTGCTCTTCATAATACAAAGTCTTAACCTACACCGAGTCAATGTTAGTTATATCTTATTGGGAAACTAATATGACCACACAGAAAAGTCAGTGCAGCTAAGCCTAGTGACTACTATCCATAGGAACAGGGGATGTATGAAAGCCCTCTGAGAAATATCTCTAGTCTTACTGAAACTCTTTCGACTTCCACTGGATTTTTGTCTGAGCACAAACCTCGAAATTCACCTCACATTTTACTTCAGTCAAAATCCAGTGACAATTTGTGTCAGATATAGGTCTCTCTGCCTACCTATATTTACAAGGTACATGGACATGTTACTAAAATGACCTTAGGTCGGTGGCTGAAAACCAGCTTGATTTGAATTGAAGAAGCATGCATTTCAGAATCTGGGGACCTTGCTTCTGTTCAGAACTGTTGCAGCAAGTTTGCCTCAGGTGAACAGATGGTTATTACCTACTTCTGAACCAAGCAAAAAGCCATAATAACAGGGTGTGCTGTAACACAAGAGTTTGAATCCTGGAAGGAAAGCTAAGAGCCATTTACTTACCCATTTAAAATAATCTCATACTGAAAGCCAAAGAAAGAGTACAATGTTTGCTTGTTTATTTATGGTATTTGTAGCATGCTTTTCAATTTTTGTAGAATTCCCCAAAGCAGGTAACCAGATACTGAGGACACCTGGAAATGGGGTACTGAACTACATAGACCCTTGGTCTGATCCAGCAGGGCTCCAAAGGAGCTGGGTATGCTTATTTGTGTCATCTGAAGGATATGTAAGTATGTGAGAAATGGCTAAAATCATCAAGATGGATCGTCTGAATAAACTCACCCATTTTATTCTATACCAGTTGAAGTCCCTGACTGTGTGTGCATCTTTTTGTGAAGTGAGAAATCCAATAAGGTAGAAATAGGGTAACTTGAAAAGCCTAGACTGGAAGAACAAGCCAGCATATCCTCAACAACTCAAAGGCTGCAATATATTGCACAGGACAGACACTTAAACAGAAGCTTGTGAGAGATGGACTGACCCAGGTTCAAAAGCTCCCCTAGCCAATGACCCTCAGTCCCAGTCACGCAGGCTGAAGGAGGAGATAACAGCAGTTAATAAAGATTAAAGAGTTTATTTGTAAAACCCAATTACATGGGATTAAGGCAATCAATGCATCTCTACTCACTACATCATTGCAGACTCAAAACCTATACCCCAGTGGTAAGGCTAGATGAAGTGAAGTCCAAGAACAATACACATGTCGTGTCGAGACGAACAAGCAGCAGAGAAGAGAGAGGCAAGCAAGTAGCAAGTGAAGCTATCAGCAAGTGTGCTAGCTTATATACCGCAGACCCTGCACCTATAAATAGGACATTACTCACCCAGTTGTATAACCTATTCATCAACATGTTGATCTGCTAAACCTGCTGAGTCATATCACCTCGAGACTATGTCTCGTGACCAAAGGCCTTGTATACTTGAACTCAAGTAACACCCACCAGGTCAGGTGATAATCTCGATGTCAGGTGGTAATCTCGTTCTGCCTATGCAAAACCCAACAAAGCTCAGGTGTTAGCCTGTGTCAAATAAGAATTCCACCTCCCCACTCTGGTAATCTGGCAGGGGCATTGTTTTCTGGCTATAGACATTCCATAAATGACTAACAATGGGTGCAGGGCCGGCGCTACCGCTAGGCAAGCTAGGTTGTTGCCTAGGGCGCGTAGCTGAAGAGGGCGCAGAAACGCTGCACTCCTCTTCGATGCCGGCACACTCCTGCCCCGCCCGGCCGCCTCGTGGAGAAAGGCACCACCAGGTCAGTGCAGGGGGATTGCGCCTGGAGGTAGTGGTGGGGCCGAGCCTGGGCGCCGCTGCCACAGTCGCCCCCGCTGCCGCCCCCCGCCACCTACCTTCTCCGCGCCGCTTCCAGAGCCCCACCCGCGCTCTGTTTTGGCGGGAGGAACCAGGGCAACAGGGCTGTTTAAGCCCTGTTGCCCTGGTTTCCCCAGCCAAAAACAGAGCGCGGGGGTCCCATCGCGTCACTTCCTCCTCGGAGGAGGCGGCGGCCAGGGCGGGGGGAAGGTAGATGGTGGGGGGGAAGGTAGGTGGCTGGGGGCTACGGGGGGGTGGCGGGGGTCCGGCGGCTGCGGGGTGGCGGCGTGGGGGGTCCGGCTGCTGCGTGGGGTGGTGGTTTGCAGAGCAGGGCTGCTTTGCTCCGGAGCCCCCCCCAAGGCATGAGAGGGGGGGGCGCTAAATATAATTTCGCCTAGGGCGCCAAACTGCCCTGCACCGGTCCTGAATGGGTGTGGACATTTGTGGATTTATTTGCAAGCCTGCAATAATTGGGGGGTTGGAGGTTGGGGGGAATCACTACAGTGCATAAGGACTTAGTATAAACTTCAATTTTGCAATGCAGATTGCTGAGTTTCATGGAGAAACTATCAGTCATGCTCAATAGTATGCTTACATACTGATGCCATACTCACAAACCTTACATGACACTAATAAGCTTAAATTTGACAATGGATAGTTAAGCTGAAAGGATATAGAAATTCCAACGCTGATATAAGGTCAAATGAAAAGCCCTCTATCAAAGTATATAGCACTTGTTGACTGTTCTTTTCTCTGGAGTTAGACCTTGCTTAAAAAACAAAACAAAAAACAACCCTTGTAATTATTAATGCCATTGCTTATATCTGCTGAAATTAGCTTTGCTGCACAAACATCCAAGTTAACTGTATTTTTAGAACAATATTCAAAATTAGATTCCCCCCCTCAAATTTATAGAATATTGATATATAATGTTTTATTTATTTATTTCTGATACTTCTATAATGCTTAATATAATAAAATCCCTAATGTTGCCCATATCCTTGACAAAGGCCAAGGGTAGCAATGAGGTATTTCACTGCTAATAACCATTATCAATAATAACCATTGGTATTATGCCATGGACTATCTTGATCATTGGCCATGCTGGTTGGGGCTAATGGGAATTGAAGTCCAAAATATCTGGAGGGCAACAGGTTGGGGAAGGCTGGACCAGTGTTCACAGCTCACAGAGCTCAGCCGAAGCCACACATTTATTGGGAAAGTGTTAATCTTCAGCACAATTATTTGTCACTCAAGATCTGTGTACAAGAAGACTTTAGTGGGGATTGTCTTCTATTAAAAATGAGTGATCCACTGGCTAGAGGGGTTAGGATGGAGCAGAAGTGCCTCTCCACCAGTGGGCAGCACATTTGCCCCAGCAGCTCCTGACACAACCGCAGAGAGTCCCACAGGTATAGATCTACTGCCAGAGATAGGCCCTGAAATGAGGTGTTTGGGGGGTTGGTTGGGGACAGGTTGGGGGCAGTCTTGAATCCACTGGATCCAAAGCCCCCTTGCTCCTCTGAACAGGGCCAAGTAACTAGGTCATTTTTCTCCCATTGGAGTCAATAGGAGGGATTTTTAAAAACAGAGATTCACAAGGTAAGGTTTTGCAACAACCACAAAACTGCTCCCTCCTGTCCTGGCCAACACAAACTGGCAGGCTTTTTGAAGTGGGAGATCATCTCCCTGACAAACTTTCTTGGCTTGACCACCTGGATTCCATCTCCTCATCCCTCTGATGGCTCCCACTTGCCCTGGTGGGAGTGGAGCCAGCAGGTGGTTTCCACTTGCATTTTGTTTAAAGGTGAAGGAGCTGTACTTTCTCAGTCAATTTGAGAACCTTGCAAACAACAGGTACCTCTTCACCTGCCTTTGTTCTCTTAATTCAAGTCAACCTTGTGCCACTAATTGGATACTCCTGTGTTTTAATGGCCGCATAACAAAAGGGCATTCTTTAGCTGGCTGGCCAGGTTGCTGTCACAATTCAGCTAGATAGGCAGAGGGTGCCTTCCCCCCCCCCTGCCCTGCCCTACCCTGCCAGTATATAAAAGCCAAACTGCCACAGCCTATTTGAAAGGGAACTGTAGTGGATTAAGAAAGGAACCCCCCAATCAGAAGTTTCATTCTGAAATGTTGAACAACCTTCATAGACCTGATAAAATATTTTTGATCTAGCACAGATCCTCATGATTTCATATGATTTTGGGCTAATAGTCACCAGCAGTGCAAGCCTATACATGTTTACTCAGAAGTAAGTCCCAGTTCCACTGTGTTCGGTGCAGCTTTCCCCCAGGTAAGTGGATATACAATCGCAGCCTTCAGCCTGGACTTTATTTCTTCAACTCACCAACCTCTTAGAGCAGGGGGCACAGCTGCACAGACAAGTTCCCCTGAGTTAAGCTATTTGCAAACAGAGCTCTTTAGCTTAAAATCTAGGAGTTATAGATAGGTCAGTGGGAAAGGCAGTGAAAGGCCATGGAGCTCAAAGGGAATGCATTTTCCAGCCTTTCACATCACTACACAGGAGGAACACCCATAGAGAGAACATGGACTTACATCAGAGGAGGCATCCAGCAAGAGACAACAAGCCCCCAACTTCTGCAAGCCCTCCCCCCAGAGACACACATTTAAACAGATAGATCTCTCTCTGGCAAACATGCCCCCAACACCACCTCCCTCCTCCTCCTGAACTTGCTGAAAAAAAGACTGCTCTGAAAAGAGTGGAGAAGCCCCAGCCAGGTGCCCGGGAATGATCCACCCTTGCACAGGAGTAACACCCATAGAGAGAACAGACTTACATCAGAGTAGCCCCCATGCAAAACACAGCTCCCACCCAACAAGCACTCTGCCATCTCCCTCTCTCTCATACACACACACACACACACACACACACACGCGCGCACGGCGGGGGGGGAATGCAACATATAAAAATGTTGTGATATAACTGGTCTGAAAAAAATCCAGGATATAGTGGCAGAAATAGCATGAGGAGGTCGGTTTGGGGTGTTGGTAAAGCTGGGGGTAGATAGATCCCCCCCCCCCCAGCTTGACAAGTTAAATTGGCATAACATTTAAAGTTGAACTGCAGCAGAGGTTCCTTAATGGTTCATCAGAAAGCCTTTACAGATGTAAAAGAGTTCTCCTGCTCCCAATGTGGGCAATGGAATCCAGAAATAATAGCCGGACTGGATTGACTTCGGGATGAGTTTTTTCAGGGTAACACATAGAGCTTTAAGCTAAAATATGCTGGCGTTTGTTATGTTTTGACCCTGTCCCTTTTGCTTTTAGACCTGCCCACCTCTGGAACATGGCCCAGGAGAGCATCTCTGAAATTGAATTCAGCCCTCAGGCTGAAAGTGGTTCCCGACCCCTGCACTAGTTACAGGGATATTTTATTGTCACAAAGTTTTGTTTTTGAAGTTCATAGATTCATAGATTCTAGAGTTGGAAGGGGCCTACAAGGCTATCGAGTCCAACCCCCTGCTCAATGCAGGAAACTAGAGGAGGGGTCTCCCATCCAAGTAATAACCAGGCCTGACCCTGCTTAGCTTTCCAGGCTCAGACAAGCTGAGCCAGCATGAGCCACTGAAGATGAATGGAGCAGTTCTTGGCAAATAATCTGCTCAACTAATGATCAAATTTCACTAATCATATAACAGTTTGCCCAAGGGTCAAGCATCACTAGAATTCCTGCTTAGCTGTCCGAGATGAACAGCAGCAATACAATTCTGGAAATTGGTCCTCAAGATTTTTATTATACCTTATGGTTTTTGCATAGTCAAATATTGATGTGAGAGAAACAATTTTTAAAAAATCTTCAGCCCATTTCCTCCATACCATAAGGGCCAGTTAGGGTGAGTCATGGTTGACATACATGGGACATCTATTCCTTGATGTGGCTTTTGAATTAACACAGGACTATACAAAGCAATTCCCCCCCCCCCATGAATCATTACTTACTATACAGCAGAAAATCTTCTCTGAGAGAGAGAATACCCCAGAGACAACATTTCCAGTGACTTACAGCAGCCATTTAACACTTCAAGAAAAAAAATTAGAAGAAGAAAACTGGACAGCTTCTGCTTCACTAAGACCTCTGTCAAACATTTTGGTTGCTGTGGATCACCTAATGAGGAATCTTTGGGACACACAATTTCAAACATTTTACAAACTTAAATATCATCATAAATGTTACATCTTTAAAAGAAGGATTCTTGTTTCAGTCCTTAACCAGAGATGAAGATTTTATTGCAAAGTTAAAAAAAAAAAAAGCTACAGAAGAAGACAATGCCAATACAATACTCTTAATCAGTTCCAGGAGTAGGTGGAAGGAACAATGTCACGCCAGAGGAACTGCTTACACTGTATAGTTTCTAAAGTGCAGTTGTGAAGTGATCCTATTTAGCTACCTCTACTGCAGTGTTTCTCAACCTTGGGTCCCCAGATGTTTTTGGCCTACAACTCCCAGCATGCCCCAGCCAGCATAGCTGGCTGGGGCATGCTGGGAGTTGTAGGCCAAAAACATCTGGGGACCCAAGGTTGAGAAACACTGCTCTACTGGAAGCTTCATAAAAACTGCAGGGACACCTAGCTAGTGTACGGCACTTGCTTCATCCAAAAGGAACACAAACTAGTTTGAGTGGGAATTATCTCACCTTAAAATACTATTCAATTGATCCAGGAATGCATTTCATTAGACTCATATTCATTAGGCTCTCTGCAGTTACAGCCACAGCTTTGTGTGATTGCCATGGCAAGAAAAATATGCTGTCGTGATAGCAGAAAATGCAGCGGGGAGGCAGCAGCCATATCCCTACAGATCCTGAATAGGCAATATCTTCTCTCTGCAATTCATTCCTGGGGACATTTGGAGGGCATCACCAGGAGACAATACTGACTATGTGAACTTAGCCCTGTGATTTATATACACCACAAAGGGCTGGCTACTAACATTATTTGCTAATATTAAAGGATACAAGCCATAAATCATGAGCTTCCTGCACTCCTAGGAAGTAGTGATTTATTTGATGTTCTCTTTTAATCAATGCGTGACATATATTTCATCTCTAGCTACATAAAAAACAGTGGAATCTAGATGTTTGTGAAAATGTGTGGATGGACATTTTCCTGTGAAAATGGATACATTTGCTAGCATGCAAACATGGGCACACTTGATAGGAAAAGCCTATGCTAACACAGGCAGAATAGCCTACACAGGCAGACTAGCATTTCAGTTGAAAACGGACTGGACTGGAGAAAAGAGGATTGTAAAAGTGGCCAGGCTAGCAAGATGCAAGATTTGAAAGTGTTTCTCCTCTACAACAAAAACATAACTCAGAAATGAATAGAGGAAGCTATCCTCCAATTTTGAGATTAGATGGATGATGCCCTTTCAATATGCTATCCAAATAAAATGGGACTGTGAGACTTCTTCTATCTGACTAAATCAAAGTCAGCATATATTTCACAAAACACTGCAATAGAGGACCCATCCATTTCCCCTAATGCTATTGAAATAAGTATATGAATAGAAAAAAATGTATATCTTCCCCTTAAATAGCAAATAAAATCTCACACTAAAATATTACAAAGATATACACCTTCATAAATTATATGTGGATATTAGAAGTAAAAAAAGGTTAACCGAGTGCAAGTCGGTGAGTGAAATTCACTAACTACCTCATTAAAATATTTCTTTCTATTCATCTTCTTAGAATGTATTCATCTCTCTCTCAAATGCTTTCAGTTGCTAATTTACTAATCAAGTGTAAATTTACAATTAATGAAGCAATGATATTTTGTTCCTTCAGATGATAGCAACATGATTAAAAGCTCATAGAAAAGTTCAGATAGATAGATACCCTATAAATATATAATTATAAATCATATAAAAATCTCAATTATCTCAAAGATTGCTAAATTAAACAATTTATGTATTTTAAAAATCAAATACTCTTTGAGATCTGGTTCAAAGTAATTGTAATTTTAAACTGCAATTTCTACTTTGGATTAAGTCTAATTCAAATCACTGGGACTAACCTTCTGCGTAAACATTTTTAGGATTCAGGTATTAGTTCTATTTTAATGTTTGGTAGGATTCTTTCTCTCATTGCTTTATTTTGCTGTATAGTTACATATTTTTATAACTTTAAATTTAAATATAAATTAATTTCAAATTTAAATAAATCCTGCTCCTTCAGGATGGGATGGATGTGTTGTTCTTATTAAAATAGTACCACCTATGTTCATGGCATGTTGCACCATCTTTTTTGCGAAGCATGGTCTTTATGGCAGCTTACAAAATCCATGGAAAATAACCTAATAAAAACTATTATTAAAAAAATCAAATAACAAATTTAAAAAGTAGTTAAGGCCATTAAACAATCCAGTACTAAGTTACCATAGGAGTCAGAGAAATAGATACATACAGTGCTTTGGATTTGGCCAAATCTTGAACTGATTCAGACAGATGCAATCAGATGTCTCGTCTGAATCAAAGCAGGACTCCCTTAAAGCAGACCAAAATGAATCTGAACACTCCTGAAGATTCAGAATTCAGGGGAACATAGAGACACAAACAGTGTGGCTCAAAAATTTGATACATTTCTCCCCACGCTTTCCATATGTGGAGAGAAAAAAAACTAGGGGTGGGAAGGAGGGGGGAGGGAGAGGAGGGGCGATAGTTTTGTGACTTGCAGCTCCAGGTTCTAATCACAGTAAATTGTTTTACCAGGGCTCTCCAATCCCAGTGCTTTAGGGAAGGATGTTGAAGTAATATATCTCATTCTCAGGCTTGATCCAGTATTCAGTGCACTTTGCCAGTTCTCTCTTCTAAGAGAAAGAACATTAAAAGACTGGGACTCAGGAGATCCGGGTTCTAGTCCCCGCTCTGCCACGAAACTCACTGGGTGACTTTGGGCCAGTCACTGGCTCTCAGCCTAACCTACCTCACAGGGTTGTTGTGAGGATAACATGGAGAGGAGGATTATGTAAGCCGCCTTGGGTTCCTTTCAGGAAAAAAGGTGGGGTATAAATATAATAAATAATAAATAAAAGAGGTTTGGTGGAGTCTGTGGGACCTGGGAGGGTACAGCATTGAGTGCTTGCGTGGAAAATGCTGGATGTTCATGTCCTTCTGCCTTGCCACTGAATGCTCCACATCCATCATCCAACCCTGTCCTATTGCACTTTTTGTGACTTTGGTACCAATTGAGCAGGAAAAAAAGTAATAAACTGTTTTTCATTCATCATAACTCCTTAGACTTGCACTTATCCTTCTGGAATTTTGCAGATTTCTTGCCTAGTGACACCTCCATGACATATTCCATTATACAAATTACCAAAACAAACACACACACACACACACACACTAGAGGGGGTAAGGTGAAGTGAATCACTCCACACACCCACACCCAACTTGAGCACACCCCCCTTGCACCAAAAAACGCTGCACCTATCCTTCTGAAATTGTGTAGGTTTTTAAACTAGGGCCTTCTCTATGCTGTAGGTCATTTTCATAATAATTTCCCACAAAAAACATAGGAGGATAAGTGCATCCTTTTTAGGAAACACCCAAACAGTAAAGGCTATTCTTGCACAAAGCTTCCTGCTCTTATTTATCTGAAATGTGTCTGTCTTGATCCCTCAGAAGCGGCAGCTAACCTGGAAAATTCCATCCAATTTTGCTAAGAACATGCTGGACAGAACATGATTGGCTGCTCATTACAGCTCTGCTGCTGCTTGAGGTGGCAGCAAAGCTTAAAAGGAACAAAACATTGAGAAAACCCTCTGTGTTTAGCTTCCCCGTGAAAGTGGCCAAAAATCCCACCCCACCCCCACTTTCACAGGGCCACAAATGGCCCCACAAAAGTAGTGCTAGTATGCCACCATGTAATGAGTGAGCAGCCATTAGACGAAGGGGGTGATTGGAAAATATATTCCACTAGACTCCGACTAATGTTGCTGAGGAGGCTGTAAGCAACTTGAAAAATGATGAAGTGCACAACTCCAATCCCGTTCTCATTGAGGCCAGGTTGTGAAAGAAGGCAGGTTGTGCTTCAGGTTGTCTCTTGAAATTTGTAAGAAAGTGAATCTAATTCTATGTCTACTGTGGTTCCAGGAAAGGTTTTTAGGCACTTCCCTCTGAAGAAAAACTGAGACTATTTTCTAAAAGATGATGACATCTCTGTGCTGTCTTTGTCTAGTGAAGTGGAGCAAAGCTCCTGCAAGGGGAAAGTTAGTTTCTTGTTTCTATAAACTGCATGGCCATTGGGGAGTTTTGTTCGGCCTGCCACAACTGCTTTATCATTCTGTCTTCAATGAGGGGGGGGGGGGAACTGTTAAGGAAAACTAGAAAACAATTCTCTACTAATCCCTGCTCCATCAAACAACAATTTTATCTTAAACTCTTTAGATTTTAATGTACATCTTAGTATCTTTAGCATCTACCTATTCCTGTATCATCAAAAAAAGCACATAAAGTATTGAGAGGTTGGTTCCTTTCTAAGTTATAATGAGTAGAAATGAACCATGGGTATTATTAAAAGGCTCCAAGAAAGAAAAAAAAGTAAAACCTTAAATGCATTATTCAAACATACAAACATTCATTAATTCAAAAGAAGCACTTAGCAAAAGTTTGCTAGTTCTTCTATTGCCTGATTCTTGGTCTCCATAGCCTATCAGGACTTGAACCCTGTTCAACACAGTTAGTTCATACTGTAATTCTACTTATACATTTTAATAGATTTATTTTTAACTGGCCTTAATTAAAATATTTTATTGTCTTTGATGAAGCAAGCATGAAGCACATGTTGAATTCCTATGTGATGTATGTGGTTCATTGGTGTAAAGCTATTTACAGATTTCCCCCTTCCTTTGAACATTTTAAAATTTTGACCAAATTTGCAATATAATTAATATGCATTTATTCATACGTCTAGTACACGACTAAGTCAAATGAAAATCTTCACCAAAAAAATATATTAGATAGATCTGTATCTTCTCACAGTACAAGCCCCTGCAAATCCTATGCATTCGTATGATCTGCAGTAAGATTTTAAAATGTAGCTTCCCACCCAAACAGAATACTGTTTCTCAATTCAGGACCAGAATTTAAAGAGCAGTCCACATCTATTAAAATCAATAGGAATTTTGCCATTGACATCAATGGGATATGAATTGCACCCTTTCTTAGCCTTAATGGTTTCCATTTAAGACCTCTTAATATATCATCTACAAGTGTACAATTTTAGAACTACATGATAAATAAGTTTGGCCCAAATCCAACTAAAGCGATGCACTCCCTTAAGTTTATTCTATTGAAATTGAATGGGACTTGAAAATGTATAACATTAGTAGCTAATGCCCATAATGTTCATAAAAATAACTGGCAGCTTACTTTTTGGAGAAGCAGTTGCCATAGACTGCTACACCTTATCTTGCCCAAATTTGGACATTTAGGTACAGTTTATACTCTAAAATGAGGGTGTACCCAAATGTATACATTATTAAGTATTGAATTTACCAGGCTTATCAAATTAGTTCGAGAAACATTTCTGAAACAGAATAAAACAAATTCGATAAACCAAGAAAAACTGAAAAAGTAGCACCAGAAAAAATTAACATATAGGGCCATATCCAACACTGACAGTCTGCTTAGACCAGGGCTCCCCAACCTTGGGTCCCCAGATGTTGCTGGCCTACAGCTCCCAGCATATCCTGCCAGCATGGCTAATGGCAAGGGATTCTGGGAGGTGTAGTCCAGCAGCATCTGGAGACCCAGGGTTGGAGAGCCCTGGCTTAGACTATTGACATCCACAGAAAACTCATGCCAGCTTACACTATTGGTGTACCACTAGAGGTCACTTATGCTACTAATACGACAGTAGCGTCAATAGCATGATTGGACCAGCAGTGTTGGATACTGCCCATAGTCAACTGAACCAAAGGTCAAATGAAAGAGATACATTTTGCACATACACACCCTGTTGTAGGCCAATAGGGACTGGGAACTGTGGATCTCACGGACTCAGCAGCTGCTTCTAGTAAGCAGATTAATCACAGATCATATTTTCTAGAGTATAATGTGTTTAGCCTCGCTATGACTACAACAATACTACCAACCATTTGGTGTTTCTAATAAGATACTGTTAAATATATAGTATTTGGATTTTAACCAATTGTTTCAGTGTAACAATACCACATCATCAGCATAACAACCCTACAGCACTGGCATAATGTCATCATGATTTGTAACTCTGTGAAAATTAGTTCTGACCATTTGAAGCATATATCTGCCAATGTTTAAAAACTTTTAGGATTGGACCCTAAGATAGTTAGGTACCAGGCACTGTAGTTTCTTTTATTAATCATGCTGTAGCTGTATTTCAGAAAATTTCCTTTAAATATAAAGGCTAAATAATATGGAGCATAGCATGACCTTGATCTTGCAGAAAGTGTCCCATAGTGAGCAGTGACACTATGCAGAGTCAGAAATTAGTAACGACCTAACTATAACTATAAGAAGTCACACATGTACACAAAGTTCTAGTAACACTAGTTGGAAGTGCCTCAGAAGAGAGCCAGTATTTCACATACCTTGATAATAATTAAATTGGGCAGATTGTATACAGTAGGATGTTAAGGTCAGAATAGCAGTATCTAAGAACATACAACTAAACATGATGAAAAGATAAAAGATGAACTCTGCAAATTCAGGGAAGTTTACAATACATTCAACTGATATGATCAATTTATACAATGCTAGTATGAAGAACTGCATATTTTCAGAATATTACAGAAAATGCAACTGCACTTCCGAATAAGAATTAGGAAGCAATCCTATGGACCCTAGACAGTGTTTGAGGGGCTATACAATAGATCAGATTCCATTATCCGAGGTCGCAGACAGCGCTCCAACCTCGAAGGGAGGAATCGGAGCTCCGACCCCCCCTCCCCGCCTTTTGCAGCTGGCATGGAAAGAACCACACTGGCTGCTCTCTGAGGTCGGGAACTTGCCCTCAGAGAAGCAGAGAAGGGGGTGTTTCTTTCAGTGGGTGGGGAGGGGTGGAGACTGGAGAGGCAAGGATGTGAGTTATCCTGAGGCCTCTTCAGCCTCCTTCCCTCCCCCTCCAAAGTACCCCAGCTAGACAACAAGCAAAAAAGCCTGTCCAGCAAAAAATACAGGTTGGGAGGACAGGAAGGCAAAGGTCGTCTCTGTTGCTCCTCCCACTCTGGATAGCATGATCATAATTCGTAAGCCTCTGATTTCAGGGGCTTACGATCATCATCGAGGGCACAACCCATGCACCCTTACTGTCTTACACAGGGGTAGATGAGAACATCTAATATACAATTTAAACCCTGCCCAAACAGTATTGAGGTTGTAAATTATTCAAGCTAGTGTTGTCTCTGATGTAGTAACTTTTCAGGTCTTTAAGTGGGGGGTATTTTCACAAATGGCTCCATAAAATGGATGCTTTTATGTGGTGCCCACCATGTAAGGACTTTACAATGACAAAAAGAAATGTGAGAATTAGTCTTCAGACAAGCAGTACCGTAACTTGTAATTTCCAAGACAACACAGGATGACCAGCCCCACCACCACCTTCATTAAGTGCCATCAAGCTAGCCTAGATCTGCTATGACAGCAGAAGGCAGCAGTCAAAACTGGATGGTAATGGTGACAACCCTCTATTCAGCAGGCACCAAAGAGTTTTGAAGAGTCTCACAATGAATTATAGACCACTGAACTTCAGTTGTGATCTGACAACACTACAAAAGTAAGTGCTCTCCTGGAGGTACAAAAGTATGCCTTAAAATCTAGGCATGCGTAAAACATTAATTTCAGTATGTTTGTTTCCAAGTAAACCGAAACTTCTCAGCACTTGGCTGGTCAAACTAAAACAGAGTTATCAGGAAACGTGGCTTCTGTACTTGCAACATTCACTCCTACAGTTTCCTTGATAAATAAGATATTACAGAAAATAGATGCAACAGCCGGAAACAGTTAGTTTATTTCTATACTCAGTTGTGTCCTTCAGTACATCCATTCATCTACTTCCAGTTAACTTATTTAAACTATTAGTCACAAAGAGAGTAACTACAAACTAAGGTAGGAAAATGGCACCTTAGACAGCAACTACTTTTTTTTAAAGGTGAATTATATTCATTTGTACATTAGCATCAATCCAAACATGCCATTATTATAAGCATCCCTGCACAGAAACACAGTGTAATGCCATCTCTCCACTGCTTTAATTTTAAATGTTAATGCCCTTATGAAACATGAAGACACAGATAACATCAGCACTTCATGAATGCCACTTACCCAGCTGAGTCTCCTGAACTGTAAGTTTACTCTCCGAAGGGTACAATAGCTTTGGTGGTTTTTCTGTTAGTGGTGCTGTGGAGAGAAAGAGAAGTATGTTCATTCTGAATATTCTTGAATTAGAATATTTTTATTGGTAGGTGTCAAACAGAATATACTTAAAATAAGTAGGACAGGGATTATTCTCAAAATGATATCCAAAGCCTATCCGAATCAGTTTCCCCGGTGTTTTCTTGAGCAGTATTAACAATGGGTTTAATTTTACCGCAGTCTCCATTGGTGTACATGTCTGCATATACTACATATGCATTTCTATTGTCCACTAGAATCAAATAAGTATTGCATGTTTTTTGGGTTTGTTGTTGTTGTTTTTGCAGTGCTTTAAACACTATGGGTTAGATCCAGACATAGTTAGTTAAAATCAATGGTAATTAAGTCATGACTAACTTGTTCCATTAAGTTCAATGGTAAATTCAAGTAACTTAGTCTGGGTCTAATCCTATGACTGTTAACGGCATAGGGAAAAGGATAAAAAAAAAAGGCATGCACACAAGATGTGTAAAGGGTTGTGGAGACAAAAGTAGGCAGAGGCTTGCACAGAGCAGAATTAATAAGAATGAAAGGAGTGGTGGGGGGGAGGTGGCAAAGGCACAGAATTGGTGCAGAAAATGGAAGGAATGTGGAATTACAGCCTAGCTGTACACATGTGTTGCTAAGGGAAAGAGATTCCAGATTGACTAAAAATGAAAGCATCTGCAGGAAGGAGAAGACTACAATAGTTAGGGAGGGGGGGGGAGAGATGAATAAGGCACAGACAAAGATATTTGCAGAAATGCTTTGTACTACTGTCTCTCTTATCCCTTTGTGCAATAAATAGAAAATTTAATACTCAAACCAACACATTTTATACAAGGCAGTTTGACAAAAAGGAAGCAATTCAATAGAAAAAATGAGATATATTTTTATTTGCGAAGTGAAACCAACCACACACAAACCCTTCAGTTTGTGAAGTTAACTGCTTTTTGCACAAAGCAAGAAGGAGGAGGAGGAGGAGAGGAGGAGGAGGATTGCTACTCAATAGACAGAGGACTCCAAACTTGGGAGTGCTCTTTCTAGCTAAAGCCCTGCCAGCAAGAGCCAGGCAAATGGGAGGAGGATGGAGGCATTTACAGCCTCTCTGTCCTCCATTTTATTTTTATTTATTTTTTAGCTAGACAGACATCTCAGCCTGTCTAGCTTGCTTATCAGGGACTGGGCAGTGATGGAGAGGCTCTTGAATCGAGTGGATCCAGACCTCTTCTCCTCCCTCTTCTCCCCGCACCACTGCCCCCCGCCCTTTTCTCCCTCTCTGATTGCTCTTCTGAGGTCGCAGTGGGAAGTATAAGTGACTCATGCATTTTCCTTATTTTTCCACAACCCTCATGTACATAAGCAAAAATGTTTTGTTATTTTATCCTCATATAACAATCCATATGAGAAATATTCTAATAGGGCTTGAACAGGAGCGCAGAGCCACTTTAAGATGCGGCCTGAATAACATATACCCAGCCGGCCCTCTGCAGGCCATATGACATCAGGTGAGCATGGCCATGCCCCTGACATCAGTGAGTGGGGCTACACCCACCTGATGTCATTTACTCCTTGGCTGGGTGGAGGATCCCTGGATCCTCCACTAAGCATTTTGGCCAGGGACCAGGCTTCACTATGCATGGGCTTTCCCGGTCAGCAAAGCCATTGCAGCCAAGTTGCCAGGAGGACAATCTACCCAGCACTTTGGCCACAACAGATTTGCCTGCCCTGTGCCTTCCCCCCCCCCATGGGGGAGGCAGCAGGGTGGGCAATACTAAGCCAAACTGGGCTGTCTCAGCTTCACTCCACCTGGGCTTTTCCTGGCTAGTGGTGATGGTAGTGCTTTGTGAATGGAACATTTCCCCATCAGGGCTCTGGATTAGCTGATTCAAATTTTAACTTGGCTAGCTTGATTAAGATAGCAACTCAGCAATTGGAAAGACTTTTGCAAGTTCTGGAGTCCTCATTCATGCCTATTAGGGGGCAGCTCCTGGTGACTGGATTAGGTTAGAGCAGAGGTTCTCAAACTTTCTACTCCCAGGATGCACTTGAGAGAGCGGAAAATGACTGAGACCCACCAATCACAAAATGGTGTTGCAGGGCCGGAGCCAGTCACAAAATAGTGGCAGATGGAGGCAGTGTTTGGCATAATCAGCTGGCAATTGCTGATATAATTTTATACTGATATCTAATCCCTCTTTGAAAATTGCTAAATTCTTTGCTACAGCTATTTCCTAGTACTGGGGAGTTCTATAATTCAGCTTTCCTCAATTAAAGTTCAGACATTGGCTCTGGAGGTATCATTACTCTGCCTTCCCATTTTGGGAAACATTTGCTGGCCCAGAGGCTCCAAGTCTTGGTTTCCAACATGGTGCCATCAGGCACCAGTATGCCCATGGACACCTTTCATGGTGCACTTCAGGCTTTGTGCCTCACCTGATTTTAACTGTATTTCTTCTTCTTCTTCTTCTTCTTCTTCTTCTTCTTATTATTATTATTATTATTATTATTATTATTATTATTATTTATTATTATTATTTTTAACTTGGAAGAATGCCATGCTGCAAAACAAAGTGCTGCCCTTTATTCAGGTTCAAAAATCTTTATTTGGGTTCAAAAGAGTGGGTTTGGATTATGGAGCTCAGATACTCCACCTTGTACTTAGGTTCTTGGACTAGTTACTTTGCTATTAGTCTCACCAGTTTGCCTTCTGGGAAATGAGTGTTTTGTGACTGGCCGTGCTCACTAAGGCAGCCATTTTATGAATGAGCAAGCCCCTCCATGGCAGCCATTTTGCAAAAGTGTCCATGACAGTCTCAAAATTCCAAATGTGCCCACTGACCCAAAAAGGTTAGGGACCCTTGCTCTAAATTGAGAAAACTCTTTATTTTATATTGGTTTTATCCTCCTCCCTACATGCCCTCTCAAAGATTACTTACGCATCTCCTGTCATTTCCTCTCCCTTTCTTCTTTCACACTTGACACTTTAAGTTGTACCTGCCAGTATTTTTTATCCCTCCTACCTGCTGCTTTTGCATCTACTTCCCCCTAAAAGAGCTTCCCTCTGTTATCTCCTTCTTCATCATTCCAGTTTTTAGTGGTAGTATTTAAAATGTTAGCGTTGCTCTCTAAGCACCTCCCGCTGTCACACCTATTCATGGTGCAGCCATGGCACAGGGCAGTCAAGCAGAGAGGCACTAGGTAGTCTGCAAGGCTGAGACTCAGCTGACGGTTGGCTGAGACCCACTTGTGGGTCCCAACCCTCAGTATGGGAAACACTGGGATAAAGGTCAGTAAGTGTAAATGATAATTCTTCTGTCCCCGCTCAACTTAACCCTTTCTTAGCCAGCCTCCCAGGACAAAATGGAGACTTTATCATCAAGGTTTGTGAAGCATGCCCAAAAAGCAACAGGAGAACTGGGCTTCTCACTAATGCCCTATGCAACTATATTTTTTGATGGGTCGGGTGTTTGGAGAGAAGATTCCATTGATACGATTTTTTTCTTAAATATTTCACATTAATTTAACTGCTACCTATTAGTTCTTCATAATTTATTTTTAAAGACTCTAAGTTATCAGCACACAGTCATCTTTCAGAAAGTATCCACTATGCCATTTAAATGTAGATTTGCCTTTTATTGTCAAGCTCAGCTCAATTATTCCTTATCAGTTAGTATTTCTTCAGCTACTGTTCTTCTAAATCTCTTAACTCCCTTCAAAGCAGACAAAGTTCTGTCACGGTCTCTAAGAGGTATAACAACTGCTAGAATAATCCTACTACAAAGGACATGCAGGATAGGGAACAACAAATTCCATTTATTTAACAACCCGATACATTACTTACCTGAGGCCTTGGACCTCAGGTGGCAGATTTCTGTGTGAAAAATAATAGCCTTTTTTTTAACTGCACAGGGATTAGAGATGTTAGTCTCACAAAATTCTTTTGGTGTGCGTGCTAAAACTTATCTGTAGCATCAGGCTGCTTTATAACAGCCCTGTCATTGTGAGGCATACTATGGTATGAAATAGATTCCTGAGGCACCTTTGTATGGCTCCAGACCATCTAGACAGTTACATCTAGAGTAACGTGCAGCTCCCATAGTCAAAAGTCCATTAGGGATTATTTAAAACTCTGTGTTTTATTTTTCCTAGAGCATCTCACTGGATCATTTCCATGTGCTCATTGAACTGATCACTGACAAGTGCATTTGACACCATCTAGTATGAACCATGCTCTTTTATTCCATACAAAAGCTGAATTCCTAACCAGACATATCTATGAGTGTAGGTGATCACTCGTGACCGAGTAAGATTGTCTTCCAGGATAAAAAAAATTACAAAAAGAAAATTTTAAAAGGAGGAAATTCTAAAGAAAAATATTGTGTAGACTCTAGCAATGGGTCCAGTAAGTGACTGTGGAGGCCAGTTCTAGATCCACACAGCTTTCCACAGTGAGGACACAGGTTACCAGATGGAAGATGGCCCTGTAAAGAATTCGTTTGACGTGCTTTTCGCTTAGCACGCTTCTCTCTTTCACCTTGCACTCGGGCTTCTTCAAAGTCCATAGAACCTTTGTGAAAGGCCAACCTCCAGTTAGATCGTTCATGGGTCAGAGCTCCCCAGTTTTCGATGTTTATATTGCATTTTTTTAGATTAGCCTTATGAACATCTTTAAACCTCTTATGCTGACCACCGATATTCCACTTTCCATCCTTGAGTTGGGAATAAAGTAACTGCTTTGGGAGACGGCAGTCAGACATTCAAACAACATGACCGGTCCATTGAAGTTGGCGTTGAAGGATCATTTTTTCAACGCTAGTTAGTCTTTGCTTCTTCCAGTACACTGACATTTGTTCGCCTATCTTCCCAAGTAATTTGCAGGATTTTCCGGAGGCAACGTTGATGAAATGTTTCAAGGAGGTGGAAATGACGTTTATAGATAGTCCATGTTTTGCAGGCATACAATAAAGTTGGTAATACAATGGCTTCATAAACCAGTGCTTTGGTCTTCTTACAAATATCCTGATCCTCAAACACTATGTTTCATTCTAGAAAATGCGGCACTTGCGGACTCGGAGCTCAAACAATGCTGGATTTCAGTGTCAAGGTTGGCTGTAACAGAGAGATAGCTGCCAAGATAGAGAAAATGATTGACATTTTCCAGTATTGCCCCGCCAAGCTGGATAGATGGCATCACCAAAGGGTTAACTTGCACTTGCTGATGAAGCACTTGCTGATGAAGCACTTTGGTTTTTTTGATGTTAAGTGAGAGACCAAGTTTTTCGTATGCTTCTGCAAAAGCATTTAGGATAGTTTGGAGATCATCCTCTGAATGTGCGGAGACCACATTATCATCAGCATACTGAAGTTCCACAACGAAGGTTGTAATTACCTTACTTTTTGCTTTCAGCCTGCTGAGATTAAAAAGCTTTCCATCTGTTTGATATATAATTCCCACACCAGTGGGAAGTTTCCCCTCGACAAGATGTAAAATCATGGCGATGAAAATAGCAAATAATGTTGGGGTGATAACGATCCGGCGAGAGGGATCTATGAGTAAAGCTCTGTTGAATACTCTATTGAATACTCAGTTCTGGCTGGACATGTATAGCAGCAGTGCGGAACCTCCACCCACCCACCCCGGTCTCCCTGCCCTACTGAGGCCCTGGCCAAGCCCCCTCCCTGAAGCCCCACCCCTCAGGAAAGGCAAGGGAGGCCTGCTCTGTGAATGCTTTGAAGTCCACTTTTGCCTCCAGCACCACCCACCACAGGAGTGTGGCCACTGAGAGGTTGCTCATGGGGAAAAGTGGCCATTGGGCTTTCCCATCTCTGATGTATAGAATTGGACTGTAAGTAACTTGGGCTCAAATCAATGTCCATGGCTTTACCCAGAATTCATTAGAAACTGATCTCCAGCATATATAAAAGAATACTTGATTCTCTTGGACCGCTCAGCAGCTTTCGATACCATCGACCATGGTATCCTTCTGGATAGGTTGTCTGGGTTGGGAGTTGGAGGCACTGCACTCCAGTGCTTCCGATCCTACTTGGGCGGCCGATGCCAGAAGGTGGTGCTGGGGGATTACTGCTCTGTCCCTTGGCAGTTATGCCATGGGGTGCCACAGGGCTCTATTTTATCCCCCATGCTGTTTAACATCTACATGAAACCACTGGGAGAAGTTATCTGGAGGTGTGGGCTGAGGTGTCACCAATATGCAGATGACCCCCAGCTCTATCTCTCCTTTTCATCTAATCTAGGTGAGGCAGTGGCTGTTCTGAATCAGTGCCTCGACACAGTAATGGACTGGATGAGGGCTAATAAACTGAGACTCAATCCAGATAAGACGGAGGTACTGTTAGTGGGTGGTTCGTCTGCCCGGCTAAGTGAAATTCAACCAGTTCTGGGTGGGGTTGCACTTTCCCTGAAGGATCAGGTTCGTAGTTTGGGGGTGCTCTTGGATCCACAACTGTCACTCGAGGCACAGGTGAACTCGGTGGCACGGAGCACCTTTTATCAGCTTAGGCTGATAAACCAACTACGTCCTTATCTGGACAGAGATAGCCTAGCTACAGTTATCCATGCTCTGGTAACCTCTCATTTGGATTACTGCAATGTGTTATACGTGGAGCTGCCTTTGAAACTTTCAGTCGGTTCAAAATAGGGCAGCAAGATTATTAACAGGGATTGGCTGACGTGATCATATTATGCCAGTGCTTTCTCATCTGCACTCATCTGCACTGGCTGCCAGTCTGTTTCTGGGCCCAATTCAAAGTGCTGGTACTAACATTTATAGCCCTAAATGGCTTGGGGCCAGGGTATCTGAAAGATCGTCTCCTCCGATATGTACCTGCCTGGACACTAAGATCTTCTTCAGCGGTCCTTCTCCGAAAGCCCCTGCCAAAGGAAGTGAGGCAGGTGGCTACCAGGAGGAGGACCTTTTCTGCTGTGGCACCCCGGATGTGGAATGAGCTCCCCAAAGAGGCTTGCCTGGCACCTACATTGTACTCTTTCCGGTGCCAGGTTTCTATTCTACCTTTCTATTCTACCAGGCATTTTAATCATTTTAATAATCTTAATCATTTTAATCTTGTAGTTGTTTTTAACTCTGTTATTGTAATTTGAACTGCTGCTGCTAGCTTTGCTGTTTGTTTTAATCTGTGGTTTTAAATTTTATATTCATATTGTATTGTGTTTTATGGTTTTAACTGTTGTAAACCGCCCAGAGAGCTTCGGCTATTGGGCGGTATAAAAATGTATTAAATAAATAAATAAATAAAATATTGCTATTGTCAGTCTGGCAGCTGCAGTCTGGCACTTGAGGATACATGGAAGGCATATTTTGCATCCCAAGATATCAAGACATTGTTGGCATTTTACCTGTCATCTTCAATTCTTTCATTCTGTTAATTTGTGTTATCCTCCACTGAATCACAACCCATCTCTGTTTGTGAGAGGCGGCGGGTGGGGGATTCCACCACTTTCTCAGTCGTGCAACCAATGCAAGTGGTTCCACCACTCTCAGTAATGCAAGTTGATGCAACTAATGAAGCACGTCCGTATGTACACAAGGATATGCCCTAACAAAGTAAGGACTGTTCACATGTGTAAATGTGCATGCTGTAATGGAGACTGTCCTCTAGGATGGTGACTCCTCCTTTGTCATGTTACCAAGCTGTGTGGGAAAGAACTTGCCTCTGTGGCTCACACGCCACTAAAGGTAACTTTGGAAGGGGGACTTACTTTCAAGCAAGATCCACTGAAGACATTTTATTTACTTCCAATTAATACAGTTAGGATTAGAATATCAGTAAGGTATAAATCAGGAGTAGAGACCCTCAGGACTCAAGCCAAATCTGGCCCGCCCAGAGTCCCAAACCAGCCCCTCCAGGGTTCCCAAATGGCCACGCCCTTTCCCCCAACCACTGATTGTTTGCTGATTTCCCGGATTTTGCATCCCCCCCCCCATTCTAAAAGGTTGAAATGCCTCTCCTATAGCTTAGTTACTGGCAGTAAAAAATTTAAATGAAAATATGCTAGTATTCGTGTGTTTTCAACTCTGGCCCTTTTGCTTTTGGCCCCACCCACGACTGGAATGTGGCGCTCAAGAGCGTCTCCAAAATGAAATTCAGCTCTTGGGTTAAAAGAGGTCCCACATCCCAGGTATAAATAAATGATACCTTAAAAGTTAGTTTAAGATAATGCTATTTACTCTTTCAGTTTAGCACACCTCAGAAAGTAATGGCAGTATTAAAGCATGCATTTGAATAAGTATGGCAAACAGCTAGGAAGAACCAATTGCTAAATGAAGCATTCCTGAAACAGACCAGCTGGATTTTAGAATTCCTTTAAGATGCTATATCAGATTATAGGGCAGGGATGCTACCTAAGTGCCTAAAGCAATATAGTGATCTCCTATAACTGCCTCAAAAATGACTAACTTTTCTTGTAAAACTCTGATGAAAATTCTGTTTAGAAACAATTCCAATCCACTTTAGGTTTCTTCATGTGTCAGATAAACAGTTTCGTTTCATTACAGTGAACATCTGAATAAAAACAAGATCTCTAACTATGTGGGGTTTTCTTTCCAAGCCTTCATCTGTTCCTACTGTTCCTCCCCACCACTACACTTGAAGTCATAATCCCCTCTTTGTGACATCACACAAATCACTAAGGCAATAGGGATTGCAATGCTGCAAATGGAAGATTTCATGTAGGGTATCAGCCATGGAAACAGATGAGCCATTAAGAAACAAGGGTTCTGTTGTTATGCAAATGTCTTTAGCAGTAAAATTGGGGGAAGGGGAATATACAACAAAATATAGGAAGTGTATAGGCAAAACTGTTTCCAAATGACTGTTCACAAAGTTTTAAAGCAATGTGGCCCCTAATGACCATGGACAGGTTGGGAATATTTGGGGTGGAGAACACATGTGCAAACAGATGTTGAGATTCCTCATTATCTGCTCATCTCTAATTGAAGCTGACATGACATTTGAGCCAGCCTAGTAACTAGGGGAAACTGCACATATTGCTTTTTGTCTATATTGGTCTTCTTGAACATTCACGGCAATTCCCAGTGCCCTGTCATGAAAAAGAAAAGAGCTCTAAAAAGCTACAATAATCACAATGGTGCTCTCACAGATGGGTGAGTAGATTTAAAAAAACAAAAAAACAATAACCCAACATCAACAACAAAGAATGAATGAAAGAAAAACAGCCCTTAGCTTTTCTGATATCAAACACTACAATGAAAGGTAGGAACTTTAGTATGTGTATTTATACAATGTATCTATGTAAGCAAACTGATTTCGATCGTATTCTTATCTGGGAGATTATACATAATTATTACATTGATTTTTAAGGTAGGGTGCTATATTATACTATACTTTACAGAAGCAAAGATTGTCAGTTAGTGGCTGGCATAAGGGTCTCCAGTAAAGTTACAGCTGAGCTGTAATTTGACTCCAAGTAGCTAGGAGACAGACAGACTTTTCTTAAAACAAAAACAGAACACAATTTTTGAGTGGTAGAGCAAGATCTACAGTATTGCAAAATTCTTCCCTGAGACTCAAAAGCAGAGGTGGGGAAGCTGTGGCCCTGCAGATATTGGACTCCAACTCCCATCAGCCCCTGCCAGCATAGGCAGTGGTGAAGGATGATTTGAGATGTAATCCAACAACATCTGGAGGGCCACAGGATTTCCCATCCCTGCGCAAAAGGTATTCTGGTTTCCTGAAATGCTTATTACTGTAGCAAATAAAGAACTGCAGAATGTAGATGAGGTTTGTGGTGTAAATCTAATAAAAGGAAGAAGAAATGACCTACAATTAGGTTGTCTTTTCATTTTATGCAGTGTAATACTTGTTATCACCATGGCAATTGAGCATCTGTCTACCCTTCATCCCTAAAATGGCCCTTCCAGCCAATATGGCTATCAGTACGCTGTCTAATTATTTTACATTTGTTTCCATTAGTCTCTTATACTGAACCGGTGCTACACCCCCGCCTCAGTGCCAAGGTTGGCCCAAGACATTTTGCTGCCTGAGACAGAACAGCAAAGTGCACCCCCACCCCACCCCCGGCACACACAAATCAAGATACATAGTACCCAAGGTCAGACAAGTTATTTTGGCACCTGAGACAGAAATCTCTCCCCTTACCTGGGCACTACAGCTACAATAATAATACACTAAGGGTGCAAGCCAATCCTATGCATGCTTAGACAGAAAAAAAGTCCTTCAACTTCCAGCATTCCCCAGCCAGCCTGGACTTTTCCCCCCTGTCTAAACATGCATTAGATTGCACCCCTACAATTTGCTGACCTTTCATGACACCCAAAATCAGCTGCCTGAGGTGGCCAACTCGTTCTGCCTAATGGTAGGGACATCCCAAAATATCTATTTGATGGTATGCCACCTTCATGGCTTTTTAGCAAAGAAGATAGTATATACATGTTAATAATAAGTATTAGGGATAAATATTAAGATGGTGAATACTCTAACACAGCTTGAAACTATTGCTCTCAAAAGAATCATTCTTAACGCTGCTCTTTTGTGTGAATCCACATTGTCACATGGTCATAATGTCCCCAAATAATTATATATATACCGTAATTATTATATATTTAATATATAATTAAATAATCTATCTATCTATCTATCTATCTCCAGAAAAAAAAAAAAAGGAACTTCAGCTTTTCATTTAGGAGAACAGAATCATAAGAAGTCAGATTGTAGGTTTCTCATGACAGAAAAATTCATGACTAATAGTGTAGAAGAATCATCACTCCCTATATTTGCAATGTGGATGCCCCATAGAGAAACCCTGAGAGCCTTACTGGGTGGAACATCAAGTGAGAGGGTTTCTGTCAAAGGTAGAGCCCTTTCCCTTGCAGAAAAAATATTGGGAGCAGAACAAGCCTTCTACCCACAAACCATCATGTTGGCTCTGCCCTACACTGTAGTTCCCCTGAATTTTGCTTTCATTAGATTCATTCCAGAATTCTAGCATTTGCAGTTTGCATCAGCTTTCAGTTCCTTCAGTTAATTTGCATCTTTTCCCCTCTCTGTATTACAGATGTGCTCATATGCATTGATAAAAGACGTATCTCGATGTAATTGTATCAAGAGTGCTCTTTTGGGGGGCAATGATTTAACAATGCACCCATATGGATTGGTAATGTACAGAAGACACAAATGACCTGAAGGATCAAAAAGCTGTGGCAAGCTACATGTGCGTTGTTCTTAAAAAATAAAAATAAAATCAGAAATGTTAAATAAATAAATAAATAAATAATGAACAAGCCACAATGAAGATGTTATACTTGAGTTCTTGATTCTAACGGAAGCAAAAGCTGAGTGTAGCCAAACACGTACCCTGGATTTTAGGAAAGCCAATTTTAACAAACTCAGAACAATGATTAGTAAGATCCCATGGCAAGTGACTCTCACGAGAAAGGGAGCCCAGGAGGGGTGGGAGTTTTTAAAAAAGGAAATTTTAAAGGCACAATTGCAAACAATTCCCAAAAGGAAAAAAGGCAGAGGGCAACAGAAGAAGCCAATGTGGCTTCACAATAAACTCAAAGACGACCTGAAAACAAAAAAGGACACGTATAGGAAGTGGAAGGAAGGACAGGCTACAAGTGAAGAGTACAGGCAGGTAGCACAGAACTGCAGGAATAGTGTCAGGAAGGCTAAAGCTGAGAATGAGCTAAGGTTAGCGAGGAATGCTAAAAGCAACAAAAAAGCTTTCTTCAGATACATACACAGTAAAAGACAGAAGAAAGAACTGGTGGTTCAACTACGTAATGAGGATGGCAAATTGATAACAGAAGACAAAGAAAAGGCAGAAGTGTTCAATTCCTACTTCGGCTCGGTCTTCTCCCAAAAGAGGGTCTATGACCCCCCTGGCAAACCTGAAGTGCAGACTGAAGGGGCAGGATTGCAGCTTGAGATTAATAGGCAAATGGTCAAGGAGCACCTGATTACTCTGAACGAGTTTAAATCTCCAGGGCCTGATGAGCTGCATCCTAGAGTAATAAAGGAACTGGCAGAAGAACTCTCAGAACCACTGTCTATTATCTTTGAGAAATCATGGAGGACAGGTGAAGTGCCAGACGACTGGAGGAGGGCAAATGTTGTTCCCATCTTCAAAAAGGGCAAGAAGGAGGAACCTGGGAACTATAGGCCAGTCAGTCTGACATCAATCCCCGGGAAGATTTTTGAGCAGATTATAAAGAAGTCAGTCTGCAAGCACCTTGAAAACAATGCAGTGATTACTAGAAGCCAGCATGGATTTGTCAAGAACAAATCCTGTCAGACTAATCTGATCTCATTTTTTGATCGGGTAACCTCCCTTGTGGACTGTGGGAATGCTGTGGACATTATATATCTAGACTTCAGCAAAGCTTTCGACAAAGTGCCTCATGATATCCTGATTAGTAAGCTAGCTAAGAGTGGGCTAGATGGAACAACTATCAGGTGGATCCACAATTGGCTACAGAATCGGACTCAAAGAGTGCTTATCAATGGTTCCTTCTCAAACTGGGGAGAGGTAACGAGCGGGGTACCACAGGGCTCGGTCCTGGGCCCGGTGCTCTTCAACATTTTTATTAATGACTTGGATCAGGAGGTACGGGGAATGCTTATCAAATTTGCAGATGACACAAAGTTGGGTGGAACAGCTAATACTCTGGAAGACAGAAACAAAATTCAAAGTGACCTCGATAGGCTGGAGCGCTGGGCCGAAAACAACAGAATGAAATTTAATAGGGATAAATGCCAAGTGCTGCACCTAGGGAGAGGAAACCAAATGCAGAGTTACAGAATGGGGGACACTTGGCTCAACAATACTACAAGTGAGAAGGATCTTGGAATTGTGGTAGATCACAAACTGAATATGAGCCAGCAATGCGATGTGGCTGCAAAGAAGGCAAATGCAATTTTGGGCTGTATTAATAGAAGTATAGCTTCCAAATCGCGGGAAGTGATAATTCCCCTTTACTCGGCACTGGTTAGGCCTCATCTTGAGTACTGCGTCCAGTTCTGGGCACCACACTTTCAGAAGGATGTAGACAAACTGGAGAGGGTTCAGAGGAGGGCAACAAAGATGATAAAGGGACTGGAAACAAGGCCCTATGAGGAGAGACTGAAAGAACTGGGCATGTTTAGCCTTCAGAAGAGGAGACTGAGGGGAGATATGATCGCACTCTTCCAGTATTTGAAGGGATGTCACACAGAGGAGGGCAAAGATCTCTTCTCGATCATCCCAGTTTGCAGGACACGGAATAATGGGCTCAAGTTACAGGAACCTAGATTCCACCTAAACATCAGGAAAAATTTCCTGACTGTCAGAGCAATAAGACAATGGAATCAACTACCTAGGGAGGTTGTGGGCTCTCCCACTCTGGAGGCATTCAAGGTGCAGCTGGACAGCCATCTGTCAGGGATGCTTTGACCTAGATTCCTGCATTGAGCAGGGGGGTTGGACTCGATGGCCTTGTAGGCCCCTTCCAACTCTACTTTTCTATGATTCTATGAAGAATTCCTCATGCTTCAATTCAATTTTAGAAACAAGACCAGGCAATTTGGAACTCAAAAATCCAGGAAGAGGTTTGGATGAAGAGAATTTCAGAAGCATCCCTAAATCCTTCACAATACACACATGAATGGCCAAGAGGGGGAAAAAAAAAAAAAGGCAGCCAATCAGTTTAGGACTTGACAAAATCTATTCCAAAAAAAATATTATTGGATGCTAAATTGTGACAAATCTATCAGGAGACAACATTTTGAACAACAAATAAGAAATCCACACTGCAGGCCCCAAAAGATACACCCAACCTAAACAAGATGCCTGTTCCGCCCCCCTCACCCTGCCGGAACAGGTTGGGTGGGGAACGGCATTTGCAGGCGGGAGGGAGGTGGAAGCAAAGCACACTGCACTGTATGCTTAGCACGTCTGTGGTGTGACGGGGCAGAGCTTATGGGCTCAAAAGTTGGCTCTGCCACAGCTCCTGGCCTCTTTCCTTTCTGGCTCCCAGCCACCTTCCCCAAATCCAGTGTGGAATTAGCTACTAGGAGGGCTGAGTAGGAATTTTTGCCTGGTCACAAATTTGCATTGTGTGCAGGGTTTTTTATTATTATTATTTTTTACCTACTCTGCACTGTGTGCAATTTGGTTTAGAAGTGGGGCCGGTTAGTTAGGTGGATTGGAATTTGGCAGGGACGTGCAGGAATTTTCAGAGAAATAGGTTTTGGTGGGCACGCACAGGCACCTTTATGGTGACAGGCAAGCCCAGAGGCCTGTTCCTCAGAGATTGTGCATCCCACGAGCTGGGATATGGCTTGCCTTTGGGACCAACCTGTCTCACCTACTTGGGGTTGTGCGGCACCGGGTGGAGGTGACACAGGGAGGGCCCCCTTACACTCATGTGTAGCCTACGCAAAGGGAACAGGAATTCAGCCTGCCTCCTTGCCTGGGCAGAGTGGCTTGCCCAGAAAGCAGGCTAGTTGCCTGCAGGAATATATTGTTATATTCTCTCACTGTGCACTTGCAGATCCTAGGGTGGGGTGAATTGCCCATGTTAAATAAAGAGGCCCAAGTTCTACCCAAGCTTTGGTGTCTCTGTCTTTATTCCCACCTTCCCTTTCCCTCTGCAAATTCTTCATAAAGTTATCCAACTCTCCTTTGAAACCATTGTTGTTCTTTTCTCCTGTACCTTTTGCAAGGAGACCACGGGCAAGTTTATATCTCTAATGGAAACCTGTGTTAAAAGGTACGATCCTACGTCTCCTCTGTGTTGAATCTGATGTCGAAAAAACAAATCTAAACTGAGCACAAAATGCTCACATCAATCATTGCTGAAAGCAAAAGGCCTTTCCGCACACCCTATTCTCAACTGGAGCATTGGGTTGCCTTTTTGCTTATCTGCCTGTTGTAAGTTCTTATCCGTGAAATGTTTGGGAGTGAAACACTGGGCTATTTCTGTTTTCTCTGGATTTATTGTGTATCTTGCTTTCTATCACTGAGTAGGAACAACAGGATTAAATGGAAGTAGCAGAACTGTGTGTCGAATTGCTTCACTAAAGCATGACTGCTGTGCAGAGGGAAACAGATGGACATTTCTCTTGTTGTGCTGCATAATTCTGACAGCCCACTTAAGGGAGGGTTGTAGCAATGTGTGCAGGCCACAAGTGCTTCAACCATTTTCACACACAACATGATACAATTAAAATGTACCTACATATCAGGGTTTATGACACAATGAGGGTTAATATAGGAGAAATTCATGTGCAATGAACGTTTGCGGAGGTGGGGAACCAGTTAGCACCCTCTGGCCCTTCCTCATGCTTCCACATATTATTTATCCCCCAACTTTCATGTATTATATTTCTATCATTTATACCCATTTCTATAAAATTATCTCAAGACAGCTTATACATTTAGCTGAATATGTGAACAGAGCCTGTGCATATACAATTTAGGAGTATGTTTATTAATTATTATTATTAATTATTATTATTATTATTATTTATACTTATACCCTGCCTTTTTTCCTGCAAGGAACCCAAGGGGGCTTACATAATCCTCCTTCTCTTCATTTTATCCTCACAACAACCCTGTGAGGTAGGTTAGGCTGAGAGTCGGTGACTGGCCCAAAGTCACCCAGTGAGCTTCATGTCCTAGTGGGGACTAGAATCTGGATCTCCAGAGTCCCAGTCCAACACTCTCACCACTAGGCAACACTGGCTAAATGTGCTAAAAGCAGGGTTCACAGGACATCTGGATGAATTGAGATGTGAGGCAGGATGACTGGATCGTTTCCAAAAAAATAATAATAATAAACTGCTTTTGAAAGGCACATGCCTCCGTTTCAAAAAGAACTTGCTAAGTGGGAGGGCTTTACCTTTTAAGAAGCAAAAGCACCACATGAGTTAACTGGTTATGGGTTCCTTTGATCCGGAAGATGAGCTGCAATTCCATACAAGTGGGTTGCTTAAATCAAGGATGCATGAATTTGCCTGCTTCTGGTTCCATGTCACTTTGCATGTTTATGGGGCATAACTGCAATCCTCGATCCCCATCACGAACGGGGTTCAATGGGTTGCCTGCACCTGTTGGCATTGGGTAGACATATGCAGAGCCAGTCAGCGTGGTGCGCGTGCAGCCCCAGACATATATGAGCTGCACTTACTGGGAATTCTTCCTTCATGGGGAATAATTGCAATCCATGATCCCCATCATGAATGGGGCTGAACAGGTTACCCGCAACTGTCAGCATGTACACCTTTGCATGTTTACACATAATTCCATCCTGTTCTGTTTCCACATTAATCTGTGATGTTAAAAAAAAAAAAACCTCTTCAAAATACATATTTAAATATGTATTTAAGTCCATACTTTCTCTCATAATATCTATTTTATTTTGATACTTCAAACCACCAAGACCTGCACTGCACCATTTGGAGAAGTGTGGAATCCGTAGAATAGCCATGTTCTGATCTACATATTATTCAGAACAGTGCAGATCAAGACGTTTCATATGGATATGCATAAAGATGGAAACCCTCAACCATCCCTACTTAAATCTCATTGGGTAACTATGTGCAGAAATGGTGCCCCTTCCAGTTATGTCATATAATTCTGAGAATCATTTGAGCTGTTGTGGAGCCCTTGCAGTGTATAGTCGTTAGCCAGACAGAAAAGGATAGAAAGACGGATGGATGGATGGATGGATGGATGGTTTCCTCTTATAAAGTAGGTAACAAAAACACACACAAAATAATCCACGGTTTTGGCTGTTGGTAAGTTTGTTTGTTTGTTTGTTTTTTAAAGAAAGCAAGCAAAAACAAGGCAGCTGTTTTCTGTGCTCAGTCCTGGAAGGTTAGCATAAATCCCGGGAGAAAACAGATCAGCTTCTCAAGTGCAGATGAGGCAGACCAAGGTACATGATAAATTGCATCACGTGTCTCTGCAATTTATCATAAGGTGCCCCCCTTCCATATGTGCTGTTTTATACACATGGCTTATCAAGGCAGTCATCCAGTCAAAGAAGACTTTAACCCTGCATAATCCTTATCTAAACACTTTTTGAAGCCCAAGTCCCTCAGGAATACCTGCTTTCTGGGTCTCTTGGCACTTTTCTATTGTTACAAGGTTGTGTGAAGAAAACATCTGTTATAGTGTGTTTTCAAAAAAACTATTACCGCAAGATGTTAATTCCCCAAGTGGGGTGGGGTGGGGTGGGGGGAGATGTGGCATATAGAGTCTGGATCCTTTTAAAAACTACCTACTATATACTAATCAAATCAATATGGAGAATGCTCTTATAATATCTTCACTGTGTGTGCATTTCTTCAGCAGTTACTTGGCAACAGACTGAGATTAGGAACCATAAGCACTTGCTCTGCAAAAAATGCTACTGGAATCAGTGGTTACACAATCACCAATTTATCCCCAGTTGCCATCAAAAATACCTTGTGGTTCTGAAGAAAACAACATTTATATCATAAAAGAAACTCACAGAAGGTCAAGCCCTAAATATTGACATTACTGCTAAAAGCCTTGAATTGATTTTTTGAAGAAAAAAACCAAACAAAAACTTAACTGTAGACAAACTGCACTAGTAAAAAACACCACTTTACTACTACAGAAAATACATAATATTAAGTGATTTTTGTTTCTCCATTCCAGAAACAACAGCACATTTCCTCAAGCCTATCTACTGTACAGTAATTGCTGGGACAATCCTCTGAGAAAGCAATCCTGTGGTCCCTAGAAGAGGGGCCATAGGATTGTGCAGGAAAACTCCTCTGGGGCCGTAGACAGAGCTCCAACCTTGGAAAGGTTTTCCAGATGTCAGACCCTTCATTTTGGCTCTGCCCAGCCACCACAGAGGCTGGGAAGAGCACGGTGGCTCCCTCTATAAACTTGAAGTCAGACCTCCGACCTCGGGGTGTGTGTGTGGACATTTCAGGGGCCTGCTGGTGGGCAGGGAGAGAGTGGCCAAGGATCTCAGGGATCCAAAGCCCTTCAAGCTCTTGACTATGCCCCCGTCCCTGGGGGGAAAGTTTCCCTCCCATTGCTGGCAATGGGAGTGATTTTTCTTCCATCCACGAACAGGAGAGATATACTGTAAGCTCCGCCTCCCTCAACTTCTGCCCTGTCAGCTAGGAGGGGCAGGGCATAGGAAGGGATGGAGTGCTCTGATTTTGGAGTGCTTTGTTGAGAGCATAGGATTGCTTTCTAAGACAGCACACTTACCTAGGAGTAAACTCCATTGAACATTGTGGTATTTACTTTCAAGTAAATGTGCACAGGATTGTACTGTAAGGCTGTAACCCTGAACATACTAACTTGGGAGCAAGCCCCACTTAACTCAGTTTGACCTAGTCCTGAGTAAGCATACTTGGCATTTCACTGAATTTCCATTCTATGCATATTTCTTCTACAGTGACCCCATTGCACACAGTGGGACTGAGTGAACATGCACAGGATTGGCTGTGGTGCCACATTTAGAGTGTACAGAATGGGGTGTGTGTTTAAATAGACAGTTTACTATATCTGTCTGTCTGTCTGTCTGTCTATTCTTTACACCAATATTCCTCGTAATGATGTGATTCAGTCTTTCAATGAATTCCTTAATACCAGAATGTCTAATTATCCTTCCACAGAGGTTATCACAACAACTTTGGCTACACTAGTGATCACTTGTAGTAACTTCAGTGGAGAACACTGCCTCCAACTACAGGGTACAGCTAAGGGGACTTGCATGGTTCCATCTTATGCAAATCTATTCATGGGGAAATTTGAACAGGACATCCTGAAAGAGCCCATAACAAACCACTTATATGACTGATAATATTTTTGTGGTCTGGACAAAGGGCCAAGGAAGTTTAGAACATGTGAAATATTGCATCAACTTTTTTCATCCCACAATCAAGTTTACATGCAGTAGCACCATTGAGAATCCGCACACCCCTTTCCTCAATATCTTCCTCATTATTGAGAACAACAAAATAATCACTGATCTTTAAAACAAACTTACCGATACCCATATCTGCTTAAACTAGAAATCCTGCCATCCTAAACCCATAAAAAGAAAAAGGATCTGCAGGCTTCTCCGACCTGGTGCCCTCCAGATGTTTTGGACTACAAACCCCATCATCCCTGACCATTGGCCGTGCTGCTGGGGCTTCTGGATGTTATAGTTCAAAATATCAGGAGGGCACCAGGTTGGGAAAGGCTGATCTACAGCTAGGCTTTCAGAATCAATCACATCTATAACAAGGAAAATCACCCAAAAAAAGAACCAACGAGCTTAAAGGATACCTTCTGCTTAGAGGGTATCCTAAACATGCCATTGACTGCAACATCCAATAAGCATTCATCGTATCTCGAGAAACTCTTCTCCACGAAAGTGAGCAATCAGTCAACAAAGAATACTGTATACCAATTGTGGTGGATTTCCATCCAGCAGTTCCTATCACTGACAATCAGAGAAAACTACCTACTCTTAGCCAATTCTAAATATCTTTCTAGAACTATCAGCAAGCCTACTGTTATAGCATTCCATCAGCTCCAAATCGATGCAGGTTATTAGGCAATTGATCAGCAATCCGGGATCACATCCTAATCCTTGTGAATCCAAGTGTTGCATCATCTCTGCTTATTTCATGAAGACAGTTGACTTCAAGAGCATTATGAGTGCCAGAACTTACTATATCAAACAAAACATCACCTGCAGGTCCTCCAATGTAATTTGCATAACTGAATGCCAATGCCCAGGATGCCATATTCAGTATGTGGGTAACACAGCTATGCAGGTTTTAAGAAACATAAATCCACAGTCTGGATGAAAAGATTGGAACAACCAACTGCAAAACACTTCAGTCTAGATAATCACAGCGTTTCTGATGTTATTTATTACAATAGAGATCCCATCTGATTCAAGAACACTAGAAAGAAGAAAAACCTTCTGAATATATAGATTTGATGCCTTAACATCACATGGCCTTAACCTGGAGGATAATACCTGACCTGACATCTCTCAGCCACACCAAATGCCACACTTTGCAATATCATCTTCAGGGTTCTGTAACATTCTCTTTGGCTATAGTATCCTTTGATTCACATTGGAACATCTGAAAGAATCGGAAGCTAAATATTTTGCTTGAATATTTCTGTTACGTTAGTCACTGTAATAATAAATATAATGTTTTCAGTGATTACCTGCATCCTTTGAGGATCCAGAGCAAACTTGTCTGAAGTGTTGGATTACCAAAGCAATTACTTGTATTACAGGAACAAATTCTGAGAGATGTGCTACTCCACTAAATGAAGTTCTTAACAATACCTTTCCAATTTCCTCATAAAAGCTGCTTTTAAAAGAGAGTGGGATAAATCTATCACTATACAGGCAGTCCCCGAGTTAAGAACATCCGACTTACAGACAACCCATACTTAAGAAAGGACTTCTGGGTTCCCCAGTGCTACATCATTTACGTAGAGTACATAGCGTAGTATACTACGCAATTTATTTATTTATTTATTTATTTTATTTTATTTTATTTTATTTACATCTATTAATCGCCCATCTGGCCGGCCACCGGCCACCCTGGGCGATGTACAAAATAAAATACATTTAACAAGATAAAATACATTTAAAACAAGATAAAATACATTTAAAACAGTATTAAATTTTTTAAAAATCTTAACCCACCCCATATTCCCGCCTGAACAGCCAGGTTTTTAATGAGCGGCGGAAGCTCAGCAGAGAGGGGGCATGGCGGAGGTCACTCGGGAGAGAATTCCACAGTACGGGGGCCGCCACAGAAAAGGCCCTCTTCCTCGTCCCCACCAGTCTAGCTCCTCTGGCTGAAGGGACAAGGAGAAGGCCATCTGTGGCAGATCTTGTTGAGCGGCCTACTTGGTGTTGCTGGAGATGCTCCTTGAGATAAACTGGACTGGAGCCGTATAGGGTTTTAAAGGTCAAAATCAACACCTTGAATTCGGCTCGGCAAGCAACTGGTAGCCAGTGCAGCTCCTTGAGCACTGGCGTGATGTGATCCCGGCGGCAGCTGCCTTTAACCAGGCGAGCCGCTGCGTTCTGTACCAGCTGTAGCTTCCAAACCGTCTTCAAGGGTAACCCCACGTAGAGCGCATTACAGTAGTCTAGGCGAGAGGAGACCAAGGCATGAACCACTGATGGGAGCAGGTGATTAGGAAGGTAGGGGCACAGCTGCCGTATCAGATGGAATTGATACAGCGCTGCCCGGCTCACAGCTGACACCTGAGCCTCCATGGACAGCTGGGAGTCTAGAATGACCCCCAAGCTGCGGACCTGGTCCTTCAGGGGTAGATGTACCCCATTCAGCACCAGGTCAACATCCCCTAACCTACCCTTGTCCCCCACCAGAAGTACCTCGGTCTTGTCGGAATTCAGCTTCAGCATGTTCCTTCCCATCCAGCCACCCACTGACTCCAGGCACTTCGACAGGGTCTCAACGGCCAACCTAGGTGAGGACTTGAAACAGAGGTAGAGCTGCGTGTCATCCGCATATTGATGACACCGCACCCCAAACCTCCTGATGATAGCTCCCAGCGGCTTTAGGAAGATGTTAAATTACATCGGGGAGAGGATGGAAGCCTGCGGCACCCCACAAGTGAGCGGCCGAGGGTCCGAAGCCTCCTCCCCGAGAACTACCCTCTGGTACCTTCCAGAGAGGAAGGACCGGAACCACTGCAATACAGTGCCTCCCAAGCCCAACCCCTCCAGGCGGTCCAGGAGGATACCGTGGTCAACGGTATCAAAAGCTGCTGAGAGATCGAGGAGGACTAGAAAGGAGCATTCGCCCCTATCCAAAGCCCTCCTCATATCATCCACCAAGGCGACCAAGGCCGTCTCCATCCCATGTCCAGGCCTGAAGCCCGACTGGCATGGATCTAAATAATCGGCTTCATCCAAGTGTGCCTTCAACTGAGCACCCACCACCCGCTTGATCACCTTGCCCAGAAATGGTAAATTGGAGACTGGGCGAAAGTTGTTTAGATCCTGGGGATCCAAGGAGGGCTTCTTTAGAAGTGGTCTTATTACTGCCTCCTTGAGGGCTGATGGCATCACTCCCTCCTCGAGGGAGGCATTCACCACCGCCTTGATCCCCTCACCCAGTCTCTCCCTACAGCTCATAATGAGCCAAGATGGGCAAGGATCAAGCAAGCAGGTGGTCGGTCTCACAGATGAAAGCACCTTGTCCACTTCATCAGAAGGAAGAAGCCGGAACCGATCCCACAAAACCGGTCTGCCATTGACCTCCTCCCGCTCACTCCCTGTGTCCACGACGCACGATATCCCACTCCTAATCCGATCGATTTTATCTGCGAAGTGCTTTGATAAAGCCTCACAGGAGGCTTTAGACTGTTCCATTGGGTCCGGAGCGGCTGGACCGACCAGACTCCGGACCACTTGGAACAGCCTCCTGGGGCAGCACTCCGCAGATGCAATGGAGGCAGCATAGAAATTCTTTTTTGCTGCCTTCACCACCACCCAGTAGGCTGAAGATGCTCTGACCCGTGTTCGATCGTCTTCAGAGCGGGAATTACGCAATTTGCGTAAATGCCGATTTTAACGTATGGAATGCTATGCTGTTCTGACTTACATACAAATTCGACTTAAAGACATTCTTAAGAACGGAACTCATTTGTAACCTGGGGACTGCCTGCATATACAGGCACATGTCAAATTTCCTTGAGTTTTAGAAGTATTTTGGACTCAGTTTGCCCAAAATAAGCTGTTGAAGGTAAAATGTCCAGAACTACATATGCACTAATGCTTGAACACAAGTTTATGCTTTAAGTTTGCACTGTTTCATCACTGATCACAAATTATTACTGTTCATAATTTTTAGTGCTGCTCACTATTATCTTTGGCATACAGTGAAATAAATCTTAATCTAATTTAATCAATATATCAAAACCTATAAACTATGCCCCCCCCCCAAAAGCTCAGCTCTGGAATATCCCCTATACAACAGCAGAAGTTCTGTCACCGCCACTTTCCTGCATAATGTATTACCACTATTTATCATTTCAGTGACATTTTTCATGTACAAATCGCTTTAGAATTCATATCTTGTTTATTCTCACAATAAACTTGAGAGTTAAGTGACTATGCCGAGAGATCGAGACTTCTCTAAGGCCATCAATATGAGCTTTTTGACTGGGTGGGGATTTGAACCAGATGTTCCCATGCCTAGAACATTTTGTAAAGATTGTCAGATAACTGAAAGCAGTCAATTACACTCATACAATGTGAACTGTCTTTTGAAGAGCCAGTCAACTTTTTAAAAATTCTTCCTCTAGATTTCTTTTTTGCCCACTATATCACATTAACTTTAGGGTCTTGATCCTATTATCAATGCTGATTTGTACCACATCCTGTAATCCCTTTGCTCCTTCAGAATTTAATATCATAGAAGTTTCATTCCACTGAACACCATTCTTCTACTTGTTTGTATGCTTAAAACCATATCTATATTCCTATACCTCACTGGTAAAACATTTGTATTTTGTAATTATTACCTTGTACAAAATACAAATTTGTCCAGCTTGGAATGCTTAGATATATTAAGAATAGGATATCATTCATTTCTTCAAGACATTCTTCCCTAGCTTCAAATGTCACACAAGATTCTTCACATGCTTCAACCACACTTCAAAATGTCATATTTTCATCCAAGTCCTGGACGCTATTCTGAGCTCAACAGAGGACTGCGCAAAAGTCTCCAAAGTCTGATTTTTTTTTACAGGTCCAGGCTGCAGCTACTGGCACAGGCTTTTATGAGAGTTTTAAAAACTCACTTGTTCGTTCTGGTTCTTGATTGAAAACATTTGTTATTTGCTGCTGAGGGATGTTTGGAAATTGTATTTTAATGAAACTAGTTTTATTTAAGCTTGTACATAATATGATTTTATTCATATGTATGTATTGTTGTAATGCTATAGGTGCCTTGGGAAGACTATGACCTTGAAAAGTGGCTAAGAAATGGACTAAATAATAATAAATAATAACAGGGCGCATTGCAGGTGGGGAAGCTCTCAAATCTCAGGAACAAGACTGCTGTGCAATACCTGAATTTATCTGACCAAACTCATAAAAGCTTTACAACCCAGATGAGTTCAAGATCTGGCAGATTCCATTTTATATATTATTATTATTTATTTTATTTCTATACCACCCCATAGCTGAAGCTCTCTGGGTGGTTTACAACAATTCATAAAAACAATAATACACATACTAACATAGAGATAATAAAAAACATATGATTTCATTACAAAGTTTAAAACCAAATTTAAAAACCCAATTTAAAATGACAAATACTGAACAAGGTAAAAAAACTAAGCCTGCTGCTGACATAACCCCCACCACTATTCAAGTGCTATTTTGAGCTCTTAAATATTAAATGCCTTGGCATAGAGGGAAGTCTTAACCTGGCACTGAAAAGATAGTAAAGTTGGTGCCAGGCGGGCCTCAGTGGGGAGCTTATTCCAGAGTTGAGGGGCCACTACTGAGAAGGCCCTCCCCCTTGTTGCCACCAACCGAGCCTCCCTCAGAGGTGGCTGTCAAAGGAGGGCCCCAGATGCTGAGCGCAGTGTCCAGCTAGATTGCGGTTGGGGGAGGCATTCCACCAAGTATTGTGGTCCTAAACCATGTAGGGCTTTATAGGTTAAAACCAGTACCTTGAATTTGGATCGGAAGCATATTTGCGGCCAGTGTGAGTGGGCCAGAATTGGTTATATGTTCGGACCTTCTGGTCCCAGTGATAAGCCTGGCTGCCGCATTTTGCACAAGCTGCAGCTTCTGAACAGTCTTCAAGGGCAGCCCCATGTAGAATGCATTACAGTAGTCTAGCTTAGAGATTACCAGAGCATAGATTACTGAAACCAGGCTATTCCTGTCCAGATAGGGGCACAGATGGACCACCTGCTGGAGATGGTAGAAGGCACTCCGTGCCACTGAGGCCACTTGAGCCTCAAGTGACAAAGATGCTGCCAGGAGCACACCCAAGCTATGGGAGTGCAACCCCATCCAGAACAGGTTGAACATGAACACGCTCCATCCAGTCAGACAAACCACCCAGTAACAGCATCTCAGTCTTGTCTGATTGAGCTTCAGTTTGTTGGCCCTCATCCAGACCATTGTCGCAGCCAGGCACTGGTTTAGCACATCCACAGCCTCACCTGCTGAAGATGGGAAGAAGAAATAGAGCTGTGTGTCATCAGCATACTGATGGCAACGCACTCCAAAACACTGGATGACCCCACTCAGTGGTTTCATGTAGATGTTAAATAGCATGGGGGATAAGACCGACCTTGAGGAACCCCATACTGGAGAGTCCACAGGACCGAGCAGTATTCCCCAAGCACCACCTTCTGGAGGCAGCCATCCAAGTAGGAGTGGAACCACTGCAATGCAGTCTCCCCCACTCTAAACTCAGACAGCCACCCCAGAAGGATAACATGGTTGATGGTATCGAAAGTTGCAGAGAGATCCAGGAGTATCAACAGGGTCGCACTCCCCCTGTCTCGCTCCTGATATACAGGGCAACCAAAGCTGTTTCTGTGCCAAAACCAGGCCTGAACCCCAACTGAAATGGATCCAGACAATCAGTCTCATCCAAGAGAGCCTGGAGCTAGTTGGCCACCACCCGCTCAATGACCTTGCCCAGGAAAGGAACATTCACCACCTGCCTAAAGTTGATAAGATCTTCTGTGTCCAGAGAGGGTTTCTTCAGGAGTGGCCTCACCACCGCCTGGTAGCATGGGACCACTCCCTCTCGCAAAGAGGCATTGATCCCCTCTCTGGCCCAGCCAGCTGTTCCCTCCCTGCTAGTTTTTATAGTGCAAGAGGGGCAAGGATGCAGTACAGACGTGGTTGCATGGACGGACCTGTCCAAGCAGATTGACAACATCCCTGTGCTATACCAACTGTAAGTCATCCAAGATAACTGGAGCAGGCTGTGCTCCGGGTACCTCGCCTCATTCAACTGCCATAACATTGGAGTCCAAGTCCCGGCAGATGCAAGAGATTTTTTCCTGGAAGTGCCTGGCAAATATATTACAGTGGGCCTCAGACAGGTCTCTGATGTCCTTGAAGTCAGCATATAATAGGTCCCAGACAACCCTAAAGAGCTCCGCTGGGCAGCAAAGAGATGATCGGATAGAAGCAGTAAGATGTTGTTTCTTTGCTGCTCTCACTGGCCCTAAATATACCTGGCTATAGGCACAGACCAGGGCTCAATTGCATCCACTAGGAGTTTTTCTCCATCTGCACTCAAGCCGTCTCTTGTTTTGTTTCATCACTCTCAGCTCCAGGATGTACCATGGATCTGTATGAGCCCTACTACAGAGAGGGCACTCAGGAGCAATTGTGTCAACTGCCCGGGTTATCTCTGTATTCCAAAGATTGACCAGGGATTTGACAGGACCACCAGCCATATCAGCTGGAAACACCCCAAGGGCTCTCTGGAAGCCATCCGGATCCATTAGCCTCCAGGGGTGGACCATCTTAATAGGTCTCCCACCCTTGCAGAGGGGAAAAGTTGCCATTAGTCAAAATTTCAGCAGGCAGTAATCTGACCATGACAAGGGGACCAATTCAAAGTCTCCCACCTTCAGATCCCCATCCCCATGCCCGGATGAAAATACCAAGTCTAGAGTGTGCCCTGCTACATGTGTTGGGCTGATGACATGTTGGGACAGTCCCATGGTTGTCATGGAGTCCATGAATTCCTGAGCCACCCCAGACAACATGCCCCTCAGCATGGATGTTTACGTCCCCCAGGACCAACAGCCTGGGGGACCTCAGCATCGCCACTGAGACCACCTCCATCAGCTCAGATAGGTAGTCTGGGTGAGCGGTACACCAAAAGAATCCCTAATCTGTCCTGCTAGCAAACACAAGGTGCAAACCCTCCAGACCAATGGTCAGAGAGCTTGGAGAAAGAGACAGAATTCCTATAGACCATGACAACCCCCCCTCCCCAGCCCTCAGGTCTACCCTGATGCTGAACCAAGTACCCCGGTGGGCAGAGCTGGGAGAGGCTCACTTCTCCCTGTTCACCCACCCAGGTTTCGGTAATGCATGCCAGATCAGCCGCCTCATCCACTATTAGATCATGGATGAGGGAGGACTTGTTTTGGACCGATCTGGCATTTAGAAGCAGCATCCGGAGACCCAAGGGCAGGTTGATAGGGCAACCAACAAACCTGGGTGCGAGGAGGACCGGAATATGGCACAGACATTAACTGTATGGCTGTGTTTCCCTTACCTGGCTAGCCTTCCTCCCAATGCCATATCTCCCTCTACCTGTCAGTATACTGATGGGGGCCCCCACAGATTCCCCCACTTGGCCCCATATCTCCCCTCCAAGGCACATGTTCAGGCCCCAGGCAGGGAAAAAACAGTCCTCCCCCCCACCAAGGGCACTGAGCGAACAAAATAGACAACAACATTAAGGGCTCGTCCCTGCCCTTGCGTCACCCCCAAAGGGGCTCCCCCCAAAGGGGCGACCCCCTTTGGTGTTGTTCACTTCGGGATCATTGTCGCCCAACTCCAGGCCAGCTGATACAGGTCTGCTGAGAGTAAAAAAAAAACCCAGGTGGCAGGCGTTGCTAATCAGTCAGGCCTGGGGGGAGTTGCCCTTCTCTTGATGTTGGTGGAAACTTCTCCCAGGAAAGGAGCCCCAATCCAGCCAGCAACAGCATCAGCCAAGGCAAAAGGCTGGTGAGGCTGGCAGGTTGGTAGAGAGGCTGGCAAGATGGGAAGTCTGCCCAGGTTTTCTCACCTTCCTTCTCTTGAGAGTGTCCACGTCTGGGTGTTGATAGCTGCAGGCTTCAGCTGTTACTGAGTCCTGCTCTGGCTGGAACTCTTTTTAAGTTCTCCACCAGCCTATAGTTCTATTAATGTTTATGTATTAACTACACACACACACACACCCCGCCTTTTTTCCTGCAAGGAACCCAAGGCACTTTACATAATCCGCCTCATCATCTCCATTTTATCCTCACAACAACCCTGTGAGGTAGGTTAGGCTGAGAGTCAGTGACTGACCCGAAGTCACCCAATGCATTTCGTGGCCAAGTGGGGGCTAGAACCCAGATCTCCCGAGTCCCAGTCCAACACTCTCACCACTACGCCACACTAAGGTTAGGGATGACTGAGACATTCACCCCAACAAGGTGTTTTTTTAATGGATTAACCCTATTCATACATCCTGACCCGAGCCTTTCAATGAGCTGAGACAGAATTGTGTTCCGAAATCCATATTTTTGCAAGCTTTCTGATGCAGCTCGTCTTGGGGAAGATGCACAACAAAAATGCTGGTTATGGAAAAGTATGCACAAAATGTGTATATTTGAGAAAAGTGCACACAAAACAGTATTTCAGCAATGTAAATTACTTGGGGAAATGTGTATGTTTAAAAATGTGCACAAAATGTGTACATTAATGCTTACATTAGGAAAAATGTGTACACACACACACACACACAAATACAGATTTCTGTACAGATTATTAAAAATAAATAAATCACAAGCTCGTATGAAAATGGGATAGAACAAGCTTGACCTCAAAACTTCCATCGATAATCTCAGTGAGATTGAAATTAACAGATCTGTCCATTCCTAGCTAAAGTAGAGCTTTCACCAGTCACTTGGGCTAGGGGAGGGTTCAGGGAAAGTATGAAGGGACTTTGTCTAAGCTTAAATTCATTCAAGTTGGTGAACTTCACTGAGTTAGTTTGTTCAGATATTCAGGAACTTTCCTGAGCTATGCCGAGAACCAGTAATTCAGGTACTGCTGGGAATGTAAGAAAGCAGCTAATGAATGATGAATGAAGACTTTCGCACATTTCTATCTAATTAATATCCAGGATTCAAACACAAGAATAGATGCAATTGTGAGGGACAGCTGCAAACTCACTGGAAAATTAAGGTGCTTTTTGACAATAACAAAGGTGAAAGAAAAAGATTGTGCCAACAAAGGAAACTGGGAGAGAACTCTTGGGAAACAGGCAGAATGCTCACAGATTAAATTGAGCCAAGGGGAGTTCACCCATTGCTAGTAAAAGTTAGGTTGTATGTAGAGACAATTATTTCTTTGGAGCAACAGGAGCAATGCTAGCCCTAGTCCAGCATCAATAGCTTGATAATTGTATAAACATAAAGAGAGCAGGAGCCTTGCTGTAAGGACAAATGTTCACTTTTTCCTAATTCCTACAGCTACTACTGGTCCCATATAAATCAACCAAGTAGTGAAATTGACTAGATTGGATCACAAGTAGCTTCTGGGTAATCAGTTTTACTTAGAATGCAATCAGGGAACAGAAACTGTTTGAACTCCTAAAAAAGAAAAAAAAAAGGGGGGGGGGGTTGAAACCTGAAGTAATGTTGAAGAAAAACATTATTCAAACAGTAAAGCATTTCAAGAGCTATTGCTTTCTTTTTCAAAATGCTACATTTGGATAAATACCTATTTCATTTATTTTATGACTATAAACAGTCCGTCAGTTAGGCAGTGGGAGATGAAGTACTGGTCTTTATTGAGTTGTTTAAAATATACACACATATATGCATACTGCAGTGTAGGAAAGGTGGAATGAGATATACTGAAAGGATACTGAAAGGGTATTGGAAAGGAATCACAGATTTATACAGAATTATACAGTTGCGTTAAGAAGATGGCTTATAGCGATGCATTATTTTATCAAATATAATTATTGGACCAGTGAACCATCTCATGGCTATTGTTTGAAAGCTTATATAATGTTTGTGTGGGGGGGTCCTCTGAAACTAAGTAGTTTATAATTTATTTATTTATAAGTTATATTTATATCCCGCCTCTTTTCCTGAAAGGAACCCAAGGTGGCTTACATAATCCTCCTCCTCCTCCTCTCCATTTTTATCCTCACAACAACCCTGTGAGGTAGGTTAGGCTGAGAGTCAGTGACTGGCCCAAAGTCACCCAGTGAGTTTCATGGCTGAGCGGGGACTAGAACCCAGATCTCCTGAGTCCCAGTCCAACACTCTCACCACTATGCCACACTGGCTCAGTTCAGGGCCCTTCCATTTGGCATGGCAACAGCTCCAAGAGTCTTCACGAAGGTCCTTCTAGTGCCAGTGGCACTCCTTTGCACAGAAGGTGTTCAACTTCATCCCTACCTGGACAACATTCTGATCCGCTCCTCTTCCCACTCTCAAAACATCAGGGACACCGCCTGAGCGGTGTCAGTGCTCAGCAACCTGGGGTTCCTCATCAACGCGAAGAAGAGCTCTCTCTCCCCTTCCCAGGTACTCATTCATCTAGGGGCCTCCCTGAACACCAGCAGGGACATGATGTTCTTGTCCCCAGACAGACAAGCCTCAACAAGTCGACTGGCGGCACACCTACTCCCCAAGGGCAGAGTGCCCCTCAAGGACCTAGCAATTGTGATATTGTATGTTATTTAGAAATATATATATATATATATATATATACCTTTCAAAACAGATCCAAATGTGTCTGTGGGTTTGGAGAAGGAAGTTGACATTGCTTGAAGTTCTCTTAAAAACGAAAACACACACCTACAAAACCAGTTTAACCAAAGATCATGTTGGCTCTTTTAAAAACAGAAAAACAAGAACCAACATGTTTCCCACAGACAATAAGAGCTCTTCAAGTCTCAGTAAAGTTATTTCTTTACATAGCCTTAAGCCACAAAACCAAGTTAACCATATCTGAGTATTTTAAAGAAATCTCAATCAGTTCAGTTGTGCCTCATTTCTTCTATTGCCTTCTTCCCAGACTGCAAGTGCTGGTGTCAAGGACTTGCCTACAGTGTGTGCTTTGTCCCTAAGTGAACTCTTCTGTGTGTGGGCGTAATGAAGTTAATTACTTGGAAATCTTGCTAGTCCTGTTGATAAGCCAAAATGTTCAGAGATCTTGATTAATTGGGATATTCATCCAAACTTCAAACAGAAAGCCCACTCATCTGGCAGCCAGGCATTTACAGATCCTAGGAAATTCCCAATAAAGTTGCTACTGTTAAATTATCTTCTCTACTACTATTTCCTAGTCCAGCCTCCCGAACCTGGTGCCCTACAGATGTTTTGGACTCCCATCAGCCAGGAGCGGTGCAAGGCAGTTTGGCGCCCTAGGCAAAATTATATTTAGTGCCCCCCTCTCGTGCTGGCTGCTTTGCTCCGGAGCAAAGCAGTCAGGAAACGCCTGCTCGCCCAGCGCCCCCCCCGCCCTGGCCCCACCACCGGGGCCAGCAGCCCTCCGCAGGCCTGGAGGCAGCGCCACCTCCGGGACCCGTTTCCAGGCAGCCGCTTTCCCTGCTGCCAAGCCGGCCTCACCGTACCCACCGCGCGGAGGCTCCACACAGCATCTCCGGTTGCCGCCGCCACGCGCACTCCTGACCCGGCCTAGCTCGGGAAGAGGCGCCCCCCGCTGAGGAAAGCCGAGCACAACCCCAAGCCCGCCTGGTGCCCGCAATCCCCCCGCACTGACCTGGTGGTGCCTTTGTCGCCCATGGCCGGTGGCGTCTCCGCGGCTGCCCCGCCCGGCCACCTCGCCGACAGATCCGGGCTCTGCGAGTGGCAGGCGGGCAGCGCATCGCCCAGCATTCCCGCCGGTGGCGAGGAAGAGTTGGCTGACAGGAGCTGAGCGTTTCTGCGCCCCCTCCAGCCACGCGCCCTAGGCAGCCACCTAGTTCGCCTAGCGGTAGCGCCAGCCCTGCCATCAGCCCCAGCCAGCATAGCCAATGTCAGGAATCCTGAGAGTTGTAGTCATAGAATCATAGAATCATAGAAAAGTAGAGTTGGAAGGGGCCTACCAGGCCATTGAGTCCAACCTCCTGCACAATGCAGGAGAAATCTGGAGGGCAGCAGGTTGGGGAAGCCTACCCTAGTCAAACCCAAATGTATGACTACCAGCTATCATCAAAGGAAAGCATGGGCAGTCATATTTCTTTACTATTTTTAGTTCAGAAGGAAGATTAATGATTGTAATATTCTTCACTTAAGTCCTGGAAGCTGAAATCAAACAGAAATGTAACCATATATTCAACCTGGCAGCTAACCTTGTATGACTTCTATATGAAACTGTGAACTACATGTATTTTACAAATCTATGAACTATATGTATTTTAAAATGGAACCCTTTTAAAATATCAGTCATTATGTGGCTTCTTTAAATCTTTCCTAGTTAATGAACGATATTAGCAGTGTTAATTGGTGTTAAAAGGATGCCCTGAAGTTTAGGGCCTAAACAAAGAATAGTGGTGATACCATTAAGCAATCCACCGTTCATCAGGACATGACTCTTTTCAGTTTAGGGGCAGTCTGATTATATGCTCAGACTGGTTTGAGCTGTGTCTAAAGTGTTCTCAACCACTATACTCTGGTCTTTTCACATACAGGACCCATGCTATGTTCCAGTTTGGAACATGGGATTCAATTACAGTCATGCCTTGGATTGAGAGCATAATTCGTTCCGGAAACGTGCTTGTAATCCAAAACACTCTTATATCAAAACAAAATCCCCCCAAAAAAATTTGATACAGAGATTTTTAATTTAAGCCGTACTACAGTACTTGTATTGCAAGACGTCGCTTGTATATCAAGTAAAAAAAATAATTAAATAAATATTTAAAAATGTGCTTGTCTTGCAAAACACTCTCAAACCAAGTTACTTGCAATCCAAGGTATTACTGTATATATTTTTTTTACCATGTGCATCCATTTTTCTGTTGCTATTGTTTCTCTCTGTCACTGCCCCAGTTCACATGTAACACTAACCCATGGTTTAGTACTACCTGCATAAACTGGAATGAGCTGCAATGAAGCTCAGGCCTGTGTGCTCCTTTCTCTTTTCTCCTCCTCCTGTGTGGTTGGGAGAAGGATTTTGCCACTGTTTCATTCACTTTCCCTTAACCTTGGCTTGTCACTGAGTATGAATCAGAATTCATGGCTTATAACAAGTTATGGTTGAAACCATAACCCATACTTTCAAGTTGGCTTTTTTGAAATTGAGCACAGTTCATTATACACCATAATCTCTGTTAGTACACAACAAGAAATCAGGATTAGGGGAAAGTGAAACCAAATGCTAGCCAAGTCCTTCTCCCAGCCATATGGGAGGAAGGGAAGGAGGGAATAATGCAAGGCTCTGGATTGTCCCAGCTCATGCATATAGCACCAAATGGTTGTTTAGCATTCCATGCCAACTGAGCTTCTCTCTCCTCATTTTTCCCTTCTCTCTCTTTTTCCTACAATCTTCTCCTCTCTCCATTTTTCTCCTCTCTGTCTCCTTTTCTTTTAAAAGCCCTAAACTACTGGTGATGCTACTGGAGCAATCCACCTTAGGTCTGGATGGGTTCCAACCAGAAGTTGAAGACCAGTGCTCTGAACTATAAACACAATCCTATGCGTGTCTATTCAGAAGTAAGTAAGTCTTATTGAATTCAATGAGACTTACTCCCAGGTAAGAATGTATATGATTGCAGCCTAGAATGCTTAAAGCATTTAGGGAAAATGAAATGATATAGGGAAAGTGAAACTAAATAGTTAAGTAATGCATTTATCAACTAGGTAACCACCACTGAAACAAGAAAATTGGGAGGATAATACTGAACATGTATGAGGTTCAAGAGATTTGTTCTTTCATCGATTTTTTAGATGATAGGTGATGTGGAATGGGTGGCATGACAATGTGGGAGATCAAGAGATGATTGTGTTCTAGTTTATTAAATATGGGACTTGCAACAAAATGTTGCAGACAGTGTATCTTTACCTCCTAGCATGGGTGCTTCTGTTCAGGTTCCCTCTAGCAGGCCAGCCAGCTAAGTCCTCCTCCAGGATATTCCATTCCATTCCTCCTTTTCCTTCCCCCCTCCCCAATAACACTCAACATTCCATGGCTACTGAGCATGCTCAATCTACACTGGACTGGTTTTGCCCCTGCACCCAGTCTTACTTTTTAAAAGATTGCTTGTACTTCTGAAAACCTCAGGGTTCTCCCAAGTACAGTATAAAATACAGTATATTTTATACTGTATTATGTGTTTTTTATTGATTGTTGTAAACTGCCCAGAGAGCTTTGGCTATTGGGCGGTATATAAAATAAATAAATAAATTGATATCTCCCTTTTGTCTCTCAGTGGGCCCATTTTGGCTACATAGTCATTGGCACTCACTGTCTCAGTTCAGTGTTAGAGGAAATGATGTCTATAATATTAATATGCCTATAACATTAAAGATAGGATTAGATTCGTCTAAAAACAACAACACTATATATGAATACAAAAGGGGTTAATTTGTGAAAAAGGAGATGTATTACATATGCTGCTGTATTTATGTACCATGACTACTGAAATCACTGTGTTTCAGAATCTGAAAGGTTCTGTTATCAGAGAAGCCGGTCATACATGGCTGCTGCTACAGAGGCTTTTCCCTGGAGATATTTGTTTGGTAGTTTCAATGACCAGGATTCATAGAAACTGTAAATTGTGAGTCAGAAGGCAGCTTTCAGAACAGCCTACTGGAGTATTAAGGCAATTTTTTTTAAAATGAAGGAGAAAGAATACAAATAACTATTATGCATATTGAGGCACTTCCAGAGTATTCTAATCTTTTTCTATGGACATCTGGCAAAAAGATATTTGCCCTAGATAAACTTGTTATAATAGCCAAAATGAAATAAATTGTGAGTATATTAAAAATTTCAGTAGAAATGTACTTTTCAGAGAATAACAAAGCTCAGTCGTTTCTTGCAGAAAGTGAACAGCAAGTGAGTCTCAGCCTAATCATAAATTTAGAACAGGTTTGCAATTTGGGAGCACTCCTGGATCCATTAGTATTATTGGAGGCCCAGGTGACCTCTGTGGCTGGGAGTGCCTACCCCCAGCTTAGGTTGGTACACCAACTGTGCCCAAGGGATAGCCTAGCCACTGAGATCTACACATTGGCTGGGTTCACACAACACACTAAACCTCAGTAGGTTAAGAGGCAGAGTGGCTTAGCATGTTGTCTGAACACTGCATGGTGTTTTATAAGCCAACCTGGTGTGGCTTATAAACCACTCCACTAAGCCATGGTTTGCAGTAGGCTTAAGAAAACCCTAGTAGTTTTAATGTGTTGTCTGAACGCAGACGACAGGCTAACCCACAAGCCAAAAAGACACAGAGCCTCTTGGCAAGAGTGGCAAAAAAGGGCTGCCGTTCTTGCTGAGGGGCTAGCAAAGGGTGCTTTCCACTCCCCCCACTTTTTTTTTTTAAATGTAAAAGAAATAGTTCGCAATAGGCTACAAAGTTCCGATTTGGCATGGACACTTGTCTGAACGAACACAGTGTCTGTGCCAAATTGGAACTTTGTAGTCCAGTAGCTACCTATTTCTTTTACATTTTTTAAAGGTTGGTGGGGGAATGGAAAGCACCCTTTGCAGTAGAATCTTTGGGGTTTTGGGGGGGTCCATGTCCCACTGGGCTGCCCTTACTTTTCCAAGTGTGGATGACCCAGGGGCACAAGCCCCCCCAAAACCCAACATCCTGCAAAAAAGGGTGTTTGGGAGGATACCTCCTCAATTCCCTCCCTTCCATGTAAGATCCCTGGGTTTTTGGGGGGTGCTGGGAAGCCCGAACTGTCCCCTTGGTTTTGCCATTTACCCCAAGTCGACAGTACCTCAGGAAGTGGCAAAACCAGTGGGAATCCCCAGTGGCGGGGGTGATTAGTACAAATGACAGCTTTGGGGGGAGAGAAAAAAACTCGATAGCACTCTTCCAGTACTTAAAGAGTTGCCACAAAGAGGAGGGCCAGGATCAGGCCTGTGGCTCATGCTGGCTCAGCTTGTCTGAGTGTGGAAAGCTAAGCAGGGTCAGGCCTGGTTATTACTTGGATGGGAGACCCCCTCCTCTAGTTTCCTGCACTGAGCAGGGGGTTGGACTCGATAGCCTTGTAGGCTCCTTCCAACTCTATGATCTATGAAATCTATGAAATCTCTTCTTGATCATCCCAGTTTGCAGGACACTGAATAATGGGCTCAAGTTACAGGAACCCAGATTCCACTTAAACATCAGGAAAAAATTCCTGACTGTCAGAGCAATAAGACAATGGGACCAACTACCTAGGGAGGTGGTGGGCTCTCCCACTCTGGAGGCATTCAAGGTGCAGCTGGACAGCCATCTGTCAGGGATGCTTTGACCTGGATTCCTGCACTGAGCAGGGGGTTGGACTCGATAGCCTTGTAGGCCCCTTCCAACTCTACTTTTCTATTATTCTATGCAGGAGGACCGATGAGGGGAGATGGCCAGAGAACCCTGCTGTGCCCAATCTTTACTTGGGGGCCCAGGCAACTTGAAACCCACAGAGGTTTCAGAACTGCTGTGGGTTTAAAGTGTTGTGTGAACCCAGCCATTGATAAACTTGAGATTGGATTATTGTAATGCGCTCTGTGTGGGGCTGCCCTTAAGGCTGGTTTGGAACCTGCAGCTAGTGCAGAATGCAGCAGCTAGGTGGGGTGCCTTTCTGCACACATATAGTGCCTATGTTAAAGGATCTACACTAGCTGCCAGTCTGGTACCAAGCTAGGTTTAAGGTGTTGGTATTAATATACAAAGCCCTATACAACTCGGGACCAGGTTACCTCAAGGAATGTCTCCCTATACCAACCTCCCAGGCCACTGTGATCTTCAGGGGAGGCCCTGTTGTCCATGCCTATGGATTTCTGTTTGGCAATGACATGGAGACAGGCCTTCTCTGCAGTGGCATCTGGAATGATCTTCCCACTGAGGTACATCAGGCCTCAATGCCAGAGTATTTGGTGCATTTATTGAAATATATCTTTTTTTTTTTTTACTTTGGCTTTTCCCCCAGTCATGAGCTGTCTTTGGATCAGTCTCTAATATGGTACTATTAGAGACTGATCCATTGTTTTTATTGTATTCTTTTGTAAATCATTTCAAGATTCATGCAAATGAGAAGTGGTACACAAATATTGCTAATAAATAAAATGATGAAATGATGTTACATGGAATTCTATGTAGTTGTTTTTGAGAAAATACAAAATCTGCTTGTGTAGACTATGCAGAGCTGATAGTTCCAAGGAAAAGACTTTCTGCTCAAATTTTGAGGGTAGACTGGGGTGAAAGGGATGGTGAAACTAGAGTACCATTTTATGAGGTATGTCACTAAATAATACGATGGTTGGCTATTCTACTTTTAACATTGACCTGACATGTCCACCTGCAGACATCATGCGGGGCCCTTTATTTCATTCTACTGTAAGATTTGTCTTTTCTGTGGACTAGCCTAAACATTAAGGCAGGAGTGGGCAACACATAGCTCAAGGATGCATGTGCCCTGCTGCCCCCACAATATATATATATAGATAGATAGATATGAAAAAAAAGGCATCTGTAGCTGCTACGGAGCACCAAATGGGTTAAATTTAGCTTGAAAACAAGCTAAATTTAACCATTGTAGTGCTCTGTAGTAGTTTCAGCAGGGTGGGGTTTTTTAGTGGGGGCAAGGTGCCCAGCAGACTGCAGCCCACGCTGGGGGTCAACAATGGCCCACAAACCTCTGGAAGTTGCCCACCCCTGCAATAAGGGATAAATGCAATGGTAGATTTCCTGAGCATAGCAAAAATCCTTTCCTCATTTTATTAGTGCCTTTTCTGTTGGGAGAGGTATAGCTGAAAGGGACCCAGGAATGGAATGGAACAGTGACAGCAGAAGACAGAGGAAGAAATTTGGGATATATATAAAAAAAAATCTATTGCCATTGGGGAGGAGGTATGAACTACACCTGTGTGGCCTGCTACATTCCTCCACACCTGCATTGCCCTACGGAGCAGGACCCTATAGGCTACATGAGGATTAATTCAGCCATGCTTCCAGCGCATTTCCATATATTTACCTTAGAAGCTAACGCTAATATAAAAGTGCAGAATTACTGGCAAGTGACACAGAGTAATCTGCAATGTAACAAACAATAGTGCCTCATCTAGCACAGCAAGGAAGCTTAATACAGCACAGTACATTAAAGTAACTTTAAATAATAACTGAGCAGACCAACCATTGTCTGACATACTTCCTGTGGTGGGAATGGTTACAGGAAGCAAACAAAAGAAAGGAAAGCGAAGAAAAGAGCACTTCAGAAAAATCAAGTTTGAGAATATTCTGGATGCTAATAATTGCACTATTTTCAAGGGCCTTGCATGTCTGAGTCGGGAATAAAAGCCATGTTTTAGTTTACTTCGGCTAAGCAAAAGAAGAAAGAACATTTCAATAACATGTTTTCACTGGATTAATATCTAGATTCATTGGATAAAATGCATGTTTCAAATGCTAATAGCATATTTGAACTTTTCCCCATCATCATTTCCTTTTGATATTTATGATAGGAGTGCACAGGGAATTTATTGGATTCATGTGGGAGCCAATACTCTATATGTGCCTCTCTCTCTCTCTGTATGTATGTATGTATGTATTAACATGATGCCATTTAATTATTCAAGTTCCCTTCTTTTGTGAACTTGGTTTTACTTACGATAGCAACCAAGGAACAAAACAAAGAGACAAAAAAAAGATAGAAGACAGTAAGATTCTATGATTCACTTCAGGTGAAACAGTGGACTAAAACTCTGAAGCCATTTAGCAAGAAAATTAAAGAATGGACAAAACCTGGAAGTGCCACAATGATATCTTTAAGTGTTAAATTGGCAGGGAAAAATCTCAGGAAGCAAATTATTACGCATTACTTGATATCGATTTCTCCTTTTTGCACACATTGCTCTCTAGAGCTTCCACCACATTGTCATCAGGGAAATCCAGTACCACAATGCTATAATTACTAAAGAATTTTGATGAATTCATATATGTATATAGGAAGGGGTAATTTCTTATTAAAGAGCCCCCCGCCACACTTTCTAAAAGTGTGTGTGTCACACTTCACTTCTGTTGTGCCCAAGTCACTTGCTTGACAGGAAGCCAAGGTCAAGTCTCTCTGTGGCTGTTTTGCCTGTGCATACATCTCTCTCTCCTCTCCTGCCTCCTGCCGGCTGTGGATGTGCTCCTTGTCAGTCTGTGCACTGCTCATACTCAAGTTCCTCCACTCCAGACCACCCAGAGAAGTCCCCAAAGCATCCTAGGTAGGTCATCTGCCAGGAACACTTTGCCTGATTCCCACATTTTGCTGTGTTTGCCTTGGGGGAAATCAATCAAGGCACTGCTTTTAATCTAATCCATTTATTAATAGAGCATCTCTAAAATCCGATACCCTTCCTTGCTGCTTCCTCAAGCGCCTGTGTCGTGCATCCTAAAACCCTCTGTCACTCACTCCCTGGGGTCAGTTAGGGCACAGGGGTGCATGCTGGGAAAGCAGGGAGCAGAGCAAGCAAGCATGGTAGACAGCCGAGTCAGAAGAGCAGAGTGTGCACTAGCTGGCCTTATCCGGGCCTTATCTGCCCTAGCTCACAGTTGAGTGTGTGCATGTGTGTTCCTTTTTTCTTATGTGTGATGCCCAGAGTCTATTCTAGAGAAGAAGCATGCCGGCACAGCAGCTGACTAAGCAGCAGCACGCTGAGTCCAGATTCTGGAGGGAAACAAAGGCTGTTGTTTTGCTTTAACTCCCCCCCCCCCCATTTTCAATGCCTTAATTTTTTAGGCCTGGGAGGTGGGGCTGGAAAAACCTGAGGGGCACAAGAACAATCATGGCAGGGGGCTGGGATTCCTCTACCAATTGCTATTTTAAAAAATATTTCCCCCTCCCCTTTCCTAGCTTTTTTTGTTTTTTTAATCTGGTGCCCTGGAGGTGCATGAGTGACCATGGATGTATGTTGGGGAGTCCTAGGAGCCCCTTACACATCTTACTATTTCCCCCCAATGTTTTCCCTTTTAACAAGTTTCCCTTCTTTCCATTTTTTTTTAAACCCACAAAACAAAACCTGGGGGTGTGGGAGCAAGTGTGTGTGTGTGTGTGTGTGGTGGAGGGGGGGACACACAATTTCTTTCTCAATGTAATTTATTTCTCAATGTTTAATTAATTTTAATTGATATCTTTCTCAAATTTTTAAAACCTAGCCGCAGTTTGTTTTTCTGTACAATGGGTTGGTGCTGGAGCAGAGAAATGTGGGTCAATGGGGTGGGGTGGTGGTTCTGTGTTGTGTGAATTCAACCCCTCCAATCCTGTGATTTGCACTTATTTTCTGGAAGTGGCTTGCCTCCTGAAGTAACTCCGCCTATGACCCCTGGCTCTGCCTGCAGTTAGTTACCGCAGTGTTCTCCAACCTTGGGTCCCCAGATGTTTTTGGCCTACAACTCCCAGCATGCCCCAGCCAGCTACACTGGCTGGGGCATGCTGGGAGTTGTAGGCCAAAAACATCTGGGGACCCAAGGTTGGAGAACACTGAGTTACCGTGTCCTCGTTGCCAGCCCTATTGGGCACCAGCTGCCGGTGTGTATCGCATTAAATATGAGGCGGGGCAGATACTAACTGCTGAACTTCATTACTGGGACCTGTAGATTTCTGACAATGCCTTTATTATTCAGGTCTTTATCTCCCAAGTTTGAAGGTCAAAGATACAGCAGCCTGAGATCTCACAGTTGCCTATGAGATTTAAATGTGGGTTTAGACACAGATGATGGATTGAAATTGGGGTCATTGCTATATTGATCAGGATCAAAGCAAAATTATCAAGATTCAACAACTGCTATAATTTATTAAGCACCTGAACAACTAGGCACTGTGCAATCAATGCAGATAAAAATTAAGAAGGGGAGACAATATGAAAAATGGGTAATGAGGAGAAAAATTAAAAATGAGAGCTAAGAGAAACAGGAGGGGGGGAAAGAGACATCCAAAGTAGGTCAGAAACAGTGAGTAACAATAATTCAAAATGCATGAGTGAACAGATCTATAAAGTAGGGCAGGTATGAATGAATATCTGGCGGTAAAGTATTCCAGAGGCATGGTGCAGCAGAAGAAAATTGGCAAAGGTAAGAAATAGAAGAAGAAATTTTTTTGTTATCTAAAAGAAGAATATTTAGAGAATGAACAGACAAAGGAGGCATGTGAAAAGAAATTAGGAAAGAGGGAGGGGATTTAATCAAGCTTAAATGTCAAAACCAAAACAAAACTGCATTTTTAAGTATACATGTTATGGTTACTTTTTTATACTTCAAAACAACCACTATGTGGAACAATCATGTAGAAGAAGAATCGTGTGGTCTAAAACACAACAGTGTGGCTGTCTGTGTGCATGGGCTGGGCTGGGCTGGGCTGGGCGGGGGGCTGCCCCACCTAAATTTTCTCTGCCCCCTAATTTAAAATTTTATTTTTTTTTTTACAAAAAATAATAATTAAAGGACAGTTTACAATTTTGTCTTTAAAAGGACCTGCAAACGAAACGAACAGCCTGCCTATCTTTTTGGTGCCCACCCAGAACTTTTATGCTGGCTACAGGCCTGTGTGCACACATACACTTTCCTTCCCTGAATTGTGTCACATCATCCGTGAGGCTAGCTAGAAACACCTAACCAGCACCAGCAGTGGAAGAGGGAGAAGGAAAGACCATCTCTGGCCAGGGAAAAGGTGGATGAGCTTTTCCCATCTGCTTGCCTGCTCCCTGCAGCCTTCTGCTCAGGGGTAAGCCACCTAGATGCTCTGCTGGCTAGAGAGATCTGCCTGCTGCCTAGATGAAGCCAAAACCTGACTCAGCAGATTGCAGCAGCCCCTGCCAGAGTACATCACCTTTTGGTGCAGGCATTTAAAGAGGAACACTGTCTGTAGTGGTGAGTCGCCTCTGGTGGGTTGCTGCTGAAGGGGGCGGAGTAAGGGCAAGGACCTGGATACTGAGAAGTGGGACATCAGGTGAGATGGGAGGGGGAGGGCGTGGCATATGTTTAGGAGGGTGAGAAGGAGTGCCTGGGAGCCCGGAGATGATGGCATTAGTCACTGGGACAGGAGTTTAGACATCTTTGTGGTGTTCCCCTTTCCTCTGTCCCCCCTTGCCACAGTCACCTTGGAGGCTTACCTGCCTGAGAAACATGACAGCCAGCCAAAGAGTCCCATGGGCCATAGCAGAAGATGTGTGCGTGTATAGATGTTTCTATGCTAGAAGCCAAGTGCCTGGTTTTAAAGGAGACTTAGATATAGTGGGCATAATGGAAACCTGATGGAAAAGAATCGAAAATAAAACTGCCAACATCAGACTGCCCTTACGAAAACTGAGTTACCACACTTGGAATCCTGTGTGCAGTTCTGGCCACCATTCCTAAAAATGGGTATTGCAGAGTTGGAAAAAGTGCAGTAAAGAGCAACTGAAATGATCAAGGAGCTAGAGGAGCAACTCCCCTATGTGGAAAGCCCTGGCTCCACTGCAGCACTGCTAAGCATTGTGCAGCTATTCCACCTTTTCCTCCTTAATGGATTTTTTGTGGAAAGAAAAAAGATGGAAGAAGTGATAGGAAACAGATAGGAGGGTTACAAGTGGAGGATGATGTTGTCTGGACTGCCTGTAAAATTCCATAGCTAAATCGGGGCGATTGCATGATAAAGGCCTCATCTGGGTGCATTTTTGGTCACAAAACATGGTTTTAAGGAGATGAGTACTCTGTTCTTGAGCCTGTAAAAGCGGAGTTACATCATGCCTAGATCAATTTTGTTGGGGAATAAACTTAGGTGCACCTAACTCTTCATAGGTTTAGGCTGCAACCCTGTATCTTAAGCATATAAATGCAACCAAATCAAATGAAAATTGAGGAAGAGGACAGGTAATTGAGGAAAAATGGTTGCTAGCAGGGCCGGCGCTACCGCTAGGCAGACCCAGGCGGCTGCCTAGGGCGCATGGCGGAAGAGGGCGCAGAGTTTCTGCGCCCCTTCCTCGCCTCCGGCGCGCTCCTGCCCTGCCTGCCGCCTCCGCCGCGCCTCCCCGCCTGCTTGCCGGCCGCCGCCGCCGCCGCCGCCACTGCACCTCCCTCCCCACGCGCGCGCGCGCGCCCGCCCGCCAACCACCTACCTACCTTCCCGTCGTAAAGCGCGGGGGTCCCATCGCGTCGGAGGAGGAGGCGGCGGCAGCAGCAGCAGCAGCCAGCAGCAGGGGCAGGGGGAAGGTAGGTGGCGGTGGCGGCGGCGGCGCGGGGGGGGTGTTGCAGAGCAGGGCTGCTTTGCTCCGGAGCCCCCCCCACGGCACGAGGGGGAGCGCTAAATATAATTTGGCCTAGGGCGCCAAACAGCCCTGCACCGTTCCTGGTTGCTAGGTCTGGAGCAGGGATGGGGAACCTATGCCCCACCTGCTCTGCCCTCCCCTTCTCTGAAGCCCTGCCCCTCCAAGAAGGGAGAGCGGGTGGGAGAGCAACTTATGCTCAGCCTTGAGTAGCACTCCTCAAAGCTGTGGCAACGGGACTCGGCTAATGCCTTGAGGAGCTGGCTGAGTCCACTTTGCGCCTCCTTTTATTTATTTATTTATTTATTATATTTATACCCCACCTTTTTTCCTGCAAGGAACCCAAGGCGGCTTACATAATCCTCCTGCTCCTCTCCATTTTATCCTCACAACAACCCTGTGAAGTAGGTTAGGCTGAGAGTCAGTGACTGGCCCAAAGTCACCCAGTGAGTTTCATGGCCGAGTGGGGACTAGAACCCGGATCTCCCAAGTCCCAGTCCAACACTCTCACCACGGGAAGCTGGCTGCGCACTCAACTGGCTCCTCTAGGTACTGTCTGTATCCCTCGGGCCATGCAGAGAGAACCATGGCGTGATCGCGCCCTGCTTCTTTATGCGTGGAGAAATGGAAAGGGGAGCAGATGACATCAGGGACAAGGCTTCAGGGAAGGAAGGGAGCTTTGGGAGGGATGATCTCACCCCTTGACATCAACTGGCTCCTGGGAGGGGTTCCCAGGAAGCAATCTGGCACTGGCCCTCAGGGCCCATCAGGTTCCCCCCACCCCTGCCTTTCCTTGACAGGTGAATCCCACTAGTTTCTATTTCTACTGTCACTGCAGCACTGTGACCTGGCAGTCCTAAGGGCCAAAAAGCAGTGTGTGGTGAGCGAGACAGAATTTAGATATCAATTTGAACTCATGAACCAGTTCTTTGACTGCAGGTTTATAGCCTTTTTGGATGTGCTAACTGAAGTGCCATGAAGTTAAAAAAAATCATTACCTCATTCTCTTCAGAACCATGCACATAAATGAATCTTATATTGTAAGAGGAACCACAAACACACTGCCTAAGAAGCATGATGCATTCTCCATAGCTTGTGCTGTCACATGCCCAGTGCTCTGGAGATGTGTGTTTTGATACAAAGGAGACATCCTCCCAGAAATACTGGCTGAAGAAAAGGGAAAAAAATGGTGGGTAAATTATTCCACAAAGAATAATAAATAAACTTCAGGTATACAAATTTGCAAAACATTTAAACTGGAGCTATATTTGGAGCTACAGGAAGTCTAAATGGACTACAACTATATATTTCCGGGATTTTGTGGCTTGTATTTAAATGCTTAACATTATTTGAATGCACTTTTCCATGTGATTTAATTAGCTATAATCGTACAGATCTATTTAAAGTGGATACCCATGATGCATGACATGTCCTTTCAAGTAGGTGTACAATTATTGTGGAAATGAATGTAATAGTAGAATCCACTAGCCCAAGGCAATTACAATTACAAGAAATGCTTGTTTAGTTAAAGGTCACAATCTGATGCCTTGCTTTCCCCGGTAATACTCTTGTCACTGTACAAGTTCAAACAATTAAGGCACATTTTTAACAACCATGATTTCACAGTTAACTTAAGAACCACGCTAAAAACAGATGGATAATTCCCATGTGCTTTTTTTGTGTATGCACAGGGGCTTTCTAATGGTTTACTAAGATAAATGAAAATAGGTATTTTTAAACACCCATTCTCAATCTAAGTTCTTTTTTAAATTATTATACCTTTGTCTTTAGGTAGATTTGTTAGATGATGTAAATTTTATGAAACAGTAATAAAACAATAGGAGTTACTCAGTTAAGTACTTAGTAATACATCTTAGCTATCTGAAGAAAAGTGTTAGAAAAACGGAAATGCTTGCTAATTCAGTAATTGTAAAAATAGAGGTTGCCAAATGATTAAAATCTTTAAGAATGTCTTACATAGGAATATATATTCAGAACATACGGACAGAATGATATTGTCTAGTAACTATGAAGGGCTAAGGCTCCACAGAAGACAAGGGTCCAATTGACAAGGGTCCAGCTGTAAGGGGTGCACTGTATAGCAAATGCTCTTTGTGCACAAAGTATGTCAAAAAAGCCTCAATCAGCATGGGGGAAAACATCTGCTGATGTGATATATCCATATCTCTATCTCTCTATCTCTCTTTCTATCTATATCTTAGCAGAGAGACATCACGGCCTTGAGTACAAAGAGAGGGTCTGAAGAACATAGTCTATGAAGTAGAACAAGACATTATGAAGGGGGTAGACATGGCTTAAGATGTTGCTTAAGTTCTAAATATAACCATAGTCATAGGACATGTTACTGAACTTTTGTGAACTTGTTGATTATTATCCATACATTGTTCTGCTGAACTTATGATGATGGTTTGCTGACACCACTGTGTTAGATTGTTGACATCATTTGGATGCAGGATAGTGTGGGGACTGGCTTGCATCTATGTGCATGGCTTTGCTGTTTCTTTGTTTTTTTCTTTGTATTGTGCCCTGCCTTTCTATCAAAAAACGGCACTCAAAGTGGCTTATAGGAACAATTAAAATTGATTAAAACCATAAAAACAGCATCCAAACCAACAGACTCACAGGCCAAAGGCCTTATTGAATAAAATGGTCTTTGCTTACTGGTGTAAGGACAGCAGAGAGGGAGCAAAGCTAGCTTCTCTTGGGAGGGAGTTCCACAGCCTGGGAGCGGTCACCAAAAACAATCTCTCTCAGGTTGCCACCTAATGCACTTCTGAAGACCATGGTCTCGAAAGAAGGGCCTCTTCAGAAGATCTTAAGGACTGGGCAGGCTTGTATGGGAGAACGTGGTCTTTCAGGTAGCCTGGTCCCAAGCTGTATAGGGTTTTATAGGTCATAACCAGCATTTGAATTCTGTCCAGAAACAAACTGGTAGCCAATGAAGCTGCTGTAACGGGAGTCACATGCTTCTTGTAACTGGCCACAGCTGCAACCGTCTGGCTGCCGCATTCTGGATCAGCTGAAGTTTCTGAACAGTTTTCAAAGGCAGCCCCATGTAGAGCGTGTTACATTAGTCCAAACAGGATGTAACTAAAGCATGTGTGGCGTAGTGGTGAGGGTGTTGGACTGGGACTCGGGAGATCCGGGTTCTAGTCCCCGCTCGGCCATGAAACTCACTGGGTGACTTTGGGCCAGTCACTGACTCTCAGCCTAACCTACCTCACAGGGTTGTTGTGAGGATAAAATGGAGAGGAGCAGGAGGATTATGTAAGCTGCCTTGGGTTCCTTGCAGGAAAAAAGGCGGGGTATAAATATAATAAATAAATACAAATAAATGTGTGATCGTGGCCAGATCAGACATCTTTAGGAATGGGCACAGTTGGCACACTAGCCTCACCTGTGCAAACACACTCCTGGCCATCGCCGAGTCCAATAGTACACCCAATCTGTGAGCCTGAGTCTTCAGGAAGAGTGTAACCCCATCCAGCACATGTTGAATCCCTATTCCCTGATCTGCCTTTTGACTAACCAAAGACACCTCTGTCTTGTCTGGATTAAGGTTCAATTTGTTTATCCTCATCCAGTCCATTACATCAGGCATTGATTTAGAACCAGAACTGCTTCCTTGATTTAGATGGAAAAGAGAGATAGAGCTGGGTGTCATCAGCATACTGGTGGCACTGAACCCCAAAAGTCTAGATAATCTCCTAGCAGTTTCATGTATATATTAAATAGCATGGGGGATAAGATGGAATCCTGAGGGACACCACAGGCTAACGGCCACAGCATCAAACAGGAATCACACTGCACCATCATCTGAGATCACCCCTCCAAGAAGGACTGGAGCCACCATGTACCAGTGCCTCCTAGTCCCACCTCAGACAGATGCCTCAGACGGATACCATGGATGATGGCATCTAAAGCTGGAAAAGATCCAGAAGAACTAACAAAGGCACACTCCCGCTGGCTACTGCCCGGCATAGATCATCCACCAAGGCAACCAAAGCAGTCTCTGTCCAATAACCAGGCCTGAAGCCAGATTGAAATATATCTAGACAATCTATCTTATCCAGAAATCCCTGGAGCTGAGAAGCCACCACACACTCTAGCACCTTGCCCAAGAATGGAATGTTGGAGATCTGTCAGAAATTATCCAATACACTGAGGTTCAAAGAGAGGGATTATTATTATTATTTTTTTAACTAAGGCCTTACCACTGCTTCCTTTAGGCAAGGCAGAATCACACCTTGCCGTAAAGAAGCATTCAACACTGCCCTTACTCAGCCAGTCCCCCCGTAACTGCTTTTATAAGCCAGCAATGGCAAGGGTCCAACACACAAGTGGTAGGCCTCACCTCTCCAAGGATCCTGTCCACATCCTTGGGCTATACAAATTTAAAAGTATCCATTCTAGGGATGTGCCGACATTGGGAAGTCCAGCTCGTTTGAGCTCGCAAGACTTCCTGCCTGCTTCCGACCCAATGATAAGAAGCAAGCTGAGTTGGATGTTCTCTGCAGACTTCCATCTCTAAGACGGGCTGCAGTTTGCACGTCTTTTTTAAACACCAAGGAAATTTGCGCAAAATGAGTAAGGTTACGCAATTTGCGTAAATCGGGGTATTTTGTATGTTTTACAGAAATAAGCACCAGAAAAGCCCATGGATCTAGCACAATTTGCGTTAAAACAGCTGATTTTATGCAAATCACGCTGGATCCATGTGCTTTTCCAGTGCTTATTTGTGTAAAACATGCAAAATATCCTGAGTTACACAATTTGCACAACTTTACACAATTTGCATAACCTTACGCAATTTGTGCAAATTTCCTTAGCATTTAAAAAAAGATGTGCAAAGTGTGCCCCATCTCAGAGATGGAAGTCTGTGAGCTGGCTCGGCTTGCTTCATAGTGAGTTGGTGCCAGCGCAGGGCTGGTGAAACGGAATCCGAGGGAGCCAAATCATGAAAATCCGTTGGATTTTCACTCCCCTACTGGATTCCTCACACATCCCTAAATTAACTGGACAAGCAGGAGCCAAAGTTACATCCACCAGACCTGTATCAACTATGGCATCCAAGCCAGAATGTATACAATGCATTTTATCTGCAAAGTGTCACGCAAATTAGTCACAGCCAGGGGTGGGCGAACTGCCCACCACCCAACTCACCGGGCACTCTCCGAGCACCCCGCCACACAATCCATCCCGCAGTGCTCAGTGAGGCGCTCGGCGGACTTCCGGGTCCCCGTCGTGTCAGTTTCGGGTCCCCGTTGCGTCACTTCTGGGTCCCCGGCGCTGCGGTTTTTTACATAAAAACCAAGGTAAACTAGCTTAAAATGGCCGCGAATAGCAAATCGTGGCCGTTTTAAGGTGGGCTACCTAGGTTTTTATGTTAAAAATGCAGCACCGGGGACCTGGACATGAAGCACCGGGGACCTAGAAGTTGCTTTCCCCGGCTCCTGTCCGGGGAGTTGTGACGAGCCGGGGAAAGGTAAGTCGCGCGGAGTTCGTGGGAGTGCGAGTGGGGCGAGTTTACCCCGCTTCCACCCCACATCGAGTTCTGTGCACATCCCTAAGTCGTCGCAGTGCCTATCAGGTGGTCCACCTCTTCTTCATGTAAGCCAGAGCATAACAGGCCTCTGATCACCCGAAAAAGCTCTGTTGGGCAACTCTGAGCAGATGCAATGGTGGCAGAGAAGTGCAATTTCCTCGCTGCCCTCATTACCATGGAATAGGCTTTCAAATGAGCTCTAGCCCTGTGTTTGATTATACTTGTTCCGAGTTTTCCACCAACGTTGCTCTAGTCAATGTCCCACTTGCTTCATCGTCCACAGCACCCTGGAAAACCAGGGGGCTTGTTTGGCTCCACTCCATTGGAGAGGACAGTCAGGAGCAATCATGTCAACTGCCTGGGCCATTTCTCCATTCCAGAGATCAACCAGTCCAGGGCTTTGATAGAATTGCCTGCCAAGGTGACAGGAAAATACCCAAGACCTGTCAGATATCCATCCAGATCCATCAATCTGCTGGGGAAGACAATCTTAATCAGCACCCCACTCCTGTACAGCCTCCAAGTCCCAGCAAGTTCCTCCACCCCCAGATCACCATCATCCCACCCTACACAGAAAGCAGATCTAAAGTGTGCTCTGCTGAATGAGTGGGGCCAGATACTATTTGGGATAGATCCATGGTTGCCATGGAAGCCATGAATTCCTCAACCACTCCAAACAAGGTGCCCTCAGCATGTATGTTGGTCCCTCAGAAAAACAAGCTGCAGAGACTCCAGCACTAACCCCAAGACCACCTTCGCTAGGTCAGGAAGGGAGACCGTTGAGCAGCGGGGTGGGAGGTACTCAAAATAATATAGTAGTAACAGCTAGCAGAGGGATAATCTAACATAATTAGCTCCAGTTGTGTTGATTTAAGAAAAGGAGCTCTTAGGCTTTTAAAAGGGATTCAGTAGTCACAGAATTCAGGACAGTGTGGTGTAACATTGCCCTGAACTGACCAGAAAAGGTTCAGGTCTTGCTTCTGCCCAAAGATCGCAGGCCTGGCCATTCCCCTTTTCTGAAGGTGGCATGTTAAGTTGAAGTTAGCCATGGCTGCTCAGTAATTATATCTCGTGTTATGGTCAGCAGTCTTGTGAACTAATGTATTGTACTGGAGCCTGTGGGCCAATGCATTATACTTGTAGTCCAGGGGTAGGCAACCTTTTTTAGGCCATGGGCACATCTGGCAGTTTGAGAAACTTGCACAACTACAAAACAGGTGTCACGGGAGGAGAGGCAAAGGACAAGTAAACTGCCCAAAAGATTGTGCCTCTACAAGGCAGAGGTAGGGTTTGAGCCCCAACACACTAAACAACTCCTTTGAACCCACAGTTTTTAGCACCAGCAGAAACCTATTTCACAGCAATCCCAGTTTCCAGTAAGAAAGTGTGTTATTGAAAAAATAAATAGAGTGGGCAGCCTAGGGCACCTTGGTGGGTGCCAAGAAAGTTGTCTGGGGGGTGCATTGGTGCCCTCAGTCACCACATTGCCTACACCTGTTGTAGTCTTTTTTTTCACTTTTGTATCCTGGTTTCCTGTTTCTGAATATACAATCTGCTTAACCCTGACACTGATCTGGTTCAGTGCTTGCAATTATGGATGTACGACTGCTGAATTCATACATATTTATATGTAACTACTGTGCTTTACTTTATTACTTGAATATACGACTTAACAATAAAATGTGTGTGCATGTGTGTGTTTAAGTGTATCTTCTATATATCCTCTTTCCTGCAGCTTCTTGATTAACCAAGGCAAATTTGCTGTAGCCTACTATCTTGACATCTTTCCTCCAAATTAAATGCTTAGAAAATATGTTCCAGTAAAGTTTGTTACATCAGTCACATACTATTGCCCTTCCTTCTTCATCCATTCACTGACTTCTAGTGACCTGATTCCGGAAGCCAAGATTCATTGCCAGAAACTAGTCCTTCAGTTTGCATTCTAACACATTTCCACTGCACCAGATGTAACAGTATTAGTCAGTTTCCCATTTACTGCCAGCAAGCTGAAGTTGTCAAACAGCATTTGGTGCTGACAAAGGATGGCACACAATTCTAAGAACACTACAATGCAGGGCAATGCTAATGTGGATAATTATTTTAGTTAGCATAGATTCTTCTTGATAAGGCCTGAGACTGAAGGCAGTGTTGTGTATGCCAGGACAGATATTTCTTAAATTAATATACTTCATTGACCATACATAGAGACACCATTACCCTTTTTTCTGAGCTGCTCTCTAGTGTATAATATATCACTTACAATATTTATGGATCCCTATTAATTAATGTCAAATACAGTGCATACTTGCTTACCTATGGTGACTGCTATATACATCAACTGGTAACATTTTGCTATAATATTTGTAGTACAGATGTCAGGGATTGCAGTATATTTTCATTAATACTATTTCCTGTGTTGTGTAATACAAGTTTGCTAGGAATCCCTTGGAGCAGTTGGAGTTGTTATTTGGAGCAGAACGCAGTAGTGTGTTATGGGCCCCCCCCCCCGTTGTTATAGTTAGTAGAATAATTTACTAAGACTAATTAGTCTTGATCTTTCTTCAAGAAGACCCAGAGCATAGGAAAATTCAGGTAGATGTGTAGGTTTATGTAGTTTGGTAGCAAACTTGAAATATAGGATGCTCGTAACAGAAAAAAAATGTATATGAACAAACCAATAAAAGTAAGATGTATGAGAATTTTATTCCTGGTTGCAAATCATGCAAACATGTTCAATTCGCAATCCTGAACATGAACATGAGTAGGAACGCAATTCTTGGGAATTTTTTGCAATTTCCCAAACTTGCATTTGCACTCAAAAATGCATACATCCCCCCAACATTTGCATTTTCATCCTTTAGACTGATCAAAAACTGCACATTTTTCCAGATCAAAAAATGAAAAAACAAACAAACACTTGCATTCGGAAATGCAAACTAGGCAAAACGAGCTTCAAGGAAGAATGCGGAGAACTTCAGTGAATGGGAACACTACACGTTCACCCATCTCTAAATATATGTTATATCTTATTTGACTCTATCTAATGAAGACTCATGAGCCCTATTCAGGCATTAATGGATACTGGAGGCTCTTCTCTTCAGAAAGTCGCCCTTCATGAATCATGAGTAGAGGGAGACAGAAATGCATGAGGAGGGGGGCATGCCTACAGAGCTCCTTCTCCCCACGTTTACTTTCTACATATGTAGAATGCCTGAGCAGGGCTGTGCTGTATTCCAGAAGTGTTCTGTTTCTGGATGGCAGCACATTTGCAGAAGTAGTTGTTTTCTAATTCATGGAAGAAGAGCTGTAATATCATGGAAGTTTTCATCTCTGCTTGTAAGAGAAGGCTACCTGCAAGACCAAGATGGTGTGATGTGTGTGTGTGTGTGTGTGTGTGTCAGGGATGGGGACTCGGACTCCAGGACTCAACTCGTGAGTTGGACTGAGTCCCCCCTCTGACTCGACTCGGACTCGAGCCCCAATATTTTTAATGGGACTCGAGACTCGACTCGGGACTCGAGACCAAGGACTCTTCAACATCCCTGGGCTGTGCCAGAAGGAGTGGAGAGAAGTGCGATTGCCTGCGAAGATTTTATTTTTTAAAATCATTTTCCTAAAATGCAACCTTTCAGACATTTTGGGTTTGGCTGCCTCTGCCTGCCTGTTTGGGGTTCCCAGCCTCCTGTGCCTGCCTGGTCTCTTCTTAACCAGTTCCACAGTTTGAATTGTCCAAGACAAACGCCTCTGCCTGCCTGCTTTGGTGTTCCCTGCCTCCTCTGCCTGCCTGGTTATTTTTATTTTGGGTTTGTCTGCCTGGTCTGTTCTTGTCAAAATCAGTTGCAGAGTTTTGAAATAAAAAGGCACATTTGTGCCTAGAATTTATTTAAGCCACACATCTGAAGTAGCCTTATTTTGTTGGGGAAAAGCCCATTGATATTAATAGGAACTCATGGAGTCAGCTTTGGGAGTGACTCGTGACTTGTGACTCGTGAGTCACCATTTTGGACCTCGGACTTGAGACTCGGGTCCAAAGACTCGTGACTCGAGACCAAGGACTCTTCAACATCCCTGGTGTGTGTTTGTTGTTGTTGTTCTTTTTACAAAAGTTGGGTGCTAATGTATCATCAGTACCAACTCAAATATGAGCTTCCTTTCAGCTTTTCATGTAACCTCCAAGTTTACAAGTAGACTTGAGATCTGTAACGTGGTGCCCACAGACATCTCTCTTAGCACCTGCCTGGTTCTCTGCCCCTCCCGATTTTTATTTTTATTTTTATTTTTATTTTAGATTTTAGATTTTTATTTTTTAGATTTATTTTTTTAAAAAAAAAAACTGGGAGGCTGGCATGTTGCAAAGCAAAGTGCTGTTTTACAGCACCATCTGTGTGCCCCAGAGGCTTTCTTTGAAAATAAAAATGGTGGATCACTGAGGGGCGTGCCCAGCCCCTCAGAAAAAAAAGAAAAAGATAATCTAGTGCAGGTTCTCAACTTTTTTTTGCCCCATGCACCCCTTTCACCATATGTCAGAAAGAATGTCATTCCCCCCTTTCCAAGATTGTCTGATTTAATCTGTGCCATACAATAAGGTGTGATGTCCTGTAGATTATGTACAATCTATAGAATTGTAATTTGTAGAAAGATCAGTATTCCAACAGTTTGAGTCTGTGGTCCCAATTCCCCCCCAAAAAACCCTAAAATTCCCCCCCGCGGGGAATTCCCCCCTGGTTGAGAACCTCTGATCTAGTGGGTGGTAGGGAGCAGCCTGGGGGCGGGGTAGAGGCAGGTGTGAGGGGGTCTTTTCTCTCTGCTGTGTGTGTGTTTTGTCTTTGTCTGTATGTGGTGTGTGAGCTTGTTTGTTTGTTTTTTTGGTGTGGGTACGTGTTTTTCCTGCATATGTATTTGTGTTTCTCCGAGCACCACCAGTTTGCCTTCTGTGAAATGGGTATTTTGTTGTGCAGGGTGTTGTGCTTGGGCAGGGGGGGATTGTGATTTGGCATTTGGGGTTCAGACCCCAGTGCTGCCCTGTACTCATTTTCTTGGCCAAGTTATTTGTCACGAAGCCTCATCAGTTTGTCTTCTGTGAAATGGAAGTTGGAGCAAAAAACCTGCAGGTTCAAAAGACTGGTTTGTGCTTTGGAGTTCAGGCCCCACCTCTGTCTTGGACTTAAGTTCTTGGGCAAGTTACTTTTCTCCTAGTCACCTCAGTTTGTCTTCTGAGAAATGGGTGTTTTGTGACTGGCCACGCCCCCATGGCAGCCATTTTGCGACAACACTCACAACATCATCTCAAAATTCCAAATGTGTTCACTGACCCAAAACAGTTGGGGATTCCTGATGTAGACCCAACAATATGCTATCATATTCCTATGGCTGGCCGGGAGGACAGGACATTCTATATCTTGTGTATAGAAATTTAGATTAAAATTCCGTTCATACCTTTGGAGAACATTGCCTCAAGATGCTCAAATAGCCATCTGAATACAGAGGCCGTGGGCATCTTGTTGAATGCTTTGAACTGTCAGATCCTGTCTTGGGTTAGAAGATTGATTTCTTATCAGCAGTCACAGTATATTAAACTTTTAAAAGGTTAAGCAGATGAGCTGAGTAGTTTTAACTAGATGAGACATACTTCAGATCATTATGTCCTCATCAGAAAGCAAGGGAGCATTATACTGTCATTCATTCATCAACAGGTTGGAAAGGAATACAACAGCACATATTTTAAATACAATTTGCTTGATTGGCTTCAGATTTTCTGCAACAGACAACATTCAGATCATATTCATTGTGCAGGATAATTAAATGTCAGCAACCCTATATGGTATTTGTGACAGGCAATACATTATTAGAATAATATATTGAAATCCTGACTTTGCACCCAACTGAAAGACAACCTCAAAATCTTTATCCGGTTCCCCACCTCCCCACCCCAGAGGATCTGTCTTTATGGGTATAATGCTGATGTCTTATAGAATAACCAATTGTTATTTGTTGCCATGGTAACAAAAGTTAATACCTTCATGTCAGCATGCCCATTGAGTGTCTAAAAGAGAAACAATACAGATAAAGCATTCCAAAATATCAACAATCACTCTAGGCCTGACCAGATTATTTAAAAGTAAACCCCAGGTTTTTCAGCAGAATATATTTCCAGGAAAGGCAAGTGTGCAGCCCTAAATAGTTTTGTAGGAATTATTTTAAAAATATGTGCTGTAGCGTCTATGGTTGGCAAGATTGGCATAGTGGTAAATTTTGAAGTGCAGGCGCTCATTGTATCAACCCCCATAGCCACGCCTCCAAAAAGAGTCCAAAAATGCAGGCAGCTGTGTGTGTTGATACACATCAACAAGCCAGCTCTAGCAGTTTTCACCTCCACCAGGAACAGATTTTTTTGTTAAGCTAATGTGACTCTTAACTGCCCATTCAAGACCAAGCCAAGCCAAAATACTTTGCATTACAACAGAAAGCAATATATTGTTGGGGGGGGGGATTCATTTCTCCCCAGCTGCTATGAGAATTGCAGTGAAGCTAAGAGGGAACAAGCTTGGTAGGCTACTAACTGGTGCATGGTATTGTGACCATACCACTCCAATACTGAATGTTCTGCGCTGGGCACCAAAGGTTTTCTTCCAGACTCAGTTAAAGGAGTGGATGTTAGTTAACCTTTAAAGCTCTAAACAGCTTCGTGCCTGGCTATCTTGGTATGAACCTGCTTGGTTACTACCGTAAGATCAGCAGGAGTGGCCCTTCGGAAGACACCCTGGCTTCCAGAGGCATGCAAAGAAAGGGCTTTTTCCTGTGCTGCTCCCAAAACCTGGAATACATTCCCTTTGGAGATACTACTGGTCCCCACAATCTCTGTGTTCAGGAAGGGAGTCAAGACTAATCTTTCTAACTTGTTTTTTTTAATTGTTGTTATGGTTCTAATGTTGTTTCTACTTTTTTTTTTTTTTTTTTTTTTTACTATATTTTTATCTGATTATGATGCTTATGTGTTGGACCTTTTTAAACCAGCTTGGCTAGTCTTAGAAAGGTGGTATAGAAATACAACAACAACAACAGTTCTGTGTGTGGGGGGGGGCAGATGATATTGGCATCCCTGCTGATAGAAAAGTGCCAGTGTTGTGCCCCTGTGAGCCCTGGCTCCACCGCACCACTAGTTTGGCAAGCATTTTATCCACAGGTGAAAATACCTTACTTTCCCCTCACAGGAGAATCCATTTCAATGAAAATGAGGCATTCCAAATTTTTCAAATTTCTGATACATATCCCCCAAATTCCTTGTAAAGTGATGACTACTTCACCTTTCAAAGAAGAAATTTTAAAATTTTCAGAAGTGTGCTGGGAAGGACTGAAGAGGACCATAGTCTTGTAAGAAGCAAACAGGAGGGAGCCAACACATATATCTATAAGACCTCCACTCACTTAAATCCTTTCTCAACAAGACTGAAGCCCTGTTCAAGTGTTCACTTACTGGGTACTAGTAGGGATGTGTGAGGAATCCATTTGGGGGTTGGGAGTGGGTGGGTGGGTGCCGGTTTGTACAAATTCCACTGGCGGTTTGAAAAAAATACGCAAATCGCGGTATGTCTTATAGGCAGCAGAAGTCCGCAGAAAAAAACTCGACTCGGTTCGCTTCCGATTGCGACGACACAGTCCCTTACACTTTAGGACCAGGCGCATAAACCCTTCTCAGGCTAAGCATCAACATTTTAAAAACCTGAGGGGAGGGTCAAATGAAACCTTTCCCCTACTAATGAGGGAAAAGATTAATACTGGTTATTAAGGATCTAGCTTAAATTTATGATACTGTGGGTACAAAGGTGTGTGTGTAGATTTGAAAGTAATGCAGGTTAATAATGCCAAGCTGATACATAGGATTTGGGTAGCAAACAAAATAAAAATAAGTTTATTTTAATTCTCAAAATCTTAGTTCCAGAAAATAAACCTGCCTACACCAAACACTTTATAATTAACCTAAGTCCCTATAATTCTAAACACTTTCACTCCTCAGACAAGACACGAAGAATCCAACTAACCTAACTCCCCAACTCCCAACACCAAACACACTCTACCAACACTCCACTCAACTCGACTAACTCTGACATCACTCAAACACTCCTTATATACTCCTCCCCCCACCCTTTCCAAGACATCACAAACCATACCCACTCAGTTCAACATTCTAGACACACTAAACATACTAACGCAGACATACACCAGGGAACTGAATTGTGGGGTTACGCCACACCGATCATTGGATTGGAAGTGGGCAGGAAATTTGGCCAGCTCAAATGAGCCGGATGTCCCTCTTTGGGTACATCCCTCCTGGGTAGATCAAGCACGCAGGGAGGGAGAGTGCTGCAACCCCGCCCCTCTCCCTCATTGAATTTGTCATCCTCTACTCCTGGAGGTGACTGTCTAAATGGGAGAGTCTGTCTGTGGAGGCTCTTCATGCAAGCCAGAACACTGGAACGCTCTCCCTCCTCGCGTGTTTGATCTAACCACTAAATGAACACCTGAATAGGACTTCAGAATTAACCAGGTTAGCCATTTGTTAAACAGAAAACTCTTCATAAGAACTAGGCTGTAATTAACCTGGCCTTTCGGAACTTAAGAATTTTTCTTTAATAATAGCTAATGTACCAGTGGACTAGTTTTACCTCTGAGATGGTTGTGCTCCTTTGCTGAATTGTTTCAAATAATGCAGCAATATATTATAAAATGGAACTAAACAATGACATCCTGCAAAATGAGATTTATTTATTTTTTTGCAACGAAATGAATGATAAGGTATTTTAAGAAGGAGCACTCTGAAACAACTTGAATTACTGAACACCAGCCTTCATTGTCAGAGTCACTTAAAAAAAAAAAACACTGAGCCAAGCCACTCTATATTTAGGTATGCAAACAAGTTAATAGCCCACATTCCCAGTTGTAGGAGAGGGCTTATTTTGTACTTTGAAAGGAGCTCAGCTTGAATACTTGACAGCAGTGATAATCATGGTAATCTGTATTTTTTTTACACTCCACAAATGAGCATGCAAGAACATGTTTGCATACTGTCAACCTTTGCGTGTTTTATGTAAGAGTTTACCTTGTAGTTTTCTGACAGCAATACTGTAAGTGCCACAAGGAATGTAATTTTTTGGCAATATCCAACTCCTAGGTAGTTGACCACATTTGAGGTAGATCAGTATATCATAGTATGGGTTGTATCTCACACAAAGGCACTCTAAAAAGGAGGACCTCCACCCTGCCTCCCCGGCCCAGTGCAGCCCCCTGCACGCACCTCAGGAGACCCTCAGGAAAAGTCTGGGATGTGGAGGAGGGTGATGCATTGAGAGTGAGAAGTTGGAGATAATGGGGCTCCACTCACACAAACTGACTCTACGCAATCCCCCCCCCATGGCATAAACAAATACATGTATTAGAAGAAATGTGTACAAAAATGAAACAAAATTTAATGCAAACTTTAAAACAAATTTGTGATGAAACAAATTTAAGATAGGAAAAATTAGAAACTAAAATTGACAGATGTGTCCATCCCTCCCTCCTCTCAAACTGAGAAGACATGGCAGCTGGAGTTAGTGCTAGAAAAGGCACATCCTTTTGGTTTTCTGCTTGCTCTGTTCTCCACAGTTGAAAGTAACAAGCTTATCAAGAGATGAAGGTCAGACAGCAGCCATTTCTGCATTCTCATTCTATTGCAGGGGTGGGGAACGTCTAATCCATGAGGTTCCAAACCTGGCCTACGGAAGAACCTCCATGAGCCACCGTCCTCCAAGCAGCAGCCAAGTCCCTTTGCATGCTGTCCCATGCAAAGAGGATGATGAGTGGCATGTGACTCAGAAGAGCCACTCCTTCAAGTGCTGGCCAAGTCCCTTTCTCTATACAGAGAGATCTATTCTATTTACAGAGTCTGAGCCTCCCTCCCCTCCCCTCTCAGTAGAAGAAAAGCCCTGTGTGAGTAGGAAGAGACAAACATTTTTGTCCACTTTCCAGAAAAAGAAGGCCAGCAGTGGGCAAACCAGAGAAGAGGGAGACTGAAAACATAAGAAGAGCGCTGCTGGATCACTAATCCAGTATCCTTTGCCCCACAGTGGCCAACCACAGGCCTCTGGGAAGTTTACAAGCAGCTGGACATGCAGCCTTCTCCTACTGCTGCTTCCAGTAGTTGGTATGCAGTGCCATACTTCCTTTGCAGCTGGAGGCTGCATATAGCCAGCATGGCTAGTAGCCACTGATAGCCTTATCCTCCATGAATTGGTCTAATCCCCATTTAAAGCCATTTAAATGAGCAGCTATCACATTTGAGGGAGAGATCTGGCATGGAATAACACCAATGTGCGTGCATTGATCCGGCCTTTCGGAACTTAAGGAATAACACCAACATCCCTGTCTCAGCATGCATTTCAGCCTACTTTCCAGCTTCCCTACATTCCTTTCCTACTTTCCACCCACTTTCCTTTCCTTTCCCTTTTTAAATCAGAGGACCTACTCTGCTTCTAGGGTACAGCATTGGCTATCACTCCCTGCCAACCCACTTGGCAGGTGCAGTCCCAACGAGCACCAACTCCACACAAAGGCATGGATGCTCATCTCCTTTCAAAGCCTGGGGTTCAAGTCCCAGCGATGCCTGCAACACCAGTCTCCTCATATTTATTGGTTCAAGATGCGAGTTACTCCAGAGTCCAGCCGAGTGATAGGCATTTATTTGATGAGAAATATCCCAGAGGAAATGTCACAACTGTCATGCATTAATCTTACTCAGAGGTTGTGTGCTGGCAACAATTGGATTAAATTTGTCTAAATGTTTATCATTACTCATTGATTTCTTTGAGAGATCATAATTCAAACAAGAACTCTGATGTGTTTTGTTTTGCTTTTGTGCGTGAGCAGGCAGTTGTCAAAAATCAAGAGTCTGCATGTGCCATTTTAGCTCTTGTTTGTTTTTCTTTCTGAGAACAAGGAATTGCCTGTAGTAGGTTCCTTGGGCTGCAAGACTCCCATAACAACCTCTTGACATTTGTGATTCCAGTTGCTTGCAGCAACAACATTTATGTTTTCAATCACAGTCTATGTGTGCAGAATGACTGTGATATGATATGCCTTGATTCATACATAGAATTGGCTGTGATACCAAATCCCGATCTGATTAAAAACATAATAATAATCCAACATTATTAAATTTAGATCCGGGGGGGGGGGGGATGTGGCAATTTCTCAGTTGTATTCTTACTTGATTAGTGCAAAGATCTAAACAGATCTCCTCCAGTTTTTCTTATTAACTTAAATTAGCACTTATTGATACTAGCTGTGAACGAAAAGAGCTGAGGATTGAGGAAGACATACAGCTGGGGCTTGCAGAGTTCAGTATCGGTGTAGGCACATTAACAGTACAGGAGTCCCTCTGACAACACTTTAAAAGTGACTATCCTTAAGCAAATGGGTACGCAAGTCCAATATGATTCTCTCTCTGCCAGGGCCGGTGCTACCATTAGGCCAACTAGGCAGCTGCCTAGGGCGCAGGGCTAAAGAGGGCGCCAGAAATGCCTTGGGAAAAAAAATACAGCGCTCTCAAGTGGGAAGGGGGAGTGCTAAATATCTGATCTTGCCTTGCACCGGTCCTGCTCTCTGCCCACCACCTACTCTGAAAAGGGCATTTATGTTTGCAAGAACTTGCTCTCCTAATTCCAACAGAACAGTGTATTATTTTTAGTCTCTGTGGGCATTTATTGTTTGGATCTATGCTACACAGAGACTAAAAAACTCTCCTCCACCCACCTCTCAGGGCCTCAGGACCATCCAGTGAATCCAGAACTCAGGACCATTCAGTAAATCCGGTTCAAACTGACACTGATTCCTAGTTCAGAGAAACACAAGGAAGGGTGAAAAGGAGGCTGGATGAGCACAATCAAACAGACATTGAAGCCAGACAAGGTGATGATGTTTAGTGGTCCCTGTGATTTAGAGGAGCAGGGCCTGCCTGCTCTTGATAAAATCACACACTTCTTAAGAGATTGTTAGTCTGACAGTGCTGTTGGCCCCTATTTTGCTCAAGGAGGCCCGGGTGGCAGTGGTGGCTAAGAATGTGTTTTATCAGCTGTATCTGACAGGCAGGATGCAAACCCTCCTTGATAAGGATGTGGCAATGATCATCCACACTCTGGTGACCGTGAGACTGGATTATTCCAAAATACTCAAAATAGGCCTGCTGCCTTAAAGAATGCTTGGAAGTTCCAGCTGGTGCAGAATTGTGCCGCCTGTCTGTTAACAAGGGACAGCATTACTTCAGTCCTAACAAAGCTGTACTACTGTTTTGTTTACAAGCCCAAATGAATGGGCTAATCATTATTTTTAAGTACAATATCTTAATACTCTAGCCACAGTGTTCCTTAGGGAGGGCCTCGTCCCAAATGAACTTCCCTGTTCCTTCAAACTTAAGGAGAAGTTTTCTTCCACGAACATTCTGCTTGTGAGATGGAGAGCCAGCACCAGGTTTGATGGTGCCCTTTGGAAGTGGTGCCCTCTGTAAGCTTACCAGATGGAGGCAGGCAGCAGTCCTTTTTCTTTTCTTTTACATTTTTACTAGGGCAGCAGACACACTATGAAGCGAAGCCAAGGCTGCAGCCACCAGTCTTCTTTCCCCCAGAATGCATCTGGGCTGTGATGTAGCAGGACCCAGGGGCATTCTGGGGAAATTAAAATGGCAGGCGGCTGCAGTCTTGGCTGGTGCCTTGCTTCTCGGTGCACCCACCTGCTGCCCTAGTAAAAAGATGTAAAAAAAAGAAAGAAAAGAAAGCAAGTAAGAAAAAGGGATGTTGGCATCTGGCTTCAATTCCAGTATGTCCTCCTGAGGCCAACGGGACCAGGCATTTGCCTGACCATGCCGGGTGTTGATGCTGGATCTCCTTGACATGAAAACTAAAACTTCCAGTGTGCAGTTCCAGGCCATTTCTGTGTTGGTGCGCATGCTATGGAATTGGTATATGTCTTCCCTCAGATCGCTAAGACCTTTTCATTTGCAAAGGCTGTTTGTATAGCAATTTATTTTCAGTTCTTCTTCATTTTGCTGCTGTTCTGTGACTGTCCAACTAGTACCGAAACACACCCATCCAGAGTCAAGTACCCTTTTGCTCAGAAAAGCACAGGCAGTCACCCTCCCCTTTTGTTCACCTGGAACTCTCCCTTTTCGTTGCCATCCTGGTTTTTTTTCTTTTTCTAAGTCAATAACAGGTCTTGGACCACTGAACTCAGTGTGATATTCAAGACAGCAGTCTTGCTGGCAGACACATAGTCTGACTGGTCGCTGGAATTCCTGGCTTTGGGTGCCCGCAACCTCTGCACCCCTTCACCCCACAAAGCTCTGCATTGGCCAGGGAATGCTTGACCTTCCTGCTCTCTTTTGGATTTACGCTGCCACTGAAGATCCCTGCTCCCCGCCCTCTGACGTGCTTTTCTGACAGATCATAATGGAAGGACAGGTATAGCTCAGTCTTTCCTCCCTCTCTCATCAGCTTCCCAGTTTTCCTCCGGCAGAAAAGAGCCAAGGCCACAGAGGAAAGAGCGGTAGAATAATTGCCCCTACTGTCATTTGTGTCCCAGAAGGGCTCAATCCCTGGATATACAGAAGTAGGTTTGAGACATGTATAGACACACATGACCCAAGTAGGGATTTTGTCTACTTCTGGTCCATGTCAGTTTTGCATGTGTTCATTTGTAAGTCCATTCTGTCCTGTTTCCGTATTAATCTGCAATTGCTTTTATATTTTAAAAAATCCACATGGAAATCCATATTTAAATATGGATTTTCTCATAGAAGATCTATTTCGAAATGTATTTTCTCTCTAAGTATGCATTTCTAGATTATTTTGGTACATTTTTTTGAGCCAAGTAGTGCAAAATTCAGAGAGCAAACTCAGAAAGATAACTGCATTCTGATCTACACATTAGTCAAAAAGGGGCCTGAACCAAAGCTTTGAGCATTCCTAGACACAAGCAAGCCTGCTAATACTGCTCTGGTGTAGCTGCAAGCCAGCACAAGTGGGAGAAGGAAGGCAGGGAAGTCCCTCTCCCTCTTCCCCTCTCTGGCACTTGGTATGCTGCTGGCTGTTACACAACATGCTAGGCTACGAATAGTCATTGAGAATGGTAATTTCCCCAATGGTTACTGACACTGCAATAGCCCCAGGGAACTACTTGTAGCCTAGAACATGGTAGAGCAGCATGTTGCCAGGAGCCAGAGAGGGCAGAAGGGAGAGAGGTCTCTCCCTCCAGACCTCCCCCTTCCCTCTGACTGCTTGCTATGGCTTGCTGCTGCTACCAGAGCGCCAGTCCTGTAAATGGACTGGGACGGAAGGGGAGAGGGGTTTGGGGGATTTTTCTCTGGATTGGATTAATAAAATGAAAGCTGGATAAAAATTCAGGCACTGTAATGCTTTCCCTCATATTTGAGGTGTGCATTACAAGTTCCTGAAAGTCCTATTTCTGAGCCCAGAAATATAACTCCTGGCAACATCACCTCACTACAGGGACCTTTGGTCTGGTCCAGCAAGGCAATTCTTACACTCCTAATGCATATGGGATTAATATATTTCGGAACCATTAAAATGATCTTATTTTTGAGGAATTTAAGACACAATGACTTGGTTTGCACAACACAATAGCCCACCACGGGTTAATTTATCTGCAGGGGGCACCACTGTTGCATGGCACCCATGGACACTCACCTTACTGTGGGTTATTGTGTTGTGTGAACCCAGGTGGCAGGGGTTGCTTGAGGGTAAGACAACCCACAAATAACCCTTGGCTTGTTTTAGGGTTATTTGACTGTTTTTTGAGGGTTGTCTAACCCTCAACCCTGCCGCCTGGGTTCTCATGACACCACAACTCACGGCAAGCTGAGTGCCTGTGGGTGCCATGCAAAAATGGTGCCCATGGGTGCCTGGCATGATGCAACAACCCCTGTGGGTAAATTAATCCATGACGGGCTGTTGTGTTGTAAAAACCAGCTCAATGACAGGTAAATTTAGCGCTTTTCTAGGCAAGGCTTTTATTGTGTGCTTGCCATTCCTCATTCACGGTAGTTTGTGTATGCATTAGACATTGTCATACTCTGGGGCCTCTCCTGTGCTTTTTATGCATTTTCACAGCGGGGTTTTGACTAGGGAAAACCTGGCATTTTGGGGAATGGTGGAATGAAACACTAGTGTAGTTGCGCAATTCCACTGTACCACACTGCCACCTAGAGGCTATGTAGCAGAACATACAGAAAGGTAGAGAAGGAAACCCCTTGAAAAACCCATGTGTAGATATCCAATCTTAATCCCACAAAAATTCTGGAAGCAGAAGCAGCAGTAAAGTGTTGGGTTAAAAGCCTTTCCTAGAAAAGCCCTAAATGAGAAGAATGGAAGGAAAACCCCATTCTGAGAGACAAATTGACCTAAGAAGGTTTCTGCCATTCTCAGAAAGAAATGATGAGGCAGTTGAGTGTTAGACCAAAAGCAACATTGTAGGGAAGCTATTTTTCTTGAAATCCTCAGTACCCGAGTCCTGCAAAAGCACTTAATACGGGTCCTTTGACAACAGTGAATAGCCTCCATGTATCCTGTATAGTGTATTTATAAAGACTAATGGAGAGATTTCATAAGATGTTCATATGCCTGTAAAAAAAAACACCTCCCATTTTTAAAGTTATGACAATTATAAAACATAAAATGTACCTATGGGATTATAAATATGACCAATATAATGTTTTCGCTTTATAAAATAGCACATACATTCCAAAGCTGTAATCTTTCAGATTGTCTTGAATAACCATTTGGAAGATTTTCTATGATTTTAAGATCTCAACTAAGTTGGAACCTGGGCAGAAACCGAACTGACACTATGTTAAACCAATCAGTTTAGGACAGGGGTGCACAACCATTTTGGCCCTGAGGGCCACGTCTAGTGAGAGATGGGGCTGGGGGCTGCACATGCATACACACACTCACTCTCCCCCAAATGCACATTCACATTCTTTCCCTCACACTTACATGTGCGCGCGCGCACACACACACACTCCCTGCCCATGTGCACACACACGCACACATTTCAGCATGCAGGGATGGGGAGGTTTCAGCTTCCCCCCATCCCCCAACCACCAGTGATCCCCAGTGAGATCACTGTCCTGGCACTACTAAAAGCAGTGCTGGAGCAACATTCTCCCTGCCCCACCCACGCACATAGTCTAGCTGACCAGGTGGGCTATGGGGGAAAGTGGGAGGGCTCCCCATGGCTCTGTGGGTCATACCAGGAGCGGCTGAGAACTGCATGCACCCCTGATCTATGGGGTTGCCATTGCTCTCAGTCCAAAAAGTAAGATAATGATATGAGGGCCTTTACAAATGTCAGGGGCAGAAAAAAACCACACCAGATTTTATTTTTACCGCAACTCTATTAGCTCCTTCCAGTGCCAATGTAAAAGGATAGGAGGAACAGCTCTGCTGTAGGGGAGGCAACTTTTTTTGCAGCTGCTTTTTATTTTTACATGTTATAACGTACAGTCATGCCTTGGATTGAGAGCATAATTCGTTCAGGAAACGTGCTTGTAATCCAAAACACTCTTATATCAAAACGAAATCCCCCCAAAAAAATTTGTACCGAGATTTTTAATTTTAGCCGTACTACAGTACTTGTACTGCAAGACGACGCTTGTATATCAAGTAAAAAAAAATTAAATAAATATCTAAAAATTTGCTTGTCTTGCAAAACGCTCTCAAACCAAGTTACTTGTAATCCAAGGTATTACTGTATGCACATAGGGAAGGGGAGGAGGCTGACACTGCAATGCTCCGCCCTCCACATGCATTCATCGGAACCTGTTTGAATGTCTGAAAGAGACTGTACATGGGTAGGCTCCATACGGGCGATCAGGAACCCTTTAAAAAGCACATGTACAGTTTATATACGTGGATTTATTTATTAGCAATATTTATATGCTGCTTCTCTTTTGAAACAAATTGTATGCATGTAGGCTTTCTTCTGGCACTCTGCTGAATATGTACTACTGCTGTCCTGCTCTCCCTTATGCCCTGGATTCTAGCTAAAGTTCACAGAATGGGGCGTTCCTACCTCCCACTTCCCACTGCAGCTGTCTGCGCCCTGTCTGCTCCCAGGGGTTGGGGGACTCTTGGGAAATGTGTGGGATATGGTGCAGGGGGCTGCAAGTAGAGAGGGAAGTTGGTGGAAATCACCCTCCTTACATGAATGGAGCTACTTAGGATCCCAATCACAGAATATACATTTTGCATCTATCTTCTTACACTTACCGGTAGGTATATTGTTAGTTCTTTTAATATTAACTATTAGTTTCATGGAGATGATTTGCAACTCTTCCACATCCCAATCACTTCTCTTGCCAACCTTTCTTTCTGTTTCTCTTCTGTTTCAATTCAGATGCCTTAGGGGCAAATGTATAATTAGTCTAGCCCTATCACCACCCTGTGGGAAAAGACACTCACCACAGAATCATTTCCTGCTGGGGATAGGCCTGTCCAGGCCTCCATTGCCTGCTGCCCCACCTCTTTCTCCAGGTGAGTTTTTGCCATGTAGTTGAATCATGGTTTAAAACAAAAATGTGAGAAATACTGAGTTTAACAACAGCTAAGAGCTCTGTCTGGCATGGGACTCGTACGTTCTTACACACACAGCCAGCATCAGGACCCCTATAGGAAACATTCACAAGTTGAAGGGTTAATAATTCAGGGGGCAATACTTCTTGGTAATATTTGGTGCACCTTAAATACACTTGAATATTGTTGATGTTGGGAATGACATCTCAAGGATAAGAAAGTAAGGGGAGGCAGGGAGGGTTTAAGTTCTTGAAACTGCTGGTCTGGGAAATGAAGAGCTTTAACTTAAGTCTCCAGCAGTTACAACATTGATTTTCTTTTATTTTCCTAAAAGTTTTACAATCTTGTCGGTAGACCCCTTTCATACTTCAGTGCTTTGAAAACAGACTTTGCTATTGGAAATACACACACCCCTGTAAGAATGGTTTCATTGTTGGCGTGAGACAATTCTATCAGTCAAGCTATTATTAAATAAGATACATCTTGCTCATTTAGCCAAGATGCACCCAACATGCCATTTTATAAGCAATTAGCTGGCAAAGGCAGGGAGCCATCGCCAGTGACAAACTAGTAGGCAGGATGTGCCACTATGGTGGCAGGTGTGCAAAAATTAATCAGAATTTGTGAGGCAAAGAGGGACAAGGGAGCCAATTGCAAAATAACAAAAACCACTGTGAAGGCAGCAACTCTTTTACAACAAAGGGACACTTTGAAGGCCATGGCTGCCACATGCAGATCACCATGAAATACTTCTACACAGCATCAGGTTCATGTCGGGACCTTTGAAAGTTTCTCACAACATGCATCTTACCGATCACATTAAGGATCTCCGCATGGGTGTTATGAATGTGCAGAGCTGCCTTGGAGACAAACTGGGGGCCTTCTCTTGGTGGGAATGGTGCATACAGCATCACTTTTCCACTGGGGATGCTAGAACTTGGAAGTGGAAGTGACAAAGTGATGCTAGGAGCACCCTAAGCCACCTCTGGAACATAGGAAGCTGCCTACACCAGGTCAGACTCAGACTGCTTTACCCATCTAGCCAGGTATTTTCTTTTCCAGCGGTAGGCAACCTTTTTGACCTCTGGGCACATTTGGAGATTGGAGAATGCTGGGCACAACCATAAAAAGGCTGCCATGGGTGGGCATGCGTGGCTAGTCACATGGCTGCTCAGAGACATTCAGTAAGATGGCAGTAGCTAGAGGCTCCCACTTCACTTTGAAGCAAAACCAGCAACTAATAAGAAAATATAAAAATATTTTTAAATAAAAATTGAGAGGAGTAGGGTGTCTCAGTGGGCACCAAGGAAGGTGTCTGGGATCACATTAGTGCCCTTGGGCACCTTGCTGCCTATCCCTGGTCTATTCAGACTGGCAGCAGCTCTCTGCGCTCTCAGGCTTTCCCTTCACCTGCTATCTGATCCATTTTTAATAACTGGGGGTGCCAAGGAATGGACCTGGGGCTTTCTGCATGTACAGGATGTGCTCTGCATCCTACTTTGCTTGCCTCAAGGCACATTTCTTCACCTACTGGTGGCTAAAGGCACTCTTCAAGTGCCTTTGAGGGACTTGCCCTGGAGGTTTTGTCCATATTTGCTTGGAACATCTGCAAAGCCTTGGGGAGAACAAAGGGTTGTCCTTGTACCCTACTGTTCTGTCTTAACTGAGGCTGCATTTCTAAATGCCACTATGTGGACCTTAAATCCCAAAGTTGTCAAAAGGACTTTACTGTAACTGTGAGGAACATTAGACAGGACTGCTGAGAGTAAATGTCTCTAAATCTTGAATTGAAAAAAATAATAATTAAAAAAAAGCTTTACAAACTAAGAAAACAAAACTGGTAAGCTTCTCATTGAAAAGCCCTGTCAAGATACACTTACCATATCATAGCTTTACACTCTGTCCACCTGTCTGAGCGGTGAGAAGTTTTAGAAGTCCAGCACTTAGCTATGTTTGGTTTCCCTTGGAAGGTGGTCACTGAAGGCTCTGTCCTGGCATCTTTTTTTAAAAAAAGATTTCAGTTCTTTTACAAATAGCTCAGGTGATATCACACCTCTGCCCAGGCAGCTTGACTCCACTACCCCACCTTTATTCTCCATCACCAGTCACACTCGCAGGCAAATTTGGACCAATGTGTTCAGCACAAAAAGAGCTGTAGCCTTTGTACTTTCCCTAGGCCCCATGTCCTAGTCATTTGAAACAAAGTTATCCATTTGGGTGGTCAGGAACTGGGTTGGCCTTTGGGGGTAAATGGTTCCCCGCCCATCTTGAACCATATTTTAGGTCCCTCCTAATTCTGCCCACAGGCTAAATTAGTCTGGGATTAGACTCAGTGTCTGTGTTGGCCAGTATTAAGCACCACGAGGACAACAACGATGACGACGATGACGACGATGATGATGATGATGATGATTTTATTAGCTTTAGGTGTCACAAGGAGCTGCCTGTCATTTGTGGCACAAGGGAAATGTGTCATGGATGCTAGGTCACAAGCAGCATAACAGATCACCAGTGCACTTGAATCCAAAATAAGAGTGGCTTCCCTTTGGAAAACGCTGACAAAAAGTACCCAGCCATAATTACAAACGGAATGAGAATTACTGGATGAAGAACTTCTTAAACTGCCCTGAAAAATCAGGTCGTTTATTTACATTTGAGGGCAGGTCACAAGATATTTAGTTGTCCCCATTTCAGCCTCAAAATCTTTAAATATTTTAACCTTCCCTACCCCTGTTTGGTCAGAACTCTGCATATTATTCCCGCTCCAATCACAAATAATCCTGCTGTGCCCTCTTCTTGCTCTTTTGCAGCTTTAAGATCCTCTTTCCCACCCACCCCTCCTTTCCAGTGCGCTTGTATCCATGCCAACAACAAAAATGAATGAGTCTGTCTAGGACTGTTGCTATAGTGGCAGCCAACAACTCCATCATCACACACTGCAGCCATGGAAGAAAGTATTTCATGTCAATGGGGTTTGTGTATCAGTGTAATTTTTGTTTCTGCCATGTAATTAAGAGTCATTTTGTTAATATAACAGAAAGGAGGGTAAGTTCTGTTTTTATGTTTGCCAGTGCACTGACAGCGCCATAACTCAAACATAGAGATGCAGTATAACAGAAGTTTATGATGGAATCTGTCTCAAGGGGCCTGCTTGTTTTACTCCTATCAGAGTTTACAGGTCATTGCAGAATGATGAACTCTGAGTATGTTACCCAACTGTGGGATGGCAATTGCCAATTTAGCTTCCAAAAGAGCTCCCTATTAAATTAAAACCAACCAGTGTATACAGAGAAATCACACTAATTATATTAACTTGGTTTCAGTAGTCTGGCTGTGTGTGTGTGTGTTTTAAAACATTTTTATTATTTTTTGAAAGAAAAAAGATGACTCAATTCTTTCTCTTGAACTTAATACACACAGTATCCAAGCCTGCCTGTGTACCAGCAGGACCCACTGTTAGCACAACAGGGAGCTAGTGGTTCAAAAAGAAACCAGAAATGAGCAGAAATGCTCGTTTCCAGAATGGGGCAGGTCAGCAAAGCTTGCAGAATGAAGCTCTAATAACCCATCCCAATCCAGTAAGAAGTGTTTCCACTTGTTTCCAGGGTTGCTTTTTGAACTGCTAGCTTTCTGTTGCACGAGTGGTGGGTCCCGCTTCCACAACAGAACAAGTGGGAGCACCGCAGCAGTATTGGAGACTGCCCAGATTATGCTGAGGTGAAAAAGTTAGCATATTGGGGTTCAGCTTAATTCTCCTTAGAAAGACACTTTCTTGCCATTTAAAAATAACACTGTATAGCGGGTTGAATCAAGAATTAGTCATACTTAAAGTAGACCCATTGAAATCCGTAGAACTTAAATTAGTCAACTGCTTTCTGTGGATCTGGTCCAAGTATGACTAAACCTGGATCTAACTCAATGTGTTTAAACAACCTCTTCTCCCATGACAAAGTAAACAAAATGCTATGATTGCAGTTTCACTTTCAATGTATCTCATAGTAATCAAGTAGAATATATCCTTGAGGCATATATGAATAAACCTACTAACAGACATAATTACTGCCCTGGGATGTATAAGGTTGCTTCTGAGATCTCACACTTCGTTATAAAATATAGAAACTGCACCTGGAAAATTAAGCATAATTCTGAACTGGTAATAGTTATAATAACTCTATCAGTCGACTGATCTCAGTGTATACCGACTAAGGATATGAACCAGCATTTGGATAGTTGTTCATATACAACATGGGACATCAGTAGTCATTTAGGCTAATAAAGCAACCCATCACCAGGTCCCATCAAATCAAAACAACAGAGAAATACAGCATTGTTTCCCTTGGCCCACTGCACTGCTGCCATATCAGGCTCCAAAATGCCTAGATAAGGACCTCATTCCCCCACCCCAGATCCCCCATCTGACATCTTCTCTGCCTCCATATTCTGATCCACGCAGTCCACACTTTGTTTTCATTACTTTCCCCTTACTATGATTCTGCTGGCCCCACTGAGGCGAGGAGCCTTGTATTTTGCACGGTTCTCTTACGGCATCTTCTCTTTTCCTCCTCAGAAACTAGAGCTCGTTTATGTACAATCTCCATCCACCTAATGCTGCTTACTTTTTCACTCCCCCATTTATCTGCTTCTCTAGTGCAGAGCCACAAGACAACAGAAAGAAAGAAACGTAACTCGGCACCTCCTGCCGGCGAGCTGCCTCAGCTCCACATGTTATGTGGGAACGCTGTAAGAGGAAGTGTGAGTAATTCATGCACTGTCCTGGATAGCGTCTGGTCACTTTGGGAATGCTATATTTTGTAGCACATGAGACAGGCAAAAAGGCAGGAAAGTCCAAAGGAATGTATAAAACATCCTGAGAAATGCTGAGAGTCTTATTTAAACACTTTAGGCTTGTCTTACAGTTCACAGATTTTTGCCTTATGAAAAAAATATTGATTGATTGGTTGGTTTGTTGGTTGGTTTGTACGTAGCCTTTCTACCTAAAGCTGGCACTTCAGGCAGCTTACAGAACCAATTAAAACTGATTAAAGCAACACATTAAAATACAATAAAAACATAACAGTTACAGAAAAAAGAAAAAATAATAACAGCACCCAACCCACCAGACCCACTTACAGGCTAAAGTCCTTCTTAAATAAAGCTTTCTTAAATCTCCAAATTCACTTTGAATTCTGCTTTAGGTTAAGGTTTGGCATCAACCTAGCGATGTGGATCCCCCTCCCCAAAGAAGTTTTGCTAGTCTTATTAAAAAAAACTGATCAGAGGAACCCACTCCCAAAATTTGCTTTAGACAATATGTTTATGGCAGCTCTACCATTCACTGTGTCCTGCAATCTTCTTATAAAGCCATCTTCTGGGATTCAGGAAAAGCAGGGCCCAGCTCACTCATGAGGTGGGTTGACTCTCCCACTGCAGGCCGTGGCATGGGAAGAATGCCAATGGCATGCTCCCCCCACCAGCCAGGAGTGCCCCTCACAACTTGGTGCTCTGAAGAGCCCCACCTACCATGCTCCCACTGTGGCATTTGCCTCAGCAAGACGGTGGGGCTGGCAGGGCTGTCTGGAGTTGCAGCCTGCCTGGAGCACCCACTGTAGTGCCACTGAACAGGCAACAGCTCCAGAGAGCCCTGCCAACTCAGCTCTCCTGCTGCAGCAAAGGCCACAGTGAGGGAGCAGTCAGCGGAGCCCTCTGGAGCAGCCATCTGCCCTCTGGCTTGCTCCGAGAACCTCAGAGCGAGCCAGAGGCCAGGCAGGCTCTCTCTAGAGCTGTGTCAGCCAGCAAAAGTGGCTGGTGTGGCTCTTCAGAGAACCAGCCAGGCCCAAATGTCTGGCTCTGAGGGGGTCCTTCCTCAGAGCCAGGCATTTTGGTTTGGCCAAGTCCGGCTCTTTGAAGAGCCTGGGCAACGACAATGAGATGAGGGGTGGGGGTGGGGTGGGGGAGACGCGGTGGGGATGTGAGGTGATGGGGTTGGCACTGGCGTACATGTGCTCCCTGCCTCAGGCAGTGAGAGAGCTTACGCCAGCCCTGAGGAAAACATACCTTTGTTTCCCACTCAAGCAATTTCTATTTCCCTCCCTTTTTCAGGATGACTCTGCCAGGAGCAGGCAGACATGACCAGGGATGGGGACTTGGACTCGAGGACTCGACTTGTGAGTCGGACTGAGTCCCCCCTCTGACTTGACTCGGACTCGAGTCCCAATATTTTTAATGGGACTCGAGACTCGACTCGGGACTCGAGACCAAGGATTCTTCAACATCCCTGGGCTGTGCCAGAAGGAGTGGAGAGGAGCGTGATTGCCGGCGAAGAGCGCATGGAAGCGAGGTGTGCCGCTGCTTGGCCACTATGGACCGAGGTTTATTTTGATTGATGTGTTGCGTACTTGGGAGAGACAGAAGAAGGACCTGAGATTACTCTGTGTGGCTGCTCTGAGTGTGTTTCTGGTTCCAGCAAGTTCATCACCAGTGGAGCGGATGTTCAGTGAGGGTGGAATTGTGATGAGATATCACCGTTCCAGAATGGGGGCCAAACATTTAGAAAAAATCATGTTCCTCAAATGCAACATGGATAAGTTTTAGGAAGTACAGCAAGCTGATTTTTTTAAATCATTTTTCTAAAATGCAACCTTTCAGACATTTTGGGTTTGGCTGCCTCTGCCTGCCTGTCTGGGGTTCCCAGCCTCCTCTGCCTGCCTGGTTGTTTTGGGTTTTTCTGCCTGGTCTGTTCTTGCCAAAATCAGTTGCAGAGTTTTGAAATAAAAAGGCATTTATAAATAAAAAAAGAATTTATTTAAGCCACACATCTGAAGTAGCCTTATTTTGTTGGGAAAAACCCCCATTGATTTTAATAGGGACTCATGGAGTCAGCTTTGGGAGTGACTCGTGACTCGTGAGTCACCATTTTGGACCAAGGACTCGGACTCGGACTCGAGACTCGGGTCCAAAGACTCGTGACTCGACTCGTGACTCGAGACCAAGGACTCTTCAACATCCCTGGACATGACTATCATTCCCAAGTGTTCTGGTTATATCTGTGCTTTTGCCTGCAAAAAACAACAAAAACATGCTCTATCTGTGACGTTTACAGATGTGACATCATGTATGAAAGGTCCTGCCAATCTAGCTTTGTTTTCTTCTGCTTTCAGAAGAAACAGAATTGAAATAAATCCAAGTCACCCAAAAGCATGTTGCATGTCTATTGTCTGACAACTGACAGTTGCTATATTGATGCATATACATTGTATATGGGATACATCTGAGTGGGGGGGGGAGCCACTAAACATGGGGATAATATCCTGTGTTAATACCACTCATTACAATTGCTTCGGTTTTGAATTTCTGAATTCAACACTTCCCTATTCCCATCTCACTGCAAAATAGTCATATTGCAGTCAACATGCTGAGACATGCCTCTCAAAATGAACTGAACTGTAAAACATTGAAATAAAAGAGCTTACAGAGGTATTCTAAAAACTAGCTAAAGTAGGCGAATCAATATAAGGAGCCTAAATGAAATTCAGACTCCAAAAGAACTTAACTGAGAGTGACAGCTGCAGAATAAAAAAAAGGAAGTTTCCTTTTCATCTTGGGTGGTTTATATAGGATACACACTGGTAAGTCGAGTAAGGATATTGATTTCCATTTGTTCAGGATGAACTAACATAATATCTGACCCAGACATCATAGTCAGTACCTTATATCCAAAGAGGCAACAGAGAGAGTCAAAGAATCTTTGAAAAATCAAGAAATCTTTGGTGCTTCAGATGTGGTGATAAACAATAAGGCCATTTTGATGGTGTCAGACTTGAATGAGAATTGTATTCCATTTTCTTAGAAAATTTATGATCAGCCAGGTCAACTAATTTTTTAGAGCAGAGTTGCCCTCTGCTAGACATTACAATATTAGTAAGTGGTGTCATAAAGGGTGCATGCCCTTTAGTATAGCCAGAGGTTGAGCTTCACAAGAAGACTGGGAAAGATTGCGCTATTACACCATCCAGAAATAATACACAAATGTGCCTGCATGTGAGTCATTTTATGTCTATGGGTTTTTGTAAAACATAATGTATTAGAAGTGCTTTGGCTTAAGTCGTTTATGGACAATACCAGAAGATCACTTTATTAGGGCTAAACTAAACATTTGTTAAAGCATGCATAATGGAACTATGCTTACTGACTTTCTCTACTCTCCTGTAAGCCTGCATGGCATGACTGGGACCATGGCACTCTGGGAGAGGACGATTTAAGCTTCCCCCACTGTTTTCCCCATGAAATTCCACCCCCTTCTAGTTTGGCCCTGCTTCTTATAAAGGTATTCATAGAAATTCTTTTTCAGCATAGAAGCTCAACAGTGGTTTTAACACTGGTGGTTTCTGAACAAGAGTACACTTTATAAGGAGAAATTTTCGCATATCTCTTAAGCAAGATATTATGAATACATCTCATGATCTACAAGTAATTTACTTAGCCTTAGTTCCACTGACAGCAATGTCACTACCTTAGAGTAAAATGAAATGTCTCTGGACTGTGGAAAGATTTTACTACATAGATCTGTAGTGGCTAAATCTACTTTATTTTCCTGTTTGTTAATGCAGAGATTCTTGTGTAAACTAAGTTGGAAATGATTGCTGGCTCAGCTTGTCTGAGTGTGGAAAGCTAAGCAGGGTCAGGCCTGGTTATTACTTGGATGGGAGACCCTTCCTCTAGTTTCCTGCATTGAGCAGGGGGTTGGACTCGATAGCCTTGTAGGCTCCTTCCAACTCTATCTATGAAAATCTATGAAATCTATGTCATTCCACTAGCGCTAGCAGAAACCAGGTCCCGAACCATGCACAAGAGGAGAATCCAACTAAAGTTATGCTTGTGCAAGCATGGTTGTGCAAGTGCTTGCACACTACATTTGCATAGCCCCTTGAGTAATTGCTTGCACAACTGGTTGCGTACATTTAATGCGCAATGAAAAGATTCAGTGGAGCTCCACTAGCGCAATTTGAGTTTGCCGTATATGACAGTTAGTTAGATACTGCCCAAAAGAAAATCATTTAATTTTGAAGAACAATTCTGTTCAAAACTATTATACTAAGTCAAGGTTGTTTCACCTAATGTGAAATCTTTTACTTAGATGGTCTTTTTCAAAACAAAGGAATTAGAAAGAGGAGGATAAAAAAAACAATAACAACTGATACAGGGTTAAGAGCTGCATCTAAAGCCATTTCATATAAAAAGAACCCTGATTTATGGATTTAATTAAACAAGATTTTACTCCCTACTATAGCTGTATCTGCCAAAAATTGTGGCTGGCCAATTAAATATTCACACTGCATTTGTTTTCGCTTCTATCCATGAGGGCAGTGATTGGAAGCAATTACACACAACAGTTTATCTAAATGAAAAGCAAGAGTATGAAAGGACAAGATCACCTGCTGCCTTTAAATAAATGTTACAGTCAGTATCTAGCCAAAATTAAGCACGTTTTAAGTTACAATGATTTCAATATGAGAGGTTTAAGCATGTTCTTCACTTTCTTACTGAAATCAATAGGATTTAAACATGTTTTACTTTGGTTTGATTGTGCCCAGAATGTACTTGGCAAGACACTGAACATTTTAGTCTAGTATACATGCAGCATTTCAGTCTAGTATACATGCCTCAATGCATATTTCCCTTTCCCTATCTGTCGGATAAAAAAGAAACAGTTTACTCAAAGAGCAAAGGTCATGTCCACTGTTAAGAAACCTTAACAATACAGGATCTGTCATTTTATTGTTCTTCAGAATCCCAATACAGGCTATTGGTTTAAGAGAGTCTACTTTAGAACTACTGTATTTTTAAGGGAGAAATATTTTTAAGGGTGCAATCCTATTGATTGCACCCTCGATGATCAGAAGCCCCCAAACTTGGAGGCTTCTGATCATCCAATGCAGGGTGGGAGGAGTGGCTGAGATTATCTTTACTTCCACATCCTGCCACCCTGCATTTTTCGCTACATGGGATTTTTTGCTTCAGAGGGAGAGGGAAGGAGGCTGGATGTGTTCAGGATAGCTTGTATCCTGACTTTTCCAGTCTCTCCCCCCCCATCAGAACGCCCCTTTCCCCCCCTCTCTAAGGTCGATTTTCTGACACCAGTTGTGTGGTGGAGGGGGGGGGGGTTCTTTCCACACCAGCTGTGAGGTGGGGGGGGGCAGAGCTCCAACTCCCCCTTCTTTTTTCAGCATTAATTTTTTAATTGAATTTTCCAAAACAACATTTGGCTTCCGCCTCATTGTCTGACAAACATTACCAATCCTTATCCAATCTAAGTTCCTTCTATTTTCACAGAAAGAATTTCTATCACCTTACCAATATTCAGAAATCAAAACCAAAAGTTATTAAGTCACTTTCCCTCCTCCCCAAGAAGTCCACCAGAGGTTTCCAGTCTTTCTTGAATGAAGTTAAAAAAAATTTCTCTAATTAAACAAGTCAATTTTGCCATCTCTGCTAAGTCCAACATTTTCAACAGCCAGTCTTCTATAGTTGGTATAGTTGCTTCTTTCCATTTTTGAGCATAGATTATTCTTGCTGCCGTCATCATATATTGTAATAATGTTCCATAGTCTTTCTCAAGTTGTAAGTCCATTATACCCAATAAAAACATTTCTGGTTTCAGTTTAATATTCACTTTTAAAATCCTTTGTATCCATGTGTGTATTTGTACCCAATATGTTTTCACTTTTTTACATGTCCACCAAACATGATAAAATGTTCCTTCATGACTTTGACATTTCCAACATACATTTGACACATTATTATACATCTTAGCCAATTTCGCAGGAGTTCCAACTCCCCCTTTTGAAGTCAGAACACTGTATCTGACCTTGGAGGGGGGAATCCCCACTATCCTATGACCTCTCCAACAATGTCTAGGGGCCATAGGATTGCTCCCTCTTGGAAAGCAAGACTCAAGCAAAGTTTTTCTTCACTCAACTACTTAGAGAGTGCAAATCTACAGTTACTTTTCTCAGGTGTTCTCATTCAAGGACTACAAGTTAAAACAGTCCAATGACCATGCTGGCTGGGGATGATGGGAGTTGTAGTCCAATACATCTGCAGGGTGCCAGGTTGGGGAATGTTGAGGGTCAAGGACAGTATTGTTTAAATAAGCAAATATTGTCAATTTCACTGAATGTGGCAATAAAGGACAATCATTACAAGTTAGTGTATTAATAGTATTTTACCCTGTACCAATTAAGAATTTTTTAAATGATATATCAACCTCTGTTTATTCGAGGTGTAAGTCTAAATCTAAGGAAGCAGTTTTCATACATGATTGATTGGACTGTGAAAAAAGATCTATTATTTTGGTTGACTATGGGCAAATTGGGTTGGATCCAGAGTGGTCATACTTAGAGTGAATCCATTGAAATGAATGGAATTTAAGTTACCGTATATACTCAAGTATAAGTCTAGTTTTTCAGCACATATTTGTGTGCTGAAAAATGCCCCCTAGACTTATACGTGGGTCAGCGGCCCCCCAGGACCCCTGCCGCCACCGCAAGGGACCGCCAGGCACCCCCTTCCACCCCCAGGACCCGTGCCGCCACCCCCAGACACCCCGCAGTCACCCTACCTGCACCCGAAGCCCCGAAGCCCCAGGAAAGCCGCGCCGCGCCGCAGCTTGCCTGCCGCCGAGGCCCCTCCCCCCCCGAAGTCCCGCCGCGCCGAAGCCCCCTCCAGACACCCCCATGCCACCCCCAAATGCCACCCCAGACACCCCGCAGTCACCCTACCTGCACCCGAAGCCCCGAAGCCCCAGGAAAGCCGCGCCGCGCCGCAGCTTGCCTGCCGCCGAGGCCCCTCCCCCCCCGAAGTCCCGCCGCGCCAAAGCCCCCTCCGGACACCCCCATGCCACCCCCAAATCCCACCCCAGACACCCCGCAGTCACCCTACCTGCACCCGAAGCCCCGAAGCCCCAGGAAAGCCGCGCCGCGCCGCAGCTTGCCTGCCGCCGAGGCCCCTCCCCCCCGAAGTCCCGCCGCGCCAAAGCCCCCTCCGGACACCCCCATGCCACCCCCAAATCCCACCCCAGACACCCCGCAGTCACCCTACCTGCACCCGAAGCCCCGAAGCCCCAGGAAAGCCGCGCCGCGCCGCAGCTTGCCTGCCGCCGAGGCCCCTCCCCCCCCGAATTCCCGCCGCGCTGAAGCCCCCTCCGGACACCCCCATGCCACCCCCAAATCCCACCCCAGACACCCCGCAGTCACCCTACCTGCACCCGAAGCCCCAGGAAAGCCGCGCCGCGCCGCAGCTTGCCTGCCGCCGAGGCCCCTCCCCCCCGAAGTCCCGCCGCGCCAAAGCCCCCTCCGGACACCCCCATGCCACCCCCAAATCCCACCCCAGACACCCCGCAGTCACCCTACCTGCACCCGAAGCCCCGAAGCCCCAGGAAAGCCGCGCCGCGCCGCAGCTTGCCTGCCGCCGAGGCCCCTCCCCCCCCGAATTCCCGCCGCGCTGAAGCCCCCTCCGGACACCCCCATGCCACCCCCAAATCCCACCCCAGACACCCCGCAGTCACCCTACCTGCACCCGAAGCCCCAGGAAAGCCGCGCCGCGCCGCAGCTTGCCTGCCGCCGAGGCCCCTCCCCCCCCGAAGTCCCGCCGCGCCGAAGCCCCCTCCAGACACCCCCATGCCACCCCCAAATCCCACCCCAGACACCCCGCAGTCACCCTACCTGCACCCGCCGCCTCCGAAGCCTGAGAGAAGCCGCGCCACGCCGAAGAAAAGCCCTGCCGCTGTAGCTCCTCCCCCGCCGAATTCCCGCCGCGCCGAAGCCCCCCCCCCAGAAACCCCCATGCCACCCCCAGACACTCCAGACACTCCCCCCACCCCCACCCCCACCCCCCAGACACTCCCCCACCTCCTACCTGGTCTTGCACGCTGCCTCCCTGTTCCTGCTGCCGGAGCCTGCTTGCACGAGACGGGAAGTGAGGAGAGGGGTCAAAAAGGAGCCAGCTGGCATCAACATACCGGTAGGTATGGTACCGTATTTCTCCTATAGTAACCCCTCCCCCTAATTTAAAATACAGAAAAGTGAGTCAATGTGTATAGCAGTGTTCTCCAACCTTGGGTCCCCAGATGTTTTTTGCCTACAACTCCCAGCATGTCCCAGCCAGTGTAGCTGGCTGGGGCATGCTGGGAGTTGTAGGCAAAAAACATCTGGGGACTCAAGGATGGAGAACACTGGTGTAGAGTGTTTGCTTTAGAGTGTAGAGTGTAGCGTGTTTGCTGTTAATGTGAACTGTTTTCATGCAGCTGGCTGGGGTATGCTGGGAGTTGTAGGCAAAAAACATCTGGGGACTCAAGGATGGAGAACACTGGTGTAGAGTGTTTGCTTTAGAGTGTAGAGTGTAGCGTGTTTGCTGTTAATGTGAACTGTTTTCATGCAGACAAATATTTTCATCTTCATTGCATGAAACCAGCATTTTCTCTATTTAGCTGAGCTATTACCGCAATTGATGCTAACTGGGGTTTTAAATTACGGTACCGTAATTATGGTACGTAGTGGTGAGGAAGAAAATATTGTTACCCTGCTGAGATTAATTTACCGTATATGACACATCACACACATGTTCATTGTGCTCATGAGTAAAATAAACTACCGTATGCCGCTTTGGTTTTATTTTTATCCTGTTAGAAATGGATCCCAATATCAGTGCCGTTACTTCTAATCCTGGACCAATACAAAAACCAAAACAAAAACGCAGGTCATACGAAGCTGGTTTCAAACTTATGGTTGTGTCAAGAGCAGAAGAAAGCAATAACAGTATTGCAGGTAGGGAATTTTGTGTTGACGAAAAGCAAGTAAGGGATTGGCGGAAAATGAAAGCTGACTTGGAAAAGATGCCAAAGTCAAAAAAAGCTCGACGTGGTTTAACGACTTCATATGGGGCTCTAGAGACTGAATTGCATAAGTGGGTTATGGAGTGTCGTCAAAATGGTTACTGTGTAACACGCATGGGAATTCGCTTACGTGCCCTTCAACTGGCTAAAGATGACAAATTTAAAGCACCAGGCATTGAAAATTTTGTTGCATCAGCAGGATGGTGTACCCGCTTCATGAATAGGTTTGCCCTATGCTTGCGGCAAAGAACAAAGATTTCTCAGAAGTTGCCAAAAGACCTTGATGAAAAAGTGATGTCATTCCATTCATTCATCTTAAAACAAAGAAGGATCCATAACTATGACCTGGGAGATATTGGGAATATGGATGAAACACCTATGACCTTTGATCTTCCAAGCAACAGAACTGTGGCAAGTTTGGGAGAAAAAACTATTTTACTAAGAACCACAGGAAATGAAAAAAACCATTTCACAGTCGTTCTGTCATGTTTGGCTAATGGAACTAAGCTGCGGCCTGTCATTATTTTTAAAAGAAAGACCTTGCCTAAAAAGGTCAAATTCCCACCACGAATTACAGTGCGTGCACATATTAAAGGCTGGATGGATGAAGACGGAACAAAGAAATGGCTGGAAGAAATTTGGAACGGACGACCAGGAGCAGCCTTAAAAAAAAAACCATCATTGCTAGTTTGGGATATGTTCAGAGCCCACACATCTGATGGCATAAAAAAATTGGCAAAGTCTTCTCAAGCTACTTTGGCCGTTATTCCAGGTGGGCTTACATCTGTATTGCAGCCCCTAGATGTGTGTTTAAATAAACCTTTCAAAGACCGTGTGCGAAAGATGTGGCATGAATGGATGTGTTCTGGTCAAGCTCAACTGACAAAAGGTGGAAATCTGAAGAAGCCAGACATAGAATTGATAGCACAGTGGGTCCGTGATGCATGGGAACAGATTCCAGAGGACATGGTGCAACGTGCCTTCAAGAAATGTGGCATTAGTAATGCTATGGATGGCAGTGAAGACAGCACTTTGTATGAGAACGACAGCAGTGATGGTGATGACTGTGAACTCAGTGATGATGACAATGTCTATGCTGATCACCTCACACCGGCTGAAGTTGAAGCTCTGTTTGCAGATACAGATGATGAGAACTCCAGTTTTGAAGGATTTTAGCTATTGTGTTTTAGCTTGGTTGCTGATTGAGCTAAGGTTGTTGTACGTACCAAAGTATTTTTGATACCATATTGTATTTGTTGACCCCCTTTTCCACTTACAGAGCTAGTTTACTGTTTTTCTTTGAAATAAATATTTAAAAACATTTAACCTACTGATGCCTCATTTTATTGGTACCGGTATCTACCGCATCTTTATTTTTTTAATTTATCAGTAGCTGCTGCATTTCCCACCCTAGACTTATACTGGGGGGCAATAAGTTTTCCCAGTTTTGGGGGGTGAAATTAGGGGCCACGACTTATGTTAGGGCCGACTTAAAGTCGAGTATATACGTAATCATGACTACCTTCCGTCCCACTGATTTCAGTGGGTTATGTATGCCTAAGTCTGGATTCAACTTATTATTTTTAATATGTTTAGCCCCCCACAAAAGTTTTGAATAGCTCTATTAAGTGATGTACAAAGGTTTGTAAAACAAGGAATGTAAAATTCTGTATTAATATCCTTAGAACAGCTAGAATGTTAAAAGCTAAATATTGGAAGGCAAGTAAAATTCCATCTGTAGGGGAATGATATCAGAAAGCTTGATTTCTTAGGGTGATGAATAAATTTTCAGCTATGATTTATTTGTATTTGGAGTGAGCCCTGATGATTATAAGACATTGGAAAGCAATATCTTATAAGATATTATTATTATTATGATTATGGTATTGGAAAGCAGATTCCCCTATGATGATGTTCATGAACAAGACGACTTAATGTTGTTATAAACTGCTTTGTTCTCTCTCATTTTAATATAAAGTAATTAAGGGCACAATCCTATGGTCCCTCAGAAAGCGTCCCAGGGACATAAAATTTTTCAGATTCCCCCTCCTGCAGCCATAGTAGATGCTGTTATGGCTTCAGGAGGGGGATTTCAAGATCTGATCCCTCAACTCCCCCCCCCCAGCCACTGGGGTAAGAACTGCAGCGCCTGTTTTCCAAGGTCACAAAAGCGACCTCGGATAACCTTATAGAGGTCAAAAGGGGCATTCCAATGGGCAGGGAGGGGATAGAGGCCGGGATATGCAAAATCCTATGGCTACTCCAGCCCCGCCCCCACCCCTGGCAGCACAACTCCTCTAGATGGCCCATCTAGAGGTAAAAGTAAAAGAAAAAGGAGGATGGAGAGGTGAAAATTGCCTCGGTCACTCCTCCTGCATTGCTAGCAGTATACGAATCTTGGAAGCCACTGAGATCAGAGGCATCTGTCTAGCAGGCAGCAACACTAGGGTTGTGCTCTAAAGCAGTGTTCTCCAACCTTGGGTCCCCAGATGTCTTTGGCCTACAACTCCCAGCATGCCCCAGCCAGCGTAGCTGGCTGGGGCATGCTGGGAGTTGTAGGCCAAAGACATCTGGGGACCCAAGGTTGGAGAACACTGCTCTAAAGCGATTAAAGACATTTATAAGCAGAATCAGAAGATTGTTAGTGGTTAGAAGGCTATGAGGAATTGTTTAAATCTAATTGCTGTACGTTGTTTTATGCATAGCTAATATATGTATTCTATATCCCATCCCCATCCCCTCCGTTGCTCTTTGCAATCCAACAGCATCCCTTTCTGGGCTGTGTTTTAAAGAAACACATAATCAAGCTGAGTTAGGAGAATTTGCCTGAGATTTTTTTTCTCTCCAAATTGGTTCTTGCTCTAGTAGCCAGTCCCCAGGTTGTGATTCACAATCTCTGCAGATATTAATTCTCTCTTCCCGTTTTTAGCCATGCCTTTTGTTGTTCTGTTTTGACTAAAGCCATTGAATTAAAGTATACCCCAGAGTCCAATGTTGTTGTTTTTTGCTTTTTTGTAGGCAACAGCCTAAATCACCACATTTCTGCATGTTCTTCAGTACAATACATTTCTCAGCCTCTCTTCTCCAGAGAGACGTAAGGCTGAAGAGGCATGCAAATACAATTGCCTCTCTACAATGAGTGCAACATATGTGTATCTCTTGTCTGAGACTCTGATCACAGTAGGAAAGATTAAAGAGGCAGACCCTTAACCAAACTTAAGTAAAATATAAAGCAGCGTGGTAGTGTTGGGTATGGAATACCTAACCTTCTGCAACTGAAAAATAATGTAGCACAGATGTCTTAATAGCAATGAAGCAGGTGTAGCTCCATAATTATATCCCATTCCCATTCATGAAAATGAATTGTATATGCTCAGAATACTGAAAGGATAAAATAGCTGACAGAAATGAGATGCTCCAAGCACATTAGCTTACAGAGCAATCCCATCCTTGTGTTAAGCCTGCTGGATGGGATAGGACCATTACTAGACCCCCTTGCACTGTGAAGGCATAAATCTGCTAAGGTGTCTGGTTGATAAGGGTTTGGCTGTAAGGAGGTGCATTGTCTAGCTAATACTATTTGTGTACATGACATGGCAAAAAAAAAAGCCTGTGTCAGCAGGTCACGGGATGAATGGGGATGAACAGCTGCTGAAGTAGATGATATAGAATCATAGAGTTGGAAGGGACCTTGGATGTAATCTAGTCCAACCCCATTCTCAATGCAGGCTTTGCACTGCAAGGTGTATTTACAGCATCCCTGATAGATGGCCATCCAGCTTCTGTTTAAATACCTCCAGCAAAGGAGAATCCACCTGCCATGGGCAGGAGCATGAAGAACTCAGTCCAGAAAAGAGGAAGTGGAAAAGGACATAGGGCAGAGATGGCTTAGGATGTTCCTTGAGACCTACATGTAATTGTAGTTACAAGACATGTTGCTGAATTTTTGTAAACCTAGTAACTAGGGCTGGTGTAGTGGAGGAAAGGCTCACAGGGATGCAGCACCAAAACTCTGTTATTAGCAGGGATGCTGATATCATAGATTCATAGGTCAGAGTTGGAAGGGGCCTACAAGGCCATCGAGTCCAAGCCCCTGCTCAATGCAGGAAACTAGAGGTGGGGTCTCCCATCCAAGTAATAACCAGGCCTGACCCTGCTTAGCTTTCCACACTCAGACAAGCTGAGCCAGCGTGAGCCACTGGCCTGGGGATATCATCTGCCACCCTCTCAGAATTCTGTTTCCTCTGAGCTTAGCTGCAATCCCCACAGTAGCTGTGTGTGTGTGTGGGGGGGTGAATTTTCCCAGCATCAACAACATATTGTTCCTCGTTGTAATGTGAAGTACTTTGTGGTGGCTTGGTCTTTAATGGGCAATGAAGGTCCATTAGGTTTACAAAACACATGCTCCTGACAGATGAAAAATCCTAGAGCTGGTTTATTGAGATGGATCAACACAGCTGCCTGCAGTTTTGGACTCTCCTTGGGGGCATGGCTATGGATAACCACCTGCACGTCAAAGTGTACCACTGCAGCACTGGTACTGATATATTTTGCTAAAGTTACTGTACTGCTTTACTGACATTTTTACATGACCTTGCTATTGCAGGATAGCAAAGGGAGTGGCTTGTGTCCAAGTATACTGGCTTTGCTGAAAATAGTGTCAGACTAAAAAAATTGTATAGGGAGACCTCTGAGTAAGAACTATTCATCACATGAAACTGCAAATCCACTGATGGAGCACCAGGCATTCGTCAGAGACTCCCTGGTTGAGACTGCTCCAGGAAAGTCTGCTGATTCCATCAATGAAGCCTTTACCCAGATGGTCTAGAAAAGGTCTAGGTCTTACTTCTTACTTCAGGTGGTCCCACCTGAATAGCGACCAGCCTTCCCACTATCATGAAGTTGTCAATTGAAGCCATGAGAGCCACTATTATTCGGTAATTATCCTCTGCTGTGGTTGAAATTTGTGATTGATTTCCTGTTCAATAAAACTGAGTAAAATTTCTTTCTCCCTTGGTGGTCTCGATTTCTGCTCCATATTATACATTCTAAGAACTTAAGCCATGCTGAATCAGACTAAATTCCCAGTTGTCTAGCATTCTGTTTGCACAGTGGCCAACCAGATACCCATGGAAAGCGCACAAGCAGGACATGAGTGCAACAACACCTTCCTGCTCATGTGTTCTGGTGGTAGTGAATTCCATAGTTTAAAATGTGCTGTGTAAAGAAATACTTCTTCTCATCTGTTCTGAATCTTCCCCTGTTCAGCCTTATTGGATGACTCCAGATTCTAGTATTATGGGAGAGGAAGAAAACCCGCAGGCATTTAATGGCATATTATGAGGCATTGATATAATCTGGCTTTAACAGGTCTAGCATTTTACTGAAATTGTTTTTAACTGTTTTGTGGTTTGTGTTTTTGTGAATTGTTGTGAACCACCCAGAGAGCTTCGGCTATTGGACAATACAGAAACAATGATGATGATGATGATGATGATGATGATGATGATGATGATGATAATAATAATAATAATAATTTCTCCACACTGTGCATAATTTTCTATATTTCTGTCATGTCCCCTCTTAGTCTCCTTTCTTCTAAGCTAATAATTTTAGTTGCCTTTTTTGGCCCCTTTTCCAACTCTACAATATCTTATTTGAGATGCAGTGACCAGAACTGTACACAGTATTCCAAGTGTGGTCACATGATAGATATGTATAAGGGCAATATGATATTGGCATTTTTATTTTTGATTCCCTTTCTGATTATGCCCGTCATGGAATTTACCTTTTTCACAGCAACTGCATACTGGGTTGACATTTTCATCAAGCTATCATCAAGGAAGTTGGCAGGTCCTTTACATGACGTTGTCATCCTCCAGGGCCTCTCCCGTGTTTTGCAGCCATTTTCACGGGTGGGTGGGGGTGGGTTTAGAGTGAGGACAATGAGGTATTATTTAACTACAATACTAAATCGCACTACAAGAAGCCTGTTTATTTCTGGAATTGTGCTATACCACAGTGCCACCTTGTTGTTGTGTAGCACAAGATGCAGGACAGGAAGGCAGGGAAAAAAGAAACCCAGAAAAAAACCATGTGACCCACATGTAAATGAGGCACTCTTTACTCCCACAAAGAAAACGGAAGAAAAACTCGGGAAAGCAGCAGGGTAAACACTTCATGTAGAAAAGCCCTTAGTGAGTCACTGCCAGTTCAGATCCCATCAGCATATATGTAAACTTAGGATTTTTTGCCCCAATGTGCATCAATTTATAGTTGCTTACATCGAACCGCATTTGCCATTTTTTAATGCACATTTCCCCAGTTTGGAGAGATCCTTTTGGAGCTCTTCACAATTCTGTTAAATTGCCAAATGGATGCATGCCAGCAGTTATAACTGGCAGAAAAAAATAGTGTTACCTTCGCAGGAGGCTACCGCCAAGCCTCTCCCTTGATGATGGAGTAACTATGCTTGCAATGTAGGTGATGTAAGTTAAAATAACCACTGGATTCAAATGAGAGGTTTTGACTACAGTCAATGGACTGCTCTCTACTTGCTCCCCGCCATCTTCAAAGTCACAACAGAATATAGAGTTCTGACTATCCTGCAGCCAGTCATGTCCCAACAGCTAGGGTATGTAAGCCTCAGCAAGGAACACACACACACACACACACACACACACACACACACACACATATATATCAAGGTGCACAAAATGAAGCAACATCACTTTGCCCCAGTGTCTGGAGATTTAAGGGCACACAAATAGGGACCTTGATGATAGGGTACTTTACACAATGGACAGACACCTAACAGTGAGGGAGCAGAAAAAGAAGTGGCTGTTAGATGAACAACCCTTGTCATGTCAGAATGCCTAAAGGTACCTTGTCTCAGGACTCCAGGAACCTCAGCACCACTCCTTCACCCAGGGCTGAAGATATTCTACCCAGGTAAGCAAGGGTGGGTGGTCAACTGACAGGGGGGAGACCAACCTCAAAATTGGATAATGACACTTCCTCCCACCAAACAAGAAATAGATGTGCAGAGCACTCAAAAAACAATAGCTAGAGATTGCCTCCTATTCCATGTATTCCACAGTATTGGAAACTGTGTATTACTGGCTTAATATCTCTGTTACTCAATGTGTGGCTGCAATATTGCCTCCTTCCCCAACAAGGGACACAAGGTAAATGTGGAAAGTGGGTCCCTGTTGTCCACACAAACAGTCCAAGCCAAGCCCAGTATGTTTTCATCATGCAATGACAACCTTTTTTGGGGTGAACACCTAGAAGTCCACCCCACTGGTTGTTGACAAGGGATGTGTGTGAGGAACCACTCAGGCTGACTGTGCTTCCTCATCTGAAAAAGCCCTAGGGGTGGAATTACCTCGAGATGTCTTCCCCAGGGCTTTAATCGAAGTGCAGGAAGCCGAGGAGGCTACAGGCTGCCAGAGAGATTATTCTACAATCGGCGACAGGACACTCACACACAGTCTTCACCCACCTCATAAGTCATCATCATCATCATCAGGCGATCACTCGTGACCGAGTAAGATTGTCTTCCAGGATAAAAGGAGGAAATTCTAAAGGAAGATTGTGTAGACTCTAGCGATGGGTCCGTAAGTGACTGTGGAGGCCAATGCTAGATCCACACAGCTTCCCACAGTGAGGACACAGGTTACCAAATGGAAGATGGTCCTGTGAAGGATTCGTTTGACGTGCTTTTCGCTTAGCACGTTTCTCCCTTTCACCTTGCACTCGGGCTTCTTCAAAGTCCATGGAACCTTTGTGAAAGGCCAGCCTCCATTTAGATCGTTCATGAGCCAGAGCTTCCCAGTTTTCGATGCTTATATTGCATTTTTTTAGATTAGCCTTATGAACATCTTTAAACCTCTTATATTGACCACCGATATTCCGCTTTCCATCCTTGAGTTGGGAATAAAATAACTGCTTTGGGAGACGGCAGTCAGACATTCGAACAACATGAGCGGTCCACTGAAGTTGGCGTTGAAGGATCATTTTTTCAACGCTAGTAGTCTTTGCTTCTTCCAGTACACTGACATTTGTTCGCCTATCTTCCCAAGTAATTTGAAGGATTTTCCGGAGGCAACGTTGATTTTTTCTGAAATTTTGCCTCCTTTGAATTCCTGTCGAAAACAATTTCTTTTCTATCAAATTGAATGAGAATGGTTGGAAAATATGTGGGAGAAATTTTTGACAGAACACCAGTTCAAAGTGCTTTGTGCACATTAGCTTGCTAATCCTTAAAACAACCTAGTAAGCTAGGCCAATATGCATTATCCCTACATTTGGGCGGGATCTGCCCTGAGCTTCTATGGCCCGGTGCTCTGAATCTTTTAAGCATCTAGCAATGCCCCTGTGCAGTACCCATCATTCATCTCCATCCCTATGCTGCTTCTCTTGTCTCCCCACAGGCAACCAGGCAGCTATTCAACTCACAGAGAAGGAAAGATGTTTCCCAGCCCATCATCATGAAGGCCACAAGCAAGGCCTGTAGCACCAGCAGAGACTAGTGGGAATTTCACGGTTCCTCTGTGGTGTTTTCATCTTTGTCCTCCAAAGGCTTCTTTGCCTTTCCAAGGTGTTTGACAGGGAATAATTTAACAGATGCAACTCTATCCAGTATGATGATACAGTCATGGGAAAAGCTGTGCTAGTTGATCTGTGCATGTGTACTGGTTCTGGTGAGGTCATGGGTTCCTTCAGCTATTGCCGTGTGTTGCTTGGTGCCATCCATGCTTGCTTAACTTGGGGGCATTGTCAATGTACAATGTTGTGATTAGTATGTGGAAACAGTTTCCAGAAATGCTCTGAACATGTCTGTCAGTGTTGCAATATTAGGTTTTGTTTTCTACAGCCATTGTTGTGCTGTTGATTCTGCTGCTGGCTGAGTAGAGGATTGCAAATACTCCTGGCATACACTATCAGACATATGAAGACTATAGGACGACTGCCCTGTGAAATAAGACAGTTTTTTCTTTATTTTCTTATACTTTTGATTTTCCTTGCAATGAACAGTTCTTGTCTTTCTCATAAAAGAATGATCCAAAGGTAGTGTGGAATAATAAAAATAGCAGGATGTAATAAAATGATATCTGGAGTGAAACAGTTAAAATGTTTTTTCCTGGATAATTCAAAGCAACATATATGTCACCAAAGTATTTTCTTATGATGAGTAAGACGAATAAGACATAAATCTCATATATTAACATCAGCTGCAATTTTTCAAGTTCCTGTCTAATTTATCTTGTACTAATTATACATCCCTCTAGTAGAGTAAATAACAGCCATTAAATTGTTCTAGTTCTACAAGATAGTGACATTGCTCTGTCCTCAGTGCAAATTCGTAATACCTTCAAGCATTTAGATTTGATAGATCTTGCTGAGACATTAATCAAATACCCACACATAACCATGGTAACAATGGGAATGTTTATCACGGAAGCAGGTTCAAAATTAGAATTATCTTCAGGAGACCCAAAATTGTTCACTTAATATTTTTATAGAAATAAGATAATTTGCAGAAGGTTAATATTCAAATCAGAGAATAACTTACATATACACCATAGACCGGCATTTCAGAAGATAATAAGAGGCAATTATCTTCTGTTAAGGCTGTGTAACATACAGTAATATAAAAAGAAGAGTGTTAACTTAGAAAGTTCTTTTTTAACACACAGGATTGAGGGAAGGCAGGAATAGTGTGTGTCACTTCTCATGAACACTTCTATTTCCAATCAGTGCTTGATCATACACTGACATACAATTCTTGCAAACAGCTAGATGGCCCTGTGTTCCAAGTATGCATGCCAAAGGAACACATCCCTCACTTTTAAAAGGCCAACATAAACATGCAACACTGAGGTACAAGGACTGTCCACATGCTAGGATGTATTTTGTAATGTAACAAAAGTAGGCCCTTTTTGGTGGCCACCAAATTGTGGAATGCTGTCCTTAGAGATGTCCACCTGGTGCCTACTTTGCTGACTTTTCACCACCTGGAAAAGTCCTCTTTATTCTCCAAAGCCTTTAAAAGAATTTTTAACAGCTTTTTGCTTTATTTATTTATTTATTATATTTTTACCCCGCCTTTTTTCCTTCCAGGAACCCAAGGCGGCTTACAGAATCCTCCTCCTCTCCATTTTATTTTTAATGATATTCTTAATGCTGTATTTTAAAACGATCTTTTCTCCATGTTTTAGCTGTTCCGTTATTTATCTCTTCTATTTTTTTTTCTGAATTATTGCTGCTTAAAAAAAATTTTTTTTTAATGTGTTTTATCATTAGTTTTATCACTGATTTTATTGTATTTGCTTTTATTATGAATGTCGACCTGAGAGCTTCAGCTATGGGGTGACTCCTAAACTGAATAAATTGAAAAATAAAAGATTATTAGATTATTAGTGTTTTCTCTGGCCTGATTAATATTAATATTTCCTCAAAGAAGGATCTTTAAATGGAGCAGCATGACTGAATGGTTAAAATGGAGGTAGTCGAGTCTACATGTGAAGATCCCATTACTTTTATATTTCTTAATAAGTCTAAAAAGCATAATGGAAGTGTGTAATTTGCAGAACTTGCAAATATTTATTTTTTTTAATTTGGTGCAAGGGGATTAAGGTACCAAGTTGCCAATTTATTCCTCACACCACAGGAGTGGCAACACTGAGGTCATTACCATTTGACTATCTGGGCATGCACTGATCTTTGCATGGATTAGCTATTTGAACTCTCAATTGCAGCAGTAGCTCTTGGGATTGGTGTGTCAACTGAGTGTGCATAGCCAGTCCTGGCTTAGCACAGGGATGCACTTATCAGCAGCAGCTGGGTTTCAACTTTCACATGACCTTTTAAGCCTATGAGAGTAGAGGGAAATGTCAATCCAGGCTGGTCAAAGACTGCAGTTCAAAAGACTAGTCAAGATGGAACAAAAAACAACAAAGGAAAAATAATGTTAAATTTTGTTAAATGTTAAATAAAAACAGCAAAAACATCTAACATCTAGAATGCCTGGAATAAAAGTGTTGATGCCCAGGTGATCCTTCTTGGGGAGGGCATTGCAGAACCAGGGTGCCACAACTGAGAAGGCCCTCTCCAGGGCTGGCGCTACCGCTAGGCAAACTAGGCGGTTGCCTAGGGCGCGTGGCCTGAAGAGGGCGCAGAAACGCTGCGCTCCTCTTCGCCGCTGCCGTGCCTCCCCACCCACCCACCCGCCCCCGCCGCGCCTCCCCCCACCCTCCCTCCCGCCGCCGTGCCTCCCCGCCCGCCCACCCGCCGCCGCGCCTCCCCCCGCCCGCTGCCGCGCCTCCCCCCACCTGCCCCCGCCGCTGCTACCACCCCCCGACTCCCCCGCCACCTACCTTCTCCGCGTTGCATCGCTTCCGGAGCCCCGCCCGCGTTGTTTTGGCGGGAGGAACCAGGGCAACAGGGCTTAAACAGCCCTGTTGCCCTGGTTTCCCCAGCAAAAAACAGAGCGCGGGGGTCCCGTCGTCGCGTCACTTCCTCCTCAGAGGCGGAGGCGGCAGCCAGGGAAGGGGGAAGGTAGGTTGGTGGTGGCGGCATGGGGTTTTTTTTTTTGCAGAGCAGGGCTGCTTTGCTCTGGAGGCCCCCCCCACGGCTCGAGAGGGGGGGGTGCTAAATATCATTTCACTTAGGGCGCCAGACTGCCCTGCACCGGTCCTGGCCCTCTCGGTTGCAGCCACCTGCCTAACTTCCTTCAGTGGGGGCATCTGGTGGAGGGCCTCTGAAAGGTGACCTAAAGGTCCGAGCAGGTAAATACGGGAGTATCCCACCCTTCTGGTCCTTGCACAGCACTCAAGATGACTAACAACAATTAAAATAAAGCACTGGGTATCTGAGCGAAGAATGGGTGTAATTGAGGAAAGAAGGAGCGCCAAAGATCAAGAGAAGGTAGAAAAAAATTGGAGAGCCTAGTAATGTGAAGGGATGTGGTAGTCAGGCCAAAGCAGTTTGGAAGGAAGGGAAATAGGAAGGAGGCACGGAAGCTAAGCAAACATGGGTTGGGGGAGGAAATAACTCTTTCATTTGAATAATCAGTCAACAATTTGGCTTCAGGTTTTAGCCAAAATTGTATTCTTGGTTTTTTAAAAAATGCTGCATGCTCCTGCTCTGGGACAGATTTCCACAACAACCGAAATGCTTTATGTAGCCTTCCACTAAAGACAACAGGGTAGTTTGCTGCTGAATATTCCATGTGTGCTGCTTATTATTGGAAACACCGAGACTGAAGGCAGCACAACAGGACTGATAGAAGATTAAAGTAAGCACAAAGATGTGAAAACAGTTGAATATTCTGTCTGGTTAAACTATGCTTTTGTACAAATCTTGCAGAAGCCTTATAGACATTTGTGTTCTCTTCTCTTTCACCAAATAAATCAAGAAACCAGTCATATACACTTTTATTCATAGTAATCTGTGAATGAAATATAATATAATATAAAGTGCAGCCTTAAGTCTCTCCGCACTTTTGAGTTTGTTATTGAACATTAAGAGGAGGGGGGGGGGGAGAGAAATCTTACATACCTACCACAGTGTGATTAGTTTGTACTTCTCTGACCTTATTGATCATGTGTCAGTAAAAATTTCAGTAACTAAGTATGTTCTGACAACACGTTTTAAATGGAATACTTGTTGGAAAATCTCTTTTAAAACTCAAATGCCAAAATACAATTTAAGAATCCAGAAGACACATTCACTCGGCACTAAAGCAAAAATAGGAAAAGATAAGCATCTAAATAGGAGTGCAAGGCTCAGGCTGCTGGAAACCCAGAGATTTACAGAAGAGGGAGCAAAGTTGTGAAAGGCGAGTTTCACATTTTCAAAGTAAAGTGCTGTTCTTTTCATTCATTTCCTATCCCTGCAACCCCCACCCCACAAAAAAAACCCAACACAAACCACCCATGCACGCACAGAGACGCTACAAACTGGTTCACCTTTCTTGTACTACAAGGTCAGATCTGTTAATTACATTATATGCCTGAGCAGTGTATGAAACTATTGTAAACGGAAGGTGAGCTAAGGAAATAAAAAGGAAAGAGTGCCAAAATGAAATGATAGAGCAGATATCTTAATGTCACATTCAATGGATTAAACTGCTAAGTGTGCTAACTAACAGCAACCTTGACACACCTTTAATATGAACATAAAGGGGGCGGGGTATCTGTGCACAGGTGACAGAAAATGGTTGGGGTAAGATTGGCAGCTGGTGTGGTGCAGTGGTTAGAGGGTCGGACTGGGACTTGGGAGATCCAAGTTCTAGTCCCCACTCAGCCATGAAGCTCTCAGCCTAACCTAGCTCACAGGGTTGTTGTGGGGGGGGGGGGGGAATGGAAAGGAAAACCATGTAAGCCACCTTAGGTTCCTTGCAAGAGGAAAAAAGGTGGGATATAAATGTCATAATGTGGGATGTAATGTAATAATAAATACATAAAATAAAAATAAGTAAGACAAAAAAGTAGCAGTAAAATATGCAAAACCAGATGTATTAGGGCAGTGTTCTCCAACCTTGGGTCCCCAGATGTTTTTGGCCTACAACTCCCAGCATGCCCCAGCCAGCGTAGCTGGCTGGGGCATGCTGGGAGTTGTAGGCCAAAAACGAAGAACACTGTATTAGGGTGTATGCAAACTCTGAGTATGTATTACAGAAAGCCAAGCAAGGCCCTGACGCAGTTCGCACCACATCCTATCCTCTGCCGCCGCTTGAACACCTGCTCTTGGGTCCTTTGCACAAACCACCATGAAGTGCTGGCTCTAAGTTTTGAGGGCCCTTGGGCAAGGAACCCTCAACGGGGGTGTCTTCCTTCAGTGAGTCAACCTTCTCACTGCCATTGTCACCAGCTGCTCTTGCTCCTCATCCTCTTTCTAATCATTGCCACCACCTGCCTGCTTGACAGGCAGAGAGCCAGTGGGCATGTACTGCTCCTCCTTCTCACCACCACTGTGGTCAGAATGAGAGTCAAGTGAACTCTAACAATATGTGTGCATCATGCCAGGTATATACTTTTCATCATGCCTGGTATAGGTCAACACACTATCCCCAAAATAGGTTTGGCACCACGGAGAGCTCCTTAAAAGTTCAGAGTAAAATTTGGAGTGGATACACAACCCTGCTGACAATGGAGCCACCAGTCTCCACCAACACATATCCAGAGGGGACTATCTCTGAACAGGTTGCAATGGTGAATGGTGAAGAGGAGGAGCAAGTCCAGGCACAGAAAGTCCAACCTTTGAACAGGATGCAATGGTGAAAAGGAGCAAGTCCAGGTGACTCTTGTCAGTGGGACCATGCTGGGGTGCCCGACCATGCCTACCCTTGACACCAGTGCTCCCACCATGCATATTAATGCATTTCCAAAGCATGTGTTTCCTACTCATTTCTAGTAATACACTTAAAAATAGCATAGCACTGAAAAGAAGCCTCAGCCAAAGAACACCTTAAGAGGTTGAAGGGAAAGGGGGGAAAGTGTTAACGTTTTGTGATTTTTCCAGCAAATGTAAGTCTTGCTACTTGGCTCCTTCTGAGACATACAGAAATTATTAGGAAATATGTCTTATTTTTGCTAGACAATTGCAAATTGTTTCTCCCACTTCTTCCAACAGCAGTGAAACTGCTTATTAGTTGGCCTGAAGCATGACAACATAGAAGTTCCTTTCATTTGACCATATGGTGTCCAAAGACAAGGGGGGGAGTGGGACACACCAAAGGACCTAGAGCCAGCCTCGCATTGCAGCAACCTCTGGCTATTAACATTTCATAAATCAAAGTGGGGAGCAAAGTAAAGCATCATCTTTTTGGCTTGGATGTCACTTCCCCATCATCTGGTCATGAACCATTCCAGCAATGTGAAAATAAGACTCATATTGGTGAATGGGATGACAACAAGGTTACTTCCTGTGGCGATATTGCTCTTTGCTAGGGGTTCTGCAGTAACCACAGCTTCACATCACCCATTTGGTTCTAATTTACACGCATTAAGTGCACAATCCTATGCATATTTAGATAGAAAAAGGTCTACAACTCCCAGCATTCCCCAGCCAGCACCCTGAGAGAACAGTTTGTGACTGGATGGACCTCTTGGGGAAAAATTCCGTGCTGCAAAGATAGCGTTTGGACCTGCCCTTTATTTTTGCTAATGGAATATGCAGAAGCCTTTGAGCATGATACCTTGAGCATGATAATGGTTGTATTTACCACCATGCCTGGTATCTACCAACAAATATCCAGGGGGGACTATATTTGAACAGGGGTGGACAAATCTGTCTCTTTATTCTTTATATGCCCACTTTCCTGGCAGTAGGCCCCATTGAATTCAATGGGACTTCCTTTTGAGTACATATGTATAGGTTGTACTGTAAGGCTGCGATCCCATGTACTTGCCTGGAAGTAACCCTCTTTGAATTCAGCAGGACTTACATCTGAGTAAACATGGATAGGATTAGGCTGTACTTTTCCCTTGAAAGTACACCTGAAAGAAACTCCTTTTTTTAAAAGCCACAACAAAAAAGGATAATTCAGAGATGTTTCTGTAGCCCTGAGTGCAAATTCTGTTTCTGATGCTTGATTCCTACACTACCTTGGGTTATACTTGTTATTTTATTCAAAATAGCCTGCAGGGAATATGCTTTGAAAATATGTAAATGTAATGCAGAGGCTTTGAAAACACCCAACCAGATATAGGGAGAAAAGGGAATACAATGAAATGTAAATACTCTACACAGCAATCTCTTTCTAAGCAGCTCACCAAGTTTAACATACATACATATCTTAATTTATATTTATTGTTAAGAAAGCATGATAACTTTATTGCATATGTGAACTTTAAAAGTGCAAACCACTACTTTCTATTGATCTAGCAAGGCAAACTTATTAGAAACCATAAGCTCTGAACAAATAGAGAACAATTCATTCTCTCCCCTTTTGTTAACCCATTCTTGATAAAAGAATATAATAGTTCTATTTTCACACAGGGATTTTGAATAGAACAATCCTCTGATAAACAACTTAGCCTCTTCATTTACCAACTCAGACTTCCAATAGATATCTTCCAGGATGGTAACATATTATTCCTTTGAAAACCATTTTCCTCTATGAGGTGAATTAATGGAGATAAAAACTCTGAAATGACTTTTTAAAAAGAGGAAATACTTCAAGAGCTACGGCAAACTGATTATTGTATTCAGAGCATGTAAAATTTAATTCTCACAATTTCCAATTTCTATCTACATATTAATAATCTTTTTCATCTTAATGAAAACAACATAAAAGGGCATGCGGCTCTTCAGGGTAACTATATTAGGGGAAAGTGTCCTTTCACATCACAATGGACATATAAGGAAAATGACTCTCCAGAAACCATTCTATAATTCAGTTTCTTTTTCATCCTTCATTGTCTTCAGCAATAACATTCCCTAAGCTCACCTGACCATCAGGGCCGGTGCTACCATTAGGTCAACTAGGCAGCTGCCTAGGGCGCAAGGCTAAAGGGAGCGCCAGAAACGCCTTGAAAAAAAATACAGCGCTCTCAAGTGGGAAGGGCGTGCGCGCTAAATATCTGATCCTGCCTAGGGCACCAAACTGCCTTGCACCAGTCCTGCTGACCATCACAGGCCAAATCTACACAGCAGAGTGAAATTACTACCCAGATTCCTGGAGTGCAGTGTGCCTGTAGAGTGGAATGGAATGTACCACTGTAGAGTGTAACCTGGGAGATACCATTTTTGAATTCTACTTCATATAAAACCTCCTTGAAACTGGAAAACTAGCACATGACAGAGAGTGGTTCAAGCTCTTTTCCTGCAGTGCCAATTTTCTACATTCAGGGTGTCTTCCACATAGGTTAGGGGGCATTCAAAATGAGCCCCTCCCATGTTAGAACTTGACTACCGTTCTCCAGCCACTGTCATGCACCACCTTTGTTTTCTTGCCTACTTTTCCCCTGCCATAAATCCTTTCCAGACCCATGAACCAGCATACTTGAAGACAAAGCCTTCATTGTGCAATCACCCTGCGGGCTTTAAGTATCATTCATTCCGTTGTCCGCTCATTGAAGGAATCGGACTTTTTAAACCAAAATTTTATTCTACTTCTGCTCATTTGCATTAGCACTAATGTGCACTGGCACACTGGCACTGATACACATCAGCACATACCCCCCTCCCCCCACCCCAACAAGTGAAAAACTGGTCTGCAAGTCTGCGGAATCTGTGTGAGTCAGAAAAAGACAGCCCACCATGGAATCCGCAGGTCAGTTTCATAGAAATCCAAACTCATTTGAATCTGTTGTGGATTTCTCCAACATCCCTAGCTAGGAGCAGACTTCCCGCTTCAGGCCAAGCAAGGCAGTTCTAAAAGGCACCAATTCAAATCTGATCCATCCTGATTCAAAACAGGCCCTCCTGTGCTTACTATTAAATTTGTAAAGCCTCAGATGATACTGCAGGTTCCACATTTAATGTCATATATAACTAGGTCCCAATACAGGGTGGAAAGGAGATAGGCTAGCTTGCAGGTTCACCTCTCCCCTTCTTCCATGCGTCGCTTGAGAGGTCTGCAGCTGGATCTGCCAGCTCAAGCCATAACATAGCAATCACATAAAGTGTAATTGTGCAGCAAAAAAGCTTTCCAGCGTAAATCTGAGTGACCAAAAGGTGTAGGAAGGAAGAACAGAGGGCTTTTGAGTGGCAGGTGGGGAATTGCTATACAGTTTGCATAAGATGCTGTTGTGGCACAAATAGAAGTTAGCGCTGCAGCAGCTCCAGCTGGTATGAGATCAGGCTGTAAGGGAAAGCGGCTAAATAGCTGAACTGACTGATAGGCAGAGTTTTCAGTTAGCTTCTACTCTGCCAGGGAACAAAGAGTAGAGAAATAATGAGACAAAATTAAAACCATGGCATATGGATCGGAAGCTTTATCTTAGTTTAACATTCTACCCTGATCTCTGCTCATCTTGGCTTCACAGTATTATTGTTTGTGGGCAAAACAATACCAACTTGGGGAAGAAGATTATTGCTGTACAACATGGCTTTTAATCATCAGGAATGCAGTGAATTGGAACTAATTTGATTAAAGAGATATATGGCAAGAAAAAGAGAGCAACAGAAGAATAAAAACAGTGTGTGTGTGTGCACATCCCTTCCACCCTCCTGGCCGCAAGTCAATTACAAGGAGTAATGTTTTTTTAATAATAATAATAATAATAATAATAATAATAATAATAATAATAATAATTCATATTACTCCTCTGGCAGGCATTTAGAAAAGTCAAAATACTTTCAAATATCAGAGCTATAAGACATTGTTACAAAAATGAAAAATATAATTTGACATTCAACACTCCCAGGAATATAACCACTCAAAATGATAAGATTCTATAGAACACAATGTGCAGGGAAGTATGAGAAATTTGTTTCAGTTCATTTTTTATTGGGATTTACCCAGTTCCCACTTTCCAAACTGAACATGGACTCGGACACAATCTGCTGTTGAAGTCCATACATGTCATTTCTGAGCTTGCAATGTGATTTGGGGACCCCTCCCCCCCCCAAAAAAAATGCATTCAACAGCATGTGTACATTTGAAAAATGTGCAGGAAAAAATGAGTACTTTTGAAAAATGCTCACAAATATGTTTTAATCAACGAGAGAAGAATGCATACATTTCAAAGATGCACACAATTGCTGTGTACATTTGGAAAAATATGCATGAAAATATGCATGGATTTTCATGAGGAAAAAAGCAACAACAAAGCTCACAATCTGATATGGACTCGAGTCATAACAAGCTTTGAGATGGAATTCGGAGAATTTCAGCAAGCTCAAGGTTTGCTGATTTGCACATCCCTACGTGTGAATATTCTTTGAAGATATCCCTTTGAAGCCTAACATGTCTGAGTAGAATGACACATACACATCTTACTATATAAATGTGAAAGTGTGTCTCCGGCTGGCTGGCTGGGTACGGGCATCGCATAGGCTCCTACACGGTTGGATGGATTTGCCCCAAACTTGGCACGCATACTCTCCATCACCGAAGGACAAAGACTGGCGGGTTCAAATCTCAAAAAAAATGCTCGCTGCGCCTGTACGGCCCAAAATATATGAGAGCCAATGGCATCACTAGGAATGTTCACAGGGTCAATTCAGGAGCGGTTATGCAAATAGCTCCACCGGCATATAGAATGTTCGTATGAACTGCCACCACAGGGGCCCAATCAGGAGTGGATATGCAAATCTCTCCTATGTCCAAACAGAATGTTCATATGAACTGCAGCCAGGGACCTACATGGGGGGGGCAGAGCTGGTATTTCATTGTTGGGTAGTCCCGAGGGGGAGGGGGGCAAGCTGGGATTACATTGTTGGGTAGTCCTGGGGGGGGGGAGAAGGGATTCATTGTGTAGTCCCGGGGTGGAGCAGGGATTTTATTGTGTGGTCCAGGGGGGGCAGGGATTTCATTGTTGAGTAGTCCCTGGGGGGAGCTGGGTGTAGTCCCGGGGGGGAGCAGGGAATTCATTGTTGTGTAGTCCCGGAGGGGAGCAGGGATTTCACTGTGCAGTCCCGGGGGGGCAGGGATTTCATTGTGCAGTCCTGGGGGGGGGGAGCAGGGATTTCATTGTGCAGTCCCGGGAGAGCAAGGATTTCATTGTGTAGTCCCGGGGGGGGGGGGAGCAGGGATTTCATTGTGCAGTCCCGGGGGGGGGGGGAGCAGGGATTTCATTTTGCAGTCCTGGGTGGGGGCAGGGATTTCATTGTGCAGTCCCAGGGGAGCTGGTAGTCCCGGGGGAGCTGGGATTTCATTGTGTAATCCTGGGGGAGCTGGGATTCCATTATGTAGTCCTGGGGGACCTTTCCTATGGAGGGATTCAAAACAGCGGACAGCTACCTTAAAGAATTTCGAACAAATAGTGCCTATAGGAAAATGACGACCCGTGCAACACCGGGTAAAAAAGCTAGTATACTATAAAAAAGGAATTGCATTAAAAGGCATAGGGAGAATAGAAGGTTCCTCAAAGGACTAAGGAAAGGCCTTCCATCTACTGAGGATTGGATGAAGAGGTCACTTTTTGTCCTGAGATGAATCCCTTAAGGGGAGGCAGAGTTTCTTACATTCCTCTAGTGTCCAGTGCTTGGGGTTAAAGAAAAGGGGATCAACAAAAATAAAGTCTTTATTGGCTGGATAAACAATAACTAATGCTCTCAAAAAGAAGGGATGAGGTGCGGAGTATACAGCACTACTTTTATCCAGCAGAAAAAGTCAAAGAAATGGTACTAGCTGGGGAGAATTTAATTTAGGATCATTATCGGAGGCCCTGTTTTATATCCCACCACCTACAGAAGTTAGGTTGATTGGTACCACTAGACAGGGCCCTTTCTGTGGCAGTGTCGTAACTATTAAATTCTCTCCCTAGGGAGACTAGATTAGCCTCTTCTTTACCATGTTTCACATGGGCAGCAGAGGCTGTATTATTCTGTTGAGCTTTTCATGGATTTTCATGTTTACACTCTGTTTTATCCTAAAGAAAATTTCTGCTCTTGTTTTTAGTAGATTGTCTCTTCTCTGGTCTTGCCATCCATCTAAGAATGTTCTGAATGATCACTCTAATGTACACTCTGCTATCTGCCATCACTCCATCTACTGCTAAATTCAGTCCCACTGTGCCAACAGGATTGAAGTCAAAATGGAACCACTAAGAAACAAGTGCGAAGTATTAGCATGCTCAACTGAATCCTGAGGTACACAGAAGTAAAAAACAAAACAAAATCTGCTCCCCCCCCCCCAGTGGCTAATTTCCCCCTATAAGTTTTAGAACACAACTGCTCTGTTACAACCTGTTTGGACCAGGGCTTTCATAGAAGCTTTTCAAAAGCCACTGCACAGGCTCCTGGCTGTGTGTGCTAGGAGGAGGAAGCAGAAGGTGGAGAAGGGATGGAACCAGGAAGAAGGGGAAGGGAAAGAGATGAATGAACAGATGACGGAGGGGGCAAGAGCAGATGCACCTAGGAGAAAATAAGAGGTAGGAAAAAGCGGAGGATGGATTTATTTATTTATTATATTTATACCCCGCCTTTTTTCCTGCAAGGAACCCAAGGTGGCTTACATAATCGTCCTCCTCCTCCTCTCCATTTTATCCTCACAACAACCCTGTGAGGTAGGTTAGGCTGAGAGTCAGTGACTGGCCCAAAGTCACCCAGTGAGTTTCATGGCCGAGCGGGGACTAGAACCCGGATCTCCCGAGTCCCAGTCTAAGTCCAATACTCTCACCACTACGCCGGATTTAAAGCTTGGCAAGGGTGGGAGAAGGTGAACAATAGGCAAAAGATGAAGAAGAGAAGCAGAGGCAGATGAGAAAAGGAAGCAGAGGGTAGGAGAAGACAAAGCAGGGATGACAGAAGCAGGACCAAGAACAAGAAATGGGGGAGGGGAGCAAACGAGAGTGGAGGGGGAATGGCGGGATAAACAACAGAACAGAGAGGAGAAAAAGGAGCCAGAAAAACGGAGTGACAAGTGAGAGAAGGCAAATGAGAGACAGATGGGACCACCAAACTTCTTAATTAATCACCACTTGTTTTTATCTATGATTCCAGCCGAAGCACTAATACCTACTTGTCTGGCTACCAGCAGCATACAGCTACCAGCACAATCACTCTGCCGTCAAATATAGGAGATCCGGAATTAGACAACATCCTGATCAATACACTTCTGATTATCACTAATTATGGCAAAATACACTGTTGAAATTGATGGGATTATGTTTCAGAATTATCTTGCAGACATTAAAAAGGGCAATTCCTAGCTTTTATTCTCCCCCCCCCCACTATGTTTGATGGGGCACAATAAAAACTTGCCTACAAGACTGCAGATAATGCAAATTGTTCCTTTAATTTGATAGCCAAAGAATCTACAATAAATGCACACTAATCAAAATAAAATGGAATGGAAGAAGAAACTACACATGAATGATAAACACAGACATCACAGCATTTGCTTAATTAGTTAATTACTTCTAGGATGGCAGTACCATGGGAAGTTGGGTGATTGCCTTTTATCTACACATCAATACTTTTTAGATCTAAACTTTCTCCTTCTGATGATCTTTAGCTATGCAGTCTAGCAAATCCACCACATCTCATTATACCTTCCATTATCTATGGGCTTCCTAGGTGCATATACACATATGAGGTTGCTTATACCTCTACAGACAGTATCTCTGTCATGCAGATCCTAGTTGAACTACGTAAATCAGGGCCAAAAATACAGTTTAATTACTTAGTGACATTTTACCATTGACGAGCCATATGTGATAAAGATTAGCTAGCGTAATGTTTTGAAAAGTTCCTAAAGAGTCCACTGGAACGTGTAATTCATCTGCTTTAATATGCACATTTTGCTGAACCAGCATAGTTAGTTATCTTCAGAGAAGGATACAATTTAAACAGCAGAATCTACTTTTGATCACCACTTTGAAAGCTTCATTAGCACATTGCTATTCAGCACTACAGCTGCTTCTCTTTAATGGCTGAAAGTAATCAAACTGTAAACCCATCCTTCAGGAGCCCTCAAAGTGGCACAGTATTTATATAGATATATTGGTGTGGCTTTAATGGCATATCAAAATCCAGCATTTCTTTTCCAGCACATATTTTTGTTAAAGACAGAAAAGGGAAGTTAGACCTTCCTAAGGTAAAAAAAAAAAAAAAATCTACCAAAGGCCCACTAGGGGGAAAAAATGAAACAAAAAACACTTGCAATCTGATTTCCCCATGAAATTCTAGCCATCCTAGTAGTACAATGGTGACAAATTAACACAGCCCCCATAATTTAAATATATGCACATTTCAAATAACACAATTTTATAAATATAAAATATAATAATATTGCAAGCCCTGAGAGAGTTTATAATTGCATGTGTTTCAAATTCTAAATCATTGAAATTATGTCAATATTGGCACAGATAGCTATTTAGAAAAGAAAAAAGCTACATGTGTCTAAAGCCCTATTCATTCATTACAGAAGTGCTATGTTAAATGCTGAAAAACCATTTCCTTCTCATCTAAATCCATATTTTCACATTGGAACATCTAATCACACGGGGTAGATCTGACCATGTGGTTACCTTCTATATTACTGACTAGTCATCAGTATGGGATGTTGTAGGGGGAGAAAATCATGTGATTAAGGTCTTACACATCCAGAACTTTTATATGAAGCAATGAGGAGCAGTACAATGTAGGAACATAAGAGCCATGCTGGATCATACCAAGGTACATCTAGTCCAGCATTCTGTTCACACAGTGGCCAACCAGCTGCCTGGCTACCATTGTAGCTACTATCATACCCCTTCAATAACGCAGTGGTTCTACAATGAAATCAATAAAACTAATGTGCTTGGCCCTACTTGCCTCTAAATATACAAGGAACCACATTTGCTACAACTCCTGGCTGGTACAAGATTGTCTTGGTTCTAGAGCTGTATGTCAGTAGGGATGTGCGCAGAATTCGATTGGGGGGGTGGAAGTCCAGTGAACTCACCGGGCTTGACTCCCCGAGCTCTGCTCGCCCTTACTTTTCCCCGGCTTGACTCGTGTTCTCATGAGCCGAACTGGGGAAGCGACTTCCAGGTTCTGGCGCTGCATTGTTTATGTAGAAAATGGCGTACGTTATGTTAAAAACGGCCGTGATTTGCGCAAGTTACGCAAATTGCGGCCGTTTTTAATGTATCTTACGCCATTTTCTGCGTAAACAATGTAGAACCAGAGACCTGGAAGTCCAGCGAGCGCCTCAGCTCACATGCCACGAGTCGAGTGCTGGACGGATCGCCCATCCCTAGCATGGCTGTCCATCAACAACTTACAAAACTCCTTGACGATCATGCTTACCAAATAGAATGCTATTCAGACTGGCCCTGCAACAGCTCCATTGCAGCAGCACTTCAGATGAATCACATCCAAAGTATTCATAAGTGCAATATACTCATACATGTCTTCATTTTTGTCACCTAGGTTGCACTCCCTCTTCTTAAAGATGCAGAAATGTGCAGAATTAGCACAACTCCAACTAAGATCAGTGAATGTGCTAATTTAAATGAACAGCAAGACATACAGCAGACTTTGACCTCTTTACTACTGTTCCTTTGAGTAAATTATAAGTAATGGATGGGGAACTATTTAATTAAAAAAACAACTCTTCGTGGTTATGCATGATTAAATTCACAGGCCAATAAAGATTAACATATAACATTTGCTTGTTTTAACAATGCTCCATGGGCCTATAAGCTGTGCAAGGACAACAGTTATTCCTGTGACTAAGAGTTAATACTGTAACAGTGGTGGATCTCTTTTGAATGTGGCATTTTCTGGCAGATTAATACAACCACAACACAATATCAGTTCAAAAATATATGTCCATAAATACAAGATGTTCTGTATTACACTCACAATATTTTTCAGAAAGTGGTTTGACCTATTTTTAATGTTTCCCTTTGATGAAATGATAAGTAACTAAAACTGTTGAATTTTAAATTTTGCAGTTATTAATAATTCAAACATCAATGTGCACAAACACAGCACTAGATTGAAAGGCATGGAATTGGTCCAAGCCATAGTGGGTCTGATGTGGATTGGTTATCTGAGAGTTTTCCAGTGGAAGCGCATGTCTATCCTGCTCATTAGATGCAACACCTATGGAACTGCCTGCAATTCAGAACAGAGAACATAACTGTTTTCACTACAAAGGTTAAAATATGAGGCTTTTGCTGTTTTATTTACAAATGGTATATCATGCATACTGTGAGCAATGGGAGAGATTGACACTTAATTTTAAAAATGTTTAAAAAGAAAGGTGCTGGGACTCAGGTCTGCTGTCCATTAATAGGCACATATGAGGGTAGGCGGTCATCAATAATGAAGGAAATCCATTCTACATATGTTCAATAGCATATTTTTAATTCATATTTATTTATTTATTTATTTATTATATTTATATCCCACCCTTTTTCCTGCAAGGAGCCCAAGGTGGCTTACATAATCCTACTCCTACTCCCCATTTTATCCTCACAACAACCCTGTGAGGTAGGTTAGGCTGAGAGTCAGTGACTGGCCCAAAGTCACCCAGTGAGTTTCATGGCCGAGCAGGGACTAGAACCCAGATCTCCCGAGTCTCAGTCCTCCACTCTAACCACTATGCCACACTGGCCAGATCTACACTACATATCGTCAAGTTAGCATTACAGTACTGCTATATTCACATTCCACAGTCACTACTCACAGCACACACTTTTGTTAAATGTACCGCAGTCATTCTATTTTGCCACCCCACACCTAAACTCCATAGAGGTTATACTGGGTTCTGCCTTGCACATGCACGGGAAATTGCCCTTTAAGAGAAAGGGGCTTGGGGGTATTTTTTGGTTCATCATCTATGCGCAGGCACCTATGAGCACAGGAGCGAGATTGTTTTTAAAGGGGGGGGAGAGTTCCTCCTGCCCCTCACAAAAAATCATGAAGGAGGAGAAGGGAAGAGACGAGGGGGAAGTTGTGCTGCTGCTGCCACCATCCTCCCATGGGGTGAAGCCAGCAGGATCAGCACACACCCATCCCTCTCCACCCAAAGCAATCTCTCAAAGCAGTCTTCCTCCCATGCTAAGTTTCCCAGCCATAAGCTCCATTGAAATCAATGTGATTTACTTTTGAGTAAGGCCACTGAAGATAATGTGATTTACTTCTGAGCAGACATGCAGAGAGAAGCTGTGGGGAAGGAGGGTGGCGGGAAAGCAATCTCAGGGTTGCTGCTGTTTTGCACAAGCCCGGATAGGTCCTATTTGCTTTCTGATTTACTTCTGAGTAAGGCCACTGAAGATAATGTGATTTACTTCTGAGTAGACATGCATTTTGGCTCATTTGCAGCTACTTGGTCTTTGGGGCAGCGGATTGAATGGGTTCATTCAAAACTTTATTTTTTCAAAAGGGCGGGGGGGGGGGAAGCACTTACTCTCCAGTTCACTTTGCAAGAGAGAGAAGCCATGGGGGGAGAGGGAGAGAGGCGGGAAAGCCACCTCTGCTTTGCTGAAGCCCTGATACAGCTTTGGGAGACAAAAGCCAAATGTTCCCCACCCCTCGAAAACATTTGGCTAACACCACTTAGAAGAATTTCATAGCCACACCGAGACAGGCAAGACAGCACCCGGTGAGAACACACATAGTCTCGTACTGTGATAGCGAATCGCAGCAACAGGAAAAATCGTAATAAAGGTAGTCCAGGAAACTACGGAAGAAAAGAAGGAGGAGAATACAAGACAAACGCAACTGGAACTGAAAAGTGAGTGCGGCATGTGCCCCGCAAGTCACAGAAGCGATCCAGTATTGCAATAACCATTAGGTGTAGATTGCCCTTCTGATTCATATCCTGAATCAAATGAGGGCCCATCTAGTCCAACATTCTCTCTCTAACAGAAACAACCCTGATGTGTTTTGAAAGCTCAAAAGAAGGACATGAAATCAACAGAGCCCCCTGTTGTTTGTCCTCAGCATTAAAAATGGAAGCTTGGAAATATATTCTTCTGAACATGGAGGCCCCCTGTCAGCTTTCACAATTAATAGTATCCAATAGAGCTATCCTCCCTAAGTTTGCATGGATAAGTACTTTGTTTTGTCCATTCTGAAGCTACTGCCCAATCTGTGACAGGAGCAGTCATTGCTCACCACACCACGACAGATGCTACGTGGTGCTATGTAAAATGACTTTGCGCAGCAGCTGTAATACATGGAGTAACCCTACGAGGAGGTATTCTATATAATCTATTATATAGAGATATAAGAGTTTTGAATTAGCAGTTCTAAATTGTTGTAGGCAAAGTTGATAGTTATTTTTATTTCCCCCGAGAGGAGAACGTGGACACAACAGTCAAAACATTTGAGTGTTGTGCATCACTGATAAGCCTGATACCAAAAGAACATAGTTATCATCTTCCTCATAGAAGTAAACCAGGGGGGTCTTATTATTCTAGAATAATTCAGACTTTTAATCAACAGCTAAAAAGGAAATATTTCCCTCAGTCTGATGTGATATGTCAAGAAATGCTAATGCTCATAAGCCATCATGTTACTAGACGGACTCAGAAAGTTCACAAAATAGCAAGTACCCGGTACATTTCGGGGAGGCAGCGGAGGATCAAAGAGACTTCAGTTGTCAGTCAGCAATCAGACAAGAAACCTTTCCAAGGGTACATTTGAAACAGGCACAAAATGTGGTCTCTGTCTGACTATCTTTGCATGATCTTACCCCCTGAGGTGAGCAGGAAATTTAGAGCCTTTTTACAAAGCTTGTGGAACTGCAGACCAAATTCTCATCATGAGACAGCAGGATAAGTGCTTAATACAATTTTTTTGGTACTGAGTTTTGTATATTTTTCTTTCCCTGGGCTTTTAATTCTTCTTTTCTTAGAGATAGTTGACTGATATGTGGAACAGCTCATTTTATCTGTGGGATTGTTTTCAAAATCTCTGCTTAGCCAGCACCATTTTTCTCTTTTTACAGCTGTATACATTCTAGGCATGTGATGTGAGCAGGACAGAGTCATATATGATTAGAAGATGTTTGACTTCGACACCCTGCTCATTCTTCCTGCCATGTGTCAAGAATTATTTCATTATTTCTGATAGGTGATGGCATGGCTTTGCCTTTAGTATTTCGAGTGATACTAATACTACAGATTCAGCTGCCTTCAGTAACTTATTTTTAAACTATTCCCGCTGTCACATCACTTTACTTAATATTTAACTCCAACTCTCACTGCCTTAAATCAATTATTTGGTAGCTTAGTGAATTTACAAAAAAAGAAAAAGAAAAAAAAGGATCCACCCTGTTCTAGTATCAAATGTGCTGGGGTGGGGACTTCTCTCTCTTTCTCTCCCCTCTACATTTTCTCTTCTACAGAAATAACATGTTCAGTTCTTATAACACTACTGTATTTATTTTATTTTGATTTATTTATTTCTATACCACTTTTCTGAAGCCAGCCAATGTGGTTTACAAAACATCCAGAAGATAAAAACAATAATAAAATAAAAACACAGTAAAATGCTAAAAAAAACCACAACCCTTTAATACCATAGGTTTTTAACACCAGGGGGTGGAGAACTTCTTTTAGATGGCTGCCGCCCCCAGCCAGCCCACTGTGGGCCGCATGACATCAAGGGGCTTGGCCACACCCCTGCCAGCTGTGGAAAGCTTACCTACACTGAAGCTATTCCAAACAAGGCAATGGCTGGAGGGGAATTCCAGCCCCCACTTCAGTCAAGGCCGCTTAGCCCTCCTTGCATTCTCCCTATGGGGAAGGGACTTGCCTCTTCCAGCACTCCTCCAGCCACCGCCTTGGCTGGGACCCAACTTCAATGTATGTGGGCCTTCAATCTGCTTCCTGACTCCCTTCTGTTCTATCTTCCTGGTAACCAGCCACACTCACTCATGTTCTGTACTCCCGCCCTCCTTCTGAGAATGTCCAAGGGCAGATAAAGTCCCATATGATGAAATGGGGTGAAAAATACTGCATTTTTAATAAAAACTACATGACAGAGCACATACTACACCCCACCTACCCCCCCCCACCTGACACAGCAAGCAGTTTCCTGAAAGATGCCGTACAAATGGAGAAATCAGCTGATAAAGTTTAACCCCAGCAAGGTTTATGAAAAGAAAGCAGTGTGTGGCTATTGTGTGTGAAATGGTCTGAGGACTTATTCAATAAAAAATTGTTGTTGTTGTTGTTGAAAAGAAAACATACATTACCTGTCAAACTGCTGGAGGTCACTCATCAAACTTTAAACTATAAATAAGCCATTTCCTTCCCATCCTACCTCAAAATCAGCATGGACCATCCTCAAGCTGAATTCTCTTTCACTGCTAGGTTTCATATCAATCCTCTGAGCTGTTTTCTAAGTATAAGCCATAGAAGTTACTGCCGCCTTAATTTCTGGTTATAATGGCAGAATGCAATTCATCTAACTCACCCTTAACTCTCCCTTATTATATGGCTACAACTGTAGCCGCATAATAAAAGTAACAATGGTGTTGGTTTTGCATTAACTAAAGTAATTTTATTTATATGTGGTGATTATGCAATAGGGCAAAATCCTTTTGGAAAATGATTACTGATTACTGAAATGATTAATGTACCTTTTAATCTTAATATAATGTTGTTGAAATATATAAAAACTGGTCTCTACTATACATCTACAAGATCCAATTCTATATGCCCTATAAACCAACTTTAGCAAAACACTAAAGACCAAGTTCTACTCTAGGAAAAACTGAATAGCTACCAATATTATGGAGCCTTTTTGTTTTCAACTTACCAAAGATTACCATTACAATATGAGAATATAAGAAGTTTATAGCGTTCAAATGATCATTACATAGCAGTGGAATTATAAATATTGTTAACACAAAATTTGAACTTGATTTGTTTTTTATGTTATGTTTTTTTATGTAGTACTGATATTTTTGTGTATACTTTCTTAAAATGTTTAATAAACCTCACCCATTGGATCCAACATCCAATGATGTTACTGGCATACTGGTGATACTGGCAGTAAGTTTTGGGCTTCTATATTGCTTCCTCCATCCCTCTTATATTCTTCTTCTTTCTTTCTTTCTTTCTTATTTATTTGTTACATTTATATACCAGCTTTTCCTCCAAGGAGCCCAAGGTGACATACATGAACCTCCCCCTCTCCATTCAGCAAAGGGAACAAATGATTCATGGAGATCTCTTACTGAAGTCAAAACCAAGTTTTGAGCTTTAACTCGTTGCCCTCTACTTGTGATGGAGACACCAGAGGAAGGAGCGTGTGAGCCCGAGGCTTGGTCTCAATTTCATCCTCAGCATGACAACCACAAACAAAAGAGGGAGGTTGTGTGTGTCATATTTTGTCAGTCACAACCTTGGCTATCCTCAGGATATTTCCCAGAAGAGCTTCCCCACTCGGACAAAAGGGCCATTTTACCAAATAGTTTCTAAATATTCACACCAGTTTTGTGGCAGCAGCCATTCCCTGCCCTCAGACAAATAAACACACATAAACACACACACACAGAGAGAACGACAGTACCCTGGGCTGTCAACACAGGAGCTCTGTTCTTTTAAGAAGGTGAGTAAAAGAGAACATTCTCTAAATATATTTACTGACAGAAGGATAAAAAAAGGCTGCCTGAATTATTATTTTTTTAAACAATGTACCGGTAGCTCTATATCACTTGTTCTTGCCATTTGTTTCCCGAGGGCCTCAGACTGCTCTTATCTGAGACACTGAAATATGGAGTATTTGAATGTGGCCAAAGATTCACAAATGGCATTTAATAATCCTGCATGCTTTTGTTGTACTTCAGGGAATGTATAAGCCATTCCTTCTCACAGCATTTATTTGGGGTGGAATTTGATAGGAGAATGTTTAAAGGGGCACTCAATTATTCTCACAGAAAAAAAAAGTGTACTATTGAAATGTTCTGTTATTAAGGCAGAGCAACTGTTACATATTCTTATAAAAAATAAACAATTTTTTGAAGTGTTAACTCCTTCCAGAAATTCACTCATTGCTTTTAAGTCTGATATCCTAAGCACACTGCTACTTAGAATCTAGTTAGGAACACTTAGGGCACAATCCTATGACCCTCTGACCTTGTATACAGGGACATAGGAAGAGGCATAGAATGAGCTGCGACCTCGGAAATCCTTTCTGAGGTTACAGCGCCTCGAAGCACCTGCCCCCCTACCTTGGTCCGGGTGCAGTTCTTTCCGTGCCGGAGGGTAACTGAGCATGGAAGACCGTGCTTGGTTCCCCCTTGGAGGGGCGTTCCCAGGGGCAAGGAGGGGCAAGGCACCACCATCTTATGAAGAATCCAGGGTGCGTCTCAGCCTCTCCTCCTCGGGAGGAGGGGAGAAACTTTTACATTTTTGAAGTGTTAACTCCTACCAGAAATTTACTCATTGCTTTTAAGTCTGATGTCCTAAGCACACTGCTACATAGAAGCTAGTTACGAACACTCAGGGCACAATCCTATGCCCCTCCGACCTTGTCTGGAGGGGCATAGGAAGAGGCATACAAGGCGCTGTGAGCTCGGAAATCCTCGGAGCGCCCCCACCACCTCAGTGCCAGAGTGGATCTTTCAGAGGGAAACCGAGCATGGCAAATCCTCCAACATTTCACAGATGAAAATAGGGACACACATGTGCATTTGTAAGAGGTATGGTTAAGCAACATGAAGGTGTGATCCAGAGGGTGTGGCCAAGGGTATGGCCAGGCAACCAAAGGGCATGGTCAAGTACAAAAGTTATTAGAGGAAACTCACAAAACTGCAGTATTTTAAGCACAGAAATCTTTGAATTTATAATAATATTTAACATTTAGATATCTCTGAGTGTGCAAAGTGGTTCACAGGCCCACCCTGCAAGCTCCTATTTTCTCCGCTCAGAAAAAAACATGTGGGCTTTATTGTACTTTATTAAAAAAAAAAAAAAGAAGAAAAAAAGAACAACACTGTGATTGAATAATAATACCAAAATAGAATGATGATGTTTGTTGCTGCTATTTGAGGTAGTTGGGATGTTTTCTTTCTTTCTCTTGAGGAGGGTGTGTTTTCTGCTAACTCCCTTCTAATGCATTAAAAAAAAATCCAAAATCCCTGCAGAATAATCCTAATCATTACTGTAGAGAGCTTTCTCCATTGCACTTTAACATGTGAAAAAGACTTTCAGATGGGGTACACACACAGATAGAGCCAAGTAAAACCAAGAGCTGCTCTGAATGCATATAACTGTGAATGTATACAGAAGATAGGCATAGAGACTTCAGCAACTTATCTAGTGAGAAGTATATAGTTGGATAGGTGTAAGTGTGAGCAAAGATCAGCTGGAATGGCTAAACTATTTCCCCTGTACCCAATTCCATCTGTAGATTGCATGAAATGTCAAAAATTGGTAGCTTTGATTGATCTGCTACAGCAAAATATATCAGGGTTCTTGTTCCATTGTGTTTATGTTTAATGGGCCTTCCAGGTGCTAAGTTGAACAATAAGCTATACAGTACTTTAATGCCACATGCCTATGATTTAAGAAACAAGGAAAACAATTTATCAATAATCTACAAAAACATATAGAACACACAAAGTCATTTTCTTTCATGACCCTGTGACCCAATGTGCTGGTGAAGAGAAAATAATTATTATGCCCACAAGTAGTCATTTACTCACATGAACGAGACCCTGAAACAGTTTTGAATTTAGTACTGGAGAGCTGAACATTATTTGTATTTCAAGTTCTAACTGGAGGGAAAGTACCTGAGAACAAAGATGCATCATCTAGTAACTTAACCAGGCACTTAGAACACTGGAATTGTAAGTCCTAGTTTTCACAAGCAGCAGCTGAGTTAGTATTCATGTGCCTGGACTGTACCAGTTTGAACTATCAGTGAAGGGTTACATGATGGAGTCCACCACCCCAATGGCAGGATGTAACATTCTTATACATAGAAAATGAGTATGTCTAGGCGAAGGTAAGATGCTTCCAAACATTTTGTTTTCTATATGATTTTGTTTTCGTTTTGTTTTTTTGGTATGGAGCAGCTTTGAGCCTCCGCCTGGCGCCTGAAGTGGTACAGTTCTTAGAGATGGGCGAGCTCTCTGCCACTGGCCTTGGATTAACTTGGAAACAATCTGAGTTCTTTTCCTCCAAATCAGGAAGGACATGGATCATTTTCTGAGCCAATCAGAGGCTTCAAGAATGTCCTCTGTCAGAAATAGCCCCTTCTGCTTAGGCAAGTCCAAGGAGCCCCTGAAGGCAGATAGGGTTTTGCCCAATTTTACCCAGGGGCAGCTCTTCAAAACAGACCTCAACGCAAAGCAACAGAGACCTTTCCCCCATTGCTTTGCATGGGACTATTTTGAAAGGCTGCCCCCAGAGAAAACTGGGGATGCAGGCAGTGGTGCAGCTAGGTAATTTTAGACCTAATCGTCTTTTTGAGGCTCCCTCTTTAGATGGTAATGTGGCCCATAGAGTCCACTGAGAGCTACTTCAGTGTAAGTGTGCAGAGGATCACAGCCTTTGTTGTGGACAGAAACAATATCTTATAATACACACCCACACCTTGTAGAGAAGAGGAATAAACATATCTTTCAAAGGGCCCATTGAAACCAAGTTGTTTCAAGAAATCTTCAGAATTTAACATTAAGGCTGCAATCAACTGCACACTGACCTGGGAATAAGCTTCACTGAACATAATAGGATTTACTTCTAATTAAGCATGCATAAGATTATGCTGTAAAGCTAGTGCAGCAAAGTGGCTAAGGGAGAAACCCTATGCATAATTAGACAGAAGAAAATCCTGGCTGGGGGATGCTGGGCGTTGTAGGAAACTTTTCTCGCTAAACATGCATAGGATTGCAGTGCACCGCAAGAGACTGAGCTAAAAATCAGGAAGCCTCCCATCTGAATGTTAGCTCTGACACGAACTCACTAGGTGGCCTTAGGCAAACCAATCTCTCTTAACCTCAGTCTACCCCATCTGCAATATGGGGGATATCCAGGCCAAATCCAGCTCACCTGGGGTCCAAATTCATCCCTCTGGGATTCCCCAGAAGGCCTGCCTTCCCCTGGCTCCACTACTTTCTTCTGACTGTCAATGGCTTGGTGGTTTCTCAGGTTTTGCACAGGTTTTTCCTCAATCTAAGTGTTTTAAATGCCTCTCCTAAGGCTTAGTGATTGGCAAGAAGAGCTTGAAGTTAAAATATGCTGGTACTGTGGCCCTGCCCCCTTTGAATGCTGCCCCTGAGAGTTTCCCAGAAACTGAATTCAGACCTCGAGCTGAAAGAGGTTTAATAGCTCTGCCTAGTGTATTTATTATTATTATTATTATTATTATTATTATTATTATTATTATTATTTGTGGAGAGAAAGCCTGATCACCCATCACTCCCTGAATGCTGACATACCTTTGTTCCTTCCATTATTATTATTATTATTATTAGTAGTAGTAGTAGTAGTAGTAGACATAATGGAAGCTCAACTGTTCCCACCCACCTTGGGTTCAATTTCAGACAGGGCTCATCCATACAACTCATTTTTAATTCCAGAGAGGGGACTTGGATTCTGTAAGGTTGTAAGCACCTGCAGAGCACCTTTCCAATATTTAAGCACCTGCAGAGCACCTTTCCAATATTTAAGCACCTGCAGAGCACCTTTCCAATATTTAAGCACCTGCAGAGCACCTTTCCATGAAGCACAACTGCTCTGCTCCTTAGACAGCAATCAAGATCTCCACTGATTAACTCAAAGGACAAAGGCACAGGATCAGGCGCTCACTCTCTCTTTTGCAGCACCAATCCAGAGAAGGAAAAATAATTTAAAAAATTATTGACAATTATTGACAATTATTGACGGCAATTTCTTGCCTTTGGCTGCACACATGTCCTCTCTTTCTCCCAAAGACACACACACACACACACACACACACACACACACAGCAATTCCACACCTTCCTGCACACCATGAACTTTCCCATCCTTCTTTGAGCTTGATGCATATGCAGCCATGCTGGGCTACTCTACTCACCCTTCCCCAGAGAGGGTGGGAAAGGTGTAATCCCTTGCATGCCAATGTCATTCCTGTTTTCTTAATCCTAGCTTGAAGGCTTTGTTTATAGTAAACTGCCTTTCTGAGGGTGGAAGGAGGATGGTTTTCTCTTTTGCAGAAAGCATCATCACCACCAGTGACTTGCTGCTACTGCCTAGAAAAATCCAATGGAAAGAAAGAAGAGATGGCTTTTTTTCATTCCCCTCTCCCTTCTCATTGAAAGCAGCAGCAGCAGCAGCAGCAGCTTGACTGGCACTTTCTGCAACAAGTCCATCTGGTGAGAGCAAACAATCACTGTTCCTCCACACCCTGAAGGCAGCCCAGTGGCAGTAACAGGGAGGAGGCTGCCAGAGTTAAAACAAGCCAAATTAAAGCAATCCAAAACTGCATTGAGAGATTAGTAACTGCAGCCCTCGGCAAGCAGTCACCTACCCGATTAGAAAAGGGGGTTTAGAGGAAGTAGGAAGGAACTATGTTGTGTAATCACATCCTTTCAGCTCCATTTTTAAAATGGTAGCCACCCTGCCAGGGGCAGGGCTGCTGCTGGCTGATCCAGCCTCTCACTAAAACTTCTGCTTGGAGCTGCTTTGGATTTTAAAGTGCTCTCTCCCCCTTTCCTTGCACTTTAAAATCCAAACTACAGCTCAAGGCGGTAGTTTTAGTGAGAGACTGGCTCTACCAGATAGAGTGGGTGGGAAATAGAGCAAGGACTAAGCCAGGGCATTTGGGGGCCCTCCTGCTCAATGGGGCCTATGAGGCCTCAGACCACTGCTGAGAGGTCTGGCAATAATGGCACCACTGGAGGCAGGACCCCCCCCCCCCGTGAAGTACCTCTTGTTCTTAAAGGTCCCTTGTGACGTGGGCCATTTTCCTGGGGCCCTTCAAAACAGCTGTAAGCAAAGTCACAGAGACAGTTCTCTACTGCCTTAGCTATGGGGCTGCTTTGAAGAGCTGTCCCTTAAGGCAAGAAGGCTTCCTATGGTGGTGGGGTTTTGGCCTTAGCAGCAGTATGTACAGAAGCAGTAATTTCTGTTCATAAAAAGAAAAGTGCATACTATTTTACATGCACAGGCTATGAACAATGGACCACATAACTAAGAACATAAGAAGAGCCATGGGTCCACCTAGTCCAGCATTCTGTTCACACAGTGGTCAACCAGCTGCCCACAGGATCCCACAAGCAGGACATGAGTACAACAGCACCCTAACTAGCTTTCTGCATTGAACAGTTTTCTGAACATTTAGTTTTCAAACCCTCAGGGACCTATGTCCAGAAATGTGGCTCTCAGAGGGACCTAATAGTCGCCATCAACATGGTGTTTTGAACATTATTAATACCTATCATTAATCCACATCATCATAGGACTTCGGTGTACAAAATGATTTGGCACATTTACCTTCACAACAGCTCCAAGAAGAAAATTAGTCAGAAAATTGTGCCAGACTCATGGTATCCTAGTGATCTTCAAGGCTGAACTGGGCTTTAAAAATTGGCATCTTTCTCTCATCTAAAGCCTACACTTCATTCACTGTCCCTCATAGTTTACGTTCAATTTGACTTGTTTCAGAAGTGAGAAATCCTTACCAGCAAAAACAAAAATCGAGGTTGTTATGCCACAGTTGTCTGCTAAACAATAAAGGTAGAACTGAAGTAATTCACATGTACATCTTCACAACATCTTTCAATTTCTGTATGGTAAAATAAACATTTTTGTAGAATCATTTGAAGTTCTGAAGGAAAGGTTATAACAGCAATTCAAGGATTTAGTGTAAAAGAAGCTGGAAGGAAAAACCAACCAGGAAACTAGTGTGCATGTTATTGCCATCACAGCACAGCAGCACGGGCTCATACTAGAACATGTTGCTTCCCCTTCATGTGTAGCCCAATCCTATACATGTTTACAAAGAAGCAAGGCCCCTTTTATTCAATAGGACTTACAAGTAAGAGTGCAAAGGATTGAGCCTTAAAGTTCTAAAATTAAAAGCAGCATACTCACATAACTGGAAACAATCCAGCCAAAGTTAAGTACTGTTAAGTCTCACTGATTTAACGGCACCATCCTAATCATATCTATCTAGAAGTAACTTCTACAGATTTCAACAGGAGGTACTATTGTTGACTAGTAATGTTCCTTAGCATTAATCTCTCCCTAGCAATGTTGAGTATTGCTTTCAAAAGTGCTTATCCTTCACTCTTCCTGAATACCAGATCCTGGGCACAATCAACAGGAGAATTCCGTTGCTCTCATTCCCTGCTTGTTAGTTTCCCAGAAGCCTTTGGCTGACCACTGTTGCAAACAGAGTTCTGAACTAGATGGAGACAAGTGACTTGCCCAAAGTGACAAACTGAATGCAAGGCAGAGGTGGGTTGGAACCGCCAAGCACCAAACTACTTTTTTGACCCCTCACATTTTCTGTTTCAATGCAACAACCATTTCACAGAAAGCAAATCAGTGAGGCTGAGGGACATGTAACCTGCACAAGAAATTGAATACAAAGCAGAGAGCGCGGCTGAGTCACACAACACTAAACTATTCTTCCAACCCACATTTCCTGCTGTAACACAACAGACATTTCACAGAAGGTGAATCAGTTATTTTCCTACACAGATTCAATACCAACACCTCATAGCTTTTGGTTGCAGCCACCATGTTGAGAGGAAAATAATACAGTAAAAATCAATCCATGATTTTTTTTTACTGCAGGTGTGTTTTGTGGTGTGTGCTTTTACCCTCAAGATGATGGTGCATTATGTGAACTGAAGGAGTGGAAGCCATTGCTCCACAGAAAATATGCCTAGGACTGCAGTGTAAATGGCTAAAGATAAGACCATGCTTACTCTTTCCTACAGAAATCAATGGAAAGTAAAAGTAGGGATGCATGAAAATTCCATTTGGGGGGTGAAAACCCAATGGATTTCAGGGCTGCATACGTCCCTGTAAAACAACAACAACCTGTTTAGCCCTCTCAAAAACCCCATTTTAAATGGAAGCCTTTGTTTTGACAGCTGTCACATAAATGTGGCGGCTCACACTTTCCCACTTTCTCCGAGCACCTAGAGTCTCGGGAAAGGGTGGAAATGGTGCAGGACACTGAGAACTGTGAGGTCCAAACAAAAAACTAGATCTCACCATGAAGGGGATGATATACATGCCACCCCCTTTCACAAGCAAACATCTTCTTGCGGCTTTGCTTTCACTTGACAGCTCGCCATTTGACAGCTGTCAAGTGAGCACAAAGTAACAAATTAACCCATTTGCAATCTTTTTGGTCAATGTCCATGGTTGGTACCTACCACACTTTGACATGCGACACTTCCCAGGACATTGACCAGCCAAGGCTTTTCATTTTGGACCCCCCTAAATGTGTAGGTGTGCACTTGCAAAAGACCTATTTTAAAAAAAATACAATTTTGCAGATTACAAATGGTGGAACCTGGGGAAAGAAATGCGCAAAATGCTCCAAGAATCCAGGAAAAAAAAAATCTGGTGCAGTCCACCAGCTCTTGCCGGAACGGAAATGCTGTGGAATTTCATTGGGCTTAAACGAAACAGAATTCACAGTGTTGCACACCCCTACTTAACAGTGCTATCTTTGGTTGGCTTGCATCTATTGTTTGAGTATGCAGATAAGGGGCAACTTTTTCTTGTCATTCAGAGAGTTTACCTATAAACATAAATCAGCCAGGGTACTTAGTCCATTTCTGATTTTTTTTAATATCAAATTGCTCAGCTTTCTATTTTCAAGTTGCATTTTCATGGGCCATTCAAGGCTGCAAACCTGTGCTCACTTTTCTGGGAGTAAGCCCAATTGAACTCAGTATGACTTATGGTACTTCTGAATAGACATGCATAGAATTGTGCTATAAATCATACAAACAAGGGGCAATCTACAGAATGCCAATTAAGGGCATTTTATCTGAAACTATAGATCTGTATTTTTAAGGCATGCTATTAATGCTAATTTTTTATTACCATTTAAATCACAGATCTTATCAATAAACAATTAAATGTACTTGTCTGTGAATTATAGAATTATTCACCTTTGACAGTACTGTATAGGACGTTACCTCATAGCATGTCCAATTAATGAAATCCTATGCATGTTTCAGAAGTACAGAAGTAAGTACAGAAGTACAGAAGTAAGCCCAATTGAGTTCAGTTCAGCTTACTCAGAGAAAAATGTATATAGGATTGCAGTGAAGATGGCCCAAAGAGAATTAGAATTATTTAGGAAATACTTTCTGTGGTGTTCAAGTATTAAGTATATTGCTGTTATTTAAAAGAGGCTAATAAAACACATGGGCCTCTGTGTATTTTCCAAGCACAAGGCTCAAAATTCTCTGCAAACACTGCTGGAGAACATTAATAGTTTATTCATTTGAGATGCCATTAATTCCCATAATAGGGTTCAATAAACTAAATATTAGCCTGTCCAGTGTACAAGGTCTATTAATGTAAACCGGCAGGACTAACATTCAAGTTGGATGTTGGCACAATGCAATTATCATCAGTAATCAATTTCCATTTTCACTTGTTTTGAGATAAGCAATGGAATTGCTAATGATACCACAGGCAGAATGGATTTTACAGCAGAAAAAAAAAAAGCACAGGTCATATCCATCGCAGAGCATTGTAGGGGGAAAAATAGGACAGTATTAATGAATTCTCTGTTCATCATTTATTTAGTTTCTTTTTTGCTTATTTGGGCATCTGATCCATCCAAGGTCAAATGTTTTTAAACCCTTTTATTCTATTGGTAAAATTATGCAGAAGCTTAGGGCTGCCATCGTGAACATTTACTAGGGAATAAGTGACTGCAGTGGCAGGTGTGGGGGGAACCGAGGCATGCTCTGCTCAGCCTCTTCTACAGGATACTACTGATCTCAGCAGAGAGGGGTTGGTTGTAGATTTCATAGATCATAGAGTTGGAAGGAGCCTACAAGGCTATCGAGTCCAACCCCCTGCTCAATGCAGGAAACTAGAGGAGGGGTCTCCCATCCAAGTAATAGCCAGGCCTGACCCTGCTTAGCTTTCCACGCTCAGACAAGCTGAGCCAGCGTAAGCCACAGGCCTGTTGTGAGCAACCTCTCTCTGCCAGGATCTGAGGAGGCCAAGCAGAGCATGTCCCATGCTGCCACGCCCACCAGCCCGTTTGGCTGGCGGCACAGCAGCGCGGGAAACCTTTGACAACCATTGGCAAGTGCCGCTTGGGCACTTTGGCATGGCTGTCAGAGGTGCTTGCCCAGAACCCCTTGGCCAGAGCAGCAAGCCCTTCTGCCACTCTTGCCAAGCGGCTCTCTAGCCTTTCAGGCTACCACTGGGCTTGTTGTGTCATCTGGGTTCGGACAACACTGCAAGCCCAGCACTAGCTACAAAACTGTAAGCATGCCATGGCTTTTTGGGGTGGCTTATAAGCCCACCCAGGTGTGCTCATATAAACCACCCCGCAGGAAGTGCACTGGGTTCACACAGCACGCTAAGCCAAGGTGGCTTTGAAGCCATTGTGGTGTAGCATGTTGTGTCGTGTGAACCCAGTTGATGTCTGAACCCATGGCTTATCCCTGAAACAGAGGTACCTAGCAAGAGAAGCCTGAAATTAAAAGACTGGCAAAATGGGTTGGAGGGAAACAAACCAGAAATAGGGAAAATAAGCCATGGTTTGTTTGCTGTTGGTAAGACAATTCATGTTTAAAGCAACAAATCAAGGTTAATATAAACCATGGCTTAGCATTATGTGCAAATTCAGCCAAGACATGTTGCTGTTGCACTCATGTCCTGCTTGTGGATTTCCCACGAGCAGCTGGTTGGCCATTGTGTGAACAGAATACTGAACTAGATGGACCTTTGGTCTGATCCAGCATGGCTCTTATTATGTTCTTATGTGTAGTACCTGAAGTAATTTCCAGTTATAGAAGTCAACCAGGGCGTTGAGAAAACCATCAAACATGGCAACTGGAACTCATGAAGAGCTGTGTGGAATTTATTCAGATTCATCAGTACACAGGATGGACTATGCTAATAGCCCTTCAATCCCTCCAGAAGTTAGAGATACTCACAAGCCTAAACCTTACCAAATGTTCTGTCTGTGACAAAAGGACCACAACAAACTCACCAATGCATAGGTAGGTCAGCTTCATCCCTTCTAGTACAAAACAGGAAATAGGGATTATGACTGGCTACACCTACAGATGTATAGCTAGGTATCTCTTGAAACAGACCCATGGTTCTCATGGTAGCCACAAAATCCTAAGGGCCACACAAAAGGATCTCTGCAACAATATCAAAATCCCCCAGAACAAACCAGTCTTAGAGCTTCCAACACCATCACCAAAACCACTTCTGTCATCTGAGGCAGACAGACAGGCAGTAGGGTGGGCAGTGTGCCAGAACAATTCTTAATCTGGCTAAAGAGCCCAATACCAAGTCCATCTAGTCAAAATTATCAGATTACTAAGTAAGATACCTGGAGAAAGAGGTAGAATCCTTCCAGACAACCACAACTGGTCTTGAATTACAAAACAAAACAAAAATTAACAGGAAAGGTATACTTCTAAAACAAATGAGATGACTACATTATATGAACTATTCTAGTACTTTGTGATTAATGTAACAGGTCATATACCAATATTTATCTCTGTAGTTAAAACTCCAGAAATATCTAGCTTTTGTTAAAGGAAAAAGGAATTACAGTATGCATTAATCATTTTATGTGAGGAATAATAAACCTTCTTCAAATAGTACAAAATGTTGTAAAAAAAAAAAGCTGTTGAAAACAATTTTCTCTAAAATATTTATAATTAGCAGCTGTAAAAATGGCAGCTGGATATTTGCTGTAGTTCTGAAAAACCATATGGATACGTCAGCTCTCCAGATGTGAAGAAAAAAATATGATGCTAAAACATAATTTGCAAACACGAAATTAATTGCAATGAGCATGACTGAACCAAAGTTAAGCACTTTTAATTTCTATTAATTTGAACTGGTGGAGTGGCTAAGTCCAAGTATAAATCTTTTCTGTTGGAATCAATGAGGCTTAAAACCCTAAAAGTCCATCATGATAGAAATACATTTGTTTATATTAATCCCCTCTTATCCTCCTCTCTCCTCACTGTCATAGATGAAGTACCTATCTTTTTAGCTAATGCAATAAAGTACACTGCTGTGTATGTTAAACAATAATAATAAAAACAATCCATGGACTTCATACTCAATTTCATTGATGATGAGTTTGTTTTACTTATTGATTACTGGCTATTTTATTAATGCAATGTCTAGTAACTACAAGCTTTAAAGTACATCAGACCAGAAAGCAATTCCATATGAAAAGCTCAGGGTGGAAAAAGCTATAGACCTATTTTTCCTTACATCTTTTCACCAATCCATCTAAATCTTTGAATTCAGTCCAACAGAAGCTGTATATTTTGGAAGTGATCGTGTGTTATTTTTTCCTTTGCATTTAGAAGCCATAGCGTAGTAGCAAAGTGCATGCTTTGGATACAGATGTGGCCTGGTTCAATGCCTAGCATCTCCAAGGTGGGCTAAGAAAGGCTCCTGTCTAAACCCTAGAGAGCTACTGCCAGCCAGTATAGACAACACTGACCTAGCTTTTTTCAGCATTTTTGTGGGGAGGCGGGGTGAAAGCGGCAGGGATGTTGAAGAGTCCTTGGTCTCGAGTCACGAGTCGAGTCACAAGTCTTTGGACCCAAGTCTCGAGTCCGAGTCCAAGTCCTTGGTCCAAAATGGTGACTCACAAGTCACGAGTCACAAGTCACTCCCAAAGCTGACTCCACGAGTCCCTATTATGGGTTTCCCCCCCAACAAAATAAGGCTACTTCAGATGTGTGGCTTAAATAAATTCTAGGCACAAGTGTGCCTTTTTATCACAAAACTCTGCCACTGATTTTGACAAGAACAAACCAGGCAGACAAACCCAAAATAACCAGGCAGGCAGAGGAGGCAGGGAACCCCAAACAGGCAGGCAGAGGCAGCCAAACCCAAAATGTCTGAAAGGTTGCATTAGGAAAATGATTTTAAAAAATAAACTTCGATTGTTACTGCAACTAGGTCCAGATAGCACCTGCAGGTGGCATCAAGCAGGGATGTTGATGAGTCCTTGGTCTCGAGTCGAGTCTCGAGTCCCATTAAAAATATTGGGACTCGAGTCCGACTCGAGTCAGTGGGGGGACTCAGTCCAACTCACGAGTCGAGTCCTGGAGTCCGAGTCCCCATCCCTGGAAAGTGGCAGCAGTGACACTAGATGGCTATGCAGACAGTGTCATTCGGAAAACAGGGTTTTCGGACCATGGTCTACTCTTCCAAAATGAAGGACTTCCGACAGGAACTGGAGTGCATGATGACTGGGAAGAACATGTTTGGCAGGAGCCTCACAAGCCTGATCAAGAGGATGTTAAACTAAATCCTGCAGGGGAGTAAGGGAAAAGCTCAATGCAAAGTACTGAGCTAAGTATTAGAGACAAGAATATGTGTGACAAAGAAGGAAGCAAGGTAGTGGAGATGGTGCCTGGCAATTTGCAGATAAATACTAGAGTTGAAATTTGTCATAACACATTTTCCTGTGAAAATTTCTGAGATATTTTTCTCACCCCAGTAGAAAAAGAAGGTTGTTCTGCAGAATTCTCTCAGAATATTTTCCACCATATTTTTGTGATGGCCACCATTCACCACCCACCCCTCCAATGATGCTTGTTCCAGGGCATTGTGGAGGATGGCAAACTGGTGGCCAGGCGTCAAACACAATCACTGATATTTCTCCTTTTCATCTTCAGCAGGTGAGGCTGTGGATGTGCTGAACCGGTGCCTGGCTGCGACAATGGACTGGATGAGGGCTAACAAACTGAAGCTCAATCCAGACAAGACTGAGATGCTGTTAGTGGGTGGTTCCTTTGACCGGATGGAGGGTGTTCAACCTGTTCTGGATGGGGTTGCACTCCCCTTGAAGGAGAAGGTTCGTAGCTTGGGGGTGCTCCTGGAGCCATCTTTGTCACTTGAGGCTCAAGTGGCCTCAGTGGCAAGGAGTGCCTTTTACCAGCTTCGGCTGGTGGCCCAGCTACGCCCCTATCTGGACAGGGATAGCCTGGTCTCAGTAATCTACGCTCTGGTGATCTCTAAACTAGACTACTGCAATGCACTCTACGTGGGGCTGCCTTTGAAGACTGTTCGGAAGCTGCAGCTAGTGCAAAATGCGGCAGCCAGGGCTTATTGCAGGGACCGGAAGGTCCGAGCATATTACACCAGTTCTGGCCCGCTTGCACTGGCTGCCAATATGCTTCCGAGCCGAATTCAAGGTGCTGGTTTTAACCTATAAAGCCCTACACGGCTTAGGACCACAATACCTGACGGAACGTCTCTCCCAACCGTTATCTACCCGGACACTATGCTCAACATCTGGGGCCCTCCTCCGATTGCCACCTCCAAGAGAGGCTCGGTTGGTGGCAACGAGGAGGAGGGCCTTCTCGGTGGTAGCCCCCCAGTTATGGAATCAGCTCCCCACTGAGACCCGCCTGGCGCCAACCTTACTATCTTTTCGGCGCCAGGTTAAGACTTCCCTCTATGCCAAGGCATTTAGTTAGGAGCTTGGAATAGCACGGAGGGGATTGTCACCTGTAGGCTCAGTTTTATTGGCTTTTTGTATTGTTATTTTAAACTGTGTTTTTAAATTTGGTTTTTAATTTTTTAAACTGTTTTGTATGTTTTAATGTTGTTTTTATGTATAGAGGGTTGTGAACCGCCCAGAGAGCTTCGGCTATGGGGCGGTATATAAATGAAATAAATGAAATGAAATAAAATGATATTTCTACGAGCAGTGGCAGCAAAACAAAAACAAAAACCCATATGAAAAAAGAAAGAAGCTATGCTACTGCCATTGCCTGGAGAAATCAGTTTGTCTGCCAACAAATAAGGTGGATAATTTTGAGAGGCCATTGTCACACAACTCTGGTGAATACAGCAGGAAAATGTAGCCACCATGACCTCTGACAACTATATACACTGAGTTTTGGTAAAAAAAACAGGATCAACTTGATATCCCAACACAGAAATGCAAGTATTATCCAATTGGTATTACTGAGAATCCATTAATCTGTTGAAAGCATCTGGGTAAAGATAAAATGAGAGTGAACAAAAATGATACTACTGCAGCAGTATACTACAGACTGCCAGCCAGAAGACATGGATGATGCTTTCCTGAAACCGATAACAAAACTTTCACAAATGCAAGCCATAGTAGCAATGGGGGATTTCAACTATCCTGACATCTGCTTGAAGTCTCTCTTTCCAAAGAATGGAATGTCCAATAAATTCATGACTTGCTTTGCTGAGAATTTCATCTCGCAGAAGGTGGAAGAAGAAACAAGGAGACTGCTAACCTGGACTTAATCCTGACCTGGCAGAAACCTTGGGGGGAACTGACCAAGGGAAAATGTCCTGCCATCATTTCAAGTGGTGTCATGGCTGCTCCGGCCTTGCTCTTGGACACAATGCCCCTAGGAAAGATGCCATGTGATGCTGTAACATCAATCCCAGGGGCATTCTGTCCAGGAATGTGGCCAGAATATTGATGTTGCCACTAGAAGCAGCAGCAAGGCTGCTTGTTAAAGAAAGGTTGTGGGGGGATGAAAATGGTTAACTCTTGGCTATCTTGTCCAAAGTAACAATGCCCCCACCCAAAGATTGTGAAACTTTCACCCATCATCCCAAAGTTCCCAATATTCCCCCTCCCACATTCATAGGGGTTGAATGTTCCTGCAAAAGTGTGAGCGGGATTTCACTCAGCCCTACCTAGATGGACCAGTGATCTGACTCCATATAAGGCAGCTTCCTATGTCTCAAATCAGGAGCTTCATACCTGACAAAAAAGGGCTAAGGAATAACAGTGAATTATTAAATGGCTTTGAAAAAAGAGTTGATCACATGGCTTGTGTGTTGTAAATCCAAAATGCTATAGTGTAACTGACACTGTATTTGTATTGTGGATACATGGCAAGTCTTGGGAACCTCTAGCCTGGGGTCCAGATATGGCCTGCAGGGCTTCCCCACCTGGCCCACCCCATCAAATTCTTTCTCAGGCCTCACCTCCTCTCCCAGCATGGAAAAGCTGTTATCTCTGACCAGCTGCTGATTGGAGAAAAGAGCTTTTCCCTGCTGGGAAGAGGGGGCAGAGGTTGGGGAGGAAGCTGCTGAATGATTCAGTCCTGCTTACTACTGAGTAGACATGCTGTTCATTCTTATTTCTAAGTAGATGCAGGGGCTTGTATTTAGGATGCTATTTGAAAGTGCTGCTGAGTGATTTGGGTAGTGGGTGAAAGTTGCAGGACTTTCAGGTGGGAGTATACTTACTTTGGACAAGATGGACAAGGTTGAACAACTTTCATATCCTCCCCTTTCTTTAACAAACAGCCTTGCTGCACCTTCAAGGAATTCTTCTGAAATTTTCCTCATCTAAATTACTCCCTCGATTTTGGAATTAAAATCTGGTCTTGTTTACTAAGTGGAATCAATGCATTAGAAATTATCCATTGTTCCGGTGGTTGTGTGGGTTTTTTTTGTTTTGTTTTCATTTTCAGGTTTTGTTCACTGTGCATACAGTTTGCTACAGTTTTTCAGTTCCTTTGATTCATTCCTGATGCATACATACCATGGTAAAACACCACAAAGAAGCAGTAAAACACTACGAAGTAAAAATCTTGGCATGATAGTATGTATGAGTGCATCAAGATTCCTTTGGTGTGGTGCTTTATCAATGCAAAGAAGCATGTATATATATCAGTCAAACACTATACAAAAAAATCTTGATGCAATCATATGTACAATAATGTCTTGGCTTTTCCAGTGTTTCATCAATGCACACATTTGCACTGGTAACACAAATGGGGGGGATGCAAAGGAAATAAAAAAACTGTGGCAAACTGTGCATGCCCCAATCCTACAATTAATTTTAGAAATTCTCTCAGTTAAATTACAGTTTAGCAGGAGTGTAATTCAAGACAAAGCAAACCCACAAAACAATAATGGAAAAGTATTTCGGAGGGGATATTTTTATCTCTACTATTTCGGTCCTTGGGAACGGGATGCAGATATAAGAGCAGATAGGAATCACTGTGGGGAAGAAAAGAACAACTTTGCCTTAAGAATGAACCTTTAAAAATGCAAACAGGATGGAACAGGAACATCAAAGCCTGTATTCATAATCTGTATAGTATATTAACCACATGGTGTTGTCTGTCTACAGTTTTGTTGTTTGCCAATAGGATTCAAAGGGAATGGCAAAATATGGCAGCTGAATCTGTACAAAAATAGGAAACCCTAGGAAATACATGCAATCTCATCCACTGCATTGTTCAGACAGAAACTGAAATGAGATCTATCACCCACAGGTACAATATCTATTCCATGTAAAAGTGCTTTAATGATTACTGAATTGTAAAAGTCAGATTTTGCAAAAATGTTCCAGACCTCTTTTCAGGATTTGAGGATATATGTTTCTAAATTGTATTGCTTTGGAATGGATCTGGGTCAGCCACATCCATCAAATGTTTTGAAAAACACCTTCCCAAACCACCCGGCACCAGTTGCATCTGGATTCAGCCAATAATCTGGAAAGCAGGGGTGAAAATATTCAGGCTATTCAGCAGAGTAAAACTACTATTCTGTAGTTTAGCTATTTGCAAGAATTCTTCCACATTTCTAATACACTTATTCCATCACTATACTTTGTCAGCATTGTTTGTCTATAATAAAAGAAACACTGAATCACCATTTTTAGTATAAGACCCACTTTTGCACACATGGATTTTTACAAGAAAGGAGGTAAAGAGTACAATCACTGGTTTTTATGAATGCCTTCTTGAAATCATATTGCACTGTTAACAGCTACCTGGGAAAATGTTAGGGAAAAATAGATAACAGCATACATTATTACTAGCTTAAAAAGCATGCATTTTTGCTTTTTTCCTGTTCTTAAAACCGCTGGCAGCCACTCCAACAAAAGGAAAATCATGTATTTTATTGGAACGAGAACTGCCACCTTATATTGGATTTGGATTGTAATGACAGCCTCACTGCTCACACTATCTTAGTAAGACTGGTTTCCATTCTAAGTCAATAGCTGCTGCTTATTTCTCCACAAGCCAAGTAAATTTGTATTTTCAAATGCTCTCTCTATGTATGATCCTGTTCCCATTCTGCATCTCTATGGTGCCTGCCCGTAAACACCCCTGACATGTTGCGTGGCTAGACATAAGCATTTCAAAATAATATCAGAAAAGGCGAGCAACTCTTCGTGTTTCTACAATAGTTAATTCATGGGTTTTTTGGTAGTAAAATATTGACAAGCCAAACATTATCCAAATATTGATTATAATATGTATTAATATTGTATTAACTATACTACACAAAATATTATATTAAAATTAAAAAGATAATTCTATTAGCACAGTTTAAGAAATATTGGAATCTATTTATCTATCTGTCTAGAAGATTAATAAGCCATCTTTTTGGGAAAACCCTCCCAAGACAACATTTACAAAATTTAAAAACACAAAACACAATAAAACAATGATAAAAAATAATACAATAATAAAATCAGAATGAATACTTAAAATAAGAAAACACCAAATATACAAGTCTTGACTCAATTATAGGAAGGTCAACATGTAAGTCTTTTGGTTTTGGGTCCACTTGAAGGCCTATAATTATGGGGCCTGGTGGACATCAATTGAACAGAGGTCTGCAAGCAGGGGGCCGCTACTGAGAATACCTTATCCCACATGCCCACCAGCCTAATTGCTTTGACAGCTGGGCACACAAACACGGCCTTCAATGATGATCTTAGAGTGTGGGCAGGTGAGGATAGCAATTTTCAGTTTGTGCTATAGAGGGAATCTGGAAAGGGAAGTTTTTCTTGTATTAAACAAGTGAGAAGGAAATATCAGACACCTGAACATACCTAATTTTTGAACATCTGTACCTAACATTTGAACATCAGATGAGTGAATAGTGAATGTATAGTCCAATATTCTTTGAAAGGTCATTAAATATGTCATTTTTAAATATGACATTTTCATTTGGAGAACTGATCATGCCACAGTATTGCACTGCCAATACTTTGTAAAGAAATACAAAGAAAAAAACTAGACTTGCCCAGCAACTAGGATGTCAGGAAGAAGACTCCTCACAGATTCAAGTTGCAAGCTGATGGAGAGTTGTTTGTTTATGTATTTTTGGATTTCAGTGCAGGATTCAGTTTTCACATTGATGTATGACTAGCAAAGCCAGGTGCCAATAACCTGGCAAGTTGCTTTGTGTATTGGGAAGGTTGGGAATAGGGACAGACATAAAGAAAACATGTAAGCCTGCCCAGACATTCTTCAAAGTGCATTTATCTTAGGGCAATAACACCAAAGCAAATTGTTTTCACCCAAGTGCCCAAACTTATTTTTAAACATTCTGAAAATTAAAAACATTAGGGAGATGGGCTCGCTACCTGGTCTCTTCTGGCAGGGCACATCTATTCACATTCATGCAGCTACTGGAATACACTGGGACACTCTCCTCAGACTACAGGAAGTTGGAGGGAGACTTCCCCCCCTTTTAATGAGAGAATAAAGCAATAGAAGCCCACAGCTGGCTACACAGAATACTGGTGTTCCAACTCTGTGTTGCTAGGATTGCTGAAATGTGTACAAAGGGTTAAGGAGTTCTACGGCTGAGTATACGATAACATACATTTTATTTGATTATCAGTTTTAACAGGTCAAAGAATAGGTCATTAAAGTTTGTGTTACGTAAAGGGCTGAAGAACATGGACACAAACAGTTTTCACTCTAGAGGCTTCTATTAGATATTTGTCTTTTAAAAATACATTCATATATTGTGAAACAGCATCAACATTTGACTAAGACAGACATTATATGATAGTTTATTATTTAAAAGGTTCCAGTTCATAGAGAACATTAATGGTATTAAATTCATTTGTGCTTTCCCTATCATCTTTAAGCAGAAGGATTATAGTGAAAGAAATATTTTTTTGTCTTATCTACAACCTCACAGGGAGATGACTATGGCAGAGCTAATTACATTCTCAATGAACTCACAGAAAAGTGGTGCAGAGGTGAAATTTTCATTAAAACAATTACTCATATCTTCATACACTAATTCAAATATACAGATTCTAAACGGTAGAGCAGGGAGTTTTAAAACTATGTATCAACTGCATTTGAGCAGCAATGAACATTCTGAACACTTGGCATGAGAAAGTATGTATTCAGAGCTCTTTCAGGGAAAAGAGTGACAAATGGAAAGAGGAAAGCATAGATTAAGCCTCCAAATTAAAGAAGGCCATAGCATTCATCTTAGTGCTTTCCAAATAACCATTAGCTAGAGATAAGGGTAAACTACATAATCAGACTGGGTTGAATATGTGTTGTAATATCAATCATTACCTTATTAGTGCTCAGCATTAATGCTCCAGGGGATGATACTAGACATGCCGGAAAAATAAAAAATAAAATCATACATATCAATTCATTATCCAAAGCCCTATGTATCCTCATTGAAACCTCTAAAGAGGAGGTCCCCAACATTTGTGGGTTTGTGGGCAGATTTGAAATTTTGAAAATGTGCCTGTTATGTACAAACACCATGCTATGGTTTAACTATGGGTAGTTAACGATGAACAACCCAGAGTTCACAACCCAACAACAAACCATGGGTTCACTTCCTGGGTTGTTAATGGTTATCAACCCATAGTTAAACCATAGTGCAGGGTTCACATGTAATGACAACCCATGATTCAATAAGAACCCCTGATTCAATGACAACCCATGCTAAACCCATACTCTGGGTTGTCATTCCCTACAAGCCAGGACATTGTTTCAGGGTGACATAGGAGAAAGCCATTTCATGCATTCTTGACAAGCAGGCCTCAGGGTGGCATTTCCTGTAGATCTTAATAACTGGATGGGTAGGGCTGGCCCTCCCATGAATCCCCTGCCTCAGGTGGTGGAGTGGCAGGAGTGGTGAATTGTGCTATTCCTCTCTCAACCCCGCCAGGAGGGTCTACTGCTGCTTCCAGAAGGTGCTCTGGAGAGCCCCACCAGCCATTCTCCCGCCAGTGCATTTGTCACAGTGGGAGAGTGGTGCCAGCAGGGCTCTCCAGAGCAGCTGCCCACTCAGTGATGCTAGCAAGTGCTCCAGAGAGCCCTGAAAGTCCTATTATCCTGCTGTGGCAAATGCCACAGCGAGAGCAGCTGGATGGGTGGCTGTTCTCAGCCACCTGCCCTCTGGCTCATGCTAAGAATCCTCTCAGTGCAAACCAGAGGGCGGGCCAGGCCAAAATGCATAGATCCTTCCTCCCACCAAGTATTGTGGGAGGTGTGTGCCAGGAGATCACCTGTACAGCTTCTGTATGGCTTCCTCTATCTAACGCAGCTCTCGAGCGAGCCCACCTGCCCTCTGGTTCATGCTGAGAGGATCATCAGTGCAAGCTCTGGGTCTCTTGGGCTACCTCGAGAGGGCAGGGGTTAGCAAGTGAAGCAGTGGTAAGGGAGTGGGTATGGGGCGAGTGGCACAATGTAATGGGATGAGTGCTCTCCTGCCTCAGCTGGAGCTTGCACTGGGCTTTGGACAGGTTCATAATCATAACAAGACAGGCAGTCCCTTAGGCAGCCAGGTCCTAAGCCATTTAGGGCTTTAAAGGTTGAAAGCAATACCTTGAATTGAGCCTGGAAAGTAGTTGGCAACCAGTGCAGGTCTTTGAAGACAGGTGTACTATTGTTGCAATATCGTGTGCATTTTGTATCAACTGAAACTTCCAAGCAGTGTTCAGGGGTAGCCCCACATAGAGTGCATTGCAATAGTCTACATGTGAAGCAGCTCAGGCATGGATAACTGTTGCCATCTTGCCAAGTCATACTGACTCAAGAAAGGTCACAGCAGGTGCACCAAGCGTAATAGTGCAAACACACTCCTTGCCGCAGCCACCAACTGAAGATCCAGGGGCAGTATAGGGTCAAGGATTAGTTCCAAGGTATGGAACTAATCCTTCAGGGCGAGCATAACCCCTTCCAAAACAGGTTGAATCCCAATCCCCAAGTCAGGTTTTCTACCATCTTATCTGGATTTAACTTTAGCTTGTTCACCCTCATCCACCCTGTTATTGAACCCAGCCAATGTTCAAGGGTTTAGACTGCTGCCTTGGTGTTAGGTGACAAAGAGCAATAGAGATGGGTGTCATCATCAGTATATTGGTGGCACTCTATGCCAGAGTTCTGAATTTCCCATCTCAGCAGTTTCACATAAATATTAAATAACATGGGGAACAAGAGAGAACCCCATGTGACACCATAGGCCAATTGTTATGGAGTCAAATAGTTATCACCTAACACCAGGGCAGCCTGGTCCAAGCTGAAACCCCCTTAACACAAGGGGGAAATGAAGCTTTTGTAGATTATGCTTGAGGATATTTATGGAAACCTACGTATCTCCCTGTATCTATGTGCCTTTTTTCAGATCTTTGGAGATTTTTCTGGAGCCACTCAGTAGTGTTAGAGCAGAACAGGAAACATGCTGAACAGTGAGTTGTGGGCTCAGACCCTTCTCTAGGGGAGGGAGGGAGGGAGGGAGGGAGAGAGAGAGAGAGAGAGATTATACAATTCAGCTAGGGCTTGTAGTCTGAGAGAGACATAAAGTTTTGCGCTTTCCTATTTGACAAGCTCTCTCAAGAATGATCAGTCCCAGAGCTCCTTGGGAATAGGCAGGGGGAAGGAACAGCTAGTGGAAGGGACAAAGCATCATAATAATTAGGGACATTGATTCCAGGGACATTGGATTGGGAGCCAGTGCTGCTGGTAGGATTTACAGGTCCAAAACATATGTGACCAAAGGCACAATCCTATGCATGTTTAGAAAGAAAAAAGTCTTAAAACTCCCAGCATTTCCCAGCCAGCATGGGGACTGCACTCTAAATGTGTAATTCACACACACACACACACACACACACACATGCACGCACACACCATACTGCTATGTCTGACTGTAAATATAAATCAGCCAGACAGAAATGTTAGGAGGCTTTAAAAATGGAACTAAAAGAAGCTAAATCCTTGAGTCAATGCTCCAGGTTTTCAAAACAGACAATGTCTTTCTGCAGTCTGGCTCAGATTGGTCCATTAAAACATCACTAAGATAAAACATTGATTAGGACCAACTAAAAAGTTACAGAATAGTCAGCAAGCTTTGTAGCACCCTCTTTAGACTGAATGTTATGTTAAAAATAGCAAAAAGGGGAGGGGGCATGGTAGAAAAGGCCTAGTGTAGGCCATGTAATTTCAGAATTGTAGAACATATCATTTCAGAATTAAGAGAGAACACACCCACTCCATGACTCATGAAATTGTATGTACAGGATGGGATTGTGATTGCGGGAAGCAGATATTACAAGTTTGTATCGTAACCAAAAATTATGTTTGGGTCCTGTTGATATTTATTTTGGCTGTGCATTCTCATAAAGGAACAATTCCCTTTCATGTTCTCCAGTGAGCACTGTTGAGTCTCAGTGCACTTTCGTTTTAGTAGCAATAGTACTTTATAGCCAAATGCTTCATGCCAGCGCTACTGCATTCAAGCAGCATCACTGCAATTTTGCAGCACTGTGATTCAGTAATAAAGAGACTACTTTCAGGCAGTAGCTTGTTGCTACTTTAATCCCAAGGACACAGCAAGAATGAGTGTTTTATTGCTGTATTGCACCTATGTTTTGCCCTGTATTTTCCAGACAGTTTGATAAAAGAAATAGTCCTCACTTAAGCACTGGAGTGTCTCAGATAGTTCTGCTGTTCTCATAACACAATAAATACTGTTTGCTACATCTGTGGGACTGGTATAAAACTTGATTCCAAGTGAGCATTCTGCATCATGCAGCACAGACTCCATGATACTTCCTTCTGTCAGGTCATCTCGTACCAACTGTCCCCTTTACCTGGGTGGAGGCTACAACCCGCCAGCCCTAGTAACTCACTGCTGATGGTTTGCTTGCCACATGCAAACTCATGGATTACAAACGAGCAACAACAGCCACATTATTTTGGTGACAGATAATGTTCTATAGCAGTTTATCCATTTTTATCACATTTGAAGTTCAGCTCTAGTATTTATCTCTTAATTGACATGACTAGCACATAACACACTTTAGCTTCTCTCTCAAAATCTAATAATTGTCTTTTCAAGCTGTTGTTGATGTAAAAAAAAATAATTAAAAAAATCTGCTTCCGGCTTTAAATATTCTGGTGTTTGCAGTGGCGTAGCGTGGGTTGTCAGCACCCGGGGCAAGGCAAGTAATTTGCGCCCCCTAACCCGTGGATTTTAGCACTCGAGTCTCTTCCACTAGATTAGTTAAAGAAACCCTTACCCCCTAAGCACATGTATTGTTTGTTATGAAAATACTGATGTAATTAAAGTAAAATGCATCTAAATACAAGTTTATTTTCAAACACTTTATTGAGTGCGAACATGCATTACACATTCTCCACATTTTCAGCAGGTCTATGAATACAAATCTACAAATGTAGTAACCTAGCATGGGCCATGCTATTATATGTCGTCTCACAACCATCGTAAACGACAAAAAATATCAAGAACAAAAACTAAACATCAAAATGGAACCATACCCTGGAGATGATCCAAGACTGGGCTAGATGGAGCCAACTTCCTCAATCCTGTACCTCTAATTGTAATTCTTTAATAGAAGTGCAAGATATCAATCTGTATATAATATACAGATTAATTTAAATTCGGGGAGGTCACACAGAGGTCTAGAAAGAGGGAGAAGCAATAAGGGAGACTCCCCAAGAGGAGGAGGAGGAGGAGGAGGAGGAGGAGGAGGAGGAGGAGGAGGAGGAGAAGAAGAAGAAGAAGAAGAAGAAGAAGAAGAAGAAGAAGAAGAAGAAGAAGAAGAAGAAGACACACCCCGCTCTGCTCGGGCCTCCTCCCGCTTTCCACCTGTCCCTTCAACTCAACTTCCTGCCTCCTCCATTTCTTCATTCATCCGTCCCCCCCATCCCATTTCCCCATACCCCCCTTTCCCTTCTTTTTCTAGCCCATTTCCTTTCTCCCTCCTCCTTTCCTGGCTTTTTAAAAATGTACCTCTTCTTTCTTTGCCCTCCTCTTTCTTTTCTCCCCCCTTTTCTCCCCTCCTCCCTTCACCCTCCCACCCTCTCCCATTTCTCTCTCTCCTCCTTTTCTCCTCGCCATCCTTTTTCCCTTTCCTCTTTTCTCCTTTCCCCCATTTCCTTTCTCTCTCCTTTGCTGTTCTCCGCTTTTGTCCTTCCTTTTTCTCTCTCTCTTTCTCTTTCTTCTTCCTTCCTTCCTTCCTTCTCTCCTTTCCCCGGTCACTCTTTTTCCTCTCCTTCCTCATCTTCCTTTCCTGGCCTCCCTCCCTTTCTCTTTCTTTCTATCTGCCTTCCATCCTTCCTTTTCTCGTCTCCCCAACCTTTTTCTTACCCCCTTTCTCATTCCCCATCTTCCTCTTTCCCTTCATTCTCTCTCTCTCTTTTCCTCCCGTCCTCTTTCTTTTCCTTTCTTTCTCTCTTCCTCCCTCCCCCTTCTTCCTTCCTTCCCCTTCTTTCTCTCTCTCCTCTCTTTCCTCCCTCCCTCCCCTTTTCTCTCTCTCTCTCTCTCTCCTCTCTCCTCTTTCCTCCTTTCTTTCTTTCTTCCTTCCTTCCTTCCTCTCTCTCCTCGCTCTCCCTCCATACCTCGATCTTGTCCATGCTCCGGGCCGCAGCCCACCACCTTCATGCCGCGCTGCACCAGGCGCGGGCCACGGCCGCCCGATGCCCACCGAGGCGCCGGTCACCAGCGCCACGCCCCCTTCCTGCGCTCCGTGGCCCACGTGCCCGCGCGTGGCTGCCCTCCGCCTGCCCGGCCCGCGACGCACCGGCCGGCGCCTCCTTCCTCGCCTCCCGCCCCGCCCCGCGCGCATCTCCGAGGCGCACGACCCGGCAGGCGCGGCGGCGGCGGCAGCAGCAGCGAGGGGGGGGCGGCGGCTGATCTGCCCCTTTCTCCAAGGGCAGCCACCTCTCGGGGGGGGGAGCAGGAGGAGGAAGAGCTGGGGCAGAGAGCTGCGAGTGCGCCCCCCCAGATGTTGCGCCCGGTGCGGCTGGCCCCCACTGCACCCCCCACGCTACGCCTCTGGGTGTTTGTACACTTTTATGCTTTAGCTCTCACCAAAAAGCATGTTTTTTGAAATATCCAAACTATAGGTCAAAGGTATGACTCTGGTACTTCTAAGCAAGGATGATTATAGCCGATTACATCTGTTCAAAGTGGTTACACCGAACATGCATGGAGGAGAGGCATTGCAGCAGAGGCTGTGCCTCAACCTATGCATGCTCATTTAAAGTCTAAAGGGAGTCTGCATGCCAGTAATCTCTTACGACGTTTAAACTAACACATGGGTCAAGCCCTGAGCTATTCTACACAAGGCACTTTTCTTGTACCCACTTCAAACTTCTGGAAGAGGCTCTGCTTTTATTTTGTAAAGAAATTGGATTTTACAATGCAATGCAATAGGCACAGCATAAAACTGAGGTTATATACAATCAAATAGGGACACACAAGACGTTTGTAATTTTTATGTAAGTTTGGCTGAAATGATCTCTTCCAACTAGGCCTGTGGCTCACGCTGGCTCAGTTTGTCTGAGTGTGGAAAGCGAAGCAGGGCCAGGGCTGGTTATTACTTGGATGGGAGACCCCTCCTCTAGTTTCCTGCATTGAGCAGGGGGTTGGACTCGATGGCCTTGTAGGCTCCTTCCGACTCTGAAATCTATGAAACTATGTAATCCTTGACTCTTAAGATTTCTGCCAAGTGGAGCTATCTTTGAAGCAATACTAGGGATAAGAGAGAAATTAAAATGCATATATTTCAGGAAAGTGTACTCAGAACTGCATTTCACCAATGTAAAATACTTGGGGGAAATGTGTATATTAAAAAATGCACGCATGTACGCACGCGCACACACACACACACACGTGAATTTCCATATGGAGTTTTAAAACATTGTAATTTCATGTGGAAAGGGGACAGAATGAGCTTGACCTTGGCTGTGATTGACAGATCTGTCCAACCCTAGTACAGTAATACCTTGGATTGCAAGTAACTTGGTTTGAGAGCGTTTTGCAAGACAAGCATTTTTTAAATATTTATTTAATTTTTTTTAACTTGATATACAAGCGACGTCTTGCAATACAAGTACTGTAGTACGGCTTAAATTAAAAATCTCTGTACAAATTTTTTGGGGGGGATTTCGTTTTGATATAAGAGTGTTTTGGATTACAAGCACGTTGCCAGAACGAATTATGCTCTCAATCCAAGGCATGACTGTACCTCTTACAGGACAGTTGCTAGCTGGTAACATTCTGATGATGTGTTTCCATGGGAGCTAGGATGGCCCAGGAAGGCAGAGGTGGTGGGCAAAGAGTACTATCTTTCTTCCCCCACTAGACAAGGGGAGGGGGCGAGTGAGGTCTCTGTATGTAACAAAAAGTTAGTCTGTGCTGAAACTGGATCTGAAAAGGAGGCAGAGAGCTGGCTTTGCTTTCTGTAGGAAATCCTATGGAATAAGATATTTGTTGGAGTGCTAATTCTGTGAACCCTCATCTGGTGCTCAGCGTGTGTGTGTGTGTGTGTGTGTGTGTAAATCACAGAAACACTATAACAGCACAATCCTATGAGGATGCCCACAATCCTCTGAACCCAGAGGATTGCGGGCATCCTATGAAGGGTTGGAGAAGCGCGGAGGATAGGATATCCTTCGCGCTCCCCTTGCCCTGAAAACCCTCGTCCTGAGGAGGAGAGGCTGAGGCACCCCTGGATTCTTTGTAAAATGGCGGCACCTCACCCCTCCTCTTGCTGCCCCCAGGAAAGCCCCCCAAGGGACTGCGCCGGCACTGAGGTGGGCGGGCGCTCTGAGGTGCTGTGACCTCAGAAAGGATTTCCAAAGTTGCAGCACCATCTATGCCTCTTCCTATGTCCATCCAGACAAGGTCGGAGTGATATAGGATTGTGCTCTAAGTCTCTAGTAACCTCCTTCTAAGAAAACTGAATCCTGGGAGCTGGAACCGCTGAAACATCTCATGCTTGTAAGTGGGGTGCAAGCATGTAACATTATTTTGTCTTTTCATGTTTTAAAACAGTGTAGTAGTGCTGCTTCACTATAGAAAAATGGAAAGAAAGATTTCCCTTCTTCAGGAACAACAGCTGCCATATTTACCCAGAATCCTTTTTTCTGTATTGTGTGTGTGTGTGGTGTGTGCAGGTGAATCATGGCTACTAGCTGGTGGCCACCAAGGAGATTCCTGCTGTTGCCACCAGTGTTGCAAAACAGGTTGCAATGGAAGGGTGAATAGGGTAGGTAGATTTCATGCCCAAAATGTTCCTACATCAAATAGTAGGTTCTTGTGTATAAATGTTTATGCTACAATAAATCTATTTGTCTTCAAGATGCCACAAGACTCATCATTTTGTTTCTTTAACTGGTATTTCTGGAATAGGATTCTCTTATCAAGCATAGATTTTTTAAAAGAAAGCCCTCCTATCCTTGAATTATGATAGTCACAGGTTATTAATTCTCTAACAAAAAACCCTCATCAAACAGGATAAAAAATGCTAGTACAGTCACCTAGAGTCAGAGTGCTTACATATTTCTACTTTATTTGATCTAAATCTTATTCTCTTATATACAACAGTTAAAGGGCATTCATTCACCTTCCGATACCACTAATGGTTGATGGTGTTGGTTGAAATAGGTTTGTCAGTAACTGAGCAAAAAATAAATGAAGTAACTTGCTTCTTTTTGGTTGATAAATTTAAGAGCACAAACATGCTGAGGGGAAAAGAGATGCATTCAATTTCGTACTTTATACTTCCTTAATGTAGAAACATGAATTCCACTATTGCACTGTAGTTCTCTGTGTGATCCTGTGGGCATATTCAGAACAGCCTATTATGGGGTTGATCATAGGTCTAGTTTAAATGTTGATTTGCTGCTGAATTCTATTAAAAGGTAAATCTAGATTCAAAATCTGCAGATCCATTAAATCAGAATAGTGTTCTGAAATAACTGACAATCTTCCCAAAAAATCTACATATTTTTTTTAGCTGAATCTGTAGCACAATAAATTATAGAGGTGCCACGCCACTGAGCATTCAGTATCCTTTTAGGGGTTGACAGATATGCCTAAATCCAGTGAGGGTAACTTTCTCATGTGTTCTTAAGGAGGTCCATTCCATCCTGTTTCTGCATTAAATGCGCAGATGGTTTCCCAAAGAATCTTGATGAACTCATTATTATTTTAAAATAAGTATTATGCTGTGTCTGAAGACTCCCCTTTAATGAAGATTATCAGTTTTTTTTCCAGCAGTTACCAGCCACTCCAGCAGTTAGAAAGCCTGGCTGGTGGAGCAGTTGCTTCTGCACACATTTAAGATGAAATGCCCCTGGGAGTGATGAAGCATGATGGTGTGCTATTCCTTCTCAGGGCACCGCATGGAAAAAAGATAGCTGTCCCCATGGAGGTAGCCATCTCCCCCTCCCCCCACCCCCCATACAATGTTCCTGGGAGGGATGACACATCATCGTATCTCATTACTCCCAAGGACATCTGAGGTTGCATTTATCAATGTGTGCAGCAGCAGCCACACTTTCTAGCTTCTTTCTAGCTAAAGTTACCTGATATTTCTTTAAAGAAGTATTTGTTCACAGGCAGCCCTTGGACCACCTTGTAAAATTTGTTGCAGTGCAGATACCAAACAACAACAACAACAAAAACCCACGTTCTGATCTGCACATTAGTCTGGGAGGTATGGATCAGGTCAGCTTATTTTGGAACAAGCTGCATCCTGAAAGTGGGTGGTGGAGAGCATAAGGATGGACGAGAATTTATTTCAGTTCATTTTTGACCAGAAAATGATATGCAGTTTTATATCTACATATAGCCTATTCATTCATTCATTCATTCATTCATTCTCTCTCTCTCTCTCTCTCTCTCTCTCTCACACACACACACACACACACTGAGTGAACACTCATCTATTCAGCTTGAAAACCACTGGGGATTTGTAGGCATTCTTTGCAAGTGCTCACACAACCTGGAGGGTCTTTGCAAGCACTCATAAATAATGCTTGCAAATTGCCCTTCATCATCTGCCTATTGAAATCAATGGAGACACAATGTCTCCATCGATCTCAAGAGGGAAAGTTAAATGGGTTGCATTCCTGAAAATGGTTAGAACTGAACACGGTCCCAAACTCAATCTGAAGTCCAAGTCCATATATTTCTAAGCTTGTGATGCATTTCACACAACAACAAAAATACATTACAGAAATGTGTACATTTTTTTTAAATGCACATGAAAAAATATGAATATATGAAAAATGCACAAATAACACTTTAATCAAATGAATACATATGCATACATTTAGGGGAAACGCATACATTTAAAATGTGCACAATTGATGCATACATTCAAAAATGTGCACAAAAATACACACAAATTTGTATGTGAAAAGAAAGAAAAAAAGTTCACAATTTGATATGAGCACAAATTGGAACATGCTTTGAGGTGGAAATTGAACAACCTCAACAAGCTCAAGTTTTGCTCACTCACACATCCCTACGAGCACCTGATAACCACTAGGGCAAGATGGGTTTATTTTTGCTCCCCAACTTCCATCTTTAGGCATGCAGCCTGTTTAATTTTCCCTATTGAGATCCATGGAGATATGATGCTACTGAAACAGGATTGGAGTTATATGCTCTGACATCTGGGTTCCAGACAAAATCTGGCTGCTGTGTTTTGGACCCACAGAAGTTTCACAATTGTGTTTCTAAAGGCAAGCCTGTTAGAGAAAAGCAGACCCAAAGCATGTACAGAAAGCTCCTGCCTTTCACGTGTACAGGCCCATGCATAGAAATCACCAGCTTCATTCTCTGCAAACAAACAAGTCAGACACACACACGCACACACACAGTTTTGGCCGGTCGCCTGAAGAAGGTTATCAGAATAGTTGGCCGAACGCCCAGAAAAAGTACCTCTTAGGAATGCCTGTCTAAAAGAAGCAACCCTGAAAAGAGATACTTTCTAGATGAACAAGAGAACAATGCCTGCCTATTTCATGTAAGCAGAAGGCAAAGGGCAAATTCCTTTGCTCATGCAGAAGGAGCAGTCTCCAGGCAAATTAAGAGAAAGCCACAGAATGGACTCTTCAGATCCATTCTAATAATGACCCAGCCAGGCCCCAAACACCTAAGACCCCAGGTGTGAGAGGCATTGGCCCATTCACATAGGTACACAGACAAGGCACCTGCCTTACACACAAAGGCCACATGCCTCACAGCAGAAAGGTCCCAGTTTCATGTCTGAAATGATAGATGTCTGAGATAGAAAGCTGCACAGAAGACCCAATCCCTGCATGTTTAGACAGAGAGAAAGGTCCTGCAAGACCCAGCATCCCCTGACCAGCAAGAGTGACATTAGGGAACAGTCTTCACACAGGCCAAAGATCCCTGAAAGACCACCTTGCTGTCAATAGGTATTTGTTAAGACAAAAGGTCCAAAAGCCTCATGAACTGTTTTGCACCCCGTTAGTTGACCTAGATTCTGCCCGCATACCATGTGCCACTGCCTGCTTTGTTTATCTGCTTTGTTGTTCCAGACAGAGAACCTTGAAGGTCTGTTCTGATTGTATTGTATTCTTTGCTGAATTGTATGTTTAGCCGCCATGTTTTCGCCTTAAGTTGTTATCTAGTCCCAAAAGCCTATTCCTGGGTGCCAAATCCCAGAATACAGGCGAGAGAAGAGTCCCTTTAAGTGATAAGATGTACCACTCAAAGTAGCAGGCCCGATATCTTAGGTGACCTGAGAGCCATTTTTTGGCTAAAGATGGCCACGTCTTTAGCCAAAAGATGGCCAGGTGGCCATCTATCTAACTAGAGATTAAAACTTGCCATGTTCAGAGAAACGCATCTGGTTGGTTGTTGTCATAAAGGAAGAACGGAATTTGACTGGTTGGCACGGTTTAATGATTGTATTTGATTAGCTGAAAGTAGAACCACCCATGGCTGTAAAAATGTATAAGAAGGCTTGTATGCCCCACTGATCCTTGTCCAGCTTTGATTTGGGCATGCGCCCCAGCTGGTCCTTTTTGCGCAGAAATAAAACTTTGAAAAACTCACTGCTGGTGTGTGCTGCTTCCCTTTCTCTGAGCAATTGAGTTTCTTTGGAGAAAGGACTCACGGCATTTTTGCAACAAGCCCATGTAGAGAGGATTGTATTAGTCCAGTCTGGAGGTAACTCATGCATAGATAATAAATGCTAGGTCTGCCTGCTCTAAAAGTAGCTGTTACTGACAAATCGCCCGAAACACTCATGAAAACTGTTGCTACCTGAGCACTGAGGGTAAGTGCTGGATCTAGAATCACCAAACTACATGCCTTTAGGTGGAGTGCAACCCCATCCAAAAGAGGTTGTACAAGCTCTCTGAGATTGCCAGGTTCTTAACCAACAATACCTCTGTCTTGTCTGGAAGTGACACCAGTACTTCTACTGCCTCTCTGGGATTAGATGACAGAAACAGGAAGCAAAGCTGTGTGTCATCCACATATTGAGGACACAGCCCCAAACCTCCAGATGACTTGTCCCAGCAGTGTCATATAGATGTTGAATAGCATGAGAGAAGATGGTGACAATGCTGTCTAGTGACAATGCTGGATCAAAGAGCACCCCCCAGTTCCCCAAACTACAAATCTGATCCTTTAGGGAGGAGTGCAACCCCCTCCAGTACAGGTTGAACATCACTTAGCCAGGCAGCTTGAGGCTCCTTGGCTTTTGAATTATTATTTTTTTAAATTAGCTGCTGCCATGTGTTCTTAAGTATATCCTGATTGAGTGGCTATAGAATCTTGCACCTGGAGCTGATTGGAGAGGTTGCCACCTCTCCACTTTGCCCAGGGTGTCATGATATATAAGAAGGATCACCCTTGCTTTCTTTTGGAACAGGCACTGGCTTCTCCTGTCCAGCATGCACTTTGTCAATCATGACACCAGTGGCTGTGTATTTTGTGTACACATTATTAACATCTATGGCTTTGTGTGTAAGTAATGTGAATAAGTATGTACTTTGATTGGTTGAGACAAAGAATACTTTGGAGAGAACATCTGGTGCTCTTTCAGTAAATCATGTCAACCTGTCCTACACACATGAAAATAGGAGAAGATGCATTGATGCAGAACAGGATCAGTGTGTACATTTGTTCTCCCTTTTGCTTTTCCTATTTTCATCGAGGGCTACGATAAGAGCAGACAGCAGACCAGGCCACAAAAAGATTTCAAATTCAGTCTGTGGAACAGTTGTTTTAGCAGATAAAGTGAGAAGGAAAAGTCCCAGAAGAAATCTCTTGAGTTTTGAAAATCCCACAGGATATCTCTTGAGGCTGACAAGTAGAAAAGTGGATACACAGCTCAAACAGAAAATCCCTTTCCTACACCCTAACACACACACACTGCTAGCAATAAGGAAATGTCACCAGTGGCATTTATTTACACCTGCCCGTGTCATCAGGACAGTTGGGTACTAACCCTGGCAATAATACAATTGGTGATACTTGTAGTGATGGGCATTTCCTGCATCTAGTGGATACTTCCTAATAGATGATTGCATAAGTATCAGGCACACTGACACAGTGATGCTTGCTTGATACTTACGAGCTATGTATCAGGATAATGCCAATACCTATGCTCATTCTTGCTTGTCCAACTGGCAGCACTGAGGGTTGGCTGTCAAGGTTCCGCTACTGCAGGGACCCCTCGACCTGCATTTGGAAGATCTCTGCCTCTTCTCAAAGCCTCTCCCGTTCCAGGATATCAAATCCTTTGCCTGCTTCCAGTAGCATGGGTGTAGGCTTTAGACGTGGTGAATAAGTCACTCCAAACTCTCAGGGTACACAACAACACTTTACTTATTATATTAGGGTATTTACTTAATAGAGTGGTTATAATTAAAAAGCAAGTATGATCAAATTAAACAAACAAACAATCCAAGGTTCTCTAGCTTAAGTTCAGACTACCTCTCTCCTCTGCAGTCAGTCTCTCTCTCTAATCAGGCTCTCTCTGCTTCTAGCTGACCACACCCCACATATATATAGCCTTCCCAGGATTGGAAGGTTATAATCATGTGACTTTGAACAGGAGATCTAATTCTTAACTTCTATTGGGTGAACTAAAACTCTCAAACTCCCCCTCCCATCCTGAAGTGTTTGGGCCTTCAGGCTTCAACAAATCTAGGGAAGTGTTTGGGCCTTCAGGCTTCAACAAACTTAAGCCTGTGTAAGCCTCAATCCTTCACATTGGCACACTAGCACACTGCAAACAATGAATGAAACAGAACTGTTAGCTGATATGTGACCATTACCTTTTCTTACTGATGTTTTCTGCAATACATTATGTAGCCAGCAGTCTGCTAAGCTGCCACTCAATGTAGCCTGCCCTGGAGTGTGTAGTGGTAACTAGCATTCAGTTTTCCAGGTAACGGGGTTATTTTAGTGGTTGGGGCATGGCCACGAAATGCATGATACAAGAAATGCATGATACATATGAGGTGTAGCATGAAATACTGCTATTAAAGGGAATATGCAATTGCTCCCATTTGATCTGAAACATCATAAGAGGTGAAAATATCACCAGTGAAGTAATTTTTATGACCAAATTTATGATGCCCTAGGGTCAATAATGAAAACTCTGTGTGCTATTCTATATATCAAGGGATGGATGAATCTGTTCATTTCAGTTTCTCTCGGCATTTCAATTTTTCCAGTCTTAAGTCCAGTTTGTTCCAAACTTTGAGCATTTTTCCAATGTTAAGTTTGGTTAATCCCAAACAATGAGATTTTTTTTTTTTTGTGAAGTGCACATGAAAATTCATATGCATTTTTGTGCATTTCTTCTTATACATGCATTTTGTACACAATTTTGCCCAAGTTACACTTTTTATTTTGCCAGCAATCTTCCTGACATAATGCATTTTTGACCATTATTTCCCTAATATGCACATTTTGTCTGGATTTTTTAAAATTCCATTGCCAAATTCAGAAAAGTGTGAACTTCAAAGTATAACTGAGTTTCAGTTCACATATTGATTCGAAAGTGCAAAATTATGTAAATGAATTTCTCCCCCATCACAATATATAGCCATTGTAAGATCTTGTGAAAGGTACTAAGGCCTAACAGATCTTACAAGCTGAATGATATATGATCAACCCAAGGTGCTGAGAAAGATGGAGGAGCATGTGAGGCTATAACCCCTTTTAAGACTCATGCAAATAAAAACTGATCAAAAATGAATTTTCCCCCTTTCTGCCAAAAATGTGCATTTATAATTTATTCTGCGACTTGCTGAAACAGATTGCCAGTAACTATAAAGCCATTAGGGAGTCCTGTATTTAGGACTCGGAGACCAAACATGATGCTGGGACGCAAGCTCTCTTTTTTCTTTTCTTTTGTATTTTCATTCTATTTTCACTTAGTGATAGAGATTGCATCCCATTTGGAATGTAGCTGTAATAAGGAAGAATATCTGAGAGTAGCAAACAAGTCTGAGCTGCTGCTAAGTAATACTTCTGTGTTATCTAATGAAAGCCTTTTTTTTAAAGCTTCAGTTATTGCACAGAATTGACCCTGATCACAGAAATTTAGGTTGAAAGCCAGCTGGGCCCGTATGCTGAATCGAATTCTCCTTGTGCCATTCTTGTTTACTCTATTTGTGAATTCAGGGAGCACAAATATTCATGAGTCTGAATACCCAATAAATAGCCATGTTTAGTTAGCCAATTCCTGTGAATAAACATATGCTGGATAGACCCCCCCCAACCTCCATATGTTCATCTAGACACTTGCACAGCTTCTGTACACTGGAGACATGTAATCTGTATTTTTGGAGGGTACATGTGTATAGCTTGGACATGTGTATCTTTTGTACAGAAGGTTGGATGAATGGGATCTACTGGATATGATCCTAACTCTCCTTCCACAAATTCATTATCCATGGAATTTGATTGACTGAACAAGGCTATTGTAAAATATGAATCAATGACCCATTGATCCTACCCATCAATTCTGTATTTGAATTGACTTCTGGATCACACCATCTGCCTGTTGCTAAATTGCAAATCTACAAAAATATTGATAGGAAAGCTGAAATAAAATTAAATACTAATCATCATCATCAGGCGACAATCTTTCACAGCAAGGTTGCCATAAAGAGAATTGGGATTTGTTGTGATGACGGAATTTGAAATTCAGCTTATAAGAGAAAAATATGCTAAGGGTGCAATCTTATGCACTTTTAGACAGAGAAAAGGCCTACAAATCCCAGCATGCCCCAGTCAGTTGTAGGCCTTTTTTCTGTCTAAAGATGCATAGGATTGTGGCTTAAGTCTATTGTATATCCTGTTTAAAATAAGGGTAACCAATTGTCCTTCACCCAAATTAAAAAAGGAATATTTAGTGTCCCTCCCACACAAGACAAGGAGTAAATTTCAGCACACCTGTTATCAGCCCCCTTCATGCATTAATTGTTTGAAGGCAATCCACATACTGAAACAGACCTGTCCCCTGACATCCATGCATTGAGTGTAGATGTCTGAGCCAGGGAAGCTCTATGTGTATAGGCTACCATGAGAACTAGAATCGATTTCATATAGAGTTGGAAGAAGCCTACAAGGCTATCGAGTCCAACCCCCTGCTCAATGCAGGAAAGTAGAGGAGGGGTCTCCCATCCAAGTAATAACCAGGCCTGATCCTGCTTAGCTTTCCACGCTCAGACAAGCTGAGCCAGCGTAAGCCACTTGCACCATCATGATTTTTTCATGCTTCCCAGTGCACCTGCATGCTGGTCCACTTTTTTATAGTAGTAATGTCAGGAAGCTAGCTTTATGTTTCCTGGCATGTTTGAGCATGCTCATGGCAACATTCAGGCCTCTCCTTAGGTCTTAAGGTCCTGAAAGTCCTCTCCCAGACTTCCTTTCAGTTGATATGTTCGAGGATAGGCAGCATATGAAGGGCTTGCACGGGATCAAGGGCCAACATGAATCAATTTAGGATTCTTCCTGACTCCAGAGAAGGTCTGGGTCCAATGAAAAAACCCTAAATCGTTCTGGGGTAGACTTAAGTAATCCAGTGTACAAATCTCATGATCTATGGACTAGAGACACCTTCAGTAGTAATCTCTATTAAGAAAATTGTCAACTAATCTAAATGCAATCATGTTACCTGACACAGTCAGAAAGCAAATTTGGTTAACAATATAGGTTTGCTTTAGCAGTCCAATTTACTTATGCTCACAGCGTTATAGGTAATAACTTTGGGTTGAGAATCTATTATGAATGACAGTATAGGAAGAAATAACATGAGAAATGAAATGAACTTAATAACATCACTGTTCATTTTTAAAAGCTAGAAGAACTGTTTGTACATCTGACACACACACACCCTGCAAATTTAATATCCTTTGGTGACATGTTAAGACAATTGCAGTTTTAATTGTTGGAAAATACAGGTATAGATAGTCACTGCTTAACTACTTGGTTTAAAGGAATCATGGGTTTGTAGCCCTCTGCTGGTCAGTGCATGTTGAACTTGAAATGTTACATGTTAGTGATTCACTCATAACTTGAAGTTGTTAACATGTGTGCATTAATAATCTCCCCATCTCCCTCTTTGCTTGCTTGCATCCTTCTTTACCTCCTTCCTTCCAAGAGAAGTGTGGGTGTTTTACTACTAGAGATTTAGGAGTGGGGAGAAGTACTGCCACTTTGGAAGAAAAATGAAATCTTCACTGAATTTGAAACACCCACACTCAATGTGAAGTTTGGGGGAAATTGTTTAAAAAATAAAGTTCTAAATCTTATGCAAGCTAGTACTAAAAGTATCCACATAGACTGGGAACCTGAAGATCTTTTCATAATCAGTTAAGATCAGCCTGATCTGGGCAAGTTCCTTATTTAGGAACTTTCTCAAGATGTCATCTGCTTGTTCTTTTTTTGTGTCAAGGAGCTATTTGGAATTATGTTTGTCATGTACACATCTTCCGGTAAAATCTATTGTTGACATATTCCTGAGTATCGTTCAACTTCTGAGTGGCCTATATCTCTACACTATTCTTAATAGTACAAAGTGTAGAATTGCAATATCAACTATATCAACATTGAGAAAAAAACTCTATACAGTCCATCACATTTCATGTTGCCATGGGTGGGGGACACAACTTAAAATATACCCCAAACAAATCCTTTTCAGCTATAGTTGCGTTAAAAATGAGTGCAAAGATTGTGATAAAACAAACATTAGCAATATTGCTGAAACATAAGGCAACAACATGGGCAGGATGGGTAGGTAGATGGCCTCCTTCTCTCCAGAAAATTCAGGAACACATACAGCCATCCGCCTACTATCCAACTGTGCTGTTAGCATATTTGCTACTTTAGCATTTCAGATAAAATCAACCTCAAGAAGAGCTCCTCTACCCAGGCAGTCTGTGCTGAAAGATATTGCATCATAGTGCTATGTTTAGATATCTTACAATCCCAGTCAAAATCAGTGTTAAACTCCCCAATGTTATTTATATATTCTTATAACATTTACCAATAGTGGCTTAAGTGTAAAGGTGTCTACACTGAGGTGAAAAAGCTTTAGCATTGTTAAGTATTACAGGTGATTATGAGACCTCTTTCCTCCCTCTATGTGTTTTATAGCAACAAGTCTTCTTTCTTTTGAGCACTGCTGGCCACAGTGATTAACCTTGACATTTTGTATGCATCTTTGACCAAAATTCAATCACATGCATGCATACACACACACACATACAAACACACACTTTAAATTAAAATTGGTGTCAATTACTGATAGGAGAGGCTGAAATAGTAGCCTTACTAGAAAGTTGCTGTTCAGTGTCAAGCTTTGTTTGATTATTATGAACTCAACTGGATAATTCAAAAATAGCCTTAATGTTTTGCACATATAGCTCCACAATTCAATACTTTTATACCTGCTTCATTTGCCCCTATAAGACGGTGAGATTTGACATCTATGTGGACCAAATCATTTTCTGATGCCATGCCTCAGAGGGAAGAGGAAATATATCCTCACTGTACTTCATTTTAATATTCCAGTTTATTTAAATAAATGCAGATTAATAGTTCACAGTTGAGGTTAGGGCAGAAACCCCCCCACACCAAACCTAGATATGCTAGCCAGAATATTTTCAAACAGGTGACAAACCTAATCTTTACACTTCCCACCAACCCTAAAACCCAACCCAACTGCTATACAATTTCATGAGTAGGATCTCAAAACAGAAGTAGAAAAGAGATAGGCCATGGTGTGTTAGATGGGACTGGAGCTGCTTTTTCAAATGAGCTCTGTAATGCTCAGTCCTAATTACCATGGTATTTTATCTTAATCCTCAGGGTTGTGCGTGCTTCTTTGCCAGCCCTGGTCCGAACTGGGCCTGCTTGTGTCCGCGCTGGCTCTCAGCCACCCGCGCGGGCTTTACCTGCTGTCCGCTGGTCCCGTTGCGTTACTTCCGGCGCGGCGGAAGTGACGCGATGGGACCCTGCTACGTCGCGTCCAGCCTGGACCCCGCCCGCGCTCTGTTTTTGGCGGGAGAAACCAGGGCAACAGGGCTGTTTAAGCCCTGTTGCCCTGGTTCCCCCTGCCAAAACTGAGCATGGGCGGGGTCCAGGCTGGACGCAACAGAGCAGCTCCGGTGGCGGCGGACTCGGGCGGAGGCTGCGACGGCAGCGGAGGCAGCAGTGCACAGGGGACTGGCAGGTAGGGGGGCAGGGAGGGCAGTGGGGGGCCTGCAGCGGTGGCGGTGGTGGGGGCCTCTGGCGACAGCTCGAGCAGCATGGAGAACGCTCCGCGCCTCTCTGAAGAGCGGGATCGGGCTGCCGCTGCGGAGGGCCAAGCCGCAGAGAACTTTAGGCCCAGGTAGGGCCCAAAGTACATCCCTAAGTCCAACACTCTCTCCACTACACCACACTGGCTCTCTCAGCATGTGCTTAGGGCACCAAGGGAAGGGGGCACCACAGAATACCAGAGTACCACAAATTTTTGCATTTGCATTTCCCCCCTTATAACAGTTTTATTTTTTAAAAAATGCATAAAACAGTGAGGAAAATTTGTATTTCTTTCTGTTGCCCTAGTTATAAGTAAGTAATTGGCTTATATTGCTTTCTACGATTTAGTGTTAAATAAATATAATAAAAAACAGTTTATATTTAATTTAGTTGTGTGTTCTGGTGTGGGGGATGGCCTTGAAGAAAACTGAGTTTTTAATGTCTTATTTCACCTTCAGCACTTATTGAGTCTTCATGTCTTGCCAGCTAAGCAATGGAAGGGCTGAAGGGGCACCATTATTGAGTTGTGCTTAGGGCATCAATTGGCCTTAATCCAGCCCTGTTCTTTGCCAAAGAGAACCCAACCCAACCGAAATGAAGCAAACAACCCTCTCCAAGAACACTGGCTACTATGCTCAGATTAATATTTCCCCCTAAAGATTAAGAATGTGTCCGTCCCCCCCGTGAAATTATTTTAAACCCCATGAGTAGATGCTGAAAAACCAGGTTCTAAATCCCCGTGCATAAATGCAAAACCAGTGGTATAGGAGCAGCTTGCCTATGGTGCGACACCACACCACTAGGGAATGTGTGTGAATATTCCAGCCACGTAGGCAGGCCTAACTGCATAAGAAAGACCCACATAACTGGCCCACTTTCATGGTTCCAATATTAATGTACAACAGTGTGCTGCTGGGTATGTGTGTGAGGCGGATCTCAGTGTGGAAAGGATGTACCAGTATGTTTGGCCCGGAGGGCTGGAGGAGAAGTAATAAGCTGTTAAGGGAAGCAATCACCTTGTTAAGGAATGCAGGATGGGCTGTGGGAATGAGGTCTCCTCTTTCCAGTCCCATCTCCAGAGACATTTACCCTGCTGGCATTAACCATATCAAGGCTTAAATCCAATTGGAAACCAGGGTTTGGAAATCATTTTCAACTCCTTGTTTCTAAAACTAGTTAACTGCAAACTAAGATTAAATATGGTCAGGCTGGTGCTACAGCTAAGGTCAAACTTATGGGACAAGCTCTTTTAACCTTGTATCAGTCGAGACAGAGAATGATAGGTTTTATGTTGCTATGGGCCCACTTCAGAAAATATAGCCAGCCCAGTTGCAAAGAGCACACAGCATTCTTTGTATGGCATAACTGCAGGGCTTCCTCAGTGGGAGTTTAGAAATCACTAAAATGTGAGGAAGTCAAACTGTTGCTATATTTCTTGCTTCTCTCGTGTTGGGCATATTTTTGAAATTTCTAAACATTTTGGTGCTTGCTAAAATATGTATCCTGGTCTGAAAGAGCTGGTAAAAAACTTTTGCATATGTTTTACCATGCATTAATTTGTTCCGATAAACAGGTTGTCACATGCAAATTTAAGTCAGGTGGACATTTTATGTCAGCCCAGTTTGAAAATATGTCCAAAATGAATTGCATGAAGGAGCAGAGTTTCTCAATGTCAGGCAATAAGCCTGCCAATTTCTGGGTGCATAAGGGTTGTCAGTTTAAGGGCGATGTGGAGGCATTATAAGATCAATAAGAGTAGCCTAGAGATAACCTAGAATACTTTATACATGTCTGAATTATTGATTTAAACTAATAATAAATGTTATAGTGGTATGCCTTAAAAACTGGCTAAGCTATTGTTCGGCCCTTTCACAGATCCTCTTTTTGCAACAGATCACAGTTTAGTTTAAATACAAAGGGAAAGTTAAGAAGACCCGAGAGCTTGCTGTGGCCAGAACACCTATAGTTGGTTTTTCAGCTATGCCAAGCTTACTTATAGGTGCATTAAACACCAAATATGAACCCCTTTGTATCAAACAAGGTCTTGCTGAAACTGATCATCAAGCAGCACAAGCATCCACATCAGGCCATCCATGGACATGTTTAAATTCAAACAGGAAAGAATATGCAGTCCTTCATAATTCAGTGTTAGCTGATGGAAAACAATTGTATGAACATCTTCAGCAACTCAAATAGACTACAATTTACTAATGCCAGAGAATCTCCTTGAAACGGGCAGGAGTTTTGCCATCTTCCTCAGATGTATGTGATAGACAGTGGGCCGGTTCACACGACCCAGGCTGAGAGCGGGGGAGGCACCACGGGGCCGTCCGCGGGGTCCGGCAGGGCGTGGGCAGACCCCGGTGAAGCCGGCAGTCCCCGCACCGCAGTGCGGGACTCCTGGTGCTAGGGGACGGCAGCCCGGGATGCCCAGAGGGGCCGTTTGCCCCTACAGGCTGGAGCGGCGGCCACTCTGAGATGCCGCCTCTGTGCGGCCCCCATGGGATGGCCGCCTGCCGTTCACACGGCAGGGTGGCCACGCGTGGTAGGGGCTTACCTCTCTACTGCCCATGGTCACTTTGCGTGCTTCGCACGCGCGCTGGTCCCGCAGGGGCGCCCCCGGCCGGCATTCACACAACACGGGAACCGCGGGGGGCTTCTGCTCCCCTGTGGTTTCCATGTCGTACGAACTGGCCCAGTGACTTAACAGAGCCACTGTTTGAACAAGCATCCTGTTAATACCTGCAAAAAAAATAATAATCTACCACAAAATAGCAATCTCAACAAACATATGAAGCAAGAGAACTTCCCATAAATAATATTCAATAAATGTCTACGGAGAAGTGCTGAATGTATTTATCTATGCAGAGATAGCAACAAAAAAAACTTTCCTGGATGCTCCTACTAACGTATCATATCAGAGTGCCAGACTAGTAGCTCAGCCTCTGTTAACAATTCCATTTTCTTTTCCCCTGCAGAGATTTACCAACAATGGTGCCAATTAGTACTAACATTAACAGTGCTTTTTGCAATCTGGACATTTTTCATAGAAGAATTAGAAAAGCACAACCAAGTGAGTTTTTAAACAGCCATGCTAGATTAGTTTTTAAATTGCCATGCTAGATTAGTATCTTTTGGTTACGATCAACCAGGATGAGGTTTGAACTGATGACCTACTGGTGAAAAGCTCTTTCTCCTACTAATCAAAGTCTTTTCTCCTGCTATGTTTCTGAGTCTGCAAGCCCTGCAGGATGTACAACAATGTATGAAACTAAAGGTTAAACACAAAATGGAAACTAGGGCACAGGCAATTTAGGAGTGACTTAGCAATTCCCGGTTCATTGCATTGTAATACTGAAAATTTCCCCTACTTTCTAACTATCCTGCTCTTCCTTTTCCTTGAGAGCCACAGCCCTACCACAGTCCACACTTGGCCTTCCATTCTACTCATTCAAGAAAATTAGGTGTTACGGTATTTCTACACAAGGAAAAATGAAAATGTATAATTGATAATAATCATGAAGATATAGTTTTACATTGGGGCAGAGCAATCCTACTGATGGCTGGGTGGACGATTCAAAGGTGGATGAACCACCTTAACCTACTGGGCTTGTGCAACCAGGGCAAAAAGGAGGAAGGACTGATGGACTTTGCTTTTTTGGTTTAAAAAAATGCTTACCATTTCCCTTCCATTATTTGCAATGGCAAGACATTATGTAAGGCAGCTCCAGGGCAAGAATACATCCCCCCCCAAATTCTGGGGGCATGCTCTAGAAATGGAAAGGCTATGGCTCCTGCAGATCCAAAGCCTTTCCCCAAACTGCCTCTGATATGCCCATGGAACATTCCTTGCTACCTCCACCAACATGGCAGCCCTGAGGTCAGAGAGGTAAGGACTGTGGGTGTTTACATGGTGTCTGGCAGGGAGTTTGCATGGTCAGATTTCCTTGCTGAGGTCAGACTTTTCTCTCTCCACCCTCAGACAGGGAGATCCAAAACATCATGTGTCCCCTGGGACCATAGGATAGCAGCCTAAATGGAATAAAGAATATTGATAATATGGTATCCAAGATTTGTACCATTACTGAGATTTGGCGGGTTTCCTGTTTTTACAAGGATAAGCTATATGTGACCCAATTCCAAATTACTTTGTTCTGCTACAACTAAATCTTCGACTGTCATTTCTGTTCATGCATAACTGTTCTTATACATCATTGATCATTGGAATGTTGCATCTCTTATGTTTTTATTTATTTTTTTAAATAAAAAACCCAACAGAACTCTAGTTAATTTCTGTATCCACATAAAAGAGAACTACATCTCCAGGGAAGCAAACAAGCCACCAGCAAGACATTGTAAAAAAGCCTGACTAATAATTTGGACATTCACTTTCTCACTGCTGAAGTATGGAAAAATATCTGACATACACTTAGCACATATCTTTTTGCTGGATCAGCTTTATTATCATGGGGGGGGTGTTGGAAGATTAACAGTAATTAACATCTAATTTAATAGAATTCTTGAAATCTAGTTTCATGAGAAGAAATATATGGTTGCCTATTAAGAGAGTAGTCCTATGGACTGCACTGTCAATAGACAGAGGGCTCTGTGACTGGAGCCCTCTGTCTATCCCAGTGTTTCTCCAACCTTGGGTCCCCAGATGTTTTTGGCCTACAACTCCCAGCATGCCCCAGCCAGCTACACTGGCTGGGGCATGCTGGGAGTTGTAGCCCAAAAACATCTGGGGACCCAAGGTTGGAGAACACTGGTCTATCCTATGCCCTGCTAGGCAGGGTAGGAGAAGGACAAAGCTGTTTTTGCCTCCCATTCCTCCTTAACAAAAACTGTTTCAGCTAGATGGGCCTCTGAGATGTCTAGCTGATTGGTGATGGGCAGGGACAATAACGGTGAAGTCATAGGACCCCGTGGATCTTGGCCTCTCCCTCCCCTCCCCACTCACTATCCCACCCCGTTTTCACCCTACTCGAGCTCCTCTGAGGTTGCTGTTGCAACCTTGGAGAAGCAGCTGCTGTGGTGGCAGCTGCTTCCTCAGTGGCTGTGAGGGGCTCTGTTGCAATTCAGTCTGGTTCAGAGAAAGCCGTTGTCAACACAGTCCAAAGTTCAAGCCAACAAGATAAGTCCAAAAACAAGATAACCAGGAGCAGTTCAGGAGCAGGCAAATAGCGTCGTCAAGGTCATTCCAAAGGTCGTAAGTCACTTGTCTCAGGCTGGGGCAGTCAGGAGTATCAAGCTATGGCTGTTAGAGGCAACAATTGCTTCCAGCGACTGATGTGTGCCTTGAGCTGCCTTTTGAGCAGGCACTGATTGGTAAGGCAGCCCAGCTGGGCCAGGCTGCCGATGGCACATGCCTGGCCCCACCCCAAACACACTCTGGCACAGCTGCGCCATGTCTTTCCAAACGGAGGCACAACAGACTGGGGCAAAAGCCCAATGTTGGATTCCCCCCTCCTGAGGTCATAGGCATGTTTATGGCTTCAGAAGGGGGAATCCAACATACAGTATCCTATAGTCCCTTAGATCGGATGCTCTCACATAAGTTTGCTTTGAAATTACAATAATTTATTAAAATAAAGCCCTATTTAGCTTGTGAACCAAAAGGTGTAATTCAGTTTATACTTTGTAGGGTTTTTCTTTCTTTCTTGTTTTATGCTTCATCTTACTAGGCTTTATTATAAAATGCAGTATACTATGATACATTTTTTAAAATTAAAACCATTCATCTTTTTAAAAAATATATCAATGAAATTGTTACAGAACATCACCCCTCACACACACACACACACACACACACATATACACACCATATCTGGTTGTTTTTCAAAGTGCAATACATCTAGGATGGGAGTACAATTACATATTTTGTTCATTTTTGCTTTCCAAACAATGGTCTTTTACCATAAAGGATACACTATAATTTTACAACAGGACGTTCCCTGTTTCTTCCAACAGCCTTAGTAACGTTCACATAGCTTTTTGGAAAAGTTCACATGGACAAGGGAATTGGGGCAAAGAATCTCTCTCGCTCGCTCTCTTGTTTAAATAGAATGCTGTCTCCTTCAATAAAACACTCTTTGAAGAGGCAATAATTTTTATAAAATAAATTATTTCAGCTTCTGTGCAGTTTGGTAAGATCAGGTATTACAATTCCAGCTCTATAATATTTCTGATATCTCTAGAGCTGTAGCTTACTGTAAAAAGCAACATGACACACAGAATATTCAGAATTCAACACAAATGCATTGTTTGGTTCTTACTACTCAGCAGTTATCTCTGGTGAATAATGTTTGTCTGTAAGAAAAACAACAACCATGAAAACAAACCTTTGCACTACGCTCCCATACCACCAATAAGTGCTGTTATCCCGGCTGTTAGGGCTACTTTCATGTGTCACCAATTTGTTACAATTCTATTAGCTTGATACATATGGGGATTCTCCATGTTCAAGGTTGGACAACTTGAACCGATGATGGCCTAACACTTGATCCTATGACTTATAAGGGTCTGTGTCACTTCATGCATTCTAAAATGAGCCCAGAGAGCTTAACTTCAGTGCTGATTTTGTGACACAAAACATATTAATATTCCTTAATGGAAAATGCCCATCATTATGACAGGTGAGTACATGGACAGGGAGGACCTGGGGTGTCTGTTCCTGTAGGCTTCTCTTATTGAGAGCTAGGCCATCTACCATCTACCAACAGTAGTGCTTTACTTTTCCCCCCCACAGCAACCTTTCACTTCTATAGGAGAATAAGCATGCATCACTAGGATGGGTGCTAAACTGCTTTCTGCTCCCAGTGATACTACTAACGTTGAATACCCAAGGCAGCCTAGCTTTGGGTTTGGTCATCCTAGAACAGGGTTCTCCAACCTTGGGTCCCCAAATGTTGCTGGACTACACCTCCCAGAATCCCTTGCCATTAGCCATGCTGGCTGGGTATGCTGGGAGCTGTAGGCCAGCAACATCTGGGGACCCAAGGTTAGAAATCCCTGTCCTAGAGTGTGACAGAATATTGGGAACTGCTTTGTTCTCTCTCTCTCTCTCTCTCTCTCTCTCTCTCTCTCTCTCTCTCTCTCTCTCTCTCCCCCCCCCCCCCTCTCTCTCTCTCACACACACACACACACTGTGTGTGGTAAGCTACTAAAGTTTTCAGTAAATGCAGAAGGCAAGGAAGAGATAGGAAGAGAACTGCTCCGCATTTTATCTCTTCTCTCCATTCTTGGGCTTCACAATCCATCTTTCCTTCCACACTGCTCTCTTTCCCTTTTCCTGCTTATCGCTCTCTCTTTCCTTGCCTCCGCATGCATGCTCTACTCCTTCCCTAATCTCTTCTCTAGTACTCTTTCTTATGTGTACCCCTCTCTCCCTTTCTTCTGCCTTGGCTTCTTTTCTCTACCACTGGAGACTGGAATAAATGACTTCCACACAGGGCTCCTTTTCCCACTTGCTATAGCAGCTTGCATTGGAGGAAAGGAGCCTTGGAAGGCACTTCCTTCCAGTCCCTGGCAACAGAGGAGGCAGTGATGTGAAGGAGATCAGAGAGCTCCTTTGCCAAAACAAGCGCGGGGGGGGGGGGCCAGGGTTACGGTTGGTTGGGCTGAGCACACTCCCTGCTTCCATCCAACAGAAACCTGTTGGTCTACTCATTCAGCTGTACTCTGGCTTCACAGTGACCTGTGAGGAGTCTGGGGTTTGGCTGGAGGGGAGGAAGGAAAAGGCCACCTCATTTATCTTCAGCATAACACCCTGCGCACCTGTACACAAGTCTCTGCTGCTGTGGAAATTCCTAGTGACTTGAGAAATATAAGCAAGCACCTCTCTCATGCTACAGTTTTGTGGGGTTAGAGGAGAAAGGTTATTTTTCTGCAAAGGGGCCTCTACTATTGCTATCCGACATGATACTCCACTCCTGTTTTGTGCCTTCAGTGACCACACTCAGATAGTAAAGTTTAGTGATATACATACAGACTAGAATATTGGCATGTATGTTGACGGTGAAGTAGATGCTCCTCACTTCTGACAGAGAGCATGCAGGAAAACAGAGGCAATTGCCATGCTTTCCTTCCTGCAGGGTTGCTGTCAGCAGCAACCCTGCCAGTGCTGCATGAGCGAAGGGGTGGGCAAGGCCTTGTTTAATTCCCCTTGGTTGCCTCACAGTTGTGGCTATATCACTGCTGACAGGAAACCTGGAGGAGTGGGAAGAGATGTGTGCCTCGGCACTCTATGTACAGCCAGGGAAATGTTCTATTCACAACACTGCACTGAATTACTCATGTACTGATGGACTGGTATAGTCACAAACCTGTGAATTATAACAATGGCAAAATGTTAGGGACTACCATGCAGTATATCAAAATGTGCTCCACAATGCATTTATTGCTGTGTAGTAGCTTATTTTAAAAATGAGGTTTCCATCTCTTAAACGAGTCCTTTATGCATGCAATTTCCTCCTAAACCAATTTAGAAATTCCACGAACTTACTTAAAAGAGTGATGAAGTTAGGGGAGGAAGAAGGGGGAAAGATTTTGACAAAAAGGAAACTGATGGTCATTTTTATACTTCAGCTTTCCTTTCTCACTACATAAAAAGGCAAAAGAATATGAAGAAAATCCATCGATTTCTATCGCTCGTCACTCTTGTTTTCATGAATTCATATCTCATATTCTAAAATTAATACAGTTCTTGATATGAATTAAATACACCAAACAGAGAAAAACTATACAAAGGGAATGAAAAATGCCACTGCTGGTTCCAATTTCTTCTTTATATTCAAACAATTCCCATGTGTTATCAACCTCCCAACAGAAGACCAAACTAATATGGTGATATTGTTCTGTTATCCTATACCCAGGAGAAGTAAAAATGAATACCAGAAGAAACACATAAAATATATTATTTTAATATTAAAACACTTTTTAGATATCTACTCTTTATAATAAGAAAACCTGAGGGAAAAACTACCCTACATTTATGTTTAAAAGAATTAGAATTAAAGAAAGGGAACTAAAAGGACAGTATCCAACAGTGTCATTCCACATCAAATAGCACTAGTGGAGCTCCACCGAATTTTCCATTGTGCAAGTGCAATGTGCAACTGCAATATGCAACTAGTTGTGCAAATGTGCTTGCACAAATCTAGCTTTAGTAGGATTCTCTTCTTGTGGATAGTCTGGAATCTGTTTTCCACTAGTTTATCATTTGCGCTAGTGGAATGACATAGTTGGATACTGCCCAAAGACTGCTAAGAAAAAATCCAGTTCATAATTAAATCATTTTCATTTTTTTAAAAAAATGTTACTGAATATTTTTCCACTGTACATGCCTCCACTATTAGTACTGTAAATATAATTAAAATGCTGGCAATGTTCGACTGTTTCAGAAAGTAAGAATTACCTACCCAAAGGCCAGGTGTTCCATCGTGTTTCCTCATTGACCTGATTTTTCCCTCCAAAAAAATCAGTATTTGCATGCAAATTTGTATGCAAATATATATCTTGTGATGTATTTTCTCACTGAATATAATCTCTAAATTTATTTTCTCTCAAAATATCCTTTTTCCTAAACATTTTTTTTTAAAAATATGCATTTTAAAAATGTATTTTGATACTCTCCCCCCCAGTTTTCCCCCCGCCAAGAACTGTGTTAGAACATTTGGGAAGTGCAAGAGGCAGTGGATAACTAGTAGAGCAATCCAGATCCTCAGATCAGCTGGCTGGTGGGGGTTAGGATGGGGCAGAGGTACCCCTCTGCTGGTGGCATTCTGGAGCAAAGCGGAATAAATCCAATCCCACTCAGTTCTCTGAGGGGATCCTGGACTGGGCCCCTCACCTACACCAACCTGAAGCTGGCCTAATTGCTCCCATTGGTTTCAGTATGTGGGGTGGGGTGGGGTGGGGGAATAAAACATTTAAAATATGCCTGGCTAAAAGCCTGGTAACGCCACCCCCACCTGCTGCTACCTGAACTGGCCATGCTGAACTGGTTCACCACTTCACTCCCTGTCCACAGCACCAGTTAGGACTGTACTCTAAGTCCTTATCTGAAGATCAGTCCATCAAGGGGCAGTGTAGTTTGTATCAGATTTCACAAAGACAGAATTCCTTAAGCACCCCTTAGGCAAACCAGGATAAGTTCACAAAAACAAGGTAATGGAGACAGACATCCCTTACTGGTTGACCTCAGAATCTCATAATTAGAAGTAAACTGCCTTTGAAAATAAACGTCTTATTATGGGCTTTCTAAGAGTAGGCCATGAAGAGAAGCCATTGTCAGACTTATCCTCCACAAATTTGTCTATTATTTTTTTTTAGAAAGGCCCTCTCTGCTGGTAAGTGGTAACTACCACAATGGACTTGTGAATTCCACATGCTAATTATGTTTTTCAGACTTCATTTATCAATAATTAACCATAATATGGACCAAAGAATGATAATTGTAATATTTTTGCATCAGTAGAGATATCCCGGTAACGATTACTAAGGAACAGTCCTCAGTGATATTTGGCTACCCTGTCCTTGCATTATAAGATTCCTTTTTAACATCCGATTAGTATCATACTGTTGTCTTATTGTTGTCTCTTTCTTACGCATATTTTCCCCACTGTCACATATTATACAGCTTTCATTCCAGGTTAGAAGGTAAGTGCACAAATTTAACTAATTCATTTACAGTGCAATCCTATGGATGTCTACTAAGAGGTAAGTCCCACTGAATTCAATGAGACTCACTCCTGGGTCAGTGTGCATAGGATTGCAGCCTTAATCATGTCTTCACATTGAGCACTTTATGTGTTTCTAAGATTTAGAAGTGTGTGAGTAATCCCTACATTTGCATATTTATTGACATATTCAAGATAGGAAGCAACATATATGCTGAGCAGTAGTGCTAAGAAGTAGAGATCTTGCTTTGGATATGAACGTTTTAGATACCTTGTTTATTAGAACACCATCTCATATTACTCCCTTAGGAGTATTCTGTACTCTACACAGACCAGTTATCTGAAGATCCTAGGAAGGGGAGGGGAAATAATAAATAATACTGAAAGGACATTGCTGCTGAGTTTACCATACTCTAGGGAAACGTAAAAGTAAAATTACACCTTCTAATTCTGCAACTATAATAGGAAACATTAACATCAAATGTCATTTAACTACATTTATGAAGGTTAGTTAATAAGCATCATGGGTGCCTTAAGACTAGATTTATTTAATTTTTGTGGAACCTTAATTCAACCTCAATTATGAGCCAAAGATATATTTTGTATGTTGCATAAGGATTCTTCCAAAATATCCTCAACCAAATTTCTCCCCAAAGGCTGGAGATGTGAATTACTTAGTCTTATTTCCAAAATAGAACCAATTCATTGGGAATCTTCCATTGTTTAACCCTCTGCTCATTATGTACATACATGTTATGTCTGTGCAATTTGCCAAAGCTTTGAGTTACCGTTAGAAACAAAAAATACATACATTTAGCACTTCCATGACGTTCCGAAAGGCACTTCTCTCACACCTGCTTGGCATTTCATGCCCATTTATGGATAGGCAAATGCACTCTCATACATTGGTTAAACACTACATAAAAAAGATCTTGATACAATGAAATCTACAATAACAGAAAGCTTGCCTTTTGACAATGGACACGAAATGTGTATCTATCAGTGCACACAAATGTGCAAACACATATAGAAAGCACTGCACAAAAAGCATCCTAATATAAACATGTATACGGTTATATCAAGATTGCTTTGGCATGTTTTATCAATTCACACATGCACATTCTTAACGTAAGGGGGAATAAGCAAGATACAGCACAGCCAATTTCCTTGGTTATCCATTAAAATACCCCAGCATCAGTGGGAAATGTATTTACAGGTTGAATGTACTTATTAAAATTTTCCTTTACTTTTATTGACTTCATATCATCAATACTACTAACGGTGAATAAGTCACTAACATTATGAAAAGCAGTTCATTCAGTGAAAAATCAATTAGGTAGCTCCATTGGACTTTTCTGTTTTGTGTCACTATCATATAACATATTTGTTTGATATATTGTCAGGGAGACTTTTATTACCACTTCTATTGCATCATGTTTCCAGGTCCCTGAGATGGGATTAAGCATTGCAGATGAAGATGGCACAAATCTATTTTTGTATCTGTTAAAAGACCATTGGAATATCTATAGCATAGAATGTTTTGATCAAAAGGAAGCTTTTTTTTTTAGACATCTTTTGTACTACTGCTCATGGGTGTAGGAAGGGGGAAACCTAACAGTTCCCTATCTTTACCTCTAGGAATCCAGATACAAAAGGGGAGTTTTCAAGGCTAGAATGTGGACTATAAAAGACAATGCTAAATGGACAGATTACAGAAGCTGCATGGGGCAAAAAGTGAAACTGGGTTTGTTTCTTTTAAAAGGAGATGTAAGCGAACAGACAAATGAAAGTATGAATGTGATGCTAGGTTTCCTTTATGGCCATTTAGAACCAGTTCCAATCCATTATGAGGATATAGAGTTTATGCAAGACCTGACTCCATAAATACACTAATCTGACACTCACTGGCACCTCTTTGCTTATAAAACAAATTGTTTGATGAGAGGTAGAGGTAGAGTAATTTAAATTGCTTTAGCTGTGATAATTCTGTCCCTAGACAGTAGGGATACTAATGCAGTTTTGCTGGTATCTATCAGACTGGGCAATTCTTAATATTTTCTTTCCTACCTCTTTGCCCTTTGCAGCAGTTTGGTTCCTCCTCTCATGATTAGTGGGTGGTCTTCTGAATCAGAAGCCAAGGATGTTTTTAAAAACAACATGCATACAAAAAGCAACATACATCTACAGATATTACTAGAGCCAGCTATTTCTGTGGGACTGTCAGATAGGCAGGAGATGTACTAATTTGGAGAGAAAATGAGTAGAAATTAATTGACTAATTGAGACCGGTAAATAGGTACAATCATGCCATTGGCTGAGGGAGAAAGTGTGGGCAATTTCAAAGACTTTTCCTCTTCTTGATGATGGATAATAGGGAACTAAAATGTGTATAGGATGCATATTGGAACCTGAGACAGAATAATTTAATACAAAATTTGGAAAGGGAGTTTTAGCTCAGTTTTCATTCTCTATTGAGCCATTTCCTCTAATGGGAGCTGCATCCCTGCAACAATTTCTAGAATGATCCATAAAGATAAATGTAAACTCCACCATGGTCAAATATCATCAGCTTAGTGAAATATCTCTATCTATTTTAAATAAAAATCCCTAATATTAGCACAGTCACAGGCTAGGACATTAAGGGAAGTAGTCCATGTTTTGTTCCTGACTTTAAGATCTGGCTTGCCATCTAGTTCCATTTCCCATGTGCAAGGGCAACGTATTTTGGCATCAAAGTATAAATATACTAGTATATAAGGGCACAATCCTATGGCCTCCCAACATTATCTGTGGGGCCATAGGATTAATCGAAGCCCCAGCTCAGGTCCTGCAAGCTCGGAGCTGGGACTCCAAATGCCAAGCCTCCCCCCTTGGGGCTGGCATGGAAAGAACTGCTCTGGCCGCCTCCCTAAGGTCAGAAATTGGCCTCGGAGAGGAGGAAAAGGGGTGTGCTGTGGGCGGGAAGGGGAGGAGGCTGGGGCCGATGGCTTACGCCTCCTCCCCTCCCACTCTGCGGTGTGTAAATCTTAAATCTGCTGCTTTTGCTTACTTCCAAGAAGAAAAGGATGATTTGGCAAGCATGTTGCCTCACAGAAGATGACGATTCCACACCGGGAAATTTGTCATGGCCAAAATTGGATAGCGTTAAACTAGCCCGGGGTTGAAAATATTTTCAATTTCAAATGGTGCAATCAAGTACCGGTAGCTCTTTCCAGTACAATTAGGGTATTTAGATTTCCCACCAGTCCTCCTGATGCTCTGAGACAAGTTGCTTGTTCATCGCCTAAAAATTACAGGACACAAGGCGCCGCGGCAGAGATTGCTGCAGCTGCGCATCGCACCTTGCATTGGATGCACATAAGCCTCTGTGATCAAAGGCTTATGTGCATTGAGGGCGGAGGGCACTGGATCATGTCCTAAGTATATTAAGCTCCTGCCAAAAGAAGCTGGTTCTCTATTCGCTTGGCTGTGTTGACACTGTACTTTGAACAATCCTGAATTGTCAGTAAATGTGCTGAACAATGAACACTTGCCAGATCAAAGGGAATGAGACCCAGTAACTTGGATGTGAAATGCATATCTTAAATCTGCTGCTTTTGCTTACTTTCAAGAAGAAAAAGATGATTTGGCAAGCATGTTGCCTCACAGAAGATGACGATTCTACACTGGGAAATTTGGCATGGCCAAAATTGGATAGCTTTAAACAAGACTGGGTTTGAAAATGTTTTCATTTCAAATGGTGCAATCAAACAGCTCTTTCCAGTACAATTAGAGTATTTAGATTTCCCATCAGTACTGACGTTCTGAGACAAGTTGTTGTTCATCGCCTAAAATTTTCCCCAAGAATTTCATGTCTTGTTTCACAAGTGATTTGAAACCCAAATTAGAGTTGCCACAACATTTTGTCTGAAGGGAGTTTGCAGATTCCTACTCAGGCAGTTACCTTCCAAGTTACTAAGGTATGATTTTATTTTATTTTATTTTAATCAAGAATGGCAAACTGGCTTAAGGACATTTTACACATCCTAAATTTTATTTCCAACTCTCACACCCATCCTATGTGGATGTCATTTGAGCACACTGAATAAGGATGTATGAGAAATTCATTTTAGATTGCTTTTGATCAGAATTTACCCAGTTCACAGCTTTCAGACTGAACATGGACTTGGACGCAACCTGCAGTCGAGGTCTGTGTTTTCTGAGCTTGCAATGTCAGTCACGGACCCGCAAAAATGCATTTGACAGCATGCATACATTTGAAAAATGTGCATGAAAAAATTGTACTTTTGAAAAATGCACACAAATATACTTTAATCAATGGGAGAAGAATGAGTACATTTAAAAGGTGTGCACAATTAATGCATACATCTAGGGAATTATGCACGGATTTTTGTTTGAAAAACAAAGCTTTCAATCTGATACAGACTCAAGTCAGAATGAGCTTCAAGATGGAAATCGGAGAACTTTGGTGAGCTTTAGAGATGAGAGACATTGTCTTAAAGCACACACATATATTTCCCCATAATTGTAGTTTTTAGCCATTTGCCTTCCCCAAAGGAACAGAACTAAAGATACAAACTGCATATCCAACTAGAGATGGGTGATTCCTCATGTGGTTCATGTCGAATTTGGCTCAAAATGCCCTGATCTACTCCCCCCCCCCCGGATGCACACACACACACACACACACACACACACAAACTGAGAAGTAGGTCAGTTTGTTTCTGACCTATATCCAAATCCAAATTCATCCCCTGTGAATCCACAATCTCCCTGCACCCACACCCCCACTCAGCCTCCAATCCTCCAAACCCTTTGCTTTTAAATTCCACTTAAAGATTGGGCCAATCGCAATGGGCAGTGGCAGCGCTCTGATCATAGGGAAAGGGAAGGAGGAACTTATTTGCCCCCTCCCCTCTCCCCAAAGCTGGAGCACGGTCTTTTCTCCTCCTGCCACGGCCTTTTCTCCTTCGCCTGATGACAGGTGAAGTTAAGCAGGAGGAAGGTGGGGAATGTCAGGGTTGGGGGTGGATGATTGTGAGAGAGGCGATTAAGGGGCTAGGATGGGGTAAAATGGGAATTCTTCTCCAGCCCAGATTTTAACAAGTTCCAAAATAAAAATAAAAATTGGGGATGATATTCCTTACTTCTTCTTTAAGGTGACCATTATAAATTCCCAAAAGTCATATCCAAGCCCCAGGTTAATGAGTCTCACTGGTCTCTTTACATCTAATGCAGCAAGGTTGAGCAGCTGTAATGTCTCAAATCCTGAAATTGACAGCTTCCATAGTTCTGGCTTCTGTTTATCGGATGAGCATGTATACATTCTAACCAAGTAGAGCTGAACTCAAATTGTCTTTTTAGTTCCATTTTTTGCTTTCACTGTTGTTGAAAAGCATCTCTATTTTTCATTATGCTTTCAGCTGCCTGCCCTCTCAAAATTTCATCTATGTTACTTTTTTTGGTTGTTCATGTCTTGGACTCTAGAAGGAAGTATGCAAAAGCCCCCAGATAATATTTTTATGGATCCTGGGATTCTGGGAACTGTGCAGTCTCTGAGTTAATCCCACAAAGTACAACTAAGTGATGTTCCCTTTAGGCATGTTTCCTAAAGCCCACAGAACTGGTAAGAGCCTTTCTCTAACTATAGCCATAGCTCCAGTCCTGCATGCAGTCAAATGGGATGAGGGTACAGCTAGCAGACTGTATATAAAGACTACTGCCTAGGTTCAGCTCAGTCTGGTGGGAGGTTCCATGAGCTTGATCAGACAGCTTCCTTCCACCCAAGGCTCAGAAGCTTTCCTGAGTTGTGCTTTGTGCCAATAGCTCAGAGACTGCACATTTCACTAGAACAAGGGTAAGCGACCCAGTGATCTGCATATGTTTTGGACTACAAGTCCCATAATTCCTTACCATCAACCCAGATCCCCAACATAATAACATATCCAAGAGAATAGAAGGAGCAGGAAGAAGGACACAAACCCAGCTAGTAAATAGAAGCAGTGGTTGGTCCATGTGGCGTAGTGGTTAGCCAGTGTGGCGTAGTGGTTAGAGTGTTGGACTGGGACTCGGAAGATCTGGGTTCTAGTCCCCGCTCGGCCATGAAACTCACTGGGTGACTTTGGGCCAGTCACTGCCTCTCAGCCTAACCTACCTCACAGGGTTGTTGTGAGGATAAAATGGATAGGAGGAGGAGGATTATGTAAGCCGCCTTGAGTTCCTTGTAGGAAAAAAGGCGGGATATAAATGTAATAAATAAATAAATAAATATAAATAAATAATAAAGAGAAGCTTACAGCAGCCACTGTTGCCATGAGCCCAGCTGGAAGTATGGTACATAGAAATTTGAAGAAGATAAGATATTTAGGTCCCAGAAACTTAAAAAGAGATGGTAATTCTGACAAGAAGTTGGCCATCAAACTTGCTTTAAACTACACGCTCTACCCAGGCCCTTTGGAAAGCTCTGAAAGGCCACAGATCTAGGAATTGAGGACACTGTCTGGAAATATGTTTGCTGGGTACCTTATGTATTATTAGGAGAAAAATACATTTCCAAAAAGCTATCAGAATTATAGCAGCTCAGTCATCAAGTGCACCCCTCAGCCACCTTACCAAAACACTTTCCATGACTGTTCATGTGTTCTAAAATGTCATACCACCACAAACGCACCAAATACTGTTGGGATATCACAATTCTGACTAATTTTGTCATCTGTAAAATGGAATTAATCATCACCCATCGCACAGTTGTTCTGCAGAAAAATGAAAATAATTCAAAAGCACTTAGCAACAGCAGTATGCAAGAGCATTATACATAAAATCTAGTGAATATTAAACTTATTCATACTAGACTCACAAGAGTGATTCACAGATCACTGGTATTAATGTAGGAACTTCCAATGAGTTTACAACTTCTACTTTAGCCCTAGCATGACCGTGTAGACCAGGGCTCTCCAACTTTGGGTCCCCAGATGTTGCTGGCCTACAGCTCCCAGAATACCCAGCCAGTATGGCTAATGGCAAGGGATTCTGGGAGCTGTAGTCCAGCAACATCTGGGGACCCAAGGTTGGAGAGCCCTGTTGTAGGCATATCAAGAGACTAGTGGCAAAATAGCCATGTTTCATTTCTATCAGTGCAGGCCGATAGGCAGCAAAGACAGACTCAGCCAGACTGAATATCTGCAGGATAGAAGACCAGCAATGCAGGAACTTCAGGAAATTGACCAAAGTTTCAAGTGCCACGAAGAAAGAGTGTCCAAAACAGATCCAAGAGGAACAGCTGTTGCCCAGGCAACATCCCAGGCCTGACCTAGAAGCATTTATGGTCACTTCAGGGATAGCCAATGAGCTGCTGGGAGGCAGGGGCTAGCTGGAGCCTAGGGGCCAGGATACTGCCTCTTTTCCTCTACTCTACAACCTTGAGGGGCAACACACAGACATTACATTAAAGATGTAGTAAGCAGCTACATGTTTTGTTCTTTTTTGCTCTAGTGTAAGCATGGGGGGGCGTATCTGGATTGGGACCATAGCATGGGGGTAGGAGGCTTCAACCCATCTCCCCTATGGTCCAAATCCAGATTGGACCCTCTGTGCATGAACTTTATATTGTAAAATAGTGATTGATCAATTAAAGTACTATATAATAAGCCTAGAGAAACCACTAGTGAATCCAGAATGTTTCCAGCTCAAGTCCCGGCTGACCTTGACAATGTCAGTCAGATTTTGACAGCATGGATGAATATTACATTTATAACCTCTGTATAGTTTTCAGTAGTTGAGATGCTTAATATGCTTACATTTATTAGGTGTTCACAATCTATAATTAAAATGATGATACAAATATCTCTCAATTAGCCACATTATATAATAGCCATGTAGAGAATGCTTCTGCCATAGAAAAAGGGGATTGAATTTCTTTTCACAATAATGTGATCTACAGCTTTTCTGTTTCCTTTATGAAAGGAATGTAAACTTCAGTGACATTTAATGCAGCACATTTAGGCAACATAATGTATAATAAATGGAAAGTGATCTTTTAAAGCTCTTACAAGTTAAATACAACTGTATCTAGCTGGAGTCATATTGTTACAAGTCATCACACTTTATCTTTCCCATTTACAGTTATGACTACTGTTTCTTTAGTGAGAAAGCAATATTCCTCTGCCCTAATAGTGTAATTTATTATCAGCCAAGAAGATTTCAAGGCAATCTGAATTTTATTATGCTTTCAATATATTTACATTAAAGATGCCTTGATAGCATATTGCTGCAGACAAGTAGCAACGTATTATCATCAGGAGGAAGGGATACCATTTCCCCTTCACCAAAGATATGCTAGTACTCCATACATTATGTCACAGCCATTCCATCTGAAAATGTCATTGAAGATGCACAAACTTTGACATTCCTGTTAGATAAACTGAAAGCAAATACAAATGCTGAAGGATCACTGCTGACCTATTCATATAAAAATATGCATATAACGTCCACCTCTTTCTTTCATCCAGCTGTTGCAGGGCTGCATGTAAATGAATTAGGTGTAATTGGACCTTTTCTGACCATTTCACTAAGACTGTATCTTCTGTAATTCTATGGAAGAAATCTTTACCTCTTAATAATTGCCGGATGTGCACTTGGTTTACTCTAACACTCCTTATATATAGGAAGAGATCATACAATGGGCCCTTTCAGTCAAGCATTCAGTATCTAAGAGTAGGCAGCCACATGCCTCTGGAAAGTTCCAAAGTAGGCCATGATGGTCATGGCTTCCACTTATGGTTTGTACCTTGGGCCAGTCACTATCTGCCAGCCTAACTTACCTCACAGGTTTGTTGTGAGGTGGTGGTGAAGAGAACCATGTATATTGCCCGGCATTCCTTGGATAAAGGGTAGAATATAATAAATTAATATCATGGCTAACAGCTGCTAATAGACCAATAACTGTATAAAAGCTATCTAAAGCCCCTCACCTCAAGATGTTCTTCCTTCCTGCCTTGTGGGAAATGCTTATTCATGAGCAGCTCCTACATAGCTGGAATATTTTTAAAATAAATCAATCACATAGGCAGGGTTGAATTCTATGGCTTTTCCCCATGAAAACAGCACTTCCAATTCTATAAGAAAGGCCCCGCCCCATGCAAATGAGCTGCACCCACATGTTTGAGTAATTTAAAATGTTCTCCAAGCTATGCTATACTCAATTGTGGATAAGCAGAATCCACTCAGCTAGGAGAACATCTAAAGGATACCTAAATTACATTTATAAATCTGACAATTGTATGGAGCTGGAAACTTCACCAAAGTGAAGTTGCACAAGTGCTATAGTATTCAAAAGAGCTAATCAGCACAGATTGCTAGAGCCAATCAGGATGAAGGTTCCTCTCCCAGTCTCAGCAAAAGAGCGCTCAAATGAGTCAAAGAAACAAGCATTTGCTGCTTGTAAATTATTCCTGACTAAGGGTGCAATCCTATGCATGTTGTTTAGACAGAAAAAAGTCATACAACTCTCAGCATGCCCAAGCCAGCTATGCTGGCTCAGGCATGCTGGGAGTTGTAGGACTTTTTTCTGTCTAACATGCATAGGATTGCACCCTAAGTCTATAAGGCGGCAATCCTATACACACTTTTCTGGGAGTAAGTCCCATTGAATTCAGTGGGCCTTACTTCTGAGTAGACATGCATAGGATTGCATGGTAAATGCCCAATTCTCTGAACTGCCTAACAGAGAACTGCCTAACAGAGAACTCTGAACTGCCTATGCATTTGAATTTGGGTTGGGAGGGAGAAACATGGGAAAAATCTATCCCTCAAATTCAGATATATGATGGATATCTATTAGAATATATTGCATATGAATGTGGTCCAATGAACACGATCTGGGATTCAGGAGAGAGAGAGAGAGAGAGAGAGACAGACAGACAGACTTAGCTTCATGTGGCCCTAGACAAAGCTCATTGTCTCTGACTTAAGTTGTGAGGATGAACACGACGAGTCTTTGTACTCTTTAAATTACAAATTATTTAAACATAATTACTATAATTTGACATGACACAAAATCACAGGAAACATTTCATACGCATCTCTCCCAGGAAGAAATGCACAATAATGACTGCTTTAAAAAGAAGGTAGAATGACTGATTCTACTGATAGAACTTTGGATCACTACCACTATATCAGTGGTTTGCCTCACTGTTTATTAGTGCAGAGAACAGGCATGAATAATAATTGTCACCATAGTGCAGATCAGTACCAGCAGTTGCACACTCCTGAGCAACCAAGCCTAAGGATCACAAAGGCAGACTAAAATGACTGTTAATGCAACTGTTCCAGCATATCCTCCAGCGGGTTTGAAGCAGTGCCAACACAACTCGTCACAGCCCTTACCCAGCTTTTGTGTAGAGTAGGATTATTAACACTGCGCTCAACATCTGGGGCCCTCCTCCTACTGCCACCTCCAAGGGAGGCTTGGTTGGTGGCAACAAGGAGGAGGGTCTTCTCAGTGGTAGCCCCCCAATTGTGGAATAAGCTCCCTACTGAGGCCCACCTGGTGCCAACCTTACTATCTTTTCGGCACCAGGTTAAGATTCCCTCTATGCCAAGGCATTCAATATGTAACTGTCCAAAATAGCACATGGGGGGCAGGGGGGATTGTCACCTGTAAGCTTAGTTTTTTTAACTTTTTGTATTGTCATTTTAAATTGCGCTTTTAAATTTGGTTTTAAACTGTTTAACTATATTGTATGTTTTTATTGTTGGTTTTTATGTAGATTTTATTGTATGAATTGTTGTGAACCGCCCAGAGAGCTTCGGCTGTGGGGCGGTATAGAAATGAATGAATAAATAAATAAATAAATAAATAAAAATATATATTAAAACATCCAAAAGGACAGATTGGTAGGGTTCGGAGGAAGGGGTTCATCAATTTCTCTTCTCATTGCTCTATGCCCTTCCTTTGCTTCTCAATCATTTTGCCCTTTTTGAGATAGCAAACAGAGTACCTTCTACATTTGTATAGCACTATTTCCTGCCTTTTACAGGACAATATCCCATGCAATGCCTGCCTGCTGAGAAATAACTCCCAGAAAAGTACCGTATGTATAGGATCACAACCTTAATCTATCAACTGTGTAATAACAAACTGAAAACAACAATTAGAAATTTCATATAATAAAATAGTTCTGGAAATAAGTTTGTCATTATGGTTCCTTGAATCAAAGGCTACCTTGAAACAGAGATCTGAGGAGGGAAGAGTTTAAGAAATATTAGAACCAATGCCAGCTCCAGGTTTGGGGAGCCATTAGGCAAGACACCTTCAGTGAGTCTATGTTCTTATCACCATTGTTGCCAGCTGCTGCGCTTTCTATTCCACATGCTTGCTTGCCAGGCAGAGGGCCAATGATGAGCAAACAGGGAGTGGCATCTACTGCCCCTCCTTCACACCGTTGTCTGGGCCACAGCAAGAGATGGTGAACAAGCAGGTTGCAATGGTGAAGAGGAGGAGCAGGTCCAGGGGACTCTTGTCAGGGCCCCTTGTTGGGCCTTGGTGGGTGCCCAATCACACTAACCCTTGACACCAATCCTAATTACAACAGTAATTTTGTAAGGAAGCTTTTCTTGAGCAACTGAATTTCTGTAATGTGCACATGTCAGACCAGACAGCAGCTTTTTTAATAGGATGAAAGTCTTAAATGAAAGTTATAACTTGCTTCCCTCTTATTCCTACAGTAGACTTTCTTGATGGAAGAGGACAAATGTTTAACATACACAGAATTTTTCCATCAAGCAGTATGTAACAGAAAAGCATGCTCATAATTTATAGAAATAGGTCTAACTTAAAATAGCACCTGGATTGTTATCATATCCCCAACTATAGGCCTAGGTGTGAGATATTATGCTTGTGATTATGCCTATATCGGTCATACATTTTACCCAGAATATTGTTTTTAGTCTTTAGAGAGATGCTTCCCAAAATAATAGTTCATCTGATTCTAAGGATTTTATTCACACCACTGAAGTTTCTTGCACACACACAGGGACCTTAAAATCTTTTAAACTTGCTTTACTTCACATTTAAGAGGCTAATCTCCCTGCAAGTCTAGGAAGCAGATTCAAGCCCAGATGTGATTCAAATTGTTGTAGAATCACAGTATGAGACCTAATCATTACTTTGGTCTAATAGTCACTGCAACCCTTTAAACAACAAACACCTTTGTGCATAGCTAAACAACAGCAAAAAAATAGGCTGGAGGGGGGAGGGGCAACACATCCATAACAAGACTTTTGCCTTATGTCAAAAATGCATACTGAGAAGCTCCACTTACCTGTAACTGTTAATTCTGTAGTTCTTCTGACAGAAAACAGTCCATATTTTAATTCACAAGTGTAATTTCCAATGTCATCTTCTCTGACTTCCCGAATAACAAGAGTGTCCTTTTTGAACAGAATACTTGGTCTCCAGGTTGTAACTTGGCATTCCTGTGCAAAGATAATTACAGTAACTCGGTTACTACAGTCCTTGCACTTAAATCTGACACATCAATTCAGTTCCAAACCAGTAATCTTAAGGGCTTTTAAAGGTGGCACAAAACCAGGACTAAGTTCATTACCTCTCTAAAGAAGAAGCTACTTTGGGTCATATTCAGACAGAGCTTTTGAAATCACTTGCTTCTCAGGTATTTTTGCATTTTACAAAATGCCCTTAATTGTCTCACCAAAGAGTTATTGCCTCGTGTTTTGTTTTTGCCCAAGACTCAATAGCCATGCTGAGGTGGCAAATGGGTGGTAGATGTTGGGGACTGCTATGGAGCAAAATTTCTCTCACACAAGCATCATATGACCTCCTTCCAAATATATACATTGAAGAGGCCTAGTCCCAGATTAATCTCATGTTGATATGATGCAGGACCCATGTCGTTTGATAAACACAGAATGGCTCCTTTGTAGTCTATGAATAGATACTAAAAAAAAAAAAACAACCCAAAAATGTGAATCAGGGAGCAAGTGCTTGAAAGCAGCATGAAAACTGGTTTATGGCAGCTCACTTCGGCTGATTATGTAATATCTGAAAATGCCTTAGGAAACATCTTGACGTATTTCTCAAACATGCTGAGCCACCACAATGATAACATGTTTATGCATTAAATAGAAAAATCTCAAAGAATTCATCAATGCAACAACAGTTTGGATACCAAACAGAGATATCATTTCCCTGTAAGATTGGAAAGTCCTTGAACATTAACATCACATTTGAGACTTCTGTATCACAGGGGAAAGGATTATGCTTAACTGTGCAACAGATAGCAATTAGGATTGACAACTTTTTCTGGCAGGGCTCCTGAACAGTGTGACAAGCAGAAATCCAACTGGTAAAGATTTCCCCCTCACTGCTTCTTCATTCCAGGGAAAACTTCAACTGATGAATTTCTGCTAGCCAAGAAGCTGTTAAAGAGACAGGAGTGTATAGCAAGAGGGAAAAGTGGCAAAGGAAAAAGAAGTAAATAATGTTACGGAATATTCAGTAGAAATGTCTCTACTATGAAAAAATCATCCCATTTAATTCCCAAGTGTAATGATTAATGACATAATCATGAAATGCAAAATACAAGGTGTCAGAAATGTATTACAATTTATGAAATTACACAAGGCATTCACACTGAACTTAGGGTCTGCATTTATTTTCTTCTTCTTCTTTTTCTTTTAATAAAACACTCCAAATCGTGGGTGCTCCAGTATTCTGCTACACTGGGCAAGTTCACATTAGCTTGCAGCCCCCACAAAGCATTTAAGGCCACCAAGGGTGTAGCCGGCCAGTGCTCACACAGAGCTACAGAGTATCCATGATCATGCTCCACAGGGTTGACAAGAAGCAAACTGGGCCATTACAAACAAACAAAGCAGCAAATGATGGGGGATGGATGTATGAGAAATTCATTTCAGTTCATTTTGGATCAGGATTTAACTAGATTGCACCTTCCGGTCTGAACATGGACTCATACCAAATCTGCAGTCAAAGTCTGTACATTTCCAAGCTTGCAATATGATATGCAGACCAAAGAAAATATGCTAAACAGCATGCATACATTTGAAAAAATACGCATGAAAAACTGTACTTTTGAAAAATGTGCACAAAGACACATCTCAGGCTCTCAGGACATACATCATGAGAAGCTAGAGACTTTCCATGGGACTGCTGGGCTTACCATACTATCTTTTGGCAGCCAAGGAGGGGAAACTGAGGAGATAGCTCACTGCTCCCTTTCTGCTGATAGAGGGGTGTGAGTAGGGGATGGGGAAGATTTGGATGGCTTAACCTACTTACCTCTCAGGTTGTGGACTCAGGGAAGTGGGAGCCATGGTGGAAAAGAATGAGAACCCCCTTCCACGAGGACAGGAAGTGACTGGTATCAAAACTGCCCTGAAGGCACTCACATACTCTTTGTATGAACTGATTGCCTAAGCAAGGGTGTCTATACTTAGGACACTGCAATTTCTGAAAGTACAGCGGCCCTTTTTTGAGCTGTTGTGCTTGTGAAACCAGACAGGCCTGAAAACGATAAGCTAGATTCAATCATCTCACAATTTGATGGTTTGTAAGTGAACTGCTTGGAGATTTTTTTTTACTATTAAGTGGTATACAAATATTATTAATAAAATAAATAAATAAATAAATCCCATAAGCCGATGTTTGTTAGACAGCTTGCTATATGCACTGTTATTGATTTACATCTTACTATATGTATGACTGGGAGGAGGCATACAATTTCAGTAAAATATAAAGTAAGCAGCAGATCAGTGTAAGGCTGGAAATACGAGAGAAAGAGAGGATTTCATTTTCAGTGCTTACAAAGAAGCTGGTGCATTGGGATATTTTACCAGCAAGTATCATATGCCCCCCCCCCCAGTTATCCCTTTCCTTAAAACAGTTTCCTAAATCTCACCAAGCTGTATAATGTTCAAGTAAAAGTTACAGATTACTGAAAATGCAGCAGAACATGACACGTAATACTTTGTTGGAAGAAACCTAAAGCTTTTCATATTTCTTACCTTATACCACAGGATTTCAGGCTCTCTATATGGTATTAAAAAATCCTGTATGTCAGGGCATGAGATTTCCTTGCTTTTGCTAAGTTCAGCTTTTTCAAAGTATTTCATCTTTGAATTGTAGCAGAGGCCAGTGTCATTTTCACCCACTGTCAGCGAAATTGATACTTTCATACAGTAAGTAGAGTTTCTGCAATACAACAAATATAAATAATAGTCCAGTGAAATATAAAACAAACATCCCCCCTTCCAATGTAATACAGTCATGCCTTGGATTGAGAGCATAATTCGTTCCGGAAACGTGCTTGTAATCCAAAACACTCTTATATCAAAACGAAATCCCCCCAAAAAAATTTGTACAGAGATTTTTAATTTAAGCCGTACTACAGTACTTGTATTGCAAGACCTTGCTTGTATATCAAGTAAAAAAAAATTAAATAAATATTTAAAAATTTGCTTGTCTTGCAAAACGCTCTCAAACCAAGTTACTTGCAATCCAAGGTATTACTGTACTATCACTGGAATTATTACAAGAATCTTCTTAGATGCAATAAAACAAGGAAGCAGATCTATACTTGCATTAGAGGTTATTTGCAGTTCTTATTCAGTCACTAAGAATTGTTATTTTTAATTCCTTACTATAAGCTAGTAATATCCCTTTATTCCTATATTTTGAATGGGAGAACAGCTTCCTGCAAAGAAAGTGTCAGTGTTTAAGAGCTGCATGCATTAACCAGCAAAACCCATAACTGTCCTGCTGACAAATGCTATTACAGCATCTCTCAGGGCTGAACGAATCAGTTTAGAGAAAAGTATTCCAGCTCCAAAAAGGCACCTGAAGCATCACACCACAAACTGGAATGTTTACCCAGCTATTCATCAGATTTTAACAGTTTTTTCAAGTGAAGCAATAATTGAAAATATACCCTTCTATAGCACTCTACTCAAATCAGTCTAGAGTTTTTGAGTACTTTGAAATATACAAATTAGTTGAAATCATTTCATTTATTATATTTCCCAGTGCTTTTTTTCTGGAGAAAAGGGTACCGGAACTCTTGGATTACATTTCCTCGGGAGTAGATGGCGATTAAATTGTAATGCAATTAATAGAAGAAAAGGTGCTGGAACTCAGTTCCGGTGAGTTCCACCAGAAAAAAAGCCCTGATATTTCCATACCACCCAATAGTCGAAGTTCTCTGGGCGGTTTACAAATGGTATGTAGAGACCCAAAACCACCCGCTTGCTTACTCTACGGCAGAACCCTATGTATATTTACTTTGAAGAAAGTTCCACAGAGTTCAGTTGGGATTACTCTCAAGTAAGCATGCACAGGATTGCAGCCTGAGGCACCATAGCTTCCAAAATCAAACTGTTCTTATATAAGCACTCTGTCATGAGTTTTTAATCTCCACATGTTTATAGCAAAGGCAATACAATGCTAGGAAAGCTAATCTTGCTTTTCCTGGTTCTGTAGTTCTGAAGCTTTAAAGGCAGAAAATGTACTCTCGAAAGTATTTTGTATTTGTTTCAATTTTGGTTTCTGTGTGGGTAGATCAACAGCATGTTAAGGTTGATCACCCTCTAGAAGCGCATAGTGACAGCAGAAGACTCTTTCCCTTGCTGTTCTGTAAATGCCTTTTGACCTCTAATCGGATCAAAGTGTCTCTAGCAGTGAAAGTATGTTTTGTTACTTGCTCTCTCAGATACCATGAGTTGAAATAGTTTGGGATTTATATCTGCTTGGTGTACAACTGTGTATAGAGAAAATAGCCCTAAGACTTCCACAGAAAGCATGTTGCTGTTCTACAGGTTGTGATTTCAATGGAAAATGTGAAGGAAGCAGAGAGAGCAGGAGAATCTCGTCTCCAGAAAGGAGAAATGCCTCACTTGAAAATGAAATTTTAATGTGATGCTAAACCTTTGCACTAATCTAGTTAGTGTGCCATTATAATATCCCTGGATGTGTAATGCCTCACCCCACCTCTTTTTCTCCCTTGAGACCAGGCAAGGACAAGAAATACTATGCATGCAAGAGAGTTTTCAGGTCCTTCTCCTTATAAGAACTTTTACACATGCATTTGCCAGCTCAGCATGTTGTATATTTTGTTCATAAAAATGTGCATCTGCTCTCTATGTATTTTTGATGGAAGGAGGAGTTGGAGGTAAAACTTGCCTGGAGCCTGTATTCTCTGTCCTTAAAGCACAGCTGCCTAAAATCCCAGGTGAATGGCTGTCACATTACATGGTCAGAGGCATTCATTTATTATTAAGACTTTTGGGAATTAGTTATACAGCAGGAAATATGAGGAAACATTTATTTCTCTACAATGGATCATCCATTCAGTTTGGAGTTGTCAACTGAAAAGTTCATTATATGTTGCTGTAGCAAAGGGTTGGGGAGGGGTACAGCTCAGTGAGACACTCTTGCATTGACAAGAACTCAGGATTTATCCCTATCATCTCCAATTAAAAGAATCTCTGAATGCAGCTGGGAAGGGTGTCTCACTGACACCTTGAAGTGCAGCAGCCAGTCAAGTAAATAGAATTTAGGTAGATGGATTATAGGTCTGGCTAATTATCAGGAAGCTCACTGTAGCCAAATTCCAAGACTAGGTCATTAGAAACATTAAAAACATGAAGTATTTGTGCAAATGACTGTTTTGGACATCCTATTATTCTTGTCTTCCAAGATTTCTCAAGCTTCATGATTAACAAAAAATGTAAGAGTGATTCATTGAGTTAGGTATTGGATTTTGTTTCTCTCCCCCCGCCCCATGTTCTTCCTCTTCCTCTACCCCTTCCTCTTCCTCCTTTAAATAATCTCCAAATCCCATAGGAAACATTGAATTTACATTCACTTGCAATATAAATGAGAAGGAAATTATTTTGCTTTGACTATTTATTCTTTTCTCTTTCTTTCTTTTACAGTTTTGCAAATGACTGGAGAGTTCCATAAAAGAACACTGCTAAAGAGAATAATGTACACCCAAATGCCTTAAAATGCTATTGCACATGCTTCATATGTTAATATGTTAACTGCACCACGTCCACAATGCTACATCTAACAAATATTATTCAGGTCACAAAGTTCTTGTATCTGAAATAGATGATGAGGCACATATTTTACTTTTTCTGGATTTTGTTGAGCATGAATCTACTGTGCAGACGTAAGGGACAGGCTATGACATTTTCAGGACACTGCTGTTTGTCCACATATTGTGGTAAATGTTTTGTGGAAGTTTAACTTTCTTTCATAAACAATCAGTGCATCTTCCTATTAAAAAGCAGTGCTGAAGTCACAGTCTAAAGTGGAACACGAACACTACACAGTGACAGAGACTACCTGAGGCAATTTCACTTCAGCAGGCATAACTTGGGGGGGGGGGAGCCCAGGATTTCCAACAACTGATTCAACCCAAATAATACATGTGATGCAAGGATAATGCACTTTTAACATATAAAATAGCTTCTGTGAGCACAAGCACTAAATGCTTAATGTTACCCAAACAGGAAAGTAATAATTAGAGCTAATGCAGACATTCTGACCGATACACAATGAGTGATGTGTGCATGAGTCCCCTGCCATACTGTGTGTACAATATGCTCAATTTCAAGAACATAAACCACCAGACCTTAGTACATAAAACATGGTAGAATGGGGTAGCAACATAAGAACAGCATACAACATACACCAATAGATTTTGGGAAGTCCAAAGTACTTCAGAACACTTCATCTTTCTATTCCAAGGCTCTTCTATTCCCTCGGACTCATTTTCAAATGTCAAAGACTTAAGGCTATTACTTACACCTCCCATACAACAGAAAGTGAAACCAATGAATGTATCCATGAATACACTGCAGTTCCCAATTACCTACGCCGGGAACTGGACAAGGTGTGTCCCTGCTGGTTTCTTTCTGGACCTCTCGATGGCTTTCAATTCTATCAACCACATATCCTTCTGAGGCATCTGTCTGAGATGGGACTGGGAGGCACTGTTATATGGTGTTCTTGGAGGGACAATCTCAGAAGATGGTGCTGGGGGATTCCTGTTCGACACCATTGCTGTTGGCCTGTGGTGTCCCTCAGGGTTCCATCCTATCCCCCATGCTATTTAACATATACATAAAACCACTGAGAGAAATTGTCCAGAGTTTTTGGATTCTGTGCCACCAGTATGATGATGACACCCAACTCTATCAATCCTTTCTATCCAAATCCAAGGAAGCTGGTCTAGTTCTAAATTGGGGTCTGATGTTGGTAATGGACTGGATGAGGCAAACAAATTGAAACTTAATCCAGAGGTGCTCTTGGTTAGTCAAAAGGCAGATAAGAGAATAGGGATTCAACCTGTGCTGGATGGTTACATTCCCCCTGAAGAATCAGGCTTGCAGTCTGGATGTACTTCTGGACTTGGCCTTGAACCTGGATGTCCAGGTTTCAGTGGTGCCCAGGAGTGCATTTGCACAGCTGAGGCTAGTGTGCCAGCTGTACCTGTTCCTAGAGACATCTGATCTGGCCATGATCACACATGGCTTAATTACATCCTGTTTTGACTAATGTAATGCAGTCTATGTGGGAATCTGCTTGAAAACTGTTCAGAAACTTCAGCTGGTCCAGAATGCTGCAGCCAGACTGTTGACCAGGGCTGGCTACAAGAAGCACACAACTCCCTTGTTACAACAGCTTCACTGGCTACTAGTCTGTCTCCGGGCAGAATTCAGAGTACTGGGTATGACCTATAAAGCCCTATATGGCTTGGGATTAGTATGAAAAATAGATGTGGCTAAAGAGTTGGAATAATATTATGTAAATATACATCTGCCTGAAAATGCACAGCCAAATTATGTATCTATTTACAGTATTTATTTGATTTGTACCCTGCCTTTCTACCAAAAATGGACTCAAGGCAGCTTACAATCACTGATAAAAACAACAATAAGCAAATACATTAAAAACACAACAACAACGAGTAAAAACAGCATCCTTCACAGACCCATTTACGCACCAAAGGCCCACTTGAATAAAGTGGTCTTTGCCTCCTGGCAGCAGGACAGAAGAGAGGAACCAAACCTAGCCTCCCTTGGCAGGGAGTTCCGCACCAAGAAGGCCCTCTTTCATGTTGCTATGAAATCTTACCTGAAAGACTGCCTTCTCCCACATGAGCCTGCCCAATTCTTAAGATCTTCTGGAGAGGCCCTTCTTTCTTGGTGGCAACATGAAAGAGGGCCTTCTTGGTGCGGAACTCCCTGCCAAGGGAGGCTAGGTTTGGTTCCTCTCTTCTGTCCTTCTGCCAGGAGGCAAAGACCACTTTATTGAAGTGGGCCTTTGGTGTGTAAATGGGTCTGTTGATTGAGAAGGATGCTGTTTTTACTCGTTGTTGTTGTTGTTGTTGTTGTTGTTGTGTTTTTAATGTATTTGCTTATTGCTGTTTTTATCAGTGATTGTAAGCTGCCTTGAGTCCATTTTTGGTAGAAAGGCGGGGTACAAATCAAATAAATACAGTCATGCCTTGGATTGAGAGCATAATTCGTTCCGGAAACGTGCCTGTAATCCAAAACACTCTTATATCAAAACGAAATCCCCCCCAAAAGAATTGTACAGAGATTTTTAATTTAAGCCGTACTGCAGTACTTGTATTGCAAGACGTCATTTGTATATCAAGTAAAAAAAATTTAAATAAATATTTAAAAATTTGCTTGTCTTGCAAAACGCTCTCAAACCAAGTTACTTGCAATCCAAGGTATTACTGTAAATAGATACATAATTTGGCTGTGCATTTTCAGGCAGATGCATATTTACATAATATTATTCCAACTCTTTAGCCACATCTACTTTTCATACTAATTTATTTTCTTGAATTTAAAGATCCCTTTGACCTCACTGTTGACAATCCCCAGCCCCCACACCCACAAGCATGTATATATAGATGTGCCAACTTGTGGTTAACACATAATACATCTGATGAACTGGACACAGGATCTGCAAAAGTTTATTGCATCATACATTTTTTCATCTTTACGGTTTAACAAGACTCTTTGTTGATTCGCTGCACAACAGTTCTGGTTGCACCAGGGTTGAGTGGATCATCAATTTCCCTCATCTGCAGCCCCAAAAGAAAAACAAAAAATTCTGGTCTGGAGAGACCCCAGTATTCTGGTCTACAACTGCCAGTGTCCACAGTTATAGACTCTAGCATAGTAGTGACCAAAGCACCTTCCAATTGAGCAGCAGAATCTTTGGAATCAGGCATATAAACTTGGCACCAATTTAAACCCCTCATAATGGGTAATGTCCACATCATGCCAAATGCAACAAAAGATTTCTGGAGGGAAGAGTAAAAGATACATGTATTATTCTTCCTACTATTTGGCTCAGTGTTGTGAATAGCATGGTTACGACATGGACATGTAGGGTTTAATAAATTAAGAATCATTATGAGCAATTTCCTCCTGCTAATTGGAGGGTCTGATTCAAGTGGTTTAAATCCAAATGGAATTTCCCTGTGGGGCTTTCATTGTGTACCACAAAATTGGTACAAACCTCACAGTCAGTGCCCTTTTCAATATTTTGCCATTACTAATGTAGCAGAGGCTCAACCAGCCTATTAGCTTCCCATGTTTATAAATTGAAAAGAGAGCAATTAGTCTGGATCAACTTTAATTCATTAACAGTACAGATGGATAATGAAGACAAGTGTTTCAAAATGCTATCTATAATGCTACAATGTTCCAATATCTACCGTTAACTGGGCTTACTTAGATGAAAAATTATGTGGAAAAGGTACTGATCGAAAACATAGAAATACTAGTGATCTTAATATGGGGGAAGGGGGACATAAATGTACTAAATATGATCTATTCTTAGTATTGAACATACTTGTACTACATTTTGAGTGTTTCCAGGCAAGACTTTTATGGCCTCATCACCCTGTCTCATTCATGGAATTTTACAGGAGGTCCAGATGACAATGGCTTCAACTCGTAGCCCCCCAGGTTTTCCGACCACTCCCTCTCTCTTTTCTCTTATTGTGGAAAATCCATCAAGAAGGAAAAGACAGAATATAGATACACGATGCCTTCTCACTGGTAGCACTAGGAGCCCTTTGTCTGGAAGCACCCGAGGTTTAACATTATTTTTAACAGTCACACATTATCATGCACTGACTGAAATAGCATGGCGGGGGGAGGTGCCGGACTCCTTACTGAGAGCTGTCTCACCCAAAGCATTCCCCCCCCCCACAGTCCAGAGTGTATTTGGGTATACATTTCTATAGATAACACAACATGTGGATTAATGTAACTTGATAGTGCTGGCAATCCACTCGCAGCAGTTCTCACTATTTAATGGTTAAATTATTATTAGTTATGAAGATAATAACAAGATGATGATGATGATGATGATGATGATGATGATGATGATGATGCACTGCAATCATAATCACAGGCTGTGCCCTGGCTGCCCCTGCCAACATAGGTGACATAACTGGCAACACAAGAGAGGACCTTCTCAGTGGTGGCACTCTGATCATGGAAACTTCCTCCCAGGGAGGCTAACCTGGCATCAATTTTTTTTTGCCACTGAGGCACCAAGGGAAGACCTTTTCATTTCCCCAGGTTTTTAATTGCCGACAATTCCATTTCCTGTTTTGCCTGTATATTTTAGTATTGTATTCCTGTACCACATACAGCAATCCAGTCTGCTATTATAATCTGATCATTTATATCAGGACTAAAGAGACATGAGTCCCCCATACTAACACTACTAGGGTTCTTTACTTCTCTTCCAGGTTTTCCCCCCCTCCCCGATTAATTTCATCCCCTTCAATATATAAATAAATCAGGGGTTAATGTGAGTAAAGGAGATGTTAACCCAAGAGCTAACTAATGTATAAAAAATGCTCTTGGGCTTCTACTGTGGAGCAAATTAACTTCAATTGTAATATACAAGGGATCTATTTGGCTTCTTTCATTTAAAGGTAAATCAAATTAAAGCATGTGCACACACGCACACACAGCCCAACTAACTGCCCAGCACAATAAAACAGCCTTCCATTAAGACCATATTCATAAAAGCACATAAAAATACCACAAGGTATTTGTTTTAAACAGCTTAGCCAAATTAATCACACCAGGAAGTAGTGATCTGGTTTATTGCATGCTTCATTTCTCAGAGGCAGTAATTTTAAAATCATATCCCATTCTAATAAAATGAGTCCACTTTATGATCCTGAATTACCGTGGCTCTTCCACATCATCTGAAGAGGATGTCATGCTTAAATATCTGTCATTGTACTACTTGCTGGTATTCAAACTATGTCCACGGGATTGATTTACATTTCTCTGTTTAAGGTTGTCAAGAACTCCATTTTCTTTTTGTGTTCTAGCAGTTTGTAAGCTCCCATTTTGCAAAGGCTCGGGATGCACACACACAGTGGGTAAACCACCTGTGTATGTTATCTTGGGATGTCTCCAGCCGCAAGGTCAGAGCAGGGCCCAGTTAATTGGACTGAGTGATTTCAGCTGTGTTCCTGTGGAAACTCTCAATCCACTATAGGGGCCTGAGAAAACTATTCTAGCCAGCCTGTGATTGGCTAACAGGTAGAGCAGTGGCGCCTTTGGATCTGCTGGAAGGTGATAGCAGGATGGAGGAAGGGAAGAATAGTCGCCTCCCGCCGCTGGGATAGACAATCAAGGGAGCTGCTGCCGCCGCCGCCGCCACCACTCCAACATGTCTCGCTGATGCCCTGTTTGCTTCCCCCCCTCCTTCCCTCCCGCAGGGACTTCGGAGGTTGAAGGAAGATGAGGAGGGGGAAAGAGGAGGCGGCGGCGAGAAGTGAAAGGAAGGAGCTGGGGAAGGGGAGGGAAAGGAGGAGACTGGAGTTGCTGCTGCGTTGGAAACGGTGCTGCTGCAGGAGACTGTCCCCGCCTGCACGGCAGCTGCTGCTGCTTGTTACAAGGACGCGGGAGGAGCTGCCAGCAGCCTGGCCGCTTCCAGGGGAAGGCGCCCCCACGCTGCCCTTTCTCTGGCCAGGGGAGTGGAGCCAGCCAGGGCTAGCACCGGGCTTTCCCCCTCCCGCTCCTGCTGCAGTCAGGGGGACCTGGGGGTGGGCTGAGCGTGCTTCCTCGGGGTTGGCCATCGAGCTTCCCTCCTGCCCTTTCCGCGGAAGTTTGAGGCAGGACGTGTGCGAGTCACAGCAGGGCGGCGGGGAAAGAAGCAAAGCCAGAGGCAGGCGAAGGGGTGGGTTTCGGTCGCCAACGCGCCGCTGTGCCCCACCCCAGTTGTGGCCCACAGATGTTAATAATTTTTTTAGGTTTTCCCTTTTATTTCATAATGGGCTATAGGGCTGGAGGGAGGGAGGGCTCAAGTGGGGGGGGAGCGCTAAATATCTGATCTTGCCTAGGGCACCAAACTGCCTTGCACCGGCCCTGCGTTAGAGTTGCCAGGGGCTTGAGCATATAACCAGCGGAGTTATAGCTGTCCATGGTCTTTTGCCTTTGCTTTGGTCTCCAAGTATCTCCGTTTGGGCCCTACCCAATTGGAAGATCCATGCATAGGTACATATAGCCCTAAGTGGTTTTGTTATTTTTGCCTTGAAGTATTGTTTAATAAACTTACTACCACTTATATAACTAGTTGTATGAGTGTCTCATTCTAGATTGCCTCAGTACTCAATTCAGTCTTCCTCTTAGTTAGTGCTACTGCTTAAGGTTTCAGGCCTAAACCTTACAAATAGAAGGCACTAGTTTGCCCCCCCCCCCATTTCATAAGCCTCAGGGCTGTCTTGTAAGGTCTGAGAGTCCCTGGCTTAAGCTGAGTTGGACATAAGGGGTGGTGGCAGCCTACCTTGCTGGGTAGGTGTTCAGTCTGGGCAACCTTTTGTCCCTGCCTACACTGCTGGGAGTTAGGGCACCCCCTTCACAAAGGTGTCCATTATTGATTCACTTGAGGGGAAAAAACCTTTTTAAATAAGAGTAAAATTCCATTCATACCTAGTGGGACGGGGAAAATATTACCCGTTTCTGCCCCCTTAGAAAAGAAAAAAGAAGCTTCTAGCCCTTTTATTTACAGAGACAGAAGGGGGATATGTGCATGTAAGCAGGATTCCAGCCAATTGTCCCATACGTGATATGGAAGGTGACACTCCAAGTGCACTCTGTCTTGGAACAGTTAATCTTTTACTGTCCAAGCTCATTCTTGTATTCCAGTCAATGTCAGAACAGTAGGGGAAGAAATTGATGGAGATCTATACAGTTTATGGATTCCACACTCTATTTGCAGTGGAGAATTTATCTCAGGGGTAGTTTCAACCCTGAAAAAGGGAGGCCCAGAGGACAAAAGTAAGTGTCTAGTCTCACTAAATCTGGTATCTAGTTTTAATCATTCATTGAAAACCACCTTGCTGTATGAAGAAATCTGTGCCTCTGAGCATGAGCAGAATGCCTTTCCATCACAAATGTATATTGGGCCACTGTCAAGCCGCTGTCCTCACTTCCACCAGCATCTGGGATTAGGGGCTAAAGTACTGAAGAAGGCAAAATGCACAGGCAGGCGTAAACTCTAAAATCTCTCACCACAGAAAAAGTAGTACTGCATTGTACAGGGCTGAGTGGGCATCATTCCCACATAGTCCTTCTCCCAGTCACTGCAGAAAAGTAAGTTATTAGGGGTCATTTTACTTAACTTCAAACCAAGGGTAAGCCCTGCCTTCAATGCTAGGCCTTATTAAAACCATTCAAGTATCCCAGACTTTATTTTACTACACAGTCACCACACATGCCTGCCTACTATTAGAGAACTAGGGCCTAACCAGACATTACATAAAGGTTTGGTTCCAGGATCTCCCTTACACAAGAGGAGGGCACTTCCTGCCAGAGGAAGGGTTCCAACTCAGAGAAGGTCCTTCTGTCTGCGTTTGAGGGATTCCCCCGTAGGCCCACACCGCAGCTCACTCCATTCAGCAGGTTCTGCTGATTCTGTGTAGCATTTTCCGGGGCCTGGAGGGACTGCCAAGGCAGGGGAGGGGAGGGGTAGTTCACTTCCATCAGCCCACTTGATCAAGTGTAAATCTTGAGCCGACTAGCAGCTGCATTTGCTTTACGGATCAGATCACTATTTTGCAAAAGAAAAATAGTAGGTGTGCAGGGCCCATAGTGTGTGTGTGTGTGTGTGTGTGTGTGGAAGGGTTAAAGCCCCCCTGCTAGGGTTCCAATCAAGATCAGGGCCACTGCACCTACTCTAGAGTAAAACTAACAAAAGTAATATCTGCTTTGGCCCTTAGGGTCTGGATTAGTAGATCTCACTCCAACATCCCTTGAGGGAAGAATGTAGGTACACAAATTAAATGCATAAAAGGCTCATTAGAATGGTGATAGCAAATGGCAAAACTATGGTTATTCTTTCTCTAAGTATTTACAGGTAATTCTGTCACCTACTATACAGCTGGACATTATTACTACTATCAATAAGGTGTTCTTTTGTTGTAAAATGCAAATGTGAAGAGGAAGGAGGTTGCCCTGGCTCCTGGCACTGTAGGCAGGGACCAACATCCACCAAAGTAGGCTGCCACCACCACCCCTTATGTGTCCTGTAGCCTGATCCAGACACCCTAGAGCTTAAGAAATAAGGGTCCAAGCAAGCACCCTCTATTTCAAAGTCCTAGGCCTGAAACTTTAAAGAGTAGTAATAACCAAACAGAAGGCTCTGGATTAAGTACCAAGGCTTACTTGGAAGGAAGCACACACAACTCTTGAGATAGGTGTTACATTTATTTACACAGGGAAAGGGGAATAAAAAGGCATACAAGAACCAGAGTAATGTTTGGAAACAATGCTTCAGGCAGAAAATGAGAAAAGTTGCCTACAGCTGTCTCTCCACGTACTTAGGCATGGGTCTTCAATAGGACAGAGCACCAAAACATGATGCTCAAAGTCACAAACCAAAAGCAAGATGCAAGTCAAAGACAAAAGGCGGCCTCAGCCCACCTCTTTTTATGCTCAAGCCCCTGACAATTCCAAGGAGATCTCAGTTAGCCAATCACAGGCTGGCTGCGACAGCATTTTGAGAACCCCTGGTTGGGAGTGTTAACAGTTCCAACAGCAGCACAGTTGAGATCATTCAGTCCAATTACTGAGTCTTGTGCTGATCTTCTTGGAGCCTGAGACATCTTAAGGTAACACACATGTATGTGGTTGTATCACTAGGTGCCACTTCAGCCTGGCCAAATGGAGTCTTACAGACAGTTACAGCACAAAAAGAAAATGGGGGTTTGTGGAGAGAAAGGCTGACCCAGCACAGACCCTTCCTTCTGCTGCCTGCATAATCCCTGACCCTGCCCCAGGCTGGGAGACACAGTGCTGAGCAGGAAATTTTTACATAGCTACATTTGCATTCACTTCAATGGGACACATCTGCATTCTCTCCAATGGTCCCCTCCAGCAGTCTCAAAGAGCTGTCAAGGACCCACAAGCATCCGAGGGGCGCCACGACCCCCACAAAGTAGAACCGGTTCAGCCTGTCATCAAGGAGAGGAGGGGGCAAGGGAGGGGATAAAAAAGCAACAACCAAGCCCATCAAGGTTGTTGGAAGCAAGGTGCAGGACTGCACAGAACAGGTCTTCGACTCCGGTCGGGACTAAGCCTCGCAACCCCAAGCAGGACACTTGGTATCCGGCTGTAAGTTAGAACAACTTGCAGTGTTATTCTTTCTAGTAAGTTCAGGTTCTTTGAAGCCAATACTGTCTGTGCTTTTTGCAAGCCTCCTTTAGGCTGAATGTGTATTGGAGCTCTACGCTTCATTAAGTTTTATAGACTGTTCTGTGTTTACTGGGAAATTCCTCATCTGCCTGATTCGCTCTGCTTAATTAAAGGTGTTATAAACAAATCTCTGCCTGCCTGCCATCAGCTCTCGCTCAGTGTCTTCTAATGCGGTTGCCCTCAGCTCACCCAGGAACCGTATAAGGGGAGTTTTTACAGTGCCGGTTAACCCGTTAACTCCCAAACTCGCGCAAAAGGACCGGCAGCGGTCCTTCACAGGGTTCTTGACAGCAAACACTGTCAGATTACACTACATTGGATATACATAATGTCTCTGTTTTGAATGGAATCAGTCAATGGTGAATTAAAGGCCTAGAACAGCACTTGGACTCCTGTACTTCAATTTAAATCATATTTTGTAAGCTTAAACAGAGCTTAAATCAGAGTAACATTTAGATATTTGCTGCTTCAAGTTTACTTACAGTGCCCTGCCACCTGGGGCAGCTTTAGCCTCCCTCATCATAAAATGTCTGGCTATAGGCCTGCCAACTCCCCCAGTGAATAAGCCACAGAAGAGATTACACAACTCAGTTTCATTTTATATCTCATTAAAAGTCGGAGTCAAATCCATTATTTCAAAGGTATGAAAATCAATACTACATTGGCATGTTCCCACATCTTAATCGAATTCAAACTTCTCAATAAAAGAAATGCTAGAGCAATTTACGACAACATACTGTGTCAAGAAGCAACACTTGCCAGAGGGCTCAGATGAATAAAATTAAGTGGAGTTCTATAATATCCTCACTGCACATTCAAATAGAAAGCAACGTTTCTTATAAAAATTCAGAAGCAAATATCCCTGTCCCTTGAAGTACATGGAGTTTCTCTAACCTTTAATATAGGTGCTCTGTGGAAGCTCTGATGTACACACAGATCTCCCATTCATTTCAGTGAGGCAGCCAGCTCTGCGTACACAACAGGATGCAACCTTAAACTTGTGCCCAGTACTGACATGTATAGGGAAGCCCTATAGAGAGTATTTTAGCTATAGGGCTAAAATACTCTATAACCATCAGCTTAATGGATTTGTGGATCGAGTTATGAATGAATGAACTGTTTGTTACAGTCACAGACCAATACAAGTTTTTATATAAAAGAAAGATACAACTGATTGGATTGAGTTATGCAGAAGCCAGTGTATTCCCTGTACATATGTAAGTGCCACGTACTGGAGAAGGGAACTATTCCCAATAGCAGATTGCCATCAAAAAATATTTTAATGGCAAGTAGCTCCAGGGAATTGTACTAACATCTGAGGCAAATAAATAAAAAAAAGTCACAGCTGGTTTTAACTATACACATTGTATTAATCAAAGAATTTTCATGATAAGCACACTAAGGTGGCACCCACTGACAACTAAAGGGAATTTGACCAATGGAGGCCATTAACAATCCAGCCAGTTGCAAATGTTTGTTATTATAAGCACATTGCACCAGGAGTTCTTGCTATGATGAAATCACTACTTCATCACTTTGATTTTAAAAATTTGCTGCATCCACAAACAGCTGCTTGGACAACCTCTAACAAATAACAACATGAACCATTAAAGTGAATGTTGGAACTTTCCCGTGAGTCCAGCTTCCCAGTGGGATGGGGTGGCATTTTTGCACCCGGCCCAGTGGTGAGGCAAGAGGAAGGGCTGGCTGCAAAGTATATGTACACCAAGAAGCACTGTCAGTGTGGTCAGGAACTCAGTAGAATATAGAGCAGTGTTCTTCAACCTTGGGTCCCCAGATGTTTTTGGCCTATAACTCCCAGCATGCATGCTGGGAGTTGTAGGCCAAAAACATCTGGGGACCCAAGGTTGGAGAACACTGATATAGAGTCTCAAATTATGCATACTATATACTTTGTACATGCATAAAGACTATACACACAGTCAATGCATGTTAGTCAGGGAGTGGGACTTTCTGTCACTATCCTACCCTTTCCCTATGTATGTGCAATTGTCACGTAAATAGTGCTAAAATAAACAAACAAAAAACAATAAAATGGAATCCCTTTTCATAAATACATGCCCTAAACAAATGATGCCAGCATACAGAAAGGCAGAAATATATTCACAAAAATAAAGGAACAGGTTTCAAACATCCTAGGATAACCACAAGTGTCCATGCTGGGTCCAGAGAGCAGAGGGAAGAAAACAAATGTAACAATAAGAATGAAATCTGAATCACTGCACCAGCTCAACCTCAGAAACCATGAGCATTTGGGTACAATTCGCTCAATAAAATTAAGATAAAGGTGACAAATAAAAGCACTAATATCAAGCATACATCTCTAAGGAATTTCAGTATTAAGGACTGCTCAGGACTGCACAATTAGGATTATTATATTTTATCTTCACAATACATTTCCCTGTGACTACTGCCATGACGCTGTCACTGGAAAATTTGATCATGTGATAGTGGGAATGATCATCCAGCAGATCCACCATTCTTTTTGCCTGATGGATACAATTCAGCATTAAAATTTATCAAAGTTATTCCTTCCTCTCCACGCACCAGCCCATTAGCACATCATGATAAACATGCAGGGGAGGGAGGATCATACACACGCTGTCCCTGCTCCCACTCGCCACATGTGCAGCGAAACATGTGACTATCTTCTGCATTCACCTTTAATCTGAGAAGCAGCAAGCCAACATAGTTCGTATGAAGTTTGGCATTATTACATTTTCACAAATATCTCAAGAATATGCCAGGACCTCCATATGTCAGTTGAAAAGAAAAATGATCTATACATGGCTTTTGTCACAACAGATATTTCCAGTGATCACTCCTCCCTTTCACACGAGAACCTGGACTTGCAGGCCAACCTCTCTTGTATCTTTTTTCCATAGATCTTTCCATTCCCATAATACAATACCGGAATGAATACCTAGCTGTTCCAATTTAAATAGTAATTTCCCATGTGGGATTGTCACACGGCTTGCTGAAATCCAAATTTCTAAGGCTTGTGTTAAAGGAAAAGGGGTTTCTTTCTCTCTTCAAAACCTTGTTTTGTTGGGATTTACCTAACTTCTGCTCAGGCATTTATCACAGTTTTTAAAATAGCATCTTTTAAAACTGACACTTAAGCAAATCCTAAAGTTTTCATTATATTAGCACCTTCCATAATAGAGCAAGGGCTAAAGCACTTGTAGCTTGGTCAACATTCAGCTAGCTTATAATACTCAAGTCTAATGTCAAACAGCATGGTATTTTGCCTCTGTGCTATCGTGATTAGTTTACAGGATCCAGTTCTCATTGGCACTAAAGGTCCCTTTTCACTGACAGAGCCATGACATGAAACCACAACGTAAATGACAAACAGATCTGCAGCATCAAATTGTCACTTTGTAAGGAAATCTGTTAAAATTTAAGCGTGGAGGAAGGTGAAAACAAAATGAAAAATGCTTCAGGCTCTGTGTGTCACCCCTACGGGTACAAGATACACTGCCTGAAGCCAGGGACTTGGCCAGCACTAGAAGGGGTAGCCACTCTTCTTGATGCTGGCTGTGTGGCTTCACACAGTGGCTATTCCTCCCAGCACTGTCTAAGTCCCTTCCTTCGCGCTGAGAGAAGCACAGAACTCCGTGCTTCTCTCAGCATGGAAAAAGGCAAAATGGGCAGGGGCATGACATCAGTGTGTGTGGCCACACCCACTGACATAACCTGGCCTATGGAAGGCCTGGGGTGGTAATTCAGCCCACTTCCAAACAACAGTTCTGCACCCCTGCCATAGATGCGTGCAGCCATGTGGAAAACTGGTAATCTTTAACATCCAGCCATTTGGGGAAGCACATCAGAATAATGTGGATCAATAGGCTTATATATTCACTCTTCCACATAGCTGGATTCGACACATGCCAGCCTCCCAACATGGTTGCACATGACCCGTGGTGAGCTTACAGGTATACCATATAGTGAATGAACTTCTGGATCTACCCAACATTTCTGCAGCAGCCAAAAGCAATTTATAGGCCCATTCTGTTAAACTAGTGAAGTCAAAATCATATTCTCTTTCAAATATCCTTAAACAAACCAACATGGGTAACCGAAAATGTAATGTGCCTCTATTTTATTTAGACATCAATGTTGTTGTTGTTGTTTAAATTATTTCGGTATTCTGGAATATATAGAAAAGCAATGGTTGGTCTTATTAAAAGAGCTCAGTATGCCATAATCACAAAAGGGATGTGTACTTAACTGCTGTGTCATTGATAGCTTCAGGAATAAGGAATAGAGGTCAGACAGATTTGCATATATATTGTAAGATTTTTAAAAAAAATCAAAACAAAACATTCACTTGAAGCATTTCATACAGACACATCTTCAGGGAAGAACTATATTATCCTGATAATGATTCAGCATGACAGGAATCAACCATAGAGACACACTGCTCCATTTGTATTTAAAGAAAACAATTTTAAAACCAAATCACTCTCATTTAATAAAAAACATGATCTCCTACGAAGTGGGGAGCAGTTCCAAAAATGGGAGCACAATGATATTCCATCAGTTTTTACAGTTCAGTAGCACAAATATCTGCAGAAGTAACACATTTGATACTCCTAGTTGCCTGAAATTGCTTCCTGCAAAATTTGTCTGTCAGCAGATATGTCAAGCTAGCCTGCAATGATATATATCAGAAATATATTTTTAGAAAATGGTCCTTATGTATATGTGAGTACCTTACCAAAGAACTGGAATTATTCATGAAAAATACAAACCTTGAAAGCATTTCCTTCTTCTGAATTAGTTTTCTGAGAGACAAGCAGGAAATATGTCACTACAGTACTGTATCCCAGCCCTGCAAGTAGTTGCCAGCATGAGTGTGCATGCCCAATATTCTCACACCTGCTGTGACTTCCCCATTCATTTTAACAGAAGAAACACATACACATATATCCACTTGTACATTTCTTAGCACAAGCAGATCTGCTCCTTTTATTGGAAAAAATGGAGCACCTTGTATGTGCAGGAGATCCACAAGAGTGTTTCAATCGGACTTCAGAGTGCTTATCTTTCTCTGGACTGTGTCCATTTGTATCGTGGTTTTCCACATGCCCAACATGTTACTTATGCTATTAAAAAGAAGGTTGCCACAACATGCATCTAAAGTGGAAGTCAAGGCAAACTTTAAAATGTCCATAAAGTGACACTGAATTGGAAACTGGGCGGCAGGCCTGTTCTGTGGACCATCTACAGAGGTTTACATCCTCCATGATGCAGTACAAGTGTGATTTTAGTACACATGTGTGAAAACATTAGGAGCCTGAATAATATTAAATATGGGAAATATGGCCTTGCAAACAAGTGTGATTTTTCCCATATGGATTTTCCATGGAAATCCATGTCCATGGACCAAGTATGCTGCAAGGCAGAATATCACCTGGCAGATTTGTACATCCCTGCTTAGGAGAAATACCTTGCAGATTAGCCCTTCCAGACACATCTAAGCCCTGTTCAGGTGTACTCCATGCATAGAACCTATGTGTGGAGAAGGGCGCATCGGGATCATGCTGCAGCTGCAAGCCCCTTCCCTCCAATGTCCTGTGTGGCAATGCCCCTGCCCCCTGGATACACACATTGTTGTGTATCTCTGCATAGGGAAAACCTATGTATCAGCAGCTGCTCACACGTAGGCTTTCCCTATGCAGACATCCAGGATGCGTAGCCAGTCCTACACAGGGTGTCGGGACAGGGCAAATAGTGCAGTCCCTCTGCCCCTTTCTCCCTGCATAGATTCTAAGTGTGGAGAACACCTAAACAGGTGTATTGACTCTCTTGGTTCTAAATTGTGCACAGCCTCTATTCGGTCTGATCTGCTTCTATGTTGCAGATTGGACTAGGCCATTTGTTTGTCTGCTGCTTTACATTTTGTGAATTTATGTTTTTGTTATTATTTGTTTCTTTATTTGATTTGGACTTCACCTTTTTACAAAGAAATGGCAGCTAACAATCATAGGAACTAAAAATAAAATTCATTAAAACAATAATAAAACAAATATATCAAATAAACAATTAAAAATACAACAGTAGCAGAAGAAAAACAGCACCCAACCCAACAGGCCAGCTTACATCCAAAGGCCTGCTTGAATAAAAATGTCTTTGCCAGCCAGTGGAAGGACAGCTAAGAGGGAGGTAACCTAGCTCCTTCAGCAGGGAATTCCACAGCCTGGGAGTAGCCACCAAGCAGGACCTTTCTCAAATCGCCACCAAATGCACCTCTGAAGGCAGCGGTACCAAACAAAGGGCATCTCCTGAAGATCTTAAAACCCAGGCAGGCTCATATGGGAGAAGGCAGTCTGAAGCCATATAAAGCTTCATAGGTTGCAATCAGCACTGTGAACATCTGAACAGCCCAATCTCTTCTGATCTCGGAAGCTAAGCAGTGTTGGGCCTGGTTAGTTCTTGGATGGGTGACCACGTTGGGATACCAGGTGCTGAAAGAAAGGACCATAGCTCAGTGTGACAGAGCACATGCTTTGCATGCAGAAGGTCCCACGTTCAATCCCCGGCCTCCAGGCAGGGCTTGGAAAGAATCCCACCTGAAACCCTGGAGAGCTGCTGCCAGTCAGTGTCGACAATACTGGGCTAGATGGACCAATGGTCTAACTCAGTATAAGGCAGCTTCCTATGTTCCTATGTGCCCGGAAACAGACCAGTAGCCAGTGATCCTTGTTACAAAGAAACGATTGTCTGACTACACTTGAGACAGAAGACAACTGCAAGCTTTAAACAGGACCTTTACTTAGTATTAACAGGCATCGTGGTGTTACAAGTAAAACAAACAAAGTAAGTAGGCAAAAGTGAAACCAACCCCTCCTAAATGCACTAACCATTTAGTGCATTTCCAACCAGTTAGAGTGTTGGACTGGGACTTGGGAGATCTGGGTTCTAGTCCCCACTCGGCCATGAAACTCAGTGGGTGACTTTGGGCCAGCCACTGACACTCAGCCTAACCTACCTCACAAGGTTGTTGTGAGGATAAAATGGAGAGGAGGAGGAGGAGGAGGATTATGTAAGCCGCCTTGGGTTCCCGCCTCAGGAAAAAAGGCTGGGTATAAATATAATACATAAATAAATAAAATACAGTGGATTTGAACTAATGGAAATTGTATGACCCTTTTCTGTCTAAACATGTATAGCATTACACCCTTACTGTTTTAGCTCTCTAGCCAGTCGCTTACTGAAGGATGGAGATCTGTGACAATAGATTAAACTCATATATGAATTACCATACTGGAGTCAGCATAAAACAGAATCAAACTGAATCAAACCACACCCCAGTATTGGTTTACTGGAAAGCCAGACACCCAGACCAAACAAAAAGAACTAACATATCATCCGGAAGATGTCCAGGCTTTGGAAAGTATCTAAAAGAAGGAAATACTGTTTTAAAATATGTTATTCCATACCACTAATTTTGTTTATATGTTAAATAATTTCAAAACTCTCAAAGTATAATTTAATACCTGAAGAAAATCTATACATAGGGGAACAAGTCCCCTATGAGGAAAGGTTACATCTGGTACTGTTTAGCGTAGACAAATAGGTAAGGGGAGGCATGATAGAGGTATACAAAATTATGCATGGTGTGGAGAAAGTGGATAGGGAGACATTTTTCTCCCTGTCTCATAATATTAGAACCCACCAATGGCCACCAATTTGGATGGCTTTAAAAGGGGATCGGACAAATTGATGGAGAATAAGCTATCAATGGCTACTAGTACTGACAGCTATAGGCTACCTCCAGTATCAGAGGCCACAGTGATGGAGACAGGAGGGAGGCCTTGCACAAGGCCTCACTCCCTTCTCTGTCTCCTGGAGCAGATCACCAGACTATACCAGACTGAGTTTAACCAGACTACCTGGGAGGGGGTGGCCAGAGGAGGAACCTCCCACCCTCCTCTGGCTACCCACCTGCCCAGGCAATCTCATCACCATTTCTGTGCCCTTCATGGTGGTGCCGAAGTGGTAATCGGGTGCCTGGCAAAGGTAGGAGGCGTTGCATAAGGCCTCCTCTTTTCTCATCCTCTCCCTTCCAGTTAGTCCAGTCACCGCTTCAGCACCACCATGAAGAAGTGTGGAGGTTAACTGTCTGCTCCCCAGATGCTGTGTTCTTGACAACAACCCACCACCCACCCACACAGGCTATTAACAATCTTTTTTAAAAAACCAAAATACCCCAAACATTGCATTTCAAGTAACATGTTTAGTGTCATGTCTAGTTTGGCCCATAGTCTCCATGTTACAGAGACTTGTGTACCACTCATAATTAACTGAAGTCTTTGAGCTTCTCCACATGAGGCATTTATTGTGCGCTTGTAATTCCTTACTCATGGTTGTTTATGAGTTTTTTTTAGATTATGTGATCCTCCAGTTTCACTTCTGTTTTTTAAGAGCACTTTCCCAGTTTTTTTAGAGCAGGGAAAATGGTGTATTATTTCTGAAAGCAAAAGAAAGGTATTTTCCTACTTGTGTAATTGCGATATTCCGCTATAGCACAGTGCCACCTAGAGGTAATGGAAAAGCAGGAAAGGAAAAACTCTTTGTATAGAGCTCCGATCTCAATTCTGCGATGAAACCGAAAGTAGATACAGTAATTAACAGCCTCATGTAGAGATGGGTAAACTCCCACAAGGCTTGTCTTTACTAGAGCCCTCATTCAGCTAATTTCACCAGGAGCTACCTGGGGTCCTTGGCTTACCGCCATTGCTCCAACAGCCGGGGCAGCCACGCGATCCAAAGACAGACAAAGACAAAAACTCACACGTTGGGAAATATAGCTCTTTTCCCCTTCCCCTCCTCCTTCCTGTAGCTTTGCTGCTTCTTAGCCAATCAAGATGCACTTCACCTGGCCAGGCAAGGGGAGGGGAACTCATGACTCTTGACTTATTGGGCCTGAACTACATTTGCATCTGAAAAGCCGTAGACAGGCGCCATGTCCCATCCGATACTTTATGCACATTTCGCCTCCTCCCAGCCCCCCAACTGGCCTTACTTGGTTTACACATGAGGAGGCGTGTGCGTGTGTGTGTGTGTGTGTGTGTGTGTGTCTGCAGGAACCCTCAAAGGCTCTTTTTTCCACACCCCTTCCTTTGGGAAAAGATGAAAAGAGGGGTTAACCCTCTCCTTTCATCTATACTAACTAAAAAAAAACAAAGAAAAGAGCTTGCACTAGCATTCTACTACTAGTACACCTTTTCTCATTCACACACACACAAAACAGAAAAAAGAAACAACTTTAGACACCAATCTTAAACATCTTAAAGCTTAAAGCTTTAAATCTTAAATCTTAAAGCTCCTTAAACATCAAAACAGCAAAACAACAATCAGAAGTTTACAGGTTTGCATACACAAGAAACATCATAATAATTCAAATGGGAACCCCAACTCTTCTGTGCCTGTCTGGCACTCTTGTCTAAAAAAAAAAAACTTTCTAGGGTTGCTATTTTCACACAAGCCTGTAGGGGGCAGATTGCTGACTGAAATGTGACTCTTCCATTCGCCTTTGTTTGCTTTTAAAGGCTTGCTTCTGCCACTCTCTGCCTAACGACATGAATACCATCACCCCTTTTTCCAAAGGTTCGCTTTTGGCACTTTCTACCCAATGACTTGAATGGGATGACTGTTTCCCTCAGAATTGAATGCTGAGCTATGGAGGCTCTACTCAGTTTCCAAAGGCCCGCCGGTGGCTTCTCACCACCCAATGACATGAATACACCACCCCCTTTTCCCAAAGGTTCGCTGGTGGCTTCCCACCACCCAATGACATGAATACACCACCCCCTTTTCCCAAAGGCACCTTCTACCCAATGACATGAATGGGATTACTGTTTCTCTCAGAATTATATGCCGAGCCTTGGAGGCTCCGCCCAGGCTTCTAGAATACACAGCCTGGCAATCTTCCAGCCTCTTGGGCTTGGCTTCTTTAGCCCACCACCGAAACTTGCACGGGATGACTGTTTCCCTCAGAATCAAATGCTGAGCCCTGGAGGTTCCGCCCAGGCTTCTAGAACACACAGCCTGGCAATCTTCCAGTCTCCTGGGCTTGGCTCCTTTAGCCCACCACCCAAACTTGCACGGGATGACTGTCTCCCTCAGAATCAAATGCTGAGCCCTGGAGGCTCCGCCCAGGCTTCTAGAACACACAGCCTGGCAATCTTCCATCCGTTAGAGAGCTTCCCGCCTCTAACATTCCTTTTAACCTCTCTGCTTTGTTCTCTGGCCTCTGACTGATTTTTTCTCTGGCAACTCTTCCCTGCCCTGAGGCACTTTGAACACATGTAGATTTCTGGCTTCACATTATAATTACATTCAAATTTCAAATTGACCTTTGCACATGACACAAGACAACAATAGTTCAACTGCTTACACTGGGATCACCCGGCCCCTCCCCCCCAGGAACAACCCATCAACTTTTATTGGCTTTAATCAAACAATCAACCACCAATCTCAGTCAGTCCTCTTTTCTTCTTGCTGGAGACACCTGGAGGGGAATTCTTCTGTCCGTGCTTCTCCGCCAGCTAGGAGGGAAATCCCCTTTGTCCTTCTGCTTCTTTCAGTCCTCCACTTTGGCAGCACAGGGACAAAGTCTCTTTTTCTGGGGGGTGGGGTGTTTTCTGATGTCCGCCCCCCCCCCCTGCTTGCTGCTGCCCAGCCTGGCCATTCACCATGCCCCCCCCAAGAGCAACTGGACAGTCCAAGTTCAAAATCTGAGTCCTTCTCCCGTGGGAGAGATGTAGGGCAGGACTGTGCCCTCCCTCCCCAAAGTCTCGACAATTTCTCTGGGGCACATAGCACAACCAAATCAGACTCACCAGTCTCTTAACATGCGCACGCACGCACACTATTTCTTCTTCTCTTTCCCCGGGCTCTTCCAGCCCCCAAACTTTGGGATCACACAGCCGCCATCTGCTCACCCGCTTCTTGCACTCGTTACACTCGATGGGTAGGATCCTCTGCTTACTCACTGCACAGTTGAGATTTCTTGTTGCCTTCAACGCTCCCCGCTGGCAGCTAGGCTTCCACAGACTGGGGCAGCCCCTTTCAGCAATCTGAACGCTTTCCTTGAGGCTTAATCTCACACTTGTTGCCCTCTGTTCACTTGCTGGGCACACAGGCTGTTCTGGAACTCACTCCATAGTTGAGATTTCTTGCCTTCAACGCTCCCCGCTGGCAGCTAGGCTTCCACAGACTGGGACAGCCCCTTTCAGCAATCTGAATGCTTTCCTTGAGGCTCAATCTCACACTTGCTGCCCTCTGTTCACTTGCTGTGTACACAGGCTGTTCTGGAACTCACTCTGAGATTTCTTGCCTTCAACGCTCCCCGCTGGCAGCTAGGCTTCCACAGACTGGGACAGCCCCTTTCAGCAATCTGAATGCTTTCCTTGAGGCTCAATCTCACACTTGCTGCCCTCTGTTCACTTGCTATGTACACAGGCTGTTCTGGAACTCACTCTGAGATTTCTTGCCTTCAACGCTCCCCACTGGCAGCTAGGCTTCCACAGACTGGGACAGCCCCTTCCAGCAATCTGGAGGTTTTCCCTGAGGCTCAATCGCACACTTAAATCTCTAAAAAATAACAAACCTCTACCCATGTGCCAAAGTCTCTCCAAGTTCTTTTATTTGCCAACGTGCACACACACTGTGGTTCAGCTTCGAATCCCACCGCTACAACCATGTGGAGGAAGGGGGGGGCTGGCTGACCCGCCACACCCCCACCCTTTCCTACCCCAAAGGAACCAAGACCCCCAGAGATCTCAAGGTACCAGATTGCCAGCCTCTGCTGTCTGCAATCCTACTTGAATCTCTGTTCAGGGACTTGCCCTTTGTCTGTAACCTGGATTTAGTTACTGAACCAAGCAGAGTGACTACAAAACCCATGTGGGGTAAAACCAAAACAAAGTTTATTCTGGTAGCATTTTACAACAAGATTAGGGAAATGAGGGAAGCACACAAAATAGAGATAGACACTTTGGTACACAGTAAAGCTGCAAAATAACAAAACCTGATTCTTAATATCTCTCAGGCACACACTCTATTACCTGAGGGTCAGTCTTCTTCCAGGGTTAGATCCAGCACAGCCTTGCCGCCCGATGGAGAATTACCACACCTACCCGAAGGTCCGAGATGGGTAAACTCCCACAAGGCTTGTCTTTACTAGAGCCCTCATTCAGCTAATTTCACCAGGAACTACCTGGGGTCCTTGGCTTACCACCATTGCTCCAACAGCCGGGGCAGCCATGCGATCCAAAGACAGACAAAGACAAAAACTCACATGTTGGGAAATATAGCTCTTTCCCCCCTCCCCTCCTCCTTCCTGTAGCTTTGCTGCTTCTTAGCCAATCAAGATGCACTTCACCTGGCCAGGCAGGGGGAGGGGAACTCATGACTCTTGACTTATTGGACCTGAACTGCATTTGCATCTGAAAAGCCATAGACAGGCGCCATGTCCCATCCGATACTTTATGCACATTTCACCTCCTCCCAGCCCCCCAACTGGCCTTTCTTGGTTTACACATGAGGAGGCGTGTGCGTGTGTGTGTGTGTGTGTGTGTGTATGTGCAGGAACCCTCAAAGGCTCTTTTCTCCACATATCTTAAAATATAAAATATATTGCTTGTCCAACAAGCAACAAAGGACAGATCGGCATATTAACATTCGCAGGAATTCTGTCTGTCTCTCTCGCATGCACGCACAGAAGCAGGCATATTCTCTCTCTCTCTTTCTCTCTCTCGCACACACATACACACTTTCATAGGGCAATAAAAGACCAGGACAACATGGGACATATTTGCTGATCCCAGGCACCCCATCCTCCCCATCTGGATTTGGGCTTGAAATACCAGGGGAAAGTGTGGGTGCATGGAGGGTAAGTTGTAAGCAAGCACAATTTGTGGCATTGCATAACCATCATAACTGATCTCGGGGCATATCAGTTAAGGCATCAGCCTAAGCTTCCAATTTCCTGGCTTTGAGGAGTTTTGACCAACATGAGATAGCAATAACTCTGGTCTTTTAAACTGGCAGGTTTTTTGATCATTGAATATACCAGGTTATAGTCTGAAACCAACTGGTACAGCAGCTATGTAACCAATGTAAAATAAGGAATTGGGTGACAGACCTGTGATTGTATCTGAGCCACAATATAATTCCTTTATCACTTGCCCTCATTCCACTTTTAATAAGCTCTCTTGGCTCCCTTATCTTTTTATGTTCACTCCACAGCAATTAAACAAAAATGCAAATGTCATCCCCAGTTTTGTAATAATGACTTGTATAAAACTGCATTAAAGTCAGCAAGTGATATATTAGTTAAATGATCTACCGTATATACTTCCGTTATACTTTGAATAAATTTTATGCAACATCAGTGCACACACATTGAATATATGCATGTGTTTGCATGCTAAATGTGCAAGGGATGATTATCCATTATAATTCCATCACAAGTGCTGAAGAAGCAATAACATTTGAAAGGCATAACTCGCTTAATATGAGAAGAATGGTGTGAATGCTGTTTGAATTTTGAATGACTGTTTTAAATGATTGAGGAGGAAATACCCCTTTCATATATTATTTGCAAATATTCAGCAAACTATGATTAGACAACTGATTGCAGTTATTTATTTATTTTATCATTATTTGTTATTAACATTGATATACCACTGTATTTCTTAAAGAGCCATCAAGGTGGCCCACAACAATTTGAAACAATAAAACTTAGAATAAGGTATTTATATTAATGTTTACAAATAATCGTTATTGGTATGATAGTTTCAATGAAAGGGTGACATTGGGCTGTGTCCAATGCTGCCTGTCCATGAGCGGGGCCCACCGCCACATCCGTTCCAATTCCGTTCAGCAAGCAACACACAAAGCATGTGGAAAGGAGATTTTGGTCTTCTGGGGGCAAGCCCTGAAATGAGCAGAAATGCTTATTGCTGGAATGGGGCAGGTTGGCAGAGCTCATCTGGAGGGCACCAGGTTGGGGAAGGCTGCTCTAAAGAGAGAGAGAGAGAGAGAGAGAGAAGTAGGTGGCCCTTTGCGAACGTAGGAGGAAAATGAAGAGTCGAGACAATTTGCTGGTGTTTAACTGGGCCACATTTATTTACAGTTGCCTGAGCTGAGAGTAGTCCATAGTCCTTTGGATCCTGATTCCAACTGATTCTCTATATTACCCACTTTCTCCTGATGTGGGCTCCCAAGAAAACTATCAGCATCTCTGGTTACAGATTTCTGATTATGCCTTTATCCCATCAGCACAGAAGCAAAAGCCAAGATTTTCATAATGAAATGATAAAGGGACACATAGTTGAGATGTTTTTTGAGAGCGTAAGTTTCAGGATGCACAATACTTGCCTCAGAATGAGTATCTACCCATGATGGGGGATTCTACAACCAACATGGCCACTTCTGAAAGTTGTACATTTGCACTCCTTAGCTTACAAGTCATTCTTTGAGCATCCTTTATAGGCTGTCTCAAACTTGACATACAGGATATATGGAATTTTAAATGGAAATATGATATTCCATTTGCATAAGAAATATGGTATTCCATATGCATAAGAATGTTTTATTAATACACTGCAACCTTTTCAGGAAAATCATGACCAGCCATAAAATCAGCTATTTGGTCTCTGCGGCTTGTATAAAGCTGTATGTTTGAAAAAGATCCTTATGAGCAGATCCATATGTTCTGCCCAGCAGAATATCAAAGAGCATAGAGCAGAATTTCTCAGAGTTTAAAAATGCAGGTGTAATGCAAATATGGAACAATAACTGTTTTGTTAAACATTTATTTATGAGTGAGTCACTTTTCTACTAAGATACTCAAACTGGTATACAAATGAAACAAAAACACATTACGTAATAAAAACAGACTCTAAAATTAAATCACAAAAATCATCAGAAAATTCTAGCTATATAATCCTTAGGGCAGCCTATCAACATGAAGAGGGAAGGAGTTCCAATAAAGGAAGTGTGAAGAAAAGCAGGCCCTCCACCACACACGTGTAAACAAGTGTAATCCCAGCCGGAGGCTGGGAACCTCATGCAAATGTACATACTTCCTCTGATGTCTCTGGGCCTCAGAATCTCCTGCAAATGTACAGTTTCCTTTGATGGCCCTGTGCCGCCTCAGAGTCTCCCATGTATTTGCATGCAAATGTTCCCCAAGCACTCTAGTCATAGATTCATAGATCATAAAGTTAGAAGGGGCCTACAAGGAGTTCACCCCTCTGACACCTAGGAGCCACCCCTCCCCTGCCTAGCCCAGATGAAGTTCATCCTGATTGGCCAAAGACAGCCAGGCTACTGAAAGGAGGGGGGGAATCAATACTGCCAGCTATGGCTTCTGGGTTTGGTTGTTGTTGTCTGGACACGAAGGAGCGTGGAGTAGGGCTTTTGCTGAGGCAGGCCCTAAAAAGACCAACCCCCCCAGGTAAAGAGTAAGTGCCTGGATATTTATATAGTAAAGGAACTAGTTTTGTTGTTTTGTAGCTCTGCTTGTGTATACCAAAGTGTCTCCCCACCTTTTCCCCCTTCCCTCATTTCCTACCTTTTATTGTAATCGGTTTACCTTAAATAAACTTTCCTGGTTCTACCCCACACGGTGTGTGTGGTTCCTCTGTGGTTCAGTGCTAAATCCAGTGTATAGACCAAGGGCGAAGCCCTGAGAGAATCAGTGTCAGGACGGCAGAGCCAAGGCTGGCAGTTTTGCACCTTTGATTTCTCGTCTTGAGATAACTGGTTGCAGTCCTTCACAGGAAGGTTTTCACTTGGTGATGAAAACTAAACAGGGAGGTGAGTGGGAGGGCTCTCTGTTAGCAAACAGTGAGTTCCATAGGGTGGGTGCTACAAAAGAGAAACCCTGCTCCTAGCAGAACAGATTTTATCTGATCAAAGAATGGCACAGAACAGAATGGCCATATCTCAAGCAATATGGAGGAACACATGGACTTAGGTAGGTTAGTACAGTAGGTTCATTTTTGAGGCTTCAAAGGTAAGTGCCAACCCTTTGAATTGGGCTTGTAAGCTTAGCAGCAACCAGTAACACTAAATTAAGATTGGTATAATAGCTACAGTCTTACACACTGCTTCTAGAATCAGGTCAGAGGAAATGAAGTTATGAACAGTGCAATTCTACACATATATACTCAAAAGTAAGTGCAACTCAGGTAGGATTGCAGCCTTACTTTAGTTACTCATTACACAAACACTGAAGGGAAAAAAATGCCCAGAATAATATTCTAGCAAACTGCACATCACTATGAATGGAAAGCTGGACAGAGAGTTTGTATATTACAAGCCAGTGTGGCGTAGTGGTGAGAGTGTTGGTCTGGGACTCAGGAGATCCGGGTTCTAGTCCACGCTCAGCCATGAAACTCACTGGGTGACTTTGGGCCAGTCACTGACTCTCAGCCTAACCTACCTCACAGGGTTGTTGTGAGGATAAAATGGAGAGGAGGGGGAGGATTATGTAAGCCGCCTTGGGTTCCTTGCAGGGAAAAAAGGCGGGGTATAAATATAATAAATAAATAAATAAATAAATAAATAAGAACCCCCGGCACCCTGGTTCTAACATATGTACTTGTAACATGTCTCATTCCTTAAGGTTCATTTAGATAACAAGTTAAAACACTGCAAAAAAATAGTTTAAAATTTCTGGGAAAGATATTGTTTAACTAATCTGGACATTTCAGTTTTAATAATAGCTTGTCTTTTTGTTGGGTGATATGTTGTCACTGACTTGACAGTATTTATATGTTGTTAGCCACCCTGAGGGCTCTTTGAGCCAAGTGGTGTGATAGAAATAAAAATAAAAAATACAGTAATACCTCGGATTGCAAGTAACTTGGTTTGAGAGCGTTTTGCAAGACAAGCAAATTTTTAAATATTTATTATTATTATTTTGACTTGATATACAAGCGACGTCTTGCAATACAAGTACTGTAGTACGGCTTAAATTAAAAATCTCTGTACAAATTTTTTTGGGGATTTCGTTTTGATATAAGAGTGTTTTGGATTACAAGCACGTTGCCGGAACGAATTATGCTCTCAATCCAAGGCATGACTGTAGACTGATAGAGAGAAATAATAGGAGAGTGAGGGTAATATACTAGCCTATGCCTATGTCTTGACCTCTCACTTTCCTCTATGGAGATTACTGCCAGGGCCGGTGCTTCCATTAGGCGGACTAGGCGGCTGCCTAGGGTGCGTGGGCTAAAGGGGGCGCGGCCAGCCCACCGGCAGCCGGGCGGGATCCGCTGCCGCTTTCCGCGGTGACTCCTCTCCAGCTCCCTGGGCGCGCGCCGCCAAACACCAACAGCGGTTGCGGATGGATCTGGACTTCCTAGTCTTCCCCAGGGGCGGGGACACTCCTCTTCCTCCTCTGCACCCTTCGCAGTGAGGGGGGTGGGGGGAGAGCTGAGCCACCGCCCCGGAACTACCACGGGTTGAGCAGGAGGAGGAGGAGGCCTGGGCTGGCAACAGCGAGGCTCGGGAGAAGACGGCGGTGGGCGCGACGAGCTCCTGGATCTTGCCCTCCAAGAAGGGCAGCCGCTTGCAGAGGAGCGCGCGTCTCGATCTGCGGCAGGAGCCGGGCTGGGACTCCTCCTGCCGGTGCGCTGAGCGCTTCCTCCCCGCGTGGGCTGTGGGCTTTCTTGGGCATAGGGCTGGAGGGAGGGAGGGCTCAAGTGGGAGGGGGGCGCTAAATACCTGAACTTGCCTAGGGCGCCAAACTGCCTTGCACCGGTCCTCATTACTGCAAAACCCATTTTTGTAGGAGCACCAGGATTATGGAGCTCCTTCCCTGAGGACTACAGGAGGCAGACACTACAGAGTTTTAGAAAGTTGCAGAGTATTTTCTCTTAGGACAGGGGTGGTCCTTGACCTGTGACCCTTGGCCATTCTTCCTCTGGCCCAGTGAGCCTGTGGGAGCCCCATTCACTTCTCCCCATAGCGCTGGGACAGAAATTCTGATCAGGGTAATAGGGGAAAGAGGCTTCGACATCCCCCTTCCCCAGCAATCTCACACACACCCCCGTGTGTGTGTGTGTGCACATGCAGGCGGTGTGTGTGTGTGTGTGTGAGTGTGTGTGTGTGTGTGTGTGTATGCATGGAGTAAACATATGTGTGGGTGCATGTGCCCCCAACCCATCACATGCAGCCATCACGGCTGAAAAGTTTGCCCACCCCTGCTTTAGAACATCAATTAATAATCTGTTATAAAACTGATTTAGGCTGCAATCCTATACACATCTGAATGCAATGGTGGGTGGTGCCCATTGGGGCTGGTGGAGTGGAGGGCAAGACACCAAAGGGTGACAGTAGGTGGATGCAAGTAGATCTACTTCTTATCCTCCCCACTTTCAAAGACCCTGTGGACACCTACTAAGCTAGTATTACAATTAAAGGGGGGGGAAGGGCCCATTCCATACAAAGGCAATTGAGGAAAACAGGCAAGTCACTCATATATCATGCTTACAAGGGAGGGTTTGGATCTGATTCCAACAACACAACAATGCGGCATTCCTTTGAAGTCACATCTGTCTGGTACAGCAGCAACCCACTGCACCAGAAGCCCAACTAATGTTTGAGTGGGGTTTCTGACCATGCAAGAACGACACAAAAACAGTCCTTTGAACTCACATTTATCTGCTACACTCATTGCACAGAAGAAGAAGAAGACTGACACAAGTAACTTCAAATGCGTGCAAATGAATAGTGGGGGCGGGGGAGAGTTGCAGAGCAACACAGAACCACTCCTTTGAACCCATATTTTTCTGTTTCAGCAGCAACCCCTGTTGCACAGAACAGGCAAACTGAGGCAAGCGAAGGAGGGGAGAGGGACTGTTGCGCAGAAAAGACAAACTGAGGCAAGGCATGGAAAGAGGAATTGAAGGAGTGTCACTAAATCTCAATCAAGGGCATGCACACATTCCTTATCCACCTACCACTGCAAGAACCCCAATGGAAAGGGGGGGAGGGGAAATCTCTGGCAGATTGGATCCAGCACCACTTGGTACAGACAATACTTCACCCCCGCCCCCATGAAGAAGAGTTTAACCCAAGCTCTTCCTCCCAATAGTAAAAACTCACCCAGCTTCACAAAAACGTGACAACAGCCAGCTCTGGTGCCAAAGAGCTACAAATACATGCTATACTGATATTAGAATTAGCATCTAGGCAGGCACTGTGCAGGAACCATGCCTACTTGGTCTGAGAGCATTTCGCAAGACAAGCAAATTTTTTTTAAAAAAATTGACTTGATAAACGAGCAAGGTCTTGCAAGACAAGTTTTAGGGATGTAACCGCTCGCCTCGAGCGGGCGTAGCGGGCCAAAATCGGTCCCGCTCACACCCGTCAGAGACTCGCTTTGATAGAAGAGTGTTTTGGATTACAAGCACGGTTCCGGAACGAATTATGCTCTCAATCCAAGGTATTACTGTACTACTATTTCCTATGTGGGCACATGCCCATATTTGGGAGGCAGGCAGAGCTCACAGGCACCCTGCCTGCCTTCTCTGCTGACAGTCTTTGTGTACAGAGATGGAAGACTAGAGAAGAGGATTGGCTTGGAAGCAAACGTAGCAGTGGTTAACCATGTGTTTAAGAAAGTAACTTGTTGGGGAAATGCATGGGGGGTATAATTCAGACTAGGAGTGCTGGAAGAAAGGCTTGGGGTACAGCCCTCCCCACACATAGTATAGGGCCGCTGCCGCCTGAATGTGTTATCTTCAGTATCACTTGAGCATCATTTTAAGGGAACCCCATTGCAAAATCGCATACCCATGTGGAGATGGCAGTATTTAAGCACCAGATCATATATCGCTATTTTGTTTGTTTTCTAGACATTTGTGGAAAGACTTAATCACTCAGCTATTACTATTTCTCCTAGGTGTTATTCTGATTTGTATGTGTCTTTTCTCCTTACAGATTGGGACAATCTGGTAACGGGTAAAGTCTGGTGTTCTGACCAATAATTTGCTATAATTTTTAATTTGATAATTTTAGTTTTTAGTTGCATTTGTATTCTGTATGTACCAATTGCCATGGCTGGGGGCTGATGCAAATATCTATCTGTCCATATACATATGTATGTCTATCTCACCTTGGAGTACCTCCCTTTGAATGCAATGCAACTTACTTCTGAGGAGACATTTATAGAATTATGCTACTACAGACTTAGGTTTCAATCCTATACCCAATCCTATATCTGCGATTAAGTCCCATTGAACTTAGTGGATTTTACTTTTGAGTAGACATGTATAAGATTGCAATGTTAGGATAAAATCCTATTCTCAGTTTCCTGGGAGCAAGCCCCATTGAACTCAATGGGACTTATCTCTGAGTAGACATATACAGGCTTGTGCTGTTATTGAACTGTTTATGGTACAACTTTCTGTTGCATACATGTGATACAGGTAATGGCTTTTGAATGCGCTATGACATTGATTAATTGCATTTTAATTATATTCTGCCCATCCCAAAGGCTCTAAGCAGCTTACACAAATATTAAAAAATGTACACTAAAATAAGGATCGGGGAAGACACCAAGAAATGGTATTTCCCCTTGCTCTGGTATTGTACCTGGGAAAGAGAGCAACACAGCCCTTTGTCCTCTAGCCAACCCAGTGACAGGGCCAGACCCAGAACGTCTTTTGCCTTGGCTGACTATTGCGGCAGAGTTCTTTTATTGGCAGAAAGTGGAAACACACTCTCAGCAACTCTTACTTTTTTCTGGAAAATGGTCAAATCTAGGATGACCTTTCTCTTGCTGATGATTTTATGTTTATTTAGTTCTCACGTGTATATCTTACCTCCAAGAAGCTCAGGAGAGCATATCTGAGGGCTATCCCACTTGATTCTTACCACACCCCCTTGAGGTATGTTAAGATCAGTGTGTGTGATGGGCCAAAGGTCACCGAATGATTTTCATGGCTGAATGGGGATATAAAACACAGATCCAAGTAATCCAAAGCTCTAGTCTAACATCACACTGTCTCCACTGCATTCTTGCTGGAAGAGACAGCAGGGGCAGCATCCCTTCTTCCTGTGATTATGAAAATTTCAGTTTTATCACATTTCGAAAATAGTATGCAATCTGCTATCTGAAAAATACAATCACCACAATAACCACAATCCATCACAGAGTTAAATGTACTTACAGTGCAATCCTATATATTGCTAGTCAGAAGTAAGTCTCATTTATGTCAATTGGACTTACTCCCAGGTTTGCAGTCTTAACTGCACTTATTTCAATGGGTTTAGAAATGACCAACTGTGCTGGATTGCGACCATGGTGACATTGCAATAGATTTAAGTGAAATGGACATCCTTAGAAATAACTATTATACAAGCACATAAAAAATGCTGGGATGATATACTACACCTTAATGGCTCTGAGAACAAAGCATACATTTTTAAGAAGTGTGTGAATCTATAATTTAAATGATACATAGCACCATTGTGGTTTATGGAGCACAGAATAAAACACTGTAATTGTTTTTTGCTTTTATTATGTCCATGAAAACATAGTCTTTCTGAAACTGACCCATCCTCCATCAAAATTAATGTGAGTAGAAGAGTAACTAGTCCTTCAATGTGTGCAGTGCTCACAGTGCATTCACCCATACATAAAGTACATACCACACCTTGTCTAGTAAATAGTAACTGGATTATGTTTAGAAGCATGAAGCACTTTATACAAATAAGACCAGGATTTGAAATCAGATTTCTTATCCAACAGCTGCCAAACTTTCAATACTCTGCAATTGTAAGTGCTGTGAACTACCATTTTCTACTTTAGAACTGTATATACTTTTTTTTAATAGAGCATCTATATGGTTTTAGGAATTGAGAAACTTTTAAAAAGTGATAAAACAAGAAAAAATATAATTATTGTTTCAGTTGTGAGAACCAGCTCCTAACAGCTCCTAATGAGAGCCAGTGTGGCGTAGTGGTTAAGAGTGTTGGACTGGGACTCGGGAGATCCGGGTTCTAGTCCCCGCTCGGCCATGAAACTCACTGGGTGACTTTGGGCCAGTCACTGACTCTCAGCCTAACCTACCTCACAGGGTTGTTGTGAGGATACAATGGAGAGGAGGATTATGTAAGCCGCCTTGGGTTCCTTTCAGGAAAAAAGGCGGGGTATAAATATAATAAATAAATAAATAACAGGCCATTGGGGGCAAAGTCCAAGGAGCAAAGCACATCTCTGGCAGGAAGGAGCAGCTGAAACGTTTTTTTTGGGTACACCAAAGGGCAGGCTTAACCTGAATGTTTTTATATGAGTCAGACGTTGTCAAATAACACGTTCAAGATGCCTTCATACATCTGACCTGATCCTTATGTTCCCTGGTTTGAGAAAAACCTCTGTGGTGACACAGAACCTGACATCTGGATTTAGGAGCTGCTGTGGGCCTGAGTTCTGGAAATTCTTAACACATATAGCATATGCAATATGTAATTTTAGACACTACAACTCCAATCCCATTCCCAAGAACTGCACAGGCATTTACTTGGATCCAAAGGTGTCATTCTGCCAGCAGAAAGGAAACTGCTGGCTGAATTCCATTTTGTCCGGATGTTACATTTTATTTTTCTCACCTTACTCCATCCCTGAATCAGACACTAATTTATTACATCTGCTCCCTCCCAGGTATCAGAAGAAAGGCAGAGCTGCTTCTTATAACCATACTGATGACAGCTGTGTTGCTTTATTTATTTATTTTAAAAGATTTTATGTTGCGCGTGATGCTTTTACATTGCTTTACAGTGTGAATTGTAAGTTGCCTTGGGGATCCTTTCTGGGCTGAAAGAAATAATTCTATGAATAAATAAAATAATTAAAACAGCTCTCTGGGGTTTCACACAGGAATCCTTTCCAGAGAGCTACCTGGAGCAGGGCCAGATTAAGATAGGGGCTATTGGAGCGCCAGCTCCAGGCCCCTCCCAAAAAATAGGCCCACCAATAGGGACGCGCGGCGCGGGGGGAAATGAGGGTCACCTCGCTCAGCCCGGAGAACGAGTCGGAGAAGGGCCGACCCGCGCGAGGCGCAGGCGAGGACTTTAGCCACTAAGCCACAGTGGGCTGTACCACCTGGGACCGCGGGGGGGGGATACCTGTTTCCTGGCCCTGAGCCACCCCCCTGCCCAGGGCTGGCGCTACCACTAGGCGGACAAGGTGGCTGCCTAGGGCGCATGGCTAAGGGGGCGCAAAAACGATCCCGCGATTCCTCGCCCTCGCCCTCTCCCCCGCCACCGGACAACGACGCCCCTTCCTCGAGGCACCTCCTCCCCTCTCCGGCTGCTGGAATCGCCTCGCCTCTTCTCGCCGCTGGCCCGGGAGCTGTGCGCTATGCAAGGCCGATGATCAGGCCACGAGACCCCTCCGGGCCTCCAGGTAGGAAGGAGGGAGGGAAGCATCGTCTCCCCGGCGTGCCCGCGCCCGGCCCCGGCCCCACACCCGCCCGCCCAGAATTAAGTAGATATGCGCGCTGCTCTGCTCCCCCAAGCAGCGGGACGGGCTGCAGGCGGCCCCAGGAGAGGCCGCGCCGGTGCCTGCATCGCTCGTGCTGCCCACCCACGCGCCCTGTGCGGCGGCCACCGCACTCAGGCCCAGGCCGGGCGGGGCGGCCCCAGGGCGTGCAGAGGCACCTAGCGGCCCGCTTGGTCGGCCGAGCCAAGTCCCGAACCACACGCAGCCTCCGCCTTGCCGTGGGGCCGCCGGGTAGAGGCCTCGCAGCTCCTCCGTCGGGCGGTGGGAAGGGGCTGGCCTTTCAGGTCCTGGCCCGGGGTGGCGTTCCTGCGGCGGCCGAGGGAGGTCGAGGCCTTCGGGGACCTCCTGGTCCAGCCTTCCCTGACCTGGTGCCCCTCGGCTGCGTGGGACTGCAACCCCCATCATCCCCAAGCAGCCCAGAAGCTACGGCCCAACCCAACTGGAGGGCACCGGGTTGGGGGAGGCTGTTCTAAGGGACTACAGCTCCCAGCATCCTGTGGAAGCGGTAGTTTAAAGCGCCTGGGGGGGCCTGGCTTGCCTGCCCCTGCTGAAGCCCGCCATTGGACTGGCAGTGGCAGCTCCCCGGGGCCCCGGGAAGAGAGGGGGCTTTCCCTGCCTGGACATGCTGCTGGAAAGAAGATCTCCCTTCTTGCCTGGACGTGCTGCCGGACAAAGTAGGCACCCTGCCTGGGGCTCTTGCCAGGGGAAATCCTCCGGAGCTTTGAGTCAGGAACAGGAAACGAACGCTGGCGGGTCCATCTCTAGCTCGGTTGTTTATTGGGCTGTCTTGCTCCCATTCCTCCTCCTCCACCTTTTGGCACTGGGCCTTTGTCAGCATCCTGACCAGCAGGGTCTGGAACTGATCAGCTGTAAGAATGCAAGCAAGCTCCTATGGACAGCCATCTGGCCACACATTGGCACCTGAAGGGTGGTCAAACCCTCCTGGCTGCTTGGTAGGATGATAGATGAGAGAGCTCTACCACCAGCAGTTTGGTCATGTGTGTACTTACAGCAGCCTTCCCTAACCTAGTCCTTCAGATGGTCAGATGGGTTGGACTGCGGTTCCCATCATTCTCAGCCAGCATGGTGATGCTGGTTGGGAATGATGGAAGTTGCAGCCCAACCCATCTGGGGAGCACCAGGTTGGGGGAGGCTGACATAGGGATTTCTTTCTGTTTCGCACCAAAGTTGGAGGAGCTTTCTAAATGTGAACTTTCTATATAGTTCCAGAAGAAACTGTGTGCAGTACCAGAAGAAACTTAGCTGTATTTAGCCTGCAGCACAGTGCTTGTAGGAGCAAATTCTCTACTCCTTCAACTTCTGCTGTATTAAAAATGAGTCCTGTGTTGAATCTGCATTAGCACAAAAAAAGGGTTTGGTTTTATGCTCTTTTTTCTATTTGAAAATCAGTTTGGCTTTTTTCCATTGTCCCCATTGCCATACATTTTGTGTGTCTACCTCCCCTTCATATTTATTTATTTATTTATTATATTTATACCCCGCCTTTCTTCCTGCAAGGAACCCAAGGTGGCTTACATAATAATCCTCCTCCTCTCTGTTTTATCCTCACAACAACCCTGTGAGGTAGGTTAGGCTGAGAGTCAGGGACTCTTTTATAATGTATTTCAGTTTACCCCACACAAAGCACTCACACACACAGAGCAGCCAGACAAAAGCAAAACACGCTTATAATTTGTAGGTAGCCTTTTATAATGTATTTCAATTTTAGACAGCAAAAAAGGTAGTACATTCTTATTTTTTAAACCCACTTTTGCCATCGAAATAAAATTCCATCCTCCATTTAATCATTATTTATTTATTTATTTATTGCATTTATACCCCGCTCTTCAGCCAGAAAAGGCTCTCAGAGCGGCTTACACAGATTAATAATAAGACATTCCCTGCCCTCAGGCTCACAATCTAAAAGACATGACACAAAAGGAAAAGGGATTGGGAGGGAGGAGGAAGAATGCCAAACTCAGGCACCAATATAATGTTTGGCATTCTTCCTCCTCCCCCCCAATCCCTTTTCCTTTTGTGTCACGTCTTTTAGATTGTGAGCCTGAGGGTAGGGAATGTCTTATTATTACCGGTAATCTGTGTAAACCGCTCTGAGAGCCTTTTCTGGCTGAAGAGCGGGGTATAAATGGAATAAATAAATAAATAAATCATTAATTTCTACCCACTTTTGCCATCAAAATAACATTCCATCCTCCATTTAATCACTTGTTAACATTATAATTAATTTATAATAACTTTCCATTTAAGAAAAAAAAATTCACCCCTATCAAGTGAAAAAAAATGACCCAGGTCCTTTTTTTTTACTTGATCCATTCATTCTTTTTTTTTTTTAAAACTATAGTCCGGTCCCCCAACAGTCTGAGAAACAATGAACTGGCCCCCTGTTTAAAAAGTTTGAGGACCCCTGTTGTAATCCTTACATCAACCCTGTAAGGCAGGTCAATAGCATTCTCTCCATACAGCACGTTGGGGGGGGGCAGCTGAGTAAGAGCTCGGTTCGTGTACATTGTTGCCTAACAGTCTGCATAATTCCCGAAGGGGTGGGCTGTGTTAGTCTATTGCAGCAAGAACAACAAGAGAGTCTTGTGGTACCCTAAAGACCAACACATTCATTCTGACATAAGCTTTCACGGACACTGCCCACTTCCATCAGGTTTTATTGAGTTAACAAGCTTATTGTTTACAAAAAAAGAAATATTTTCAATATGTTTCTGTTTTGGCACTTTAATGGTAATTAAAATATTTAATTTGTTTTAATATAAAATTGCGTCTTCATTTTATTTATTTCCATAAAAAGGCACACCAAAATCCTCAGCACCAGGCCCATAATGCTCTTAATCCAGCCCTGACCTGGAGATGCCAAGGATTGAACCTGGAACATTTTGCATGCATAACACATGCTCTACTACTGAGCTACTGCCCTTTCCCTTAAGGGCCAAAGGACACAAGTCAGAATAGCGTCTCCAAGCACCACCTTCTGTGATCAGCCCTCCAGACACAATCAGAACCACTGTAAAATTAAAATATAATCATAAAGTGAAACTGCTAACTATCATGAGAAGTATTATAAAGATATTATGCATGGGGGTGGAAAATTGGCAGCAGCTCTTCAATAGTATTTTATGTTTGCTTTTTATTTTTTTATTTAAAATGATTTTTTTAGGCCGCTTTTAAGAGTAGAGCTCCTCAAGGCAGCATACAAGATAAAAACAATACATAAATAATGTTGGAATATGGCGTCAAATAAGCCCCCCCCCCCCAGCATAGAAAAGCAATGTTTTGTTACAAGTCAGGATGAGTTAGGAATTTGTGCTCTGACCGTGTACTAATAAGTTAACTTTGGGGCAGTCCCATTCCATTTGGGTGCCTATAACCTCCAAACCTGGAAGATTACAGGGATCCAACTGAGGGCGGGAGGAGTGCGGTGGATAGGATTGCAGATTTCAGCAGTCTAAATGTTTTAACTCTCCTCGCAAAGAAGAGAGGCTGAGGCTCCACCTGGATTCCTCAAAAGCTGGTGGTGCCTCAGTCCTCCCCACCCTGCCCCCGGAAATGTCCCCCCAAGCTGGGACCAAAGTTGGTCTTCTGGCTTTGTTCCCAGCCAGCACAGAAAGAACCACACTTGGTGTGTGGTCTGGGGAAGGCACTCCGCCTCCCCACTGTGACCTTGGAAGGGATTTCTGAGGTCGCAGCAGGGAGTCCGACATCTCCTATGCAGGGCCGGTACAAGGCAGTTTGGTGCCCTAGGCAAGATCAGATATTTAGCGCCCCCCCTTCCCACTTGAGCCCTCCCTCCCTCCAGCCCTATGCTCCTGGCGCCCCCTTTAGCCCGGCGCCCTAGGCAGCCGCCTAGTTGGCCTAATGGTAGCACCGGCCCTGCTCCTATGCCCCCCCCCAGACAAGGTTGGAGGGCCATAGGGTTGCGCCCTAACTGTCTGATGATGTTAGCATGTGAAAAATGACAGATCGCTCCTAAGGAAGATAATGGCACCATGTTCAGATCAGTCTGACAACAGATTGCATGTTGTAGAGGAGGCCACACATCTTACATCATGTAGCTTGTCCTCACATTTTTACATAGTAAGATATTTATATACTCTGTGTATCCTATATCAACCAATATTATGACTATCAGGCAATGACAATATTCATTGGATATAACACAGAAGCAATACAAGATGAGGAATAAAGAAACCAAGTGTACAGCAGTCTACATCAGGTCTACATATGGTTTGATGATAATATGAGAACCACCACCATAAAACTACTTTTATCAGTAATAATAATAATAATATAGGTGGTCCGGGGGCAGACCACCTATTAAGATGGTCTGCCCCCGGAGGCTAATGGATCTGGATGGTTTCCAGAGTGCCCTGGGGGGGGGGTGTTTCCAGCTGATATGGCTGGCAGTCCTGTCGAATCCCTGGTCGATCTCTGGAATAGAGAGGTGACCCAGGTGGTTGACACAATTGCTCCTGAGCGCCCTCTCTGTAGTAGAGTAGAGCTCGTATGGCTCCGTGGTAAACCCTGGAGCGGAGAGCAATGAAACAACACAGGAGATGGCTTGAGTGCAGATGGAGAAAAACTCCTAGCAGATGCAGTCGAGCCCTGGTATGTGCATACAATCAGGTATATTTAGGGGCAGTGAGGGTGGCAAAGGAACAACATCCCATTGCCTCTATTCAATCCTCTTATTTGCTGCCCAGCGGAGCTTTTTAGGCTTGTCCGGGACCTATTATATGCTGGCCCCAAGGACATCCTGGATCCATCTGAGGCCCGCTGTGCTATGTTTGCTAGGCACTTCCAGGAAAAAATCTCTTGCATTGGCCTGGTTTTGTCACGGAAACAGCTTTGGTTGCCCAATATGATTACCTCTGTCGGGAGAGAGACAGAGGGAGTGTGACCCTGTTGATACTCCTAGATCTCTCGGCGGCTTTCAATACCATCAACCATGGTATCCTTCTGGGGTGGCTGTCTGAATTGGGAGTGGGGGGTACTTCATTGCAGTGGTTCTGCTCCTGCTTGGAGGGCCAGCTCCAGAAGGTGGTGCTTGGGTAATACTGCTCGGCCCTGTGGACCCTCCAATATGGAGTTCCTCAGGGGTTGGTCTTATCTTATCCCCCATGCTTTTCAACATCTACATGAAACCGCTGAGCGGGGTCATCCAGAGTTTTGGAGTGCGTTGCCATCAGTATGCTGATGACATGCAGCTCTATTTCTCCATTTCATCCTCAGCAGGTGAGGCTGTGGATGTGCTAAACCGGTGCCTGGCTGCAACAATGGACTGGATGAGGGCTAACAAACTGAAGCTCAATCCAGACAAGTTTGAGATGCTGTTAGTGGGTGGTTCCTCTGACTGGATGGAGGGTGTTCAACCTGTTATGGATGGGGTTGCGCTCCCCTTGAAGGAGCAGGTTCATAGCTTGGGGGTCCTCCTTGAGCCATTTGTCACTTGAGGCTTAAGTGGCCTCAGTGGCACAGAGTGCCTTCTACCAGCTCTGGCTGGTGGCCCAGCTATACCCCTATCTGGACAGGGATAGCCTGGTTTCAGTGATCTATCCTCTGGTAATGTCAAACCTGGACTACTGCAATGCACTCTACGTGGGGCTGCCCTTGAAGACTGTTCAAAAGCTGCAGCTTGTGCAAAATGCGGCAGCCAGATTAATAACTGGGACCAGGAGGTCTGAACATACAACACCAGTTCTGGGTTGCTTGCATTGGCTGTCTATATGCTACCATGCCCGATTCAAGGTGCTGGTTTTAACCTATAAAGCCCTACATGGCTTGGGACTGCAATACCTGACGGAACGCCTCTCCCAACCACAATCTACCCGGACACTACACTCAACATCTGGGGCCCTCTGACTCTCACCTCCAAGGGAGGCTCGGAAGGCAGCAACAAGGGGGAAGGCCTTTTCTGTGGTAGCCCCCCAACTGTGGAACAAGCTCCCCACTGAGGCCTGCCTGGCACCAACTTTACTATTCTTTCGGTGCCAGGTTAAGACTTCCCTTTATGCTGAGGCATTTAACAGCTCCAACTTGTACATGGGGTGGTGGTTATGTCACCTTTTAACCAGTCTATTTTTATAACCTTGTTCTTAGCTGTTTAAGTAATTTTTAAATTGTTTTTAAATGTCTAGTGATATTTTTACGATGTTTTTATTGTTGATATTTTATATTGTATTTTATTGTGTTTTATAATTGTTGTAAACCACACAGAGAGCTTCGGCTATTGGGCAGTATAGAAATGAAGAAGATGATAATGATGATGATAATAATAATAATGATAATAATAATAATAAAATAAATAATAATAGCCAAGGTTTATAAAAGCCATGTTGTCACAATGGTAGTATAAGAGAAAACCAAGTATTGTATGATGACAGTAGGATGGGAGAACCAGCAATTTTCAAGCTCACCTAAATCCTCCAAAAATCACTTCAAAGCTTGTTTCATTTCGCTCCCATTTTCATTTTCAACCTGGTTTTTGGCTCATTTAATTGGGAAAAATGTGCATTTCTGTGCATATTTTCCAAAAGTGTGCCATTTCCCCCATTAATCTATCTATCTATCTATATATATATATATATATATAAGAAGAAGTCCTGACTGACTGACTCATCAACACCCAGCTCAAACGATTTAATCTAGGAACGTGAAATTTTGAAGGAACATTGCTTTTATGACGTAGACACCTACTAAGGAAGGATTTTTGGAAATTCTGTCCCTAAGGGGGTGAAAAAGGGGGGAAATCACCACACTCTCATACCTCCTATGGGCAAAACAACAGGGGAGCAGTTATGCAAATCGGCTTCACCTCATAATTGCTGCAGGAGCCAATAGGAGCAGTTATGCAAATAGCCCATAGGACACTTAGAATGTTTGTATGAATTCCTGCAGGCGCCAATAGGGGTGGATATGCAAATCTCCCCTAGGCCATTTAGAATGTTCTCTGAGGGGGTGAAAAAGGTGAAACTTTTTAAATGACTGACTGTTGTGTGTGTGGGGGGGGGCATCGTCGCATAGGCTCCATCACGTTTTGACGGATCTACCCCAAACTTGGCATGGTCACTCTTCACCACTTGTAGACTCTCAGGATTAACCTGATTTTTCTTTAAGATCAGATATTTCTATCAGAAAAGTTTTCTGCTGCCAGCACCCAGCCTAAACGTTACACTTTCAGTCAGTCAGAGACACTGTATCTTTTCCATTGTACCAAATCCTAAAATCCACGCGAGCGTAGCCATGGGCAACAGCTAATTAAAGCATTAAAATGTGTATTTTTTAAAACAAATGTGCATTTCGAAGTGCACATTAAAAATAATAATGCATTTTTTAATGCAATGGCAAATTCAGGAATTTGCAGACATTTCTCCAGAAAAAGTGCTCCTGCTTGTGTTTGCATTCAGGATTACAAATGGATAATATGTTCACAAGGTTTGCGAACAGAAACAAAATAACTGTATGTCCCTATAATTGTTAGTAAGGATACAGAGTTAGTTGCATTGTTGGTAGTAGAGATTCCAAACAAGAAACCTTTCTGTTGAAGCCTGTAAAAGGCTACATACAAGTCTCCATTGATAGCTTACAGGTAGGGGTGTAGAGTTACCTGGTGCTTGCCTCGCCGAGCACTAAGCAAGCACCACTGCGGTGTGCGATCCATCCTGCGGCAGCAGCAAGCTGCCCAGCGGACCTCCGAGCACCCGGAAGTGATGCGACAGGTCCCAGCGCTGTGCCCAGAAGTGATGTGACGGGACCCCGGCGCTGCATTATTCACGTAAGTACCATAGAAAACCACCTTAAAACAGCCACAATTTGCTATTCGCAGCCGTTTTAAGGTGGTTTTCTATGGTACTTATGTGAATAACGCAGTGCCAAGGTCCCATCACCTCGCTTCCTGGCACAGCGCTGGGACCCGTCACATCACTTCCGGGTCCCCAGCGCTGTATTTTTCATGTAAGTACCATAGAAAACCACCTTAAAATGGCTGCGAATAGCAAATCGTGGTCATTTTAAGGTGGTTTTCTATGGCACTTACGTGAAAGACGCAGTGCCGGGAACCCGGAACTACCTCTCCCCAGCTCCTCTCCAGGGAGATATGCAGAGCCAGGGAAAGGTAAGTCGGCGCGGAGCTCGGGGGAAGGTGAGCGGGGCAAGTTCGCCGAGCTTCCATCCCCCCTCAGATTTCTCATACAACTCTACTTACATGCACTACAAAAGGAAATGGAAGTGTGAAGAAAAGCATACGGTGTTTCCTGTGTCCCTCCTCACCAAACATATGTAAATAAGTATAATCCCTACCGGGGGCTGAGAATCTCCTGTGAATGTACATAGTTTCCCCTGGGGGCTCTGGGTCACCTCAGAGTCTGCGATGCATTCACATGCAAATGTCCACCAAGCACTCTAGGTATGGTCAGGAAGTCACCATTCTGACACCTAGGAGCCACCCCCCCATACCTAACCCGGACAAATTAATTATGATTGGCCAAGAGTAGGGATGAAACACGAACCTTGGGGGGGCTTGCGGCTCTTCGCTGGCTCGCCTCTCTGCGGGGGCAGCCCCCCCCGCCTCGATTTTCTGAGCGGCGTGGAGCAGTTCTCTGCGCCGCTCGAGCTGCCAGCGCTGGTCCCGTTGCATCACATCCGGCCCTGGAAGTGATGCGACGGGGACCCTGCGCAGGTGCATGGGGGTCCAGCGCGCCTGTGCAGGGTCCTGTCGCGTCACTTCCGCGGCCGAATGTGACACGACGGGACTGGCACGGGCGGCACGGGCGGCTTGCCGTGGAGAGGCGAGCTGTCGCTGGAAAAGGTAGGCCTGTAGGCCCACACGAGCCCCACGCGGTCATGAGCAGGGCCAATTTTGGCCCGCTATGCCCGTGTGGGGCGAACAGTTACATCCCTAGCCAAGAGACAGTTGTGCTATAGAAGGGAGGGGTGGGAGAAAATTGATACGGTCAGCTGTGGCTTCTGGGTTTTGTTGTTGTTCTGGACATGAAGGAGCGTGGAGTGGGGCTGTGGCTGAGGCAAGTCCCAAGAAGAGCAATGCCCAAGTCAAGTGCCTGGGTATTCTAGCCTGTGAATTAGTTTTGTTATTTTGTACCTCTGACTGTGTGCAACAAAGTATCTCTATTCTGTCAATGTCACTTCCCTTATCTCCCCACCTAATTTGTAACTGACTAACCCAAAATAAACTTTCTCTTACTTTCCCTTACAGGGTGTGTGTAGTTTCTCTGGCGGTTCAGTGCTAAATCCAGTGTCTGAGACCCAGGCCGGGTTCAGGGGGCAAGTTGGTTTTGGGATGATAGAATCAAGGCTGGCGATTTGTAGCCTTTGATCTCTCATCTATAATCAAAGGACTGGTCACAGTCCTTCACAGGAAGCAATGTTTTATGGATTATGGATCCATATGCTTTATGGATGTGATACAACATCAGCATTGTTCAGCCAAGGCAAGAGGAAGGCATTCATGTTCTTGCAAAAGACTCACACCAAATTGTTGTATCAAGTTCCCCCATACAAGGTGTCATAACAGTTTCTGGCAAGTCCTTTTTCTAAGGTATGCGTAGTACACACAGTGACAAAACGTTGGATGACGCCAGATACTGTACATATCAAGAGACAATGGCTTGCTAATCAACAACAGTTTATGTTTTACATGAGACTCCTTCCAACACCTTCTGAAACCTAACAACAAATGTTCAAGATTTTTGTTCAGGTAGGGCAGGGGTCCTCAAACTTTTTAAACAGGGGGCCAGTTCATTGTCCCTCAGACTGTTGGGGGGGCGGACTATAGTTTGAAAAAAATATGAACGAATGGATCAAGTAAAAAAAAAGGACCCGGGTCCTTTTTTTTTTACTTGATGAAATGGAAAGTTATTATAAATTAATAATAAATTAATTATAAATTAATTTGCTGTCTAAAATTGAAATACATTAAATTTTTAAAAGGTATAGAAAGGCTTGATTTGCACACTGCACATATCTTATTTGTAGTGCAAAAAAACAGGAAAAAACAATACAATATTTTTAGTATGAGTGATGAGCAGTATTTACCAGCCACAGAGCTGGTGGTCCACATCCTGCAACTTTGTTCCACATAAATGTGCATAAGATTGCAGCCTTACAGCCTCATCTTATGCATGTCTACTTGGAAGTAAGTTTCACTGAATTCAAGGAGACTTTCTCCCCAGGTAAGTTTACAAAGGATCACAGCCTTAAAAGTACAAACCAATTCCCTGGGGTAGGTCAGGAAGACCTGGTACCCAGAGAACATAGTGAGAGCCAGTGTGGCATAGTGGTTAGTTAGAGTGTTTGACTGGGACTCGGGAGATCCGGGTTCTAGTCCCTACTCAGCCATGAAGCTCACTGGCTGACTTTGGGCCAGTCACTGACTCTAACCTACCTCACAGGGTTATTGTAAGTATAAAATGGAGTGGAGGAAGATTATGTAAACTAGGAAATGATGGGACTCATTGCAAACACGTATCCTGAAGTGGGGCAGCACTTTAGGGGTATTGAATCCACACACACGACTTGCTCCAGAGTAGCTTCACTAGTGTTCCATGGAAGTCAACAGAATTGCTCCAAAGTGAGGGGGGGTTGTGTGGACTACATCTAGCCTGCAAGAAGAGATTAAACAATCCCACCCCCACCCCCGATTCTCATGGGATATCTCAGGAGGGGATTATTAGACTGCAGTAAGTGCTTCATTGATTCCCTACATTGGTGTTGTCCTGTAGGTTTCAATACCCCCCCCCCTCTCTCTCTCACACGCACACGAACTGGTCAGCAACGAACAGAGCTCCCTTTATGGAGTTTGCCAGCCGGGACTGACTAAACAAGCTTTCAAAACCAAGCGCCCTCCTAAAAATTAAATTTCCAGCTGAGGTGGATCCCACCTCCTCCCAACAGGAGACGGAACGATGAATGAAGTTCACATGTCTTGGAAGGAAGGAAAATAATATTATCTTTTAAAAACCGTGCAAGAAAGAACCAAACTGGCGTGTGTGTGTGTGCGTGTGTGTGTGTGTCTCCACTTTCTCTATCATTCTGTTCCTGACTCCCAGCTGAGCAGGAGCACAACAGGAGAGAGGCTCCAGCTGTTTTTGGGACTGTTTTTGGGACTGTGAAAAGGCAAGCAGGCTCCCAGAGAGCGAGCGAACAGAGCGAGCGAACAGGAGTTTGGCAGCGGAGTTCGGCGGGGGAGGTCAAGGGGGAGGTCCCTAAAAAAATAAAATAAAAAAAAAATAAAAACAAAAACAACAACAAAAAAAAAAACCATATATATATATATATATATATATTCTAGGAAGACAGAAACAGAGCACTATGGAAGGAAAGGACTCAGCAGTGGTGGTGACCTGCAAGGGGTGTGCAATGTTTGTTTTCCTGCCGGAGATCAACATGGCCTACACGTGCAACAAGTGCAAGCTGGTCACGCTGTTGGAAGAAAAGGTCAGAGGACTGGAGCAGCAAGTGTCAACCCTCAGGAGCATAAGAGAAAGCGAGGAGTTCTTAGACAGAATGGTGGATCTACAGCACCAAAGCACAGTACAGGAGCCAGAAGGGCAACGGCAGGATGAGGCGGAGTCGGAGACTGCAGAGGCAAGGGAAAATAACGCAGGGGGAACTCCCTGGAAAAGGGTGACTGTTAGGAGCAGAAGAACTACAAGACACTCTGCGCCTGTGGAAGCAGTGGAGCTATGGAACCGCTTCCATGTACTTGAGGACGAGAGCAGAGGACAGCCTGCAGAGGACGGATTACTGGGCACCCAACGTGACAGCGAGCAAGAGGCTGAGGGTCAGTCAAGTGGAGGCAATCAAACCAAGGCCTACAGCAAGAGGAAGAGAAGAGTACTCGTAGTGGGAGACTCCCTCCTGCGGGGGATCGAAGCCAAAGTATGTCGCGAAGACCCATGGACTCGCCAGGTGTGCTGTCTCCCTGGGGCACGGATTAAGGATGTGACAGAGCAGCTGCCGAGGCTCATGCAGCCCACCGACACATACCCCTTTCTTCTCTTCCACGTGGGTACAAATGATACTGCCAAGCGGAGTTACAAAGAAATCACGGCAGACTTTGAAGAGCTGGGAAGGGAACTCAAGAACTTCGGGGCCCAGATAGTTTTCTCATCCATCCTTCCAGTACTTGGAAGAGGCATAGAAAGGGAAAGAAAAATACTCCGAGTGAATGACTGGCTACGAAGGTGGAGCCGACGTGAGGGATTTGGATTCTGGGACCACGGGCTACACTTCCTGGAAGATGGACTGCTGGCAAAGGATGGGTTGCACCTCACAAGGACTGGGAAGAATGTGTTTGGACACAGCATGAGGAACTTAATCAGGAGGGCTTTAAACTGAATCCAACAGGGGAGGGAGACATAAACTCGGGGGTACCAATGGAAGAAGGCCTCTTTGCCACAATGGAGAGAACAACTCCAGCGGTGCCCATTGATAGTCTACCACAAAATGTAGGGGGAAAGTCGGACTGTAAAGCACAGAGTCTTCAATGTCTCTATACTAATGCCCAGAGTATGGGCAACAAACAAGATGAACTTGAACTCTTGATACATGAGGGCAAGTACGACTTGATAGGGATAACTGAAACCTGGTGGGATGACTCCCATGACTGGAATACAGCAATTGAAGGGTATAACTTGTTCAAAAGGAACAGAAGCAACAGAAAGGGAGGTGGAGTTGCACTGTATGTTAAAAATACGTATCTCTGCACAGAGATACAGGAAGAGGAGCTTGGCAGCCCCATTGAGAGCATCTGGGTTAAAATAAAGGGGGCAAAGAATAAAGCGAACATGGCGGTTGGAGTCTACTACCGACCACCCAATCAAGGAGAAGACGAGGATGGAACTTTTGAAAAACAAATTGCCAGTGTTTCAAGGAGGCACGATGTGGTAGTAATGGGAGACTTCAATTTCCCTGATATCTGTTGGGAGACTTATTCAGCCAAACATGGCCCCTCCAAGAAATTCCTGAGCTGTGCTGCTGATAACTTCCTCCTACAGAAAGTGGAGGAAGGAACTAGAGGATCGGCTATCCTTGACCTGATTCTAACCAACAGAGACGAGTTAGTGGATAAAGTGGCAGTTTCGGGAACTCTGGGGGAAAGTGACCATGTTATACTTGAGTTCTTGATTCTAACAGAAGCAAAAGCTGAGTGTAGCCAAACACGTACCCTGGAGTTTAGGAAAGCCAATTTTAACAAACTCAGAACAATGATTAGTAAGATCCCATGGCAAATGACTCTCACGAGAAAGGGAGCCCAGGAGGGGTGGGAGTTTTTAAAAAAGGAAATTTTAAAGGCACAATTGCAAACAATTCCCACAAGGAAAAAAGGCAGAGGGCAACAGAAGAAGCCAATGTGGCTTCACAATAAACTCAAAGATGACCTGAAAACAAAAAAGGACACGTATAGGAAGTGGAAGGAAGGACAGGCTACAGGGGAAGAGTACAGGCAGGTAGCACAGAACTGCAGGAATAGTGTCAGGAAGGCTAAAGCTGAGAATGAGCTAAGGTTAGCGAGGAATGCTAAAAGCAACAAAAAAGCTTTCTTCAGATACATGCACAGTAAAAGACAGAAGAAAGAACTGGTGGTTCAACTACGCAATGAGGATGGCAAATTGATAACAGAAGACAAAGAAAAGGCAGAAGTGTTCAATTCCTACTTTGGCTCGGTCTTCTCCCAAAAGAGGGTCTATGACCCCCCTGGCAAACCTGAAATGCAGACTGAAGGGGCAGGATTGCAGCTTGAGATTGATAGGCAAATGGTCAAGGAGCACCTGATTACTCTGAACGAGTTTAAATCTCCAGGGCCTGATGAGCTGCATCCTAGAGTAATAAAGGAACTGGCAGAAGAACTCTCAGAACCACTGTCTATTATCTTTGAGAAATCATGGAGGACAGGTGAAGTGCCAGACGACTGGAGAAGGGCAAATGTTGTTCCCATCTTCAAAAAGGGCAAGAAGGAGGAACCTGGGAACTATAGGCCAGTCAGTCTGACATCAATCCCCGGGAAAATTTTTGAGCAGATTATAAAGAAGTCAGTCTGCAAGCACCTTGAAAACAATGCAGTGATTACTAGAAGCCAGCATGGATTTGTCAAGAACAAATCCTGTCAGACTAATCTGATCTCATTTTTTGATCGGGTAACCTCCCTTGTGGACTGTGGGAATGCTGTGGACATTATATACCTGGACTTCAGCAAAGCTTTCGACAAAGTGCCTCATGATATCCTGATTAGTAAGCTAGCTAAGAGTGGGCTAGATGGATCAACTATCAGGTGGATCCACAATTGGCTACAGAATCGGACTCAAAGAGTGCTTATCAATGGTTCCTTCTCAAACTGGGGAGAGGTAACGAGCGGGGTACCACAGGGCTCGGTCCTGGGCCCGGTGCTCTTCAACATTTTTATTAATGACTTGGATGAGGAGGTACAGGGAATGCTTATCAAATTTGCAGATGACACAAAGTTGGGTGGAACAGCTAATACTCTGGAAGACAGAAACAAAATTCAAAGTGACCTCGATAGGCTGGAGCGCTGGGCCGAAAACAACAGAATGAAATTTAACAGGGATAAATGCCAAGTGCTGCACCTAGGGAGAGGAAACCAAATGCAGAGTTACAGAATGGGGGACACTTGGCTCAACAATACTACAAGTGAGAAGGATCTTGGAATTGTGGTAGATCACAAACTGAATATGAGCCAGCAATGCGACGTGGCTGCAAAGAAGGCAAATGCAATTTTGGGCTGTATTAATAGAAGTATAGCTTCCAAATCGCGGGAAGTGATAATTCCCCTTTACTCGGCACTGGTTAGGCCTCATCTTGAGTACTGTGTCCAGTTCTGGGCACCTCATTTTAACAAGGACATAGACAAACTGGAGAGGGTTCAGAGGAGGGCAACAAGGATGATAAAGGGACTGGAAACAAGGCCCTATGAGGAGAGACTGAAAGAACTGGGCATGTTTAGCCTTCAGAAGAGGAGACTGAGGGGAGATATGATCGCACTCTTCCAGTATTTGAAGGGATGTCACACAGAGGAGGGCAAAGATCTCTTCTCGTTCATCCCAGTTTGCAGGACACGGAATAATGGGCTCAAGTTACAGGAACCTAGATTCCACCTAAACATCAGGAAAAATTTCCTGACTGTCAGAGCAATAAGACAATGGAATCAACTACCTAGGGAGGTGGTGGGCTCTCCCAGTCTGGAGGCATTCAAGGTGCGGCTGGACAGACATCTGTCAGAGATGCTTTGACCTGGATTCCTGCATTGAGCAGGGGGTTGGACTCGATGGCCTTGTAGGCCCCTTCCAACTCTACTTTTCTATGATTCTATGATTCTATCGCAAAGCAAACCACCCCACAATCTACAAGTTCTCGGGGGCACCCTAAAGACCCTGCAATCCGCGGGGGGAATCCAGAGGCTTCCATCATCCTGCGATGGCCTCAGCTTGGGACCGAGAGAGATGCCATCCCAAAGGGGATAAGCGGGAAAGAGGCACGGGGGCGGGGCGGGGCGGGGGGGGAGAAGCTAAAACGTGGCTGGGGTTTCCAAAGAGCCGGCCGGCGGCACATACTAAGCTGCTTGGCTGGACTCCGCGCGGCTCCCTCTGGCAGCGAGCTGCTGCTGCTGCTTCTATCGGGCTTGAGCTGTTGTCTTCCAAAGCGCCCCGCCCTGGGGGGCAGGCCGGACCCATCTCTTTCCCTCCCTCTTTCCCTCTGTACACAAGGCTGGGCGATTGCTTGGGCTGGGCAATCGCATGCGGCTGCTGGCATTGCAGGCTCCGAGGGGAGGGCACTCCCCCGGCCATCCGTGCGTGCGGTTTCCAAAGAACACCCCCTCCCCACCCCACAGCAGCTTTTATTTATTTATTTTTATCCCGCCTTTCTGCCCCCGCCCCCCCAATGGCGCTCAAGGCGGCTAACAATAAAATACGGATTTAAAAACAACAACAATATCTTCTTGAGTCGCGCTAGAAGCAGCCGCCGAGGAGAAGCCGCCGCCGCCCGACTGACTGGCCTGATAGGATGATGGACGGATTGGGTGGGAGGAACCGGAAGACACGGTTGGCACGCGCACGGAAGAGGGAGGGAGGGAGGGGGCAAGTTCTGTCGGGCTTGAGCTGTTGCCCCCTTTAGCCATGTGAGCCCGGCGAGCCGCACGGAGCCTAGATCGGCCACCGGGCCGGATGGAAGGACCCGGTGGGCCGGTTGTGTCCCGCGGGCCATAGTTTGAAGACCCCTGGTGTAGGGAGCACTTGCAACCAGTGCAGTGGGGTCACAAGCTCACTAGTAGGCACTTAACAAAAACTACCATAATTAAAATCGCCTGCTCCTGAGAAGCTTCTCAATCTGATTACCTGTGGTTGAGCCTGTCTATGTAACTTAGCCTGTGGCAGGCACAAGGCAGGACTGAAGTACCCTCCAGTGTGTGTGAATTACAAGCAGGTAATACAGAAATTGGTGACTGAAACAATGATGACCGTGTTTTTTAGGCTACTAATGTATTAGTCTCCAATTTTGACCATAATAACACTGATATTGTCTCACTAGTAGGTCTGTAGCCAGAATTTTCTACATCAAATGATGCCTCACGCACCCTCTAGCTGACACTATCAAAAGTAGCTGTGTGTGTGGAGTACATAAAACGCAATTGGCAATTTTGTACAGGGTACAGCCCTTGTGTACCAACCCCAACCTGCAAGCCTTGCATTGCCTAATCCAGACAAAATATATTCCTTGCTTTTAGATAAAGGATCAGAGTTCATTTCTCTTTGGGGTGGAGGCTGGGATTAAAAGTCACCGTTCTTTGGCTTTTGAGAAGGGTGGGGCTGGAAGAAGAGAACAAAGATTTCCAGAGAAAATAAAGAAGGACTTGATTAGGATCCTACCTCCCATGCCCTAGGCTTCTGGTCTCCAGAGCGGTCATGAAGATATCAAACTGGTGGCTGGGCAGAGAATAGTTAGGATTCCCAGCAGGGTTGTCAGTATGCAGTTAGTGGCAGCTGTTGCCATGAAAAGTTCTTGGGTGCACGCCCAGTCTATTCTGCAGGCATCACAGGCTCTGCTAGATAATAACCATGATGTTCATATTTATTTTACTTATTATTTATTTTACTTATTCGTCTATTACATTTGTGTCCCATCCTTCATCTGAGGAGCTCATAGCACCATCTTAGCCTCACACCAATCCTGTGGAATAGGTAGGTTAGGTTGAGAGATAATGACTTGCCCCCAGTGAACTTCATAGCTGAGCAGGGATTTGAACCTGGAGTCCTCATATCCAAACCCACTATGCTGTACTATTTTATTTTGCTTATGTGCCAACAAGACATTAAACTCATTGTGAAATGGAGACAGACAGACCAACTAAAACTGCTGTGGGTTTTTTTGTTTTTTTAGATATAACCATTAGAATTTCTATCCTGAAGACAGAATTACAGAGATGGAAGAGACCACAATATTATTAATTGCCACCCCATCCTGTGAGAAAGCAAAATCAATTTACCAGCCCACCACATTTTTCCCCAGGCAATCTAGATCACAGTGTGCCACAGGTGGAGATCAGAAAGTATCTGTTAGGCCTTGGCCAAGCTCAGACTGAGACTTGGGTCCAGTTCTGGCGCACACAGACATGGATCCAAAGGGCCAGAGACAGAGAACATGGTCTAAGATGGGGCTGTGGTAAGATTCTGAAGGGTGAAGCAAGGTGGGAGTGAGGCCAAGCATGGAAAGGAAGGGAAGGCAAGTTAGCCGGTTATTCCAGGGATGAGTTCCTCAAACCGAAGAAGTGACTTGGATGTTGATTTTTATACATTCTGATGAGTCCTGTGGGGTCAGCTGACAATATCCAGGCTGTGGGGTCAGCTGACAGTATTCACACCAGTACTGAAGCCTACAGGATACCCTCAACCTACAAAGGCTGTCTGATTTGCTCAGAAACCAGATTGCTGGTGGCTCATGACATAAAGTGGTTCTGTTGAAAGTCCGGCGGTTCAAGACACACACACACACACACACATACACACAGACACACACACAGTATATATATATTCTCCAGTACCAGAGGCGCTGGAGAACATGAGCAGGGGTTGCTGGAGAACATGAGGGTGCCATTGCACTCATGTCCTGCTTGTGGACATCTCATAGACATCTGGTTTTCCTCTGCAGGAACAGAATGCTGTACTAGATAGGCATTTGGTCTGATCCAGCATAGCTATTCTTATGTCCTTATAATCAACATTACTTCTTTGTGGGATTCAAATCAAGACTGGTGCCAAAATACCCATGATGATACATTTTCCCCAAATGTATAATTTGAATACCAAACTGAACTGACAAAGCTATAAACATAAATGTAGGAAGGATATGTAGTAATTACTTATGGGGCTGCCCTAAGTATCCTCATTATCTGTGGTAGGCAATTTCAGTGGAAATCTATGGAGACATCGTTATACTTTAAGCATTTAATAAAATTGTTTCCGTGTGAGATTATGACAGCAAAACAATTAAAATTCTTGTCCTAGGAGAGCCAAAGGCAATGCAGCTAACAAAGCAATTTAGAACAGTTCAGTTCTGATGCAGTAGTTGGTTTTCAATGAATACTTGCTGTTTACCCAGCTGAGTTGTAGTCAAGAGACTCAAGTTATCCCATTAGAATTGGAAACAAAACCTCAGTACAAAGTATTCTTGTAACCAAAAGCTCAAACAGACCGACTAGTATTCAAAAGCATAATTAGAACAATGCCAAATGAAAATTATTAAGGTGCATAAAATAACTTATTTTAACATTATGGTAGTTTGTCTTGTGACCTAGAGTGAATAGGAATTCCCTTCATCAATGGAAATCCATGTTTCTTTGTCATAAAGGTTTTCAAACTTGAAGAAAACCTAGAGCCAATACTGCACCTGGATGATCAGCTTGCAACACTATCATCAACATCATCTGGTGTGAAGGCTGAAATCCGTTCTATCAGACTTAAACTGACAACTGCCATGAACACCTTTACACAACCTTATGGCTCAACTGCATGTAACATGTTCCATGTGGGCTGCCCTGATGGCAGTTCAAAAGTTTTATTAATTGCAGAACAAACATAGGCAGCTGCCTTCTAATGAGGGAGGGTTGTCTGGAATACTGTATACGTATATTCCAACACCTTTACCAGCTCCATATTATTTTTGATGGCAGAGGGCAAAAGCAGCAGCAGACTTCTCTCAGACAAACACATGCACACAGGACTTGTTTGTAAGTAGATGCTTTTAAAAGATAAATAACGGTAACATATGGCTACTCAGGTACTAAAGCTTGATGGTTACAGTAGTGCAGTTTCTTAAACATTATTAATTCAGTTCTTTGAGGTAAGGGAAACACACACAGGTCAATCCTTTCATTGCTAAACTCTAGAAAACGTCAATTCTGTCTGTTAACACTAGACTAGTCTATCTGTCAGAGGAATGTTAGAATGGAATTCAAACCTGTTGCTAAGCAACATCCAGCATTCCCTCCCCTGCCCTGATTCAATCAAGTGGTTCAGTCCACTGAACCCTGCCCCCTGCCCTTCAACCAGACTATGCACAGTCTGCCATAACCCTTCTATGGGCAATCATCTTTTTAAAAACCCTCCCTTCAGAGTTGGCATCTTCTCGTCGCATATTCCAACAATTTTTAGGCCCAAGATGCTGATTATGACTACTGATGGGTGAACTTGTCCTGAGTTAATTTGTTACTTACTTGGAAAGTAACAAATTTGTCCATGTAAGACTGGATGAGAATATGCCTTTAATGCAAACTCTCATTCTGTGTTTACAAGTTTCTGTGCATACACAGTATCAAGGTGCATCTTGGGAGTTTGGAATTGCATCCTGTGCCCAACAAACCATATGCAGCCAAGTTTCCAACTGCAATCTCTAAGAATGACTGAGGGCCAAACTAAACATTTGCAGAGCTATGCATGATTAGATTATTTACTTTAGTGTAAGTAAATGGGGCCCCAATTCAGATTGGGACCATGGTGATCTGGGAGGGAAGATTTAAGATTCCACCCCCTCCTGCTTTCATTCTGAAATAGAAAAAAAATGTCTTCATTGGAATCAATGAAGAGATTTCTTCTTTTTTTAACCCCTCCCCCCATCTTTGGAATGAAAATAGGAGGGGGGAAATCTTAAATTGTATTTTCATTTTTTTATTCATTCATTCATCCATCCATTAATTCCATTTCTAATCCACCCAATAGCTCATGTTCTCTGGGCCAGTAAAATGCCACAGAACAGTTAAAAATATAAAATACAGTACAAATATTTAAAAGAATAAAATGTAATGTAATGCAAAACAATAAGCAGCACAGGAATCAATAAAACAGCCATAAAAATCTAGAACTAGGTCTCTATGCCTGAGACGAAAGAAAGGTCTTTGCCTGGTGCTGGAAACATAACAGCATTGGCTCCAGAAAAACCTCTTTGGGAAGTTTATTTCGTAAGTGGGGTGCCACCACTGAGAAGGCCCCCTCTCTTGTAGCCACCAGTCTAGCTTCCTTTGGCAGGGGCAGCAGGAGAGGGCCTCTGAAAATCCCCCCTCCCAGAGTGGCATGGTCTCAATCCAAATCAGGGCCACATGTGCTTACACGAAAGATTCAATGAACATTTAGTTCGGCCCTGAGAGCATCCTTGTAAGCTTACCATTAGTGAAATATTATGACTGCAACAGCCAGTAACAGGCATAGATTCTCATAAACTGACCCTCTGGAACTTTTTCCAAGTCCATGTATGAACACCTCCATAAAGTGGTAAAAACTTTCTTTCAGCTGGAACTGATTTCCAAGAACAATAGCAGCGTGTGTGTGGCAGTGGTGGCGGACGGAGATTGCATCAGGATCACGGCTAGGAGGCTAGGAAGGGGAGAGTTAAACCTCCCTTCCCTGCACACTGTAATCCCAAGGAAAAAGTGCCTTCCCATGCCTACTGTGAAATATTTAAAAACCTTACGTGTTTCCTAGTGTCATGTTTAGCATTGCATATAGTTTGTCCTTATGCTTTGTGTGAAGAATGACTTCATTTTGTTTCTCCTCAATCTAATGACAGTCAACTCAAAGATTTCATAGATCACAGAGTTGGAGTCCAACCCCCTGCTCAATGCAGGAAACTAGAGGAGGGGTCTCCCATCCAAGTAATAACCAGGCTTGACCCTGCTTAGCTTTCCACGCTCAGACAAGCTGAGTCAGTGTGAGCCACAGACCCTGAGTATTTTGAGACCATTCATAATACGACTCATACTACTTCATTTTTATATTTGCTTTCTTCTTATATTCACTGAATTTTTAAAAAGGAAAGAATTCAACACAGTAAACAGCAAGCTGATCCATGCTACATTTATATTTAAACAATTGACACCGCATTTCTAGAATTACTTTATTTATTTATTTATTTATTTATTACAATTCTATACCACCCAATAGCTGAAGCCCTTTGGGCGGGTCACAACAATTAAACCCATAAAATACAACATGATAAAATACAATTTAAAAGTTTAAAACTGCAAATACAAACCAAAATAAAACATAGCAGCAGTGCAAAGATTTAAAACAACAGAAACTGAAACTGAATTTAGACTTGCCTTCAATTTACTATCTCTTGATTGAGTTGTCCAATAGAATGAACAGCTCTCTGCTAATACAGATCTCCTTGTTTGTTTAAAAAACCTTTGGCCCTAAAAACCTTAACCTAAACTAAATAGCCTAATATATATAAGTTCATGTAATATACATATATTACATGAACTTATTCCGAAACTCAAAACTGTTTCTGTAAATCCTCTCTGTAAATATTTTCAGAATCTTTTCCTACCATTATTTTTAAAGTAAGAATTAGGAAATACCACTCCCCACCCTTTTAAAGGTAATTCAAGACTTTATTTCATTTGCAATTGCTAGCTATTGCCAAATAAAAGTGATGCCATCGTACTTCTATTTGATTTTTTTTGTTTCATGTGTAAGGATTACTTTAGCCATAGCTGTAACTCTGTATTAGAAGGTCATGTTTAATCGGTTATCTTTCATGACTTATGAATCCCTTTTAGAGTAATGGCTTTCTTGGATAGATAAAGCCTCCTATCTTGCAATTAATCTTTGTTTTCAGATACATGATCTCACATTTGCCCTTATTAAAATGCATTGTGCTTGGTAAATGAGCTTACCAAGTATGCAGATCATTCTGCTCCTTTATTAGAGAGCCACTCTATAGTTGAGACATGTTGATTTCTTTGTAAAAAAATCTTGACAGTTCTATTCTTTAAAGAAGAGAGTGTTCTGTCTCAATTAAATTTTGTATGAATACTTTCTTAGGTGAGGAATACAAACCAGCCCAACGTTAGAAAAAATAGATGGAAAATGGCTGAGTTTTAAAATTGGAATCAGAAGCATGGTCCCCCCACCCGATCGGTTGTTTCCAACTATTTTCTTGTTCATGGGAAAAACATAGTATAACATTATCTGACCAGAGGCATAGGCATTTCAGATTATTCTGTGGCAATGACACTTATTGCTGAATATGTACCATTTCCTATATATAAACTAACAAACCAAGAAAAGAAAAAAATATTTCCTTTTCTCCTTTGCAAATGTTTGCATGATGAATATTCAAGTAACCTAAGAAGTCTTTAAATTAACTTTGAGCATGATCCACTTCGAGCAGTGTCATAAACATTGAAGGCTATTTCCTTTTTCACCCACAGAAAGTGCAAGGGATCACTGTAGGGAATGTAAGGATGATGCATGCTTCATCCAGGTCTCCACTATGCAAGTTACTTTCACTCTGGACTCTGGAACAGGAGTAACTTTCAGTGGAGAGGACACAGCTGGAGAGCTATATGGAAATATGGGAAGCACAGACAGACCACCCCTTTTAAACTTCACCTACAGTTCAACCTCCAAGATCATGAATCTAATGGCAAATGGCTTTCTGGTTTCAGATCTATGTTAACACGTGAAATATTGCATCATGATACATGTTCCTCCAATTTAAAAATAAGACTCCTGCGATATGGAACAAGTCTGCAAACACATTTAAGATTATATAGTAAATACGATGTAAAGGTTTATTCCATAATGAACTAGGAGTGTACTTTCTCTGGACTGCCCCTCTAAGTTTTAACTGGCTTTTACTAATCTTCAGAGACAACATACACTCTGCTCGGCATCCAGGTAGAAGATCATTGTTGATATATAGTTTCAATGGTCATATATATCAACTAGCGTGCTCTATGTTCAGGGCCAGTCCAATAGTACAAGCAACCCAAGCAATCACTAGGGACAGTAATATATTTTCAGGTGCCAACAAAACAGGTTGTGATTTGAGAGATGTGCCTTAGGATCCCGTTGCAATTGTATTTATTTGGCTAGTTAGTTTATGTCACAGCAAATGCTGGGGCACAGTTCCCAATCATGTGTAGCCATACAACTGTGTGACATTGGAAAGGATCCTAGGGCTCATCTCTTGTACTGTGGGCTACAGCCATTTGGGGACAACTAACTGTCTTGGGATAGCCCTGTCGATTGTGATATTTTTATTTATTTATTGGGTAAATTTTAGTGATCCCTCCCTTTTTAATTATTACTCTTTAACTGGCAAATGAATCATCAGTGGCAAATCTGTTGCCTCAAAAGTCAAAGGCAATTCTCATTGCAAAGGTATTCTTTGAGTAGAAGGTATTCTAACATTTTTGGGCAGATATTCTGCATTTTTGGAGATCAAGCTTGTTGTTTAAAAAATATTGTTGTTCCTGCCTAGGGCTGTAGAGTCCACTCACTCCCACAAGGTGGCCTGGTAGAATGAATGAGGAAACAATTCAGAAAGCTGAAAAGCTTCTTGTGTGGTCATTTAATCGTCTCAATTCACAGAGGTGCCTTTCAAAAGAATAGGATTAAATATCTTTTTTTAAAAAAACCCACCAGTTTAAATATTAAGCATTCATTTCCACTGGACTAAATCCAACATATCGTTAGCTAAAGAAATTGCTGTGCTAACTGAGTTCTGCTCCCTTTTCCTATTGTGTAAGTGGTTATGTAAGTGGAGCTTCAGCTGGATTCTCCCTTTGTGCATAGTTCAGATCTTGGTTTCTTCTAGAGCAATATCACTTCACTTGCGCAAATGGAATGACACCACTGGACTGAACCCAGTGCTGTTTATCCTGGAGCAAAGGGAAAGTGTTAATGCTTTAGTTCTCTGTCCCTGAACTCTAAAATCCAGGGGGGAAAGTTCATTTGAGGTTCTCTGATTTCTGCCTCAAACATCATTCTGACTTGTATATGTATTGGATTGCAATTCATACATATTTTCATGTGCATTTCCCAAAACATACTCACAAATTGTGCAATTTTTTTTGAAATGCACACATTTTTTTCTACTATTGTCTAAAGTGTGTTTGTGCCCATTCTTCAAAGGTATGCATTTCTCATGCAGATTTTAAAATGTACGCATTTATGAAACACATTTTTTGGCTGTGTGAATAGCATTGCAAGCTCAGCATTGCAAGCTGAGGTACAGGCCTCAGACCACAGATTGTGTTTGAATCTGCATTCAGCTCTGGGAGGTGCATATTGGATAAATTCTGGTCAAAAATGAATTGAAACAAATGTATCACACATCCCTACGACAGAGAACCATGGGTGACTGCCATGAGGGAATCCAATTATGTCTTTCTGGAGGGGCGGGCAACATGTGGCTCACGGACCACATGTGCCCCCACTGCTGACTCTAAATCTGGTAAAAAAAAAGAAAGAAAGAAAGAAAGAAAAAAGTGTACAAGTGGCTGCACAGCTTCTTTGCAAACTAATTTTGTACCTTTTAGCACTCCATAGCCACTACGGAACACAAAAGGGTCAAAATGAGCTGGCAAACAAACTAATGTTGACCCTTTTGTCATTTCTTAGCTGCTATGGCTGCAATAATAATAAAAAAGTATATTTTATTTTCAGTGCCTGCACAAGGGGTGGTGGTGAAAAAGCCCCCGGACCTCCTGCAGTTGCCCACCCCACCTTTGAAAGAAGCATATAAGCAAGAACTGTTGCAATAGAGAGGGAAACAGATGTTTTGCTGCCCTCTCATCAGTTCCATGACCAATTGTTTTAGAGCATAGTCATTTGGGATAGCTAGATATTTTACCCCCTGATAAATTCTTTTGCGAGTGTATGGGTGAGATAAAGAAGAGTCAGACACAGAGTATATGGTTTCAAATCAGGGCCACATTTATTGAATTGAAGATCTGTGAAGGGCGAAGGGCGGTACTAACCTAGCCCGGCCATTGGCCGGGAAAAAACCAATATTTGGGCGAATACATCCGCACTGCACCGGAGGCAGGTTGGTCCGCCCCCGGCCAGTTGCCCTCCATGTGGAGCTGGAGGGCTTTACCATCGTCGCCTTACTTTGACGCCTCCAGGCACCCAATGTAGGCGAGAAAGGCAAAACCCCAAAGACGTCCCAATCTCCCTCCTGGCAAGCCTCAGGGCATTAGCAAGGGCAGCCTTGGGTAAACGTCAGTCACCTTGAAAGGTGCCACTGGATGATCACCATAAGCTTAAGCCATACTGCCTAATCCCGCACTTCCCGCAAATGCGACCAATTTAGCTATGATCCCCCTGGTGGGATAAAGATCGAATTCAAAAATTTCCCTACCCTGATTCACAGTGTAGAGTAGGCGAAACCCACCCATTGCCCCGGCCAATTGAGACAATGAGCCAAAATTCCTACTCGGCCCCCGTTAATGGGCGACCAGAGGAGCCTACACTGCTAACAGGGCGGGATGGGAGGGAGCCGGAAAACAGCAGCAAAAGAGGCTGTGGGCGGGAACCCAGGTGCCTAAATAAGCCCTTTCCTGTGTCCCCGCCCTAGTTGAGCCATTGGCTCAGTACCTGTGACCAACCTGACCTGTTACCTAACTCCTCTCTCCTCCCCCACTCGCAAATCTTCTCCCCGGCCCCAGATGAGGGGCCAGTGGAAGTCTGTTGCGAGTGTATGGGTGAGATAAAGAAGAGTCAGACACAGAGTATATGGTTTCAAATCAGGGCCACATTTATTGAATTGAAGATCTGTGAAGGGCGAAGTGCGGTACTAACCTAGCCCGGCCATTGGCCGGGAAAAAACCAATATTTGGGCGAATACATCCTAACCGCACCGGAGGCGGGTTGGTCCGCCCCCAGCCAGTTGCCCTCCATGTGGAGCTGGAGGGCTTTACCATCGTCGCCTTACTTTGACGCCTCCAGGCACCCAATGTAGGCGAGAAAGGCAAAACCAAAAGCACGCACACATGCAACCCCCCTCCCTGAAAGGAACGATACCACGAGGAGAGAAGAGTCAGTGAAGGACGATGGCTGTGGATTCAGCAGGAAAACAGCCGGAAAACAGCAGCAAAAGAGGCCGTGGGCGGGAACCCAGGTGCCTAAATAAGCCCTTTCCTGTGTCCCCGCCCTAGTTGAGCCATTGGCTCAGTACCTGTGACCAACCTGACCTGTTACCTAACTCCTCTCTCCTCCCCCACTCGCAAATCTTCTCCCCGGCCCCAGATGAGGGGCCAGTGGAAGTCTGTTCTGCATTGTAGGAAGCTCTGGAGTTCTCTGAGTTGTAGGAATGCCTACTATTTCTTTTCCTTTGCCACAAGACTCCTCTTTTCGCTCCAGCTGCCTGTGCTTGCTAGAGGGTTTGAGGGAGAAACAAAGTGATTTCTGACTTGCAGTAAGCTTTGGAGAAGGTGGAAACAGTGGCTTTCCCTCTCCAAAGCCCTGTTAGATAAAATAATAATAATTATGGAAAAGTCTGTGTCTCCTTGAGCCCTCTAGCAAGCACAGAGGGCTAGAAGGAGAAGAAAGACCTTCTCTTCTAGAAAGCTTTGGTGAAGGAAAGAAATAGCAGGCATTTCTCCCACTATTTCTGACTGTCTTTCTCCAAACCTTCCTACAAGTGAGGGAACTCCTCCAACACTCTCTCCAATCCTCTAATCAGAGGGTTTGGGTAAGGAGAGAAACAGTGGGAGAAATGTCTGGTGTTCCTTTTCTTATCTAGACTGATGCACAAGTGAGAGCCTTTTATAGGCTGCTGTGACTGTGAGACCTTCTCCCCAAGAGGCAAGGGACCCTTGCTCCTCGCGAGTGGGTGAGTGGAATGGTTGATGCCTGATCTAATGATAATTTTCCACACCAAAACCAGCCACATGTTTGAGAAGGCAGAAATATGACATGGCACCATGGCAAAACATCTTGTAAGACAAACAGAAAAAAGTAAACCAGGCTTCCATGAGGTCATAGAAATTATGTGCAGATGGTTTTCACTCAATAATTTTACTTCCTCCAGCCATGCATGCAACAATGGGATTAGATTTTCATAAACTCTTAGAAATGATTAAGTATACACCATGAAAAATGTTAAAGTCTGTTATCAACTGAAATGTATTATTTCATTACATGTTTGAATTGATGCAAACTTGAACCTACCCATGGACATGTTTTAGTGTTAATCTTTTGTAGCTAAATTTTGTATGAAATAATGTACTAAATGAGATTTCTTTGTCTATTTGTCTTTGGAAGGTATATCATCTTGATATTTCATCTGCAGGCAATGGTCCCAATATAGAGAGTTAGTCATGCTTGTCTTATTGAATTCAATGGAACTTGTTTTAACTACCTTGTCCCAATGACTCAACTAACTTTATTTGGATTGGAACCAGTGTGTCTGATTTTTCCAGCTAGTCATCTCATAATTTTAGTATATTCCTGTGAAATCTGGTTCAATTTTAATATTAGTGTTTCCACTTTCCAGGCATATTGATTTGTTTCTGTCAATGCATTTAATATTCTATTTTGAAAATGCAAAGGTTTAATGGGGCATACCAAATGGGTAATATTGGGTAGTCACAAATGTTAGTCCTATGAAAAGTAGACCCACTGAAATGGGACTTAAGTTAGTCATGACTAACTTGTCCCATTCATTTTAATGGGTCTACTCTAAGTATTTATTTATTTATGTATTTATTTATGCATATTTATATATAGAGAGTATTTTTTTATCTAGCTCCTTAGCCACAAAGGCTCCCAGAGAAGCTTACAAATAATCAATCAAAAACCTTCTTAAATGCTGAAAGGAATATAAGATGACTGTCAAAACACTTGTTTGTTTGGAAGAATGGTTCACCCTCTCTTCCATCAAGGAGCATGTAAAGTTACACATGTATTGAACCCTCTAATGTCAGAATAGAAAAGATCATCTATGTAGTGGACAATGAGCTCTCTGGAATTCCTGCCTGCATGGTGCCGACTTGAGAAAAATTACCATTCTGCCTTGGACTATTCCAGTAATAACAAAAATATCAACAAATGATTAGCTGAGACAAGCAGAATAAGAAGCTCTGTCTTATGGGTTCCATCTGCCTAGCTTCAACAGAGCAGTTTTAGAGAAGCTATCACTGCATGGCTGAAAAATGTGGAACTAAGTATATAACAAAGAGGGGGATGTCAAACTGCTATCCAAACATCAGATGAGTAAACACTAATGGGAACAAAATGATTTCTTCACTAGTATATAAAGGATAAATGTAGCTACAAGCTTCTTATTTTCATAAAATAGGAACAATTATCCGTTATATGATTTTAAAAAAAATCTTCATAAAACCGCAACAAAGAAGCCATAGGATACATAAAACAGGCAGCAACACCACATGGCTTCATAAACTAATTTAAAATGCCTGGGAAAACAAATAGGTTTTGAACTGACACTGAAAATAGTATGTCATTATGAGTCACACCTCCACTGGAGGTTGTTCATAGGTACAGGTACCACAACTGAGAAGACCCTTCCTTTGTTGTCACATAATGTAACTTGGGTATTTGGCGCCTCTGCTAAGGGATTGTGATGTGTGTGTGTGAAAAGTCCCCCTGAAAATGATGCTTGGGCCCTAAATGGGCCACTTTGTTTTAGGTGTGCTCAGGCTGGGTATGAAGCCAGGGGGACAGTGTAGTTTGTTATTCTTGGCATTCCCTCCTGTGCAGTTGACAGAGTTTGTTAGATCCATCCCATTCTCATTGGTCTCAGTGGAGTGATTCCTGCTTGCCATGTTCCATTTGACAAAACTTACTGTTGTCCATCTCTTCCTTTAACTGACCATTTGCAATATCTATATTGAGATTTCCCTTGCTGATAAACTCCCAAACCATCATCAAGCTGGCAGACATAGTTTAAATCTACTCCTACATACATGGGGCTGTTTCCAATGCTGCCCATCCATGAGTGGGGCCCACTGCTGCTTCCATTCCGTGAGTGGCCAACCCCGTTGACTCCATTGTGCAAACGGCGCCCACCACTTGCACAACAGAAATTCAGTGCTTCTGGGGGCAAGTCCCAAAATGAAACACTCCCATTTCTGGAACGGGGCAGGTTGGCAGAGGCAGAGCTCCCTTACGTGAGCTCCACTGATCTGCCCCATTCCAGAAATGAGTATTTCCACTCATTTTGGGTTGTCCCCAGAAGCGCTAAATCTCCATTGCACAAGTGGTGCATGCTGGGCTTGTGCAACAGAATCAGCTGGGCCCGTTGCTCACAGTTAGTCACCACTGGATACTGCCCATGCACTAGAAATTGTTATATACTCAAGAAAAGAGGATGATAATGAGGGACACAGGAGCAGAAATGTTTATAGTATTTGTTTATCAGTATGGGTAGATACTTTTCATAACCTTTCTCCTGTTCTGCTACTATCACCATTTTTCAAACATGTACTCATGCAACCAGCAAGATCAATCTGGGTCTAAAGCTCCCATTTTCAAAGCAATCCACTGTTCCACACACCTACTAATATAGGGCATTTCCACATATTTCTTCTGTTTCAGTACCAAGTCATGAAAACATAATTTGTAAAAATGGGTCAATGGATCACTGTGTAGGTGATCTTTTGGAAGAAAGGTGAGCTTGTTTATTATACTCAGTGTCTGTTGTGCTCTAAAACTATAATATCATATTTACTTTGTGCAAACCAATGCTAGCACAATGCCATTAGCACTTGTGAGGCAAAGGGAAAAAGCAGTGATTTCCTACTGAAATTTGGCAGCAAGCTGTGCCACCAAATTTTGGTGGCAAATCACTGCTTTTCCCTTTGCCTTGCAGCGACATTGCACTAGCATTGGTTTTTGCTACAGCAACATCATTAGCACTAGCACTGTGACATCATTGCATACTGCCCATAGTATCAACACACATAATAATATGAATATCTATCTCATATCCAGGAAGCTACATCAAACACAGTGGCAGCTAGTGGCCACTTTGGTAGGGCAGAAAGCAGGTTAACGGAGGTGGAGCCAAGGGCTCACTAGAGGTGAGGCCAACATTGTGCAGAGAAGCTTTTACAGATATAAAAGTTGGCCAACCATCCATCCAGGGCAGGTTTTTTGTTATTTATTTATTTATTTATTTATTATATTTATACCCCACCTTTTTCCCCAAAAGGAACCCAAGGCAGCTTACATAATCCTCCTCCTCCTCCTCTCCATTTTATCCTCACAACAACCCTGTGAGATAGGTTAGGCTGAGAATCAGTGACTGGCCCAAAGTCACCCAGTGAGTTTCATGGCTGAGCGGGGACTAGAACCCAGATCTTCTGAGTCCCAGTCCAACACTCTCACCACTACGCCACACTGGCTTTAAAGACATAACATTATGCAAATGCATTATAAGCCAGCCCATTATTTTTCCAGACTCACACATGCATTATAAGCCAATTTATGATTTTCCCCCCAGACTCACAAATGAAGCATAACAAGCCAGCTCATGAATTTTCCAGACTCATAGATACATTATACACCTGCCCATGATTTTTGCAAACTCAGAAACAAATTATAAGCCATTTTTTTAATGATTTTTTTTGCAACCCTGGTTGTGATTGACATGAGAACAAGCCACACCAGGCCACATTGTGACCAACAGACTGCATTGCTGCAAGCTGGGGAAACAGAACCCATTGCTAAGACTAGAATGACATAATACAAGGTCTACATATTGAAAGAGGGTCTACTTCAAGGATGACTATCCACACAACAGAATAATTTTATGGAGAGTCTAATTGCCTAGCTCCAAAAACTATGATTCTTCCCTTAGAGTGTTGAAGACTAATGAGTATATAAATCCATACTGAAAAAGAACAAGTTTGTGAATTTGAAACCCAAATATGATGCTACAGCCACTCTGAAATCATAAAAATGTGTTTAAGCATCTCTGAGAATTTTGTAAAACGTATTCATTTTACAATACCTTATTTAGTCTAACAATAATTAAATGCATCAGTGTGTCTAATGTAAGCCTTTATTTTCAATAATTTTAGCTCCCTCAATCTTGCAATGTACAGTCTGGTAATGCAAACATATTTCTATATATGAAAAAACAGTTTATTCCACACAGTGAAAAGGCTCATAAAAGTAAGTGGACTTCATATTTAATGTGAATACCTAGCAGTCTCCTCAATGTCAATGTTTCTAGGTTGCTGAGCCTCACTCTGGGAAAACCTCCTTCATGATCAAGGTTTCTCCCCTGCCAGGTAAGTATAAAGATAAAGTTACAGTCCTGGAAATGCTGCTTCCTTGTTTTGCATGCTAGTACTCATTCACCACTGTAGATCCCACATCTGTTATCCACTAGAAAGCCTTCTACAGCATTTACAATAAAGGAAGCTTGAGATTGTACTGATACTGGAGCATGATGAGGGATTCTGTCTTTATTACACTTATGGCACAGGGGACCAGTGGGCAGTATCCAATGGGGCACTACACCCCCACCAATTCTGTTATGCCCCTGCCTACCAATTCCCAACTCTATGATCTATCAAATCTATGATTCCACTGTGCAAGCAGGACCCACAGCTTGCGCAACAGAGGATGCCCTGAAATGAGTGGAACTTGTTTCTGGATCAGGATAGATTGGCAGAGCTCCCGTATGGGAGCTCTGCCAACTCCAGAAATGAGCACTTGAGCTCCCAGAAGCACTAAATGAGCTCCCAGAAGCACTAAACAATCATGGTAACATCAATAATATTATCCATGGGTGGGTTGCATGGGGGGCTGACGTTAGTGGTTGAGAGATGTCATTAAAAAATGCTCACTTTTCTTTCACACTGATAAGATCGGCAGGTATGACAAAGCCATCTAAGCCAATGTCAAGGGAAGACTGAACAGAATGTTAAGGGCATATCCATTTGCCACTTCCATAATGCACTGATTGGAGGAAAAGCTTGGTTGCCAGCTAATGGCTAGAAAATAAAGATGCTTTGAGCTTGCAGAGGGGCCACCAGGTTAGTATATTCATGTCAGTCTATAATAAATATAACTCACTCAACATGCTAATTTTCTTAATTATGTCTTGCACTGTGACAATTGATGATCTGGCAGTTCACAGATGTTTCATAGGCTGAAAAATTACATAAGCAAAGAAAACCAGCTTTTTTATGGTACACAATGGTACACAAAAGTTCAGTATTTATCTAAAATGACTATAGATTGCTGGATGAATGGTCAGAATTATACAGCACTTTCAGCAGAGAGAACAAATTGTGAGATCACAGATGTAACACTGTGTATAAATTTGCTCTACACGCTTTTCTTTTACTATAGGACCAAACTACATCATTAGGACATGTACTTGAGTTTAAGCAATTAATCACTTTTAGAGTCTGTTCATGTGTTGTGTTTTCCATCTGAAAGTGAATATAATAAGTAAAAATACTTATTATTGTGGCAAATGGAGTGCATGATGAGGCAAATACTAGTACTGGAGATGGGAAGCTGCAGAGAACACAAAACTGGGGCAATCATTTCAACAATAAGCACCAAGTGCTAAAAATGACAAAGACACTGCATGGGCTGTTTCTGTTTTGTTTTGTTTTCTTCTGGTTATGAAACCAAAGTACCTTAATAACAGGTGTACTTTCTTCCCAGTCACACTTTCCGGGCTGTAATTTATTATGGATTCTGCAATATGCAGGTAACTGAATCATACCTACAGATATGTGTCAATGAAGAGCTTTTACAGTCTTTCTGCAAAGGGCAATAAGCAAAATGTTACAACCCATTTAGCAATAAACTGTGCAGTTTCTCTGAGAGGCTTTTCCTGCATTTTTTATGTGCATCATTTAACCTATCTCTAAATTTAATTCTATATTCTCTGGTAATTTTCAAAATCTAAGTGGGAGCCCAGATGGTCTCTGTTTTCTCCATAGGCAGGAAAGTATATCTCAGTATGAATCATTTTAGTGATGCAGAAGGAAGTGGGATAGGGGAATATGCATTTCAAAAGCAAGGACTGTGAGAAGTGATATGCTATTCTGGAGTTTGTGACTCTCTCTCTCTCTGTCATTTAAAAAGGTGCTGAGTTAAGCTCAAGTCCTACTGCAGAATGCAGCTGCAAGATGGTTATAAAATGATATCTATGGTAAAAGCTAAAGGGAATTGTTTTGTGTTTTCCTGCACCCAGCCTTCCCTTCCTTCATGTATCATTTCTGTACATATTCTAATGACTTATATATGACCATCATGGCAGAAAACTATGCAGAATAGAAATAACAGCAAAATACTGGTAGGAAAAAAAATCTGAATGTGCTAATCTTAATACCCAGTAGGCAATGAAATATTTTCCTTCCTCAGGGAAGAAGAGTTATAAATATTACTTATATGTCTATTCAAAAGGATAACATTTCAAAGTTAGTATATTTAAAGCCAATTCATTCAAAATGTATGCACGGTGGGGAGTGTTCACAGAACACAAACATCGTCGAGGACCAACTGAAACTGATAGGACTGTATATGTAAAATATATTAATTTTCTAATAAATGCAAAGCAAATAATCATAAATACACTAAAGAGGTAAAGACACTGGTTACTCACACACTTTTCAGAATCAAAATGAAGATATGGTTCAATGATAAGATTATAATATTTACCAGGTACTGCAAAGAGCAAAGAGATTCCATTTATATTGCTTCCCCACACTTGATTTGCCTAAAGAATGTAAACCACATACCTTATGACACATGCATAAAGTCCACTGTCTTGTGTCACTGTTGGACGAAACCAAATGGCATCTTCCTCTTTGCTCATTCTAGTTCCATCAAAAGCAATAGGTTCCTCAAAATCGCCAGGTCCAGAGCTTTTGTACCACATCAAACTGAGACCAGAGCTTTGTGCTAGGGTGTAATTTGCTCTTATATATCCATAAAACAATGCACATTTTATACGAACGGGTTCTCCCACTAAGACTTGATACTTCTTGTAATCCACTGACCAGTCAGTACATCCATCCGCTAAAAGAGAAAAGAAGAGAGGGAAGAACAATTTAGGAGGTTGCATACTGCTGAATATACAGCACAGTCCCTACCTAATTTGGAACCGCACATCACTGAAGTCACCATGTTAGAGTTATTGACTGAAAAAAATGCACTTTAGATGGGTTTCATTGAATATGCAGCCAAACTGTCCAGAATAAATTGTGTGTCGTCGTCCCCCCCCCCCGTTGGCACTCTATTTCCCTCAGTATGGAATAATTAGTAAACCTCATCACCCTACTTGATAATTTCAGTGATAAGTAAGGAATTATTCCTTCTCTTCATAGTGGGTTGGATCCAGATTTAGTCATACTTAGAGTATGGCCATTAAAATGAATGGGGCTTGTTAGCCATTACTAACTCAAGTTTCATTGATTTCAATGGGTTTACTCTAAATACGGCTGAATCTGGATGCAACCTATATTATTTAATGAAGAATTATTGCAAAATATTTGATGGAATCATGCAACACTGAGACTATCTAGCCCAGGGGGTGCCATAATCACTGGACAGCATTAAAATACCAATATAAATGAATTAAGGAAATTATCCAATCTCAAAAGATCTCTTAAGGCAAGAAGTAATGGCTCCAAACTGGAAGTTTACGTTAGATACTAAGGTACGGTGGGAGGAGTTCTTCATCTTAAGCCTAATTGCAGAGCAGAACAAAATATGTCAAGATAAATTATTCAGGTCATCATCACGTTATCCAGCAGCAAATTACTTAAGGCTTTACTAATATCTCTTTTTTTTTTTCTGTATTACAAAAAAATACAAAATATATATATCTAAGCAGTATTTTCTGTTTCTCTTATTAGAGATTTTGACTGTAATGGCTAAACCTATTAAATGTAGACAAGGCTCAAGAGGTTTATGTATGGCCATCCAGTTCTCTTCCTCATTCTTCATACTCTAGCTTAAGAAAAGAGGAATGAAGGGGACTGGATTTTGTTTATGATACTTTATGTGCATTATAGGTCAACACCATGTCATGGCAAAGGGGATATAGTCTTGACTTTTCGATTTCCAATTAGGGATGGACAAATCTAGCAATTTCAGTTTTGCTCAGTTTTTCATTTTTCCAGTATTAATTTCATTCTGGATCAGTTTGCTTTTAAAAAATACACACAGGAAAATTTGTACACAGTTTTCTGCATATCTTTCCTAAGATCCACACAATTTTGCCTAATAAACACATTTTTTGCAAGCAGTTTCCCCTAACAATGCATTTTTGTACATTCTTTTCATTAAGAGATGCATTTTTCTGCATACTTTCCCCTAATACATGCACTTTAATATGCATTTTTAATTGACTTGCAAAATTTGGAGAAATTATTATTATTTTCATTTCTATACCACCCCACAGCTGAAGGACAACTGCATTTCGGTTAGCATATTGGTTAGGGAACTGTGAATTAGGTTGGTCTGCATTAAAATGCAAACTGAATGAGTTTCTCCCCCATCCCTGCTTAAGAAGAACTGACAGTATTTTAAGGGGGACATCACAGTATATCATCCATTTGTCTCTGAAATGGCAGGACTGCCGAAATATTTCCTTCTTTTGAGAAGTAGCCCTTGGAAATGGAGGGAGGGGGTAGAGATAGTGACATTTGTTGTATTTATGATTAAAATATTTAACATGGCATGCTGAAAAACAGGGATGGTGAGCACACGGCCCTCACTGCTCCCTAGCGCCCCCCCCCCCTGCCATTGCTGCTGCAATGTTGGCAAAATTTGTGGCAGTGGTGGCAGGAAAAAAACACAGCAGTTTGCCACCAAATTTTCATGACACAAACCACTACAGAAGGCTAAAACAGACAAATGTAGCTTGTTAAAGGTGGCTCATCATGGTTACAACTGGCCTATTACGTAGCACCATCACAGTTTTGTCAGAAGATAATACAATAAGAAAAGGTAACAACTGCAAACTCTGAGGGACATGAGATCAACTGGTTCTCCTATATCATGAAAGGGCTGGGGCAGCCATGAGCTGATTACAAAATCTTTTGGGGTTTAGAAAAACTGTTACTAACACAGAGTTAAAGGAATTTAAGAGAGGTTCACTGGGCAGCTACTTCATTGATTTTTTGGTGCCAGACAGACCTTTCTATTTTCTGTCAGACCTTTTAACTTGCTATATACTTTACTGCCCAGTTATATCTTAAAAGTTGTGTCTTTGAGCTGTTTTTAACCTCTGTGTATATTTTTCAATCTTGTAACTATAATTCGCTTTTCAGACTTTGCTATTTTAAATTGTATTTTTGCCTGCTCTTAGTTTTTATTATATTTAACTGGAATTATTGATTATAGTGTGCTTTATTTCTTGTTTGTGTACATTGCCCTGAGAACTTTGTACAGTGACTCACAAGTTGATTAGATGGATGGATGGATGGATGGATGGATAGATAGATAAATAGATGGATAGATGATACATAGAGCTTCTCTCAAGTGCCCTGTTCACCTCTATAAAACAGACTTGAATGAAGTCAGACAGATGGGACATGCTACATCTACCTTTGGGACAAAGGTCAGTTAGATGGCTGCAACACCTTTGATAGACCTTTGTGCTCTAAATTAACTCTGGGAATACGTCTTTTAATCTGCATTTTACAATCTATTTTGTTACGTAGTAAAGATTGGTTTTTCATCTAAGAGACAAGGAACCATTCATATAACTCTTGTGTTCATGGAGCACATGTCTGGAGATATGGGCTCAAAACATGCATGTGGTCATGTGAATAGTTCATCAGGAAAACAATTTTGACAGTCATTCCAACTTTAGAATGCTGCCTGTTTAAAGAATGTAGTTTACCAGCAGGGTAAGCAGCTTGTCATAACCGATGGGGAGAAGTTTCCCTGCAAACCACCTCTACAATTTGTTGCTTCACCTACCCCATGCACCCATGAAGAGGCTGACACATGCACGTTGCTGTATGCCACACCTTTATCACAACATGGCCACCACTAGATAATGATATAGACTGTTGACACTGACATTGTGGTGTTAGCTGCATTTCCGGCACTTTACAGGACCTGCTACTGACAACTGAACGATGGATATCATTTGGAACTGGCAAAAAAAAATCTGGTTCTTGCCAGCCCATTAGCTAGCTCATAACATTGAACAAGAGAAGGCATGGCCTTTTCCAATGTTCCATGCTCTAACTGGTTGTGATATTGTATCCAGCTTTGCTGGGCATGGTAAAAAGGAAGCCTGGGCAACTTGGAAGGCACTGCCTGAGCTGAATGATGCACCGCTGCAATTGTCCCATGCACTGTGATGTCCCAGACCACATCATGCATACAAGAAAGAAGCTTTTCACAAGGATTGGCAGTGTGCGGCAGATCCCACCAATCCGAGCAGTTCTGGAATAGCATGTGTCCCATTCTGCCCCCCCCCCGAGAAGGCAATCAGTCTCGGAGACAGTCTTTTATTGGTGCAATCCACTTAACAAGTGAATTCAATCAATGCCCAGCAATACAAAATAACCACCCAGTTGTGTTGCACAAAGTTTGCTCACCAAAGCCTGCCCAACAAAGGTGCCAGAAATCCAAGGATGTGGGAAGTAGTTCAGAACGACAGAGCACTGTCTCCTACAATGGACCTGTAGAACTACCTCAGTTTATATACAGTGAGAGGAGGCACTACTAGGAGTCACTGTCTGAGACTGGATCCTGACAGGGAAACGGGCCCTTCAAGCTATGACTCCACTGGACAGGGCGTTTCTGTCCTGCCCGCTTTTGCTGACGCCTTACCAATGGACCCATCTCACCCCCTCCCCCAGAGAGACTGGCTCCTGTTGTTCAGTTGCCATGGATCAAGTCCCTGACTGATAAGGGGAAGCTCTATGATTTTACATTTCAAAAAAACAAACAAACAAACCAACTGTAGTGTTTAGGGAGTATACAAATAAGTCTCGGGAAGTGTGAGGTATTTTAAAATACACCAAGGTTGTCTAGTTCTGCCACTGCAACAAATTCAGAATCAGAATATTAAAAACTTAAATACATAGGCCATTATCATCAATACATTAATGGATTAATACCGTATTAGGATTTCAAGTTTTAGAAGAAATAGCAAAAACTGATTGAAAATTTACCATGGCAGACACACATGATATTCATATTTTATTTAGCCTTGAATCTAGGCTCTTAGGTCAACAAACAGGTCCACTAAGCAAGTCAGAGTCAGAGATAGAGGTGTGCCACAGAGAGAAGTTAATAAGTTCATATCTACTTGTCCTTCTACTTGGTGGCTAATTTTCCCAAAGTGTTGGGAGCAGGGGAACAGGGAAAATTTGTTCCTACACAGTGATAAACAACAGAAGAAGAAAAGCAACTAGTGACACCTGCTTTCTTATGTGGTTGACTGCAATCTTCTTTCTCTGCCTGTCTCTGAGAGAATCTTCAGTATTCTCAACAGGCAGAGGTTGGCTACAGATGTTTAGTACTTTTCATGTGCTAAATGTAATGCATCGTTCCCCAACCCTCCAGATGTGTTGGACTATACCTCTGATCATCCCCAGCTAGCATGGCCAATGCTATTAATAATAATGTTGTTGTTGTTGTTGTTGTTGTTGTTGTTGTTGTTATTATTATTATTTTCATTTCTATACCACCCCACAGCTGAAGGACAACTGCATTTCGGTTAGCATATTGGTTAGGGAACTGTGAATTAGGTTCCCTAAACACTATAGTTGGTTGGTTGGTTGGTTTTTTGAACAAACAAAAATTTTGTGAATTTTGTGAATTAGGTTCCCTAAACACTACAGTTGGTTGGTCTGCATTAAAATGCAAACTGAATGAGTTTCTCCCCCATCCCTGCTTAAGAACTGACAGTATTTTAAGGGGGACATCACAGTATATCATCCATTTGTCTCTGAAATGGCAGGGCTGCAGAAATATTTTCTCCTTTTGAGAAGTAGCCCTTGGAAATGGAGGGAGGGGGTAGAGATAGTGACATTTGTTGTATTTATGATTAAAATATTTAACATGGCATGCTGAAAAACAGGGATGGTGAGCACACGGCCCTCACTGCTTCCTAGCGTGGCCCCCACCACCCCTGCCATTGCTGCTGCAATGTTGGCAAAATTTGTGGCAGTGGTGGCAGGAAAAAAACACAGCAGTTTGCCACCAAATTTTCATGGCAAACCACTACAGAAGGCTAAAACAGCCAAATGTAGCTTGTTAAAGGTGGCTCGTCATGGTTACAACTGGCCTATCACGTAGCACCATCACAGTTTTGTCAGGAGATAATACAATAAGAAAAGGTAACAATAAGAAAAGGTAAGCTCTCTGGGCAGTTTACAACAATTCATACAATAAAATCTATATTAAAACCAACAATAAAAACATACAATATAGTTAAAAAGATTAAAACCAAATTTAAAAGCGCAGTTTAAAATGACAATATAAAAAGTTAATAAAACTGAGCCTACAGGTGACATCCCCCTTGCCCCCCATGTGCTATTTTGAGGTCTTAACTATTGAATGCCTTGGCACAGAGGGAAGTCTTAACCTGGCGCTGAAAAGATAGTAAGGTTGGTGCCAGGTGGGGAGCTTATTCCACAATTGGGGGGCTACCACTGAGAAGGCCCTCCTCCTTGTTGCCACCAACCGAGACTCCTTTGGAGGTGGCAGTCGGAGGAGGGCCACAGATGTTGACCGTAGTGTCCAGGTAGATTGTGGTTGGGACAGACGTTCCATCAGATATTGTGGTCCCAAGCTGTGTAGGGCTTTATAGGTTAGAACCAGCACCTTGGATTCGGCTCAGAAGCATATTGGCAGCCTGAAAATTGCTGATACTCCCATCCCTAGTCCTACTCTAGGTCCTCCTGCAGACTTATGAATGCTTACAAGTTTCAGAAGAGCTTTGATGTCTTTTTTTAAACTTTACTTACGTTATCTTACTTAGTTTTGTTATCTTTTTAACTTTATGTAGGCTAGTGTTCTGCTGCTGGTGATATCAATTTTGGTACTTATTATATATTATGAGTTTCATTCATTGTAATTGATGATGGGTTGAATTCAGATTTAGTCATACTTAGAGTAGACCCATTGAAGTCAATGGAACAGGTAAATCATGACTAACTTAAGTCTCATTGATTGCAATTGGCCTACTCTACGTATGACTAAATCAATATTATTTATATTTTGACATATTACCTACCCACGAATGATGGGTGAACAAAGAAACCATAAAGAACCATCAGTCCTCATTTTAATCATAGCTAATTTGTTGTACTTATGTCAACATTTAAAGGAGACCATCCCCCTCCATTTATCATCTTTACTCATGAGAACTATATATACAAAAGGGTGATTAGGTTTATGCAGTCTTCCATATGCATCATAAGATTACTTGCATAATGGTTTTCCAGAGACCTATTTCAGATAGAAGACATATACACTAGTGGTTGAAAAATAGCGTTCACATGATAATAATGAATGGATTCAGAGAAAACTGAAAGAGAAATCTAGCAGTATTCTAAAGGGGTCATTGTTGGATCTGGTCTTGTTCAACATTTTCATTAATTACTTAAAGAAGGGAAGTACCTCTGAGAAATAATGAGCCTAGTAAGCAATATGGCCAGAATATATGAAAAGAACAGTTGACCTACTGATACTCTTTCTGGATCAAGTACCCATTCTGCAGTTAAACTATTTCCTACTGCACTTTTGATCAGCTTCTTTTTATCTAACATTTTGCTCTCTTATCAGTGGAGAGTCACTACGGTGACAAACTAATAAATTTGCAAGGCTTGAACCTGTCTCTGTCTAAGTTTCCATTACCACACCTTCCAGCTGTCAATCATACTATCTTCTTTTAAGTGAGAGAACACTTGTATTATTCAAAATACTGAAACTGCAGAGCTACGGTCAATGAAGTGGAATAATATGCAACCAGTTATTGCAACTGATAATAGCACAATGTAGGGAATAAGATGAATATCGTTTACCCAGTTGTTTCCTCAAATAGCTTCCGGGGATGAAGTAAACCACAGTACATCACTGTCCTCATAATGAGATCGTTCTGCTGGATAAACAAGCTCCCTGCAGGCTGTACCTGCTGATCAGACCCAGTGAACCAAATGTTTAACCATTCTGAGGGGGCTCTTTCTACCATCCTCAGAATCACATAGACTGTTTTCAAGGGAAATTTTGATTCAGAGAAGTAGAAAATTGAGCCACTAACTCCTGGATCTGTTGCTACAACCTGGCTTAATAACAGAGCTTCAATTCAATTTCTAGGCTCTGTGAGTTAACACATGTCTCAAGTTTCCAATAAAGCACCAACATATCTAAATCCCTGTCATATCTTACCAATTTAAGTATGGAACTAGGATAAAGCAGAAGACCAGAAAGAGAAAATATATAAACAATTTGTAAATTAGTGTAAGAAACCCTCCATATAAAAAGGTTGGGATTCTTCATATACTTTTATTTACAATTAAATGGAGAGCTTGGGGAAAAATGCATCAATTTCTGGAGAGACACTGTCTGTGCCTCTGTGCATCCTTCAGGAGTGTTCAGATTCAGTCTGCTTCCGAGGAGCCCTGCTTTAATTCATAAATTTTGCAAATCTTTCTGAATCAGCCTAATTTGGTTCTTGATTCAGCCATGTCTGAAGCATATGCCTATTAACTAGGCAACTGATTTAAAACAAAACAAAACCCATACACTTATCCTTATAACAGCAATTTCTATTTTCCCTTATGTTAACAATAGGACTGTGCCACCTATTTGCCCATTTCAATCTTCGTATTGTAAGTACTGATGGAGGGGATGGAGAAATATCTCCTGAAAAATCCTTCAATGTGCACATGTTCACCTTTTAAAAATATTTTTTCCTGTTATTCTCTCCTACGTATCCACATATGCCTGACTATACATTGCCCTTCTTTGGATGCTCTCCACCATCTGAGGTGTGAGGGAAGGGCCCACTAGTTGGTGGCACCCAGAGTGTGAAATACTCTTCTCAGTGAGGCCCTGGCACTGAAATGACATCAGGGCCATGGGAGCAACTGCTGTCTTTGCCCACCCCATCGCAATGTTTTTTTTTTCTTTTTTGCACACCACAAATTAAATACCACAATAAACTATACCATACATTAATTACAGTGATTTCTCCTCCCCAGACTTTGCCAACACAGCCCCCCGCCCCACACCACACACACAAAAGTCGTACTATGCTTCTAAAAGATTATAAGTGATTTTGTGGTTAAACATGGTTCCATAGTTTTAGGGCAGCCATTGAGAAACGTTCTTTGTGGACCATTTTGTATGGTCTTGGTTCATGGAAAGATTTAAGTTAATTCTCTATAATGGGATAAGGGGAGGGAGGCATCCTTTGGGTACCATGCCTAAAATTTACAACGACTTAAGGTAATTTTGAAACCGAAGCTCATAAAAGATTAAGCAACTTCAAAGTAGTGGATTTAATTTTCATCTTATACATAACATGAGCATCTTCGGTGAAGAAGTCCGATAGATGCTTGCTAGCCTTATCACAACTCATGCTTCCTTGACTCTTATGATTTGCTTATATAGTTCACATGAGCAGAATGGATAAATTACTGATTGCTTTACAAAATCACTTCATCCTGTCTGTATAATATAGCTATTCACAAAATGTACGTACAGCACTGGGGATGACATGAAGAATTTTTGACCTGTGCTGCTACATTTCAAAAAGTTAAGAAATGTTTATGGATGTTTACATACACAGAGAGAGACAGAGCTGCACAAAACATACAGTGATCTGCTCTGAAAAGATCTCTTATATTCCTTGTAATGCTAGGGAGGTTGAAGATAATGTTCTCCACTGTTACTTGAGAGACTTCGGTTTGTTCTGTATTGCTGTTCTTTCCACCTCAGGGCTTCAATGACTACAACAAAATTACTGATCCACAGACCTAGTATACTATACTACCAAAAATACCAAGTGGGGCAGAACAGGATAACAGGCCCACCCCTGTATAACACCCCTACTCTTTCACATCTTAGTACAGAGGGGGATGGCCTAACCGATGCCTTGCATGGTGATTTCGACTGGTCAGTAGAAGGGGTCCTAAACTGGTCTATTAATTCAGATTCGTTTCAAGCAGTCACTTCTGCGCCTGGCCAAGCACAACTCGCCCCAACAGGAGGATCCCCCTATTTACAGAATGAAGGCCTGCTTGTTGACAAGCAGTCCCAAACGGAGACTGGTTTCCTCCTGATGTGGGAGATGCTGCGAGATCAATGCGCTCTATCGCATCGCACCGTCGAAGGAATCTTTCAGGGGATGTGCCACCTACAGAATGAGATCTCGGCCCTGAAGGCCACAATCGGGATTTTGGTGGCTCTGGTGGAGAATGGTATATTGACCGCCGCCCCACCATCTGGCCCTTTTAGTTCAGATCTTGAAGACCCAGCTGAAACATAATTGCTGCAAGAGACGGGACGGCAGACGCTGGAAGAGCTATGCCACGATGCTATGATACAACAACTAAAGGACTATTTTCCTGACCAAGATGGTGACAACATGGTTTTTAATAATTCCAAGGAGATATCGTTTGATATCTTGGACCTGACTCCCTCGGACCCAAGGCTTTTGCTGATGGATGAGTATATGGATTATACCCCTGCTGCGAGAATGGGGAATTCATCTGATCTTTTAGCAGAACCTTTCAAGCAATGCCCCACTCTGATGTCAACTGAGGAAGCTGCTGAATGTTGCCTCTGTCAAGAGCAGGGCTTTTTTTCTGGTGGAACTCACCGAAACTGAGTTCCAGCACCTTTTCTTCTATTAATTGCATTACAATTTAATCGCCATCTACTCCCGAGGAAATGTAATCCAAGAGTTCCGGTACCCTTTTCTCCAGAAAAAAAGCACTGGTCAAGAGTATTATCCTTTGCAACCCCCTGGCACAGAGACAGCATCAGAGGGTGATGGGCCTATAACACCCTGCAGTTACGAGGCCTCAGATGTTTCCAAAGAGGCCATGAATTATATAGAAGGCTGCCTAAAGTCCAAACAGTTGTGGAAGCAGAGATGGGCCCCCCGAGAGTTCTTGGTACCCCTAACCTTCCCCAATAACATCCCACTATGTATAGAGAGGGGTGCCTCAAGGAAGACCCGGGTTGGCCCATACAGTAAATTCGGAAGGATCTTGCCTAGGCAAGGGGCCCTGAGTCATGGTTGCTTTAATGGCCAAGTAGCATATAAGGGAAGGGACCGCACTTGGTCCTATTGTGGACCCAAATCTAGGTCCAGAAGGACACCATTTCGCTGACAGTCTGACAAGAAGAAACCTGCACAGGCAAGGGGAGTTGAGTAACAATCATATGAATAGTACTGCCGCCTTTAAGGGCAGGCCTTTTGTAAAGACTAAAACTAGGTCCGAATGGCACCACCTGACTGATAGGTTGGCATCTGGGCAAAAATATCACTGCCCCTTCTATGTATCATCCCCTAACAACATCCCTATGGGGCACCCCCAGAAGTGGCCCCACAAGAGGGATCTTAGACTAAAAGGAACAAATAACATGAACCAGCCGTTGATTTCCGATTGGTGCATAGGAAATAGATTTGCCCTATTGGCAGACTATCCCTCAGACTGACTAACATCTAGTACAGGACTAGCCCAGCCCCTTACTCTTTTATCTTGGAACATTGCTGGCTGGAGGAATAAATTAGTTGACCCTGACTTTAAAAGGTATCTACAAACATTTGACATAGTTTGCCTACAGGAGACCTGGCTACTAGAGACAAATCTTCTAACGCTCCAGGGTTTTAGAACATGGGAACAACCCGCCTTGAAAACTTCTTACTTTGGACGTGGAAGTGGTGGTTTAGCTATTCTGATATCTGCGACACTAGATATAGAGGTTACAGAAATAGTGGATATCTCTTTTAAGTACTGTCAGGTCTTAACAATTCGGGCCCACAAATGGGGTCCGTTAATTTGTATAAATGTCTACTTTCCTCCTAGAGCCCTAGATACGACAGCAGAGATCTGGCGAAAGATGGATGACTTGTTGGATAGAATTGTCAATGGATACCCTAACCATTTTCTTATTGTCTGTGGGGACTTCAATGCTAGGATGGGGAATGACCCCTCCCAAATTAGTAGGGCCCTAGGACTTGAACAAGAGGATGCCTTGAGCACCTCTCATATCTCATATGATATGACCGTCACCAAAACCGGCCAAGAGTTGTTTTCTTTAATTTACAAATATCATTTGGTATGTTTTAATGGTTCCCCTTTTGACCTTTCTGAGGGTTACTATACTTATATAACAGACAAGGGAGCTAGTGTTGTCGACTATATGCTGGGCTCTTATTCTATTCTGCCCTATGTAGACACCTTGTTCCTAGATGAGAGACCCGATAGCGACCATTTTCCTCTTAGGCTGACTCTCCAAACGCAGCATATTCGGACAAAAGCTCTGACAGAGTCTAAAATGATGGGCAACTTACAGGGTGAGAGAAGGTTAAAATGGTCCCATCAAATTGACTATAACGTCAGACAGATGATGATTACAGACAAATTCCAAGGGCTTCGTCGACAAGCCCTTGAAGGGCCTAGGAATATTCAAGAGTTATATCAGGAGATAATTAGAGAATTTAGACCCTTCCTGATTTCTTCTTCCCATCCCAAAACTCCTGCAAGTGCATGGGGTTGGTTTGATAGGGACTGTAAGTTTAAGAAGAAAGAACTGTCAAAATTAACTCGACAAGTCCAGTTCTCTCGATCAGCTGAGGCCATTGTTCTCTTACAACTGAAACGACGAGCGTATAAAACAATGATAAAGGAGAAAAAAAGGGCACATTATGAAAACAGCTGGAAATCCTTGGGCCTTGCTCCTATTGAGGGGAATGAAACCAAATTCTGGAATCTAATCCAAGGAGGCTTTGCAGTCAATCCATTTGAGTCTGTACCGCCCATAATACCTGAAATATGGGTGGCCCATTTTAGAGATATCTTTGGGAGTGAATTGAACATAAACCCCACATTGATAGAGAACTCTCTAAACTTACCAAATTGGCCTCCCGTTACCAACACAGAGATTGGAGAACTGATCCTGACATTGTGACCTGGGAAAGCACCGGGAGAAGACATGATCCCCCCCGAGATCTTTTCCCTGGATGTTAACAGGTGGTCTCCAATTTTGGCTAAACTATTTACTTATATAAACATGTCTGGAGACATCCCTACTGGATGGCGTACCAGCATAGTCGTGCCAATTTTCAAGAAAGGGGATCCGACAGCTCCCCGTAACTACAGACCCATTAGCCTCTTAGATGTGGCCTCTAAATTATATTCACGCTACCTACTAAACAAAATGCAGGAATGGGACAGTAAACAAGCCATCATTCATGATGAGCAAGCGGGATTCAGGAAGGGTAGGAGTGCCATAGACCAAGTTTTTGTTTTGCATCATCTAGTTTGTAAGTATATCAAAAGCCCACACAAGACTATGTAGCTTTTATAGACTTTTCTTCAGCCTTTGATCTCATAGATAGGGAACAGCTATGGGTCAAATTGGCCCAATCAAACATTGACAAAAGGCTCCTTTGGCTTCTCCAACAATTACACTGTGAGAATTATATGCAAGTGAGATTGGGCCTACAAGGAGCCCTGTCACAGGCAATTCCAATTAAAAGAGGTGTTAAGCAAGGATGCATATTGGCACCTTTCTTATTTAATTTCTATATTAACAATCTTATCCCTGATATGGCATCCCCTTCCTTTTTTTCTCCTTCTCTTGGGAATCGTAAAGTGTCAATGCTGCTTTACGCTGATGATTTAGTTTTGCTTTCCCAAAATAAAATTGGTCTCAGAAGGATGCTGGCCAAATTTGGCCAACTGTGTAAAAAAGAACATCTAAAAGTCAATTATGAGAAACTAAGGTCACCGTATTTGGTAAGAGGGCTCATAAGTCCAGGTGGACATTAGATGGCCATACCCTTGAGCAAGTACAAAGATTTAAATACTTAGGATTGCTCATTGACGGGAAACTATCATGGAAACCTCATTTGGACGCAATTAAGTTATTAAGGGCGTTCAACTGGGCAGCTATTGAGGTTTTTCTATTTGAAGGGGGGGCAACTAATCAACCCAGCCATTAAGATCTTTGTGTCAAAGATTATTGCTCAAATGCTTTACGGGGCTGAGATCTGGGGAATTGGAGTTAAATCCGAATTAGACGCTTTACAAAATAAATTTATGAGACAGATCTTGGGACTTCCCTCTGGGACGCGGCAGCCCATCTTAGAGCTGAGCTGGGCCTCTCCTCGATAGCAGCCAGAATTGATCTAGCCTATCTTAGATATTGGCGCAGACTAAATGCCTCTGATGATCACAACCTTATCAAGCTCTGCTGGTTAGAACAATTAAAGTCAGGGGGATGGGCCCGGAAATGTCAGGACAAGCTTATAGTTTATAATCTCCAGATGGAGAAATTTTTATCTCTAAGCCCGCGTGATCTTAGGAATTGGGTTTTTGATCAGGATGCCAATCAAGATAGAGCATCCATTATTGCTGCCTGATACTCTATTTGGTACCCTCAAATTAAGGCTAATCATTCAAGGCCCCAATACTTTGAGACTTTAACTTTTCCGCAATTACGTAGGGCTTTTGTTGAATTGAGATTCCAGCAGATGCCCTCGGCTTACATAGAGGGGAGATATCGGGAAATTCCCCATAGGGATCGTAAATGCATATTTGGTTGTAATCAGGTCGAGGATATTATGCACTATTTACTGATATGTCCTTTATATACAGTGCCCAGAGGGAAGATTTTTATGGCCTATCCTTAGACGGTTCCCAGGATGATCTCCCCAGGAACTGACAGTCAATCTCTTAGCTGATAAACATCTGCAAATTACACACTTGGTAGCCAAATTTGCCTTGGCAGCTAAGAAGCTCCGATCCAGCTATGCAAATGTACTAAATCTTAAGATTTAGGTATAAATATTATTTTGCAAATTTTGCAGGTAATACTGTATGTATTCAGATGTATGTTTTTCTTTTGTCCTTGTTGCGCATTGTAAAGGCCTTTGGCTATACACAATAAATTGATTGATTGATTGAAAAATACCAAGTATATTAGTTGCTATATGCTACTAAACAAACTTAGACAAGGTCAATTCCTGAAAGGAAGACTGGCAAATGTCAATAGGTCATTGGAGTATACATACATAAAAATCTTGTATATATTGTCCTGAACCTCAGTTTCTCTGCTATTTATCACTGATATGGTCGTACCTGCGCTGTTTTGAAAAGGAACTCTGATTTTTCCTGTGTGTCTTATTGTAATAATTATAGATAAAAAGAAAGATAATCAAAGACACATATGGGAGCCTCTTGCTAGCTACAAAGGAAAGTGAAATACGAAACTGCTTTTTAGGTGTGTATCCCAAGTGTTTCTCATGAATCCCATAGCCTTCCTATGACAGATTCTCATCCTCTCAGTTCCATCTCTGGGTTGCACTGATTGGATCTGGGTTGGCAGTGACTGATTTTAATGGGTCTATCACTAAGGTTGGATCCAACCCATAATCTCTCAGCTTCCAGTTCTTCATCTATAAAATAGAAGTAATAGAGGGTACCTCAGAAGATTATTCTGAGGCCAAGCATAATAAAAATTGTAAAGCCCTCTGCAGGCCATCATCTAGCTAATGTGTTTTCCATTAATTTTAACTGGAGAATTAAACACATCTGCATAAATCTTTTCCACCAAGATAAATGGAACTTAAAAGTGTTTTAAATTTGTATATAAATTCGTAGTGTTAGTTGGAGATACATTTGGAAATTAAGGCACCACATTGAACATTAAACTATGGCTGATAGTATGTAATGTATAGTATTCCTTGCAGTGTCCATTTCATGGAATATATTTAAATCTGGCTTACAAAATCAAAACATATTGAAAGGGATTCAAATATAAATCTGTAAAGTTGAATACAGAATTGAGTACAAACAAGAGAACATCTGTATCCCCATCATTCTTTTTAAATGAAATAGAATGATTGGGTAAACACTCTCCTGTTCTTTTTTGCTGCTGCTGCTGCTGCTGCTACTACTAAAAGAGATTTCAGAAAGCAGAGTTTTTGAGTGGTTGTTAGATAAAATGAGTTTATTCTAGTTATGCATATATGCATATGCCATTACGCCATACGCCAGAGGTGGGGAGCCTGTTGCCCTTGAGATGTTGCTGGACTACAACACCCATCATCTGACCATTGATCATACCAACCAGAGCTGATGGGAGTTGAAGTCCATCAACATCTGGAGGGCTATTGGTTCCTCAACACTGCAATATGTTTGCCAATGACACCGTTGACCTGGACAACCACTGCTAATATATAAGCCACAGTCCAGAGAACTGTGTACCTAACACTGCTTTTTCATTGGATCTTTTGACTTGTTATATTTATATATTCAAACAGCAGTGCTCCATGCCGTATAGCATGAATTCAGTGGGGCTTACTGCAAATAAAGTGAGTATAGGATTGCAAGCAACCTTAAATTTCATCTCTGAAGTCTGAATTGTTATGATTTAGTTGGCAATACCACATTTTTATACCTTAAGGATCATACTGTCCCAGTTTTTAGCATTCAGATTAAAATGTACAGTTTCAAGAATAAGAAAACACACTAACTCCTCTGTGATAACACTTATCAGACAGAACCTTCTTGGCGACTCTTTCAATTTAGCAATCTTCTTTTAAAACAGCATTGAATGGCATGTCAGTAAAATGCAACTAACCAAAATAAACGGCGGCTTAATACTTGACCATAATGTTCGCTAACTTCTGTACTGCCTCCCTTATGACAAACTGAATTATTAGGACCAATTAAAAAACAACACCTGATCTTGAAAAGATAACACTTTGATCAGCATTGTTACGAGATTTCAGTTAAAAAAAATACTGCACAGAACTGTAGGATAGATTCAGCATTTCATTAATACAGGACTGTGCTCGTTCTTACTTAATGCTAATATGATTCCTCTCTTTCTCGATTTTGTTGCATGGCAGTTGAAAGGAAACTACAAACCTTGCATGCATTAGGATGGATTAACTACTCTGTGCGTATTTGAGAAAAATTCCCAAAGCATAAACATACTTTTCCCCACTTCTCCATGATGACATCTTTGAGCATTTTGCTCCAGACCAAAGTTAGCAGCATCAGAAGAAGTGCATGCTATTTGTACAGAAGTCCCTTTTGTCATGGTCTGGAAGTACAGACTGAACAAGTAGAAGAGAAGTGGGACTGCTTCTGCTGTCACTGGCTCTAACTTCCACACATTCATTGTACACATGTAGGATCTGTGTACCCTCCAAAAGATAGGGTCCCTGATCTCTCTCTCTCTCTCTCTCTCTCTCTCTCTTACACACACACACACACACACACACACACACACACAGCACGCATATAACTTACATGTTCATAGGCTCTGTTCACAAAATCTCAATATTTTGTCATCCACCTCCCTGCCCCCACCCCCATGCATTCATTGTATGTCTTTCTGGATGATGTGAAAAGGGTTTTATAGGGATGCAGCTGTAGCATACAAGATATGCATTAATGCAAAAAAAAAAAAAAAAGTCAAAACAAAAACAAAACAATTTTTTTTACATTTGTCACACAAAGTCGATACCTTTTTATGTTTCATGTACACACAGACATCTAATCTGTAATTTAGTGCCAATAGATTGAAAGCCACAGTTTGACTATACAGTATGTCCACAAAAAGATCCTTCGTATGTAATGCACTATATGTAAGCGGAGCCCTAATGGACCTGACCAACAACCTGTGTAGACCAGCATCCTCTTTCCCACAGTGGCAAGCCGCCAGGACATCTTGCTGTTGTTTCCCAGCACCTGGCATATTGCCTCTGATACTGCGGGTAATATACAACCATCATGACTAGCAGCCACTGATGATCTTATCCTCAATGAATTTGTCTAATCCCCTTTTAAAGTCGTTCAAGCTGGTGGCCACTTAGTGGTAGCCAATCCCATAGTTTAACTATGCACGTGTGTCACGTACATCATTTTGTCTGTCCTGAATCTTCCATCATTCAGCTTCATTGGATGACCCTGGGTTCTAGTATTAAGAGACCCTACCCGGGTCTCTAGTATTATGAGACCCTAGCTGGCTTCTGGGATTGCTCTAGGAAGTGCTAGCTTCCCATTGCACTAGTAGTCATTCCCACCAGTGCAAGCAAGCTAATGAGCTTGCTTGCTTGCACACTACCAGCTTGGAATACTTCTTATACCTGGACAACAACGGCTCTCATGGTGCTCCATTTAAAGTGGGATCAGGTGTTAAACAGGGATGTGTTATTGCCCCAACATTATTTGCTATTTTCATTGCCATGATTTTACATCTTGTCGAGGGGAAACTTCCCACTGGTGTGGGAATTATATATCGAACAGATGGAAAGCTTTTTAATCTCAGCAGGCTGAAAGCAAAAAGTAAGGTAATTACAACCTCCGTTGTGGAACTTCAGTATGCTGATGATGATAATGTGGTCTCCGCACATTCAGAGGATGATCTCCAAACTATCCTATATGCTTTTGCAGAAGCATACGGAAAACTTGGTCTCTCACTTAACATCAAAAAAACCAAAGTGCTTCATCAGCAAGTGCAAGCTAACCCTTTGGTGATGCCATCTATCCAGCTTGGTGGGACAATACTGGAAAATGACGATAATTTTCTCTATCTTGGCAGCTATCTTTCTGTTACAGCTAACATTGACAGTGAAATCCAGCATCGTCTGAGCTCCGCAAGTGCTGCGTTTTCTCGAATGAAACATAGAATGTTCGAGGATCGGGATATTTGTAAGAAGACCAAAACACTGGTTTATGAAGCCATTGTATTGCCAACTTTAATGTATGCCTGCGAAACATGGACTATCTATAAACGTCACCTCCAACTCCTTGAAAGATTTCATCAACGTTGCCTCCGGAAAATCCTGCGAATTACTTGGGAAGATAGGCGAACAAATGTCAGTGTACTGGAAGAAGCAAAGACTACTAGCGTTGAAAAAAATGATCCTTCAACGCCAACTTCAGTGGACCGGTCATGTTGTTCGAATGCCTGACTACCGTCTCCCAAAGCAGTTACTTTATTCCCAACTCAAGGATGGAAAGCGGAATATCGGTGGTCAATATAAGAGGTTTAAAGATGTTCATAAGGCTAATCTAAAAAAATGCAATATAAACATCAAAAACTGGGAAGCTCTGGCCCATGAACGGTCTAACTGGAGGTTGGCCTTTCACAAAGGTTCTATGGACTTTGAAGAAGCTCGAGTGCAAGGTGAAAGGGAGAAACTGTGCTAAGCGAAAAGCACATCAAATGAATCCTTTACAAGACCATCTTCCATCTGGTAACCTGTGTCCTCACTGTGGAAAGCTGTGTGGATCTAGAATTGGCCTCCACAGTCACTTATGGACCCATCGCTAGAGTCTACACAATTTTCTTTAGAATTTTCCTCCTTTTAAAATCTCCTTTTTGTAAATTTTCTTTTTTATCCTGGAAGACAATCTTACTCGGTCACGAGTGATCGCCTGACTGACTGACTTCTTATACCTGTATAAATATAGCCCAAGTATCCATAATATATATTTTTGTTATCCCTTATGGATGTGTTGAAAACTACTCATTTTTTTCTGTAGATATTTCCACTTTTTCAAAACATGACAGTGTTTTAAGTGCTCAGGGCACTTAACTGCAACTGTGGATAGATCATTTTTAGAAGTGTAGGATTTTCTGAATTGTTACAGGTGTTTCTTAGCTCGCATGTGAATTTAGATCCAAGCATTATTTAATATTATTCTCCACTTAGAACCTGTGATGGTCCTTTTTCTAACTAGTTTTAATCATAATTCCCACATTTAAGCAATTATCTTATGCATAACATGAGAAACCTTTCTATCATGTACAGCCAAACTATGATCTTGTAGGCATTGCCAAGTCATTAAAAAAAGCAAATAGCATAGAAGACTGGTTTGCTATTTTGTAATGATTCAGTCGAACTAGTGTTCTTCATGTTCTTCCATTCAAGTCAACAGGCACCTAGCAACTGTGCACAACTGAACTAGTCTTAGTAGTTGCCATAATTCTCTCCCCAATTTCTGACTAGCTTGCTGTTAGACTTTCCAATTTTGTGGAATTTGGTTTTTTGCACATCTTGAATAATAAATAACTACTTTATTGCTTTTTTCACAGATCCACAGCAACTGTTGCTCTATTTACAGCTCCAAATATGTTGTTGTTGTTAATAATGAAAAACACATATATTCACTGCGTCGCTAACATCTATAAGATCTGGCATATTTTTTACTTTTTGAAGTTAAGCATCATCATATTGGGGTTTGAAAGCAATAACAAAAGAATAAGGCTGGTACCCAAGGCTGTCCAAAGCAGATTTGGGGTGTGTGGTGGGCAAGAGAGAAGAAAGTAAGGGGAAATCCCATTGTGCAAGTGAACGTTTGCTTGTGTGGTGTTGGATGAAGCCCCAAATAAACAGCAGAATGCATTGTACATACATACTGGTGATAGATTGCACCAAGACACAGGCCTGTAGCCAGACTAAAAGTTCAGAGGTGGGGGGGGGGTGCAACAAGGCGGAGCAGTTTATCTCATCTGCAGACCCAGTTTAAAGACAAAAGTGTTCCAGGTAAATTAGTGGTAAGACAAAACTGAAAACTGTTTTTATTTAACCCTTATTTCTGCAGCCATACAGCAATTGATGTACATTTTCACTAAGCAACTTTAACAATTGTTACAGTTCTTGCCACTAAATAATAAAAAAAGGTTAACAAAATAAAAATAAATCACGAATAACCCACTAATAGAAAAACCAAGAACAAGTTACAACAGGAACCTTCTTAACATAGAGTTGGAAGGGGCCATTGAGTCCAACCCCATGCCCAGTCCAGGAATCCAGTTTAAAGCAGATGGCTGTCCAGTCTTTGCTTGAATACCTCCAGCAATGGAGAGCCCACCACCTCCCCAGGCAGTTGGTTCCATTGTCTGACTGCTCTGACCATTAGGAAGTTTTTCCTGATGTTCACCAAAGTCTGCCTTCCTGTAACTTATGCCTGTTATTTTGTATCCTTCAGTCTTGGATGACAGAGAATAGGTTACGGCCCTCTTCTGTGTAAAAACCCTTTAGGTACGTGAGAACTGCACTGAAGACTGCAACTCAGGGCATCTTTGGATGTTATACTGAAGTGGGCAGAAAGAAAGCACAAGTTACACCTTTTGTGCTTTCCCTGCTTCTGTGGAACAGCTGAAGTCACTTTTATTATTGAATGACATACAACAGGAGATAGTACACATCTCTCTGTGAGTATGTGCACTGAATACAAGATTCAGCTCAGAACCTGCTTCTGCACTTTGCAAAGAGGGCTGGCCAATTTGACTCAGACTGCTTCCCGTATCACTTGCTACCCCTTGAGTGTGAGGCACAGCCTCACTTTGGAAATTCTGAGGCTGTGTATGTCTGTATAGGTGCAAGGGTTTCCGAGTTATGGTGAATGAAAAACAGTTTGAGGCTTTGTTTTTATTTTGCACAATTGACACCAACTGATAAGTTGTTTCTTCTCCATGTCTTCCAAAAGCACTGCCTGCGACTGGAAGTAAAAACAAAATGAGAGCCCTGGTAAACTTATTCCCTGGTTGGAAGCTGGAATCGTCGGGCACAAAACTATACCTTCCTCCCAGCGCAGAAGTTTGGCAGAACTAGAGCAGCAGCAGTAACACATCCAGATTGTACTACTGAGAAAAAAACAAGGTGGGTGGGGAGAAGGGAGTATTGTAAGAAAAGATTAACCCTGATGTTATAAAGAGTCAAGAAATCAAGGGAGCAAATAAAAGACTGAGATGGATGATCAGAAGTGGCACATGGCTGAGTAAGCAGAAGCAGTCTCTTTTGGGTACATGAAAGGAAAAATTCATGAAGAAGTAAAAAGAAAAGGAGTAATGTGGTATTATATAGGAGCAGCTGGCAAGAAGCAGGATGGGTGAGAAGGATGTTTATTTGCAGGGCTAAGTGATCAGCATGGGCAGAGTGGCCGGTTTGCCGGCCAGATGGGCAATTCATAAATACAACAAATAAACAAACAAACAAATAAGTGTTAGGAGAGGTCCACCTGGGCATGGGCCCTGGATCTTCTTCTGACCTGCCCGTTGCCATCATCTGCCTTAGCACAAGCCTGCTTCTTTCCTCTGAACTCAGTAGCCTCACAGTTACTAGGACTAGGAGACCTTGGGACTCACTCCCTTGGCAGACTAATAGGGAGCGCAGCACGAAGGCACTGGCCTTTTAAACTGGAGGGGAGATTGTCACCTTTCCTTCCACAGTCTGCTCATTATTTTCATTAAGTCCAGAGTCCAAAATTGCCTAACAGCACCACTTGTCAACTGGCTTTCTCAGAGTGTGCCTGATGCTGCAGAGACCTGGCCAGCCAGTTGCTACTGTGCAATTGCACTTGTGCCCTAGGCCATTGTAGGCAGCACTGTAGGCAGCAAGGACCAGAGGAAGAGCAGGCACATGGACTGCTCACATGGAGTGACAGAGGACTTCCTCATCTGTTGCTTCCTCCGAGCTAGTCCAGGCCCCTCACCCTGCAGAAAAACAGAAGTGGGTTTGCAGGCAAAAAGGGTTTGAATAATCAGCAATGTCTGAATTTGGGGTACACAGTATTAGTGTACTGTGCGGCCATTTTAAGGTAGTTTTCTATGATATTTACATTGAAAAAGCAGCACCAGGGACCCATCGCGTCACTTCCGGGTCCCCGGCGCGGCGGTTTTAGCATAAATACCATAGAGAACTACCTTAAAACAGCCGTTTTAAGGTAGTTCTCTATGGAATTTTTACGCTAAAACCGCCGCACCGGGGACCCGGAAGGAAGTTCCTTTCCCTGGCTCCTCTCCAAGGAGATTTGCAGAGCCGGGGAGAAGGTAAGTACTGCACAGCTTGGGGGGGTCGAGCGGGGGCAAGTTCACCCACACCTGCTTCCACGGTTTATTATTTTATTTATTATTTAAATTTATTAATCGCCCATCTGGCCGGCAACCGGCCACCCTGGGCGATGTACATAGGCTAAAAACAAGATAAAATACATTTAAAACATTATAAATTTTTAAAAAATCTTAACCCACCCCATATTCCCGCCTGAACAGCCAGGTTTTTAATGAATGGTGGAAGCTCAGCAGAGAGGGGGCATGGCGGAGGTCACTCGGGAGAGAGTTCCACAGTATGGGGGCCGCCACAGAAAAGGCCCTCTTCCTCGTCCCCACCAGTCTAGCTGCTCTGGCTGAAGGGACAAGGAGAAGGCCATCTGTGGCAGATCTTGTTGAGTGGCTCACTTGGTGTTGCTGGAGACGCTCCTTGAGATAGACTGGACCGGAGCCGTATAGGGTTTTAAAGGTTAAAACCAACACCTTGAATTCGGCTCGGCAAGCAACTGGTAGCCAGTGCAGCTCCTTGAGCACTGGCGTGATGTGGTCCCGCCGGCAGCTGCCTTTAACCATGCGAGCCGCCGCGTTCTGTACCAGCTGTAGCTTCCGAACTGTCTTCAAGGGTAACCCCACGTACAGCGCATTACAGTAGTCTAGGTTCCACCCCAGTCGAGCTTTCGGTACATCTGGGTGCATGGAGGCTAAGTTTTAAGCAAGCGCAATTTGGGACATTGCACACAGTTCTGGCCTGAAAGCAAGCAAGCAAGTTAAAGAGGCTGCATTCTATAAAAGTTAAATTATAGTAATTATTTCTAATTATGCACATATATTTGCATATGTAAATGAGCATATGCAAATGTGTGCTGTTGCTTTTGGTCCTACGGGCTTGTGTCCCAGATCTTTTAGGTACATAAAACTGCTCCTGGTGATCAGGATGAAGATTAGGCTGCCTCAGAACTCCAAGGTGGCTGTAGAAGAGTGCGTGCATATGAATGTTGCATCTCTGAAACCTTTAACTGAGGGCTACAAAATATCCAAGGCTTACCCTGCAAAAGTAGATGAATAAATTAACTTAAATCCATATACTTCAGTTTAATGTGATTTGGCCACAAGAGTTTCCAACCACTCCTTCTTGGAAAATTCGTACAGACTTTGGTAGGAAATGTAGATCCAAAATAAGCAGTTTGAGGATCTCATGGTTAAATCTGTGTGAAGCTTCTCTCCTTCATTTTCAATTCACATTGGACCATATATCCTTACAAAAGAGTTCTGTGCTTATAAGTAATTTTACACAGTTTACTCGCAAGCTACACGCCATGGGGGTAAATACAGTGAATTGGTAAAGTAACCTTAATAGGCAAAGATAATGATAAATGCTGTATCTTTACTGGAAACACATTATAAGATTTGCTGTTTCAATCAAAAACACACTTTAAGGCATACTGAAACTGCTTTGGTTATAACAAGAGCATGTGAAATCCAGGTTTGGATTTTCAAAAGAGGTTAATGGAGTTCAGTACTCAAATCTCATCAAGATTTGTGGAAATTGGATGCTAAATTCCCTTTGGCTCCTATGAAATTCCCAGCCCTGCTTTATTTGATAGCTGGCAAATCCAGGCAATTCATTCACTCCCACCCCCCGCCCAACACTACACTCACACATCCCACCCCACCTCAAACAAAAGAAAAGCGGTAGAATTAGAGACAGAAACAGTAACAACACACACAGTCATTACTACATATCTTAAAAACCAAACATATATAACAGTTCATTTTTATTTTTAGAATGGAGGGACCACATCCGAGGGTGCCACATGCTTCTGAGGTTTACCTCAGGAGCACTTACAGTAGGGCATTTTAGAGTTGCAGCACCCCCACCCTCTGAAATGCTTTGCTAATTGTCTTTAGACAGACCCCCCCATTCTTATGTTCAGACCTCTTCTCAAAATCCATCTCTCTACGGAGGCCTGCCCTGAAGGGTGACCCAGCCAGCTATGGTTGGTAGCACACAGTACAGTGTGCAGTTTTATTCCTGATTGATTTGTATCGCGCTGTTTTTATTGTTATATTTATTGTTCTTTTTATGTCATTGTATTTTATATTCACCACTTTGATACCTTTGTGGAAAGTAGTATAAAAATTTGAAAAACAAACAAACAAACAAGTAACATGTGCAAAGAATGTATGAGTTGCTAGTGTTCCCATTTCTGTATCCTTTCTTTCTCCAGATCTAGCAAATTTCGTCTTCCTGTCATACAGACGAACTATCTTGATGAAAGTACTATGTAAAAGTTGGTTCATAGTTGCCTAGGAGGAGGAAAGAACTGATTTACATTCCTTCTTTCCCTGCTTCTACTTAAGCATTAGTGGGAGTGACTTGTCCAAGATACTTTGTCACCTGAAACCGACAAAGAAATGCTGCCCGACTGCACTCACCCCTCCTCTGCATCTTCTTCCTTCCCTTCCCACTAACCTCCCGCTCCAAGCCCTGCTGCAGCCATCTCACCCTACATCGCCTTGCTCTGAGGAAGTTTGCTAGCGTCCTTCATCAGAGTACGGCATTCTGGCGACTGGGTGAGATAGCCTTAGAGAGCCCCATAAGAGCACCACCAGCCACTTTACTGAGGCTGCAAATAATGTTTAAAGTTTAAAAGTAATATTGATCCACATTTGCCATTTTCATGCCCATTACCCCAGTTCTGAGAATTCCTTTTTTGGAGCTCTTCCCTATCTCCCCCTTTTAAAAACCCCACTAAATAATTTGGTGTCATCAGCAAACTTGGCCACTTCACTGCTCACTCCTAATTCCAGATTCATTTATGAATAAGTTGAAAAGCATTGGTCCCAACACAGATCCCTGTGCGATGCTTCATAGATTTCATAATAGAGTTGGAAGGAGCCTACAAGGCTATCGAGTCCAACCCCCTGCTCAACGCAGGAAACTAGAGGAGGGGTCTCCCATCCAAGTAATAACCAGGCCTGACCCTGCTTAGCTTTCCACACTCAGACAAGAAATTACTATTTATTCCAACTCTCTGCTTTCTGTTCTTGAACCAGTTACTGACCCATAAGAGGACCTCTCTTCTCATCCCACGGCTGCTGAGTGGGCTTTGGAGTCTTCGAGGGGCTTTCTCAAAAGTGTTTTGGAAGTTCAAGTAAACAATATCTACTGGATTATCCTCATCCACATAGAATCATAGAATCATAGAAAAGTAGAGTTGGAAGGGTCCTACAAGGCCATCGAGTCCAACCCCCTGCTCAATGCAGGAATCCAGGTCAAAGCATCTCTGACAGATGTCTGTCCAGCCGCACCTTGAATGCCTCCAGACTGGGAGAGCCCACCACCTCCCTAGGTAGTTGATTCCATTGTCTTATTGCTCTGACAGTCAGGAAATTTTTCCTGATGTTTAGGTGGAATCTAGGTTCCTGTAACTTGCATAACATGCATTATGACACTCTCAAAGAATGCTAAAATGTCAGTGGGAAAGAATGTACCCTTGCAGAAGCCATGCTGATTCATTTTAAGCAGGACTTCCCCTTCTATATGTTTGCTAATTTTATCTTTAATAATGCTTCCCCCCCAAAACACTTCAGCTAATTGACCAGTAATTTTCTGGATTCCTTTTTTAAAAATGGTGTTACATTGGTCACTTTTCCAGTCCTCTCTCTCATTTTTAGACCAACCTTAGGGACACATAATTTTTAGAAGAGCAGCAATTGCACATGTGGGTTCTTTAAGAACCCTTGGATGGGTACTATCCAAATCCAGTGATTTGTTTGTTTTATTTTTTTTCCAATAAAGTCTAGAACATCATCTCTTGTCACCACTATTTGCCTCAGTTCCTCAGACTCCCTCCTTGGGCTGTATCTGTCAAGAACTAAAGGAACCAGTTCCATATCGTACCACCAATCCCCATCCCTTTGAGACAGTCCAGAAAGATATGGGTGATGGTATCACTGCTGAGGGGTGAATCAACAGGATTGCACTACCCTTGTCTATCTTCCAGAGAAAGTCATCCACTAAGGTGACCAAGGCAGTTTCAGACCCAAAAGCCAGACTGGAAAGGACCTAGATAATCAGTTTCAAAGAGAAACCCCGGAAGCAATGACACCACCATTTTGCCCAGAAAAACGAGTCTATTTGAAACTGAGCAATATTTATTCAGGTCTGAAGAATCCAAAAGATGTATTTTTCCCCCAGCAGAGGCCGTACCACCACCTCTTTCAATATCCTAAGTTCATATCCTCCGATATCAGTATGGGTTCAATCCGGTGTCAGAGGCAATATTCTTTGAATACCAGTTGCTGGGGAACTGGGAGAGCTATCACCCTCCTGTCCTGCTTGTGGGTATCTCTTTGCGAATGTGGAGAAACAGAATGCTGGACTGATATCGACCTGATCCAGCCACGCCTTTCTTAAAGCCGTATCAGTTTGGCAAAGCACCAACGGGGCCACAGCTCAGTGGTAGAGCACATGCCTTCCATGCCGAAGGTCTCAGATTCAATTCCCCGAATCACCAGATAGGGCTGGAAAATTCCTGTCTGAAACCCTGGAGAGCTGCTGCCAGTCAGTATCGACAACACTGGGCTAGATGGACCCATGGTCTGACTCAGTATAAGGCAGCTTCCTATATTCTCCATCAAAATCAGACTGACGGACAGATTAAAGCTGACAAAGTATTTTTTTTTTAAAAAAAGTCTCGTAATAAAGCTGTGACAGTTGTTTACTGTATAGCCATTTTATACAGGATGTCAGTGAAGTCAGAACTGTTGGTGGAGCAACCTTATAACCTGGGTGTCCCTGTGAGAGGGAACATTATGGAGTGATGCTTCACTCCGCTTGATCTCTGTGCACCTTTACAATCCTTACAATGCCTCAAAGGCACTGAGGTAAAGAAAGTACAGTATATATTTTAACATCAAGCCACAGGATTGAAACAGTTTTTGATCTCTGATTATTTAGAATTTCCTTCGGGGGTGAGACTGCTAATACATTCTCTCTCAACCTCTCTTACCCTCACTGTTATGATACCCTGGTACCATATGTGCTGTTGTTTTCCTTTGTACTTTTTATAGAGAAACAATAAAACTTGAGCAAGTTACAACCTCAGAAGTCATCTTAAAACAAGGAAGAAATGTAGTATGTATGGAAGCTAAAATAATTTCTATAGCTATCATGCAACTCAAAGAACTCAACACCAAGCATGACTTTGGGATTCTCATTTCTGATCATCTGATCAAAAACATTATTGAGAAAGGTATTGAGTACAAGGCAACAAAAAGAAGTGGTGGCTATAAAAATATCATGGTGTTTTTCTTAATGAGATTATATATGTGTGTATACACCCCCCCCAAAGATCAGATGTACATAGCACAACAACCAATTTAATAGGATCTGTTGCATATAGATTTCCCCCTTGCGTCACTATTTCCCTAACAATGTCCCCTTTCTTTATTTTGCAAACTCCCTAGGTTGGATTCAGATTTAAAGCGGATCAACTGCACTGGCAGAAGTGGATTTCTCCACCCCCTCCTTCCCACGGCAGCCCCTCCAGCTCCCTGAAAATACCAGACAGAGAGTCAGGAGACCCTGCTGAATGGGGTGAGTTGTGGTGAGGGTGGGAGGAAGGGGTCCCCAAAATTGGATGGAAGGACCTTCCATGAATGGAGCTCTTCCTCTTGTGGAAGGTCACTTCCTCTTGCAGAAGGCAGATCCTGGTTCCAACTCCCTGTCAGTGTCTCCATTTGTCTCTGTCTCTATTCTGCTAATGGAAATAGTCTGCCAGTCTAGTGGCAAGGGATTGGTATACTATCAAACCACCTTCTTTCTGTAAACATTTATGGTAAAATAAAGCTATGTTGTTGTTCCTTTATAATAGTTGTCAGTAAGCTAATTTCCCTATTGTTGAAGTATAGTTATGATCTGCTGTGTGCACACCACACAAGATTTACAGAGGTCATCAGGCACATGTGTACGCATGCAAGTTCATGCATCTACGGTATGAATGAGGATATTTGGTAATAACAAGAAGAAATAGAAACAAGACAGCGACTTATTTACATGCAAAGCACACCAAGCAAAGATAGAGTGTACACTGTGTTAAACTCTTGATGGGATTAAACTTCACAGTATGGTGGTAGCACATTATTTCATGCATATAATAGACCAAATAAATTTAGTTTAATCACGTGATTCTTGCAGGCACCTCCTCCAGGAATTTTCTTGTTTGGGTTTTTTTTGACAGACTTGGGTTCATTTGTGACAATGTAGGAGCTAAGATGTGGGGTTTTTGTGATGGTAGAATTTAAGGTTAAATATTAATTGCAAGCGTAATAACTCTTTTCACAGCATTTCACATGATTCTCTGTTTCCTGGATGACATGACATTTTATATTACAGAGACTTAGTTGGAGACTCTACAGCTAGGGTTGCATTGAGATTTGCACTTCAAACAGGATTAAAATCATTCTATTTCACACTTCATTGATTGAATCTATTTTCCTGATTTAACACAATAACTTTTCAGAGCACAACTGAATTTCCCATGTTATTTTTTTGGGTAAAATATTTATTACCTTCTACAGAGAAAATACATTTATGTTCAACACCTTTGTGACACCTTTTTTTCTTCATCAGAGTCTCAGATTATTATTTTTTCCAAATGAAATGACCACAAAACTCTAAATGGCAGGGGAATTTGCATGTTACACCTCATACAAGAGATCTTCTACAATTCTGCATTATTCACCTTACCGACCATCTGCAGTGCTAATTTATCACAGCATGCAAGAAAAAAGGCAGAGGGACTGTAGGTTTACTAGAAGTGCTTGTGATTTTTTTAAAGAAAAGCTATATTTATTTATGTTTATTTTATTTGTTATATATCTAAACCACCCAATAGCCAAAGCTCTCTGGGCAGCTTACAAAAATTAAAAACCTAAAATGCAACATGGTAAAACATAGCATAAAACCTTTAAAAGTTTAAAACAAAATAAAACCAACATGGAAACCAAAGAAGAAGCCAGCAGCAGTATAAAGATCTAAAAACACACAGTGACACATTTAAAAACAAATTTGAAGGACTAAAACATCTGGGAAAACAAATGTATTTTCACCTGGTTCTGAAAAGACCATACCATAGGTGCCAGATAAGCTTCTCTGGGGAGAGCATTCCACAACCAAGGTGCCACAGCTGAAAAGGCTCTCTCCATAGTAGATACCTCCCTCACTTCTTCTTTTTTTGGGGGGGGAGCACCAGGAAGATGGCCTCTGAATATGAACTTAGGCTCTGGACAGGTATATATGGGAAGAGACGATCCTTCTGGTAACCTGGCCCCAAGCCATTTAGGGTTTTGAAAGCTAATAGCAGCACTTTGAATTGGGCCCAAAAATGGACTGGAAGCCAGTGCAGATCACAGAGCAATGATGTAATATGATAACGCCTGTATTGTGCCCCCCAAGGGAACACCGACTCCTCCACCACTGCTGGATTCCCCACCATCTGCACTCTCCACTCCCTGTCCCAGAAATCCTTATAGAGATCACTCTTCTCCCACTACTGCTAGCAGTAAGGAAAGAGCAATTTGTAACAGGATCACTGTGGGAGGGCATGGAGAGAAGGCTGGGATGTGTGTACATGCGTGTGGCCCCCGACCCGAGCCAGCATCATATGTGGCCCTCAAAGCTGAAACGGTTGTGCCCTAGAACCTAGCCCAAGAACTTTACAGTGCCTTGCGGAAGTATTCATCCCCCTTTGACTTTTCCACATTGTGTTGCGTTACAACCTGGAATTGAAATGGGATTTAACTGGCATTGTTACCACTTGATGCACACAAGATACTCAACACAGTGAAAGTGCAAAATATTTTTATTGTGGCACAAAAGTTAAGTAGAAGAAGAAGAAGAAGAGATTTATTTCGGTCACAGACCAGCACAACACAAAAACAACAAAAACATCAGTGAAATACATAAGATCATTGTGTTGAACACAACAATTCCAAACTATATCTAAAATACTATTCAATAAAACCATTCAGCATCAATTTTCCTTGGCTTACGGCAGCCGCACAAAAGCTAGCCATAGGGTAACTTGAGAATCCTGATCCAACAGAAGATACTTTAAATAATATTCATTGGATCTACCAGGGATTTGTTGTATAATAGGGGTAATGAACGTATGGCGCAAATCCCGATAGAAAGAGCAGTACAGCAGAACATGGCCTACGGTTTCCACTGCTCTCATCCCACAGGGACATATGTGTCCTTGGTAAGGAATACTACCAAACCTTCCAGCCAAAAGTTAAGTAAACAAAAACAAACTGGCACTTGTTGGTTGCATAAGTATTCACCCCTTTTCCTGTGACATGCCTAAATAAACTCTGGTGCAACCCACTGCCTCCAGAAGTCACATACTGTAGCTGAATGGAGTCCACCTGTGTGCAATTCCAGTGCCACATGATCTCAGATTAAATACACCTGTTTCTGGAAGGCCCCAGAGTTTGTTGGGGAGCATATCTAAACAAACAGCATCATGAAGACCAAGGAGCTATCAAAATAACTCCGGGATGAAGTTATGCAGAAGCACCAATCAGATCTGGTTTATAAAAAAATATTTCAAACTCTGTCTGAACATCTCCCAGAGCATCATTAAATTAATTATTACAAAATGGAAAGAATATGGCTCAACCGCAACTCTACCTAGAGAAGGCCGTCCAACAAAACTCAGTGACTGGGTAAGGAGGGCATTAGTCAGAGAAGCAACCAAGAGGCCAATGGGAACTCTGAAGGAGCTGGAGAGATCCTCAGGTGAGATGGGAGAAACCATCCATGGGACAACTATCACCTGGGTGCTCCACAAAGCTGGGCTTTATGGAAAAGTGGCAAGAAGAAAGCCATTGCTGAAACAAACCCATATCAAAGCCTGTTTGGAGTTTGCAAAAAGGCATGTGGGAGACACAGCAAACATATGGGGAAAAGTTCTCTGGTCTGATGAGCCCCAAACTGAATTTTTTGGCCTTGCCACAAAACGCTATGTGTGGTGCAAAGGCAACAGTGCTCATTGCCAGGAGAACACCATCCCCACGGTGAAGCATGGTGGTGGCAGCATCATGTTGTGTGGATGCTTTTCTTCAGCAAGGACTGGGAAACTGGTCAGGATGGAGGGCAAGATGGATGGAGCCAAATACAGGGCAATTCTAGAGGAAAACCTGTTTCAGTCTGCAAGGGACCCAAGACTGGGGTGGAGGTTCACCTTCCAGAACGACAATGACCCTAAACACACAGCCAAAGTAACACTGGAGTGTTTTAAAAACAAGAACCTGAAAGTCTTAGAATGACCCAATCAATGCCCAGACCTCAATCCAATTGAGAATCTGTGGCAAGACTTGAAAGTTGCTGTTCCCCAATGGTCCCCATCCAACCTGACAGAACTGGAGCAATTTTGCAAGAAGAATGGGCAAACATTGCAGTATCCAGATGCACAAAGCTGATAGAGACTTACCCAAGACGACTTGCAGCTGTAATCAGGAACGGTGCAGGGCTGTTTGGCGCCCTAGGCCAAATTATATTTAGCGCCCCCCCTCTCGTGCCGTGGGGGGGGCTCCGGAGCAAAGCAGCCCTGCTCTGCAACCCCCCCGCGCCGCCGGCGCCGCCACCACCACCTACCTTCCCCCCACCCCCGCTGCTGGCTGCTGCTGCCGCCGCCGCCTCCTCCGACGCGACGGGACCCCTGCGCTTTTTTTTTTTTTGCCGGGGAAAACAACGCTGGCGGGGCTCCGGAAACGACGGGAAGATAGGTAGGTGGCTGGCGGGCGCGCTGGGCGCGGGCGCGCGCATGGGGGGGAGGTGTGGCGGCAGTGGCCGGCGGGCAGCGGCCGGCAGGCGGGCGGGGAGGCGCGGCGGAGGCAGCAGGCGGGGCAGGAGCGCGCTGGAGGCGAGGCAAGGGGCGCAGAAACGCTGTGCCCTCTTCCGCCACGTGCCCTAGGCAGCCGCCTGGGTCTGCCTAGCGGTAGCGCCGGCCCTGGCTGTAATTGCTGCCAAAGGTGCTTCTACCAAGTATTGACTCAGGGGGGTGAATACTTATGCAACTAACAAGTGCCAGTTTGTTTTTGTTTACTTAACATTTGTGCCACAATAAAAATATTTTTCACCTTCAGTGTGTTGAGTATCTTGTGTACATCAAGTGGTAACAATGCCTATTAAATCCATTTCAATTCCAGGTTGTAACACAACACAATGTGGAAAAATCAAAGGGGGGTGAATACTTTTGCAAGGCGCTGTAGAGGATGAGTGCTGCTGTATCATGTCCATATAGTACCATAATGCTCATACTATCGTTTTTTAAAAAACTGGCCAACATCCATGAAACATCCCTCAGTAAGGACTAGTGCTGAGCTGAATACTCCCCCATGCCTGGAGCCATTTGCAGAATGGGGGATCTTATATTAGTGTGTGTATTTGTGTGTGTGGGGGGGCAGCTCTTAAATACAATGTTCTAAGGGGTTCTTTCCTTACTTCATTGTGAAAAGAAGCTCAAGCATCCACCAGCCTGATCAGCAGCCTCACAGCATCAGCTTCCTCAACAGAATGCTTTTCTTTTATCTTTTGTATTCCAAGGGAACTGATTTTCAAACAATATAACCTGTTTTATCTATTGCATTCATTACTTGCTTCTGGCTTTGATGCTTGCGCACCTACCTATACACTTAAACACTCTGTTGCACTAAACATTATTGGTAAACTACGGTAGTGCTGGCTTTATAGGCAAAAACTGAAGCATCTCCAGATGCTTAGAGGGCAGAAAGAAAATAATCAATTTTAAAATAATACAAGGGTCATTTGGAGATGTGGCAGCTGATTATTGCCACTGCAGTCAGTGTATGTTTTTATTTTAACATTTTAACTGGTTGTGCAACACTTGAAGCCTTTTAAAGAAAAAAAACAGCAACAAACAACAGCACCCTACTTGGTCCCAGCTTTTCCACAAGGGAATAAAGGATTGTTGCACTTCTGGAACATGATATAGACAAATCTTTTAATACTCAAAATATTATGTTCTTAATCAGTTTGAACCAAATTATCACAGCTTATGGATATACTCCCAGTTTTAACCAAATACTTTAACTGGATGAATAATGTGTTATGAATTTAAAAGTATTGTTAGTTTAGCTCTTTTGCTGTTTGGGAATCATTGGGAAGTGAATGAATTTCTTTAATCTCCCCAGTATTCCAGCTATATTGTTATGTATACTCTGTTCAGTTTGACTAATGAAAACATATGGGATGTTTCTGGTAGTGTAAATAATACTCTGGATAATAAATACATTTTAAATGCAATTACTATATTCGTAGCTTCACAAAATGGTACTTTCAAATCAGGCAAAAGTAGCTGCGTTTAAACATGATTAGGGACATTTATATGAGCAAATGTTATTCCTCCAACACTCTGGATATGAAAGAACTGTTTGTTCAAACATTTGCCAATGGTGCTTTTCCTATGACACAAATATGGTTGAGTCAAGCAGCTGTTCAGAATGTTAATTCTTTAACCATGTTTCAAAGCATTTCACTACTTATGTTTATAATCACGGCATAACTATCATTTCACCAGAAGCCTTAATTCTATCTTCACTTTTGCAGGATTATCATCATCACCATAATGATCACCACCATAAACCATTACTGTGCATGGCGCATTATGGTGTAATGTAACAACAAAAAGATAAGTCCCTGCTCTGGGGAGCTTAAAATATAAAATTCAGCCTAGGGAGGCAAAAAGAGAGGAAAGGAAGGAGTAAATTCTTCCTTCTGAGAGTGAACAAGTATAAAATACGCATTCAGCTCAGTTACACCTAGTTAAAGAGGGAAGGGACAAGGCTACAGAGGACTTTGAAGGTAAAGATGAGGAGTTTGTGCTAGATCTGGGAAATGTCAAGAAGCCACTGTAGAGGCGTCATATGTAAGCAACTTGAAATATTTAGTTGCAAAGTTCTGGATAGAGGTTAGAGGGCCAGAATGTGACAATAGAAGCCTGAAGAAGAAGAAGAAAATAGCAGCAGTTAGGCTGGAATAACTAGAGCATGAACTAATATGCAATATGGAGTGGCATGAGTGGAAGCCCCAAGGCCTAAGAAGCCTTTATGGTATAACCTGGGGGTGAGCAAAAATGGCATCCCAAAATGGCTTCCCAAAATGGCCCATATTCTTCAAGTATTCTCCAGGCATAGAATTCTCCAACCGTTTGTTGGGGAGGAGCACAAAAACAGGCCATTATCTTCAGAGAAATTTTGCCTCAGTTGATAATGATAGGGATATATATGAGAATGTCACTGCTGTTTGAAAAACAGCTGACAATGCCCCCAAAAAGCCTGTGATCAGTTTCGCAAAATGTGTTCTTTTTGGAAAAAAAAACACTTTAAAATGTCCATTTTTCAAAAAGGATGCCTTTTCATACTTTGATCAGTGGGAGAAGTGCATATTTGGGTGTATACCTGGAAAAGTAGACATTTTTCCAGTTCAAAAATACACACTTTTCCTGTTCCCAAAAAAGAGATGACACATTTGGGAACGAAAATAAGGCAAAATGAGCATTGAGGTGGAAAAAGGAGAACCTTGTTGAATTTGAACTTTGCCCATTCACCCATCCCTAAATGAAACTATATTGTTAGTTCATATTTGTGGGTGAAGAAAGCAAAAGAAGATGACTGGAAGAACTAGGGGCCAAACCCATTGCTTCCTTCCAACAACATTGGAATATATTAGATTGGATCCACAATTGCATATGAAATTCTTCTCCCTACTTGCTGGTGGTAAAATTTAGCAAGGGGCATTTCACCAAATATTCTGTGGGGAAATACATAAAAGTATCCAACTGTTCAAGGGACTGACCAAAAAAGGAAATTCTCAGAAAAAGTCTCCAAAAATTCTTTCTAAGAAATTTCATCCCAGCTCTAACAAGAACCTTTTCAAAGTTATGCATTCCCTAATGAAGGTTGGCATTCATATATAGGTTGTCTGGGGTGACAATCATACACATCTACTTCAACTTCCTTGGGGAAAACATCTGGATTGTAATTGTAATTACTTGTAATTACTAACCGTCCATGTACTCTGCTAAAAATGATCATCTAGAAAGACCCACAGTCATGACTACCTGACATATACTAATATCCACAGATGCTTAACATAATTCTTATATTTATTTATAGACAAATTGTGAAACTCAGAAATGGAAAGGAAGTTGATGAATTTGCTTCATGCTAATGTAGGTTTGTACTCAATAATACATTCTTGTCCTAGTTCATTTCAAATAACTCTAGATTTTGCCACAGTCCTTGAGAACAAATTGCAGTCTTTCAAAATAGGACATTCTCACAGACATTTTACTTTGCTTGGAGCTGCTTCTCATCACCTGGAGTCACCATACGTGTTCAGTATGTTTCAGAAGGTGGCCTGTTTTAAGTATGCAGAGTTGTGTCCATGCCATTACAAGGAATGTTTGGTGGGATAATGAATGAAGACAAATCATGCGTAAGAGGAGAATCAACTTGCCCTTTAGAGAAACTATAAAGCAGAGACAATTTCACATAGCTTCTCTGTGGCAGCCATATTGTGGAAAGCAGCCCTTAATTTCCTCTCACAATTCCTATTTGGGATTCAGAGCCAGAAACTAGAGATATTATTTGTTTGTTTCTATTTACATAGTGCCAACAGTATCCAGGGTGCTTTACTGCATGGTCTCTGGAGGTTGGTATCTGTCCTGAAGATCTTACAATCTAGAATTTGACACAACAAGGATAGGGAGGAAAAAGGAGGCAGATGAAGAGGGAAGCGATACGTGATTGTTTCACTTACACATGCTTAAGATTAGTTACAGACTGAGGGCGCAATCCTATGTCCCTCTGACCTTGTCTGGGGGCTCATATGATTATTTGGAGCCCCAGCTCTGAGGTTATGTGAGCTCGGACCCGGGACTCCAAATGTTGAGCTCCTGCCCTGCCCCCCTCACAGCCGGCGCAGAAAGAACCACTGCCCCCCCAAGGTTACAAATCAGCCTCAGAGAGGAGGAAAAGGGATGTGCCAGCGGGAGGGGAAGAGGCTGGGGCTGACGGTTTATGCCATATCCAAACAGCGCCCCAGCCTCCTTCCTTGGTCCTCTGAAGCGCCTCATCTAGACAGCCAAAAATGGCCATCTAAATGAAACGCAGGGCACAAGGCATGGCAACGGTGAAGATCACTGCCACCAAGCCTCGCACCATGCTTTGGATGCACGTAAGCCTCTGAGTTCGGAGGCTTATGTTTGTCGAGGGCAGGGAAGATAGGATCACGCTCCCCGTTATCCTTGGGCATGGGGACAATGGGGTTGTGCCACAGGCTTCATGAAAAAGGTGCATTCTGAGAAGGGTGTTGAACCAAGTGATGCCATCAAGGAAGTATTGATTGTACCCTAAATAAATACTATACTCATATTTCATAACTATACAACGTTTAAGTTATGTAGCCCTTAACAAATGTGAATTCTATTGAAAGGCCATTGAAAAAGAAGTGTCCAAATTTTTAAGTATACAAAGAGGAAGAAACAGAGTTGGACAGATGGAAGCCTTAATCTGAAACCTTGATCAGTATACTAAGACTGTTTTTACACTTGATGACATTAAATATATACACATATTCTTGCTTTTTGTGCAAGGTGTGAACATTATTAATGTAGGATAGAAGATGGAGAGTTATTTTAAGTTGAATGTACATTCTAGTCCATTTGCATTGCAGACTGGTTTAAGAAAAATAAATTTAACACTGCAATCTAAAATATTTCTACATAAAATAATGCAGCGGACAAAGCACAGGAGGAGACTGAATTGTGCACTGTGTGATAAAAGCATGAAACGGTGTATACACAGATGATACCATATGAACCTCAAATGGGAAAAGCAATCCAATAAGCACAGGTGAGAAAATCTGCAGCAACCAAACCACAATTTCCTATGACCTGCTGGGGCACACACTAGCAGGACAAAAGATGTTGGGGGGGAGGAGTTTTGCTTTATTTTGGCTTTCTACAACTCTTTAAAAAACAGAAATAAACTACACCAGCTCCAGGGTTCCCCATTGCGGCGGCGGGGGGGGGATCTATTACATAATATAGTGGTATGAAGGAAGTAACATCCCTGTTAGGGATGGGTAAGAAATTCATTCAGTTCACATTTCTATGCAAACTTAGTGAATTCATACTTCCTGATCCTCAACATGAACCAGAACACAGTTTTCTAATGAAATTTGTACATTTCCAAAATTTGGGATACAGTTGGCAAAACTAACATGCGCACAAAAATGTACATATTTGAAAAACATTTTATTCAGCACTGTGTACAAAAATGTTGTGTACCTAGAAAAATGTGTACAAAAATACCTATCCTTAAAAAATGCACACAAAAACATGCATACATTTTCGTGCAGAATAAAAAAAAAAATCACATTCCAACGTGGAATCAGGATGGAACAAACTTAGCATTGGAAAAATGAGAACCTTGACAGATTTGTCCATTCCTACTCCCTTGTCCGAAAAGATCTGGTCTCAAATGTCTCTCATAAACCCTGATCCAGAGTTTGCTCCTACCAGCAAGAGCACTCTCTGAGCCGAGTTCCACTTAGGAGACTTCTCCAGCGGGGCAGAGGGGAGGGGTGAGCCATTTTCCATGATTGCTCCTCTCCCTGCAGCCTTGAGCACCAGCTTCCATGGTATTCTGGATGGTCCCCCAACCCTCCAGTGCAAATTTCCAGGGGCCGTAGGAGGGGATAGAGGGAGGGGAATGAATGAATGAATGAAAATAGTCGCTGCCATCTCCTTCCACTGGTGGAAAAGCTCTGCTGGATCAGAAGCCCCCCATGGATAGAAAGAGCCAATCTGTTCATGGTAGGCAAATTCTGGACCCAACCCATTTAATGTCAATATATTAAGAGTGCAACCCTATGGTCCTGGGAAGGTGTCCCTGGGACCATAGGACTGTGTGGATTTTCCTCTCTGAGGCTGTAGACAGAACTCCAACCTCAGAAAGGAAAACCAAGAATGGACCTCTTAGCCACTGAGGAAACCTCTGCGGTGTCTTGCTCTGTAAGGTCAGAACAGCGACCTCAGGGGGTAAAAGGGGGTATGGCGGTGGGCGGGGAGGGAACAGTCATGAATCCAGCCCCCAGCCACATACCTGACATTTAGACCAGCTCTGAGGAATTTAGACCAGCTCTGAGGAAATATTTTCTTGAACTCAAAAACAACCCTGCAGAGAGGTAAAAATGGGTGGGGGGAGACACCATTCTTTCCACCCTGCTGGCAAGATCCCAGAAGGGCTTTGGATAGATCAGAGTCTCTGATGTCCGAGCTCCAACCAGCAGAGGCGGGCAAGAGTAGGATTCCTCTTTAAGTAACAAAAGCTTTTCATGTACTGTATCTTAGTTCTATACTGAAACTTTAAAAAAAAATTACTAAAACATTTTAGTTTGTTAAAATTAAATTATATATTTAATATATACATTTAGAAATTGTGATCTAATTTTTCAAACATTTGGTTAGGAATCTGAAAACAACAAATCCAGATGAGTGATTTGGCTGCAATTTCTTCTATATAGTAGTGTCAACATTGCAATTTTTTTCTCTTTTTCATTACAAACCATGTAAAAGTAATAGCAAGAGAAAATTACACCTTGCTTATGCCTCCTCTGCTGTACCTTATAATTGCCATGAGGTAATAAATGGTTTAATCTTAACTGAAGGTGAAGAAGCTTCATAAAATTCTTAATAATTAGAAAATTGCACCATAACTGGTGTTTTGCTCTAAGGAAGGAGAAAAATACAATAATATGTAGAGCTGTCAGTGGTAATGAGATAAAAATGAGATAAAGTAATACACTGTTATATTGCTGGGTAGTAATACTTTCTCTACTGATTCTGGAATATAATACTAGCAAGGCAATGTGGAAGATGTGCTGGATTAAAATTAGAATAGCAAGTAACATTTGTCAGTGTTTTTGATCCTTTCCCCAAAACAAAATCAAGGCAAGTATCAATTGTTACCTGCTGTTTTTCAGATTATTTGACCCTATTAAATCTATCTTGTTCTACTAGGTGTGTATAAACTATGGGGGTATAATGGAAGCATTAAGTCTCATTATTTCAGGGCTTGCATTCCACATTCAGACATTTTCTCCACCAACAAAAAAAATTACCAGGACATTACCCTATGCTCTCCAAAGAAGCACTCTGATGTCTGAGTGCTCTGAAAATCCAATGCTCTGCCAGCAGACACCTGGCAGAGCAGAAAGAGCAATGGAAGCAATCTTTGCTTCTCCTTCTCCTTCCTCTTCTTCTTAACTGCACATGCTTTTGAGTGTGCCTGGTGGAGTCACAGGTATGGGTGTTGGGAGGCTACAGGATGTTGCAGATCCTTGGCACCTCCCCTCCCAGCCCCTTCTCACTCATTAGCATCCTCACCCGAGGTCGGAGTTGCAATCTTTGGTGAGAAAGCAGCTGTGGTGCTTCCTGTGGTGCTGCAAGGGGTGGGTGGGGCACACAGTCCCCATGAGGATTTCCCCTTCTGAGGTTGTAGCAGTGTCTTGACCTCGGAGGGGGAACTCTGAGATATCCGATGATCTCTAGGACGTTCTCCCAGGGACCACAGAATTGCTCCCTAAATCATCTATATTTAGTAACTTATAGTATATTAGTATTTTTTACCTTAAATTCTGCTCATATGGCCCACTGGCAAAACTAGCTGCTGACTTGAGCTGTATTGCATCTATATATTCTAGCCATGTACTGGGAAGCTGACTGTATGCTTAGGCATCACATCATTTCAACAGTCCCTTTCAGATGTTCAGTTACTATACAATGCCATACTATAGGGGAAGGAGTGGATTTTCACTGCCCTGAATGTATTTATTTGAAGGTCTGCATGGATCCTACAAGCATACCTGTGTGCTCCCTCCATGCAATTAGGGACCCTGCTTTTTTTTGAAGATTCCTAAGTTTATAGATAGAGCCTTATGCATATACATATCTAGATATGCCGAGTTATATGTGCATACGCTCCATGTAGACGCATTTTGGGTGCAAAGCCTGCCACCATAATCCTGGCACCCCACTCCCACATGCATTCAGTGAACACAGATTTGTTGTCTGGATGAGCAACTGTCTTGTGCTTTGTTGACACTGTAGCATTGAAAAATAATTGAATTCTATTTATTGGAAGCTATATGAACATGCCTGGGCTCTTGTGCAGATCTGTGGATTGTCTGTGGAGACCCTGCTGAAGGGCCTGATAGTAAGGTCTTTCAGGTTGGCAGGCACAGGAGACAGGGACTTTTCTGTGGTGGCCCCATCCTTATGCAATGTCCATCCATGGGAGGTACATCTGGTTCCCTCTCTATTTTAAAATGGGCCCTAAATGTTTCAATCCCCTTTTAATTGAATATTGATACTGGTTTACATTTTATAAGTTGTAGTTTTAACTGTGGTTCACTCACTGCTTCTCTATACCCACGCTGGAGTCGGTCACCCAGGTTCAGGCCTCAGGTGAGGCACATTTTGCACTTTCCCCCCAAGACTGTAGATGCTCAGGAAAGTGCAAAAGTGCATCTCTTCTTTTTCTTGTTAAAGGAGTTTCAACAGCTAGCTGTCAAAACTCTGGGTCCTTTAAAAGGGATTTTGACAGGGCAATGGTGTTTTAAAAAAACAAAAAACACCATTGCCCTGTCAAAATCCCTTTTAAAGGACCCAGAGTATATACAGGCTTATGTCCCAGCCAAAAAAATTCCATTGCCCTGTCAAAACCCCTTTTCCCCAGAAAGGGAGTGGGTGGGAAGCACTTTTGCACTTTGAGCACCTAGAGTCTCAGGGGAAAGTGCAAACTGCCTGAAGACGGGGGGGGGGGGCGGAGTCCCCTCAGAAGGGATTTGTCATAGAGCAACCCACAATTGGTTCTCGTGTCGTGCAAACCAAGTCATTGTAGATCTATATTTCTATTCCTTGTAAACCACCTTCGGATTCTACTTTGTCATAGAGTACAACTGGGGCGGGGGTGGGTGGGTTGAATTGTACCCAGAGTCCTCTGCCTTTGTTATATTAGGTGATTCTCACTAAACATATAAGCTTTTTTATACTGAGTCAGATCCATCAGGAACAACACTATCCACTGACTGGCAGCTGCTCTCCAGAGTCTCAGGCATAGTACCTTTCCTGTCCTGCTATCTTGTTCATTTAACTGGAAATGTCAGGGATTGAACCTAGGACCTTTTGCATGCAGAATATGTACCTTGCTACTGAATGAGGCCTCTCCAATGTTTCTAATTCAGCTTTACGGCACAATCTACATGACCAATTAAGTGGTCATCCACAGTGACGTTCAAATATATTTATCTGTGTAGAGTACTGAAATATTTTAAGTATAGAATGTCATATTTTAACTATATACAGTAATACCTTGGATTGCAAGTAACTTGGTTTGAGAGCGTTTTGCAAGACAAGCAAATTTTTAAATATTTATTTCATTTTTTTTGACTTGATATACAAGTGACGTCTTGCAATACAAGTACTGTAGTACGGCTTAAATTAAAAATCTCTGTACAAATTTTTTGGGGGGATTTCATTTTGATATAAGAGTGTTTTGGATTACAAGCACGTTTCCGGAACGAATTATGCTCTCAATCCAAGGCATGACTGTAATGCATTTGTGAGGCACCGAAGTATCATGTGAGATCTCATTGTCAATTTCAGGCTTGATGTTGAGTTACTCGGTTCCCTTAACAACAATGCAGGATGTGTCTGATTATAAGATCCGAGATATTGAGTTTGGCGAAGATGCCAAAAAGAGATTTTGAATACATAAAAAACTGTAAATCCACCACTTGGTACACCAAGATTAAAATAGATCATAAAAGGGCAAGCTATTTGTGAGAATTAACCTTTTCCCCTGTTAGGCACGCTTTTACCCAGCTCAGATTTGAAACAATGCCCACTGAGTATTTGGCTGGAAGATTTTCTAACAGACCTGCACAAGAGCGTTTTTGCATATGCGAAGCAGGGCACATTGAAGATCTGGTACATTATATATACTGTCCACTATATACGTAATTCAGCCAGGGTCAGATTCATTCTTCCTTTTCAGACCACTTTAGAAGGTCAATCAGATGACTTTAAAATTAGATGGCTGTTCGCTGATGTGGATAAATTCATTAGTTGTAGGGTAGTTTTATAAGGGAAGCTTTTATAAACTACACTATTGCCACACCCTAAGGGGGCCACAAAGAAAGAATGTTTCTAAACCTTGATTATTTTATAGCATTTTGTTTTATTATATTAAATGTTTTTTTCTGTTCTTCATGTTATACTTCATGTATATATGAATTGTGATGGCCATTGGCTATAAACAATAAAATTCTGAAAGACTGAAATTTCAGGCAAATAAATTCCATTCTAAAAGCACTGATAATCTTTATATGTAGCTAGATATAGTACATTTACACACACACACAAGTTTAATTGTTCTTGTTTGATGAAGACTCACTTTTTACCAGCTGACAAAAACAACAACAACCCATTAGGAACAATTACACAGAATGTAGGTAAGTTAACACAGACACAGATATAGAATTTCTGCCTATGCCTTGATGTAATCTTTCAGTTTAAAAGCCTTGAGGCAGTGGTTGTGAAATGCAAATCCATTACACTATTATTTAAATAAGTATGAAACTCTTTAAGTGGAAGTATTTGCAATGTTGTTTTCACTTGAGAAACAAATTTCAAGTTAACAGTGCCATTACACAAGCTTTTCATAGATTTCATAGATCATAGAGTTGGAAGGAGCCTACAAGGCTATCGAGTCCAACCCCCTGCTCAATGCAGGAAACTAGAGGAGGGGTCTCCCATCCAAGTAACAACCAGGCTTGACCCTGCTTAGCTTTCCACACTCAGACAAGCTGAGCCAGTGTGTGTGTGTTCAAGTCCACATTCTACCCAGAAATGATTAGCTCATAATTCATAATTTCCAGAGACAAGCTGTCAAACCTGCTTCTCTCTCCTAATTTACCTGCAAAAACGACTATCTTAATGTTATTAAATTATTCAAGATCACTAAACAGAATATTTAGGGGACTCTCTTAAAAGTAAATCACGGTTCATCTCAAAGTTTTGCCTTATCTGATTTTAGATAGCATTAATATATTAATTGTTCATATACAAAGTTTCAGTGTGTAACATAAAAACACTGCAGGAAAATGAACCCCTACCCACCCATAAATGAACAAAGGGGATCAGCAACCACCAGCTTCAAGAAACAGTAAAAGAAAAACAAGCAGTAAGATCATGTCGGGATGATGATGATACTCTTGAAACTGTCTGTCTCAAACACACACACACCCCCACACACACAATGGAGTTCGGCATCCTCGAGATGGAGTCAGTTAGCATATGATGATGCTGCCTCGCTCACATAGCACCTGCTCAGACTGAGCCACCAGATTGGCCAGGTAGACAAAGATTAATTGAGCCAGCCCAGCCCACTGCATTAATTTTTTCACTGCCCAGCAGTGCACCTTGTTCATCCCACCCAGTTTGGAAGGAGCAGGTTTGCATTTGATTGACTGTTTTTGCTTTTTTTGTAAACCCGCATTGGTGCTACCCCATTGCATGAGCCTGTTTCTGGACAGGAGCCCTTTCTAGTCCAGGTAGTGCAGCAGCAGCCCCAGCAATCCCCAAGCAAGCACAGGAGGAAGAGAACAGCCAGGGAAGACTAGGTGAGAGGAGAGAGAAATGGTGGAAGGGAAGGGTGCCCTGATCAACTCCATGGGAAAGCCACCACTGAGTGAGACCCAGAAATCTGTACACTCTGGCCACATGATGAGCTAGGTATTATCACATTCTACTGAACCAGCAACACGCCAAGTGGCCAGAGCCGGCAGACATGGGAGCCACTTGCCTCGGCTGCAAGTGGTTCTCTATATGGCTAGAGCAGCCACAAGGAACCTAGTGAGCGCACAATTTGTGACTAGTTTCCCCACACACAGACACACACTCTACGCTGTCGTTTAGGGAGTAAACTGTTCTGGAGTGTTGTAGAGTGAAGGCTTGCACTTAAATCAGTATTAAATCTGTTCTATTTCATACTTCACTCTCTGAACTAAAAATAATTGCATTTCCCTTATTTTTTATTTACATGCTGTAACAGGTAAAGATTGATAATTATATATACACACAAATATATTTTTCACTTAATGACTATATTTCAAAATCATTCTACAATATTTATGCTTGAAGTACATTCTAAGACAAATTCTTTAAAGGGCTCATTTAAAGTATATAGAGTAGCTACTCGCATTTGCTTATTATCCTGATAATGATTCCCACTGGGGGGAAACAGAGTTCCATGTTAGAAATATTAGGGTTCCTCTTTCTACTTTGGCCCTTCCTGCAGGCAACATCATCAACGAAGATCCCAAACATGACATTAGGAGAGGCACAAACGATCAATTTTCCCAAAGTGACAAAACAAACAGGGCAACAATAACAAACACAGATACATTCTTGACAATTTAAATAGACACAACTCATAAATACTGAAACAAGGTATCACAAACTGAATATGAGCCAGCAATGCGATGTGGCTGCAAAGAAGGCAAATGCTATTTTGGGCTGCATTAATAGAAGTATTGCTTCCAAATCACGTGAAGTGATAATTCCCCTTTACTCGGCACTGGTTAGGCCTCATCTTGAGTATTGCGTCCAATTCTGGGCACCACACTTTCAGAAGGGCGTAGACAAACTGGAGAGGGTTCAGAGGAGGGCAACAAGGATGATAAAGGGACTGGAAACAAGGCCCTATGAGGAGAGACTGAAAGAACTGGGCATGTTTAGCCTTCAGAAGAGGAGACTGAGGGGAGATATGATAGCACTCTTCCAGTACTTGAAGGGTTGTCACACAGAGGAGGGCCAGAATCTCTTCTCGATCATCCCAGTTTGCAGGACACGGAATAATGGGCTCAAATTACAGGAACCCAGATTCCACCTAAATATCAGGAAAAATTTCCTGACAGTCAGAGCAATAAGACAATGGAACCTACTACCTAGGGAGGTGGTGAGCTCTCCCACTCTGGAGGAGATCTATGAAATCTAGGCAACTAGGCAGCTGCCTAGGGTGCAGGGCTAAAAGGGGCACCAGAAACGCCTTGAAAAAAAATACAGCGCTCTCAAGTGGAAAGGGGGGGGTGCTAAATATCTGATCTTGCCTAGGGCACCAAACTGCCTTGCACCAGTCCTGGTGATGTGATGGATGGTTTCAAGTTTCTGTGCCCCCTAGGAGCCCTGGGAAGAAGAAGAAAGTAGACAGTTGCTGATCCTCCATTTTTGAAAATATAAAATCCACCTGGTAACTCAGAACTGTCTCCATTCTGTCTTCCTTTCCCTCCTCCTACCCCCCCTCCCGTAGAACCTCACTATCTAAAACCTTAGAATCATAGAATCATAGAAAAGTAGATTTGGAAGGGGCCTACAAGGCCATCGAGTTCAACCCCCTGCTCAATGCAGGAAACTAGAGGAGGGGTCTCCCATCCAAGTAATAACCAGGCCTGACCCTGCTTAGCTTTCCACACTCAGACAAGCTGAGCCAGCGTAAGCCACTAATGGTTGCACCAGACCTGCACATCACCTGGTAGAGCCCAGTATATGTCTGCAATCCCTTCTCCTACACTTCATCTTAAGACGCGAACTATGCAGACATTGTGACTTCAGCATGAAGTCATGCTTCCCCTCTTCCTATCCCCCTCTGCAACCTGCATTTTGACTTTTGTAACATCTCATCTGATGAAGAGATCTTGAGATCTTGAAAACGTAGAAATTTTATCTCTTTGTTATAATGGTTACACTCTTGCTTGCATTTTCTCTTTTCTTGCATCCCCTGTTCCTCTTCCTCCAGAATTCATTTTGTGCTCACCTCCATCTCTAACTGTTCTCCCTGCCCCCATGACCATTTCACCCTGCTGCTCCCGCTGCCGCCACGTTCACCTCCTTCTTCCTCCCCCACCCAAACTGTCCTTCTTGCCACTGACGGGACCCTTTCCACCCAACAGCCACCACACTCACCTCCCCCTTCTCCCCCCACCTGTACTGCCCTTTCCACTCGCTCATCTCCTCCTCCCACCCTAAATTTCCTTCTCTGCTGCAGCCACAGAGGAGAAAGAAGGTGAGAGGAGAGGGTCATCATGAGGTGTCATAGCAGGTGCGCCCATGGCTACCACATTGCTAACCTGTTATAACCAGAACATGCATTTATCCAGTGTATGTGAGGGTAACTGGAGCCACTCATTACTATTCCTACCGTGTCCCTGTCAAGGTTCCGCTACTGCCGGGACCCCTTGACCTGCTTTTTGAAGATTTCTGCCTCTTCTCAAAGCCTCTCCTGTTCCAGGAGACCAATCCTTTGCCTGTTACTTTCCTGTTCCCAGTAGCATGAGAATAGACTTCAGGCATGGTGAATAAGTCACTCCAACAACTCAGGGTAAATAACAACACTTTACTTATTACATTAGGGTATTTACATAATAGAGCAGTTATAATTCAAAAGCAAGTATAATAAAATTAAACAGACAAATAACACAAGGTTCTCTAACTTAACTCCTGTCTGCCTCTCTCCTCTGCAGTCAGTCTCTCTCTCTGGCTCTAGCTGACCACACCCCGCACAAATAAAGCCTTCCCAGGATTGGAAGGTTATAACGATGTGACCTTGAACAGGAGACACAATACTTAACTTCTATTGGGTGAACTGAAACTCACAAATGCCCCTTCCCATCCTGAAATGTTTGGGCCTTCAGGCTTCAACTAATTTAGGGAAGTGTTTAGGCCTACAGGCTTCAACTAACCTAAGCCTGTGTAGGCCTCAATCCTTCACAGTCCCCATTTGAGCAATCAAAAACATGTTCACCATCATCCCTCAGAGATGATTTATCCCAAAATGGATGCTCTCCAGCTCCTGTCAGCTTTCCCCCCAGGGGTCAGTTTAAAAGCTTCTCTGCCACTTTTTTGATGTTAAGCTCCATCAGTCTGGTTCCATTCTTGTTCCAGAACTGCCCATCCCTTTTATACAGGTTTGGCTCAGGATGAGGGAATATGTGATGCTTGAGTCCATCGACATTCTCCGAATTCCTCCTCAAAGCTCAGCTTGCCTCATTTCAAATCGGGAAAATGTGCATTTCCCCCCCCTCCACACACACAGACGAAATAGTGAAAATATGGATTGGGGGCAGGGATGCACAAGTGCACACTTTCAAATGTGAATAAAAGTTTGGGAAATTGTAAAAAGTTTCCTGGAATTGCATTTCTGCTCATGTTCATTTTCAGGGTTTCAAACAGGACATGTTCACATGATTTACGAACAGGAATAAAATTCTCGTATATCCCTAGCCAGTAGGGATGTCATCTGCAACCTTCGCACCAGGTAGGTAAGTTATCATGTGATCTACACCTCCATAACAAAACCAACTGTCAATGCTTCTAATTATTAAGTCACACACTCCCAGGATACGCCTCCTGAAGGCACATCCTCAACATGAGAGCACATCTCTCAATTTAGAAGGAATGGGTTCCTTCTAAAGCAGGGGTTCTCAACCAGGGGGGAATTCCCCTTAGGGGGGGAATTTTAGGGTTTGGGGGGGATTGGGACCACAGACTTGAATTGTTGGAATACTGATCTTTCTACAAATTACAATTCTACAGATTGTACATAATCTACAGGACGTGACACCTTATTGTATGGCACAGATTAAGTCAGACAATCTTGGAAAGGGGGGAATGATATTCTTCTGACACATGGTGAAGAGGGTGCATGGGGCAAAAAATGTTGGGAACCACTGCTCTAAAGGATTGTTTTACCCTTCCTTGGATGGACACCTTCCTTCCCCAAGACCCCAACTTTCTGTGATAACAGAGACCTTCCCATCTGCAAAGTCCTTGTCCACCAACCTCTCTGCCTCTCTCAGCTTTTCCAGGTCATCTACCTTGGCCTCAAGGGAACAAACATGGGTATTTACATAATAGGAGCAAACTGCACTGAGCAAACACCCATGGCTTCCATCCAGAAGGCAGACAGTTCTACACATGATACTCTGTACAATACACAAGAGAGCCCCACAGTCCTGCTAGTTTTCTTCCTCCATAGCTGATTTTCTTCATTGGATTTGTTTGACTGGAAAGCTAGGTTATTTACTATCTGGGGTGGGTGGCGTGGTTAACTTCCTTGGCTGCCTTGCTCTGTTGTTAACTGTGCATGGGTGCTTAACATGCCTGTCTGCTTCACTTTTTATTACCTTTACACAGGGCTTTTTTTCTGGTGGAACTCACCGGAACTGAGTTCCAGCACCTTTTCTTCCATTAATTGCATTACAATTTAATTGCCATCTACTCCCGAGGAAATGTAATCCAAGAGTTCCGGTACCTTTTTCTCCAGAAAAAAAGCACTGCCTTTACACATTCTTGCTGGGGCTCACACTCCTACAGCTGGCTCCCTTGCAAGGTTGTCTTACTTTTGCAGCCTTGACTAGTTTTCCTCAACTCCTACTGCAGCCAATTAGTTTAGGAGGCCTTTAACACACACACACACACACACACACACAGTGTGTGTCTTAGCTACTGCACTGTGCCTGTGCCAGACTTCACTGTGCCAGAAATCTAGATCAGTTGAGTCCCCTGGGAATGGGGTTGTGTGTAAAATAACCAGCTACACACACACACACACACACAGAGAGAGAGAGAGAGATTTTACAGCATGTCAGGAATTCTTGATTTCTTAAAATAATTACATGCAGAACAAGTGGATCTCATATTTACACTCTGTTGCCTTCTCTGTGACTACGAGAATTCCTAGAAGCACAAAAATTGATCTTTTTTTAAAAAAAAAAATATGTATTGTTACATTTCTATAGCAGAATGCATATCAAATGGGTTACTTAGAAGTTGTTGTCATAGTTGTTCGATGATGGCTTTCTATTTTGAACTATTAATGGTAACTGGATGACAGAGAGTTATTATCCTGTTTTGGAGGTTTTGATATAAACAAGGTCATTGCATTATTCAGGATACATCAATGTCTGTATTCATGGGGGAAAGAAACCATAGAGCCACACTATGGTGTTAATTGGGCTACTGGGAAAAGATATCAGGTAAGCGGCTCCCCTAGATGTTTCTTTACTGTGTATGGATTTTTCTTCCTCCTGAATGCATTGGTCTTGGTTACATTTCCTGTAGAAGACTCTGATTTAAATAATGCATAAGGTTTTTCAAACCTGCTTTATCTCAATACAACTTACAGTGTACAGCAAGGTGTTCATCCTAGGACGTGAATTACTGGCACACTGTAAATGACGCCATTTACAGAACAGTAATTCCCCATTCCTCTGCCCATCACCAGTAACCAAGAGAGTATTAATCAGTCCAGCAGGTTCTAATGTACTGATAAATGACAGTTATTGCTGCTGTTGTTCTTACTAAATAGTGCTGCTGCAAAGTGTGCATCTGAATACAAAAGAAATGTTTCTTCTCTCATGTCATCTTTAGATTATATACATTTAAAACTAGATTGTATTAAATTTAAAACTTGAAGCTTTCTCTGCCAACTAAGGATATATACACATGGGTGTGGGGGGAAGAATAAAAATGTTAGCAGTAAGGTCAGCGGGAAATGAAATATATGAAATAGAGACAGTGATAATTATGTTAAAGCTTAAAATGTATGTAAAATAATTACAGTGATTGTTCACAAAGTAGTGTTAATAAAGATCCTGGCATTAAGTGTATCAACACTGCTTTGTGAATGGTCACTGGAATTATTTTACATATACATTTACACTTTAACATAGTTATCAAAGTCTCCATTTCTTGCATTTCATTCCCCTCTGACCTCATTGATAACATTTTCTTCTTCTTCTCCATGATACACCTATCTTGCCTGTTCTCCTATCTTGCCAACTCAGGTTGACATTCCATGCATTTATGAAGTGGATTCTGGTCCACGAAAGCTTAGGCCATAACAACATGTTAGTCTTTAAGTTATAGTTTTCTTTTTTCTACAATAGACAAACGTGGCTACCCCCTCTGGGAATAATCACTGCCCTTTAAATAATATGTTGTGGTTACTTTGTTTTTTTAAGATTACATCAACTATATCGAGTTCATAATATGATTTATACAGGAACTGTTATACGTTGATTGTAGTCTTTGTTGGCCTATAGGAGCTGGTACATGGTTTGGCTGGTAGACACCCACATCCAACCATAAAGAGCCAGAGTGTGTGCGAAGTTCCATTTCCCTCACATACATTATGTCATGATCTCACTAGATATGTACCGCTGGAAGCAATGGCACATCCATACAACCCCCCTGAAAAAAACAATCTTACAGTCCAACTCGCTCCTTATCTTCTGTTTAATCCTGTTAGCAAAGGTTGATTTTGAATGCCAAGCCAGAATTAGGGATGGGCGAATGAGAGATATTCAACCTCAACAAGATTCCCCAAGCATCAGCTCACCACTCATCTTGCACCTGATTTGTGTTCACATTTGCAGTCGCTGCTTGTCTTGTGTGAATGGGGAAATTGCACAAAACAAGCAATAATTGAATGGGAAAGGTGCACAAAAATTCCCAAATTTGTGCACAATTCCTAATTTGTGCACATTTCTCCCATAGACGAAAGCAGGGCTAGTTAGGAAATTAGCACAAATTGAAGGGGGGAAAGTTGCAGAGATTGAACGCAAGCACATGTTCAGTAATTTAATTGCGAACATTTTTGGCAGACACATGCTCATGCTAGTGCTCACGGCTGCAAACAGTGCAGGTTCACGTGTTTTTTGAGAGCAGAAATGATATTCTCATACATCCCTACCTTCGGAAGTGAGAAGATACAAGCAGCAGTTCCAGTAGCACTGCCTTATACCAAGTTAGACTACTGGTGGGTCATCTAGGTTAGTGTTGCCTACACTAACTGTCAGTGACTGTCCAGGTTTCAGACAGGCCCTACATGGAATTACTAGGTATCAAACCTGGGACCTTGTGCTTGTTAAGCATGTGCTCCACCACTGAGCTACCTTCCCAAAGGTAAAAAAGTAAAACAGCTGGGGGAAGGATTTCACTACAAGTGGTGTGTGTGTGTGTGTGTGTGTGTGTGATGTGTAATTCAGCCATGAGTCCCATTGAATTCCAAGGGACTTTTCTCCAGTGAAATATCCAAGCTGCCAATCTGTCTAATACCCTTCTAGGCTTTCCTCTTGGGGTCCTATCAGATGGAGGGTCCCTAATCAGAAAACATTGTGCAACTATTCCATCTTCTTTTCCTTAGTGGATTCTCCATGGTAAGAAATAAGATGGAAGAAGCAGTAGAAAAAACATGGGTGGGTTACTAGAGGAAGTTGATGTAGCCTGGAACCCCAGGAAAATTCTGAGTAAGGCAGCGTGGTGGCACAGTAAAAGCCTCATCTGGAAGCACCCTTTGTATTTTTTTGTTCTTCCAGCTACAGCATACTACCCACTTCCAGATATTTGAAGGCTGCTCTACTCACAATCTTTTCATTACAAAATCTCATCCTCTTCTGTCACCTTTGCCTTGTATGCATTACCAAGATCTCAGACTGGCACAAAATATACTATCCTGAAATTTCCACTTTGCTGATAGTTGAAACTCCTTTCATACTCACTCCATTTCTAGGAGAAATACTAAATCACTAAGGCTGTAAACTTTTGACCAACACACCTCAGTAAATAGCTGAGTTGCAATAGCCTGATAGAATACAATTCCCTGCATTTCCACTTTTTCTTGCAACCCAAGGATAAAGCCTAATGTTGTAATAAATTTTCTGTGCACCCTGTAATGGGCTTGCCAGATTCCATGATCATTTTTCTCCCTATGTAAGAATAATATAGTACTTGTGAAGTCCTTTGACAGGGAAGTATTTGGCTTGTAGCCTAGTCATAAACTATTATTTACTTTTAAAGGTTAGTTTCTAAATAAATAGGAACATGCAAGTCAGTGACTAGATCATTTATTTTACTTTGCTTCAGATCACTTATCCTTTATCAAGCACCTCATTTCTCACAACCAATGCCATCCTTTTGCTTACATTTAGATGAAAATATTAAATGAACTGATACAAGGGTTTTTTGTTTGTTTCTGTGATATCCACTAGATGTTTACATAAACATTAATGATAATGTAAATTCCATGCTATATTTTACCCCACAGTACTAGTGACAGTGAACTATTTGATATTGGTATGTCGCACATTACGCAGACTTTTATTATTGTAAGAATACTACCACGTGTAATTCTCAATGAGCATTCTGAGCATTCTAAATCAAAATATAACTAAGCAACACACATAATCAGTGAAAGGAATCCTTCTTTGTATTTCTGTTACCTCCAACTACCTCCAACTACCTAGAACCATGGAATACTCCCATAGGGTGAGAGTATGATGAATGCAGTACACAAGATCAGTACACATGATTTCAGTACACGTGAATTCAGTACACTAAATTCAGTAAACAAGATCTCCCAAGCCATCATACACTGTATGCTAAACTCTCATGGCAAAGGGTGATAACAGAATCAGGATAAGAGCTGGTGTCTATACAATCCCACTATCTTCAGGATGTTCCCAGTTACTTCCAGTTTGACCTTAACATTGCCTGAGAGAACTATTCCTCACCATTTTGTGCCCCCCCCCAAGCACCTTGGCTCAGGTTACGTTTTATCTGGAAAGGAAGGCTGGACACATCCAGCATGCTAGGACAAAATGCACTTGAACGTTTACAGCTGAATCTATTGAATCTCCACCCTCAATATGCTGACATGGGATCTCCAGAACCTCCTGAAATTGTTAATGGTCACTCTTCCTCTCTTCCTAGTCTAATCAAAGCAACATGGGATCACCTACTGATAAGCTACAGGGAACTCAGAGATTTCAACTGCATACCATAAGCTCTACCTAAGGCCTACATCTCCCTCTTTTGTTATGCAGAAACAAGGCAACTGGCTTCTTTTGTGCATCTGGGAATTGCCATTCTGTGAGCACCCTCCTGTTTTGTGACTCCTTGTAATCAAAGGCTATAACTGCCCAGTGGCACAGCTAGGTAATTTTGGACCCTAGACTTAATGGTCTTATACACACACCCCTTTAGATGACCATGTATATTACTCCAGTTGTGAAGCACATAACAAACATTTCTCTTCTCCCCCATGACTATGTTGTGCTTTACAATGGCTTCTATATTTCTGATATGTCGGAGCAAAACAAACACAACAGTTTGCCAACCCTGATTTTTATAGGCACAGTTTTGCATTTTAAACTCACTTAAATCATAGCACCATCAGGACTACAGGAATATAATGGAGTTTACTTGTGCTGCTGCTGCCCTGATGCTAAACACATGTACATGGGGAAAAGTTCTATTTCCTTATAGAACAGGATAACATATTTTTAAAGTAAAAATAATAAAATGATCGCCTGTAACCCTGTACATGCCGAGCTGGCCACCCTGCCTATATTAAGGAAGATGGATACTGTGGTGGACAGCATCAGCCACAGCGGGCCCTGGCATGCCCATGCCAGCTCAGATGCCAAGCCTGGGCCTATTGGCTATTGCCTCTATCACCTGTCATTCTCTGGGTGGTCATTTGGGGGGCCCTTGGGGTACGAGGCCCTGGATTTCAGCCCCAAGGTCCAGCCCACTGGAACTGCCCCAAACTGAGTGAGCCATTTTTACCAAGTTCTTCCCGAAAAGTGAGCTTGCTGGTAGATACTCGGTCTGGCTCCTGAGCTCCCAGAAGGGCTGCCCATTTTTACACCTCTAAACCCTTGGATTTCAGGAGGGGTCTTGCTGGTTATGAAGAAAAGAAGGATCCTATCTTTGTTTGCAGAGGATGCATACATGTGCCCCTGCAGGCTCCATCTTAAATGAACATTTCCTTCTGTAAGAGAGGGAAGGGACAATGTATCCTGTAACATGCTGCTTTTCCTAAATGTTGCAACCCTAAAATAAATGCATGTAGGGATGTGCGTACAAGCAAGTTTGCAGAAGTTCTTCAAATTCTACCTTAAGGCTTGTTCCATCTCATGCCCATAATTAGATTGTGATATTTGATTTTCTTTTTGCATGAAATTTTTGAAGAGCCAGTTGTGCTGTAGTGGTTAGAGTGCTGGACTGAGACTCAGCAGTTCCAGGTTCGAGTCCCCACTAGGCCATGAAGTTCACTGGGTGACTTTGGGACAGACACTGATTCTTGGCTAACCTACCTCACATGGTTGTTGTGAGGATAAAAATGGAGAGCAGGAGGACTTTATAAACTGCCTTGGGTTCCTTGCAAGAGGAAAATAAAGTGGGATATAGATGTAATAATAATTTTAAAAAATTAAAAATGTATGATTTTTTTCCAAATGTACTAATGAATTGTGCATATCTTTGAAATGTACACATTCTTCTTCCATTTATTAGAGTGTTTGTGCACATTTTTCAAATGTCTGGATGCTGTCAGACACATTTCTTTTGGTCCACGAATCACATAGCAAGCTTGGAAATGTAGGGACTTCGACCGCAGATTGTGTTCAAGTCCATGTTCAGCCACTTAGCAGAGATGGCGAAACTGACTTGCTCAATCAGAGAGAAAAAACTTATTATCCTCATTTATGAAAGACTGGAAACCCCTTGTGGACTTCTTGAAGAGGAAAGAAAGTGAATTACTAATAATTTTGGGTGTTGAATTTTGAATATTAGTAAAGGCAGTAGAAATATTCTCTGTGAAAATAGAGAAAATTTAGATTGGATATGGATTGGTAACAGTTGTCAGACAAAGAGGCGGAAGTCAAATACGATTTGGTGGGGGTTTTTTTTGGAAAAAAATAATAAAATTATTGTCTAAAAAAAAGTCCATGTTCAGTCTGGAAGGTGCAAACCTGGTAAATTCAGATGAAAAATGAACTGAAATGAATTTCTCATACATCTGTAATGGTGCCAACCCCAACTCCACATGTAGCAGATATGGACAGATACATTGTGAGTACATCACACGTGTGAAGCTGTTCTGACTTTAGGAAGAAAAATCACAGTGTGATGTCTTTGAAGAAAGAGGGAAAATTGACTCATTTGTGTTTGTGGAGATTCTATAAATTCTGAAGTAAAAGTTATTAAAGTGTTGTGTAAAATTTATATAATTTTATATTGTACTGATTTGAAATATTATCTGGGAGAGGTGAAAATTTTACCTCTAACTAAGGTGTAATAGTTATCTTTTAACAGAGGCCTACCATTGGCAGCCTAGCAACTGCCACTAAAGCTGTTATTATGGAAGCAGTTATGACCTAGTGGTTCACAGTTAAGTTATCTTATATACTGGACAGAATAATAATAATTTAAAAAGTCAGCTTTGCATAGGCCAATTAAAGAACATTTCACTGACTGCATTGGCTCATAAATGGAGGCCAATGGACTGTCGGATATAGAAGTAGTAAAAGGTAATTGGTCAGTTACTCTTGACTGAGAGCACATAAAAGGAGATCAGTGAAGCAGTTTGGGGAGTGTGGTCGGTTCAGGCAGAGAAGAGGCTGAGGAAGAGGGCAGTAGCAGGACCACCACAGCAAGATGCTAAAGATGAACAGTGGCTGGAATCACTGCAGGCAGAAGCTGTGAGCATTAGCAAGGAGAGCAAGTCTTCATAGCTAAGCTTCTGGCCATGGTTACAAGAAAAGGCAGTTGGCCAGAGGAAGCAAAAAAAACTTTGGAGGAGGCAACTGACTGACATTCTTAGCTGTGTCCTAGTCATCAGGTCATCATGGCCCAGGACTGAGTGTCCTGTGAGACTGAGATTTCTAGTAGCAGTAACTCAGAGGAGGAGTCAGGTCCAGTTCCTGGATCTGCACAAGTTGGGCCCCTCCAGCTTGGATCCCACAACCTGTCCTCTCAATCTCAGTGTTAAATAACATCAAACTTTCTATGTGTAAATAAGTTTTAAACCCGCAACAACATATTTATTTCAACTTTTAATGAAATCTCCTTGTTTCTCTATCCCATGCCTATAGCCTACTGACTGTATGTTAAGGGAATAAGGTTTCAATTGGAATTTAAATGGTGGCAGTGGCAATTTAAAGGATAAAGAACTAAGGTCTTACTTGTACTTGTACTTACTTGTACTAAGGTCTATTTTATGGGGTAGGATTGGTGAGCTGGATTTTCCACATATGGTGACAGTTTTGGTGGGATTTAAGAAAACTGATCTCAAACACTGACAGCGTTCAAATCTGCATTTCCCCTTACTACTCTCTTTAAGCAATTAACACAATGTCTCAGACAAGCAAGGTGGTGACAAGAATTCACATAAATAAGATTCAAATTTATTTTAAACTTCTTTGAAATGTGGAACAAAAGTTTAAAAATAAATAGACACTGCCAAGTAGGGTGACTCTTGGAAGACTCTCTTTCCACCAAGTGGATCAAGGTTAAAGTGACATGTTGACAGAGAGCTTCCACTTTTAAATTTTATTCCTTTTCCATCTAACCTTTTTTAAAAGGTATTTTTGTGACTGCAATGCAGCCTCCATTTAGCAAGATGAAAAATAGACACACACCCCTTCACATGTTAATTGAATGTCCTGACATGCAGAACTCCAGAACTATAGTGGGAGAATTTGAGTAGATATACTTCACTGAGGATGCCATTATAAAGAGTTCCCCCCCTTCACATCAGGCCCAAGTCTGAAATATCTCGGTCATTTATACATCTTGTCAAATATTTAAGGGGCAGGGGCACGCAAGAATTCACTTAGAAGGGAGAGAGAATAAAGCACTGTAGACCTACCATGTGTGAGAGAGTATTTAAGCACCTGTTTCCAAAATGCATATAATTAAAGTGGGTGCACTGAATTACAGTAAGTATACCACTTGTGGTACAACAGCATAGTATGATAAAACCAAAACACTATACAAATTACAGTTTCATACAAACACTTAGTGTTACACCACATATACATATAAATATTTTCACTGAACATATGAATATTCATGTTTTCATATGAGGCCGCACTTTGTAATACCCTCCATTCTTGATATCAGTGCAGACAGTAAGATAATGGGTTGGTTCACATGATCAAATAAGCCACCATGGTTTATTTTAACCACGGTGGGCAATGGTGCATGAAAATTCAAGCCGTGGCTTATCATCTGAACCTGGGCATCAGGGTTGCATAAGGGTTAAGCCACCCTCACATAACCCATGGCCTGTTCTAGAGTTATGCGAGAGTTGTTTAACCCTCAAATAACCCACGCCATTCGGGTTCAGACGACATGACAAGTCGTGGCTTGAATATTCAAAAAAATGCCCGGCACGTGCCAGAGCCCACTGTGGCTTGTTTAAGCCATGGTGGGCTGCGGTGATCATCCAAAACCAGGTCATTGAGTTGTCCTTGGTTTAAAGCAACACTACAGGGAATGACATAAGCAAAACCACCCCCTCCCCCACAAAAAAGACTGTTGTCCCTCATTTCCCACCCCACCTATAAGGGAAAACAAATGTGCATCTTATTAGCAACTATGGATGCTTGGTGTCTATTGCAGAAAGATCTGGGAATTCACTGAGGAAACATGAACACTCTAAATGTCAGATCTTGGTTTAATTGCAGATGAAATATGCAGTAGCTTGTTCAGAGTATTACACAGCTGTACAAATATTTTGAGACCGGAAATTCTAACCTGGCTAATGTTCATGCAGGCAGGATGCCTTGATTTATATTCTGGATGAGAAGAAAAGGATTCAGGTTCCATATCCAACCCATGAATATTTGCAAAGTGATCTGAATTTTTTTAAAAACCTGTCTTTAAAGGTATATATACAAGACAGAAATCCTCGTTGTATTAATAGTATTGTACTACCATCAAACATCAAAACAAGCCACAAGTGAGCTCTGGTACGTGCCAGGCATTTTTCCCCCCTACGTGGGTAGAAGGCACACAGGGACACAGAATATTCATGTTTGCTTACACTTCTGTCCACCCCACCCCCAAAGTCCATGTTACCATTTATTTATTTATTATTTATTTATTATTAATATTTATTTATCGCCCATCTGGCCGGCAACCGGCCACCTTGGGCGATGTACACAGAATAAAATACATAGATGCAATAAAATACATTAAAACAATATAAAAATTTTAAAATCTTAACCCACCCCATATTCCCGCCTGAACAACCAGGTTTTTAATGAGTGACGGAAGCTCATCAGAGAGGGGGCATGGCGGAGGTCACTCGGGAGAGAGTTCCACAGTACGGGGGCCGCCACAGAAAAGGTACAATAAGTGTATTGTACCACCATTTTCTGTACATGGGCTTTGGGGGAGACGGAAGTGTAAGCAAACATGTAGAAATTGTATATCTAGTTTTCCACATGTACATTTGGAAACTGACACAGCTTCTATGCACATATACACAGGCCAAACTAGGCACACAGAATATTCATATACACAACAGTTGTACTTTTTTTTTTAACCTTGTACCCATGTAGAAAAAAAGTCATGTCCAAGGAGGCCACAAATCATGAAAGACATTGCAACTACATATTTGTAGAACTGCAAATAATTCCAAAGGAATTTTGATTTGTGAATCAGAAAGAGACTTATATTGTGAGCTTATGGAGGTAAAAGTAGACTGTGACCATAAAAAGCACACTGAAGCATGGAAAATGGAGGAGTGTGGGATCAACATTTACTCAGCCTCCTGATAATTCACATTCATCTTGAAAGATCTACTGATATAAATAAAACTAATCTTCCTGATAGTACATTTCACCTAGTTCAGTGAAGGTACCATAAATAAAAAGTGAGGTAAAATCAAATTTGAAAATAGTCAACCTGAAAACTTTAAAATACCTTTCCACTTTGATTTTTTTAAAAAAGATATAAATGCTCTGTTGTATTAAAGATGGTAAGTTTATAGATGCTCCTTACCGCTATGATAATAAATTTATCTCCACATACTATCTCTACTACTGGCTCCTTTTCAAAAGAATAACTGAATGTTTTGGAGACAGCCAGATTTATATTGTTCTGCTTTTAGGGATGTACAAGAATTTTGTTTCAGTTGGCAAATTATAAGACTTTGCCTCATTTGCAATCCTGAACATGAACAGGAGAGCATTAAAAAAAAAAAGCTCACACATTCCTGAACATGCGATCATGTTTGAAAAAACGAGTTATTTTTAAAATGCACACTTTAAAATATTTCCAAAAGTATGCATTTTCACCCTTTAGTCGCTTCTGAAAAATATGCATGGAAATTCTCACTTTTCCTGTTCAAATGAACAGGGTCACAAATGATAACCAAGCTTTAAAGTAGAGCTCGAACTTTGGAGAATCTCAACAAGCCGGAGCATCCCTGGTTCTCCCATCCCTTCCTTGGCTCTCCTTTAAATTATAGACATGTGCATTCTATTACTTCAGGCACCGGTTTTTAGAGTTTCTTTATAAATTTTATTCATACATCTTAAAATTAGTTTACCTTTGTTCACTGACTTGGCCAAGTCCATCATCAGCATCTGGCATCCCTGGGCAGCTGGGACCCCAGCAGGGCCCAGTTCTGAAACCTCCCCCCCCCCATTAAAATAAAAATCCATCCCAGCCCTCAGAGCAGGGCTGGGTCTACTTGCCATATTGATTTCCCACCAGGGCCCTAATGTAGCATCACTCCGGGGCATTATGAAATGTGGTTAAACCACCTGGAGCTGCTTTTAGCATTGCTCAGGGCACTGCTGCCAGTAGATAAGCCCAGGGCTTTTTTTCTGGTGGAACTCACCGGAACTGAGTTCCAGCACCTTTTCTTCTATTAATTGCATTACAATTTAATCGCCATCTACTCCTGAGGAAATGTAATCCAAGAGTTCCGGTACCTTTTTCTCCAGAAAAAAAGCACTGGATAAGCCCAAGGGGGGGGGGCAACCAATAGAGAAGCAGACCCACTGGAGGTCACGTTGCCCAAGGCCCCTTCAAACCTGGAGCCAATGCTGGACTGGAGTTGGCATAAACTTTCAATGTGCCCAATAACTACACAGGCTTCATTACTTGACTGTAAAGCTAGCTGGTTCCCATTTCTGTTTGTATGTGTAAGCAGTCCCAATTATCCCAGGGTAAGCCTTTGGGTGGGCAGAACTATTTTTATTTATTTATTTATATCCCGCCTTTTTTCCCTGCAAGGAACCCAAGGCGCCTCACATCATCCTCATCCTTCCTTCTCTCCACTTCATTCTTACAAAGAGCCTGTGAGGTAGGTTAGGCTGAGAGTCAGTGACTGGGCCAAAGTCACCCAGTCAGCTTCATCGCCAAGTGGGGACTAGAACCCGGATCTCCCAAGCCCCCAGTCCTGCAGGTGACGTCAAGAGAGCACATAATGCAGGCCACATGCTGAAGCTAAGCAGGTGAGCCGGGTCAGTGCTTGGATGGGTGACTGCCTGGGCTGCCCACCTGTTTTCCTGCATTGAGCAGGGGGTTGAACTCCATGGCCTTATAGGCCCCTTCCAACTCTACTGTTCTATGATTCTATGAACACTCTAACCACTATGCCACACAGGCAAAGTAAAATGCAAAACAACTGATGATGGGTACCAACAAATCCACCCCACTCTTTCTCCCAAGTGTTTTAGGAGGGAGAAAGAATGTAGGATAGTTCTGGCAGCACCAGCTTGCAGCCCTAAAGGGAATCCAGCCCTTGGTGGATATATAAAAAAAGGTCCCCATCTCTGGTTTAGCTTGTTTATGTCCCATTGTTTAAGATCTTTTCTGCTTCTGATTTGTAGGCAGACATGGCAGTATGGCATCACTCTAATGCTGAACTAATTATCAGAATGATAATCCTTATGTAATGAAAACCGCACCATTTGTGCACAAGAGGTATCATCATTTGGAAAATGGGAGAAGAGGGAATGGAATTGGCTGGCTGGCTGGCTGAAAGTGGCCAGTGAAGAGGAGGGTCTTTCTGTGGCAGTTCTGGACTGTCTACTCAGAAGCAAGCATGAGCAGCCTATCTATGCACAAATCAGCAGGACAAGCCTCTGTATGTCTACTCAGAAGTAAACAGAACTGAATCACTTAGCAGCACTCAAAGAAATAAGCACGAGTATCATTTCTACCCAGAAGAAAGCAGGACAAACCTCTGCAGGAGAAGGCTCAAACAAAGCAACACTGAATCATGCAGCAGCACTGTCAAATCACATTTCTACTCAGAAGTAAATATGAGCATCATGTCTACTCAGAAGTAAGCAGGGCAAGGCTCAGAAGGAAACAGCACTGAGTATCTCAGCACTTTTGTCCCCTGGCCATATTCTTATCTCTGATCAGCAGCTGATTGGAGAGCCAGTGTGGTGTAGTGGTGAGAGTGTTGGACTGGGACTCGGGAGATCTGGGTTCTAGTCCCCGTTCGGCCATGAAACTCACTGGGTGACTTTGGGCCAGTCACTGACTCTCAGCCTAACCTACCTCACAGGGTTGTTGTGAGGATAAAATGGAGGAGGATGAGGATTATGTAAGCCGCTTTGGGTTCCTTGAAGGAAAAAAAGGTGGGGTATAAATATAATAAATAAATTAAATTAAATTAAATTAGTGCTTTCCATTCCTAAGTACAGAGAAACAGAGCCTTTATAAGCAGGGGAAAGCATGTATCTCTAACCAGCTCCTGATCAGCGGAGGGGTCAGGGAAAGAAGCTTCTGGGCCAGATGGGGAGCGCCCATCGGCTTTATCAGGCCCATCGGCTGGAGGGTCTGTCTCTGCTTCTGTGCATATGATAGAACTCTGTTTACTCATAAAATGTTAGCATATGCATTTAGTATGTGCAGGATTATTTAAACTACTCCATTAGTCCTGTGTGAGACATTACCCAACTATGGTGGTTACACTATGTAAACTGTATATAAATACACACAGAGTCAACGATACTAATGGAGTGGCAGCACTTCCCACAATGTGGTTTTTAAAAAAGGTGTACGGCTGGGAACCGTGATGATATCTCAAGAACTATTGAAATGTAGTGTTGAAAAATATGCTTTGTGCACAGAACAACAGGAAAGGCAAGTAAGGGGTACATACTACATAATAGAGGTGTATAAAATTATGCATGGTGAGGAGAAACTGGACAAAGATATATTTTTCTCCCTCTCTCACCACACTAGAACTTCAGGTCATCCAATGAATACAAGATCATAAAAAGACCCATCCTGGATCAGACCAAGGTGCATCTAGTCCAGCATTCTGTTCACACAGTGGCCAACCAGCTGCTCACGGGAAATGCACAAGCAGGATCTGAGTGCAACAGCGCCTTCTCACCCATGTTCTGCAGCAACTGGTGTGCATAGGCATACTGCCTCTGATACTGGAGATAGCATATAGCCATCAGGACTAGTAGCCATTGTAGGCGAGGCTGGTGGTCAGTCTGAGTGATGGGACAGAGGGCAGGTCAGCGGATGAGGAGCCAAGGGGTCAGAAGAGGTGGAGCAGTCTTTGAATCCCAACAGTCAGCAACACAGAAAACAACAACAACAACCTGAGGCATAAAACATGCAAAGAAGGGGTGGGGAAATCACACAGCCACACAAAAGTACTCCTTGGGACCCACATTCTCCTGTTCCAGCAACAACGTCCATTCCACAGAGAAACAAGTGACTCTAAGATGAAGAGTGGGAGGGGAGAATCCACACAGCCGTAATAACAATGAATGGTTATTATATTAAAATAAGATGTGATATGCTAGGAACCACATAAAAAAGCAGCCTTTGGAAGACAGGAACAAGTTCTGAAATTATCCAGAAATACCATCACAAAACATCCACCAGAACAGGCCTACTCAGAAGCAGCTCAGTACAAAATGCCAGATTATGCGTAACTCTTAAGAAGTAAGGACTGGATTGCTCAAGGAAAGTATGGGCATTCCTTTGGCATATGATGATGATGATGATGATGATGATGATGATGATGATGATGATGATGAGTATATGCCAGTATATGAGAGCCAGTGTGGCGTAGTGGTTAGAGTGTTGGACTGGGACTCAGGAGATCTGGGTTCTGGTCCCCGCTCGGCCATGAAACTCACAGGGTTGTTGTGAGGATAAAAAAAATGGAGAGGAGGAGGAGGATTATGTAAGCTGCCTTGGGTTCCTTGAAGGAAAAAAGGCGGGGTATAAATGTAATAAATAAATAATAAATAAATATGCCACCAGAACTTCTATGATTCTTTGAACGCTTTGTAAAACACAGACATCCCTTTTCACACACACACACACACACACACACACACACACAGAGCCCCCCCATTCACACACACACCCCAAGCCCATGCATACACAAAAAGCACAAACCATAACAAAAATGATAATTATAACAATTAAAATAAGACAGAGTATTCTCAGATGCACACAGAAAAGCAGCCTTTGGAACACACACACACACACACCCATACCATACACACACACCAACCCCAGACTATACACACATACCATACACACAAACCCCAGACTGGACCATACATACAAACACTCAAACCCCACACCGGGCACACACACCACACATACATACACAAACCTCTTCAAAGATCAAAGAACAACTTACTGCTGGAGAGGCTGCTACTGCTCTTCCTCTGATCTGTTTGAAAAAGGCCAGGCAGGCAGGCTGCACCTGCACTGCTGCTGGGCACCTCCACGTCACCCAGAAGACCCTCTCCCTTGTGGAGGGAAGGGGTGGCCTTTGATTAGCCAGCTCAGGCTAACAGACTGAGTTGAGCCAATTTTTTGCTGCACCTCCATCCTAAGAATGGGTGCTAGCACTACCTGGCGCTGGGCACCAGGCTGACTCAGATTCAGAAGCCCTTCCACCCCAGGGCAGGAATAGTCTGAGCATGTGTGGAAGTGTGCACATGCTCAGTTGTAAATCTGAAGCTGCTGAACTGCCAAGGAGCAGCAGCAGCTGGCCACTGCAGTGTTTCAGCATTTTTTTTTTCTTTTTAAAAGGTAAGGAGGGTCAGAGACCCTATAGTTAGAGCTGCCCTTGAGCCATTGATAACCTTCTCCTCCATGATTTTGTCCAATCCCCTTTTAAAGCCATCCAGATTGGTGGCCATCACTACATCTTGTGGACGTGAATTCCATAGTTTAACTATGTGCTGTGTGAACAAGCACTTCCTTTGATCTGTCCTGAAGCTCCCACCAATCAGCTTCATGGGATGACCCCTTTGGGTTCTAGTATTATGACAGCGGAAGAAAAATGTCTCCCTATCCACTTTCTTCACACCATGCATCATTTTGTACACCTCTATCATGTCTGCCCTTACCCTTTTTCTAAACTAAACAGTCCCAGAATTTGCAACCTTTCCTTATAGTTCTGCTCCCTTGGTCATTTTTAGTTGCCCTTTTCTGCACTTATCCCAACTCTACAATATCCTTTTTTTAGGTATGGTGTCCAGAACTGTACACAGCATTCCAAGTGTAGTTGCACCACAGATTTGTACAGGGGAAGAGTGATGTTGGCAGTTTTATTTTCAATTAAAGGGAAGCCCCTCTCTGATGAGCTTCCGTCGCTCATTAAAAACCTGGTTGTTCAGGCGGGAATATGGGGTGGGTTAAGATTTTAAAATTTTTATATTGTTTTAATGTATTTTATTGTATTATGTATTTTATTGTGTGTACATCGCCCAGGGTGGCCGGTTGCCGGCCAGATGGGCGATAAATAAATATTAATAATAAATAAAATAAAAATTCCTTTTCTAATTATACATAACATGGAATTTGCCTTTTTCACAGCAGCCACACATTGGGTGACATTTTTTATCAAGCTGTCCAGTATCTCTTTCTTGGTCAGTCACTGCTACCTCAGATCCCATCTTCACAGCTTATATGTGAAGTTGGGATTTTTTGCCCCAGTGTGTATAACTTTACACTTGATTTCATTGAGCTGCATTTACCATTTTGTTACCCATTCTCCCCAGTTTGAAGAGATCCTTTTGGAGCTCCTTGTAGTCCCTTTTTATTTTAACCATCCTAAATAATTTGGTGTCATCAGCAAACTTGGCCACCTCACTGGTCACTAATTCCAGATTATGTATAAACAAGTTGAAAAGTATTGGTCCCAATACAGATCTCTGTGGGACCCCACTGTTTACATCCGCTTCCATTGGGAGAATTTACCATTTATTCCTATGCTTTGCTTTCTTTTCTTTACTGGTCTCATTCCATAACTAAGTTTGCTCAGAGTCTTTGGTGAGGGACTTTATCAAAAGCCTTCTGGAAGTCCAAGTAAACAATGTCTACTGGATCATCACTCCTGTCCACATGTTAGATGGCATTAAAGGGGATTAGACAAATTCATATATGATAAGGCTAGTAGTCATGATGGCTATACAGCACCTCCAGGATCAGAGGCAGTATGCCTGTGAATACTAATCTCTGGGAAAGAACAGCAGGAAAGGGCTAGTCCCCTCACTAGTCTCAGAAGCTTGTGGACTTCTGAGAGGTATCTGTTTGGCCAGTAGGGATGTGTGAGGAATCCAATGGGGGTGTGTGTGAAATTTGACAGATTTTCTCAACTCAGCCCCATGGATTATGTTCCATCAACTCTGCACTGGTGCCAACTCGATGTATTACGAGTTGAGCTTCCATTTTTAAAATGGGCCACATTTGCATATTATTATTTTTTGTTAAAGCTGGGGAAATTTGCACAAAACTCGGGCCTCCGCTCCGCAATTTGCACAAATTTGCACAATTTGCACAAATTGCACTAGAGATATGTAGTTCTCAGCTCAAAATTTTGAGCAATTTTGCAGAAGCTGCCCCTTCCAACTCAGCCTGCTTTTGGCTGTCGGGTCAGAAATGTGTCAAAAGTCCGTCGAGCTCAAACGGAATGAATTTTCCAGAGTCACACATCCTTAGCCAAGGGCCACTGTGAAAAGCAGGATGCTGGACTAGATAGGCCTTTGGTCTGATCCAGCAGGCTCTTCTTATGTTCTTAAGAACATAATCATATTCCATAAGTGATTCCAGTTCTAGCAGATCTCAAGTTACTGTTATTCCTATTAGGTAAATTAGATCTAACTATGTGTGAAGAAAAGCTGTACAGTCATGCCTTGGATTGAGAGCATAATTCGTTCCGGAAACGTGCTTGTAATCCAAAACACTCTTATATCAAAATGAAATCCCCCCCCAAAAAAATTGTACAGAGATTTTTAATTTAAGCCGTACTACAGTACTTGTATTGCAAGACGTCGCTTGTATATCAAGTAAAAAAAAAATTAAATAAATATTTAAAAATTTGCTTGTCTTGCAAAATGCTCTCAAACCAAGTTACTTGCAATCCAAGGTATTACTGTACTATTATGTTTGTGTAATGTTTATATACTGTGAGTAACCTCTGACTGAGGTTATAATGTGGTTATAATGTGACCAAGTAGGTCAGAAACCTGGCTCTGTCAATCTGTATTGAGCATAAGACAGTTGTGGCTGCCTTAGGGTCAGTTAAGAACATAAGAACACAAGAAGAGCCATTCTGGATCAGACCAAGAGTCCATCTAGTCCAGCATTCTGTTCACACAGTGGCCAACCAGCTGCCCACAGGATCCCACAAGCAGGACATGAGTGCAACAGCACCTTCCCACCCATGTTCCTCAGCACCTGGAGTACATTGGCATATTGCCTCTGATACTGGAGGCGGCATATAGCCAATCAGGACTAGTAGCCATTGATAGCCCTCCATAAATTTGTCCAATCCCTTTTTAAAGCTGTCCAAATTGCTGACTATCACCATATCTTGCTAATGAGAGGCAGGAGAAGGTTTCAAGCTGCCTTTGGTTTATATATGGACCAGCTGAATAGTAAATACAATTAGAATTGGTCAACAAATTTGATTGGTGACTAGAAGGCTCGTATAGAACTAGTGCTGAGTTGAAAATTTCTCCCACATATTTTCTGACCATTCTCATTCAAGTCTGGTAGAAAATAAATTACTTTGAAAAGAAATTCAAAGGAGAAGAAATTTTGGGGTCGAGCTCAGGGTTCTTGTGCTTACCTTACTTATGAGGTGGCCGAAGAGTGTGCACAAGTGTCCTGTCTTTCATTGTACAATCATCTCTCGGGCAGCCTGTAGCCTCCTCGGCTTTCCGCACTTCCCACCCAGGGGAAGATATCATGTGGCAATTCCTTCCATAGGGCCTTTTCAGATCAGGAAGTGCAGGCAGCCTGGGAGACTGTAGAGCAATGGAGAGATGTGTAATAGAAAGAAAAAAGACAGAGAGTGCCGTCGGCCACCACACAGGGATTAGGTAAGGTCAAAAACACCACCAAATTAAATTCAAAATAAATTATAAAATGCCGTGAGAATAAGGCAGAAAAATGGGAGGCTCTTTCATGCGGGAAGAGAACTTTCAGGCACTAGCTCCAGCTTTTCCCTGGAGCTGGACGCAACACTACCTCCCCTCACCACAGGGCTTTCTTTCAGGGAAGGAGTGGGGTCACCAGTGCCTGCTCTAGAGACAAGATGTATCCACAATCACCCCTCCGAAATTTAACATTTGGAAGACCCTGAGGAAGGTGCTGAGCCCTGAAGAATGACAACTAGAGCTGAGTCAAAATTCCCCAGAAGACTTCTTCTCAGAGAAGTCCTGAGATTTCTCTTTTCTTACCCCCTAGAAATAAAAGGCCACTTTGCAGAATTTTCTTCAAATTTTTGTCACCATTATTTTTTGTGGGGGCTGCATTCCCTTCCCCCGTCCCCAGTGTCCTGGAATGATGCTAGGTGGGGGGGGGGGGTATTGTGGAAGATGCAAAATGTTGGCCAGGCTACTAACACAGTTGATGCTGTTGCCACTTAGACATTATGGTAGGAAGTTCCACAGACCCAAGCCTCAAAGGTAAGAAAAGAGAATCATAGGTGGGTGGGGGATAGCCACATTGTTTCTTTACACAACTCAGTTTGGCAGCAAACCTAAGAAATCAGAAACCTTAACATCAGCACATTTCAACTTCTGGCTCCATAAGCAGCCCCCTGCCCCACTCCATGGGAAATGTTTGCAAAGGGTCCTTTTCTTGATTGAAAATTTTTATTCTCAAGTTTACTTTTTTTAAAAAAAGAAAAGAAAAGAAAAATGAGCTATTATCTTTCATTTATGAGGTAATACAGTAGCAAAGTCTATCAAATAGATGGATCCAATCAAGTCTTATTCCTTAATATAGCATTTCTAATTAGATTAAACCATACATAAGGTTAGTTTTGACCAGTCACTCAGAAATCAAACAGTAAAGAAGTAAACATTGTATTAGTAATCTTACTTGCAATACAAATAAAAGCTCCAGTTTTCTACAGCAAGAGTGGGCAACATTTTTCACCCCACCCTGAGTATTTGCACTATTTCAGTTCAATGTTTTCCCCTTACTTACTTTGGAAGGGACATTTGATGGCATCTCTTCATATGCAAAATGTGTACAATGTCTGTGTGGCACTGAAGAATCAGAAACTGTATTCCAGATGTTATTCTTGGATACTTTTTATAGAGATGAATGAACCAGATTTGGTCTTTGCTTGCTCCCGACTCGGCAATGTCTTTAGAGCGATACAGAGCAGCCTTCCTCATTATAGATACACAAAACAGCACATGGATAAGGAAGGGTTAACTCCACAGCTGCAACCCCCCCCAAATCACCCCCTGCGCTGCAATTAGGCTAGAAAAAAAGTCTCCTGTTGGATCAAATGGGAAGCTTTTTGGAAACCTACTTGCTGTGGGAGGGGAATGAGGAGAGGACCCACAGGCTGCATCCAGCCCATAGGCCACCGGCTCCTCACCCATGCTCTATAGCAGACAGTGTTCTCCAACCTTGGGTCCCCAGATGTTTTTGGCCTACAACTCCCAGCATGCCCCAGCCAGCAAACACTGCTCTACAGAATATTAAAATGTTGATACATTGATAGAGATAGATAGGACTCATCAGAAATGTTTATATCTACAAACATATTAAGGATGCCTTCTATTGAATCAGACTCTTTCTCCATATAATCCAGTACTTCTAGTCTGATGTGCAGTAGCTCTCCAAGTGTATCAGGGAGGGAGACGTTTCCCCTGGTCATTCTCCTAAAAATCCTTTCAGCTATAGATGGCAGGATTTAAAACGGGAGCCTTTGCATCAAAGTATATGCTCTACCACTGAGCTATGGCCCCTCCCTGACTCTAGCCTAGCTGCAGGGAAAGCCTGTGACTTCAATCCATTTGTATATGATGTCTTGGACAGGAAATGAACTGGAGTTTTTCTACTTTCAAAGCGTGTTTTTAGACCACTGAACTTTGGTCTGTATGCCTCAGAGTCTCAAAATGCCTGTGTGTCACTTTTTAAAAAATAAAAATAAAAAATCACAGTATTAAATACTTCTGAAAATGTTGATAAACAATTGTCCCTCACATTGAAATTGTTCCTCAAAAGTTAATTTTTAATCGTCTCTCCACAAATGTCCTGCCCATCTTAGTTAAACTGGCTGATAGTTGACGACGTTGCCTGGTCTTAAAAAGTAGGAATGGAGACATTTCCAAGCAGAGACAAGGTTCTGTAGCCAGGATATTCCTCTTCATTTGTTCCCTAATGCACAGTGAGTTCATGATTTGATATGTGCAGACAGCTAGAAGCATTAGTGATACCTTTGTTTTGCGTGTTTAGCCACGTCTTATAGATCTTGAAATCTCCAAGGAGCAGAAAAGTTTACAGGAAAATAAAAGGCTCAGGGGACATCCTGGCAGCATCAGGCCATTATCAGATCAACCAAAGCCATGTTGACAACTTTATTAATGGAGCATTATTAACAGAGCTACTTTTGCTCTAAAAGTCTCAAGTGCCATGACATAAACCTGGTTGCCTCAGTTCTCATCAACAATAAAACACCTTTAATTGGAAACTATGGTTGCATGGGAAAACCTTTTTTAAGACCGAAGATGTGAGATTTAGGGCACAATCCTTTGCATCTTTAGACAGAAAAAGTCGTATAACTCTCACTATGCGCTAGCTAGTCATGCTTGCAGGGGCATGCTGGAGTTGTAGGACTTTTTTCTGTCTAAATTTGCATGGGATTGTGCCCTTCCAGTGTGTATGTATTTAGACAGATGACGTCTATATAGCTATCTACCTACCTGCCTACCTATATGGTGCTTTACAAAGAACAAATACTATATAAAATAAACTATCTGTGTGTAGGTTGTGAGGAAGGGGCACATCAATCCACCTTGATTGATGGGTACCATAAAACAGAGAAGCCAAGAATGCTTTCAACCGAAGGCTTTTTATTTCAATTCCAGCTCTAGTTATAGCACTGGCTTGGCTATTTTCATAGATCATAGAATTGGAAGGAGCCTACAAGGCTATCGAGTCCAACCTCCTGCACAACGCAGGAATCTAGAGGAGGGGTCTCCCATCCAAGTAATAACGAGGCCTGACCCTGCTTAGCTTTCCACGCTCAGACAAGCTGAAAGGTCTGTCTTGTTCCCTTTGCAACTTAAGGCACAGAACCCCTTTGGACTCTGAAATAAGCATCGGCCGTTTTCTCCCCAACAGGATTCAAAACATGATTTAATATCATGGCTTGTTCTTAAGCTGGTAATAATAGTTTTCCAGATGAAATGGGAAACTATGGTTAATTGGAAACTTCCACATTAAATTCAGGCACACTGTGAAGGGAGGAGAAGGGGCTGTATGATGCAGGGGCAAAAAGTTCATTATATCTTCACTTATTAAGATATAAGGTCATCCAAACTCAGCCAACAGCAAACTCTGCTTTGATCAAAACAGGAATTAATTAAGCCGCAGATGCAAGAGGACCAGAGAAGGGGAGGGAGGAGGGAAGCGTGCAAGCACAGGGCTGATTCCTAAGCCTCTGAACCATATGAATGTAGCTTGTGAAACAGCCTTAACACAGCAAACTCCTCTAAGAGTAAACTAGTGCCTCATAACAAATATTTTATCTGATAGAACAGGTTTCCCATGGTGTGCAAAGAAATCCAACTGTGGATATGGTTTAGCAATGTTTTATTGCTTTTTTCTGCTTCTGAACACAAGTCGTCCCATGATATACCTTTCCCAAGACAGTGAGACTGTGCATATTCAACCTAAACTGACTAAAAAAGCCAACTTTGAATGGAAATATTTTGAATCGCACAAAGCAATCCTATGATACGTAACTGGAATCGTCCCATTTAATTCAGTGGTTCTTTCACCTGAATAAAGATGCATAAGATGGTGTTGTAAGTCTTATGTTTTCAATATGAAACAAAAGGCCAGAGTGAAGCTTTCAAAATCAGCATACTAATTCCTGCTCATGCACCACTCTTCTGTACCTAGTTCCAGTTTTCCTGTAAAAAAAAGCAAAATAGATCTCGCAAGCCTGAATTATACATTACATTTCCATGTCTGAACTAACCTTTTTTGCCCTGCCTAAATCCCTGTTTTCAAAAAAGGCCCTACTTTTGACAGCTGTCAGATGCAAGTATTAGCAAAAAGGGTGGTGCAATTTTCTACTTTCCTGAACATATATTCTTGGGCCTGGGTGGAAAGGTTGGGGGCTTTGGGACCTATCGGGGGGAACTCTGAGGATCTCACTGCAAAGCGGAGGGAAAAAAGGCGATTACCCCCTTTTGCGAGCAAAGGTCACTCACAGCTTTGCTTTCTCTTGACAGCTCGCCTTTTGACAGCTGTCACGGGAAAGTAAAGTGGGAAAAAACCCCTTATTTTGGAGCCTCTCTGAGTCATTGTCCAGGATTTGTACTGCTGCATTTTGACAGCGGGTATCCCCCAGGACATTGCTCAGGTGAGGCTTCCCATTTTCAGACCTACAGAATTGCATACTTGCACAAGTCTGACTAAAAGAAAAATTAAAAAATGAAACATTTACACACACTTCGGGTGCATTTTTTTAAAAGAAAGGGGTGGACAACTAGTGACAGCCCCTCCAATGTGCTACTTGGGCACTTTGTAGGGTCTGTCACTGGTGGCAGAGCAGTCAACATTGCCAAGAGCAGCAAGGGTTTTTTTTTTTTTTTTTTTTTGCCACTCTTGCCCTAGCACCTCACTTGCCACTTCCCTTATCCATGATGGGGTCGGTTGTCCAGGTTCAGATGGTATGACAACCCACTATGGGTAAAACAACCCCTAGAACAGCCCATGGGTTCTCAGGGTGGTCTGTTGGGAAAAAAAACTACAACAAAAAAACAAGACACCCTGCGGGAAGCAGTCTGGGTTTGGATGTCACAACAAGCCACCATGGCAAGTTACCCACAATGGGTTGTCATGTCATGTGAACCAGGTCAATCAGTATGTCTAACCAGTAGCATGGTACAAGGAATCCATGGTACAAGGAATCCATTTTGCATTTTAATGTGAATATACCTAATTTCAAACCACTACATGAATCAATTATCCTTTGAAATTCACACTTCTCCAAATTTTGAAATGGAGTTCTGCAATTAAAAAAAAGGCATATATTAGGGAACATAACTTTAAAATTAATTATATTTTCCCTTGCTGGAGTACACACACATCAAAATATTTTCCATTTTCTTCATCCCCTATCTCACTCTGTATTCATAGCAGTGTAGCACTGGAGCAAGTAAGGGCAATTGATACAGGTTTTCAATTTCTATTTTAACTGAAATGCTGAATTTATTACAAAGAACTTCATCCACAATTTATTTAATTATACAGTAGAAATTTTTAAAGTAGGGGGAATGGGGCAAACTGCATTACAAACTATGCAACTAACTTCTCTCACAGAATTTTCTTGGCTTCTTTAAAATACCGAGAAATATAAGAGTTATATGCATTCCCATTCGCCAATGCCTTCTGTTGCAGTGCACTTTTTTTTAATGCTATGGAATTGTTTGCTTTAGCTGTCTCTGTGTGAGCTGGACTGACCCGGGTTCAAAAGCTTACCTAGCCAGTGACCCTCAGTCCCAGTCACACAGACGGAAGGAGGAGATAACAGCAGTTAATAAAGATTAAAGAGTTTATTTGTAAGACCCAATTACATGGGATTATTTGTAAGACCCAATTACATGGGATTGTAATAAGCAATGCATCTCTTACTCACTACATGATTGCAGAATCAAATCCAAGACCCCAGTGGTAAGGCTGAGATGAAGTGAAGTGACTGACTGAAGTAGAAGTCCAGAACAAGTGAGAGAGAGCCAGGAAGTCAAGAAGTGAAGCTGTCAACAAGTGTGTCAGTCTTTATACCCCTAGACCCTGTACCTATAAATAGGATATTACTCACCAGTCATATAACCTGTTTTTCACAACATGTTGATTCCAAACCTGTCCCAAGGTTGCTGAGTCATAAACCTTGAAACTCTGTCTGGTGACTGAAGACCTTGTGTACCTCACCTCAAGAGACATCCTCCATGTCAGGTGACAGTCCTCGTTCTGCCCACTATGCAAAACCTAACATCCCCCTGCTCTTTGCATATGTCGCAGAATGTGGTTATTTACCTAATACAACAGCAACAGCTTTGTTGACACTGATGCTGTTCTTTCATCTATGGACTTTGATAAAAAAAACTTTTGCAGGAATAACTTTACCTGCCAGAAATTTGAACCACCATCAAATCACTTCTGATGTATCCCTTTTCATGACACAGTTTTACTTGCAGACCTAAAACCAGTGCTTTTTTTCTGGAGAAAAGGGTACCGGAACTCTTGGATTACATTTCCTCGGGAGTAGATGGCGATTAAATTGTAATGCAATTAATAGAAGAAAAGGTGCTGGAACTCAGTTCCGGTGAGTTTCACCAGAAAAAAAGCCCTGCCTAAAACTTTGTGTATTGCTATCTGCCTGCAGCATAGCAATCCTGGCTTTGGTTTCCTGAAAAAACTGTAATAGGTTTTTCACATCAATCCCAGCATCATTTAAACATTTTTAACAATTTAAACTATTTAAACAAATGCAATAACTATTCAAGCTTTACAATAGCATAATAGCACAATACATAATACAATGCATTCAGTTCAACTTCAGTTGAACCCTAACCTTTAGATGATTATTTCTTACAAAATTCAATCAAACATAGTATGGTTATAAAAATAACAAACTTCAGGTGTATTCTTGTTGTTCTTACTATCACAACCACAACGGGCATTTCTGTGAATCTGTAAACCACCTGTGCTCTGACCTGTAACATAGTCTGAAGTATGATGTTCCCTCCAGATAACACACAACTCCTTTTCCAAGCATGTCCTGTTGGTCTAACAGTCTGCCTATTACACTGACAGCAATATCTGGCCTTGTTGCTTGCATAATGAAGCTCAACAGCCCAATGCTTCTGTGTAGCATTCAAACTGCTTTTCCATCAGCATGTGCTTGAAAATCCTCAATTATTTGGAGTCTCTCACTGAGTCAACTTTCTCCAAATTCTCAATCACATCCATGATTTTCCTGGTTTGTTGCAGTAAGATACTGCCCTCTTGGTTCCTCCCTCAACTTCTATTTACAGATAGACAGTTGATCCACCACCAAGCAGTTTCAATTTTAAAATGAAATTCCAAACCCTGGATCAATTATATCATATTGCTTTTATCTGTCCAGAAAAAACAATAGATCATCCATCTAACAAAGTACATACAGTCTATGTCCCTGTTCCTCCTGTTTAACAAACAAACATTGATCTGCCTCTCTGTGCAAATCTCAATTCAGCAATGTTTGAGTTCAAAACAGAATTCCAGTCTCCAGCTGATTCTAACTTTCCTAACAGAAATGTTCTCAGACAGTTTTCCAAAGACTTCCTCTCATTTAAAATGCTTATGTTCCAATATTTCCAACTGTGAAATATTCATACATCTCTCCACTCTTAAACATCAGTCTAACTGTTTCCAAAGCAAATTGTTGTTGCACTCATCTCATGATTATCCTGCCCCTTTTTACTTAGCAAAATCACAAGCAACCAATCTTGCTATTTTACACACATAACCTTTTCCAATCTGGTTAGTTTTCATTTTAAAAATTCTATCTGGTAACAATGAGTTCCATGGACTGCTGTTTCTTTCACCAGCTTCCATGTTTTGTTCTTTATCCAAAGAATTCAACTTAGCTTGCATAGCCTGAAGCTATGGTTCAGCTTCCTTAACAGACAATTTTTCACCTCTTTGAAATTTTGGGTTTCAAATGGCTTTTCCTGCAAATTCATCCTGATATCTCACAGGTTATTTGACTCACCTGTTCCTTACCTCATCAGTTATCAGGTTCCTGTTCCAATGAACTTGCACCAATGATGAACAATCATTTGTTTAGCCTCCTCTAAACCAAATGTGTATCAGAGTTGTCAAATTTACCTGACTGTCTCTCAGCAAATGCTTTTCTATTCTGACTCTGACCTTGATGCATCCCCTGCATTAACAGAATTAATTTTGAAAAATCTCACCTTTTCATTCAGCATTATACTTAACACTTCTAGATAATCTCACTATCCAAGTGTTATTCATGTGAAACATAATATTCTCATTTCTAGAAAATCTCATGTAAGCCTCCCTTACAGATTTCTTCTAACTTTGAGGTGTATGTACCTACATATCAGATCCAAGATCCTGAAATGTTTCTCCAGAAGATTCCTCCTATACTACTTTCCATAAGGTGTACAGTTCAATACAGAACTAAAACTTCTATCATGTACATAATCAAAAACATTTAAGAGCTTCTATCCAAACCTCATTAGCCAAATTATTCTCACCTCTTCTGAGTGTTTGTTTACTCTTTCACACAATCCATGTGTTCAATATCACATCCTGTTAGAAATGCATCAAAATGCACTGAATTGAACTTCCCCATATCTCAAAAGAAATAGGTAACATGGGTAATATGCTTGTTTCCCACCCAAGCACAAAACACCTTGACTCTGTTCAATACTCCAGCTTTTCTATCTAACATGTACACAACCTGTACTTTGTGTATTGATCAATTGACATCATGAAATAACGTGCCTCTCCTCTAAAAACCATCAGAGTACTCACAAGATTACCAAGAACAAATTGAAATGAAATGAACTGGTTTTTCAGCTTGCCTTCCAGTTTATCTGTTGAAGCTAGCATCCCTTGTTTATGTGCACAAAATTACCTTTCATGTGAAAATTACAATTTCCCAAATGCTTTCCCCAACACAGTTTGCATTTTCTTTCACAGGCCTGTGAATCTAAATGACCAAACATCATGTGATATGCATGCATGTACATGTCATACATATAAGCATTTAACTTTTTATAGTTGCAACAGTACAACTTTCCATTCCTTTATTACATCATTACAGTATAAAAGAAATAATCCATCTCTTAGCTTTGCCATATAAACATACCTACTAATTATTCAGTAGTTTACATTTTGCTACAAAGAAATCCACAATATACTCAAGTCATATACATTCAGTACATTTCCAGAGCATATTACACTTTCTTGATTCAAACTTTCAAGAAATACAGTTCCAAAAACATGACTTTCAAACTTCTGACCATTTGAATAGCCCTCTTTCTGCTTATTCATATCCAACACAGAAAGTTTGTTTTTTACAAGACACTGTTTCTGTTCCCAACAAAATAATGTCCATTTTGTTATGTCCTGGGTTAAAACACTATGTTTTTCGCATCAGCAGCACCCCTGCTGATTTCAAGCCCCTTCTTCTGTGATCCCACATGAAGAAAATGAAGAACAGCTTCCCATTTGAAGCACAGCTTTCTCTGTTCAAAACTGGCGCGCTGTTTTTCCCTGCTGTTTTAAAACCACGCCTCCACTGGTTTGATACAGCCTTCCGTGTAGTATCAGGTTTCCCAAGATACGTTCCAGTCACACATGACTTTGCTGTGACACGACGCTCCAGACGCTTTATCCACATCAGACGTAATCCACGTCGTTTGTAATCCAAGCCACTTGTTTACACAATGCAAAAGATAGCTGATCTGCTGCTGAGCGAAGAAGCAAACTGTAAAAGAAATATGATCCTCCTGCTGTAGCCTTGATGAGTAGACACAGAGCCTCCTGGAGATATTTCTTTGCCCGATACAGCTCCTTGACAATCACTCCAGCAAGCTGTGGAAAATGAAATCCTCGTGTCTAGCGTTGTTCACTGTTCAGTAGCCTCGGATCTGCCAAGCCTGGCACCTCCGTTCCAGCTTCTTCCAAAACGAAAAATCCTCCGTCTCTCTGTCCTGCATTCTTCAGTTGTGCTGCATTCTTTCATCCCTGGCAAAAAGCCCTGCCAGCCGAAAGATTACAAGCCACACAGCCTTTCCCGGTTTGTTTACATTCCAAACCGTCTTACATTTGTAAACAATCTCTTAACTCTATAACTGCTGAATTTCTCCGTACTGCGGCCCTGGATTATCTGGACCAATAATAAGGCTTATCTGCGCCATCTGGGTTTATCTGCCCCATCTGAGATAACAATCAGGGTCATCTCTGATGATCTGGGCCCATAACCTGATCTGAGAGCTGGACTGACCCGGATTCAAAAGCTTACCTAGCCAGTGACCCTCAGTCCCAGTCATGCAGATGGAAGGAGGAGATAACAGCAGTTAATAAAGATTAAAGACTTTATTTGTAAGGCCCAATTACATGGGATTAAGGCAAGCAATGCATCTCTTACTCACTACATGATTGCAGAATCAAATCCAAGACCCCAGTGGTAAGGCTGAGATGAAGTGAAGTGACTGACTGAAGTAGAAGTCCAGAACAAGTGAGAGAGAGCCAGGAAGTCAAGAAGTGAAGCTGTCAACAAGTGTGTCAGTCTTTATACCCCTAGACCCTGTACCTATAAATAGGATATTACTCACCAGTCATATAACCTGTTTTTCACAACATGTTGATTCCAAACCTGTCCCAAGGTTGCTGAGTCATAAACCTTGAGACTCTGTCTGGTGACTGAAGACCTTGTGTACTTCACCTCAAGAGATATCCTCCATGTCAGGTGACAGTCCTCGTTCTGCCCACTATGCAAAACCTAACAGTCTCATGGTTTGTGGCTGGAGAAAAAAATAAATAGATTTTAGGGTATTCTAGAAAAGGAATCAGTATTATACGATACCTGCCACTGTGTGTGGGCAGTATCCAACTGTTTCATTCCGCTAGTACAAATGAAGTTGCGCTAGTGGAAACTATGTGCAAGACAGCAGTTACACCACCCATTGTGCAACCGGTTGTATGTTACACTTGCGCAACCTATTGTGCACTATGCTTGAGCAACTGGTTGCACAATGGGTTGCACAAGCATAATGTGCAAGTGCTTGCGTAATTGAAAGATCTGGCCCAGCATTCCTAGCACTATTTAAATAAATTTGCAGAATGACACCGTTGGATCCTGTCCTGTGACTGGGTATAGATTTTTTTTATCTTGGAACATTAGCTGGCTATTACAAAATAAGGTGTGAAAAGGAGAACATAACAAATTTGATAACTAACGAGCAATTATATTTCTCTCTGCAGCAAGCAGACAGTTAACTTTACTCTTATTTGTTAAATAATAAAAAAGGGCAAATAACTTTTTTCTTATAGAGGACTAATTATTAAACCTGTTCACCAACATGATCCCTCTTCTGTTTCTATGGCTGAACACCAGGTACATACCCTTGCAACTGGACCCAAGATAGATTGGGTTCTTGGTGAGACAGACATTTCTAGGGATGGCTGCAAGCCCCTACAACCCTCTGACCCATGCTTGTGCTTCACCAAGTACCCAGGAGAACATAACTAATCCACCCAGCTCACCCAGCTAGGCCTTGGTAAATAATACATGCCAGGTCAGCCCCTTTATCTGTGAATGCGACAGATTTATTATGTTGCTTTATTATGGACTGGCTTGGCTACCTAAGACTTGTTGGTTGGGGATTGGCTTAGAGAAGCTACCAAAGATCTGTCAACCCTCTTCCTCAGATGACATGGCCACCCCACACATTCCATTCCTCCCCCTACCCACAACTCTGCTAATGACAGCACCCCTTCTCCACAGTCATATCGTTCCCGTGGGCCAACTACAACTTTCAATGTGGAAAAGAACTGATATGCAATGGATAAACATTATCAGCCAAGATTACATATTACAGTCCAAAGGTATTAATAAAACACAAGGCTCCCTCCCTCCCTTTCAATCTACCTTTAGTTAAAGAGGGCTGGTTGGAATTTAAATTGTTACTGCTCTTTGTATAAAACTGTTAGAAAACTATTTTGTTCAGACGGTTGGCCTGAAATATTTTCAGAGCTGTTCCTTTATTTTTAACCAACTTTGGAAACAAGGAAACTTCCTATTCTCCATGATGCTTTGAAGCAAAACATGCATTTTAGACAGTGATGAGATACATAAGCTATTATAGATATCACCACTGAGGGGAAATGTATATGCTTTGGATATTGCAAAGAAATATGGAAAGCAAGAATTGTGAGTCACTTGCACTTCCTCTTCCTTCATATTGTAAAAACTGCTCTATGAAAGTAGCTGGATTCTTGCAGAAATAAGAACTTCAGTAGGCAAATAGTGTATTTACAATACATCATGTGAACAAATGCCTTTCAGCAGGCTCTTACAATTACATTTTTATATTCACTGAAATGTTATCTGGTTTGTCATACACATTTCGTGGTCTCATAAGAATTAACTGTGCCCAACTCTTAATGGTAGGGAGAATCTAAATTATTGTGCTTACCTCTAGAAACATCAGGAAAGCATAATCTATAATAGAATCTAACTACAGTCAAAGTCAGCAGATTAAAATACTTTAATGCAAATTGAACTGACAATAAATCTTGCTGATAAAGGATGAAAATTAAAATTGCCATCTTGGCAAGTGCATGTAATTTGCATACACAGTATTTGTTGCGTAAGCATGTTACTGGACTTAATGACCACAGAAAATCTCTCTCTCTCTCTCTCTCTCTCTCTCTCTGTGTGTGTGTGTGTGTGCGCGCGCGCGCACACCTGAATGTATCATGATAATGAACACTGCCTATATATGTGGTGCATTAGAAGGAACCATAAAAGCAGCACATTCCAAAATCTACTTTAATCACATTAAAACATTTAATTAGTTCACAAAACAATTGAATTAATTTATAATACACAAAAAGTCATTCCTAGAAAGAATACAGATTTAAAACTCCTTTTGGAGATTTTTCACACACTTTCATGAAAGGATGAAACACTGTTCACAAGGAACAAGCTTGAGGGAAAGAGGAAAGACATCCCTATTGACGAACAATGAAGCAAGCCAATGCTCCCTTGTTTCAGTCTGGCCAGAAGGTGAATGGATAAATGGAGGTGTATATTCAGATATGTATCTGATTCCATATACCACTGAGAGTAATCTAGTGCAGATATTGAACATCTGGATCTTAATCCAAATGTAGATGTCATCCATTCCCACTGCATTACTTTCACTGGGGTGTGCAATCATATCTACATCTGGATCCACAGTCTTCTCCAGCCACTCATGTGAAACTATACATGACTAGACATGGATTGTAGGAAAGTGTTGCTGCACAGCACTGTTGAGCAACAAACCTGTCAGCAGGGGGTATTAGCCTGGTTGCCTGGGCAGTAGGATGCATTCGCTCTTCCCACTTTATCATTCTGAAAATTAAAATTGCCATCTTGGCAAGTGCATGTAATTTGCATACACAGTATTTGTTGCGTAAGCATGTTACTGGACTTTGTTTGCCCTCAGTGAAATCATCATGTAACTCAAATCTCATTGGTACCCATGATATTTGACCTCCAATTGGCTGGAACATACAATGAAGAAGCCCTTCCAAGCAAAACATGTTGCTATTAAAGCAGCAGCAGAGTACAGGAATAATGGTTGTAAAGAGATACAAAACATGGAAGGTACCATTATTATCTGAACCTCCCAGAACTGGCAAGTTTTGCTGTGACTACTGAACCTCTGAAAAGCTTGTCACTGCACTACAAAATGCCGTTTTTAACCCACAGCATAAAAACATGTTTAACTGCTGTTTATTTTATGTCATTTTAGAATTGTTCCAGTGTTTCTTACCATTTACGGTATATTTTTTATTTGTAAGTTGCCTTGATTTTGAGATAGGGAGTCTTAAACAAAGGGAAATACACTTGAGGCATTTGGAGAAAAAAAATCATGTTCACGTCTAGACTTTTTAGGAAAACTTGTAAGATTGATTTTGGCAGTTCTTCATAATTCCTACACTTACGGTAGCTCAATCTGTGAACTTGATTTAAACACAACATTTCCAAAGCCACCAGGGTCAAATACTTTATCCTTCACAACTTATCATCAATCATTCAGGTTTTTTTCACTATGTAAACTTTCAAAAGCCCTTTGGACACTTACCAGAACACACAAGCTTAACGGTAACTAAGAGAACCTGCATGTGTAGTATAAATCCAATTCAACTATTTTGCAGCCATATTTTATTTTCCAAGACTGAGAACAATTAATTGAAGAGATCAATATAATTCCTAAAGTTTGTCTTAACATAATGATTACTTAAGACATCTTAGAGATATGTGTAGGCTAAGAATTCCTGTCCCTAAAGGACATATTTCTTCATTAAATATATGTTTACATTGATTGATTGATTGATTGATTGATTATATTTTTAAATCACCCATCTGGCTGGCCACCCGGCCACCCTGGGTGATGTACAATCAGGATAAAATACAATAAAACACAGTTAAAACACCATTAAAACACAATTAACACACAATTAAAACAATATGTTTTTTTTAAAAAAAATCCTAACCCACCCCATATTCTAGACATCATCTAGAGCAGTAAAAAAACCAGGGGGAAGGCACTATTGACCAAAGACAAGAGAGAGAGAAAACTCCAAGTACCAATTTTATTTATTTATTTATTATATTTATACCCTGCCTTTTTTCCTGCAAGGAACCCAAGGCGGCTTACATAATCCTCCTCCTCCTCCTCTCCATTTTATTTGTGCCCAACGCGTTTCGGCCTAAGCCTTTTTCAAAGGCGCTTATTTTCTGATATTGTTCGAGACAAACAGCTTTATCAATCTCCTCCTTTTCTCTCTCTCTCTGTCTTTGTTTCAGGTTTTGATAGCCAAATTAATGAACATCTATTGACTATCATTGGTTCATAAATATAGGCTAATGGGTTGGCAGATATATAGGTGGTAGAAGGTAATTAGTCAGAGTGTCCTGACAGAGAGTACACTGTCAATATGCCTCCTTCTGAAATGAAAAGAATGACACAAAGCCATGATGTGGTTAAAAACAAATACAGTTAAATATAACAGCTCGTAGAAAACAAGAGTCCTCAGACATTAACAGCAACAAAAAGCTCCCTCTTTATTAATTGTATTTTAATGAATGAATAACTGGACACCATCGGGAGTCAGTGGAAGCAGTTCAGCCAGTATGGTTAGTTCAGGCAGAGGAGTGCCCAAGAAAGAAGGAAGCAGCAGCAGAGCCTAGGCGAGGAAGAGGAGGAGGAGAGGAAGAGCTGGAATCACTGAAGGTAGAAGCTGTGAGAGCTAGCAAGGAAGAGAAGATCCCAGAGGCAGTTCTTCGGGAAAGCTGACAGGACAAGGCAGTTGGCCTCAGGAATGAGTGAGTACTCAAAGTGGGTACTGGGATGGGGTTGCACATATTGGTCCCACCCACTATATCTCCAGGTGCACTGCCCCTCCCCCCTTCAGTTCAGACCCTGCTGTGTTGAACCACACAACATGGTCTCAATGTGAACTGGAACTCTGATAAATCAGAGTCTGCAATTGCACAGAGATTTTAGGAGCACATCGTCATTTAGGAGAAGACAATGGGAAGCCTATTCACATATGGTGCTTTTGACTGTGGTCTCCAAGTTATATGTGGGGGGTTTTGTATTGTTATTCATATTTGCTTTCAGTTTTGTTTTTTCTTTCTCAAACAAATGGTCATAGAATAAAACCATTTATGATTTTTTTTTAAATGCAGGCATGATGCGATTATTTAGAAAATACTAAGAAAGGGACACTGTTCTCTTTTGTCTGATTTAATAAGTGCTTATTTAATGGAAGCCAAAGTTAGATTTAGCATGGTTGTAAATAAAAGAAAATCTGAATGCTCAGAGTAGATAATAGCTTAAAAAAAATAAATACACCAGAGCCAATTCTCAGCATGAGGCCGGCAATGGCACTGCTTGATGAAACATAACCTAGATAGAGTGCTTCAGACTAAGTCAACTCCTGGAAAACAAAAACAATTATTTTCTTGCCATGAGAGATTTCTGTGTGCTTTTATTACTGAAATGTAAGCAGCAAAAACAGAAATACAAGGGGTGATAAGAAAAACTGCAATGTGTTATCACTGACAGGAGAAACCAACTTAGAGGGAATATGTATGCCTTGAAACAGGCTTTAGTGGGAGAAGGATTTTTCTAACTCCCCCTTCCAATAATGTGCATGTGTAGAGATGTATCTATGTGTTTCTCTCCCTCCCCAAAACACACCTTTTAAAATGTCTAAAACAGAACACAATATTGCTGTAGAATCCTTCATCTACATGATGTTTGGTAGGGACATAATATAGTTTGGTAGGGTTGGTATGTATTTTGAGAAATGCATTTTCCTTAAAAACAAAACAAACTTCAATTCAATAAATGTGGCCCTGATTTGAAACCATATACTCTGTGTCTGGCTCTTCTTTATCTCATCTATACACGCGCAACACACCTTTTAAAATGTCTAAAACAGAACACAATATTGCTGTAGAATCCTTCATCCACATGATGTTTGGTAGGGACATAATAGTTTGGTAGGGTTGGTATGTCTTTTGAGAAATGCATTTTCCTTAAAAACAAAACAAAAAAGGAAAGGAAAGAAAATAATAGAAAAGAAGGAGGCACAAATTACAATATAACATGGAAGCCCCATGATATTGCGTGTGGATACAGATAGTACAGATAGTAAACGCCATTAGGAAAGAATAATGGTAAAAAAGGAATGAGAGAAACTTCCCTGTGAAAGCCCACTAACCTTATTAATATATATATATTCTTCCCTCACAATTTCTACATATTTTACATGACCCTACAAATATACACTGAGTTGCATCTTAAGTGAAATTGGGTGATGCTGGAGGTGGGGGTGGGATCACATGAAATTGCCTGGGACCAGCATGTAACAGACGGATAAACTACCTCATCTAATGCCCTCCTCAAAGAAAAAAATTAAGTACTAGCTTAAGTCAAGACTCCAGGCTTTATGAATTGACTCCTCAACCTTTACTTTGCTTCTTTTTAGTTTTAGATATTGGGGTCACAGATAGAGCAATGTTATGGTCCCTGGGAGGCCATCCCAGGGGCCATAGGATATTAGAAGAGGGGGAAATCCAAGAGGGATCCCCCCCACCCCTCACAGCCACTGCAGAAAGCTCTGTGGCAGCTCCTCTTCCAAGGTTGCAATAGCGACCTCAGAAGAGGGTCAGGGAGGGAGAATATGGGGCTGCACAGTGGGTGAGGAGGGGAAGGAAAAGTATGCATCCACTGGATCTACAACTCTGTCCACACTTCCCATCCCACCCTCCAGAAAGTAAGTCGGCTAGATGGGCTCAGAGGTTCTTGTTTGCACAGTCTCTTGCTTATTACACAAACTTATCTATAATTAATCTGAATTCAATAAGTATAACAAAAGACAAAGGTAAGAGAAAGGAAAGAAAATAATAGAAAAGAAGGAGGCACAAATTACAATATAACATGGAAGGGGGGAACACCCAGATTCCATAACCAAATGGCAAAGGTGCAAAAGTGGGCACATGTCTTTTTCTATGCCAGTTAGCACATGGATTTACACAGCCCCTAGAATTCAAAAGAAAGGACACTTGGATAAATTGCAGACAAATTTTGTCAACATCTACAAAATAAAGGAAATGAAATTTCAATTTACAGCCAATGGCACACTGTCAATATGCCTCCTTCTGAAATGAAAAGAATGACACAAAGCCATGATGTGGTTAAAAACAAATACAGTTAAATATAACAGCTCGTAGAAAACAAGACTCCTCAGACATTAACAGCAACAAAAAGCTCCCTCTTTATTAATTGTATTTTAATGAATGAATAACTAGATCTGCTGGTCAGAATATGTGCCTGTTCTCACTCTCCCCACATGATCAATTGAAGCAGAACAATGCGTGACTGGGAAGTCTTCCTTTTCTAGGCAAAGCAAATCTATGCCACCTGACAGAGCATCACTTTCCTTTGTGCCAAACTTCAATTTAATTATAAAAGGAAGAAAGGATACTGAGAAGACTAATATGTCTGTAACTACCATGATCATTAAACCCAATCCCTAAGAATAAAATGCCGAGTCATTCTCAGAAACCTGAAATGGAAAGGCTCCTGGCCTTTTATCAAACTCATTTTGAATCACTGCCCAGAGCCACTCTGCTTATCAATTACACCAATCTGCTCACATAAAATTGCAGCTGCAGAAAGTGTTTGCACCTCTGGTGAAGGGAAAAATCAGAGGACTTCCAGAATGGCATTATGCGATCCAGCAGCTATTTGTCAGAACAGATCCAGTTTTTATCACAGGCTCGAATCAGTTCATTAGGTTGTACAGCTGCCAAGGAGCAATATTGTTGACTTGATTGGTCCACGTGGGCCTACTGGAACTGAAAAATTTAACATTGTCCTTGGCTTTCAGTCTTGTGCATTCCCCAAATAACTAAAATTGATGTGCTTATTGTTGGGGACTAGAACACCTCCTGCTTTTCATCTATACTGCATTACTTCAACAACATCCATTAACTTAAATTGTGGTTACACTTGGCTTATGTCAGCATAAAGGGACGAGATTCTTTCTCCAGTGGTGTGAATTGTCATAAATCCCCACTAATGTCAGTGTGTCCAAGACCAAGTACATAGGAACTCAGCAGAAGCAATTCTTAAAGTCAGTGAAGAACAAAGAGAAACTGTAATGATAGTCGTGTAGAGTGTTGAGGTCCACTGATATTTGGTCATCATCATGTATTTTCAGACTGATACTCAAAGAGGATTAAATAGCATTCTTAAATCAAAAATGGATTCAGACTGGATACAAAATGGGTTGAGATATCAGCTTTGAGACAAACAATATTATGTAATGTTATTTAACTGCAAAGAAAGCTATACTGATTTAGGTAACTAGCACTGCAACTATGGAAAATGAGTGCAATCATGTTCACTTCTTAGATATGCAAGTTGAAGTTACAATATCTTCCAGATTGCAAATGCTAAGACTGTGTGAAATGTGCTTTATAAGAGAGCATCTATTGCGCCAGACATATATACCTTTCCCCCAAAAATATAACCCCCCATTTAATCTTTACAAATCATATTGAAGCATCACAACCATCTGTACATTTTAAACAACTTGGAAAAGAAATGCAGAAGATTGATGTGTAGGTAATTCAATACAGTGGTGATATGGCCTATACTGATAATAGATTGCTTAAAAGTACTGCTGCTGCTCTGGCTACTTTTAGAATGTAAGTATATTTGAGAAAGCTTTGGGCATACAGCATATTTACTCACAAGTAAGTCTCACTACATTCTTTGGGGCTTATTCCTCAGTAAGTGGGTTTAGGACTGTAGTCTTGGGATCTCCCACTCTGCCAGTGCTACATATAAAGATGGTGCCATTTGGTGTTAGAGAGATTCCTCCTCTTATCTTTCTCATAGACCAAAAGCACACATTACCTTAAAGCCATAACTTTTCTTTAGAGTAAATGCATCACAAGTTGGCAATATGTCCCAATCCAGATCATGGCTGCAGTGTGTGTGGGAAGGGTTAAAGCCCCCCCCCCACTCCCAATAAACGAGGAGAGATGAACAAGTTGATGTTCAGAAAATGTTGGTGAACATGATCACTTGTGTTCATCCATCCCAACATTTGTTATTGGGCCAGTTAAAACAAAACAAAACCCTATAGTTAGATTAATTCTGCACATAATGAACTAATCTAGGAACATAGGAAGCTGCTGAGTCAGGCTTAGACTGAGTGAGACCATTGGTCCATCTAGCCCAATATTGTCAACATTGACTGGTAGTAGCTCTTCAGAGTTTCAGGCAGGATTCTTTCCTAGCCCTACCTAGCCCTATAGAGATTGAACCTGGGACCTCCTGCATGCAAAATATGTATTCTGCCACTGACCCCTCTCTAAATATAGTAGACTACTGAATTTTAAACTATCATCCACTCAGTAGCACACATTGAATATGAACTGAATACCATCATGAACATGAGATTTTTAGTTGTAGTAAACATTCTGCTAATATTTTTTAATGCAGAACGTTATTTTGGGCTACAGAAATCTTTATCATTTTTTAAATTGTTTTGCAGTGTACCCTCTGACTTCTTCTGCTGTGCACTTTACTTGACAATTCACATTTTTAAAGGTCTCCTTTTTTCTCAAAATCAGGAGTTTGTACCCTGATGTCAAAGTGTACTATTTATGTCCCAAAGCACTGCATAAAAGTGGCTTTATTTAATGGGCCAAAGATCAAAATGTTCATGATTTAATATTCTGGGGGTCATCACTTTTTGAAATGGCTGCATATTTCTGAAGTGATGCATAGCTCTAAAATCTGTGTCCTCAGTTCAGCAACCAGCCAGACTTATGTTAAACTGGGAAATGAAAACAACTTAGAAAATGATTTAGCTGCTGAGTTATGAAGGATGTATCTTCTGTTCAATGCCTTATGTAAAACTTGAGTGTGAGATGGATTTTTGATACGATATCAGTATTCAGATTCTTCCCTTATTTAATAATTCATTTCCATAAGGATGCCTTGTATAATGTTTCTGGGCTGCAGTATCTTCTATTTACATCGCTTCTCCTGCCAGTAATTTAATGACTTTTTGATAGGTCCCATAATTAGACAGAATGTTATGAGAAGTGGTGTTTCTTTTTCTTTATTGAAAATATATTACCAATGCTGTTGCAAAAGTTTCAGAGAAGTAATTCTACAACAGCATTGGCCTATGTTGTGCACACAGTGGATATATTAGAGGCATGCCTAACCATAAAGGTTATACAAGATGCTGTGTGGTTATGGTAATTTAAGGGAAAAAGTGACCCTAAAAATGGATCGGGCTCTCTGTGGCTTTAATGGTTACAACCCTGCTTTATTGTAGAATGATTTACTCAGCATTTTTTTTGGCTTGGTTGGTTTCAGTATGAATTGTGAGATCTTTTTGAACTTCAACCTTGCATTCAATAAAAATGAAGTCAGTGTGCTGATTCGAGAAAGAAAACTCCACCTTTTCCAGAGACAGGATGATTTTTCATTTTTCAAGATATAGCACTGTAATAATTCTTTGAGCTATTCTAGGTGAGGCTTTTATTGTGTGCTTGCCATTCCTTACTCCTGGTAGTTTATGGGTGCTTTAGATGATGTCATCACACAGCCAGTATTGCTCCTGTGTTTTATAAGCACTTTCATGTGGGGTTTTGGAGTGAGGAAAATCCGATATTTTTTGGCATCGTGAAAATGCTAGCACCTGCAGGTCTCCACCAGTGTAATTGCATTATTCCACTATACCATAGTGCCATCTAGAGGCTATGTAGCTGAAAGTACAAAAAGGCAGGGAAGGAAAAATACTTCATGTAGAGATCCGACCTTAATTCTGCAATGAATCCAGAAGCAGATACTGTTGGTTAAACAGCTTCATCTAGAAAAGCTCAATATATGCTATAGCATTCCTTGTGTCCACTACACCTATGAGAATTTGGCATCAGCAGTAATTTAAAAGGGTACATATTTCAAACTATATAGCAACATCCAATGAATTCTGTTTTATACTGTTATGTTTACCTCTGATATTTGGTGTTACCCATATATGTTACCCATATACGGTACTCCATTTGCATTGGTTTGAGGGGATATAAGTAACAGTGGCACATGCTATCAAAACTTTGTTCTACAGAAAAGCAAATATTAGCCTATATTCTGTTCAGTTTGAAACATTTGGGCCATCCTGCCTTCTCATCTCCATGTCAAAGGTGGGAAGTGTTTTACAGACATACCGTTGTTTTTGTAGAAAACTAAATCTGATAAAAGTCATTGTTAAAAACTGTAAGATAAGATACTGTGCTGGTGGCTTTAAATTTATGTTCAGCTTTAGATCAGATGTGGGTATTAAAAGGTTCTATGGCCTACATTGGTTGTGTAATCTCCTGCCCATAAATGCATTATTGAGCCTATAACATTCAACTGCCTTATACAAGCATTGTGGGGTGCTAGACTGTAGATTATGTTGTATTACATTTCATTCAACATCCAACAACATGAAAGTGCCCACCCCAGAGGGTCCCCCAACTCTTCAGATATTTTGAGGATACACAGGGGGCTGCAGGGGGGAGGTCCCCCAACTATCCAGAGAGATTTGGAGGGTACACAGGGACTGCAGGGGGAGGGGGAACCATTCTGCTAATTGTTTCTGCAGAGCACACAGCTCAAAGAAACTCCGAAGCCTTGGGAACAAGTGAATTGCAATAACTAAGCTTGCTTGACTGAGCATAGGAAATGGATTCTCACTAAAACAAGCTGAAACTTAGGTAAAACTGTAAGCCACTCCCTACGTATAAAAGCCCAGACCAAGCTCCAGTCCTAGCTAATATCCAGCTTGGATTCAAAGTACTGTACTACTTTTGGCTAGGCCAAGAACTTAAGTGATTCCCTTCAATTTCAATTTTGGGGGGGGGTATTTGTGAGAGTGGGGAGAGATATTACCGGTACTTGCTGTTCAAGAAACAAATATCCAAAGTAGAAGTAGCTCTTTGGGCCTGGTCTTGATTTGTGGCTTTAATTAGCTATCTACTATATATCTTACCTACCTTAGGTCAGAAGGATTAAAACAAGGTCAAACTGAAACAGTGAGCTGTGTTGACCTTTAAATCATCGAGCTCAGTTCTATTACAATCACTTTGAAGAGTGACTGAAGTCCTTGCAATTAATGTGATGACAGAATGACGGTGGTGGTGATAATAACATCAATCATTCCTATGCCACTGCAAGATGAAGGCCTTTTCTGTCTATCAGATTGAAGGTTGTTGTGTTGTAAACTTGTCATGCTTGAAGAGCAAGGGATTGGCAAGGTAAAATATAATAGGGGGCCTCACATAAAGCACACTGAAGGATCAAAAGAAGTTCAACCAACCTACATCTTCAGATCACAGTGTTCACTTCAACCACAGCGCATCCCTTTTCCAAAGTGAGATGGAGCAGCCAACTATAGAACACTAAAGAAAGATTGCCATGGATAAAGCCTTTAACAATGTCAAAGATGATTAATGAGACAGATAAGAGTACATCCTCTTTTTGACATTACGGGGTAACGAGAGTAAAGTGAAAGAAAGTAAAATGTATCAATATATAACAAAAGAAATCTATAAAGTCTTTCCTTCCCACCCAGGCATGTTGATCCATTTATCGTTGAAATTTGAGTCTTTGATGTCCTTACATATTTTTTGAACACTGAAAAATATTGCCCCATTTCAGAATAAAGAAGGAAGCTATGAAAATGGATTGTATGAAGCATCTTAATTCAGAAGCTCCCAAACCATATACCTGCTACTCACCTAAAAAGGAGTCCTATAAGAGTGAAGCAGAGTCATTCCTATTTAAGATAATTATCACTGGTGAGAAGTGTAGACTCTAATATTTTTAAGAGCACAGAAGTACGATCCAACTTACTGGAATTTGTGTATTGCCTGACAACAGCTAGGCCCTGGTTCCCTTAAAGCAGTGTTCTCCAGCTATGCTGGCTGGGGCATGCTGGGAGTTCTAGGCCAAAAATATCTGGGGACCCAAGGTTGGAGAACACTGCCTTCAAGCGACAATTCACTATAGGCTTATATAAGCCAGAGTCTTCCTGAGACAATACAATTAAAGAGAGAAGAAATTACTTGTACCTAAAAGCCTTTTTTTGTATAGACTACAGCCACAACTTTTCTTTTTCCAAAATGGTGGGGGGGGGGGGAAGAGAGGCAGAAAGAGAAGAAACTGAGCTCTCACAAACAAAATCTAGTAATTACAAAGATTTTCAAATTCTGGTGCAAAACACTATTAATCATAGAAACCATCAATTAAAAAATCACAAAGGGTTAAACAAGAAACATCTATTGTGACAGCACAAATACAAAGTCTAATAGTGCTGTATCCTACAACGTGATAATGCATATCCTAAATAAGATCAAAAGTAAATAACATGGTATTGTAGCTCTATAGCAGGCAAGGGAACAAATGAAAAGTCCAAAGTACATTCAAATAAGATGCTCAACAGGATGCTGGTCCGTAGCCCTGATTCACATATCCTTAGGCCAGCCCTACTATTAGGCATAGTGAAGCAGCTGCCTCAGGCAGCCACTGCTGGGGAACACAAATGCAGTGTCAAAGTCTTGGAGGACTGAGCTAGATGAGCCCTGCAGCCTGCCGTATACCCCCTAAGCTAGACGGCTTCCTTTGGCATAGTAGAGGATGCTGCCCTGTCACCAGTGTTGGAGTAAGATTCATTTGCCTTCTGTAAGTAGAGTGGAAGAGCATCTTGTCCTTTGCCTTAGGCAGCATAATGTCTTGGGCAGTCCCTGCATGTCCTTATTCATAGACATTCAAAACTCAATGCAATAAACACGAGGCACCTTCACGAAGCAGCATAGTAATCTGCAGTCATTAAGGGTGCAATCCTATGCCCTTTGAAGGAGTGTTCTGATGCCGGAGTCCTCTGAATATCCAGTGCTCTACCAGCAGATGCCCAGCAGAGCAGAAGCAGTGACAGAGGTAGTTTCTGCCTCTCCATCCTCACGTTGCTGTTGTTTCTTCTAGACAGGAGCCTGAGCCCATCTAAAGAGACTGCACTGCCAGCTGTGAGACCAGGGATGGAGAGGCCACAGGAACCTGGCCTTGCCTCTCTCCCTGCCCCCGGAACACCCCCTTTTTCACCTCCCCAGAGTCAGAATACAAAAAAATCCTATGGTCTCTAGGATGCTCTCCCAGGGACCATACACTTGCTCTCTAAGAGTTTTATAGTTCTATGAAATGAAGACATCCAGTTGCAGCTTTTCTGTGATTAACTATCGCAAGGAAACGAATGAATGATAGTATGTTGTATCCTGTGTTACTTGTGTTGAATCCCAGATGCTCATGTAATGAGTAATTTGTGGGTAAAATGCATACAAACATAATTTGTAAAACAGAAGGAAATTATAGTTTGCTAAAATGTCTTGCTTTTTGGTAGCAATTGTGGCTTTTGGAAAGTGCCAGTTCTGCATCAAGTTCTCTCTTTCTGTGGGACGCAGATAAGTCCCACACATCTGACGCCATCTGATTCTATCTACTTGCCTGGATCATTTTCATTCATAAGACTGCTTCCTCCAGTACAACTTTCATTCCTGGAAGTAGGTACCACTTATGAGTCACTTCTGTAACTATAGCCACATTAAATGAGGCGGTATGCACAATAATGCTAGGATGGAAACTATGATGTGAAGTCACTACGTATTTGGAAAATACTAGCCTTGTGACAATTACGTATCCAGTTTTGAAAATAAGTTCCTCAAAAATGTCAAGCTAATTTTTGGTAAGATGGAAATATCCACAGAAATGAGGGAAATGGTTTTGCACACCCCTATTTTTTGTTTGCCTCTTTCTATTATCACTTATTTGGGATTAATCGGCAGGAATATCTGGTATATAAAATTGGATAAATTGAAGAGATTTAAAAGAGAAAGAGAGACACATGGTGACTTTTAAATGACAGGATAATCATTCTGAGATAAATGCCTCTGAATCATTGGTTGTGTATATCAGCCCATTATAACAATAACTTACAGAGTCACGTAACAGAGCAACACCATGTGGATATTAAAATGTGGCATGTTCTGTGCTGTTCATCAAAAGCTGTTCATCACACATGTGATCAGGCAAGATTGTGTGTGTGTGTCCCCCCCCCTTGTATTGCCAGTATAAAACACAATTACGTAAAAACAGAACAAAACTTAAATATCCTAACCCACCCCATATTCCCGCCTGAAAAGCCACGTTTTTAATGCACGGCGGAAGCTAATCAAGGAAGGGGCATGGCGGAGGTCACTGGGGAGAGAGTTCCATAAATTGGAGGCTGCCACAGAAAAGGCCCTCCTCCTAGTCCCCACCAGCCTGGTTTCTCTGGCTGATGGGACAGGGAGAAGGCCGTCTGTGGCAGATCTTGTTGAGCGGCCTACTTGATGTTGCCATTGTAGTGGTAGTAGCCATTGATAGCCTTCTCCTCCATGAATTTGTCTAATCCCCATTTAAAGCCACCCAGATTGGCGGCCATCACTACATCTTGTGGAAGTGAATTCCATAGTTGAACTATGGGCTGTGTGAAGAAGTACTTCCTTTTATCTGTCCCGAATCTGCCACCAATCAACTTCATGGGATGACCCTGGGTTCTAGTATTATGCAAGAGAGAAAAAATATTTCCTATCCACTTTCTACACACCATGCATCATTTTGTACACCTCTATCTGGGCATGTAGGAGAATTTCGAAAGTGCTGTTCAGCAAGTGTGAACTCGCCTTGTTCGGCTCACGCGAGTCTGTTCGCGAACGTTCTCCTTTAGTTCAGACCGTCTCACCATTCCTGAATACAAAAAACCTAGAAATTTGCTTTGGTGAACCGTTCAGTAAGTGCGAACTCGCCTTGTTCGGCTCATGTGAGTCTGTTTGCGAACATTCTCCTTTAGTTCAGACCGGCTCACCATTCCTGAATGCAAAAAACCCAGAAATTTACATCCCTACCGGGCGGGCATGCCTCCCATTACTCACCTTTTTTCTAAGCTAAACAATTCCAGCTGTTGTAACCTTTCCTCATAGGGGAATTTTATTTATTTATTTATTATTATATTTATACCCCGCCTTTTTTCCTGCAAGGAACCCAAGGCGGCTTACATAATCCTCCTCCTCTTCTCCATTTTATCCTCACAACAACCCTGTGAGGTAGGTTAGGCTGAGAGTCACTGACTGGCCCAATTGCTCCAGCCCCTTGATCATTTTAGTTGCCCTTTACTGCACTTTCCCCAAAGCTGAATGTAAAGTTCCCACAGATAAAGAGAAAAATGTATACACATATTTTTAAGGATTTGTCTCCATTTACATAACAGCAAAAGCAGCCAAAGCTTTGCTTTTATTGGTATGGCAAAGAAGCATTTATTTTTTTAAATATGAAAAAGGGGAAAGGTGAGTATCTCCCTTTACAAGTTCACCACTCTGCCTGATGGGGAGAAAGAAGATAGTCCCAAAGTCCCAAATTACTCTCACATTACATTTGGATGGAGTAAAATCAGTATTTGGGGACTATCAGGTTAATTTCATGTGGTATGTTTATCTGAATGCCTTATAGGAATGGACAAACTGTCAATCAGTCTCACCATGACTGTGGGTTTTTTGACGTCAAGTTCATTTCATCCTGTTTCCACATGAGCTTAAAAAATCTGTACAGAACTGTGTATGCATTTTTCATAATGTACACATTTTAGTATGCATTTTTAAAAGTACACATTTTTGGACACATGCCTCCATTGACTAAAGCTTGTTAGGGCATATTTTGGAAACGTCCTCTTTTGCATATTTTTCAAATGTACTCATATTGCCAAATGCATTTTTGTTTTGTTTTATGGAATGCACCACAAGCTCAGAAATGTACCAATTTCCAACTGCAAATTGTATTCTGCTTTATGTTTAGGTCTAGGTGATGTGAAATGGGTATATCCTTTTTTTTGTAAAAACCCTTCAACAGATCGAATTTCTCACACATCCCTACTGAAGATGACAGTTTGCTCCAGCATAGCAGATATACCTGTTCTCACCACACAAGAATACTTTAAAACTACTTTCCATTTTGCTAAATTCATCTAATAGAAATAACATTACTTTGTCATGTTTTTATTGGAGTTGTGTGAATCCACCCTGTTGGGCATCTCCAATGGAATTTCCCAATCCACACCAGCAAAAACAGAGGCAGACCCAGACCACTTTGCATTCATTTCTAGCTTAGAAAATCCTATTTACGAGGGGAAAGAACACCCCACAAATCTGTACAGGGCCAGCATGGAACAAATTGGAGATGAGGGAAAAGAGGAACTCCATGGAATCAGACTTCCACTCATCCCTAGATTTCATCAGATCACCAAGTAAGACCAATCCCCTGAAAACGCTATAGTCTAAGGCTTGTTACCTTACATGAGAACATTTGTCAGGATACTGGGTTTCTCCTATTGGCTTCAATGCCCGCGGCTCTTTCATCATAATGAAGAGGTTTCCACTTATGCCACACAGGATCAATTAAAAGCAAATCCATGCAATTAATATGTGTAACTATTGCTATCTGATTATCATCAATTTATGAGCACAACTGCAGTATCAGTAAAAATGACTGTGTGGCTGTATGTCATTCAAACAACCTTTTATTGGCTAACAACTGATAGAACTGATGGAATACAGTTATTAATAAGAAATTGGAAACTTGGGCTTTTTTCACACTTCCATTTACATCTACAAGTAAACCCCCAGGTCCATCCTGCTACCTGAACCCTTTCAAGGTAACCTTTCAAGTCTATTTTGACTTGAATAATGTAATGCATAATGCTGATGAATATGAGATGTCCATTTGCTCCCTTGAGACTCAGCTGGGTTGTCAGTAGGACAGATTTGTTAAATATGCCTAATGAAAGATGATTAATATTCTAATCAAACTTTGGCTACATTAAACAAGTGACTGTGGCTGTCTTCCTTCTGTGCTTTCTCTAGCCTAGGGCAACACATGTGTTATTTATCAAGATCTGAGTCCCATAAGAATTTATTATGGAGCTCCTTCAAACTGAAACACCACTTGCGTGTGGTATATGTGGTAGATAAATCAGACATAATCAACAGCTGCAGAGATTTGTAGCATTTGTGGTCTTCATTTGTTACTGGGGGAAGCAATTATGATACTGTTGATTACCTTTTATTACTTAACAGAATGGCTTTTCAGTTTTCCTTCAGTTATTCTTCTCATATTATTATATAAGCATGGCTAATTAACCCTCTAATATTTAACACGGAATGCTATACCACATACTATAAGACGTAGACAAAGTTATATTAGCAAATAAAGGTCAAAGGCCATGAGCCTTCCTGACCGAGTCACAAGCAACTAGTAGTTCCAGATGAAGATCACCATCTCCAGCCGAGTCCGAGTCCCAATGAGCTTTGTAATGCAGGTGCACATCCAGTATACCGGCTGCACCCACTGAGACCTCCCCCTGCACACATTAGTCCCTGCTGGGGCTGCGGTGAATGAGAAATTAATTTCTGTCATTGTGAATGGAACCAGCTGGGTCCAGGTGGAAGGGACTGGGCAGGGGACAGGCTTTCACTTTCTGTTGAACACTGGGCAGAATCCATCGAGGTGCTTACGCCTCTGCTGTTTCCTTTCCACCCTGCTGATTCCCTTCCGCAAGTGGTGGGTCCCGCCAATTCCACTGCACATGTGGGACGCACCACTTACACAAGAGAGATTTAGTGCTTTCTAGGGGAAGCCCCCAAACAGGTGGAAATACTTGTTTCTGGAAGGAGGTAGGTCAGTGGAGCTGCCTTATGTAAGCTCCACCAACTTGCCTCCTTCCAGAAATGAGCATTTCCACTAATTTCTGGTTGCCCCAGGAGCATTAAATCGTCATTGTGCAAGCAGTGGGGGCTGCTTGTGCAATGGAATTGGTGAGGCATAAGAGAAGGAGCAGGGACATAAGCACCCCATTGGATTCTGCCACAGGGGCAGACTTGCAATAGAACCAGAACATAAAATATATTTTCCAACCCTTCTGTCTTGAAATACGTAAAATAATAATATTCCTATTATTTACTTTGTTTTGGAGTTACCCCTTCCTCATTATTGTTGAGTATATAATAAATTCCAACATTCCCTTTTAAGAGATGTGACTATTCAAACTACTTGTAAGAAATCATTCCCATAAAGAATTGATGTTTGCATTTCTTTTACATCCACAATGTTGTTTTTTTAGGGATGGGGAAGATATTTGTTCAGTTCACATTTTAATGCAAATCTAGCTTATCCGTACTTCCTAAACCATTATGTGAACCGCAATGCAGTTATCCTTCAGTATTTGTACTTCTCTTCAAATTTTGTGATGCATTTATCCGATCAAAAAAGGCATACATGCAAGAATATATTACAGAAAAATATATAAAAATAATTTGCATTATATTAGCAGAACTGCATACAAAAATGCATGTATTAGGAGAACTGCACACACAAAAATGCATGTGAATTATCATGTGGTGCTTTTACAAATAAAAGTCACAGAAAGAGAATGAAATAACCTAAGATTGGAGAAGTCAAAACTGTTAGAAACTGACAGATTCATCTATGGCTTTATTTTATACCTTACTGAAACCAGAAATGCACAAGGGAAAAAAAAAATCCCACTAAGAACTAACCACTGGGAGCATACTCCAAAACTGTACGCGATCCAGTGTTGCAAAACCACATCTATTTTAAAATATTGCACTGATTTTAAACTTTTTTTCCTTGGATACTTTCAATCTGCTAGTTTCCTTTCTCTTGATCATAGAATTTGTAACAAGAAGTGATGGTGGTGGAGGGGGGGGGAGTACATTCTTTCAAATAAAAAACAAATAGAAAACTCTAACACAGCCAATATCAATGTAACAGAAAATAATGTTCTCTTGGAATGAAGAAATGTATATCTTCTCATAGTTTTCTTGCCTGTTCAGAAAACATAGCCATTTAATTCCCTTGATGCTTAAACCACATTTCTTGTCACTGCTGAAGACAGACAACACACTTAAAACCAAATACCTTGTGTATCAGGCAATACCACTACTCAACCATATTAATTTCCCCATTAGACAAAATCCCTCGAAGACAAAAAAGCATTACCTTCTACAATCATACAACTGGCAATTTTCTTCACATGACTTAAACAGTGCAGACTGATCCCAGAGCCTGCCATAGCTGGAAAGACTTATCTTCTCTTGTAATAGAGAACACTAGCTTATTGTATATTTTCTAACTGGCCCAAAGAGTCTTGTGGCATCTTAAAGAGTCTCAGATCTAGTGTGGCATAAAAAGCAAAAGACTGGATAAGACCTGTTGTAAAGGGGTAGCCATATTAGTTTGTTACAAGAAAAACAAAGGCCTGGTTTGCAATATTGCCACAGACCACTGTGGCTTGAATATTCACAATAGCCACTGGCACACGCCACAATCCACCATGGCTCAAATAAGCCACGGTGGGTTGGAGCAATAGTGCTAACTGGCCCAAAGAGTCTTGTGGCATCTTAAAGAGTCTCAGATCTAGTGTGGCATATACTTCCATGGACAAGAGTCTACATCATCGTACACATTTCACCAGTCACTTCCTGCATCTGATGAAGTAGGGTTCAGTCAAATAAAACTCATGCCACAATAAATCTTGTAGTCTTCAAGGTGGCATAAGTCTCACTGTTGTTTTTGGATACTGATTATGGATTTTGGTGCTGTCTCTATGGCCACGGCTCTGGGTTTTCCTGCAGACAAAGTCCAGGAGGTGGGCCACTGGCACTCTCAGGCGTATCGCTCTTACGTACGCAAATTGCCATGACTGGTGCTGTCGCTTGCTTTTTGTCTTTCCAGAGCTCTGGAGTGGATGGAGGCCAGTTCATATGCGTGTGTGCAGGCACAGTATTCTGGGCAGCGTGGATAACTGCTAAGTCGGGCTTCGGATCGGTCAACTGGCTGACATCCGGTGGTTGAGTCAGTGTGTGGAGTGCAGTGGCAGAGTCTCCTACCCACGTTATTCTGGTCTGGCCTGGTTGGCCTGCCCCTGCAAGTGCTGGTGTTGCATGGGGGGGGGGGGGAGAAATGATTTAGGCTTGCTCAAGGGCACAGCCTTGATATTGCAAGCGTCTGTGGACCTTGTGTTTATACAGCAGTGCTGGCCAGGAGTCCAGATTCTCTGGTCTCATATTTTACCGTGCTTCTGTTGGCGGGGTGGTGCTGACCGCAGAGGCTTGAACAGAGCGGGCAGGAAAGTGAACAGAGAAATTTGCAGGGGCCTTGGAGGGATAGGTTTTGTGATTCCTCATCCTGCAATATCCTTGGCCTAGAGGGAGCTGTACTGGCCAGAAGGGGTGCATTTGTCCGATGCCGGGAATGATTTATTTCTCATGGATCTGTGAAGGGCCCTGCTGGAATTTATTCCTGGCAGGTAGGGGAGAGAAGACCAAGCAGAGGCTTGTCTTTCTCTGTGGCAGGTAAATGCAGGTATAGGCAGTGGGGTGGGGTTCGGTGAGCATCTGATGGCACCTTTTAGGTGACTGGCGAGACACAAGGCTCCCTGTGCTGGGTTGTAGCGATGTAATCGAACCTGGGGGGGGGGTCCCGGCTCTCTGCTGCCTCGACTCTCCGCGGCGGCAACCCCCCCCCCCGGCTCGATCTTCAGAGCAGCGCAGAGCAGTTCTCCGCGCCGCTCGAGCCGCTGGTCCCGTCGCGTCACATCCGGCCCCGGAAATGATGCGACGGGACCCTGTGCAGGCGCAATACGTGGCGCGGGGGGTCCAGCGCACCTGCGCAGGATCCCGTCGCATCATTTCCGGTGCCGGATGTGACACGACGGGAGCAGCGCGGGCGGTGCGGGCGGCTCGCCGCAGAGAGGCGAGCCACCCCGGAGAACAGGTAAGGCCACGCGAACCTCGCGCAGGTGTGAGCAGGGCCAATTTCAGCCCGCTATGCACGCACGAGGCGAATCGGTACATCCATAGTTTTGCGGCTCAGTTGTGAGAGATAAGGATTGCCTTTGAGGCCGACTCACCTTGCCTGCATTGTTGTTTCGCGGCACCGTGAGGTGGTGACACAGGGAAGGCCTCCCAGCATCACAGTGGTGTAAAACTGGGGGGTGATGAGTTGCAGTGCCAGCCCTTGAGGTTGGATGTATCCACTGGCCAATGGCCGGTTTAGTTAGTACCTGCACTTCTTCCCTTCACAGATCTTCGATTATTCAATAAATGTGGCCCTAATTTTACACCATATTTTGTGTCTCGACTCTTTATATCCCCCTTTACATGCACAAATAAGCTGTAACTAACAATTGAAGCCAATGATAACCAACTCCTGTCTGTTTCTAATTGCTACCATCTATCCTTCCTGGTTCCCAATTTGTGTTGCTGGCTCAAATGCAGCTTCAGAAGCAATAGAATAGAGGCACAGTGGTGATGTATATATGTGTGTGCTTGACCCTTTCCTTCCCAGATGCTTTCCTATTCAAAATTCTCATCCCTAAAAAAGCACCTCTTCTTGCTAGATGATAGATGAGTGAAAACATTGCTGTACATTCTTCCCAGTAACTAGGCACTCCTGAATACAACCAGAGTTCTTTCCATGTGAAAAACCACAGGATTATTCATGAAACCGTACCCCCCCCCAGTCTGTATTTGTACTGCATTAATCATTCTTTATTTGCATTGCTGAGAAATTAATTAGTACAGATAAGTAACCCGTGCACAGAGGAAGCTAAGCTCTTTGGTTTACTTTAATACCATGGACTGTAAGGACTGTTTTGGGGGGATTTTTTAAAGTAACGTTACTGCTGTGAACTTTTGTTTTATATTGCATGGGAAACTATAATAGCACCTGCCAACTTTCATGCTTAACTTTTTTATTTTTATATGGTGCAATTGTCAAATAAATGGCAGAACATATTTTGTTTTTACTAGTACACTGGGAAAATGACATCATAAATATGTACAACATTATTCTGATCTAATCACTGTTGATTGTTCTTTATGGTGTGTGTTTTTAACTACACAAAGGCAATGGACCATGCTTAGCAGGGCCTCCCCAGTTTGTCTGTTTTGTGGGTTGGCCAAAATACTGGAGGGCTTCCTCCTAATGGCTGGGCAGCAATCTGAGCCGATCCACTGTCCAAGCACACGGTGACTCTGGAGCCAATTGTCTATGCCAGTTGGCTTCCTGGGGGCAAGGCCTTGGTGTGGACCAGAGGGTGAACCTTTCCCTTCTGGTCCATGCCTGGGCTATAATTACAGCTAACATCAACAGTGAAATCCAGCATCGTTTGAGCTCCGCAAGTGCCGCGTTTTCTCAAATGAAACCCAGAGTGTTCGAGGATTGGGATATTTGTAAGAAGACCAAAACGCTGGTTTATGAAGCCATTGTATTACCAACTTTATTGTATGCCTGCAAAACATGGACTATCTATAAACGTCACTTCCACCTCCTTGAAAGATTTCATCAACGTTGCCTCCGGAAAATCCTGCGAATTACTTGGGAAGATAGGCGAACAAATGTCAGTGTACTGGAAGAAGCAAAGACTACTAGCGTTGAAAAAATGATCCTTCAACGCCAACTTCAATGGACCAGTCATGTTGTTCGAATGCCTGACTGCCGTCTCCCAAAGCAGTTACTTTATTCCCAACTCAAGGATGGAAAGCGGAATATCGGTGGTCAATATAAGAGGTTTAAAGATGTTCATAAGGCTAATCTAGAAAAATGCAATATAAACATCGAAAACTGGGAAGCTCTGGCCCATGAACGATCTAAATGGAGGTTGGCCTTTCACAAAGGCTCCATGGACTTTGAAGAAGCCCGAGTGCAAGGTGAAAGGGAGAAACGTGCTAGGCGAAAAGCACGTCAAACGAATCTTTTACAGGACCATCTTCCATCTGGTAACCTGTGTCCTCACACTGTGTGAAGCTGTGTGGATCTAGAATTGGCCTCCACAGTCACTTACGGACCCATCGCTAGAGTCTACACAATCTTCTTTAGAATCTCCTCCTTTTATCCTGGAAGACAATCTTACTCGGTCACGAGAGATCGCCTGATGATGATGATGATGATGATGATGATGATGATGATGATGATAAACATTGTGCTTGGCCCAGGCTTGAACCACTGTCATTGCTGACTTCCCTCTCCCCTTTCCTCATTTTTGCAGCACTCATCATGTTCCTATGGACAAATGCTTGATGGGGCTGAGAAGGAATTTCACCCAGATTTCAACTGGTTTAGCTACGTAGAATTTTTGCTACCCCCATAGCAATATTCATGATTGGTTAGTTAATTGCACCGTAGATATCCGATTGTATTTGCTGCCACAAGATGTTCTGATGGACAACAACCTAGATAGCTTTAAAAGGGGATTAGACAAATTCATGGAAGATAAAGCTTTCAATGGCTACTAATCATGATGGCTACATACTACCTCTAGTAGCAGAGATAGCATGCTCTGAATACCAGATGATGGTGAACCACAGTGTGAGTGGGCTATCACCCTCATGTCCTACTTGTGGGTTCCTAGAGGCATTTGGTTGGTCACCATAGGAAACAGGACACTAGACGAAGTAGGCTTTAGGTCTAATCTAACACAACACTTATTTTGTTCTTATGCCTCAGATAATTCTCTCATTAGATCAATAGTTTTGTCAGTCTGCTGCTCTAATCACTCCTGGCCTCTGTACAAATTTGGTTGCCCCTTCTTTTATTTCTAGCAATGCTTCCAGAAGTTGAAACTGGGGGGGAGGTCTGACCAACATCCAGTCTTGTTTTCACAGTCCAGTCTGTCCTTTGTTCTGTGGTTCTTGGCATTAGCTATCCTTTCTGCATCTGACAGTGGCTGTGGAATTGGAGACAGTGGTTGGTCTTCAAGAGGCACTGCACATATTGCTTCCAAAGGGAAGAAGAAAGTGTTAATGTGAAGGGCTAGCAATTAGTATTATTCATACTGTTTATAGTGCCACAGACATGTTTTGGTGTATGTAATTCATGACATATATCATGTATGTACTACAATTTTAACTTGATTTTCCTTTGAATATATTTCTTGTAGCATTTAACTAAATTTTTAACTTAAATTTTGATGACAATACTATCATAGAGAAATTCTTCATGTCACAAGTAAAGGGAATTGTGCACACACTCCAAAGCAATTATGATTTAGTTCAGTTCCTGTTCTAGGTGCCCAATATTATTTACCATGGTTAACTGTATCAGCATGTTCTGTGACAGAGCACATCTTTGGTATATAGAAGGACCCAGGTTCAACCCCTGGTATTACCAGTTTAAAACCAAACCAGGTAGCAGATTGTGTAAAAGATTGTTGCCCAAGACCTGAAGAGGCACTGCCAGTCAGAGTAGACTTAACTGGGCTTGATAGAGAAATATTCTGACTTGGTAAGGTAGCCTCCTATATTCTTAATTAATAAATTTGGATAATGAATAATGGATACTCATACACACACACTGCTGTACCTAGTGGAATGCTTTCAAAGCCACATTTAACTAGCCATTTCATTGTTCACAAATAGCTTAAGCTGCAAGTGTAATTTACATGGCAGACAACTGTAGGATCAGTAACTTACCAAAAGCTGTGTAGGTGCTATTCTGTCTCATCATCAATATTAGCATCTGGAAAGGCAGATTGTGAGTTATCTGTTTGTAGGTCAGGGAATACTGTCAAAGATTCATCCAAATCAGGTGTGGCAGCATTAGTATGGTAATCAATCATATAATTCAGTGATGCCGCCTGAGCTTCTGAGTCAGGAATAATATCAGACTTTTTATTCATCACCTGGTAATCATTTTGTTCTGCATGCTGGATATTTTTTGTACCGCAACCAACAAATTGCTTATGCTCAAATTTCAATTCTCTCTTCAACCTTTGGTTGCTGCATTGGCATCTACATCTGCTGCAAAGGAACACTGGGTGCCTCCCTACCCCATTGATGGTGGTCACTGGGTTCTAGACTGGATCCTTGCATTAAGACCATATTACTACCAATTACAGCCCTGGAGTTCCGGAATGGACAGACCAGCAGTAACTTGTTTGTTTCTTCCTGTTGATCATACACAGAACTGGTAAGGTAAGATATTGAATAATCCAAGCTTCCAGTGCTTCCAGTCCAATCAATGATTGTCCATCCTTTTTCTTCTAAGCCTCCAAGGGAAATGATGGGATTTTCTAGCAGGCACTAGCCATGGAATAATATGAATGCTTTCCTGCTTTTATATTTAAGAGTAAGAATGGAATGGAAAAGCAAATGCTGAGATGCAAGGCAGCAGGTGGAAGGAATGACACAAACTGGAAATTCAATTGAGTCTCTGTGGAGCCATGGGAACTGAGCTCAATCTGGAGTGGCCTTGTTGATTACAAGCTAGGCAGAAGTAAAAGTAGCTTTAAAGTATTGAAAGCAGTGCCAAATGCAGGATTTGAAGGAACAGGTAGGACACAGGTTCAGTTGCGCACACTGGAAAGCTGTATGCAAGTTGCTGTTTCTCAGGTTTTTGAAAGACATCCCACAGGTTTGATGCAAGGCTGAAATGCCTCTGAGTTCCTCAGAGGAAGGGTGTGATACAAATCAGATATGAATAAATAAGTAAATAGATAAAACAGAGTGTTGCTATGGCTATCCTTGGATCTGACAATTGAGAAATTTGTGGTTAAATAAAACAGAAAGAGAAGTTATTTTCATTACTGGGTATACACTCTGTGCTTGGTATTTTTGAGGTGTTTTTTACATGATGTCATACTCGCTGTTTTGTTGCCACAGCACAGAAAATTAAGAAAGCTGGTTGGTTTTTTAAAAATAAAATAAACTATTGCATATTACATTAAAGAGGTGAGGCAAGGTGCAATATGGAGACATTCCTTTGCATGGTATCACAGCACCACTGCAGAAATAATTCCATTGCAACTGGAACCTGTGGTCCAGTATATTCTGCCCCATCCCTACTGTAGGATATGACTTCAAATTTATGCTGTGGGATTAAATCCAAATAAATACATCAAAAAGCAGCATGATACTTCCCCATGTGTGCATCCCACTCCACCCCAATAACTCATAAAATGGTGAATTCCTGATGGATCACTTGGAAATCTTTTAGGTCAGTGCTGCTAGGCCCCAGGGATGATCTTCCCTCCAACATTACTTTTCCATTTTATACATGACTGGGATGCTGCCACAGAGAAGTGGAAACCATGGTGCTCGGGAAATGTATCAGTTGGGCTCTATGCTACTTCAGGATTTTTTTAGTTGAGAAGTGGTTTTTTAAAAATTATTTATTAAATTTCCACACCACTGATTAGCCAAAGCTCTCTAGGCAGTTTAGAAAACAAAACTTAATACTATGAAATACAAGAACATGGTAAAGCATAATATAAAACCAGAATAAACCATGAGAAAACCAAAGTCGTAATCAAGATAAAAGCAGCAGTGCAAAGATCTAAAAGTGCACTAACACAATTTTTAAAACTGAAGGACTAAAAAGTCTGGGCGAAAGAGGAAAAAAAGGTCTTCACCTGCACTGAGAAGGTCTGTGGCTTATGCTGGCTCAGCTTTTAGTTTCCTGCATTGAGCAGGGGGTTGGACTCAAATTAAATAGCCTTGTAGGCTCCTTCCAACTCTATGATCTATGACCACAGTGTACGTGCCAGGTGAGTCTCTCTGGGGAGGTCATTCCATAACCATGATGCCACCATTGAAAAGGCCCTCTCCTTAGTAGCCACCTGCCTCACCTCATTTGGCAGGAGCACCTGGAGAATGGCCTCTGAGGATGAAATAAAAGTATAGAAAATGCAATAAAATAATATCTGGCTGATTCTATTATTCCAGTTTCAGTAAATCAAGCTCTTTCCTAGCTTACTCCTTTCAAAAGGATGGCATTCTAGAAAGAAGAAAAGTCAGCCACTCAATCATAATTCTATTCCTTGTCTTGTGAAATCAATGATCCATCAGGATGGACTCACTGTATCACCTCTAACACATCACAGTGATGCATATCCCTTTGTTGTTCCCCCTCCTATTGGCCTCATTTCCCTTATCTTTTGCCACTATCAAGGCAACCTTGCCTTCTCTCTTCTCATTTTGAGGATGATATATAATTTCATATCTTACCAAAATTCAATACAGGTTTAAAACTCTCTGTGCGTGTGTGTGCGCGCACGCACGTGTGTGTGTGTGTGTGTGTGTGCGCGCGCAGCACATAAAACCAGTTGCAATACTGGATAGGTTAGGTCATCACAGATGCCTTCTTCTGAAAACAAAGTTCAGAACTGGTACTTCATTTTTTAAAAAAGATTTCTTTGAAATATCACACATCAGTGTTCTTAATACATTTTGGGCACATTCTTTCTATGTTTAATGAAGAGATTCTTTTTAAGATATGTAAAATGTATATGTTTTTTAAGAGAATTGCACAGCATTGCTTTTTGAATGTGTCAGGGTTTGGCTGTTCCAAGGTTCTGAAACAAAATACCTAATGATTTATAGCATGAGCAATACTGAATAATTTCTATAGAATATAGAAGAATAAACAATGCCAAATATTGTTGAGAGTGACGCATCAGTCAAAATATTTTCTCTGGCAGACAAAGTACAACCATTTGTCAACAGAATTTCGTCATATCACTGGTCAATTTGGTGATATCACCCTAGCCTTGACAAAAAGCTTACAATATATCCCTGAGGAATAAACACAGCGCACTAAATCAAGTTTTCTTAGTGGGTGCAGACATGTGCTATAAAGCTGTGAATTATTACTGGAGCAGTATTTCCTTTTCTATCAGCAGTTACCTGGGAGAGAATAATCTACAGCATCTGTTCCTTCAAACACGACGGACAACAGGACAATGGAACGGAGACTCAAATGAGATAACAATTGAAAATATAGTTCAGCTAGTGATTCACTGGACAAGCTACAGTGTTCAAGTACTGAGGGGGTAGAAGTAAGAGGGATGTTATTTACTCCATCAGAAACTGATCAAATAAAACATGCTACATCCTATTAAGGCCAGGGTTGACATTACTGGCACAGTGGAGTTTTGTATTTCCATTATGAGAGCAATCAGTAAAGGTGCATGATCCATCAAATACAGGGGGGACAGCAACAAAATTTATGTTGCTATAGTAACATAGATGCTGCATCACTCCACTGCTTTCTGCCTGTGTGCTGCTGTGCACCGCCTACATCCCGAAACTATGCAAACTGAGTGGGCTACAGCCATTGTCTTTTCCTGTTACTGTATTGAGAGCATCACACAACTGATATACTGCAACTATTGCTTTCTCCCTGTCCCCATTATAATGCGATCCAAATATCATTCATTAGAGAGAGAGAGAAAAATCCGTAGAGAAACTTCCAAACAGTGTTCTGGCCTTTTTTTTTTTTTTTTGCTGATTCAGTAATAAATCCATTATTGAAGTAAACTAGAACCTTTTCAATTCACTCACATTTTTTTTTACCTTGATTAAAAACAAAATAAAAATAATGATGCTAAAACGCAGGCAAATGAAGTCTACATTTCAATGTTGTACACAAATACAAACGAATGAAAAGGCTTTGCACTGATTTAGCAATGTAGGTTACAGATATTTCCCACCTCCAACAGTTCATTTATATCGGGGCATTTTTCTTCTTCCTTTTTGTTACTTTGGAGACAGAACAAGGTGACCTGCAAGGAGCATTTATCTCAAAGCTGTTCAACTATCCCAATAAGAAAATCAATCATTTAACCTGTGTCCTGTTACCTGAGGTTGTTTGGAAACTTTAAGCCTTGCTTTAATTGCCTTTGAAAGAAAACAGCTGGGCAGTTATTCAGCCACTAAAACAAAGATTAAAATATTTTGTAAAATAAAACAATATGGGCATGCATCCATGGTCCTTTTCGCTCCTCCTTCCATCTCTGCTTTGTTTGGGGGATTGCAAGGCAAGGTATGAGGAAATGGTACTTGCTGTTTATTATTTGAATTATATAAAATTAGTAAAAAATCAAATTAGAATGATAGCCTAAGTAAATGTATTCTCTAGGCTTTTTTTTTTTTTGCAAGAAAACAAGGCAATTTTCAAAAGAAAATTTGATAGAGGAGTAATGTTAAAAAAAATCACAGCAACATTACACCTTGGTTTTCATAGAAAAAGTAAGGAACAACACTAGGTGGTTTTGTTTTTAAAGTATGACTATGGTAAATGGCTACAGTCTGACAGAGTTAAGCTTTATATGTGCAGTGGACAGGTAACACAAAGCAAAGTAACAAAGTACCAAGACCAGGCACGATCCTTCAGATGGATGCACGAGTCTTTGGGACATCTCTGTAGGTGTTGCAATAGAGAGATTAGACGATGCATCTTTCCAAACAACAACAACAAGGAAACAATTGCAGTATTTCACAAGCGAAGAGTAGGCAGCTTAAATCCCATGAGCCTTATCTGGACCACTGATTCGCCCTGAAAAAGGTTGCCCTTATTTCTCATAGCCCGCATGTTAGTCACCTCATGGTGGCAGCACAGGGTTATGCAGTCAGAGGAAGGGGGGCAGAGATGATTGTTTATGTGAGTCAAATACATATAACAGACACACAGGTTAGCTAAGAAGATTACTTCCACAACTGATCAACTGCAGGTAAATTTTGAACCAGGTCAACTTTTATTTCTCTGGATATTTCTGACAGCTTTTTAAAGCAGTCTGGTGTGAAACAAACTATCATCTAAACACATTTTTTCTAAAGCAAAGAGTGTACAGATGTCCAACCAAACACCTATACTTTCAGCAAAGCCGGGTTTACAAAGTTGTTGACCTTTTACCCAGACTTCTGAAAAAGCCCCATGCCATACTCAAGACATGCTACCACCGTGCACTGCTTTTTAAAGTATATGAACAGATTGACACCTACGGTTGCCCTGCGTTGTGCAAGCTCTTTCCTCTACACCCCTTCATAGTCCTCCAGACAGACAAGAAGTGTCCAGGGAGGAGGAAAGAGACAAAGACAGATGAGATACATATACAACCTCCCTCTCCCCTCCTCCCTTTCAGTAGCTAGGAAAAAGTGAGAAAGAAGAAGTGCATTGCCTTAAATTAAGTCGGAGAATATCACAGAATGACTGCAGAGTTCTGCCACTCATGACATTGGGTTTCAATGTTTGTAGACAAGCCAGAGCATCAATATGGGATGACAATGAGTTATGAAGCTGCAGTGTCACAGCATAAACATGACAACTTAATAGCCTCTCAGTGTGATTATTTGCTGGCATTCGGTGACTCCACGCAGAAGCAAAATGGCTTTCGAGCACTTATAGGCTGAGTGTCACTGCTTCTTATTGCAAGCATCCAAGAACTGGGGGGGGGGGGGGATTTGCAAATTCATCATTTCAATTTTTCTCTGCTCACTTGTGACCAATGTCACAACACAAGCAGATAAATATACTTCTTTATCCTCTATGCTAACTTAGGATGAATCCATAAATGCATTTTTGTCAATGGTAATGCAGAGCTTACCGCAACCTCACACAGCATTCATATTTGCATGCCTGCAATTCATAATACAAATATACTGATGCTGCATCATTTCCCCACCCTGCAACGATACGAGCACGCCACTAGCAATGTCCTCTGGTGCCCTTGATACTCAGATTGGGGAAGTTATCTAGCTTCTGTAGCTATGGCAGTCAGTTACAAAGATACATTGAGGCTGGCTTTCAGTCACCAAGGTGTAGGTTTACCTGCATGTACTCAGGGCCAGGTCAAGACCATGATGGGCTGTGGGCTGCACAGGCTGCAAAGGGGGACCCCTACTCCATCCCCAAACCTGAATTCACACACAACACCTGCATATACACACAGAGAATGTCCAAGGGTTTTCCTAAGAAAAATGTAGAACTTTGCAGTCAAGTGTAATCTTCATTCGGGCTAGTAGCAAATGCTGCTATAACATACCTGTGCATTTTCCTTGTGTGACAGGCAGTGGGCTGCAAAGGTGATTGCAGAAGCAGCATTGGGGAAGGAGTGATCAACACTTTCCCCCAGGGTGATTTTGCAATCAAAATCCACTTACCACAAGTGCCCCAAATCCATAGGTGGGAAAGTCATTAAATACCATTCTCCTGAAGAGCTACCATTACAATCAACTTCACACACAGCCCCCCCCCCACTACATTTCCCCTTTTTAAACCCCAAAACCATACTCCATGAGACTGCATAGCAGCACTGGACTATACTGCAGGGGTGTCATCTCTCTCTCAGATCCCCTCCCAGTAATATGGCTATAACACTGAACTATTTGGAAGAGCTGACTGACATAACCCATGCTTTCACAGCCACAGCACCACCACCCCAACAACAATATAATGGTGGACTTTATTTGCATCAGCAGGATAATTTTAAGATGTTTACAAACTCATTGTTGTTGTTGTTGTTCTTGTTCTTATTTTTATCAAAATGACTCTTGTCACTGCTGCTGCCACCTTTTGTTTTGAGCTGGCTATGCTACAGTGCAATAAAAAAATACAGGCCTGTGGCTCACGCTGGCTCAGCTTGTCTGAGTGTGGAAAGCTAAGCAGGGTCAGGCCTGGTTATTACTTGGATGGGAGACCCCTCCTCTAGTTTCCTGCATTGAGCAGGCGGTTAGACTCGATAGCCTTATAGGCTCCTTCCAACTCATATGATCTATGAATTACTTCCTCCGCATATGGTAGGAGTAGCAGGATAACCCTGTTTCGCTCACATATGGGTTTTAGAACTATATTCATTGACTGCTACAGCATCTAACCAGAACAATCCCAGAAACCTAGGATGGTATAGAATACCCAGTCAAGAATGCATATTTTCTACAGTGACTCTAGCCCAGGTTTGGGCAACTTGTGGTCCTCCAGACGTTTTGGCCTACAACTCCCATCAGCCCTAGCCAGAATACTCAATGGTGAGGGATGATGGGACTTGTAGGGCAAAACATATGGAGGGCCACAAGTTGTTCACCCTGATCTAGTCACATGTTAGGAAATGGAGAATGACTTGGAGCATCCCTAAATATCTATTAATAAAAGATACTTTAGATTAATAATTTTAATAAGGAATGAAAGGAATAGCCAGGCTGGGAATCTTCCAGAGAGGATTAACAGCCCCACCCCCTGTGGCTTCAAAAGTTTCCAGACATTTTATATCTCTAAGCTTCCTATAAATCTTCATGTTACATACTAATTATTTCAGGATAGTAAAGGCTGGGTAGCAATATATGAGCACCTTGTCTTAAACATTTTATTCAATATTATAAAAATATATTTCATCATCCAAAATTGTTTAAGGAAAACACACACACACACACAAGGTCCCTGGAGGGAAAAAAAACCAGCAGGAAAAGTTATCTCCCTAATTTTCTTTCCCCCTCCCTGCATGCAGGAGTTCCGAACTCCTGCATGAAATAACATCTGCTTCATATATACAGCAACACCTTGCTGCAATGCTTATCAAAAAATTAAGTAATAATGGATATGTACAGTTCTATATTGGAAATATTCTTATGCAATATAGCCAAACAGTTGAGACAAAAAATAAAAACAAAGGTCTCCCAAGCCAGCACCCTAGTTTCCTGTAAGCCACTTAGAGATGTCAACAAATATATTTATCTTGCAAGTGAGATTATCCAAACAACTGCAGTGTTGAGATACAGAAAACAATCACTGTGGACAAAGCTGCTTTTGGAAATCTAAGAGTCATCTCAACACTGGCACTTTTTAAGTGAACAGAGAGTATGGGGGGCATGTAGGACAATCTTCTTAAATTTCTGCAGTGTGGCTCTGTAAGATACACTAACAGCTATAGATAAATAACAGCTGCAGGCATTTCAGATGGAATGCTAAACTTTATATGCCTAAATGTTAACAAAAATTTGTAGCAGTAACTTAAAAGCATGCAAGACACAAAAAATGCCACATACTCAAGGGGATCTTGTAACTCATCACTATTGCTGTTCACTTGGATGACAAAGCTCAATTATCTTATTTACAGTCTTGTTTCAAAGTGAAGATCAACGTGTATGTTAATTTGAGTGAAAATTTTATATCTATCATCTCAGAAAAATACAAGATACCTTTCTCTATCTCAGACCTAGAGAACAAGGGTCAGTCTAGACATTATATTTAGCAATAGATGGCAGAAACTGAAATTTGAATATGGTACTGTTAACAGCTCTAGGTTTTTGTTTTGTTTTTTTGGAGATTAAATACACTGTTTCACGATGAAGTTTCAAAAAGTCACTTAATTACGAGTTGCACATCCAACTATAGCCCAATTTCTTCTGTTACTTTCATGCGATTCACAACCAGGGGGAATAGGGCTGCAACATGCCCACTCATGGTCCATAAATTGGTGGCAACACCTGTAGAGGGGACACTGCTCTACACACGTAGTCTCCACCTATGATGTGTAACCTTGTACAAGCAGGATTCCATACCACAGCAGGAATTTACATGCATAGAGCATCCTTCCCTCTACAGATGTCCCCCCTCAAATTGTGAAGGGGGCCCATACTAGTGAGGGATGACCTGCAGCTGGACAGCCATCTGTCAGGGATACTTTAACTTGGATTCCTGCATTGCGCAGAGGGTTGGACTCACTCCATGGCCTTATAGGCCCCTTCCAATTCTATGATTCGCTCTTCTCCACATAATTCTTAATCACACCGACTGAACGCCCAAGAGGGCTTATGTATAAAGCATGGGACTGGCCTGAAACCTCTCCAGCTTCACAGCCCATTTACAGCATGCAAAAAGGAGAGCATTTAAAGTATTTATCAAAAGCAGTGAACTTTCTTTTAAAAAAAAACAACTCATGGGGTTCAGTTGGCTGTCATGGATATAGGTCTTTTTTAAAAAAAATATTTTATTGCATCTCAGTGGCAGCTGACTATTGTGGTAAGCCTTCTAGACCTTACGAAAAAATTTGCTACCATCCCTCCAAAATTACATTTAGTTTCACATTCCTTGATTTCCCCTTTCTCTGAGTTTCTAGCTGAAAGTTTTCACTTGGGAACATTTGGTTCAGCTGTAGAAAAATGGGACAGTTGGTGTGATTCCCTGGAACAACATGTTTTTTGGGACGGGGAGAGAAAAGACTGCTTATTTCTATAAATAGTAAGAAATGTTCATGAGGTCCCTGTTGGTCCCATGCTGAAAAAAGAAACACTAACTCTAATCAAGTGAATGCATGTTAGCAAGGTCTAAATAGGATCAGTTTGGAACTATAATTTGCATTTCTCATTCCTCCATGAGAATGTAACTCAATAAGCCCTTGTTCTTATAAACATTTAACCTCTGCTTGCAGCCTCCTTGCCCAGAATCTCTACTTGTGCATGCCAGTGTATGCCTGTTTCCATGAAGCTTGAACCTTCGGAGAGTTGAGCCAAAAGCCTCTAAAGATGAAATATTGCCAGAAGTTACAAGTACATCAATACATTCTGATGTGCTCATCACTACTTATTTCCCCAAGACAAGCATTCACCCAGCAAACTTCCTACCACCCTGGTTGTATCGTTTATTATAACGCACTGTAAGAGATGGAACATCATTGTCACAGATGGGGAACTGACATGATAGTCCTGACTTACACAGGGTGGGAAAGATTCCATTGGGATGCCAATTCTCATTGTGAATATGTGTAGATTAGTGCAAAAACTGATCTTGTTTGAAAAGTAATCCTGATGCATTAGTGAACTACATTCTTCCCATATTTTATTTCTGGACTTTGGACTGCTGACTATGCACACTTTTCTGCAGTATGCAGTTCATTTCTCCCCTCCCTCTTACTGATGTGCAGGAATGCATATGTGTATCGATTTTAAAAGGTGCAAAAAGAAATCTTGAAGCAATCACATCTCAGTTCCTATTTGTACCTTAAAATTTTGTGTTAGGTAAAATTCATGTGGACCCACTTGCAAAACATGAACAGCAGAATGCAATATAAATATATTGAATATTTATATTCAATATAGAAACATGAACAGCAATATTCAAATTTGACTCAGAATTTTACTTTAATTAAAATTAAAGTTTTGGTTACTGATTTAAGACATACTTGCAGGAACATACTGCGACGACACGACCCTTTTCACTTTAGGACCACGCGCATAAACCCTTCTCAGGCCAAGCATCAACACTTGAAACCTTTCCCCTACTAATGAGGGAAAAGATTAATGCTGGTTATTAAGGATCTAGCTTAAATTTATGATGCTGTTGGTACAAAGGTGTGTGTGTGTAGATTTAAAAGTAAAGCAGGTAATAACGCCAAGCTGACACGTAGGATTATTTATTTATTTATTATATTTATAGCCCACCTTTTTTCCTGCAAGGAACCCAAGGCGGCTTACATATTCCTCTTCCTCCTCCTCCTGTTTTATCCTCACAACAACCCTGTGAGGTAGGTTAGGCTGAGAGTCAGTGACTGGCCCAAAGTCACCCAGTGAGTTTCAAGGCCGAGCAGGGACTAGAACCCAGATCTCACGAGTCCCAGTCCAACACTCTCACCACTACGCCACACTGGCTTTGGTAGTGTGGTAGTAATAAAAATAAGTTTATTTTAATTCTCAAAATCTTAGTTACTGAAAATAAACCTGCCTACACCAAACACTTTGTAACTAACCTAACTCCCAAACTTCCAACTCTCCCCACACACTACAAACACTCTCCCATATCACACTAACTCCAACCACCTAAAACTCTCTAACCCTACTCCACACTCCCATAACACGACTCACTAACTCAACTCACTGACATAAAACCTAACTAACTCAGACATCACTCAAACACTCCTTATATACTCCTCCCCCCACCCTTTCCAATACATCACAAACCGCACCCACTCGGTTCAACATTCTAGACATACTAAACATACTAATGCATACACACACCAGGGAACTGAATTGTGTATGCACACATACCTATAAATAACATGCATACTATGAACAGCAGAACAGCTAGTCAGACAAAAAGAGAACAAATAGACAGTTTCAAGTGGTAATGGGCCTGAGTTTATCTCCCTGCATCCAGTGTGTTTAGTCCATATGTTTTTCAATGCTGCCAGCTGATCAACTGAATGTTTTTCCTTTTGTTTTGTTCCAAGAGACTGGCCTATTTAGCAGTTCTAACAAGAAAGGATAAACTCTCTGGAGACTGATAGAAGTTGTTCAAATAAATGAAAACAGCTACATGTTTGTTCTGATCATGAACTTGTACAGTGACAAACATACAGGTTCTTCTTAGACTGCTCCTGCCCTATGCTTCTATAACAATAAATAAAATAGTTGAACAGAGTGATTTGTAATACTGAGTAGAAACATATCCGATTGAATCCTCCTATGACTGTAGAAATACAAAATCAAAATTATTTTTAGATACACAGAATGACAACGCATAGTGCAAGTTTAGGTGTGTACTGAATTTAAACCATTTTTGGCTGAAGGTTGGTTGAAAGCCCAGTCTCAGTCTGAGTAATTAGATGCAACTGTTCAAGGGTATGCTTCGTTTTCCTTAGGGAGGATGCTTTCTCATGAAAGCCATTTTATATTTGGTTTGAAAAGCAAGAATGCTTTTCTTGAGATTATAAATCTAGGATTTGAGATTATAAATCTAGGATTATAAATCTAGGACTTTCCAAAAGGTTTAATATATGGCTAACCTACTTAAAACTTATTGATATGACTACATGATAAGAGACCAGCAAGACCATTAGTGAATGCAATGGGGGGACACAGTGGGCTGCAAAGAGGGAGGTTGAGAAACATATGGACAATTCACTTGATAGAGGCCACAACTTTATTTCTTGCAGCTTTCATTAATTTTTGGCTTAACATGAGCAGGGAAAGCCCAACTTCTGCCACTTAAAATGACCAGACCACCTGCTGGGCGCCTGCTGGAGAAAGTGGCTCAAGACAACAGACAGTGACCTGGCTCACATGACACAGCAGCCTATTGAGGATTAATTTACCCCCAAGAAGCTGTGGCACGTGCCAGCTACCATTATGAATATGCAGCCCCTACCTGGGGGGCTCATGTCATGTGAACCCGCCTGGCGCGGGTTATTTAAGAGTTAAACAACCCTTGAATAAGCCACGGTCTGTTGTAGGGTTATGCAAGGTTTGTTTAAGGAGCATTAAATTGCTCCCCCATCCCCCCCCCAAATTCTACCCCATCACAGGGGGGCGTAAAGGAAGAGAAAAAGTCTCCATTGAATTCCAATGGTGCTGCAGGGCAGCAGGACTCACTTGCACTGGGAAGAGTGGCTGCTCTCCCCAACACAGATGAGTCCTGCTGCCCCCCCCCCCACTGCTGTCTCTGATCTAAGATAATAGCAGGGATGTGGGCTGGCTTGAAAAAAAGGGGGTGATATCAGGGGGCAAAAACAGCTCTGCACCCTTGGGTTAGCCTAACCTCACTGGGGAGGGAGTTCCACACCGGGATGCTGCTATACGAAAGGCCTTGCCTTGAGCACCCACCAACAGCACATCTCTAGGAGGTGGGATACGTAACATGACCTCTGCTGAATCTGATACACATAACTTTCGAGCAGGATACCCTGGCCTCATGTTCAGGGCTTTATAGGCAAGAACCTTGCATTAGGCTCAGAAACAAACTAGAAGCCAGTGCAGCCGCTTCAAGATTGGCATTATATGGTCTGTAAAACATACACTAGATAACAATCTGACCAGCACATTTTGCACTAGCTGAAGTTTCCAGACACTCTTCAAAGGCAGGCATACATGGAGCACATTTCTGTAATCTAAATGTGAGATGAGTAACACATAGATCACTGTAGCCAGATCTGTTACCCCCAGGAAGGGACAGAACCGGTTCACCAGCTGAAGCTGGGCAAGGCACTCCTGGCCACTGCTGCCACCTGGCCATCCAGCAGCAATGCTGGATCCAAGAGCACCTCCAAGCTGTGTACCTGATCCTTTAAAATAAGTACTACTGCATCCAGAACATTCCAGGTTGGCCTGTGTCTACCAAGCAACAGGACTTCTGTCTTGTCTGGATTGAGCCTCAATTTGTTTACCCATATCCAGTCCCTCACTGTGACCAGACACTGGTTCAGGGCTTCCACAGCCTTGTTGACTGTGGAAGTCATGAAAAGGAGGGTGCTGAAAAGGAGAGCTAGAGCTTGTTATCATCAGCATGGTGATCAGACCCAACCTCAAGTCTGGATGACCTCTCCCACTAGCTTCATGTAAATGCTAAGTGGAACAAGGGACAAAATAGAGCCCTGAGGAGCCTCATAGACCAATGGCCAAAGGACTGAACAATAGTCCCACAGCACCACCTTTGGTAATGCTCAGCCAAATAGGACTGGAAACCCTACATAGTGCCTCCAAGTGCCATATCTGCCAACCATCCCCAAAAGATACCATGGTTGATGATGGTCCAGCTGAGAGGTCCAGCAGAACCAGCAGGGGCACATTTTTCCTGTCTAGCTCCTGGTACAGATCATCTACCAAGGTGAGCAAGACTATTTCTGTCACAAAGTCAGCTCCTGAACCTAGATTGAAAAGGATCTAGAGATAATCAGTTTTGTTCAAGGAAACCTGGAGTTGTGAGGCCACCTTCTGCTCTAAGACCTTGTTCAAAAATGGGCAGTTAGAAACAGACTGATAATCATCAAGGGTGGGAAAGCTAATGAAGGCTTCTTCAATAAAGGTCTTAACACAGCCTCCTTTAGCGAAGCCAGATCATGGTACTCTAAACAAACAAACAAACAAACAAACAAACCTCACCACCTAATCAGCCAGCCATCTTCTGGCAGCTGTTATAAGCCAGGATGGACACAGATATAAAGAGCCTCACCTACACAAGTAACTTGTCCACCTCCTTAGGCTGAACAAACTCATCCATTAAAACTGGACAGGTGGCTTCCCCAACCATCTCATCAGAGCCTGTATTCACTGGAGTCTGAGTCAAAGCAATTTCTGATAAATTCTATCAGTAAAAAGTGTTTCCAAACTGGTCACAGCAGGCTTCAACTGGTTCCATCTCACCACCCTGGGAGGAAGAATGTAATAGCCCCTTAATCACCCAAAGTAACTTCACTGGACAACACTGTGCTGATGCAATGGAAGCAGAGAAGAAAGACTTCTTTGCTGCCCTCACTACTATGGAATAGTTGCTAAAATGGGCAGTAACCTCTGTTCTATTGGATTCCACTGTTGTTGCTCTAGTCATCTACACAGAAGTCCTTTCATAGTAAAAGCGTGTTCTGTTGTTGACTTAGGGTTTTATCTAATGGTGTCATTCCCCTAGTGCAAAGCTTCTACTGTGGGAAGAAACCAGGTTTTAATTCCCATAATTCTTGATTGGCCATGCTGACTGGGGATGATGGTAGTTATAGTCCACAACAACTGGAGGGACCCATGTTGGGGAAGACTGCACTAGTGGAACAACACTACCTCTTGTACATTTTATGCTAGCATTACATTGGGATACAACCCATAGTATAGATGTGTGCAGCCATATTTCAGATACATGGAAAATCTGCTATAGAATAAATCTAATTTAAATGTGTGAAAAAGCATAGGTAACTCCAGTTCTAAATAAAAATTTGGCCTTTCATAGGTAGGTAAAATATAAGAATGTCTCAGTACGCTTCATCACTGTTCTAGTTTCTGATGCTGGCAAATCTGAAAGGTCAAGAATTCAGTGTAATACTGCGATTTAAACTGCATGTTAAGTATCAAGATTCCAGCAAGCTCAGCATTACAATCATAGTGATACTAATACACATCCAAGCTGGTCTGGTACCTTTGCAAGAAATACTGACAATACTAAGATGTACCTTGACAATGCATAAACTTAATCCAGGTTTTTATGGCATTTAAGCACAATGGTCTCAGAGGGTCTGCTGCATAACAAACAGCTTATCAATGTTTAACAGACCTCAGTACAATGTTGAATGTAGGATTATAGGCCAATAGAAATACACACCATAGAATCATTGGATTTTTAGTCATTAGCAGCAAAATGTGTCTGAATTCTGTACCAAAACACCCAGGCCCCCCTCTCCCACACACCTTAATCTGGATTTTTATTATCTTCCCTCTTTATTCATTAAAAAACCCTGTAGTATTACAGGGTTATTAGTATTAAAAAAAACAAACCACTCAAATTTCATTTGCAGTTCCCACCAGCAACCTGAAACACTAAATTCTTCTTCTTTAGAAGAAAATACTGCAGTACTGCTGAGTAGCCTACAGCCGTCTACTTAAAATTATATTCCAATTGTTTTCATTTCTCAGTATTTATTATTTTATTTATTTATTTGTTATATTTATACCCTGCCTTTTTTCCTGAAAGGAACCCAAGGCGGCTTACATAATCCTCCTCCTCCTCCTCCTCCTCTCCATTTTATCCTCACAACAGCCCTGTGAGGTAGGTTAGGCTGAGAGTCAGTGACTGGCCCAAAGTCACCCAGTGAGTTTCATGGCCGAGTGGGGACTAGAACCCGGATCTCCCGAGTCCCAGTCCAACACTCTAACCACTACGCCACACTGGCTCTCGTATTCTCATCTGGCGATTCTTCAAATATCAATTATGTGGAAAAGGTGATTTAGGCTGCAATATTTGGGTCACTGGAAGGAACCTGGATTTTGCAGGGCTCTCCACACCCATGGTAGGACTGCTCTGTTAGTATTGTCTAGAAAAACTGAATGAAAAGCCCCAGTAAATGATTTCAGAAACACAGGCATGATTTTATTTACAGCAATGTCTGTTTATATTTTTTACAAGCTTTTAAGGGTTCACACCTATTTTGACTTTGTATAATTCAATATACTTGATATTCTTCATATTCTCTGTTGATGGGGTGGGGTGACAATTGTTTAGACAGAAAAAAGTCCTACATGCACAGGATTGCACTTTAAATTATGAAAAAAGGAACAAAAATGTCTTAAGAAAGACCAGTAACTCCAGGGAAAGAGCGTAAAAAGGGCTTCAGACACTTTCATTTTGAACCCTTTTAAATCCACTTCCATTTTCACAGTGTTATGTTGTTTATTTATTTATTATTTACATTTATTAATCGCCCATCTGGCCGGCAACCGGCCACCCTGGGCGATGTACATAGAATAAAAACAATAAAATACATTTAAAACAGTAGAAACATTTTAAAATCTTAACCCACCCCATATTCCTGCCTGAACAGCCAGGTTTTTAATGAGCGGCGGAAGCTCAGCAGAGAGGGGGCATGGCGGAGGTCACTCGGGAGAGAGTTCCACAGTATGGGGGCCGCCACAGAAAAGGCCCTCTTCCTTGTCCCCACCAGTCTAGCTGCTCTGGCTGAAGGGACAAGGAGAAGGCCATCCGTGGCAGATCTTGTTGAGCGGCCCACTTGGTGCTTGCTGGAGACGCTCCTTGAGATAGACTGGACCGGAGCCGTATAGGGTTTTAAAGGTCAAAACCAACACCTTGAATTCGGCTCGGCAAGCAACTGGTAGCCAAGCAAGAGTGTTTGCAAAAGTATTTAATGCAAGATTAATATAGCTTGTCCCAATAGCACAACATAAAGCACCAGGTTAGTTAAAAAATCAATGCCTTCATTCCAAATGATTTTATCTCTTGTGAAATATTTGAGATTGACAGCACTTAGAAGTCTCCTATATAACCACAAAACCAGTTACAGCATTAACCATGCCAGATTGGCATTACTGAAATTCAGATTTACCAGAGGCATCAGGATTAGACCTCTATAGACAGACACATCTGAGACCCTATCCATTGGCCAAGACTGTACTCTGGACCTTCTAATATATTTGCTGACATTAACAGAAACACTTAACAGTTAAGTAATAAAACAAATATAATCAGAGCCTTAGGGTGAATTTGCATGCATAACAAACAGGATTCAGGGTTTTTCCTACATTTGGAGGCCTGCAACATTCATCCATGTCTGAATGATTCATTCCCAGTAACATCATGAATACTAAAAAGCAATTGTGGGATGCTTGCCAACAGCATAGTATTTTGCATATGTTATCAGAGATGAACTATTTTTCACAGAGTAACTATTTTAAATACATAGAACCATAAAACCACAACAATATACCATATACAGACACTGTAAAATTACCCCTTTAACCCTAAACCATTAAAACCAACCCAAACAAGGAAGTCTTACAGAAGCTTCCAAACTATATGGTGTCTTGGACTTTAATGAACATCTAAGGAATTGTGGTTCCATGCTCTGGACTCTGGAGCAACAACAAATCTGGCAGCAATATAAATATATGGGTTTTGTAACTTGGATTTTATAGGCCTATAGTCTGACTGCAGGTCTTCCTGGGACCACTTGTGGGAATTCCAACCACCCATTTTAATGGCACTTTCCCACTTCTTTGTAGGAACAGTGAAGCCCCTCAATTGTGGGTCTGCAGATGGGAGAACACCTGTCACAATGTCTGCTTTGCTTCTCCTCTTCCTGGAATCAGAGGCACAAAAAGGGGCTCATGACAGTTTTTTCAGCCTGTTAAAGCCAGCCAGCCATGCTATCCTGCCTACCTGTATCTAGCGATTCCCTCTGCTTTGCTGAATTGATGTGAAAATTAAAACTTTCTTTGTAACGCATTGTTGAACCCCAAATTGAGAAGGGGGAAGATGCCTATTTTTAGGGGTGAAGGTGTGTGATTTGAAGGTGAGGGCACACTGGAACTCCTGCAGCTTTAATCAGCTAGAAGCTGTATCTTTTATTTCCTGAGAATGCCCCATTCTCAGGGTGTTTTGGAGACAAATTGGCGACTGCCAGTGGGAGGGTGCACTTTTTTTTTATGATGGCCACTGTTCCTTTCCCCAAGATATCCCCCAGAATGGAGTATTCTGAGAACATTTAAATAGCAACCACTAGCTGACAGGAGCTGCAGGAACTCCAGTTTGTCCCCCTGAAATTGCAAATGGGGATGTGAAATGGAGGGAGCATTTTGGGCAAGCCCACAATGACCCTATGCTGTCGCTACAAAACTCAGTGATGAACAGCAATGTTATGGAGCGGCAAAGGGGGGAAACAGCAATGAGAGAGAGAATGAGAACGTGGGAAGAAAAGGGAGAACTAAGAAATGCAGAACAAAAAATATTCTCATCCTCCAAGGACTGGGGCTCGTTCCATTTGAGTATGGGTGTCGTTTCAAGAGAGCAGAGACAGGGAGGGGCTAATGGAAGGGAAATCAGGCATCACTGGTGGGGCCTGGTCCCGGCCACAGCCCAAGCAAAACACAAAGAGGGAGAAGGAGGAAGCGAAGGGAATCAAGGGGAAACTTTTCCAGACATTTAAACAGGGTCTGGGATGGAGCACAGATGGGGGGAAATAGCAGATGGGAAGGAGACTTGGAGAAGGACAGACATGCCCTGGTCACAAAGAAAACCAATAGAAAAAAAGCTGCTGTTGTAGCAGTGAGGGACCAATGGGGGACAAGCTGATGATGCATCACCAACGCAACAGACCACAGGACAATGTTTCTGTCGCAAGGACACCTGGGATATGTGCTGCCAATGGAGGTATGAATGGAAAGGCAGGAAAGTTAAACCAGGGAGAAAAGATTGGCTGTCAGATGCTCATGCAAGTAAGCCACAGTGCATAGCTAAAATTCTCAAAAAGTTTAATGTGTCGTGCTAACCTACCCACTGTCTACAGAGAGTGGACAGATTGGTCTCCATCACTTTTATTACAAGTGTAAGGAAGTCAGAGTGCTAGCATACCAGCTGCATATGGAATCGTGGCAGATTTATGAAGAAATGTAAAGTAAGTGAGGATTTCATTGGATATTTTTTAAAAAAAGAGGTGGTATAAGATTACATATTTGTTGGTCATCCTAATAACAAATTGAACCTATTTTTAAGGTTCAGCTAAACTACTGAAGCTATGTTTTACACTATGCAAAAATGTCTGGCCATTGTGACACATTCTAAAGTGTAGGAAATCAACAAAATCCAACAAAGCAGCACTTAAGACCAATGCAGTCAGTGAATATAAATGTTTGGAAATCTGTGTTGTGTGACCATGCAGAAAAGTTCCAGAGGAGGAATATAGAAATGTCAGGATAGCATGACACCAACTAATATAATTCATCACGTTTTGCTAATTCAGAGAAAAGAATATCAGAGGTAGAATGTTCAGTAACAGAAGTCAACTGAATATGTAACAGCATCCATTACACTGAAGCAAAAAAAAAAAAATTGACACAGACCACCTGCTGACAGAACATCGGCAGAAATGTAATGAGCTTCATTTTACAGAGGAAAATCTGTAGAACAGATACTGGATGGCATTTAACATATATAAAACGAATAAGGAACAACTAATGGCCACAAATGTTAGAAGTAAGAGAAGCACATTCCATGTACATTATACAGTAATACAGGAGTAGCATCCAGATTAAGTAGGGTGAAGGAGAACAAAAACTAGGACAAATTTAGCAGAAAATCACTAAAAGAGCATTAAGTCCGTAGATGATTACATTATACTTATAATCATGAAGCAATCCAGTACGTAAAGTACCTCATGGAAAGCAGTTAGTCTTGTAGTACTTTGAATATTTCTCTAATGTCACAAAAAGGTGAAATAAGACAACATACCTGCATTACTATTTAAGTCTAAGAATAAAATATACAATACTGCCATCTTGGAAAACACAAAGGTCAACATTTAAAAAACCAAAGTAAAATAGTTACTAAAATCAAAGGCTAAATTGTTAGCTTTTTCCATGTAGTTCTTTTCTTATAAATCCCAAATGGATTTTATCACTGGCAGACACTTCAAAGACTTTGAATTAGTAATATGAGGACTAAGTTTTTCTCAGGTACCTTGGTCCTTGATGAACAATGCCATGCACCTGAATAAAACAAGCTTTCACTTCATACTGTTCATACATTTTGAGGGTGATCGGTTCTCTTGCCAAGCAATTAAATTAGAAGTTAGCTTTGTTTAACTGAAAGTAAAGTAAGAACTATTCTATTGAAAAAAAGAAGTTGATACAATATATGTAATTGAATGTGGAGTAAAAATGATGGCATGGTTCAAGAGGTAAATTGAAAATATTTAATTAACTTATTCAAACACCAGTGAAAGAAATCTACCAAAATATAATTCTTTTATTTAGAAAACTAGAAGAAAACCCCCTAACTAAAGATAGATTAAAATAGTAATTTCCCAGCTTGGCCAAAACAAACAAACAAACAAGGGAAAGGACAGATCTTGGAAAATCTGAAGGCTTCAAAAACTTGAAATTCTCTTTAAACAAAGCATTTCTTATTCCTCTTCTAATTTGACTGTGTGCATTCAGTATTAGAACTTGTCAGTTTCCTTCGTTAAGCCAGTTTTCATCATTAAGCATCACTAAAAGCCAGCAATTTTCTAACATGGTCCCATGTGGTCTGAACATAGGAACATATGAGTGGGCTTGATTCCGGACAATTATAAAAGGACCTATTCATGGCCAAATTAGGTGTGACATTGAATAAATGCAATTAAGGGTGCAATCCTCTGTCCCGACCTTGTTGGGGGGGGGCACATAGGATTGGGCCTAGAAGCCACTGCAACCTCAGAAATCTTTTCCAAGGTTGCAGCACCGCGGAGCACCCAACCTCCCCTGTAGCCAGCACGGTTCTTTCCACACCAGCAGGGAACCGAATACAGTCTTCCGTCTTCGGTTCCACCATGGGGGAGGGGTGTTCTGGGGGGAGGGAAGGTGAGAAGCGAGGAATCCAGGCGGAGCCTCAGCCTCTCTTCACAGGGAGAGGAAAACGTCTAGATAGCCAAAATAATCTATCTACATGTTTTTGAGGGCAAGGGAAGCGTGGCAGATATCCTATCCACTGCGCTCCTTCCACCCTGCATAGGATGCCTTCAGGTTCAGAGGGTTGCAGGCACCCTCATAGTATTGCACTGTAAATTTATTTTTGTGTTACATGAATAGCAGCTGTGGGGAAGCCCGAACAGCCTCAGGAACCTAGGGGATGGGGAGGCAGAGTTTAATATTCTCCCTTCCACCACCACCACCCAAATCAGCTCTCCAGAGTGGATATTTGCATTTCAAGGGAAGCTGCCATTGGCACCAATGGAGGCTTCCTGTGAAATGCAAATAGCAGCTTCCAATGATCGAAACTGACATGTTCCAATTTAATCCCACGCTTGTTCAATTGAGAACTCAAATATTAGGTTGGAACATGAAATGCTTTGCTTACTGAGAAATGGAAGTTTCAATTTTTGAAATTTTCCAAGATTAATTTTCCATGGGTTTTTTTTTTTGGGGGGGGGCTGGCTATGAGGTGGTGGGCGGGCGCTCCGAGGCTCTGTGATGGGGTTTCTGAGGTCACAGCACCTTCTATGGCAAATCCTCTGTCCCTTCAGACAAGGTTGGAGGGACATAGGATTGTGCCCTAAGTTAAATAAATATTTTCAATGTAGCTCATGAACCATGCAGTCATTTTTACTCTATACTCAATTACACGTCTAGTTTTGCCCTCAGTAATTATATTTAGGTGCTTACCAAGCAACATGGGACTTTCCCATAGTGAAGCAATTCCAAGGCCAATAATAGTAAGTCTGAAAGGAACCAGTGTAAAATAATTTAATGGGGTGGTTTATACCTCTATTGTCCAACAGCCATGTCACGTCTGCAAAACTGAAAAATACAACGGGTAAAGCATGTAGCATTTTTTCCCATGGGCAAAGGTTCTTAAAAGCTGCAGTACTGTATTCCACTGTATTCTTCATTTTTTAAAAAAGAGATAAGAAAATGTTTTATGCAAACTATTTATCTTTTCCAGTGAGCGCGACTGATCTTATTCTTCCCAAGAAAAAGAGTAATGAACAACAATGCACTGCTTCAAAATGCAACATTTTACTCTCCTCCCCTTATTTATGGGTAATACCTCTTGTATTTCATGACCAGTTGACATCACTGCATACATTTCCCCCTCTATCCATGTGTATATGGATAAGGAAAACACTTCATGCACCTGAAGAAAGTCTTATGCCACACTGGGCGGTATCCAACATTGTCACTATGCTAGCAGGAAGAACCGCTAGCTCAATGAGAAGTGCAACAGGAACTACCACTTCTGAAATGGGACAAGTCAACTGAGTTTGCAGAAGGGATTGCTAACTTTTCCCATTCTGGAAGCAGTAGTTTGGGGTCGTTTCCTGGGTTGCACTACCAAGTGCTACTTTCCCATTGTACTAGCGGTCACATGTTTAGCACTGGTGGATAAATACTCTTTATGGTGCCACAAAACTCTTTGTTTTGTTTTTTCCTGCAACAAGTACCACTCAGGAATTTTTGGTAGTGACTTTATTACTCATAAAACCTACTAGAAACGAGAGCCAATGTGGCATAGTGGTGAGAGTGTTGAACTGGAACTCGAGAGATCCGGGTTCTAGTCCCCGCTCAGCCATGAAACTCACTGGGTGACTTTGGGCCAGTCACTGACTCTCAGCCTAACCTACCCCACAGGGTCATTGTTAGGATAAAATGGAGAGGAGAATGATTATGTAAGTTGCCTTGGGTTCCTTTCAGGAAAAAAGGGGTATAAATATAATAAATAAATAAATAAATAGAAACAAAGATATTCAAGATGCAGTGGTAAAGAGATGGAACACAGGCCTACACACATTACATTTCATTGTCATGTGATGTATGCCTCATCTTCATGTATCACCTTGTAATACCTGTAAAACTACAGCCATGTGGTACTATATTATCAGGCAGGGTGGGAGGGAGCTATAAAAACAGGCTCCTTCACATGTTAAATATCAGGTCTAACTACAGGAGAGAAGACCTGACATTCATTCACACACTCTCTCACACACAAATATTGATGTGTCCAATTATTTATAATTAAGATAAAACCTGTATTTATATATATAATTAAGATAAAAACTGTATTTAACCTATGTTAAATATGTCTTGGTAGGCCCTATTCATGTGCCTGAACCTAGTCCAAAACCTTAAATTTTCAATTTGAAGTTTACGGTAATTAGTTAGGCAATATTATGCATAGGAAACCAACCATTACAACCACCCTAAATCATATGAATAACTTAAAATAAAAACAAGTTTTAAAAAATTCTCTTCATTTTCCAATTCGTTTATTTATGATTTAAAACAACAACAACCAGGATATTCAGTGACTTAGAAAATAACTTTTACTTTGTATTTTGAATACACTGGTCTTGAACTCTGACTACTGGATTATGTAAGAGAATAAATTTGTACTTCCAGCATGAATGTGTGTAAGAAATATAACCTGACAGCCTGCAATTAACTTTTACTAAACCATGTTTTATATTCTTTTTCCTTTCCAACTTGTTCACCTTTCCATTTTCCAGATGTTCAGCTTCGCCTATGATTGGCCACTTCAAATGCCATTCTTTACAGGCCAATAGATGGTGCTCTTACACTTAGTTTTGTTTTCTTTCAAATGCTTTGTTCTCTTATGCTCAGTTAGCTCCTGAGCATCTTTAGATGGGAACACTTGAAAGAGATATCCTGTGAATATTTTCTAAACTGTTATCATATATTATATTTTACCTCACCTCATCAAAAGTAGGATGTGTGCAGTCACATGCAACCCACTAAGTACATATACAGTTTAACAAGGTTGTTATTTTTCTTGGGGTCATGGTTGGGGGTCACTCAAGGACATGTCAAATCCTGCCATTGGGTTTTATACAGATTCAATGACTGCCACTCCTTTGAGATATACAGTCTAGGATAGGATCATTGCCAGGATTGTGAGTGGGCATACCAGGAACCAGAATGCTACTGTTAATCTTATAGCCAAGTTTCTTGAGAAGAACCTTTGCAAGGAAGTTAAAACATACACCAGGAATGAAAATTTCAGAATCCCAAACAAAAACAGATCCAATGCCAATTTGGATCCAGAGTGAACAATTCCTCCCCATTACTCCTATGAACAAAGTCAATCACCTTTCCAACAAGGTAAGGGCACTGCCTAATCAGGTAGTGCCTTACAGAAATCCCAGAGGTATAAGATACAAGGACAAATTGCCACAGTACCAGCAGTCATTGCAAGTCTTGTCACAAAACAGTCTGAGGATTATAGCTATCATTCTTTTCTATTACATTTAAACACCATTTTCCTGAAACCTTTTCCCAGTTAGTTATTGATCACAAGTCAGACACTTGCTGAAAGCCAATCTGGAAATGATTTTACTATTATTTCATACCTGCTCATAGTCTCCAATTGCCCCCCCCCCCCCAAATGCCAGGGACCATCACAAAAAAACCTTAAGCCATCACAGCTTCTCACTTTGTCATGCAGAGTCCCAAATTCCCCTGCCTCCTGTAACTGCAAGCTACTTAAAGGGACCATGGACAAAATTGTAGCTAAGCTTGCAGTTTTAGCTTAGCTGCAATTTTGTCCATGGCCCCTTTAAGATAGCTCTGCTTAGGCTCGAACAGCCACAGTAAGCAGGGAGGAAACAGACACTGCTAAGCTGAGAGGGCCAGGCAAGGGTGTGTGCGCACACACACGCTCTACCTGCTGCACATTGCTGTGGGAAAGGGATTAGCTGGGTGAAAGCCTGGACCAACAGAGAGGTGAATAAGGGAATTTATCACATGATTCCTATCTTTATATTGCCAAAGATTTTATTTCCTAACAGAGCTGACTCTTTGCCTCTAACAGGTGAGTTTACAGTGTCAGAAGGAAATGCAAGAAACTTCCCCTTCTCTTTGAAGCTCCATGTTTGGGGGTGTGGGGTGGGTGGGTGTGTTAAGCTTCACCTGTTGCATTTGTGCCAATCCTGACAATTTTAAAACAAAAATAAAGATATTGCCCTGCAAGCACTGACACATGCCCTCATGAAAGACACCAGATAACAATTAAGGGTTTAAGTAAGGTAAACAAATATATATTACAAAAGCCACTTATAAAATATATAATATAATATTATAATTATAATGTATAAGATTTTGTGTGTTTCCTCTAATAACTTTTGTACTTGACCATGCCCTTTGGTTGCCGGGCCATGCCCTTGGCCACACCCTCTTGATCACACCTTCATGTTGCTGAACCATCCCTCTTACAAATTCACATGTGTCTCCCTATTTTCATCTGTGAAATGTTGGAGGGTATGACCTCTTATTCCACACAACCTGGACTTATAGGTGAATAACAAAAAGCTAGCCGTTTCAGATAATGATGATTTATTTCACTCCATCAGAAGGTCCTTTGATAAAAGTATGGCTACAAAAGAACTGCCTACTGTAATAAACAAAAAACAAGATTTTAAAGATGCAATCCCAAGTTTAGACAGAAAAAAGTCCCTACAACTCCCAGCATGCCCCAGCCAGCTCTGAAGTATCACAGTATAGGATTTATTTTACTCCTGTTCCTCAGGGACTTCCAGTGAAACAAGACATACCGGTATATCTCACCATCACAAGGCAACATCACAGTGAGAGGGGAAGGGAAGAGAAGCGTGTATATAAAATAAATGTACAGATGAAATGTCAACTTGAGCCTTTAAGGTTTGAAATCTCCTTACTTTTGCTATCATAGCACAGTGCAAGACAGAAATTTCTGGGCTTAATATTTATACCACACAAAAATAGCTGCTGCTACCAGTTTGAACTGCCTCAGAAAAGCCACTGATAAGTGCATCATTCAGGAGAAGATTAAACACCTCTTCTCTGATTCCTCTCTCCCGACATGACATCAACATTTAGATTACAATTGTTGCCTTTAAAGTTAAACCTACAGTTCTGAATGAGAACTGTGGTAAATACATTTGTATTTGCTGTCTGTTAGAAAGAAATTGCTAGCCTGCCATGTTATAACACGGCCTTTCATGCCTCAATACTTACTAAACTTTATATTATTAATAATGTTACCGGCAGGGATCTATGCAGAGGGGGAAATGGTTTAGGGCTAACAAGGAGGAAACTGCAGGTAATGGCATATTTTTGAAACAGCTGGAATGCTTACTTATTCAAAAATGCTGCAAAATGCAATAAATAAGAGATAATCACTTTAACTATGCACTTACAAAAATGACTTGAGGGAAACCAGAACAAGCAATGAACATCAAAGCTTTATAACCCTAATTCAAATCCAAATGTAATTCAGGACCTTTTAATATATAGAATAGATAATCCAAACCAGAGACCTATCCCTGGATTACAAAGCAGATTGATTTATTACACACTTGTACTTAAATGTTCTCTGATTCATAGAAATATCAACACATAACTGTATTTGTAACCTCTTTTGTAGTAAAGTTGGCCTGCACAACATGGAAGTTTCAGGCTCTATCCAGCACATCATACATTAAGTAAGGGCCAAACTACACATTACGCTAATCACATAGCTTGTGGCTGAAGCTTGTCTTACTTTTTACTGTCATGCAAGTGCAGAAAGACCCAGTTTGGATTGGGACCATGGTGTTCCAGGAGAGGAAGGTTAAAGTTTCTCTCACCCATTTCTTTTCTGACCCCCCCCCCGGGGGGGGGAGATTAAATAAGAAAAAAGCCACCATTGACTCCAATGGAGATTTTGGTTATTTTTAAACCCTCCCAGGGTGTTCGGAAATTTTGGAGCAAATAAGTTGGGGTGAGAAAGGTTTAACCCTACCCTGCCAGACAGCCATGGTCCCAATCCAAACTGGGGCCATGCACTTCAACAAGCATGTATACAAGCCTCAACTACATGCACCACGTGAGCCAGAATACAGATTTTCCAGGGCCCTGGTTCGGGTGAAGGGCTTCCATGGATACAGGAGGGGCCCCCTCTTCAGACAGTCACTCTCCATGAGTTGAGGGTGAGGTGGGGCTGGAGCACTCCCCCTCCTCACAGGTTTGCTCTATTCAGGTTCAGAACACCTGAATAATGCTCTAGTCCAGCATGACTTTTTTTGTCATTATTATGACATTGACTTCGGCTGGCATAAAAAAACCTTTTATTCAGTACCATTAATAATTTTGCTGAGCTAACACAGTGGACATTTTCACCTTCTTAACACAGCTACAACATCAGACTGCAATTTGGCCAGTTTGCTGCAAGTTGCCTAGGCCTTTGCTTTGATACAAAGGTATAGAAGCACACTTAGGGCTACTTCATACATTAATGGCAAGGCCGCAATTTTCAGGTCACCGAAGAAACCAATTCATGAGAGTCTGATAAGCTTCAGCGTCTGATCGTGGAGTGACTGTTCAATATATCCTTTGTTGGGGAGATATCCATCATTTACATGGTGTTGTCAGACAGCTGTTGACCCATGCATGGGGACCAACTACTACCAACAAATTTCATTTAGAGTGTTTTAGCTGCTACACTAGGTGCATTAGCAAAGAGGAAAACAAGAAAAAGGAAAATAAAACCAGTGGGAAGACAAAGGATTTATCTGGAGCTCCCATGAATTTTCCACTGTTAGAAAGATCATTCTGCTCACCCTGAAAAGCTGCTCTGGAAGGTGCGTTTTTTCGGGGGGGGGGCGAGGCTTCTGGAACAGCATGGAAAGTGGCATGGACACCTGCAGGAAGGAGACAGTATTGGCAAAAAACGCTTCTCACAATTTTGTGAGCAGCCTCTGCTGGACCAAAGACCCTTGCGTTCACAGGAAGATGACTTCTGTGAATGGGGTTGCAGCTTGGATCCAATCATAGAACACAGATCTATGTAACAGGAAGTCATTACGATATCTAACTGGAACCTGGTAACATACACCTGATTATGAGAAGCTGGAGAGAGCTGTTGCTTTTGGCATTTCCCTGGCTACCAGGGTTCAAAGAGACTAGCAAGGCTTTTCCTATGTTCTTCAGCAGGCCAGACACAGCTGCCGTTCATGTGCCAGGCCTACCCCATACTGCAGATAGCCTAACATGTATCAAAAAGAGTTTTAGTCACTTAAAAATGCTGCTGTATCTGTTATTGCTTTTATCATTATGCAATTTTATTACCAACATTGCACCTCATTCAAAAGGTGGGCTAAAAATGTCTAAAACCAGAAATACGCAAACAATTTCGCATGTGTTCCCATGTGCTATAGCAGCCTTCCCTGACATGGGTCCCTCCAGATGTTTTCGGCTATAACTTCCATCAGCACGGCCAATGGTCAGGAAAGACAGAGTTGTAGGCCAAGACATCTGGAGGGACCCACTTTGCTACAGCTTCCCCACAGCCTGCTTCACAGTTTATGAGGCTCGGTTGCTCCACTGTCCCCCACTGAAGTCACATCAGGGCACAATCCTAACGGGATGCAAAGCAGATGAAGGGCTCCAATCTCAGAGACCTCTGCCTATCCCAAGCCCTGCTGGCAAAAACCAGGCAGGGCGGGAGGAGCTGCAGAGGCTTTTGTATTTTACGCTTGTTTGTCCCCTGCTTTTGCATTTTACGCTAGACAGACCTTTGAGCCCAACTAGTTCACCTACCTGACTATGAGCAGGGACAGGAATGGAGAGGCTTGTGGATCTGATGGATCAATATCATCTCCTTCCCACCCCCAAATGCCCATTTCCTCTCCTCCTGAAGTCGCAGCACTGGCCTTAGGAGACAGAGCCACCATGGAGCTTTCCATGCCAGGCTGGGAAGGGGCGAGTGGGAAATTCCACTTCCAAATGTAGTATTCTATACTGCCAGCCTACTACATTACATCAAGATGCTTGTTTTGACTTTGCTCTTAAATTTTTCATCTAACCTTTGGCTTTATACCTGATTTTTTTTTTTAATTAAAAAGTTATTTTGACAATGTTAGGCCTATTAAATCCATGTCAGTTTTGAACTACAATGAAATTCCTAAGTCTGGATACATATTTGAAATGTGAGGATGAAATGAAAGCATCTACTGAAACCATTTAAATTTAGATATTCAACTTCATATTGCAGCACTCTAAGCCACTACCATGCAGAATCAGAATTCTAAAACACAGCAGTGTGGCCCATCCAGCCATCACCACTGATAGCTTGATAGAAGGGAGAGAGCAAGGTTATGTTTACAAGCAACACAACTTTGACATCGAGATAACCCATTGCCCTACAATTAATGTTTTATTTAATTTTGTAGGTGTACCAGTTGCTGCTGCCTAAGCATGGGATACTGCCTACCTTGTGCAGTTACAAGCAGAAGCACTACAGTAGCCATTATAGTTTGATCACAAGATGAGGCTCTAAGTGTTAAATCTATCTTGTTTGGTTTTTTAACAACATATAAAAATTATGAACCTTTTCTTCTAGTAAATTACTGTTTGATACAGTATTTGATAATGTGGGACTATACATTAATTTAAATTTTGCATGACTTGTGATTGGGTAAAAGATGCAAATGCATACAATATGAAATCACATGAGGCACAGCCTGCCAATGTGTTAGAACTTAATCTTATGCAGATATGTTTTTATTTATTAGCAGAGGCTTCTATAGTGAAGCATGACATAATGCAGACCCTAAATGTAACATTTCCCTGCAGTCGTCTATAATAATTTAAGGGCCATAGAATATGACCAAATAACATTTGGAGGCAATTTCTGTACAAAAAGATGTCACGATCTTTTCAAGAATGACTTCCTGGGCTATTATTTATGTATCATTTACAAAATCATCATGGTGCTTGACTGAATAACGCTAATGAAGCATTTAGAAAATAAAATTGAACCTTATGAAGATTTCTGGTTTCAATCTAAAATGGCCAGTTTGTCTTTTACAGAAATCAAAGTCCATCAGACATTGTCTTCTTTCTCTTGAATCTATAGTCAGCAAGTGATAAAGTACCATAGCTTGTTCAGATTCATTGTGTGCTATTATGTAACAATGTAGAAGAATGTACAAAATTTCCAACTTCATTTCATTTCAAGTATCTTATATTTGATCGCTCTAGCAGAAAACTGAACATAAATTCAAGCCTTAAGACTGATCAATCAACTTCAAAAAATTCCATTGGTACTGTCACTGCTAGAGTAAAAGAACAAAACAAAAAAGAATGCTCATGAAGGAGCAAACTTAGGATTTTCTTTTCAAGTATAAGAATTTGTCTCATGGCCATTACTCCAAACATTTTAAATCAGCAAAAGCCTGGATAAAATTGCTACAACATCTGCCAACATAATTCTTTAGTTGTGGTGGCTCTATTTATGCATCCTGACATCCAGTAGTGTGTGGCATTTAACAACTCCTGCTGTATAGTGATTTCCTACAAAATATGGCCTCTCCTATCATTACACCAGTGTGGCCAGAAATATTTCACCAACCAGAAAATACCCCTTCCCACATAGCTATGAAAAGGATCAGTACCCATTTCAGGTAAGGAATAATCCAAGTCATATTCCAGCATTCTGTTAATGTGCTCAGTTAACACCCAAGGGGATAGAGTGGGGACAAGCATGATAGCTTCACCCCCTTCATTGCTGTCCTTATTGCGCTCCACATGCGGAGGGTGAACGTATTCAGTGGAGACCCTTGCGTATCTCGGTTGGCTCCCAGTACAATGTAGAACCCTGATTTTCCAGGATTCTACATCATGCAGGGAGCCTACAAAGAAGGCAAGGGCAACCAGGATGGAGACAGAGGGGTGGTGGTGAAGTGAGCATGCTTGTCCTTGCCCCTCATATGTTCATTGAACACATTTACAGACTCCTCAGGAGGGTTCAACTATTATTGTGTGAGAGGTTTACAGGGTTAGATAAGCAAGCCTTGGATTCTGAATGTCACTGAGTCACTAGCATATTCGTTGGTAATGCTGAATCTTCCTTCCCTTCAGCTGCTTAAAGTATTTTCACCAATCCCACAACTTATTTATTGCTATGAAGCCAACTTGATTGTACAAGATGTGTCCTTTGCTATATTAGCTAGCCTTTTATAGCATAAAGGCTTAGGGGAGAGAGAAAGAGAGAGAACCATACCTACAGAGTTATTGTTCTAAGATCCTGGAAATTACACTGTGTTGCAATGTATAGTCCTGCCCCAATTTCCAATGCTCCTGTGCTGAAGTCAGCAAAATAAAGCTCCTACAGTGGAGAATGCTGAGATGCCAACCTGTCAAAACCTAAATCAGGGATTATCTTTGTGATGTTTCTATTCCTTTGAACAAGATTCTTCTGGTGGCTTGCCAAGTAGTTGCTTTACTGCATATTGTCATGTCTGTCGGTGTTGCTAAAGACACCAGGAACTGCCAAATGTTGTATAAGTAAGAACTGTAGGTTTCCTGCCTTTCTTTCTTAAAAAACAACAACCAAACAAAAAACCCAATCTCAATTATTCCTAACATGACAAATGCATTGCATGTCCTTTTTAAATTTATTTCATATCTATCTATATCTCTATCTTGGTCATAAATGATCCCTATAAAAAAATGATATTTATCTTTCTTTTGATTTGGCACACCAGGAATTATAATCTTACAGTGCTTAACACCTTGATATGGATGTTCTACAGACATGCTGTCAGGGCACCTCGTATATTAGAAGAACAAGATGATTTGTTCTTTTGCTCCAGAAAACCACAAAATCCTATCATATAGTATACACTGTTTTAAAAAACAACCAATGCCACTCAAAGGTGTTTGTGATTTTGTATTCATGCTTCTCAATGTAATTAATCTTTGCATTTCTCCCCTTTGAGAATGGGTGAATACAACTTTTTTTCTGTAGTATTATTTCTGTCATAATATATTTACTCTATGGATAAATAACTGTGAAAACTGACCAATTAGAAAATAAATTGACATGGATTTTGCATTCTTCTGGAGCACCTACGTAGCGAGACCTTTTGGTCTTCCTTCAGATCCCTTCTCAGAAGAACCTCTCTCTTCCTTTGGCTTAACCCCATTCATCCTCATCTGAACTGTAACAATTTGTAAATGTGTAAAATGCATTTCTGAACCCGTCACTTCAAATGACAGCTCAGATAAATGCGATTGCTAGGAGTGCCTACTATCAGCTTCGGCTGATACGCCAGCAGCGCCCCTTTCTAGAGTTGAAAGACCTAAAGACGGTAGTCCATGCGCTAGTAACTTCGAGGCTTGACTTCTGCAATGCGCTGTACATAGGGCTACCTTTGTACCTAGTTCGGAAACTTCAATTGGTGCAAAATATGGCAGCCAGATTGGTCACCGGTACATCTAGAGGTGCCCATATTACACCAGCTTTAAAAGCATTACACTGGCTGCCGATCAGTTTCCGGGCAAAGTATAAAGTGTTGGTTATCACCTTTAAAGCCCTACATGGTTTGGGTCCGGGTTACCTGCAGGATCGCCTTCTCCCGTACAATCTGGCCCGCACACTTAGGTCCTCTGGGAGGAATTTACTCGTCAGCCAAGACTAGGCTGGCGAGTACTACCCAGAGGACCTTCTCTTCTGCTGCTCCCAGACTGTGGAATGGCCTGTCGGAGGAGACTCGTCAACTAGACAGTCTTTTGGCCTTTAAAAAGGCCATAAAGACTGACCTCTTCCGACAGGCCTACCCAGTGGAATTTTAAGAGTTTTAAAGAATTTTAAAGATACTTTTAAAGGTTTTTAAGAATATTTTAATAATATTTGCTGTGTTTTTAACTACTTATGTATTTTATGTTTGGTTGTTCCTCGCCTCGATTTGAGTGGAGAGGCGGGTAAGAAATAAATAATAATAATAATAATAATAATAATAATAATAATAATAATTTTGTTAGGAATGGGGGAGAAATTAGTTTTGTTCACATTTTTATACAAACTGACCTAATTTGTACTCTCCAAACTAATATGTCAACAGGAATGCAGTTATCCGTATATTTTTGCACATCTCCAAATTTGTTTGTTATGCAGTTCTCCAATGAAATAATGGACACAAAAATGTGTGCATTAGGGAAGATTTTGCACACACACAAAATGCATTATTAGGAAAAATGCATACAACAATGTATTCATTTTTGTACACATTTTCCCATTATATGAGTGGAAGACCGACAACCTGGTCTTCTGCGCGGGTTCAATGCTAAGGGGGTAGCAGGTGCTGGGGCGGGCCTTCTCCGAGGTCCCCAGCGCCTCGCCTTAGCCCAGAACAAAGGGATAACTTATAGCCACAAAAGTATCTTTTAGAAAACAAGTTTATTTACAAAATTACCTTCACAAACTCAGACCCACGCCAGCAATACAGCTTATCAGTACGGTACAAAGTAGCAAGCAGAAACCTCAAGGACAACGTGATTTCAGGGCTCTCAGCTATTTAGTTTAGCTCGGGTCCCGGCAGAGGCCTGGTCAACCGCACGCTGCTAGCTGGGTTCCCGGCGGAGGCCCAGTCTACCCAAGCGGCTAGCTGGGTTCCCGGCGGGGCCCGGTCTACCCAAGCGGCTAGCTGGGTTCCCGGCGGAGGCCCGGTCTACCCAAGCGGCTAGCTGGGTTGCTGGCGGAGGCCCGGTCTACCCAAGCGGCTAGCTGGGTTCCTGACGGAGGCCCAGTCTACCCAAGCGGCTAGCTGGGTTCCCGGCGGGGCCCGGTCTACCCAAGCGACTTGTGAGTGATTTCAGCTTGGTTTCCCAGGGGTCCGGTCAACCCAAGCGGCCAGTGATTTCAGCTTGGTTTCCTGGGGGTCCGGTCAACCCAAGCAGCGGCCAGTGATTTCAGCTTGGTTTCCCGGGGTTGCTGATCCTTTGTTCCCTTACCCCAGGCATGGGCAAGATTGCTGATCAGGTCCAGCGAAAAGTTCCCTTGTGCAGGGTGTTTTATACCTTGGTGTTTCAGTTAGCCCCTCCCTCTGTGATCAGGTGGGTTGACACCCTCCCTGAGGGGCGGCCTTTTGGGTCAGGTGGGGTGACACCTTCCCCCCCGTGGGATGGGGTCCCTTTGAAGTCACTTGCTTAATGGTCCCATCCTATGGTGTTGAGTGGCCATTTCTTAGGGGTGCCGAAGCGTCTACCCTGGAGAGGTATTCAAGTCTTATGTAGATGGGGCTGATATGCAAGAGCATTGACAAACCTGGTGATGCTTCCTGCCTTCCCCCCTGGGGTGATTCTATGTAGATGTTGTTTGTCCCCTTTGGCATCTGTGGAGACTGGTTGTCTCCCCCCCCCCCCGGGTCTCCTTCCCCCCTCCTTGGTGAGTGTGTGTGTGTCAGGCTTAGGTTGGCTTTCTCCACAATATGCATTTCCCCTAATGTATGAATTTTTGTATGTATTTCTCCTAAAACATACAATGGGGAAATGCATACCAAAATGAATACAATGGGGCGGGGGCGGGGTTGCATACAAAAATGCATACACTGCGGAAATGCAAACCCATTCAGGTGTGCTAGACTCAGCAAGAAGCAACTAGCCAAATCTCTGTCAGTCCATACAGCAGATAGAGAGGGGGTGAGGAACAGAAGAAACAACCACAGAATCATGGCTTTCTATTTTAAGACCTCAGTGTTGAAATGTGGTAGATAGGTCCAGTGGACAGTATCAATATCTCCTCCTCTTCTAGCTTTCCAATGCAGAGAAAACAAACAAATATCCTAGTTAAGGCATGAAATGCAAGACTCTGCTACTAGTACTGGCTGTGGGCTCTGAAAAAGATTCTAGGGGCAGATATCAAAGAGCTGAAATGAAGCTTTTAGCGGATTCCTGTATTGTAGTTGTGAAGATGACAAGTTGGAGGCTACCATTTGATTCTGATGGGTAGAATCAACCACCACTACATTAGGAAGTCTTTTCATTCCAGTAAATCCATGTAGGAAGGGAGAAGTGGTAGAGAAGGGGTGGGCAACTTGTGGCCCTCCAGTCCAGACGTTGTTGGACTGCAACTCCCTTCAGCCCTAGCCCGCATAGCCAATGGTGAGGGATGATGGGCATTGTGGTCCAACATCATTTGGAGGGCCACAAGTTACCTACCCCTGCAGTAGAGTTTGGAAAATTGTTCTTTAGCACAAAATACCTATTTCAATGAATTCATATAATTTTACCCCACAGGATTGCTGAGTAAAGGCAGCCTTAAATTATGTACTAATAATATTCTATTGATATATTCTATCAGAAGGAAACTATTTTACAATTTTAAGAGAGGTTTTGCAGGGGCCTTGCTCATGACAGAATCATTAGAGACTGGAATGAATAATGTATTTTTTAAATCCTCTAATTATAGACTGACACATACCACAATAGCTCCAAGGAGCTGTTATAGTTAATTGTGTCAATTCTCAGACTATTCTTTTTCCAGTATCCTTTTTCAGTATCTCTTGCTAATCAGCAGCCCCCATCAATAAGTGCTCCACTAGTGGATCATAAATCAAGATTCATTATCTCCCACATAGATATTATAGTGAATGGAACTGTGTTTTCCTGACAGCCTTCACTTCTCTGGCAATGAATGAAGAAGAATACAGTTGTTTGTTCTATGTGACTTTTCAAATAATGCCTTGGAAATTCATGTACAAAGAAAAATGCTGAAAGAAGTAATGATTGTGTACTGCTGCATGGGGACTCTGATTTTCACAGAGTTGTGGCTGGGAAGGAACAATTGCACCTCCCTTCCAGAACTTACAGTAGTTCTGTTTTCTGGGTCAATATGTTATGTGCAGGCCCTCTCAGAAATCTAGAGGGGCCCGGGCCACTTCCATTTTTTGAGGCCCTCCCAGTATAATAAAAAATGAAGAAATACCAAAGCATTTATTTTGGCAAAAATTGTTATGTTTTAAATGTTTACATTTAACAAATTAACACTTTTAACACAAAAAAAGATACAATGCAATAATCTGTAATAAATGTTCCTTTTTATTTAACAAGTGCTTTCCTAGCTTTTTTTCTGTGCAAATTTGCCAGTCATTGTGGAAAATTTTAGTTAAGCAGAGCAAGGCCATTCAAACGATCCTGTCCCATAGTTGAACAGTAGTAATTCTTGACCTGTTTCAGCACATTGAAAAACAGTTCACCTGAAGCTGCCTACTGTTGAGACTGAGAAAAATCCTCAATGAACAAGGGATGTTGAACTTGTAGTTGTGACTACCTGCATTGGCAGTGGGTTGGACTAGATGGTCTTGAAGTTCCCTTCCAACTCTGTGATTCTGTTATTCTAATGTCTATTGAACTTAATGGGGCTTACTTCTGAATGGACCAGTTTAAGATTGCACTGTAACTCTTCTTGCACCTTCCCTTTTAACTCAAGCTGAGGCGGGGAATCAAGAGAAATCTCTCTCTCTCTCTCTCTCTCTCTCTCTCTCTCTCTCTCTCACACACACACACACACACACACACACACACACACAGGCACCCCCCTTCCAAACTAGGGCTGCAATCCTGGACACATTTACTAGGGAGTAAGGGACTTTTTCACAGAGTCCCTTAACTGAACTTAATGGGACTTACTTCTGAGTAGGCAGGTTTATGATTGCACTCTAAATTAAATTATTTAGGCTCATGGATAATACTTGATATTTTCCCATTGTATCCCAAATCATCTTCTACCTCACAGCTCGAAGCTAGATGGATTGCTTTCACTCTAGAAAGTGAGGAATATGTGTGGGGAGAATAAAGAGCAGAGCCGGAGGTCTGGTGTAGCTGAGTCCCTGGGTTAGGGCCAGTGAAGACTGAGAGGACTTTGAAAGGATAGATTGGGGCTGGACAACAAGCCCTAGGCTTTTATTTGCTGTTTGCCTCTTCCCCAATTCCTTTCCTTAAGTCTCCCTAATTAATTATTTGTTCTAGAATAAATCTTGGTTGTGCTTTAGGAAGACGACTAGACCTTCTTTTTGGGACCCCTGAACAGAAATGGTGCCCATCCCCACTTTGGTTGCTCAGGTCCGTATTACCCTTTACCTCCCAGGCTTGGTCAGATGGAGGGTGCTCCCCCTTTTCCCTCCCTGGTGGCAGGTGAATGAGATAGCTATGGGTGGGTTTGCAGGTCATTTTACGCTCCGTAGCCTCTGTGGGCTTAAAGTTGTCTGGGGCCTCAGCTAATGACGAATGATCAGGCAGAGCAGGAGTCCAGAGGCACCACCTCTTCCCTCTTCCCCCCTCAGTCCTCCCGCCAGTATCCTAGGGGATACCACGGTGCAACAGCACTGAAAGGAGTGTGGATGACAGCTGCAGAATATTGCCCAAGTGGCACTTTTCTGCAGCTGTCAGAGGCTCATTGCCCTTCCTCGGGGTGGCGCTATTCAGCTGAGTGGCAGCCCCATTGAGCGAGGGCAATGAGCCCCACGGTGCTCAGCTTCCTTGAGACGAAGCCCAGCACCAAGGGCCTCATCCCCAGCCCGTTCTCGGTGCAGCTGCCACTGAGCTGAGCAGCGGCCATGCCGAGAAAGGTCGCTTTCCCCCATGGCCTCCTTGCAGGGAGACGGGGTGAGAAAGCCCCTCCTTTCCCCCCTCACCAGGCAGCTGTGATCGCCTGGTGACTGCGCTGCCTGGCGAGGGGTAAATTAGGGGCTTCCCCTCCCTGCGTGAAGGCCGTGCGGGAAAGCAACCTTTCCTGGTCTGGCTGCTGCTCAGCTCAGTGGCGGCTGTGCCAAGAAAGGGCAATGACTGAGCATGTGCACGGCAGACACCGGCGTGCCCCCCCACTCTCACTGGGTGTGTGGCGTCTGTGGGCACCGCACTCAGTGAGTGGAGGTGCGCGCCGCCGTGTGTGCCTGCCATTTGGCCAGAACGGAAGTTCCTTCCTCTTCAACCCCAGCCCAAATGCTGACAGGGATACTCGCCTCCTCCTTCCTCCCTCCAGGGCTAGAGAAACGGCCTACTGCTAGTCTGTTAGGGAGGGGGAGCTGAGGATCACTGCTGCTCATTCCCCCTGCCCCCTTTCCCCCTTCCCACGCTGCTGCTACTTGACAGCCGTGACGGGGAGGGGGCTGGGGAAATGGGGCAGGGGGCTAACTCCTAGGGAGTAAGCCAAGCAGAGAGGAACATGCCAAATTGGCGCCACTGCAGCAGCTGAAAGGTGAGTGGTTTTGACAATGCACGGCATTGGGAGGGGGGATGGCCTCCCCCACACTCCCGGACTAGCGAGAGACCATCTCGCTAGTCCGGGAGTGGGTGGTAGGCAATTCTTCCTGTCAGTGCCACATGTGCTTCACTCTGAGTCTTACACCATTCGCACTCTAGCCGATGTCCAGCCTGTTTAATTGACCGCAGCTCCCCAGTATACCAAGGAGCAGAGCAGGCTCTACAGCACTGGAGAGGGCACTCGGGTGCAATTGAGTTGATCACCCTCTGCATCTCACCATTCCATGGTGAGACTAGGGCCTTGGCTGGATCACCAGCTCTTTCCACTGGAAAATCTCCAAGAGCATTCAGAAATCCACTGGATTCCAACAGTATCCTGGAGCAGACCATCCGAATGGGTCCCCCACCCCTGAAGGAGGGAAGTAATGCTGTGAGTTGAAAGTGTTCTGCTCGAAAGCCCAAACACAGATGCATTTTTAAATAAAAACTTCTATATTCTTGAGCTTCTGTTTAAAACATGCATTTTCAAAAAAGGATGCGTTTTCATGCTTTAATCAATGAGGGGAAGGAAATGCACATTTGGGTGCATTGTTCGAAAAATGCACACTTTTCTTGATGAAGACATTTATGTTACCTATCCAGCACATTTTCTCTTTTTTACTTTACCCTGGGCTCAAAGAAATTGGTAACTGTACCATTTGGATAATCACACGATACAACCTGTGCTGAGAACTAGATGTCAAGATTCTTCTAGCTGGATTTTTTTTTTTAACCACATGTCACATTTGAAAAGGGAACTCACACATCCCTGCCACAGGGCACCAAATCACCCCACTGAGGTCAAGCACACATTTTCTGTTTTGGATGTGACAGCATGCAGTGACAGCAGAAGCATGAGTACGTTCAAGCACCTACTTCTTGTCACATGTAATCTTCTTCCTATGTATAACTGACATAGGTATGAATACCTTAGAGGGCAAAATTTTATTTCTCAGATTATTATTATTATAATTTTAAGTTAGAGCTGTCAATAATTCACTCACTAATGTTGAAAAATTCACCTATAATCAACCAACCAACAACCTGTCTTTTAAAAGACTCACTGCCTGTTCCAGTGCAAGAATTCTTCAGAATGAGAATACTAAAATAGGAGAGAAAGATGTGTTTTTGTTTAAAGTTAGGTTCATCCATATTTCAAATGGCAACTCACACTTAAAATCACTGAATCTGAATGCATGTTCAATAGCATTTAATCCCAAGATTTGGATTTCCCTGTGATATATGGCTTTTGATGTACAGGAAGGACCTTGACATTAATTTTAGTTTTGCGAATGTTTCACATTTAAAAGTTTCATTTAAAGGTCATCTAATTCAAGCCCATGCTACAAGATAAGATCCTGTATCCCCCCCAGCCTCCTTTCTACCTTAAACAATTAAGGGTGCAATCCTATGCAAGTTTAGAGAGAAAGAAAGTCCCACAACTCCCAGAATGCCTCAGCCAGCCATGCTGGCTTGGGAATACTGGTAGTTGTAGTGCTTTTCCACTCTAAACATGCATAGGATTATGCCCTAAGACCACTAAACAAGCAGAGAGCAGGTACAGTACAGTAAAGTACTGATACAGAAAAGAGGTTCAGATGATTCATGAAATGAACCATGCCAAGTTCATCAAACAAACTTCCCCCCACCTCCAAGGATCACTTCCAGTCTAAACCACAGAAAGACTCTTTTGCAATGCTGCATATAGGGTGTATTCTCACATTGCAACAACCCACCCTGGCAATAAACCACGGTGGGTAGGTTGTCATGTGAACAATCTATGGTGAACCCTGACAGGCGATCGGGCTCACCGTGGGTTGTTTGCCCCCTTCTCCCCCGTCGGTTCTTCCGTGGGTATCCCAGGGGCCACTGCAGGAGGAATGAGTCATTCCCACCACCTGCTGCACCTGCTCTGTTACTGCTGTGTTTTTAATTATTTTTAATTGTGTTAAATGTATTTGCTTTATTATTATTTTTATCAAGTTTCATCAGTGATTGTAAGCCTCCTTGTCTGCTATTTTTGGTAGAAAGGTGGGGTACAAGTCAAATAAATAAATTAAAAATATTAGTACTGTAAGTTAAAATAAAATAAGAAATTGAACAGAATGTGTACCTTTCAAGATTTTTTTTTATATTCATCACCTCTTTGAACAGCTTTATTAGTGATATTCTAAACTGACTAGACAAGGAAAGATAACAAGATTACACTGCAAATAAATACAGCAATTATTGTTTTTAATTATTGTTGTACACCGCCCAGAGAGCTTCGGCTATTGGCGGTATAGAAAATAAATAAATAAATAAATAAAACAGAAGACAATGGTACAAAAAAAAAAAGAAAGAAAGGAAAAAGAAAGAAAGAAAAGCAACCTTTGGATATAAAACTTTAAAATTCTAGTTGGATCTACATGTCTCGTGGTGTCTGAGGGGAATCCATGGGATATTGAAATGTAAGACAACAATTTTGTTCCTAACATTTCACAGGCATATCATGATGAGAGTTGAATGAGAAGACAAAGTCTAAATCCTTTCAGAAGCTCTTCCTGCCAAAGTACAAATCTCTGCTGATCAGCTTGCTGACAGGGGAAGAGCAATACTTTGAAATTAATGGTGGTGGACTGGCCCTTGTGCTCCTGTGGCCACTGGAGTTCAGCTTTGCTGTGGCAGTTTCAAAAGCACATGGTATTTACATTATAATGCCAACAACTGCATAATACTGTCTGTGGTTATAGTCATGTTTAATCATTACTTTGGACATTTGTGGTGTGCCCTTTCTCTCTCACACTTAGAATGCTGAACTTAGTGCATGATTAAATTATTCAATGACATGAGCCCAAAGCAATAATGCTGCTGAAAACAAAGGGAAGAAATGGCATTATTAAAAAAATAATAATTGTTCTGTTCTTCAGGTCTTAATCAAATAAGAATGAGAAACAGTTTAATCACCGGTTCAATTACACCAAATACACTACAGACAGCACAAATCCACATTTTATCAAAATGTTTTAGGGCACAATTCTATGGGTTGGGCTCTCAATGGACAGAACGGTCCAAGTTCAGAGACCTCCGCCTACTGGAAAGCCCATAGGATATTGTGTATTGTGGCGTCTCCTCTCCCCGCCCACCAGCATGCCTTCTTTTCTCCCTATCTGACTTCTCTTATGACATTGCAGTTGCAACCTACTAAGAGAAGCTTTCTGTGGCAGCTGGGAGGGAGGAGGATGTGGGGGGAGGGAAGATTCACAATCAGATCTCCTTCTCTGTGCTCATAGCCCTGTCTATGGGCACGGACAAGGTGATCTGCAGCTTCCTACAGTGCCTCAGGTGCTGTCTAGATGCCATAGGATTGCTCTCCCCTACATTAGGGAAATTTGCTGAAAGAAATTGACAAAAAGAAATTGACAAAAAGAAATAGAGACTCCTGGTCAAAAAGAAATAAAGACTGGCAAGAGGATCAGAAAGATACTAGTCATAATCAATGTTACCGGCCTGTTTCACATGACACAACACATGTTACAACTCTGAATTGTCTCTCCCCCAACAACCCAGAATAACTGGTTCACACATCATGATCAACCACTCCGTCTCTGGGTTGTTTAGCTCCACCTGCTGCAGCAGGTGCAATAGGGCAATGAGAACCAACACACACTTCATGTCGCAACAACCCAAGGTTGTTGTGTTTTTTTTAAAAAAAACTGAACAGTTAAAATGGTATTATATAGCTAATCAACTTAGATATATTATGGATATTATTGTTAGAAAGGATTTTATGTGGTGGGAAATAGAAGCATTTGAATTGGGTAATAGGGTGGAGAAATTTTTATTTACAAAACAAGGACATATTATGACAAAAAGATTAGAAAATCCCTTTTAAAAAATATGTTAGAAATTTGGGGTAGAAATAAGGAAATATTTTTACCAGGTATATCCCCGCTTACTCCAGTGGTGGTTATGGAGGATTTTCCAGAGAATGTTAGACATTTAGAATGAATTTTTAGAGAGAAAAAGGTGATAAGTTTAATGGATTGGCTGGAAAAAATGGAGACAAGACAGCAAATAATTGATAGGGTTGGGGCAGGAAGAATTTCGTGGTTAAATTTAATTCAACTAGTACAATGGGGTAAGAAATGGAAGAGGAGACATGAGCATGAAAGAGATTTCACCGCATTTGAGCAGTTGGTTATGTCTAGAGAACTTATAGAAGGAAATGCATCAGCTAGGGGTCTTACAAAGATGTTATATAAAATGTTGCAGAAATCAGAAGAGCAAGCAGAAAATCTTAAAATAGTTTGGGATACAGAGTTTGAAGAGGAAATATCAAAGGATGAGTGGAACAAGATTTGGGATAGGTGAATATTGAAAAATATGTCTATAAGAATCAAAGAGAATTTTTATAAGCTAATTTGGAGATGGTATTTGACTCCGGTGAGATTAAATAGAATAGATAACAAATGTTCTCCAATGTGTTGGCGAGGATGTCAGGAGCTGGGTACATATGCCCACATGTGGTGGAGTTGTAAAAATGTAATGGATTTTTGGGAAATGATTTTTGAGGAAATATCAGAAATTGTTGGAGCTGATTTAGAGGTTTGTCCTAAACTAGCTTTGCTATCGGAAAACGTGACCGGTCCTCAAAACGTTAAAGAATTAATTATAAATTTGTTAACGGCAGGTAGATTAATGATAGCAAGGAAATGGAAAATTCAGCAAGTTTTCATTATTACCGATTGGTATAAAGAAGTATGGGATATGGCATTGAATGATATGTTGACTTGTAATATCAAATGCAAAAGGGGTCAATTAAAGAAAAATATTTTTAAGGATATTTGGGGTTTATTTTTGGAATATGTGTTAAAAAAGGGGAAAGGGAGTTTACCCTGTCAAGATATGTTGTATTTTTGGAATAATGAACAATTATAGAGTTATTGTATTATTTGGTCCCATGGTGATGGGAGCACTATATTAGTTATATGTGTGTGTTATTTTCTTTGTATTGTTTAAAATTTTTAAAAATAATATATATAAAAAAACTGAACAGGGATAAAGGTGTGTTCCCCTCCCTCCCACTCCCGTCATACTACATGTGTTTATCAGCTCACCAATACAAGGGTATCTCATCCAACAACTGTTTGTGAATGGCCACATTTAATTATCACTGTTGATACTCTCTGCATTTCACTTCCCTCTGACGTCAGAGTTTACCAGCCTCCTCACCACGTGTGCGTGTCAGTGTGTGTCTCTCTCTCTCTCTCTCTCTCTCTCTCTCTCTCTGTGTGTGTATATATATATATATATATATATATATATGTATATGCGTGTGTGTGTGCGTGTGTGTAACTCAGCATAATACTTTAAGTATCTGATGAAGAGGCCACCAGCCCATGAAAGCTTATGCCATAATCAATTTGTATATGTTAGTCTTTAAGATACCACAAGACCCTTTGTTGTTTTTACACATCTTGTGTATCCCGGAATAACAGGAATGTAAGAAGCTGCCTTATATCAGGTCAGGCTATTTGTTCATCTAGTATTCTCTACTTCGGCAGCGGTTTTCCAGGGTCTCAGGCAGAGGTCTTTCTCATCACCTGCTCTGATCCTTTTAATTGGAGGTGCTGGGGATTGAACCTGGGACCTTCTGCGTGGAAAGCATGTGCTTGAGCACAGAACTGTCACTTCAGTGTAGCAGAAAGAGGGCAAAGGGCCTAGTAGGTAATGTAAAACTCATGAAAAATGAACAGTCTTGTAGAAGAAGACTTGGCTGATGGTGTCCTTTCCCCTGTGCATATAACAGCAGCACTATCTCATGTTACTGGACTGTGGTTGCTCTCTGGCTTCCCTGCTGCAGCATAGGCTCCCAGCTATGAAGTCATGTATTCAATGTGCAACTAACTCCTATGCCTCTGGTTCTGAGTTTAAGCTCACATATTTCTGTCAGTAATTAATATTGGATACACTTTTTTCTTAACATGTATTCATTATAGTTTTATACAAGTTACAAAAATAATAACAAACAAAAGGAAAGCTTACTGAGTGCAAATATTACATCACATGTAGCATTATCATTGTCATTTTATCTGAAAGTGTCTGTCCAGAACAATTGAGGTCGTGGCAGTTTAGGAACTCAGGGATCATTTCACATGGGAGATAAACCATGTTGTATAGAAGTAATCAGATCTGGTTATATTTTCCAAATGTATGTATCAATTGTGCTCAGTTCTGAAATGTACACATTTTTCTCCCATTGACTAAAGTGTATTTATGCACATTTATAAGATGTATGCATATTTGAACACATTTTATGTGAATCACATTACAAGCTTTGAAATGCATGGACTTCAGACAGATAGCATTCAGGCCTGCATTCAGTTCCAGAAGGTACGGAATGGATACATTCTGGAGAAAACTGAACTGAATTTCTCACCTATCCCTACTCACAGTTCTTCCACACAAAAATCTCCTCCTGGTTACCCCAAGCTTTCATCATTCCAGCATTATAATTTAAGGTGGGGGAAGTCATTATGTTGTTGCTACTGTTAAACATTTGGGAGTCAGAAATCTTTGCCAATCTACTGCAAATCACCTAGAGATTTATCAGCAGATCCAGATTTAACTTCTGCCCACCCCAAAAGAGTCCTTTAAATGTTGAGTAACTTCTTCTAAGTGAGCTACAACTGTCAAGAAGATTAGCAGGGGTTTTTTTTGTTTTGTTTTTTAATGAAGAAGAGTTTGTACTAATCCACAAATATAACATTAGCAGCACTAATCTGGGATAAGATTCAGTCACTTGTTTAGTAATCTGAGAAATCTCATAAAATGTTAGATGGAAATATTGAGAGATGAAATGGGGATACCGAAGCTGTTTTTGCTTTTTACCACACCCAAAGTGCACATCATTCTTTTAAAACATATATAACCACAAGACAGTGATAGCAAATTTGCATTTCTTAAAAGGCTAATCCATCAAAGGAAACAAACAAACTACTGTCTTCAGTCTATTCTAATCAGGGGAACAATTCAGAACCACTCACACTTCAATGTGGCTTTTACTATTCAATTAAATACACACGCGCACACACACAGTGCTCCAAAAGGGAGAAACTGAAGCGAGGAGCAAAAATATAGTAGTAGGCGATCACTCGTGACTGAGTAAGATTGTTTTCCAGGATAAAATTACAAAAAGAAAAATATAAAAAGAGGAAATTCTAAAAAAATTGTGTAGACTCTAGCGATGGGTCCGTAAGTGACTGTGGAGGCCAATTCTAGATCCACACGGCTTCCCACAGTGAGGACACAGGTTACCAGATGGAAGATGGTCCTGTAAAGGATTCATTTGACATGCTTTTCACTTAGCATGTTTCTCCCTTTCACCTTGCACTCGGGTTTCTTCAAAGTTCATAGAACCTTTGTGAAAGGCTGACCTCCAGTTAGATCGTTCATGGGCCAGAGTTTCCCAGTTTTTGATGTTTATATTGCATTTTTTTAGATTAGTCTTAAGAACATCTTTAAACCTCTTATACTGACCACCGACATTCCGCTTTCCATCCTTGAGTTGGGAGCAAAAATATCCATACATATGTATTAATATGAAATTATAGTTGATATGTTTGCATGTTCAGGAACTCTTGATGTGTGTTAACTAAAGGCATCATTTCCTGTTCACCCTCTTAAATATCTTTTGGCTTTGACCACAGTCAAAGCTCATCTTTCTGGATAAGTGTAGGAATAAAATGCATTGTCATTAAATGAAGCATCAACCCAGATATGATTAATCTCTGCTTAGGAAAAGAGAATATTCAGTATAAAAGAATGTGAGTACTTGCATGCCAATTTAATTCTCACATACGAAGGACCATCGTCTGGAAAAATGTGTATACTGCAATGTTTCAATGGTAGCTTGAATGTTATTGTTTTCCACTTCAGAATGGAAAGACATTCCAGCCCTTTACAGGCATTTTTATAGAATTTACAGTGAAAACCCATAGGGGGAGCAGGAGGATCTGCCCCAATTATGTACAAGCGTTCATTGCAGTGTCTGAAAATATCTCCAGGTGCACAGCTGTACGCATGTTCAGGAACTCTTCTTTTCCAGGGTGCCCACTGCATACAGAAGAGCTCCTGGTGCATATAGCTATATGCCAGGGGGATTTTTATACCATACAATGAACATGCATGCATCAGGGTAGACAGGGCCAGTGCTACCATTAGGCCAACTAGGCAGCTGCCTAGGGTGCAGGGCTAAAGGGGGCGCCAGAAACGCCTTGAAAAAAAAATACAGCGCTCTCAAGTGGGAAGGGGGGCGCTAAATATCTGATCTTGCCTAGGGCACCAAACTGCCTTGCACTGGTCCTGAGGGTAGAGCCTTCTTTGAACATTTTGCAAAAATGCCTGATAAGGACTCGTCACATGTACCAGATTCCTGATTCATTGTGACATATATGCATACTCCATAACCCTATTTGGTTGTTATTCACATGTTGGGATTCTTTTCAATTTCTACAGACATTCTACACATATTATTTCTTTTCACTGCTGTCTCAATGGATAGTTTAACATGAAATCTATGAAATCTATACCTCATTCATTTACACATTCTTATCTCTTGCTCTTGTTACTCCAGCAAAAAAAAAATTGTAACTCTTACATAAATTGTGGCATTCACCCAGTGCAAAACATTGTGCAATTCTGGATAATGGTCACACCTTTTGCATCACCTTAATGTTTCCTCATTCATCATTTCATACTCTCTTGCCTTGCTCCTTTTTTGCTTCCCTGTTGTCTTTTTTTTTTTTTTTTGCTTTCTTTTCACCCTGTTTAAAGCAACAATATCTGGATCTCCTGTATTCTTTCTAGCCTGGTGAATTCATGAAGTAAGACAGAAATTGTAAAATGTGGTGGAAATGGTTTGAACTAGAGAAGGGTTGAACAGCTGATGGCATAACTGGAAACACAACAGGGTCCAAACACCTTCTCCTTCATGTCCCTCTCTACTGAGTGTTCTGTTGCCATGGAAAGTTACACATCCCAGGATCCCTTGCTGAACACAGGCTCAGAATCTCAGTTTATATTCTGAGCCAAATAACCTCAATGAAATTGTACTCAGTTCATATACAGCTGAATGCTGCGGTCTGTAAACATTGCAAGATGGGTAGATACACACACTGGTGACATCACTACTCTAAAAACGTAGTCACTATATTCTGAGGAATATGTTTTAGAGGAGTAAATGTGTGTTCCCCAAACCACTTCCATTACACTTTGAATGGCTGTCTATCTCCAACTTCTGACTTCTTTGTCTAAGTTGAGATCCAAACCTTCCCCAAAAATATTTTGGAACTTTTAATCTCTATTTCCAGTCACAAACTGATCTCTTACGATAAAATAAAAAGCCATAGTTTTAGGTTCAGTTCAAGTTGCTCAACAGCTTCAGGTGTGTTAAAATTCTTCAGATGGCTTCTCTTCCCTCTGATAGTTTTCACTTTTCTTTAGTATGCAAAATAGTTATAGCTAGCCCTGTGACTTGGGAACATAGCTACTTTCTGTTTATCTTCTTTCTCATCATAACTTACTAGCTCCATTTTATGTCACAACTTTCCTAGAATCTTATCCAATATTTTGCATAACTGAGAGCTTTTGTTGTTCAGATGTTCTGTCTGTATTCTCTGCAGCTCCCTCTGTTTACAACATTCTCTTTCTGAAATTTGAATCAAACTTTCTTTGGCTCCATACTTTTCATATCATGTTATGTTTTGCATGATGTCAGATTGATGTCTAGAAGTAGTGTTTAGAGTAAACTAGTTGTATACAAGGTACGATATAACAGAATGTCGTAAACCATCCAGATCTAGTACTAGCTCTGCCGGCTAGCACTGGATGTAACTGGATCTGTATGTGAGTAAGAAAAACTATTCTTAAAAGGATGACTTACTTTCCCAAGACAATATTAACAATGGAGAGAAAGTAGACCGGGATAAGTCTACACTAAGAGAGGCAGAATTGGTTATGCCCAGTGCTCGTGACATCACATATCATACCTGCACTCACAGCACAGTATTAGGGGGGAGGATACTGATTGTTCTTCGAATATTTGATCAGCACCTTATTTTGTTTAGATATGTAGACTTGCGAGCAGCCTTTGGAAAATGAAGGAGCTAAAAGAAGACAGCCTGTCTGAAATGGTGAGGGGGTAGGAGACTCAGTGTTTGATTTAGAGTCTTTATGCATCATTTAAGGAGTGACGGTGGGGAGAACTAAATCACCTTGCACCAAGAAAACCCTGCTCCAATTTGCAGGTAATCTTCATGCAGCCTTAGTTAGGCCATTTCATTTGAGGGGAGGAGATGGCCCAGGTGATTTCAGATTTTCAAAAAGCAGCACTACTATAGTTTGTTATGGGGAATCATTTAAATCCCAGGTTCTCTAAGTGTCCTGGTGGATCATCATTGCAACTCAGACACATCTCTTTTCTCCCCTGTCCGTTATTATTATCATCATCATCATCATCATCATCATCATCATCATCATCTCACCAGTTTTGTAAACAACCCTGACTGAATTTTACTTCAAATAACAAAAAAAGTGGTATAATCAATATATCTCATTTTGACCGCATAGAAGACAGGCAAATTGGGTTAATGCTAGCAGTAGTCTGAAAGATAGATCTGCTTGATATTGTGCCACATCCTTAGCTCAGATTGTTCAGTGCTGATTAACACTGGAATATTATTAACAAAGGACAGGTTGTGTTGTACAATTGATTTCAGGAGATATAAAAGTACATGATCATGTTTCATAGTCACATTTGGGTTGAGTGTCATCAATATGCTGATGACACCCAGTTCTATATTACTTTTAAACACTCAAGAGCTGCTGACTCTGTCAGGGTCTGCAAGTTGGTCTGGAATGGACGAGAGTGAACAAGCTAAAGTTGAATCAGGAGAAAATGGAAGTAATGTTGCCATGTGTGCCTGTGATAGATGGGGTGGGAGCATCCAAACTGAAAAGGTTTAGAGTCTAATTGTACTCCTGGTTTTGGCCATATTCCTAAACAGTCAAGAAGTGGTGGCGGTCAGTGGTACATATTATCAGCTGTGTTTGCTACATAAGCAACACTGTTCCTTGAAGACAAGGAACCTAATCATGCTTAACTAACCATGCTTCTGTAAACTCTAGTTTGAGTACTATAATATACTATATAATGGTGAGAGTGTTAGACTGGGACTTGGGAGATCCAGGTTCTAGTCCCCGCTCGGCCATGAAACTCACTGGGTGACTTTGGGCCAGTCACTGACTCTCAGCCTAACCTACCTCACAGGGTTGTTGTGAGGATAAAATGGAGAGGAGGAGGAGGAGGATTATGTAAGCCGCCTTGGGTTCCTTGCAGGAAAAAAGGCGGGGTATAAATATAATAAATAAATAAATATACTGGTGCTTGCCTTCTGCTAAATATTGGAAGGTGGGAGCATATTCAACCACTGTTGTGGCAATTGTACCTGATGCCTGATGCAATTGTGGAGTTGTTCACATACCAGAATCCACATACCTTAAGGACTGCCTCTTCCGATCTCAGCCACTCTCTTGTCATCATTTGGCATAGGAGGTCATATTTTGTGCATACACAGGAAACAAGGAGGCTGCCATTTACTGAGTCAGACAGTTGGTCCATCTAGCTCAGTACTGTCAACACTGACTGGCAGCACCTTGCCAGGGTTTCAGGCAGAAGCTTTTCCTGCCCTACATGGAGATGCTGGTTTCGAAACTTGGACCTTCTGCATGCACAACATGTGCTCTAGCACTGAGCTATGGTCCCTCCCCTTCATGTTGGTGAGACATAAAAACAAGTGCTGCACCAGATTTTCAAGGCTAAACATTATTGTATGAAAAGGGAATGGGAGGGGGAAAGTTTCTATTTATGAGACAGATTGTGAATTTTAACTAAATTTCATTGACTGTTCAGTTGTCAAAAATGCTCTCAACTTTTTTTTTTTAGACAAACAAATAGCTATCAAGTCACAGAAAGTCTGCAGTGTTAAAACAGGTATACTAAAATGCAAAAAACCACAAACAGGGACAAACGAATAATACATGTCAGACATTAGGTTCCAGTCAACCCCTTAAGTCATGCATATATTTATTGCACACCATGCTCAGACTGAATAGTTCATGAAACAGTTCAACTACAGTAATACCTTGGATTGCAAGTAACTTGGTTTGAGAGCGCTTTGCAAGACAAGCAATTTTTTAAATATTTATTTATTTATTTTTACTTGATATACAAGCGACGTCTTGCAATACAAGTACTGTAGTACGGCTTAAATTAAAAATCTCTGTACAAATTTTTTTGGGGGGATTTCGTTTTGATATAAGAGTGTTTTGGACTAGAAGCACATTTCTGGAACGAATTATGCTCTCAATCCAAGGCATGACTGTAGTCAGTTTTAGAGATGCAAATGATTTCCAGAAATTAGCTGAATTTATCACCAATGTTTCCAGGTCTAGCTGTGGCATAGTTTCTCTGAAGCACATTGAGGGCTTACTGGAGTCCAATGTGCAGCTGTTGGGTGCCCAGCCCATGGCTTTCTTTGTAATCAAGCTGTCAAGTTATATTTCTAGTCAATTACCTTTATTATGCAAACTACAAACAAGTGAGCATTGCCTCAGGCTACAGACAGTATTTTCTTGCAACCAAAAGAGACAAAAGTTCCAGATAGGCTTTGCATAAAACAATACCTCGTAAGCTTCAGTTAGTTCCCTGGGTCAGAGCATCATGAAAGAGAGTTGTCATGAAACTGAGTGGGCTACCAAGTCCTTCCCTCAAGGTGGGTCTTTCCATGGGGTCACCTTCCTGCCTGCAAGTCTCTTTGAGGGTGCTGTGACCCTGTGTTGCCCCCCTTTCATCTGACACCTAAGCCTTGGGTCTCGTATTCCCACCCCCTCCACCTCTTTGTTAGGAGCTTGTGTTCTCATGGGTTCAGAAGGCCCAGCTTGGCTGTTCTCTGAAAGATTAAACAATAGCTGGGTTTCCTCCTCTCTGTCTCTACTGTTCTCTCTGGTCTCCTGCTCCCATACCCTTGGTGCCTTGATAGGGATGGATGAGAACTGTCTTCATCTCAGTTTGGTTTTGATAAGAATCTACCAAAATTCACAAAAGTTCTCCATGTTCGGGACAAAAAGAAATTTGAGATTTAAAATAATTGGATGTGGGGAAAACCAAAAGTGCCAGATTCGTCCATCAAGGCAGAGGGCTTTGAGTGCTTAGTTCTTAAAAGTGGCTTTGGATCCCTGTGTGTTCAACCAAGTTATTGCTTAATTGGGGTTGCCACCTCTTTTTTCTGGCAGGCTCCTCATCTTTAATGGCTGCTTGGCAGGCAGGCACAACATGGCCCTCCAGATGCAGGGAAGAGCTGTACCGATTGCATTTGGCTGGTGCAGATGGGTGAGAATGCTGTTTGAGTTTGTTTTTGATAACTTGAGATTTTAAATATTTGAATGCAGAAGAAAGTGAAACTGACAGATTCACTTATCCCTATCAAAAAGCTGCCTTTTAAAGATCTACTGCTATTAGTTTTAAAGTCTTCTATTTTTCTCATTGACATCTTTGAAATGGCTCCAAGAAACAGATGATCTTAATCAGCGTGACTGAGATCAATAGAACAACAGTGCCTTAAAACTGAATGGACATTGGATCCAGACAGATTAGCAAAATGGTAGCAGTTAATAATGTCACTTTTACAATACTTGGTTATTTATAGGAAGGAGAAGCTGTGTAAATGCCACATGACTATTCATGGGCCTCTGCTCACAGGGGCAAGGGGGGCGCAACTGCTTCCATGCAGTAATTAAAACTTTGACCTTTCCAGTTTTCACACTTCTGACTATAAGGATTCTCACATTATTAAAGTTTTATTTAACTGTTATTCACATTTGTGAGCTTGTCTGTTTTGAAATACTTTTTCCAAGGAGGGTAGGCAATGATTTGCTCAAGATGTGGGATGTAAGGTAGATACAAGATACATGGGCCTGTGTACATTATTCTGGTCCAGTGGAGTTGGAGCCAAGAAACATCTGTGTAAATGCCACATGACTATTCATGGGCCTCTGCTCACAGAGGCAAGGGGGGTGCAACTGCTTCCGTGCAACTGTTGCTTGTAAGTACAGTTCCTGCCAGTCCCAGAATCACAAAGTAAGATGCACTCTTTATGTACACTGGCTTTTTGTGGCTTAACTCCCCTACCACACCCCATAAACATGCGTTAATGTTGATATGTGAAAGCAGTAGCACCTTAAAACCCTATGCTTTCACCCACAACGGCTGGGAAACTGCTGAAAGAGGACATAAGGGAAAGGGAGAGATGGCTAACTGACAGGTTATGAAGATAGCCATTCCTCCAAATTTCATCCATGCTCCTGGGCATCCACAGTAAGGGGCAAGGAGGGGCAACTGACCCCCTGGGGATGGGCCATAATCTCCAGATTTGCAGATTTCGTTAAAAGAAGCAGCAGCAGCAAGTCTCTAGCCCTTGTAGGACCTGAGATGCGAGGTAAACTGTGCAACCACTATTCTGCCTATTCATTTTGTGAGAAACTACCCTGCTCCCACCTTTTAGTTTTTTTAGTCAGTGAATGAAGTCACAGCAATGGTTAACACACCCACTATCTGGATGTGTTAACCCTTCTGGATGTGTTTTGGGATCTTCCCTGTTAGGAAGTAATTGCAGCCTCATTTATTTATTTATTTATATTTATACCCCGCCTTTTTTCCTTCAAGGAACCCAAGGCGTCTTACATAATCCTCCTCTCCATTTTATCCTCACAACAATCCTGTGAGGTAGGTTAGGCTGAGAGTCAGTGACTGGCCCAAAGTCACCCAGCGAGTTTCATGACTGAGCGGGGACTAGAACTCGGATCTCCCAAGTCCCAGACAATTTAGAAATCCAGGAGATTCCTGTAGCTGGGTTTGGGCAGTAGTGTGTCTCTACAAAAAAAAACCCCAAAGGTAGCAGCACAGACAGGAGTTCATGATCTTTCTAACTCAGGTCTTGTTAATATTTTTTCCTGAATTTATAAACGTTTTAAAATTACAATGTATACAGATGGAAGTTCATCATCATTATTATGACCATATGGCAGAAGGCAGGGCTGTGGCTGACAAAGTGTGGGTAACACAAGTCCTGCAAGCAAACCCAGCATTGTTATTCCCATTTTGCGGCGGCATGTACATTAGAATAGTATATATAACAACTCTGCAACCTAGTCCAGTGTTGCTGGTGTTTTAGGGAAATGAAGATGGGGTTGTGAAACGGATTGTAGCAGCAGTGCAATTTATTAACAGGTAGAACAGGATGTTGTTAGATATCTATATATCATCTATAGATATATCAGTGTTTCTCAACCTTGGGTCCCCAGATGTTTTTGGCCTACAACTCCCAGCATGCCCCAGCCAGCACAGCTGGCTGGGGCATGCTGGGAGTTGTAGGCCAAAAACATCTGTGGACCCAAGGTTGAGAAACACTGAGATATATAGAGAGCACATCTTTAAGAGAGCCTGCTATTTTGAGCTCTTGTAGGAGGCCCAAGTGGAACCTCTCCCCCATTGTTCTCTTAGTGTTGGCCTTGGAGCTGAGACAGTGTGCCATGCAGCTCCACAGAAGTTAGTGTTTTCTCATGTATAGTAGAAGTTAAGAAACCTCTTGTGAACATGCCTGAATCTATTGTGTGTTGACGGTAGAACAGAGCCTAGCAGTGGGCTGAAAGCTGAGCAGGTCACCCCCACCCCAATATGCCCTCAATCCTGTAATTGCCTTTGGCCCAAAGGGCCATTATAGGGGTGAAGGGAGTCATGGAAAGAACTGAGGGTTGCAGTTTTTGGGTGGAAATACATTGACTGGACACCAGGTCTACCCAATGAGAAACAACAGCAGGGTAGACTTGGTATACACATTCATCAGAGGCTAGATCTACCTCTCTTGGTAGACCTGGGCCCCAGGCCTTATAACTGCTCAGTCACCAGATCTACCAGAATGGTAGACTTGTCTGATGCTATCAGGGCTTTTTTAAAAAAATCTGCAACCATACACAAATGTACAGTTTAAGAACAATATGCAATTCCGAAAGAGCATTGCTGCAGTTCAAAATTAAAGCCATGAAAAAGTTGTATTGTTAGCTGATGTAAAAAGTGGCTGATAACAATGTGAAAAGTAAAGTGAGTGGTCCAGACTCCTCTAGAACCCTAAAACCTGATCAAGGATAATCATTTCTCCTTCCACTGCTAAAGACGTTCCCCATGGACTCTTCTGCTGCTCTGTAGAGCTGCTTTCCCCAACCTGGTGCCCTTCAGATGTTTTGGTCTTCAACTGCAATCAGCCCCAGCCAGCACGGCCAATAGTCAGGGATGCTGGGAGTTGCAGTCCAAAACATCTGGAGGGGCACCAGGTTGGGGAAGGCTGTTCTAGAGGGTGTCCACCAATGTTTCCAAGATGAAGGAAATCATCATTCTAGGACAAGTCATGTGAAGTTGTCAATGCTATGATAAGGGCAGTGATGTCATATAATATACAGTATGATATTCTTAAGACAGCTGCACTTGTGTTTGTGCATTTGGTTTTTTCACCTCTCTCTTGTTCCTAGGTATGTTTTTTTTCCTTCCCTATCCCTCACTCCAAATAAAGTTTTGTTGGAGTTCACGATGCTTCTTGAATATAACACCCTTCTGCATTAGTGCTATTCAATTCCCAGGATTTCTACTCCTCTGTGCAGGCTTCTAAATGTCACACTAAGCAACAAAGAGCACACACAATGAAAGTGCACAGATGTGTCGTAGCAATGCATGCTTATATGGGCAAATTACAACCATAAACTGCTGTGCAGCTTTGCTCCTCTGACCCCCCCCCAAAAAAATTCCTGTGGACTGCCATGTTACTATTGACTCAGATGCTCTGCTCAGGCTTCCCCTGAACACATGAGGGCTTAAAGTAGGTAGAGTGATGGGGCCATGCATGCTGGCACCACCCCTAAACTTCTGGGTGCACTGGCCCCACCCCCTCAGTTCAAATCAGTTTCTGACTCAGAAACTGAGTCAGAAACTGTTGCATTCAGGGCCGGCGCTACCGCTAGGCCAACTAGGCGGTTGCTTAGGGCGCGCGGCTGAAGAGGGCGCGGAAACGTTGCGCTCCTCTTCGCTGCTGCTGCGCCGCCCCCGCCAGGCCTCCGCTGCCGCTGCGCCGCCCCGCCAGGCCTCCGCCTCCCCACCCTCCTGCCTGCCGCCGCCGCTGCGCCTCCCCCCGCCTGCCCGCTCGCTGCCGCTGCGCCTCCCCCCGCCCACCCGCTCGCTGCCGCTGCGCCTCCCACCGCCATCGCCACCCCCCCGTCACCCCCCCAACCCCCGTCACCTACCTTCGTCGCGTCGCTTCCGGAGCCCCGCCCGCGTTGTTTTGGCGGGAGGAACCAGGGCAGAAGGGCTTAAACAGCCCTGTTGCCATGGTTTCCCCCGGCAAAAAACAGCACGGGGGTCCCGTCGCGTCGCTTCAGGAGGAGGAGGAGGAGGCAGCAGCAGCAGCAGCAGCAGCAGCAGCAGCAGCCGCCGCCGCCGCAGCCAGGGCGGGGGGGAAGGTAGGGTGGTGGTGGCGGCGCAGGGTTTTGTTTTTTTTCTGCTTTGGAGAGGGGGGGGCGCTAAATATTTTTTCGCCTGGGGCGCCAAACTGCCCTGCACCGGTCCTGGTTGCATTGATACAGCAAGGTCTGAAAGGGAGCTCTACTGCTGTTCACTTGAATGTGAGCAGAACTTTCTGTGCACTCGGGAAACCTGATAAGGCAGGGTCTGCAATCATGTGTGTTGTATTGTGTGTTTTTATGGATCGTTGTAAACTGCCCAGAGAGCTTCGGCTGTTGGGCGGTACATAAATAAAATTAATAAAATTATTATTATGATTATGATGATGATGATTATTGAGAGTTCTACTTGCATTCAAGTGAACATGAGTAGAGCTCCCTTGTCAACAGGGCAAGGTCTGAACTGAGTGGGTGGGGCCAGCATGAATGGTCATGTCCCTCTACCTGCTAAGCCCTCATAGGTTCAGGTGAATGCCTGATCAGGGCTAGAGTCTTTCTAGAGAAGCTTCTTCCTGGGCTGTACTACTGCAAGCTGCAGATGGCGGATTTAATCACTGAGTGGTTTCCTAACTCAGAAATAAAAAAGTTCCTGCAAATAACAAACTAGATATATTCCTAACATACATGAAATGCCCACTGAAATGGTAAAGCCCAGGAGCACTTTTACTGCATAATGAAGTATTTGCCTTAAACAAATCCTTTTATTTTATCTGCCAACTCTCATGTATAAAAGGGTATTAGATAGATAGATAGATAGATAGATAGATAGAACAAGTCCTCAGACCATGTCAAACACAATAAATGCACATTAAAAACAAACGATAGATACACAAATCTTAAACATAAAAATCAACTTTTAAAGTGTATCTAAAATTAAAATAATAAAATATTAAAATGATTAAGAATACATATACCTTTTTATAAAAACCCATTATGACCCCGCATAGTTACACGGCTCATTTAGTCAAACAATTTTCTCTTTTCTCTTTTCCTTAAACTGGCTGCCTTAACTGCAAAAAGGGCAACCCTCTGAGTCAGAAACTGATTAGATCCTTGTAAGAAAAATTTCAGCTTGTCCACCACCACCCAATTTCTCATTCAGCCAAGAAATGGGGATAAATAGTGCTCCCTGTAACTAGTATATAGCCGGCATTCCATTAAGTAGGGGGCCAGATCTTCCACTTCAGGTACACCACATATACAAAGTCTGTCTTGCACTGGAATGCCCTGGAATCTTCCTTGTTGCATCACTGAGTCTATTTGCTCAAATTGGAGACAGGTAAAGGCTATGTGGTGGCCTCTTTTCATTGGAAAGAAGAGATATTTTTTCTTTTTGATACTGGTTTTTTAGCTTTTGCATACCATTTCATATGCCTTATATTTGACAGAGTGGCAATGTTCATCTGTGCTCAAGTATCCAGTAATCTTTGTTTTAAAATGTTTCTTATACTAAAACTAGAAGTGCTTAAACCCTCCAGACTAAAACCATAATTTAATAACAGTTTTGGAAAATTGCAGGACCAAGATTTTTCTGACAATTTTATTGCCTGTTCATTTAGACATTTCTTTGGGAGACTGTGTCATCACTCATTTGAACCTGCTTGCACTAGTAATTGAATAATTTAAGGTGAGTCAGGTCTGAAACTGCCTCTATTCCCAGTTCGGTTCTGATTACATGGGCTGGAGTAACTCTTGACACCCCTAGAATCAAACGTATGGACCCTTTCAATTTTGTTATTAGCAAAGGCCCAAATCTCTGCACCAAAGGTTAACACAGACAACACCTTTGCTTTATACACACTCATGACTAGATGAAGTGAACCTGGATACCTACAGTTTAAAAGCCTATTTAAGGTTTGGGCGCTCGTTTCTCTTTGCCTGTAATGTCCAGGTTCCCACTGATGAAAAGACTATGCCCAAATAGATAAAAGACTCCACCTGCTCAATTTCCTTGGAGTCTAAAAACCACTTATATTGATTCTTTTTCTTGCCAAAGATCACCACTTTTGATTTCATATTGTTAGTTACTAGATTGTTTTCCTGACAATAGTCATTAAACTTTCTCAATTGTTTATGCAGGCCTACCTGTGTAGTAGATAACAAAATCATGTCATCTGCATATAAAGAGTATTGACTGATCTGTCCAAGACCTTTGGCATATGAAAATCTTGGTTATAAACAGTTCGAACTACGTCATTAATATAGAAGTTAAAAAGAAATGGGGCAAGAATACAGCCCTGCCAGACCCCTTTATCTGTTGGAAACTTGTTTGTTAGGGCATGGTTTACACCAGTTCTAACCTTTAAACTTGTGTCTGTATAAAGAACCTTTATGAGAGAAAGAAGTCCTCAATCTACACTTGCATTCTGCAATTTTTCCCAAAGGAGGCTTCTATTTACTGAATCAAAAGCAGCACTTAGATCAACAAATGCAATATAAAGCTGCCTGCCACTCGTAGTATATTTTGATATTGAGACAAAATAAAGCAATTATCAATAACTGACCTTCCCTGACTAAAGCCAGCCTGCTCTTCTGAAAGGATAGAGTTTTGTTCAGCCCAGTCCTCTAGTTTCTGGAAAAGAAACTTGGCATAAACTTTAGTGGAGATATCAATTAAGCTAATTGGCCTGTAATTTCTAGGGTCGCCTCGATCTCCTTTTTAAAATAGTGGGACACTATACTAAGTTTCCAGTCATCAGGAATACGACCTGTATTATTTATATGAGTAAACAGGCCAGCTAGTAGAGCAGCCCACCAATCTGCATTATTCTTAAAGAGCTCAGGCGGCATAAAATCCTCTCCCGGAGCTTTGTTATTTCCTTAATGATTGTATAAGAGATGTTATTTCTTGCATGGTAACAGGTGGCCATTTAGGAAAGTAATTGGTATCCACCCCCAGACTATCTTCTACATGAAATGTTTTACCAACTAAAAGGGTATAAAAATGATCCACAAATGATGAATTGTGGTGGCGGCCAAAATGCAGCTACTGCTATGCCACCAAAGGGTCAAAAAGGAGAGAAAAGAAATGGAAAGTAAGTAAAAGGAACCCCCCCCATTGCAATTGTAAGCCCCCTCTCCGCTCAAATTGTTTCAGGTGTCAAATTGTGACCTCCAAAACAGAATTGAAAGGCATACCCTCCCCCATTTGCCGTCGGCAAATTGTCCCCCTCCCCCCAGAGATTAACAATATACTTTTCTCACCAATACACGAGAAACGTATATAATTTTTACTTGATAATTACAATGCGATCTAGTTATGTGAAATCAAAATATCCATAGATGTTGAAATGAAAATTAACAGACATTTATGGCAGATTATTCCACATACTTTTCTCCAGCTGCTGCTTGGTACATATTATGAGGAAAAAGCTTCAGCTTAGCGGTGATAGAATAAGAATCACAATTATTTTGATTTCACAATTTTCTTCGTATTATGTATGTTTTTCTTTTTGTTGCCATTATTATTATTATTATTATTATTATTATTATTATTTTTAAAAAATAAAAATAAAAATGACATTTCTTGGCAAACCTTCAGCTTATAATATTAAACTTTGTAACTGGACCTCTCTGAAGGTTACATCTATATGTATGTAGCTACATACATATAGATACAGATTTGAAGTCTTACCTCCAGTAAACAAATGGATTGTAGCACATTACAAGGCCATGAAGCAAAGTAAATGGTAACAAAATTTGCCGGCCAGATGGGCGATTCATAAATACAACAAATAAATAAATAAATTTCTAGCTTCTTGCAACAGTGTGTGTGTCTGTATGTATGTATAATAAAAACAAATAAACCTAACATCCACTTTCCAAGCTTTCTCTACGATTATAATTAGAGCAACCCTACTTACAACAGCTCCAGTTATATTGATACTGAAAAGAGTATCAGTCCTAAACATCTCATTTGCAAAACTACTGCACATGAATATTATCCGTAGTCTCTGTCTCGCAACAGGCTTAGAACTAATCCTTTTCTATAAAGACATGGATGTGTCATAGCACAGTAGTTCTATTGCTAGGAAACAGATCCCTGCCTGATGCACTAATGAAAAGAGTGCTGTATGTAGGAGCCCTACATTCCTGATAAGTCTTTGTAGGTTAGCTTTGGTCAGAAATCTTTTCATGGGTAATGCACAGCACTGTGACACCTAAGTACTTTCTCCGTATACAGTGCCTACACGTCCTGAACAGTTATTCAGTAAATTCACTAAGCTGGAAAGATTTCAGAAGGTGGAGAAAACAGCACGTCTTTGTTGCTTCATAAGGATACTAGTTCATATTATCACCACCAGGCCAGGCAAGCGCTCCCCCCGCCGCACCCCACAAACTCAATAGTCAATAAGGAATTTGCAATGTTCTCTCAGATGTACTGGATGCAAACACTAATCTGTGTATGCTCCGATCACAGGTATAGTTCCACACAGATCATAGTGCCAGAATAAACTTTAAATTGTTTATTGTAAGGGTGGCTTAATAGGAAGTTTGAATACAGAAAGCCTGGTTGAATCATGCTTCCTGTAACTGCACATGTCATTAATGTCAAGAATGTGAGCTGTTCCCAAGCAGGGAGGTCATGCACCTCCCATGGGTGGATATGCAAGTTCCCATTTTAGACATGAACGTTATGGATGAATAAGGGAAGCACAATCTCTCATACATCCTGAAATCATATCATTAACATCTACAATTGTAGCAAATCTTAAATCTGGACCCCATCTTAACTTTTATTCTCTTCCCCCAAACGCGCACAGCTGTGGGCGGGGAGAATTTTGCGGGTAGGGGAAATGAGAGAGAGACTATTCACCTGACCTCTTTGCACCAATGCAGGCATCAAGGGGTTGGGCAGCCGGGGCCGATATTAGGACCGCCTGCCCGGCAGCCCCACCCTTGGCCTCTTTTGCCTCTCGCAGAAGAACCTCACTCCTTTTGCCTTCTTCGTTGCACATGGCCCGTGCTTTTTGCAGTTCCAGCCTGTTTCGTGGAGGAGGAGGTGTGAGAGACGAGAGGAAAAGGACGACGTTTGGTTTACTGACAAGGGGTGGTGGGGATTGATCATCTAAGTTTTAAAAGCATGCATGTGTGCTCATACATTAACCAGTTAACAATCACACCCAGCCCAAAAATGGTTTATTTGACCTTGCAGTTTTTATTGTACTGTGAACAATATTCATTACTTTCTAGTTTTGAGTTTGTTTTCTATTTTTGAGTTTGTCCCAAAAGCAGAGACCAACATCTCCTTAGCATATAATAATTATGTCTGTCTGTCTATCTATCAGTCAGTATTACGGGATCCTCATCATTCAGCCTCCTGCCAGAAGTATCTTTGTTGGAAAACTCATTGTTCACACACATCTCCAGTGATGTGCATTCTTGAATACTGGGCTGAGATTACCATGACAGGACAACATCCAGCTGCCTTATTAATCAAATCTACCTTTAAAGAATTCCAACCACATTTTTGTTCAAGCTCCACAAAAAAGAAAAAAAGGGGGAAAGACCTTTAGTGAGGAAACCCTCAGCATCTTGAATTTTTTCTAAAATCCCATCCTAAAGCTTTGGCTGCATTTTTGAGCATTTGGTTTTGTTTTACTTTGCTTGTGGCAGACATGGAGAAAAATGACTTCCATTCTCCTTAAGGCAACCCTTGATCTACTTAAGACTTGATACTTATCAGGTCATGAACTCTCTTGAGATAATAATCAACCTAACAGTTATATAGCATGAGCTCACTTTCAAGGAATGAAAGAAGCCAAAGACCTCTGCGGTGATAACCTCTAGAAGATCATGGGGACAATGTAATATACACTTTTGCTGCAGTACTGTACATAATTAGAGCTAAGTGAATACAGTGGTTTTGCCAGAATCTATGCTTTTCTACCTGATCAAGTGGCACCATAATCAACTGATAAAATGCCATACTCACCTGGACTAACTGCCACTATGCATGCCACCTCCTGTACACTCCAGATTACAGAAGAGTCAAGAGTTTGACTCCCAAGTCAAACATGCCCCTGAATCCAGTTCTGGAAGGCAGCATCCAATACTGTCCTGATAGGCCCACCCTAACGCTGGTTGTTGCTGAGAATGCAAACAGGATGCTCACCCAAGTAGTACCATATTTCCACTCTAACAGAACATTGGAAGGGGACAAAACTTTCACAGATGTGTGCAGTCCTTTTTCAGAGCACTGTCTGAAGTGGCTGTCTGCCTACATCATCTTAATAGGAAAGCCAGAGCTGCTCTTTTTCACTCCCCACCTTATTTCAAATAAGAACATGTGTGTTTTGAGAGCTATAATGACAAAGTACCATAAAATGGTCAATTACTACTGCTCTACCTTCATTAGCAACTAAACGATACCAATAAAGCAACAATTCATTTCTCCTAATAGTTTTGACTATTTTGTTGAAAATGCTCTGAGAAATATTCTTTGGTTTATCATAGCATTCACCATACATTGTCAAGTTAACATTCATATGCTTGTAAAAATAAATACATGATAAAAGGTCACGTAGTTCCCCACTACATAATATTGCATTAAGCAGCCATCTGCAACATTACATAATGACTGTGTGACTCCTGCGAGAGATTTGAGCTAGTGCATCATACCTATATGGAGATTTCTCTTTCTTTTTTATCAAAGAGGAAGGGAGGATGTCATATTCATGTATTTGTTCATTACATATCTTATACTCCTTTATGGAACTAACCAAGGCAGTTTACAAAAATTCAGAAAACAAATGATAAACAAATAAATACATAGTAAACTTTTAAAAACAACCCTAAAACCATAATAGCAATTAAAAACCCAAATTACATAACCATGTCTTGACCCCCTTCCTGAATGCAGAAAGACTGGGAACCACTCACAACTCTAAAAGGAGTATGTTCCGGAGCTTGGAAGCAACACAAGAAAAAGCCCTTTCCCACAGGCCTGACAAGCGGGCCTCTGCAGTCGAGGGCATCTTCAAAAGGGTCTCTCCTGCTGAGCAGATACATATCGAGATAGGTGGTCCCTCAGATAGCTAGGCCCTAAGCCATTTATCCTATTCTGGAGGGGGTTGCACTCCCCTAAAGGACCGGGTTCATAGTTTGGGGGTGTTCATGGGTCCAGCATCGTCACTAGAGGCACAGCTGTACTCAGTGGCACAGAGAACCTTTTATCAGCTTAGACTGATACACCAATTACATCCTTATCTGGACAGAGAAAGCCTAGCTACAGTTATTCATGTCCTGGAAACCTCTTGGCTGCATTTCTGCAATGCGTTATACTTGGGGCTGCCTTTGAAAAGAGTCCAGAACTTCAGCTGGTCCAAAATAGGGCAGCAAGATTGTTAATGAGGGACTGGCCAATGTGATCATATTATGCCAGTATTTTTCCATCTGCACTGGCTGCCAGTCCATTTCTGGGACCAATTCAAACTGCTGGTATTGACATTCAAAACCCTAAACAGCTTAGGGCCAGGTTACCTGAGGGACTGTCTCCTCCCATATATACCTGTCCGAACCCTAAGATTATCCTCAGAGGTTCTTTTCCAGGAGCCCCCACCAAATGGAGTGTGGTGGAAGCTACTAAGAAGAGGGCCTTTTCTGTTGTAGCACCCCAGTTGTGGAATGAGCTTCCCAGAGAGGCTTGCCTAGCATCTACATTGTGATCTTTTCGGTGCCAAGTAAAGACCTTTGTAACGTATTTTCCAAGGCATTTTAGTCTTTCAGTTTCTGTTGTTTTAAATCTGTTACTATATGTTAAATCTTTGAACTGCTGCTAGGTTGTTTTTTTTTTACAAAAAATATTATTTATTTTATACTGCAGTTTTAAATGTTTAAAATTTGATATTGTATTTTATCATGTTGTATTTTATGGTTTTAATTGTTGTAAACTGCCCAGAGAGCTTTGGCTGTTGGGCAGCATATACATTAAATAAATAAATAAATAAATAAAATAAAGTGCCACCTGTTGGCCAAGTGTTCCAGAGCTGCCAGATTTGCTGTTATTTGGAGGATCACTGTCCGTTCAGAATCTAAAGGGGAGAGAAGCATGAGAACACATACAAGGCTAGAGGCAATGTTCTCATTTTGGTAATGCTGAATTAAGAATGCATGCAGACACATTTTTCCTAGCACATACAGCCTCCCTCCTACAAATTAGAAAGTATAGCTCCAAGGGAATAACTTCAGGATTTGCAGATTTGCTCAGAAATTGGGGTCTTTAGCTGTAGCTAAAAAGAACATTGACTCATAAACCAGAACGTTTTCTTTATTATTTACTGTGTCTTACCTGCAACAATGAACTAAGCAATTGCCATCATAGATGAAAAATTGTTAACCCAATCCAAAGATCTAAAAGAGTAAAAAATAATTCCAGAGATCCAAAAATAAATAAATATAACAATGAATTACTGTCTCTACTATGGGCCGTATCCAATAATGCCATGGGCGAGTGAGATGTACCGCTAGCCAATGGGACCTAGCAGTTCCAGAAGCAATTTGAAATGAATGGAAGCACTTGTTTCTGGAAGGGCACAGATCGGTGGAGCTCACAAAGGGAGTTCCGCTGACCTGCTCATTTCCAGGAATGAGAGTTGCCGCTTGTTTCTGGGGTTATTTTTGAAACTGCCTGCTGTTCCTATTGCAGTTGGTTGCACTTGCACAAGAGAACCTGCCACCCATTCCACATTGCTGACACAAGTAGGAATTCCTCGGAATTGTGCTTTTTAAATGTGACCCAAAGCCTAGCTGTCCCTTGTTTTGTACATTCACATTCTGTCTCTATCTCCACACTCTGTAGTTCCTCAACGTAAATGGAAGCATATAAGGAAGCTATACTGTTTCTTACTCTCCATGTTTTCAAAGTTGTGTCCATTCTGCAGAGAAATTGGGTTAGAGGTGAAAGGCCAAGAAAAATGGTGGGTAGATAAGCAAGACTGTTCAGTGTTTAAACTGCTGTAACTTGGTGATCTTTCATCCAATTTCTCTAAAACCTGGACAGCTTCTACTCCTCTTCCAACCAGTACCACAGTGATATGACAAATCAGGAATAGATTTGTTTTATATTATAATTGTATGTTAAATACATCACTGCTACTTTGACATATCTAATGAGCACATCCAGCTCATTAGATATGAGCTGGATGTGCTCATATCTACTGGAAATTCCATAATTGTGCTGCTTTGAAGTATTATACACAAAATGTCTGTTTAAATATTCCTATGAAACAGAATAAAAATGTACCTAAAAACAGAAAGGGCATTAGACTGACTACCTGCACATAGGAAGCTGTCAGAAACATTCTGAGGCACAGCCTTCTTTCGTTGCTTCAACAGTTCCATTCAACTTGCTTTGGGCAAACGGTTGGCTCTGTAATGTAATATTCAGTTAGCATAACCTAAGTTAACCATTGAAATATAATCTTTAGTGTCACTTGGCTCCCTGTTGCATCATGAAGATGATTCAGCTGCACAGGAATTTGGATGGAACACTGAACAGGCCTATCAATTAATATCCCTCCAAGCATTTATCTTCCTCTGGGATCAGAAAATTATATTAGCTCTTCACATTATGTCCAACAGATGGCTAAGCTGCAGTGAATAGAAAAAGTTTCTGCCTAGGATTCAAGCCATTTGGAGTTTGAGGACCATATCATATTTAATCAATACTCACTTCTCTTCCTTTCTTTACTTTCTGAGCTGCCTGATTTACTTTTAGTTTCACTATGTTGTGATCTACCTCTACAGCTCCAAATTCCTGGATAAATAAACACATATTGTATCTTAAATATGGTGATGGGATAGATACTGGTGCTGGGCAGTTTGCAATTTTGATTTTTTCCTGCAGATTGAGGCTGCAATCCTATGCAGCAGGGAATAAAATGGAAACAGTAATACCTTGGATTGCAAGTAACTTGGTTTGAGAGCGTTTTGCAAGAAGCAATTTTTAATATTATTATTTATTTTTTTACTTGATACAAGCAACGTCTTGCAATACAAGTATGTGTTCGGCTTAAATTAAAAATCTTGTACAAATTTTTTGGGGGATTTCGTTTTGATAAGAGTGCTTTGGATTACAAGCACGTTTCCGGAACGAATTATGCTCTCATCCAAGGCATGACTGTACTATAAACATGCATAGGATGCTTGTAAGGCAATTACAAAGAAGGTCGATTAGTGATGCCACCAAATGTTGTATTAGTCATTTTGC